>JASCIT010000003.1:2500000-5000000 GCA_036711955.1 Digitonthophagus gazella
ATTTATGAGTTGCTAAAAATTCAATCCATTCAAACCGGAACTATTGATGGATATAAATAGATAATTTATACCGTATAACAATTTTTTCCCGCAACATAGCACAGTCCACAGGTTAATACAGTACATTAGGATCTTTTAAGTAGGACAAAGATAACTTATATAGCAGTCCAATCGTAATAATCGTTGTTACTATGCCTACACAATGCCAGGTCAAAAGCACAAGTTTTTTGACAGATTGCCTGGAATATGCGGCACATATAATAAAGTACTAAACGAGCAGTGCCGTCTTTTTTTGCCCTCAATTTGCACCGAAGTAACGAAAATTGACCAATCACAGCTCGGAATTGCCGAGAAACGAATTTTTGACGCTTCTAAACGTCAAACTAACCGTTCTTTCCGACTTCAACACCGTAGGTATCATTCATATTGACAAACAAAACGTTAAAATACAACTTAATTCATAAGTTTGATGCCATTTCTAAGCCTAAATTGGTTAAATAGCGCCTTTTCGAACGTCTTTTTCCGGGTCTTTTTCGGGTCCGATTTCGGGAAGTTAGGGTACGATTTCTATTTGCTTGTGTAAAAAATTGTTCAAAATCATTAAAATTAAGTAAAACAAACACGTTGTTGTATATTTTTTTCGAAAAAACTATTTGGAAAATTTTCTCGACGGTTCGTTTCTCGGCTATTATTCGTCGACGGTACGTTTCTCGGCTAAACGTCAAACTATGCCCCTTTTCAAACGCTATGTTCGCCTGAAAAGTGTACCCTTCTCTTTGGGGTACCCTTCTCAACGGCCCTATACCTTACTTTTCTTTGCGAATCTGGGCTTCCGCGCCACCGAATCGTCCGATATAAGCTTCAAACGGAATACTTCTCGGCTATTCTAATTAAGCATCAAAACGTTGAATGTACATTTCGGCAACAAAAACTACGATACCCTTCTTGAATTCACACCCTTCAAGGATCCGTATAAAGTAGTAAATATTCTACACTAGTCGGTTAATAAAACTGTTAAAATTAAAAAGTTGTTACTGAAATGCACACTGTACAAATTGTTAAGGTTGTTGCAAGAACACAAATTAAATTTAATAAATAAATACAAACTTCATACAAAGGGTACTTTATTATAAGAAACAACAAAATTAACAGTAAATAACTGATACAATCATACAAATGAAAATGTGTACTTATAAATTACTTGATTTAGAGTAATTTATAATGTGTTCAAATACAGATCCTTGCACTGCTAAACAGTACCCTAATCTGTCGTAGATCTGTTACGTTATGAAGCATAACAGGCGTAATGCTTCCAAACACATTTATAACTTTGACAAAGATCAAATCTTTAGCTTTTACGTGGTTGTACTTTCTGTTTTACGTATGGCCAAACGAAGAAATAAACAGCTAAATTGGGCAACCTGACTGCCCATCTAATGTTGCCTCTTCTAATCACACGATTTGAAAAAGTGATATTTAAAAATTGTCGCACATCAGCCATATCGTGCGCAGGATAGCTATCCTGCTGATACCATATTTGGTTTAAGTCGATTTAAGTTGCATCAAAGCTGGAGTGATTTCCTCCCTAAGGAGATCCAAATAGGTCGATTCAAATTGCCCTCAATAAAGAAAGGTTCAACAATATGATCTCCAAGGACACCAACCCACACTGCTTTGTTGGATATTGAGTCCGGAAGTCCATTCGATGGATTCTCTCTACTCAAAAATTTAATAACAGTGGATTGTGCCTTCCTAATAATGTAAACGTCGCACAGTGGGGCAAGAGAACTTCAAAGTTGCCATTAAATCGAGCACTGTTCAAATGAATTTCTACATTGAATATTTTCTCTTTACAACTGCTGGTCTAACACTGGGTCTAACATCTGGTACTGCACTAAGGACCAGTACTACCAAGTCCCAGATAACTTATCTCTGGTATAATTACTGTGGTTACTGGCCAAGTAGCTAATAGGATGATGGATGATCAATGATGGATTTCATCATTTTGGATTTTTTTTTGCAGACTGTACAACTTTATAGGAGGGAAACCTTGTCGGTGCATTTGCCCTTATAATGTTGTACTGATGTCGGGATAGTTTAGCGTCTATCAAAACAGCTAAAGCGTCTTCCCCTGACATTGATTTTTCTGTTTCCTGTAACTTTTGGTAAGCTTTGCTATATTTGCTCGCACGTTGTGGACATGTTGACGTTATTTCTTTTAAAATTTTCGAAGCCTTTGATTGTCCTTCAGCTCTGAGGCTCATTTGTGTGGCATAGGATAAAAGAGAAACAGGGGTGAAATTTCTTAAAATCTGTTGTTTTGAGTCGCTTTGTTCGTTCAGAACACGACTCAAAAGCAATCTGAGGACGACCTCGCTTCGTTAAAGGTATCTGAAATGTAATCGAGGTATCCAACCACTCTTTATTACTGCTTTGAAATTTTGCGTCTATTCTGTGTGCTTTCATTCAGCGACACTTATATTGTGAGTTAAAATGCAATATTTTTTTCTTAAGGTCCTTTAAGTGCTCACCATCACAATTTATTCGTGTTCTGACCTCTTCTATTAAAAATTCAAATTGTTCTTCGATGTCAGTGGCTCCAGAGATCTTCATGATATTAAGAAGTTCTTTTCTCTTGAACGACATACCTTTTGAACTCATGTCGGTTTAGTTGTGTTAGTTTACTATCAGCTTACCATCATTTACTATTTTGACAGTCGCAATAGAAACTATTTGTCACAAAATCCACAAAATAATAGTATCATTGAGTAGCATCTTAAAAATGCTTTCACGATTAAAGTGCAAAAAAGTAGCAAAAAATTTCAATTAATTTTGAAATAGTATATTCTGTCAAATCGATAAAAGCAAGAGTTGAAGCTTGACCTTGCTTGGAACGTAACTATTAACCCCACTGTTTATGTAACCGTTTGCTTGAAAGAAATATCGATCTAAACTTCATGCTGATTACTAAACTATTACTAGATATCCCAACATAATGGTTCTACACTAAAGTATATACCCTGTACCCAACCCAATGATCAACTGTTTTACAAAAGTACGACTTGTATACAGAGCATAATTAATCCAAATTAAATGTAATGGATATACTCGGAATGTGTACTTCAAAAAGTTGCAACAATTAAAAAATTTTTATATGAAAATATTTATATCAAAGACGAAAGATTATTGTCATAAACGGTGCATTGGATAGTGGTTAGCCTAAGTCAGATAAAAAAAAGCCGTATATTTTACATTTAATTTTTTGATTTTTTGCTACGTTTAAGCCGGTCTTGCCCCACTGTGCGTCGATTCACAAAACAAATATTAGTCAAAAAATTTGGATTTTCGTTTGCACGTTCCATCATCGTTTCGCAGAATATCTTTGGATCTCATCATCGGGAAATATCTGGTAACCTTTTGGTATCTTGTACGATTTGTATCCATGTCGTCTGAGTACCTATCGAACAGTTTCAGTTGGTACCGACTTCTGTAGCAATTTGAAGGCTAAATTTCGATGACTCTTCTTCGGCCATAGCGCAAATCATTGTGTCGCGTATTTGCTTGTTTTCTGTAGTAGCTCTTTCTTCTTTTCTGTGACACCTACCGTCTGCAACACACCCATTCTCTTCAAAGGCTCTTACAATCCTCGATATTGTGGAAAAATGTGGAATTTGCCGGTTCTCAAAATGTTCAACACATAAATAAACCGTATTTCTGATTGTTTGTGAGTTGTCACCGTAAACCCATTTAATTATTTGTATTTTCTCTTGCAGAGTGTACAACACCGCACTAGTCGACTGTATTTGAAGCAAAATTCAACAGAATGTAAATTTAGTTACAAATACATAAGTGTATGTATAGTAACGACAATTATTACGACTAATATAATATACATTTCGTCCTTGTCTTTTATCAGGAAATCCTATTGTACTGTACCCACTTATGGAATTTGCTATGTTGCGAGAAAAAATTGTTATACGGTATAAGGAAAAAAATCACTTAATATATTAAATAACCTCAATGTTAATTTAAATTTTACCAAAACCCCGATACTTTTTTATAAGATAAATAACATTTCTTACATTAAAAAACTACCATATGCCCTTTTAACGCACCATAACGTCGTAAATCATACGACAGATGAAAGAACGAGGGACGCGGTGGAAGAGGTGTGGCGGAGGAGGAGGGAAGGGTTGAGAAAGAGTCTTCGGAGGGTCCGAAGTGCTACTGCCGCTTCTTCGGTTCGGACAAATAAAGCAGTAAACAGCGCTGCCGAATTCAAACCCAATAAATTAGCCAAGAGGTGACGTTAAGGCTCCCGGGCCGGTGAATCTTTAGGAGACAAGGGGCGAAGAAAGATGAAAGACATAAAGAGGAGCCGGAGATGAAGAAAGAAGAGGAGGAGGAGGTGGAAAGGCGAACGTTTATAATATTCGTTTAATTGTGTGAATATAATTTATCGGTTGTAATTTTGGATGGTATTGTGGTTGTGAGTGTGGGTTGGGATGGTAAATGTATATGAAGAATCAAGAAGAAATATTCGATCTTTTAGGTGTAATTAGATTTTTTTCTTTACTACTATCAAACACTCAATAAAAGTTGAATACACTTTTTGAAAGCTAAGATATTGTACTTTGAATTAGAAAAGGTAGATTTTTTTATAATTGTTGTCAAAAAATTAAAAAAATTCCTAAACAGAGTTATGTTTCGATCTGACATAATCTATAATTGGCCAATTTTAAAAATTCATACAGAGCTTATTTATTGAAATTGAGAAACGACTCCTGAATTAATTGAAAACTAAAATATTCTAGTTTGAATAAAAAAAGTTAGATTTTTTGTAATTGTTGTCAAAAAAATTAAAAAAATTCTTAAAACCAATCATGTTTCGATCGAACCTAACATAACCTATGAAAGATGAACTTTAGAAAATCGTACTGAGCTTATTTATTGGAATTAAAAAACGATTTTTCAATTTTTTGAAAGCTAAAAGATTCTAATTTGAACTAAAACAGATAGATTTTTTCTAATTATTTTCAAAAAAATTAAAAAAATTCTTAAAGGTAGTCATGTTTCTATCTGACATAACCTGTAATAGGTCAACTTTAAAAATTCGTACTGAGCTTATTTATTGGAATTAAGAAACGACTCTTGAATTTTTTGAAAACTAAAAGATTCTAATTTGAACTAAAGCAGATAGATATTTTGTAATTATTTTCAAAAAAATTAAAAAAAATCTTAAAGGTAATCGTATTTCGATCTGACATAACCTATAATAGGTCAACTTTAAAAATTCTTCCTGAGCTTATTTGTTGGAATTAAGAAACGATTCCTGAATTAGTTGAAAACCAAAAGATTCTAGTTTGAACTCAATAAGTTGGATTTTTTATAATTGCTGTCAAAAAAATTAAAAAAATTCTTAAAGAGAGACATGTTTCGATCTGACATAACCTATAATTGGCCAACTTTACAAATTCTTCCTGAGCTTATTTATTGGAACTGAAAAACGACTCTTGAATTTTTTGAAAATTAAAAGATTCTAATTTGAACTAAAGCAGATAGATTTTTTGTAGTTGTTTTCAAAAAAATTAAAAAAATTTTTAAAGAGAGACATGTTTCGATCTGACATAACCTATAATTGGCCAACTTTAAAAATTCTTCCTGAGCTTATTTATTGGAACTGAAAAACGATTCTTGAATTTTTTGAAAACTAAAAGATTGTAATTTGAACTAAAGCAGATAGATTTTTTGTAGTTGTTTTCAAAAAAATTAAAAAAAATTTTAAAGAGAGATATGTTTCGATCTGACATAACCTATAATTGGCCAACTTTACAAATTCTTCCTGAGCTTAAAAAAAAATTTTTAAAGAGAGACATGTTTCGATCTGACATAACCTATAATAGGTCAACTTTAAAAATTCTTCCTGAGCTTATTTATTGGAATTAAGAAACAATTCCTGAATTAATTGAAAACTAAAAGATTCTAGTTTGAACTCAATAAGTTGGATTTTTTATAACTGCTGTCCAAAAAATTAAAAAAATTCTTAAAGATAGCTATCTTTCAATCGAATCTTATAAAACCAAAGGTTAATTTTAAAAATTCATAGAGAGCTTATTTATTGGAACTAAAAAGTAATTCTTGAATTAATTGAAAACTAAAACTTTCCAGTTTGAATTAAAAAACTTAGATTTTTTGTTATTGTTGTCAAAAAAATTCAAAAAATTCTCAAAAACTTGCTTCAATCGAACCTAATATCACCTAATTTTAAGTATTTCTGCAAACTGAACATAAATCTTATATAAATAGAATTCATAAAAGGTAAAAATTTCTTTCTCACTTTCATTTATTGCATTTCTATTAAACACTGGAGCGTATTAAGATCAAGATCCGTATTAATTACAGCCCTCTTAAAAAAATACGTTAAAACTTGTACTTAGCGTGCTATTTATCATTAACGTTTAAATTAAATATCCGTAAATTGGTCACGCTCAATGCCCACGGTAAAACTTGACTGACACTTATCACTTAAATACAAGTTTTTGCAGAATCTTTTTCGTTACAATAAGCTTCTCAGTTTTACTTTCACCAATCTATTAAAAAATCAAGCACACAATAAGATGAATTTTCCTCAATTAGGTACATAAAAAATGATTTTATATAAAGAAAAAAAAATATATCTATCAACTTTCCATATCGTAGATAATTATAAATTCCTTTGCCGCTTCGTTATCGTCGTGGCTTTCGGTTGAGCGGTCCTCGGCGTCCTTTAGAAACTGGTAAATGTCACAAGATTTTTTTTTGAAATTTACCTATACGGGGCCGACAAGAAACCAGGACCTCGTCGCGTCCTCTTTCCCTTCTCCTCCACCCTCGCACCTTTTCGGTTATTATTATTTTTTTAACGCATCCGAAACGGCTGTCGTGCTAAGAAACCCGAAGGGCCGCCTTAACCTCTTTGATCGTCTGCCTCACCGACTACATCGTTCTTATCTCGAAGACGAATTCGAATTTTCTGTCCTGTTCAACGTTTGGAAAGAATAGAATAATCGAAGGTCAAAAAATAAATGCTTTTTGGTCATCAGCAAAATAGATTAAAATTATACCGGGTGTTTAAAAAAGATAAATATTAATGGGGGATGTCCAGGTCATTTTATACAAAAAAAGTTTATAATAAAAGAATTTTTTTTAAGAACAAGGGTTTTATTCAAGGGCAAAAACAAATATTTTACCAAACCAACAATTTTACCAAGCAAAAATTACAAAAACTGTGTAAAGTGACTAAGAATCCAATCTTCTCCTCGTTGACTGGCAAACTCTCTAAAAACACTAAGATCTGTTTTAGTTGAGTTGCACCCAAAGATTCGATTTCTTAAGTCTTCTACGTTTTCCAATGGAGTACATACATACATACACCAAGGATTTCAAATGGTCCCACAGGAAAAAATCCAAGGGATTTAAGTCTGGTGATCGTGCAGGCCATAAGTATAACCTCGGCCAATCCGATTTCCATATGCTTGTATTAAGAAATCACCATCTACTTGACTAAATTGGTGCCCCATCTTGCATATACCACATTGCATCTCTAATTGCTAAAAATCGCTCTAGAAAACCAAGGAGAGTGTTTTCCAAAAAGTTACGATACACCTCTCCGGTAAGTCTTCGTGGTAAAAATACCGGTCTAATTAGGCAGTCATACAATTCCAAGCCTAATGTTAAAAGAAAACTGATGTTGGAAACGATCTTCAACAATTTGGATTTTCGTCACACCATACATGGTTATTATGGAAATCGAGTATTGCATTTCTTGAAAAATTCGCTTTATTGGTGAACAGTATCAACATCAAGAATTGAGGGATTTCATTTTCTGCAAAAGCCAGAATGCAATGCGAGGAGGAAAATCAGCAAGAAACTTGAACGCGTTTTATATGAAATGTGTACAATAAATTTTCCTTCAGAATGTGCCAAATAGTCCCATTACTTACATTCAAAGCGTTAGCAATTTTTCGAGTAGAAGTACCTTGATCTTCTCCAATCATATCTAGCACATCCTCTTCCATCACTACCGTTCTTGCTGTCCTTGTCCTTCCTACTCCTCCATTTCGTCTAAATATATTTCATAAAGACGCCGATGAATACTTTCGAAAGTTTTTATATCAGGAGCAATACGGAAATCTTTCGGCATACAACCGCCTAGCTTCTAATACATTGCCATCAGCAAGTGTATAAATGTAGTGGATGTCGGTCATCTCGACATTCATATAGCGATTCATGATAAGGAAATTCAACAAATATGTCAGTGAATAAAACAGGACTGCTTCAAAATAAGTAAATTTTTTACTACTTTTTTTAATTAAACTTCAACACGTTGTAGATCGGTAACGAAGCGTTTCCAAATCATGTTTATTAAAAACTTTTTTGTATAAAATGACCTGAACAATCACCCCCATTAGTACCGTGCTATTTTGAAACACCCTGTAGAAAAAAAAAACAAAAACTCGTATTATTAGAGTAAATAAGTGTTTTTAAGATGGTAGTATTATAAATTTATGGTGGTTGTAATCGTTCTTATTTCAAAGATGATTTCAAATTTTCTGCCCTATTCAATGTTTGGAAAAAATGGACTAATCGAATCGTTTTTAGCCATCATCAAAATAATTATTATATTATCAGATTAAAGTAATATTAAAGTAAGTGTTTTTAAGAAAGTGTTTTAAATTTATGGTGGTTGTAATATTACTTAAACATTTTTGTGATTACTTAATGGTTATTTTCATTTAAATCAGTTGTTACATGAACCACCCGTATATTATTAAGTGAAATTTAACGTTTCAAAATTATATCTTAAATGAGTTAGTAAAACTCACTTAATCTTAAGTTTTTATACGAGTCACAGCTGTGACTATAATAACACTTTGATGGATAATACTTTGATGACTTAACATAAAATTGAAGTTAAAATTGAAATTGAAATTGCAAAAGTGAATAGGTTATTATTTAGAAAACGACTTTCGCTTTTAAATAAGACGACAAAACCGAACGTGGTGGCGATTTGGATCGTGTGTCGGCGTCGGCGCGAGCATCTCAATTATATCGGCGAATTTATCTAGTCAATTACGGCTGCGAATACCGTACCAGAGTCCCGAGGCCTAATTAAGACCGCATCGGTCCCGAGGTGAGAGAGAAAGCCCATTTGCGTCCGGCTCTCTTAATTGGTCACTTAACGAAACGCGGAATTCTTCAGAACGCGATCAGATAGCCGGCTCCGTTTGATTGATCCCGAACAGACGTCGGTCCCAGTCCGGTCCTGTCCTTATCATTTTAGAACGTTTCTTCTTGTTTCGTAATCTTTGGAACTTGAGACTTGAGACTTGCCGAAAACCCACTCAAGACTTCCATGTTACTTCTTCTTCCAAAAATGTTGAGATCATTAAGATCAGTTTGAAAATTTTTTGAAGCTTGAATAATTTACCATTCATCGTTATAAGAATTAATTCTAAAAAAAATTCTAGTTTACAATCAAGCTTGAAACCAGTTATATCTAATTCCGACACTAACATCGATATTTAATAATATATCGTATAACAATTTTTTCTGACAACATAGCAAATTCCATAAGTTACAGTACAATAGGATTTTTTGATGTAAGACAAGGACGAAATGTATATTAGATTAATCGTAATAATTGTCGTTACTATACATACACTTATGTATTTGTAACTAAATTTACATTCTGTCGAATTTTGCTTCAAATACTGTCGACTAGTGCGATGTTGTATACTCTGCAAGAGAAAATACAGATAATTAAATGGGTTTACGGTGGCAACTCACAAACAATCAGAAATACGGTTCATTTATTTGATGAACATTTTGAGAACCGGCCAATTCCACATTTTTCCACAATATCGGGGATTGTAAGAGCCTTTGAAGAGAATGGGTGTGTTACAGAGAGTAGGTGCCACAGAAAAGAAGAAAGAACTCTTACAAAAAACAAGCAAATACGCGACACAATGATTTGCGCTATTGCTGAAGAAGAGTCATCGAAATCTAGCATTCAAATTTCTACAGAAGTCGGTACCAACAGGGAAACTGTTGAGGTACTCAGACGACATGGATACAAATCGTACAAGATATCAACAGGTCATCAGATATTTCCCGATGATGAGATCCAAAGATATTCTGCGAAACGATGATGGAACGTGCAAACGAAAATCCAAATTTTTTGACTAATATTTGTTTTGTGAGTCGACATTTACATTATTAGGAAGGCACAATCCTGCTATTATTAAATTTTGGAGTAGAGAGAATCCATCGAATGGACTTCCGGACTCAATATCCAACAAAGCAGTGTGGGTTGGTGTCCTTGGAGATCATATTGTTGGACCTTTCTTTATTGAGGGCAATTTGAATGGACGTATTTGGATCTTCTAAGGGAGGAAATCACTCCAGCTTTGACGCAACTTAAATCGACTTAAACCAAATATGGTATCAGCAGGATGGCTGTCCTGCGCACGATATGGCTGATGTGCGACAATTTTTAAATATCACTTTTTCAAATCGTATGATTGGTAGAAGAGGCAACATCAGATGGGCAGCCAGGTCGCCCGATTTAGCTGTTATGAACTTCTTCGTTTGGCCATACGTAAAACAGAAAGTGTACAATCACGTAAAAGCTAAAGATTTGATCTTCGTCAAAGTTGTAAATGTGTTTGGAAGCATTACGCCTGTTATGCTTCATAACGTAACAGATCTACGACAGATTAGGATACTGTTTAGCAGTGCAAGGATCTGTATTTGAACACTTATTGGTACTCTAGATGCCTCAAGTAATTTACAATAAGTACACATTTTCATTTGTGATTGTACGAGTTATTTACTGTTAATTTTGTCGTTTCTTATAATAAAGTGCCCTTTGTATGAGGTTTGCATGTATTTATTAAATTTAACTCGTGTTCTTGCAATAACCTTAACAATTTGTACAGTGTGCATTTCAGTAACAATTTTTTAATTTTAACAATTTTATTAACCGATATGCCGGGCAATCTGTCAAAAAACTTGTGCTTTTAACCTGGCGTTGTGTAGGTATAGTAACGATTATTACGATTGGACTGCTATATAAGTTATCTTTGTCCTACTTAAAGAAATCCTAATGTACTGTATTAACCTGTGGACTTTCCTATGTTGCGAGAAAAAATTGTTATACGCTATAAAAAAATTGAGGAAATTAAAAAAATCGTATGGGTTTTATTTACAGAAATTAAGAAAAGATTTTTTAATCTAAGATGAACTAAAATGTCTATTTTATATCTAGAGAGATAAATATGTTATATCTATTACCAAAAAAATTAAAAAAATTCTTAAAGATAGAGGTGATTTTTTGCCTAACCTAAAAAAAATTGAGAAAATTTAAAAAATCATCTAGACTTTATTTATAGAAATTAAGAAAAGATTTTTTAGCCTAAGATAAATTAAAATGTCTATTTTGCAACTAAAAAGACAGATTTGTGGTAACTATTACCAAAAAAATTAAAAAAATTCTTAAAGATAGAAGTGATTTTTTGCCTAACATAAAAAAATTGAAGAAATTTAAAAAATCATCCAGACTTTATTTATAGAAATTAAGAAAAGATTTTTTAGCTTAAGATAAATTAAAATGTCTATTTTGTAACTAAAAAGACAGATTTGCTATAACTCAATCGACAAGTTTTTAAATTCTAGGCAGTTAATGGGTTAATACTCTTAATGAATAGATACGTTAGCAACTTTCGACAGTAAAAACTTTTCTACCTGCCTCATGGTAAAGTTTACGATGGCGTGTAAACCGTTTGACGTAAACACCCGAAATTTGTTCGAATTTCAGCTACCGTCTTGTTGAAAAGAGAGAAGAGTTCCTCAGGTATAAAAGAAGACCCAACTTGGAAGCTACTGGCTTCCGCACCTCAAACTTCTCGCGAATCCATCAACGAGTAAGGTAAGGAAAAGGAAAAGGATCAGGTTTAAAGCGTGGTTTCGAGTGATTTAAACGGTTTGACGGCTCGTGTAGAGTACTTAGGGTAGCCGCCTCTGGTTATCAACCACTTATCTGACCGAAGAATCACTAAACATTGTCGAAACCGCGGGGGTCGTACTAAAAGGATACCGCAAGTCTTTTAGTTCTTTTCTCTAGCGTGTGGAATATGGTAGTAGGTAGCTATTTAGTTTGCCGTCGAGGATAAATGGGTGCTATTAGAGAAGGTAAAAGTGATTAATGATACCCAATTAAGTATGAAATTTGTTTTGTAAACTATTTATTATTTATTATCTTTTGTAAACTAGATATAATATGGTTTGAATATTATTTTCTTTAATTATAATATATTAAAGTAGTAAGCAAGCAGCGCCTCTTTAAAAGAGGGCACCGCAGGCGCCTAGGTCTTTTTTTTAATAGTTTTTTTGGAAATCGCTTTCCGGACGATCCAATGGTTTTACGTCATTCTGGCGACCATTATCTTCACCTCCTCGACGATTTTGGGGGGTCCGTGAACGATTTTGGAAAAACGGCCCTGAAAATCGTACGACGTTGCGGTAGTCCTAATTGAAATTAAAATTCTCGATCGTCCGCCTGTCATTTTCATTAATTTTCGAACGCACTTTTTGTCCAAAAAGCCACCGGCTCCGCGACTCTGTTTCCGGCTAACCTTCTGAACGGCTTTATAACGCAACGTTATATGCGAATCGGGGTTCCTTTGGACCCGAAACGGCCGATTTAAGCCCTAAACGAAGTCCCCGTTTTCAGTCATTTTCGATTTGGGCCGATAAAACAGTTGGTTCAATTTTCATAAACGTTATTTATTATTCTAACCACGCTAATGCCACATGAAATGTCAAAACGATCGGTTTACAAATAATTATTAAATATTTAATTTATGCAGAGCAAAAATTCGAATAAATTTCACTAAAAACTAATTAAATTCTTGAAAATATCACCAAAAATTTAAGTAAATTTGTAAAAATTTAAAGTTACTAAAATTTTTAATAATTCCACCAAAAACTTATAAAATTTGTAAAAATTCCACCAAAGCTATCAAAATTTTTAACAATTCCATCAAAAACTGAATTTTTAAAAAATATACTAAAATTAAGATTAATTTCGTCAAGAATTGATTAGATTCTTAGAAATTTCACAAAAATAAAAAAATAATAATAAAAATTCCACAAAAGTTAGTTAAATTGAATATAATTTCACCAAAAATTATTAAATTTGGAGCCAATTCTACTAAAAACTTAGTGAGTTTTTTAAAAATTCCACCCAAAATCAATAAAATTGGTCAAAATTCCACGAAAAAACTTACTATATTCGTAAAAATTCCACCAAAGTTACCAACATTTTTAACAATTCCACCAAAAACGTACTAAATTTTTTTAATTTTCCACCAAAGCTACAAAAATGTTGAATAATTCCACCAAAACTTACTGATTTTTAAGAAATACCACCAAAAACTTACCAAATTCATAAAAATTCTACTAAAATTACCAATATTTTTAACAATTCCACCAAAAATGATTAAAATTAATAAAAATTCCACCAAAGTTATCAACTTTTTTAACAATTCCATCAAAAACATACTGAATTTTATAAAAATTCCACAAAAAATTAAGAAAATTGGAAAAATTTCACTAAAAACTTACTAAATTCGTAAAAATTCCATAAAAAACACAGAATTTTTTAAAAATTCCATCAAAAATGAATAAAATTCGCAAAAATTCCACCAATGTTATTAAAATTTTTGATAATTCCACTAAAAACATACTGAATTTTTTTAAAATTCCAACAAAAATTAATACAATTTGCAAAAATTCCACCAAAAACTTACTAAATTCAAAAGAATTTTACTAAAAACACTGATTTTCTTTTATTCCACCAGAAATGAATAAAATTCGCAAAAATTCCACCAATGTTATCAAAATTTTTGATAATTCCACCAAAAACATACTGAATTTTTTAAATATTCCACCAAAAACTTACTAAATTCATAAGAATTTTACCAAAAACACTGAATTTTTTTAAAATTTCATCAGAAATGAATAAAATTCGCAAAAATCCCATCAAAGCTATTAAAATATTTAACAACTACACCCAAAACTTACTGAATTTTTTTTATTCCACCAAAAACTTACAAAAATCCTAAAAATTACACCGAAATTGTCAACATTTTTAACAATTCTACCAAAAACTTACCAAATTTTTTAAAAATTCCACCAAAATGTCCAATTTCTTTTAAAATTCCACCAAAAATCAATCAAATTAGAAACAATTTCATTAAAAATTAACTATAACCTTGAAAATTCCATCAGAAACTTAGTAAATTCATAAAAATTCCACCAAAGTTACAAAAATGATGAATAATTCCACTAAAAACTTACTGATTTTTAAGAAATACCACCAAAAACTTACCAAATTCATAAAAATTCTACTAAAATTACCAATATTTTTAACAATTCCACCAAAAATGATTAAAATTAATAAAGATTCCACCAAAGTTATCAACTTTTTTAACAATTCCTTCAAAAACATACCGAATTTTATAAAAATTCCACCAAAAATTAACAAAATTGGAAAAATTTCACTAAAAGCTTACTAAATTCGTAAAAATTCCATAAAAAAACACTGAATTTTAAAAAAATTCCATCAAAAATGAATAAAATTCGCAAAAATTCCACCAGTGTTATCAAATTTTTTGATAATTCCACCAAAAATATACTGAATTTTTTAAAAATTCCAGCAAAAATTAATACAATTTGTAAAAATTCCACCAAAAACTTACTAAATTCATAAGAATTTTACCAAAAACACTGATTTTTTTTATTCCACCGGAAATGAATAAAATTCGCAAAAATTCCACCAATGTTATCAAAATTATTGATTTTTCCACCAAAAACATAATGATTTTTTTAAAAATTCCACCAAAAGCTTACTAAATTCATAAGAATTTTACAAAAAACACTGATTTTTTTTTAAATTCCACCAGAAATGAATAAAATTCGCAAAAATTCCACCAAAGCTATTAAAATATTTAACAACTACACCAAAAACTTACTAATTTTTTTTTATTCCACCAAAAACTTACAAAAATCCTAAAAATTACACCGAAATTGTCAACATTTTTAACAATTCTACCAAAAACTTACCAAATTTTTTAAAAATTCCACCAAAATGTCAAAATTCTTTTAGAATTCCACCAAAAATCAATCAAATTAGAAACAATTTCATTAAAAATTAACTAAAACCTTGAAAATTCAAAACTTAATAAATTCATAAAAATTCCACCAAAGTTACTAAAATTTTTAATAATTCTACCAAAAATAAGGAATTTTTTTAAAAATTCCACTAAAAAACTTACAAAATTTGTAAAAATTTCACCAAAAATTTACCAATTTTTTTTTAAATTCCACCAAAAACTTACTAAATTCGTAAAGCTTCCACCAAAGTTACCAAAATGTTGATCAATTCAACCAAAAAAAAATAATTTTTTTTTAGAAAAATAACTAGTAATTTAAAAGATAATGGGTTATAGTTATCCGATAAGATATATTAGTTAATTTAGTCATTATGGTAAAAATCCCATAAAAATAATTTACACTGAAGAAAAAAACGGTGAGATAAAAACCGCTAGCCGAAGTTTATATACGACATTAACACATTTTTTCGAGCCATAAGAAATAATTACCTGTACGGGGCAGGAGCCGCTCAGACGGCCAAACCAGAAGAAGAAATACAAGAAAAAAGTCCCTTCCTGTTCCTTCTTAATTATGTTGTGTGGTGAGTAAGTGGCGCGCTCGTCTGGGTAATGGCCATTCTTTAATTGATGCGAAAAAGTGCGCTCTCTTGAGCTATATTCATAACGAAACCGAGAGCGTCTTGGTAATTAGAGCTCGAGAAGGACTCTGCTCGGTTAATTGGTTCGAGATTTCGGTTTTACTCGTTTCTTCTCGTTCGTAAGTAAATTAAGTCGTTTTGAGATGATTACACACCACGGTTGAGATATTTACCTAAGGTAAATACAACCGGAAGAGAATAAATGCATATTCTACTTTTCAATACTTTATGTTTTTTGCTCATTTTCTAACTACTAAACATGTAAGTATGAAAAAGAGATTCGAACTTTTAATAAATATTAAAAGCAAAAGTATACAATTACAAACAGAAATTTATCATTTACTAATGCAATAAGATCTGGACTTAATGTCGACTTAACGTTTTATTACGGGCTCAACTGTAAATCCGGTTATCGCGGCAAAACGACACGACCACAATAACGCAATAAACACTTACACAGAAGAATTAAAATTACTTCGAAGCGCGAAGTATTGTGGATTATAGGTTACCGATAAAATTACCGGAAGGCGTAAATATTACCTACTTGGTTCGAGAGAAAATCTTGATGCTAAGGATAATCATGGTTATCTAACGGGTTATGGAAAAAAATTTAAAGGTGTCAATGGTTTTGCATTTAGAAAGTACACTTCTATCTTTACTATGTATTTAAAAATTTGTTTCGATAAAAAGAATTCCCAAAACCCGGAAGAAATTAAAAATAAGAGAAGAAAATGCCTATTTTTCATTAAAATAGTTCCATTTGTTCTAACTATTATCAGAAGCTTTGTAAAAATTTCCAACACTAAGATGAATTTTGATCGAAAAACCTAACGAATTAACCTATTTTATAAAATTGCACGAAAATTCTTTATGGAAATTAAGAAATACTAGTTTAGTTTTATTTTTAGTATCTTTCTAAAAAAAATATTGTTTTTGGTTGAATTGATCAACATTTTGGTAACTTTGGTGGAAGCTTTACGAATTTAGTAAGTTTTTGGTGGAATTTAAAAAAAAATTGGTAATTTTTTGGTGGAATTTTTACAAATTTTGTAAATTTTATGGTGGAATTTTTAAAAAATTCATTATTTTTAGTAGAATTATTAAAAGTTTTAGTAACTTTGGTGGAATTTTTATGAATTTACTTTTTGATGGAATTTTCAAGGTTTTAGTTAATTTTTAATGAAATTGTTTCTAATTTGATAGATTTTTGGTGGAATTTTAAAAGAATTTGGACATTTTGGTGGAATTTTTAAAAAATTTGGTAAGTTTTTGGTAGAACTGTTAAAAATGTTGACAATTTCGGTGTAATTTTTAGGATTTTTGTAAGTTTTTGGTGGAATAAAAAAAAATCAGTAAGTTTTGGGTGTAGTTGTTAAATATTTTAATAGCTTTGATGGAATTTTTGCGAATTTTATTCATTTCTGGTGGAATTTTAAAAAAAATTCAGTGTTTTTGGTAAAACTCTTATGAATTTAGTAAGTTTTTGGTGGAATTTTTAAAAAATTCAGTATGTTTGTGGTGGAATTATCAAAAATTTTGATAACATTGGTGGAATTTTTGTGAATTGTTTTCATTTCTGGTGGAATAAAAAAAAATCAGTGTTTTTTTTAAAATTCTTATGAATTTAGTAAGTTTTTGGTGGAATTTTTGCAAATTGTATTAATTTTTGTTGGAATTTTTAAAAAATTCAGTATGTTTTTGGTGGAATTATCAAAAATTTTGATAACATTGCTGAAATTTTTGCGAATTTTATTCATTTTTTATGGAAGTTTTAAAAAATTCAATGTTTTTTATGGAATTTTTACGAATTTAGTAAGTTTTTAGTGAAATTTTTCCAATTTTATTAATTTTTGGTGGAACTTTTATAAAATTCAGTATGTTTTTGATGGAATTGTTAAAAAAGTTGATAGCTTTGGTGGAATTTTTATTAACTTTAATCATTTTTGATGAAATTGTTAAAAATATTGGTAATTTTAGTAGAATTTTTATGAATTTGGTAAGTTTTTGGTGGTATTTTTTAAAAATCAGTAAGCTTTTGGTGGAATTATTCAACATTTTTGTAGCTTTGGTGGAAAATTGAAAAAAATTAGTACATTTTTGGTGGAATTGTTAAAAATGTTGGTAACTTTGGTGGAATTTTTATGAATCTACTAAGTTTTTGATGGAATTTTCAAGGTATTAGTTAATTTTTAATGAAATTGTTTCTAATTTGATTAATTTTTAATGAAATTGTTTCTAATTTGATTGATTTTTGATGGAATCTTAAAAGAATTTGGACATTTTGGTGGAACATTTAAAAAATTTGGTAAGTTTTTGGTAGAATTGTTAAAAATGTTGACAATTTCGGTGTAATTTTTAGAATTTTTGTAAGTTTTTAGTGGAATAAAAAAAAATCAGTAAGTTTTGGGTGTAGTTGTTAAATATTTTAATAGCTTTGGTGGAATTAATGCGAATTTTATTCATTTCTGATGGAATTTTAAAAAAATTCAGTGTTTTTGGTAAAATTCTTATGAATTTAGTAAGTTTTTGGCGGAATTTTAAAAAAATTCAGTATGTTTTTGGTGGAATTATCAAAAATTTTGATAACATTGGTGGAATTTTTGCGAATTTTATTAATTTATGGTGGAATAAAAAAAACAGTGTTTTTGGTAAAATTCTTATGAATTTAGTAAGTGTTTGGTGGAATTTTTACAAATTGTATTAATTTTTATGGAATTTTAAAAAAATTCAGTATGTTTTTGGTGGAATTATCAAAAATTTTGATAACATTGGTGGAATTTTTGCGAATTTTATTCATTTTTGATGGAATTTTTAAAAAATTCAGTGTTTTTTTTATGGAATTTTTACGAATTTAGTAAGTTTTTAGTGAAATTTTTCCAATTTTATTAAGTTTTGGTGGAACTTTTATAAAATTAGGTATGTTTTTGATGGAATTGTTAAAAAAGTTGATAACTTTGGTAGAATTTTTATTAACTTTAATCATTTTTGGTGGAATTGTTAAAAATATTGGTAATTTTAGTAGAATTTTCATGAATTTGGTAAGTTTTTGGTGGTATTTTTTAAAAATCAGTAAGATTTTAGTGGAATTATTCAACATTTTTGTAGCTTTGGTGGAAAATTGAAAAAATTGAGTACGTTTTTGGTGGAATTGTTAAAAATGTTGGTAACTTTGGTGGAATTTTTATGAATTTACTAAGTTTTTGATGGAATTTTCAAGGTTTTAGTTAATTTTTGATGAGATTGTTTCTAATTTGATTGATTTTTGGCGGAATTTTAAAAGAATTTTGAAAGTTTTGGTGGAATTAAAAAAAAAAATAGTAAGTTTTTGGTAGAATTGTTAAAAATGTTGACAATTTCAATAAAATTCTTAGGATTTTTGTAAGTTTTTGGTGGAATAAAGAAAATCAGTAAGTTTTGGGTGTAGTTGTTAAATATTTTAATAGCTTTGGTGGAATTTTTGCGAATTTTATTCATTTCTGGTGGAATTTGAAAAAATTCAGTGTTTTTGGTAAAATTCTTATGAATTTAATAAGTTTTTGGCGGAATTTTTAAAAAATTCAGTATGTTTTTGGTGGAATTATCAAAAATTTTGATAACATTGGTGGAATTTTTGCGAATTTTATTCATTTCTGGTGGAATAAATAAAATCAGTGGTTTTGGTAAAATTCTTATGAATTTAGTAAGTTTTTGGTGGAATTTTTGCAAGTTGTATTAATTTTTGTTGGAATTTTTAAAAAATTCAATATATTTTTGGTGGAATTATCAAAAATTTTGATAACATTGGTGCAATTTTTGCGAATTTTATTCATTTATGGTGGAATAAAAAAAAATCAGTGTTTTTGGTAAAATTCTTATGAATTTAGTAAGTTTTTGGTGGAATTTTTGCAAATTGTATTAATTTTTGGTGGAATTTTTAAAAAATTCAGTATGTTTTTGGTGGAATTATCAAAAATTTTGATAAAATTGGTGGAATTCTTGCGAATTTTATTCATTTTTGATGGAAGTTTAAAAAAATTCAGTGTTTTTTATGGAATCTTTACGAATTTAGTAAGTTTTTAGTGAAATTTTTCCAATTTTATTAATTTTTGGTAGAATTTTTATAAAATTCAGTATGTTTTTGATGGAATTGTTAAAAAAGTTGATAACTTTGGTGGAATTTTTATTAACTTTAATCATTTTTGGTGGAATTGTTAAAAATATTGGTAATTTTAGTAGAATTTTTATGAATTTTTTAAGTTTTTGGTGGTATTTTTTAAAAATCAGTAAGTTTTTGGTGGAATTATTCAACATTTTTGTAGCTTTAATGGAAAATTGAAAAAATTGAGTACGTTTTTGGTGGAATTGTTAAAAATGTTGGTAACTTTGGTGGAATTTTTACGAATATAGTAAGTTTTTTCTTGGAATTTTTACCAATTTTATTGATTTTGGGTGGAATTTTTAAAAAATTTAGTTTTTAGTAGAATTGTCTCCAAATTTAATAATTTTTTGTGAAATTATATTCAATTTAACTAACTTTTGTGGAATTTTTATTGTTACTTTTTTATTTTTGTGGAATTTTTAAAAATCTAATCAATTCCTGACGAAATTAATCTTAATTTTAGTATATTTTTTAAAAATTCAGTTTTTGGTGGAATTGTTAAAAATTTTGATAGCTTTGGTGGAATTTTTACAAATTTTATAAGTTTTTGGTGGAATTATTAAAAATTTTAGTAACTTTAAATTTTTACAAATTTACTTAAATTTTTGGTGATATTTTCAAGAATTTAATTAGTTTTTAGTGAAATTTATTCGAATTTTTGCTCTGCATAAATTAAATATTTGATGATTATTAATAAATCGATCGTTTTGACATTTCATGTGGCATTAGCGTGGTTAGAATAATAAATAACGTTTATGAAAATTGAACCAACTGTTTTATCGGCCCAAATCGAAAATGACGGAAAACGGGGACTTCGTTTAGGGCTTAAATCGGCCGTTTCGGGTCTAAAGGAGCCCCGATCGCATATAACGTTGCGTTATAAAGCCGTTTAGAAGGTTAGCCGGAAGCAGAGTCGCGGAGCCGGTAGCTTTTTGTACAAAAAGTGCATTCGAAAATTAACCAAAATGACAGGCGGACGATCGAGAATTTTAATTTCAATTAGGGCTACCGCAACGTCGTTCGATTTTCAGGGTCGTTTTTCCGAAATCGGTCACGGACCCCCCCAAAATAAAACAATTGAATCGTCCGGAAAACGCTTTCCAAAAAAAAACTATTAAAAATTACAATACCAGATGAAAAAAAATTTTTGACAAGATTGATTTAAATAATTTGAACGTTACAAAATAGAAACGGAAATACTGAAATTCTTTAGTACCCTAGGTCATTCTGTCAACTTCCACCGCTTATTAAAAAGTACAAAAAAAAATTTTTTTTTTCTCGAAGAAAAAGAAGATATAGAAAAATAAAATAAAAAAAATCATCAAGTGTGACCCGAGACCTAAAGAAACACCTGTGCCCCGCATACACAGAAGGGAATTTATCATTCATGGAGAAAATATATGACCGACGATTGTCCCGCAACCTTCCCTAATTTCGTCCTTCCCTCTTTCTTCTTTCAGCGTGCGTTTCCGTCCTAGGCTATTACGACAAAAAGCCGTGCCTACACCATCGTTGGGAAAAGAAACCACCAGGACGCATCACGCAGACGATATCCTTCTCTCACGGTCAATAAAGACCTGGAATTCCCTCTCCTTCTTTCACGCTTCTGGTGGCAAAGTCTTCCGAGGCGACCCTCGGCGGCGGTAACAGCCAGAAAAATGCTAATGTTAAATTATGAATTACACCGGTGGACCGTATTTTCAAATTAAGGCGGTCGTAAAATGAGTTTTTATATAAAACCAGTAGTCGGAAAACGTATAGTGTGTGTGTGTCTCTTTTCTTTTTTATTCCTTCAAAACCCAAGAGAGAAAAAGGATATCTAGTCTCTATTCATAACCATTTTCCTATCTTTATTAATACTTTTTTTAATGCAAATTTTATTATGAATTGTTTCTTTAACATAAAAAAAAATCAAAGTTAAAAACCACTTTCGATTTTACTATAACCCAACGTTATAAACGTCAGTTGATTTGGGGTTTTATTGGCGAGAAAATTGGCTCGGTTCAAAATTTATGCTTATACATCTCCTTAATGACCTAAAACCCTAAACTGACCGATTATTAAAGCCAGTCGAGTTAAATGAATGATCTGACATAAACCCAATTCTTATAACTTCACCTTTACGTTCGTTTAGATATTTATTTATTACTCCCGTCCAGAAGGAAATATGTAAAGTGTTGAAACGTGGTGGAAAGTGTTGAAACCGGCTGTTAGTAAAACGTTTAATTAGGTTTACACAAAAGGTAGATGGAGAGGTAGAGGTGGAGGTAAGTTACGCGAAGACGAAGAGAGCTCGGGAGAGCTGTTGATGGCGAAGTCGAAGCCGCGAGCAATTTAACGCTAAAGTATGTACGTTAATGTTAATTGAGTGATTAATCTGGATAATAATCTCCGGCCCGTTTATCACAATAAATAATTTACGAAAAAGAACGGTGTTCTCGGGTCGCTAATTAAACTTTAACGTTCGCGATCTCCTTCGGTTTTTACTTTCGTGGCACCTGCGGTATAAAAAACCGAACGAGCGCGCCCTTTTTACGTTTTTAAGTCTCGGTCAATAGCCCTTTGACACTAATTGGTGTCGTCATGTGAACAGTAAAAGTTCTCTTTTTTTAAGAATTACAACTTTGTAGTTATTGTATAATTTACATCTAATTATCAGTCATAAATTTTTACCAACTTTGAAAATTTTTTAAATTTTTTTGACAACACTTGGAATAAAACGGTCTTTTTTAATTACAATTAAAATGTTTTAAGTTTCATTTAGAAAAAAAATCAAATCAAAATCTTTAAAAATGAATTTTTGATGAATTTTTAAAGTTAATTTTCTTAAGTTAGAAAAGTATAAAAAATTTTTACCAACTTTGAAAATTTTTTTAATTTTTTTGACAACACTTTGAATAAAACGGTCTTTTTTAATTAAAATTAGAATGTTTTAAGTTTCATTTAGAAAAAAAATCAAATCAAAATCTTTAAAAATGAATTTTTAAAGTTGATCGATTTTTTAAAATTAGTTTAGAAGTGCCAAAAATTTTTACCAATTTTGAAAATTTTTTTAATTTTTTTTGACAACACTTGGAATAAAACGGTCTTTTTTAATTAAAATTAGAATGTTTTAAGTTTCATTTAGAAAAAAAAATTAAATCAAAATCTTTAAAAATGAATTTTTGATGAATTTTTAAAATTAATTTTCTTAAGTTAAAAAAGTGTAAAAAGTTTTTATCAACTTTGAAATTTTTTTTAATTTTTTTGACAACACTTGGAATAAAACAGTCTTTTTTAATTAAAATTAAAATGTTTTAAGTTTCATTTAGAGAAAAAATCAAATCAAAATCTTTAAAAATGAATTTTTTATGAATTTTTTAAAAAATTGTTAATTTTTTAACCTAAAAAATTTTTCCCAACTTTGAAAATTTTTTTAATTTTTTTGACAACACTTGGAATAAAACGGTCTTTTTTAATTAAAATTAGAATGTTTTAAGTTTCATTTAGAAAAAAAATCTAATCAAAATCTTTAAAAATGAATTTTTGGTGAATTTTTAAAGTTAATTTTCTTAAGTTAAAAAAGTGTAAAAAATTTTTATCAACTTTGAAATTTTTTTTAATTTTTTTGACAACACTTGGAATAAAACGGTCTTTTTTAATTAAAATTAGAATGTTTTAAGTTTTATTTAGAAAAAAAAATCAAATCAAAATCTTTAAAAATGAATTTTTGATGAATTTTTAAAAAATTGTTAATTTTTTAACCTAAAAGATTTTTCCCAACTTTCAAAATTTTTTTAATTTTTTTAACAACACTTGGAATAAAACGGTCTTTTTTAATTAAAATTAGAATGTTTTAAGTTTCATTTAGAGAAAAAATCAAATCAAAATCTTTAAAAATGAATTTTTGATGAATTTTTAAAATTAATTTTCTTAAGTTAAAAAAGTGTAAAAAATTTTTACCAACTTTGAAATTTTTTTTAATTTTTTTGACAACACTTGGAATAAAACGGTCCTTTTTAATTAAAATTAGAATGTTTTAAGTTTCATTTAGAAAAAAAATCAAATCAAAATCTTTAAAAATGAATTTTTAAAGTTAATTTTCTTAAGTTAGAAAAGTGTAAAAAATTTTTACCAACTTTGAAATTTTTTTTAGTTTTTTTGACAACACTTGGAATAAAACGGTCTTTTTTAATTAAAATTAGAATGTTTTAAGTTTCATTTAGAGAAAAAATCAAATCAAAATCTTCAAAAATGAATTTTTTATGAATTTTTTAAAAAATTGTTAATTTTTTAACCTAAAAAATTTTTCCCAACTTTGAAAATTTTTTTAATTTTTTTAACAACACTTGGAATAAAACGGTCTTTTTTAATTAAAATTAGAATGTTTTAGGTTTCATTTAGAAAAAAAAACAAATCAAAATCTTTAAAAATGAATTTTTGATGAATTTTTAATGTTGATCTTGATTTCTCCAAGTAAGTAATTAGACCCTTCAACTTTAATAAAACAGATCATATTGATATTTCCACAAAGTAAAATTTTAATACATTCATATAACTCTTATTTCTTTATAGTTGGTTAAAGATTCCATTAATAATTAACCTTAATTAGGACGACCATGAAAGCTCAAACGCATGACGCGAAATAATTCAATGCTCATTGTCAGTACAATAGACTTATACGTCAATTACATCATTTCTTTATAAAGACTGACTTTGTAAAACGTTTATATCAAGAAATCAAAAAAAATAATTTCATCTCACAATCAGCTTCTTGTAAAATTAAAAGAAGAATTCACATACCTAACACATCCAACTATCAAACTAGTTTATAAACTTCATAGAGAATAAATTACACGTGTATTAACTACCAACCTACTATATTGTGTAATAATCTTATATCCCCCGCCTTTAAGTTGCCATTGCTTGGTGTTGATTCGTACAAAGCGCGAATAAAAGACGTAAAATCGAGCACTTTCGAAATACTCTCGCTATATTGTACGGTTCACAATGAGACCTTAATAATGGTGCTCTTGTTAACTAATTGCTAACTCGTGGGGGACGTGAGGAATTGAAACCTCTTCAAATCTTCTGGGGTTTCAGTCTCTTCTTTTCGTTTCGTTGGGTTTAACCGATTTAATTCTTGGGTACCATGTGGAAGAGAGATACTTGTAAATGTAGTGGAAAAATTGGTTTTCTAGTTATTTTAACAAGTAACTTAGAGTTATATGAACTTAAAATGTGTTGTAACTATTACCCAAAAATTAAAGAAAAGATCCAAAGATGTTAATAATTTTTTACACAAAATAAAAAGTAGGGGAAATTTAAAAAATCGTACAGATTTTATTTATAGAAATTAAGAAAAGATTTTTAATCCTATAATAAACTAAAATGTCTATTTTATAA
Organism: Digitonthophagus gazella; assembly: GCA_036711955.1. NCBI lineage: Eukaryota > Metazoa > Arthropoda > Insecta > Coleoptera > Scarabaeidae > Digitonthophagus > Digitonthophagus gazella. Next base: position 2,525,377 of record JASCIT010000003.1, read on the forward strand.
CTAAGAAGACAAATTTGTTGTAACTATTACCAAAAAAATGTAAAAAATTCCTAAACATTTCTCTTCTACTCTCTTCTTTTTGTTTATTTGGATTTAATAGCTTCAAATTTTTGGTGCTGTTTGGAAGAGAGATACTTTTCAATGTGGTGGAAAAATTGTTTTTTTTGTTCTTTTAGTAATAATTTAAAGTTATATGAACTTACAATTGTATGAAAAATTTCTAGTTGGATTAACTCGGGGTGATACTTTTTTTAATTACTGATGTGTCATGTAAATTTCGCATAATTCTTTTTAATCATGTTACATATTTAATTAAATGCATATTAACTACAATTTTAATAAACTTTTGCGAGAATATGAGGGTCCCACATTAGGATTAATTAAAATAAATTACCTTATTAATCTAAAGTTTTATAAAAATGACCTTGTTACATCCATATGCATGCAATTTATTTCAACTTTGTATGTTATTAGTACTAAAGGAGCTATTTCTAGTATTAAAGAGTCTATTAAAATCTTGTAACTACCAAAATAACCGTGTAAACACGTGTCCATCGTACACTGGGGAGCTATTGACATCCCCGACAAAACAAATAATTTTCAATCGGAACCCCTCAGCTTTCTTTCCGTCCGCCTCCCCAGGAGACAACAAGTGAACAAAAAGGAACTCTGCCCTCATTGTACGAATAGATTCGGAGAGGACGTAACGGGAGTTCCATTAGTCCTCGTGATTTTCCCGAGGGTGTCGCGGGGCAAATCGTTACTTCCGCCTGGTGGATCGCATTATTCGTTAAACATTTCGGGGTGGCGATCGCCCGAGCGGAAAATTATTTTGCGGCCGAACTCCGTGCCATTGTAGGGGTAGGTTTCTGCCGTGCACAATGATGATAGGTACATCTGCGACATTCCCGCCCGTTTTGGCCGTTCCGCGTGGGGATTAGTGCGTTCTCGAACCGGTAGTGATCATGGGGAGGGAGGAAAATTACTTATTTTGATGGATAAAAAAATTAAGCTCGTCGTTAATAATTTAAGAGTTAATCTGTATTAAGAAAAATGATAAGGGGATGTGGAAAGGTTTTATAGGGAGGACACAGTCCGATCGCGATCTAGTTGGTAAATTATGTGAGGACAGAAAATGAAAATCTTTAGACAAATACGTTGGGACTTGGCTACATAGAATCTTATACAACCTGGTAAGCATACGAAATGATCTGCGCCTCTGACAGGTTAGCATTTGTAAATAATTACGATAGGGTGTTAAGTGCTGTGACCTTCCATGATCGAAAATGAAACGAATACAGTTCTTTTATAGCATTTGCAATTTATTTTGGGGAGTGAAAGTAAGATCAAGGTAGGCAGCATCGGCATAATCAATGTGCGAAAAAATTAATGAATAGCAAAGGTTACGGCAAACGATGAGAGAAAGGAAACAACGAAGTCTCTTCAGAGAATGAAAACAGGAATAAACCTTTCTACAAACATGTTGGACCCAAAACATGTTTGTAGAACACCACCCCAAGATTCTTAACCCTAGAAGATATACCGGGGTTACGAGTGACCCCAACAGAATTGAATTTTTTCACTTATATTTTTATTTCGCGCTTAGTGGCGCTGATAATTTGGGTAAGGTTATTCCACTGTGAATAGTATAAACAGGTGCAGTGAACCTTACGTTGCCGATTATCGTTTTCTCAATAAAAATTATTTGGGGTTGTAACTGACCCCAGGATACGTTTGCGTATTGTAAAATAATACTGTTTGTAATTTCGTCCGATAGAATATTTGTGAAACATGTCTAAAAAACGTTAGTGCTCTAGATCTGGACTTTGAAAAAACTGTCTTACAGTGGTACGATGAAGCAGAAAGCGATGTTGATGACAATTTTGCAGAAAGTGGCTGCGAGGATAAGGTGGAAGGGTTGTCGGAACACAACGATGACACTTTTTCTGAAGATGATGAGTTTGAAGAACGTCCACTTCACCGTGATCGAATTTTGAAGGCCAGAAATGGTTTTGCATGGAGTTTACGAGAACTTGCAAAAACCAGAACGTCTTCAAGAAACATCGTGGTAAAGGTACCTGGAACGAAGTATGCACGTGTAATTACCACAGAAATAGATGCTTGGATTTTATTCACTCCTACAATTTTAATTGAAATTATAACTCAAACAAATGAAGAAATAGAAAGACAAGGTGCTAAATACCAGCCAGGTACAAAAGCCGGGATAAATGCCTTTCTGTTATATAATGTGTCGAGTGACGCTAGCAAAGTTACTTGAAATAAATTTTTGCAATCCCTCGGACTGCAACTAGCTAAACCTTGGATGGAAAGTAGGCTCTCCAAAAAGATATCCGGTAAACTGCAAAGTGAAATACGAGAAGTAATTAGACTAGCACATATTTCAGAAGAGGAACAGCTTGGTCCAGCGCCAAAAAAACTTAAATCGTCAAGATATTATATAGGGTGTCCGGAAATGTCGTGTACAACGGAGTACTACAGATACTTTGGTTAAAAATATGATGATTTAACCCAATTTATCTGTATACAAAGTTGCTTAGTTTAGCCGCTAGAAGACTTCAAAAACAATATTTTTCGTGAGTTTTTCTTAAATTACTCGAAAAATCTTTATTAGATTTTATTCATCTTTTGACCGTATCTTTATATCAGCAGGCTGCAGCTTTCTGAGGAACAAATTCGAATTTCGAAAATTACAGGGTGTTTAAAAACACTCTCAGGACAAGTTATCCATCCAGATCTTTTTAACCAGCCTGTATAATTTTCTGTCAATTTTTTTCTGAATAGCTACATTAATTTAGAAACTATTTCTTCTCTTACAAAATTTCAGTTGGACAAACGGTTTAGCCCTAAAAAAATATTTTCTAAATCCCTACAAGCCCAAATCGATAAGTTAAGGTACCATTAACAAAGTTCAGAATAGCAATTTCTTTAAGCGGTATGAAGTTCTTTCTATAAAACCAGATGTTAAAGATTTATAAGTACTTTATTGCTTAAGATATACAAATTTTCGTCAGGATTTGTGACCATCATCAGGATTTAACCATGATTGGCCAGCAAAATCACTACATTTAAGAGTTTGTTTATGGGATGTCATCATGCAAAAATACTAAGAAAAAAGCAAATTGTAAAAATTTTGCACTCTGTATTATTTTTAGCCCTGATGATGGTCATAAGTCTTGCCGAAAATTTGAATATTTTAAGCAATAAAGTACTTCTAAACCTGAAAATTTTGGTTTTTTTTTTGAAAAAACTTCACACCGTTTAAAGAAATTGCAACTTTGAACATTGCTAATGGTACCTTAGTTTATCAATTTGGGCTTGTAGGGATTTAGAAAATATTTTTTTGCGACTAAAATGTTTGCCCAACTGAAATTTTATAAGAGAGAAAATAGTTTCTAAATTAATATAGCTATTCAGAAAAAAATTGACAGAAAATTATACAGGCTGGTTAAAAAGATCTGGATGGATAACTTGTCTCGAGAGTGTTTCTAAGCACCCTGTATGATTCGAAATTCGAATTTGTTCCACAGAAAGCTGTAGCCTACTAATATAAAGACATGGCCAAAAAAAAGAATAAAATCTATTAAAGATTTTTTGAGTAATTTAAGAAAAGCTCATGAAAAATATGATATTTAAAGTCCTCTAGCGGCTAAACTAAGCAACTATGTATATAGATAAGTTGGGTTAAATCATCATATTTTTGACCAAGGTATCTGTGGTATTCTGTTGTACACGACATTTCCGGACACCCATGTCCTCGTTCACGTGATCGAAAATGCAGAGTTGTATGTTATATGTGTTCCAACAATATATGTAACGAACACCGTACTGATATTTGTCTAAACTGTAAGAGAAATACTTAAGGTTGCTATTGGCTTCACTAAATTAACGTTTTAAAAAAAATTTCTTTTATTTTTCCAAAATTAATTTCTGGGGTAACTGGTGACCCCAAGTATACGCTTTTAAGTGTGTTATTTTGGTATACTTTCTAGGGTTAACAGTATCAGAGAGTTGTATAATATTACCATCCAGAATCAACTGCGCTGACGTAAACTAATTTGGCGAGTAAGGGTCTTGTTCCAAACACAATGGCTTGTGTTTTAGTTGCACTTAGGTTGAGACCAAAACGCTTAGACCAATTTTGAATATTGGAGGGGTCAGTATTGATACGCAACACGGCTTCAGGAAACTCATCAGCAGTGGCAGTAGTGTAAATTTAAAGGTCATCAGCGCATAAGTGGTAATTACACGAGATAACTTTAGTAATACCGTCAATAAACATAGAAAACAGCAACGGATCCAATACACTGCTTTGAGGGACACCACTTGTAGTTGCATTATTATGCAACTAGGAGGAAACAGTAGAATCAGATCGTACACACAGACGGCGGTGGGAAAAATAAAATTGAAACCACGAAATACAAGAAGAAGTAAATCCAATACCAGACAGCACAGAGAGCAAGATGCTATGATCCACTCAGTCAGACGCTTTGCTGAAGTCAAGCAATACTAAGAAAATATTGTGGCGGTGGTCACAAGTGTACTTTATATGAAGTGTATAAATGCAAAAGCAGACATTCGAGATTTTCTTCAAAAAATAGTTAGAAACTGATCTGTATTGTAAATTTAGTAAGAAATTAATTTTTGTGGCCCCGGGAGCGCAACAATACATTTAAGCGAGTTATTGCAATAATAAATTCCGCTTTAAATGCAAAAGCAGACATTTGCACCAAGTAGTTAGGTGCAAAAGCAGACGTTTGTGTTTGAACCTATCCAGGTTTCGTATTACCTCACGTGATAGCCGTGACATTGAAGTAGCTGTTAGTTTTGCTCGCTTCTGCATGATTAGTTTAAACGAGAGCGTGGTAACGAATGTATTATGGAGTTTTAATTACATTCAACAACATTACGTTACATTAGTGCAAGCGTGAAAGAGCCAAGATAAAGAGGCAGAGGTTTAAGGCAGAAGCCTTTTGTAAAAATTTCCTCTTTGCTAGCCAAACACTATGGTGCAGAATGGGAAAACGATGAACGTTTGGAGTTCTTCAAAAACGCCTTTCAAGACAATCCAGCCAACACTTTGAAAACTCAGGGGGATGTAAATGACACACTAGTGTTTTCTGATAATGAATCTGATACTGACCTACGAATTTAAATTTTGTACCTAAGAAACTAATTTTGTACTTTTTTCAATAAAATCAGCTTCTTTAAAATCTCTTTTATCGCAATTCCAAATTTTATTAGTGCGGATACTGCTAATTTTTTTACAGAAACCCCAAATCCAGAACTTTGCAGTTCACGAAGCAGAGATTTCCAAGCCTTAGATGCAAAACAAGACATTCTCAATTTTTTAATCAAAATAACTTTTTTACTATAAGCCTGACTTGCGCTTTAAAGCACATAAAGACGCGTCAATGTATTATCTACTTTTGGTTAAAATACCAAGTCGATTGAGTGACTTAAACGACAATGAGAGGTTTTTTGGGCTTTACTCAAAACTATTTGACTGTCAAATGTCTGGTTTTGCATTTATACTCTTCATATTATCTGTTATTTTTATAAGCGCTGTTACCATGCTGTGTCCCCTACGAAAACCAGATTGAAATTTACTAATGGCTGGTAAACTAACCGTTCCGGGGGTTTTGGCAATACAGATAATATGGATATAGGACGAAAATCACTAAAGTGTGATGGGGATTTCATTTTAGGTATAGGGACAACATGAGAAAGTTTCCAGCCAAAGCGAAACTCAGACAGCTCAAAAGAGTAATTATAAATGTTAGTTGGTTAAGTTTTATCGCTGTGGTTTTTTTGGTTTTTAGCGTGCCAATTTCTCTAAGGCCCGTTACTACCAGTCACAGTTAAAGTCGTGGATAACTTTATCCTATAGATATAATAAAAATTGGTTCCTACCACTCCATTTATCTTGTAGTTAACGTTATCTTAGAGATAAATTTTAACCCGTACATTGGGTCGCTGTTAAACTTTTATCTTAGGGATAAGTGAGAAACCTAACCTCAAATATCGTGTTGACAGTTTGAAAAGTTTAGAATCTCGTCATAATTTAAACAGTAAGTACACATTTAAAGTTAACTAATTTTGAACTGCCTTAATATCTATTTTATTAGTATTTCAAGAATAAACAATAATATAAATGTGGGTAATAAAGAGCTGCTGTTGGAAGAAATAAACGACCTATTTCCCATAAGAGGGGAAAGAATTATAAGGTAGAGGATTGATCACATTAATATTCACTCTGATGGGGAATTTATAACGAGATTTATAACGAGAGGCACAACAGCTTTACAACAAAGCTCATATGACACGAAATGTCGTAGAAAGACATGGAAGAGAAGGTTTCAATGTTTGCGGCTAGAGTTAAGGTTATCATTACAAAGGTATGTACAATAAAAATTATTTAACTCGCAATCTTTTAAATAAATAACTAATGTTCAATTCTTTGTTTCCAGAATACAACCTATTATTATTGCAACGGCTGTTATACATATGTATAAACATGAATGAACCTTTAACCCCTGATGTTGAAATTCCAACAGAAGACATTAATCTTCTTCCAGAAGAAGGGGGAATCCAGAAAATAAAAGGCAAAATGAAATAACAAATTATTTTTCAACATTAATTTAATATAAAAATAAAGTTTCTATTTTCAAACAAAACAGTATAAATAATTCTCATGCACTTCTTTCAACATTTTCATCTTGTGTTCACGCTCCTCCTTATTTTGCTTTATTAGAAGCTCGGTGAATTCTGTCCTTTTTTCTGATAGTTTATTGTAACCATAATGGATAGCTTTATTTGGTGTTTCTAAAAACATAGATATATAAGTAAAGTTAATTATCATAAAACAAATTTACCTTTAATTTTTTCCTCTATGGGTGTTAAGGAAACCCCTTTTTGGGACCCTCCACCAATTCCCATTAAGCCTTACCTCATTTCCACAAATTTTTTTCTAACGCTTTTTTTAAATTGATCATATTTTGCCTTCTGTGTTTTTGCTTCACGTACAATTCCCGTATTGGCTGTCATATCTTATGCTGTTTCAAGCCATATCTATTAAATTAATTTACATAAACATATAATTTTTTTTTAAATCATTCTTACATGACATTGTACCTACTTTTTGTTTTTCTGCCAATTAACGACATCGCTTCTGTTATTTTCAAGAATATTTTTATGCTTTATAACATGTTGTATAAGCAACTCTATCTCTGAATTTGCAAAATTAAAATTTCTACGACGTTTTGCCTGTTCCATTTTTATTTTGGGGTTACAGCACGATTCTTCTTAAAATAAAGGTCAGGCAATGGGATTTGAGAACTAGGTCTTACAACAAATATTGAAACCATAGTCACCACTACTTTCACGATAAATTCAATACATAAAATAACTGTTAAATAGACCTCTGATGAATGATCGTCGGCACAGCATGATTGTTTACGTCTGTTTTCACGTAGTTTTGACAGATACGTTGAAAATACCTAATTATTAGGTCTTCTGACCGTTTAGTGTTACCATATGAAAATAAGTTCCTAAAATGTCCCTAGATTCCGTTATTATCCTATAGATAGCTTATTCATTAGATAAATGAGCATGGTAGTACCCGGCACACTCCTATCTATCGGTTAAATTATATCTCACAGATAGCCTATCCTTTGGATAGCATTAAATTGGTAGTAACGGGCCTAAGACGTCTTTCAATGGCTTCAAACGTTTTCCGATTTGGTATCCTCCTAGTGGGATTTTTTTTCATGTTGTTTCATGCAATTTCTTTCGGATAAAAAAATTTTTTTTGTGGCCAATTTCTAAAAATTAAAACTCAATCTTTTACGATGAATAATTTATAAAATCGATTGATTCTTATCCAAATTCGAATGAAATACACTTAATTCTTTTACCATGGTTATTTATCCTTTTGTTAATCATATAATAGAAATAATAGAAAAGAATTTAAAGCTATAACATAAATGACCGTATCATAAAACGAATTCACTTGAAACCACAATGGATTCGAGACTATTACCCAAAGAATTCAAGTAGCCGTAAAATGCATACAACTTGTTAAAACTTTTAACTCCGGTCGGTGAAAAGAATTGACCAATCATCGCACAAAAAGACCCGGTGTAAAACACACAAAAGACCATTTCAAGTTCATTTCAAAAATAAAATTCCAAGAATCTATTATTATCAAAAACTTTTCGTATTTTTTTTTTTTTTTGGTACTTTATTCTTATATAAGTTCTTTTTTATTTTCCAGGTCGAATGAATCAATCAAACGGGGGAAATTCTTTTACAAGCTAATCAATTTTCTACCTTAAAAGGTAAGCTTTTTAAATTTAAATCTATTCTTTCGTGTTCTTTTTAAAATTTTTTACAACTTGAGTTGTAAAGATGTAGAGTATACGAGCGATGACTTCACCGATGTCTAATTTATAACTCTGACCGAATTCCATAGAGGTGAGAATTGACTAAATGACCTTCACGAAAAAAAAAAATCTTACTCTTAGGTTTTATGTTAGTGTAAAATAAAAGAATTTTTAATGTTGAACAATGAAATGGTAAAATAACCTAAGGTCAACGTCGTCTCGTACCAAGATCGTATTTAAATATTTATATTCATTGTGAAGCTTTGGTGGTCAGTCCGGCATAAGTTAAATTCGTTACGGTTTCGGACGAAATTCAACTTGGCGTTATTAATGCCGGTACAGCTAACGGATCCGTGCAATGTATTCTGTTTTTATTCATCTTAATACTGGGACACATATCAACCTGCTCTGCTTGTCCCCTTTTATAAAAAAAAATAATAAAGAAAGGAAAAAATCTTACAAATCGTGTATAAATGAGACAGCTTCTTTTAAGTCTTCTTTTCTTAGATATGAAGTTGACTCATTTTATAAAAATTTATTTTATAAAAATTTATTTTATAAAAACTTATTTTATAAAAATTTATTTTATAAAAATTTATTTTATAAAAATGTAGTTTATAAAAATTTATTTTATATAAACATAAATATTTTTTAATCCATTAAATATAAAAAATCATTATTCATAAGAAGTAATTGTTTACTTATCTCGAAAAGTGTTACGTTTTGTAATCGCCTTAAGCGCTTACCATAAACAAATTTAACCAAGAAGCACCCACCGTAAAAAAAAGAATACACCAAGTGGCACTAATAAATACTGGGAAAAGGAAAATCATCTGCGAGGAAAAAAAATCTTGGTCTTCTTCTCTGGGAATAAAAAAGAGGTTGAAAAAAAATGGAAATTTTGAAGACGCCTTCGTCTTTGGTTTCATGTTGGAAGGTGAAGACGATGTGTAGAGGGCAGAAGGAAAGAAGAGGAGAAGAAGTAGAAAAAGGAGGTGACAATTATAAAAGATGCGCGTCCAGTTCCACAATGGGGCCGTTTATAAATCACTTGGGGCAACCTTCGGTCGGCCGATAAGGCAGCGCTTGAATTACCTACACTGCTACCGTGGATTATGCCTCCGTAATCCGAATTTATTGGTTTCTCATATTCGTTTTGGTTTGTTAATGGCGTTTGTTCTACCGGAGACCCCGTCCTGACGACGCCAAACCAACAGCTCCGAGAACTAATACATAACATATGTAGATGAAGAGTACTTCTTCTTTCTACAACCTAACACCATCTGTAAGACTATAAACTACATGTTGGGAAACGTTTGAGAAGTGTTTTTGGAAAGTAAAAACACTAAAAATAAGAATAAGATAAAAAAATAAAGGCAAAACTAGATTATTTTTGGGGGTTATCTTAGATTTAGTTAAAAATATTTTTGAAATTTTTTAAAAATTTTATTAAAATTTTTTGATATTACTTAGAACAAATCTAATCAGTTCAAAGAAAAATAAATATTTTAATATATCCCTTTATAAGAGCATTTAACTTAATTTTCATAACTGACTTCTGAAAGATTTTTGAAAGTTGATTGAAAATTTGAAGGGTTGTGTTATTTTGTGAATTTTTTTTCGGAATTTCCATAAATAAAATCTGTACGAGAGAGAGAATAATCTTTATTTGACTATCGACCCGAAGGTCCTGACTTCTGAAAGATTTTTTAAAGTTGGTTGAAAATTTGAAGGGTTGTGTTATGATTCGGTTGAAATTTTGGAATAATTTTTTTTTGTAATAATTGGGATAAATCTGATTATATCTATGAAAAATAAACATTTCAAACTATCTCTCCTTAAGTTTGTTTTCTTTAATTACAATGAGTATGTTCTGGATGATTTTTTAAAGTTAGCTAAAAATTTGTTGGTTCAAATTTTTGTATTTTTTTTTTAATTCTTGGATAACAGTTGCAAAAAATTTAACAATTTTAATAAAAAATGAACGTTTAAATATGTTTTTTTTGTAATTGCTTTCCCCAATTTTCATAAATAAAATTTGGATTATTTTTTTTTTTTTAAATTTGCATATATTCAGTATAAATACTAAACTACCGTTGAGAATTTTTTTGAATTCCTTGATAACAGTCAGGAAAAATTTAATGACTTTAATAAAAAATAGACATTTCAGTGTATCTTTCTGTGAAATTATTTTCTTTAGTTTTCATAAATAAAATCAGAATGATTTTTTAAACTTTGTCAAAATTTTTTATATGTTTGAAAAACTTTGGCGTATTTCAGAATTTTTTAAAATTTTTTGGTGATAGTTAATGTAAATCTGTAAACTGTGATGCAAAATAGATATTTTAATCTATCTCTTCTTGCAAGTTTTCTCATTAATTTCTATCAATAGACTTTGAACAAGTTGGTCAAAAATGTCTACGTTTCAATCATAATTCTTACAGTTTTGAGAATTTTTTTGGAATTCCTCGATAAAAGTTAGAAAGGATCTAACGATTTTAATAAAAAATAGACATTTAAATATATTCTTTCTTTGGAATTGCTTTCCTCAATTTTCATAAATAATATTTGGGCGGTTTTTTTTTAATTTGCATATATTCAATACAAACATGTTAGTATTTTGGGAATTTTTTTAAATTTTTTGATAACAATTAGGAAAAATTTAATGACTTTGATAAAAAAAATAGACATTTCAAGGTATCTTTTTGTAAAATTGTTTTCTTTAGTTTTCATAAATAAAATCAGAATGATTTTTTAAAGTTTGTCAAAAATTTTTTATATGTTTGAAAAACTTTGGCGTATTTCAGAATTTTTTAAAATTTTTTGGTGATAGTTAATGTAAATCTGTAAACTGTGATGCAAAATAGATATTTTAATCTATCTCTTCTTGTAAGTCTTCTCATTAATTTCTATCAATAGACTTTGAACAAGTTGGTCAAAAGTGTCTACGTTTCAATCATAATTCTTACAGTTTTGAGATTTTTTTTGGAATTCCTCGATAAGTTAGAAAGGATCTAACGATTTTAATAAAAAATAGACATTTAAATATATTCTTTCTTTGGAATTGCTTTCCTCAATTTTCATAAATAATATTTGGGCGGTTTTTTTTTTAATTTGCATATATTCAATACAAACATGTTAGTGTTTTGGGAATTTTTTTAAATTTTTTGATAACAATTAGGAGAAATTTAATGACTTTAGTAAAAAATAGACATTTCAATGTATCTTTTTGTGAAATTATTTGCTTTAGTTTTCATAAATAAAGTCAGAACGATTTTTTAAAGTTTGTCAAAAATTTTTTATATGTTTGAAAAACTTTGGCGTATTTCAGAATTTTTTAAAATTTTTTGGTGATAGTTAATGTAAATCTGTAAACTATGATGCAAAATAGATATTTTAATCTATCTCTTCTTGCAAGTTTTCTCATTAATTTCTATCAATAGACTTTGAACAAGTTGGTCAAAAATGTCTACGTTTCAATCATAATTCTTACAGTTTTGAGAATTTTTTTGGAATTCCTCGATAAAAGTTAGAAAGGATCTAACGATTTTAATAAAAAATAGACATTTAAATATATTCTTTCTTTGGAATTGCTTTCCTCAATTTTCATAAATAATATTTGGGCGGTTTTTTTTAATTTGCATATATACAATACAAACATGTTAGTATTTTGGGAATTTTTTTTAATTTTTTGATAACAATTGGGAAAAATTTAATGACTTTGATAAAAAAATAGACATTTCAAGGTATCTTTTTGTGAAATTATTTTCTTTAGTTTTCATAAATAAAATCAGAATGATTTTTTAAAGTTTGTCAAAAATTTTTTATATGTTTGAAAAACTTTGGCGTATTTCAGAATTTTTTAAAATTTTTTGGTGATAGTTGATATAAATTGGTAAACTGTAATGTGAAATAGATATTTTAATCTATCTCTTCTTGCAAGTTTTCTCATTAATTTCTATCAATACACTTTGAACAAGTTGGTCAAAAATGTCTACGTTTCAATCATAATTCTTACAGTTTTGAGAATTTTTTTGGAATTCCTCGATAAAAGTTAGAAAGGATCTAACGATTTTAATAAAAAATAGATATTTAAATATATTCTTTCTTTGGAATTGCTTTCGTCAATTTTCATAAATAATATTTGGGCGGTTTTTTTAAATTTGCATATATTCAATACAAACATGTTAGTATTTTGGGAATTTTTTAAAATTTTTTGATAACAATTAAGAAAAATTTAATGACTTTAATAAAAAATAGACATTTCAGTGTATCTTTCTGTGAAATTATTTTCTTTAATTTTCATAAATAAAATCAGAATGATTTTTTAAACTTTGTCAAATTTTTTTATGTTTGAAAAAATTTGATGTCTTTCAGAATTTTTTAAAATTTTTTGGTGATAGTTGATATAAATTGGTAAACTGTAATGTGAAATAGATATTTTAATCTATCCCTTCTTGCAAGTTTTCTCATTAATTTCTATCAATAGACTTTGAACAAGTTGGTCAAAAATGTCTACGTTTCAATCATAATTCTTACAGTTTTGAGAATTTTTTTGGAATTCCTCGATAAAAGTTAGAAAGGATCTAACGATTTTAATAAAAAATAGACATTTAAATATATTCTTTCTTTGGAATTGCTTTCCTCAATTTTCATAAATAATATTTGGGCGGTTTTTTTTAATTTGCATATATTCAATACAAACATGTTAGTATTTTGGGAATTTTTTTAAATTTTTTGCTAACAACTAGGAAAAATTTAATGACTGATAAAAAATAGACATTTCAAGGTATCTTTTTGTGAAACTGTTTTCTTTAGTTTTCATAAATAAAATCAGAAAGATTTTTTAAACACTGTAAAATTTTTTTATATATTCGAAAAACTCTGGTGTCTTCATTGGGATTTTTTTTAAATTCTTTGATAACAATTAGGAAAAATTTAATGACTTTGATAAAAAATAGACATTTCAAGGTATCTTTTTGTAAAATTGTTTTCTTTAGTTTTCATAAATAAAATCAGAATGATTTTTTAAAGTTTGTCAAATTTTTTTTATATGTTTGAAAAACTTTGGCGTATTTCAAAATTTTTAAAAATTTTTTGGTCAGAGTTAACATAAATTGGTAAACTGTTATGCAAAATAGATATTTTAATCTATCTCTTCTTGCAAATTTTCTCATTAGTTTCTTATCAATAGACTTTGAACAAGTTGGACAAAAATTTGTACATTTCAATCATAATTCTTTCACACTTGAAATTTTTTTAGAATTCCTCGATAAAAGTTAGAAGGAATCTGACGATTAAAATAAAAAACAAACATTTCTATATATCTTCCTTCCAAATTGTTTTCTTTAGTTTTCATAAATAAAGTTTGAACTATTTTTTAAAATTTGTCAAAAATTATAATCTGTTTTATGGAAAAACTTTGGTATTTTTAGGATTTTTTTTAAATTTTTTGGTAGTTGTTAATATAAATTTACCAAGTTTAGCATAAAATGATTATTCTAATCTATCCATTCAACCAATTTTTCTTCTTAATTTTTATAAATTGTTTCCGTGCGATTTTTTACAGTTGATTTAAAATTTGTGAGGTTCGATCATAATTTTTCCGAATTTTTGAGAATTTTTTGAAATTCCTTTATAAGAATTGGAAGATATTTGATGGTTTTAATAAAAAATAAACATTGCAAATTGGAATATATCTTCCTGCCAAATGGTTTTCCTCAATTTACATAAATAAAGTTTGAACGATTTTTTAAAGTTTGTTGAAAATTTCTATATGTTCTATCAAAAAACTTCTGTGTTTTTGGGATTTTTTTTAACTTCTTTGGTAATAGTATACACACATTTGTCAGGTTTAACATAAAATAGATATTCTAATCTACCTCCAGAAACAGCCTTTCTCTTGAATGTCCATAAAGAGACACTGAACGATTTTTTAAAGTTGATTTAAAATTTGTAGGGTTTGATGATAATCTTTCCGTATTTTTGAGAATTTTTTTAAATTCCTTGAAAACAGTTTGAAGAAGTTTGATGGTTTTAATAGAAGGTAAACATTTCAACATATTCTTCCTATCAAGTTTTTTGCTGAATTTTCATAAATAAAGTCTGAACGATTTTTTAAAGTTTGTCAAAAATTTCTAAGTATTCGATCAAAAAACTTTGGTGCTTTTAGGATTTTTTTTAAGTTTTTGGTGATGGTTAATATAAATTTGCAAAGTTTATTATAAAATAGATATTCTAATCTATCTCTTCAACCAATTCTTCTCCTTGTTCTCCATAAATACTCTCCGTACGATTTTTTAAAGTTACCTGAAAATATGTAGGGTTCGATTATAATCTTTCTGCATTTTTGAGATTTTTTTTAAATTCCTTGATAATAGTTTGAAAAAGTTTGATGGTTTTAAGAAAAAGTAAGCATTTGATATATCTCTCTTTCAAATTGTTTTCCTCAATTTCCATAAATAAAGACTGGATGATTTTTTAAAGCTTGAAAGCTTGTTCGATCAAAAAACTTCGATGTTTTTGGGATTTTTTTTTAAATTTTTTGGTGATAATTAATACAAATTTGCCAAGTTTAGTGAAAAATACATATTCTAATCTATCTCCTCAAACAGCCTTTCTCTTGAATGTCCATAAATAGACACTGAACGATTTTTTTAAGTTGGTTTAAAATTTGTAGGGTTCGATCATAATCTCTCCGCATTTTTTGGATTTTTTTAAAAATTTTTAATAAAAGGTCGAAGAAGTTTGATGGTTTTAATAAGAAATAAATACTTTAGTATATCTTCTTGCCAAATTGTTTCCCTCAATTTCCATAAATAAGAACTGTACGATTTTCTAAAGTTTATCAAAAATTTCTATACATTCGATCGAAAAACTTCGGTATTTTTGGTTTTTTTTTTAATTTTTTGGTGAAAGGTAATACAAATTTGCCAAGTTTAATACAAAATAGATCTTCTATTCTATTCCTTTAAGCAATTTTTCTCTTTAATTTCCATAAAGGGTCTCCGTACGATTTTTTAAAATTGGTCTAAAATTTTTAGGGTTAAAATGTTTTCTCATTTATGAGAATTTATCAAATTTTTTGATAATAAAGTAGATATTTCAATTTATATGTCTATAAGTTGTTTTACCTGCATTTTCAAAATTAAGGTCGGGTTGATTTTTTAGTCAATTAAAAATCTTCAATACTTTTAGATATATGGACCGTTTATTTTGAAAGTGGTGTAAGTCCATTTTTGAAAAAAATGAGATATCACGTAATTCATGCTTAATTTAATGTAAATTTTTTATGTATGATAAGTCCATGTCTAATTTATTAAAAAATTCCCATGTTTTGTACAACTTAAAATTGGTCGGTAAATGAAATTACATAGGGACAGATATGCTAACCTCTAATTTTCTCGAAACAAACGAAAATGGACTTACACCACTTTCAAAATAAACGGTCCATATATTATTTTAATAGAAGGTACTAAAAATCGATTAATTAAATTTACTGGTTTTGTAGTCTATCGAACAATAAAATCATCTCAAATAAAAATCCTCCTAAATTTCTTAGATACTCAAAAGCTCATTGTTCAAATCTTCTCTTTTCTATAATAATGAAATAAAAAAAAGTTTTTAAGTAAACACTAACAGGATAAAGACCAAAAAAGGAAATATGTTAATTTATAAGGATGTTAAAAGAAAAATATCCGGAATTAATCAAATTAAGAACTAACATTACCAACTTCTAACTATCACTCTTCCTGTGAACTAACACAAGTTATGAATTAGTAAAATTAGAACCATTATATTTAAAGAGATTGTATAGGAATCACGGTTTGTATTTATAACTGTGAAAGAATACAAGAAATACAACGTTTTATACAACAAAAAAAGTTCAAATTTAATTAAATAAAACGGGATGTTCTATAAGTAAGATTTCCCGCCTTAATAAAACATCATCAAGTATTCATCAATATGTTAAAAAGTTCTTTTTACATTTAATATCATTGAGAAATTTTCATTATAATTACATTCTATTTATCATTATAATTAATAATTAGAATGTACTTATACATAAAAAAATAAATACGAATAAAATAATTAAATAAACCAAGAAGTAAATTTCCGTTATAATAAATGATTATTAACCATAAATATTTAAAATATTTTAAACACAAATTCTTCACTTCTTCATTTACATAATTATTTACTTATATGGATAGATATTTTTTTTTATTTTGTTTTGGATTAAAGGAAGTAAATTTAATGCCATTAAATTAAAAATAAATAGTGATCTATATATAAATTTTATCTATATATAGATAAAATCATCTAAATTAAATCATATATTATAAGTAATTAAAAAAATTTTATTATCAAATGAAAATCTTACAATTAAAATTCTCAAATGACCAGATACATACACATAAGATGTGAGGAGTGACAGGTCTATTATGCAAGAAGCTCGACCAGACGGCGGGCGATATAACTCGTGGATCAATTAAATGGTTTCGGATTTTTTCTCACACACGGATGGAGAAAGGGTCGCGGGTCCGAACGGGTCGTGTCGTCGTCGTCGTCGGCGTCGAAACGGTCTTTTTGTAATTAAGGAACAGTTAGAAAACGCCGCCGCGGCCGGTGAGCAACTGAAAGAGCGGAGCCGCTGCTACCGAATCCAGTCGGACGGCGATAAATCGCCTTTTTATGAACTTATGTAAATGGGATACGTTGATGGGTATAAATAGATGGAGGCGAGGCGAGGTCGTCGTGTGCGTGCCGTTTCTACTCTTCTTACTCTTCTTCTTCGTCTTCTACGGCTTCCACTTCTCGCTTTATGGTGGTTGAGGAGCGAATGTGTTTGCGTGAAACGTTTTCGCCAAACCAACCAACCAATGTAATCACTCCGAGAGAGATTTTACCTCTTTTTATTCCTTAAAGATAAATATAAACTTTAAAAATTTATCTAGACTTTATTTTTGGGAATTGAGATAGGATTTTCTTGAAAAATTATAGTTTAAAGCGTCTTTTTTAAAAATGAGTAAAACATTTTGTAGATTAATATAAAAAATTTTAGAAAAAAATTTTTAGAAAAAAATTCTTATCTTAACCTCTACATTTTTATCTAACTTAAAATTGAGACTCAAATTTAAAAAATCGTACACACTTTATTTCTATGAATTGAGAAAAAATCTTTTGGGATGTTATAGATTAAAGTGTGTTTTTAATGTTACTTATGAAAAATTATAGGTTGGATTATAAAAATTTAGATAAAAAAAATTATTTTAACCTGCATATTTTTGTCTAACTTAAAATTAAAACTCTAATTTAGAAATTCGTCCAGACTTTACTTTTACGAATTGAGGAATAAGTTTTTTGGAAAGTTATAGATTCAAGTGTCTTTTTTAATGTTACTTATGAAAAAATGTGGGTTAGATTATAAAAATCTTGAGAAAAAAATTTTTACCTCAACTTCGATTTTCACCTCAAATTTCAAAATTGAACCTAAAATTTAAAAACTTATCCAGACTTTATTTTCAATAACTAAAACCAGATTTTTTTGGGAAATTATAAGTTATCATGTCTTTTTTTAAGATTTCTATAAAATTTTGTAGATTAGATAAAAAAAATTTAAGAAAGAAATTTTTATATAACCTAAACCTGAAATTCAAATTAAAGAAATCGTCCAGATTTTATTTCTACAAATTGAGAAAAGAAAATTTAGGGAGTTATAAATTAAAGTGTCTTTTTTAATGTTACTTATGAAAAATTAAAGGTTGGTTTATAAAAATTTAGATTAAAAAAAATTATTTTAACCTGCATATTTTTGTCTAACTTAAAATTAAAACTTTAATTTAGAAATTCGTCCACACTTTATTTTTACGAATTGTGGAACAATTTTTTTGGGAAGTTTTAAATTAAAGTGTCTTTTTTAATGTTATTTATGAAAAATTGTTGGTTGGGTTATAAAAATCTTGAGAAAAAAATTTTTACCTCAACTTCGATTTTCACCTCAAATTTCAAAATTGAACCTAAAATTTAAAAACTTATCCAGACTTTATTTTCAATAACTGAAACCAGATTTTTTTGGGAAATTATAGGTTATCATGTCTTTTTTTAAGATTTCTATAAAATTTCGTAGATTAGATAAAAAAAATTTAAGAAAGAAATTTTTATCTAACCTAAACCTGAAATTCAAATTAAAGAAATCATCCAGATTTTAATTCTACAAATTGAGAAAAGAAAATTTAAGGAGTTATAAATTAAAGTGTGTTTTTTAATGTTACTTATGAAAAATTAAAGGTTGGATTATAAAAATTTAGATAAAAAAAAATTTATTTTAACCTGCATATTTTTGTCTAACTTAAAATTAAAACTTTAATTTAGAAATTCGTCCAGACTTTATTTTTACGAATTGTGGAACAATTTTTTTAGGAAGTTATAAATTAAAGTGTCTTTTTTAATGTTGTTTATGAAAAAATTGTGGGTTAGGTTATAAAAATCTTTAGAAAAAAATTTTTACCTGAACATCGATTTTCACCTCAAATTTCAAAGTTGAACCTAAAATTTAAAAACTTATCTAGACTTTATTTTCAATAACTGAAACCAGATTTTTTTGGGAAATTATAGGTTATCATGTCTTTTTTAAGATTCCTATAAAATTTTGTAGATTAGATAAAAAAAATGTAAGAAAGAAATTTTTATCTAACCTAAACCTGAAATTCAAATTAAAGAAATCGTCCAGATTTTAATTCTACAAATTGAGAAAAGAAAATTTAGGGAGTTATAAATTAAAGTGTGTTTTTTAATGTTACTTATGAAAAATTAAAGGTTGGATTATAAAAATTTAGATAAAAAAAAATTTATTTTAACCTGCATATTTTTGTCTAACTTAAAATTAAAACTCTAATTTAGAAATTCGTCCAGACTTTATTTTTCCGAATTGTGGAACAATTTTTTTGGGAAGTTATAAATTAAAGTGTCTTTTTTAATGTTGTTTATGAAAAATTGTGGATTAGGTTATAAAAATCTTTAGAAAAAATTTTTTACCTGAACATCGATTTTCACCTCAAATTTCAAAGTTGAACCTAAAATTTAAAAACTTATCCAGACTTTATTTTCAATAACTGAAACCAGATTTTTTTGGGAAATTATAGGTTATCATGTCTTTTTTTAAGATTTCTATAAAATTTCGTAGATTAGATAAAAAAAATTTAAGAAAGAAATTTTTATCTAACCTAAACCTGAAATTCAAATTAAAGAAATCGTCCAGATTTTAATTCTACAAATTGAGAAAAGAAAATTTAAGGAGTTATAAATTAAAGTGTGTTTTTTAATGTTACTTATGAAAAATTAAAGGTTGGATTATAAAAATTTAGATAAAAAAAAAATTATTTTAACCTGCATATTTTTGTCTAACTTAAAATTAAAACTCTAATTTAGAAATTCGTCCAGACTTTATTTTTCCGAATTGTGGAACAATTTTTTTGGGAAGTTATAAATTAAAGTGTCTTTTTTAATGTTGTTTATGAAAAATTGTGGATTAGGTTATAAAAATCTTTAGAAAAAATTTTTTACCTGAACATCGATTTTCACCTCAAATTTCAAAGTTGAACCTAAAATTTAAAAACTTATCCAGACTTTATTTTCAATAACTGAAACCAGATTTTTTTGGGAAATTATAGGTTATCATGTCTTTTTTTTAAGATTTCTATAAAATTTTGTAGATTAGATAAAAAAAATTTAAGAAAGAAATTTTTATCTAACCTAAACCTGAAATTCAAATTAAAGAAATCGTCCAGATTTTAATTCTACAAATTGAGAAAAAAAATTTAGGGAGTTATAAATTAAGGTGTGTTTTTTAATGTTACTTATGAAAAATTAAAGGTTGGATTATAAAAATTTAGATAAAAAAAAATTTATTTTAACCTGCATATTTTTGTCTAACTTAAAATTAAAATTCTAATTTAGAAATTCGTCCAGACTTTATTTTTACGAATTGTGGAGCAATTTTTTTAGGAAGTTATAAATTAAAATGACTTTTTTAATGTTGTTTATGAAAAATTGTGGGTTAGGTTATGAAAATCTTTAGAAAAAAATTTTTACCTGAACATCGATTTTCACCTCAAATTTCAAAGTTTAAAAACTTGTGGAGAATTTATTTTAAGAAATTGAGGAAAAAACAGTCAAATGTTTAGAAAAATATTAAGTCGTAATTCAATCAAACGAACGTGTTTTTTTAATTACTCAAATTAATCTAATTCAGTTACAGACTTCGGTTAACATTAAACTTTTAAACTAGTTAGATTAAATCAAAATAAAAATCTCAAGCATTACATTCAATTTATTCAAAAGCTTGATAAAACTGAATCCAAGTCGATTGAAAGTTTCGAAATATATTAAAAATCCTAATTTATGTCAAGAACACAAAAAAATGTCTTAAAAATTACTGAGAATTAAAAATCGTCAAGTTCTTAAAGTCTCTTATTGAAGTCCTGAAAAAATGAAGGGTTTTCGACATTACATCATTTGCTGTTCTACATGTTAATGTAAAAATCTCAATTTTATCTCTATAATTGTGTTTAAAACATTTCTAGAAACGAAAATGAACATTGTCCAAATAGAAAACATTTGCTATAAGACGAAAATTCATTAAATGACAAACATTTGCAATATAATATAACAATATATTCTAATGTGATAATTTATTTGATTTGTATTGTTTATATTATATTAATTAGACTAGTAATTTACTAAAATAATTTAATAAATTACTACCATTAGTAAACTTCTTTCTATCGTGAGTCGCAAATTGAAAACTACCTTCATGTTCAATATAATTCGTATGTTAGTATTTGATATGTTTTTACAATATCAAATTTAAAATATTAATCACCATTTTAAGGTCAGTGAACTAAATTTTTACACGTTAATCGAGGTTAATTATTATAATCGTTGCAATTTAACTAATCTAATCATTAAACTCACCATTAGAACCAATAAATCTTTCCAATTTCCCTTCAAAGTAAAAATTGTTATCACAAAAAAAAGTGATCAAAAGTCAAAACTAATTTTTTAAAATTTTTCTATCTTTAGATTGTTTTATTTTTTATTTTTTGTTTCCTAATTTAAAATAAAATGTGCTAGATAAAAGCATTTCTAATTAAGGATTACGTTTGATATTACATTACAATAAATCTTCCAACTGCATTTTCTCCAGTTTAAAAACACATTCGCACGCAATAATAAGGAAACGAAAACTGCAATTATTCATGTGAAATGCCTACTTATTATGCTTTTAGTATCTGATATGCCTTCAAAATCACCAAATCGTATAAAATGCTAAATGTATACACACGTTATACAACCATTTAAAAATCTAATCCATTTTTATAAAAACCCAGACTTATCAAATTTTTTCACCTATAAACACCTCATTTAACTTCTTATAATAATAATTACCGACAGTTAAAACAACATGAATTAGAAAAAAATAAACAAATTTGAATTTCTTTTCGCAATAGTTAAAAAATTAATTGGATTTAAAGATGAACGTATGTTAAAATGTAACACCGTCTGGTTTCTTGAAAATTACTCGAATTCTGGTTATCTAAAAAAAATATTTCCGTTCGTAATTACATCGGCAGGCTGTATTTATGCAAATTCCGGGGCGAAATAAATTTCGTTCGGGTCGTCAGTGTCAGCGATCCGATGGAAAGAGGACAAGACCTAGTGCTGCGCTCACGGACGATAAATCATGACGATCGTGACACCGGCAATTTCCCAAATAATACGTAATTACGGCGAGCAAATGATCTACGATCCTTTTGACGCGCTAAAGAGACAGCTGATACACCCCTTTTTCCCGTTAACCTTACCATATTTATCGAATTTAATGCACGAGCTGTGTACTTGTTTCGGAAAGAACTACCTACCTACATGCTAATTTCTTTCATAAATCTGTTATGTACTTTAATTTATTATTGTTAAGGCAAATAAGATATCGAATGTAATTATTGGTTAATTGTGGTTGTTAAGTAGTTAAAGGTAAAAATTTTCATATTATTACTTTATATAATGATAAAGATCAAATTTCAAGATGTAAAAGATTTTTTTTTAATTGAATATTTTTAAGAGGTAATTTTCATTCAACAAGTTTCTTTCAAATTGGATTTTTTATTTTATTAGTTTTTCAAATTAAATTCAAATATCTGTTGGAAGCAAAGGAAATTAATTATAATTTTAGATTTTTTTATTGGGAAACAAATTCTTAGTCAAAATTAGAAAAAAATTGTTAATATATTTGTTAATGTTAACTTAAAAAACTATAAATTTTGATAAAACCTAACCTTTCTGTCTCTGATTTGTACATTTAATTAAAAATACAAGTCATAACTCACACAATCCTCAACTAAATACCTACTTATCCCTTGTAGTAAGTTTAACGGTTGGCTTTTATTGATTAAATGGTCATTACACGTCGTTCGCGTGCTGTTTAGATTCATGGCGAAGGTGCTCACCGATAACACTAGCAATAAAACGCCCTTGACAAGTTTTTATTAAGAGTTTCTAAGGAACCATTGATTGATTCAATAAATCAATGGTAATTATTGTTGCTTACATAAATTCAAAATAAATTTAATAATTGTTACGCTTATTATTATTGAATAAAAACTATCATTAATATTATCAATAAGTATCTATTGAGTATCTATTAACTTAAGTATGTATCTATTTAACTTAGGATTTTAAATGAATTTGATATCTAATTCATTAAATGGAATTGAAATATTTTCATCAGTTTTAAAAATTTAAATTTTGAGTCGAAATAAGGAAGAAATTCTTTAAAAGTTACTGATTTTAGATTAGCTTGGGTTTATTTTATTAGTATGGAGTATCACTTAAGATGGGAAATCCTCAAAAGGGTGTGAATTCGAAAAAAACCAAAATTTAAAAAGTCACAGGTTCAATATCTTCGTTCATGAATATTCCCCTTATTACAAATAGTTACAAAAGTAATTCACCTTATAGTGATTGTTCGGTATTTAACAAATAAAGCGTATAAATGCAAAACCAGACATTTTACATTCGAATAGTTTTGAGTAAAGCGCGAAAACCCTCTCACTGTCTTTTAAGTCACTCAATCGACTTGGTATTTTAACCAAAAGTAGATAATACATCGACACGTCTTTATGTGCTTTAAAGCGCAAGTCAAGCTTATAGTAAAAAAGTTATTTTGATTTTAAAAAAATGAGATTGACTTGTTTTGCATCTAAGACTTGGAAATCTCTGCTTCGTGAACTGCAAAGTTCTGGATTTGGCGTTTCTATAAAAAAAAAAATAGCAGTACCTACACTAATAACATTTAGAATTGCGATAAAAGAGATTTTAAAGAAGCTGATTTTATTGAAAATAGGTACAAAATTAGTTTCTTAGATACAAATTTAAATTCGTAAGCCAGTAGCAGATTCATTATCAGAAAACACTAATGTGTCATTCACATCCGCCTGAGTTTCCGAAGTGTTGGCTGGATTGTCTTGAAAGGCGTTTTTGAAGAACTCCAAACGTTCATCGTTTTCCCATTCTGCACCATAGTGTTTGGCTAGCAAAAAAAATGCTTCTTATCTTGTCAGATTTAAGCATTCTGCCTTAAACCTCTGCCTCTTTGTCTTGGCTTTTTCACGCTTGCACTCTTGCTTATTTGCTATTCTCTTTCGCCCTTTGCCACGAGGACTTGGTTCAATGGTAATGTTGTTGAAGGTAATCAAAACTCCGTAATACATTCGTTACCACGCTCTCGTTTAAACTAATCATGCAGAAGCGAGCAAAACTAACAGCTACTTCAATGTCACGGCTATCACGTGAGGTAATACGAAACCTGGATAGGTTCAAACACAAATGTCTGGTTTTGCACCTAACTACTTGGCGCAAATGTCTGCTTTTGCATTTAAAGCGGAACTTATTATTGCCATAACTCACTTAAATTGTTACGCTCCTGGAGGCCACAAAAATTGATTTCTTGCTAAATTTACAATACAGATTCGTGTCTAACTAATTTTTGAAGAAAATGTCGAATGTTTGCTTTTGCATTTATACGCTTCATATCATATTACTGTACCGGGTGGCCAACTAAGAATGATCACCGGCCATATCTCAATGAAGGATCATCCTATTTTAATGAAACAAAAAATTTTATAAGGAAAGTGGCCATAAAAAATCGCTGGAAAATATTTTCAAGTTTCTTAAATGGCCGCTAGGGGGCGTAACCTAAATGACTGAACAGAAAATCACGATTTTTTCCATTTTCTTCAAAATTAAAGGGTATTGAAAATAAATTAATTTGAAAGATAAATGAATTTCGACTAATATGTATGAAACACTTTTTGTCGTATCTCCAAAAATAAAGTGGTGGGGATGAGTTGAAAATGTTCATTTTCGATGGCCGATTACTCCGGTCATACTGAACAGAATTTAACAAACTTAATCTCGTAAGGGTTTTTCGTGGTCTACTAACGGCTCCTTACGCCGTTTTGATATGAATATTCGTTTCGCCGCCAGAGGGCGATATCTAGAATTTTGACAAATATAGCTTTTCTCAAAAAATTTAAATGGAACGGTATGTTCATTTCTACACGATAAAATAAAGAATTAAAAGCTTAACATGATGCTGAAAACCCGAGCTCGCTATTTTGCTTCTAACGGCAGGTATTAGCCAAAAGGCAAAAACTATAGCATTATAAGATCTAGTTGACCGATGTTACACTGTTGACATATGTTTGACATACGTTTTGTTAGCGTCTGATTTCCACAACTTACTTGATATTCGATATCAATTTACATGCTAGCCGACCCGACCGACCGTTCGACTTCGCCTGTGCTCCCGCCTTACTCATCACACCCACTAAAACTATTTCGCATTTATTTTTTTATACGAGGTTTATAACGCATATTAAATTTTGATTCAATTTAATATGACTGTTAGAATGGTGCCAGTTTCAAACTTTTACGGTAACGGCTTATCGAGATATCGCTATTTCACATAATGTGTTGTTATTTAAACACCTGAGAGAAAAATTAAAAATAAAAATTACCAACATGTTTAGGACACTTAAGACAATGTGTTGTTGAAATTTCAAGTTTTTTCGACAAGCTATTCCCCTGTGGAAAAATCGCAAAGTTGAGATACTGCGCCGAGAGCCCAAAACTGGTATATATTTTTTTATTAAACCTGTCATAATTATTATACGAGTGGGAGACAAAATTTGAAGTTTCTACTGATAATACAGAGTTAAATCACGCTAAAAATGACACCGATTTTGTTTTTTTCCGCGGGGTAGTTTTGTTATTATTCGCCTTTAAAATAAGGGGTAAAAGCTATAGCTTTTGGTCTAATATCTTCCGTTAGAAGCAAGAGAGCGAGCTCGGGTTTTCAGCGTCATGTTGAGCTTTTAATTCTTTATTTTATCGTGTAGAAATGAACATACCGTTCCATTTAAATTTTTTGAGAAAAGCTATAATATTTGTCAAAATTCTAGATATCGCCCTCTGGCGGCGAAACGAATATTCATATCAAAACAGCTTAAGGAGCCGTTAGTAGACCACGAAAAACCCTTTCCAATGAGATTAAGTTTGTTAAATTCTGTTCAGTATGACCGGAGTAATCGGCCATCGAAAATGAACATTTTCAACTCATCCCCACCACTTTATTTTTGGAGATACGACAAAAAGTGTTTCATACATATTAGTCGAAATTCATTTATCTTTCAAATTAATGTCTTTTCAATACCCCTTAATTTTGAAGAAAATGAAAAAAATCGTGATTTTCTGTTCAGTCATTTAGGTTACGCCCCCTAGCGGCCATTTAAGAAACTTGAAAATATTTTCCAGCGACTTTTTATGGCCCCTTTCCTTATAAAATTTTTTGTTTCATTAAAATAAGATGATCCGTCATTGAGATATGGCCGGTGATCATTCTTAGTTGGCCACCCGGTACCTTAAAAAGAATAACGATTTCGTCAAAAGTCCACTGAACTAGGAAAATTAAAATTTTTTGTAATAGCTGAGTATCTCTATCCTTATTAGCTATTTTACGACATCCCAACCCAACCCTTCTAGTGATATGGTCATTTTCAGTATTTTTATTCTTGGTCAACAAAACGGTGCTTTCGTTACCATGAATTTTATTATTAGTAACCTGTCTAATGTTAATACCATCCTTTAAACGAATCGTTATTATTGATTTTTTCGTTTCAGTCAACTGAGTCAAACTTTGCAAGTATTATAACCTTTGATAGACAATTTTACAAATAAAAATTTAAAAATCTAAAGTAGTCCTGTTCACATAGCCACTTTATTTGTTGTACAAGTTGATTTTTCCCTCGACTGTATATTTAGTTTCAATAAACTGCTTACAAACCTCCAACGAATATTTTATCGCAACTGTTACATTTGTCTCTATGAATACTGTTTCTGTAAAATTCAGAAATAAAGAACAGAACAATTATATTGAACTGAAACGTTCTCAACTTTCTTTAAAGTACTTGATTTAAATGATTTGTGTTTGGTTAAATGTTTGTTTTTCAGTCTTATTATTTTGATCAAAAAACATGTCGAACCAAAATTTCTTTTGTTACCAACCCAACAAAGAATATAGTATCAAATCTAGTAAAATCCAAAATTCAAATCTAATTTCATTCGTAGATTCGGTTGAAATTTATCAAATAAATTTCAGAATTCTGAAAAATTTTCTCATTTTGATTAAACTAGATAGTGACTTTAATAGAATTGATTGTAGTATTTTTGGTTATTTTCCAAAGTATATTTAATTGTAAAGATCGGTCATTTTTTTTCAGGATAAGTCATTTAGAGTACTTCTTGAAAGACTTTCAAATTATAAGATGATTGATTCGTATAGTTTATGCTAGATTAAGATTTATTTTCTTCAGTTTTATTCAATATTTAAACAAAATTGAGTTCTCTAATCTTTTTCATAGGTCAAGAACTGTTAAAAAGGACAGCAAACTCTAAAGTCTGTTTTATACGTACTTCTATTGATTGTCAAAATTTGTTCAAAGTTTTCTGGAAGTAACAGTAAATCGACGCTCTCAAGCCAAAACGGCATAAACGCCAAAATGATCATTTTTTAGTTAACTGCACCGTTGAGTAGCATTTTTAAATCTGCATGCAACAGTTAAAGTTGTATACCCGCAAACAAATTTCATTCGCTATAAAATTGGTTTAAAGTTTGCGTAAAAGCCATTTAAGATTCAATATGTCATTCATTTTTTGCGTTTTCTGAAAAATTAGGTTAATGGCATTTATGCCGTTTTGGCTTGGCAGCGTCAAAATGTGCATGTTATTAAAAAACGTTTCATGTTTATTAATTTTCATCCAGATTTGATTTTGATACAGATTTCAAAAATAAATTTAGAAATATTTCAATTATAACTAATCGATGATCTAAAACTTCTTATAATTAGATTTTAATCCCAAATCGAAAAAATAAAAGTTAGTGATTGAAATAATATTTATCAAATTAATCTGATCTTACCTCTCATCAACCACTTTCCTCTCCTTTTATCTTTCTTCCATTCCCATCCCTCTTCGATTTTATTTTATAATCATAATTTTTTTAACTTTTCATCTTGACATCGTTTATTATCCCATCCTTATTTACGCCAGAATTAATTCCCTCAAAATTTACCGGGGCCCGGTTTCTCTCCTTTACCTTTTTTTCCGCCCTTTTTTTCAATTATCTCCGTAGCCCCTTTTTTCACCTCGCTCTCCTCTTTCTTCCTCCTCTCTCTCCTCTTTCTTCCTCCTCTCCAACCCTGTCATCGTTCTCGTCCTCGACTGTCGTCTCCAAGTAATTAAACGCAAGGACGCGTTTTCAATTTAACTCCCGACAGCCATCCAGCCAAAGACCCAAGCCCGGTGTTTCCCCGTGGAAGGGGCCCTCCATTGTTTCAATATTGACAACCGTGGAGAGAGAGAGAGCTTGGAGCAAAAAAAAATCGTTGCAGCTGCTCGGAGGCGTTCCCAAAGATTTTCAGTATGCGCTTGCGCATCAAGTAGGCGGTGATTTCCCTCCACGTGTCGCTCACGTGGAGGGGAATCACCGCCTACCCGACGATTCTATTGGAAAGTCGTCTTTGACTTTTTCTCCGCCAGGTGTGTAGGCAACTTAACATCGAACGGGGATGGACGCTGGTTACGCGTGTGCACTATTCAAAATTAATTCGTATTGAATCTGAAACGTTGCCGCTGCATCTGGTTTTTAATTAATTAAATTGGTCGCAGCATTGAGACGATTTAAGTATGAAAGGAGGTGGATTTCGTTACGGTTCGTCTGCGGCTTAAAAATTTTCTGAAATTATATGCGAGTTGATTTATAATCACTTGACTTTAGTTTTAAAAAGTGAAATGTTAATTAAATAATTGTGGTTGAGGTGGGTGATAGGTTGGAAACATTTTACAAATTGGGATTTAAGTCTTGAAATTTAAAAAAATCGTCCAGATTTTATTTTTTGGATTTGAGAAAAATTTTTTTAGATATTTATAGTTTAAAATGTCCTTTTTATGATAACATATAAAAATTTACATGTTAGGTTATAAAAATTTTGAGAAGAAAATTTCTATCGAAACCTCTATATTGGTATCTGACCTAAAATTTGGGATGAAGTTTAAAAAATCGTCGAGACTTTATTTTTATGAATTGAAAGAAACTGTTTTGGATATTTATGGTTTAAAATGTCTTTTTTATGATAACATATAAAAATGTACATGTTAGGTTATAAAAATTTTGAGAAAAAAATTTCTACCAAAACCTCTATATTGGTATCTAATCTAAAATTTGAGATGAAGTTTAAAAAATCCTCCAGACTTTATTTCTAGGAATTGAAAGAAACTTTTTTGGATATTTATAGTTTAAAATGTTTTTTTTATGATAACATATAAAAATATACATGTTAGGTTATAAAAATTTTGAGAAAAAAAATTTCATCGAAACCTCTGCATTTTTATCTAACCTAAAATTTGAGTTGAAATTTAAAAAATCCCCCAAACTTTATTTTTAGGAATTGAGAGAAATTTTTTTAGATATTTATAGTTTAAAATGTTTCTTTTATGATAACATATAAAAATGTACATGTTAGGTTACAAAAATTTTGAGAAAAAAATTTCTACCAAAACCTCTATATTTGTATCTATCCTAAAATTTGAGATGAAGTTTAAAAATCGTCCAGACTTTATTTTTAGGAATTGAAAGAAAATTTTTTAGATATTTATAGTTTAATATGTCTTCTTTATGATAACATATAAAAATTTACATGTTAGGTTATAAAAATTTTGAGAAAAAAATTTCTACCAAAACCTCTACATTGGTATCTAATCTAAAATTTGAGATGAAGTTTAAAAAATCCTCCAGACTTTATTTTTAGGAATTGAAAGAAACTTTTTTGGATAATTATAGTTTAAAATATCTTCTTTATGATAACATATAAAAATTTACATGTTAGGTTATAAAAATTTTGAGAAAAAAATTTCTACCAAAACCTCTATATTGGTATCTAACCTAAAATTTGAGATGAAGTTTAAAAAATCGTCCAGGCTTTATTTTTAGGAATTGAAAGAAACTTCTTTGGATATTTATAGTTTAAAATGTCTTCTTTATGATAACATATAAACATGTACATGTTAGGTTATAAAAATTTTGAGAAAAAAATTCTTACCAAAACTTCTATATTTGTATCTAACCTAAAATTTGAGATGAAGTTTAAAAAATCGTCCAGACTTTATTTTTATGAATTGAAAGAAACTTTTTTGGATATTTATAGTTTAAAATGTCTTTTTTATGATAACATAAAAATTTACATCTTAGGTTATAAAAATTTTGAGAAAAAAATTTCTACCAAAACCTCTATAGTGGTATCTAACCTAAAATTTCAGATGAAGTTTAAAAAAATCCTCCAGACTTTATTTTTAGGAATTGAAAGAAACTTTTTTGGATATTTATAGTTTAAAATGTCTTTTTTATGATAACATATAAAAATGTACATGTTAGGTTATAAAAATTTTGAGAAAAAAATTTCTACCAAAACCTCTATATTGGTATTTAACCTAAAATTTGAGTTGAAATTTTAAAAAATCGTCCAGACTTTATTTTTAGGAATTGAAAGAAACTTTTTTGGATATTTGTAGTTTAAAATGTCTTTTTTATGATAACATATAAACATGTACATGTTAGGTTATAAAAATTTTAAGAAAAAAATTTCTACCAAAACCTCTATATTGGTATCTAACCTAAAATTTGAGTTGAAATTTAAAAAATCGTCCAGACTTTATTTCTATGAATTGAAAAAAACTTTTTTGGATATTTATAGTTTAAAATGTCTTTTTTATGATAACATATAAAAATATACATGTGGTGTTATAAAAATTTTGAGAAAAAAATTTCCATGAAAACCTCTATATTTTTATCTAACCTAATATTCGAGGTAAACTTTAAAAAATCGTACAGACTTTATTTTTACAAATTGAGAAAAGATTTTTTGGGAAGTTATAGATTGAAATGTCTTTTTTTACGATGTATGAAAATATTCAGGCTAAGTTATAAAAATTTTTAGAAAAAAATTCCTATCGAAACCTCTACATTTCCTTTTCTAAACTAACCTCAACTTTAAAAAATCGCCCAGATTTCATTTTTACGAATTAAGAAAAGATTTTTAGGGAAGTTATAGACCAATTGTTCTTCTTTAACAAGACGTATGAAAAATTTTGGATTACCTTATAAAAATCTTGAAAAAACAAATTAAAAAAACTTTCATATTTTCATCAAATATCTTAAAATAAATTTAAATTGAACTTTAAAAATTCGTTAATATCTTCAGAAGATATACAAAACTGTCGATACAAAGTTCATTAATAACAAAAATAATCTTCTTTTAATTTCTTTTGATGTGTGACCAAAGTAGTAACCCACTAAAAGTAGTGTAACCCAATTATCGATTATATTATCTAATCGATTAACCACCCTCTTTTATAAAAACTAGGGCAGTGCAACGAAGTCGTTAAAATACCACCGAAAGAAGCCCGTTAAACGCGTCCTTCCTCATCCTCCTCAAAGTCGTAAAGAGGGT
Organism: Digitonthophagus gazella; assembly: GCA_036711955.1. Taxonomy (NCBI): domain Eukaryota; kingdom Metazoa; phylum Arthropoda; class Insecta; order Coleoptera; family Scarabaeidae; genus Digitonthophagus; species Digitonthophagus gazella. Next base: position 2,556,902 of record JASCIT010000003.1, read on the forward strand.
TCACACCGACAATCACCATAAGTAATAAGGATAATCACTTCCATAGCTGTCTGACTCTCCGGCGGTGTTTTCACTATTCTTTGCTCTTGCAGTAAGTGGTTCCGTGGCTTTATCTGGTTTATTTTATTAGAGTATTAGAGTTCTAACTCTATAATCGGATCTGGTAGATTAGATCTGTTTGATTTCCACTTCTGTGGTTAAAAGTTCAAATCTTACTCGTTCCTTACCTGATTATTCAATTTTCCAGGAATCTAATTGTTATACAATCTCCATTCTTTTAACACTCAATATTATGAATTATAATGTGTATTCAAGGATATTTTTTTACTTACTTACAATGCTAATACATTCTATTTTAATACATTTCTATTTTATACCTACGATTTTTATAACAAAACTTTTCACTATGGGATATCTATTGTCAAAATATTGTTAAAAACCGCAAAGTAATTAGTTACGGTTCGCAACACAAAGAATTACCACTATACGAAGATTTGGTACCGTTAGAACGACCGAAGGACGAGAAGAAGGGTATTTATTTTACCTCATACCCTTATTTCTTACCTACCACCGGGTTTTGTGGTCCTTCGGACAATAACTCATTACCAGTTTTCAAGTTCTTGTAAAAATTCTCTTTCTTTTCTCGGAGTTTCGGGGTTTTATGCTCTTTAGTCCGTGCATAGTGTCGATATTTAACGGTGATCAGGACCTGGGCATTCACTACTACATTTTAGTTCAAAACGTGAAATGTACTTTTCTTTTATAAGAGTTGAGAGGTATTTTATGGTTTATGGATGGGTTTTTATTTTTATTTTTTTTGTAATGGTTTGAGTGAAAGAAATTGAAAGAAATTAGGTACCTTAAAAATTAATTAAGAGGAAGATTTATTGAGAAGATTGAAATTGCAATTTTAAATCTTCTTTTGTATGATATGTGATAAGTTTTAGGTTGGATTATAAAAATTTTGAAACAAGAAAACTCTCTAAACGTCTATATGTTCATCTAAAATCGTCAATTTGTACTTGGATTAAAAAAAAATCCCTCAGATTTTAGTTTGATGAATTGAGAAAAATTTTCTTGGAAAATTAAGTTTTAAATACTTTTTCTAGTATACCATACATAATGAAGTTAGGTTATAACAATTTGGGTGAAATTTTGCCTAAAAGACTACGTTTTCTCATAACCTAAAATCAATAAAATCATTAATTAAAACCTTGATTTAAAAAATTCTAGACACCTTATTTTTAGAAATAAAGGAGTGATTTTTTATTAAATTATAGGTTTAAGTCTCTTCTTTAATATAACATATAATGAATAAGTTATATTATAAAAATTTTGAGAAAATGAATTTTTTTTAAACGTCTAAATTTTCTTCCAATTAAGAACTTGAATTCAGATTTTAAAAATTTATGCAGACTTTTGTTCTACAAATTCCGACAAGATTTTTTAGAGATTTAGGGATTAAAATGTTTTCTTTAAGATGATATTTAAAAATTTATGGGTTAGGTTATAAAAATTTTCAGAAAAAATTTTTATTTCAACTTCTACATTTTCATCTAAAATATCAAAGTTATAAACTTTAAAAAATCACCCAAACTGTATTTCTAGGAACTGAAACTAGATTATTTGAAAAATTATAGATTAAGATGTATTTTTTAATGTTATGTATCAAAATTTGTAGATTAGATTATAAAAATTTTGAGAAAAAAATTTAGAACTCAACCTCTACGTTTTCATTTAAAGTACCAAATTTCAAAAAATTGTCGGGACTTTATTTCTAAGAATCAAGGTCAGATTTTTATGGAAAATTATAGATTAAAATGTCTTTTTTAATGTGTCGCGTGAAAATTTGTAGATTACCTTATAAAAATTTCGAGAAAAAAAATTTAAACTCAAATTCTACGTTTTCATCCACAACATCAAAATTCAAAAAATCGTTCAGAGTGTATTTCTAGGAACTAAGGTCAGATTTTTTAGAAAATTATTGATTGGAATGCCTTTTTTAATGTGACGCATGAAAACTTGTAGATTAGATTATAAAAATTTTGAGAAAAAAATTTGAAACTTAACTTATACATTTTCATCTAACGTATCAAATTTCAAAAAATTGTCTAGACTTTATTTCTAAGAATCAAGATCGGGTTTTTTGGAAAATTATAGATTAAAGTATCTTTTTTAATATGATTTGAATTAAAAATGTGACACATGAAAATTAGTTGGTTAGATTATAAAAATTTCGAGAAAAAAAATTTTAACTCAAATTCTACGTTTTCATCCATAGCATCAAAATTCAAAAAATCGTTCAGTCTCTATTTCTAGGAACTAAGGTCAGATTTTTTAGAAAATTATTGATTGAAATGCCTTTTTTAATGTGACGCATGAAAACTTGTAGATTAGATTATAAAAATTTTGAGAAAAAAATTTGGAACTCAACCTCTAAGTTTTCAACAAACGTATCAAATTTCAAAAAATTGTCTAGACTTTATTTCTAAGAATCAAGATCACGTTTTTTGGAAAATTATAGATTAAAGTGTCTCTTTTAATGTAACACATGAAAATTAGTTGGTTAGATTATAAAAATTTTGAAAAAAAATTTTGAAACTTGAGCTCTATGTTTTTATCTAAAGTATCAAATTTCAAAAAATCGTTCAGACTCTATTTCTAGGAATTAAGGCCAGATTTTTTGGAAAATTATAGTCTAAAGTGTCTTTTTTAATGTATCCCAAAAAAATTTGTAGATTAAGTTGTAAAAATTTTGAGACTGAAGTTTTAAACTTAATTTCTACGTTTTCATCTAAAGAGTCAAATTTAAAAAATTCGTTCAGACTCTATGTCTAGAATCTAAGACGAGATTTTTTGGAAAATTATAGTTTAGTGTCGTTTTTAATGTAACATATGAAAATTTCTAGATTAGATTATAAAAATGTTGAGAAAAAAATTTGGAACTAAAGCTCTACGTTTTCATGTAAAGTATCCAACTTCAAAAAATCGTTCAGGCTCTATTTCTAGAAACTAAGACCAAATTTTTTTGAAAATTAGAAATTAAAATGTATTTCTTAAAGTAACAGATGAGAATTTCTAGATTAGATTATAAAAATTTTGAAAAAAAATTTGGAACTCAACTTCAACGTTTTCATCTAACTTACTAAATTTCAAAAAATTGTCGAGAGTCTATTTCTAAGAACCAAGGTCAGATTTTTTTGGGAAATTATAACTTAGAGTGTCTTTTATTATGTTTCGCATGAAAATTTGTAGATTACATTATAAAAATTTTAAGAATAAAATTTTAAACCCAAGCTCTACGTTTTCATGTAAGGTATCAAACTTCAAAAAATCATTCAGACTCTATTTCTAGAAACTAAGACGCGATTTTTTTAGAAAATTAGGGATTAGAATGTTTGTTTTAATGTAACACATGAAAATTTCTGAAAAAATGTTTTCTTCCTTGCCGTAGTTTTAACTGATTGCATATCGGGAGATGTATAGGAATACTAGGAGCAAATGCATGCTCTGATATCACATTTTTGTTGAAGGGATGAATCTCAGTTGCTTTAAACCCATTACATACATTGCTGATAGTCATACATTTACCTCAAACAGGAGAAAATATATCCGAAAACCTTTCTCTATTTAGTCTGGTAATAAGGCCTGGGCTTTATTATCTATTTTGTACGTTTATACTTTTTGAGGTTATCTAAATTCACCAAATAAACAAACAATTCAAATGAACAGTTTGTACTTAAGTGTCCCTTAGATTACATTAAGCGTATCTTTCAAAATATAATCACAAATATATTGAATTAATGAAAATATCACTTACTTTCCGTCAGGAAATTTTATATCACGTTGTTGAAAATTTCACCTAACTGCTATACGGCCTGATGTTGTAAAACAGAATGGTTTCTGCACTTAACCCTCGTGTTTTTTGAATTAGTTGAAGTCGGCCTACGTATTCATGGAGTTCATCGCAAAAAAAATTTAGTTTAATCGGCAATATAGCAGTATGGTCTTATAACCTGCATGGCTTTATTACCCGACAGTACTTTATTAAATTTCAAAAAATTGTCGCGAATCTATTTCTAAGAAATAAGGCAAGATTTTTTTGGGAAATTGTAGATTAGAGTGTGTTTTTTAAGGCGTCGCATGAAAATTTATAGATCACATTATAAAAATGTTGAGAAAAAAAATTTAAACGCAAGTTCTACGTTTTCATTCTAAGAATCAAATTTCAAAAAATTGTTGAGACTCTGTTTCTAGGAATCAAGGTAAAATTTTTTGGTAAATTATAAATAAAAGTGTCATCTTTAATGTGACTTATGAAAATTTGTAGATTAGATTATAAAAATACCGAGAAAAAAATTTTAAACCCAAGCTTTACATTTTTATCTAAACTATCAAATTTCAAAAAATCGTTCAGACTCTATTTCTAGGAAATAAGGCTAGATTTTTTAGAAAATTAGAGATTAAAATGTCTTTTTTAATATAACACATGAAGATTTCTAGATTAGATTATAAAGATTTTGAGAAAAGAATTTGGAACTCAATCTCTACGTTTTCATCCAAAGTATCAAGTTTCCAAAAATTGTTCAGACTCTATTTCTAGAAACTAAGGCAAATTTTTTTAGAAAGTTAGAGACTAAAATGTCTTTTTTAATGTAACACATGAAAATATCTAGATTAGTTTATAGAAATTTTGAAACTAAAGGTCTATATTTTCACCTAAAGTCTCAAACTTTAAAAAATCGTTCAGACTTTATTTCTAGGAACTAAGGCCAGATTATTTGGAAAATTATAGTCTAAAGTGTCTTTTTTAATGTGTACTAAGAGAATGTGTAGATTAACCACTTGCGGTGGCAAGAAATTCACGACCGAGCGTTCCATGTTAGTTAGTAAACTACAAAACTAAGAACACCAATCAGAAAGCTTAGATAATCATCCTGTAAGATTGGCAAACCTTCCAAATAGACCAGAAAATGATCTAGATTCAATGAAAACTGAGAAGGTTATCCAGGAAAATTCGATAATCGTCTATAAGTGGTAGAAAATCATTGAAAGATTAGAAGACCTAGGAAAACTTCTTTAAGAGTTCAAGATATTAAAAGTCGTTTAAAAAAACTAGAAAATTGTCTTGATAAACAACAAAACTTAGAACATTAACCAGTAAGATTAGAAAATCATCCAGGAAGATTGGTAATTCTTCCAAATATACCAGAAAATGATCTATCTGCAACAATAGTCTGCCTAAGACGAGACTTTTTTTGGAAAATTATATATTAAAGTGTCTTTTTTAATGTAACGCATTAAAATTTATAGATTACATTGTAAGAATTTTCAGAAAAAAAATTTTAACTCAAGCTCTACGTTTTCATCTAAAGTGTCAAATTTCAAAAAATCGTTCAGACTCAATGTCTAGAAATTAAGACGAGATTTTTTGAAAAATTATAGACTAAAGTGTCCCTTTTAATGTGACTCATGAAAATTTGTACATTAGATTATAAAAAATTTGAGAAAAAAATTTCAAACTCAAGTTCTACGTTTTCATATAAATTATCAAATTTTAAAAAATCGTTCAGACTTTATTTCTAGAAACTAAGACGAGATTTTTTAGAAAATTAGAGATTAAAGTGTTCTTTTTAATGTAATATATGAAAATTTCTAGATTAGATTACAAAAATTTCGAGAAAAAAATTTTGAACTCAACCTCTACGTTTTCATCTACAGTATCAAATTTCAAAAAATCGTTCAGGCTCTATTTCTAGAAACTAAGACCAAATTTTTTAGAAAATTAGAGACTAAAATGTCTTTTTTAATCTAACACATGAAAATTTCTAGATTAGATTATAAAAATTTCGAGAAAAAAATTTGGAACCCAAGTTCTACGTTTTCATGTAATGTATCAAACTTCAAAAAAACGTTCAGACTCTATTTCTGGAAACTAAGACGAGATTTTTTTAGAAAATCAGAGATTAAAATGTTTTTTTTAATATAACACATGAAAATTTCTAGATTATATTATAAAAATTTTGAGAAAAAAATTTGGAATTCAAGCTCTACGTTTTCATCTAGCGTATCAAATTTCAAAAAATTGTCCAAGCTCTATTTCTAGGAACCAAAACCAGATTTTTTGGAAAATTATAGATTAAAATGTCTTTTTTAATATGTAATATAAACATTTATAAATTACACTAAAAACAATTTGAGAAAAAAAAATTAATCGAACCGATAAATTTTTATCTAACCTAAAACAGTTAGAATTGAAATTGAACTTAAAAAATTCATCCATATTTTATTTTGGGGACTTAAGGCCAAATTTTTGGGGAAGTTGCAGCTTAAAATATCTTCTTTAATATTTCATATGAAAATTTGAAAGTTAATTTATAAAAATTTTAACACAAAGTTTTACTAAAATCACTTTCAAACACAATTTCTAAGAATTAAAAAGAAATTTTTGGGAAGCTGTAGATTAAAATGACTTTTTTAATATAACAATATGTGATATTTGTGTATTGTGACATTTGCATTTAAATCTAGTTTATTTTTATTAAACACATAAGACCTTAGTAAAACACCTACCATTTACGATTTTGCTTATTTTATAACATTTGTAAAAATGTAACAGAACTGACGTGGAGATTAGAGCATCGCCGGTAAAATCCCTAATATAAACACGTTCAGTATTTTTTGTTGTTTGTATACTTTTTTGTTGTTACCGGTCCGAATGAATTTGCATGCCACGTAACCAAATATATGTCGAAACGTGAGTGTTTTACATTTTTCTGGTTTTCAGTTCTTTTTTTTTCCTCTACACCAACTGCAGAAAGTCGGTACGTTTTTAAATAATCCCGGTTTGAATAAAAAAAAATGTTTTTGGATTATATCAGTAAATTTTTTGAAAAAAAAAGTATTTTTAGTTTTATAAATAAAAAATCTGGATAGAAAAATGTAAATTAAAATAAATGTAAATTAAAACAAATATAAATTAAAATTATGATAACTATTTTAAGTAGTAGATAATCTTGTTTATACAACACACACATCTTTACCCCATTTACACCTCAACCAAGCCTTTAAAGAGTAAGCTTTAAAAGTCTAAAGATTATCCAAACAAATCCGGTGAAAATCCTCGATATCATTCGACTTTCTAGATCCTCTGAAGAGATCACCACTTTTGGCTACCTAAGTTGAGAAAAATATATTCCGCAAAATACTTCACCCCAAAAACTGCATAGTCTCACGCCCCAAAACCCAGAAAACAATAAACAACCAATAACCAGGCTTCCCCGTGGCCCCCGTTAAACGGTCCCTCCTCCTCTGGGGCTTTTGTTCGGCCCTCAGGTAACCGATCCTTGCCTCCCTCCTCCAAGTCTTTCCATGCCGAAAGGGCACTAAACCGTACCTATGCAATCAGTCTAAACTACTCGTGCGTTCCGAACAGGTCGATATACCGAGGATTTTCTATTTGTGCTATTTTACGTTTTCACCTGGATTTTAAAAACTGTACGAAAAAAATTTTTTTTTCAAAGTTCGGTTTGGTTTTGTGGGATTTTGTGCGATCGATGGTGTATTCGTTTTGATTAACATTGTTGTGTCTTCATGACTTTTATGAATCCGGATGCACTCGATCAACTCGAGTACGATAAGAAACAATTTGGTGAGTTTGAAACTTTGTTAGGTGGTAAATATTAAAGTTATGAATGAGGAGTATCTACTTTAACTCTTTGAAGCATAATGGGAAGTCTAGAATTTCACTTATTTTTAATTAAGTTCGGTATAATGAGATTGATGTGATTAATGATTAACATGAGCAATATGGATGGAAATTTTCTTTTTACATTTTTTGCGAGTTAAAGAGTTCAAAGAGGAAATCACCGTCGCTTCGTTCTTTTCTTAATATCTACTTTTAAAAGTATTTTCTGAACAATTCGATGATTTAAATCGATTATGATTTAAATATCCATGATTTTTACCCAAAAAGCTCGTTTTGAGCTTTTGCTTCCGGATAGTTTTCTCTACGGCTTAATACCGTCGATTTTTTTACGAATTGGGACTTGTTTCGACTTGACTCGGCTAATTTAAGCCTTAAATGATTTCCTTGTTTTTTGTCAAATCTGATTTCGGTCAATAAAATACCTAATTCAATTTTCATATTCATTACAAAAATTTGAAGCAATTTAAAATTCTATCATTCAAACTAAAGAATGATTTCTGGCTAAATTATAAACTTAAATGTCTTCTTGAATGTTACATGCAATAATAAACGGGTTAAGTTATAAAAATTTTAAGAAGATGAATTTTTTGTAAACGTCTAAATTTTTATCCAAGCAAAAATTTACTCTCAAAAATTAATTCTACATTTGTACCTAACTTAACATTCGAGTTGAATTTTAAAAAATCATACAGACTTTATTTTTACGAATTGAGGAATGATTTTTATGGGAAGTTGTAGATTAAAATGTCAACTTTTAGGATATCTGAAAATATATAGCTTAGGTTGTAAAAATTTTCAGAAAAAAAATCCTATCAAGAGCTCTAAATTTTCATCCAATCAAAAACTTGATCTAAGATTTTAAAAAAATTGTCGAGACTTTATTTGTAGGAATTTAGACAAGATTTTTCAAAGATTTGTAAATGAAAATATTTTCTTTAAGACAATATATAAAAATTTATGGGTTAGGTTATAAAAATTTTGAGAAAAAAAAATTATATGAAAACCTCTATATTTATGTCTAACCTAACATTCGAGTTGAACTTTAGAAAATCGTACAGACTTTATTTGTACGAATTGAGAAAAGATTTTTTCGGGTAGTTGTAGATTAAAATGTCTAGTTTTACAACATCTCAACATATATAGCTTAGGTCGTAAAAATTTTGAGAAAAAAATTCCTATCGAAATCTCTAAATTTTCATCCAACTAGAAATTTGATCTAATATTTTAAAAAAATTGTCGAGACTTTATTTGTAGAAATTTAGACGAGATTTTTTTAACGATTTATAAATTAAAATGTTTTCTTTAAGACGATATATAAAAATTTATGGGTTATATTATAAAAATTTTGAGAAAAAAATTTATATCAAAACCTCTACATTTGTACCTAACCTAACATTCGAATTGAACTTTAAAAAATCGTACAGAGTTTATTTTTACGAATTGAGAAAAGATTTTTTTGGTATGTTATAGATTAAAATGTCTATTTCTACGATATATGAAAATATATACAGTTGCTCCCAAAAATATCTGGCCGCCTGACAAATTCTCACATTTAACACTATATTACTTAAGAGTGAAATAATACAACCAATAGTTATTTCTTATTACGCACATCATAAGTGTTGTAAGAGCAAATCACTCATACTATTTTGGTAAAAATGCTTAAAAATCGAGAAAGAAAGTTAGTGTGGAGTCTTTACATCATGTTACTTGAAAAAAAAAAAAAAAAATGGATACCATATACGTGTAGCTTGGAAAAAGCCGTGGGTCAGCGAAATTACCAAAAGAGATGACAATTTGCAAAAGCCTACATTTGTAAATCCCAAGAATTTTGGGATAAAATTATATGGACTGATGAGGCAAAATTTAAACTTTTTGAGACTAAAAGAAGACAACTGTTAAATATGAAGGAGGTTCTGTAATGATGTGGGGATGTATGTCGGCGAATGGGGTTGGGAATCTCGAATTTATAGATGGAAAAATTGATCACCTCGTCTATATTAAAATATTAAACAAAAATTTGAAGCCCAGTGTTGAAAAATTAAGATTATAACTTCATCTTTCAACAGGATAATGATCCTAAACATTATGCCATGAGAACAAGTTAATGGTTATTATATAACGCAACAAATCAATTAAAAACTCCACCCCAATCGCCAGGTCTAAACCCAATATAGCACTTATGGGCAATTTTGAAACTTACAATAAATCTGAACAAAAAACGCATTTCCAGTAAAGAAATACTTAAAACCCATTTACTACAGGAATGGAAGATGATATATGATAAACTCTTCATTAACGAATAAATTAATTAAATCAATGCCCAACAAATTAAAGTTTTAATTTCGAAAAATTACCCCATAAAATATTAAAAAAACTCTTCTAATACCTTTTAAGATTTACATATTTAGTGTTAAACTTATTTTCTATAAGTGGCCGGATACCTTTGCCTGCCTACAATAATATTATTTACGTTTTTTGTTACATTGCTTGCTGTTGTTATATTTGCAATATATCAAAAGTTGAATGATAATATACTGGCATCTTAAAAAAATAACTATTGGTTGTATTATTTAACTCTTAAGTAATATAGTGTTAAATGTGAAAATTTGCCAGTTGGATGGATATTTTGGGAGTAACTGTAGGTTAGGTTGTAAAAATTTTGAGAAAAAAATTCCTATCGAAACTTCTAAATTTTCATCCAACTAGAAATTTGATCTAAGATTTAAAAAAAATTGTCGGGATTGTATTTCTAGAAATTTAGACAAGATTTTTTTAACGATTTATAAATTAAAATGTTTTCTTTAAGACGATTTATAAAAATTTATGGGTTAGGTTATAAAAATTTTGAGAAAAAAATTTATATCAAAACCTCTACATTTGTATCTAACCTAATATTCGAATTGAAATTTAAAAAATCGTACAGACTTTATTTTTACGAATTGAGAAAAGATTTTTTGGGAAGTTGTAAATTAAAATGTCTACTTTTACGATAATTAAAAATATATAGCTTAGGTTGTAAAAATTTTCGGAAAAAAATTCCTATCTAAACCTATAAATTTTCATCCAACTAGAAATTTGATCTAATATTTTAAAAAAGTTGTCGAGACTTTATTTGTAGGAATTTAGACAAGATTTTTTAAAGATTTGTAAATTAAAATGTTTTCTTTAAGACGATATATAAACATTTATGGGTTAGGTTATAAAAATTTTTTTCTTAAAATTTATATTAAAACCTCTACATTTATATCTAATCTAACAATCGAGTTGAAATTTAAAAAATCGTACAGATTTTATTTTTAAGAATTGAGAAAAGATTTTTTGGGAAGTTGTAAATTAAAATGTCTACTTTTACGATATTTAAAAATATATAGCTTAGGTTGTAAAAATTTTAAGAAAAAAATTCCTATTGAAACCTCTAAATTTTCATCCAACTAAAAATTTGATCTACGATTTTAAAAAAATTGTCCAGACTTTATTTGTAAGAATTTAGACAAGATTTTTTTAGAGATTTATAAATTAAAATGTTTTGTTTAAAACGATATACAAAAAATTATGGGTTAGATTATAAAAATTTTGAGAAAAAAATTCCCATCGAAACCTCTACATTTATATCTAACCTAACATTCGAGTTGAATTTTAAAAAAATTGTACAGACTTTATTTTTACGAATTGAGAAAAGATTTTTTTTGGGAAGTTGTAGATTAAAACGTCTACTTCTACGATATATGAAAATATATAGATTTGGTTGTAAAAATTTCAAGAAAAAAATTCCTGTCTGAACCTCTACATATTTACCTAACATAACATTCGAGTTGAATTTTGAAAAATCGTACAGACTTTATTTCTTTGAATTAAGAAAAGATTTTTTAGGAAGTTATAGATTGAAATATCTACTTTAACGATATATGAAAATATATAGGTTAGGTTGTAAAAATGTTGAGAAAAAAATTCCTATCAACACCTCTAAATTTTCATCCAACTGAAAATTTGATCCAAGACTTTAAAAAATTGTCCAGACATTATTTTTAAGAATTTAGACAAGATTTGTTGGAGATTTATGAATTAAAATGTTTTCCTTAAGACTATGTATAAAAATTTAGGGGTTAGATTATAAAAATTTTGAGAAAAAAAATTGTATCGAAATCTCTACATTTGTATCTAACCTAACTTCGAGTTAAATTTTAAAAAATCGTACAGACTTTATTTCTATGAATTCAGAAAAGATTTTTTTGGGAGATTATAGATTAAAACGTGTACTTTTACAATATTTGAAAATATATAACCTAAGTTGTCAAAATTTTCGGAAAAAATTTCTTACCAAAACGTCTAAATTTTCAACCAACCAAAAATTTGATCTACGATTAAAAAAAAATGTCCAGACTTTATTTGTACGAATTCCAACAAGATTTTTTAGAGATGTATGAATTAAAATGTTTTCTTTGAGATGATATGTAAAAATGTATAGGTTAGGTTATAAAAATGTTTAGAAAAAAATTCTTATCTTAACCCTATTTTCATCTAAAATATTTGCATCTAAAATATCAAAATCAAACAAATTTAAAACATTATCACGACTCTATGTTTATGAAATAAGACGAGATTTAAAAAAAAATTATAGATTAAAGTATCTTTTTTAATAAGAAAATTGCTAATGTAGGCCTTAAATGACACTCGAAATTTTCATCAAATTAGATTTCGATCCATAAAACATCTAACAAAATGTTCATAAACATTACAAAGCTTGAACTTTTTCATTATTTGTCATACGTTATCTTCCTCTGCCAGGATATCTTGGGGAAGTTTCGTTTTTAAGCAGATATGAATACCCACTTTTCCCATTTGATGGCTTCGTGCACTCGAACATTTTTGCAAGTTTGCTAAGCACTTCCTTGTTGTTCTATTAATAATTTCAGTGATCGTTTCTAGACTTACTTCTTCGTGTATTTGGGAATTCCGCACAAACCATGGTGCGTCTACAGCAATTCTCAAAATTTTATTTTGAATAACTTGGATTTTGTTAATATCAGATTTTGCTGTAGAGCCCCAAACCGGGCTTGCATATGTTAATATAGGTCTTATTAGTGATTTGTAGAGCAATACTGCACATTCAATTTTTAATTTTGATTTTCTATTAAGAACAGGGTATAACTCACTTAATCTAGGATATGCCTCATTTAGTTTTTTGTTGATATGATACCTCCATGTAAGTCTCTGGTCTAAGTATATACCCAGATACTTGACTGCACTGTCTTTGGGATTCCAGCTTAAAGGATGGTTTTCTATTGTTATTATTGATGGATTTTTGATTTTTCGGAGCGTAAATATTTTGACTTCGCATTTGCTAGGGTTTAAGTAGAAACACCACGTGGACAACCATTTCTGTACTTCGTTAAATGATCTTTGCAGGTCATTAATAGGTTTTTCCAGGAATACATTTTGCGTTATAATAACCATGTCATCCGCAAATAAGGCTTTTTGATCATTTGCGTGAATTGGAATGTCATGTAGACATATATTAAATAGAAGAAGTGAGAGGATACTACTCTGAGGAATTCCTGCTTTGATAAGTTTTGATTCAGATGTATAAGCATTTACTCTAACGTAAAACTTCCTATCTTCAACAAATTAGTAAATTAAACCTTTAAGGAATTCTGGAATGTTAGTTTTCAATAGCTTATATTTTAGTCCATATATCAATACTGAATCAAAGGCTTACACGCTTTGAAACAATCTAAAATTTCATTTTGGATTTACCATTCTTAACTTTACCCTAAAATAATTCATAAATTAAACCAAATAGAGAAAAAAGAAATAAAAATGATAACTTATTGTTAGTTAGTTAGTTGCAAACATCTCTTCTTTTGAATCAAAGAAATATCTTAATCTCATCTTCTTAATCCACCTGATCAATTCCAATACGATAAGAATTCGGCAACTTTGTCGAGTTGTTGAAAAGTAAAGTGAAACTTTGTATTGGATTTAAATCGATTATTATAGGTAGTATTCGAAAATATCGTAATCTCCTTTTCTTTTTCAACTTCTTCTTCAACTTCAACTTCTTCTTCCACTTCTTCTTCCAATTAGTATAAAAGATCAATTTATAACAAGCTTTATCAACCCGATATCAAATTACCTATATCTTAATTGGCAATAAGAGGATCCGAAAGTTTTTATCTTAATAACTTTTATACATAAAAATAAAAATAAAAATATGTTCTTAATAATTAAAATCTACGTTACGCGTTTCAAAGTAACATTTTCTGTTGGAATCTTACAAAGCTCCTTTTAATTTATTTTAAATTAACTGACAGTTTTAAAGAAATTCTCACGATTATTACTATAAATATTGGGTGAGACCTTGAATTATTGATTAATTAACTTTATTAGTATGTTAATGTACATAAATGTAGATAAATACTTGTATATTAGGGAAATTGAAATGTCAAATATCTTAACTAGACCATAAAGTAATTATTTTGTAATGTGTAATAAATTATCTTTGGCGGTATCTAATAAATCTGATAAGAATTGTTTGAGGTTTCCAGTTACTTGAAACGCTTATAATTACTTTATTTATTGGAGGGAATTAATAAATTTGTAATTAAGTGTGATTTATTAAGTTAAGTATAAAGGAGGATTTTATTTATTATCTGTTTAGTTATTTATTGTAATTGCTTTAGTTACAGTTAAATCTAGGCTCACCTAACCTATTTAAACCTATTTGCTCATTTATATATTTAAAAAAAGCTTTGAGAAAGCTCTTTAGATATTTTTCAGTGTGTTTTTTTAACTCTTTTTTATTACTTAGGTTATTTTACAATTTGTAAGCAAATTATTTGAGATTTTGAAGAAAAAAATTCGCAAGATAACAAAGTTTTATTAACATTGGAACGAAGCTTAAACTATGCCATTTACAATGCATATCAAATATGGTAGATAACATCATAGGAATGGTATTTATGGGGTTGGATGTAATTTTCTACCCTTTCTACGAAATCGTATAAAATACGCTTTCATACTATTAAAAATCCACAATATTCTTCAAAACTGTCTTCCAGAACTTATACGAGTGTTCAAATATAACTACAGCAAAAAAAATCATGAATTGATAGGTTTGATGTACCTAAACTTATTCAAAAAGACTTTTGGAGAAAATATCTCCAAAATGTGAAATAAAATCCCATGGGAATGAAATGGCTTATGAAGCTCATTAAATGGCATTGTGTAAGCTTCATTTTAATGTAAATAAAAACTTATTATCTTGAAAAATTTGTATGTAAATAACTTTCATAAAGTTCTCTATTTGATGACTAAAGTTCTTTTAGGTTCAATCAAATTTTTTTGACATTTTTGAGAATCTCACTAAATTTTTTATAGTGAAATAACTACTTTATGAATTAATAATAACATTCAAGAATTTAATAAAAGGACATCTTTAGTTTCTAAAACCGCGAACGCCAACAACATAGATTTTTGATTAAATTATCATACCTATCTACATAATTATCAGGATATTCCGTCAGTTCAGTAAAAACTTTTAAATGCACACCTGGCTACAAACCACTATTTATGCAAACTATCTGAATAGTTCAAGAGCGAACTTTCCCAAGCAGGACGAATTTAAGTAAAGGTATTCCCGAAGCGTTATAATACGATTAAAGCTTATTAATAAATACCAACATATCTTTAGAATTTTAGCTTTCTTTTCTACTCTTTTTAATACTTAAAAGATAATTGATTGATAATAACTTTTTTAAACTGGAGTAGAAGTACTGGTTGGCGATTCTTGATTCTTGACGTTGTACAACGTCAAGAATTAAGAAAATAGTGGGATGTCAACCATATTAGGGAATAAGAAATTAAACTCCTTTTTTATTCAGATTTAAGCTTTCGATTATATTATAATCTTTTTTAGAGGTTCAAACGCAAAGTACAGAAAGCAAATGAATGAACAAGTCAAACGGCTTGTTTAATTAATTAATGGTGGGTTTAGGATTTCAAACTGAAAAGGTAGAACTGTAATCATAGCAGTAGCTGTAGTATTTAAAAAAAGTTCAATGATTTCGTTTAAATAGTAACGTTTGGACAACGGCTAAAAGCTAATTAACTAATGTAATGGTGGGTTTAGGATGTGAAACTTATTGTTAGATGTAATTGTAGCAGTAATTTTATTCCTAACTGTAAAGAATGTAATGCTTACAAATGTCTAGTTTAGGGTGATATTCCTTAGTTTTAAAATTTTAATAATCAGACAATAAAATAATGTTGAAGCCCTCTTCTAACACAGTATCTTATAACACGGTTTCGCTATAACACGATTTGTAAATTGCGGGAACCCTCCTACAACACGGCATCTTATAACACGGTTTCGAACGTAATGAAAAGGTTGGTTTGAAAAGTTCAAAAAGCGTTTTGCAATTCATAGCATAAGAATTCAAGGAGAGTCTGCGTCGGCTGATCATGAAGCTGCTAGGAAGTATCCAGAAAAAATTCCAAACATTATAGCCGAGCAAGGATACACAGCGGATCAGGTTTTCAATGCCGACGAAACTGAACTTTCGTGGAAAAAAATCCCCAGTAAAACCTTTATATGGAAAAAAGAAAAAACTGCACCCGGATTTTAGGTATCCAAAGATCGTCTAACGCTCCTTGTCTGCGGTAATGCATCGGGAGACTTCATGACGAAAGCCTTGCTAGTTTATAGATCATTGAATCCTCGTGCTCTAAAAAACGTAAATAAAAACACCTTGCCGGTATACTGGACAGCAAGTTCAAGAGTTTGGATAACAGAAAATTTATTTAAAGATTAGGTTTCAAATTTTTTTATGCCAAGCGTTGAGCGTTATTAAAGGTAGAAAAATTTGAGCTTCAAAGCGCTACTACTGTTAGATAATGCTCCATACCACCCACAAGATTTAACACATCTCAACTTCAAAATAGTGTTCTTACCACCTAACACTACTTCGTTGCTCCAATCATTGAATCAAGGTATTATCTATACCTTTAAAACATATTATATAAAAAGATCCTTACAGTGGATTTGTCTACAGTGGATTTTAGACGCAACCGATTCGAAATCAATTAGTGTAATGGAAGCTTGGAAGAAATTTTCAATCAAGCACTGTATCAAAATCATATCTTTGTCGCTGAAAGAAATAAAAACATCTTAAATGCATGTTGGACGAAGACATGACCCTCTGCAGTGGAAACAGAAAACATGCATGAAACATCTGAAAATGAAATTGGTGCCATATTAGGAGTCGCTAAATCAATCGAAGGCGAAGGTTTTGTGGATATGGCTACCAAAGACATTCAAGATTTATTAGTGGAAGAAATTGACGAAGCGGATTTGATGGAAATTGTATCCCTAAATGCAAATTAAATCGATTTTGAGGACACTAGCTCTGATGAAGATTGTGTAATTAAGAATTTAACATTAAAAAGTTTACAAAAAGGCCTATGCTTAGCGGAAAATCTCGAGTAATTTTTCTTGAATGAAGAGCCTTCCACGGAAAGAAGTCGAAAATTCAAAAGGGGGTTGCAAAACTGTTTAGCTCCATACCGGGAAATTTACAATGACCTAGTAAGAACGAGCAAGCAAAGTTCGATTACAGATTTTTTTAAGAGGGGAAAACATACAAAAACTTTAAAGAGTGAAAAAAGTTTTGAAAGTGAAGACGATATCGTTCCACCGAAAAAACGTTCTCGGTTGAGACATCGGTTGTGCGTAGCTATATCAACGTATGAGCATGAATCTATTCACTATTGCACTGATGAACAGCTACGTACGTACGACTACACGGTGCATATGAAGACTGATGGTCGAACGCATCTACCTGGCGTATATCAGTTAGTTGATAGGCTGTTACATTGATTAGAGCGTTCAGTGTTTGGCAGATTCGCCAGTGAGTGTACAGTCTTCTTAAATAATAAGATGAATACAGAACGGCTAATAACCGAAGTTCAGTTGCATCTAGAATTATGGAACTTGTCCTATAATTTGTAGAAAGATCATAATGCGCGATTAAAAGCTTGGTTTGAGGTGTGTCAAGCTTTATTTCTTAATTTTGCTAATATGTCGGAGAGTGTTAATTTTTTGAGTATGTATAAGTTTGCTTCCGTCTCTCAACCAGCTAAGCATTGAACAACACTCAAAAAAACCGACGATGAGCGTGATTCATCAGTACTAACATCAGTACAGATCGTTGGTTGAGTACTAAATCCAGTCTAGATTTAAAGTTTATAGATGGTAAAGTTTGACTTCCTCAACCCATTATAATACTTACAATTAGATATTAAGAACACTAGTATAAAAATGTGTGAGTGTTGAAAATTATTTAAAAATGTTCCACTTTGATCTAATAATAACAATAAACATCATTAAAATAAATGTACAGTAAATAATTAAGTAACATACCGAAGATGGACAATCAAAAATTTGTTTATTAATTAGAATTGAGATTTATTATCGGTTCGTTGTTTAAAAAGGTGTTTGACGTTTCGGATGTTGTATTGCAACCTTCTTCAGAAACAAATTAGAAGTAACTTCAAATAAAATACGTTCGAAGTCACTTTCAACATATTGCAACCTTCTTTAGAAACCATTTTGAAGTTTTGTCTTCTTCGAAGGCTTTTCGAACATGTTCCAACCTTCTTCAGACACAAATTAGAAGTGATTGTAAATAAAATAAGTTAGTAGTCACATCCAATATATTGCAACTTTCTTCAGAAACAATTTCGAAGTCTTGTCTTTTTCGGCGTCTTTTTGAACACGTTGCAACCTTTTTATTATCCTATTTTCTTATTTATTTTTTAAGATTTAGCCAAATTTTTAAAGATTAATAGATAATTTTTTAATTATTATTTTTTTTTGATTTTCAGTGATTCCAAATCCAAGCATCACGTCTCCCACTTCGTCCGATCACACCCCGACAGCCGGATCCAATTCCGGTCTGTTTGTTTCTAGTCACATGAACATGGCCGGCTATCTGAGGCCCTCGGGCGCCCCCCACGGTCACCTGCCGGCCCACGCGGGGCTCGGCACCGGCCTCGGCCCCGGCCTGGGGGGAATGCCCGTGCCCGGGCTTGGCCACTTCGGCATCTCGAGACCCATCGAGGCGGCCCTACCTTTTGCGCAAGGTAAGTCTTAAACCCTATTTAAAAAATCTAAAAAATCAGAAGAAAAAGAACCCCATCGTGGGGCACAGGAGGGTTTCTTTTTCTTACTTAACGCAATCTGTTCATTTACGTAATTTATTTTTAAGAAAACCCATAAAAAAATAATTTGAAAAATAATGTAGTTAATTCAAAATGGAATGCTATTTTTTTTAATGTTTGATCTAATTGTCATTAATTGTCATTGTGAATTAATTGTCTCGATTATCGGACTTGTTGGAAATAGTATTAAGCCAACGGATGATTGGCCTGAGATATCGATCATCAAACGAAAATACGTCAATGTTGACCAAAGATGAACATTCTGCGACTTTTAGTTTTTCCTTTACAAGAGAAAATGTAACTTAATATCCTTAATTGACAATCTTTACTTATAGTACTTAAGTATAATGATGTTACATCTGACAATGTTTTAATTAACTGAAAATAAAAACTTTGATGGACAGAAGGATTTAATCTCATTTATAACCAATTACTCCCATAATAACTACTAAAAATAATAAAATGATACTTAGCACACCTGTGACAACTTAATTTTTACTTTTAATTCTAAATAAATCAAAAGAAAACTCAATAAAAATAACTTAATTGATGGTAACTTAATGGTAATTAAGTTTTATAAAAATTCAATTGGCTGACGAAAAGAAAAATAAAGGTAGTTTTCTTAGGTAACATTAAACTAATTGAATTGTTCGATGTACGCGTGCGAGGATGATAAAAACATCACGTGGCGAGGTCATCGGGGGTTGACAGCCGTCGGGAAAATCTATACATATAAGGGAAGCCCGATAAAAGGGGCAGACAGACGAGTTTCGATCCTCGAAGGGCTTCTTTTTGTCATCTATCCGATCGCGCTCGCCTTTCGATGGTATAAAAAAAACGAAACACCCTCTACGAAGTACTTACTTTTAAAAATACCCCCAAAAATATCCCTTGAGAGTATTTTCTGTTCCCGGGGTGGTAATAAAATAGGTTGTGCTAATAGGTCTGTAAATAGTGAGGATCTTTGGTAATGGGGTGGGTTTGTTTTGTAATAAGGAACGAAATATGACTATGAAAGTTTTTACGATTGGTGTTAACTAAATTAAGACTACAACCAACATTGGAATTAACTCTAATATAAGATCTAGAACTAGGAGCTTTCAGATTTAGCGGTGTATCTTTTGAAAAGATGTTTGAACTATTGAATGCCATGTTGTAATCTTCTTCTAGAACGTTCTTCAGAATCAAGTTGGAAGTGACTTTAAAAAACAAGCTCAAAGTCACTTCCAACTTGTTTCTGAGAAAGGTTGCAACATGTTCGAAGTGACTTCGAAGAAGAACTTCGAAATGGTTTCTGAAGAAGGTTGCAATGTGGAAGGAAGTTACTACAAACTTATTTTATTCGAAGTCATTTCTAAGTTGTTTCTGAAGAAGGTTGCGACATGTTCGAAAAGTCTTTGAAGAAGACAAGACCTCAAAATCGTTTCTGAAGAAGGTTGCAATATGTTGAAAGTGACTACAAACTTATTTTATTCGAAGTCATTTCTAATTTGTTTCTGAAGAAGGTTGCAACATATTCGAAAAGACTTTGAAGAAGACAAGACTTTAAAATCGTTTCTGAAGAAGGTTGCAATATGTTGAAAGTGACTACAAACTTATTTTACTTGAAGTCACTTCTAATTTGCTGCTGAAGAAGGTTGCGAAATGACTTCGAAAAAGAGAAGACTTCGAAATGATTTCTGAAGAAGGTTGCAATATGTTGGAAATGACTTCAAACAAGACAAAACTTCGAAATGACTTTTGAAAAAGGTTGCAACATGTTCGCAGACTTCGAATAAGATAAGACTTCAAAATGGTTTTTGAAGAAAGTTACAACATGTCAGAAAAAACTTTGAAGAAAACAAGACTCAAAATTGTTTCTTAAGAAGATTGCATTATGCGGGGAATGACAACGAACTTATTTTATTCGAAGTCACTTCTAATTTGTTTCTAAGGAAGGTTGCAATATAGCATCCGAAACCTCAAACGTCTTTTCAAAAGATGCACAGCTAAACCCAAAAGCTCCTACTTCTAGGTCTAGTATTAAAGTTAGTACGGTGAGTTCTAGTCTTTGTTAAGAAACGAATTTTTTTTTAACATGAATTGATGTTGTTTATAAAAGGTAAGTTTTAATTTCAATTTTAGATAAAATTTTAATCTTAATTTAGGATAGAATTTTAATTTTAATTTAGGATAAAATTTTAATTTTAATTTAGGATAAAATTTCAATTTATGATAAAATTTTGATATAAAGAACGAATATTATTCTTTTTGTGAAACGAGTTGGAAATATATTTTTTTATAAATCAATTCGAAATATTTTACACACCATGTATTCAATAAAAATATACCGAAATAAAAATAATTCGAGCGCGTTTATTTGAATCGCAACAAATTCGTTATGTATTCGATTTCAAATATTATTGGAACCAACAAAAGCAGGAAATAATCTCGGAAACGTATAAACACGTCCAGTTTAATAATTCATAAAGACACAACAATTCAAAAAAAAATATTTTTATTTATTACTCGTTACTAATACATATATTTTTTAGTTTTTAAATTATTTTTTTATAAGTTTTTCACTAATCACAGGTTTTCAGTTTTTCACAGATTCACAAAGCTTCGAACAATATTTAAAGAAAAAGTCGTATGATATACGATTTTGAACTAATGCTATTGTAAAGGAGCGTGCAAACGAGCAACAAAAATTACATATTACCGGCAAGGTTTCTTAAAATTATAGTCCGGCAACATTTTCGGCTTTATAGTGTGATGAGGTAATATCCTGCCAGACATATCCAGCAATGTGTAGTAAAATGAGCTAGATTCAAGTTCATTCAGCTAACTAATTAACTAGATTTTGTGAAAGTGGTCATACATTTTTTTAGAAAAACATATTAACTGAATCAAGAATTTTTTAATTCCCAACACTTATGTTAGAGACAAAGTGCAAAATCTTTGGCGAAAATAAAGATTAAATCTCAATTTCAATCCTCATAAAATTTTAAATCTCGATGACAATTACTTTCTTAGATATGAATTTTTAAAAATTAAATTTTAATCGACATTAAGTTACATTTTCTCTTCTGAGAGAAAAACTAAAAGTAGAAAATTCATTTTTGGTGAAAACAAAGATTAGGTTTCTATTTAAATCCTCATAAAATTTTAAGTCTCAATAACGATTACTTTCGAAGAAAATGAGAACTAAAATAGATCGAACCACAACACAGTTGCACTAATCATCCCATTTTAAATTACACACTGTTCGTCGAAAGATGTCATCTGTCATTAATTAATTATGGTATCTTAAACGAACATTTTTACTTTTCGTCTCTTTCTGTCAATTATAATTAGAGAAGAAAAAAAATATTTGTCAGTAAACGGTGACAAGTAATGACGCATAACACATCTTTCGCAGAACGCTTATAAACGAGCTTAAAGTTTTTTATGACTATCCATCAAAACTTTTTATTCTTTTGAGTCAATTAAATCTTTGTCCGACAAAACATCGTTATAATATATATTACTAATTGTTAATTATAAGGATTAAAAGTCATGATTTTAAAATCTTTAAATGATTAACTTTAATTTTAAGAACTGAAAATGTAAGTTTTGATTTATTAAAAGCTTATATTTTTACCAATTTTGAAATTTTTTTAAAATTTTTTGACAACACTTGGAATAAAACGGTCTTTTTTAATTAAAATTAGAATGTTTTAGGTTTTATCTAGAAAAAAAATCAAATCAAAATCTTTAAAAATGAATTTTTGATGAATTTTGTTAATTTTCTTAAGTTAGAAAAGTGTCAAAAATTTTTACCAACTTTGAAAATTTTTTTAAATTTTTTGAGGATACTTGGAATAAAACGGTCTTTTTTAATTAAAATTAGAAAGTTTTAGGTTTCATCTAAAAAAAAAATCAAATCAAAATCTTTAAAAATGAATTTTTGATGAATTTTTAAAGTTAGTTTTCTTAAGTTAGAAAAGTGTCAAAAGTTTTTACCAATTTTGAAATTTTTTTAAATTTTTTTGACAACACTTGGAATAAGACGGTCTTTTTTAATTAAAATTAGAATGTTTTAGGTTTCATTTAGAAAAAAATCAAATCAAAATCTTTAAAAATGAATTTTTGATGAATTTTTAAAGTTAATTTTCTTAAGTTAGAAAAGTGTCAAAAATTTTTACCAATTTTGAAAATTTTTTTAATTTTTTTGACAACACTTGGAATAAAACGGTCTTTTTTAATTCAACCTAGAATGTTTTAGGTTTCATTTAGAAAAAAAGTCAAGTAAAAATCTTTAAAAATGAATTTTTGATGAATTTTTAAAGTTAATTTTCTTAAGTTAGAAAAGTGTCAAAAATTTTTACCAACTTTGAAATTTTTTTTAAATTTTTTGACAACACTTGGAATAAAACGGTCTTTTTAAATTAAAACTAGAATGTTTTAGGTTTCATTTAGAAAAAAAGTCAAGTAAAAATCTTTAAAAATGAATTTTTGATGAATTTTTAAAATTGATCGATTTTATTTTCAGTTAGGTTAAGAAGTGTCAAAAATTTTTACCAACTTTGAAAATTGTTTTAATTTTTTTGACAACATTTAGAATAAAACGGTCTTTTTTAATTAAAATTAGAATGTTTTAAGTTTCATTTAGAAAAAAAAAAATCAAATCAAAATCTTTAAAAATGAATTTTTGATGAATTTTTAAAGTTAATTTTCTTAAGTTAAAAAAGTGTCAAAAATTTTTACCAATTTTGAGAATTTTTTTAATTTTTTTGACAACATTTAGAATAAAACGGTCTTTTTAGATCAAAACTAGAATGTTTTAAGTTTCATTTAGAAAAAAAATCAAATCAAAATCTTTAAAAATGAATTTTTGATGAATTTTTAAAGTTAATTTTCTTAAGTTAGAAAAGTGTCAAAAATTTTTACCAATTTTGAAAATTTTTTTATTTTTTTTTGACAACATTTAGAATAAAACGGTCTGTTTAGATCAAAACTAGAATGTTTTATGTTTCAGTTAGAAAAAAAATCAAATCAAAATCTTTAAAAATGAATTTTTGATGAATTTTTAAAGTTGATCGAATTTCTAAACTTAAGTTAGAAGTGTCAAAAATTTTTACTAACTGAAAATTTTTTTTAATTTTTTTGACAACACTTGGAATAAAACGGTCTTTTTTAATTAAAACTAGAATGTTTTGGGTTTCATTTAGAACAAAAGTCAAGTAAAAATCTTTAAAAATGAATTTTTGATGAATTTTTAAAATTGATCGATTTTTTTTTCAGTTAGGTTAAGAAGTGTCAAAAATTTTTACCAACTTTGAAAATTTTTTTAAATTTTTTGACAACACTTGGAATAAAACGGTCTTTTTTAATTAAAATTAGAATGTTTTAAGTTTCATTTAGAAAAAAAATCCAATCAAGATCTGTAAAAATGAATTTTTGATGGACTTTTAAAATTGATCGATTTTTTAAAGTTAAAAAAGTGTCCAAAATTTTTTATCAACTTTGAAAATTTTTTAAATTTTTTTGACAACATTTAGAATAAAACGGTCTCTTTAGATCAAAACTAGAATGTTTTAAGTTTCATTTAGAAAAAAAATCAAATCAAAATTTTTAAAAATGAATTTTTAAATTTTTAAAGTTAATTTTCTTAAATTAGAAAAGTGTCAAAAATTTTTACCAACTTTGAAAATTTTTTTAATTTTTTTGACAACGCTTGGAATAAAACGGTCTTTTTTAAATTAAAATTAGAATGTTTTAGGTTTTATCTAGAAAAAAAAATCAAATCAAAATCTTTAAAAATAAATTTTTGATGAATTTTTAAAATTGATCGATTTTTTTTCAGTTAGGTTAAGAAGTGTCAAAAATTTTTACCAACTTTGAACATTTTTTTAATTTTTTTGACAACATTTAGAATAAAACGGTCTTTTTAGATCAAAACTAGAATGTTTTAAGTTTCATTTGGAAAAAAAATCAAATCAAAATCTTTAAAAATGAATTTTTGATGAATTTTTAAAATTGATCGATTTTCAAAAATTACATTAGAAGTGTCAAAAATTTTTACCAACTTTGAAATTTGTTTTAAATTTTTTGCAAACACTTGGAATAAAACGGTCTTTTTTAATTAAAATTAGAATGTTTTAGGTTTCATTTAGAAAAAAAATCGAATCAAAATCTTTAAAAATGAATTTTTGATGAATTTTTAAAATTAATTTTCTTAAGTTAGAAAAGTGTCAAAAATTTTTACCAATTTTGAAAATTTTTTTAATTTTTTTGACAACACTTGGTATAAAACGGTCTTTTTTAATTAAAACTAGAATGTTTTAGGTTTCATTTGGAAAAAAAATCAAAACAAAATCTTTAAAAATGAATTTTTGATGAATTTTTAGATTTAATTTTCTTAAGTTAGAAAAGTGTCAAAAATTTTTACCAACTTTGAAAATTTTTTTAAATTTGTTGAGGATACTTGGAATAAAACGGTCTTTCTTAATTAAAATTAGAAAGTTTTAGGTTTCATTTAAAAAAAAATCAAATCAAAATCTTTAAAAATGAATTTTTGATGAATTTTTGAAGTTAATTTTCTTAAGTTACAAAAGTGTCAAAAATCTTTACCAATTTTGAAAATTTTTTTAAATTTTTTGACAACACTTGGAATAAAACGGTCTTTTTTAATTAAAATTAGATTGTTTTAAGTTTCATTTAGAGAAAAAATCAAATCAAAATCTTTAAAAATGAATTTTTGATGAATTTTTAAAGTTAATTTTCTTAAGTTAGAAAAGTGACAAAAATCTTTACCAATTTTGAAAATTTTTTTAAATTTTTTGACAACACTTGGAATAAAACGGTCTTTTTTAATTAAAACTAGAATGTTTTAGGTTTCATTTAGAAAAAAAAAATCAAATCAAAATCTTTAAAAATGAATTTTTGATGATTTTTTTTAAATGGTTAATTTTTTAACCTAAAAAAATTTTTACAAAATTTAAAAATTTTTACCAAATTTGAAATTTTTTTTAATTTTTTTGACAACATTTAGAATAAAACGGTCTGTTTTTAATTAAAATTAGAATGTTTTAAGTTTAATTTAGAAAAGGAATCATATCAAAGTCATTAAAAATGAATTTTTGGTGAATTTTTAAAGTTAATTTCTTAAGTTAGAAAAGTATCAAAAATTTTTACCAACTTTGAAAATTTTTTTAATTTTTATGACAACACTTGGAATAAAACGGTCTATTTTAGTTAAAATTAGAATGTTTTAAGTTTTATTTAGAAAAAAAATCTAGTCAAAATGTTTAAAAATGAATTTTTTATGATTTTTTTAAAAAATTGTTAATTTTCTAACCTAAAAAATTTTTCCCAACTTTGAAAATTTTTTTAAATTTTTTGACAATATTTAAAATAAAATGGTCTTTTTAGATCAAAACTAGAATGTTTTAAGTTTCATTTAGAAAAAAAATCAAATCAAAATCCTTAAAAATGAATTTTTGATTAATTTTTAAAGTTAATTTTCTCAAGTTAGAAAAGTGTCAAAAATTTTTACTAACTTTGAAATTTTTTTTAATTTTTTTGACAACACTTGGAAAAAAACGGTCTTTTTTAATTAAAATTAGAATTTTTTAGGTTTCATTTAGAAAAAAAATCAAATCAAAATCTTTAAAAATGAATTTTTGATGAATTTTTAAAATTGATCGATTTTTTTTTCAGTTAGGTGAAGAAGTGTCAAAAATTTTTACCAACTTTGAAAATTTTTTAAAATTTTTTGACAACACTTGGAATAAAACGGTCTTTTTTAGTTAAAATTAGAATGTTTTAAGTTTCATTTAGAAAAAAAATCAAATCAAAATCTTTAAAAATGAATTTTTGATGAATTTTTAATATTGATCGATTTTTTTTTTCAGTTAGGTTAAGAAGTATAAAAAAAATTTACCAACTTTAAAAATTTTTTTTAATTTTTTGACAACATTTAGAATAAGACGGTCTTTTTTAACTAAAAATAGAATGTTTTAGGTTTCATTTAGAAAAAAAAATCAAATCAAAATCTTTAAAAATGAATTTTTGATGAATTTTTAAAGTTAATTTTCTTAAGTTAAAAGAGTGTCAAAAATTTTTTATCAACTTTGAAAATTTTTTTTAGTTTTTTTAACAACACTTGGAATAAAACGGTCTTTTTTAATTAAAATTAGAATATTTTAAGTTTCATTTAGAAAAAAATCAAATCAAAATCTTTAAAAATGAATTTTTGATGAATTTTTAAAGTTAGTTTTCTTAAGTTAAAAAAGTGTCAAAAATTTTTACCAACTTTGAAAATTTTTTTAATTTTTTTGACAACGCTTGGAGTAAAGCGATCTTTTTTAATTAAAATTAGAATGTTTTAGGTTTCATTTAGAAAAAAAAATCAAATCAAAATCTTTAAAAATGAATTTTTGATGAATTTTTAAAGTTAACTTTCTTAAGTTAGAAAAGTGTCAAAAATTTTTTATCAACTTTGAAAATTTTTTAAAATTTTTTGACAACATTTGGAATAAAACGGTCTTTTTTAATTAAAATTAGAATGTTTTAAGTTTCATTTAGAAAAAAAATCAAATCAAAATCTTTAAAAATGAATTTTTGATGAATTTTTAAAGTTAATTTTCTTAAGTTAGAAAAGTGTCAAAAATTTTTACCAACTTTGAAAATTTTTTAAATTTTTTTGACAACACTTGGAATAAAACGGTCTTTTTTAATTAAAACTAGAATGTTTTAGGTTTTATCTAGAAAAAAAAATCAAATCAAAATCTTTAAAAATGAATTTTTGGCGAATTTTTTACAAAATTGTTAATTTTCTAACCTAAAAAATTTTTCCCAACTTTGGAAATTTTTTTAAATTTTTTGACAATACTTGGAATAAAACCGTCTTTTTTAATTAAAATTAGAATGTTTTAAGTTTCATTTAGAAAAAAAATCAAATCAAAATCTTTAAAAGTGAATTTTTGATGAATTTTTAAAGTTGTCAAAAATTTTTACCAACGTTGAAAATTTTTTAAAGTCTTTTAAAATTTCTTTTGATAATAATTACTACGCATTAATTAATTACAACCATCTGATCTTAACAACGACGATTTACTTAAATAATCAGAGGCTTTAGATTTTTATCAAGATTAGTAATTAAGTACGTAATTATAAATGCAAATGTATTAAATATTTTATGATTATTTTTTTTAAATCCCAAGTAATGAAAGTATATGTTATCATTACATTTATTAAATTATATTTTAATTAATGAAAGAGAGAATAAAATTTGCTCCATTATTTTTTTTAAGTCTATCGAATAAGATTTTTTAGTTTGGTGAAACTAAAACTTGATATTATTTATAATAACGTAGTGGTGGATGCGACGGAAAGAGAGAGAGTTGGGTTTTGAAGTTGGAGTGGTTTTCCGTCCCCGGTTTGGGAATGCCACCGCCAACGAAGGGCGCTGAGCGGATTATGGGGGCGGCAAAAGGGCGGACCTCGTCGTCATAGCTACCAAACGAGCACGAGGCATCGCTTATTTTCTGGTGATGTGTTCTCATCCCCTCCGGGAAAACGTCCCGTAGGCTTCGGTGTAGTTGTTATCTTCTTTTGACGAATTGCGAACGACGCAACTCTCTCTGATGACGACGGTTCCAGTCATTCGGTTGAAAGACCGGGAGAAAAAGATTTGTGGGGATGAAAAAAATGTATTACTAAAATTGTACTAAAATATCGATTCTTCATTTAAATTCATGCTTAAGTAACCTATCATCATATAGATTTTACTTGCATTTTTTACCAAGTTTTTGCTTTTCAGGACTTTTTCATCATATTTCAGAACTCCAAAAATAAAAAAAAATATTTTCAATTTCAAAAATTTTTTTCAATTTTAAATGTAATCTTAACTTTTTTCAATCTCAACTTCCAAAAGCTATAACTACATTTGTCCAAGCCAACGATAACAAACACCCTCTTTCGACAAACGTTCGCGGTTTCCGCTCCCCCAAATTTTCAGTTCCCAAAGTGGGAACAGGGGTGGTTCCTCGTCCCGGAACGCAATAAAACGCGCCCCTACGTCGTCTCTTTTGACACCATCCGCCGGTAACGCGTTCATTGGCCAGCTGCAATTTCCCATAACGCAGTCGCGTTTCCGATTCCATTTGGCAGCTCTTCTAGCGTGAAAACAAATCCTCGCATATTTTATCGCTCTCTCCCAGCTCCCGGAGGCTTCCCCCAAAGTGCACCCCCTTCGAACCGAACTCGTTTCTGTTTCCCGATTAGAAATGGCTCAGTCATTCACGTTTACTTTCTATTAAAAGTAGTTGGTCCTACCCAGTGTAGTTGGAGGAAGAGGAAGAGAATTTCTAACACGAAGTTTGTTTACTCTTTTAGCGTGGATGTTAATGGGGTGGTTTATAATCCTTATTAGATTAGGAAGGTTGTAAATATTTTCTTTTTATTAGATTAACTAGAATTATAAATAATGTTCATTTTTAAAAGTCATTTTTTAAATTATTAACCCTTAAAGTTCACTGTTAACCTAACTTTAAAAAATCGATCAACTTTAAAAATTCATCAAAAATTGATTTTTAAAGATTTTGATTTGATTTTTTTTCTAAATGAAACTTAAAACATTCTAATTTTAATTAACAAAGACCGTTTTATTCCAAGTGTTGTCAAAAAAATTAAAAAAATTTTCAAAGTTGGTAAAAATTTTTGACACTTCTTAACCTAACTGAAAAAAAAAATCGATCAATTTTAAAAATTCATCAAAAATTTATTTTTAAAGATTTTGATTTGATTTTTTTTTCTAAATGAAACCTAAAACATTCTAATTTTAATTAAAAAAGACCGTTTTATTCCAAGTGTTGTCAAAAAATTTAAAAAAATTTTCAAAGTTGGTAAAAATTTTTTGTTAGAAAATATTTTTTTAAAAAATTCATAAAAAATTCGTTTTTAACCATTTTGATTTGATTTTTTTTCTAAATAAAACTTAAAACATTCTAATTTTAATTAAAAAAGACCGTTTTATTCCAAGTGTTGTCAAAAAATTTAAAAAAAAATTTCAGTTGGTAAAAATTTTTGCCACTTTTCTAACTTAAGAAAATTAACTTTAAAAATTCATCAAAAATTCATTTTTAAAGATTTTGATTTGATTTTTTTTCTAAATGAAACTTAAAACATTCCAGTTTTGATCTAAAAAGACCATTTTATTCCAAGTGTTGTCAAAAAAATTAAAGAAACATTCAAATTTGGTACAAATTTTTGACATTTTATAACTTAAAAAAATTAACTTTAAAAATACATCAAAAATTGATTTTTAAAGATTTTGATCTGATTTTTTTTCTAAATGAAACTTAAAACATTCTAATTTTAATTAAAAAAGACCGTTTTATTCCAAGTGTTGTCAAAAAAATTAAAAAAATTTCAAAGTTGGTTAAAATTTTTGACACTTTTTTAACTTAAGAAAATTAACTTTAAAAATTCATCAAAAATTCAGTTTTAAAGATTTTGATTTCATTTTTTTTCTAAATGAAACTCAAAACATTCTAATTTTAATTAAAAAAGAACGTTTTATTCCAAGTGTTGTCAAAAAAATTAAAAAAAAAAAATCAAAGTTGGTAAAAATTTTGAACACTTTATAACTTTAAAAAATTAACTTTAAAAATTCATTAAAAATTGATTTTTAAAGATTTTGATTTGATTTTTTTTCTGAATGAAACTTAAAACATTCTAATTTTAACTAAAGAAGACCGTTTTATTCCAAGTGTTGTCAAAAAAATTTAAAAAATTTACAAAGTTGGTAAAATTTTTTGACACTTCTTAACCTAAGTGAAAAAATCCATCAATTTTAAAAATTCATCAAAAATTCATTTTTAAAGATTTTGTTTTGATTTTTTTTCTAAATGAAACCTAAAACATTGAAATTTTAACTAAAATAGACCGTTTTATTCCAAGTGTTGTCAAAAAAATTAAAACAATTTTCAAAGTTGGGAAAAAAATTTTTAGGTTAGAAAATTAACAATTTTTTAAAAAATTCATCAAAAATTCATTTTTAAAGATTTTGATTTGATTTTTTTTCTAAATGAAACTTAAAACATTTTAATTTTAATTAAAAAAGACCGTTTTATTCCAAGTGTTGTCAAAAAAATTAAAAAAATTTTCAAAGTTGGTAAAAATTTTTTTACGTTAGAAAATTAACCATTTTTTTTTAAATTCATCAAAAATTCATTTTTAAAGGTATTGATTTGATTTTTTTCTAAATGAAACTTAAAACATTCTAATTTTAATTAACAAAGACCGTTTTATTCCAAGTGTTGTCAAAAAAATTAAAAAAATTTTCAAAGTTGGTAAAAATTTTTGACACTTCTTAACCTAACTGGAAAAAAATCGATCAATTTTAAAAATTCACCAAAAATTCATTTTTAAAGATTTTGATTTGATTTTTTTTCTCGATAAAAGCTAAAACATTCTAGTTTTAATTAAAAAAGACCGTTTTATTCCAAGTGTTGTCAAAAAATTTAAAAAAAATTCAAAGTTAGTAAAAATTTTTGTCACTTTATAACTTAAGAAAATTAACTTTAAAAATTCATCAAAAATTCATTTTTAAAGATTTTGATTTTATTTTCTTTCTAAATGAAACTTAAAACATTCTAATTTTAATTAAAAAAGACCGTTTTACTCTAAGTGTTGTCAAAAAAATTAAAAAAATTTTCGAAGTTGGTAAAAATTTTTTTAGGTTAGAAAATTAACCATTTTTAAAAAATTCATCAAAAATTCATTTTTAAAGATTTTGATTTGATTCTTTTTCTAAGTAAAACTTAAAACATTCTAATTTTAATTAAAAAAGACCGTTTAATTCCGTGTTGTCAAAAATTTAAAAAAATTTTCAAAGTTAGTGAAAATTTTTGACACTTTATAACTTAAGAAAATTAACTTTAAAAATTCACCAAAAATTCATTTTTAAAGATTTTGATTTGATTTTTTTTCTAAATGAAACTTAAAACATTCTAATTTTAATTAAAATAGATAATTTTATTCCAAGTGTTGTCAAAAAATTTAAAAAAATTTTCAAAGTTGGTAAAAATTTTTGACACTTCTAACCTAACTGAAAAAAAGTCGATCAACTTTAAAAATTCATCAAAAATTCATTTTTAAAGATTTTGATTTGATTTTTTTTCTAAATGAAAC
Organism: Digitonthophagus gazella; assembly: GCA_036711955.1. Lineage (NCBI taxonomy): Eukaryota > Metazoa > Arthropoda > Insecta > Coleoptera > Scarabaeidae > Digitonthophagus > Digitonthophagus gazella. The sequence continues at coordinate 2,588,991 of JASCIT010000003.1, forward strand.
ATAAAACAATCTAATTTTAATTAAAAAAGACTGTTTTATTCCAGGTGTTGTCAAAAAAATTAAAAAAATTTCCAAAGTTGGTAAAAATTTTTTACACTTTTCTAACTTAAGAAAATTAACTTTAAAAATTCATCAAAAATTCATTTTTAAAGATTTTGATTTGATTTGTCTTCTAAATGAAACTTAAAACATTCTAATTTTAATTAAAATAGATAATTTTATTCCAAGTGTTGTCAAAAAATTTAAAAAAATTTCCAAAGTTGGTAAAAATTTTTTACACTTTTCTAACTTAAGAAAATTAACTTTAAAAATTCATCAAAAATTCATTTTTAAAGATTTTGATTTGATTTTTTTTCTCGATAAAACCTAAAACATTCTAGTTTTAATTAAAAAAGACCGTTTTATTCCAAGTGTTGTCAAAAAAATTAAAAAAATTTTCAAAGTTGGTGAAAATTTTTGACAATTTTTTAACTTAAGAAAATTAACTTTAAAAATTCATCAAAAATTGATTTTTAAAGATTTTGTTTTGATTTTTTTCTAAATTAAACTTAAAACATTTTAATTTTAATTGAAAAAGGCCGTTTTATTTCAAATGTTGTCAAAAAAATTAAAAAAATTTTCAAAGTTGGGAAAAATTTTTTAGGTTAAGAAATTAACAATTTTTTAAAAAATTCATAAAAAATTCATTTTTAAAGATTTTGGTTTGATGTTTTTTCTAAATTAAACTTAAAACATTCTAATTTTAATTGAAAAAGACCGTTTTATTCCAAGTGTTGTCAAAAAAATTAAAAAAATTTCCAAAGTTGGTAAAAATTTTCGACATTTCTTAACCTAACTTTAGAAAATCGATAACTTTAAAAATTCATCAAAAATTCATTTTTAATGATTTTGATTTGCTTTAAATTTAAATGAAGACAATTTTATTTTTCAAACTGTTTATTTTTCTAACCCTCAAAACAATCTCAGTTCCAATTAGGTAATCAAGCGAGGAGTGCAAAGACACTTGGCGCTAATGTATTCGGTTTCGGTTGTGCCCCTTCGGGGGGCAAACAAATTCAATTTGGCGAGCACCGAGGAACACCCTTGTTTTCGCACGTTACGGTCGGGAACGCGTGAGATTCGACACTTGCGGCCGACGCCCAATTTCGAAACACAATTTAACCATTTACGAGGCGACGCCGAACGTTGCCGCGACGAGCTTTCGAGCTTTTAATTTAAACGACCGTCCGTCGGTGTTGGGTTGAAACAAGTTCTCTATAATATCAAAAGGGGTGGATTGTTTTTCTACTTCTATTTATCTACTTATACATACGAGAATAAGTAAATAAAAAAAAATCTTTTTACAAAAATTGCAAATTTTAATGTTAAGAAATTTTTTAATTTTGTGTTTTTTGGAATTTTTGTGTTTTTTGGAATTTTTGGAGTTTTTGGAGTTTTCTTAACGTATTTTAACAGATTGTGTAATTAGCGAATCTGTTTTATCCGACGTAAAGCTCCAGCAAGAGCGTAAATCGAAGTCTGCAATTATTTTCCAGGAGTCAATCCCCGGAAGCAAAGGAGGGAAAGAACGACGTTTACGAGGCCACAGCTTGACTTATTGGAGGATCTTTTTGCGAAAACTCGGTATCCTGATATCTTCATGAGGGAAGAAGTTGCTGTTAAGATTAGTTTGCCAGAATCGAGAGTACAAGTAAGTCACTAAAGATTTAAAATTTTTATAATCTTTCAATTTTTACAATCTAACGTTTGTATAACATACATTATTCAAGTCATTCAGATACTTCTTATTGAAGAATTGAAACATATAGACTTGATAGAAACTTTTTTGATAGTTATAGAGGTAAATAACGTTCAGTTGTGACAAACCTACAGCATTTGTAGAGGTCGTTTGCAAGTGACGGCAGATGTGGTACAGTGAAAAGGCTAACAAGCCATCAAATTGAATCATTACCGGGGCGGTTGGCAAACAAGCCGCCCCTTTTCTATTGTGCACAGCTCACCCTTGTATGTACCACAACTGTGTCCTGATCCTTATAGAAAAACACCCAACGATAGATTTCATAAAAGACAGCATATCACATACAAGATTTTTTTGTGGATCTTATATATTATTTCAGTAATCCTAAGTAAGTGACTTTTTTGAAAAATGTGTTTGTATTTTCAATTTTGATTCTCTTAACGACTTATTAAAGCTTTTTGTAAATAGTCAATCAATCAATCGATTCATTCTTCAATCCAGTGACAAGAATACCAAGTTAGATTTAAAAAAGACAGCACATCACTTTCAAAATTTTGTTTTATTGACTACATATTAGGTTGGCAACTAAATAATTGTGGATTTTTTTAGAAAATCAAAGATAATTTTTTCATTGAACTAAATAACTTTATTCTGTAATGTATTACCCATTTTTATCAATGACTTTTTGCCATCTTTCAAGCAGCATCATAATCCCACGTTTATAAAACTTCTGGTTTTTATTAGCAAAAAATTTAAAAATCTTTTTAACACTAGAAAGAATTTAGATACATTTTGAACATTTTAGATAATTTAGATAAGAAGCCTTTTTAGATAAGAACTATTAACAGGTTTTTGTACAAGTCTAAAAGATATTGCACAATTTTAGAAGACTCTAGACATCGTTTCTGATTTTTTTTTAGACAATTTGGGATATTTTTAAAAATCTTTTCATTATTGGAAAGAAGTTGTTATAATTCTGGGGGATTTTAAGCAACTCTAGACAAGATTTTTTTGCATATAGATGAATTTCAAAACTTTTGGATAACTTAGAAGAACTCTTTAAAGAATTTTGTTTTTGAACATTTTTGGGGATTTTAGACAACGTTTGAGAATTTTTCAAACAATTTTAGAGATTTTTCTCGCATTTTTTCAACACATCAAACAATTTTTGAAAATTTCAGATGAAATTCAAAAGTTTTAGACAAAAATTTTTATAGGTATTTGAAATTCAGATAAATTTTGAAAGATTTTAAGACAATTTAAACCCCTAAACGTTTGAGAAGTTTCTTGAATAGTTTTAGAATTTTTTTTTATATTTTTTCAACATATCAAAGATTTCATGAAAATTTGGGGAATTTTCGAATTGTCGGACCGTTCAAAAAAATTTATATAAAATTGTTTAGATAAAATTTTTTGAACGCTTTTGGAATTCAAATTTTGAAAAATTTGAAACAATTTGAACCCTTTGAGAGGATTTTGTACGATTTTGAAGTATTTTCGACAACTTTTGAGGATTTTTTGAATAGTTTTAAAGTTTTTTCTCCACTTTTTTCAACGTATCAAAGATTTTGTGAAAATTTGGGGGAATTCCCGACAATTTTACACAAAATTTTTTAAACTCATTTGGAATTCAGACAAATTTTGAAAGATTTTGAAACAATTTAATCCTCTTGGAAGGATTTTATGCAATTTTAAAATATTGTAGATAACGTTTGAGGAGTGTCTTGAATAGTTTTAGTTTTTTCTCAAATTTTTTTAACATATCAAAGAATTTTTAAAAATTTGAGTGGAATTTTCGACAATTTTAGACAAAATTTTTTAAACGCTTTTGGAATTCAAATTTTGAAAGATTTGAAACAACTTGAACCCTTTGCGAGGATTTTGTACGATTTTGAAGTATTTTAGACAACTTTTGAGGATTTTTTGAATAGTTTTAAAGCTTTTTCTCCACTTCTTTCAACGTATCAAAGATTTTGTGAAAATTTGGGGGAATTCCCGACAATTTTACACAAATTTTTTTAAACTCATTTGGAATTCAGACAAATTTTGAAAGATTTTGAAACAATTTAATCCTCTTTGGAGGATTTTATGCAATTTTAAAATATTGTAGATAACGTTTGAGGAGTTTCTTGAATAGTTTTAGAATTTTTTTTTTTTCATTTTTTCCACATATCAAAAAATTTCATGAAAATTTGGGGAATTTTCGACAATTTTAGACAAAATTTTTTAAACGCTTTTGGAATTCAAATTTTGAAAAATTTGAAACAATTTGAACCCTTTGAGAGGATTTTGTACGATTTTGAAGTATTTTAGACAACTTTTGAGGATTTTTTGAATAGTTTTAAAGCTTTTTCTCCACTTTTTTCAACGTATCAAAGATTTTGTGAAAATTTGGGGGAATTCCCGACAATTTTACACAAAATTTTTTAAACTCATTTGGAATTTAGACAAATTTTGAAAGATTTTGAAACAATTTAATCCTCTTGGGAGGATTTTATGCAATTTTAAAAGATTGTAGATAACGTTTGAGGAGTTTCTTGAATAGTTTTAGAATTTTTTTTTCACATTTTTTCTACATATCAAAAATTTCATGAAAATTTGGGGAATTTTCGACAATTTTAGACAAAATTTTTTAAACGCTTTTGGAATTCAAATTTTGAAAAATTTGAAACAATTTGAACTCTTTGAGAGGATTTTGTACGATTTTGAAGTATTTTAGACAACTTTTGAGGATTTTTTGAATAGTTTTAAAGCTTTTTCTCCACTTTTTTCAACGTATCAAAGATTTTGTTAAAATTTGGAGGAATTCCCGACAATTTTACACAAAATTTTTTAAACTCATTTGGAATTTAGACAAATTTTGAAAGATTTTGAAACAATTTAATCCTCTTGGGAGGATTTTATGCAATTTTAAAATATTGTAAATAATGTTTGAGGAGTTTCTTGAATAGTTTTAGTTTTTTCTCAAATTTTTTTAACATATCAAAGAATTTTTTTTAATTGGAGGGGAATTTTCTACAATTTTAGACAAAATATTTTGAATGTATTTGAAATTCAAACCAATTTTGAAAGATTTTTAGATCATTTAAAACCCTTGAAAGGATTTTGTACAATTTTGTTCAATTTTAGAGTATTTTAGACAATGTTTGAAGATTTGTTTCGACAATTTTAGAAACTCTTATCAACTTTTGAGTACTTATGAAATCAGATAAGTTTTGAAAAATTATTTTTCAATTTTTACTTTCTTGAGTATCTCTAATTGAATTACCATGGATACTAAAAGTGAAGTCAGTCAGTTTCAGGAAGCTCGTACTCTGAAAGTTTTTGTCGAAAAAATCTGGTTAAAGACTGCTATAATTGGTGATCATTTCTGTGTAATATAACCAAAATCCAAAATTGTAAGTCACGTGGTTTAGGAATTATCGTGAGTTTAATGAAAAAAGGACCGGTTTTTTTACCAATCCGGGTAAAACGCAAATTTTGGGAATTTTTTTCTTAAAAATTTGTTGAAGAAAATAAATTGGGATCTTTTGTAAGATGTAGCCTTATCTATTTACTATAACGTGCTATTTTTTTCTTTTTAAAAAATTCCGTTTATTTTCGCTGAAAAATTTTATCCCAGAATTACTCGATTTTGAGAACCTTTCCTCGCATTTTAACGAGAGCGAAAATTGGTGGAGTTTTTTAAAAAGAAAATAACACCACGTTATTATAGTAAATAAATGAGGTTACATCCTCCAAAAAGTTCCAATTTTTTTTCTTCAGCCGTTTTTGAAAAAAAAAAAAAATTCTCAAAGTTTGTTTTTTTCCTGAATTGATCAAAAAAACCGGTTCTTTTTTAATTTCCGATATTTCCTAAACCACATAACCTATGTTTTTGAATTTTGGCTATGTTACACAGAAATAATTACAGATTATGAGAGTTTTTACCCCAATTTTTTTCGATGAAAACTTTTGAAGTGTGGTTATCCCAAAATTCAGTTTTGACTTGTGGCAGATAGTAGACACAAACTTTAACTTTGATTCCCTTAGTAACTTATTAAAGCTTTATCCACATGGTTAATCAATCTAAAATATTACTATTTAAAAGAAAAAAATTGACTATTTATTCTTCAATTGAGCCAGACTAAAACTCCATCTAGAGATTTAAACATTAACCTCGTACTAAAACGTCGACAGTTCGTGCCGAATAAACTCTCGGGCGTTATTTTATTCAATAGTACCCGGGAACGATCGTCACAATGGTAACGCGGAGGCAGTCCATGGGGTTAGTTTCCATTAGTTCGGGGATTATTTGGGGTAGAACCGTCGCGGTAAGCGTCCCGCCCCTCGGGCTTTCACGCCAAAGGACCGCATTGTGCGAAACGGTAACAATTTTTCGGGGGGAGCCGCCGTCAAATCTAATGGAAACCTATCACGAGGGGCGCAGGGGGCGCGTCCGACCATTATAGACGCCGATGTGCCCCGGATGTGATTTTAATGCTAATTTTCGACCCCCGGTTCACATAATGCTTCGCGTCGCCCTTAACGGATTATATCCGCGTATGAATATACGTGTGTGGATAGATATATTGATTCAATTTCATACGAACTGTGTTAGGTATATCGACAATATGGTTCGCTTTGGTAATTTTTAATTTGATTGACGTTTCATTGCGAATAATAGATGTGATCCTTTATAATATCTTTTTATACCTATAGGAGTTTTTAAAATATTGTAAAATTTAGTGTTTTATATCACATGTTTTATACCATAATTTTTAAAGATGAATTTTGATTAAACCTAATTAACTTTAATTTTAAATAAAATTATTTAAAATCGAAAATCACACTATTTATATTTACGAAAATAAATTATTTAGTATTACAAAAGCTTACAAATTATTTGTATAAACACACATCCCTAATAATTATTCCAATATTCAAATATTTAGTAAGAGAAAATAAAATTAATTTTAATGAATCCAAACGAATCGGGATGACTCCGTTCGGACCAATTGAAATCTGATATTTTATTTATTTATTTAACCGTTGTTTAACTATGCATATTTGCTTCGTAAAATATTAATATCCCTCGAAAATCATTACCTACAATTTTATTACCATGATTTTTATTTAGTCAATTTAAAAAAAAATTCATATCTCAGAAACTAATTGTTGTTAAGGTTTGAAAATTTGTGAGGATTTGAATTAAAAATTATAGTTTTAATTTAAAAAAATCGTTTTATTCTAAATGTTGTTAAAAAAATTTAAAAAAATTTCAAAGTTGGTAATGATTCTTTTAGGTTAAAAAAATTAACAATTTTTTTAAAAAATCATAAAAAATTGAATTTTAAATGTTTTGAACTGATTTTTTTTCTAAATGAAACTCAAAACAATGTAGTTTCATTTAAAAAAGACCTCTTTATTCCAACTGCTGTCAAAAAAATTAAAAAAAATTTCAAAGTTGGTTTTGTTAATTTTTTATAAAAATGGACGTCGATTGACATTTTTCATTCTAACTCGATTATTATTAAAAATATCAAAAAACCTTTCATAATAAAAAATATTCCTAATTAAATAAGAAATAAGTTTCAATTAAAAAAAATTTTGATATCTTTTTTAATTTTTTAATTATTTTAAGTTAAAAATTGGTTTCGTTAATTTTTTATAAAAATGGACGTCGATTGACATTTTTCATTCTAACTCGATTATTATTAAAAATATCAAAACATCTTTCATAATAAAAAATATTCCCAATTAAATAAGAAATAAGTTTTATTTAAAAAAATTTTGATATCTTTTTTAATTTTTGAGTTATTTTAAGTTAAAATCGACTTTGTTAATTTTTAATAAAAATGAACGTTTAGTTACATTTTTGATTCTGAGTCGATTAATATTAAAAATATCAAAAAATCTTTTTTAACCAAAAATATTCCCAATTAAATTAGAAATAAATTTTAATTAAAAAAATTTTTGATATCTTTATTAATTTTTGAGATATTTTAAGTAAAAGTTAGATTTTGTATTTTTTTGATGAAAATGGACATCGATTGACATTTTTCATTCTAACTCGATTAATATTAAAAATATCAAAAAATTATTTATATACAAAAATATTCCCAATTAAATAAGAAATAAATTTTAATTAAACAAATTTTTGATATCTTTTTTAATTTTTGAGTTATTTTAGGTTAAATATCGATCTTGTAATTTTTTGATGAAAATGAACGTCGATTGACATTTTTCATTCTAACTCGATTAATATCAAAAATATCAAAGAATTATTTATATACAAAAATATTCCCAATTAAATAAGAAATAAATTTTAATTAAAAAAATTTTTGATATCTTTTTTAATTTTTGAGTTATTTTAAGTTAAAATCGACTTTGTTAATCTTTAATAAAAATGAATGTCTAGTTACATTTTTGATTGAGTCGATTAATATTAAAAATATCAAAAAATTATTTATATACAAAAATATTCCCAATTAAATAAGAAATAAATTTTAATTAAACAAATTTTTGATATCTTTTTTAATTTTTGAGTTATTTTAGGTTAAATATCGATCTTGTAATTTTTTGATGAAAATGAACGTCGATTGACATTTTTCATTCTAACTCGATTAATATCAAAAATATCAAAGAATTATTTATATACAAAAATATTCCCAATTAAATAAGAAATAAATTTTAATTAAAAAAATTTTTGATATCTTTTTTAATTTTTGAGTTATTTTAGGTTAAAAATCGATCTTGTAATTTGTTGATGAAAATTGATGTTGATTGACATTTTTCATTCTAACTCGATTAATATTAAAAATATTAAAAAATTATTTATATACAAAAATATTCCCAATTAAATAAGAAATAAATTTTAATTAAAGAAATTTTTGATATCTCTTTTAGTTTTTGAGTTATCTTAAGCTAAAAATCAATTTTGTTAATTTTTGATAAAAATGGACGTTTAAAGAAATTTTTGATTCTACCTCGATTAATATTAAAAATATCAAAAAAACGTTAATAATAAAAAATATTCCTATTTAAATAAGGAATATATTTTATTAAAAAAAATTTTTTAATATCTGTTTTAATTTTTGAAATATTTGAAGTAAAACTTCGATCTTGTAATTTTTTGGTGAAAATGAACGTCGATTGACATTTTTCATTCTAACTCGATTAATATTAAAAATATCAAAAAATTACTTATATACAAAAATATTCCCAATTAAATAAAAAATATATTTTAATTAAAAAATTTTTTGATATCTTTTTTAGTTTTTGAGTTATTTTAGGTTAAAAATCGATCTTGTAATTTTTTGGTATAAATGGACATCGATTAACATTTTTGATTCCAACTCGATTAATATTAAAAATATCAAAAAATTATTTATATACAAAAATATTCCCAATTAAATTGTAAATAAATTTTAATTAAAAAAATTTTTGATATCTTTATTAATTTTTGACATATTTTAAGTAAAACTTAGATTTTGTATTTTTTTGATAAAAATGGATGTCGGTTGACTTTTTTGATTCTAACTCGATTAATATTAAAGATATCAAAAAAATATTTATAACGAAAAATATTTCCAATTAAATAAGAATTAAATTTTAATTCAAAAATTTTTTGATATCTTTTCTAGTTTTTGAGTTATTTTAGGTTAAAAATCGATCTTGTAATTTTTTGATGAAAATGAACGCCGATTGACATTTTTCATTGTAACTCGATTAATATTAAAAATACCAAAAAATTATTTACATACAAAAATATTCCCAATTAAATAAGAAATAAATTTTAATTAAAAAAATTTTTGATATCTTTTTTAATTTTTGAGTTATTTTAGGTTAAAAATCGATCTTGTAATTTTTTGATGAAAATGAACGTCGATTGACATTTTTCATTCTAACACGATTAATATTAAAAATATCAAAAAATTATTTATATACAAAAATATTCCCAATTAAATTGAAAATAAATTTTATTAAAAAGAATTTTTGATATCTTTATTAATTTTTGAGATATTTTAAGTAAAAGTTAGATTTTGTATTTTTTTGATGAAAATGGACATCGATTAACATTTTTGATTCTAACTCGATTAATATCAAAAATATCAAAAAATCGTTTATAATAAAAAATATTCCTATTTAAATAAGAAATAAATTTTATTAAAAAAAGTTTTTGATATCTGTTTTAATTTTTGAAATATTTGAAGTAAAACTTCGATCTTATAATTTTTTGATGAAAATGAACGCCAATTGACATTTTTCATTCTAACTCAATTAATATTAAAAATATCAAAAAATTATTTATATACGAAAATATTCCCAATTAAATAAGAAATAAATTTTGATTAAAAAAAATTTTAATATCTTTTTTAGTTTTTGAGTTATTTTAGGTTAAAAAATTATACAAAATAATATTTTTTTATTGTTTCAGGTTTGGTTTAAAAATCGCCGCGCGAAATGTCGTCAACAACTCCAACAACGACAACAAAAACCGACTACAAGAGGTCCAACTTCTCCAACAAAACCTGCAAAAGCTGGAAAAATGTCTCCAAGCATTACAACCTCCACGCAAAGTACGACTCCTCAAAACGCTCCATCTCTTCCAACTCCTTCGACTTCTAGATCACCTCCGACTGTAAATGTTAAAAGGGAATCTCCTCAAATCTCTACGAATTATCGTACGAATGGAAATTTAACTCCAATTGGTAGTTCTAGTAGTGTTATTACAACCCCATCTCCACCGATGCCTTCTCCATCGAGCAATCCTCCTTTATCCTATCAACACGATTCTTATAACAGTTTCAATTGGCAATTTAATAACACCCATAATAGTTCTCCTCATCATTACTACGGTCAAAATTACAGTCAAGCGTATTACAGTCAAATGGAGTATTTCAATCAACCGAATGCGCAAAATCAAATGCAAGTTCCAAATCATATGGGTGCTTCTTATCAAATGACTGGTTATCCTCTAACAGCTCCTTCTCACCATCAGAATTTTAGTCCTCGTCATACTGATTGTAGTCTTGATTATATGAATCAGATGGTCTAGTGGTTAAACGTGCGAATGGCGCAAAAGTACAAAGAATATCGTGGAAAAATTGGTCGGAATTTGAGCATTATAGCATATCAGACCAGAGATCGCGGTTAAATTTATAATTTAAAGAAGAAAAAAAAAACAATCCGAGATTGTTAGTATCTTTAAATATGGACACGATTGATAAATTGATAAATTAATTAATTAAATTAAATAATTAATTAAATCCAGATAAATTCAACATCTGTATAAAGCAAAAGTAGTTTTTTTTTTTAGTAAGTGAAATTAATTTTATAAACGTTTTATTACGTCCAATTTTAATTTAAAAAATATGTAAATATGCAATATTAAAAAAAAAATAATAAAATAAGAAAATTTGTATTAACGAATCAACGAAATAAGGCACTAAATCTTTCAAAAAAAAAAAAAAAAATGTTAATACATAATTTTCTTCCCAATTTCTTAAAATTCTTATACTCTTTAGTATAAGTTGTTGCTTTAAAATTTTCAAAAATAAAATATAAAATATAATATTTTGTATTTTCACGTGTATATTTACGCCCCGGAGGTAATATATTATTTGTATTTTTATTTTACAAGAATAAAGAATGTCTGTGTAGATTATAAGTACGTATAAATACCGTAAAGTGTTAAAATTCTCAGGAAAACCGATTTTGGCTTTTATCCGGGACGAAAGTGGTTTGTAATAATGAAATTTAATAAATAATTAAATGTGTCGATTTCGAATATAAGTGATAATAATTATTAAAATGGAATTTTAATACTTTATGCCGAAAACCGACGCAAATAGGAAACTTTTTCGGTCTTCTGTATGTACTCAACGATTATAAATATTTTTCATGATACCGTTTTTTGATATTTTTATCGGATTCTTGTAAATAGTCAAAGAAACGCTTCTATCCTTTTAAGTTGGTTCGAATGCGAATGTGTAAATTGTATATATACATATAGTCTTATAGAAGTGAATTTTGTTGTTTTATTTTCTTCCCTTTGAAATCTTTAATTTAATTGAAATAAAATATTAAATATAATTAAGAAGGTAAGTATAAGATTTAGGAAAATATAAGGATTTTGAGGTTGTTGCAGTTTTTGGATAACAACTCCCTTAATATAGAAAATTGAAAAAAATGTTTATAACAAAAAGTATTTACAGTTAAGAAAGGCATAACTTTTATTTGAAACATTTTTTGCTATCTTGTTTAGTTTTCAAGTAAGATGGAATCAATCTTGAAAAATTGAGTTTTGGGGTTGTTACACTTTTTGGGTTATAGCTCCCTTAATATCAGAAATTCAAAAAAATATTTATAATAAAAAATATTCATAGTTAAAAAAGACACAACTTGTATTTCAAACATCGTTTTGTATCTTGTTCAGTTTTCGAATAAAATGGAACCAAAAGTTGAAAAAATGGGGTATTTGGGATTCTTGCAGTTTTTAGGTTATAACTCCCTTAATATCAAGAATTGGAAAAAAATATTTGTAATAGAAAATATTCGTAGTTAAAAAATGCATAATTTTTATTTGAAACATTTTTTTCTATCTTATTTAGTTTTCGAGTAAGGTAGAACCAAAGGTTGAAAAAATGAGGTTTTGAGGTTGTTGCAGTTTTCAGGTTATAACTCCCTCAATATGAAGAATCCGAAAAAACGTTTGTAATAGAAAATGTCCGTAGTTAAACAATGCATATTTTTTATTTGAAATATTTTTTCTATCTTGTTTAGTTTTTGAGTAAGATGGAACCAAAAGTTGAAAAAATTGGATATTTGGGGTTTTTGCAGTATTCGGGTAATAACTGCCTTAATATCGAAAATTGAAAAAAATGTTTGTAATAAAAAATATTCGTAGTTAAAAAGGTCATAACTTTTATTTGAAACATTTTTTTCCATCTCATTTAGTTTTAGAGTAAAATGAAATCAAAGTTGAAAAAATTGGGTTTTGGGGTTGTTACAGTTTTTAGGTTATAACTCCCTTAATATCAAGAAATTGGAAAATTGTTTGTAATGAAAAATGTTCGTAGTTAAAAAATGCATAACTTTTATTTGAAATATTTTTTTTTATCTTTTTTAGTTTTTTTAGTAAGATGGGACCAAAAGTTGAGAAAATGGGGTTTTGAGGTTGCTGCAGTTTTTAGGTTATAACACCCTTAATATCAAGAATTGGGAAAATGTTTTGTAATAGAAAATGTTCGTAGTTAAAAAATGCAAAATCTTTATTTGAAACATTTTTTTGCATCTTTTTTAGTTTATTAGTAAGATGGAACCAAATGTTGAAAAAAAATGGGATATTTGGGGTTTTTGCAGTTTTTGGGTAATAACTGCCTTAATATCGGAAATTGGAAAAAGTATTTATAACAAAAACTGTTCGTAGTTAAAAAAGGCATAAGTTTTATTTGAAACATTTTTTTCTGTATTATTTGGTTTTCAAGTAAGATAGAACCAAAAGTTGAAAAAATGGGATATTTGAGGTTGTTGCAGTTTTTAGGTTATAACTCCCTTAATATCAAGGATCGGAAAAAATATTTGTAATAGAACATATTCATAGTTAAAAAGTGCTTAATTTTTATTTGAAACATTTTTATGTATCTTACTTAGTTTTTGAATAAGATGGAACCAAAAGTTGAAAAAAATGGGATGTTTAGGGTTTTTGTAGTTTTTGGGTAATAACTGCCTTAATATCGAGAATTGGAAAAGGTGTTTGTAATAAAAAATATTCACAGTTAAAAAAGGTATAACTTGTATTTGAAACATTTTTTCTATCTTGTTTAATTTTTGAGTAATATGGAACCAAAAGTTGAAATAATTGGCTATTTGGGGTTTTTGCAATTTTTGGGTAATAATTGCCTTAATATCGAAAATTGGAAAAAGTAATTATAACAAAAAATGTTCTTAGTTAAAAAAGGCAAAACTTTTATTTGAAATATGTTTTTATATCTTATTTAGTTTTCGAGTAAGATGGAACCAAAGGTTGAAAAAATGGGATATGTGGGGTTGTTGCAGTTTTTGGATTATTCCTCCCTTAATATTAAGAATTGAAACAAATATTTAGAACAAAAAGTATTCACAGTTAAAAAAGACATAACTTTTATTTGAAACATTTTTTTCTATCTCGTTTAGTTTTCAACGAAAATGGAACCAAAGTTTGAAAATATGAATTTTAAGGATTCTTGCAATTTTTAAGTTGTAACTCTTTCTAACTTATTTTGGGTTTATAAAAAAATCCCACGTTATAGTAAACAGATGAAGCTACATCCTACAAAAGACCCCAATTTATTTTCTTCAACGGTTTTTGAGAAAAAAAATTCCAAAATTTAAGTTTTCCGCAGACCGGTCAAAAAACCGTTAATGTTTATTAACTTTAATTTGCGATATTTCCAAAACCATGTGACCTACGATTTTAAATTTTAGCTATGTTGCATAGAAATGATCACCGATCAAAACAGTTTTTGCCCTGATTTTTTTTCGACAAAAACTTTTGGAGTATGAGCATCTGAAATTTGATTGATTTGATTTTTGGCACTGATCGAAGAGAAATCTTTTTTTAATCATTTTTTAAGAAAAATACTTTTATAAATTAGTGTTGATTGAAAAGATAAAAAAGTGATAAAGATGATGAAATTTTTATAAATCCGAGAGGACATCAAAACTCTTTATGTCGCTTTTAAGTTGGTCGTGGCGAGTCGGGGTCGTCCATTTAGGAGAAAAAATAGCTTTTAGACGTCGAGTAAGTTGCGGTGTAAAACTGAGCACTATCTATATCGATCAGGACCCGAAGCTGTATCAGATTACTGTCAGGGTAAAAGCAAAGGCCTGTCCGTGCCTAGTCTACGAACATTCGATTACGATGACGCGCCAGACACGTTTTACCATATTCGTGCCACCGGAGACTCGGAATTTCTACTTTTTTTCTTCTTCTTCACCTTCCAACTTGGTCTATCAATCCATTTAAATAATATTGCGATAAGCTGTTTTTTTCCTTTAACATTTTATCAACTCAAATAGGAGACAAATTGAATTGTCTTCTTTCTTTTTAAGTTAAACAAACTAACCTACCCTTAAAATATAGATAGATTAAAATAGTAAAAGAGACAAAATCGTACAAAGAGTACTTTTGTGTTTATATCAAAAACCAAAATTCAATCGAATTATAACGCTCGTTTAAACCCTCTTAGGGGTCTAAAAGTTTCGGCTTTGTTAATCATAGAACTACGATTGACGTATCTTCCTGCCACCGAACGCCCACGTGCTTAGCTAATGAGGGTGGCACGTGCAGGGTAATCTGCAGAGTTTAAAGGTTCACGCCACGTGATCTAGTTTGGTTGGGGTTACTTTTAGTTTTAAGATGGTACAATATTAATTCATTGTAGGGGTTATATTTTGGTTGTTATGTTCTATCTTTCCTTAAAAGCTTAAAGAAAAGCTTAGAAAGTGATAATTTCTAAATCATTTTGAAGATTACTTAGATTTTGTTTTTTCCTAGAAGCTTAAAAATCATTCTAAAGACAAGAAACCAAACCTAAATTATCCTTAGGATGACTAAATCATCCTCACAATGACTTTGGATTGGTTATTTTCCTAGAGGAAAATAACTAGCTTTGGAAGCTTACAATTAGACTAACTTTAGGCGAAAAAATTTTCGGTTATATTTTAGTTGCTAACTTTCATCATTCCTTAAAACTTAAAAATCGTTCTTAAAAATGTCTTTTTTGGCTTTTCATCCTTAGAAACATAAAAATCAGTCTTAACTCCAATCTTTAATGTTGTAGGAATGTTTTTTCTGACTAAAATTACTTATTGTGTTCCATCCTTCATTAGGAACTTGTAAATTTTTGAATATAACTTGGTAGGTATTCATTTCCGTTTTTAGAAGGTTAGAATTTAATAATTTTTAAATACTTTTAAATACTGAAAAAATTTTTGGTTATTATGTTCCGTTTTTAAAAGCTTGACATTTTTAAAGTCTTCGTTTTAATACTTTCTCTGGCGGAATGTAACTACTATGTTTGCCTTTCGTTAAGTATTTCAAAAACTTTTTAATAATTTCTATAAATTTTAGGTTAGGCACTAAGATTCTTTTTCCCTGGAAGCTTAGAAATTCTCAACTAATACTTTCGTTGAAATTTATTTTAACCAGATTTGGTTACTATGTTCCGTCTTTAGAAACTTGAGCATCTTAGAAATCTACTTTTTAATACCTCCTCTGGTGTAATGTAACTACTAGGCTCTGTTTTTCTCTACATATTTTAAAATCTTCCAAATAATTTTTAAAAATTGGGAGTTACTATGTTTCATTCTTTCTTTGTAGCTTAGAAATCTTCTTCAGAGTGATTGTAGTAGAACTTTAAATATGACAGTAAATTATGTTTAGGGTTTCCTTAGTTAGAAATTTAAGGATCAGTGTTAACTTCAGTTTTTATTATAATAGGAGTATTTTTTCTAACTGAGTTTGGTTCCAACCCTCTTTAGAAACCTGTAAATCATTTTGAGGATGATTTTGTCTTTAATCGCCTTTGGTTTCCTTTTTTAGAAATTTGCAAAAAAATTTTTAAAAATGATTTTAATAGAAAACATTTTCCAACAAGTTCCATCGCTACTCAAAAGCTTAAAAACCATTTCCCAAATATCTTTAGTAGGAATGTTTTTTAACGAGGTCAGGCTTAATTGTTTAGAAACTTAGAGATCATTCTTAAAAATAATTTTAGTAGGAATTCTTTTCCTAACATATCTCAACTACTATCATTTTTCAGAGCACGAGGAAAAAATAATAAAATGGGCGGTAGGAATAATAAGAAAGGAAAAGAATTATTGGGCAATTCTTTCGAACTTGTTAGTTTTTATCAATATGATATAGCCAAGGAGCACGATGGGAGCTCAATGGAGAAAACGCAAAAAGGGAACACAAAAAGGAAACACAACCAGATGACTAATCACCAATATGCTTCAGCTGCGAGATCATCAATTTGAGGACAACGCTGCTTGTGCAACATTTAGTGTGATACTGCTTGTTGTCCTCAAATTAAGACTTTCACAGTTGAAGCACCAAATTGATGATGACACAACTCCTCTGGTTGTGTTTCCTTTTTGTGTCTTCTCCATTAAGTCCCCATCCAGCTCCTTGACTAAGCCGTACTGATGGCAACTAATAATTTCGAAACACATGTCTACCACATTGCAACTCTGTGGCCAAATTGCCCAATATTTTTTTTTCTTTTTTATTCTTTAGAACGTTTAAAAATCTCTTTATTAAATAACCAACAATGATACAAATTAAGTTATTTATTTTAACCTCAACCACAAACATCTGTCACACAACACAATCCAGTTTTCAAAAAAACCTAAGATACAGATTTAGACGTGGCTTCCCATCCTATATATTTCTCCCCCGTTTCGGACGACGGAGGAAAATAATCTATTATTTAGTAGGGCGTAATCTGTCAAAGTACCGCATCCGCCCCTGTATCTCGACCTGCACAGAAAGCGGACAATGCCCACGCAAGCAGGGAACGGTAACGGATAGCAAGGACCCCGATAAAGCTCATGGGGGAGAGAGAACCTGGGTTGAGAGCGAATTCGGAGGAGAATTTACCAAGGGACTGGTTTGTTTTCGGCGAATGGTGCAACCGAGCAGAACCGATCGACTTGTTACGTAGTAATTGGAAGAAATAACAATGAAATCGGTTGGATATGAAGGTGAATCGAATTTTCTATTTAAGGGAGAGAAAGAGAGAGATAAAGAGGATTTGTTTTCATAGGGAGAAGGGAATTATTGAGTGGATATTTAATTGATTCATTTATTTAGATACCAGTTTGTGTATTTATGTTAGGTAGTTATATGTTACATTTAACATGTCTTTCTACATCTTGAAGCTCTTCTATAAGGTAATTGTCCTACTACATTCCCCCTAGAAAAATATTTTTTTTATGTGGTGATTATTTTGGATTAAAAAAAATTAAAATTTAAAAGACTTTCAAGTTAACTTACGCTGGTCCATAGTTACATACATAAAGCTTCGATACTCTATTATTTCTTTTAAATGTTGTATAACCACATCCTAGAAATTTTGTATTAGCCCAAACAAGCTAAGATGAAATAATCAATTGTAATTATCAAAAAAATGTCTAAATATCTATATACTTGAGTGTAATGACCAGTTGCTGGTGAAAAAGGATCTCCATATCGATATTGTTTGTATTCTTCATACCAACCATTTACAGCAGCTTGCCAATTAGGTCCAAAAGGTAAATTAGATCCATACACCATAAATAAATTTTGACCTACTGAAAATCGACCTAGAAAAATACAATATGTTAAATTAAAATCTGATTTATTTTTAAAAACATAAAAAAAACTTACTATCGTGGACTGTACTATGAGCAAAAACACATTTATTTGCTATTTTTTGAGCTTCAATAGCTAATTTTCGATCCCAAACTAACATATTTAATCCAACACCTTTTGGTTGACCAGGAACTTGCCCTTGAAGTATTTTATTTCTTATATTGTTATGAAGAGATACAATTTGATTACTTTGGGAGTTAGATACTCCAAAATCTCTATCTGGAAATTAAAAAAGTTAAACAAATTCTTTAATAAACAAAAACTTACTAAATGGACATTGACTAAGCACTTCTTTTAAAAATAAGGCAACTAAAATATATTTAACAACCATAATTCTTATTTAAAAATGCACTCCTTTTAATTTTAAACCCACCTTTAAATCTTTATATACTAACATAAATGTATGATTAATTAGATATGTATGTATTCGTCTGGACTTTAAATTTCCTTTTAAAAATAATTATTTGCTAAGTATATTACAATTGCAAAGCATGTTTTACACAGTCGATGAGATATTTCTTGCTGAAAAGTCCATTATGAATCCTGAATAATAAGGGTTTAATAAAAAATATTCACAGTTAAAAAAGGCATAACTTTTATTTGAAATTTTTTTTTATATCTTGTTTAGTTTTCGAATGAAATGGAACCAAAAGTTGAAAAAATGGGATTTTTAAGGTTTTAGCAGTTTTTGGGTAATAACTCCTTTAATATTAAGAATTGCAAAAACTGTTTCTAACAGAAAATGTTCATAGTTAAAAAATGCATAATTTTTATTTAAAATATTTTTTTCTATCTCGTTTAGTTTTTGAGTAAAATAGAACCAAAAGTTGAAAAAATGGGATCTTTAAGGTTTTAGCAGTTTTTGGGTAACAACTCCCTTAATATTAAGAATTGCAAAAAATGTTTCTAATAGAAAATGTTCGTAGTTAAAAAATGCATAATTTTTATTTGAAATATTTTTTCCTATCTTGTTTAGTTTTTGAGTAAAATAGAACCAAAAGTTGAAAAAATGGGATTTTTAAGATTTTAGCAGTTTTTGGGTAATAACTCTCTTAATATTAAGAATTGCAAAAAATGTTTGTAATAGAAAATGTTCGTAGTTAAAAAGTACATAATTTTTATTTGAAATATTTTTTTCTATCTTGTTTAGTTTTTGAGTAAAATAGAACCAAATGTTGAAAAAATGGGATTTTTAAGGTTTTAGCAGTTTTCGGTAATAACTCCCTTAATATTAAGAATTGGAAAAAATGTTTGTAATAAAAAATGTTCGTAGTTAAAAAATGCATAGTTTTTATTTCAAATATTTTTTTCTAACTTGTTTAGTTTTTGAGTAAGATGGAACCAAAATTAAAAAAATGGGATTTTTAAGGTTTTAGCAGT
Source organism: Digitonthophagus gazella (assembly GCA_036711955.1). Taxonomy (NCBI): domain Eukaryota; kingdom Metazoa; phylum Arthropoda; class Insecta; order Coleoptera; family Scarabaeidae; genus Digitonthophagus; species Digitonthophagus gazella. The sequence goes on from JASCIT010000003.1 coordinate 2,608,490, forward strand.
TTCTGGGTAATAACTCCCTTAATATTAAAAATTGCAAAACATGTTTGTAATAGAAAATGTTCGTAATTAAAAAGTACATAATTTTTATTTCAAATATTTTTTTCTATCTTGTTTAGTTTTTGAGTAAGATGGAACCAAATGTTGAAAAAAATGGGATTTTTAAGGTTTTAGCAGTTTTTGGGTAATAACTCCCTTAATATTAAGAATTGCAAAAAATGTTTGTAATAGAAAATGTTCGTAGTTAAAAAAATGCATAATTTTTATTTGAAATATTTTTTTCTATCTTCTTTAGTTTTAGAGTAAGATGGAATCAAAAGTTGAAAAAATGGGATTTTTAAGGTTTTAGCAGTTTTTGGGTAATAACTCCCTTAATATTAAGAATTGCAAAAAATGTTTGTAATAGAAAATGTTCGTAGTTAAAAAATGTATAATTTCTATTTGAAATATTTTTTTCTATCTTGTTTAGTTTTTGAGTAAGATGGAACCAAAAGTTGAAAAAATGGGATTTTTAAGGTTTTAGCAGTTTTTTGGTAATAACTCCCTTAATATTAAGAATTGCAAAAAATGTTTGTAATAAAAAATGTTCGTAGTTAAAAAATGCATAATTCTTATTTCAAATATTTTTTTCTATTTTGTTTAGTTTTTGAGTAAGATGGAACCAAAAGTTGAAAAAATGGGATTTTTAAGGTTTTAGCAGTTTTTAGATAATAACTCCCTTAATATTAAGAATTGCAAAAAATTTTTGTAATAGAAAATATTCATAGTTAAAAAATACATAATTGTTATTTGAAATATTTTTTTCTATCTCGTTTAGTTTTTAGTAAAATGGAATCAAAAGTTGAAAAAATGGGATTTTTAAGGTTTTAGCAGTTTCTGGGTAATAACTCCCTTAATACCCTTAATATTAAGAATTGCAAAAAATGTTTGTAATAGAAAGTGTTCATAGTTAAAAAATACATAATTTTTATTTGAAGTATTTTTTTCTATCTTGTTTAGTTTTTGAGTAAGATGGAATCAAAAGTTGAAAAATGGGATTTTTAAGGTTTTAGCAGTTTTTGGGTAATAACTCCCTTAATATTAAGAATTGCAAAAAATGTTTGTAATAGAAAATGTTCGTAGTTAAAAAATGCATAATTTTTATTTAAAATATTTTTTTCTATCTTGTTTAGTTTTTAGTAAGGTGGAACCAAAAGTTGATAAAATGGGATTTTTGAGGTTGTTACAGTTTTTGGGTTCATGAGATATTTCTGAATCTTTATAAGTCCATTATGAATCCTGAATAATGAGGGTTTAATAGCAAATAATTTAATAGCATCCGCGATTTCAATAGGATAGGGGATAGACACGTGTTGAGATCAAAACCACACAAAATTTGGAAAATTAATAACCGCAAGAATCTCGATAAGTGTTTTTGTTAAGTAAAAGGTAATCGGGAGTTTTCCTCCGGTTCTTTTGTATTCCTAACAGGGTGAATACAATTCCTGCTGGTGGGTTGTCGTGGGACCAACTCTCAGTCACGTGACGACACGTGTCCATTGTTGGTGGAGATTAATTCGGGGGTACGTTTCAATCAACTCGATGGTTTTATGTTTCCTATTAGGCACTAGAACGGAATGAAGGGGTTTGATGCGTTTGATGCCTCAGTTTAAGTTACTTTGTGGGTCATTTAATTTTGATTAGATTCTCAAAAATAATCATGTTTTTTGTCTTTTAGTTTCTTTATATTAAAAATATATAAGAAAATGAAAATAAAGATAGTAAAATAGAAGATAAATTTTAGCAAGATAAAGTTATAAAAGTATTAGATACAGAAGAACAATTTTTTTTAAACTTTTTTTCGGATTTGAAATTAATACTAAAGTGAAATATACTTTTTTAATAAAATACATATGTATTTATATATAGATAAAGGGCACACGCAGCGCGTGTTGAAACAGGAGGCAATTTGCGTCACGTCAACCGCATAAATTAGATAAAGTTAAAGTTTAATCCAAGTCTTTATGGTTTTCCATTGTTTCCACGTCACGAAAATACCATTATTTTCTTAATTTTAATCTTATTTTTAAATTAATATCTGAAATCTTAACCCTCGATAAAGAAAATTAAATAAAATAAATGGTAAAGGAATAAAAGAAATGGTAAAGAAATAAAAGATTTCAACATTTTTTACCAAAAAATTTTTTTAATTTTTTTGGTGATAATTAAAATAAATTTGATTTATAGTTGAGAAAATAGAGTCTTTGGGCTTTAATTTGATATAAGAATTATTTTTCTATTCCTATAAATAAAGTCTGGGCGATTTTTTAAAGTTGGTCAAAAAAATTTTAGGTTAAGTTGATTTTCAAAAAATTAAAAAAAATTGTTTTATAATAATTGGAATAAATTTGATTTTTATAATCAAAATTAGAATGTTTAAGAGTTGATTTAATGTAAAAATTATTTTTCTATTCCTATAAATAAAGTCTGGATGATTTTCTAAAATTGATCAAAAAATCGTTATATTAGGTTGATTTTTAAAAAATAAAAAAAAATTGTTTTGTAACAACTGGAATAAATTTGATGTTTATAGTCAAAATTAGATTGTTTAGAAATTAATTTAACGTAAAAATTACTTTTCTATTCCTATAAATAAAGTTTGGGGGATTTTTTAAAGTTGGTCAAAAAAATTTAATAGTTATGTAACAATTGGAATAAATTTGGTTTTTATAATCAAAATTAGAATGTTTAAGAGTTGATCTAATGTAAAAATTATTTTTCTATTCCTATAAATAAAGTCTGGGCGATTTCTTAAAGTTGGTCAAAAAATCGTTTATTAGGTTAATCTTTAAAAAATTAATAAAAAATTGTTTTGCAACGATTAGAATAGATTTGATTATTATAATCAAAAACAGGACCTTTAAGTACTAATTTGACTTAAAGGTCATTCTCTTATTCCTACAAATAAAGTTTGGGCGATTTTTTAAAGTTAGTCAAAAAATCGTTATTGGGTTCGCAACTAAGTAATTGCAGATTTTTTTAGAAAATCAAAGAAAAAATTTTTTCATGGAAATAAATAACTTTATTCTGTAATGTATTACCCATTTTGATCATTTTAACAATCTTTCAGACAGCATCATAATCCCAGCTTCATAAAACTTCTGGTTTTTATTAGCAAAAAACTGAATCAGGTACGATTTGACATCATCAATCATTATTGAAATTTTTACCATTTAAGTTTTGTAAAGATCGAAACAAAAACTAATCAGATTAAGGTCAGGACTATATGGTGGATGTGGCAAAACATCCCAACCAAACTCCAATAATTTTTGCCGAGCGACCAAAGATATGTGTGGCCTTGCATTGTCATGATGGAATACAACACCTTTTTGATTTGTCAATTCGGGCCGCTTTTCTTCAACTGCATTGTTTAATTTCGTTAGTTGTTCAATGTAAACATCAGAATTGATCGTTCGGTTGGGTGGTAAGAGTGTGGATGTATGTGAGAATATATGGGAGAATGTAGATGACACATGAAGCTTCTTTACAATCTCACGTGTTGTACAGGGTGGTCAAATAAGAATGCAGAGAGCTGTATCTCGGAAACTATTCATCATAGAGACTTGCGGCAAAAAAATTAATAACTAAAGTAGCCAAGGAAAAATGCTGGAAATTATTTTCAAGTTCCTAAGATGACCGCCAGGGGGCGTAATCGCCATCTTGAATTACAAAATTTGGATTTTCTCGGAATTCCGCTATATTAAGATAACACAAAAATACGCGCATTTTAAAGTAGAGATAAGTATCAATTTTTTTTATTAAAAACTTTTTTCCGTAACTTCAAAGATAAAGTGGTGGGGGGCGTTCGAAAGTGCTTGTTAACAAATGCCTATAATTTCAAAATGGCTGAACGGAATTTAATAAGCTTGTCATCGTTAGAAAGAGCTTTTCTTGGACAATAAACCCTATCATTTTGGTGGTGATTGTTATTTCATATGTCGCCGTTAGATGGCATTTTCGAATTTTTTGTAGAAATTGTGAATTTTCTCCGAAAAGGTAAATGGAATGGTATCACTTTCTCTTCACGAAGAAGTAGTATAATAAAGCTCAAACAAGCTAGTGAAAACCGCACCTCGATATCGTATTCCTAACCTAAGATATTGGTGAAAACCAGGAAAAAAAATCAGGAAACTGAATGGATTTCGTCCGGTTTTTATTCTATTTTTCCAAAAATAACAAAATACAATCCAAGAAAAGCTCTTTCAAACGACACCAAGTTTATTAAATTCCGTTCAGCCATTTTGAAATTATTGGCATTTGTTTACAAGCACTTTCGAACGCCCCCCACCACTTTATTTTTGAAGTTACGGAAAAAGTTTTTAATAAAAAAAATTGATACTTATCTCCACTTTAAAATGCGCATATTTTTGTGTTATCTTAATATAACGGAATTCCGAGGAAACCCACATTCTGTAATTCAAGATGGCGATTACGACCCCTGGCGGCTATCTTAGGAACTTGAAAATAATTTCCAGCATTTTCCCATGGTCACTTTAGCTATTAATTTTTTTACCGCAAGTCTCTGCGATGAATAGTTTCCGAGATACAGCACTCTGCATTCTTATTTGACCACCCTGTACTGTGACGATCCGAATCGATTATTGCTTTGATTAGGACTTCATTAATTTCAACTGGACGACTGGTTTTTCGTCTTTGACTGAAAAAATGACTAGAACGAAATTTTGCAAATCAATTTTGACATTGCTGTTGTTTTAAGGCTTCGTCAACATATAGCATATAATTTTTTTGTGAGTTTGTGATGCGTTTTCCCCTTTGCTTAAGAAAGCAAAATATGAGGAGAAAGTTCCTTTTGATTTTCCATTTTTCAACGAAGGTCAAAAACTATGAAACCGATCAAAAATTTTTTTTGTTGATTGAATGCTGAATTGCCAACTATCAAACAACAAAATATGTTTTACATTTGTACAACGTCTGCAAACCTTTCAATATGCAAAAAATTCAATATGCACAACAATTTGCTATTTCTCTAGGAATCTAAAAAGAAAGACACTCCCAAGTACCGTTCATCATAATATTCATGACTACAATGACTTTGCAAGTTATATACCGTCGGCTGAAATAAATCGATAAAGAAATAAGGCGGGTCCGGTGAGGTAGCAAAGAAGTGTCAGTAGTCACTAACGATCTTATTATGACTGGCAACTGACAGTCACGATATCTCCGTATGACCTCTAACACTACAAGAATCTCCCAATCTCCCACAAGACACCTTCGGTTCTATTCATAACCAACCAGCAGGCAATCCGTCCAACTGATCCAGAACTTTTTAATAAATGATATTTGTAAAAATTTCTACAAATCTATTAAATATTATTTAAAATTTAAGTATGATTTTTTATTTACATAAAAGTACTTCTATTAAATTATTATTGGAAATTTAGTTCCAAGGCAAATTCCCTCTTATAGATGTAACATTGCAGTCTAAAACGCCATACTGCCAGTCATCTTGCGTTCTAGCCGCATCAGTCCCAGAGGGATATGGCAACAAGGGTCCTGATTACCGACATAATCCCGCACAGCACGCCACTGGCTCCCACTAATTGTAATACCTCCACAGTTACAACTCCCAGTGCGGCTGTCGGTACAAAAACGACCATCTGATATCGATAATGATGAACCGGTGACTTCCAAAAGAGGTTACCAATATTACACAATCATAAAATTTAAATTCCAATAATTTCAACTTTCTAAAACTTTAATGAACAATAAACACTTTAAAATTTACACCTTAAAAACACTACATAAATAGATATTATGCAAAAATACACATTAATGTTTAATTTATAACAGAATAATATCCTCATTTTTACCTTTCTTCGATAACATCACACTTCCGGAATTAATGTAAAACCCAAAGAAAAATACATATGCGCATTCACACGTAATTGTCAAGATGATTTGATATTTCGAATTACAAACGTGTTGACTGTAAATAAAGTTAAACATCCCGTTTTGGGATTTGAATGAAAGAAACTATCAACTTAATTAACTTACGTTTTACGATCGGGGATTTAAAATCGCCCGATGCGAATAAATTGGGTTATCTATCGGCGAACGGAATATAAAACTTTTCAAACGAAACGCCGACTTTGAAGGATAATGAACCGTTTCAAATCCAATCAATGTGTATGGCGCGATCGTTAAAGCTTCGACGTGCGTGTGATGCGGGAAAAGTGAAAAGTCTGCTTAAAAATTTTTTAAATTGAACCCGAATAAGGTTACACGCACCGATTACCATTTAGCTTTGATATACAAGTCGGTTATAATGGGTTATTAACCGCCACTTTGGTAAATCAGTTAATTGAGATTTATTGATGTTATTTAATTAGAGAAAATTTAATAAATTAGTACAGTAGGATAAAGCTAATCTTTTTGATTTAAAAGAAATTAAACTACCTCTAACTTAAAAAATAATTTGTCTTTAAATTTAGGAGTATGTTTTTAGGTTATGAATCAATCAAAAATATATATAATTAAAGATTAAAAAAATGATTTCCCACGATTTTACAACCCCTAAAATGTTACTTCCTTTTAAACTTACCTTTTAAACAGATCAAAAAAGAAATTTTACGCACATTTATTAAATTGTATTCTAAATCAACAGTATAAAAGAAATTGTCACATTTAAAATAAAATATGTGGGAGTTCCTCGACTTTTATTTTCTACAAAAGACTCCTTCGCAAAAATTGGATAAAAAATTATCTCAATTTGTTACGATTTAGACCTCCGGATGACCTTCTAAAAATGCTTCTATATCCGGTTAGGGGTCACAGCCACAATAATGCACGAAACCGAACCAAAAAAAAATAATAATAATAGTATCCGTGTACGAGAATATAGAGAGATGTGTTTATGCCCTTACCTGGTTGAATTATGGTTTCCGGAGAGACTGGCCGCGTCCATTATTCTTTAGCTTTGCTTCTTAGCACCACCATAAATATCCAACTTTCGGGGATTACGGTAAAAAATAATTCTGAAATTAATGTCCCCGCGAAGATATATGAGTCCGAAATCTCGGTACCGAAACAATAACCGGTAATTGTTCTTATTTCCTCGGCGGCGGATTTGGAAGTGAATAATGAAATGTGTAAGTTAAGTATTATTTTTACGACCTCTTAACTACACCTAATTATCCAAGGGGATAAATTACTATTATTACGATTTATTATTGTTTCGTCATTGTAATTAAAAATATTAAATTGAATTAATAAAAAACAAAAAATAAAAATACCTTAAAATTCATTCAAGTTCTAATTTAAAAAAGAACGTATACAATTTATTTCTCAAAATTAAGAAATGATTTTTTAAAATAAGGTTTAAAGTTATTAAAAATTAAAAAATAATAAGCAATTAATATGATAGAAGAACTTTAATCGAACCAAAATTTCAATTTTTTGACCAAATTTTAACACGTTCGCTGCGGCTCATTTATTCACTCATGTATTTTCCCATTTATACGGGACTTATTAACCCCGTACCGCAGCGAACGTGTTAAAAATCGCAACGACTTTATTTATAAGGATAAAGAATCGATTTTTATATTAACTTGAATTCGAAAGATTCTATTTTGAAATAAAAGAGGTTAATTTGTTCTAATTGATTAATAATTTTGTATGTGTCAAATTTGTTGAATTTCCTTATCATGAATCGCTATACGGAGATGATCGACATGCACTACATTTATGGACTTGCTGTTGGCAATGCATTAGAAGCTAGGCAGTTGTATACCGAAAGATTTCCTGGCCGTATTGCTCCTGACAGAAAAACTTTTGAAAGTATTTATCGGCGTCTTTATGAAACACATTTAGACGAAATGAAAGAGCAGGAAAGCCATAAACAGCAAGAACGGTAGTGATGGAAGAGGATGTGCTAGACATGATTGAAGAAGATCAAGGTACTTCTATTCGAAAAATTGCTAACGCTTTGAATGTAAGTAATGGGACTATTTGGAACATTTTGAAGGAAAATTTGTTGTATCCATTCCATGTAAAACGCGTTCAAGCTTCTTGCTGATTTCCCTCCTCGCATTGCATCCTGGCTTTTGCAAAAAATGAAATCCCTCAATTCTTGATGTTGATTCTGTTCACCAATAAAGCAAATTTTTCAAAAAATGCAATACTCAATTTCCATAATAACCATGTATGATGTGGCGAAAATCCAAAATTGTTGAAGATCGTTTTCAACATCAGTTTTCTTTGAATATTAGGCTTGGAATTGTATGACTGCCGAATTAGACCGGTATTTTTACCAGGAAGACTTACCGGAGAGGTATATCGCAACTTTTTGGAAAACACGCTCCTTGGTTTTCTGGAGCGATTTTTAGCAATTAGAAATGCAATGTGGTATATGCAAGATGGCGCACCAATTCAGTCAAGTAGATGGTGATTTCTTAATACAAGCATATGAAAATTGGATTGACCGAGGTTATACTTTATGGCCTGCACGATCCCCGGACTTAAATCCCTTGGATTTTTTTCCTGTGGGGCCATTTGAAGTCCTTGGTGTATGTATGTATGTACTCCATTGGAAAACGTAGAAGACTTAAGAAATCGAACCATTGTTGGGTGCAACTCAATTAAAACAAATCCTAGTATTTTTGAGAGAATTCGCCAGTCAATGAGGAGAAGATTGGATTCTTGCATCCGAGCTCGAGGTGGTCACTTTGCACAGTTTTTGTAATTTTTGCTTATTGTTAGTAAAATTATTGGTTTGGTAAAATATTTGCTTTTATTCTTAGATAAAACCCTTATTCTTTAAAAAAATTATTTTATTATAAACTTTTTTGTATAAAATGACCTGGACAATCACCCCCATTAATATTGCGGCATCTTTTTTAAACACCCTGTATATGTTTATAAGTAAGAGTAAAATTGAATTTTCTAAAATAACCCCCTACTATTATTTCACAGTATTAAATTTTGATCCACTCAATTTGAAAACAACGTTACACATCCCCTAACAAACACATAGTATATCGGTATCAAAACGGTCCGACAAATGACACAACCCTGTTGCTGGTAACGAAGTAATTGATTAGATTTCTCCACCCACCTCGGGGAAAATCGCTATCGATCCGCCCCGACTGGTCCATAGTGTCGGATTTCCATCGATTTCCCTAATGGAATCTCCCGTCGCGCCATCACTCGGCTATTTCACCCCGGATAGATAACCAACTATTACAGCACTTGTACCACATTCTATCGAATTATCCAACAGATGGTAAGTGCGTCGGAGGCTCCGATTTAAGCCCAACCCGATGACTGGAGGTCGTCAGAGTCGCTGATGAAAGCGTTTACATGCGGTAATGTAATTTCGTCGGTGGATGTCCCGCGGGAACATCCCCGCAGGGTGCCTCGTTTTGGTCCCTCTTTTGCGCTACATTAGCGGGTGATTAGGTTTCCCATTGAAGGACCCCCCAGGAACGTCTCTATCTCTTTCTATTAACCTCCCCAAGTACCATTATACAAAGGATGGTGAAGCAAATCCTTCTTCTCCTTTTCCTCTAGAGATTTTTAGTTTACTCTTTGTATTAGATTTCCATTAGGAAGTGTTGTATGTAATTAGATCTTAAATCTTTGATGATTTTTAAATGTATCTACAAGAAAATTAACTACATCTAAGAAGAATTTTTTTATTTATTTTAAAAAAATATAACTATTTAATCCCTAATATGTATTCTGGGGTTTATTTGAAACAACCCCCATTGAACAATTTCATAACATTGGAAAACTGTACTTGTGTTGTGTAGGATTTATATGTATTTTTCCCTGATTCGAGTGTTAATTATGATATACGAGCCATTTGGTGGAAAAGCGGTGAACTAATATCGCAAATATTCCATCAAAGCGTTTAATACAATATTATCAAATAAATACATTTAATACTTAATTGTTATTATTCACCTAGATATTTTTAATTGTTTAAAAACCAAATATTTTCTAAATTCACCTTTAAACTCATTCATCTTTATGTGTTTTGAAAGATATTCAATATTTTATGATATGGTTTCTAGGAAATACTTTATTTTAAAGTACTTCTCTTTTGTTGGAGTGAAAAGAACAAAAGGGAAAAAGATTCAAGAAAAAAAGAAAAGTAAATGTGACCTCAAACGAAAATAAAAGAGCATCTCTCGACCGAAGCACATATTTACGCTACCTCCGGTTCTCCCCATCGGAGGAGAAAAAGAAATAATAGAAATCGATGCGGATTACCGATATTTAAATGGCAGACAAAACTCGAAGAGAATCGAAGTCGAGTGAACTTGACTTGCTGTATAGCCAACGATTGAATCGCCCCAAAAGATTTTCATATTCCGTCTTCTTTCATTTCGTCCCTATTTTACTCGAAAATTCAATATATCTTCGTTCTAGATACTTCAATCTTGTATTTATCAAAGTATACCAGGATGGTATTTACTTAAAATCTTCATTTTGAGTTATGTTATTGCAATATATTGATATGTTAAGTTCAGTGTTTGAAAAACATTAGCTGACAATCGATTAGAAAGCTTCGGATAAAAATTTTTTTAAAGTCTAAAATCAAACATTGAGTTTAAATATCTTACGTTGAGAAATTTTTATTTAAAAAATGGTGATAACTCGTTTTAACTGAGTTTTTAAGTTCCATAGAAAACGTATTTATTTTGTACGTACTTAATGTCCTATTTTCATCAGATAATATAAATTGAGCGCAATAAAATTAAACGTGGAAAACAACTTGTTGATGTTTACTACATATTTCTAACTTTAAGATTTAATCTTAAAATACCTTATTTTTCAAGTAACAAGATAAAGTTTAAAATAAGGAATTGAATTCGTTTTAATTTTTGTTGTATTATGTATTTCTAAAGAGAAATTAAAGAATTGAATGTAGTATAATAGTAATGAATATCGATTTATTCTGATTATGAGGAATCTTATCCATCAGATGGTTCAAAAAAAAACTACAAATATCTAAATCCAACCTAAGTTAAAGCATAAAAAAGCTTTAAAGCTCTTCAAAATATCCTCAAACTTTGTCTAAAATACTCTAGAGTTGTACAAAATCCTCTCAAGGGTTTAAATTATCTGTCTTTCAAAATTTGTCTGAATTTCAAATACGTTCAAAATATTTTGTCTAAAATTGTCGAAAATTCCCCTCAAACTTTTACAAATTCTTTGATATGTTGAAAAAATTTTAGAAAAATCCCTAAAACTGTTCCAGAAATTGCTCAAACGTTGTCTGAAATCTTTTAAAATCGTACAAAATCCTTTCAAGGGGTTTAAATTGTTCGAAATCTTTTAAAATTTGTCTGAGTTTCAGATACATTCAAAATATTTTGTCTAAAATTGTCCAAAATTCCCCATATTTTCACAAAATCTTTGATATTCTGAAAAAATTTTAGAAAAATCTCTAAAACTGTTCCAGAAATTCCTCAAACGTTGTCTGAAATCTTTTAAAATCGTACAAAATCCATTCAAGGGGTTTAAATTATCTTAAAATATTTCAAAATTGGTTTCAATTACTAATACATTCCAAAAATTTTGTCTAAAATTATTGAAAATACCCCCAAATTTACTCAAAATCTTTGATTTGTTGAAAGAAATAGAGAGAAATCTGTAAAACTGTTCAAAAAGTTTTCAAACGTTGTCTAAAATCCTTGGAAATAGTACAAAACCCTTTCAAGGGGTTTAAAATATCTCAAAATTTTCCAAAATTTGTTTGAATTCCAAATGAGTTTAAAAAATTTTGTTTAAAATTGTCGAGGATTCCCCCAAATTTTCACAAAATCTTTGATACGTTGAAAAAAGTGGAGAAAAAGCTGAAAAGCTGTCCAAAAAATCCTCAAACGTTGTCTAAAATGCTTTAAAATCATACAAAATCTTCTCAAGGGGTTCAAATTGATCAAAATCTTTCAAAATTTGAATTCCAAAAGCGTTCAGAAAATGTTGTCTAAAATTGTCGAAAATTCCCCCAAATTTTCATAAAATCTTTGATACATTGAAAAAATTTGAGAAAAAACTCTAAAACTCTTCCAGAAATTTTTCAAATGTTGTCTGAAATCTTTTAAAATCGTGCAAAATCTTCTCAAGAGGTTAAATTGTTCAAAATTTTTAAAAATTTGTCTGAATTTCAAATGGTTAAAAAAAAATTTGTTTAAAATTATCGAAAATTCCCCTCAAATTTTCATAAAATCTTTGATACGTTGAAAAAATTTGAGAAAAATCTCTAAAACTATTTAAGAAACTTCTCAAACTTTGTCTAAAATCCTTTAAAATCGTACAAAATCTTCTCAAAGGTTTTAAAGTACCTCAAAATCTTTTAAAATTTGAATTCCAAAAGCGTTCAAAATATTTTGTCTAAAATTGTCCAAAATTCTCCCATATTTTCACAAAATCTTTGATATGCTGAAAAAATTTTAGAAAAATCTCTAAAACTGTTCCAGAAATTCCTCAAACGTTGTCTGAAATCTTTTTAAAATGGTACAAAATCCTTTCAAGGGGTTTAAATTGTTCAAAATTTTCCAAAATTTGTTTGAATTCCAAATGAGTTTAAAAAATTTTGTCTAAAATTGTCGAGAATTCCCCCAAATTTTCACAAAATCTTTGATACGTTGAACAAAGTGAAGAAAAAGCTTTAAAGCTGTTCAAAAAATCCTCAAACGTTGTCTAAAATCCTTTAAAATCATACAAAATCTTCTCAAGGGGTTCAAATTGATCAAAATCTTTCAAAATTTGAATTAATAAAACGTTCAGAAAATTTTGTCTATAATTGTCGAAAATTCCCCCAAATTTTCATAAAATCTTTGATACATTGAAAAAATTTGAGAAAAAACCCTAAAACTGTTCCAGAAATTCCTCAAATGTTGTCTGAAATCTTTTAAAATCGTACAAAATCTTCTTAAGAGGTTAAATTGTTCAAAATTTTTCAAAATTTGTCTGAATTTCAAATAGGTTCAAAAAAAATTTTGTTTAAAATTATCGAAAATTCCCCTCAAATTTTCATAAAATCTTTGATACGTTGAAAAAATTTGAGAAAAATCTCTAAAACTATTTAAGAAACTTCTCAAACTTTGTCTAAAATCCTTTAAAATCGTACAAAATCTTCTCAAAGGTTTTAAATTACCTCAAAATCTTTTAAAATTTGAATTCCAAAAGCGTTCAAAATATTTTGTCTAAAATTGTCGAAAATTCCCCCAAATTTTCATAAAATCTTTGATATATTGAAAAATTTTAGAAAAATCTCTAAAACTGTTCCAGAAATTCCTGAAACGTTGTCTAAAATCCTTTAAAATCGTACAAAATCCTTTCAAGGGGTTTAAATTGTTCAAAATCTTTTAAAATTTGTCTGAGTTTCAAATACATTCAAAGTATTTTGTCTAAAATTGTCCAAAATTCCCCCATATTTTCACAAAATCTTTGATATGCTGAAAAAATTTTAGAAAAATCTCTAAAACTGTTCCAGAAATTCCTCAAACGTTGTCTGAAATCTTTTAAAATCGTACAAAATCCATTCAAGGGGTTTAAATTTTCTTAAAATATTTCAAAATTGGTTTGAATTCCAAATGAGTTTAAAAAATGTTGTCTAAAACTGTCGAGAATTCCCCCAAATTTTTACAAAATCTTTGAGACGTTGAAAAAAGTGGAGAAAAAGCTTTAAAGCTGTTCAAAAAATCCTCAAACGTTGTCTAAAATCCTTTAAAATCATACAAAATCTTCTCAAAGGGTTCAAATTGATCAAAATCTTTCAAAATTTGAATTCCAAAAGCGTTCAAAAAATTTTGTCTAAAATTGTCGAAAATTCCCCCAAATTTTCACAAAACCTTTGATATATTGAAAAATACTGAGAAAAATCTTTAAAACTATTCAAGAAACTTCTCAAACGTTGTCTAAAATCCTTGAAAGTGGTACAAAATCCTCTCAAGGGGTTTAAATTGTCTCAAAATCTCCCAAAATTTGCCTGAATTCCAAATGTGTTTAAAAAATGTTGTTTAAAACTGTCGAAACTCTCCTCAAATTTTCAAAAATTGTTTGATCTGTTGAAAAAAGTGGAAAAAATCTCTAAAATTGTTCAAAATTTTTCAAAATTTGTCTGAATTTCAAATGCGTTCAAAAAATTTTGCCTGAAATCGTCCAAAATCCCCCCAAATTTTCACAAATTGTTTGATATATTGAAAAAATTTGAGAAGAATCTCTAAAACTATTCAAAAAAGCATCAAACGTTGTCTAAGATTTAAAAATTGTACAAAATTCTTGCAAGAGTTCTTCTAAATTATCCAACATTTTCAAAATTTATCTATATGCATACATTTGCAAAGAAATCTTATCTAGAGTTGCTTAAAATCCTCCAGAATTATAACAACTTCTTTCCAATAATGAAAAGATTTTTAAAAATCTCCCAAATTGTCTAAAAAATTCAGAAATGATGTCTAGAGACTTCTAAAATTGTACAAAATCTTTTAGACTTGTACAAAAACCTGCCAAAAGTTCTTATCTAAGAAGGGTTCTTATCTAAGTTATCTAAAATGTTCAAAATGTATCGAAATTCTTTCTTCTAGTGTTAAAAAGATTCTTTAAATTTTCCAAAATTATCCGAAAAATCCCAAACGTTGACTAACCTCTTCTAAACGTGTGCAAAATCTTTTAAATTTGTACAAAAACCTACCAAAAGTTCTTATATAAGGAGGGTTCTTATCCAAGTTATCCAAAATGTTAAAAAATTTATATAAATTCACAAATGTTCTAAGGATCTTATCTAAAATTGTCCAAAATCCTACCGAATTTTTACCAAACCTTTCAAATATTAAAAATATCGTTAAAAAACTCCAAAGGTGTTCAATGAAAGTTCTTCAATTACATAAAAACCCCTAAGATTTTTCAAAAATTGATTAAAATCTTTTAAAGTAGAAACATTTTAAGAGTATCTTCCAAAATTTTGAGGATATTAAATAATTTTGTCTAAAATTATCCAATATCCTCCATAACTCTCACAAAATCTTTTAAAAATCAAAAAGATTCTTAAAAAACTCCAAAAGTCTCCAAAAAAAGTTCTTCAGTTATACAGGGTGTATCTAAAATGCGTGTACAACGTCAGACCACAGATTCCTTGGCTCAAATTAGGTCGATTTAAGTTAACTTATCTATATCCAAAGTTGCTTCGTTTTGCCGCTAGAGGACTTTAAAAATAATATTTTTTCTGAGTTTTTCTTAAATTACTCGAAAAATCTTCATTAGATTTTATTCATTTTTTGACCACGTCTTTATATCAGCTGGACACAGCTTTCTGTGGAACAAATTCGAATTTCGTAACATACAGAGTGTTTAGAAACACTCTTACCGCAAGTTATTCACCCAAATCTTTTTAACCACCCTGTATAATTTTCTAATAATTCCTTTTCTGAATAACTACATTCATTTAGGAACTATTTTCTCTCTTACAATATTTCTGTTGGGCAAACGGTTTAGGCACAAAACAAGATTTTCTAAATGCCTACAAGGCCAAATCGGTAAATTAAGGTAACATTAACAAAATTCAAAGTACCAATTTCTTCACAGGATATGAACATCCTTCAACAAAACCACATATTATTGGTTTGGAAGTAGTTTATTGCTTAAATTTTTCAAATTTTCGCCTGCAATGGTGAACGTTATCAGGATTTAGCCCTTTTAGTCCGTATTACGCAGATTCTACTGTAGAATCGAAGGAAATAAAGAGGAAATCATGCTCCTGCAAACTGGTCAGGAAGATCAGTAAACCTAGCACCTTCTGATTTTGTTTATTGGGTATCATAAAAGCAAAAATGCAACGAAAAGAGCAAACAGTAAAAATTTTGCACACTGTATTATTTCTGCCCTGATGATGGTCACAAATCCTGGCAATATTTTGAGCAAAAACTACTTCCAATCCTTTAAAATGTGATTTTCTTGAAAGGGCTGCATATCTTGTGAAGAGATTACTACTTTGAACTGGGTTAATGTTACCTTAACTTACAGATTTGAACTTTCAGGGAGTTAGAAAATGTTTTTTTGTGGCTAAACCGTTTGCCCAACTGAAATCTTATAAGAGAGAAAATAATGCCTAAATTAATGTAGCTATTCAGAAAAACAATTGATAGAAAATTATACAGGCTGGTTAAAAAGATTTGGATGGATAACTTGTGGTGAGAGTGTTTCTAAACACTCTGTATGTTGCGAAATTCGAATTTGTTCCACGGAAAGCTGTGCCCAACTGATATAAAAACGTGGTCAAAAAATGAATAAAATCGAATGAAGATTTTTCGAGTAATTTAAGAAAAATTCAGAAAAAATATTATTTTTAAAGTCCTCTAGCGACAAAACGAAGCAACTTTGGATATAGATAAGTTAACTTAAATCGGCCTATTTCAAGCCAAGGAATCTGAGGTCTTACGTTGTACACGCATTTCGGAGACACCCTGTATAAAACCCTGCAAGATTTTTCAAAAATTGATCAAAATCCTTTAAAATCGAAACATATTAAGAGTATCTTCCAAAATTTTGAGGATATTAAATAATTTTGTCTAAAATTATCCAATATCCTCCATAACTCTCACAAAATCTTTTAAAAATCAAAAAGATTCTTAAAAAACTCCAAAAGTCTCCAAAAAAAGTTCTTCAGTTATATAAAACCCTGCAAGATTTTTCAAAAATTGATCAAAATCCTTCAAAATCGAAACATTTTAAGAGTATCTTCCAAAATTTTGAGGATATTAAATAATTTTGTCTCAAATTATCCAATATCCTCCATAATTCTCACAAAATCTTTTAAAAATTAAAAAGATTCTTAAAAAACTCCAAAAGTGTCCAAAAAAAGTTCTTCAGTTATATAAAATCCTGCAAGATTTTTCAAAAATTGATTAAAGTCCTTTAATGTAGAAACATTTTAAGAGTATCTTCCAAAATGTTGAGGATATTAAATAATTTTGTCTAAAATTATCCAATATCCTCCATAATTCTCATAAAATCTTTTAAAAATTAAAGATTCTTAAAAAACTATAAAGTGTCCAAAAAAAGTTCTTCAGTTATATAAAATCTTACAAGATTTTTCAAAAATTGATTAAAATCCTTTAAAGTAGAAACATTTTAAGAGTATCTTCCAAAATTTTGAGGATATTAAATAATTTTCTCTAAAATTATCCAATATCCACCATAATTCTCGCAAAATCTTTTAAAAATTAAAAAGATTCTTAAAAAACTCCAAAAGTGTCCAAAAAAAGTTCTTCAGTTATATAAAATCCTACAAGATTTTTCAAAAATTGATCAAAATCCTTCAAAATAGAAACATTTTAAGAGTATCTTCCAAAATTTTGAGGATATTAAATAATTTTGTCTAAAATTATCCAATATCCTCTATAATTCTCGCAAAATCTTTTAAAAATTAAAAAGATTTTTAAAAAACTCCAAAAGTGTCCAAAAAAAGTTCTTCAGTTATATAAAATCCTGCAAGATTTTTCAAAAATTGATCAAAATCCTTTAAAATCGAAACATTTTAAGAGTATCTTCCAAAATTTTGAGGATATTAAATAATTTTGTCTAAAATTATCGAATATCCTCCATAATTCTCACAAAATCTTTTAAAAATTAAATAGATTCTTAAAAAACTCCAAAAGTGTCCAAAAAAAGTTCTTCAGTTATATAAAATCCTACAAGATTTTTCAAAAATTGATCAAAATCCTTCAAAATAGAAACATTTTAAGAGTATCTTCCAAAATTTTGAGGATATTAAATAATTTTGTCTAAAATTATCTAATATCCTCTATAATTCTCGCAAAATCTTTTAAAAATTAAAAAGATTCTTAAAAAACTCCAAAAGTGTCCAAAAAAAGTTCTTCAGTTATATAAAATCCTGCAAGATTTTTCAAAAATTGATCAAAATCCTTTAAAATCGAAACATTTTAAGAGTGTCTTCCAAAATGTTGAGGATATTAAATAATTTTGTCTAAAATTATCCAATATCCTCCATAATTCTCACAAAATCTTTTAAAAATTAAAAAGATTCTTAAAAAACTCCAAAAGTGTCCAAAAAAAGTTCTTCAGTTATATAAAATCTTACAAGATTTTTCAAAAATTGATTGAAATCCTTTAATGTAGAAACATTTTAAGAGTATCTTCCAAAATTTTGAGGATATTAAATAATTTTGTCTAACATTATCCAATATCCTCCATAATTCTCACAAAATCTTTTAAAAATTAAAAAGATTCTTAAAAAACTCCAAAAGTATCCAAAAAAATTTCTTCAGTTATATAAAATCCTACAAGATTTTTCAAAAATTTATCAAAATCCTTCAAAATCGAAACATTTCAAGAGTATCTTCCAAAATTTTGAGGATATTAAATAATTTTGTCTAAAATTATCCAATATCCTCCATAACTCTCATAAAATCTTTTAAAAATTAAAAATATTCTTAAAAAACTCCAAAAGTGTCCAAAAAAAGTTCTTCAGTTATATAAAATCCTACAAGATTTTTCAAAAATTGATCAAAATCCTTCAAAATCGAAACATTTTAAGAGTAACTTCCAAAATTTTGAGGATATTAAATAATTTTGTCTAAAATTATCCAATATCCTCTATAATTCTCACAAAATCTTTTAAAAATTAAAAAGATTCTTAAAAAACTCCAAAAGTATCCAAAAAAAGTTCTTCAGTTATATAAAATCCTACAAGATTTTTCAAAAATTGATCAAAATCCTTTAAAATCGAAACATTTTAAAAGTATCTTCCAAAATTTTGAGGATATTAAATAATTTTGTCTAAAATTATCCAATATCCTCCATAATTCTCACAAAATCTTTTAAAAATTAAAAAGATTCTTAAAAAACTCCAAAAGTGTCCAAAAAAAAGTTCTTCAGTTATATAAAATCCTGCGATTTTTCAAAAATTGATCAAAATCCTTCAAAATCGAAACATTTTAGGAGTATCTTCCAAAATTTTGAGGATATTAAATAATTTTGCCTAAAATTATCCAATATCCTCCATAATTCTCATAAAATCTTTTAAAAATTAAAAAGATTCTTAAAAAACTCCAAAAGTGTCCAAAAAAAGTTCTTCAGTTATATAAAATCCTGCAAGATTTTTCAAAAATTGATCAAAATCCTTCAAAATAGAAACATTTTAAGAGTATGTTCCAAAATTTTGAGGATATTAAATAATTTTATAGTTATTAACCCTTTAAGGACCGATTTTTTTACGGTCGTTTTAAACCATACACTCTACACCGAGATATCTCGGGTCTGGTCCTTAAGGGGTTAAGAGTATGATAAAATCGCACCATCAGATGTTTAACCCTTTGTGTTTTTCACTCTGAGTGTTTTTCTACTCACCTTAATACACTATATTGGCACAATAGCGTCGCCTGCGAAATGCAAAGGGATAAAGTGAAAATGATTATGTCTTGTAAATGTGCATAATATTTTCGTCAAAATCAGAAGTCAAAAAAGTCAAAATTATAAGTCAGAAAATTTTCCAGCAAACTCAAAGACAGAATGTTTTGAATATATTAAATAATTTTACAATTTAAGGTCGCTTCTCACTTGCACTACCTTTAGTTGTGCGACTCGACGAGCCTCATCGAGCAAATTGATGCGAAATGTTTAACAAAAATTTGATTACTTATAATAAATTATTTGATATTAATCTAAAAAATAAACCATTTAGTATAAAATTTTCCCAAAAATTGAAATTCAACCCAATTGTCTTTTATCTTATATTAATCGCAACTTAATCCGGCACTGGATACCTCGTCCTTATCGTTCCTACCTGGGGGGCACCGACACACTCTCGCCAAATTGATTCTCCCCCTCGTCCCCCCATCACGTGGACCTTACATTGGTCGATACGTCCAACGGGAGCCCACGCAAGCGCGCCATCGCAGTAGGCGTTGAGACAATGGAAGGCGGAGCGACAGAGCGTGCCTTGGACAAGGCTAACGTGATGCTGACTGCATCTCCGGAGAAACCAAGAGAGAGAGTCCCCCCGGACACGTTCCCCCCATTACTTCAACCATCTCGCTCCAACCACGTCCTGAAACTCCAACACGCTTCCCCGCCTAACTCTTCTCCTCCCTAGCTTATAGCGCGGTCATGCTGAAAACTACTGCACGGCAACGTTTCGAAGCCACTAGGAATGACGGGTGTCGACTTGCCTTTGGGGGGAATCTGTAATTGAACGTATTTCACGTTTGTTTTGATATCGGCTCTCAGTTACGGTGTTATGAAGTATTACATCGGTACCGATGTAAAAGTCCCGAGGATCGAAGTGATGGTTAAGCCGATGTCGTCGTCGAGACTCGATTGGAAGATTTTCAGTTTTACTTTTATTCCGGACTTCGTTTCGTTCGTTTCAGTTGTATTGAAATGTCGACGTCGTCGTTCGAGAGGATTTTTGTACCGAACGATTGATTGGCTTTTGACTGAAATGTAACTTTTCATTTTAATCTCCCGGGAAGTTGAAATGTTATAAATGGTGATTTATAAAAACACTTTTTAAATACAATTTAAGCTTTTATTTAAATTTTATAGTCTTTTATCAGAAACTTTAATCTAATTTACAGATCGATTAAAATTTAGCAATTTTTAAAAATTCGTATCTCAAAAAGTAATTATTGTTCAGACTTGAAATTTGATATGGATTTAGAATAATACTTAATCTTTATTTCCACCAAAGATGAATTTTCTACAACTTTTAGTTTTTCCCTCAGAAGAGAAATTCTAACCTAACTACATTAACATGTTTATTAAAACTTATCAATTAAAAAAAAATCATATCTTATAAACTAATTATTTTTGAGATTTGAAATTTTATGAGGATTTAGATTAAAACTTAATCGTTATTTGTACCAAAAATGAATTTTCTACGATTTTTAATTTTTCTTTCAAAAGGGAAAATGTAACTTAAGGAATTAAAAATTATGCTACATTTTTTAATTGAATTTTTTTGGGTTATATTAAAATTGGACGTTTGATACTTGTTACTATATATAACTATAAATTTAACTCGTTTAGTTTTATTTTTAGTATTTTTCTAAAAAAAATTGTTTTTGGTTGAATTAATCAACATTTTGGTAACTTTGGTAGAAGCTTTACGAATTTAGTAAGTTTTTGGTAGAATTAAAAAAAAAATTGGTAAATTTTTAGTGGAATTTTTACAAATTTTATGTGTTTTGGTGGAATTTTTAAAAAATTCATTATTTTTAGTAGAATTATTAAAAATTTTAGTAACTTTGGTGGAATTTTTATGAATCTACTAAGTTTTTGATGGAATTTTCAAGGTTTTAGTTAATTTTTAGTGAAATTGTTTCTAATTTGATTGATTTTTGGTGGATCTTTAAAAGAATTTGGACATTTTGGTGGAATTTTTAAAAAATTTGGTGTTTTTGGTAGAATTGTTAAAAATATTGACAATTTCGGTGTAATTTTTAGGATTTTTCTAAATTTTTGGTGGAGTAAAAAAAAATTCAGTAAGTTTTGGGTGTAGTTGTTAAATATTTTAATAGCTTTGGTGAAATTTTTGCGAATTTTATTTATTTCTGATGGAATTTTTAAAAAAGTCAGTGATTTTGGTAAAATTCTTATGAATTTAGTAGGTTTTTGGTGGAATTTTTGCAAATTGTATTAACTTTTGGTGGAATTTTTAAAAAATTTAGTATATTTTTGGTGGAATTATCAAAAATTTTGATAACATTGGTGGAATTTTTGCGAATTTTATTCATTTCTGGTGGAATAAAAAAAAATCAGTATTTTTGGTAAAATTCTTATGAATTTAGTAAGTTTTTGGTGGAATTTTTGCAAATTGTATTAATTTTTGGTGGAATTTTTTAAAAATTCAGTATGTTTTTGGTGGAATTATCAAAAATTTTTATAACACTGGTGGAATTTTTGCGAATTTTATTCATTTCTGGTGGAATAAAAAAAGTCAGTGATTTTGGTAAAATTCTTATGAATTTAGTAGGTTTTTGGTGGAATTTTTTCAAATTGTATTAATTTTTGGTGGAATTTTTAAAAAATTCAGCATATTTTTGGTGGAATTATCAAAAATTTTGATAACACTGGTGGAATTTTTGCGAATTTTATTCATTTTCGATGAAATTTTTAAAAAATTCACTGTTTTTCTATGGATTTTTTACGAATTTAGTAAGTTTTTAGTGAAATTTTTCCAATTTTATTAATTTTTGGTGGAATTTTTATAAAATTCAGTATATTTTTGATGGAATTGTTAAAAAAGTTGATAGCTTTGGTGGAATTTTTATTAACTTTAATCATTTTTGGTGGAATTGTTAAAAATATTGGTAATTTTAGTAGAATTCTTATGAATTTGGTAAGTTTTTGGTGGTATTTTTTTAAAAATCAGTAAGTTTTTGGTGGAATTATTTAACATTTTTGTAGCTTTGGTGGAAAATTGAAAAAATTTTGTACGTTTTTGGTGGAATTGTTAAAAATGTTGGTAACTTTGGTGGAATTTTTACGAACATAGTAAATTTTTCGTGGAATTTTTACCAATTTTATTGATTTTGGGTGGAATTTTTTAAAAATTCACCAAGTTTTTAGTAGAATTGTCTCCAAATTTAACAATTTTTGGTGAAATTATATTCAATTTAACTAACTTTTGTGAAATTTTTATTATTAATTTTTATTTTTGTAAAATTTTTAAGCATCTAATCAATTCTTGACGAAATTAATCTTAATTTTAGTATATTTTTTAAAAATTCAGCAAGTTTTTGGTGGAATTGTTAAAAACTTTAATAGCTTTGGTGGAATTTTTACAAATTTTATAAGTTTTTGGTGGAATTATTAAAAATTTTAGTAGCTTTTAAATTTTTACAAATTTACTTAAATTTTTGGTGATATTTTCGAGAATTTAATTAGTTTTTAGTGAAATTTATTCGAATTTTTGCTCTGCATAAATTAAATATTTGATGATTATTAATAAACCGATCGTTTTTACATTTCATGTGGCATTAGTGTGGTTAGAATAATAAATAACGTTTATGAAAATTGAACCAACTGTTTTATTGGCCCAAATCGATAATGACGGAAAACGGGGACTTCGTTTAGGGCTTAAATCGGCGGTTTCGGGTCCAAAAGAGCCCCGATTCGCATATAACGTTGCGTTATAAAGCCGTTCAGAAGGTTAGCCGGAAGCAGAGTCGCGGTACCGGTGGCTTTTTGGACAAAAAGTGCGTTCGAAAATTAACGAAAATGACAGACGGACGATCGAGAATTTTAATTTCAATTAAGGCTACCGCAACGTCGTTCGATTTTCAGGGCCGTTTTTCCGAAATCGGTCACAGACCCCCCAAAATCGTCGGGGAGGTGAAGATAATTGTCGGCAGAATGACGTAAAACCATTGAATCGTCCGGAAAGCGATTTCCCAAAAAAACTATTAAAAAAAGAGCTGGGCGCCTGCGGCGTCCTCTTTTAAAAAGGCGCTGCTTGCTTACTACTTTAATATATTATAATGTTAATAATGTTACTAGTGATTCAAAAAAATTGAATGAAAAAGTGATAACTCGTTATCAAATTAATATACTTAATTCTTGTTAGCTTATTTCACGATCAAAAGGATATCGAGTGACAACGGGATCAAATTAGGGTCTCTCATCGTGGTCGGTGAGCGGAGGGCGGAGCCGAAGAGATTCGTTTTGGCGAACAAATTTGGGAGTGCAAAAAAATGAAGTGTGAGGATTATTCGCGGCCCACGGTCTTGACATCAATCACCGTTCATTAAATGCTTATGGGAGATTATCGCGATGATAAAATATGTCTTAGACTAAACAGCAGCCATAAAAAAGGGCCGGACGCGTCCGATCGCATCCATCATTCTTAAGCAGCGACAGACGGACAGACGAACCTGTCCGGTTTATTTCGGATATTATATTATTTTTGTGAACCCTCCGTTTCGGCCCACGTTCACATAGATGTTAAACTGAAACTTGTCCGCAGGTTATTTTTGTGATAGACGTTAACGCGATATGTGTGAAATGATGAGGTGATACAATCTTATCATCAATCTCAATGTGTCTTCTTTTTGCAAATCTTAGTGCTTTTTGTAGATGAAAGGTTTTATGTTGGTGGATATTGAAAATTAAAGTCATAAATGTTTCATCAAAAAGTAGGTATATGAGAATGTTAAGGAAAAAAGAGTTAATATCTTAATATTGGAAAAAATTATACAATTTTAGTAATTCCAACCTTATCTTGTTTGCTCTGTTTAAAAACATTATCTCAATATTGAATAAAAGTAAAATATTGTAAATAATAATAACCAGGATTTATTTTTCTGGATATATCAGAAATGTAAAGAGATGAAGACTTTTTATTTGAGTAGGTTGGTTATGAAGCTTATCTGGATATTAGCTGCTACCAGAATTCTAATATTTGAAGTACAAAAGTAATGAATTTTTATGTAATGTGCAATACAAAGATAAAACTTTTAAAAACTTTTGATACAATCAACCTAAACGCAGAATCAACTTCAACTCTGAGCTTCTTTAACAGATTTTGGTATATATCCAGAACTTTACGTCTCGAAATCCATGATTTAAAGATCCACAATCGTTTCCTCTGTTTTTTTTTTTCTAATTTGCCATAATTGAACTAATTGAAGCCATACAAAAAGCTTTCCTTTATCAATTTTTAGTCAAAATATGATGATAACTGGTGTAAAATGTTTTATATAGTGTAATACCAGTTTCTAAATCTTTGATTTCTTATGGTTTTCTTCTCTGTCAAAAGATGGTGATTTTTCTTTAAAAATTTTAACTTATAATTCCTCAGTTAAGTAAATTTTGACGATGTTCAGTGTTGTTTTTTGTTTCCTTTTAATACTACAAATACACAATAACTAATAAATACAAAAAATTTTATACAAGTCAATTTTTCACTTCAATCGCTTTTCATCTGAATTGAAATATCTTGGGGTTTCTTCTTCTTTTAAATTATAACTAATAATCAACTTTACTGAAGAAAATTTCGATAAAATATTAATAGATATCATTTAGCATTAACTTTTTCAAAAATAATGAAAAGTTGTATAAAAAGTTCCTAAGAGTTCAAAGAAACCGTTTTTAATAACACAAAATCTTTCAAGAATTTTCAAAAATAATAACATTTTTTGAAAATCGAGCAAAATGGGAAATTTAATTTATTAATTTCTTTAAAAAAAGTGGAAAAGCAGACTAATCTCTGTTCTTCAGATTTGTCGAAATACGTCTGTTTAGATTTTCTTTACAAAATGTCCTGTAATTTCTCATTAAGGGGGAACAACAGGGTGGAGACCGCGAAAAAATGTGATAATTAAGATTTTATTTTGGTTCACTCATATATTTTAGAAAAATCGGAATTTGATATTTGAAACTACGCAGTTTAAACTTATTTTAGCAAGTATAGAGAAAAAAAATCTGTGTTAGAATACACGTATGAAGGGTGTCCAAATGCACTAACAAAAAAAAGCATCTTGTTGGTTGTCACTATAAAACGTGTAAAAATAATCTGAAAATAAAAAAGAAAACGTCATTTTAATCTATATTAGTGTAGCTTCAGTTAAGCGTACCCGATTTAGAAAATAATAATTGCTGTTAAAATGGCACCCCTGCAAAAAAAGAGTTAAGAAAATCGATAAAATAATTAATCTTTCCAGGGGGTAAAGAGGCAGCAAATATTAATACAAATAAAAATCTGTACGCTTAACTGAAGGGAATTTTATATAGATTGAGGACGTCTCAATAAAATTTGAATGCGACTCTCGTTGGTAAAGAAATTGTGACAACAGGTTAAAAAAATTTTACTGTGAGAAAAACGCATTTAAAAAGTTAAGTTTAGTTCTAGATGATATAATGGAGGAAACTTTAAGAGTTACCACAATTCATCGATTCCTGCTCCATAATAAAGGTCTTTAGAATTTCTAGAACATAATTCGACTTTCTTCTTGTTGTCTGAATTGTCTAAAACACTTGAAATTTAACGCACTTGATCTCGACTTATACGGTGTTGGTCTTTAGCTGTACAAAATGCGTACATTTTGGGACTAATCTGGATTTGTATTTCATTTGCCACCTATAATAAAGATGCCATTCCATTATCAAAAATGGAAACCGCCAAATAAGTAGCAATTTGCACAATAACTGCCCGACTTGATAAAATTTTCGGAACGAACTTTCAAATGAGAGCATTAAGGCTCTCATTCGAATTTTGCGTAAATCCGCCTATACAGCGCTCAAGCAACTCCGTCTTGGACAAATGCATATAAATGGGAGTAATAGCATCGATAACATTTTGTGACAATGGTTGTTTATGTTCGTATTCAAATAATGGCTTCGTGCGCGCGAGCAGAAAAGAGCTATAATTCCATTATTTGTACAAATTTTGTTATAATATTACAGGACAATATTCTAAAAGGTGCATACTTTCGAATTGCGTAAAGAAAAAAAACGATTTAAAAAAAAAATACCCCGTTGTTCCCCCTTTAGTTTGTTGAAGTAAATTTTAATGAAATTCAATGTCATAAATTTCGATTTAATTTGGCACAACTACCAAGAAACTATTTTTTGTATATAAC
The DNA here is from genome assembly GCA_036711955.1 of Digitonthophagus gazella. Taxonomy (NCBI): domain Eukaryota; kingdom Metazoa; phylum Arthropoda; class Insecta; order Coleoptera; family Scarabaeidae; genus Digitonthophagus; species Digitonthophagus gazella. The sequence continues at coordinate 2,635,096 of JASCIT010000003.1, forward strand.
GTTTCAAAAGAAAATTAATCTTGTAATTTTCACTTTTCTAAAAATGTGTTGATTTTCTTTATAGATTTTGAGTTCTCATTGATTGTAAAGCTTTCTGATAAATAATTTTGATGAAATTCAATAACATTTAAAAACCAAAAAAAAATTACTTTTACCTTCTTAATTTTATCCAACTAAAACAGTTTTTAAGGATTTGAAGTATATAATTGATTGTTAGCATTACTCATGTAAATTTTGATAAAACTTAACGTCGTTGATGTCTGTTTATATACCCTTCTGTATACCCTTTTTAACACAATGAATAATGATGAAAATGTAGAAAAACTTTTTCAAAAATATTTTCTTCTTTCATAAAATCCAATGAAGATGATTCAATTTAGATTCATTTTTTAATAGCTTTTTATAACCAATCTGTTCATGATTCAATGCTATCAGAATATCTATCGAAACATTACTTCTGTTTTTCTGGTAATCTAGCATATACTTTTAAGTTCTGGATTTTGAACTGCCAGTAAAATACTTTTGAATCATCAAATCTAAACTTTCCCAACTCGACCTAAATCGATCGTTTTAGATTCCACCTTATGTGTTAGTTTACAGGAAAAATTATCTGCGTTTTTCCGTCTTGAGGGACGACATACATGAAAGCTCCAAGTAATTTCAATCAAGTTTTCTATCTCAAACTGAAGTATTTATACTTTTCAATTATCAAATCTTTACAACCAAAATCGATCGTTTAACTTTCACCCATGTAAGTTTAGTTTTAAGAATAAATTGTTTGTGTTTTTCTATAGTAAAGGATGAGGAGCATGAAAGCTCCAAATAACGTCGCAAGTTTTATATCTCCAACCAAAGACTTTTCCCTTTGATTCTTTCCAACCTAAATCGATCGTTTGGTTTATCCATGTGAGTTTAGTTCAAAGAAGAAATTATGTGTGTTTTTCTGTCGTTACGGACCACAAACATAAAAGCTTTAAGTAACGTTCTGTATCTCAAAATGAAGTATTTATACTTTTGAATCATCAATCATAAACTTTACCACCCAAATCAATGGCTTTAGATTTAATTATATGAGTTTAGTTTAGAGGAAAAACTATCTGTGTTTTTCTGTCGTGAGAAACAACGAACATGAAAGCTCCACGTAATGTCAAAAGGTCTGTATTTCAAACTGAAATATTTATACTTTTCAATTATCAAATCTAAACTTTACAATCTAAATCGATATTTTACCCATTTGAGCTTAGTTTAAAGGAGAAATTGTGAGTGTTTCTCTGCCGTGAGAAAGAACCAACATGAAAGCTCTAAGTAATGTCGAAAGTTTTGGATCTTAAACTGAAATATTTATACTTTTCAATTACCAAATCTGAACTTTACAATCCAAATCGATTTTTTACCCATGTGGGCTTAGTTTAAAGGAGAAATTGGGAGTGTTTCTCTGCCGTGAGGAACAACCAACATGAAAGCTCTAAGTAATGTCGAAAGTTTTGGATCTTAAACTGAAATATTTATACTTTTCAATTACCAAATCTGAACTTTACAATCCAAATCGATATTTTACCCATGTGAACTTAATTTAGAAGAGAAATTGTGAGTGTTTCTCTGCCGTGAGGCAAGACGAACATGAAAGCTCTAAGTAATGCCGAAAGTTCTGTATCTCAACCTCAAATATTCTAAAGTAAATCAATGGTTAAAGATTCGCCCATGTGATTTTAGTTTAGAAGAGAAATAGTCTATCTTTCTGTCGTGAGGGGCAACGAACATGAAAGCTCTAAGTAACGTCAAAAGTTCTGTATCTCAAACTAAAATATTTATACTCCTCAATTATCAAATCTAAATTTTACAATCCAAGTCGATTTTTTACCCATGTGAGCTTAGTTTAGAGGAGAGATTGTGAGTGTTTCTCTGCCATGAGGGATGACGAACATGAAAGCTCTAAGTAATGTCGAAAGTTTTGTATCTCAACCTGATATGTTTCAACTTAAATCGATCGATAAAGATTCACCTATGTAAGTTTAGTTTAGAGCAGAAATTGTAGATGTTTCTTTGTCGTGAAATCCACGAATATGAAAGCTCTAAGTAATGTCGAAAGTTTTGTATCTCAAACTAAAGTATTTCAACTTAAATCGATCGATGAAGGTGCACCTATGTAAGTTTAGTTTAGAGAAGAAATTGTTTGTATTTTTTTATCATCAGAGATGGAGAGCATGAAAGCTCGAAGAAACGTTAAAAGTTCTATATTTTAAACTGAAATATTATTCTTTTCAATTATCAAATCTAAACTTTCCAATTCAAATCGATATTTTACCCATCTGAGCTTAGTTTAGAAGAGAAATTGTGAGTGTCTCTCTGCTGTGCAGAACGACGAACATGAAAGCTCTAAGTAATGTCGAAAATTTTGGATCTTAAACTAAAGTATTTCAACTTAAATCGATCGATAAAGATTCACCTATGAAAGTTTAATTTGGAGAAGAAATTGTTTGTGTTTTTTTATCGTCAGAGATGGCGAGCATAAAAGCTCAAAGTAAAGTTAAAAGTTCTGTATTTCAAACTGAAATATTTATACTCCTGAATTATCAAATCTAAACTTTACAATCCAAATCGATATTTTACCCATCTGAGCTTAGTTTAAAGGAGAAATTGTGAGCGTTTCTCTGCTGTGAAGAACAACAAACATGAAAGCTCTAAGTAATGTCAAAAATTCTGTATCTCAAACTGAACTATTCTAAAGTAAATCGATTGTTAAAAAATCTCCCATATGAGTTTAGTTTAACGGAGAAATAGTCTATTTTTCTGTCGTGAGGAATAACGAACATGAAAGCTCCAAACAACGACAAGAGTTCTGTATCTTAAACTTAAATACTTATACTTTTCAATTACCAAATCTAAACCTTACAATCCAAATCGATATTTTACCCATCTGAGCTTAGTTTAAAGGAGAAATTTTGAGTGTTTCTCTTCCGTGAGGAACAACGAACATAAAAGCTCTAAGTAATGTCGAAAGTTTTGGATATTAAACTGAAGTATTTTAACTTAAATCGATCGATAAAGATTCACCTATGTAAGTTTAGTTTAGAGAAGAAATTGTTTGTGTTTTTTTATCTTCAAAGATGGCGAGCATGAAAGCTCAAAGTAACGTTAAACGTTCTGTATTTCAAACTAAAATATTATAATTTTGAATTATCAAATCTTTACAACCCAAATCGATCGTTTGATATACCCATGTAAGTTTAGTTTAGAGGAGAAATTGTGAGTGTTTCTCTGTTGTGAAGGAAGACGGACATGAAAGCTCTAAATAACGTCGAAAGTTCAGTAATGTCAAACTGAAATATTTATGCTTTAGAATTATCAAATCTAAACTTTAGAATCTAAATCGATCGTTTGATATACCCATGTGAGTTTAGAGTTTAGTTTAGAGGAGAAATTGTGAATGTTTCTCTGTCGTGTGGGACTACGAACGTGAAAGCTCGAAGTAGCGTCGGATGGTGGCGGCGCCTGCAGGGCGTCGCTCGCGTCGCTCTCCTGCTTCACTCTCGGTCCTTATCTAGAACGGTGCGCGCGTCGTGTCGGTTCGGCGCGTCGCGTCCAGGGGGCGTGGCCGCGCCACGGAACGAAAAGTTAGGATCAATTCTACTTATTTAATACAGCTTTCGTATTAGGAGCGTGTATATAGTTAGGAATCCACTGTAAACCGATTTGCGCTAAACTCCCGGTTTTATCTACACTAAGTACCCGGGGCTTAGCTCTCTCGCATTGTGTGACTAAGTGAACAAATAGATGGAGTGATACACTATTGACTTCGGCCATCGACTTGTCGTACGACAACCGCACCTTACTTCGTCGGCGAGACTCCTTTTTTCTATACTTCGCGCGGAGAGCTTTTTTCACGACAAGGTGAGTCTCTAACCGTCAACCGAACAATTAATACCTCGCCTACGTTCCTTCTATGCTCACCAACGAACCGACCTCCACGTGTGCATGAACAAGATTAACTAAGCTTTAAAGCTCCAATTTATTTTATCAAATATCTTAAAGAAAAACATTTCTAACTAATTTCTTAATATTGTTTTTTTTCCTTTTGATTAAAAAAATTTTTTTTTAATTATTAATACTTTTATTTTGAAATATTGGAAATCACCTCCATATTTTAAACTTTGAATTAGTGTACAAACATTTGAATTATCTTCCTATACTTAGAAGAAATTTTCCGACGTCTAGGTAAATTTTTCCGAATGGAAATAATTTTAGAAAAAAACTTTTTTGAAAAGAGTTACTACCGACGCGATTTCCGAGCAACAGGTTGCACTTGTTAACTTTTTGAGCGCGTGTTTTTGTTGTAGCGAATATAAATTTTCGGTCGTGTGTCGGACGCGACGCGGTAGACAAGCGTTTAATGTATCAACAATCCATCTATCTCTTTATAATTGCACTACCATCCGTTGTATGAACGTCGGTTACAAGTGGATCTCTCTCGGCGTTTTATTCATTGAGTATCGTTTTAGAGATATTTTAATGGGTATTTTATAAATTTACTAAATGTATTTAAAAAATTACAGTTTTGGATTTCATTATTTGGGAATAATTTAAAATTTGAAATGTTATTTCTAACAGTAATGATAATATTCGAAGATAGATGAAGCTTATTTTTTGAATTTACTGGAAAATTTGTCTGGGATGAACATTGAAAGCAAACATTTTTTGATATATATTTTTGAATGTAATATTTTTATCTAAATCTCGCTGCAACAACCCTTAAAAGTCTTCTATCCAGTCATTCTGGACATTATATTATTTTTTACCAAGTTCTATGTCGAGATATTGTGTCAAAATAAAAAGATTTAAGGGTGAAATATAGTGCATCAACTCTCCTTACATAATACGCATTAGATTTTTGTAAACATCCTTACAACAGTAACGCAAAGTCAGGTTCTTAAGCATTACACGTTATTAACCTATTTGTTAAAGGAAATTTCTAAAAAAATACGCTCTAACATATCTTTATTTTATCCGAAAATAAAGGCAAAATTTTCAAACAATTTACAATATATTTTTATGAAAAAGTCGTACTTCATCGATGTAGACTGAACTTTTATGATAAAAAGGACAAAGATTTGCCATGAAAACATTCAATAGTTCTTGTAATCAACAAATAGAAAAAGTGTTCTTTGGTACAAACGTAATTCATGGTTTTATACTTATTTCAACTGATTGGGGGTGTCTTTAGATGGTTAGTTTGTTGTGTTCTCAACATTTTTGAAGGTTCTATTGAGGTGTAATAATATAGAATAAAGAATTATTAGAATGGATGTGTCGTGAGTGAAGAAAACGCCTCGATCTATAAAGAGACAGTTAACCACATTAATAAATGAATCTTCTGAGTTATTAAAATACTCTTTCTTTGAACAAAGACACTATGCAAGAAAACTTATCATGCAGGGAAACATATCAAATAATAATAAGTTAGTCAGAAAGGCTAAAATCCCTTGATACTAGGATTCTCAATATAATAAAGGGTGTTTCAATAAAAGCACAAGATTTTAATTGCGCACCATGTTTTACAGTCATAATGTTACACGATTATGACGTCACAGATCGAAAGTTGATAGATGAGAGTTAAGCTTTGTTCGTTAGGACTGCACTGCTTGCACTTAGCAATTTAGTGCATATGCGTTCGTTTGATCACAGTTCCTACCTGAACTAAAGAGCACCGAATTACACTGAATTACAGTCATTCCCCTTTGCTGTACGAAACTGCACTTTTGCACCATAGTGTATGTTAGTGCAGTGGAAGTTTTAACCCAACGAGCAAAGCTTTATTAAACATGGCGCATAACACTGTAGAACAACTCGTCCTAATTATCAAAAATTACTATCAAAATGGTGAAAGTTTATTTACTACTATTCGTAAAGTGTGTCCAATGTTCGGTCGAAATAATGTGCCTAATTCATCTGCTAAGAAAAGAATAAAAATTCGAAGCTACTGGTTCAGTTAGTGATGTGAAACACAAGATATAAGCGCGTAGAAATCGTTCAGAACAAAATATCACCGCAGTTCGCGAGAGTGTGATCAAAAGGAGAGATGTTAATTCGTTATCTAGCACAAGAATTTCAACAGGCACTCTTCAGCGAATTCTCACAAAAGATTTACAGCTGCATGACTACAAAATCCTACTGATTCAACAACTTCTGTCAGTAGACCGTGAAAAGTGAAGAGAATTCACCAATTGGATCCTTGAGCAACCTGCTGATTTTTCTAACAAAATCATTTTCAGTGATTTTCATTTTCACCTTAATGGCTTAGTTAATAGGCACAACTGTCGCATTTGTGGCTTAGAAAATCCATGAATTCATCAGAAAGCAATGCATTCACAACGGGTGAGTATGGCGTGGGTTATGGTCTGGAAAAATAATTGGAAAATTTTTTTCGAAAACGAAAATGGTAATGCAGTAACGGTGAATGGCGAACGTTATCGTACTATGATACAAACAACACAGTTTCTTGTACCTCATTTGAAAGCTATTGATCTTGATGACATATGGTTTCAGCAGGACGGTGCCATATGTCATACCGCTATCTTGAAAGAGTTTGCTCCTGGTCATTTCCCGATTTGATGAGCAGAATTGGCATTCACGCGCTTGCGATTTAACGCCATTAGATTTCTAGCAGTGAGGTTATCTGAAATCACAGGTTTATATCAATAAGCCTGCAACCGTCGAAGCTTTGAAAGCCGTAATTAGACTCTGCATCAATGAAATACCACCACATGTATTCAATAACGTTATTGAAAATTTTGTCAAAAGGGTACGCATATGCCAGCAAAGCCCTGACGGCCATTTACAAGATATTTTATTTTATACATAATTCCCAAATGTATATTTTCTAAATCTATAAATATTTCAATACTTTGCTACAAAAAAACATATTTTATTGAACATTGAAATCTTGCGCTCTTATTGAAACACCCTTTATGTGATAATGGTGTTCCAGAAGACGAATTGGATGTGAAGTACGAAAGTAACATCAAAAGTCTTAACATCACATTAAGTCTTAGTCCATATAAGAATCATCTAAACGTGATAATGAAGAAAATCGAAAAGCTTCATGATAGTTGTTCACACAACACCAATAAAAGAAAATAGCATCGTTTGCCAAAGGTTGACCACAAGAAATTCGATGGAAATTTTATGAAATTTTGGAAATCACAATTTGTTAAAACTAACAATGATGAAAATTTTGATAGTGGCAAATTCCAATATAACCCAACTTATACAGCTTAACCCAATCTTCCATTTCTAAAAAAAATTAAATTTCATTCTTTGTCTAATAAAAAATTTTAAATTCAATCCAACTACAATTCACTCTGAAGCTTTAAAAAATATCTGGTATTTTCAAGTGAAAGATATTTTTATTGAAACTTAATCCAACCCAAACAAGATTTACATTCTGGATTTTTAAATTAACGATAACTTTTATAAAGACTTCTTTTTTGGGTATTTTCATTTCATTTTGATGAATATCTTCGCTTGAAATTTCATTATTTTGAAAATTCTATTCTTGGATAAAAGATTTTCTTTAATCATGTGTATCGTTTTCAAGATTAATAAATAAATGAGATGTCTTCTTAAAGATTAAGATCTGGTTTTAAAAACGTCAATTAGGTGGAAAATTTCCAATTTGATTTCGCTACTTCGCTCTCAGAAACGAGAAACGTACAAAAAAATCTGATTAAAATCTCTAAAACTCAATTTTTTACGAATTTTAAAAAAATTGATTTTCTAGCATAAAAATTTTTTTGCCAACTTTGAAAATTTTTTTAATTTTTTTGGTAAAATTTAGAACAAAACGGTTTTTTAAATTAAAACTAGAATGTTTTTAGTTTCATTTAGAAGAAAAATCAGATCGAAATCTTTAAAACTCAATTTTTTACGAATTTTTAAAAAATTATTGATTTTCTAGCCTAAAAAACTTTTTAAATTTTAACCAATTTAAAATTTTTTTTTAATTTTTTTGACAACACTTAGAATAAAACGGTCTTTTTTATATAAAACTAGAATGTTTTAAGTTTCATTTAGAAAAAAAATCAGTTCTAAACCTTTAAAATTCTATCTGTTATGAATTTTTTAAAAAACGGTTAATTTTGTAACCTAAAAAATTTTTTTACCACCTTTGAAAATTTTTTTAATTTTTTTGGTAAAATTTAGAACAAAACGGTTTTCTAAATTAAAACTAGAATGTTTTTAGTTTCATTTAGAAAAAAAATCAGATCAAAATCTTTAAAATTCAATTTTTTATGATTTTTTAAAAAATGATTAAATTTTTAAAAAATTATTTTCTAACCCAAAAAAATTTTTTGCCAACTTTAAAAATTTTTTTTTATTTTTTTAGTAAAAATTAGAACAAAACAGTCTTTTTAAATTAAAACTAGAATGTTTTTAGTTTCAATTAGAAAAAAAATCAGACCAAAATCTTTAAAATTCAATTTTTTATGATTTTTTTAAAAAATGATTGAATTTTTAAAAAATAATTTTCTAACCTAAAAAATTTTTTACCAACTTTAAATTTTTTTTTAATTTTTTTGGTAAAATTTAGAACAAAACGGTCTTTTTAAATTAAAACTAGAATGTTTTTAGTTTCATTTAGAAAAAAAATCAGACCAAAATCTTTAAAATTCAATTTTTTTTGATTTTTTAAAAAATGATTGAATTTTTAAAAAATAATTTTCTAACCTAAAAAATTTTTTACCAACTTTAAATTTTTTTTTTAATTTTTTTGGTAAAATTTAGAACAAAACGGTCTTTTTAAATTAAAACTAGAATGTTTTAAGTTTCATTTAGAAAAAAAATCAGATCAAAATCTTTAAAATTAATTTTTTTATGATTTTTTTAAAAAGTGATTGAATTTTAAAAAAATAATTTTCTAACCTAACAAAATTTTTTGTCAATTTAAAATTTTTTTTTTAATTTTTTTGGTGAAATTTAGAACAAAACGGTCTTTTTAAATTAAAACTAGAATGTTTTAAGTTTAATTTAGAAAAAAAATCAGATTAAAATCTTTAAAATTCAATTTTTTATGATTTTTTTAAAAAATGATTGAATTTTTAAAATATAATTTTCTAATCTAACAAAATTTTTTGTCAATTTAAAATTTTTTTTTAATTTTTTTGGTAAAATTTAGAACAAAACGGTTTTTTTAAATTAAAACTAGAATGTTTTTAGTTTCATTTAGAAAAAAAATCAGATCAAAATCTTTAAAATTAAATTTTTTATGATTTTTTAAAAAATCAATTTTTCAACACGATTAATTTTCTAGTTCTATTTAACTTCCACTTTATTTGAATAATTACAGATTTTTGTTGTTTCATATTGTTTATTACTAATCAATTTTTTTGACTCATTTTGTATGTGCTTTTAACAGATATTCATTAACTCTTATTGCTAGTTAAATCTTTAAACCCCGATTGATTGGATTTTTTTTGACTCGTCTCGATTTCAGATAATCCCTTTTAATCCAAGATTGGTAATGCCAATTATAAATATATTATTATAAATAATCAGCCTTACTTAGAGCAACCAAGTCACTTCAATACTTACAATAATTAGGTGAATAATCACCGATGTTAATCAAAAACTCGTTCTTTGACAATCAAGATGTGTTTTGGGTCGTTGATATTCTGCTAGTTATTCATCAGGTTTATTCGATTTTAATTTCATTCAACATAACTTCCATCTTTATGATTCTTATTTTTTAAAAAATTCTTTAAATGTCTTGGAATAATTGAAGTATGTATTGCTTTTTTAAGTTTTTCACTTTACACATCTTTATACACCTTCAATAGTTAGATAAGGATGACGATTTAACTAAATAATTCAACTGCAAGAAAGCACATCGCTCTGTTAAATGTAAGGAAGGGGAGAAGAAATTCTTTAAAAGTATTGAAATTATTGAAGTATAGCTTTTTTGAGTTTTCCACTTTATACATCTTCTTTATTCATCTTCAACAGTTAGATAAGGATGACGATTTAACTAAATAATTCAACTGCAGGAAAGCACAACATCGCTCTGTTAAAGGTAAGGAAGGCGAGGTAATCCCCTGGGAACTGGTGCACGTGATACATCACATACCTCTGTTTCATCTGGTCCTTTCAGACTCGGACGAGTCGAGGAACGGTCTCCGTCGGGGAGAATTTCCTGCTGTCGTTTGTAAATAGAAGTTAAATAGAGGAAGTTTCCTGCCTTCGAAGCAAGCATACAGGTGTTACAATTTTCGAGAGCGCCGATCCAGGTTCGTCCTCCGCAAGTCTGATCCGGATTAGAAAAATTCGTATAAGACGATTAGTCGACGGCAAATCCACGAATCCTATAGAGGGTATTATCATTATATTATGATTATATTGGATTTACCGGTACCGTTTCGGTCGAGTCTCGTTCAGTACCGAAATGCCCTTAGAACAGAACGCAACGCGTTTCTATTCTCTTAGATTTTCGCGAGGTGTTATGTGGATAGTGATTATTACCATATCTTTAGACAAAATGTTTAGAAATTATAACCCTATAAGTTATTCTTATATTAAGACTTCATTTACAAAACTAACAGTGATTATTCTTTTAATGTAAGTATTTATTTATTTATTTTTTTTTATCAGAACATAATAAAGAAAAAAATATTACCTGACTGAAAAGATTTTCCAAAACTAGGTTTATTAATTCTATATTCTATCTTAAAATTCTATGTTAAACAAGATAAAAATTTTATATAACATTTTAAAATTTGATTATAAATTTTGACACTTTAAAATTTTTTTTCATTTTTTTTGGTAATAATTAGGAAAAATTTTTTAATTGAAAATAGAATCTTTTAAGTTTCATTTAAGCCATAAATCATTTATTAATTACTATAAATAAAGTCTGGGTGATTTTTTAAAGTTGATTTTTTTACATTTCAAAATAGGTTTTAAGTTTATTTAAATTTTTTTCCTAATCTTTTATAAAAATCTCTCCGAAATACTTAAATACTTTACCAATTAAGAATTTTTTAATTTTGTGAGTTTGCAAAGGCGTTAGCGCCGAGCAGAACCTCGACAACGAAAAGAGATGACTAAGTAAATGAAAATTTCCAGTTAGAAAAATAAAAAAAAACTTACCTTATTTTAAAGTCACTATGGGTAACTTGAGATATCAAAAATAATAAGAAAAAATAAGACACGAGTTAACAATTAAAATTTAATAAAGAGACTAAAATAAAAAAGTACAAAATGTACAACCAAATTCGAATTTGGTATTTCTACGTTAGTTTTCGGGGGAACAGCTTAATTTACAAATCTTACATAAAGTTATAAATCATTTAGGTTGATATAATTTTATTCTAATGCTGAATACGACAATGTTTATATTCGCGCAGCGGACCGAAACTAATTTATAGCCTAACTGGGAATCAAAATATAACGTTTCAAATTAACAAACAAATTAACTCCGAATTTAAGAAGATTTATCTTTTAAATATTATAAACGATTTTTCGATATTTTGAGTTTTAAATGAGTTATAATCAAAAATATCACTTAACCTCAAATTTTGTAAAAACTGACATTTAACTTAATATAACTCAAAAATCGAAAGAGATACTAAAAAAATTTTCAAATAAAACTTGCTTCTTATCTAATTAGGCCTCTTTTTGGTTATAAACGATTTTTCGATATTTTGAGTTTTAAATGAGTTATAATCAAAAATATCACTTAACCTCAAATCTTGTAAAAACTGACATTTAACTTAATATAACTCAAAAATCGAAAGAGATACTAAAAAATTTTCAAATAAAACTTGTTTGTTATCTAATTAGGCATCTTTTTGGTTATAAACGATTTTTCGATATTTTGAGTTTTAAATGAGTTATAATCGAAAATATCACTTAACCTCAAATTTCGTAAAGACTGGCATTTAACTTAATATAACTCAAAAATCGAAAGAGATACTAAAAAAATTTTCAAATAAAACTTGCTTCTTATCTAATTAGGCATCTTTTTGGTTATAAATGATTTTTCGATATTTTGAGTTTTAAATGAGTTATAATCGAAAATATCACTTAACCTCAAATTTTGTAGATTGACATTTAACTTAATATAACTCAAAAATCGAAAGAGATACTAAAAAAATTTTCAAATTAGATAACTTGTTTGTTATCTAATTAGGCATCTTTTTGGTTATAAACGATTTTTCGATATTTTGAGTTTTAAATGAGTTATAATCGAAAATATCACTTAAGCTCAAATTTTGTAAAGACTGACATTTAACTTAATATAACTCAAAAATCGAAAGAGATACTAAAAAAATTTTCAAATAAAATTTGTTTGTTATCTAATTCGGCTTCTTTTTGGTTATAAACGATTTTTCGATATTTTGAGTTTTAAATGAGTTATAATCGAAAATATCACTTAACCTCAAATTTTGTAAAAACTGACATTTAATTTAATATAACTCAAAAATCGAAAGAGATACTAAAAAAATTTACAAATAAAACTTGCTTCCTATCTAATTAGGCCTCTTTTTGGTTATAAACGATTTTTCGATATTTTGAGTTTTAAAGGAATTATAATCGAAAATATCACTTAACCTCAAATTTTGTAAAAACTGACATTTAACTTAATATAACTCAAAAATCGAAAGAGATACTAAAAAAAATTTCAAATAAAACTTGCTTCCTATCTAATTAGGCTTCTTTTTGGTTATAAACGATTTTTCGATATTTTGAGTTTTAAATGAGTTATAATCAAAAATATCACTTAACCTCAAATTTTGTAAAAACTGACATTTAATTTAATATAACTCAAAAATCGAAAGAGATACTAAAAAAATTTTCAAATAAAACCTGCTTCCTATCTAATTAGGCTTCTTTTTGGTTATAAACGATTTTTCGATATTTTGAGTTTTAAATGAGTTATAATCGAAAATATCACTTAACCTCAAATTTTGTAAAAACTCACATTTAATTTAATATAACTCAAAAATCGAAAGAGACACTAAAAAAATTTTCAAATAAAACTTGCTTCTTATCTAATTAGGCATCTTTTTGGTTATAAATGATTTTTCGATATTTTGAGTTTTAAATGAGTTATAATCGAAAATATCACTTAACCTCAAATTTTGTAAAGACTGACATTTAACTTAATATAACTCAAAAATCGAAAGAGATACTAAAAAAATTTTCAAATAAAATTTGTTTGCTATCTAATTCGGCTTCTTTTTGGTTATAAACGATTTTTCGATATTTTGAGTTTTAAATGAGTTATAATCGAAAATATCACTTAACCTCAAATTTTGTAAAAGCTGACATTTAACTTAATATAACTCAAAAATTGAAAGAGATACTAAAAAAATTTTCAAATAAAACTTGTTTGTTATCTAATTCGGCTTCTTTTTGGTTATAAACGATTTTTCGATATTTTGAGTTTTAAATGAGTTATAATCGAAAATATCACTTAACCTCAAATTTTGTAAAAACTGACATTTAATTTAATATAACTCAAAAATCGAAAGAGATACTAAAAAAATTTTCAAATAAAACTTGCTTCTTATCTAATTAGGCATCTTTTTGGTTATAAATGATTTTTCGATATTTTGAGTTTTAAATGAGTTATAATCGAAAATATCACATAACCACAAATTTCGTAAAAACTGACATTTAATTTAATATAACTCAAAAATCGAAGGAGATACTAAAAAAATTTTCAAATAAAACTTGTATTTTAAAATTATCGTCAGCTATATAAATTATTTATAACTATGAAAAAACATAGGTATTATAAATTGATTATTTGCATGAATTTCAAATAAAATATCTTGACGTAATAATTAATAGTTAATATTTATTTATGCGAAGGAGGGATATGGTTGTTATTTATGATAACTTCTTTACATCAAACTAGATTAGCTAGTTGTATTATTAATACGTGTAATTGGATTAGATTTGAGATCATTATACGTGGATTAGATGCTAGTATCTAAGGTTATTAGGTATATGTAAACAATTAATTAATTAACTAATTATATTGAAATTGAGAATTCATACTGATTATTGTAAATGATATTTCTAAATATTTTTCAAGTTAAACCAACAAAGGTTTAATTAAAGGGTTCATCAAAGTCAGAAATATGCATAAAAACTAGTTATGCGTCGTATAATACTTTGGTTGAATAATCGATTTGTAATTCCGAATTAAATTAGAGAAACTTTTCTAAATATTTTTCAAATTAAACCATCACAGGTTTAATTAAAGGGTTCGTCAAAGTCAGAAACACGCATAAAAACTAGTAATGCGTTGAATAGTAGTTTGGTTCAATAACCGGTTTGTAATTCCGAATTGTTGGTAATTCCGAATATTGGGGTAAAGTTTCAACACTGAATCGATAGTTGTTTTGTAGCTTAAGGTAGAAATAATGCGATAATTCCCCGAATACCTACTTTTTACCTTTGATAAATAGTGTCGTTCTTTGTACACTTGTAGTTGTTTAGTTTTCGAGAGACAATTATAGCCATTAAGGTAAAATTTTGAGTTGTGCCATAAAAAATAAATAATTCAAAATAATCAAAGATACACAATTTTTCAAAGAAGAGGGTATCGAAAAGAAAGCACAATGTATATTGTGTAAATAATTTAATTTCCAGAAGAGGTAATCCAGAAGACAGAATCACGTTAAAAATAGAAGTGTAAAAATATGGTCTAATGTTGTAAATGCAAGGTTAATCATTGTTTACAATTATCTGGATTTCATACTTCAAGAGTATCCAACCCGTTAATTATTTCAAGAAGGTATTCCGAATCATATACTTTAGAGTAAATCATGTTCATTTTACATTCTAGATGGATTACAAAGAAAAAAAAGCGTCATCTAATAAACATACTAAATTCGTTGATAATTGGTATAATTTTAGATAAAGAATTTAGAAAAATAATAAAGAAACCCGATTCTTTTGGTAGAAAAAGTGTAGCTTAAGCTATCCAAAAATGATTAAAATATGTGCTACTTTTGAACTACTTTTGAACTACAAATGAAGCGTATAAATGCAAAACCAGACATTCGACATTCGAATAATTTTGAGTAAAGCGCGAAAAACCTCTCACTCTCTTTTAAGTCACTCAATCGGCTTGGTATTTTAACCAAAAGTAGATAATACATCGACGCGTCTTTATGTGCTTTAAAGCGCAAGTCAAGCTTATAGTAAAAAAGTTATTTTGATTTTAAAAAAATGAGATTGACTTGTTTTGCATCTAAGACTTGGAAATCTCTGCTTCGTGAACTGCAAAGTTCTGGATTTGGCGTTTCTATAAAAAAAATAGCAGTACCTACACTAATAACATTTAGAATTGCGATAAAAGAGATTTTAAAGAAGCTGATTTTATTGGAAATAGGTACAAAATTAGTTTCTTAGATACAAATTTAAATTCGTAAGCCAGTATCAGATTCATTATCAGAAAACACTAGTGTGTCATTCACATCCGCCTGAGTTTCCGAAGTGTTGGCTGGATTGTCTTGAAAGGCGTTTTTGAAGAACTCCAAACGTTCATCGTTTTCCCATTCTGCACCATAGTGTTTGGCTAGCAAAAAAAATGCTTCTTATCTTGTCAGGTTTAAGCATTCTGCCTTAAACCTCTGCCTCTTTGTCTTGGCTTTTTCACGCTTGCACTCTTGCTTATTTGCTGTTCTCTTTTGCCCTTTGCCACGAGGACTTGGTTCAATGGTAATGTTGTTGAAGGTAATCAAAACTCCGTAATATATTCGTTACCACGCTCTCGTTTAAACTAATCATGCAGAAGCGAGCAAAACTAACAGCTACTTCAATGTCACGGCTATCACGTGAGGGAATACGAGATCTGGATAGGTTCAAACACAAACGTCTGCTTTTGCACCTAACTACTTGGCGCAAATGTCTGCTTTTGCATTTAAAGCGGAATTTATTATTGCAATAACTCGCTTAAATGTATTGTTACGCTCCTGGGGGCCACAAAAATTGATTTCTTGCAAAATTTACAATACAAATCCGTGTCTAACTAATCTTTGAAGAAAATGTCGAATGTCTGCTTTTGCATTTATACGCTTCAAATGAGGCTTTGAACCACCTTTGAATAACCTTTGAACCAGCTTTAAACCACCTTTCAACCACATTGGACTACTTTTCAACCACCTTTGAATTAGTTTTGAAATACATCTTGAACTAGTGTAATATCTTCCAGCAACTTTGAGAGATGAAATATGAGATACTACTTAGAATACGTTGTTATCTGGATTTTATTAGTTCTAATTCTTTGTGATACGAAGAATAACTGTGAAATAAAATTTCGAGATTTCCAACTTTGAAGCTTTTTGATTTTTTGAAGTTTCCTAATTTACGTTTAGATAGACAGACAGAGAGAGAAGACACACATTGACAATTTTTTAACGCTTGACTGACAATGAGAAGGTTGTCAATTGGATTTTACGAATTCCTAAAATATCCTGTAGAATGACATTTCAAAATTTCAATGTCCAACTTTGCAAATTTCTTCATTCGTTAGTTTTCTTTGTTTAAGGAAAGGTTTGGAAAATCTGTTGACAGATGAGTAGCCCGAATTATTATTTAAGTAACCGCCGCATATGTCATTTAAGGTTGGGTTGATACTCATCTTGAATATATCGACCAACCAAAAGTCTTTTCCTTCCGCCTCCGAAACCATCTCTTAAATTGTAACTTTAAAGGCAAAAAAATTCGAAGTATTTGATAATCACTTGTTTACCATTAAAAATATTCCGTCTTGTAGTATCATAACCCGAAATGGAGGTGCACCATGAAGAGACGGATGAAAAAGTAAGTCACCTCTCCGTAACATTGCCGAATTGCCTTTCATCTTTCTCTTCATGGTGCAGCTTCATTTCGGGTTATAGTACACCTGTCATCATGGAAGGTTGATTCTTACCAGTTGGGATGTTATATGAGCCAGGACACTCCTTATTTGAGGGTGATTGTAAGAACTAGTTATTGTGTAGCGCTCCGGTTTATTTTTATGATAAAATCTACCTAAAAGTGAATCAGTTGTATTTTGTAACTTGTGAGAAGCAATCGAATATAATTCCTGGTTGAGGTCAAAGTTGGTTTTATTTCACTTGCGAAACCCTAAAGCTAACACATATACTACATAATAAACATTTTTATTAATGAGTGTCTTAATAAGGTAAATTTCGAGCACGTGTATCTAAATACCAAACCTACACTCTTGTGGTATTCATAGACGATTAATTTGCTGGAAAACAAATCTTCCAGCGAATAAACTATAGACCAAACTTGTAGTTTCATCATATTGTTACTTTCGGAGGTTTTGCTCGTTGTCAATAACTCTCTATCTAACACGAGGGATATACATTGGCTAATATATTTTATTTAAGAAAACTTCACCTAGCTTTTTTTAACCTTCCGAATGACTCTCCAAGTACTTCGTACTCGAGGTAAAGACTCCAAGGGTGACAAACCAGTATTTCTCTCAAACTTCTTTATTATTCCTCATTTCTTAATAATATTGGACTTAACTCCAAAGCGGTTCAAACGCAAGTCTCCTATCGTTTCTGATTATTGATCGTGGAACTCTCTTACTTATAATTGGATATTCGTGAACTCTACCTTTTATCATGACTGTTCGCGGCACTATCTACGTTCAATTTTAGAGGAAAATTTTCTTCATGTATTTATAAAATCTCAACATGTAAGCCTGGTAGGTCCATATATATACAAGTTTATAAGAAACTGTCGTTGATCTGTTAAGCTTTCATTTTACCTATCTTCCGAAAAAAGAAACAATGGATCTTTGAGAGTTGAAGAGTTCTGATATGGTCTTTCAGCTGATTTGTCTACTAATCAGTAGGATTTATCGGTGAGTAAGATTTCAAGCCGTTAAATCTTCCGGAAAACCTCACTGATTAGTTAGGTAGTAGTATTATAGTATATCTATAGTATTTTTAATAAAATAAGAATAATAAACAAACCGGTAGTTATTTATAACATCCAAATATAAAATCCAATATTTGACCGAGTAGCAAAAGTATCCTCGAATATCGTTATTATTCGACTTCGGTGGCATTATTAACTTCTGACTATTTTTTACATCAAACCCAATCAAACTAATTGTAAGTCAAACCCACCTAATCTGAAATGGATGGAACACTACAGAATTTTCATAAAAAAAAGAAACAGTTTTCAAAAATTCTTCTTCCTAGTCACCAAGAAAAAGTACCGTTAACTTCCCCGAAACGTTAAACAAAGACCACCAAAATTTCCAAGTAACACATCACAAATAACAAGCCGAAAAAGAACCTTTCTTCCTTGTGGTTAGCACCGAAAAATTACTTCTGTTATCTCTTCATTCATACCTTTAGTATTGTTTGCAAAGCCGATGCCAGGTTTTGCACTTAAGCTGTTTTCTTTACCGTTATATAGAAATTCGTACCAAGAAGTGATTACGTCCTAAATATATTTTTTCTAAACATAATTTTTTCTTAAAAGTTTATTTAACACTACTCAATCTTTTAAAATTCATATCTAAAAAACTGATTGCTGTTGAGACTTGAAATTTTATAAGGATTTAGATTAAAACTTAATCTTTATTTATACCAAAAATGATCTCTCTGGGATTTTTAGTTTTTTCAACAGAAACGAAATTCTAACCTAACCTAATGAACATTAAATTGTCAATTAAAAAAATTCATATCTCAGAAACTAATTGTTGTTGAATCTTAAAATTTTAGGTGGGTTAAGATTGAAATTTAATCTTTATTTATACCAAAAATGAACTTTCTAGGACTTTTAGTTTTTTCAACAGAAGCGAAATTTTAACCTAATTTAATGAACATTAAATTGTCAATTAAAAAAATTCATATCTCAGAAACTAATTGTTGTTGAATCTTAAAATTTTAGGTGGATTTAGATTGAAACTTAATTTTTATTTATACCAAGAATGAACTTTCTAGGACTTTTAGTTTTTTCAACAGAAACGAAATTCTAACCTAACCTAATAAACATTAAATTGTCAATTAAAAAAATTCATATCTCAGAAACTAATTGTTGTTGAAACTGAAAATTTTAGGTGGATTTAGATTGAAACTTAATCTTTATTTATACCAAAAATGAACTTTCTAGGACTTTTAGTTTTTTCAACAGAAACGAAATTCTAACCTAACTTAATGAACATGTTTATTAAAAGTTGTCAATTTTTAAAAATTCATATCTCAAAAGTTAATTGTTATTAAAACTTAAAATTTTAGTTGGGTTAAGATTGAAACTTAATCTTTATTTATACTAAAATTGAACTTTCTGGGACTTTTAGTTTTTTCAACAGAAACGAAATTCTAACCTAACTTGATGAACAAAGTTATTAAAACTTGCCAATTCTTAAAAATTCATATCTCAAAAGCTAATTGTTATTGAAACTTAAAATTTTAGGTGGGTTAAGATTGAAATTTAATCTTTATTTGTATCAAAAATGAACTTTCTGGGACTTTTAGTTTTTTCAACACAAACGAAATTCTAAACTAACTTAATGAACAAAGTTATTAAAACTTGCCAATTCTTAAAAATTCATATCTCAAAAGCTAATTGTTATTGAAACTTAAAATTTTAGGTGGGTTAAGATTGAAACTTAATCTTTATTTATACCAAAAATGAACTTTCTGGGACTTTTAGTTTTTTCAACAGAAACGAAATTCTAACCTAACTTAATGAACATTAAATTATCAATTAAAAAAATTCATATCTCAGAAACTAATTGTTGTTGAATCTTAAAATTTTAGGTGGATTTAGATTGAAATTTAGTCTTTATTTTTACCAAAGATAAATTTTCTAGGACTTTTAGTTTTTCCCCTAGAAGAGAAAATGTAATTGTTCTTAAAGAATAAAATCAAAGCTATTTATTGTATATTTAGGGAAGTAAAAAAAGCTTCAAATATTACAATATACTTGTAGATTGAAATTAACGTAACCGTTGTATGTATGTAAAGGCATCGAAGCACATCCTTGACTATTCATCTTCATAACGCTCACTTGATCCGGTAAAACGGGGGGTCGCTGAAAAGCACTCGAAAACGATACGGCCGCCATTGTACGTTCCTCCGCCTCTCAATAACTTTCAATATTTCCGACGGTTCGGAGCCTTTCGGGAGGGAAAAGGGGGCCGAAAGTTTGATGAGGGCGGTGAACATCGGAGCCGAAGTCTGCGTCCGCTCTAATGATCCTCCTTCGTACATTTCGGGGCGAATTTACCACAAAGGGGACCAACCACTCGTCCTCCTCCTCCTCTTCCTCCGTCTCTTCGCGCTCCTCTTTTACAAAAGTTAAGTAGGATGCTCGATTGATTTGGTTTCTTTGAAGGGGAAGGAATCCGAGCGAAAATACAAATTCGTATCGTATTATTGCGTTTGCACCACCTGTTTGTAAAAAGTTTTTTTTGAAATGGTATTCAATTCATGAAATCTTGTTTTAATTGAAAAGGTTTTAAAGGAATCAAAAGTTAAGATGTTAGTTAAAATTTTTTTAGTTTTAAAGTGTTTTTATTGTAAAAAATAGAAGTTATAAGAGATTATTTATTATCTACTTTTTTATTTTTTATTTTATGTATTTTTTTTATTTTATTTTTTTTTTGAAAGTGTATATAGAAGTATTTAGCGCGAACGAAAACTACTGACAGGATAAAAAAAGATTTAAAAAAAGGACGTGGCATCGCTAACAAACTAGCAACGTTCGCTGCGCTCGGATTTTCTGGGTCCGGACGGTTTGGAAACAATAATAAAGGTGGAACTTTGGAATTAATCTTTCCAGCTCATTATCCTAATTTTAATCGGCTTAAAAAGACCCGGACCATTGTTGTTTCAACGCGTAAATAGGCGTTTCGTAGTATTACGAAAAACGATCTATATATCTTTAACAGAAAACTTTCACTTTTATAAATTCCTCACTTTATTTATATAAAATACATATTTTTTTAACCTTATTTTAAAGAAGACAGTTTAATATATCTGTGATTAAAAAATCTTTTCTTGATTTCTATAAATAAGTTGGAATGATTTTTTTTTTTACTTGGTCAATTTTATGACTATAGTAATTTTAAACTATTAATAATTCCTAAATATTTCTTTGAATAGAACAAAATTAATATTGACTATTCACTCGAAATATTTAATATACGAAGGGTTAGGTTGTTGGGTGGTTTGAGTTGGGTTGGGAGATGGATTTTCATGTCGGTCTTGTTGAATGCGCATTGAGGAAAAAGTAATCCGCGGGAAATTCTAATATAGAACCGACCGCTAATCCGAAAGTGGAGGAGCCCCGGGTACAATGGAGCGACACTTGTAGGCATGTTCATTTGGCATTTGGCTAGCTAATAAAACGCGACGCTGCCTGAAACCACTCGACGACGACCGCGCGCGCGGCTTTTGTAAGTTGAGCTTTATTAAAGCGCCGATAAACGCGCGAGTTTGCCAAAAGGACCCACCTACTATACTACACGCTATAGAAGTTCGTTCTACAAACAATCAAACACCCTCCATATGAAATATTAAAATGAAGCAGGTGGAAAATGTTTTATTTCAAATCCTTTAATGTTTAAGAATATAATTTTAAATGGAATGTTAAATTTTTTTTTGTATGGAAAACTAAAAGTCAAAAAATTAATTTATTTTTACCAACTTCCCAAAACATTTACATTTACAATTATTTTAATCTCTCCTAACAATGTTAATTGAATTATCTGTTTTGATTTCAGAGGTGGAAGTAAATGTGGCCTAACAGTCTTACATCTGGGTAAGTACTCATTAAAATATTAATTGCAAAAAGTAAAATAACCCAGGTCATTTTATACAAAAAAGTTTATAATAAAAGAAATTTTTTTTAAAAACAAGGGTTTTATTCAAGGACAAAAACAAATATTTTACCAAACCAATAATTTTACTAACAATAAGCAAAAATTACAAAAACTGCAAAGTGACCACCTTGAGCTCGGATGCAAGAATCTAATCTTCTCCTTATTAGATTCATTGACAGGCGAACTCTCTCAAAAACACTAAGATCAGTTTTGATTGAGTTACACCCAACAATGATTCGATTTCTTAAGTCTTCTACGTTTTCCAATGGAGTACATACATACATACACCAAGAACTTTAAATGACCCCACAGGAAAAAATCCAGGGGATTTAAGTCCGGGGATCGTGCAGGCCATAAGTATAATCTCGGCCAATGCGATTTCCATATGCTTGTATTAAGAAATCACCATCTACTTGACTAAATTGGTGCGCCATCTTGCATATACCACATTGCATCACTAATTGCTAAAAATCGCTCCAGAAAACCAAGAAGCGTGTTTTCTAAAAAGTTGCGATACTCTTCGGTAAGTCTTCCTGGTAAAAATACCGGCCTAATTAGGCAGTCATACAATTCCAAGCCTAATGTTTAAAGAAAACTGATGTTGAAAACGATCTTCAACAATTTTGGATTTTCATCATACCATACATGATTATTATGGAAATTGAGTATTACATTTCTTGAAAATTTCGCTTTATTGGTGAACAAAATCAACATCTAGAATTGAGGGATTTCATTTTCTGCAAAAGCCAGAATGCAATGCGAGGAGTAAAATCAGCAAGAAGCTTGAACGCGTTTTATATGAAATGGGTACAACAAATTTTCAAAATGTACCAAATATTCCCATTACTTACATTCAAAGCGTTAGCAATTTTTTGAGTAGAAGTACCTTGATCTTCTTCTATCATGACTAGCACATCCTCTACCATCACTACCGTTCTTGATGTCCTTGACTTTCCTGCTCTTTCATTTCGTCTAAATGTGTTTCATAAAAACGCCGATGAATACTTTCGAAAGTTTTTCTATCGGGAGCAATACGACCAAGAAATCTTTCGGTATACAACCGCCTAACTTCTAATGCATTGCCATCAGCAAGTCCATAAATGTAGTGCATGTCGGTCATCTCCGTATTATAGCGATTGATGATAAGGAAATTCAGCAAAACACATACAAAATTATTAACCCTTAAGTACCGACGCACAGTGGGACGAAACTGAAAAATAGTGGACATCGGTGTTTTCTATTTTTCTACGATGGTTTTCTTTACATGGTTATTTGTATTTACATACGTATATATATGTGTGTGCATATAACCATAAAATACCCTCATATACAGGGTGTTCATAATACAAATATCAGTGTTGAACAATTGGTCCGCAATATGTTGACCATAGACTAATTACATATTCCACACAATATTAGACAATGTCAGTAAAATGTTGCTTAAATAATATACAGGGTGTTTGAGTTGAACAAATCGAATTATCTTGAAAGCTACGGGTACGACGAATTTGCAATTTTATATATAGGTTTAATACATAGTAATCTGTACCTTGAAAATATTTTCAAACGTTTATGATATCCGGTTATACCGGAAGTAGCTAACGAATTCTATTTTTTGAAGGAATATCTATTTTCCGTTGCAACAATTAATGAATAGATAATTTTACTTGATTTTTGGCATGAATTAAATTGGATCTTTTTAATTATTCAAGCGTATGAGAGTGTCTTTCAGGTCATTTCTTTTTTCGTAAGTTGGTCAGTTTCAGAGAAAACGTGTTATGGGGACTTTTATAATAGAAAATTCACTATCAAAAAAAAGTTAACAAACATAAGAAAAAAAAACGAACATAACAAATAGTAGTAAAAAATCAAACAGCAATTAGAAGATGTAGTCGCGATAACCATATTAGAACCCTAAACAACACAAAAATATTTAACATAATGAACATCAATCAGTAATTTCATGCAGATTATAGTATAATTGAGGAGGAACTAAAAACAAAAAACAATTGATACCATGAAGCATTAGCCATGTCCATAACGTCTGGACAACGGACCGTTAAGGGTTAAAAAGGATGACTATTACTGATATTATTAATAATTGATTAACTCACACCTCAACAGTTAATGAAAGTAAAAAAAGTAAATTTGGCAAACAAATTAAAACATAAAATAACACAAAAATAATTGTTGATCAATCAATTGGCTCAGATCAAAACAGGACAGGTAACGAAAGTAAAAAAAAGTAACTTTGCCGAACATATTAAAACAGAAAAGAACGCAGAAATGATTTTTAATGGGTTAGTTAGCTCAGGTCATAGGAGAACAGATAAAGAAAGTAAGAAAAGTAACTTTGGCGAGCATATTAAAACAGAAAACAACGCAGAAATGATTTTTAATGGGTTAGTTAGCTCAGATCATAGCAGAACAGACAAAGAAAGTAAGAAAAGTAACTTTGGCGAACATATTAAAACAGAAAACAACGCAGAAATGATTTTTAATGGGTTAGTTAGCTCAGGTCATAGCAGAACAGACAAAGAAAGTAAGAAAAGTAACTTTGGCGAACATATTAAAACAGAAAACAACGCAGAAATGATTTTTAATGGGTTAGTTAGCTCAGGTCATAGCAGAACAGATAAAGAAAGTAAAAAAGTAATTTTGGAGAACATATTAAAACAGAAAACAACACAGAAATGATTATTAATGGGTTAATTGGCTCAAATTTGAAAATGATCAAGAGCTAATTGATATGGCAAAAAAACTTACAACATAACAGATAATGAAGATAATAAATGCCTGCGACAAAGGCAATAAAAGTAATGGTAACAAACACAAGTATTAAATAACAAAGCAATACAAAAATGTACAACAAGTTGAACGTTTGTTAGCAAATTACAAACAGAAATATGAAGGAGTGTTTCAATGAATAATGAACCAACTACGTGCCCGTTATAAAAATTATTCGGCTTCTGAAGTTTGTCCCTCGCCCATTTCATTATGTAATAATAGCTGTTCTGCATCTGGAAATAAATATGATGGCTTATAACGCGAATATTTGGGCCTAATGCTCGATATTCTTTGTCAAGATTCTTTTTAGTTTTCGGGAATGGCCCTCACGGAATTTTCTAAAATCTTTATTTCTTGCTTCCTCTGATAATTCTCCTATTGGTAACATTGAAAAGTATTTGCAAATCTCGGCCCCATGAATTAATAATTTATGCACACTTGACGACATGTAGTATCACCCATAAATATCCTTTGGGCGGACACGGACGGACAAGAAATCGGTAGTTCTTCATAATAGACACCATAACTAATCCACCTGTGGTAATAGTTCGCTGAGCACTTTTGAGCATTTCTCTTAAATGCTTGGAAAAAATCACTTATCAGTTGAAAAACAGCGCTTCGGTACAAATAACATCGAAAATATCCTTTGGTCGGACACGGACGGAAAAGATATCGGTAGTTCCTCATAATAGACACCATAACTAATCCACCTCTGGTAATAGTTCGCTGAGCACTTTTGAGCATTTTTCTTAAATGCTTGGAAAACATCACTTTTCAGTTGAAAAACAGCGTTTCGGGATGTATAACATCGAAAATATCCTTTGATCGGACACGGACGGAAAAGATATCGGTAGTTCTTCATAATAGACACCACAACTAATCCACCTGTGGTAATAGTTTGCTGAGCACTTTTGAGCATTTTTTTATAATCGTCGAAATATTTTACATTTTGAGTACGTTTTGACGTAATCGTCTTTTTTTGATATTTCTCAAGAACATACTTATAAGCATAGGTAGGTATGTATTTGGATATCCCAAAACATTACTCTAACATCGGAGATAAACAGATTTCCCTTAACTAGATTACTAACAGAGATATTTAGGTATAAACTTTGTCATAATTACGGTACTAATATTAAGTGATTTATAACTGTCGAATTCAAGTAACTTCAAAGCTGTTTACAGCTTCGTAAAAGCGCTTTTAAGGTCATTTTATAATGAAATGAACACTTTTCTATAGATTAGCAGAAAAAAATAGTACATATTCGAATTTCCGATTTTTATAAAATGTCCACCTTTTTACGATATCGTCCCACTGTGCGACGTCAGAAAATTGGAACATAACCAACGACCGTCGGTCCTTGAGACCGCTATTTTATTTTGGCCGTTTTTAACCATTTCTTTTGCTTTTTACACTTTAAGGTAACCAAAATCTTCTTTGATACAAATGCATACAGCATATTCAAACCTTACGAGTTTACTAGTGAAACAAAAGTTTATAAAACTAGTATTTAATCTACCCTGCTTTCCATTATATATTGCAATAAAAGTAGAGTGTGATATCTGAATTTTATTTATTTAGGGTTGATATATTGGTAAAATTGTACTAAAAAATATCACTGTATTGTTGTGAGCTATTATCCAAAAGTCATAATTTAATTGAAAGTACGATAGAGAGATAGGTATATGTAAATAAAAATGAAAAGTAAAAAAGTATGTATTCAAAAAACCTACAAGAAAATTTTTAAAAACTAACAGCAGTCTTTACATATTTTTTGGGAACATTGGAAACAAATTGGACTCTCGCATGAGGTACAGATGTACTGTGTCTTTCTCTTTTTTTTTGGTAAGGGCATATCGAACATGTTTTTCTTTTCAAGAGTTAGCCTTAATCATCGACAACCGGCGCGTCGACATCTATAGAATATCCTCGACAAGTCAAAATACGTCTCATGATTTGACGAGTTTCACGATTCATAGTATTTGCTACCCTTCGTTTCATTTCTGGTATTACTAACGAGAACGCAAGATCTTTCATAAATTGCAATCGAGGTAGTTCAAGATTTTCTGTAAAACGTAAAGTACAAACGTGTTTACAACGCTGATATCTATAATTCGAAAAAATATAGCCATTGGCCATCTTCTAGTTCTTCTTGCTGTGCTATATTCGCTACATTTTTCATCACAGGCTGTGTGATGCATAGAACTAACTAAAATGGCTGCTTTCAGGCTTTCTTTGAATTCAGGCGGAATCTCTCTTTTATTTTTTTTATGGTTCCAACATAAGTAACTCCTCTGCTCCTCTAAATATCGATTAGTTCAATTGAAATAAACCAATTGTCTGTCGAAATATTTCGATTTGTGTTGTAAATGGGAGTTGGAAGTCGTAAAACAGACTGAGTAGGTTTTTGGTACCTTCTTTCGCGATCTGTTAAAGTCTGACCATCCGAATTTTTGCCCAAATACAAGTAGCCATTAAAAAATTATTATTTCTGCTATCTCTCTAAAATTTGTCGAAGTACATATACTTTTAATGGTCGGTACTTAAGGGTTAATCAAATGTCATTCAATGTCAATGAATAAAACAGAACTGTTTCAAAATATGTAAATTTTTACTGCTTTTTTTAATTAAACTAGTTTAGTTTTATTTTTAGTATTTTTCTAAAAAAAATTTATTGTTTTTGGTTGAATTGATCAACATTTTGGTAACTTTGGTGGAAACTTTACGAATTTATTAAGTTTTTGGTGGAATTAAAAAAAAATTGGTAAATTTTTGTTGGAATTTTTACAAATTTTGTAAGTTTTTTGGTGGAATTTTTAAAAAATTCATTACTTTTGCTAGAATTATGAAAAATTTTAGTAACTTTGGTAGAATTTTTATGAATTTACTAAGTTTTTGATGGAATTTTCAAGGTTTTGGTTAATTTTTAATGAAATTGTTTCTAACTTGATTGATTTTTGGTGGAATTTTAAAGGAATTTGGACATTTTGGTGGAATTTAAAAAAAAATTGGTAGAGTTTTTGGTAGAATTGTTAAAAATGTTGACAATTTCGATGTAATTTTTAGGATTTTTGTAAGTTTTTGGTGGAATAAAAAAAAATTCAGTAAGTTTTGGGTGTAGTTGTTAAATATTTTAATAGCTTTGGTGGAATTTTTGCGAATTTTATTCATTTCTGGTGGAATTTTAAAAAAATTCAGTGTTTTTGGTAAAATTCTTATGAATTTAGTAAGTTTTTGGTGGAATTTTTAAAAAATTCAGTATGTTTTTGGTGGAATTATCAAAAATTTTGATAACATTGGTGGAATTTTTGCGAATTTTATTCATTTCTGGTGGAATTAAAAAAAAACAGTGTTTTTGGTAAAATTCTTATGAATTTAGTAAGTTTTTGGTGGAATTTTTGCAAATTGTATTAATTTTTGGTGGAATTTTTAAAAAATTCAGTATGTTTTTGGTGGAATTATCAAAAATCTTGATAACACTGGTGGAATTTTTGCGAATTTTATTCATTTTTGATGGAATTTTTAAAAAATTCAGCGTTTTTTTATAGAATTTTTACGAATTTAGTAAGTTTTTAGTGAAATTTTTCCAATTTTATTAATTTTTGGTGGAGTTTTTATAAAATTTGTTTTTGATGGAATTGTTAAAAAAGTTGATAACTTTGGTGGAATTTTTATTTACTTTAATCATTTTTGGTGGAATTGTTAAAAATATTGGTAATTTTAGTAGAACTTTTATGAATTTGGTAAGTTTTTGGTGGTATTTTTTAAAAATCAGTAAGTTTTTGGTGGAATTATTCAACATTTTTGTAGCTTTGGTGGAAAATTGAAAAAATGTAGTACGTTTTTGGTGGAATTGTTAAAAATGTTGGTAACTTTGGTGGAATTTTTACGAATATAGTAAGTTTTTCGTGGAATTTTTATCAATTTTATTGATTTTGAGTGGAATTTTTAAAAAATTCACCGGTTTTAGTAGAATTGTTCCCAAATTTAATAATTTTTGGTGAAATTATATTCAATTTAACTAACTTTTGTGGAATTTTTATTATTACTTTTTTATTTTTGTGGAATTTTTAAGAATCTAATTAATTCTTGACGAAATCAATCTTAATTTTAGTATATTTTTAAAAATTCAGTTTTTGGTGGAATTTGTTAAAAAATTTTGATAGCTTTGGTGGAATTTTTACAAATTTTATAAGTTTTTGGTGGAATTATTAAAAATTTTAGTAGCTTTGGTGGAATTTTTACAAATTTATTTAAATTTTTGGTGATATTTTCAAGAATTTAATTAGTTTTTAGTGAAATTTATTCGAATTTTTGCTCTGCATAAATTAAATATTTGATAATTATTAATAAACCGATTGTTTTGACATTTCATGTGGCATTAGCGTGGTTAGATTAGAATAATAACGTTTATGAAAATTGAACCAACTGTTTTATCGGCCCAAATCGAAAATGACGGAAAACGGGGACTTCGTTTAGGGCTTAAATCGGCCGTTTCGGGTCCAAAGGAGCCCCGATTCGCATATAACGTTGCGTTATAAAGCCGTTCAGAAGGTTAGCTTGAAGCAGAGTCGCGGAGCCGGTGGCTTTTTGGACAAAAAGTGCGTTCGAAAATTAACGAAAATGACAGGCGGACGATCGAGAATTTTAATTTCAATTAGGGCTACCGCAACGTCTTTCGATTTTCAGGGCCGTTTTTCCCAAAATCGGTCACGGACCCCCCAAAATCGTCGAGGAGGTGAAGATAATGGTCGGCAGAATGACGTAAAATCATTGAATCGTCCGGAAAGCGATTTCCAAAAAAAACTATTAAAAAAAGAGCTAGGCGCCTGCGGCGCCCTCTTTTAAAGAGGCGCTGCTTGCTTACTACTTTAATATATTATAACTTCAACACTCTGTAGATCGGTAACGAAACGTTTCCAGACCATGTTTATTATAAACTTTTTTGTGTAAAATGATCTGGACAACCACCCCCTTTAATATTGCCGCATCTTTTTTAAACACCATGTACATTTTTTTTTTTGGTAAATTGAACTGAATTATTTTTATTGAATTGATGTTATAAATAAAATTAGTTTTTATAGATTGTGAGGGTGGTTCGTTGTAGTGATTTGTCCGTCTCGGGTGGAGCCGTTACCCGACCCTAATCTTTTACGGTTGTTATCTCAACTCTCCAGTGGCAATGTACATAACAGGGCTGTTGATGGTCATCGGAGGGCTGCCGGCGAGAGTGCGGTGTTAGATAAGGACCCTTTCTATCCCATGACTAGACAACTCTATTAGCGGCGCGTGCCTCACCCTGTTTATTGTTTTTATTATCGCGCCCTTTTTACATTCATCGATTTCGATCTTCGACCATTAATTTATCTTTCCATTAAAACTCATCATCTTCATACAAATTATCTTCATACAAATTATCTTTATACAAGTCATCTTTATACAACCCATCTTCATAAAATTAATCTACATAAAACTCTCTTTGTTCTTCGGAATAAACTTTCTAAAAACTTTCTCGTTTCTTAGAAATAAAATGTCACCCAAACGTAATCCAAAATTTATAAACGACACGATACTCGTTGAAGACTAAGTTGACAAAGAGGTAAAGATGTGATTCAGGTACCGAAAAAAGACGCCTCGTCTCCTAATATCCAGGTCAGTCGATCCAGACCCTGGAAAAACTACGATTCTAGATATTACTTGTTTAAAACGTATTATAATCTGGCTTAATCTGGCATGGTATGACGTACCCTTTGTACCGGGGGATTAAGAGCCTTCGGCGACGCTTAAGGTGTGACTCCGGTACCGGTCGAAATTTGATCCCGATGCCATCGTCAAGGACAATAAGGACGACCGGGGGAATCGGGGACAAGCTGATGAAATTGGACGCTCGTCGACAGATTTAGACTTTGATTCCTTTTTTATAACAACCCCTCTTTTATTACCCTTTTTAACAATTAGTTTTAGAAAATATTTCATATTCTTAAAAGTTTCATATTCTTAAAAATTTTAAATGGGTGTAAATTAAATACCCAGTATTACACTTGAATGTAAAGTAGACATACACGGTATATTATTTAATTCCTCAGTAAAAAACTAACCGCTCAGTATTAATATAAATATTCAGTACGGAAGCTAAATGACAAAAATGTTAAATGCAGAGTCAATATACTAAACCCTCAGTAAAAATCGTAAATATTCAGTACAAATCTTAACTGTCAATTATACCAAATAATCAGCAAAAAATTGAAACTACTTTTAAAAAAATAATATGCTCATTTCAAAACTCAACAAAACTTGAACAAATTTAAAAAATCGTACTGAGGCTAGTTCTGGAAATTCAGAAAAAAATTTTAAATAGAAATACATTAATCCATCTATTTTATGCTAAACAAATCAAATTTATCGTAGCTGTTTCCAAAAAAATTTAAAAAATTCCCAAAGTTATCGACGATTTTCGAACCTAAAAAAATTTGAACAAATTTGAAAAATCTCATTGAGCTTATTTAAGAAAATTTTGAAAAGCTTTTTTAAATAGAAATACATTAACATATCTATTTTATGTTAAACATGTCAAATTTACTGTAACTGTTTCCGAAAAAATTAAAAAAATTCCCAAAGTCATCAATGATTTTTGGCCAAATTCAATATAACCTGAAAATTTTTAAAAAATCGCACTGAGCTTATTTATGAAAATTTTGAAAGGATTTTTGGAATAGGAATATATTAAAGTATCTACTTTATGTTAAACAAATCAAATTTACTGTAGCTGTTTCCAAAAAAATAAAAAAAAAAAATCCAGTCATCGATAATTTTCGAATTTAGTATAAATTAAAGAATTTTGAAAAATCGCTTTAAATCGAGTTTATTTATGAAATTTTTTAAAAGATTTTTGAAATAGGAATATATTAAAGCATCTATTTTTTATAAAACCAATCAAATTAACTGTAGCTGTTCCTAAAAAAAAACCAAAGTCATCGACGATTTTTACCCAAACTAAATATAACTTGAACAAATTTAAAAAATCGTGCTGAGTTTATTTATGAAAATTTTGAAAAGATTTTTTAAATAGAAATACATTAAAGCATCTATTTTATGCTAAATAAATCAAATTCGTTGTAACTGTTCTCAGAAAACATAAAAAAATTCCCAAAGTCATCGATGATTTTTTCCCAAATTCAACAAAATTTGAACAAATTTGAAAAATCTCATTGAGTTTGTTTATGAAAATTTTGAAAAGATTTTTTGAATAGAAATTGGTTAAAGTATCTGTTTTATGTTAAACAAATCAAATTAATTGTAGTTGTTCCCAAAAAAATTTAAAAAATTCCCAAAGTCATCGATAATTTTTGCCTGAACAAAAAAACACTTTCTTCGTGTTCACTTTCTCTTTCATCACTCTCGTAATGAGATATTTCATTCATTTTTAATCTAAAATTTTGATAAACAATTTTGAGGTTAGATGAACACATTGTAATTCTTTACTGGGAGTTATTGAATTTCATACTATGCTTTATATGTTTAACATTTCAAATATTTTACTGAGCATTTTTTGTTTTTATACTTAACATGTTTAAAATTAAATGCTGAGCGTTTAGTATTTTTTACTGAGCAATAAGGTATAAAAATACTGAGCATTTAGATACGATCCATTTTAAATTCTTAATAACTATATATCTCATTTTCCTATCGTTCTCCAAATTCTCATAATCAAACGTACAGGTTTTTATATGTTAATTTAAAGAAGACATTTTAAACTACTTTTGACAAAAAAAAATTTCTTTTAATTTCTATAAATAAGGTTGGAATGATTTTTTAGAGTTGACTAATTTTTCCATTAATGAGGTTATGTCTAAATGTAGGGTGTTAGAAAAAAAATCCTATCACAAAATTTTCATAATAAAACATATAGATTTTTATATGTTATCTTAAAGAAGACATTTTAGTCTATCTTTAAACTTCAAATCTTTTTTTTATTTCTATAAATAAAGTTGAGATGATTTTTTAAAGTTGACCAATTTTTCGTAAATTTTCAGATTTAGAAAAAAATTCATATTTCCAAATTTTTATAATAAAATACAAATATTTATATGTTATTTTAAAGAAGATATTTTAACCTACTTTTAATTAAAAAAACTTTTTTTTATTTCTATAAATAAGGTTGGAATGATTTTTTAAAGTTGACTAATTTTTCCATTAATGAGGTTATGTCAAAATGTAGGGTTTTAGAAAAAAAATCTTTTCTCAAAATTTTCATAATAAAACATATAGATTTTTATATGTTATTTTAAAGAAGACATTTTAATCTATCTTTAAACATAAAATCTTTTCTTGATTTCTATAAATAAAGTTGGGATGATTTTTTAAAATTCACCAACTTATTCAAAGTTAACTAATTTTTCTTCAATTTTCAGATTTAGAAAAAAAAATCATATGTTCTAATTTTTATAATAAAACATAAATATTTATATGTATGTTATTTTAAAGAAGACACTTTAACTTATTTTTAGTTAAAAAATCTTTTCGAATTATTTCATCAAATAATCAAAATTAGAAAAGAAAATTGTATTCTAAGTTTCTTTGAAAATTCCTACAAAAAAAAAATTTAATCCAATCCCATTATAAACTCTTTC
The DNA here is from genome assembly GCA_036711955.1 of Digitonthophagus gazella. Taxonomy (NCBI): domain Eukaryota; kingdom Metazoa; phylum Arthropoda; class Insecta; order Coleoptera; family Scarabaeidae; genus Digitonthophagus; species Digitonthophagus gazella. Next base: position 2,668,382 of record JASCIT010000003.1, read on the forward strand.
CATCTGCTTTTACCTTTCTTTCTCGTTTCGTTCCTTTTAAAAAGCCGTTTCGTTCCTTTTTATATTTACCAAATCCCATTCACTTTGTGTCCTTTCTTTCCTCTCAGACAGCAAGGAGCCGACTCGAACAAAGTACCAAGGATGTAGAAAATTCGGGGATTCCAAGAACGCTCGGGTTGTTTGTAACTAACATGCTCGATTGGATACTAAAATTGAATGGTTACTTTGAAGAAGCCGATCTTTAACTAATTTCTTATTAAAAAAATTAAAATTATAACTTTAAATCTAGTTTGATAACAATTCCACCAAAAATGTACTAAATTTTTTCAATTTTCCACCAAAGCTACAAAAATGTTGAATTTCACTAAAAACTAATTAAATTCTTGAAAATATCACCAAAAATTTAAATAAATTTGTAAAAATTCCACCAAAGCTATCAAAATTTTAATAATTCCACCAAAAACTTATAAAATTTGTAAAAATTCCAGCAAAGCTATCAAAATTTTTAACAATTCCACCAAAAACTTGCTGAATTTTTAAAAAATATACTAAAATTAAGATTAATTTCGTCAAGAATTGATTAGATTCTTAAAAATTTCACAAAAATAAAAAAGTAACAATAAAAATTCTACAAAAGTTAGTTAAATTGAATATAATTTCACCAAAAATCATTAAATTTGGAGACAATTCTACTAAAAACTTAGTGAATTTTTTAAAAACTCCACCCAAAATCAATAAAATTGGTAAAAATTCCACGAAAAACTTACTATATTCGTAAAAATTCCACCAAAGTTACCAACATTTTTAACAATTCCACCAAAAACGTACTAATTTTTTCCAATTTTCCACCAAAGCTACAAACATGTTGAATAATTCCACCAAAAACTTACTGATTTTTAAAAAATACCACCAAAAACTTACCAAATTCATAAAAATTCTACTAAAATTACCAATATTTTTAACAATTCCACCAAAAATGATTAAAGTTAATAAAAATTCCACCAAAGTTATCAACTTTTTTAACAATTCCATCAAAAAGGTACTAAATTTTATAAAAATTCCACCTAAAATTAATAAATTTGGAAAAATTTCACTAAAAACTTACTAAATTCGTAAAAATTCCATAAGAAAACACTGAATTTTTTAAAAATTCCATCAAAAATGAATAAAATTCGCAAAAATTCCACCAAAGTTATCAAAATTTCTGATAATTCCACTAAAAACATACTGAATTTTATAAAAATTCCGCCAAAAATTAATACAATTTGTAAAAATTCCACCAAAAACTTACCAAATTCATAAGAATTTTATCAAAAACACTGATTTTTTTTTATTCCACCAGAAATTAATAAAATTCGCAAAAATTCCACCAATGTTATCAACATTTTTAATAATTCCACCAAAAACGTACTGAATATTTTAAAAATGCCACCAAAAACTTACTAAATTCATAAGAATTTTACCAAAAACGCTGAATTTTTTTAAAATTCCACCAGAAATGAATAAAATTCGCAAAAATTCCACCAAAGCTATTAAAATATTTAACAACTACACCCAAAACTTACTGAATTTTTTTTATTCCACCAAAAACTTACAAAAATCCTAAAAATTACACCGAAATTGTCAACATTTTTAACAATTCTACCAAAAACTTACCAAATTCATAAAAATTCTACTAAAATTACCAATATTTTTAACAATTCCACCAAAAATGATTAAAGTTAATAAAAATTCCACCAAAGTTATCAACTTTTTTAACAATTCCACCAAAAAGATACTAAATTTTATAAAAATTCCACCAAAAATTAGTAAAATTGGAAGAATTTCACTAAAAAGTTACTAAATTCGTAAAAATTCCACAAAAACACTGAATTTTTTAAAAATTCCAGCAAAAATGAATAAAATTCGCAAAAATTCCACCAATGTTATCAAAATTTTTGATGATTCCACCAAAAACATACTGAATTTTATAAAAATTCCACCAAAAATTAATACAATTTGTAAAAATTCCACCAAAAACTTACTGAATTCATAAGAATTTTATCAAAAACACTGATTTTTTTTTATTCCACCAGAAATTAATAAAATTCGCAAAAATTCCACCAATGTTATCAAAATTTTTGATAATTCCACCAAAAACATACTGAATTTTTTAAAAATTCCACCAAAAACTTACTAAATTCATAAGAATTTTACGAAAAACACTGAATTTTTTTAAAATTCCACCAGAAATGAATAAAATTCGCAAAGATTCCACCAATGTTATCAAAATTTTTGATAATTCCACCAAAAACATACTGAATTTTATAAAAATTCCACCAAAAATTAATACAATTTGTAAAAATTCCACCAAAAACTTACTAAATTCATAAGAATTTTATCAAAAACACTGATTTTTCTTTATTCCACCAGAAATTAATAAAATTCGCAAAAATTCCACCAATGTTATCAACATTTTTGATAATTCCACCAAAAACATACTGAATTTTTTAAAAATTCTACCAAAAACTTACTAAATTCATAAGAATTTTATCAAAAACACTGATTTTTCTTTATTCCACCAGAAATTAATAAAATTCGCAAAAATTCCACCAATGTTATCAAAATTTTTGATAATTCCACCAAAAACGTACTGAATTTTATAAAAATTCCACCAAAAATTAATACAATTTATAAAAATTCCACCAAAAATGAATAAAGTTCGCAAAAATTCCACCAAAGTTTTTTTGATAATTCCACTAAAAACAAACTGAATTTTATAAAAATTCCACCAAAAATTAATACAATTTGTAGAAATTCCACCAAAAACTTACTAAATTCATAAGAATTTTATCAAAAACATTGATTTTTTTTTTCCACCAGAAATGAATAAAATTCGCAAAAATTCGACCAAATGTTATCAAAATTTTTGATAATTCCACCAAAAACATACTGAATTTTATAAAAATTCCACCAAAAATTAATACAATTTGTAAAAATTCCACCAAAAACTTACTAAATTCATAAGAATTTTATCAAAAACACTGATTTTTCTTTATTCCACCAGAAATTAATAAAATTCGTAAAAATTCCACCAAAGCTATTAAAATATTTAACAACAACACCCAAAACTTACTGAATTTTTTTTATTCCACCAAAAACTTACAAAAATCCTAAAAATTACACCGAAATTGTCAACATTTTTAACAATTCTACCAAAAACTTACCAATTTTTTTTAAAATTTCACCAAAATGTCCAAATTCTTTTAAAATTCCACAAAATATTAATCAAATTAGAAACAATTTCATTAAAAATTAACTAAAACCTTGAAAATTCCATCAAAAACTTAGTAAATTAATAAAAATTCCACCAAAAAACTTAGAAAATTTGTAAAAATTCCACCAAAAATCAATCAAATTAGAAACAATTTCATTAAAAATTAACTAAAACCTTGAAAATTCCATCAAAAACAGTAAATTCATAAAAATTCCACCAAAGTTACTAAAATTTTTAATAATTCTACCAAAAATAATGAATTTTTTAAAAATTTCATCAAAAAACTTACAAAATTTGTAAAAATTCCACCAAAAATTTACCAATTTTTTTTTAAATTCCACCAAAAATTTACCAATTTTTGTTTTAAATTCCACCAAAAACTTACTAAATTCGTAAAGCTTCCACCAAAGTTATCAAAATGTTGATCAATTCAACCAAAAACAATAAATTTTTTTAGAAGAATACTAAAAATATTAAACTAGTTTCTTATTAAAAAAAATTAAAATTAAAACTTTAAGTCTAGTTTGATTCTTAACAACCCTTAAAATCCTTAAACAGAAGGGCGTATAGAATTGAATTATATCTCCGATCCTCCTCTTGATAAGGTTAATGATGCACCATTAGTCCTTTAACGTGGGGTTACGCCATGAACCGTTTCAATCCGAGATATTTGCAAATAAACGGGGCTAAAGGGGGTCGTTAACGAGTTGGTTTTTGGAACCGAGATGGTAATTCATAGATGACAGCAGATGGTACTTAGCGTGCTCCATTTAGTGGAGTAGCTTTGATCAAGGATCTATTAATCGGTACGACATGTGTCGGTGGATTCGTCGAAAAATGTTAAGTCCTGCTGGTTCGTTTGTAATAGGGTGGAAGGTGAAGGGCGGAGGATAATCTTCTTACCGGTGCACTTTGCAGGAATAGTTGTACTAATTAGGGTAGATAAGATGTGATTAAAATAGGTAAAATGAAATGAGGGTGAAAGAAATTAGGTGTAATGAGATGGATGAAAATTTTTTTATTGAAACTGACCAATTTTTTGATGTAGTTTTATTATTGTTGTGAATTCTAGATGCCCAGAAAACGATTTGTCATTTCCCGGATTTGGTACAACTTGTCCTGGAAATCCCTCCGGAATGGCTTACTTAAAGTCCGGCCCATATCCAGTTCCGGGTCTAGGGTTACATGGATTGCCAGTTGACGCACTACATACGTCCATGAGCTATCCAGGAGGTAATTACTTCATACATTTTTTAAATTCTTACTCCATTCTTCTAAAACACATCCAAATATTTTACAAATCAAATCATATTTAATCACCAAAGTATTAAAATAATCAGATTATTTCATATCTTTAATCGTATTTAATACTTTAAACAGATTTGTAATAATAATAATCAAGGATAGAAATAACTAAGCTTAACCATAATACTAGGTGAGGTGACAAAAATGGGAATTTTGCGGTCAACGAACGTCGCGTCAATAAATATTTAACATACCGTTTATCGTAATTTCGGCGATATTATAAATTGATACATTAAAACGTATTAAAACGTGAGTGGGTAAAATATATCGTCGAATTCGGTGGAGCCGCGAATCGATTTTTTAATTATTGCCATCGGGACGAACGGACGGATGAGCGTTCGGTCGTTCAGCGTTAATTGAAACGGTATAATTTAAAATAATTGACCCAAATACGCGATTATCGTATATATAAATAATTTCAATTACAAATATGTTTAACCGCACAAACAGGGCTTATGGAATTATAAACAAATACGTCGGCGACCGGGCGGATGCCGCCGAAAACCATCGGTTTTATGTGTGCGATGTGCGCGATGTGCGCGCACACACACAACGGCGACGGACGAACGCCCCCCGACTCTCGGAACGGTTTTATTCTATATCGCTAATCGCATTTTCGGATTTTCGGCGAACGAACGGTTTGCTTTCCAAATGCCGTGAGCTGTCGGAAAATTGTTAGCTTTTATCACTCATTTCTCTACTTTCTAACTATTATTATTCTCATTCTAGAAAATGAAAATAATCTTTTTTAACTGTATTGTTTGTAATGAATTTATAATATGAAACTAGTTTCTAAGTTATAGCTTTTTTATTATCAAAAATTGAAAAAAATGTCTAGAATAAAAAATGTTTATAATTAAAAAAGGTATAAATTTTATTTGAAAAAATTTTTTCCATCCAATTTAGTTTTTGCATTATTTAAGATTAAAGTTGAAAGATTGACATTTTAAGGTTATAACTGGTTTTTATGTTATAGCTCTTTTCGTATCGAAAATTGAAAAAAAAATGTTTAGAATAAAAAATGTTTACAATTAAAAAACGCATAAATTTTATTTGAAACAATTTTTTCCATCCAATTTAGTTTTTGCATTATTTAAGATTAAAGTTGAAAGATTGACATTTTGAGGTTATAACTGGTTTTTATGTTATAACTCTTTTCATATCGAAAATTGAAAAAAATATTTAGAATAAAAAATATTTATAGTTAAAAAACGCATAAATTTTATTTGAAAAGATTTTTTCTATCCAATTTAGTTTTTGCATTATTTAAGATTAAAGTTGAAAGATTGACATTTTGAGGTTATAACTGGTTTTTATGTTATAGCTCTTTTCGTATCGAAAATTGAAAAAAATATTTAGAATAAAAAATGTTTACAATTAAAAAACGCATAAATTTTAGTTGAAACAATTTTTTCTATCTAATTTAGTTTTTGCATTATTTAAGACTAAAGTTGAAAGATTGACATTTTGAGGTTATAACTGGTTTTTATGTTATAGCTCTTTTCATATCGAAAATTGAAAAAAATATTTAGAATAAAAAATATTTATAGTTAAAAAACGCATAAATTTTATTTGAAAAGATTTTTTCTATCCAATTCAGTTTTTGCATTATTTAAGATTAAAGTTGAAAGATTGACATTTTGAGGTTATAACTGGTTTTTATGTTATAGCTCTTTTCGTATCGAAAATTGAAAAAAATGTTTAGAATAAAAAATGTTTACAATTAAAAAACGCATAAATTTTATTTGAAACAATTTTTTCTATCCAATTTAGTTTTTGCATTATTTAAGATTAAAGTTGAAAGATTGACATTTTGAGGTTATAACTGGTTTCTATGTTATAGCGCTTTTAGTATCGAATATTGAAAAAAATGTTTAGAATAAAAAATATTTATAGTTAAAAAACGCATAAATTTTATTTGAAGAGATTTTTTCCATCCAATTTAGTTTTTGCATCATTTAAGATTAAAGTTGAAAGATTGACATTTTGAGATTATAACTAGTTTTTATGTTATAGCTCTTTTCGTATCGAAAACTGAAAAAAATGTTTAGAATAAAAAATATTTACAATTAAAAAACGCATAAATTTTATTTGAAACAATTTTTTCTATCCAATTTAGTTTTTGCATTATTTAAGATTAAAGTTGAAAGATTGACATTTTGAGGTTATAACTGGTTTTTATGTTATAGCTCTTTTCGTATCGAAAATTGAAAAAAATGTTTAGAATAAAAAATGTTTACAATTAAAAAACGCATAAATTTTATTTGAAACAATTTTTTTTATCCAATTTAGTTTTTGCATTATTTAAGTTTAAAGTTGAAAGATTGACATTTTGAGGTTATAACTGGTTTTTATGTTATAGCTCTTTTAGTATCGAAAATTGAAAAAAATGTTTAGAATAAAAAATGTTTACAATTAAAAAACGCATAAATTTTATTTGAAACAATTTTTTCTATCCAATTTAGTTTTCGCATTATTTAAGTTTAAAGTTGAAAGATTGACATTTTGAGGTTATAACTGGTTTTTATGTTATAGCTCTTTTAGTATCGAAAATTGAAAAAAATGTTTAAAATAAAAAATGTTTACAATTAAAAAACGCATAAATTTTATTTGAAAAAATTTTTTCCATCCAATTTAGTTTTTGCATTATTTAAGTTTAAAGTTGAAAGATTGACATTTTGAGGTTATAACTGGTTTTTATGTTATAGCTCTTTTCGTATCGAAAATTGAAAAAAATGTTTAGAATAAGAAATGTTTACAATTAAAAAACGCATAAATTTTATTTGAAAAACTTTTTTCTACCTAATTTAGTTTTCGCATTATTTAAGATTAAAGTTGAAAGATTGACATTTTGAGGTTATAACTGGTTTTTATGTTATAGCTCTTTTCGTATCGAAAATTGAAAAAAATGTTTAGAATAAAAAATGTTTACAATTAAAAAACGCATAAATTTTATTTGAAACAATTTTTTCTATCTAATTTAGTTTTTGCATTATTTAAGTTTAAAGTTGAAAGATTGACATTTTGAGGTTATAACTGGTTTTTATGTTATAGCTCTTTTCGTATCGAAAATTGAAAAAAATGTTTAGAATAAAAAATATTTATAGTTAAAAAGCGCATAAATTTTATTTGAAGAGATTTTTTCTATCCAATTTAGTTTTTGCATTATTTAAGTTTAAAGTTGAAAGATTGACATTTTGAGGTTATAACTGGTTTCTATGTTATAGCTCTTTTAGTATCGAAAATTGAAAAAAATGTTTAGAATAAAAAATGTTTACAATTAAAAAACGCATAAATTTTATTTGAAACAATTTTTTCCATCCAATTTAGTTTTTGCATTATTTAAGATTAAAGTTGAAAGATTGACATTTTGAGGTTATAACTGGTTTTTATGTTATAGCTCTTTTAGTATCGAAAATTGAAAAAAATATTTAGAATAAAAAATGTTTACAATTAAAAAACGCATACATTTTATTTGAAAAATTTTTTTCTACCTAATTTAGTTTTCGCATTATTTAAGATTAAATTTGAAGGATTGACATTTTAATGTTACAACTTTATTATATATAATAATGGGTATACTTACAGATAATTAAAAAAAAAGTAATAAAAAGCAGTGAAATATATTGAAGCTTTTTATTTAGGGTTTGACTACTTAGGTTTCGGCGTCACTGTCTTTAGATCAATCGCGTCACAAGCTTTAGCTAACCTGAAGACGGCGGTGACGTCGAAACCTAGGTAATCAAGCTTTAACTAAAAAGCTTTAGTACATTTCATTGATCTCACCTTTTTGTACAGGGGAGATGATGCAGTGTAGTAAGAGAGAAGGCAAATTTGCTTTTGTAATATAAACTACCTGAATAAACTTAAAATACATTTAGTTAGTAGAAAAAGAATTTAGCAAACGAAAGAATTAAATTTTCGAAATACCAATTATTTTTTACCTTCCTTTCTCTTAATTTCTTCCCTTCCTCTTTCCACATAATTCCTAGAAATCTCCAAATTTACAATTCTCATACATTTACTGGTTATATGTAACGCATGTAATCCAATTATTCGTCTTTTTAGTTTAGCTATATTCTTCTACGTCGTACAGAAAATTTTAATTCATTCTCACATATTGAAGAATCTTCATAAATGATTAGAAATTCATCTTCATCGTCTGATGATTCATAAATGTTAGCTTTAGGATTTCGCAAATGAAATAAAAGCAACTCTAACCTCAACCAGAAATTTTATTTGACTGCTTCTCACAAGCAACAAGGCACAACTGATTCATTTTCAGGTAGATTTTATCATAAAAATAAACCGGGTCGTTACACCATAACTAGTTATTACAATTAGTCATCCCATTCCCGAACGAAGAGCGTTCATCACATAAAATCCCAACTGGTAAGAACCAAGCTTCTATGACAACATAAATGTGTCTTGATTTTTCTTTTTAATTCTTCCAATTCTTGACTTCGTTTGTTGTAACTTATTGCTAGAATGCTTAGCATTTTTTCTCTCCGTTTCCATTTTACTTAAACTCTTTTGTATTCTATTTCCGAAAGTAATTTTGATATTCGAAAAGACTTAACTTTTGTTCTTACTGATATTTCATTACATACACCTGTATTTAAACTTACTTCACTGCAAAACTAGAATAATTCGGAGAAAAGTTTGTGAGACTTGAGTCTGGATCAGCCGGGTTTAGAATTACTAGTGGGATTTTTCTATAATCTTAACTTACGATAAGGTTTCTACGAACTACTGAAAATTGCAAGACATATGAGAATGTGAAAATATGTTTAAAAAAGATACAAATATAGATGGTTTGCAACAATATATTCAATACTTGTTAAAACAGAAGCATGTTTTTTGGAACTTTTCTTTACAGTTTGAGTGGTATTAGTAATTGGCACAGGAAAATTTTAAGGAAAATTCCAACAAATTGTCTGGAAAAGTTCAATCTTCTTTATCTTGTTCAGATAAAAGTCAATAACCGGGCTAAGTTCAAAATTATCTAAGTTCTGATCGTGAGATCATCTTCAAGATACTTCAATAATTGTGTTTATAGTTCCTCTTTTATTAGATAAGCATAGTTAAGAATACCACAAGTACTTAACATTTAGATAATATATGTTACGTTAAATAAAGACGCTGCAAGTTGACAAAACTGAACTAATAGTTCTTCATGGATTTGTTTTTAATTTTTTGAAGCACAATGATATCCCTGGGGTCCCACTTACTTTTTGTCAATTGCTGCATAATAGGACTAAGGCGATCAATATGAGCAATATGAATGGAAATTCCATTTTTTATCTTTGTGCTTCAAAGAGTTTGAGTCAAAAAGACAAATTGCAAACTTCATAATAAATCCTTTTGAAAAATCTAAAACTCCTCTATCTATGGGGTGCATATTCAAACATTTCAACATTAGCACAATGGAAAGCGTGTCTATCAAGTAGTAGCAATGCTTTTCCTACTGATTTACGAGTTGCAAATTGCTCTCTCAACCAATTTAAAAGAAATTGCTTTATTTACATAGGCAGATTTTTGTAACATATAAACTATAGATCTGATGTGAGAAGCATTCCGTCTTGATCTTCAGTTTTTATACTTTTTGAGTTAAAAATACATGTTGGTGGAATATAAACTCATTCAAAATCCAGCAAACAATAATAGAAATACTTTCTCCTTTTTCAGAAGAAGTAACTGATGCAATACTTTTTATCCCTTTAAAACTATAACATATTCTGGTCAATTATTTAATTGCAATCCGGTTTCAGCTAGATTAAAAATACAATCATGTCCATTCAGCAGTCAAACAACGCATTTTCTAAGAGAGAAAAGTAAAAGAGCCAGATTTTCCTTTATCATTATTAAAGAAGAATGTGCAGCAGACGCTCTTTCAGATTTTTCTATAGAACGTTCTTTATTTCTGCTTAGATTCCTATTTTTAGTTGGAATATAGTCATGTTTGCTATCAAATTAAAGGAATTTTCGATTTTTTAAAATTTTTTAACTATCCAAAAATGAAAATTTCAAATTACCATTAAAAAGTCATAATCCACAAATTCTTAATTTAATTTCTTATTTATTTTAAAAATATTTTTTATAAACCAACATATTTTGACATTCTACAATAAAATTCCCAATTAATCATCCTACCCTTAACACATTTTCTGATTTAATTACATGCAACGTTAGTTATGTTTTGTTCGATTTGCATAATAAGTTCGTAATAAAGGAATTAAACCGTTTAATACGTCTAAAGTCGATTGTGAGTGAGAGATGGATTGATCGGTGGATGGCGTGAAATATAATCACTGTTTTATTCAAGGGTGTAAGGTATTTAAACCACGAACATTGATATATATTTTTTTCTAAATAATTAAATGGGTGTTTTCTTTTATAAAATATTTAAGGTTTATTTACGTCCTTGATTGGTTTAATTTCATTTAATTATCAACAATCCAGACAGATTTAATAACTTAATTATAAAATCTTTGAAAATTTTTAATAAGTAGGTTAACACATTTTAATCTATCTTTACTTAAAAAATCTTTTCTTGATTTCTATAAATAGTCAGAATGTTTTTTTTAATTGATCAATTTTCCGCGAAAAATAAAACCCGCTTACATTTTATTCGTAACTTTTTGGATTTGAATTTCCCAAAAAAATAAAAATAAATTTACTAATCCATCAAAAGCTCACGCTTTTGAACAATAGATTTACTAGTAAAATCGATTTAAAACGTAAAATACACTCAACAAAATAACGTAATAAAATTTTAATGATAATAATTTGAATTAAATCGCTAAACAATAAAATAATACCGTATAATCCACTTTGTTAAAATTGTTGTAAGCCGATTATTTAATATAATACTCATCCTACGTATTATTGAGATAAATGACAAATTTTAATACTTATGTTATTTTAAGCTTACAAATAGTTACAAATATCTAAATTACCAAAACAAATACATTTTTTTTTCTAAATGATTTTTTAGGATCTCAAAGAAAACAACGACGAGAACGAACGACTTTCACCAGATCTCAACTTGATGTACTTGAAGCTTTATTCTTAAAAACTCGTTATCCGGATATTTTTATGAGAGATGATGTAGCTAGTAAAATTAATCTTCCAGAATCACGAGTACAGGTAAGATTACTTTTATTGTTAGAAAAAAAAAATTTTTTTTTCTTTTTTTTTTTTGAAAACTATTGAATTGAAACGCGTAAAATTGTGTACGTGTAAAGTACAATGAACAAGTAACATCAAAGTTCGGAATGAAAAGCATCGATGCCACACGATAAATCACCAGTGGGAGCATTGGAAAGTGATCCATTTAGCGGAGAGTCACTTTTCTAACCCAACTTAAAAAAATCAATCAACTTTAAAAATTCGCCAAAAATTCATTTTTAAAGATTTTGATTTGATTTTTTTTCTAAATGAAACTTAAAACATTCTAATTTTTATTAAAAAATACCGTTTTGTTCTAAATGTTGCCAAAAAAAATAAAAAAATTTTCAAAGTTGCTAAATATTTTTTTAGGTTAGAAAATTAACAATTTAAAAAAAAATCATCAAAAAATCATTTTTAAACATTTTGATTTGATTTTTTTTCTAGATGAAACCTAAAATATTCTGGTTTTGATTTAAAAAGACCGTTTTATTCTAAATGTTGTCAAAAAAATTAAAAAAATTTTCAAAGTTGGGAAAAAATTTTTGATATTTCTAACCTAACTTAAAAAAATCGATGAATTTTAAAAATTCGCCTAAAATTCATTTTTAAAGATTTTGATTTGATTTATTTTCTAGATGAAACCTAAAATATTCTAGTTTTGATTTAAAAAGACCGTTTTATTCTAAATGTTGTCAAAAAAATTAAAAAAATTTTCAAAGTTGGGAAAAAATTTTTGATATTTCTAACCTAACTTAAAAAAAATCGATGAATTTTTAAAATTCGCCAAAAATTCATTTTTAAAGATTTTGATTTGATTTTTTTTCTAAATGAAACCTAAAGCATTCTAGTTTTAACTAAAAAAGACCGATTTATTCTAAGTGTTATCAAAAAAATTAAAAAAATTTTGAAAGTTGGGAGAAAATTTTTGATATTTCTAACCTAACTTAAAAAAATCGATGAATTTTAAAAATTCGCCAAAAATTCATTTTTAAAGATTTTGATTTGATTTTTTTCTAAATGAAACTTAAAACATTCTAGTTTTAATTAAAAAAGACCGTTTTGTTCTAAATGTTGTCAAAAAAATTAAAAAAATTTTCAAAGTTGGTAAAAATTTTTTTAGGTTAGAAAATTAACAATTTAAAAAAAAATCATCAAAAATTCATTTTAAAACATTTTGATTTGATTTTTTTTCTAGATGAAACCTAAAATATTCTAGTTTTGATTTAAAAAGACCGTTTTATTCTAAATGTTGTCAAAAAAATTTTAAAAATTTTCAAAGTTGATAAAAATTTTTTGACATTTCTAACCTAACTTTAAAAAAATCGATCAACTTTAAAAATTCGCCAAAAATTCATTTTTAAAGATTTTGATTTGATTTTTTTTCTAAATGAAACCTAAAACATTCTAGTTTCATATAAAAAGACCGTTTTGTTCTAAATGTTGTCAAAAAAATTAAAAAAAATTTTTAAAGTTGGTAAAAATTTTTTTAGGTTAGAAAATTAACAATTTAAAAAAAATCATCAAAAATTCATTTTTAAACATTTTGATTTGATTTTTTTTCTAGATGAAACCTAAAATATTCTAGTTTTGATTTAAAAAGACCGTTTTATTCTAAATGTTGTCAAAAAAAATTAAAAAAATTTTCAAAGTTGGGAAAAAATTTTTGATATTTCTAACCTAACTTAAAAAAAATCGATGAATTTTAAAAATTCGCCAAAAATTAAATTTTAGAGATTTTGACTTGATTCTTTTTCTAAATGAAACTTAAAACATTCTAGTTTCATATAAAAAAGGTCGTTTTGTTCTAAATGTTGTCAAAAAAATTAAAAAAATTTTCAAAGTTGGTAAAAATTTTTTTAGGTTAGACAATTAACAATTTAAAAAAAAATCATCAAAAATTCATTTTTAAACATTTTGATTTGATTTTTTTTCCAGATGAAACCTAAAATATTCTAGTTTTGATTTAAAAAGACCGTTTTATTCTAAATGTTGTCAAAAAAATTAAAAAAATTTTCAAAGTTGGGAAAAAATTTTTGATATTTCTAACCTAATTCAACAAAATCGATCAATTTTAAAAATTCCCCAAAAATTCATTTTTAAAGATTTTGATTTGATTTATTTTCTAAATGAAACTTTAAACATTCTAGTTTTATATAAAAAAGGCCGTTTTGTTCTAAATGTTGTCAAAAAAATTAAAAAAATTTTCAAAGTTGGTAAAAATTTTTTAAGTTAGAAAATTAATAATTTTTTTGAAAAATTCACCAAAAATTCGTTTTTAATGATTTTGATTTGATTTTTTTTCTAAATGAAACCTAAAACATTCTAGTTTTAACTAAAAAAGATCGATTTATTCTAAGTGTTATCAAAAAAGTTAAAAAAATTTTCAAAGTTGATAAAATTTTTTTGACATTTCTAACCTAACTTTAAAAAAATCGATCAACTTTAAAAATTCGCCAAAAATTCATTTTTAAAGATTTTGATTTGATTTATTTTCTAAATGAAACTTAAAACATTCTAGTTTTAATTAAAAAAGACCGTTTTGTTCTAAATGTTGTCAAAAAAATTTAAAAAATTTTCAAAGTTGGTAAAAATTTTTTTAGGTTAGAAAATTAACAATTTAAAAAAAAATCATCAAAAATTCATTTTTAAACATTTTGATTTGATTTTTTTTTCTAGATGAAACCTAAAATATTCTAGTTTTGATTTAAAAAGACCGTTTTATTCTAAATGTTGTCAAAAAAATTTAAAAAATTTTTAAAGTTGGTAAAAAATTTTTTAGGTTAGAAAATTAACAATTTAAAAAAAAATCATCAAAAATTCATTTTTAAACATTTTGATTTGATTTTTTTTCTAGATGAAACCTAAAATATTCTAGTTTTGATTTAAAAAGACCGTTTTATTCTAAATGTTGTCAAAAAAATTAAAAAAATTTTCAAAGTTAGGAAAAATTTTTTGATATTTCTAACCTAACTTAAAAAAATCGATGAACTTTAAAAATTCGCCAAAAATTAAATATTAGAGATTTTGATTTGATTCTTTTTCTAAATGAAACCTAAAACATTCTAGTTTCATATAAAAAAGACCGTTTTGCTTTAAATGTTGTCAAAAAAATTGAAAAAAAATTCAAAGTTGATAAAAATTTTTGACATTTCTAACCTAACTTTAAAAAAATCGATCAATTTTAAAAATTCGCCAAAAATTAAATTTTAGAGATTTTGATTTGATTCTTTTTCTAAATGAAACTTAAAACATTCTAGTTTTAAATAAAAAAGGCCGTTTTGTTTTAAATGTTGTCAAAAAAGTTGAAAAAAATTTCAAAGTTGATAAAATTTTTTTGACATTTCTAACCTAACTTAAAAAAATCGATCAATTTTAAAAATTCGCCAAAAATTAAATTTTAGAGATTTTGATTTGATTCTTTTTCTAAATGAAACTTAAAACATTCTAGTTTTAAATAAAAAAGGCCGTTTTGTTTTAAATGTTGTCAAAAAAGTTGAAAAAAATTTCAAAGTTGATAAAATTTTTTTGACATTTCTAACTTAACTTAAAAAAATCGATCAATTTTAAAAATTCGCCAAAAATTAAATTTTAGAGATTTTGATTTGATTCTTTTTCTAAATGAAACTTAAAACATTCTAGTTTTATATAAAAAAACCGTTTTATTCTAAGTGTTGTCAAAAAAATTTTAAAAATTTTCAAAGTTGATAAAGTTTTTTTGACATTTCTAACCTAACTTCACAAAAATCGATCAACTTTAAAAATTCACCAAAAATTAAATTTTAGAGATTTTGATTTGATTCTTTTTCTAAATGAAACTTAAAACATTCTAGTTTCAATTAAAAAAGACCGTTTTGTTCTAAATGTTGTCAAAAAAATTTAAAAAAATTTCAAAGTTGGTAAAAATTTTTTTAGGTTAGAAAATTAACCATTTTTAAAAAAATTCATCAAAAAATCGAATTTTAAAGATTTTGATTTGATTTTTTTTCTAAATGAAACTTAAAACATTCTAGCTTTATATAAAAAAGACCGATTTGTTTTAAATGTTGTCAAAAAAATTAAAAAAATTTTCAAAGTTGGGAAAAAATTTTTAACAATTCTAACTTAATTTTAAAAAAATTGACCAATTTTAAAAATTCCTGATATTTTTATGAGGGATGATGTAGCTAGTAAAATTAACCTTCCAGAATCACGAGTACAGGTAAGATAACTTTTATTGTTAGAAAAAATGTTCCTTTTTTTTCTTTTTTTTTTGAAAACTTTTGAATTGAAACACGTAAAATATCCCCACATCCCCCTGTACGTGTAAAGTACAATGAACAAGTAACATCAAAGTTCGTAGTGAAAAGCATCGATGCCACACGATAAATCACCAGAGTGGGAGCATTGGAAAGTGATCCATTTAGTGGAGAGTCCCTTCGTGAATGGGTCGTCGAATTGTAAGAGCGGGTTGGAGATGCGCGGTCACGTACAACCCCCGAAGAGAGAACCACACCCGCTCTTCGCGTTATTGTAACAACGCGCATAATGCCGTTACTATGTGTGGCTGTGAATATATAATGTATTTCTGGGGCCATTCAGCGACGAGAGTGGTCATTAGTTATTATGCCATTGAGGAGGAGTGCTAAAAAGAGCACAATTTGAATGCATTTATTTTTTGAGTTGGATACTTTTTATGTTGGTTTATATTTGAATAGATTTTTTGATCACGTATTTGCAAGAAATTATGTTTCTTTGAAAATATTTGAGCATTATTTAAAATTTGAAATATGGTATGAAGACGGCATTATGACTAACAAGTGTAAGAAAAAGTTTGTTTATATTAATTGAACGTAACACAGTAAATCCATACCGGGGACAAGTCCCAAAGCAAACATAGCACTGACCCTTTGTTATTGTATCGGGGTGAAGGGAAACGTCAAAGCTTGTATGCCCCCGTATCGTACACACATCCATACACAGATGCTCTAACGGTAGCTGCTTTTCTAGGACGAAAATTGGGGTTGTTTGTTAACGTTGACACGTTTGCAGTTTTACAGTTTTGCGCTACCTATTTTTTCCAATACAGTAGTGTTTACCAGGTTTTAAAAAGAAAGGTAAAACTGGAAGGTTGTAGGTAGTTGAAAATAGACATTTATTGGATATCGGGAGTATTGTATTACCTTTAACGAATAATCGATGTTGAAGCGTCATTGAGACTCAATGAGAAGCCTTATTTTTGCTTTTGTACGATGGTCTAGTTTTTATTTTTAAAGAGAAAATTTTCCTTTTTATTTAAGGAAAAAAATCTACTTTTAGTTAAGGAAAAAAATTGTTTTAAGGAAAAATTTTACTTAAGTTAAGGAAAAAATTTTGTTTTAAGGAAAAATTTTACTTAAGTTAAGGAAAAAATCTTACTTAAGAATAAAATTTATTATTAAAATTTCTTAACTGACTTTTTTATTATAGGTGTGGTTTAAAAATAGAAGAGCTAAATGTCGACAACAACAAAAACAACAAAATCAACAACAAACTATTGAAAAATCGACGAGGATAAAAAGTAAAACAACAACTACAACTGTGGCAAAAACTTCACCAAGTGTTTCTAATAACAATAATAATAGTACTGGGTTAGTAATTTTATTTTAAAACCTAATACAAATTTTACAATCTTTTAAATTACAATCTTTACAATCTTACAATCTTTATTTTTTCATTTTTTAATAAATTAGATCATCAACAAGTTCACCAGGAATTCATACTACATCAACACATCTTCGTGACAGTCCAAATTATGCAAAACCTCAAATATTTACAACAACTTGTGCTACAACATCTCCAACGGTGAATAATTTTTATTTTCTATAAAATAAAATTTCTTGTTTGATTACATTGGTCAACATTTTTTAGACCCATAGATCAAACAATACTTTCCTAGTAATTCTAAGTGTGCTAAACTCAAATTTGGCCTCAGAATTGCTCCATCACATCAGGTTTTTGAAATATTCTAACCTAAAGATGCTAAAATCTCGGTTTTTTTAACATGTTCGGGATTGAATAACATAATAAATATGTTTATTCATTCACATTACGAATAAATGTTTATTCACAAAATTTCATGCGACATCTGAAAGCACCACTGTTCTCAATTTAAAAGTATTTTGAATTTTTCGAATATCTTCATTTTTTCTTGAAGGAATTCAAGATTCTTGTTGATTTCTATAACATCACGTTTTGTCCAATAATTTTGACCTATAATGTCATTCTAGCGTCCGTAATCTATACAGTTTAGATGGTTTGCTAGACATCAATGACATCAAAAAGCCACTGTGTTAAAAAAAATTAAGAAAATTTGTTATATTTGTACACGTTTTGACACAAAAAAGTGATACATTGAGTGTAGATAGGATGAAAGAATGATGGCCAACCAATGCTGAGCTTTGAAAAGGCAAGATAATTCCATAAGTTGGGTTGGATCACTGCAACGTTCATTTGAAACAAGGATTTGAAACTACGACCAAATCATTGCTTACTACTTACTGTTAGTGTGCCATATTAGGAATGACTACGATTGGGAGATTATAAAAACAATCTCCCAATTTTTTTTTTCATGAAGAAATTTAGGTATTGAAAAAATTCAAAATGCATTTTGAATGGGAAAGTTGGTGCATACGAATGCCATAATGAATTTTGTAGATAACAATTTATTTGCTACGTTATTTAATTTCAAATATGTTCAAAACTCGTGTTTTTTGCATCTATAGATTAGAATATCTTAAAAATTTGAGGTGATGGAGTAATTCTGAGGTCAAATTTGCGTTCAATGCGCCAAAACTTTTTAGAAAAGTGCTATTTGATCTATGGGTCTCACCTTTTATAAAATTTTGTAGGTCTGTGTTATTTAGATAATTGTCTAAATTATTTAGATAAAAATAAAAAGTATTACAATAATGTATTTGTTTAGATAATGCCGTCTTCTTATACCAATGCTGGAAATTCGAGTATTTGGTCTCCAGCATCGATAGATTCCTTCTCTTTGGATCAACATCGCACGTGGACAACACAACCGGGTGTTTTAACAACAAACTCAACCACGAATTGTTATAATAATTACCCTTATTATAGCAATATGGATTATTTGAGTTCGACTTCGATGGGACATTCTCAATTTGGGGTGAGTTTTTGATGGTGTCAAGAGTTAAAAATAAATTTAGAATAAAAATTTTTTTAGAGATCGTTAGAAAATGAAATTTGATTGAATTCGAATATAAATACCATCTATCTAACTTAAATACTTTTGATGTTATTAAAATTTTTTATCCTAAAAATAAACAACGATGTTTCAACTTCCCCAAGACACCTCTCAAGGAAATCCTCTTCTGTCTTTCAATTTCTTGGACTCATTTCATTTGTGAGAATCTGTATAAAAGAATTTTCGCTTAGTATCCGTCTTCAATCTTTTTGCCCTTCTGATGCTTGCTTTTATTCTATTATATCAACTGCTTTCTCTTGTACCATCGCTTCTAAAATGTCATGAGCGTGCCATCGTCTGTTGCAACCGAGTTGTATTACGTTATATTGAATCGATATGTCCTATAGGTTGATCCTGAACCTCAACATGGAAAGAAAGATGCAAGAGAGAGGTCCCTTTCAGAAAGCCCTTTTTTAAGTTTAGCAACAGAGTTGAAATTAATTAGGCCAAAAATTCCGAGTGAAAGACTTAAAGAAGCGAAGTGCAGTGAGCCTTTTTTGACGATGTTTTGGCTTGTAAGACCTTTACATTAAGGAAGACCGGACAATACTCTTGTAACAGGTTGGCCAAGAGGTTCACAGGTTTGGGGGCAAACAGGACGAATAATGCTTATATTTTTCTACCCCTTATTCCTTTTATCCTTTAACCTAAATAATCCGGTTGACTTTAAGTAAAACAGGCGCGGTTCTTGCCTACAGGCTGTGCTTACAGAGGACAAATTCAAGGAAAACTTCAAGTTAATTCACGCTAACTAGGTTCATTGGTGCGGAATAAAGTAGCAAACGCGACGATTAACAAAACTATCATCAATTTAACATAAAAGATAATATAAAAATAAGAACAATTAAATCCTAGCTTAAGGGGGAGCAACAGGGCGGAGACTACGAAAAAAGGCGATAATTAAGATTTTATTTTGGTTCACTCATATATTTTAGAAAAATCGGAATTTGATATTTGTAACTACGTAGTTTAAACTTATTTTAGGAAGTATAGAGAAAAAAAATCTGTCTTAGAATACATGTATGGAGGGTGCCCAAATGCACTAACAAAAAAAAAGCATCTTGTTGGTTGTCACTATAAAACGTGTAAAAATAATCTGAAAATAAAAAAGGAAACGTCATTTTAATCTATATTAGTGTAACTTCAGTTAAGCGTACCCGATTTAGAAAATAATAATTGCTGTTAAAATGGCACCCCTGCAAAAAGAGAGTTAAGAAAATTAATAAAATAATTACTCTTTCCAGGGGGTAAAGAGGCAGCAAATATTAATACAAATAAAAATCCGTACGCTTAACTGAAGGGAATTTTATATAGATTGAGGACGTCTCAATAAAATTTGAATGTGATTCTCGTTGGTAAAGAAATTGTGACAACAGGTTAAAAAATTTTACTCTGAGAAGAACGCATTTAAAAAGTTAAGTTTAGTTCTAGATGATATAATGGAGGAAATTTTAAGAGTTACCACAATTCATCGATTCCTGCTCCATAATAAAGGTCTTTAGAATTTCTAGAACATAATTCGACTTTCTTCTTGTTGCCTGAATTGTCTAAAACACTTGAAATTTAACGCACTTGAGCTCGACTTATACGGTGTTGGTCTTTAGCTGTACAAAATGCGTACATTTGGGGACTAATCTGGTTTTGTATTTCATTTGCCATCTTTAATAAAGATGCCATTTCATTATTAAAAATGGAAACCGTCAAACAAGTAGCAATTTGCACAATAACTGCCCGACTTGATAAAATTTTCGGAGCGAACTTCCAAATGAGGACATTAAAGCTCTCATTCGAATTTTGCGCAAATCCGCCTATACCGCGCTCAAGCAACTCCGTCTTGGACAAATCCATATAAATGGGAGTAATAGCATCGATAACATTTTGTGACAATGGTTGTTTATGTTCGTATTCAAGTAATAGCTTCGTGCGCGCGAGCAGAAAAGAGCTATAATTCCATTATTTGTACAAATTTTGTTATAATATTGTAGGACAATATTCTAAAAGGTACATACTTTCGAATTGCGTAAAGAAAAAAAATGATTTTTCAAAAAATTTACCCTGTTGTTCCCCCTTAAATAGTTTTGAAGTCATGGAAATTTTCAACTTTAAAAACGATCGATGATCTCTCAGTTTCTTTAAGTTTAAACTCTCCCTCATCTTTTAATTTATTGATTTCATTTTATTCGTCAGAATCTGTATAAAAGCATTCCGCTTACTATCCATCATAAATCTTTCTGCCTTTTTAATGTTCGACTTTATACCTTTCTTACTTTTCTCCTCCTTTTCTTCTTCTTCATTACTAAAGTGAAATTAAGTTTTTTATACTTTTTGCTTTTGTTTGTACTTTAACGTTATTTTTATTTCCTCGTTTCCCCTCTAGTCTAGGTATTTCTTTTATAATTCATCTTCGACTGTCGTTTTGTTAAACTCCTCACTCCTTAAATAGTTCTCTTTTTTTCTGCTCCTGTCTGCTTTATACTTCCTTGCAACTCTTTCTTCTGTTGGTCTTCCACCTTTTTCCTTTTTTCTCTTCCTTTTCTTTTATCAATTTCCTCTCCTTCTTAACCCTTTGGCCTATAAGGACGAGTCTGACTCGTGGTAAAAAATTTGTGCCATAAGCGAAAACAACGAGTCTGACTCGTGGTAAAAAATTTGTGCTATAAACGAAAACAACGAGTTTGACTCGTTGTAAAGATTTGTTCCATAAGCGAAAACCACGAGTCTGACTCGTGCTAAATCTTTTGTGTCCTATTGTCCTTAGTTTTCTTTCTCGCAAGTTCGGGTACACGGCTAAACGCAGCTAAACGGTTGAATGTCACAGCGCGCGATCAATTTTCTCGTATACTATGGCACGCGTAATTGGCAGATGTTGTGTAGGCCAAGGGGTTAATATTTTTCGTGTATATTGGACACTCTTCCATATTAGACTTATGTCCATCCCTTTGACAATCTGAGCATTTTGGTTGGTTCTTGTAATCTTTAAATCCATGGTCTTGACCTCAATAATTAGTTATATAGCCCCCCAAAACTACTTTTTTCAATTTTGTATTCATAAAAGCTTGAAACTGTCATAACGTTGAATCAAATTTTTATAGTACTCTAACTTAAAATTTCGTTAATAACATCGCATCATATTTTCACACCAAACTACCTTTATAACGGCCTGATAGTATCGAAGGATGAAACCAGTTAATTTATTAACCCATTTACATCACACAGAAAAGTGAAAAATTCGTTATTATCATCAAAAATTTTTTTGGTGATAACTGCCCAAATGCAATGACGCAAAATTCGCGCATAATGCACAATTATGATGCAAATGGAGGCGCCCAATCGATGTTAAAGCGTCCTTTGGCCCACCATTGAGTGGTTAAACGATCGCTCGGCCACTTTTCAACCACCTCAGACCGACCTTTGGGGCAGCTTGGGTTATCTTGGAGCGACCCCCCAACTGCCCCTAAACATCCCTTTGGAGGTGCCCGATCGGTGTTAAAGCGTCCTTTGGCCCACCATTGAGTAGTTAAACGATCGCTCAGCCACTTTTCGACCTCCCCAGACCGACCTTTGGGGCAGCTTGGGTCACCTTGGAGCGACCACCCAACTGCCCCTAAACATCCCTTTGGAGGTACCCGATCGATGTTAAAGCGTCTTTTGGCCCACCATTGAGTAGTTAAACGATCGCTCAGCCACTTTTCAACCACCTCAGAGCGACCTTTTGGGGCAGCTTGGGTCACCTTGGAGCGACCCCCCAACTGCCTCTAAACCAGTGTTTCCCAACGTGGGGCGTACGCCCCACAGGGGGGCAATTTGATTGTGAAGGGGGGCAATTTCGGTTTTTGAAGATACGTTTCCAAAATGTTGTTACTCCGTTTCGTAAGAAATGTTCTATTCATATCTTCCTAAAAGGTATCATCAAAGGTTGTTATGTGAACAATTCCATTAAAAATTATTACTTTAAAACCGTGTGACCTTTTTTTTTTGGGGGCATTGATTGACATGTTTTGAGATACATTTTATGTTTGAACTTTATATTCTTCAAAAAATTTTTTCTTTGTGGGGCCTCGCGGAACCTTAGGGGGACATAACAATATTACAAGACCTAACATGGGGTATGGCACAAAAAAGGTTGGGAAACACTGCTCTAAACCATGGAATAACCGCAGCTAGGATTTTCTTCTATTCTTCCACTAACTGAAAAAATATATTTTAATTTCATGCGCATTTTTTGTTGTCTTGCCTGTTGGAAGTCTCTCTAGTTTCTTCCACTTATGTTCTATAATATTTCAGTTAGACCTTTGAGATGGACAAAGAAAAATTTGAGCACATTAACAGTGCAAGCACTCAGAGATCTGATTGGAAGTGGATTTAAAGTCACTATCTGGTTGAAAAATGAACCATCTTCTAAATTCAGGCCTCATGCATAGACGAAAGGTATTCCAATACATCTTCATATAGAATGTCCATCTTTTCAATTAAACGACGAAGAAGACCAACTTCTTTAGCCGAAATACACTACCATATAGTAAGAGAACCCCACCGTATTTTGCAGTGAGCAATTGGTATTTTCGATGGTATCTTTTAGTCTTAGGCCTTCGAGCCTTCGAATCTATTTAATCCCATCAGAACCAAACAAGAAAAACTATGACGCATCACTCTAAATGATCCCCGATGACTGTACCTTGGTTTATTGGAGATGAGCTCACGATCATTTTACTCTGATGGATTTCTCTTTGGAAAAATGTCTTCTTGCTCAGAGGCTGGGCTTGCAGTCAACCTATAATCTACATCGAGCCGTAAGAATCGACGGTGTTAGATTTGTTGAGAAAATTTCACGACTATTGTCCATTGCAGAGCTATGGGTTAGCTCTCGAGATCCGTAGAATATTCCTATCTGCCACATGAGATATGATAAGAGATCTTCTTGAGCTGGGATTCTTCACATAACCCTCTTATTGTTTTAGGGCTCCTAACGGGACACTGTAAGGTTAATAAGCACCTTTATAATTTAGAATTTGCCGCTGCTCTTCTATGTCATGCTTGCCAGCAAGACGATGAGATTGTTAAGCACATCCTAAGTGATTGCCCAAATCTCAAGGACCTTAAATTAAGAGACTTGGGTGACGACTGGCCAACCATGGATAGAATCACAGACACACTTCTGAACTACATCCTAACCTTTGGTAAATTCCTAGGCTGGTCGATGGAGACAGAGTGAGTGACAGGGAGGTTGTACAAAGGGCGCAATGGGGCCTAAGTACGGCGTGCCATCCCGCTTCCTACAACCTTTCAAAGTTGCAACAATTTACATACCGTATTTCTTCGAATATTAAATTATTTTACAAGTTGTTACAACGTAAGTTCATATTCACAGCCTTTCACAATGACTTTATTCTGCTTCTCGTCGAGATTAAAACGAACTACTAAGACATTCATCAGAAATTCTTTAATGACTCTTTGGCTGTATTCGGTATTTGATACCGGATAATTGCTATCCGACATTCGATGTTTATTCTTTACATATTTGAATTTATGCATTTGGCATTCATAGTTATCATTATAACTATCTTTAAATCGACGTAACCCTCTTATTTTTTTTATATTTTTCGGATCTATTTCTAATCAAAACATTAATACCTGATGAAAATAATTAAAAAAATATTTTTTTATTTGTAGGATAATGGTTTGGAAACAACATGGAGTAAAACCAGGGATGAAACATGGTTTTACAACTCAGGCTGGGATCGAAAAAACTAATACATAACAATTGTGATTTCCCAAAATAATTTCATTTTCATTTTATTAAATTTTTCTATTAAGTTTGAAAATAAAAATAAAAAACCATTTATTTTAATTTTACGTGCAATTGAATTTATATCAATGTATGCAACGAAAAAAAAACCCAAAAAAAAAGATATCAAATAACATTAATATTATTAACGCCTTGTAATTACGTACCCAGTATACTAATTAAAAAGAAATAATCTTACGAGAAATCATATCCTAATTAATTGTAAGTAATTGAGTAGTTCTTAGGAATAATGCATATTATTAGTATGATTTACAGAAATTTTCCGATTTTAAAAACGTTTAAATTTTTTAAATTAAAAAGTATGAGTAAAATAAAAAAGCATTCTTGTTGCTCCCATTGATGTAAAATAATAATTGATAAAAATGTACATATCTCATAGACAAGTAAAATAGTGTACGATTAGCCTTAAAAAAAAAATAATAAAATGAAATAAAAGGTAAAATTCCTATTTTAAATTTAAGGCCTAATCGATAAGTAACGAATTGTAATTAGATTTTAAGTAAATTTGTTCCGGTTTTAGTTGTATATTTACATTACAATAAAATACACTTAAAAATTAAAAAAAAAATCTTTATTATTTTATAATTTTAATATAAAATCTTTATGATTTTATAATTTTAAAATAAAATCTTTATGATTTTAAACCGTATAATAAGTATTCAACAATTTCTTTTTTATCCGTACTATTAATATTATCCAAATCTTCTTTAATAATTTCTTTAAGACTTGGTAAGTTTGGCAGTTCAAATTTTTTACAAATCATATTTTTAAGAGGTATATCAAAGTATAATAAGATTTTATTTCGGAAAGTTATGTAAACGAAACATGTAACTGGGGCATTTCCGGGGATTAAAGTGTAATAACCGACTTCGAAGGCTTGTACGGACTCGTTTAGTTGAAATCTAACCGTGTTTTTTTGTTGATCTAAAATGTAAGTGTGTCCATCCCATGAACAAACGATTATTTCGTCTAAACCGTTTCCTGTTACGTCTAATTTTGTTAATGCGAATAGTTGATGATCTACGGCTATTGCCCTAAAAAATAAATTTGGTTAGTTTTTTTAAATAAATTAATAAATAAATTAGTTTTAAGATTTTAAATAAAGTAGATTAATTTAAGTCAATTTAATTTAATTAAATTTAATTTACCATAAAATTATTTCGTCCTGGACTAACATTATGGTCCCATCAAGTGTAGCAACGGCATAAGGAGAACCTTTAGACTCAGTATTCTTTTCACTTTCTTTGTGTTCAAGGTTTGAGTTAGTACAAGTGACTAAATCGCCTAAGATTTCAGTAGAAATGTTTGAATTTCTCATTCGGGATATTCCCAAAAATTGGTAATCGACGGAAAAACCTGTTAAATTTTCTAAATCGCTAAAATACAATTACAATTAAATTAGTACAGTTTTTTAAAACAATTTTTTTTTATTTAGCTGAAAAAAGTCTAAATTCTTACTCAGATAAAATCTGAAAAATCCAACTTTAAAAATTTATAACCCAAAATCTACTCAACTATTCTATTCTAAATCAACTACAATTTTTATTTGAAAATTTTTTTTCTATCTATTTTAAGGTTTAATGTAATTTTTTAAAATTAATATCCGGCTTGCTTATTATTATCCTCCACCATTTTATTACAATTTTACCTTAAAAATTAGTAAGTAAAAAGCAAAAAAATGGCAAAAAAATATTTTAATAAAGAAAGTTTGCCTTTAAACAAGATATAATTCTTACTCAAAAACACTTTTTCTATCTAGCTTGATTTGAATGTTAATTAAGCCAAAATTTGTAGCAATAACTAAGTTCATAAAAATATGCAGTTGTTGAGAAAGATTGTATTAACACATTGAGTACGGGGATCTGCGCGTTCAATACGCCCTCAAAGACCGCACATTTTCGAACGCAATTCAAAACCACATATTCAAAACGAGATATCTCGTGACTCGTCCACAACGTTCAGTTTGCTAAAAACGAGATATCTGGTGACCCGTCCGCAATGTGTTAACACCTTGTCATCCACACTATTTGTGAACATTTCTTTGCTTTACGCTGGTAGCACTAAAGGCTCAAACGTACAAGCCCTTTGGATGCGTCACTTATTGTCAATCGCAAACACTAAGGTAAAGGATTCATTTATGCCAGTTCAGATTAAATCAAATCAGATCACACTAGACCAGATAAGATCCGATCAGATCAGACACGTCGGTTGTAGTTATTTCATTTGTACCGTATTTATATGGCAGATAATACCAGAAGAGCAAATATTTGGTTATTATTATTTAGTAAAGGGTTCTCAAGAGGTTTAAAATAAATTCATCAGATTCCAATGAATGGAATGAATGATTAAGTAATGGAAAATATTACCAGTAAATACAATAAACAGAAACGTCGTTATTGGATGAATAGATTATACAAATTACATGAAAACAGGAGTATACAAAAACTTTTCAAAAGCTTCAAAATTACCCCAAGAAGTTTAGAAAGTATTATCAAACGGTCGTAATAACTTATGATTATATTTTAAAAGCTATTTCTGGAGATATAAAACAGTATTCAAATTTAATCCATAATAGAGTTTTAATAGATTTTTTTTTGCTGACTGATGACGACTTAACTCTTCTCTTCATACCCAAACGTTGTTGACCGGTGGCGACTGAACTCGTCGTCATTGCACTTGCATTGCAGTGACATGATATAGA
Organism: Digitonthophagus gazella; assembly: GCA_036711955.1. NCBI lineage: Eukaryota > Metazoa > Arthropoda > Insecta > Coleoptera > Scarabaeidae > Digitonthophagus > Digitonthophagus gazella. Next base: position 2,695,851 of record JASCIT010000003.1, read on the forward strand.
GTCTGTGTAAAATTCTTGGTCAGCAAAGTGTTAACTTCTCTGTAGATTTTCTCTGTTAAGATCGATTAATATTGATTGTTCATTGTCAGAAAAGTAAATACAGCCATTGCCCAAAAGAATATCAAACACGTTTGATCCGTACCGAACTACAGTGTGATATATTGATAATCTGACTGGACAAAAATGAATTTTTCGAACTATTCGAATAATGACAATAACTTAATACATAAACTCTTTAAAATCTATAATACTAGAAAACATTAGTTTTCTATTAATGAAGTTATCCAATAATAATTACAGTAGGTACAAATACCAAAGTATCTCCTGTCATTCATACCATGTGATTTTTATAGTTTTAAATTTTAAGTGAATTGTGTAATTACCAGTGTATTCTAGTGACCCTTTCGAATTTTCATCACTAAAATTAGTTATTTAAAAATAATTAATTTACTATAAATTTTTGATTACATTGGAAGTGGTAAATGGTTGCAATTACTTTCGAAAAAAGGAACATGATGACCTATTTAAACATTAAATTAAATTGTTTGTACTTATTCTAATATTACTAATTTTCTCCAAGTAGAATTGATATTTGTCACACTGTGCGACCATCAGAAAATACATCTACGTATCTGGTGAAAACAAGTCTGTTATGGCCTAAAGCAGCGGTGCACAACCTTTGCGATTATCGGGCCTCATAGCCTTTTCAAAATTTTTTTGCCGGGCCAAAAGAAAATCGAAATTGGTAAACTTGAATTAAATACCTAATAAACTAATAAACTATTTAATATTTTTATTTTAGAAAACAATACAAACGAAGAATAACAAAACGTTAAAATACAAAATCACATTATTTATTATACAATCAGTGCAATCCTTGACCTTGCACAGAGCTCGTTAGTTTATTAAAATCTATTTGGGATGGAGAAGAATATAAAGAAATTTTTAAAATATGCTCCAAATGTGAATCTGTGAGCCTATTTCTGTACTTATTTTTTAAATACTTTAAAGTCGAAAATGTCGATTCGCATAAGTACGTACTATTAAATAGTACAAGTAGCTTTTTGGCAAAGTCTTTCATATTTTTAAACTGTTCACTTGAAAGATAGCGATAAAACTCAAGTAAATTGTTACAATTTAATCGAAAACATATTTTTGTGGTTTCATTGTTCTGTACTTCTATTAATTCCATTTGCAAGCAGGGTGGAACTTCATTTATCGGAAATTCGAAAGGATTTTAAAATAAGCTGTCTTTTTCCAAGTTCTTAAAATCTTGAAATCTAAATTCTAATTGCTGCTCTAGCAATTCTGTGCAATTAAAGAAAAAGTCTAATTTCACGATGACTTAATGCGTGTGCTCTAAAAAATTCACAGTCGTAACGATAGTTTTCATTACATCTTCGAAATTTAGTATCTTTGCCATTAGTGCCTGTTGTTGAATGATGCAGTGCAGAAAAAAAGGTTTTTCAGCACCAATGAATTCCGTTTTTGATTTTATTCTTTCAACAAGACTATTTTTTGTGCCAGACATATTTCGGGCTCCATCTGTAGTGACATTAACCAGTTTATGCCAACTTAAGTTATCAACTGTCATTATTTTTTCTAAATTTTGAAATACATCTGCGCCAGTTGTTTTGCCTTTTATTGAACAAACCTCAACAGTTCCTCAGTTATTCTTAAATTATCTTATTCTTAAATTAGAATCTACTCCTCTTATAAAAATTAACAGCTGTGTACTATCACTTCTATCTGTACTCTCACCTAATGCTAATGAAAACTTTTCAAAGTTATTTATTTGTTCCTTTAATAACAATTTTACTTCTTCACCAATTTGCTCAGTTCTTCGTGTAACTATCATCCTGGACAAAGGAAGATTTTTAAATAAATTTATTTTATTTGGACAAATTTCTTCAGCTTTTTACAATAAAATATCTTTTATTATTTCACCATCTAAAAATAATAAAACAGTGGTGGGCCGGATTAAATTTGCGTATGGGCCGGATTTGGCCCGGGGGCTGGAGGTTGAGCACCGCTGGCCTAAAAGGACAACTCTATCCACTTATCGATATGATCTGATATGAAGAAGGTCTGATATGATCTGATCTGGTCTGAACCGGCGCCAGTGAAGCCCCAGCATAACACACCAACATATCAAACGTATTACTCTTGCCAGTTACACGTCGGTAATGAACACCGATGAAAAAAGCACATATGCTAAGCTCGTTGTTACAAAACACTATGATCAGTCACGAGAACGGACATTTCCTAGCGAATGTAGCCAGCGTTTGTGGCTCATATGCCAGTTATTCTCACAGAAATACAGCGCTAAATGGAAATGCATAAATCTCCCACAAAATGACGCATTCGAAACTCTCGTGTATTTATGCTTTAATTCTGTTACTACTTTATTACCACAACCGACCAATTCTTTACGATCCACACCACTATAATGTCATTAGCTGTCAAACATTACTTATAATTTTAATAGGAAATCAACAATTAGTTTCTCAAAAGACATTGACAATAACAAAACAACCTTTAACATCTAATTTACAACTACCAATAGATTCATTCTCGTTTAAGGCTAGGTTCAGTGAGTTTTTCATAAAGAAATTTGTAGTAATACCTAGTCTCATCATTGTGTTCTAAACTTGTAACCTGAGATGTTGGAAGTGTTCCCTCAGGAACATCCACCGATTGATGTTTAATTCGCATAAAAGTCCCACCCGGTTGAGCTACCAATAAAGATGGAATCCCATCGATTGAATGATGAAGAGAAACTGAACCGATTTGTTGAGCACATTCCCATTTATTTAAAGCTACCAACTTTCCTATAAATAAAAATTTAATTTATAATCAAACAACATAACATGAATTAAAATTTTATTTTATAAATTAATTTCACCTATTATTTCAGGTTTTGTAGTAGTTTTAGAATCTTTCGGAAGTTCAACCCATCTGTACGATCGAACAACCCTATCGGTTAATCCTAGAACCATTTCGATAGCTCCATCACCATCGATATCACCTAATAATATATCCTAAAAAAAATAAAAATGATAAATCTGTTTTTATACTAAAAAAATATCTTTTAGAATTTATTTATACAAGTTTTAATTTTTATTAACGTTTAATTAACACTTAATTAATACAATTTTTTAAGTTAAAGTGTGAAAAATTGTTTAAAATAATTTTTTTATAAAGAAAAACAGAAAAAAATAGGTTGGTGAGGTTTCAAACCTCACTTCGGAATCAACCAAATTTGACAGACGACATAAATTAATTAAAATAAAAATAATTGAAAGTAAATTAAATATTATTTTATTATTTTACAGATTTATTATTGTCCTATTTTATATTTTTTATCCTATTTTATATTTTTACTATACTTTAGTATTCGGAGGAATCCTCTGAGCATGAATCCTCTTCAAAAACACCCTTTGCTCCTCTTTCCCATCCCCACCGATCGAACCACTCCTCGAAGAACAATTACTCTCAGTAGAAAATAAACTCTCCATATTCTCGCTGATTTTATCACCCGCATCACTTTCCCCAATATCCGTTTCTTCAGCCGAATAAATAAAACACCAACCATCGGCAGTAACAATAACGAGACAATTCCTCTTTTGGTTTAAAATATCCCCGACAACAACACAACTAACAAAACCCAAATTAGAAATAGTCTGCCAACAATCTAAAGCTTTAAAAATTGCCACATCACCGGTTTCATTCCCAACAATAAGTTCATAATTCCCATCGTTATCAACGTCACCTAAAGTTATACCTTTTCGAACGACACTACCGTTAAAATTAAATTCCAAATGATTAATTAACGAAATTGAACGCATTTTTTTAAAAGTAATTTATTTAAATTAATTTAAACCGAGTTTATTATAAATCTACGAATGATTTCGAAAGGTTTAAAGGAAGCCTTGATTTTGGTACTTGGGATCTAATTGATTGCCATCGAGACGGTGGCCACACTATACAAGTAGCTTTCGCTGTTACTAATCCTACTGAAACTGGTCCGAAATTATTTGAATCTAACGAGTGACCTGTATGATCACCTTCGACCCAACAATGACCTTCCGGAACTCGAACTACTTCTAATTTATATCCTAAAGTTAGGATAACGTCACCTAAAAAGCATAAAATAGATTAATTTTAGTGTATTTATATAAATTTTTCGGAAAATAATTAAAATGTCAAATTATAAACATAACCTTAAAATATTATAAACCTAATTTCATCTTTTTTTTATAATGATTAAAAAACGATTATTATATCAAATTAAAAATACCTTTATTTTACAATTATATATTAAAATCAATTTTTTAAAGTTGTATTTTTAAGAAAATTAATAAAATATCGAACTGTCAAATTTTTAACATAACCTAAAAATATTAATAAACTTTATTTCAACTTAATTTATAATTATTAAAAAATGATTTTTCTATTAAATTACCTTAAAAACTCATATTTTTAAATGCCTTTTATGATTAATATAAAAAATTTAAATAAAAACCTTAAAAACTTCCACTTATAAATTTTTTAACATAACCTCAAAACCAATCAAGATTTAAAATGTAAATTTACACTTATTAATTAATTAATTTCTCCTAAAAATCAAATAAATTAACAAAGCTAGTTTATATTTTCTTTTAAATTTAATTAAAGTATAAAAAACCCTATTACATAATAATACTAACCAGCGACACCGACAATTCTCTTAATAATCTTTTGTTCAGGATCTTTTGGAGACATTAAAGATATAATATCACCCCTGGTTACTTCATGGGATCTAACAGCCCATTTATTTAAGAAAACATAATCGGCAATTTCCTTATCGGGGTTAAGAGACGGTTGCATTGAAACTCCATCCACTCTGGCTACATAACCTACAGAATCTAATACTGTAATACCTATTGGTATTCCAAGAATGATACTTTTTAAAAAATTTGGGATTTTCATTGAAAAATTACTTTAAAAAAAATTAAAAAAGTAATATAACCTCAAAATCATTCACTGACATAAATGACGGAAGATATTTTAAAATGTTTTGACTTTTATGTAGGGATACCAACTGTAGTATAATTATATAATTTTACTATTTGAAAGCTAAAATATTCTATTTTATAATAAAAAAAGTCTATTTTATTCTAATTATTACTCAAAAAATTCATAAAGATGACTGAAATTTTTGTTAACCTAACTTTTTTTAAAAATTTTGACCAAATTAAAAAAATCGTGGAGACTTTATTTTTTTTAATTAAGAAATAAAATTTGTATAAATTGAAAGCTAAAATATTCTATTTTGTAATAAAAAAGTCAATTTTGTTCTAATTATTACCCAAAAAATTAAAAAAATTCATAAAGGTGACTAAAATTTTTTGATAAAACGTTCAGAAAGTTACAACTTTACTATATATAATGTTTAAAACGTTAAATTTAATTAAATAATTTAAAAATAAAACTTTGTTTAAATAAAATTTTGTGTTATTTAAATATTTCCTCAAACATTAAAAAAATCGGATAATTTTTTGATGATTTTAGGTGATTAAAAATGATGTAATTAATGATTTAATTGAAACAATTAAAAATTTAAGAATTTTATTATTTAAATATTAAAAATATTAAAAATATTTTATTTTTAGAAATTCTATAATAATTTTTTATTAAATTAAATTTTATTATTACTTTTTATTTATTTAAGATTGGTTATACTGCTTGTCAGTGTCAAAAATAAAGGTTATGTTCGCTTGACGGATTAAATGACATTTGGTCAATACTTTTAGTTTTAGTTAGTTTTAGCGTCAAAATGGCAGGAGATGAACGAGCTAAATTGGATTTTACAGAAATTTTAAGGAATACAAACCGTAAATTTGAGATTATACACTCAAAATGGACCGAGGAGAAGCACTACGAGATAAAATTTCGTACTCAAATCCCCCGGAATAGTGATGATTTTAACAGTTTATGTGATGATTGGGTTGATCTCTTTTCAAATCTTACAAATACCGTTTGGGTTAAGAAAATATCAAATACCGGACCGAAAATAAGATTTAGAAAACAGTATCAATGTTGGACGCACGGCGGGAAGGTTGTACAAAAAGAATTATTATTTGATGCGAGGCGATGTAAAGGTACGGTTGATATGAAGGTTTTAACGGATAATCCGCAAACGAGAAAGAAGAATAAACATACTAAATTGGGTTTAAATGTTGTTATTAAGGTAAATTGGTTTAAAAAAAAGTTTTAATAAAGAAAATGATTAAAATTAAATTTTTTTTTTAATAAGATTAATTTTACACATCTTCATCAAGTAAATACAACGGAAAAATTCTCATGTTTCGTTCATAATTGTGATCCACAACCGGAACCACCGAAACCGACGATTTTACCAAACGATAAACTACCGAAATTAATAGCAGAGATGGTTCAAAAAGGTTTGGATTCGACGGCGAAAGCTATCAATAATAGTTTACACGAAACTAATATCCATCATCAAAATCAAACGGTGCAAAGTGTACAAAGAGAATCGGGTGATATAAATCATATTCACGTTCATCAAGATCAATTGATGGAACACGGACAGCTCGAGATACAAAATTTAGAGCCGACATTCCAGTTAAATCATTTAGTTCCTTTACAAAATATGGATAGTATTAAGTTGGAGGTTCCGCATTATCAACAGGTAACGCAGGTGTTGGTAAGCGAGTCGGATATCGGCGATCAGATTTTATTGTGTCAGCCGACGATTATGTTGGATCCGAGTCAAGTTATTCCGGTTTCTGGTCATTCCTTGCAATCTCATTTTTTACAGATTAATTCTAATGTTCATAATCAACATGGATATTTATAAGATAAAAAATATTTAAGGATAGTTAAGTAAATTAATTAAATTTAAGTGAAAAAAGTCATTTTTTTTTAATTTATTTTTTTTTATAAAAAAAATAATCAAAATTTTTTATAAAATTTTATTTATCCACTTTTTTTAATATCTAGGGACCTTTTATTTTCGGACACCTGTATAAAAACTAAAATTTGACTTAAAACCGAAGACATTTAAAAAAACAGGGGCTTAAATTAAACAATTTATTTAGTTATAGACAATAATTATATTTTATAAAATGTATTTATGAAATTATTACACATTAAAACATAAATAAAAAGTCGAAATATAAAAATGTTCTCAAAATATTGACTTTTATTTACATATTTTTATTTATTTATCAATCGAGACCTTTTTTTCTCCTCCGAACCATAACATTTTAACGTCACATTTTAACTCATTCATCAATAAAATCCCAGCGCTATCATATTTATCCGTCAAAGTGTATAATTTCGTCTTTTTCTTTTTACGTAACTTTAGTACTTTAGATATAACTTATTGAATTTGATCGTTTATTGATGTTAATTTAGCTAAATCTTCTAATTCTTTTTCGTATTGAGATTTTTTAGCTTTTTTCTAAAAATTAAAAAAAAAAAAAAAAATTATTTTTAGAATATATTTATTAATTTCTACAAAAAATGTCAACCATTAATCGTTTCCATAGCAACAATTTTCTAATCTAACCTCTAAATATAATTTTTCCAAGTTTTCAATTTCTTTTTTAATTCCATTTACTTCATCTTCCATATATTTTTTACTAAAACACTTATCTTCTGGTAATAACACATTACCTGGTATTAAAAGTAAATCTCTCAACTCATTTTCTTTCCGTTTCAATACGCTTAAAATATTAGAAAGATATTCTCGTCAAAGATTATTAAATACTTGTATGCATAAAGTTTTCTTTGCAGGACATATATTTATAAATTCATTTTCCGCCGATTCTATATAGTCTCCAATTATTAAAGTAAAAGTGTGAATACTAAATTAATGAAGAAAAAAAAAGTAAGGTTAGAATATGTTTTAGTGTAATTTTGTAAAACTTACGGTGTTGTATAATAATTGGGGCGTTTATTCGGTAATATTGTAGGGTGTATTCGTCGATTTGAGTACGTTTATTATCATCCATTTTTGTTAATTTGGTGTATTTATTTGATTTATATAAATGACAGTTACATTTTAAATGGTTGTCAGTTGTCATAAATATATATGAAGTTAGCTTTAATTTTTTATGTTGTATGAATGAATTTGGATGTGTAATATATGGATTTTATTTGATTTTAATATAAAGTAAGGATAGAAAGATGGTTGTTTAATGTGTAAGAGAAAGAGAAAAAAATTTAAATATTTTTTCTTGATTTTATTTAATTTTTGGGATTTCTTTAAAACTTATTATTAAAAAAGAAATTTAGTTTTGATTTGAAAAATACTTTAATATTCTTATAATACTTCAATTTATCTTAATTGATAATCTTAAAAATAATTTTAATGAAAAATCAAAAAGTTTATTCAAAGAAGTTAATGTTATAATTTATAATACTAATAAATTTAAAAAAAAATCATATCTAAGAAACTAACTATTGTTGAGAATTGAAATTTTATGAGGATTGAGATAGAAATTTAATCTTTATTATTGCCAAAGATGAATTTTCTACGACTTAGAGTTTTTCCCTCAGAAGAAAAAATGTAACTTAAATCCGACCATATTTAAAAAAATCCTAGAGAATTTATTTATGGAGGTTAAAAAATGATTTTTATGTCGAATTGAACTTAAAAGATCCTGTTTTAGATTTAAAAAGACAAATTTGTTCTAAGTGTTACCAAAAAAATTAAAAAAATTCTTAAAGTTGGCAAAAATATTTGACACTTCTTAACCTAACTTAAGAAAATCGATCAACTTTAAAAATTCATCAAAAATTCATTTTTAAAGGTTTTGATTTGATTTTTTTTCTAAATGAAACTTAAAATATTCTAGTTTTCACCTAAAGCGACCGAATTTTTCTATATGTTGTCAAAAGCATTAAAAAAATTTTCAAAGTTGCCAAAAAATTTTTAACACTTCTAACCTAACTTAAAAAAGTCAATCAACTTTAAAAATTCATTAAAAATTCATTTTTAAAGATTTTGATTTGATTTTTTTTCTATATGAAACTTAAAACATTCTAGTTTTAACCAAAAAAGACCGATTAATTCTAAATCTTATCAAAAAAAATTAAAAAAAACTTCAAAGTTGGCAAAAAAATTTGAACACTTCTAACTTAACTTAAAAAAGTCAATCAACTTTAAAAATTTATCAAAAATTCATTTTTAAAGATTTTGATTTGATTTTTTTCTAGATGAAACTTAAAACATTCTAGTTTTAATAAAAAAAGACCGATTTATTCTAAATCTTATCAAAAAAATAAAAAAAATTTAAAGTTGGTAAAAAATTTTTAACACTTTTTAATCTAACTTAAGAAAATCGACCAACTTTAAAAAATGGTACAGAGTTTATTTTTGAAGATTAAGAAATGATTTTTACATCAAATTGAATTTAAAAGATTCTATTTTGGAATAAAAAAGACAAATTTGTTCTAAGTGTTACCAAAAAAATTAAAAAAATTCTTAAAGTTAGGAAAATTTTTGACAGTTCATTAACCTAACTTTTAAAAATAATGATTAACTTTAAAAAATCGCCTAGACTTTATTTATTAAGATTAAGGAATGATTTTTGATTTCAATGAAAGGTAAAAGATTCTATTTTGATTTAAAAAAGTCAAATTTGTTCTAAGTGTTACCAAAAAAATTTAAAAAATTCTTAAAGTTAGAAAAATTTTTGACAGTTCATTAACCTAACTTTTAAAAAAATTGATTAACTTTAAAAAATCGCCTAGACTTTATTTATTAAGATTAAGGAATGATTTTTGATTTAAATGAAAGGTAAAGGATTCTATTTTGAATTAAAAAATACAAATTTGTTCTAAGTGTTACCAAAAAAATTAAAAAAATTCTTAAAGTTAGCAAAAATATTTGACAGTTTACTAACCTAACTTTATAAAAAACTCGATCAACTTTAAAAAATCGTACAGAGTTTATTTTTGAAGATTAAGAAATGATTTTTATGTCAAATTAAACTTAAAAGATCCTATTTTAGATTAAAAAAGACAGATTTGTTCTAAGTGTTACCAAAAAAATTAAAAAAAATTTTAAACTTGGCAAAAATATTTGACAATTAACTAACCTAATTTTATAAAAAACTCAATCAAGTTTAAAAAATCGTACAGACTTTATTTATTAAGTTTAAGGAATGATTTTTGATTTAAATGAAAGGTAAAAGATTCTATTTTGAATTAAAAAAGACAAATTTGTTCTAAGTGTTACCAAAAAAATTAAAAAAATTCTTAAACTTGGCAAAAATATTTGACAGTTAACTAACCTAACTTTATAAAAAACTCGATCAACTTTAAAAAATCGTACAGAGTTTATTTTTAAAGATTAAGAAATGATTTTTATGCCAAATTGAATTTAAAAGATTCTATTTTGGACTAAAAAAGACAAATTTGTTCTAAGTGTTACCAAAAAATTAAAAAAAATTTAAAAAAATTCTTAAACTTGGTGAAAATTTTTGACACTTAATTAACCTACCTTAAAAAAATTGATTAACTTTAAAAAATCGTACAGAGTTTATTTTTAAAGATTAAGAAATGATTTTTACGTTAAATTAAACTTAAAAGATTCTATTTTAGATTTAAAAAGTCAAATTTGTTCTAATTACTATCAAAAAAATTAAAAAAATTCTTAAAGTTGCCAAAAATATTTGACAGTTAACTAACCTAACTTAATTAAAATGTCATCAATTAATTAATGTATCAATCAATTTTTTTTCTAGAGTTTTTAAAGATATAAAATACCTTCCAACTTTAAGAAAATTAAAATATAAAGTAAAGAGAATGCATATTCATAGTTTTAACTTGGAAATTGTGTGTTCTCTTTAAATATACCGCAGCGAAACATTTAATCAAGGCGAAATATCGGCGTAAATAGCGGCGCAAAAGTTTTCTCACTTCGCGGCCGGCGGAAGAATCAAATTGAAATATTTAATACGTCTTTGGAAGTTGTTTTATCCCGAGTCGAGGCGCCGAAGCCGCATAAAAATCACCCGGTTCCCTTTTACAAAGTTCAAATTGTAACTACAACTACAATAAATTCTACTTTAATATTTCTTTGTGATTTATACCGAATATCAAAATGAATTTTAAAATCAAAATGAATTTTAACATCAAAATGAATTTTAAAATCAAAAAATTTTTATTTATACTTTCAAAGTCTCGAAGCTACTCTTGTAGAATGTAGAATTCTCATCGGTCGTTTGTTGGCTTCTCCCGTTCGGTTCATCGTCGTTGTCTAAACCCTTCAGCGAGTTTACATTATGCGAAGGAGAGGTGTCCCGCTTTACCCTATAAATTGCAAACGCTCGGAGACCGGAGACTCTCGTTTCGCCCATAAACACACACAGATTATGTGCACCTGAGAGAACACGGTCCGAGACGTCTACGACGACAACGTTGGCGATTTATACCGACTGTATCGTTATTAACGTCAATTAGGGAGGGTACGTGATGGGGAAACCTTCGAGTAACATTTCCCAGAGGAATATTAGATATAAACTTGGATAAATTTGGTCTATCAAGAAATTCCTTTAAAAAAAAATAAAGATTTTAACCTTAAAAAAATTTTTATCAACTTAAAAAATTCATATAGAGCTTATTTATAAAGTTTAAGAAATAATTTTTATACTAAATTGTAGACTAAAGATTCTATTTTTTATTAAAAATGTTTAATATGTTGTAATCACTAAGAAAAAAATTAAAAAAAATTTTTTTTGACAATCAACAACCGGAATTTTGGTGGAGGCGCCGGTTAAAAATTATTTAAAAAAATCCTCTACTTTTTTTCTTTCGTGAAATTCAAAATTCTTTCCTATAAATGTTATATATAAAGTGTTTTCATCTATATCTAATAATATAGTTAGTTAAAAAAGAGTTTAAAGTCAACAAATTGAAATAAAAGGGTTTCATCAACATTTTTTACTAAAATTTTATTTTAAATTTTTTGGTGGTAATTATAAAAAATTTGACATTTACTATCAAAAATAGAGTCTTTAAGCTTTACTTTGACATGAAAATCATTCCTTAATCTCTATAACTAAGTTCTCTACGATTTTTTAAAGTTGGTCGAATTTGTTAAAAACTTAGGTTAGTTTACTGTGAAAAAATTTTGTCAAATTTAAGAATTTTTTTAATTTTTTTGGTAACACTTAGAACAAATTTGTCTTTTTTAGTTCAAAATAGAATCTTTTAAGTTCAATTTAATGTAAAAATCATTTCTTAATCTTTAAAAATAAACTCTGTGCGATTTTTTAAAGTTAATCAATTTTTTTAAGTTAGGTTAATTAAGTGTCAAAAATTTTCACCAAGTTTAAGAATTTTTTTAAATTTTTTGGTAACACTTAGAACAAATTTGTCTTTTTTAATTCAAAATAGAATCTTTTACCTTTCATTTAAATCAAAAATCATTCCTTAATCTTAATAAATAAAGTCTAGGCGATTTTTTAAAGTTAATCATTTTTTTAAGTTAGGTTAATTAAGTGTCAAAAATTTTCACCAAGTATAAGAATTTTTTTAAATTTTTTGGTAACAATTAGAACAAATTTGTCTTTTTTAGTCCAAAATAGAATCTTTTAAGTTCAATTTGGCGTCAAAATCATTTCTTAATCTTCAAAAATAAACCCTGTAGGATTTTTTAAAGTTGATTGAGTTTTTTATAAAGTTAGGTTAATTAACTGCCAAAAATTTTTGTCAATATTAAGAATTTTTTTAATTTTTTTGGTAACACTTATAACAAATATGTCTTTTTTAGTCTAAAATAGAATCTTTTAGGTTCAATTTGACGTAAAAATCATTTCTTAATCTTCAAAAATAAACTCTGTACGATTTTTTAAAGTTGATTGAGTTTTTTATAAAGTTAGGTTAGTTAACTGTCAAATATTTTTCTCAACTTTAAGAATTTTTTTAATTTTTTTGGTAACACTTACAACAAATATATCTTTTTTAGTCTAAAATAGAATCTTTTAGGTTCAATTTGATGTAAAAATCACTTCTTAATCTTTAAAAATAAACTCTGTACGATTTTTTAAAGTTGATTGAGTTTTTTATAAAGTTAGGTTAATTAACTGCCAAAAATTTTTGTCAATATTAAGAATTTTTTTAATTTTTTTGGTAACACTTACAACAAATATGTCTTTTTTAGTCTAAAATAGAATCTTTTAGATTAAATTCGACGTAAAAATCATATCTTAATCTTTAAAAATAAACTCTGTACGATTTTTTAAAGTTGATTGAGTTTTTTATAAAATTAGGTTAATTAACTGCCAAAAATTTTTGTCAACTTTAAGAATTTTTTTAATTTTTTTGGTAACAGTTACCACAAATATGTCTTTTTTAATTCAAAATAGAATCTTTTACCTTTCATTTAAATCAAAAATCATTCCTTAATCTTAATAAATAAAATCTAGGCGATTTTTTAAAGTTAATCAATGTTTTTAAGTTAGATTAAATATCAACAATTTTCACCAAGTTTAAGAATTTTTTTAATTTTTTTGGTAAAACTTAGAACAACTTTGTCTGTTTAAATCTAAAATAGGATCTTTTAAGTTCAATTTGACGTAAAAATAATTTCTTAATCTTCAAAAATAAACTTTGTACGATTTTTTAAAGTTGATTGAGTTTTTTATAAAGTTAGGTTAGTTAACTGTCAAATATTTTTGCCAAGTTTAAGAATTTTTTTAATTTTTTTGGTAACACTTAGAACAAATTTGTCTTTTTTAATTCAAAATAGAATCTTTTACCTTTCATTTAAATCAAAAATCATTCCTTAATCTTAATAAATAAAATCTAGGCGATTTTTTAAAGTTAATCATTTTTTTTAAGTTAGGTTAATTAAGTGTCAAAAAATTTCACCAACTTAAGAATTTTTTTAATTTTTTTGGTAATACTTAAAATAAATTAGTCTTTTTTAATGTAAAATACAATCTTTTAGGTTTAATTTGATATAAAGATCATTTCTTAATCTTTAAAAATAAACTCTGTACGATTTTTTTAAGTTGATTGAGTTTTTTTATGAAGTTAGGTTAATTAAGTGTCAAATATTTTTGGTAACTTTAAGAATATTTTTAATTTTTTTGGTAACACGTAGAACAAATTTGTCTTTTTGAATTCAAAATAGAATCTTTTACCTTTCATTTAAATCAAAAATCATTCCTTAATCTTAATAAATAAAGTCCTGGCGATTTTTTAAAGTTTATCAATTTTTTTTAAATTAGGTTAATTAAGTGTCAAAAAATTCCACCAAGTTTAAGAATTTTTTTATTTTTTTGGGTAACACTTAGAAAAAATTTGTCTTTTTAATTCTAAAATAGTATCTTTTATGTTTAATTTGACATAAAAATCACTTCTTAATCTTTAAAAATAAATTATGCACGATTTTTCAAAGTTGGTCGAATTTAAGTTACATTTTTTCTTCTGAGGGAAAAATTAAAAGTGGTAGAAATTTCATCTTTGGCAATAATAAAGATTAAGTTTCAATCTAAACCCATCTCAAATTTTAAGTTTCAATAACAATTAGTTTTTGAGATATGAAGTTTTTAAAATTGACAACTTTTAATTGACATATTGATTAAGTTAGGTTAGAATTTCTTATGTCTTTCAAGACTCTAGAAAAGATGATTTTGTCCCTTTTCTTTTTTCAATCGGTCAGCATTATGGAAGAGAATTCCCTCTTCTCTTATAAACGGAAATGGTTGACCTTCGTCTGGGTTGAATTTACGATTTCTGCCTTTATATCCGGCTCCGGTGCGGATGAGGGTTGAAATTGCGTGGAGCCAGAACAGCTTCCGGCAACAGAATGCAGTCACCTCACGATGGGGACATCTCATCACCAACCGCCAAGACCACACCGTTGATATATAATACATAAACCTAATTTTCATGATCATATAACATCACAAATTTCGCTTTATTACAGTACAAGTGACTAACCTAACTTTCTTAAAAAATCGACCAACTTTAAAAAATCACCCAGACTGTATTTATTGGAATTAAAGAATAATTTTTGGTTTAAATGAAAGATAAAAGATTCTATTTTGAATTAAAAAGGACAAATCTTTCCTAGTTCTTACCAAAAAAATTAAAAAAAAATTTAAAGTTGGTGAAAGTTTTTGACAATTCTAACCAAATTTTTTAAAAAAATCACCCAACTTTAAAAAATCACCCAGGCTTTATTTATGAAGATTAAGGAAAGATTTTTGGTTTAAATGAAAGATAAAAGATTCTGTTTTGATTTAAAAAAGGCAGATTTTTTATAATTATTACCCAAAAAATTAAAAAAATTCCCAAAGTTTGTAAAAATTTTTAGCGGTTTTGACCCAACCTTTTTTAAAAAATCACCCAACTTTAAAAAATCACCCAGACTTTATTTATAAAGATTAAGGAATGATTTTTGGTTTAAATGAAAGATAAAAGATTCTGTTTTGATTTAAAAAAGGCAGATTTTTTATAATTATTACCAAAAAAATTAAAAAAATTCCCAAAGTTAGTAAAAATTTTTAACGGTTTTGACCCAACATTTTTTAAAAAATCACCCAACTTTAAAAAATCACCCAGACTTTATTTATGAAGATTAAGGAAAGATTTTTGTTTTAAATGAAACTTCAAAGATTCTATTTTGAATTTAAAAAGACAGGTTAGTTCTAATTATTATCAAAAAAAATAAAAAAAATTTTAAAGTTGGAAAAATTTTTTGACAGGTGACTAACCTAACTTAAAAAAAAATCGACCAACTTTAAAAAATCGTCCAGACTTCATTTCTGAAGATTAAGGAATGATTTTTGGTTTAAATGAAAGATAAAAGATTCTATTTTGATTTAAAAGAGGCAGATTTTTTATAATTATTACCAAAAAAATTAAAAAAATTCCCAAAGTTGGTAAAAATTTTTAACGGTTTTGACCCAACTTTTTTTTAAAAAATCGACCAACTTTAAAAAGTCGTCCAGACTTCATTTTTGAAGATTAAGGAATGATTTTTGGTTTAAATGAAAGATAAAAGATTCTGTTTTGATTTAAAAAAGGCAGATTTTTTATAATTATTACCAAAAAAATTAAAAAAATTCCCAAAGTTGGTAAAAATTTTTAACGGTTTTGACCCAACTTTTTTTAAAAAATCACCCAGACTTTATTTATGAAGATTAAGGAAAGATTTTTGGTTTAAATGAAAGATAAAAGATTCTGTTTTGATTTAAAAAAGGCAGATTTTTTATAATTATTACCAAAAAAATTAAAAAAATTCCCAAGGTTGGTAAAAATTTTTAACGGTTTTAACCCAACTTTTTAAAATCGACCAACTTTAAAAAATCACCGAGACTTTATTTTTTGGAATTGGAGATTGATTTTTGGTTTAAATTAAAGCTAAAAGATTCTCTTTTCAATTAAAAGAAATATTTTTTTTCTAATTGTTACCAAAAGAATTAAAAAAAAAATTTTCAAAGTTTTTTCTGAAATCATCGAATTTAATTTTTTGGCAGATTTTGTAGAAAACTATCTAATATGATTTAATTATTTCAAATAAATTTGTCGAATTTCATTAAAAAATAACTTAACTTAGCTTATAATTGTGAAATTTCGTCGAAAAATTTCTTAAAATCGTCGAATTTCGCTAAAAATTTCATCAAATTTCGTGTAAAATTGTCTAAAATTATTAAAATCCGTTTAGTTTCATCTGAAATTTTCGAATTTCATTAAAAAAAATGACTTAATTTAGCTTAAAATTGTGAAATTTCATCTCAAATTCTTTAAAACCATCGAGTTTCGTCTAAAGTTTCGTCTAAAATTTCGTTCAATTTCATATAAAATTGTCTAAAATGATTAAATTTCGTCTAATTTCATTTAAAAAATTGGAATTTTTCATTCATTAGCCTTAGAACTTTTTTTTAAACCTCTATGAAGTTAGTATCAAGAATTATGATCGCTACTGTACATTAAAACCAAGAAATATGATGCCGGTAAAGAAGATTTTCTTTTTTTCAGTTTATACTTGAACTGTCAATTTTACAATTTAAAGCGTCGTTTTCATGTCCGAACTTCTTTAAGAATTTTACCCGGTAAAAATCGTTTTGAACGTATAACTTTTACTCGTGTTAGTTAGTTAATAAATCAATCTAAGTGTCTTATGCTTTTAATTTAAGGTAAGTGATACAATTTGAAGAAAATTAGTGTTTTTAATATAGCGTTATCGCATTATCATAAGTGGCTTGTGCGCATGCGTTAAATATTCTTTCAAACATGGCTCTATTAAGGTTGATAATTGATAATATTTAGAAAATTAGTTTTTTTTCTCTTTATCATTTTAATTTTCTTTAATTTCAGTGTGTGTTTGTGTTTTTGGAAGGTGTATCAAGAGATGTAGCTGTCGTCGGATTGCTATTTTGCGATTGCCAGGAGGTATAAAATGATTGTAATTTAATATAAATAAAGATGATATAAAACTTTTCTTTTTTTCTATTTTTTACTTAGGTGTTGGGGAATCGGCATTCGCTTGGTAAGTCTTTATGCATGTTTTTACTAGTTATACAATGAAATTTCCCTTGGGCGGACACCAATGGGACCGATTGAAAGTGTCCGTTCAAGAGGGGTGTCCGCCTAAGAGAAACGCGAAGTAAATGTCGTTTTTTAAAATGAAAACTATATGTGATGAAACTGTATGTTTTTAAAATAAGCAAAAAGAGTAGAATTAAGAGTATTCTTGCCCTCTGTACTAAATAATAACAATAATAATAATATCAGGCGTTCAGAAAACGTATTTCTGATTTGGAAAGCAGCTCCAAAACAGCTCATCGACGTTAGAATCTTCGGACGGTTGTTCGACTTCTGGATTTTCGATTCCTTGTCTTGAATCTGAATCTTCAACATATAAATTTTCATCCATTTTTAAGAACTTTTTTTTAATTTTTTTGGTAACACTTAGAATAAGTTTGTCTTTTTTAATTCAAAATAAAATCTTTTAAGTTTACTTTGAGGTAAAAATCGTTTTTTAATCTCCATAAATAAATTTTGGACGATTTTTTAAAGTTGATTTTTTGTAAAAGTTAGGTTAATATAGTTTTCTTTTTGAGAGAAGGAAAAAAGTTGGGTATTTTTTTTTTTGTAACTTTGACAAAGGGATGATACAAAAGTAAAAATCTCTGTGGGTAGGATTTTAAACAAAGTTTGCGAAGTACGTCAGAAAACAGAAAGAAGTAACGGGAAATGGATTTATTTGACAGTCCGAATGCGGTTCGCTTTATTCAAGCCGGACCTGCAAGCCAGGAACGCGCTTTACCCCCTGGGTTATTTATGCCCTTCGTGTATTATTCACGTATGTACGTATTTTTGTTGTTCGCGGGATAACAGCGCCCGGCCTTGGCAGCTCGCAAAGCTTTAGCTGAAAGCTCGGCAAAAGTTTGCCTTCCCTTTCTTACCAAATCCGTCATACAACCTTAAATTGAATGGTTTTACTGAAAAATAAAGATTTTAATTTACCTATTTTTAGATTACTAGTTTAGTTTTATTTTTAGTATTTTTCTAAAAAAAAAATTATTGTTTTTGGTTGAATTGATTAACATTTTGGTAACTTTGGTGGAGGCTTTACGAATTTAGTAAGTTTTTGGTGGAATTTAAAAAAAAAAATGGTGAAGTTTTGGTGGAATTTTTACAAATTTTGTAAGTTTTTTGGTGGAATTTTTTAAAAATTTATTATTTTTGGTAGAATTATTAAAAATTTTAGTTACTTTAGTGGAATTTTTATAAATTTACTAAGTTTTTGGAATTTTCAAGGTTTTAGTTAATTTTTAATGAAATTGTTTCTAATTTGATTGATTTTTGGTGGAATTTTAAAAGAATTTGGACATTTTGGTGGAATTTTTAAAAAATTTGGTAAGTTTTTGGTAGAATTATTAAAAATGTTGACAATTTCGGTGTAATTTTTAGGATTTTTGTAAATTTTTGGTGGAATAAAATAAAAATCAGTAAGTTTTGGGTGTAGTTGTTAAATATTTTAATAGCTTTGGTGGAATTTTTGCGAATTTTATTCATTTCTTGGGGAATTTAAAAAAAATAAGTTTTCGGTAAAATTTTTATAAATTTAGTAAGTTTTTTGGTGGAATTTTTAAAAAATTCAGTATGTTTTTGGTGGTATTATCAAAAATTTTGATAACATTGGTGGAATATTTGCGAATTTTATTCATTTCTGGTGGAATAAAAAATATCAGTGTTTTTTTGTAAAATTCTTATGAATTTAGTAAGTTTTTGGTGGAATTTTTGCAAATTGTATTAATTTTAGGCGAAATTTTTAAAAAATTCAGTATATTTTTGGTGGAATTATCAAAAATTTTGGTAATACTGGTGGAATTTTTACGAATTTTATTCATTTTTGATGGAATTTTTAAAAAATTCAGTGTTTTTTTATGGAATTTTTACGAATTTAGTAAGTTTTTAATGAAATTTTTCCAATTTTATTAATTTTTGGTGGAATTTTTATAAAATTCAGTATGTTTTTGATGGAATTGTTAAAAAAGTTGGTAATTTTAGTAGAATTTTTATGAATTTGGTAAGTTTTTGGTGGTATTTTTTAAAAATCAGTAAGTTTTTGGTGGAATTATTCAACATTTTTGTAGCTTTGGTGGAAAATTGAAAAAATTTAGTACGTTTTTGGTGGAATTGTTAAAAATGTTGGTAACTTTGGTGGAATTTTTACGAATTTAGTAAGTTTTTAATGAAATTTTTCCAATTTTATTAATTTTTGGTGGAATTTTTATAAAATTCAGTATGTTTTTGATGGAATTGTTAAAAAAGTTGGTAATTTTAGTAGAATTTTTATGAATTTGGTAAGTTTTTGGTGGTATTTTTTAAAAATCAGTAAGTTTTTGGTGGAATTATTCAACATTTTTGTAGCTTTGGTGGAAAATTGAAAAAATTTAGTACGTTTTTGGTGGAATTGTTAAAAATGTTGGTAACTTTGGTGGAATTTTTACGAATATAATAAGTTTTTCGTGGAATTTTTACCAATTTTATTGATTTTGGATGGAATTTTGAAAAAATTCACAAAGTTTTTAGTAGAATTGTCTCAAAATTTAATACTTTTCCATTAAATTCTATTAATAAGGTTTGTATGATTTTTTTAAAGTTGGTCAAAAATTTGCACAAAAATCATCGGTGTCTTTTGGAATTTTTTGAAATTCTTAGGTAATAATTAAAAAAAAATTGTTAAATTGTTTGAAAAATAGAGGTTTGAATCTATCATTCCTTACAAGATCTTTGATTAAATTTTATTAATCAGGTTTGTGAGATTTTTTTAAAATTGACTGAAAATTAGTTAAGTTCACTCAAAAATAGTCGTTTTTTTTTGGAAATTTTTTTTAATTATTGTATAACAACTAAAGTGATTTTACCGATTGTTGTAAAAACTAGATATCTTAGCTAAAGTTTCTCTAAATTTGCCTTTTTTAATTTCCATAAATAAATTCTGTACGATTTTTTAAACTTGATCCAAAAATTTCTAAGGTTATGTTAGGTACCATCAAATTTTTTTGGTGTTTTTAACTATTTTTTAAATCTTTTGGTTAATTTACCTTCTAATACACTTAACCCGGCGTGTGTATACTATATTTTTTGAGACACGGTGTGTATACTGGGTCTTTTAGGGAACAGGCATGTTTTCAAAGTTTTCTAGGCTTTCAAAAAATCTAGAAAAATTCTGAGTTACTTATTGAAGCGTCTACTACATGACCGAGCAGTTACCAAATTCAAAAGTTTAAAACTGTTGCCAATAAAAATGAAACAATCGTTTGAATCGTCTGAAAAGTCAGAAAAACGGAAATTTTGACTGTTCCTTCAAAGACCCAGTGTACACACGGAGGGTTAATTTTATTTAAAAAAAAATTAGAAAAATAATAAAGATCTTTAATTTTTTTTTCTATGTTGATAAACAAGTATTTCATACAAGGTGATCGATCAAAATGCAGATCGATGATGTATATTTTCCGCGTCCGATTGAACTGAATATTTATCTTCATTCCACGGCAGTATTTAATCATCAAAATTAATGTTCCATGCTGGCAGCAGCGGTTAGCGAACGATTTTCGGTGAGTTAGCGATTGCGGCTCGCTTCGGGGCGAACGCTTTGATCTCCAATTAATTATCGTTTTATTGCAAGTCTCTGGTTTTGGATAGTTGGGATGTTTCAATTACTCAACAGCAACAACAACTATTTTGTATATCTTAAATTCTTACTCTTACAAACTAAAAAAATCATTGCAATATTTTTGGTGGAGGCGCCAGTTAGATGTTCAAAATGAAGAAAACAGATAAAAATCTAATGTTTTGAACTAAATATAATATCAATTCAAAGTCTTATTGTACGATGGAATCAGAAATGGGAAACGTGTAGGGCAATAACTGGTTGATATTCTGCGCGAGGACCCAATATACCGAAATTATTGCCGCCCTTGTAAATAAGGGTATCGAATGGGATGGATGCTTATGGTCAAAGCGCAAACCGTAGCGATCTTCGCACGTATGAAACAGTTATCGCTGGTGTACTGTATTTCATAGAGAAGTCTATATGTACGTGACGGAAATAACTACGTTACCAGTACGGTTAATAAAGTTTGTTTCTGCCAGTGGAGAATTCCGTTTGCCCAAAACAACTAATAGTAGTACGGACCGAGTTGTTGCGGTGGGACTACTAATTAAATATACAAGTTAGTATGTACTATAGTAATGTTAGGTTGGTATAAATAAATATTCGTAACTTATATTCTAAATCCACATTTAATTTAATATTAAATGTTGAGGGAATTCAAAATATTCCAATTTTAATGAACATCTGTTCATATTTGGTCTTTTTTTTAACAAGAATTTATTTGTGATTATTACCCAAAATGAAATTTAAAAAATCGCATAGGATTTATTTGTGAAAATATAGAGAAGAAAATTTAAAGAATGTGAGATTGAAATGTCTACATTTCAATAATATCATTTAATTTTGTCTAAATGTTAAGAAAAAAATTAAGAAAAATTCCTAAAAAATCAATAAATTTTCATCCAACCTTATAAATTTTTGACCGACTTAAAAAAATCGTACAGATTTTATTAATGGAAATTTTGAAATGATTCTTACACTAAATTAAAGATAAAATGTCTTGTTTTAGGTTAAAGAAGACGAATTTGTTCTAATTTTAACCAAAAAAATTAAAAACATTTCGCAAGACATCAACGAATTTGAACCCATCCTTAAAAATTTTCGGCCAAGTTTAAAAAATCGTACAGACTTTATTAATGGGAATTATCAAATGATTTTTATGCTAAATCAAAGATAAAATGCTTTATTTTAGACCAAAGAAGACGAATTTTCTCAAATTGTAATTAAAAAAAATTAAAAAAATTCTCTAAAATATTGATGAATTTTTACCTAACCTTAAAAATTTTTGGCCCAGTTTGAAAAATCGTACGGACTTTATTAACGGGAATTATTAAATGATTTTTATGCCAAATCAAAGATAAAATGCTTTATTTTAGACCAAAGAAGGCGAATTTTCTCAAATTGTAATAAAAAAAATTTAAAAAATTCTCTAAGATATCGATGAATTTTCACCTAACCTTAAAAATTTTTGGTCCAGTTTGAAAAATCGTACAGACTTTATTAATGGGAATTATCAAATGATTTTTATGCTAAATCAAAGATAAAATGCTTTATTTTAGACCAAAGAAGACGAATTTTCTCAAATTGTAATCAAAAAAATTAAAAAAATTCTCTAAGATATCGATGAATTTTCACCTAACCTTAAAGATTTTTGGTCCAGTTTGAAAAATCGTACAGACTTTATTAATGGGAATTATCAAATGATTTTTATGCTAAATCAAAGATAAAATGGTTTATTTTAGACTAAAGAAGGCGAATTTTCTCAAATTGTAATCAAAAAAATTAAAAAAATTCTCTAAAATATCGATGAATTTTCACCTAACCTTAAAAATTTTTGGTCCAGTTTGAAAAATCGTACAAACTTTATTAATGGGAATTATCAAATGATTTTTGTGCTAAATCAAAGATAAAATGGTTTATTTTAGACTAAAGAAGGCGAATTTTCTCAAATTGTAATCAAAAAAATTAAAAAAATTCTCTAAGATATTGATGAATTTTCACCTAACCTTAAAAATTTTTGGTCCAGTTTGAAAAATCGTACAGACTTTATTAATGGGAATTATCAAATGATTTTTATGCTAAATCAAAGATAAAATGGTTTACTTTAGACTAAGGAAGGCGAATTTTCTCAAATTGTAATCAAAAAAATTAAAAAAATTCTCTAAAATATTGATGAATTTTCACCTAACCTTAAAAATTTTTGGTCCAGTTTGAAAAATCGTACAAACTTTATTAATGGGAATTATCAAATGATTTTTATGCTAAATCAAAGATAAAATGCTTTATTTTAGACCAAAGAAGACGAATTTTCTCAAATTGTAATTAAAAAAAATTAAAAAAATTCTCTAAAATATTGATGAATTTTCACCTAACCTTAAAAATTTTTGGCCCAGTTTGAAAAATCGTACGGACTTTATTAATGGGAATTATCAAATGATTTTTATGCTAAATCAAAGATAAAATGTTTTATTTTAGACTAAAGAAGACGAATTTTCTCCAACTGTAATCAAAAAAATTAAAAAAATTCTCTAAGATATTGATGAATTTTCACCTAACCTTAAAAATTTTTGGTCCAGTTTGAAAAATCGTACAAACTTTATTAATGGGAATTATCAAATGATTTTTATGCTAAATCAAAGATAAAATGTTTTATTTTAGACTAAAGAAGACGAATTTTCTCCAACTGTAATCAAAAAAATTAAAAAAATTCTCTAAGATATTGATGAATTTTCACCTAACCTTAAAAATTTTTGGTCCAGTTTGAAAAATCGTACAGACTTTATTAATAGGAATCATCCAATGATTCGTACGCTAAATCAAAGATAAAATGTTTTATTTTAGACTAAAGAAGACAGATTTTCTCTAAATATAACCAAATCATTTAAATAAATTCCCCAAGACATCGGAAAATTTTAACCTAACCTTACAAATTTTTGGCCGAATTTAAAAAATCGCACAAACTTTATTAATGGGAATTGTCAAATTATGTTTACGTTAAATTAAAGATAAACTACTCTTCCTTAGAATAAACAAGACGGATTTGCTCTAATTTTAACCAAAAAAATTAAAAAAATTTCATAAAACATCACAGACTTTTTACCCAGCCTTAAAAATTTTTGACCGAGTTTAAAAAAATCGTACAGATTTTATTAATGGGAATTATCAAGTGATTCTTACATCAAATTAAAGATAAAATATCTTATTTTAAACTAAAGAAGACGAATTTGCTCTAATTGTAACCAAAAAAATAAAAAAAATTTCCTAAAACATCGATGAATTTTGACCAAACTTTACAAATTTTGGACCGATAAAAAAAATGTGCACATTTTATTAATGGAAATTTTGAAATAATTCTTACTCTAAATTAAAGATAAAATATCTTATTTTAAAATAAAGAAGACGAATTTGCTCTAATTGGAGCCAAAAAAATTAAAAAAATTCTCTAAGATGTCGATAAATTTTCACCTAACCTTAGAAATTTTTCGCCAAGTTTAAAAAATCGCACAGACTTTATTAATAGGAATCATCCAATGATTCTTACGCTAAATCAAAGATAAAATGTGTTATTTTAGTCTAAAGAAGACAGATTTTCTCTAAATATAACCAAAAAATTTAAATAAATTCTCCAAAACATCAGAAAATAAAAAAAAAACTATAACCTTACAAATTTTTAGCCGAGTTTAAAAAATCGTACAGACTTTATTAATGGGAATTGTCAAATTATTTTTACACTAAATTAAAGATAAACTACCCTTCCTTAAAATAAATAAGACGGATTTGCTCTAATTGTAACCAAAAAAATTAAAAAAATTTCATGATATCACTGATTTTTTACCTACCCTTAAAAATTTTTGACTGAGTTTAAAAAATCATACAGATTTTATTAATAGAAATCGTCAAATGATTCTTACGCTAAATCAAAGATAAAATGCTTTATTTTAGACTAACGAAGATAAATTCTTTCTAAATATAACCAAGAAATTTAAATAAATTCGCCAAGACATGGAGAAATTTTAACATAACCTTATAAATTTTCGACCAACTTTAAAAAATCGTACAGACTTTATTAATAAAAATTAATAAAAGATAATGTAACGAAAGATAGATTAAAACCTCTATTTTTCAATAAATTAAACAAATTTATTTTAAATATTTTCAAAAAATTTTTAAAATTTTTTAAAGTTGACGACTTTTGTTCTAAATTTCGTCCAATTTTTAACCCGGCGTGTGTATACTATATTTTTTGAGATACGATGTGTATACTGGGTCTTTTAGGGAACAGGCATGTTTTCAAAGTTTTCTAGGCTTTCAAAAATTCTAGAAAAATTCTGAGTTACTTATTGAAGCGTCTACTACACGGCCGAGCAATTGCCAAATTCAAAAATTTAAAACTGTTGTCAATAAAAATGAAACAATCGTCTGAATCGCCTGAAAAGTAAAAAAAAAAACGGAAATTTTGACTGTTCCTTCAAAGACCCAGTGTACATACGGAGGGTTAAGTCTGAATGATATCTTTTGTATACAATTTAAAGATAGAATTCGTATGTTTTTAATGATCTTTAATGACTTTACCCGGAGGGAGAGTAATCAAGGACTTACATAAGACTTTAACGACGGTACATTGTAATTTCGTAAGAAGCTACAAGGGTCTATCCAAAGCTCGTCCGTAATTAGGTAAAGAAAGAAAGGCAGCAGAGGAGAACGTAAGGGTAAATAAAGATCAAAAGGCGCTAATTAAAATCCTCCATTGGGTAAACATCGTCTGCGCTTTTCGGGGTTTTACAAGACTTGGTTGTACCCGGACAACGTTCAAATTATATCGCGAAGGGTAACTGCAATCTACTTTTATTACCTTAAATTGCTTACGATATTATCTTTTACTCAATTATTTAAAACACAGATGTTACAAAATATAATATTAATGAGTTTAAAACTTTTATTTTTAAGGATATTTAGTCGTTTTGAAATTCGTATTTCGATTTGAGTTTGTTTAACGAACCTTGATAACTAAAAGGGCGAAGAAGACGAGTTTTCTCAGAAAGAGGAAAAAAATAAAGAAAAACGCTGACGTTTTTTCCGACTGGACCGTTTTTCTAACCTGGGTAAGGGTCGCTCAGGTAGCAGAAAATTGATGTGCTCATTATGAGAATCACTTTAAACGGACCGTCGCTCGCCTCTATTATTTTACTAGGGGTGTCCTCGAGGACCGCCTCTCTTCTTCCTATTTTGAGGAAGAAGTAATCACCGGCAATTTAAAAAGGACACCGACGGCCGGTGAATAACAAATAGCCGCTCCGGGAGTTAACCGAGAGCTTTCCCGCCAACCTGAAGGTGCGGAATCCGATTTTCCGTCACCGGGTTAACGTTTCGGTTGTCGAACCACACCGTTTGATCGAATGCGATGTCTCTTAAGATCTTGTGCGCATTTCTCTTTCTATCGTAGACGTTGGTACTTATCTAAAACGAACGCGGTGGGCGGGAAGTATTTTTACGCTTGGTTTCACGTAAAATACATTTCGAGTTCTTTTAAGATAGATTGGAAAATTTATACTAACGAAAAATAAATTGTTAGTTGGGTTTTCATTCAATCCAGATTTTATATAATTTTTTTGGGGCTTGGAATTAAAATTAAACCTATCATAAAGTTACAAATTTCTTATTAATTTTAAAAAAATCGTGCAGATCTTATTAATAGGAATTGATAAAAAACTAACTAAAATTTCATTGATAAAGACGTAATATTCGACCATCAGGGGTGGACAAACCCCAAAAAGGAAAAATGGGATTTCAAGGGTGGGCAAACTTCTTCGAGGGAGATTTTAGGGGTTGACAAACTTTGTTGAGGGACATTTCAGGGGTTGTCAAACTTTCTAGAAACTAAATTTAAGGATAAGTAAACCCTCTATTTCTCAAACGGGCTTCAGGGGTGGGAAAATCTCGTCGATAGACATTTTAAGGGTTGGCAAACTTGTCGAGAGATATTTCAGGGATTTGGTAAACTTTGTTGAAACCCGATTCAAGGATATGTAAACCGTCGATTTTTTAAACTGACTTCAGAGGTGGGCAAAACTCGTCGAAAGACATTTCAGGGGTTGGCAAACTTCGGAAAACTTCGATTCAAGGATAAGTAAACCCTCGATTTTTCAAACGAACTTCAAAGGTGAGCAAACCTCATCGAGAGATATTTCAAAGGTTAACAAACTTCGTAGAAACCCGATTAATGGATAAATAAACCCCCGATTTTTCGAACTGACTTCAGGGGAGTGGGCAAAACTCGTCGAGAGACATTTTAAGGGTTGGCAAACTTGTCGAGAGATATTTCAGGGATTTGGTAAACTTTGTTGAAACCCGATTCAAGGATATGTAAACCGTCGATTTTTTAAACTGACTTCAGAGGTGGGCAAAACTCGTCGAAAGACATTTCAGGGGTTGGCAAACTTCGGAAAACTTCGATTCAAGGATAAGTAAACCCTCGATTTTTCAAACGAACTTCAAAGGTGAGCAAACCTCATCGAGAGATATTTCAAAGGTTGACAAACTTCGTAGAAACCCGATTAATGGATAAATAAACCCCCAATTTTTCGAACTGACTTCAGGGGACTGGGCAAAACTCGTCGAGAGACATTTTAAGGGTTGGCAAACTTGTCGAGAGATATTTCAGGGATTTGGTAAACTTTGTTGAAACCCGATTCAAGGATATGTAAACCGTCGATTTTTTAAACTGACTTCAGAGGTGGGCAAAACTCGTCGAAAGACATTTCAGGGGTTGGCAAACTTCGGAAAACTTCGATTCAAGGATAAGTAAACCCTCGATTTTTCAAACGAACTTCAAAGGTGAGCAAACCTCATCGAGAGATATTTCAAAGGTTGACAAACTTCGTAGAAACCCGATTAATGGATAAATAAACCCCCAATTTTTCGAACTGACTTCAGGGGACTGGGCAAAACTCGTCGAGAGACATTTTAAGGGTTGGCAAACTTGTCGAGAGATATTTCAGGGATTTGGTAAACTTTGTTGAAACCCGATTCAAGGATATGTAAACCGTCGATTTTTTAAACTGATTTCAGAGGTGGGCAAAACTCGTCGAAAGACATTTCAGGGGTTGGCAAACTTCGGAAAACTTCGATTCAAGGATAAGCAAACCCTCGATTTTTCAAACGAACTTCAGAGGTGAGCAAACCTCATCGAGAGATATTTCAAAGGTTGACAAACTTCGTAGAAACCCGATTAATGGATAAATAAACCCCCGATTTTTCGAACTGACTTCAGGGGAGTGGGCAAAACTCGTCGAGAGACATTTTAAGGGTTGGCAAACTTGTCGAGAGATATTTCAGGGATTTGGTAAACTTTGTTGAAACCCGATTCAAGGATATGTAAACCGTCGATTTTTTAAACTGACTTCAGAGGTGGGCAAAACTCGTCGAAAGACATTTCAGGGGTTGGCAATCTTCGGAAAACTTCGATTCAAGGATAAGTAAACCCTCGATTTTTCAAACGAACTTCAAAGGTGAGCAAACCTCATCGAGAGATATTTCAAAGGTTGACAAACTTCGTAGAAACTCGATTAATGGATAAATAAACCCTCAATTTTTCGAACTGACTTCAGGGGACTGGGCAAAACTCGTCGAGAGACATTTTAAGGGTTGGCAAACTTGTCGAGAGATATTTCAGGGATTTGGTAAACTTTGTTGAAACCCGATTCAAGGATATGTAAACCGTCGATTTTTTCAACTGACTTCAGAGGTGGGCAAAACTCGTCGAAAGACATTTCAGGGGTTGGCAAACTTCGGAAAACTTCGATTCAAGGATAAGCAAACCCTCGATTTTTCAAACGAACTTCAGAGGTGAGCAAACCTCATCGAGAGATATTTTAAAGGTTGACAAACTTCGTAGAAACCCGATTAATGGATAAATAAACCCCCAATTTTTCGAACTGACTTCATGGGACTGGGCAAAACTCGTCGAGAGACATTTTAAGGGTTGGCAAACTTGTCGAGAGATATTTCAGGGATTTGGTAAACTTTGTTGAAACCCGATTCAAGGATCTGTAAACCGTCGATTTTTTAAACTGACTTCAGAGGTGGGCAAAACTCGTCGAAAGACATTTCAGGGGTTGGCAAACTTCGGAAAACTTCGATTCAAGGATAAGTAAACCCTCGATTTTTCAAACGAACTTCAAAGGTGAGCAAGCCTCATCGAGAGATATTTCATAGATTGACAAACTTCGTAGAAACCCGATTAATGGATAAATAAACCCTCGATTTTTCGAACTGACTTCAGGGGACTGGGCAAAACTCGTCGATAGACATTTTAAGGGTTGGCAAACTTGTCGAGAGATATTTCAGGGATTTGGTAAACTTTGTTGAAACCCGATTCAAGGATATGCAAACCGTCGATTTTTTAAACTGACTTCAGAGGTGGGCAAAACTCGTCGAAAGACATTTCAGGGGTTGGCAAACTTCGGAAAACTTCGATTCAAGGATAAGCAAGCCCTCGACTTTTCAAACGAACTTCAGAGGTGAGCAAACCTCATCGAGAGATATTTCAAAGGTTGACAAACTTCGTAGAAACCCGATTAATGGATAAATAAACCCTCAATTTTTCGAACTGACTTCAGGGGACTGGGCAAAACTCGTCGAGAGACATTTTAAGGGTTGGCAAACTTGTCGAGAGATATTTCAGGGATTTGGTAAACTTTGTTGAAACCCGATTCAAGGATATGTAAACCGTCGATTTTTTAAACTGACTTCAGAGGTGGGCAAAACTCGTCGAAAGACATTTCAGGGGTTGGCAAACTTCGGAAAACTTCGATTCAAGGATAAGTAAACCGTCGATTTTTCAAACGAACTTCAAAGGTTAGCAAACCTCATCGAGAGATATTTCAAAGGTTGACATACTTCGTAGAAACCCGATTAATAGATAAATAAACCCCCGATTTTTCGAACTGACTTCAGGGGACTGGACAAAACTCGTCGAGAGACATTTTAAGGGTTGGCAAACTTGTCGAGAGATATTTCAGGGATTTGGTAAACTTTGTTGAAACCCGATTCAAGGATATGTAAACCGTCGATTTTTTAAACTGACTTCAGAGGTGGGCAAAACTCGTCGAAAGACATTTCAGGGGTTGGCAAACTTCGGAAAACTTCGATTCAAGGATAAGCAAACCCTCGATTTTTCAAACGAACTTCAGAGGTGAGCAAACCTCATCGAGAGATATTTCAAAGGTTGACAAACTTCGTAGAAACCCGATTAATGGATAAATAAACCCCCGATTTTTCGAACTGACTTCAGGGGAGTGGGCAAAACTCGTCGAGAGACATTTTAAGGGTTGGCAAACTTGTCGAGAGATATTTCAGGGATTTGGTAAACTTTGTTGAAACCCGATTCAAGGATATGTAAACCGTCGATTTTTTAAACTGACTTCAGAGGTGGGCAAAACTCGTCGAAAGACATTTCAGGGGTTGGCAAACTTCGGAAAACTTCGATTCAAGGATAAGTAAACCCTCGATTTTTCAAACGAACTTCAAAGGTGAGCAAACCTCATCGAGAGATATTTCAAAGGTTGACAAACTTCGTAGAAACCCGATTAATGGATAAATAAACCCCCGATTTTTCGAACTGACTTCAGGGGAGTGGGCAAAACTCGTCGAGAGACATTTTAAGGGTTGGCAAACTTGTCGAGAGATATTTCAGGGATTTGGTAAACTTTGTTGAAACCCGATTCAAGGATATGTAAACCGTCGATTTTTTAAACTGACTTCAGAGGTGGGCAAAACTCGTCGAAAGACATTTCAGGGGTTGGCAATCTTCGGAAAACTTCGATTCAAGGATAAGTAAACCCTCGATTTTTCAAACGAACTTCAAAGGTGAGCAAACCTCATCGAGAGATATTTCAAAGGTTGACAAACTTCGTAGAAACTCGATTAATGGATAAATAAACCCTCAATTTTTCGAACTGACTTCAGGGGACTGGGCAAAACTCGTCGAGAGACATTTTAAGGGTTGGCAAACTTGTCGAGAGATATTTCAGGGATTTGGTAAACTTTGTTGAAACCCGATTCAAGGATATGTAAACCGTCGATTTTTTCAACTGACTTCAGAGGTGGGCAAAACTCGTCGAAAGACATTTCAGGGGTTGGCAAACTTCGGAAAACTTCGATTCAAGGATAAGCAAACCCTCGATTTTTCAAACGAACTTCAGAGGTGAGCAAACCTCATCGAGAGATATTTTAAAGGTTGACAAACTTCGTAGAAACCCGATTAATGGATAAATAAACCCCCAATTTTTCGAACTGACTTCATGGGACTGGGCAAAACTCGTCGAGAGACATTTTAAGGGTTGGCAAACTTGTCGAGAGATATTTCAGGGATTTGGTAAACTTTGTTGAAACCCGATTCAAGGATCTGTAAACCGTCGATTTTTTAAACTGACTTCAGAGGTGGGCAAAACTCGTCGAAAGACATTTCAGGGGTTGGCAAACTTCGGAAAACTCCGATTCAAGGATAAGTAAACCCTCGATTTTTCAAACAAACTTCAAAGGTGAGCAAGCATCATCGAGAGATATTTCAAAGGTTAACAAACTTCGTAGAACCCCGATTAATGGATAAATAAACCCACGAATTTTCGAACTGACTTCAGGGGAGTGGGCAAAACTCGTCGAGAGACATTTTAAGGGTTGGCAAACTTGTCGAGAGATATTTCAGGGATTTGGTAAACTTTGTTGAAACCCGATTCAAGGATATGTAAACCGTCGATTTTTTAAACTGACTTCAGAGGTGGGCAAAACTCGTCGAAAGACATTTCAGGGGTTGGCAATCTTCGGAAAACTTCGATTCAAGGATAAGTAAACCCTCGATTTTTCAAACGAACTTCAAAGGTGAGCAAACCTCATCGAGAGATATTTCAAAGGTTGACAAACTTCGTAGAAACTCGATTAATGGATAAATAAACCCTCAATTTTTCGAACTGACTTCAGGGGACTGGGCAAAACTCGTCGAGAGACATTTTAAGGGTTGGCAAACTTGTCGAGAGATATTTCAGGGATTTGGTAAACTTTGTTGAAACCCGATTCAAGGATATGTAAACCGTCGATTTTTTCAACTGACTTCAGAGGTGGGCAAAACTCGTCGAAAGACATTTCAGGGGTTGGCAAACTTCGGAAAACTTCGATTCAAGGATAAGCAAACCCTCGATTTTTCAAACGAACTTCAGAGGTGAGCAAACCTCATCGAGAGATATTTTAAAGGTTGACAAACTTCGTAGAAACCCGATTAATGGATAAATAAACCCCCAATTTTTCGAACTGACTTCATGGGACTGGGCAAAACTCGTCGAGAGACATTTTAAGGGTTGGCAAACTTGTCGAGAGATATTTCAGGGATTTGGTAAACTTTGTTGAAACCCGATTCAAGGATCTGTAAACCGTCGATTTTTTAAACTGACTTCAGAGGTGGGCAAAACTCGTCGAAAGACATTTCAGGGGTTGGCAAACTTCGGAAAACTCCGATTCAAGGATAAGTAAACCCTCGATTTTTCAAACAAACTTCAAAGGTGAGCAAGCATCATCGAGAGATATTTCAAAGGTTAACAAACTTCGTAGAACCCCGATTAATGGATAAATAAACCCACGAATTTTCGAACTGACTTCAGGGGAGTGGGCAAAACTCGTCGAGAGACATTTTAAGGGTTGGCAAACTTGTCGAGAGATATTTCAGGGATTTGGTAAACTTTGTTGAAACCCGATTCAAGGATATGTAAACCGTCGATTTTTTAAACTGACTTCAGAGGTGGGCAAACCTCATCGAGAGATATTTCAAAGGTTGACAAACTTCGTAGAAACCCGATTAATGGATAAATAAACCCTCGATTTTTCGAACTGACTTCAGGGGACTGGGCAAAACTCGTCGAGAGACATTTTAAGGGTTGGCAAACTTGTCGAGAGATATTTCAGGGATTTGGTAAACTTTGTTGAAACCCGATTCAAGGATATGTAAACCGTCGATTTTTTAAACTGACTTCAGAGGTGGGCAAAACTCGTCGAAGGACATTTCAGGGGTTGGCAAACTTCGGAAAATTTCGATTCAAGGATAAGTAAACCCTCGATTTTTCAAACGAACTTCAGAGGTGAGCAAACCTCATCGAGAGATATTTCAAAGGTTGACAAACTTCGTAGAAACCCGATTAATGGATAAATAAACCCTCGATTTTTCGAACTGACTTCAGGGGACTGGGCAAAACTCGTCGAGAGACATTTTAAGGGTTGGCAAACCTTGTCGAGAGACATTTTAGAGATTAACAAACTTCGTAGAAATCCGATTTAAGGATAACTAAACCCTCGATATTTCGAACTGCCTTCAGGGGTGGGCAAAACTCGTCGAGAGACATTTTAAGGGTTGGCAACCTTGTCGAGAGACATTTTAGAGATTGACAAACTTCGTAGAAACCCGATTTAAGGATAACTAAATCCTCGATTTTTCAAATAGACTTCAAGGGTGGGCAAACTTCATCGAGAGGCATTTCAGGGGTTGACAAACTTCGTAGAGACATTTAGAAGTTACAACTTTATTATATATAAATAGTGTAAGTAAAGATAAACTAAAACTTCTATTTTTCAATAAATGTGACAAACTACTTCTAAGTGTTACCAAATAATTAAAAAAAAATTCTCAAAAAGTGAGTGAACCTAACAAATTTTTTACAATTTTTAAAAAATCACACAGACTTTACTAATAGAAATTAAGGAAAGATAATGTAAACAAAGATAAACTAAACCCTCTATTTTCCATTAAATGTAACAAATTTTTTCTAAGTGTTACCAAATAATTTAAAAAAATTCCCAAAAACACCGATGATTTTTGAACGAACATAGAAAATGTTTGACCAACTTTAAAAAATCGTACATACTGTATCAATAGGAATTAATAGAAGATACTGTAAACAAAGATAAAGTAAACACTCTATTTTCCATTAAATGTAACAAATTTTTTCTAAGTGTTACCAAATAATTAAAAAAAATTCCGAAAAACATCGAGGATTTTTGAGTGAACCTAACAAATTTTCGAGTAACTTTAAAAAATCGTCCAAACTTTATTAATGGAAATTAATGAAAGATAATGTAAACACAGACAAACTAAAACCTCTACTTTTCAATAAATTTAACAAATTTCTTCTAAGTGCTACCAAATAATTTAAAAAAATTCTCAAAAACACCGATGATTTTTAAGCGAACATAGAAAATTTTCGACCAACTCTAAAAAAATCGTCCAGACTTTATTAATGGAAATTAATGAAAGATACTGTAAAGAATAATAAACTAAAATGCCTATTTTTTAAAAAGTCTACCAAATTTACTCTAAATATTACCAAATAATTTAAAAAAATTTTCAAAGAAAAAAATTCGATCAACCCTAAAATTCCTAAGATTACTTTTTGTATGGAAAATTTTTTCTTAACCACTTTATTTTAAAAATATCGACAAAAATCGAAATAAAATTTCAAATAAAACCAACAAAATTAACCTAATTAATTCTCTTTATTGACCAATTAATGATCCAACACACAGTTTAATTCTCACAATCAGTACACAGTAACATCTGTTATTTTATTACGTAGAAACTCATATCACCTTACCAACAGATGTCGATATTTAATGGTTTAATTAAATTTTACGCTTCCATTTACGACACGGAACGGATGGGAATGAAGTGCCGAGCATCGCCACATCAAACACAAATAACCTCTTTATAAATATACGCGTTTATGCATATTCATGCGGCTCAGTTTGCCGATCACAGCAATGGGAATAGGTATAAAATAAAATATAGTATCTGGTTTAACGTTGCGCGTGGCCAACCGTTGATATCAAGGGAAGCTTCATTATTATTTATGAATAAATCGCTTGTAAAACCAGAATAACCAATAATATGTTATGAACATTGGTTGTTTTTTTGTGTTACTGACATTTTTTTTTTGTATTAAATCCTTCCAATTAAAAATTCAAATTTGAGTCTTGAAGTTTTTAAAATAAAATCCTTTGAATTTTAAAATAGCAAAGTGGTTTTCCAACATATAAAGTATCTATTGACATATAAAATCCTCTTTTGTGGCATTCAAGATTGAACAAGTAGAAACATCCGTTGACAGGAAAACGTGTCCTGTTTAGTGAATAAGATTCGTTTCACTGAATTTTTATATGTTTTATATCTTTTATATCTTTATACAGCTGAATTCTATAAAATCCTTTCTAAGAAATCTCATCTAAAAATTGATTAAAACTTAATAAAAAATTTTTTTTTCTTCTAAAGATATTATCAATAGATTTTCCGTACATTATTCATCTCGTTTCCAATTTCCAGCTGACTCTTTACGTTCTTTGTTCGACGTTGAGCGTGAACAATACGGTGCAAAGTGCAACGGCTGCGTTTTTTTGTTATTTTCAGCCCGAAGTGGGAACCTCGTCCTCATTTATAACGGTTTTGCACAATAGACGAGAGGGACACAAGACGCTTATTGACGCCTCATACCTTTACTACGACGCCTTTTTTGTATTACAACTCGACGCGAGTTCAGATCCGAGATGGTAATTTATCAAGTTTAATTAAATTTCCGTCCTGTCCGGTATCGTTTTTGCACCTCCGAGGCGATTCTTTTCCCGAAAATGCTAATTTGAAAGACGTCTTTATGGCAAAAACGTTTCGATGGATGAAAAAGGTTAGGTGGGTGTAATTAATAAATGTCTGGTAAATTATAAAGGTTTTAATCTATCATTTCTTAACGTATTCCTTTTTAATATTCATAAATAAAGTTTGGGTGAGTTGGAAAATTTGTTAATTTTAGGTTAAATTTGGGTTCAAAATCTTCGATATCTTAAAAAAAAATTAATTTTTTTAAGGAATAGTTATAAGAAATTTGGTGATTTTAGTAAAAACTAGATATTTAAATTAAAGTTTCTCTAAAATATTTTTTTTTTTATTTCTATAAATAAAGTCTGTATGATTTTTTAAAGTAGATTAAAAAATTAGGTTAAAAAATTAGGTTAAAAAATAAAAACTCTTTGGTGAATTTAAGATTGTTTTAAAATTTTTTGGTAATAACTAGAGTAAATTTAGTTGTTTCATTAAAAAATACATATTTTAATTTATACATCTTTACATTATCTTTCAACAATTTTCATTACTAAGGTCTGTATGATTTTTTAAAATTGGTAGAAAGTTTGCTAAGCTCACATAAATATCCTCGGTGTTTTTGGGAATTTTTTAAAATTATTTGGTAATAGTTAGAAGAAATTTGTTAAATTTATTGAAAAATAGATGTCTTAACTTATTTTTATTTACGTTATCTTTTATAAATTTCTGTTAATAAAGCCTGTACGATTTTCTAAAATTGGTCGAAAATTGTTTAGGTTAATTCAAAAATCTTGGAAGTCATTGGGAATTTTTTTAAATTATTTGGTAACACTACGACCTTCTCCCACATTCCCAACATCTCTTTTATATCTCTTTTAGAGATAACCTCCTCCACCTCTGGCTCCTCTTCAAAACTAATTTTTCGTTGAATTACGATATGCTGCTGCGAATGTAGACCGTGTAACTCCTCGGTTTTCAGCTCCTGAGACTGATCCTCGATGAGTTCATTCACATTTCTTTCATCCACCTCCAGACACATGGATTTTCTCAAAGAAATAATCTCCTCTACCACTTACACTTCGGGTTTCAATCCTTCGAATGCCCTTTCAGCTATATCCTCAGGCTGACTTCTTCCATGGAGGGGTTAAGGTCCTTGTTGTAACATCCAACCAGGCTTGATCAATAATTAGTCATATTAGGCCTGATTAATCTTAGGCATATCATGATGTTAAAGTGGTCCTTCCAGAACTCTCAAAGTGTAAGGTTTGTGTTCTGCGTCACCTCAAAACAGCGCCGAAAAAAGTGCTTGATGTACAACTTCTTAAAATTAGAAATAACCTGCTGATCCATTGGCTGCAAGATAGAAGTGGTGTTGGGTGATAGGTAGATAACCTTTATAAACTTGAACTCTTCGAGTAAATCATCTTCTAAATTTGTTGGGTGAGCAGAATCCTTTATCCATTATTGTTGAGGACGAGAATGGATTTTTAATACAAAGGCCAAATACCAGGTTTATCCACTCCACAAAGAATTTCCTGGTGACCCACGCCTTCAAGTTTGCCCTCCACATAACTTACAATTTTCCTTTTAGAATCTTATGTGACATAAAGGCTCTGATATTTTCCGAATGGTATACTAGTAGAGTGCCAGAGTTAAGGCTCCTCATCTACGGTCCTAAAGTTTCTAAGGGGGGCAGAGGTGAGACGCTCGGTAGTAAAAAGGCTGGACTAGGTTATCGCTAAGCACCGCCCGCAGTAACCAGCCGACAAAAGAAGTTGTTATTGATATTCGTTCTGTTTATTTATTTTATACAAAAAGGGAGGGACATTAACTGGAGCCATTTTTCTTCGTGTAAAATAAAGAAGGAAGAGATATTTTTAATAATAATGAAAGAGAAACTTTTAGAAACAATTATTATTTTAAATATTTTTCAATATCATTTATGCTTTACCCTCGTGAAGATAGCAGCAAACCTCCCAGCAACAAATTTTAACCATTATATTCCTATCTACTTTACGTGACGATATCTTTGTTAATAATAAAAATAGCGAAAATCTAAGTGCACCATCGGAAAGCTTGATCCTTTTGCTATATAAAAGTGGATTTTCTTCCATCAAAATCTTAACACTAACGATGAAAATGATATGATACGTGTCGCCTCACCTACAACACCTTAAAATGACCGGACTTCAAAGCCTTGTACAGCGCTTATTAGAGGAACATTAAACAAATGGGCTACAGATTATGAAAGAGACGACCTAGGACTATCTTAATCCGAGTTTTCGTTCACGAATATCTTTCGCCGTCTGCAAAAAAAACTCGTTTAAATAGAACCTTATCTGTGACAGCCCACAACACATTTTTCTTTAATGTATGAGCCACATTTTAATCAGACGGTTGCACAAGCGTGTTTTTGGACAAAAACCACCTAAATAACAGATTTTCGTTACTACTAACCCTTTCTAGAATTAATAACTTTCTTATTTGATAGGAAGAAAACTCTGGAAAACTATCTATCTTATAGGAAATTTTCTGCTCTTTCCAACGGTATCCGTTATCTTTCGATTGAACGTTTGCACAAGCGTATTTTGGGCCAAAAACATGCTTGTGTATGTTTGGACTTTTTGGCAAAAAACATGCTTGTGCAAACATCCGATCAAAATATGACGCACACGCATGTCCAATAAAAAGTTATTAAAAGGATTGCCTAATCACAACGAAAACCCTGTGTTCGGAGGGTTTTCGGCCAAAAACACGCTTGTGCAAACGGCCGATCGAAAGGTGACGCACACCATTGAAAAGAGCAGAAAATTTCCTATAGGATAGACGTAGCCCCAAAATTTTCACCTTGTCAAATAACGAAATTAACAAGGAAAAAGAAGTTGTGGACTGTCACAGGTAAGGTTTTATTTAAACGCGTTTTTTTTGCAGACCGCGAAAGATATTCGCGAACGAAAACTCGAAGTAAGATAGTCCTAGATCGCCTCTTTGAGAATCTATAGCCCATTTGTTTAATGTTAATCTAATAACTGTTGCACAGGGCCTGAAAGTTCAGTCATTTAAGGTGTTGTAGGAATAATTATTTTACAATTTTTTTCTCGATTAAAAAATACTTTTTTTTCAAAAACAGCTCAGTTGTAAGGGGACGTTTTTGGGCCGAAGCGGTGGTGAATGTCGAGCTTTTAAGAAATCAAGACAGTGTTTTTAATTATTGATAAATATAATAATTATTGAAAACGTTAAGATACCGGACATGTTACTTTTCTAAAACTAACCCAGAAAGTAGAAAAATCTACTTCAACTGGTCGAATTAAATATCGGAGTCGATATTATTCATCTCCAAAGATATCGTTTTTGTGCCTGTGTTTTATTTGTTTACACAGTGATATCAATAGAGAAGAGGGTACGTCGGCCCACACTTCTTTTAAACCAATCACAGCTCGCGAGATCTTGGCAACTAGAAATATTCCGAACCTTTTAAATTTCATGTTAAACCGTAATTTACTAATCACGTGCTTATTGTTGATATTTCGAAAAAAATGATAACGGAAAAATGTTTCTATTTTTTCATTTTACATCCGGGAAAACAAGAAAAAACGCGAAAATCCCAATACTTTAAGAGATAAAGTAACATTTTTCTTCAAATTTTATTTTTTGTTATTTTCCCGGATGTAGAATTGTTATAGAAACTTGCACACAAAAAATCAGTTTAATCCGTTATAAATAAAGAAGTTATTAGTAAACTACGTTGATGCTCCCAAATAAGGAGCCTTAATCTATCCTTCATGGGTTCGTGACCTGGCATCGTCTTTTCCTCTGCCGTTATGTAAGTCTTATTCGGCATCCTTTTTTAGAAAACCCCCGTCTCATCACAGTTGAAGACTTGCTGGGGAATGTATCTTTTGGCTTTTATCAGTTCGGAATACGTTTTGATGTAAACCTCAGCTGCCTTCACATCAGAACTTGCTGCTTCACCATGCCTGACTACGGAGTGAATGCCGATCCTTTTTCTAAAGTTGTCAAATCACCCCCGACTGGCTTTAAACAACTGGTTAACTGGTTTTCCGATTCCTCGTTTGTGGAAGTGTGTGGGATCTGCTTCAGCAAATAGCCGTAAATCGTTTGTGCCTCCTCACATATGATGCTTTGGGTTTAGGTTCCTCCTTGAAGTTGCTTCTCTGTCACTCACAACATTAGTAGTTTCTCCATCTTTTCATTGAGAGTGGTCCGGAGCTTAGAAGTTATTGTAACGCCCTTAGCTGGCGTTATACCCTTTATCAACTCCTATTTAAGCACAGTACATATCATTGATGTGCTATGCTCGTATATCTTCGCCAAGTCAATTACTCGCACACCTTGCTCATGTTTTTCTATGAATTCACACTTTAATTCAATAGACATCATCTTCTTCTTCGGACCTATGGTTATAAAAATAAATGTGATGTTTTGCAAATGTACAAAAAGCAAAAAACGCGAAGCCAACTTATCAAAAATGCTTCGAAAACGAGATAAACAAGCACACAGATTGAGGGCTAGTCTGAGGTGGAACTGTTAAGACGCAGCACACGACCCCGATATGCGCCCCGCAGCGGAGTAGTGTGCGATTCCTCGTATCTCACAAGGGGAGGGCGCGAGGTGTTTTTTTTTTTTAATCTTTCCTTTAGCTGAGTGGTAGAGTATTATACAAGGATTCAATTGACAAGATACTAAAACGCACTATTCAACCAAAACTGAATAAATTGCGTTTAAAGTTTAACGCTCCGTTTATATGTTGGATAAGTAAATTCGTTTACAGGTAGGCGATAGCCGAACCGTGAGAGTGGTGAATCAACAATCCAGAAATAGCGGGCATCGCTGGTTCGAATCTTTTCGTATCTTTTACTTTTTAATTTTATTTATGTTTGCACTATCTTTTATTATTTTTTATTAATAAAGTTTGTAGGATTTTTTAAATTTGGTCAAAATTTTGCAAGATTTATTTAAAAATCCTCGATGTCTTTGGGAATTTTTTTGAATTATTGGGTAACAATTAGAATAAATTCATTAAGTTTATTAAGAAACAGATATTTTAATGTATTATTCTTTAAAGTCTATTTCCTTTAATACGCCGCATTAGTGATGACGTCACAGTGTTGACGTAGGTCATAGGATTGAATCCAAACAAACTTTTTCTACATAGATTCAGTCCATAAGCGGCGAGAAAATCATTTTTTTAGAGTACTTAGAGACATACTTAAGGTATGAAAAGTGGGCAATGCAATGTAAAATACCGTTTTCTACATCTAAACCACAAATAAGCTCAGTATGATTTTTTAAAGTTGACCAAAATTTTCAAAGTTACATCGATCAAAACATTTTAGCACTTTTGGGATTTTTTTTTTAATTTTTAGTAATCGAAACAAATACCATCAATTTGTTAA
This sequence comes from Digitonthophagus gazella, assembly GCA_036711955.1. Lineage (NCBI taxonomy): Eukaryota > Metazoa > Arthropoda > Insecta > Coleoptera > Scarabaeidae > Digitonthophagus > Digitonthophagus gazella. Next base: position 2,737,057 of record JASCIT010000003.1, read on the forward strand.
AAAACAAGCATTTTAATAAAAAAATCCAGTATGATTTTTTAAAGTTGATAAAAGTTTTAAGTGCCCTTTTTTTCAATAAATTTTTACTGATAAACAACCAAATATAAACCAATTTAAACTCTTTCTATCGATAAAAAACTCATCCCACTTTCGGTTTGTCACAACAAAACAAGCTCCAAAAAAAAAAAAAAAAAATCACCGAACAATTTTTGGGTAAACCTAATCCACAAAAACCAGCTTGTTCCAACGTGATTTCCATATTTCGCTCGCGAACGCTTCCGTACTTTTCAGTTTTAGCAAAAAGGAACGTTTTACATCCTCTGTATACACGTGTATAATAGGATTTCATTTCAGATTTTTTAATTTTTTGATATACTCAAACTAAAGATAATATTTTTAATTAAAAAAATTCCTAATATTTTGCTTTATAAAGACTTATGTTTATATAAACTTTCTTGTTTATTTCATGCTAGAGAACATATCCTTGAAATAGTGCCATGCAATTCTAAAACACCCTGTATTATTAATTGCGGTTTTAATTCAACAATATATTCCGTAATTAATTGTGACGTATTATTCTAACCGGAATTTATGGTAAATTCGCGCTCGACTCGAAACTATTCGCGTCGGACCTCAAAAATAAAAGATAATTAGTTGATTTCGGCGAGTATGTTATGAAACGAATGCGGCGTAAATGTGTAAAATATATGGGCTGCGGTTTGGTTCCGCGACCAGAAATACCATATGCACACTGTTGCCAATGTTTCGTGAATCCCAAACTCCATTTTATGTTTTATTTATTATCTTTACCCGCGTGATATTCACCGGGATTTGTTTTCAATGTAACTTTATGTTTGGGTTTTCATTATTTTTAATTGAAAGGGATTTAAATTTTTGAAACGAATATTTTTAAAATTTTAATTATTTTATAAAAAGGTGGAAAATGCTTGTTGGATCAAATCAAATCAAACCTTGGAGCGTAAATTAATGTATGGGTGATTAGTTAGTATCGATTGTTGTTTTAATTCGCAAGTAATAAATCCGACCAACCGTTAGCAGCAATTTCACATCCGTCGGAAGGCAGAGCAGCGTAACTCATTGCACACCCTATATTTCACTTGACCGGCTGATAAACGCGCGTAATTAATAAATCACTAACTATGGAAAATCGATTACTTCGGGCGTCGTCGGTGTACTCAATCATATTTGGCTTTCGGGTACATTTTGACCTAAATCTGTTTCTATGTAATCAACTTTCTTTAATAACTATTAAAATTTGTCAATTAAAAAAAAATCATATTTAGGAAAGTAATTGTTGAAACTTGAAATTTTATGACGATTTAGATTGAAATCTAATTTTTATTTTCACAAAAAGTGGATTTTCCACAACTTTTAGTTTTTTCTATAGAAACGAAAATAACTTGTTTTATGTTATTTTTTCGTGTTTGTGTCTGTTTTTTCGCTCTATCTACCAAATTGTCAGTGCTAGAGTGAACTATAGCACATCGTTGGAAACTAGATTTCCTGGGCTATAATATGAAGAAGGAGACATCGCGATAGAACAGCCCTCTTAACCCTTATTAAGGGTTAATCAGGGAGCTAGGGACGGGGGACGTGCTTTATGCTTTGGTTTTGTGTCTATGTCAGTTCTTTCAATCTATCTACCAAGTTTTCAGTGCTAGAGCGAACTATAGTCTATCATTGGAAACTAGATTTCCTGGGCTATAATATGAAGAAGGAGACATCGCGATATAACAGCCCCCTTAACCCTTATTAAGGGTTAATAAGGGAGCTAGGGACGGGGGACGTGCTTTATGCTCTGTTTTTGTGTTTATGTCAGTTCCTTCAATCTATCTACCAAGTTTTCAGTGCTAGAGCGAACTATAGTCTATCATTGGAGACTGGATTTCATGGGCAACAATATCAAGAAGGAGACATCGCGATAAAACAGCCCCCTTAACCCTTATTAAGGGTTAATAAGGGAGCTAGGGACGGGGGACATGCTTTATGCTCTGTTTTTGTGTTTATGCCAGTTCTTTCAATCTATCTACCAAGTTTTCAGTGCTAGAGCGAACTATAGTCTATCATTGGAGACTGGATTTCATGGGCAACAATATGAAGAAGGAGACATCGCGATTAGGGTTTCGAATCCCGGGATCCCAGAATCCCGAATACCGGGATCCCGATGTTTTTTCAATCCAGAAATCCCGAAAAAATCTCGAAATCCCGAAACAAATCCCGAAACAAATCCCGATTCAGTCCCGAAATTTTTATATCTTTAATTGATGATTTCTTGATTGTCCAACAAGGTGGAAGAGCTTAGTAAATATGTTAGATCGATTTGTTCAACTAAAAGATTGTATCAGAAAAGCTCGATTTAGACAGCCCAATAATATTCACAAATTCAGATTTTGAAGTCGCACAAACCATTGTCTATTGCTTAGAACCAGTTAAACTAACTATAGAAAGTATATGCCGACGAGTTGCTAACCTTGCTACTGCGGATGCAAGTTTTAAATTTGTTTCGGGAGCTACGTGAACTAAAAACAAAATTAATGACCTGGAAGAGTCTTTAAAAAAGCGAATATCAGAGCGAAGAACCATAATGTCTGGAGTCATGGATTATCTCCAAAATCCCAAGAAGCAAGACAGGGAGGATCCTTTTTTTAATTTGCCCCCTACCGACATAATTGCGAATTTCGTCAAAAATATTTCAGAAAGCTTATCAGGAACCGTTCTCAGCAACCAAGCTGAACCAACTACAATAAATCTTGACGAGGACAGTTTCGACTCTGAAGATGAGTTGCCAATCAGCCGATTGAAAGGAGATGAAAATTTAAGTCTCAAAAACAAACTCGAACAGGCTGTAACAAATGCGATGAAACCGGTACAACAACCATTGAAAGGAAAATCTATTGATGTTTTAAAGGTGGTGAAAAAAGAAATGACCCTATTAGAAAATGGTGGATTGCGTGGTTTTACATTTGCAGCGGTGCTTTGAATGCTTGCTTACAGTTCAACCCACCAGTGTGGAATCGGAAGGAGCTTTTTCTTCTGCGTCATCGCTTGCCACAAAAATAAGATCTCGGTTAGCCGATTCTACCTTAGATGCACTGATGATGCTCAGAAGCCATTTTCGTTCCAAGTTGTAAATATAATTTGTTTGTTAAAATTTTATGTTTTTGTTTAAATTTGCGGTCACAATATTATTTTCGAGTTACGTAACTTATGTATTAAACAATAAGATTTACATATTACATTACAAGTTCTTTTATTAAAATAGTCAAAAATATAAGTTATTTTAATTCTACAAATTATTTCTCTAATTTTTCGGGATTTCGAGATTAATCCCGGGATTGAAATACAAAATCTCGAAATCCCGAGATTCAATCCCGATCCCGAAATTTAATCCCGATCCCGAAATTTGGAAACCCTAATCGCGATAGAACAGCTAATAAGGTAGTTTTTTCGCTCTATCTACTAAGTTGTCAGTGTTAGTGTAATATAATAAGTTAGTTATGCAACTAACAGTACAACAGTAAGAGTGACTTTGTAAGTTTGTAATACGTAGATACGAATAATAAAAGTTAATATAAAACTACTTTACACGTCTCATTATTAACACTAAACAATTGTCTAAGAGAAGACAAGACATGGCGCTGCGAAGTGTTAGTAAATAGGCGTGAGAAAAGTGAAAAGAAAAACAGAAAAGAGACGAATGGAGTCTAAAAGAAAAAAGTGAGGTTAAGAAACCAAAAAACAAGAAAAATGGAGTTCAAACCGCCCCCGTGTATGAATTTTACCGGCAATTTAGCGCAGAATTTTAAGAGGTTTTATCAAAGTCTAGAGATATTTATGGTGGCTTCTGATAAAATGAAGAAACCCGACGAGGTAAAAGTCGCAATTCTTCTAAACTGTATAGGAGAAGAGAGTATTAATGTGTATAACACGTTTAAATTAAACAATGATCAGAAAAAAGACTACAATACTGTTGTAAAGGAGTTCGAAAAATACTGTAACCTTAGAAAAAATATTATATATGAAAGATTTAAGTTTTTCAAGCGTAAACAGCAGGAAGGAGAAAACGTCAACCATTTTGTTACCGATTTGAAGTACTTGGCAAGTTCCTGTGAGTTTGGTGATCAAAAAGAGTCCTTAATTCGTGATCGCATTGTGTTAGGATGTCGAGATTTAAAATTACAAGAAAGATTACTGGCTAGAGAAGACTTAACGTTACAAAAAGCAATTGATGAATGTTTAAGTGCTGAATTAGCAGAAATACAAATAGGGGATCTTCAAAACAAAAGGGTAAAAGTAGAAGAAGTAAGGAAGAAGAAGGAAGAACCGGAAAAAACGTTCACGTGCAAGAGGTGTTTAGGAAAACATGGTCCACAGCAGTGTAAGGCTTACGGAAAGAAGTGTAATCTTTGTGGAAAACTAAATCACTTCCAAAAGGCATGCAGAATGAAAAAAGAGGACAAGAACTTCAAGGGGTCTACGCCAAAGAAAATTCAGAACATCATAGTTGAAAATTAAAATAACAAGCTCGTTGAGTCTGAGAAAACGATTGAATGTTGTAACCGTCCGAAACGAGAGATTAAACAGCCTGCAAAACTAAAAGATTTTGTGGTTTATAAATAAGGCTTGTTAGTTTTAAGAAGGGAAGTGTAGTATAATAAGTTAGTTATGCAACTAACAGTACAACAGTAAGAGTGACTTTGTAAGTTTGTAATACGTAGATACGAATAATAAAAGTTAATATAAAACTACTTTACACGTCTCATTATTAACATTAAACAATTGTCTAAGAGAAGACAAGACAGTTAGAGCGAACTGTAGCTGATCGGTGGAAACTAGATTTTATGGGCTATAGCATGAAGAAGGAGCCATTGCTATAGAACAGCTATTAAGGGAGCTAGGGACGACGGAAGTGCTTTATGCTCTGTTTGTGTGCTTGTATCAGTTCTTTCGCTCTATCTACTAAGTTGTCAGTGTTAGAGCAAACTGTAGCCCATCGGTGGAAACTAGATTTTATGGGCAATGGTATGAAGAAAGAGCCATTGCGATAGAACAGCTAATAAGGGAGCTAGGGACGACGGAAATGCTTTATTCTCCGTTTGTGTGCTTGTATCAGTTTTTTTCGCTCTATCTACTAAGTTGTCAGTGTTAGAGCGAACTGTAGCCCATCGGTGGAAACTAGATTTTATGGGCAATGGTATGAAGAAGGAGCCATTGCGATAGAACACCTAATAAGGGAGCTAGAAAGACGGAAGTGCTTTATGTTCCTTTTTCTTGGTTGTGTCAGTTTTTTTTACTCCATCTTCCAAGTTGTCAGTGCTAAAGCAAACTATAGCCTATTTCGTTTTTTTCTATAGAATCGAAATTCTAACCTAACTTAACTTGCATATTGATGTAGAATGCGTTTCTATGGTAGTTTGTTTGTATCTTGACATATGGCGTATTCGTTTGGTAAAACTGGTGCGCACTGGTGTGCACTAGCGCATAATAGCGTGTTCTATTGAACTGTCACTTTTTTGTACTAAGCTAATGTGATGTATGCACTCACCATGCACTCAAGGTCAAATTCTGGTGCGCACCAGTGCAACAAAACGAATACGCCAATAATTTCTTGTTGAGTGGTTTCTTTAGTTTGTTTGTTATTAAACACGATTAGACATCGTTCATATATGCAACACAATGCTCGTTTTGGGAGCTTCTGTTGGAGAGTAGGTTCGTTTAGCAGTGCTCAGTAGAGAAATATTGTAGAAATGTAAAATAATTAATTGAATTACCTTCAAAATGTTCAAAAAATTGGTAAAATATTTTACTTCCTTTTAAAACCATTTTTTGTCTACGTTTGCCTATGTTCCTTATCCAGTAAGTGAATGGTTCACTTATTATAAGGCGGATGAAGTTATAAAATTCAACATTGAAAAAAATTAAAAATGATTTCAAATTTTCCGTTTTAGAAGTAGTTTTGAGTATTTTGTTAAAGGATGCCTTCTAAAAATTTGTTATTAGTGCCATCATTGTGTGGGTTTTACCATATATAATTTAATTAATCTACTGGGAGTTAAGTAATAGAATTTTTTCCATGTTTTCAACTTAAGACATAAATGTTATAATTTAATTGGGATTTTCACATATAATGTTCCCTTTTATAAAATAAATGTAGGGTTTGAATGTGATATAATTAGGACATGAAGTGACATGACAGTGAGTTGTCTGGAAGGATGGCGATTCCGTAGGGCAGTTTGGCGGTGTGCCAAAAGGGAATTGAATCACGACGATGCGACACGACGCGAGCCTATTTAACTGAATTAAATTAATAACACGGTTAAAGTTATTACGGTTCACTAACAGAGCGTTGGAGCGGCGCCAAAGCTGTGAAAAGGACGACCTCACGGAACCTCTTTGTTCGTCGTTTTGCTTACGTAGAAAACCGCGAAGGTCGACGAAAACAGTTTTCTGTTACTGTTTGCGACACTCGAGGTGATTTACGTTGATGGTTGGAAAATATTTTTCCGGTTTGATAAGCATTAAGGGTATTATTGGCGGGCTGAAATGATAATAGTTCGATTTAGGTGCGCACGAGGGATCTTAATATTGGAAAAATCGCCGACAGAGGGTTTAAACGTTGAGGTCGGCGATCACAAAGGGATCAAAAAAGGAACAATTTCATTCTCGGATGTTTGCACCGGAACCGAGCCGGAAGCCCTCACGGTGGGGGATATTAAAATTCTTTTTGCCGGTGCGAAAGTTTTCCCTTTTGCGGTCGGCGCGTCCCTGGAATTTCGATATTGAGCGCAATGGCGGCGTCCCTTTCGTGCCGGGATCCTTCTAATCCGCCGATGTCGGTCCGTTCGGATAGCGTCGCGACGCCTCCCGCAACCTCGGCGATTCTCCCGGAAGCGTATCCATCGCTAACGAGTCTTGAGGACGTACGGCGACCTTTTGATAGAACATTCCCTTTGAAGGTTCGCCTCTATCCGCGAATTATCGCCATCCATCACCCTCGACGCCTATTCCATTATTTAACGCTTTGTACGATGGATCCCCCAGTTCCGGTATTTGAGGGGTTACTAACATTAAAATTTTATGATTTCATGTCGACGACCAGATTATTACATAAGAGTATTAATTTCCATTTTAATTTGTTAGATTTTGGGTTAATTTAGATAGTTAAATGAACATCATATAACATCAAGATTTAAATATAAGTCAAAGGATTTAAAAAAATCTTTGTTAGATCAGGATTGGAATTAAAATGAGGATGAAGCTCCTCACTTTTAGGTCTAACAAACGACTACCCGTCTAAATTACATTAGGAATGGTCCGATTACATAATACATTACATTGTGGTAAATTAATTTACACTAGTTTCAACCGTAGAGAGAGCTTTATGCCAATCAAAGGAGCTAGTAATTACCACTACACCGGAATTGTATTCACAAAGGGAAGGCAGCGATGTGTAATTATATTTATTACATCAATGGTCTTTGCTGAAATTTGAATTTATTATCATTGATTTATCGTCGTATAAGTTGTCTCATTTTGCTGGAGGCGCCGGTTATTTTATTTACAACTTATTTTAAAAATGATTCTTTGTATATTTTTTGATAAAATAAAAAAAAAAAATATTAGGTGCTCAATAAAGTTAGATTTTTTAAAGTTAGTCAAAACATTTTGAAATTAAAGAGTGAAATTCGAAGTTGTGATCCATGTTACCAGTTTGTAATAATTAAATAAAATAATCTCTAGTTCTGTACTTTTACTGGACATTTTAACATTAGACATTTTAACATCTTGACAACCACACGTGTTTTAAATCTTAAAATTTTAATTCGTTTTATAGTTTTTAAAAATTTTTCAAATTTCGGCTTATCGTTTTTCGGAGTATGTTACTTTGTAAGGATTCATAATTTTGTATTCTCATTAGAAGCTGCCTGAAGATGGCTAACAGCCGAAACTAGTAGCATTTCGTATTTAATAAACCAGTAAAAGTACAGAACTAGAGATTATTTTATTTAATTTTGAAATTAGGTTCGGTCAAATTCTTCAATTTTTCAAAAATTTTTCATTTTATTTTGGTGATACTTCGAATAAACTGATTTCACATTTTGGAGATTTGCAGTCTTTATAAGAATCACCAATAGACAGATTTAAAAGTCCCAAAGTTTTTAGATCTGTGAATATGAGATTCTTCCTCTGTAGGGGCGTTTGAGGGAACTTGTAAATGCTCACAAGCTTCATGATTTAGACTTTCTTGAAGAATTGCACCTAATTCAACGGTTATCATCTTAGTGATATTCTCTTTCACACTTGGTAAAAGCAGATGGAAAGAGTTTATAATGGCATTAGATTAAAATTTTTTTGTAAGGATTTTTAAAGAAACTGAATGCAATTTTCTTTTCTAATTTTTGATTATTTGATGAAACAATTGGAAATTTTTTTAAAAATAAAAATAGATTAAAATGTCCTTTTTAAAATAACATAAAAATCTGTATGTTTCATTATGAGAATTTGGAGAATTATGAAAAATTGAGATACAGTAGAACCTCGATTATCCGGGTTCGCGATTAACCGTGCTCATGTCTGACAACAAAAAGTATCGATGGACGACTATCAACCTTGGCGTCGCGACACGTTGAGGCATCGGTGTGACGGTGCCTATTATGTTATAAGCGCTTATTATGTTCATCAGATGTAGTTTATTGTTCTTTTTAAGAAATCCTTTGATGCTTTCGTTCATTTCTCTTCAGTATTCTTTTATTTGCCCTGAGATTCGTTTCTTAACGATGGGCTCAAAGCGAAAACGTGTAGTTCTTTCCTTCGAGAAAAAGGTTGCAATCATAAATTGTGTAGTAGATCGTGGGGAAAGTGTAAAAATTCTTGCGGATGAATTCAGTATTGGTGAACAAATAGTGCGTGATTTAATTAAACGAAAAGATGAGATTTTGAAGTTTGTTTCTACGTCCAGTACATCGGTCACAAGAAAAGCAATGAAAAAATCAACACTCGCTGATATAGAGTCTGTTCTGTTTGAGTGGTTCAAACAGAAACGAGCTGAAGGAATTCCGATCTCTGGACCAATGGTGTTTGAGAAGGCAGTATGGTTTTAAATCTCAAAATTGATGAAATGTTTACTGCTTCACAAGGGTGGCTATTTAGATTTTAAAATCGATATGTTACAGTTCGACATTCACAGCGAAACATTCAGTGGAGATTTAACGGCTGCAACACTATTTAACGAATAATTCAATTCAATAGTTTGTTCTTTAAACTTGTCTCCTGACCAAATATACAACACGGATGAGAGTGGCTTTTTTGGAAAACGATGCCCTCGAAAACACTGGAAATACCGTAGCGCACAAACTCAAGTTATAAAGAAATAAAAATTAAGTTCGATTCAAAGCCAAAAACAACCGTTGACAGGACCGGGCTCCGATTCACTCTGCGGAGAAGGGGGGGTTCAGATGTTGAATAAAAGGGCGCCACGAACTTAAACCGATACCTACCAACCTTCACTTATCCTAGGATCAGGTAAGTCCGAATCCACGATCGAAGGACAACAACAAAATAAAAGACAATTTTGAAAACCAAAATTCACTTGTATTAAAAAGAAACAATGTAATAATAAAGATGAAAAATAAAGAATGTTAAAAAGGAATATACAAATATAAAACAAATTATACAAATCGTAATAAACCCCTATCGCTGCAGTTGCTCCAAAGAATTATAAAACAAATAACCTGAAATTTAAATTTAACGCGAACACACACAAAAAAAATAAATGATAACAGCTGTTGTCAAATATGTATCACACTTTCTAATGAGTGTCTAACTTTAAATCGGAATAAAATTCTCTGAACGATTAGGTACACAAAACAGTTTCGTAAAATGATATTCAATAAATTTAGAATAATACAAGTTGAAATATTATTCGGATTGAAGATCCGTAATAACAAATAAAATAAAAAAAAACGATAATAAAAGAAAAATATAAAACGTTGGCTTATCTGGTGGTGGTGTCTCTGTCTGGTTTCGCAGGAGTGGTCTCTCTCTTTGTCTCTCTCGATCAAGCACGTCGCTCTGGAATCGGCTTGGGTACTTCTGTCCCTGTCTCTCTAACGGCGTTCAATGTAATGGTGAGAGAAAGATGGCTGCCAGGGAATTTACTCAGAATTGCGACGCAGTAAATTTTCAATCCAAAATTTCGACGAAATTACCCAAAATAAATCCACAAATAAAAATAAAAAGCCTTACGATGTTAATCGGCTTGAAGTGTTGGCAGATAAAAACCCTATTATCCGGACAATCCGTTAATTCTCAAATACTACACTAAATTTGTGGTGTGCGAAGTTGATCCGCCAAATTGCGACCTAGAAGATCTCCCAAATATCTACGAGACGCTTCTAAACTCTTCGTCACCCACGCAGTTTTTATCGCAGCCAAAAACGTACGTTCTCTTCCAAAGCACAACAACGAAGAGGGCGAAATTACCACAATTGCGACACTCGAAAGAACTAAATCCCCACCACTATTTCCGATTGCACTAATCTGAGAAACCAACCAATATTCTGTTTTGCGAAATAAAACCAAGAGATCTAAAAATGACAGATTCCAACAGATGGCCCCAAACCAAATAATTTCAAATTTCATTAAAGACGAAAAACAAAACCGCTACAACACTCTGAAAGATCAACGCCCGGTCACAAATCCAGCAAGGAAAGAGTGGCAATAATAACGTGCTCAAATGCAATGGGTATGCACAAAATTGACAGTGATTGGGAAAGCTAAAAGACCAAGATCCTTTAAAGGAACAGAAACTAGAAATGTCCCATGTAATTATTATTATCATCTAAAAACTTGGATGAACCAAATTATCTTTAGAGAATGGTTTTTTAATGTTTTCGTGCCACGTGTGAAAAAAATTCAGGAAGAGAAAGGGCTTCCCAAAAAGGCCATTCTTCTACTTGATAATGCACCCTCTCATCCCTCAGAATCCATTTTAAAAACAGAGGATGGTCAAATTTTCGTTTACTACCTACCACCTAATGTAACTTCTTTAATCCAGCTAATGCATCAAGGAGTGATATCCTGCTTGAAACGATGGTATAAAAAAAATTTTTCCTCTGTTTTCTTCTCCAAGAAAATTGTATTAGTTCAATGAAAGAGATCCTTAAAATGTGGACAATAAAGGATGGAATTTTTGCAATATGCGATGCGTAGGAAAAACTACAGTGAAAGCTCTAGTACGCGGACGCTCTAATAAGCGGACATCTCTCATAACCGGACAAAAACCTTGGCAGGAACCTCAAAGACATGTCTTTCCATACAAACTGCTCTCCTTTAAGCGGACGCTCCAATAAGCGGACGCGGACACCATTTTTTTCCTCAATAATGGACAAAAATTTCTAATAAGCGGACGCACGGCTCTAATAAGTTAGGCGAACACGTCACTAAACAGTAGTAAGTATACATATTTACCGACAAGTTTTCGGGGATTCCCCTCTTTGTGCGTGTCGCTTGTCCAAGACAGATAATTTGTTTATTAGACAAAGAGAAGCTGTCAGTTCGTGATATAGCTAAAAGAGTTAACATTGGTAAAACGCAAGCGGCGAAAATACTTAAAAATAAAGAAGATATTCGAAAGAAATGGCAGTCTGGGGCCAACATAAAAACGAAGAAAAACTTCTTAAGTACTGAAGGTTTAAAAATTGGCAATGCGTGATTCGATTGGTTTGTGAAAGCAAGAAATAAAAACATTCCCTTGCCAGTACCATTAGTAAAGAGAAAAGCAAGGGAAATTGCAGAAAAATTGGGAGTGAGTACATTTCGAGCTTCTGATAGGTGGTTACAAAAGTGGCGTTTGAGAAACAACATTACATTTAAATGTATCTCCGGAGAAGCAGCTGATGTGAATGACGAATATGTCGATCAATTTATGAAAAAACTTCCGGTTTTGCTACAAGGTTACCGAGAAGAGGATATATTCAACGCCGATGAAAGTAGACTCTTTTTTCAGGTCACTCCAGAAACAATTAGAAATCGCTTTAAAAAGGCTGGATTTCATATGGATCAAGATAACTCAACTGACAATGACTACGATGTTGAAGATGATTTACCACTCGCAAGACTAACTAATTTGTTTAAATGTAGTAAAGGACTGGGAGTAGAAAGTGTAAAGGTAGTGGAAGAATATTTAAATGTGGACGAAGATGTCGAAACAGAAGATTTGGAATTTTCGGAAGAAACAGAAGAAATAGAAGACATTGAAAGTGAAAATGAGTAGGAAGCAGATGGTGCGGAGGAGGACTGCAATCCAATCACGTCTTATAAAGAAGCATTGGATGTAGTTTCCAGACTTAAATCGTTCATGAAGAATGATTTTACTGGTTTCCAACATGTAAAAAATATAGAAACACAAATAGACGTTGTTTCCTATCACAAAGAGAAGCTTCACTTCGTCAATTAAGTATTTTAGATTTTATTCAACAAAAAAATAAATAGTTTAAGTTTAAATAGTCAATGTACACGGTAGAATATTTTGTTTTAAATAAAAATATTTTAAGATAAAAAGTTGTTTATGTTTTAATAACGTTAAAAAATAAAAAACTGTCAGAAATAGTGCAATATTTTCCATTTTAATAGCTTTTTCTTATAAGCGGACATCTCCAATAACCGGACAAAAATGTTGGCACCGTCAGTGTCCGCTTATTAGAGCTTTCACTGTATCTGCAAATACATTAAAGCTTCCCTGGGCAAAAATTTTAGATCAAGACTACAGGGAGGAAGAAAATACGAAAGATGAAGATATAGAAGCCTGCCTGGAGATATCAAAATCACTTTTTGATTTTCTTAATGTCAACGGAGACGATATTATTGATTGGTTGCAAAACGATGAAAATGAAGAAGGGTTCGAACGTTTAGCTGACAGTGATATAGTAGCATATTACATGAGGATAGATACCCCAGCTATCTCAGATCGAGATGATTCGCAAAACGATGACAGTGATGATGACAGCGGTTCCATTTCCAAGGAAGAAAAAATTCAACCTACACAAGCAATGGAAGCACATGATATTGTTGTGAAATTTTGTGAGTAACAAAACTTCGAGTGGAATGACGTTATAAATTAAAAAAAAAATTCAAAATCGTTTGGTTTTCAGTCACTTATATTTCATTATTTGAAATCTAAAAATTTGCTCTGAAAAATTGTCGATCTTCCTTCACTGATACACCAAAGATATCTTAACCTTTCAAGATTGAAGATATTAAATCTATTTGAATAACAACTTTCCATAAAAGAGTATCAAAGCTTCATGCTTTATGGCACCACAACCCCTACTGAAAAAAAAAATCTCAATTTGAAAGTCTTACTAAAACCTAATATGTAAGTAGTGCATAATAGCTTCTTTGTTTCGGTAATACAAAATCTATTTCAATAGCCAGAAGCTAACAATAACTTTCCAGAAGGTAACCTTTGTATTATTGAGTAGCAGGGCGTATGGAACACTTAATATATTATTCATGGCCCATCCCTTAGGTAGTACTTTGAGATGAGTCGCGCAAAGATTTCATAAATCCGTCTCGCGTTAATAATTTACTTCCGGCGGGAGTGCGCGGCTGCTGCTTCCGCCCGCGTTGAAAGTAATAAAATTTCCTGTGTTCGCCGAATTCGCGCGGGAAAGATCGCGACAAACACCGACGTAAAGAGGCGTCCGGGTGAAATAACGCCCGACGGCGCCGTATCTCGTATTAAGCGCGAGACACTTTCAAACAACTCCGTTTGTTAAATATTTACAAATCGCGTTTCGAAGCGAAAACTCGAGAGAAAAGGAAATCTCGGTCGTAACGATAAAGTTTAAGTTTAAAGCTTTTAACATCTATTAAAAGATTTTTACTTTTATGATGATTATCTATTATGATACAATAGAAAAGATTAAATGTTTTGGTTGTAAAAAGTAAACGGATAGGCTTTTGGATAATCCGTTAAATAGCGTAAAACACTTTTGAGGTGGAAGCCCTCCTCTCAAAAGCGACAAAGTTAGCCGCAAACTTCCCAACAACAGCGTTACACTTAATTAAATCCAAATCCTAACACACTACAGTCAGGCTTCGCGTCCCTCACGTTCAGCCCCCAATTAATCAGAGACGGTTTGCCACTGACGTGACGGGGTATTAAAATAATAGCGAACCTCACCATCGTCCACAGTTTTTACGTCATTAACGAGGAATGAGACCGTAAAAATGCTAACAAAGTTTGGGGGGGTTCTATATTGGAACATAAAAGAACGAACATTAAAATTACTATTTAAGTCTTAATATTATGTTTATTTCATCTTCATGTCATAAATGAAAGTTATTTTACGAATAAAAAAACAAACATAAATATTTTTATAGTTGTCTTCCAATCCATCATAAAAAATATTATGAAAAGAAAAAAAAAAAAAAAAGATTAGAGTTAAGGATTATAATACATTTAACCAGCGCCTCCACCATTTTTTGTTAAGATTGACATTTTTTATTGTTCGAGATAATTAGAACGAATTAAAATTTTTAAATAAAAAGTAGAATAATTAATTTTTAGCTGATGAACAAATCACTTAATTTTCATAAATAAACCATCCAAGATTTTTTTAGCAAAATTTTTGATTAAAGGTTGGAAAACATCAAAAGTTATTGCTTTTTTTTAGGACTAGTTTAGTTTTATTTTTAGTATTTTTCTAAAAAATTTATTGTGTTTGGTTGAATTGATCAACATTTTGGTAACTATGGTGGAAGCTTTACGAATTTAGTAAGTTTCTGGTGGAATTAAAAAAAAAATTGGTAAATTTTTGGTGGAATTTTTACAAATTTTGTAAGTTTTTTGATGGAATTTTTAAAAAATTCTTTATTTTTGGTAGAATTATTAAAAATTTTAGTTACTTTAGTGGAATTTTTATGAATTTACTAAGTTTTTGATGGAATTTTCAGTTTTAGTTAATTTTTAATGAAATTGTTTCTAATTTGATTGATTTTTGGTGGAATTTTAAAAGAATTTGGACATTTTGGTGGAATTTAAAAAAAAAATCATTATTTTTGGTAGAATTATTAAAAATTTTAGTTACTTTAGTGGAATTTTTATGAATTTACTAAGTTTTTAATGGAATTTTCAAAGTTTTAGTTAATTTTTAATGAAATTGTTTCTAATTTCATTGATTTTTGGTGGAATTTTAAAAGAATTTGGACATTTTGGTGGAATTTTTAAAAAATTTGGTAAGTTTTTGGTAGAATTGTTAAAAATGTTGACAATTTCGGTGTAATTTTTAGGATTTTTGTAAGTTTTTGGTGGAATAAAAAAAAAATTCAGTAAGTTTTGGGTGTAGTTCTTAAATATTTTAATAGCTTTGGTGGAATTTTTGCGAATTTTATTCATTTCTGGTGGAATTTTAAAAAAATTCAGTGTTTTTGGTAAAATTCTTATGAATTTAGTAAGTTTTTGGTGGAATTTTTAAAAAATTCAGTATGTTTTTGGTGGAATTATCAAAAATTTTGATAACATTTGGTGGAATTTTTGCGAATTTTATTCATTTCTGGTGGAATAAAAAAAATCAGTGCTTTTGGTAGAATTCTTATGAATTTAGTAAGTTTTTGGTGGAATTTTTGCAAATTGTATTAATTTTTGTTGGAATTTTTAAAAAATTCAGTATGTTTTTGGTGGATTTAACAAAAATTTTGATAACATTGGTGGAATTTTTGCGAATTTTATTCATTTTTGATGGAATTTTTAAAAAATTCAGTGTTTTTTATAGAATTTTTACGAATTTAGTAAGTTTTTAGTGAAATTGTTCCAATTTTATTAATTTTTGGTGGAATTTTAAAAAAATTCATTATTTTTGGTAGAATTATCAAAAATTTTAGTTACTTTAGTGGAATTTTTATGAATTTACTAAGTTTTTGATGGAATTTTCAAAGTTTTAGTTAATTTTTAATGAAATTGTTTCTAATTTGATTGATTTTTGGTGGAATTTTAAAAGAATTTGGACATTTTGGTGGAATTCTTAAAAAATTTGGTAAGTTTTTGGTAGAATTGTTAAAAATGTTGACAATTTCGGTGTAATTTTTAGGATTTTTGTAAGTTTTTGGTGGTATAAAAAAAATTCAGTAAGTTTTGGGTGTAGTTGTTAAATATTTTAATAGCTTTGGTGAAATCTTTGCGAATCTTATTCATTTCTGGTGGAATTTAAAAAAAAATCAGTGTTTTTGGTAAAATTCTTATGAATTTAGTAAGTTCTTGGTGGAATTTCTAAAAAATTCAGTATGTTTTTGGTGGAATTATCAAAAATTTTGATGACATTTGGTGGAATTTTTGCGAATTTTATTCATTTCTGGTGGAATTTTAAAAAAATTCAGTATTTTTGGTAAAATTCTTATGAATTTAGTAAGCTTTTAGTGGAATTTTTAAAAAATTCAGTATGTTTTTGGTGGAATTATCAAAAATTTTGATAACACTTTTGAATTTTTGCGAATTTTATTCATTTTTGATGGAATTTTTTAAAAATTCAGTGTTTTTTTATAGAATTTTTACGAATTTAGTAAGTTTTTAGTGAAATTTTTCCAATTTTATTAATTTTTGGTGGAATTTTTATAAAATTCAGTATATTTTTGATGGAATTGTTAACAAATTTTAGATTAAAGGTTGGAAAACATCAAAAGTTATTGCTTTTTTTTAGGATTTTTTCTAATTTTTTTGGTAATGATTGGAACAAATCTGTCTTTTCTGATGTAAACTAGAATGTTTTAGATTTAATTTAATACAAGAGTCATTTTCTAAATTTTATTAATAAAGTCTCAACAATTTTCTAAATTTAGGTTAAGTAACGTTCAAAATTATTGCCATCTTTAGGATTTTTTTTAAATTTTTTTAGTAACGATTGGAACATATCTGATTTTTGCAATGTAAACTACAATCTTTTAGCTTTAATTTGATACAAGAATCATTTCTTAACTTCCATTATCAAAGTCTGTACCATTTTTTAAAGTAAATTAACATTTTTTAATGTGAGGTTAAGTGATTTCAAGAATTATTGGAAGCTTTGAGATTTTTTTTAAATTTCTTAGTAACGATTAGAACAAATCTGACTCTGTGAATGTAAACTAGAATCTTTTAGATTTCATTTAATAGAAGAACCGTTTCCTAACATCCATTAAGAAAATCTCCACAATTTTTCAAAGTAGGTTAAAGAATGTCAAAAATTATTGCTAACTTTAAGAATTTTTTTAATTTTTTTGGTAATGATTGGAACAAATCTGACTTTTTCGATATAAACTACAATCTTTTAGCTTTAGTTTGATATAAGAATCATTTCTTAACTTCCATTATTAAAGTCTGTACCATTTTTTAAAATAAATTAACATTTTTCAATGTGAGGTTAAGTAACTTCAAAAATTATTGGAAGCTTTGAGATTTTTTTTTAATTTCTTGGTAACGATTAGAACAAATCTGACTCTGTGAATGTAAACTAGAATCTTTTAGATTTCATTTAATAGAAGAAGCGTTTCCTAACATCCATCAAGAAAATCTCCACAAATTTTCAAAGTAGGTTAAAGAATTTCAAAAATGGTTGCTAACTTTAAGAATTTTTCTAATTTTTTTGGTAATGATTGGAACAAATCTAACTTTTTCGATGTAGACTACAATTTTTTAGCTTTAGTTTGATACAAGAACCATTTCTTAACTTCCATTATTAAAGTCTCCACGATTTTTTTTTAATAAATTAACATTTCTCAAAGTGAGATTAAGTAACAACGTCAAAAATTATTATCACTTTTAAAAAATTTTAAAAATTTTTTAGTATTAGAACAAATCTGATTTGTTTAAAGCACAGCAAAATTTTCAATTAATCATAAAAGATTATTATGAAAGGATTAAAAAAATATTAAATTGAGTTTTTAAATATTTTAATAAAGTTTATTTTCCAAACAATCCGTTATAATAAACCTATTTATTGTATTTTGATTTTTGGAAATCAATAACAAAAAAGGTAGGTTTAAAAATCGAACTGTTGAGATTTGTTGTTGGTCGTCACGCAGGAAAACTCGACCGATTGGTAATTGGATTAAAAACCCCGTTCGCAACGCTACCCCACAATAAATAATCCGCTTTACGCGTTTTGATTTACAATTCGCAATAAACAAAACGAAAAATTTATTATTATTTACAGGAAACGGGGTGGATCGCGCCTCGGTGCCTTTTTTAATCTGCATTAAATAACCGAACGAGCCGGAGTCGCCAGGTAAACTCGGAATATAAAATGGGATATTAAATTGACTTTGCAGACGATTCGCATCTTCGATCCTTATGCTAATTTTCGAGGGAATCGGAAATAATACCCGCGCATCTGGATTTCTATTAATATTCATAGATGCAAAACTTGTATATGAAAAGCCATTTGAAGTACTATAATTAATTTTACGATCTCTTGGAGATTTTAAACAAACCAACCATCAATCATTAAATTTTATTTAAATTTATTTAGAATTTATTTAAAATTTATTTAGAATTTATTTAAAATTTATTTAAAATTGATTTCTTTAGAAAGGTAGAAATTTATAACTCTTCATAAAACCCTTTTACACATATTCCAATAATGCGTGTACTCGTAAATTATGAAAAGGTGAGGGAAAAGCCCATCCTGTAGAATAATTTACGGTCGGGAATTCGTTACCTGGGAATGTCAAGCTTCCCCGGTAACTCCCCAAAACAAGGATGCTCTCCCCTTAAACATACCATCGAGGGTAAAATCTCAAGAGGCATTAATTTTATACGCAACTGATACGCGTAATTTGCGTCGGAGATAAATATTAAAGCGGTGTAAGCCCCTTACTGCTTATAATATATTTATTGTAGGTAAAACAGACATATGGGTAAAATGTTTTGGGGAAGTTTATAAGCCTAATGATAATTTAATTATAAATTGATAATATTTATGAAAGTGTCTCTCGTTTCCAAATAAATTTTTGGTAATTTATTTGGCGCACTATTCAGCGATTCACGAGTAAATCGCGATTCAAGGCCACACCACTTATACGTCAATGGTTAGCCTCCTCCCGACTTCGCCTCTTGTTGACTCACCACTAATCGACTTCCACATGCGAAACAATACGATTGAAATCTTGGAAAGTAACCTGTTTCTATTTTTAATATAATGAAAACTAGTATAGTTTTATTTTTAGTATTTTTCTAAAAAAAATTATTGTTTTTGGTGGAATTGATCAACATTTTGGTAACTTTTGTGGAAGGTTTACAAATTTAATAAGTTTTTGATGGAATTAAAAAAAAAAATTGGTAAATTTTTGGTGGAATTTTTACAAATTTTGTAAGTTTTTGCTGGAATTTTTAAAAAATTCATTATTTTTGGTAAAATTATTAAAAATTTTAGTAACTTTGGTGAAATTTTTATGAATTTACTAAGTTTTTGATGGAATTTTCAAAGTTTTAGTTAATTTTTAGTGAAATTGTTTCTAATTTGATTGATTTTTGGTAAAATTTTAAAAGAATTTGGACATTTTGGCGGAATTTTTAAAAAATTTGGTAAGTTTTTGGTAGAATTGTTAAAAATGTTGATGACTTGGTAAGTTTTTGGTGGAATTTTTAAAAACTTTGACAATCTCGGTGTAATTTTTAGGATTTTCCTAAGTTTTTGGCAGAATAAAAAAAAAAAATTCAGTAAGTTTTGGGTGTAGTTGTTAAATATTTTAATAGCTTTGGTGGAACTTTTGCGAATTTTATTCATTTCTGGTGGAATTTTAAAAAAATTCAGTGTTTTTGGTAAAAGTCTTATGAATTTAGTAAATTTTTGGTGGAATTTTTACAAATTGTATTCATTTTTGGTGAAATTTTAAAAAAATTCAGTATATTTTTGGTGGAATTATCAAAAATGTTGATAACATTGGTGGAATTTTTGCGAACTTTAATCATTTCTGGTGGAATAAAAAAAATCAGTGTTTTTGGTAGAATTTTTATAAATTTAGTAAGTTTTTGGTGGAATTTTTGCAAATTCTATTAATTTTTGGTGGAATTTTTAAAAAATTCAGTACATTTTTGGTGGAATTATCAAACATTTTGATAACACTGGTGGAATTCTTGCGAATTTTATTCATTTTTGATGGAATTTTTTAAAAATTCAATGTTTTTTTTTTATAGAATTTTTACGAATTTAGTAAGTTTTTAGTGAAATTTTTTCAATTTTATTAATTTTTGGTGGAATTTTTAAAAAATTCATTATTTTTGGTAGAATTATTAAAAATTTTAGTTTGGAATTTTTATGAATTTACTAAGTTTTTGTTGGAATTTTCAAAGTTTTAGTTATTTTTAATGAAATTGTTTCTAATTTGATTGATTTTTGGTGGAATTTTAAAAGAATTTGGACATTTAGGTGGAATTTTTAAAAAAATTGATAAGTTTTT
This sequence comes from Digitonthophagus gazella, assembly GCA_036711955.1. Taxonomy (NCBI): domain Eukaryota; kingdom Metazoa; phylum Arthropoda; class Insecta; order Coleoptera; family Scarabaeidae; genus Digitonthophagus; species Digitonthophagus gazella. The sequence goes on from JASCIT010000003.1 coordinate 2,757,511, forward strand.
GGTAGAATTGTTAAAAATGTTGACAATTTCGGTGTAATTTTTAGGATTTTTCTAAGTTTTTGGTGGAATAAAAAAAATTCAGTAAGTTTTGGGTGTAGTTGTTAAATATTTCAATAGCTTTGGTGGAACTTTTGCGAATTTTATTCATTTCTGGTGGAATTAAAAAAAAATTCAGTGTTTTTGGTAAAATTCTTACGAATTTAGTAAGTTTTTAGTGGAATTTTTACAAATTGTATTAATTTTTGGTGGAATTTTTATAAAATTCAGTATGTTTTTGGTGGAATTATCAAACATTTTGATAACACTGGTGGAATTTTTGCGAGTTTTATTCATTTTTGATGGAGTTTTTAAAAAATTCAGTGTTTTTTTATAGAATTTTTACTAATTTAGTAAGTTTTTAGTGAAATTTTTCCAATTTTATTAATTTTTTGGTGGAATTTTTATAAAATTCAGTATGTTTTTGATGGAGTTGGTAACTTTGGTGGAATTTTTATTAACTTTAATCATTTTTGATGGAATTGTTAAAAATATTGGTAATTTTAGTAGAATTTTTATGAATTTGATAAGTTTTTGGTGATATTTTTTTTAAAATCAGTAAGGTTTTGGTGGAGTTATTCAACATTTTTGTAGCTTTGGTGGAAAATTGAAAAAATTTAGTACGTTTTTGGTGGAATTGTTAAAAATGTTGGTAACTTTGGTGGAATTTTTACGAATGTAGTAAGTTTTTCGTGGAATTTTTACCAATTTTATTGATTTTGGGTGGAATTTTTAAAAAATTCAGTAAGTTTTTAGTAGAATTGTATCCAAATTTAATAATTTTTGGTGAAATTATATTCATTTTAACTAAATTTTGTGGAATTTTTATTATTACTTTTTTATTCTTGTGGAATTTTTAAGAATCTAATCAATTCTTGACGAAATTAATCTTAATTTTAGAATATTTTTAAAAAATTCAGCAAGTTTTTGGTGGAATTGTTAAAAATTTTGATAGCTTTGGTGGAATTTTTACAAATTTTATAAGTTTTTGGTGGAATTATTAAAGATTTTAGTAACTTTGGTGGAATTTTTACAAATTTACTTAAATTTTTGGTGATATTTTCAAGAATTTAATTAGTTTTTAGTGAAATTTATTCGAATAATTTTCATTTTCATTTCAAATTTCAATAAGTCAACACACTTTTTCGTTTTTGCTTTGATTTTTAATTTAAATTAAAAAAGAACCAGGGGTGGATTCGGAGGGAGTGGCTAACCACTGACATAAAGCGACATGGCCTTGATTCGCTAGCTGAAATCGCGATTTACTCGCAAATCGCTGAATACTGAGTCCTAATATTTCACACATTTCTACTATGTACTAATACCTATCGATTAGTACCACTTTCATTAAAATCGGCGAATCCAAAGTCGTGAAGTCTCCTTGTGAAACGAATTAGGACGATTTTGATAATTTCTAAAGGAGATATGATGATGGTATAAATACGGTTGAAATGGGGGAGGTTAATTCATAGTGCAAATAATATAGTGCTCGATTACTGAAATTCCATTGTGTACGGGACTTATTGTTAACTGTCCATTATTATGGGAAATCTCGGGACGCAATTAAATATGGCTCGAATACAAATTAGACGTTTGCGTTTCGTGGATAAGGGGTATAATTCGATGGAGAGCGAAGAGAGAGGGCTCTCAAATAAATTACCCCATTCACTGTTTTAAAATGCTCCGTTTTCCGGTGAATGGCCCTTAAATTAGACCCGAGGAACGATTCACTGTCGCCCCTGTTGTTCGACGATTGTGGCCCGCGCTCTCATAATTTTCCCCTTTATGAAAGATCTCGACAGATTTAAGAAATGGGTTAAACATTATTCACACTCGGCCCATCTTATAATTTTCTAAAATTGATATGGAAAATACTTTCTTAAAATTGTCTTTGTAAATCTCTCTAAATAAAAGAGAACAAATAAAGTTGGAGTGAATAGTTAGTTAATAGGGAGGTGGATGAATAAATGAATAGAATTTTATGTTGAATGAGCTTTATATACCACTCAAGGGAAACGAGAGAGGGACTTCATCGCGGTCGATTTAACTTGAAATACCTGTGGGTTAAACTTGCATAATTGCATTGTAGTTTCTGCAAACCCAGCAGCGTATGGCGTACAAACGTGCGAAACCCTACGATTTCAAACGTACAGCGGCACGACCAGCTGACGTCGCTTAATTATAACTTATGGCTTAAGCAACTGCTTTTAGTAATTGGCACATTGTATGATCAATTTCATATTACAATATTAGCTCATTTTATTACTTTATTCATTTTCACTCAATCTTCAAAACAATTTTTTTTAATTTTAAATATTTAATTTTTATTTATTTAATTTAAATATTAAATTTTTAATTGATAAAAATTAAAAATAAATTTTAAAATTGAAATAATACATTTTAGCTTTAGAATGGATAGCGGAAAAATCAGAATGTAAATTAGGATTTTGGTCATGTTCAGTTTTAAGCGGATCTCTTATAGTTTTAATCGGTCATCCGACGAAGTAACAAGCGTCCGGGGAGAATTAAAAGCGGGCGAATAAGCCCCCACGTGGCCTTTGCAGGCGTAAACCCGGAACACCGATTAATGGGCGCCGATATGCGACGAACATGTCCGTTAATCGGTCCGGTGCCAACTCGTGCGAAAATTTACGTCCTCTGAATACCCCCGTAGCAGACCGGCAACAATTCTAGTTTAAGCTGCTTATGTATAAAGCTCGATTATTTCAAAATAGTCACTTGTTGGCCAATTTTCATTCCATTAAAAATCACACAAAGCAATTTTTTCATTTAACACTATGCAAAAGATATAAAAGGGGTTCAGTATTTGAACCACAAATGAGTTGAAAAGAATTTTCTTTGTGAGAAGAAAAAAAAATCGTGAAGACTATTGATGGTACTTAGAAAATAGTTATTGAATTAAATGAAAGCAGAAAGATTCTAGTTTACAATAAAAATCTCTTCTTCTAACCTTTAGGTATCAAAAAAATAAAAACAATTCTTAACAACATCTATAACTTAATATTTCCTAAGCTCAAACTTTAGTTAAATTAAGAAAAAAGTGCGAAGTTTATTTATAAGAACTATAATATAAGTTGAACATCAATATAAAGGTTATCGATTTAGTTTATACTAAAGAAGTTAAATTTGTTCTACTTATCACAAATGAATTTCAAAAATTTCGCAAAATTTTGGTGGAGGCGTCGGCTAAAATCACTTTGTGACAAATTTTCGGTGTTCTTTTTAATGGGTTTAATAAATTAATGATTAACGATTCTATTTTGTATTAAAAAACAAATTGAAAATAAAAAAAAAAATGTTCAAGTTAACAAAATTTTGAACTAACAAGGAGACCTCACGACTTTGGAATCGCCGATTTTAATGAAAGTTGTACCAATCGATAGATGTTGGTACATGGTACGAATGTGTTAAATATTAGGGCGCACTATTCAACGGTTCACGAATAAATCCACCCTTACTATCGCCAAAAAGTTCGAGCGACTTACATATCGTGGGCTTACAAGGAAAGGCCACTAAGTCCGCTTTCCGGCAATTTGCTTTTTTGTTGCCACTTAGTCCATAATCGTGTATTCTTTAACATTCAAAAACAAGTAACTCTATATCACATGGTAAATCAATGCTGTGAAGGTCGTCATATACTTTAAGTCCACTTTACGACAAACGTCGACAGCTAAAGTCCACTAAGTGCACTTGGTGTATTTTACTTGTTCTGAATAATATGCAAATGTCACGAAGTCCTTAATAGTGAGGTTGTATACTGTTTTTTGTTGGACAGAACTTAACGGAAAAAGAGGAAGTTCGCAAATTGGTAGCGGGTTGTTTGAATATCTAAAAAACCTGCCTCCGCATGTGACAGAAATTTCACTATGGTCGGATACATGCGGTGAGCAAAATCGCAATCAACATGTAGCAGCAATGTTGATGTACGTAGTACAAACAATGCATCTGGAAATAGTGGAACATAAATTCCTAGAAAGTGGACACTCGTATATGGAGGCAGACTCCATGCATAGTTCAATAGAAAAGGTCAAGAAGTATGTCCCAGTGTACACAATACAAGATTGGCTTAACATTTTCAGACTGGCGCGATCAAACAGAGGACGAAATAAAACGAGTGCAGCCTACATTACCAAAGAAATGAAGTTCAAAGACTTTTATGATCTGAAACATTTATCACAGATTTTAATTAAAAATAGATCAAAGGAGAATGGAGAAGTTGTAAATTGGTTGCGCATAAAAGGTTTGAAATATTTTAAAGACAACCCAGGGGTTATTCAATACAAGTATAAACATGATTGAGAATACAAATCCATGTATGTTTTTGGAAAAGGGAGACCACCAGCAATTCCAAAAAATCTAAAAAAATTGTACGCCAACATGCTTCCGATCAGCGTAAGTAAAAAGAACGATCTAATTAAGTTGTGTCGAGTTGGAGCTATATCTGAGGAATTTCATGGATGGTACGAGTCGTTCCCAACTGCCGATTGCATTAGGGATTGTGTACCAGAGCCCTCCAGCAAGGACAGCGACCCGGAGACAGACTCAGATGACGAGCCCTTGTCCAATTTTGTACGGAAATGCACAAAAAAGTAACAGGAGAAAACCATTAAGTCTGCTGCTTATTGTTTAAAATTATTACAAAATACTTATGTTTTGAAAAATTTTGGTGGAATACCATTTATGTTAGAACAAATTGTATAGTTTATTTAAATATATGCTTTTGGAACACTTGGTTCATTAACTTTATTTTACACACCTACTTGAATCTTTAAGTCAAGTTTTTTCAAAAATGCAAATTTGTGACTTAGTGGCTTTTCCTTGTACGCCCACGATATGAACGTTAGGCCACTCTCTTTGAGACCGTGTCAGTAGTCAACGGGCAATCGGGCGGCGTTCAGATGCAAACGTTGATGGTTCGAATATCGAATAAAATAATTATTTTTTTCCTTAATTTGTAAAGTATTATAAAAATAAAACGAAATATTTCATTAAAAATAGAAATTAAGGAAAAAAATAGTTATTTTATTCGGAAATCGGACCATCGAAGTTTACATCTGAAAACCGGTCAATTACCCTTTAGCTATGGACAGATTTCAAGGGGTTGGTCTAACATTGACACGCACGTCGTTCGAATTTTTTTGACGATCGTAAGGGTGGATTTATTCGCGAACCGCTGAATAGTGGGCCCTAATATTTTACACATTCGTACTATGTACCAATATCTGTCGACTGGTACCACTTTCATTAAAAACGACGATTCCAAAGTCGTGAGCTCTCCTTGTAAGATTAGAACTAACATTAGCGCTGACTCTAACACTAGATCTAGAACTAGGAGCTTTCAGGTTTAGCCGTGTGTCTTTTGAGAAAGTGTTTGATGTTTCGGATGCCATGTTGCAACCTTCTTCAGAAACGACTTCGAACTCGTTTCCTAGTTCTAGGCCTGTGTTAGAGTTAGCACTAATGGTAGTTCTAGTTTTATTGTTAGTTCAGTTAACACCGACCGTTAAAGCTTTCGTATTTATAACAAAATTTTGGTGGAGGCGCCGGTTAAATTTGCTTTTTAAAATCTTTTTCAATGGTTTTCTTAATATAGTTCAGTGAAGTTCGGTTTTATAAAATTCAGATTAGTTAAAAGTCCATTAATTACCCTATTTCAACCAATCATATTGTCTAAATTATGTGTAACTTTGGTAATTAATAGAATGGTAGCTAATTTGAGTTTTTTAAAACCGGCCTAAAACCTAAATCAATTAAAACTTAACATTTGTCTGTTTTATTAAAGGAAATTAAATTTATCCTGATCATACTTATTCATGAAGAAAAAGAAATATTAACTTGTAAGCAGTATTTTTGGTAAAGGTGTCTGATAAAATCACTTTATGACAGAAAAATTTTCGATATTTTTTATTAAATGAACTTAAAAGCTTTAATTAATAATAATTAATTTTTAATTTCTTAGAAAACTTTGTAATTTGTAGCTGCATCTTCTGGTTTATTGGTCTGATTCCTTGGAAAATGCTTTTTTTAGAGGTTATAACGGTTTATTCGCGAAAATTTTAACGTTCGAATATCGCCGTAAAAAGAAATTTCAGCGTTTGTTAATTCACATGACTTTGTTTTTCATAGGTATACAATGCTATGAATTCTGTGAATAAAAAATAACGTGTGGTTCTAGCAAAATGCAGCAGTAAATAATCCTGCGGGAATTTTCATAGTTGCTCTACGAAACATGTTCCTTGGCAACTTTTAACCCGACATAATGATTCTATTTAGACACAGGTCAATAGTTTAACCAACTCTAAAGTCTTCCTACGAAGCTAATTTGAAAGTTAGAGAATAAACCTTGGAAATCCAATGTCTCATTAGGTTTATTTCTGATTAAAACTTGTAGCGTTACGAGCTTTAAGCGCTAAAAGTATTTAAGAAATTAACTAGCAATAGAGTAATGGTTCTATAAATTACATAGAAATTTCTGTTATGATTTCATAAAATATTCAATTTTTTTATTTTTCTTGATTTTTTTATCAAGAAAGTAAAAGTGGTTCTAATTATTGCCAAAAAAAAAAAAAAAAATTTTTTTTTTTATCCAACCCAACTTATTAAAATACATTCAACGCATCTGAACAGAGAATCTCTTATTAACCTACCATTCATGATTCTCTTTGATATAGAGTAAAAGTTAAGATTTTTCTTCTTTGAGTTCTTTAGGGGTTGTAAAACCATAAAATGGGGGACCTGGTGTTCTTTCACAGAAAATACCCCACTCATCCTAGGGGCATCTCGCAAACTAATAAATTGCAGCTAAGGCAGGCTTAACCCCCCATTAAACACTATCTCGGTAATGGTCCGCCTTCCCTTGTATATAGCGGAATAATTTATGTGCTGCTGAATAAATTACGCCCTTTTTTCTCAAAAATTTTCCACCACCTCGACACGCAACTTCATTAACTTTTCCCTTACTTGCACCTTTTCCATTACCATTCGAAATGTTTTGATTGAAAATTATTTACTATTTTACTAAAAGGTTTCTTCCTCAACATTATTTTTTACGTTACATAGAATTTTCAAAGGAAGGATTTTTAAAGAAAAGATTTTTAAAGAAAATTTTTAAAGAGTTTCATTTTAAAGACTTGTATTTTAAAGACTTATATTTTAAAGACTTGTATTTTAAAGACTAGTATTTTAAAGACTTGTATTTTAAAAACTTACATTTTAAAGATTTACATTTTAAAGATTTTCATTTTAAAGATATACATTTTAGAAGTACACCAAAATAAATAGTTCAGTAAAACACAAATGGTCCGCGAACGTTATTTTCATAGTGGAAGCTAATTGCAGTCCAAAGCGCGCCATTTATTTCGCGCCACGCAATTTAGTTTAGCATGTTAATGATAATTGTATTTGTTTTATTAATTTATTAAACGGCGTGTGCGCGCATATGCTCTTTTCGTCCGGACGCCGAGCCACCATTATTATGATAATCTTGTTTAAGCTAAAAATCGCTACGCGCATTGCACTGAAACGGGGTAATTCATCATATTAATGCATAATTCATTTTGTTAATGCACAAACGTGGCTATTATAATGTATAACTATATCGCGTACACTAATTACTTACCACTTTTGTACTTTTGGATTTTTGGCCTTTTAAAATTTTCTTCTTAAATACAATAGAGAAAAGATTTATTCTGTCACCTTTGGAAATGATTAAATTGCAAAATGAGGTTGCATTATATGGTTTCAAAACTTAAACCAGAAAAAACAGCCTGTTGTTGAGACTTGAAAATTTGGAAGGATTTAGACTGAAACTTATTTTCTATTTTTGTCAAAGAGAGAGTTTCTATGACTTTTAGATTTTCCCTCAGAAGAGAAAATATTACTAAATGTCGATTAAAATTTGTCAATTTTTAAAAATTCATATCTAAGAAACTAATTATTATTGAGACTTGAAATTCCATGACGATTTAGTTTAAAAATTAGCCTTTATTTTTACCAAAAATAAATTTTCTACGACTACCAATTTTTCCCGTAGAAGAAAAAATGTAAATTATATTGGTTTTGACATTTATCTTCTTCTGATTGTAAATCCAATATACACTCACAATAATACATTATTCTTTTCATGAAATAGAATCAATAGAAATTAATTGAAAAATTGATTGATGATATGTTAAAATTTCCAGGGGCAAAAAAATTTTTTCTCAAAACAAAAATTTTAATAGGTCACCCATCGACCTAGTATCGCTTTAACTCACGTAACTCATCTAAACACAACAAAATTTATGGGTGCACGGCTCATTGGCAATTATGTATGGAGCCATACATCGGCTAACAACGTTCCGATAACAACTTCCTCGGATCGGCAATGATTGATTACCCTGCTCCGTCGGCCGCATCTTCTCGAAGCCGAAAAGAAGTGCGAACTTTCGACCGAAGCGATGAAAAACCGGAAAAGTGAAAAACAAAAAGGCCGCAGATCAAACGTTCGACGAAAATGATAAATTCTTGTTGACTCTACTTTATCGGTGAGTGGCTGCATAAACTTGGCTGCGTCAAACGTTTATTTTTCGTGAGCTTTTCGGCGAGGGAACGTCGTGTTTAAGTAAATTATAAATTTCCCTTTGATAATCTTTGATAATTTTTGGTAATATTTGATAACACTAGAAAGAAGTGAATTGAAAGAAATATTTTCAGAAAGAAATATTTATTATCTGGTTTATTTACTTATCATCCTTTCATGTTTCGGCTTTTTAAGGCCATCTTCAGAGGTAACTACAAATTTTTATAAATACTAGTTTAGTTTTATTTTTAGTATTTTTCTAAAAAAATTTATTGTTTTTGGTTGAATTGATCAACATTTTGGTAACTTTGGTGCAAGCCTTACGAATTTAGTAAGTTTTTGATGGAATTTAAAAAAAAATTGGTAAATTTTTGGTGGAATTTTTACAAATTTTGTAAATTTTTTGGTGGAATTTTTAAAAAAATCATTATTTTTGGTAGAATTATTAAAAAATTTAGTAACTTTGGTGGAATTTTTATGAATCTACTAAGTTTTGAATTTTCAAGGTTTTAATTAATTTTTAATGAAATTGTTTCTAATTTGATTGATTTTTAGTGGAATTTTAAAAGAATTTGGACACCTTGGTGGAATTTTTAAAAAATTTGGTAAGTTGTTTGGTAGAATTGTTAAAAATGTTGACAATTTCAGTGTAATTTTTAGGATTTTTGTAAGTTTTTGATGGAATAAAAAAAAATTCAGTAAGTTTTGGGTGTAGTTGTTAAATATTTTAATAGCTTTGGTGGAATTTTTGCGAATACTAATCATTTTTGATGGAATTTTAAAAAAATTCAGTGTTTTTGGTAAAATTTTTATGAATTTAGTAAGTTTTTGGTGGAATTTTTAAAAAATTTAATATGTTTTTGGTGGAATTATCAAAAATTTTGATAACATTGGTGGAATTTTTGCGAATTTTATTCATTTCTGGTGGAATTTTAAAAAAAATCAGTGTTTCTGGTAAAATTCTTATGAATTTAGTAAGTTTTTGGTGGAATTTTTAAAAAATTCAGTATGTTTTTGGTGGAATTATCAAAAATTTTGATAACTTTGGTGGAAGCTTTACGAATTTAGTAAGTTTTTGGTGGAATTTAAAAAAAAATTGGTAAATTTTTGGTGGAATTTTTACAAATTTTGTAAGTTTTTTGGTGGAATTTTTAAAAAATTCATTATTTTTGGTAGAATTATTAAAAATTTTAGTAACTTTGGTGGAATTTTTATGAATCTACTAAGTTTTGAATTTTCAAGGTTTTAGTTAATTTTTAGTGAAATTGTTTCTAATTTGATTGATTTTTGGTGGAATTTTAAAAGAATTTGGACACTTTGGTGGAATTTTTAAAAAATTTGGTAAGTTTTTAGTAGAATTGTTAAAAATGTTGACAATTTCGATGTAATTTTTAGGATTTTTGTAAGTTTTTGGTGAAATAAAAAAAATTCAGTAAGTTTTGGGTGTAGTTGTTAAATATTTTAATAGCTTTGGTGGAATTTTTGCGAATTCTATTCATTTTTGATGGAATTTTAAAAACATTCAGTGTTTTTGGTAAAATTCTTATGAATTTAGTAAGTTTTTGGTGGAATTTTTAAAAAATTCAGTATGTTTTTGGTGGAATTATCAAAAATTTTGATAACTTTGGTGGAAGCTTTACGAATTTAGTAAGTTTTTGGTGGAATTTAAAAAAAAATTGGTAAATTTTTGGTGGAATTTTTACAAATTTTGTAAGTTTTTTGGTGGAATTTTTAAAAAATTCATTAATTTTGGTAGAATTATTAAAAATTTTAGTAACTTTGGTGGAATTTTTATGAATCTACTAAGTTTTGAATTTTCAAGGTTTTAATTAATTTTTAATGAAATTGTTTCTAATTTGATTGATTTTTGGTGGAATTTTAAAAGAATTTGGACACTTTGGTGGAATTTTTAAAAAATTTGGTAAGTTTTTGGTAGAATTGTTAAAAATGTTGACAATTTCGGTGTAATTTTTAGGATTTTTGTAAGTTTTTGGTGGAATAAAAAAAAATTCAGTAAGTTTTGGGTGTAGTTGTTAAATATTTTAATAGTTTTGGTGGAATTTTTTCGAATTTTATTCATTTTTGATGGAATTTTAAAAAAATTCAGTGTTTCTGGTAAAATTCTTATGAATGTAGTAAGTTGTTGGTGGAATTTTTAAAAAATTCAATATGTTTTTGGTGGAATTATCAAAAATTTTGATAACATTGGTGGAATTTTTCCGAATTTTATTAATTTCTGGTGGAATAAAAAAAAATCAGTGTTTTTGGTAAAATTCTTATGAATTTAGTAAGTTTTTGGTGGAATTTTTAAAAAATTTTTTGTTTTTGGTAGAATTGTTAAAAATGTTGACAATTTCGGCGTAATTTTTAGGGTTTTTGTAAGTTTTTGGTGGAATAAAAAAAATTCAGTAAGTTTTGGGTGTAGTTGTTAAATATTTTAATAGCTTTGGTGGAATTTTTGCGAATTTTATTAATTTCTGGTGGAATTTAAAAAAAAAATCAGTGTTTTTGGTAAAATTCTTATGAATTTAGTAAGTTTTTGGTGGAATTTTTAAAAAATTCAGTATGTTTTTGGTTGAATTATCAAAAATTTTGATAACATTGGTGGAATTTTTGCGAATTTTATTCATTTCTGGTGGAATAAAAAAATCAGTGTTTTTGGTAAAATTCTTATGAATTTAGTAAGTTTTTGGTGGAAATTTTAAAAAAATTTTTAAGTTTTTGGTAGAATTGTTAAAAATGTTGTCAATTTCGGTGTAATTTTTAGGATTTTTGTAAGTTTTTGGTGGAATAAAAAAAATTCAGTAAGTTTTGGGTGTAGTTGTTAAATATTTTAATAGCTTTGGTGAAGTTTTTTGCGAATTTTATTCATTTTTGATGGAATTTTAAAAAAATTCAGTGTTTTTGGTAAAATTCTTATAAATTTTGTAAGTTTTTGGTGGATTTTTTAAAAAATTCAATATGTTTTTGGTGGAATTATCAAAAATTTTGATAACATTGGTGGAATTTTTGCGAATTTTATTCATTTCTGGTGGAATAAAGAAAAATCAGTGTTTTTGGTAAAATTCTTATGAATTTAGTATGCTTTTGGTGGAATTTTTGCAAACTGTATTAATTTTTGGTGAAATGTTTTAAAAATTCAGTATATTTTTGGTGGAATTATCAAAAATTTTGATAACACTGGTGGAATTTTTGCGAATTTTATTCATTTTTGCTGGAATTTTTAAAAAATTCAGTGTTTTTTATGGAATTTTTACGAGTTTAGTAAGTTTTTAGTGAAATTTTTCCAATTTTATTAATTTTTGATGGAATTTTTATAAAATTCAGTATATTTTTGATGGAATTGTTAAAAAAGTTGATAACTTTGGTGGAATTTTTATTAACTTTAATCATTTTTGGTGGAATTGTTGAAAATATTGGTAATTTTAGTAGAATTTTTATGAATTTGGTAAGTTTTTGGTGGTATTTTTTAAAAATCAGTAAGTTCTTGGTGGAATTATTCAACACTTTTGTAGCTTTGGTGGAAAATTGAAAAAAATTAGTACGTTTTTGGCGAAATTGTTAAAAATGTTGGTAACTTTGGTGGAATTTTTACGAATATAGTAAGTTTTTCGTGGAACTTTTACCAATTTTATTGATTTTGGGTGGAATTTTTTAAAAATTCACTAAGGTTTTAGTAGAATTGTCTCCAAATTTAATAATTTTTTGTGAAATTATATTCAATTTAACTAACTTTTATGGAATTTTTATTGTTACTTTTTTATTTTTGTGAAATTTTTAAGAATCTAATCAATTCTTGACGAAATTAATCTTAATTTGAGTATACAGGGTGTTTAAAAAATACGTTCGAATATTTGGCCCACTTTTTCCTAATTACAGCCTGTTTTTCAAATTAAAATAATTTACACTCAAATATCAGTATAAATACATTTTAATTATTACAAATTAATGATTCTTAAAGAAGATGTTCAAAATGTCCTCCTTCCATTTGTGTACACATTTCACATCTCCGTAAAAGTGAACGCCGCACTCTCTCAAAGAGTCCCGGATTTATACGAACAGTCTGGCAGGCATGTTCAATTCGTTCTCGCAACTCATCTAAATTATTCACAGGACTTGAATAAACTAATGTTTTTAAATACCCCCAAATGCAAAAATCGAGTGGAGTGAGGTCGGGAGATCTAGGGGGGCATGTAATTGGACCTCCTCGCCCTATCCACCTGCCATTGTAATTTTCGTTTAGATAATTTCTGACCAAGACTCCGTAATGCGCAGGAGCTCCATCGTGCATCAACCACATATTAATTCTGTGGTTGAGGGGCACATCTTCTAACAGCAGTGGTAATGTATTCCGCAAAAAGTCAAGGTACAATTGACTAGTCAAACGGTTAGGCAGGAAACAAGGTCCTATCAGATGGTCTCCTAACACACCAAGCCAAACGTTGATTGCAAATCGGTGTTGATGATTCGATTCAACAACGGCATGCGGATTTTCGTCGGCCCACAAACATGGCTATTATGAAAATTAAAAATGCCATTTCTCGTGAAACCAGCTTCGTCTGTAAATAAAATTTTCGTAACAAAATTTGGGTTCTCCGCGACTTTTGTCAACATGCTTCGACAAAACACCAGTCGTGCGGCATAATCAGGCACAGCTAGAGCCTGTACCCTTTGAATATGGTATGGATGCAATTGCTGCTCCCGTAAAATTCTCCAAATTAGGGAAAAATTAATATTTGTTTCAGTAGAGAGTCTTCTAGTACTAGTACCAGGATTTTCTTCAATTCGTCTTAAAATGTTAAGTTCTGCGTCGGGAGTACAAACTGATCTAGGCCGACCACCATCACCGTTCCTTGATTTAAACGATCCAACTTCGGATAAACGTTGATGTAAATTTGTAAAAAGTTTGTCACACGGAAGTACCCGGTTTGGGAATGCTTCGGCATAAGGGCGACGTGCCTCACAAGCATTTCCATCGGCTTTGCCATACATAAAATGCATGTCTGCCATTTCTGCGTTGGTATAAGGCATATTCGAAAATTTCAACAATGGGTTACAGCAACAACTACTTCAATAAACACTGACAATAACGGACACACAATAATTACAACAAACGTGGCAACTACACTAACAGAAACGAACAAAATTTGTTTTGTTATTTCCATGGATGACTTCATAAATACGCGAATCACTCCTACTGAGTGTAAATTATTTTAATTTGAAAAACAGGCTGTAATTAGGAAACGGCTGATTTTTGGACTTATGTTTATTTTGACTTTTTTGTTTGTACTGATGAGATCTATAAGTGGGCCAAATATTCGAACGTATTTTTTAAACACCCTGTATTTTTTAAAAATTCAGTTTTTGGTGGAATTGTTAAAAATTTTGATAGCTTTGATGGAATTTTTGCAAATTTTGTTTTTGGTGGAATCATTAAAAATTTTAGTAGCTTTGGTGGAATTTTTACAAATTTACTTAAATTTTTGGTGATATTTTCAAGAATTTAATTAGTTTTTAGTGAAATTTATTCGAATTTTTGCTCTGCATAAATTAAATGTTTGGTAATTATTAATAAACCGATCGTTTTGACATTTCATGTGGCATTAGCGTGGTAAGATTAGAATAATAACGTTTATGAAAATTGAATCAACTGTTTTATCGGCCCAAAATCGAAAATGACGGAAAACGGGGACTTCGTTTAGGGCTTAAATCGGCCGTTTCGTGTCCAAAGGAACCCCGATTCGCATATAACGTTGCGTTGTAAAGCCGTTTAGAAGGTTAGCCGGAAGCAGAGTCGCGGAGCCGGTGGCTTTTTGGACAAAAAGTGCGTTCTAAAATTAACGAAAATGACAGGCGGACGATCGAGAATTTTAATTTCAATTAGGGCTACCGCAACGTCGTTCGATTTTCAGGGCCGTTTTTCCGAAATCGGTCACGGACCCCCCAAAATAAAACCATTGAATCGTCCGGTAAGCGATTTCCAAAAAAACTATTAAAAAAGAGCTAGGCGCCTGCGGTGCCCTCTTTTAAAGAGGTGCTGCTTGCTTACTACTTTAATATATTATAATTTTATAACCCTTGATAACCAATAACCAATCAATTTGAAGTAAAATAGAGATACACACATCAAAATAGTTTATCTGAATTATTATCCACTCTAGAACAGTAGTAATCACTCAACGTTCGGTCGGCTAATTCCAACTGTATTAGTCGTAACATAACTAAACGTTGATCTAACTAATTATCGATTATCCAAACCCATTATCAACCGTGCACGACCACGTTTACCTAATTCATTGCGTACGACATGTACTGGGCACGTACCAACCAGTGCATTTGCTATTTCGCGAAGAGCAAATATTAGATATCGAAAACTAATCACATCGCTGCAGGTCGGCGACGGCTGCGGTTCCAGCTGAATACGCTTGACGCCTGTACGTCTGTATCACGTGCGATTCTATGGCACGGACCTTGACATATCCGCATATGGTACCGCATTTCACGATGTCATACGTACAATACATACTACTAACTAGAAACGGTGAATAACGGTTTCTACCTATATACTACGTGTACGTTCTATTTGATTAACTCTATTATTATGTATGTACTACATATCGTACAGCTAAAATTAATCAATTTTTTTAATTTTTTCTCTGTGATGTAATCTAACTGAAAATATATAAAAATATAAAACGACACTCGTAAAAGTATCTATCCGTAATCTATCGCTAAATCGCAAGGATTAAGATTACGCAGGGCGTCTTTATTGGCAATTTCATTTTTACGCGAGCTTTCGCGAGCTCGAAGTATTCCCATTTTACAACTACCGACTTTCCTTTACTGCGCGATAAAAAATGGATCTTCTCTGGAAATTATACAAGAGAGATTTCGTCAAGAAACCGCCTATTAACCGTCGTCATATAAATGTAAGTCCGACCGACAAGATTTCCCGTCCCCTTTCCTTTCGATTTAGGTTTGGGGTCACTCGGGACTTTCACAAAAGACGAACCGACTAGCATTTTGTTCCATTTTTATTATAGGTTTTATTTACGAGGTGTCGTTTGTTATTTTTTAAGCTGACGGTTCCACAAAGACGTGACTTTATCATACTTGAGCTTTGCGGTAAAGGATGGTGGTTATAAAGGAAGACTTTATCCTTGGTATCTCTATGAAGTCCATTGTAAGTTGTTGTACCTAGCTTATGTCCAGAGGGTCACGAAACGTGACTGATGTTTTAATCCGGAAACGATTTTTTCATTTTTGAAAATGTGATACTCAAAAGTGTCTATTTCAAGGGAGATTATTAACGGTCACTCATCCTATAAACGTCCGGAAATAGAGAAATACTACATGCAACGAATACGTTTCACATTTCACACAGAATATGTTATGAAGTTGTTCATCATTAATTCTAGAATTTCGTAGAACTTTGAACGTTAGGTTAATTTATTTCTCGTTTAATTTAAAATTACAAAATAAATCTTAATGAACTTTATTAAAATTTATAAATTTAAGTTTGTAGTTTATAAAATTACAAAAAAAACTATTAATATTTTTTTTCTTGGTTTAAAAAAAATTTAATTAGACTCGAATATTTAGAGTTTCATCAAAATTTTAGGTTGTATTAAAAAATTTTTTTCTTAAAAAGTACAAAGTAGATTTTAATTATTTTTATACAATTTATAAGTTAAACATTGTAGTTTATAAAATTACTCGAAATTTGTTAATATCTCATTTTGTTAATTTTTAGGAAATTTTTAAGTGAAACCCAAATATTTAGAATTTCATCAAAATTTTAGGTTGTTTAAAAAAAAATTTTTCTTAAAAAGTACAAAGTAGATTTTAAATGTTTTTATAAAACTAGGTAAAAATTCATTGATAAAGATACGGTTTGAAGCTTGGGTATCAGGGGTGGACAAAGCCTGAAAAGGAAAAAAGGAATTTCAGGGGGTAAGACAACTTCATAGAGACTCGATTCGAGAATGGACAAACCCTCTAGTTTTTGAATCAACATTAGGGGTGAGCAAACCTCGTCAAAGATATTTCAGGGGTGGGAAACCTCGCCAGAGACATTTCATGGGTGGGTAAACTTCATAAAAACCTGATTCAAGGATAAACCTTTTTTGAAGTGACTTCAAGGGTGAGCAAAACTCGTCAAGGACATTTCAGAGGTGGGTAAACCTCGCCAGAGACATTTCAAGGGTGGGTAAACCTTGCCAGAGACGTTTCAAGGGTGGAAAAATTTCATAGAGACCCGATTCAACGATGGACAAACCTTCCATTTTTTGAAGTGACTTCAAGGGTGAGCAAAACTCGTCAAGGATATTTCAGAGGTTGGTAAACCTCGCCAGAGACATTTCAAGGGTGGGTAAACCTTGCTAGAGACGTTTCAAGGGTGGGAAAATTTCATAGAGACCCGATTCAACGAAGGACCAACCTTCCATTTTTTGAACTGACTTCAAGGGTGAACAAAACTCGTCAAGGAAATTTCAGAGGTGGGTAAACCTCGCCAGAGACATTTCAGGGGTGGGTAAACCTTGCCAGAGACATTTCATGGGTTGGAAAATTTCATAGAGATCCAATTCAACGATGGACAAACCTTCCATTTTTTGAACTGACTTCTAGGGTGAGCAAAACTCGTCAAGGACATTCCAGAGGTGGATAAACCTCGCCAGAGGCATTTCAGGGGTGGGTAAACCTTGCCAGAAATGTTTCAAGGGTGGGAAAATGTCAGAAAGATCCGATTCAGGGATGAACAAACCTTCCATTTTTTTAGTTGACTTCTAGGGTGAGCAAAACTCGTCAAGGACATTTCAGGGGTGGGTAAACCTCGCCAGAGACATTTCAGGGATGGGTAAACTTTGCCAGAGACGTTTCAAGGGTGGAAAAATTTCATAGAGACCCGATTCAAGGATGGGTAAACCTTCCATTTTTTGAACTGACTTCTAGGGTGAGTAAAACTCGTCAAGAACATTTTAGAGGTGGGTAAACCTCGCCAGAGACATTTCAGGGGTGGGTAAACCTCGCCAGAGACATTTCAGGGGTGGGTAAACTTTGCCAGAGACGTTTCAAGGGTGGGAAAATTTCATAGAGACCCGATTCAACGATGGACAAACCTTCCATTTTTGAGCTGACTTCGAGGGTGAGCAAAACTCGTCAAGAACATTTCAGAGGTGGGTAAACCTCACCAGAGACATTACAGGGGTGGGTAAACCTTGCCAGAGATATTTCAAGGCTAGGAAAATTTCGTAGAAACCCAATTCGAGAATGGACAAACCCTCAATTTTTGAACTGATTTCAGGGGAGAGCAAACCTCGTCAGATGCATTTCAGGGGTGAACAAAAATCGTCAGAGACATTTCAGGGCTGAGCAAACCTCGCTAGAGATATTTCAGAGGTGGGCAAATTTCATAGAGAGACATCAAAGATTTTTAAACAAAATTAACCAGTTTCGAAAGGTTTGGACGGAGAAAATAAACGATTTCAAATCCGCCTTAAACTATTTTTAAGTGATTTTGGAAGAATTTTAATTTAGAATTGATGCAAAAATGACATATTAACCCTTAGAAGTCTTTTTATTTTGACTCATGATATTAGCTAATTGTAAGTCTCATTACTTCAAACATCAGATTTGATTTACACAGATGTTATGTCCACAATATCTGGAAATAAGTCTTGGTAAAGAACAATATAATATCCACAATATCTGGACAAAACATTTTAAGGGTTAATAACGATATATATTATGAACGTTTTATTTGCCGCGATAATCGAAAAACGGTCAATGTAAATTGTAATAAAAAGTTATGAAACGGGAACCCCTTAAAATCGTCCAAAAGAGATTTATTTAATTGATTTATGCCAATAAAAAAGACTTGAAACTTAAAAAATAGACTTGATTCTGGCGATTTTTGTATCAACATGTAGAGCAACAAAGATTGCAAGATCAAAAAACCGAGAAAAGAGGCGGTTTGTTTAGGATGAATTGGTCAATTTATTTTTATTCGTTTACACATTTATTATAATAATTTATAAGTTAAACATTGTAGTTTGTAAAACTACTTGAAATTTGTTAATATCTCATTTTGTTAGTTTTTAGGAAATTTTTTAGTTAAACCCAAATATTTAGAATTTCATCAAAAGTTTAGGTTGTATTAAAAAAAATTTTTCTTAAAAAGTACAAAGAAGATTTTAAATATTTTTATAAAATTCACAAGTTAAATATTGTGTTTTGTAAAATTACTTGAAATGTGTTAATATTTCATTTCGTTGGTTTTAAAAAAAAATTTTAAGTTAAACCCAAATATTTATGAGATAGGTCTTATTGTTAGATTAGGTTTTATTTTTTTCTGCAACTTATCTAATTTATTAAGTTGAATTGTAAAAGATATTTCTTTTTAAAAAAAGACTAAAAAACTTTTAAAATAGAATGTCTAAGGTTGGTTTAGTTCGAACGTGAAAACGAGAAAACAATCGTAACGTTGACCGGTACTATTCCGAACTGGAATTAGCAAAGTTAAATTGGTTTCGTTCGCAAAACGGATAGCGTAGGACAAAAATTGCAATTTAATCATCTTTTAAATCGGCGGGTATCCAATTCTTAGGAAGTCGTGGGGCGATAAATACGCGGAAGCGCGTCGCAATAAATCATCCCTTTATTCAAATTGCAATTCTTCGTTAACGCCCGGGGACGGCTCTTTGCATAAGTGGTTTCTTTTTTTCGTTTTCGAACTCGACGGGGCGGCCACTCCTTTGATTGGGGAAGGGAAATGAAAATGGATAAAAAGGGTCGTCGTCGTCGAAAGGGAACCAAAAGGAAAAAAATCCATTCGGCGCCGTTAAAATAACGGAGACTGACGAGCCTGCTGTAAATAAATCTGATTATCTGTATAAGGGGGCGGGAATGTTGACGGGACACTAAAATTTTATGTACTGTACGTAATGGTTTAATGAAAACCCCTAAATAAGGTCGGAATCCTTCAAGAAACGACCTCGCCCCACTTAAAGTAAGACATTATTTTTTATTTTCAACTTTATAAATTTAAAAGGGATTGAGTTAATTAAAAAAAGGGATTTTTACAATAGAACCTTCTAATTCAACCTTAACTCATCTGATTGTGATTGTTAATCACTAAAGATATTTATGGGTGAATTTGAAGACTAATTTTCAATTTCAAATGAAGTTCTATTGTAATGATATTTCAAACAAAATTTCTGCACTTTATCTAAATCTATGAAAATCGAAAACGAGACGAATTTAATAATCGTATGCAGAAACTTCACGTCGTCTAACGCCATCAGAAAACAATTTACGGAAACGTGTACTTCAAGGGATTCTCCCTCTTTAATTAAAATACCAGACAATTAAAGTTAATTAACAAGAAGGGGTTGAGGCGGAGAGGAGAGTAAAGAGTATAGAGTACGAAGTAAAAGCATAGACTGGACTTTGCTTTGTCTGTTGTCGAGACTAGTTTAAATAATTACTGAAATTTCGAAATGGTAGGTAGTCCAAGGTAGGTTCACTAAATTCCAAGGATATCGTCCCTTCGGGCAAACAATACTGGTAAGTTATCGCCGGTAATTCTTTCGAGAATGGCCGTTGGCCGCAATTACGCGACTGGTGGCGTGGACAATGCGGGGAAACCACCCCCAACTATCTGTCAAGGGGCTTTGCAGTCGTTCCAGACGACACTATTCACCCCGAAAACTGTCCACTTCTCGCAACTTTCCGTTAGTTGATGTCACCGGTGGTTTTCAAACGTACTGTCGCGAGACGTGAAGTGTATTACTCTGCGAAAGGAACAATGTTGAGCTTCGAGGAGGTCACCACGTTCCATCCCAAAGGTGATAATAATGAGATAAAGTTATCTTCAAGCAGACGTCATCAAATTGATGGGTTTATTTCTTTTTTTATATAATTTTCAACTTGATCGTTAGCCATCAAGTGAATATGAAGGTAGACGCTGACTGTGCACGTTTTGTCTGTACTTGTCCTAACCGGAGGGTGTCACAGTCGCACCAAGGTACAGTCAGGACACGTCGCGACAAATTTATTATGGAAATGCACGTCCCGGGTTCAATTGCTACGTGAGCGAGTTTGGAATGGGCGCATATTTTAACTCAAAGTTTAGTCAAATAGGAGAGTCGTAAACAGAACTAAATAATTTTTATGTTAAGGTTTTTGTTTAATCTTATTTAAATTCCTAATTAGAGTAGAATTTTGATAATTTATCTCCTTCAAAGTATTTTTAAAATATCTCAAATGTGTGGAAATGTTTTGAGTGAACCTATAAAACCTTATAAGATTTTGACAAACTTTAAAAAATCACACAGACCTTATTAACAGAAATTAAACAAAGATATTATAAACATAGATAGATTAAAATCGCTATTTTTCAATAAATTGAACAAATTTATTCTAATTTTTACCCAAAAATTTAAAAAAAATCCCAAAAACACTGATTATTTTTGAGTGAACTTGGTAAAATTTTGACCAACTTTAAAAAATCATACAGACCTTATTAATAGAAATTAATCGAAGATATTGTAAACATAGATAGATTAAAATTTCTATTTTTCAATAAATTAAACAAATTTATTCCAATTTTTACTCAAAAATTTTAAAAAATTCCCAAAAACACTGATTATTTTTGAGTGAACTTGGGAAAATTTTGACCAACTTTAAAAAATCATACAGAAATTATTAATAGAAATTAATCAAAGATTTTGGAAAGATAGATAGGTTAAAATCTCTATTTTTTAATAAATGCAACAAATTTATTTTAATTGTTACTCAAAATTTTTTAAAAGATCCCAGAAAGACTGATTATTTTTGAGTGAACTTGGCAAAATTTTGACCAACTTTAAAAAATCATACAGAAATTATTAATAGAAATTAATCAAAGATATTGTAAACATAGATAGATTAAAATCTCTATTTTTCAATAAATTAAACAAATTTATTCCAATTGTTACTCAAAAATTTTAAAAAATTCCCAAAAACACTGATTATTTTTGAGTGAACTTGGCAAAATTTTGACCAACTTTAAAAAATCATACAGAAATTATTAATAGAAATTAATCAAAGATTTTGGAAAGATAGATAGATTAAAATCTCTATTTTTCAATAGATTGAACAAATTTATTCTAATTTTTACCCAAAAATTTAAAAAAATTCCCAAAAACACGGATTATTTTTGAGTGAACTTGGCAAAATTTTGACCAACTTTAAAAAATCATACAGAAATTATTAATAGAAATTAATCAAAGATTTTGGAAAGATAGATGGATTAAAATCTCTATTTTTCAATAAATTGAACAAATTCATTCTAATTATTACTCAAAAATTTAAAAAAAAATCCCAAAAACACTGATTATTTTTGAGTGAACTTGGCAAAATTTTGACCAACTTTAAAAAATTATACAGAAATTATTAATAGAAATTAATCAAAGATTTTGGAAAGGTAGATGGATTAAAATCTCTATTTTTCAATAAATTAAACAAATTTATTCCAATTGTTACTCAAAAATTTAAAAAAAATCCCAAAGACATTGATTATTTTTGAGTGAACTTGGCAAAATTTTGACCAACTTTAAAAAATGATACAGAAATTATTAATAGAAATTAATCAGAGATTTTGGAAAGATAGATGGATTAAAATCTATATTTTTCAATAAATTAAACAAATTTATTCCAATTGTTACTTAAAAATTTAAAAAAAATCCCAAAAGCACTGATTATTTTTGAGTGAACTTGGCAAAATTTTGACCAACTTTAAAAAATCATACAGAAATTATTAATAGAAATTAATCAAAGATTTTGGAAAGATAGATGGATTAAAATCTCAATTTTTCAATAGATTGAACAAATCTATTCCAGTTGTTACCCAAAATTTTAAAAAAATCCCAAAAACACTGATTATTTTTGAGTGAACTTGGCAAAATTTTGACCAACTTTAAAAATTCATACAGAAATTATTAATAGAAATTAATTAAAGATTTTGGAAAGACAGATGGATTAAAATCTCTATTTTTCAATAAATTTAACAAATTTATTCCAATTATTACCCAAAAATTTAAAAAAATTCCCAAAAACACTGATTATTTTTGAGTGAACTTGGCAAAATTTTGACAAATTTTAAAAAATCATACTGAAATTACTAATAGAAATTAATCAAAGATTTTGGAAAGATAGATAGATTAAAATCTCTATTTTTCAATAGATTGAACAAATTTATTCTAATTGTTTCTCAAAAATTTTAAAAAAATCCCAAAAACACTGATTATTTTTGAGTGAACTTGGCAAAATTTTGACCAACTTTAAAAAATCATACAGAAATTATTAATAGAAATTAATCAAAGATTTTGGAAAGATAGATAGATTAAAATCTTTATTTTTCAATAAATTTAACAAATTTATTCCAATTTTTACCCAAAAATTTTAAAAAATTCCCAAAAATACTGATTATTTTTGAGTGAACTTGGGAAAATTTTGACCAACTTTAAAAAATCATACAGAAATTATTAATAGAAATTAATCAAAGATTTTGGAAAGATAGATGGATTAAAATCTCTATTTTTCAAGAAATTGAACAAATTTATCCCAATTGTTACTCAAAAATTTAAAAAAAAATCCCAAAAACACTGATTATTTTTGAGTGAACTTGGCAAAATTTTGACCAACTTTAAAAAAATATACAGAAATTATTAATAGAAATTAATCAAAGATTTTGGAAAGATAGATAGATTAAAATCTCTATTTTTCAATAAATTAAACAAATTTATTCCAATTGTTACTCAAAAATTTAAAAAAAAATCCAAAAACACTGATTATTTTTGAGTGAACTTGGCAAAATTTTGACCAACTTTAAAAAATCATACAGACTTTATTAATAGAAATTAATCGAAGATATTGGAAAGATAGATAGATTAAAATCTCTATTTTTCAATAAATTAAACAAATTTATTCCAATTGTTACTCAAAAATTTTAAAAAAATCCCAAAAACACTGATTATTTTTGAGTGAACTTGGCAAAATTTTGACCAACTTTAAAAAATCATACAGAAATTATTAATAGAAATTAATCAAAGATTTTGGAAAGATAGATAGATTAAAATCTCTATTTTTCAATAAATTGAACAAATTTATTCCAATTGTTACTCAAAAATTTAAAAAAAAATCCCAAAAACACTGATTATTTTTGAGTGAACTTGGCAAAATTTTGACCAACTTTAAAAAATCATACAGAAATTATTAATAGAAATTAATCAAAGATATTGGAAAGATAGATAGATTAAAATCTCTATTTTTCAATAAATTTAACAAATTTATTCTAATTATTACTCAAAAATTTAAAAAAATCCCAAAAACACTGATTATTTTTGAGTGAACTTGGGAAAATTTTGACCAACTTTAAAAAATCATACAGAAATTATTAATAGAAATTAATCAAAGATTTTGGAAAGATAGATAGATTAAAATCTCTATTTTTCAATAGATTGAACAAATTTATTCCAATTGTTACCCAAAAATTTAAAAAAAATCCCAAAAACACTGATTATTTTTGAGTGAACTTGGCAACATTTTGACCAACTTTAAAAAATCATACAGAAATTATTAATAAAAATTAATCAAAGATTTTGGAAAGATAGATGGATTAAAATCTCTATTTTTCAATAGATTGAACAAATTTATTCCAATTGTTACCCAAAAATTTAAAAAAATTCCTAAAGACATCAATGGTTTTTGAGTGAACCTATCAAATTTTTGACAAGGTAAATAAACACGATCAGATTAAATGAGGTGATTGATCAATCGAAGTCAAATTAGCGAAATTTTATAGATTTCTTACACTTCTTATTTTCTTGGATTCTACCAACTATTTCTATTGGGTGTTTGAAAAGCTTTTGAAAAACGATTGTACACGTAACTCCGTTCAAGAAGGCTTCGGGAAACGTCAATATTTACCCGCACGTCCGTTCCGAATGTCTGCATGTACAAAACATTTGTAAAATTGGAGTTTAAGATGTAGAAAATTTAAACTCTGCTCCTGACGTCCGCCCGCAAGAGTTCTCGCCGTGGCGCACATTTATCATTTTCGCGGCGCGAATAGATTTCATTCTTGAATATCTTTGTTGCACGAATTGCGGATAAATCTAATCGGGACGGTGTGGGGCCCTCGAAACCGTGCCCCGAACGCCGGAAGTTTCGAACTCTCGAAATGTAATCTGTTTGTGAAGGAAAGTTGCCGGAGGAATGGTAAACACGGAATGGGTATTATTAAAATCATTTGTGTATCAACACGAAGCCGATTTATTTCTTACACACAACTACTATCCAACAAGAATTTTTAATTTTTATTTGAATTTTTTTAATTTAAATATTAGACATTTAAATGGAATTAAAAGAAATGGAATAAAAGCAAAGTATTTCAGATTTCTTTTTTAATGTAAGGTTGAGTAAAAAAGGGCTTTTAATAAAACTGTAAACTGCTGAATTAATAAAATGTCCGTTTATTGCTTCTCGAGGGATACTCATATCTTGCTTTAACCGTCGAGAATTTTTTAATATCTTTTCTTGTATGTACTTAATTTTCTCGTGAAAAATTCTTATAGGT
Source organism: Digitonthophagus gazella (assembly GCA_036711955.1). Lineage (NCBI taxonomy): Eukaryota > Metazoa > Arthropoda > Insecta > Coleoptera > Scarabaeidae > Digitonthophagus > Digitonthophagus gazella. The sequence goes on from JASCIT010000003.1 coordinate 2,782,746, forward strand.
CTGGAAGAATTAAATGTAAAATTAAATTAAAAAGGATTTTGAAAGAAAAATAAGTTGGTATTGTTTCCTCTTTTTGTTGGTTAAATTTAAAATGTAAGAATTTTTAATGTTAAATGATTAATTTTTGATTATTAATATGGTTTAATAAAAAAAAATAAATAAATTTTATAAAAATGAATTGACCCCGACGTGATTTGAACACGCAACCTTCTGATCTGGAGTCAGACGCGCTACCGTTGCGCCACGGAGTCTTGTAAATTAGGCTTATAGAATACTTATTACATACTTTTGTATAGAGTCACAACCAAGGTTGTAACTTTCTAAGAATTAATTAGCAAGTGGTAATAAATGGGAGGGAAAGGTATTAAAAAAAATTAATTGGATATTTCAACTGAATGGATTCCAAGAAATTATATAAGAAATTTATTATAAAAATTCTTATAAAACTTTGGGTTGGATTTGATTAAATTAGGTTGAGTTGGATAGAATTGTCATTATGGAATATTTTTTATATGAGCCAGAGGAATGAAGGAGGAAATGAGAATCGTGGTTTATGAAGATAACTTGTCGATTTTAGTGGAAGTCAGAATACACGTCACGATAAACCATAAAGTGGAGTACTCTGCACAGATAATTTCAAAAGAAATGAATGAGTTGGGTATTGAATTAGATGAACTGAAAGAAGACTGAAATACTTATGTTGGAGAGTGGAAGAAAGCTCAAGGTAATCGAAATAGAAGTCGGGAGAAAAACAGTGAAATAATTTGGGAAGAAATGAATGAGTGGAGCATTGTATGTGGGATTAAAGAAAAATCGTAGCAAAGCACTGATTCGTCTTTAACTATTTTTGCGTCTTGCTTTCTCAACGGCTTGTCGTCAACTGTTGTTTTTAGTTTTGTGTCAACTGTCTCTATATCGTCTTCTGTTCTCCTTTTTGAATCGCCTCCTGGATCAAGGAACATCCCACAACTCGGCCCTCCTGCTCGTCATCCGCCTCGGATGACTCGTTGGTCATAATGTCGAACCCATCAGTCTGTCTCCAAGGTTTCATGAAATCAGTGGCAATTGATGTCTTTTGTATGGCTACTAAATCGCTCAAATCGTATTGATTCGCCTTCTTCCTCTTCTTTTTAAAATTTCTCATGATCTCGGTCGGTACTGTCTGGATTTGACTTCTGGCTTCTTCCCTCAATTCTACCCTTTCCTCCTGTAAACCAACTCTATGCTCTTCCTCTATCATTTCTTGCAACTTTGAATCTTCTTTGTTTCTCATTTCAATTCCCAACAATTGTCGAATTGGGTTAGTTTCATTGTAATTTTCTTCTAATTCGCCTTCTTCTTTGTCATCGTCGTCTTCTTTTTCTTCATCGTCTACTTTTTCTTCGTCTTCTTTTTCTTCGTCTTCTTTTTCTTCTTCGTCTTCTTTTCCCTCGTCTTCTTTTTCCTCGTCTTCTTTTTCCTCGTCTTCTTTTTCTTCTCGGTTCGCAAACACCTCACCAACTCTTCGTCAAACTCTTCACAAATCCCACGATGATCTCTAAACGATTTTTCGGTTATCCCGGCTGAGCCCCCAAATTTGTGGGATTAAAGAAAAATCGTAGCAAAGCACTGATTCGTCTTTAACTATTTTTGCGTCTTGCTTTCTCAACGGCTTGTCGTCAACTGTTGTTTTTAGTTTTGTGTCAACTGTCTCTATATCGTCTTCTGTTCTCCTTTTTGCATCGGCTTCCTGGATCAAGGAACATCCCACATGTATTAGACTCGACAACTCGAAAAAAAAAAAATCGAAAAATAATAACAAGCACACCGACTATAAAATATTTAGGAGTATTTATAAATAAAGACTTATGAATGAACATATAAAGAAGTTAATAACCAAAAAAAAAGTGATCGCAGTTATTTAAGTAGGAATCTATTAGCAACAGTTATAAGATCTATTATATTGTGTACAAAGTTAAGCTTAATAAAGAAGCCGTTGATGAAGTAATGGGATTCTTGGGGAAAGTGATAAACGAGATATTGGAGAAAGGAAAAAGAATAGCGAACGAATGGGGCATAGAATAAAATTTTTGCCAGGACAGCTTACAGTTATACGTTAGCAGGTCTAGGCTTGTAATGGAATAATTAGGTGTAAGCATTTAGTTCGTAAGTTAGGTAATTGGGTTGCAAGTGCGGAAGCAGATTTTTTTGAAATAAAATTTGATTGCAAGTCTTCAAGTAAAAGGTCTATTGAATCATAATCAAAATTTAATCTAACTTTGGCAGCTTCCGATAGACGGGTTTTTAAAACAAATTTTATTAATGATTTTATTTATTTTATTTTATTTATCTTCGGCTTTTATAAATTCCGAATATAACTTAATTGCATCTCTTAATTTCTTAGTTATATCCTCATTTCCGTCCATAAGAGGTAATAAACTCCCAGCTGTTTTTAAATCAAACGATTCCGTCATTGTGTTTGTTCTATCTACCCTAGCCTGATCATCTATTCTATCTCCTATGTCTAACCTACTTTCAAAACTAACTCGAATTTCACCTAATAATATTTCTACTGACCTAATTTTAATCTTTATTTCATCAACTTGTTTCACATTTGATATATTAGCTGTAATTTCCTGACGCAATTTCCATAAACGAACATTAAACGATTCTGCTTTTTCTAAGTACCTATACGTTGACTCTACTTTACTGCGCCTATCCTGATTATCTTTAGTTCTTTTAGTTTTATATACGATCACCTCTTGTAATAATAGTTCTAACTGTTCCATTACTTAGCACTACTCCACTTATTTAGTGATCTTCTACTCTCAAATTGACGAGTTCTTGACTCCTCATCACCTCTCTTCGGATCCTCTAGTCCAGATTTTTCTTGCACCGGCGGTTGAGGAAATAGATGCCCATACCAATCGTGATGATTGCACCAACGATGATCGCTACCTCGGTAAAGGAATAGTTGCTGTTGCCAAACATGCCTGCGTTGTTGCCCACCTGGGATACGATGATCTCTTTTTCTTCCTTCGATTGATTAGCCCATTCTTTCTTACGTTTAGCTGGTGATACTCTTTACTTCTAATGTTTGCTAACTATTCTTGACTGACATCACTTTTCTTTCAACTAATTCTCTTCTATCTCATTATACAGGGTGTTTATAAATGAATATCGGGGTTTTAACGCTTTGTAATATTTATTACATTAAACTTACAGTTATAAATATTATGTCAAATGAAAGAACAGCTCAAACAGTTTTGTTTGTTGACCCCAGGGTGCATGTGCGCGAAATTTTTCTGCTACAATCCGCTAGAGATGGTACAAATGCAACGATTCCCCTAAAGTGAATGTTTTTGTGCCGTATCCCGGCGAAAAGTTTATGGGCCTTCCGTTTTTGGTGAACCTACTGTAGCTGGCACTTCTTACCTTGATACACTAGAGCAATGGCTCTTCCCTCAGTTGGAAGAAAATGAGCCAGAGGACTTCATTTTCTAGCAAGATGGTGCGCCACTTCACTGGCATAACGATGCATGCATAGCCTCCACGATCTCCTGACCTAACGCCATGCGATTTTTACCTTTGGGGCTTCATCAAGGATCGTGTGTGCGTGCCTTTGCTACCAGCTGACCTCCCTGAATTAAGAAATCGAATGGAAGCAGCTGTTGCTACAATTACTGAATACACACTTATTAACGTTTGGGAAGAACTCAACTATAGATTTGATGTGTGCCGTATGACAAATGGTTGTCACATTGAACATTTATAGGGTTCTTGGTAAAACTGTTTGAGTTGCTTTTTCATTTTAATAATACTCTTCTTTAGGGAAGGTTGGTCTAAGATGATAATTTATTAACACATTCGAAAAACTGATTGGATGAATAACAAATTTATTTGGTCTTTACATTCGCGTCTTAATTACTACTACTTAATTAATATATCAATCGTTCCTTTACACCTCGGTATGTCTATTCAGCACTTCGCGCCGATTGTCGCACTTTTCACCGATGGTCACTCACCCACAATTAGCTAACTTACGAACTAAATGCTTACACCTAATTATTCCATTACAGGCTGTCTAAGACACAAAAGGGGAGGTAATAAAAGGAGTTTTTAGTCGGTAACTCTGAGAAGAGCTAATGACATCCGTCGGTTTGGCTTCCAGTCGAAGTATGATTTCTACTAATGGTAGAACAGTAGACCGAGTCTGCATAAAACATTCCTCCCTAGCTTAAGAAAGGGTTGGGCGAAATTTAAGAATCAATTCAAAATATAGAGAAATTATATACAATGTATCTAAAAATTTGTATCACAGAAAATCCAAATACATATTCTTACACCATTTACCAGGAGTGGAAGTATGAAACCGGAATTTTTGTACAGAAAAAGCACCTTTATTGTAATGATATGATACAAAGTAACTTATTCAAAGTATTGTCCGTCGGTATCTATACATTTTTTCCATCTTTCTGGCAATTTGTGGATTCCGCTCCAAAAAAAAAAAAAAAACTGTTGCTCTTTTGAGGCAAACCAGTCATCGAGCCATTTTCGTCCATCTTCGTAAGAAGTAAAGCGCTGCTTAGCAAGCGCGTGTCCCTTCGATGCAAACTGCAAACAAGTAGTAATCGGATGGGGGAAGGTCCGGTGAGTAGCGCGTGCTGAAGAATCTCCCAACCGAACGACTCTATCGTTTCCTGGGCCTGTTTTGCTTTGTGTGCTGGTGCATTATCATACAGCAAAATCACCTTGTGTTGTCTTTGTTGGTATTCTTTTTTCATTTAAAACTTGATCCAAATCGGTCATTTATTAGTAGCGTTGAGCATTGACAGTTTCCCCAGGTTTTAGCAGCTCGTTGTAGATTACGCCCTTCTAATCCCAACAAACAGCATTGTTTTTCGTCCGTAGCGGCCTGGTGTTTGAGATGTTGATGGTTCACCCGGAGTAACCCATGACTTCTTGCGCTTATGATTTGCAAAATATATCCAGTTTTCATCGCCAAGTCACAATTCGATGGAGAAATGACTTTCTTTTAATCCTGGCGAACAGCATTTCGCATAATGTTTTGTGGTTTTCGTCTCTCGTTGAGTTCATGTGGAACCTATTCCCCTTTTGTATCTTTCCCATGGTTTCAAACCGAAGGGAGATGGCTTCTCGGGTCATCTGATTGGCCAGTTATTGTTGTGTTTGAACGTCGTCTTCGTCCAACAAATGCAGGTCAGCGTATTCAAACTTTTTCGGTGGTCTTCCACGTTCTTCGTTCTTCACATAAAAATTGCCACTTTTGAACTGTTTGAACCACTCGAAACACTATGTTTTAGCATGCTCATCAAAGGTTTCCACAAGCATTCGATGTGATTCGGCTGCGGTTTTCTTCAGATAAAAACAGAAAAGTAGTGCTGTCAGCAAATCGTAATTTGTTGGCACAAAACTCGACATGTTTATCTCTAATAAATGCTACTGAATGAAACTCGTGTTATTGTGAGTTGGAAATGTTTGTCTTCTCTTACAATAACAAGACGCTGCTGACGTGATGTGTCGGTAACTGCATCGACATCTAGCGTCGCTTATGGGCGAATTCCGGTTTCATACTTACACACCTGCTAATCATAACCAGTAATTGGGTATTGCGGATTGTCCAACCTCCTCTTGGAACAATCTAGATTAGAGATTCCCAACCTTTTTCTTGTATCGACCCCTTGTAAGAGAACAGTTTCTTACATCGATCCCCTAGCACTTTTACAAAATTTTGTTGAAAAGTCGTCAATGTGATGGCTGCGCTTGATATGTCGATACTATTTTTTTAATATTTGGCTTAAAATTACTTGCAATTCTTAAGTCCCCTCTTTCGAAAACATTCAATCTATTTCTTGTTTTACGCAGCAAGTTGTTGAGGTGACTAAAACCTGCTTCCACCAAATAGGAAGAGGGGAACGTTAATAATAGTGGTTCTGTAATAACTAGTAATTGTGGATACTTTTCCCTGATGATTTTCAAATTCCAAAACTTTGCGTATCCGTTTGTTTTGAATAAGAGTTGTACTTGAACATCTTCCTTCAACGCAATTAACTCTTCTTGCACCATAATATTATATCAAGATATATCGAACTGTAATGGATCTATAAGCCATGCTGGCACATCCAAATTTTCTATGTCTCGAAAGCGAACAGCTATAGCTATCGACCCCCAATCGACCCTCTGATCAATATTGACCCCCTCTACAACTTCATTGACCCCCAAGGGGTCGATACCGACCCCGTTGGTAATCCCTGATCTAGATCAAGGTGACACCGCGTGACCATCAGTTTCTCAATAATATTACTACTTTCAATTGTAATCTAAAAAAAAAAATAAAATGGATTTGCAAACTGAACGAAAAAATTTTACAAAAATGTTCATATAGAGAGATGAACAAAAGTACGGAATGTTTTCTACAACTATTTTTTTATATATCGCTCTATAAAAAAATATTTGGAATAGAAGCTAAAAATTTATTATCGAGGATGTCATTTATATTGGTTTTTTATCTCAATTTCTATCACATTTGTCTCTATTAAAATTTGATAAATAAATTCCAACATTTGAAATTAAAAAGTTTTTTTATCAATTGATTTTCTTATAAAGTACAATAACCCGAAATGGAGCTGCACCATGAAGAGAAAGATGAAAGAGTACTCTGCAATGTTACAGAGAGGAAGCTTACTTTTTGATCTTTCTCTTCATGGTGCAGCTCCATTTAGGGTTATGGTACGTTCAGCGAAAGATGTCTCATACTGATACCTAATGCAGATGTCTAATTGTATGTGACAGAGAAAGATGAAAACTGAAAATGCTGGTCTAGGATAACACAATTAATTGATAAGGCATGAGACATTTATCATGGAACGAAGTGTATGTAATTTTTAAACACACAAGATAAAAAAGTCTTATTTCATCAATGTTTTTCTTTTTTTTTAAAAAATTTTCGTTTTTTTAAGAGAATTGTTATCTATTTACTATTACTATACACAGTAACAATTTCGGAAACTGTTCTTGCAAACAATGTGGGCGGAAATTCGTAAACTTGGCAAACAAATACTCTTGCACACGCCGTTGCACCCCATCGTCTCTATATCGCGAACCGTTATTATGTTATCCTTAGCCGGGTAAACAGACGTCGCTCGTCGCTTCCGGTGACCCGACCGGAAGATGGTAAAACCACCCGGTTAGGCCGATTCGTCGGGGAACACTTTACCAGCTCGCGCGCGGTTCCCCTCACGTATTAAATAAACACATCGCGAAATGAGTATGTCCTCCGGTACACATAAGGATAATTTCACCCATCCAACCATTCCACCCAAACTTGTCTGCTCCCAAACGGGGTAGTCCCCGAAAGTTTCATAACCTGTACATTTACTTGTTATGAGCTAGCTAATGGACCACTTAATGTGTTTGTGGTTAATATGAGAGTTGGGGTGTAAGTCATGGAAATGATTTTTGTTTCGAGGAGGTCATAAAATTATGTTGTTAAAGTGTAAAATTGTAAAAAGGTAGACATACAATAAAAATTTGAATATATGCTCTAGGGTTTCGCAAGTGAAATAAAACCTCCTCGAAAATTTCATAACCTGTACATACATTTACTTGTTATGAGCTAGCCAATGGACCACTTAATGTGTTTACTATTAAGTTATTATCCCGTATAAGGATAAAAAATAAAATTTAAATATCCCTTCTTAAAGATTTTTCTTTTATTATTCATTTATTTATTTTTTATTTTATTCTACTGCGATAACTGTCAGTTTAAATTTGGTTTCGAATGTCGACGCAACATGCGACGTTGACGTCGTTCCGGGACGTCGTCGTCGTCGTATTCCATTTCCGTGGCGAATGCAACTGGGGAGGTTCGGGGAGGGAAGCTTTCCTTTCCACCTTTATTAATATTCCCGGCGCCTTGCGTAATGTCGCCGCGTTCCCGTCACATTTACGCGCCGTTGCCTCCGCAACATTGCCCCCCTTGCCTTCGGCAACTTTACAATGCCGGTGCCGCTGCTTTACGGCGTTCGGTATTAAATTTTTAGATCGAATTTGCGCCTGTACAAGTTTTAGAACGGCTTACGTCACGTATTTATCGTGCTATTTCCGCGAAATTGCTTTCGGTGTAGTTAACTGGGACGTTGTTACGCCCTCTCTTCCACTATCAAAAGTGTTATTTTACACGAAACGTGATACCGTTTTAGAAAATATTGTTTATTAGATTTCGTTGTATACCTTTGTGATAAGAAATAATACTTACTCCTTGTAGGTTTTGTCACTTTGTATTTAATATTAAATGTGTTTAAGTATTTATTGTGAGAATGTTGAAATTTTTCAGTGATTCAAATTCCATCCATAAATGTGAAAAAAATATTTAATTAAGAATATTACAAGAAAGAGTCTTTGCTATTAGGGTTTCCAAATTTCGGGATCGGGATTGAATTTCGGGATTTCGAGATTTTGTATTTCAATCCCGGAATCCCGAGATTAATCTCGAAATCCCGAAAAATTAGAAAAATAATTTGTAGGGTTAAAATAACTTATATTTTTGACTATTTTAATAAAAGAACTTGGAAATGTAGTATGTAAATCTTATTGTTTAATACATAAGTTACATAACTCGAAAATAATATTGTGAACGCAAATTTAAACAAAAACATAAAATTTTAACAAACAAATTATATTTACAACTTGGAACGAAAATGGCTTCTGAGCATCACCAGTGCATTTAAGGTAGAATCGACTAACCGAGATCTTATTTTTGTGGCAAGCGATGACGCAGAAGAAAAAGCTCGTTCCGATTCCACACTGGTGGGTTCAACTGTAAGCAAGCATTAAACCACGCAATCCACCATTTTCTAATAGGGCCATTTCTTTTTTCACCACCTTTAAAACATCAATAGATTTTCCTTTCAATGGCTGTTGTACCGGTTTCATCGCATTTGTTATAGCCTGTTCGAGTTTGTTTTTGAGACTTAAATTTTCATCTCCTTTCAATCGGCTGATTGGCAACTCATCTTCAGAGTCGAAACCGTCCTCGTCAAGATTTATTCTAGTTGGTTCAGCTTGGTTGCTGAGAACGGTTCCTGATAAGCTTTCTGAAATATTTTTGACGAAATTCGCAATTATGTCGGTAGGGGACAAATTAAAAAAAGGATCCTCCCTGTCTTGCTTATTGGGATTTTGGAGATAATCCATGACTCCAGACATTATGGTTTTTCGCTGTGATATTCGCTTTCTTAAAGACACTTCCAGGTTATTGCTTAATTTTGTTTTTAGTTCACGTAGCTCCCGAAACAAATTTAAAACTTGCATCCGCAGTAGCAAGGTTAGCATCTCGTCGGCATATACCTTCTATAGTTAGATTAACTGGTTCTAAGCAATAGACAATGGTCTGTGCGACTTCAAAATCTGAATTTGTGAATATTATTGGGCTCTCATAATCGATCAGAGCTTTTCTGATACAATCTTTTAGTTGAAAAAATCGATCTAACATATTTACTAAGCTGTTCCACCTTGTTGGACAATCAAGAAATCATCAATTAAAGATATAAAAATTTCGGGACTGAATCGAGACTTGTTTCGGGATTTCGGGATTTTTTCGGGGTTTCTGGATTGAAAAAACATTGGGATCCCGGGATTTGGGATTCCGGGATTGGAAACCCTATTTGCTATACTAAAATAATTTTTTATATTAAATCAGCGTATTCAAATAAGCGTAAAAAAATCTGTAAATCTGCGATACCGTTTAGACGTCTGGTGTCACTGAACAACTCAGGTGTTCAACTATGTTCAAGTTCAACTATGCAACACAAATTATATTCTGACAATTCTTTCTTCGAAGAATCATCGAAATATATTCCATATACTACTATGACTAATCATAGGGTTTACTATGCGTAGGATAGGTTAGTTTTTACTAGATTTTTCAATAAGAAATCTCTAATAAATCTCACAACTAGATTGATTCTTATTAGTAAATTCATTTTCATTAGTTATTTTAAAATATCTTGCTCATATTAAAAAAAAATAATAATAAACAAATAGAGGTTTTTTAATACTTTTTAAGAGAAATGTTATAAGAATTTTTTTGGAAGATAAATTTAATTATCCCTTAGTAATTATGGTTGAGGGGTGTGAAGAGAAAACTTTAGTCCGATTATAGATATTCCATTATCGTGAGGCAGTAGATTGATTTATAAGTTTTCAACGCGTGCCACCTGCGGCACGTTTGCGGGTCGCGTGACCCTGCACACGTGGGTCGCGAGGGGCCAAGGGAAGTAAAAGGGGGCCAAAGGGCCGTCCCGCGAGGGGGACTCTGCCCTACATGCAGTAAATCTTTATCGCTTTTCCGCCGGTCCGCCGTCGGCGAGCCGGAAATTTATTACTCGTATTAATATTGGCCGCGCGGACTGAAAAATGATTTTCTGCTTACAGTGGCATTACAAGAATCTCTAATTAATATCGACGCTGAAATCGCAATTTTACCGTCTTTCCAATTACTCTCATTACTCTGTCAGTTAAAAACTATACGTTTAAAGAGATAAAAGATAAAACAATAATCAATATTTATTTATTACAATGTAATACCGTATTTTATATGAAATTGAAACTGGAATATAAAGTCCGATATCGGAGTACTAATCTGTTATGGATTTACAGCACATTTAATGCGGTTAATTGACTAAAAACGTTCTACACTAATTGTTATTTTGGTTTTATCGGTACACGCCGCTTGATTGTACAGTAATTTGAAAACGCGTTATGAAATCCGCGCCGCGATAAATATTAAATAAATTTACTTCACGCCGGAAGTTCATTTGTAACAGGTTGTTTGCGTAAAGTTGTTTTGCCTACGTTTCAAGAACGTCTACTTAGACGTATAAGATATTTTAAGCTTTTGTGTGCGGTTTATTTATTACGCTCGCGTTTTCCCAAGTAGTTGCTCACAGTGAAATGCATATGGGACGAGCTTAATTCCTGTAACCGCAATTTATGACAAAAAGTACCATTTCTCTCCCCGTTCGTTATACAGACTGACACTTCTTGCAACTGTATTATGATAAACGCCTCTCTGCGGTTGTACTACATTGCGCTAGCAAAAACTAGACCGTCAACGTTACTATATTATATCAAACTACACTAAAAACATTTTCTTAAACTCTAAGAAACATGAGTATACATTTTTTCTTTTATACAAACTAAAACTTTAAACTAAAACTTAACAAACCCCAAATTAGACATTAATAAACTTAAAATATGGATTAGTTCTAGATAATAAAGGGGAGTTTTAGGGTAACAGGTCAGCAACAACATCCAAGAAGGATTTATATACCAACCCTTTGTTAATAATTAAGTTTCTACAACATATCCTCCCTTAATACAACGTTATCATCCCTTAATAAATTTACTTTTACTAGTTATCTTTCTTTCTTGTAATTTATTATCTAAGTTTACTAAAAGCTTCAAATCGATTTAAAATAAGATCTAGTTGTATTCAGTTTAGCAGTCTCTTTTAAAGTCAAACCTTGCAGTTCTCTCACTGCAACGTTTTACAATAAACAAATACAAGAAGACTTGAGTCGAATTTGGAATTCCTTCGTTTCGTATCAACGGGAACGTTCGCGAAGGGACGAGCATTGAAGAGCGAGGACGGGGAGTTGGCATTTTAAAATCATTACGAGCGAATCGTGTCCTGAAAACAGACTGGCGTTAAAGGCCGCACCTGCCGCGCTCTGATCTACGTTTTATGCGTTTGTTGTTGCTAGTGCCGTTCCCGTTCGCGTTTCATTACAAAATATGTCGCGTACAGGTAATGATATTTATTCGACGGTCGTGCGGAAGTGTAATTAATGGCTTGCTTCGTGATTATTGTTTTTCAATTCGAAATGGAATCGATATTTTCTATTACATTTCGTTCGGGGGTTTATACAAGTTAGAATAGTTTGCTTTTGATACAATTTTTTTCGTTTTTTCTCTGGAAAATGTGTGAAGTATAAAAAAAGGTGTACATTTTTTTTTTGAGGACTTCTAGCTTATTTTTTAAGATACAATTAAATAAAATAAAAAGAAAAAATTAAAGAGTCAACTCAAAGTTAGTTTAAGTGCTACCATCTAGCAATTTTCGGTGACCATTTTTCGAACTACACTCTTATTAATTTTTTTTTCTTACTTTCTTATAAATTTTTTTAATAATAATAATGATTCATTTCAAAAAGTTAACATATTATTATTTTTTTAAGTTGTATGTAAAAATAAATTTTAAATATTTAAGTAAAACTAGAGATCAAGTCCAGATCAGATCGTAGTCTTCTCTAGTAGGAAATTCTAATTATCAATTTCCGGATTCAAAATTAATTTACTTTCTAATTAAACTTTCCGCATGAAAAAGGAGCGATGTTCGCGATGGTACCAAGGAATGGATTTTCTTCAGTTCAGCCAATAGCTAATTTAAAAGCGAGATTTAACCGACAGCTTGAGGCGTTCGCTTAAACTAAACTCAAATCATTGGAATAGAACCATTTTTAATTTTCACTACTTAGTGAACATCTTGTTAATTAACAATCATAAAATATTTATAATTTTGTAATCGATAATTATTCATGACTACTGCTGCTCCTATGGGTTAATGATTGGACAAAAAGTGATGCTATAGAAAGTACATTCCTTGAAGAAGAAATGAAAATATTCGAAAAATTCAAAATAGGTTTAACTCTTTGAGGGTTGGTGGCTGGCTTAATGTACCACTTCGAATTTTGACCTTTGTGCTCGCTGGTACACAAAATTAACCATTTTTTAAAATTTCTACTCCTTTTGCTGTACAGTGGTTGAGAGCGCGTACCACCTCACCACTTCAAACTCAGATTATGCTTTTTGCTAATCTCTTAGATGACACAACACCTTTGTTGTGCCCACTTTGGTTTTTTTTATTTGAAAATGTCCGCCCCTCAAAGAGTTAAAATGGGAACTGTGGTAGTTTCAGATGCCGCATAGAATTTAATGAATAAAAATTTATTCGCTATGTTATTAAATCCCGAACATGTTTAAAAACCGAATTTTTTGCATCTTTACATTAGAATATTTCAAAAACCTGAAGTGATGGAGCAATTCTGAGGCAAAATTTGAGTTCAACGCGCCTAAAATTATTAGGAAGCTATTGCCTGATCTATGGGTCTAAAAAATGTTGGCCAGTGTAGTCATTTGTAATCGATAATCATTTGTAATCTATACTAATGGAAAGAAAAGGTTATAAATACTTCTCGTTTAGTCGAATAAGGAAACTAGAACCAATCCAGTTACTGTCTGATGTGAGTCGTAACAACACCCGTATTTGGGCTTGTTTATAGGTGATCAGCCCATGTTGCCCCGAGGTCGTCCATTAAGCAGAGGCGTATCGTCGCTTACCTTTTTATTTCGAGCACCGGATCGGGTCATGACACCGTAAAAATGTTTTATGGTCCAGGTCGAAGGCCGTGGCACGCCACACGGCAAATGGACGAGCGGACATAAATCGATGGAAATTCATCTTTGGACATCGGACGACGGGAAATAATTACCCACTAATTTAACCGTTACTCAAACGCCACGGTTTAATTGAATTTCTACGATCGGAAAATCAATAATTCATATCACAAGATTAATAGATAAATCTTTAAAAAATGGTCTTAATTTCTTAATTGTTCATTTAACTAATTCGTATCATCAGAAGGATGCTCTGATTTATTACCGCGTTGCCCTTTCGTCGCCGAAATTTCACTCGCCAAAGTACTTCTTGGGCCACATTAGGGCCAGCGGAGGAGTGATTAATTTCCTACTAGAATTTCTGCCAATTAAATTAAAACGAAATTAAACGTCTTCAGCGAGGGCGCGCCCGGTTAAGGGACCCATAACAAAGTGTCACGTCAAAATTTAAATACCCTCCGAGCCGCGGATGGTACGGAAATGGGGACGGACGAAGGGAAAGGGAACCTCGGTCGACTAATGCTGTAATCATTTTGATTGAAATAGTTGTAAAACTTTGACGGGCCTCTGCGAATCGGGAACGAAAGCGGCTGTGCTCATTTGTTAAATGTGTCTTTGCTGTTCTGCGGTAACCTCGCGGGACTACCACCACTCCGAATTCGCTTTGTGGGCCCCCGCGATGGCTTTAGACTCACCCCAATGCAAACGACACGAAAAATGTTTTAAATTGTTTCGGGAAAAATCTTTTTTTAATTAATTTATCTGAGATTTATACGATTTCTAAACGAAAACTCTCTAAATTATTTTTTTTTTATTAAATACATAACCGATAAATGAAGATTATATTAGTTAGAAGGAAGGTTAGTAATATTAATGTAAAAATCGTAGAACAATCAAAAAAAGATAATAAATTCTTAAAATTGGTAAACATTTTTGAGAGTTAATTAACTTAACTTTTTTACAAAATTTGGTTAATCTTAAAAAAATCGGACAGAGTTTATTTTTAGATATAAAGAAACGATTATTACTCTAAGTTGAATGTAAAAGAATCTATTTTCAAATAAAAAAGTCAGATTTATTATAATTGTTACCAAAAAAATTTAAAAAATTATAAATTGGCAAAAATTTTTGATAGTGAACTAACCTAACTTTTTAAAAAATTGATCAACTTTAAAAAATCACACAGACTTTATTTTTAGAGATTGAGGAATAATTTATACATTAAATTAAACTTAAAAGATTCTATTTTCATACGAAAAAGTCAGATTTATTATAATTGTTACCAAAAAAATTGAAAAAATTCTTAAAGTTGGCAAACATTTTTGATAGCGAACTAACCTAACTTTTTAAAAAATTGATCAACTTTAAAAAATCACACAGACTTTATTTTTAGAGATTGAGGAATAATTTATACATTAAATTAAACTTAAAAGATTCTATTTTCGTACGAAAAAGTCAGATTTATTATAATTGTTACCAAAAAAATTGAAGAAATTCTTAAAGTTGGCAAAAATTTTTGATAGCGAACTAACCTAACTTTTTAAAAAATTGATCAACTTTAAAAAATCACACAGACTTTATTTTTAGAGATTGAGGAATAATTTATACATTAAATTAAACTTAAAAGATTCTATTTTCATACGAAAAAGTCAGATTTATTATAATTGTTACCAAAAAAATTGAAGAAATTCTTAAAGTTGGTAAAAATTTTTCATAGCGAACTAACCTAACTTTTTAAAAAATTGATCAACTTTAAAAAATCACACAGACTTTATTTTTAGAGATTGAGGAATAATTTATACATTAAATTAAACTTAAAAGATTCTATTTTCATACGAAAAAGTCAGATTTATTATAATTGTTACCAAAAAAATTGAAGAAATTCTTAAAGTTGGCAAAAATTTTTGATAGCGAACTAACCTAACTTTTTAAAAAATTGATCAGTTTTAAAAAATCGCACAGACTTTATTTTTAGAGAATAAGAAATAATTTTTACATTAAATTGAACATAAAAGATTCTATTTTCATGTAAAAAAGTCAGATTTATTATAATTGTTACCAAAAAAATTAAAAAAATTCCTAAAGTTGGCAAAAATTTTTGACAGTTAACTAACCTAACTTTAAAAAAATTGATCAACTTTAAAAATTCTTACAGACTTTATTTTTAGAGATTGAGAAATAATTTTTACATTTAATTGAACCTAAAAGATTCTATTTTCATATAAAGAAGTCGAATTTATTATAGCTGTCATCAAAAAAATAAAAAAAAAAATCTTAAAATTGGCAACAATTTTTGACCGTCAACTAACCTAATATATCTAAAAATAATTTTTACATAAGGAAATAGAAAAATCTCTTTCCTTCTCCTAAATAGAGGAAATAAAGTAGAAGAGAAAAAGAAAATAGAACTTATTTAAAAGATTTCAACATTATTAAAATTCATTTCAGTTACTTTTTCATAAGTCGCATGTCTCGCGTATTATCCTCGAGATGTATACGGCATATTTGGACTATACGCGGTATAAAATAAGGTTCTTTCCGGGCGAAATGCGGAACCAGAAAATTTCGAGGATAATACATAGATTACTCTTGGAGAAAATGGAAAAAGGGGGTCAGGGCGCTTAGCCACCGACTCTGGGGGGGAATCGCGACCTCAGAAGACGACGTTGTTTTGCATAATTTCAAAAGAGGCGGGAAAAACGTATTTCAGACCTTGCGGCAACGTTAGTTTTTTAAATTACTCCCGTTTATTACGGATACGACGCGTCCGGAGGCGATATAAAAGAAACTTTAATGAAAAATGTTATTGAAAGTTCCAATCTAAGGGTATCGGACTATATCTTAGTCCTTTTTTAGCTTTGAACCGAGTTGAGTTGAAAAATGTGGACTGTAAAACTTTAATTCTGACTTTTTTGAAAGGAGGTTGAAAGGAGTAATACAAAATAGTAATTGTAAACCGTCTTCGATACTGATTGCAAATTAATTTGCCTTCTCGGAGAGTTTCAATAAGAATTCCGAGGGAAAAACGACGCGAACGTGCCGTTCACTGACGATGTTGTCTACTTTAAAAAAGTTTTAATTCTATTGTATTCTGATTAGTTCATTTGACTAGGTTTTCGAGTGAAAAGACGACGACGGCGACGTTTTCTTCCAACTGAAATACTTCCTCGACGAGTAACAGTAGTTCTCATGAAATCGATAAATTGAATTTACTTCCATTCAGCTTTTATTTATAATTGAAAGAATACTCTTTTATGTTTCAACTAATCAATCTTTAAAAATTCATATTTAAAAAAACTAATTGTTATTTTGATTTAAAATTTTATGAGGATTTAAAATGAAATTTAATCTTTATTTTTGCCAAAGATGAATTTTCTACCACTTTTAGTTTTTCCTTCAGAAAAGAAAATGTAACTCAGTGTTGATAAAAATTTGTTAATTTTTAAAAATTC
Organism: Digitonthophagus gazella; assembly: GCA_036711955.1. Lineage (NCBI taxonomy): Eukaryota > Metazoa > Arthropoda > Insecta > Coleoptera > Scarabaeidae > Digitonthophagus > Digitonthophagus gazella. The sequence continues at coordinate 2,799,656 of JASCIT010000003.1, forward strand.
ATATCTAAGAAACTAACTGTTATTTTGATTTAAAATTTTATGAGGATTTAGATTGAAATGTAATCCTTATTTTTGCCAAAGATGAATTTTCTACCACTTTTAGTCTTTCCCCCAGAAAAGAAAATGTAACTCAGTGTTGATAAAAATTTATTAATTTTTAAAAATTCATATCTAAGAAACTAACTGTTATTTTGATTTAAAATTTTATGAGGATTTAGATTGAAATGTAATCCTTATTTTTGCCAAAGATGAATTTTCTACCACTTTTTGTTTTTCCTTTAGAAAAGAAAATGTAACTCAGTGTTGATAAAAATTTGTTAATTTTTAAAAATTCATATCTAAGAAACTAACTGTTATTTTGATTTAAAATTTTATGAGGATTTAGAATGAAATTTAATCTTTATTTTTGCCAAAGATGAATTTTCTACCACTTTTAGTTTTTCCTTCAGAAAAGAAAATGTAACTCAGTGTTGATAAAAATTTGTTAATTTTTAAAAATTCATGTCTAAGAAACTAACTGTTATTTTGATTAAAAATTTTATGAGGATTTAGATTGAAATGTAATCCTTATTTTTGCCAAAGATGAATTTTCTACCACTTTTAGTTTTTCCCCCAGAAAAGAAAATGTAACTCAGTGTTGATAAAAATTTGTCAATCTTTAAAAATTCATATCTAAGGAATTAATTGTTGTTGAGTTTTGAAATTTGACGAAGATTTAGATTGAAACTTAGTCTTTGTTTCTGCCAAAGATGAATTTTCTACGACTTTTAGTTTTTCCTTCAGAAGGGAAAATGTAACTTAATGACTTTTATTGAAATCTTTAAATATTTTAAAATTAGGCTATATTTAATTTTACTTTAAAATCTTGTTCTCCTTTAAAATTTTTTTTTAAAAAAGTTCTTTAAATTTATGTTAAGAATTACTCTCATAAAGATAAATTAATATTATCTCAGCTGACGCCTTTGTCAAGCGAACGTATATTAAAGTTTAAATGCGAGTGCTAATTGGAAAGGGGAAGTTAAAATTACTGTTTCCGAACTGAGAGAAAACAAAACAAATTTCAATTTAATGAAGTTTTGCAAAATTTTCGGCCTTTAAATAATTTATGCACGATCTCGGCTTTTACTTTAAAACATAGGAGACCGAAAATCTAAAGTTTCAAATTGGCCCCAGGTTAAGTTTTAAACGAAGAGAACTTCTTCCCTCTTTTATACTCTAAAATTATTTCATTACAACTGAGGGGAAATTTTATGATAACTAAAGAGTAGTTTGTGTAATCTTAAAAATATTTTCTATAAAATTTAAATTTTTCATTAATGAAAAAAAAAATCATAGTGATTTTATTTATAAGAATTAGAAAAAGATTTTTGGTCGAAATTATATTTAAAATATTCTATTTTAGTTTAAAAAAGTCAAATTTGTTGTAATTGTTACAAAAAAATTAAAAAAAATTCTTAAAGTTGGTACAAATTTTAATCGATTTTAATCGAATTTAAAACCACAACTTGAAAAAATCTTCTAATCTTTTAAATCTATTTTAGTTTAAATTATTTTTGCTATTCTATAATAATTAGTCTAACGTGAGCAATCCCATATTCTGACCCCATAATATTTGTGTACTCAAAGCTTATCAAAGGCTTAGTCTTCGATCCATTAAATCCTCCACAACCAATTTCAGATTACAAGTCCTCCTTAATTGATCCCAAAAAGCCCTTTCTTATACTTTTACTTTACTCCTTATACATTAAGATGATAATACCAGGTAATTACTTTATCTAGTCACGATATCCATTAACACGTGTAACACAGACACGTTGGCTCCCAGTTAATTTACCCAATTGTTCCTGTGCACGTATATGCAGTTGATCCAGCATCAATAGTTCAGCTATGTAGTTAAGTGAATGAAGCTATTATGCTATTGAGGACACGGTTAGATTAATATTAATTGTTTCGTAAGTGTTATGGGTTATTATTTAGAAAATGTTTGTGGTGTGTAGCATCTAAATGAGATTAATAGCGAGTTACACAAATGATTTAAACTTAATTCGTATATGCAACTTATTATACATGAATCATTATAAATTTTCTTGAGTATACATGAAAATAAAAATTAATAAACTTTCTTAGTAGTAATATAATTTATGTGATAGTTTGTCGAAAATATACTCATAAGCTAGCTATAATTCTGTAAATATCCCGGTTTAATAATGAAATTTACTGCCCTGTTATAACCAGGAAAGCTACCAAGTAATCGTAAAAAGTATCATTATACAATTTTAAGCTCTTCCGGCGGAGAAGCTGCACGTTAGCGGTTCAGTACCCTTTTGCCGTTGTTGTGGTAACCCGGCGTGGGACGGTGTCGTTTACGATCCCTTGTTTTATGTGTTATGAACTGGTCACTGGGCGAAGGAGTATTAATATTTCTGCGAGAAAAGCGGCGGTTGTTACAGTCCCGCTAGTCGTATTCGTTCGCACGGACAATAAAATTCTATCACTTCCGCCCGAACTAACGGTCTATCTCAGATGTTGTTTTTACGATTTGGATTTAGTTATTATTGTCCACTATAAAACGCAGAAACTGCGAACTATAAATGTTACCAAAACGAATAAATTGTATGCTATATACAAGGTGTCTCCGAAATGCGTGTACAACGTAAGACCACAGATTCCTTTTTCTCAAAATACGTCGATTTAAGTTAACTTATCTATATCCAAAGTTGCTTCGTTTCGCTGCTAGAAGGCTTTAAAATAATATTTTCCGTGAGTTTTTCTTAAATCAATCGAAAAATTTGTATTAGATTTTATTCATTTTTTAACCATGTCTTTATATCAGCTGACTACAGCTTTATGTGGAACAAATTCAAATTTTCAAACATACATGGCGTTTACAAACACTATCGCCCCAAGTTATTCATCCAAATCTTTTTAACCACCCTGTATAATTTTCTATCAATTCTTTTTCTGAATATTTACATTAATTTAGACATTATTTTCTCTCTTATAAAATTTCAGTTGGGCAAACGGTTTATCCACTAAAAAACATTTTCTAACTCCCTGCAAGTACAAATCTGTAAGTTAAGGTAACATTAACCCTGTTCAAAGTAGTAATTTCTTCACAGAATATGCAGCTCTTTCAAGAAAATCACATTTTAGAGGGTTGGAAGCAGTTTTTGCTCAAAATGTTGCCAGGATTTATGACCATCATCAGGACAAAAAGAATACAGTGTGCAAAATTTTTACTGTTTGCTCTTTTCGTTGCCTTTTTGCTTTTATGATACCCAATGAACGAAATCAGAAGGTGCTAGGTTTACTGATCTTGCTGACCAGTTTACAGGAGCATGATTTCCTCTTTATTTCCTTCGATTCTACAGTAGAATCTGTATAATACGGACTAAAAGGGCTAAACCCTGATAATGATCACAAATGCTGGCGAAAATTTGAAAATTTTAAATAAACTACTTCCAAACCTATAACATGTGGTTTTCTTGAAAGATCTTCTTATCCCGTGAAGAAATTTCTACTTTGAATTTTGTTAATGTTACCTTAATTTACCGTTTTGGGCTTGCAGGCATTTAGAAAATCTTCTTTTGTGTCTAAACCGTTTGCCCAACTCAAATTTTGTAAGTGGAAAAAAAGTTTCTAAATGAAAGTAGCTGTCCAGAAAAAGATTTCTTAGAAAATTATAAATGGTGGTTAAAAAGATTTGGATGAATAACTTGCGGTAAGAGTGTTTTTAACCACTCTGTATGTTGCGAAATTCGAATTTGTTCCACAGAAAGCTATGCCCAGCTGATATAAAGACGTGGTCAAAAACTGAATAAAATCTAATGAAGATTTTTCGAATAATTTAAGAAAAACGCTCGGAAAATATAATTTTTATAGCCCTCTGGCGACGGAACAAAGAAACTTTGCATATAGATAAGTAAACTTAAATCGATGTGTTTTGAGCCAGGGAATCTGTGGTCTTACGTTGTACACGCATTTCGGCGACACCCTGTATATAATAAAGCTGTAATCAAAAGAAAACTCCGCTTCTAGGACGTTGCCTGTGTTCAGAATGTTTAAAAGTTTCAATTAAAGACATTTTCAAATCTCATTAACAATTAGTTTTTTTAGATATGAATTTTTAAAAATTGATAAATTTTTATCGACACTAAGTTACATTTTTTTTTCTGAAGGAAAAACTAAAAGCGATAGAAAATTTATCTTTGGTAAAAATAAAGACTAAATGTCAACCTAAATCCTCAACCAATTTCCAATCTTAACAATTACTTTCTTAAATATGAATTTTTAAAAACTGACAAGTTTTAATAAACGTGTACATTAAGCTAGGTTAGAATTTCTTGTCCACAGAAAAAATTAAAAGTCGTAGAAAATTTATTTTTGGTACAAATAGAAATTAAGGCTGAACCTAAGTCCTGATAAAATTTCAAGTCTGAACAACAATTAGTTTCTGAGATATGAATTTTTAAAAATTGACAAGTTTTAATAAACGTGTACATTAAGCTAGGTTAGAATTTCTTGTCCGCAGAAAAAATTAAAAGTCGTAGAAAATTTATTTTTGGTACAAATAGAAATTAAGGTTGAACCTAAGTCCTGATAAAATTTCACGTCTGAACAACGATTAGTTTCTGAGATATGAATTTTTAAAAATTGACAAATTTTAATAAACGTGTAAATTAAGCTAGGTTAGAATTTCTTGTCCGCAGGAAAAATTAAAAGTGGTAGAAAATTTATTTTTGGTACAAATAGAAATTAAGGTTGAACCTAAGTCCTGATAAAATTTCAAGTCTGAACAACAATTAGTTTCTGAGATATGAATTTTTAAATATTGACAAGTTTTAATAAACGTGTACATTAAGCTAGGTTAGAATTTCTTGTCCACAGAAAAAATTAAAAGTCGTAGAAAATTTATTTTTGGCACAAATAGAAATTAAGGTTGAATCTAAGTCCTGATAAAATTTCACGTCTGAACAACGATTAGTTTCTGAGATATGAATTTTTAAATATTGACAAGTTTTAATAAACGTGTAAATTAAGCTAGGTTAGAATTTCTTGTCCACAGAAAAAATTAAAAGTCGTAGAAAATTTATTTTTGGTACAAATAGAAATTAAGGTTGAACCTAAGTCCTGATAAAATTTCAAGTCTGAACAACAATTAGTTTCTGAGATATGAATTTTTAAAAATTGACAAATTTTTATCGACATGTAAATTAACTTAAGTCAGAATTTCTTTTCTATAGGAAAACCTAAAACTCTAGAAAGTTAATTTTTGGTGAAAATTTTCTTTAAATATAAAATTGTAAAATGATTTAATAAAAATGGAAAATTTATATTAAATCATCAAAACGGGACAAAGACAAAATAAAACGTTAAATCATGGATATTAATTTTCCAGATGACTTATCCATGAAAAGGTGTACCAACCGTTTTGAGGATTAGATAAATTCATAATGGAAACATTTACTTAAGATAAACGTTTAAAACGTTTCTGTTTATATTGCCCGAACAACCCCCAGATCTCTTATTTGCAACATCCGCCCCTTCGTAGGGGGTGTTCGTTTAAAATTCATCGTCTCCGTTTAAAAGCACTTTGGTCGGCCTGCAGTCGTCCTGGAAAACCAGCCGAGGCCCCATTTTCCTACGCTTCGTCATCCCCGAGTTACTTATGAACTCTGGTAATCCGCGGCTCGAGATTAAAATCTCCCCGAACGCGCTTTCATTCGCCTCAGGCCAATCAAACGACTGAAAAGTACTGATTCGTCTTCTTTATCGACGATTGCATTTACTTGGAAAATGTTTTCCCAGTTTATTTTAAATTTTTATTTAATTTTTTTTAGTGTTTGGAATTAGGTTACAATCAATGAGTTGAATAAAAGGGCTTCTTAAATAAAAAAAAATCTTTTTGTAATAAATTTAAAATTTATTATAGAAAATAGTTTAGTTTTTAATTTAACACAAAAATCGTTTCTTAATTTATGGAAATTAATTCTGTATGATTTTTTTTAAGTTATTAAGAACTTGAAAAAATATTGAGAAAACATTTTTATTGACACTATTCATTTATAACATTCATTAACACTTAAGAACTTTTTACAACAAAATAAAATAGATTCCAAGACAATTCTTGAAAAAGATATAATCAGTAGATAAGTTTTAGTTTAGTAAACTTTAGTATAAAGTGAGAAGTGGATCACTTTTAAAGTCCAAAACAAAAACTGAAATGTCGCATTGCCATAAATTTCCAAGGGGTTGTTTTTAAACGTACCGTTCGCAGTATATCACTTCGAAAATTTGAAGTAAAATATAGCCGGGCGGAATAAATAGTCCGTTAATACTGACCGGATGTAAATAACGGAATCGAGTCATATCTAGATCTAACGAAAAGCGCAACTTCCCAAAATCTTTTTCGGTCCTTCCCTGTATTGGACCGGTTGGCCGTTCCAGTTCACTTCGGTTCCGTTTGGCACCGACCCACAAACGCAGCCTTTATCGGTACATATTGCCTCAATGATTTATACACCATCAGATGTACCGGATGTTTCCGTTCAATCGATAAACTGGATGGAATTAAACTCAACAAAATCATTCAAAAAATTAAAATTACAACTAAACCCAAAGTCAAAAATGAAATTTATTTGAAAATTTAAAATTCAAAAATAAATCCAATAAAATAATATAGGATGGTCAAAAATCATTATCTAAAATAAATTACCCCCCCAATACATATTTACCCTGTTATCATTATTGACGTAATATGCAAAACCTCCATAGGCTGTAAACCCAATAGAGAAATGTATCGAACGTCGAGCTATAATAATCCTATCTGAAATTTATGCGGTATTATTTGTGGCCGGTTTCGAACATAACGCGAAGCCCTCGATGGTAGACTTTCAGGTTACGTAAAATATCACGACAGAACGGAGCGTTAATGCGTCAGTAAATAGAGCATCAATCTGGTGTTTACGTTACCGCACTTAGGATGTTAACTATAATAAATGCACGTGGTAGAACGTATAACCGACCATAATACCAACCCAAACCGGAATTCGTTTCTATTACTGTCACTTTGAATCTATGGTAATGAGGCACTTTGGTAAAATCACTTTGTCCTATTTCTATCGCATCATTAAAAATGATCTTGCTTAAATAATTTTATTATAATAAAATTGATGAAAAAATCTATAAAACCATTTGGTATAATTAAAATCAAATAAAGAAATTAAGTTAGGTTTGAACTTTAAATTGATGGAGTTTATTAGAAGTTAAGTGGAAATACTGGAATGTAGGGATTCACCTCCCGAGGTAAAACTTTGAATTAGGCAAGGAAAAGTTGGAAGAATACTGGTTAAAATGCCTCCCCATGGACTTAATTTAACTGTGTGACGAAGGAATCGCGTGACTTAACGAAATTAGGAGCTGTGACACAATGAACGGCGACGAACAGGTTTTAGTGCCACCATTAAGAAGTATTTTAAGAAGAAGTGGGTTAATTTGGTTAAACTCAGATTGGAATAATTTCTTTTTCCTCACATTTCATCCAGATTTATAAATATACAAGGTGTTTAAAAAAAATGCTGCAATATTAATGGGGGTGATTGTCCAGGTCATTTTATACAAAAAAAACTATAATAAAAGAATTTTTTTAAGAACAAGTGTTTTATCCAAGGACAAAAACAAATATTTTACCAAACCAACAATTTTACCAATTTTAGCAAAAATTACAAAAACTGTGCAAAGTGACCACCTTGAGCTCGGATGCAAGAATCCAATCTTCTCCTTATTGACTGGCGAACTCTTTCAAAAACACTAGGATCTGTTTTAATTGAGTTGCACCCAACAATGATTCGATTTCTTAAGTCTTCTACGTTTTCCAATGGAGTACATACATACATACACCAAGGACTTCAAATGGCCCCACAAGAAAAAAATCCAGGGGATTTAAGTCCGGGGATCGTGCAGGCCATAAGTGTAACCTTGGCCAATCCGATTTCCATATGCTTGCATTAAGAAATCACTATCTACTTGATTAAATTGGTGCGCCATCTTGCATATACCACATTGCATCTCTAATTGCTAAAAATCGCTCCGGAAAACCAAGGAGTATGTTTGCCAAAAAGTTGCGATATACCTCTCCGGTAAGACTTCCTAAAATACCGGTCCAATTAGGCAGTCACCTACAATTCCAAGCCAAACATTCAAAGAAAACTGATGTTGAAAACGATCTTCAACAATTTGGATTTTCGTCACACCATACATGGTTATTACGGAAATTGAGTATTGCATTTCTTGAAAAATTCGCTTTATTGGTGAACAGAATCAACATCAAGAATTGAGGGATTTCATTCTCTGCAAACGCCAGAATGCAATGCGAGGAGGAAAATCAGCAAGAAGCTTGAACGCGTTTTATATGGAATGAGTACAACAAATTTTCCTTTAGAATGTGCCAAATAATCCCATTACTTACATTCAAAGCGTTAGCAATTTTTCGATTAGAAGTACTTTGTTTGAAGATCTTCTTCAATCATGTCTAGCACATCCTCTTCCATCACTACCGTTCTTGATGACCTTGACTTTCCTGCTCTTTCATTTCGTCTAAATGTGTTTCATAAACATATTAAAGAAATTCATTACCATAATGCGTTACCGGAGAAAAAATGTCATTATTGCAATGGGATCCGAACCCAGATCTCCTGCTTTCCGGGCAGATGCTCTTACCAATTGAGCTATGCAGCTGAACAAGTTTTGTCACATTTCGGGATACGTAATGTCACAAGTACATGCGCACAATTACTTACCAACGTCAAGAATTCTCCCGATGGTGGGCAATCCACAAATATTAATATAAAGAAATAATTGCTGTATAGCTCAATTGGTAAGAGTATCTGCCCGGAAAGCAGGAGATCTGGGTTCGGATCCCAGTGCAGTAATGACATTTTTTTCTCCGGTAACGCACTATGGTAATGAATTTCTTTAATATATTTATTCTAATTGCGTTAAAAAATTCCCAATTATTGCTTTATATTAATATTTGTGGATTGCCCACCATCGGGATAATTCTTGACGTTGGTAAGTAATTGTGCGCATGTACTTGTGACATTATGACATTACGTATCCAGAAATGTGAGAAAACTTGTCCAGCTGCATAGCTCAATTGGTAAGAGCATCTGCCCGGAAAGCAGGAGATCTGGGTTCGGATCCCAGTGCAGTAATGACATTTTTTCTCCGGTAACGCACTATGGTAATGAATTTCTTTAATATATTTATTCTAATTGCGTTAAAAAATTCCCAATTATTTCTTTATATTAGTATTTCATAAAGACGCCGATGAATACTTTCGAAAGTTTTTCTATCAGGACCAATACGATCAAGAAATCTTTCGGTATACAACCGCCTACCTTCTAATGCATTGCCATCAGCAAGTCCATAAATGTAGTGCATGTCGGTGATCTCGGTATATAAAAAAAATTATATTAAAAAAAAGAAAATTATTAGAAGATGTCGATGACCCTCTTTTATTCTTGTAACCTTCAAATATGTAGTTAACTCAATTTTGTCATAAAGACGGCGTCATAGAGCCGCCATAACCGGGTGCTTTCGCGAACTTCGCGATGGTAAGTGGCGACAACAGTACCTCTGAAACGTATTATGAGCTTAATTGCGACGCTCTCGTATGTAACAGATCTATAAAGGCGTTTGACGACGACGGCAACATCGAATACATTTGCGACGGAATACCACCCCGTATAATTTAATCGTACTTTAGGCTGCGTTGAATAACGACTGCTGACGGTTCAACTATTAAAAGAGACATTATTTTGACTATAAGAGTTGTATCGTGGGTTTGATGTTAATAAACCAGTCGTAATAAGTAGGAATATTTAACTAGGAATGTGTCATTTATTTAGAAATTAAAAAATAGTTCATTAACAAGATTTTTTAAACATAAAATTTAATGCATGGTAAATAAGGAATTTACAACATTAAAATTTACAACATTAAAATTTATAGCAACCATAAACATATGTTAGTGTACACGTGCTGAGAATGTTAAGAAGTACAAAAAATATCTTTGACGACCGTCGTAAATTTTAAAATGTGTAATTACCGATTCCATTAATTGTCTGGCACCACGGTTGGTAACCGTTCTAAACTCTAATTGCCAGCAGGTGAACTGAAAACGTGATAGAGCAATGGCGAAAACGACCTCGTAGGTGTTTGTAATTCGCATCAAGCGGCATAAATCGCCGTTGAAATATCGACTAGGGCGAAACAAGGAACAATATAAATTATCTAAGGCCATTAGAATTGTCGAGTAATCGTAAACGGTACGATATACCTATTTTTTTTTCTGGACGACCTGACAGGGTCATAAATAATGTATCGATCTGTTCAGGTACGGCCTCCGCAATGCGGCTAGGCAATTAGTGGCATTTATTTGTGTACCAACAAATAAAACTATATGGCTTATTCAAAATTACAAGTAAATTGCTTTGTTGCGATCTCGCGCATATGTGGCGTCATTTATTTATTTATTTATGAGGACGTATTGCCCTTTTTGCTTTTGATTTATTATCACGTTTTGTAATGTATTTCATATTATTATGTATAGACAGACTATGTATAAATTTCTATTATCGTACTTCATCTAAATTTTTTTCTTTGTAATTTATATTGCTTACATATTGAAACATATGTTAGTTTAATTAATTAATAGCGATTTATAACCGAGTTGTAACAATAAGGTAATCGTTGTCAATTACGAATACCTTTTTAGACAACAATAGAATGCAAAAGATAAAAGTACAAGCCAATAACGGGCGTAATTTAAACGAAACGTGAAACGCGGTCGTGTGTACGCGTCCCGTGCGAGATTTATCATGCCGTTAGTGCTCATGAGTGAGTATAAGGAATGGCGCAAGTGCAATTTACAGCAACCTGTAGAAACAATACAGTCGGCTCTCTCAGCCGTCGTGAATTGGGCGAAAACGAAAAATGTGAAGTGGCCAAGGTTGGCACTGATAAATACACGTACATCGTGCGCGAACATGATGTAATCATCCATGTAGGTTATTACTAGGTTGAAAGTTGAGGATTTTTAAAAAATATTATTAAAGAAAAAAAAGATTGGGAAACTTTTTTTGTAAAATTTTTAACAATTCCACCAAAAATGATTAAAGTTAATAAAAATTCCACCTGAATTTAAAAAATATATACTAAAATTAAGATTAATTTCGTCAAGAATTGATTAGATTCTTAAAAATTTTACAAAAATAAGAAAGTAACAATAAAAATTCCACAAAAGTTAGTTAAATTGAATATAATTTAACCAAAAATTATTAAATTTGGGGACAATTCTACTAAAAACTTAGTGAATTTTTTAAAAATTTCACCCAAAATCAATAAAATTGGTAAAAATTCAAAACTTACTATATTCGTAAAAATTCCACCAAAGTTACCAACATTTTTAACAATTCCACCAAAAAACGTACTAAATTTTTTCAATTTTCCACCAAAGCTACAAAAATGTTGAATAATTCCTCCAAAAACTTACTGATTTTTAAAAAATACCACAAAAAACTTACCAAATTCATAAATATTCTACTAAAATTACCAATATTTTTAACAATTCCACCAAAAATGATTAAAGTTAATAAAAATTCCACCAAAGTTATCAAGTTTTTTAACAATTCCATCAAAAACATACTGAATTTTATAAAAATTCCACCAAAAATTAATAAAATTGGAAGAATTTCACTAAAAACTCACTAAATTCGTAAAAATTCCATAAAAGAACACTGAATTTTTTTAAAATTCCATCAAGAATGAATAAAATTCGCAAAAATTCCACCAGTGTTATCAAAATTTTTGATAATTCCACCAAAAATATACTGAATTTTTTAAAAATTCCACCAAAAATTAATACAATTTGCAAGAATTCTATCAAAAATTTAGTAAATTCATAAGAATTTTACCAAAAACACTGATTTTTTTTATTCCACCAGAAATGAATAAAATTCGCGAAAATTCCACAAAAGCTATTAAAATATTTAACAACTACACCCAAAACTTACTGAATTTTTTTTATTCTACCAAAAACTTACAAAAATCCCAAAAATTATACCGAAATTGTCAACATTTTTAACAATTCTACCAAAAACTTACCAAATTTTTTAAAAATTCCACCAAAATGTCCAAATTCTTTTAAAATTCCACCAAAAATCAATCAAATTAGAAACAATTTCATTAAAAATTAACTAAAACCTTGAAAATTCCATCAAAAACGTAGTAGATTCATAGAAATTCCACCAAAGTTACTAAAATTTTTAATAATTCTACCAAAAATAATGAATTTTTTTAAAACTCCACCAAAAAACTTACAAAACTTGTAAAAATTCCTCCAAAAATTTACCAATTTTTTTTTAAATTCCACCAAAAACTTACTAAATTCGTAAAGCTTCCACCAAAGTTACCAAAATGTTGATCAATTGAACCAAAAACAACAAATTTTTTTTAGAAAAATACTAAAAATAAAACTAAACTAGTTATTAAAGAAAAAAAAAGATTGGCAAATTTTTTTTGTAAAGCTTTTTTGGCAAACTTCATTTGAATCTTAATGCAGATTCAAATGTTTTAGAATTTTGGTTTTTATAGTAAGTTTATATTTAATAAGAGTTAGAAACTTGTAAGTGAAGAGTTTTGTATTTAACCAGAATAAAAAATGGAAGTTGAAACTTGGGTTGAAACTTATTTTTCACTCTTTGACAATTTTTTTTCGAGATTTTTTAAAAACTTAATTAAAATTTTTATTTTCCTTAGAATTTTTCTTAAAATTTTTAGTTTAGTACCAGAAATAAAAGCTTCTTATTTCTGCTTTATTTTATTTAAAACAATCTTGTTAGAGATTTCTTAAAGATTTAACTAAAATTTTTATTTTTCTTAGAATTTTTCTTGAAACTTTTAGTTTTCTTAGAATCATTAAACAAAATAAAATAAATTGTCGATTAACTTGAATTGAAAAATTTTCGTTTAATATAATAGAGGTAATCCTTTGAACTGTTAACCCAATCCATTTAAATTATTCCAGAAAGTGGTCAAAATCGTAAATATTAATAAATCCAAAGAGAGAAGAAATAAAAAGTTTTAGTTTTAGAATAGGTTGGGTTAACAGTCTTTACACATTCTAACCTACCTTTAAAGTTAATCTCCTTTCTTAGACTTTTTAGCGAACAATTAAGTTGTGAAGAATTTTTATTATCATTTTACAGAATTGAGACATTTTTAGCTATAGTTCAACCTTTGGAAAAAATATGGATTAAAATTTTGTTTTATTCTGACTTCACTTGAAAATAATAGGTTTATTTTTAGTAACAGGTAGAAACGTGTAACTGGATATTTTAAAGTTTCTAAACTTTGACCAGGATTACTTAAAAAATTTTTGATTCTTTGGGTTGAAACTTTTTCTCTCTCATTTTATGACAATTTCTTCAAAGACTTCACTGAATTTTTTATTATTCTTCTTAAATACTGTTTTAGGCATTTAAACTTAAATTAATTATCAATAATTATGGCTTGAGTTTATTGGATATTTTACAGTTTCTAAACTTTGACCAGGATTACTTAAAAAATTTTTGATTCTTTGGGTTGAAACTTTTTCTCTCTCATTTTTTTGACAATTTCTTCAAAGACTTTACTGAATTTTTTATTATTCTTCTTAAATATTGTTTTAGGCATTTAAATTTAAATTAATTATCAATAATTATGGCTTGAGTTTTATTGATCTTTTTCGTTCAATACATCAAAATTGACCCTCTGAAGTATTAATCCAACCTAACCTTTATTTTGTAAGTTCATAAAAATCATAAATATGAATAAATCTTAAGAGAGTATAAGTAGGGAAATTTTAGGCATGTCTTACACTGAGGTAACCAGTAGCAAGTAATTAGCAACCAGCAAGAGGCGATATTGTCACTTGATGACATTCTAGATATAATGATATATATCTAGATATCTATATATCTAGATATAATAGAATTACTTGAGACATCTTTGAGGGTAAGGTAAAAAAAGAGATAATTAGTGGCAGAAATAACAAAGAAAAAATAAAATTACAACCATAGATATATGTTGCGAATTTATTAATTCTCATGAGTATGGTATAGCCAAAAAAAGAAGATGAAAACCCAACGGAGAAGATACCAAATAGGAACAGAGCCAGAGAATCACCAATTTGGTGCTTCATTTGTAAGATTTTTAGGATTCAAGAACAATAAGTAGATGTAACAGTCTTGCTTATACCACATTGATGAGAACTAATAAGTTAAAAGCACCTCTCAAGTGAGCAGAAAGTATTCACAAGCTAGAATAAAAATCCTAACTTGAGCCAAGAGGAACATTAGGTTTTTAATGGCGAAGTTTAGTTTTATTTTTAGTATTTTTCTAAAAAAAATTTATTGTTTTTGGTTGAATTGATCAAGATTTTGGTAACTTTAGTGGAAGCTTTACGAATTTAGTAAGTTTTTGGTGGAATTAAAAAAAAATTGGTAAATTTTTGGTGGAATTTTTACAAATTTTAAATTTTGTAAGTTTTTTGGTGGAATTTTTAAAAAATTCATTATTTTTGGTAGAATTATTAAAAATTTTAGTAACTTTGGTGGAATTTTTATGAATTTACTAAGTTTTTGATGGAATTTTCAAGGTTTTAGTTAATTTTTAATGAAATTATTTCTAATTTGATTGATTTTTGGTAGAATTTTAAAAGAATTTGGACATTTTGGTGAATTTTTTAAAGAATTTGGTAAGTTTTTGGTAGAATTGTTAAAAATGTTGACAATGTCGATGTCATTTTTAGGATTTTTGTAAGTTTTTGGTGGAATAAAAAAAAAATTCAGTAATTTTTAGATGTAGTTGTTAAATATTTTAATAGCTTGGGTGGAATTTTTGCGAATTTTATTCATTTCTGATGGAATTTAAAAAAATTCAGTGTTTTTGGTAAAATTCTTATGAATTTAGTAAGTTTTTGGTGGAATTTTTAAAAAATTCAGGGTTTTTTATAGACTCTTTATGAATTTAGTAAGTTTTTAGTGAAATTTTTCCAATTTTATTAATTTTTGGTAGAATTTTTAAAAAATTCAGTATGTTTTTGGTGGAATTATCAAAAATTTTGATAACATTGCTGGAATTTTTGCGAATTTTATTCATTTTTGATGGAATTTTTTAAAAATTCAGTGTTTTTTTATAGACTTTTATGAATTTAGTAAGTTTTTACTGAAATTTTTCCAATTTTATTAATTTTTGGTGGAATTTTTAAAAAATTCAGTATGTTTTTGGTGGAATTATCAAAAATTTTGATAACATTGGTGGAATTTTTGCGAATTTTATTCATTTTTGATGGAATTTTTTAAAAATTCAGTGTTTTTTTATAGACTTTTATGAATTTAGTAAGTTTTTACTGAAATTTTTCCAATTTTATTAACTTTTGGTGGAAGTTTTAAAAAATTCAGTATGTTTTTGATGGAATTATCAAAAATTTTGATATCATTGGTGGAATGTTTGCGAATTTTATTCATTTTTGATGGAATTTTTTAAAAATTCAGTGTTTTTTTATAGACTTTTTATGAATTTAGTAAGTTTTTAGTGAAATTTTTCCAATTTTATTAATTTTTGGTGGTATTTTTTAAAAATCAGTAAGTTTTTGGAATTATTGAACATTTTTGTAGTTTTTGTGGAAAATTGAAAAAATTTAGTACGTTTTTTGTGGAATTGTTAAAAATGTTGGTAACTTTGGTGGAATTTTTACGAATATAGTAAGTTTTTCGTGGAATTTTTACCAATTTTATTGATTTTTGGAGGAATTTTTAAAAAATTCAGTAAGGTTTTAGTAGAATTGTCTCCAAATTTAATAATTTTTGGTGAAATTATATTCAATTTAACTAACTTTTGTGGAATTTTTATTGTTACTTTTTTATTTTTGTGAAATTTTTAGGAATCTAATCAATTCTTGACGAAATTAATCTTAATTTTAGTATATTTTTTAAAAATTCAGCAAGTTTTTGGTGGAATTGTTAAAAATTTTGATAGCTTTGGTGGAATTTTTACAAATTTTATAAGTTTTTGGTGGAATTATTAAAAATTTTAATAGCTTTGGTGGAATTTTTACAAATTTACTTAAATTTTTGGTGAACTTAATTAGTTTTTAGTGAAATTTATTTGAATTTCTGCTCTGCATAAATTAAATATTTGATAATTATTAATAAACCGATCGTTTTGACATTTCATGTGGCATTAGCGTGGTTAGAATAATAAATAACTTTTATGAAAATTGAACCAACTGTTTAACGCTGCTTGCTTATTACTTTAATATAATATTAGTCAAACAGGTGTATAAAGTTGTTCAGAACAGAGAATTTAACTCAATTAAATCCAAAAAGAGACCATTCTCCCTTTAAATCTCTTTTGGTTAACAGAAATAAAACAAAATTTGTATTGATTAACATATAGAAGGAAATAAGAAAAACGAGAAAACGTTCTATATGTTATGTTATGTTACAAAGTTTAAAAGTTAATGAGTACTCGTTCGAAAATTAACGTTGACACGTAAATCAATTACTACGATCGACAGCGTGCATGTTGGGGACGTAATAGCATAATTGTCGAACGAAAACAATTAGTTCCAATTAAAACTGGCCGAGGCCAAAATCGATACGCCCTCCTAAAACTCCAACTTCTAGCCGTCGATCCGATCCGATTCGCGGTGTTGTTCTAGTCAAAATCCGTCCGGGCAAACATCACCGTTTGACTGGGCGTGGTCGTGTCAGGTGCTTTCCTCGTCAACCACCTCGAACACGAGCCTCGACACCTGCACTCACGCCATTTAATACGCTGCCGATATTTTAATTAGGGCTTTGTGCGGTCCGCCCGACGGTAGGCTCTATCCGGCGCGGCGGTAATTAATTTACCGATCCGAGCAAGTTTCTGGCCGGCGAACGCATGTTTATTGAGTCCGAGATGCATATCCGGCCGGAGCCACTAATTAATATACCGATTTCGGGGTCGGATCCCTTCCCTGCTTCGCCGAAATCTATTGAGCACACAAATTTGGGAGGACGAGATAACGTCTTTATTTGAAAGGAGACCCGCAGACACTCAGGCTAATGGAAATTCGCTCCTTAGCACTTCGTTTAGCGTATTTAACGTACTGGAAATCCGCTCTACTCAATCCACACCGAGAGAAAGAAAAAGAAAGGATCGTTCAGAAAATACCTGTTCTTTAGGCTATTGTTAGAATTAAATCGCTTTTACATTCAAAACCACAGTTCAATTAGTTTTCTCATTATCTTTTTAACTAAATCTCTTAATTATCTTTTACATTTAGATTTATCTTACATTAACCTGGATTACAAATACTAAATTTTTACATTTTTTTTTAATTTTATTTCTTATTACTTATTACACAATAAATACAATACACATACTCCATTCGTACAATTACCAAAGCCATATATGGAAAACAATAATTCCTGATTACAAATCGATATCATTATTTACGTTTGTAATTGTAAATTGCAAATTGTAAATGGTAAATAGTAAAAAAAAAATCTAACCAGTCATAGGCGATCAACCCGGCAATTAATTATGCAATTTATTATGTAGGTAACTTGCCAAAGTGGAGCACGTCGAGAGCAAGCTATTTACGACCAATTACGTGGCTCCGAACGTAAGGAAATCGATGAGTGTTCGTTAACCGGGCAGGTTAATTAAATGTCTTGCATAACAGTAGAAACAAAACGGTTTAGATCAAGGATACAACTTGACGTAGATGAATCGATTACATTCCGAAGTAACTAAATGAGAATTTTTAAAAAGGGGTGAAGTTTTGTCTCTTTAATAAGTAAAAAATTATAGAACTGGGGAAAACAGTCTTTAGATTCTTTTTATACAGGGTGTAACTTAAGTAATGACTTTAATTTCAAGGGGTGATTCCTTGTTATATTTTAAGCACAAAAGTTCATATAAATACGGGTCCGCAAATGTTTCGTTTCCGAGATATATCAAAGTTGAGAAAATAAATCGTACTTAAATCGTGTCAAGATTACAGTCAGTTAAATATCTGTTATTTTGCAATTAACTATGAATAACGTTAATTTATAATTTTATTTATCAAACTTTAATAAAATCAAATGCTCAAAATAAAAGCCGCGACTTTCAATACAAGCATGTAAACTTCTGCTCATCGACTAAAAACGTTTCAAAATACCTGAAGTGTTGCGTATGACATTATAAAAATTTACAATTTTGTTTCTTAAATCATGCTCATCTTCAACTGACGTTGCATAAATAAGGGACTTCAAATGTCCCCAAAAGAAATAGTCCAGCGTATTAAGGTCTGGAGATTGTGGTGGCCACGGTTGAAGTCCTCCCCGATCTATTCATCGCTGAGTAAAAGTGTCATTAACCGCTATTTATTGTGAAAAATTAAAAAAATATAATTTTTACGAAGTTCAAATCAAAATCTCTCTGTAACGGAGAGCGATAATGAATGGGATGATTTGAATTTGGATGATTCAGGCAGTGGCTCTTCAACTTCAGTTCCAAGTTTGGACTCGGAAGAGGAATCTGAAAATGAACATTAGCCTGAAGTAGATGAATGGACGGAGATTGACATCCGTACAAATATTCCACTTCCTTCGGCTCCGTTTGAATTTATTGGAAATTCTTCAATAAATGAACAAATTTCATCATTTACAGCACCTATACAGTTTTTCATAGAAAAGGCTTGCCCACGAATATAAAAAGTCCCAAAAATGTTCGTTCAGGTTTCATAAAGGCATATAGGAAACGAAGAGCAATGGTGATGAGATGGAAAGACAAGCGCGATGTGTACTTTCTGTCAACTATCCATGGCACAAATACGATAGAAATACAAAAAAGGAATAATAAGAAAACGAAACCGAAAGTGGCTATTGATTATAATTTTACAATGGGTGGTGTTGACCGAATCGATCAACACCTTTCCAACTACCCACTTCCTAGAAAACGCGGAAAGAAATACTATAAAAAATTTTTTTTTCATCTTATGGAACAGGCCTTATGGAATTCTTATGTGCTGTATACAAAAACTGGAGGTTCTATGACTCATTTGCAATTTAGGTTGCAGCTCATACAAAAATATGTAGAAAGATTACCATTCACCCAACTTTACTTCTAAAGGTGGACGTCCTAGTAACACTCCAAACTCTTTGCGACTAACAGAACGTCACTTTTTGAAATAAATTCCTGTTACTGGAAATAAAAGTAGACCTACAAACAGATTTGTGGTGTGTTGTTCCAAGCGAGATAACTCAAGAAAACGTATTCGAAAGGAGAGTCGTTATTGGTGCCCAAATTGTGAAGTTGGTCTCTGTTTGGAGCCCTGTTTCAAAATATATCATACTAACAATAAGTCAGTCTATTGATTCCTTTTGTATAATTTATTGCTTTAAAATGATGTAAACTCTTTAAATAAAAAATAAAAAAACCGGATGTATTTAAGTCAATTTTTGTGAACAAATCCCAAGCATTAAGTGGTTAAAATGTTGGCGAACAGAAAGATTGAAATGAGCAGGTGCCTCGTCGTGCATAAACCGCATTTCTGGTTGTAATGCATCATCTAACAGACCAGGCATTGTGTCATCTAGAAATTGTCTGTAAGTTTCACCATTCAAAGAAGGAAGAAAATGCGGTTCGATGATCACCAAGAACTCCAGCTCACACATTGATCGAAAACTGCTGCTCCATGTTCTTCAATGGTATGGGGATTTTCATACTCCCAAAAGTGATTATTGTGGAAGTTTCTGATGGCATCACGTGAAAAACTTGCCCCATCTATGAAAAGAATTTTAGACGTAAAGTTGGGATTCTGCGTAGTTTTTTGGAGAAACCATCGACAATAATCTAACCGTGCAGGAAAATCTCTTGGCAACAGTGGTTGCACGCGTTGAATGTGGTATGGATAAAGTAAATTTCTGTGCAAAACCCTCCAAACACTTTGATGACTGATATTAAACTGTGGAGATAATTTTCGCTTACTACTTGACGGATTAGTTTCCACTTCTTGTAAGATTGCTTCTTCTAGTTGTGGTGTCATTATTGTTCTCGGTCTACCAATACGTTTAGCTTGAATATTTACAGATCCAGTTTCGCACAATCTAGCATGTAGCCTTACGAAAGTTCTTGCTGTTGGAAATGGTATTATATTGGGATATCGTTTCTGGTAAAGTTGACAGGCTTCTGCAGAATTCCCATCTGCTAGCCCATAAATGAAATGCATTTCAGCTAATTCAACGCTATTCATAGTTAATTGCAAAATAATAGATATTTAACTGACAGTAATCTTGACACTTACGATTTAAGTATGATTTATTTTTTCAACTTTGACACCCTGTATCTCGGAAACGAAGCATTTGTGGACCCATGTTTGTATGAACTTTTGTGCTTTTAAAATAAGAAATCGTCCCTTGAAATTAAGGTCATCACTTAAGCTACATCCCGTATATCATTTTTATTGTTTACATTTTCCATTATTCAGAATCAAGTTTCATACTTTTTAGGTTGCTTTCTCGTTTAATAAAACATCTTATCCTTAACGTATTTCTTTTTGTTATTATTTTCTTACCTTTTAGTAAGTTTAGTTTTGTCAGATTCAAGTTTTTTCATCGATTCCGTTTCCGGCTCTGGTCGGAGGTGGATGAAGTGTTTGTGCTCGTCCAAATTTTTTATATATCTTTATCTGGTCAAGTTCGTGTCATAAGTGAATTGTTTTAATATATCTTGTGTATCGATCTCAACGTTCATCTTTTTGTGACATTATTTTCATGATAGGGTAAACTCGCCAAATGTCGGTCTTTTAACGATTTTTTCACATTACAATCTTTATAGTTTTTAAATCAGTAACCGTTGAGTACGATTTTATCTGTTTTCTGGTTGCTACATTTATTTTTTAAACGATTATATTTTGTAAAAGTATATAAAAGTCATGGAAGAATAAAATAAAGTCAAGTTATTTTAGAACAGCACATTTTCCAAAAGTCGGCCACTATCACCCTTTGCCCGGCCGAATGTTTACCTAAAGTCGGCATAGTTATTACAAAATTAAATAAATAGGTAGGACGAACTGTAGTTATCCACACCGAGGTTAGGAATTATAATACCGCAATATAACAGCCTTTAAAATAGTTTTGATCCGGTTTTTAATGATGATCCAATAAAGAAGTGATAAATAAATAGGTAACTACTGGGATGGCAGAAATCTGTAGCGATTTTTCTCATTAAAATTAGGTGAATGGTTATTACTAATAATAACTTGTTATTGAGAAGTAAAAATTCACAATTATATTGATTTAATAACAAAAATGTTTAAATAAATGCACTTTTAACACATAATAAAGATTATCACTCACCAAGAAAATCGATTCAAAATCGTTGAATTACAACAACCGACTACTTTACGAATGACTACTCATGACTGCTATATTACAATGTATCTACCTGGTTTGGTTGCAAAAAGCAGTTTTGTGACGGTGTTGGGGCAGATCTAAAATAATCTTAAATAGCCAAGTTTAAGACACAATTGAAGAAGTAAGAATTCACAATTATATTGATTTAATATCAAAAATGTTTAAATAAATGCACTTTTAACACATAATAAAGATTATCACTCACCAAGAAAATCGATTCAAAATCGTTGAATTTCAACAACCTACTACTTTACGAATGACTACTCATGACTGTTATATTACAATGTATCTACCTGGTTTGGTTGCAAAAAGCAGTTTTGCGACGGTGTTGGGGCAGATCTAAAATAATCTTAAATGGCCAAGTTTAAGACACAATGAAATTTAGTATAATTCCTAAAGTCAGCATCCCCGGCCGAGATTAGATTTTTCTTAGAAACGTTATACCTTAAGTCGGCCATATAATTATTATGAAAACCAACAAAGATAACCACATGGAATGTATTTAAAAGTAGTACATAACCCTTTACCATAACATATGTTCACTTTGTTAACTATATGAAGTAAAATGTTAATGTAAACACCTATTCTAAGTAGAGTGGTTCCTTGTCAATTATAAAGGTCCAGCACCGCATTCACAACACATCTTTAAAGATGTGTTAATCTTTAAAGATGTGTTGTGTTATTAATCAATTCTTAAACATCTTTGAACATAGAAAATTTGCCAAGCTTACTACCACCTGATGTAGGATAATGAAAGTCTATATTCTTACTAAATGCTTCGGATTACATCCGATATTTTTCTTATTTCGATCAAAATAATTGGTAAAGGCCGACTTCCTTAATTAAATACAATACAATACAAGTTTTTTCATGTTTTCCAATTTTTTTTTAATTTTTGAAAAAATCTTTTTTAAGTTTTTGAATTTAAACCCAAGTGTTTACAATTAGATTTTCCTTGCTTAGATTCTGTTAAGATTAAAATTAAATAAATATTCAAATACATTATTTTAAAACATTTATAAAATTATTTTGTTAAATTACATCCGCAAACCTCGTTTTGGGTACAAATTCAATCGCAGGTAAAATTTAAAACAGGTGTTCGCCAGGTGGGGGTTGAAAAATTCGACGCGTCTTGACTTGTCGATAGTTAGTGCGCCCGAAAACTCGGTTTTGAATGAATGTTACGGGTTACGCGTAATAAGTGAAATTATTAACTTATTGTTAGTGATTATCTCATAATCAGTTAATTATTAAAGATTCGGACGAAAGTGTTTATATTAGTGTGTAATTGGGATTTTAATCCGGAGTTTAGGTACTTTATCATAAATCTATGAGACTTTTTTTTTGTTAAAGGCAAGTGCGTGAGGACATTATTGGTGACTGTCCGAAATTCTGGTTTCTGGTTCCGCATCTGCCACAAAGAAGAAGAAGTCTGGTGAGTGTTTTTCATTTGATTACTTATCTAAGGAATTCGCGACGTTGCCACTTTGAATAATCGACGCGTCGAAATTAAAAGCAGTAGGAAATTTATTTTATGGTGGAATTAAAAATTAGGTTCCTACTGAAATCGACATAAAATTTCTAACCTCTAAAACTATTAATTTTTTAGTTATGAACTCTTAATTTCATAGATGTGAATTTTTTTAAAATTACCAAATTTTATTAGACATGTGGACTATAATTTTGGTAATTTATAAGTGTATATTGGGTTATCGTTTAGGTCATCTAAGATGATGACCATCAACAAGCATCGATCATTAGACGTGTTATGATTTGTAATGGGCTAGGACGGTGCCTTAATTAAGGCCTCTCAACGGCTATCGGTGTCCTATCTAAATAGCGGCAATCTACTCGGGACGATCATGCAAATTTCAATTGCTCGCCAATCCAACGGGTCGCACGCGAACTGAACATTCTCAGCCGGACACCCGATCCTGTGGGAACGTCCGAATCGATTGAATTATCTACGGCGATCAAGGCAATCCTACTTAAATCCTCCTAATCTCGCCACTTAGCGCCGATCGTGGTCTCGGGAACGACATGGGAAACGTCGATCTACTTCTTTCTCTACCTTTTAAGGTGTTGTTTTTATCTCGTCTTCGATCTTGTAATTAAATCATGTTTTAAAAACTCTAAAGCCCAACATGAGAAATTACCTTGTCAAGCTAATATTTATTTACGGAACGTTAACAATAATAAATCTGAAAGTCCAAGTAAATAGAACTTGCTGTTCTATTACAACGACTAATTAGAAAATGTTAAATAATCTAGAACTAGATCGTACTTGGAATTATTTATACAACTTGAATAAATTATAATAAACTGAGACTTTAAAGTTAAGTATAAAGACTTACATGAGACGTAACTAAACCGGCTTGTGCATGTTTAATGTTTTATATATGACGGTGGTGGTTGGAGAGTCACCTCCACCGTCGCCTCCACCAAGAACTTAAAATTACGAACACCGACCCAACGTATATTTATTATACATTTTTTCCTAAACCCTCTGAGAAATCTAGGTAAATACTCGACGAGAACCGTTCTCTCCTAGGAAATAGACATGGAAATTGTGGCGAAAACAAAAACAAATTGCGAAAGATCCCCCGTGGTCTTGGGAAAGACGCCGCGCGCCGCGCGGCTTTCTTCTTTCCGGGCTTTTAACATCTAAAGCTCTCCTTTGACCTGTAAAATTATTGTTGATCTTTTTACTTTGAAAATATTTACTTTTCGTACTTTCAAATAAATAAGTGAATTAAATTAAGGGAGGTGGTTAAAGGATTTTGATTGAAAGCGATAGTATTTCTATATTATTTACTAGTTTAGTTTTATTTTTAGTATTTTTCTAAAAAAAATTATTGTTTTTGGTTGAATTGATCAACATTTTGATAATTTTGGTGGAAGCTTTACGAATTTAGTAAGTTTTTGGTGGAATTTAAAAAAAAATTGGTAAATTTTTGGTGGAATTTTTACAAATTTTGTAAGTTTTCTGATGGAATTTTTAAAAAATTCATTATTTTTGGTAGAATTATTAAAAATTTTAGTAACTTTGGTGGAATTATTATGAATCTACTAAGTTTTGAATTTTCAAGGTTTTAGTTAATTTTTAATGAAATTGTTTCTAATTTGATTAATTTTTGGTGGAATTTTAAAAGAATTTGGACATTTTGGTGGAATTTTTAAAAAATTGGTAAATTTTTACAAATTTTGTAAGTTTTTTGGTGGAATTTAAAAAAAAATTCATTATATTTGGTAGAATTATTAAAAATTTTAGTTACTTTGGTGGAATTTTTATGAATCTACTAAGTTTTCGATGGAATTTTCAAGGTTTTAGTTAATTCTTATTGAAATTGTTTCTAATTTGATTGATTTTTGGTGGAATTTTAAAAGAATTTGGACATTTTGGTGGAATTTTTAAAAAATTTGGTAAGTTTTTGGCAGAATTGTTAAAAATGTTGACAATTTCGGTGTAATTTTTAGGATTTTTGTAAGTTTTTGGTGGAATAAAAAAAATTTAGTAAGTTTTGGGTGTAGTTGTTAAATATTTTAATAGCTGTGGTGGAATTTTTGCGAATTTTATTCATTTCTGGTGGAATTTTAAAAAAAATTCAGTGTTTTTGGTAAAATTTTTATGAATTTAGTCAGTTTTTGGTGAAATTTTTAAAAAACTCAGTATGTTTTTGGTGGAATTTTTAAAAAACTCATTATATTTGGTAGAATTATTAAAAATTTTAGTTACTTTGGTGGAATTTTTATGAATCTACTAAGTTTTGAATTTTCAAGGTTTTAGTTAATTTTTAATGAAATTGTTTCTAATTTGATTGATTTTTGGTGGAATTTTAAAAGAATTTGGACATTTTGGTGGAATTTTTAAAAAATTTAGTACGTTTTTGGTGGAATTGTTAAAAATGTTAACAATTTCGGTGTAATTTTTAGGATCTTTGTAAGTTTTTGGTGGAATAAAAAAAATTCAGTAAGTTTTGGGTGTACTTGTTAAATATTTTAAGTTTTGGTGGAATTTTTGCGAATTTTATTCATTTCTAGTGGAGTTTTAAAAAAATTCAGTGTTTTTGGTAAAATTCTTGTGAATTTAGTAAGTTTTTGGTGGAATTTCTAAAAAATTCAGTATGTTTTTGGTGGAATTATCAAAAATTTTGATAACATTGGTGGAATTTTTGCAATTTTTTTAATTTCTGGTGGAATTTTAAAAAATTCAGTGTTTTTGGTAAAATTCTTATGAATTTAATAAGTTTTTGGTGGAATTTAAAAAAAAATCAGTATGTTTTTGGTGGAATTATCAAAAATTTTGATAACATTGGTGGAATTTTTGCGAATTTTATTCATTTCTGGTGGAATAAAAAAAAATCAGTGTTTTTGGTAAATTTCTTATGAGTTTAATAAGTTTTTGGCGGAATTCTTGCAAATTGTATTAATTTTTGGTGGAATTTTTAAAAAATTCTGTATATTTTTGGCGGAATTATCAAAAATTTTGATAACACTGGTGGAATTTTTGCGAATTTTGTTCATTTTTGATGGAATTAAAAAAAATTTTAGTGTTTTCTTATGGAATTTTTACGAATTTAGTAAGTTTTTAGTGAAATGTTTCCAATTTTATTAATTTTTGGTGGAATTTTTATAAAATTCGGTATGTTTTTGATGGAATTGTTAAAAAAGTTGATAACTTTGGTGGAATTTTTATTAATTTTAATCATTTTTGGTGGAATTGTTAAAAATATTGGTAATTTTAGTAGAATTTTTATGATTTTGGTAAGTTTTTGGTGGTATTTTTTAAAAATCAGTAAGTTTTTGGTGGAATTATTCAACATTTTTGCAGCTTTGGTGGAAAATTGAAAAAATTTAGTACGTTTTTGGTAGAATTGTTAAAAATGTTGGTAACTTTGGTGGAATTTTTACGAATATAGTAAGTTTTGAATTTTTACCAATTTTATTGATTTTGGGTGGAGTTTTTAAAAAATTCACTAAGTTTTTAGTAGAATTGTCTCCAAATTTAATAATTTTTGATGAAATTATATTCAATTTAACTAACTTTTGTGGAATTTTTATTATTACTTTTTTATTTTTGTGAAATTTTTAAGAATCTAATCAATTCTTGACTTAATTAATCTTAATTTTAGTATATTTTTTAAAAATTCAGCAAGTTTTTGGTGGAATTGTTAAAAATTTTGATAGCTTTGGTGGAATTTTTACAAATTTTATAAGTTTTTGGTGGAATTATTAAAAATTTTAATAGCTTTGGTGGAATTTTTACAAATTTACTTAAATTCTTGGTGATATTTTCAAGAATTTAATTAGTTTTTAGTGAAATTTATTCGAATTTTTGCTCTGCATAATTTAAACATTTGATAACTATTAATAAACCGATCGTTTTGACATTTCATGTGGCATTAGCGTGGTTAGAATAACAAATAACGTTTATGAAAATTGAACCAACTGTTTTATCGGCCCAAATCGAAAATGACGGAAAACGGGGATTTCGTTTAGGGCTTAAATCGGCTGTTTCGGATCCAAAGGAGCCCTGATTTGTATATAACGTTGCGTTGTAAAGCCGTTCAGAAGGTTAGCCGGAAGCAGAGTCGCGGAGCCGGTGGCTTTTTGGACAAAAAGTGCGTTCGAAAATTAACGAAAATGACAGGCGGAGGATCGAGAATTTTTCAATTAGGGCTACCGCAACGTCGTTCGATTTTCAGGGCCGTTTTTCCGAAATCGGTCACGGACCGCCCAAAATCGTCGGGGAGGTGAAGATAATGGTCGGCAGAATGACGTAAAACCATTGAATCGTCCGGAAAGCGATTTCCAAAAAAAAACTATTAAAAAAAGAGCTAGGCGCCCTCTTTTAACCCGGCGTGTGTATACTATATTTTTTGAGACACGGTGTGTATACTGGGTCTTTTAGGGAACAGGCATGTTTTCAAAGTTTTTTAGGCTTTCAAAAATTCTAGAAAAATTCTGAGTTACTTATTGAAGCGTCTACTACATGGCCGAGCAGTTACCAAACTTTTTTTAAGGGGGGTAGCCGAAGCCTACCCTCTATTCATGAGACAGAATTTCGAATTTCAAATTTTGACTGTTCCTTCAAAGACCCAGTGTACACACGGATGGTTAAAGAGGGCTGCTTGCTTACTACTTTAATATATTATAATACACTCCGCATCAAAATTAACGCACCACAAAAAAAAATCCCAAAATTCAAAGTTCATTTTCTCTGAAGTCACTAGTCTTATTTAATTTTAGTTTTTTTTCTAATGTAGACTTTTTCTTCAGGAACAATCCAGAGTATAACATTTTTATTTAAACTTTCGTTTAAGACATGTACAGGGTGTCTAAGGAAGACATCATTTTTTCATCGATCTTTGGAACACCTGTGGGCCGTTTCAAATGCACCATCTGATGACTACCATAATCAAAACGTATTCCAGTCTTTTCTTAACCATTTGTTTTTTGAATCATGTGTTTATCTGTTTATTCAAAGAAATAGTGGTCTCTTAAAGATTAACTGACTAATTTATTGAAAAAGAGTCAAACAAGAAATTTAAGTCGCGATGAATGTGTAATGGCGACTACATTGGCCCAAGAAGGATTAAGCTACCGTGCTATTGGTAGGAGACTCGGTGTATCTCATACTTCTGTAATGCGAGTTGTTCGTCATTTTGAAGCAACTAATGATTATAGCAGACGTCATGGACAGGGAAGATCTCGGAAAACTCACTTTAAGAGAACGATTTGTAACATCAAGAAATCTTCAGGTACAACTGAATGCAACTCACAACATTCAAATAAGTTTGTCCACCGTAAGACGTCGTTTAGGGGAACGAGGTTTAAAATTTAGGATTCCAGCAAGGGCACCAAAGTTGACTGAAAGCCATCGCAGAGTCCGGTTGGAATTTGCGAGACATCATGTCAATTGGACACTTCGAGATTGGGAGCATGCTCTGTTTACTGACGAAATCAGATATTGCCTTTACTCGTCTGATCGCTGAGTACAAGTTCTTTAGACGGGCCAACGAACGATACGCACAATGCAATATTCGTCCTACGGTTTCATTTAATGGAGGTTCTGTGATGTTTTGGGGAGGAATTTCCTTAAGCGCTCGAACAGAACTGGTATCATTACGAGGAGCCTCTCTAAACAGTCAACGATACATCAATGCGATTTTAGCAGAACATGTCATCCCATTTGCTGGGTACATTGGAAGCGATTTCTTGTTGATGCAAGACAATGCTAGACCACACGTTGCTCTGATAGTGCAGGATTTCTTGCACGAAGGTATAGAGACCCTAAACTGGCCTCCTCATAGTCCAGACCTCAATCCCATTGAGCACGTGTGGGAAGCATTGGCAAGAAACTAAGAAATCATCAACCGCTCGCTGCTTCTCTTGATGATGTTGAGAGATATGTAAGAGAAATTTGGGACAACATCGATCAAAATGAAATACGGCGTTTATTTTTAAGCATGAGACGTCGCTGTGAGGCCGTCATACGGTCTAGGGGCGGAAATACGCGCTACTTTTTTTTGTTACTTGATGGAACTTCTTAGGTTTAAAAATGTTAAATTTCTTTTTTAATTTTTCAAATAAATCATTTTTCTCCTTAGCCTGTCTTGGCTTACATGTTTAATTTGTTTCTGTACTCTTTCAATAAATTAGTCAGTCAATTTTAAAAGGTCCACTGTTTGCTTGCATAAACAGATAAACACAGGATTCAAAAAACAAATGGTTAAGAAAAGACTGGAATACCTTTTGATTATGGTAGTCATCAGATGGTGCATTTGAAACGGCCCACAGGTGTTCCAAAGATCGATGAAAAAACGATGTCTTTCTTACACACCCTGTACATGTCTTAAACTAAAGTTTAAATAAAAATGTTATACTCTGGGTTGTTCCTGAAGAAAAAGTCTACATTACAAAAAAAAACTAAAATTAAATTAGACTAGTGACTTGAGAGAAAATGAACTTTGAATTTTGGGATTTTCTTTTGTGGTGCGTTAATTTTGATGCGGAGTGTATAATTAATAAATTTTCACCTAAGTTTAAAAAAATCAATTAACTTAAAAAATTCTTAAGAAATTTAATTTTAGCACTTGGGAAGTGCTTTTTATTCTAAATGAAAGTAAAGATAGATATGTTGGTAATAAAAAATAGTCTTTTAGTATATTATACGATGAAAAATCTGAACGAATTGTTGCATGTACGTGCCTAATCTTCGATCTGAGTATGTTCCCTTGTTAACAACTCGGTAAGCGTATTACTTCGGGTAGTTCGTTTTCCGAGTCGAGCCATCGTAAATACCTAATTTATTTTAAGCGTCGCATTATGCCAGCCTTTCCCGTTGGAAACGGCGCCCAAGCGATGCCAGTAATATCCTATCGCGCCTTCTCCGGACTTCCTTTATCCCCTAGCAAGAAGCTTGCAAGCAAACAGAAACGAGAAATAGAGAAGAAAAAATCGGAAGTCCAGATTTTTATTTTAGTATTGACGGTCTCATGGATGATTTGGTGTTTATAACGGCGTGTAATAGAATTACGCGTACGGCTTCTGGGTCATTTATGGGAGAAAAAGAAAAATAACTAATTGAGTCAATAAATCGTAGTTGGGTTGAGTTTATTACTCCATGGTCGTTGAGTTTAATATCCAGTTAAATTATGATTTTTATTTTCGTCAATTTATTTTCGTCAATTTATTTTCGTCAATACTGAATTTCGTCAATTCAGTACGATGAAGGTTTGTGAAACGCTTCTCTTTGTAATTACGATGATGTTGGTAATCAATTGAGAACAAAATGGTAGTTTACTCAGCGATGCATCGTCCACGTTACATTGTACAATGAGAGAGGATCTAGCTCCATCATCCTACGTGTTCTGCTCGGGATCGTCATTAGGATTATCGGCCACCTGACCACAGCTATTACTGGTCCGATCGGCGCTCGAACGTCGCGGCGCCGTACACATGTCCGTTCTGCCATCCAATATTGCCGTCCAGTTCACTAATTAATTGAGCGCACCGGCCAATCTTGCATTAAAATTAAAGCGACGTTGCAGAAAATGACGTACGAGCGCGTATGCTGGCGTATGCGCCACGTCGATGACGGTTACATCCCTGATCTGTATTCCTATGATTGATTTTCAACAGATTAAGTGTGGAAATTAACGCATTTCGAACTAATATGTTTCATCTTTAATAAACCCTATATTTACTATAAAAATTGATTTTATAAATAAACCAAAATAAAAAAAAATTAAATATTCGTCACTTCGTCACATCGTCACACTATGAGTAATCAATTCTTGTCCTGTTTTTTTTTTTTTTAATAGAGGACAATAGAGAGGCAATATATTATAAAAACGTCAATCTCGGATGAGAAGGCAAGAAGGGATGGAGACCGCGAGAGTAAAGAAAAGGTCAAAGAGACGCAAACTATGAATCGGGGTGGGTTTTTTTTTATTTTTCGTAAGGGGCAGAAGGGGTGGCGCGTCAAAGTCAAGCATTCCGTTCATAAATCACCCCGGGGGTCGTCGACTATGCGCTGCAACGTGCTGACGCCGACGACGCCGTCGCCTCACGACCTTATCGACTTGCATCGCACATTTTCTAGGGATTTTGTTTAGGAATAACTTCGGCAATATATCAACCGGTCGTTAAGGGGGCCGCTGACGCTACTACTTTGTACAGGAACTACGCTTAGTCTCGCCCTTTGACGCCGTCCTATACATCAACCTAATTTCTACCCTCCAGTTGAACCTCTATTTACGTTACGAGCTATTACAAAACTTAAATAGGACTTTTAAAATATTTTAAAGTCTTCCATAAAGAAGAAAAATAACTATAATCACTTTTAATTTTATCATATTTTATTATATTCTTTCTTCATTTTTTAATTTAATGTAGAAATTCAAATAGAATCAATAGAAAATTTTACACCAATTTTAATTTTAATTTTTTTGATAACATCTAGAGATAAATGGTATTCCTTAATCAAAACTACTGTCTTTTAGCTTTCTTTTAGAGTAAGAATTAGTTCTCAATTCCTAAAATTAGATTTTTAAAGAATTTTTAAAATTGATCGATTTTTTAAAGTTTCAACCATTAAAAATTTTTACCAACTTTGAATTTTTTTTAATTTTTTTGATAACATTTAGAGATAAATGGTATTTTTTAATCAAAACTACTGTCTTTTAGCTTTCTTTTAGAGTAAGAATTAGTTCTCAATTCCTAAAATTAGATTTTTAAAGAATTTTTAAAATTGATCGATTTTTTAAAGTTTCTACCATTAAAAATTTTTACCAACTTTGAAAATTTTTTTTTATTTTTTTTGATAACATTTAGAGATAAATGGTATTTTTTAATCAAAACTACTGTCTTTTAGCTTTCCTTTAGGGTAAGAATTAGTTCTCAATTCCTAAAATTAGATTTTTAAAGAATTTTTAAAATTGATCTTTTTTTTAAAGTTTCAACAATTAAAAATTTTTACCAATTTTGAAATTTTTTTGATAATATTTAGAGATAAATGATATTTTTTAATCAAAACTACTGTCTTTTAGCTTTCTTTTAGAGTAAGAATTAGTTCTCAATTCCTAAAATTAGATTTTTAAAGAATTTTTAAAATTGATCGATTTTTGAAAGTTTCAACAATTAAAAATTTTTACCAACTTTGATTTTTTTTTTTAATTTTTTTGATAACATTTAGAGATAAATGATATTTTTTAATCAAAACTACTGTCTTTTAGCTTTCTTTTAGAGTAAGAATTAGTTCTCAATTCCTAAAATTAGATTTTTTATGAATTTTTAAAATTAATTGATTTTTTAAAGTTTCAACCATTAAAAATTTTTACCAACTTTGAAATTTTTTTTAATTTTTTTGATAACATTTAGAGATAAATGGTATTTTTTAATCCAAACTACTGTCTTTTAGCTTTCTTTTAGAGTAAGAATTAGTTCTCAATTTCTAAAATTAGATTTTTAAAGAATTTTTAAAATTGATCAATTTTTTAAAGTTTCAACCATTAAAAATTTTTACCCACTTTGAAATTTTTTTTAATTTTTTTGATAACATTTAGAGATAAATGATATTTTTTAATCAAAACTACTGTCTTTTAGCTTTCTTTTAGAGTAAGAATTAGTTCTCAATTCCTAAAATTAGATTTTTAAAGAATTTTTAAAATTGATCGATTTTTTAAAGTTTCAACCATTAAAAATTTTTACCAACTTTGAAATTTTTTTTTAATTTTTTTGATAACATTTAGAGATAAATGATATTTTTTAATCAAAACTACTGTCTTTTAGCTTTCTTTTAGAGTAAGAATTAGTTCTCAATTCCTAAAATTAGATTTTTAAAGAATTTTTAAAATTGATCGATTTTTTAAAGTTTCAACCATTAAAAATGTTTACCAACTTTGAAATTTCTTTTAGTTTTCTTGATAACATTTAGAGATAAATGATATTTTTTAATCAAAACTACTGTCTTTTAGCTTTCTTTTAGAATAAGAATCAGTTCTCAATTCCTAAAATTAGATTTTTAAAGAATTTTTAAAATTGATCGACTTTTTAAAGTTTCAACCATTAAAAATTTTTACCAACTTTGAAATTTTTTTTAATTTTTTTGATAACATTTAGAGATGAATGGTATTTTTTAATCAAAATTACTGTCTTTTAGCTTTCTTTTAGAGTAAGAATTAGTTCTCAATTCCTAAAATTAGATTTTTAAAGAATTTTTAAAATTGATCGATTTTTTAAAGTTTCAACCATTAAAAATTTTTACCAACTTTGAAATTTTTTTTTTAATTTTTTTTGATAACATTTAGAGATAAATGGTATTTTTTAATCAAAACTACTATCTTTTAGTTTTCTTTTAGAGTAAGAATCAGTTCTCAATTCCTAAAATTAGATTTTTAAAGAATTTTTAAAATTGATCGATTTTTTAAAGTTTCAACCATTAAAAATTTTTACCAACTTTGAAATTTTTTTAAATTTTTTTGATAACATTTAGAGATAAATGGTATTTTTTAATCAAAACTACTGTCTTTTAGCTTTCTTTTAGAGTAAGAATTAGTTCTCAATTTCTAAAATTAGATTTTTAAAGAATTTTTAAAATTGATCGGTTTTTTTAAATTTCAACAATTAAAAATTTTTACCAACTTTGAAATTTTTTTTAATTTTTTTGATAACATTTAGAGATAAATGGTATTTTTTAATCAAAAGTGCTATCTTTTAGCTTTCATTTAGAATAAAAATCAGTTCTCAACTCCTAAAATGGGATTTTTTAGGAATTTTTAAAATGAATCGATTTTTAAAGTTTCAACCATTAAAAATTTTTACCAACTTTGAAATTTTTTAAAATTTTTTTGATAACATTTAGAGATTAGTGGTATTTTTTAATCAAAACTACTGTCTTTTAGCTTTCTTTTAGAGTAAGAATCAGTTCTCAATTCCTAAAATTAGATTTTTAAAGAATTTTTAAAATTGATCGATTTTTTAAAGTTCCAACAATTAAAAATTTTTACCAACTTTGAAATTTTTTTTAATTTTTTTGATAACATTTAGAGATAAATGGTATTTTTTAATCAAAACTACTGTCTTTTAGCTTTCTTTTAGAGTAAGAATTAGTTCTCAATTCCTAAAATTAGATTTTTAAAGAATTTTTAAAATTGATCGATTTTTTAAAGTTTCAACCATTAAAAATTTTTACCAACTTTGAAATTTTTTTGAATTTTTTTGATAACATTTAGAGATAAATGGTATTTTTTAATCAAAACTACTATCTTTTAGCTTTCTTTTAGAGTAAGAATTAGTTCTCAATTCCTAAAATTAGATTTTTAAAGAATTTTTAAAATTGATCGATTTTTTAAAGTTTCAACCATTAAAAATTTTTACCAACTTTAAAATTTTTTTTTAATTTTTTGATAACATTTAGAGATAAATGATATTTTTTAATCAAAACTACTGTCTTTTAGCTTTCTTTTAGAGTAAGAATTAGTTCTCAATTCCTAAAATTAGATTTTTAAAGAATTTTTAAAATTGATCGATTTTTTAAAGTTTCAACCATTAAAAATTT
Source organism: Digitonthophagus gazella (assembly GCA_036711955.1). Taxonomy (NCBI): domain Eukaryota; kingdom Metazoa; phylum Arthropoda; class Insecta; order Coleoptera; family Scarabaeidae; genus Digitonthophagus; species Digitonthophagus gazella. The sequence goes on from JASCIT010000003.1 coordinate 2,834,213, forward strand.
TTACCAACTTTGAAATTTTTTTTTAATTTTTTTGATAACATTTAGAGATAAATGATATTTTTTAATCAAAACTACTGTCTTTTAGCTTTCTTTTAGAGTAAGAATTAGTTCTCAATTCCTAAAATTAGATTTTTAAAGAATTTTTAAAATTGATCGATTTTTTAAAGTTCCAACCATTAAAAATTTTTACCAACTTTGAAAATTTTTTTAATTTTTTTGATAACATTTAGAGATAAATGGTATTTTTTAATCAAAACTACTATCTTTTAGCTTTCTTTAAGAGTAAGAATTAGTTCTCAATTTCTAAAATTAGATTTTTAAAGAATTTTTAAAATTGATCGATTTTTTAAAGTTTCAACCATTAAAGATTTTTACCAACTTTGAAATTTTTTTAAATTTTTTTGATAACATTTAGAGATAAATGGTATTTTTTAAGCAAAACTACTGTCTTTTAGCTTTCCTTTAGAGTAAGAATTAGTTCTCAATTCGTAAAATTAGATTTTTAAAGAATTTTTAAAATTGATCGATTTTTTAAAGTTTCAACCATTAAAAATTTTTACCAACTTTGAAATTTTTTTAAATTTTTTTAATAACATTTAGACTTCAACGGTCTTTTTTAATCAAAACTACTATCTTTTAGTTTTCATGTAGAATAAGGATCATCCCTCAACTTTTGAAATTCGATTTTTTAAGAATTTTTAAATTTTATCGATTTTTTTCAGTTTCAACAATTAAAAATTCTTACCAACTTTGACTTTTTTTTAAATTTGTTTGATAACATTTAGAGATAAATGATATTTTTTAATCAAAACTACTGTCTTTTAACTTTCTTTTAGAGTAAGAATTAGTTCTTAATTCTTAAAATTAGATTTTTAAGGAATTTTTAAAATTAATCGATTTTTTAAAGTTTCAACCATCAAAAATTTTTACCAACTTTCAATTTTTTTTTAATTTTTTTGATAACATTTAGAGATAAATGATTTTTTTTATCAAAACTACTGTCTTTTAGCTTTCCTTTAGAGTAAGAATTAGTTCTCAATTCCTAAAATTAGATTTTTAAAGAATTTTTAAAATTGATCGTTTTTTTAAAGTTTCAACAATTAAAAATTTTTACCAACTTTGAAAATTTTTGTTTATTTTTTTTGATAACATTTAGAGATAAATGGTATTTTTTAATTAAAACTACTATCTTTTAGCTTTCTTTTAGAGTAAGAATTAGTTCTCAATTCCTAAAATTAGATTTTTAAAGAATTTTTAAAATTGATCGATTTTTTAAAGTTTCAACCATTAAAAATTTTTACCAACTTTAAAATTTTTTTTTAATTTTTTTTGATAACATTTAGAGATAAATGATATTTTTTAATCAAAACTACTGTCTTTTAGCTTTCTTTTAGAGTGAGAATTAGTTCCCAATTCCTAAAATTAGATTTTTAAAGAATTTTTAAAATTGATCGATTTTTTAAAGTTTCAACCATTAAAAATTTTTACCAACTTTGAAATTTTTTTTAATTTTTTTGATAACATTTAGAGATAAATGATATTTTTTAATCAAAACTACTGTCTTTTAGTTTTTTTTAGAGTAAGAATCAGTTCTCAATTCCTAAAATTAGATTTTTAAAGAATTTTTAAAATTGATCGATTTTTTAAAGTTTCAACCATTAAAAATTTTTACCAACTTTGAAATTTTTTTAAATTTTTTTGATAACATTTAGAGATAAACGGTATTTTTTAATCAAAACTACTGTCTTTTAGCTTTCTTTTAGAGTAAGAATTAGTTCTCAATTCCTAAAATGGGATTTTTTACGAATTTTTGAAATTAATCGATTTTTTAAAGTTTCAACCATTAAAAATTTTTACCAACTTTGAATTTTTTTTAATTTTTTTGATAACATTTAGAGATAAATGGTATTTTTTAATCAAAACTACTGGCTTTTAGCTTTCTTTTAGAGTAAGAATTAGTTCTCAATTCCTAAAATTAGATTTTTAAAGAATTTTTAAAATTGATTGATTTTTTAAAGTTTCAACCATTAAAAATTTTTACCAACTTTGAAAATTTTTTAAATTTTTTTGATAACATTTAAACTTCAACGGTCTTTTTTAATCAAAAGTACTATATTTTAGCTTTCATGTAGAATAAGAATCAACCCTCAACTTTTAAAATTCGATTTTTTAAGAATTTTTAAATTTCGTGGTTTTTTTAAGTTTCAACAATTACAAATTCTTACCAACTTTGACTTTTTTTTAATTTTTTAGGGTACATTTAATATAAAACGATCGTCTTGAATCGAAAATAGAATCTTTTGAGTTTCATTTGGAATAAGATTTATCCGTTGAGTGTTAAAAATTAATTTTTTACAAATTTTTAAAAACGATTTTTATAAAAGTTAGGTTAGAACTGTTAAAAATATCTTGAACGTTGGGATTTTTTTTGAAAATTTTAGGTAATATTTAATAATTTTTAAATTTGCAAATTTTTTGAATTGTAAATTTTTTTTAGAGTAGAAATTGAAACAGTCTAAATAAAGACGGACAAAATGATTTCAAATAGGGAAAACCCCAGACCGCAAAAATTCCTGAAACCGTCATTATCCGGTGAAATGAAGCATTCTGGTTCGGAGACAAACGGCGCACTGCAACCGAGTACGATTCGTTCCATTTTTAACAGAATATTGGCAAAACGAACGGCGCCGCAGGACAGTGGATTCGAGTTGCATCATTTTGAAAACATCGCTTTGTAATCATGTTTGGCTTCGTTGATGTATTTGTTAGCACCGTTCGTTCCGTTCTGTTTGCGTCTCTGATGAGATTTTTTTTCCATATGCCTCGATAAAAACCCTACAGAAGAAGAAATTTCACAAATAGGTCTATTAAAATTCGATTAAACGTTCATTACAATTTTTATTAAATTTTTTCAATACAATTTATATACAATTTCATGTAAAAACAAGTTTACTTTTATTCAAATTATGAAATATTTAGAAAAATGAGAAAAATAAATTTCAAATTACAACTTTACAACTTTCGTAGGGAAACTACCTACAAGAAATTAACTTGCATACGGTGTTTTGCTTTAAGTGAACAAGCTGTAGACAAACTTAAATCCAAGCTTAATCGAACAGGTTCGAGCAGAGAGTTCGATCGTAAAAATTTCATCTCCCCTTAGAAGGGTATTTACCCTTAATCGATACATTAACCCCGTTCTCTCGTAAAAATCACCAGTAGATGCACGTACGGGTAGGTACAGGTCGTTCGAACTAACTACTAAGTTGGGATAAAAGAGAAAAGAGGTCCTACAATGCCCTTCTCCGGCTGTGTCCACTTCTACTTCGCCCTAACAAAGTTTCCAAGTTAAACAAGAACCATAAAGCTGAGCCAGAATTACGATGAAATTTTGGAAAAGCCAAATCCAACTTTAAAATACGTCGAATTGAAACGGAAACTGTATTAACTAACTAGTAAGTTAAAATTGACGAGGGCAAGATAAGGAAAAATTATCTTCGAGTAGCTACTATTAAAAGTTTTCATCAACTTTGAAAATTTTTTTAATTTTCTTGATAACTTTTAAAATAAAACAGTCTTTCTGAACAAAAACCAGAATCTTTTAGCTTTGATTTAGAATAAAAATCAGCCCTCAATTCTTAAAATCAAATTTTTTAAGAATTTTTTAAAGTAGATTGATTTTTTCATGTAATTTTAAAAAAATTTTATCAACATTGATTTTTTTTTTAATTTTTTTGATAACACTCAGGTTAAAATGGTCTTTTTTAGTAAAAATTAGAATCTTTTTGCTTCGATTTAGAATGTAAATTAGGTCTTAAAAACCATAAAGCTGGTTCAGAATTAGGATTTAATGAATTTTAAAAGTTGATTAATTTTTTGACAGTTAGGTTAAAACCGTCAAAGAATTTTAGCAACTTTGAAAATTTTTTTAAATTTTTTGGTAATATTTAAAACAAAACGATTTCTTAAAATAAAAACTAGAATGTTTTAAGTTTCATTTGGAAAAAAAATCAGATCAAAATCTTTAAAAATCGATTTTTTACGAATTTTTAAAGTTAAACGATTTTTTAAATTGATAAGAAAATTTGTCAACTATGAAAATTTTTTAAATTTTTTTGACAACATGTACAACAAATAGGTCTGTTTTAATTAAAACTAGAATGTTTTAAGCTTCATTTAGAAATAAAATCAGATTAAAATCTTTAAAAATTGATTTTTTACGAATTTTTAAAGTTAAACGATTTTTTAAATTGATAAAAAATTTTTGCCAGCTATGAAAATCTTTTTAAATTTTTTGTTAATATTTAGAACAAAACGGTATTTTTTATATAAAACTAGAATGTTTTAAGTTTCGTTTAGGAAAAAAATTCTTTCAAAATTTTCAAAAATCGATTTTTGATGAATTTTTAAAGTTGATCGATTTTTTTTACTTGAAAAAAATTTTTGCCAACTTTGAAAATTTTTTAATTTTTTTTGGTAACATTTTAAATTAATCGCCTTTTTTGAATTAAAACTAGAATGTTTTAAGATTCATTTAGAAAAAAAACCTTCTCAAAATTTTTAAAAATCGATTTTTGATGAATTTTTAAAGTTAAACGATTTTTTAAATTGATAAAAATTTTTGCCAGCTATGAAAATCTTTTTAATTTTTTTGATAATATTTAGAACAAAACGGTATTTTTTATATAAAACTAGAATGTTTTAAGTTTCGTTTAGGAAAAAAATTCTTTCAAAATGTTCAAAAATCGATTTTTTACGAATTTTTAAAGTTGATCAATTTTTTTACAGTTAGGTTAAAACTGTCAAAGAATTTTACCAACTTTGAAAAATTTTTTAAATTTTTTGGTAATATTTAAAACAAAACGATTTTTTAAAATAAAAACTAGAATATTTTAAGTTTCATTTGGAAAAAAAATCAGATCAAAATCTTTAAAAATCGATTTTTTACGAATTTTTAAAGTTAAACGATTTTTTAAATTGATAAGAAAATTTGTCAACTATGAAAATTTTTTAAATTTTTTTGACAACATGTACAACAAATAGGTCTTTTTTTAATTAAAACTAGAATGTTTTAAGCTTCATTTAGAAATAAAATCAGATCAAAATCTTTAAAAATTGATTTTTTACGAATTTTTAAAGTTAAACGATTTTTTAAATTGATAAAAATTTTTGCCAGCTATGAAAATCTTTTTAATTTTTTTGATAATATTTAGAACAAAACGGTATTTTTTATATAAAACTAGAACGTTTTAAGTTTCGTTTAGGAAAAAAATTCTTTCAAAATTTTCAAAAATCGATTTTTGATGAATTTTTAAAGTTGATCGATTTTTTTTACTTGAAAAAAATTTTTACCAACTTTGAAAATTTTTTAATTTTTTTTGGTAACATTTTAAATTAATCGCCTTTTTTGAATTAAAACTAGAATGTTTTAAGATTCATTTAGAAAAAAAAATCTTCTCAAAATTTTTAAAAATCGATTTTTGATGAATTTTTAAAGTTAAACGATTTTTTAAATTGATAAAAATTTTTGCCAGCTATGAAAATCTTTTTAATTTTTTTGATAATATTTAGAACAAAACGGTATTTTTTATATAAAACTAGAATGTTTTAAGTTTCGTTTAGGAAAAAAATTCTTTCAAAATTTTCAAAAATCGATTTTTTGCGAATTTTTAAAGTTGATCAATTTTTTTACAGTTAGGTTAAAACTGTCACAAATTTTTACCAACTTTAAAATTCTTTTTTAATTAAAACTAGAATGTTTTAAGTTTCATTTAGAAAAAAAATCAGATCAAAATCTTTAAAAATCGATTTTTTACGAAATTCTAAAGTTAAACGATTTTTTTAATTTATAAAAATTTTGGTCAAGTATAAAAATTTTTTAAATTTTTTTGACAACATTTAGAACAAATCGGTCTTTTTTAGTTAAAACTAGAATGTTTTATGTATCATTTAGAAAAAAAATCAAATCATAATCTTTAAAACTCAATTTTTTATGAATTTTTAAGGATTGACTAGTTGGTCTTAAAAACCATAAAGCTGGTTCAGAATTAGGATGAAATTTTGGAAGAGCGACCTTTAAAATAGTCGAATTGAAACGAAAACTTTACTAACTAATAAAAGTAAGATAAAATTGACGAGAACAAGATAAGGGCAATTACCTTCGCGATCATCAACGTCAAGTAAATCGATCGTTGTATCTCTTTTAATGGTCGCACGCAATCCGTTTTCAATCCAACGGAGTCCATCCATCAATTAGAGGTCTTAATGGTAAACACGCAGATTCGACTGGTTGTTAATACATTCTCATCTCACGAATCCCCTTCAAGTGGGGTTCGGTTCGTCGAACCCCCGTTCGAATGACGCTTACTGATTTCGAAACACCGGTTGGTATATTGCATGTTTCGGGCAATTGAGCAGTGCTAAAAATCACAGTTCGACCAAGCCCCAGCTTCTGCAACTGCTATTCGATGTAGACAAATGTGCGGGAATCGCTTTCGATCCCATTCCCGTCAATGTTCGGTTTCGACGTTGATAGAAACACGTTTGTCTTCTACTACACGTAAATAACTAAATTTACTACGTTAACTTTGGTGGTATTTTTTTTAGATTATTAAATTTTTTTTTAGATTATTAAATTTTTTTTAGTTTATTAAATTTTTAGATTTTTAAATTTTTTTTTAGTTTATTAAATTTTTGGGTTTTTAAATTTTTAGTAGGTTTTTAAATTAGCGATATGAATTTAGTTGATTTAGTTTCTGTCGTTGTGAGTTTTCTACGGAACTCGATAAATTCCGTCGGCAGTTCGCAATATCATGATCGGAGTGAGACCGTTTCAGTTGCAAAATTTAATATCGGCCAACGTCGGTACCTTTATGCTAGCGCCTCCTGCAGGCGCGTATGACAAATGCGCGCGCCTCCAACTCTAATGCATTATGCATCCAAACTCGGTGGGGATTCCCCCGTTTCTAGGATAAAGTGCAAAAGAAAAACTGTAACCTCTTGCTGTGAAAGGGAATACGTTAAAAAGTATTTCCGGTTTACTCATGAATTTATCCACGCTATAAAATAACAACTACTTAGAAAAATTTAGGGGAAGATTTCCCATAAGTGAGGGAATTTTTCAAGAACTGATTTTTTGATAAAAATTATGAAGAGTGTTTTTAAATGACTTTAACCTCTCTGAAGAACTCTTAGGAATTCATTCTTTATATGATAGCAAGTGTTATTTAGAATTTATGTCCAGCATGATTTTCCACCAGTCAAAAAAAAAAAAGAAATAAATTTCAAAAAGTGATTTTTGATCAAAAATTATGGGAAATTTTTTTATATGACATCTATGAAACTTTAGATTTCTTGCGAAGTTTCAATACTAAAATAGCAATTATTTAGAAAATTCTTCACGATGATTCCCTACAAATGAGACAAGTTTCTAGAAGGCTTGATTAGAAGTTGTGTTGGATTTTTTATATGAATCACATAATACTTTAAATTTTCAGGGGAGCTTCCACACTAAAATAGCAACTAAGAAAATTTTTCAGGATGATTTTCCATAAATTGGATAAATTTCGGGAAATGATTTTTGATCAATAATCTTGGAGAATATTTTATATAAATTATATAAGACTTTAAAATTCCGAGGAAGCTTCCACATTGAACTAGGAACTTAGAAAACTACTTGGCAAATGCTTCAGGAGGATTTTCCATAAATGGGATAAATTTCTGGAAGTGATTTTTAATCAAAAATCATGAAGATTTTTTCATATGAATCATATGAGATTTGAAATTTCCGAGGAAGCTTCCACATTGAACTAGGGACTTAGAAAACTACTTGGCAAATGCTTCAGGAGGATTTTCCATAAATGGGATAAATTTCTGGAAGTGATTTTTGATCAAAAATCAGGGAGAATTTTTCATATGAATCACATGAGATTTGAAATTTCCGAGGAAGCTTCCACATTGAACTAGGAACTTAGAAAACTACTTGGCAAATGCTTCAGGAGGATTTTCCATAAATGGGATACATTTCTGGAAGTGATTTTTGATCAAAAATCAGGGAGAATTTTTCATATGAATCACATGAGATTTGAAATTTCCGAGGAAGCTTCCACATTGAACTAGGAACTTAGAAAACTACTTGGCAAATGCTTCAGGAGGATTTTCCATAAATGGGATACATTTCTGGAAGGGATTATTGATTAATAATTTTGGAGGATATTTTATATAAATTATATAAGACTTTAAAATTCCGAGGAAGCTTCCACATTGAACTAGGAACTTAGAAAACTACTTGGCAAATGCTTCAGGAGGATTTTCCATAAATGGGATAAATTTCTGGAAGTGATTTTTGATCAAAAATCATGAAGATTTTTTCCTATGAATCATATGAGATTTGAAATTTCCGAGGAAGCTTTCATATTGAACTAGGAACTTAGAAAACTACTTGGCAAATGCTTCAGTAGGATTTTCCATAAATGGGATAAATTTCTGGAAGTGATTTTTGATCAAAAATCATGAAGATTTCTTCATATGAATCATATGAGATTTGAAATTTCCGAAGAAGCTTCCACATTGAACTAGGAACTTAGAAAACTACTTGGCAAATGCTTCAGGAGGATTTTCCATAAATGGGCTAAATTTCTGGAAGTGATTCTTGATCAAAATTATGGAGAATTTTTTATATGAATCATATGAGATTTTAAATATCCGATAAAGCTTCCACGTTAAAATAGGAACTTGAAAATCTACTTAGAAAATGTTTCATGATGATTTTCCATAAATTAGATACATTTCTGGAAATGATTTTTGATCAATAATCATGGAGGATATTTTATATAAATCATATGAGACTTTAAATTTCCGAGGAAGCTTCCACATTGAACTAGGAAATTAGAAAACTACTTGGCAAATGCTTCAAGAGGATTTTCCATAAATGGGATACATTTCTGGAAGGGATTTTTGATCAAAAATCTTGGAGGATATTTTATATAAATCATATAAGACTTTAAAATTCCGAGGAAGCTTCCACATTGAACTAGGAACTTAGAAAACTACTTGGCAAATGCTTCAGGAGGGTTTTCCATAAATGGGATAAATTTCTGGAAGTGATTTTTGAACAAAAATCATCAAGATTTTTTCATATGAATCATATGAGATTTGAAATTTCCGAGGAAGCTTCCACATTGAACTAGAAACTTAGAAAACTACTTGGCAAATGCTTCAGGAGGATTTTCCATAAATGGGATACATTTCTGGAAGAGATTTTTGATCAAAAATCTTGGAGGATATTTTATATAAATCATATGAGACTTTAAATTTCCGAGGAAGCTTTCATATTGAACTAGGAACTTCGAAAACTACTTGGCAAATGCTTCTGGAGGATTTTTCATAAATGGGATAAATTTCTGGAAGTGATTTTTGATCAAAAATCTTAGAGGATATTTTATATAAATCATATGAGACTTTAAATTTCCGAGGAAGCTTCCACATTGAACTAGGAACTTAGAAAACTACTTGGAAAATGCTTCTGGAGGATTTTCCATAAATGGGATAAATTTCTGGAAGTGATTTTTGATCAAAAATCATGGAGGATATTTTATATAAATCATATGAGACTTTAAATTTCCGAAGAAGCTTTCATATTGAACTAGGAACTTAGAAAACTACTTGGCAAATGCTTCATGATGATTTTCCATAAATTAGATACATTTCTGGAAATGATTTTTGATCAAAAATCATGGAGGATTTTTTATATGAATCACATGAGACTTTAAATTTTCGAGGAAGCTTCCTCACTGAAATAGCAACTTAAAAATCTACTTAGGAAATGTTTCAGGATGATTTTCCATAAATTAGACAAATTTCTAGAAATGGTTTTTGATCAAAAATTATGGAGAATTTTTTATATGAGACATATGAGTTTTTAAATATCCGAGAAAGCTTCCACGTTAAAATAGGAACTTGAAAATCTACTTAGAAAATGTTTCATGATGATTTTCCATAAATTGGAAAATTTTCTGGAAACGATTCTTGATCAAAAATTATGGAGGATGTTTTATATGAATCACATGAGTTTAAAGTTCCAAGGAAGCTTCCACACTGAAATAGCAACTTAACAATTTACTTAGGAAATGTTTCAGGATGATTTTCCATAAATTAGACAAATTTCTAGAAATGATTTTTGATCAAAAATCATGGAGAATTTTTTATATGAATCATATGAGATTTTAAATATCCGAGAAATTGGAAAAATTTCTGGAAACGATTCTTAAAGAAACCAGTATACTGGTCGATTTAGCACTCTTATTCTATAAATAAATCCTTAACTCTTATCACTCTAAAAGAAATTAAAATTTTTTATCTACTATCCTTGCCAAAAGTCAAGTTAGTCATTTTTTGGATGCTAGTACTTCAAAAGTTTTTGTCGAAAAAAATCGGGGTAAAGACAGTCATAATCGGTGATCATTTCTGTGTAATACACTCAAAATTCAAAATTAGTAGTAGGTCCTGTGGTTTAGGAAATATCGCGAGGTAAATGAAGAATTGGATGGATTTTTTGACCAGTCCGGAGAGAACATAAACTTTGAGAATTTTTTCCTCAGAAACCGATGAAGTAAAAAAATTGAGATCTTTTGTGGTGGGTAGCCTCATCTGTTTATTATGCGTGGTACTCCTTTTTTTTTAAAAATTCCATCAATTTTCGCTCTCCTCAAGATTTTCTTCAATCCTCAAGAGATTCTCAAAATCGACTACTTCTGGGATCGAATAGTTATAGTAAATAGATGAGGATATAACCTAACCTACAAAAAGTCCCAATTTTTTTTCTTCAGCGGTTTTTGAAAAAAAAAAAAAAATCCCAAAGTTTGACCGATTAAAAACCGGTCCTTTTTAATTGCTGATATTTCCTAAACTTGACTAAGGATTTTATGTTTTGACTATGTTACTCAGAAATGATTACCAATCATGCAAGTCTTTACTCCGATTTTTTCAACGAACATTTTTTGATTGTGAGTATGAGCATCTGAAATTTCACAGACATGAATTTTGGTATCGATAGTAGTACATTGTAGTGAAGTGATTTTGAAGATGGATGATTCATTGTTAAGGTTAAAGTATTCAAATTCAAATTTAAGTTTAGATCTAAATAAACAAAAATAAAAATTATTAATTGGGTTCGTTAGGTGAAAAATGAAAAAAATTAAAAGAGGGGAAATTTGAAAAGGCCGACAAAAAAATTAAACGCTCAGGCAATTTGAGGACAAACAAGTGTTCTCGAAAGTCAAACAGCCGGGACGACGGCGAACCTGAATCAGCTAAAAGTTTCCATTGAACGCTAACGGCTGTCATACTTTTCCGTGCCTACCGCGCCTGAAGGGTTGGCATTGTCGACTTTTTTAATCCCTTTCAGCAAAAGGGTCACGTAGCTTCGGTTCTCGTTCCAGTTCTGTAATAACTGTTGGCTTTACTAATGGATAAATACCTTTTTAATATCGACTGGTGGTTAGTTTTCCTTTTCGTACTTTAAAATTATTTTTAATATCCTTTTTTCATATCGACCTATATTAATCCTCAGTACTACTTTGACATTTCTTTCCAAGCTCTTTCATTTGAGGAGAAAATTCCGAGAAATTGAAATATTTGAGTAATTGAAGTTTTATAACAAAGGATTATTTTTTAATTTTTTTTAACTTTATTCTTAACCACGATGCAACTTAAATGAATTATACAAACTACACTATATTTTTTGGAATTATCAATTTTTGAGGTTAGATAGTAAAAACGTAAGAGTTAAAAAAAATCTCATTTAAAAACGTTGTAATAAATCACTTAGGTTTTTATGTTGTTTTAAAAAGGAAAGTTTAGTTTACTTTTAATTACAGTTTTTTTCTTAAGTTCCATAAAATAAGGTTGTAACGATTTTTTAAATGTACATAATTTTTAAATTTGGTTTAATCCTCCCGACTTACCCTGAATAAATTACATGTAAATGTACTATAAGACGACCTCAAGCCACACCATGGAGAGAAGGATACAAGAGCGCGGTTCCTCCCCTTAACTTTACCGAGTAGGCCCGAGTGGAATATAGTGGAAGGGAGGACCGGAGTATCAAGCGGCCCTCCCTTCCACTCAAAAACTAAAGCAACTAGGGAAAAATGTTTTAAATAAGAATTATTCCACATTCGATTGCAAACATATTTTGTCATAAAAATTTTTTCGTACAATTGATATTTATGGAGTTGTAGCCTAATAACTAGAACAACCCCAAAACATACCTCAACTTTGGCTTCCTCTAACTCTAAAACTAAGCCAGTTAGCGAAAAATATTTTAAACAAAAGTTATTCCTTATTCGACTGCGAACATCTTTTGTTATAACTTCTTTTTTCATATAATCGATATTTATGGAGGTATAGTCCAAAAATTGGAACAACATCAAAACGGCATACCACAACTTTCGCTTCCTCTAACTCAAAAACTAAAGCAGCTAGGGAAAAATGTTTTAAATAAGAATTATTCCATATTCGATTGCAAACATATTTTGTCATAAAATATTTTTCGTACAATTGATATTTATGGAGTTGTAGCCTAATAACTAGAACAACCCCAAAACGTCATACCTCAACTTTGACTCCCTCTAACTCTAAAATTAAGCCAGTTAGCGAAAAATATTTTAAATAAAAGTTATTCCTTATTCGACTGCGAACATCTTTTGTTATAACTACTTTTTCATATAATCGATATTTATGGAGGTATAGTCCAAAAATTGGAACAACATCAAAACGGCATACCTCAACTTTGGCTTCCTCTAACTCAAAAACTAAAGCAGCTAGGGAAAAATGTTTTAAATAAGAGTTATTCCACATTCGATCGCAAGCATATTTTGTCATAAAATTTTTTTCGTACAATTGATATTTATGGAGTTGTAGCCTAATAACTAGAACAACCCCAAAACGACATACCTCAACTTTGGCTTCCTCTAACTCTAAAATTAAGCCCGTTAGAGAAAAATATTTTAAATAAAAGTTATTCCTTATTCGACTGCGAACATCTTTTGTTATAACTTTTTTTCATATAATCGATATTTATGGAGGTATAGTCAAAAATTGGAACAACCCCAAAACGGCGTACCACAACCTTGACTCCCTCTAACTCAAAAACTAAAGCAGCTAGGGAAAAATGTTTTAAATAAGAGTTATTCCACATTCGATTACAAACATATTTTGTAATAAAAATTTTTTCGTACAATATTTATGGAGTTGTAGCCTAATAACTGGAACAACCCTAAGACGGCATACCTCAACTTTGGCTTCCTCTAACTCTAAAATTAAGCCAGTTAGCGAAAAATATTTTAAATAAAAGTTATTCCTCATTCGACTGCGAACATCTCTTGTTATAACTTTTTTTTTCATATAATCGATATTTACGGATGTATAGTCAAAAATTGGAACAACCCCAAAACGGCATACCACAACTTTGACCCCCTCTAACTCAAAAACTAAGTGAGTTAGCGAAAAATCTTTTTCCTCAGAAGAGAAAATGTAACTTAATGTCCTTAATTGTAGATTTTAAGCTTTCTAAAAATAAGGCTAGGTTTTAAAAGCGGAATTTTCTGTTAATTACATTAAACTTGGATGTTTAATAGTTACAACTTTATTATAATATAATTTAAGAAACGACTTTCGCTTTAAACTAAAGCTAAAAGATTCCATTTTAAGATAAAGCATCTAAATTTGGATTGTAATCGTCACAAGAATTTAAAAAAATTCTTAAATACATCCATGTTTTTAAGAAAACCTAACTTCTAAAGATATAGAGATGTTTAAAAAATCACTTTAAATTTATTTATAGGAATTTAGAAATGATTTATGGTTTAAATTAAAGCTAAAATATTCTGTTTTAAGAAAAAATATCCAAATTTGTTCCATAATTAAGATAAGAATTTTGAGAAATTTTTAAAGTCTAATCTAACCTCTAAAAAATTTGTCAATTTAGAAATAATCACTACTGCTTTATTTGTGGGATTTAAGATTTAAACACGGCTTTTGTGTTGATTTAAACCTAAAAGATTCTATTTTAGGATAAAATATCTAAATTTGAATCAAGATTGACACAGAAATTTAAAAAAATTCTTGAAACAACGATATTTTTAAGAAAACTTCTACAAATTTCCACAAGTTTAAAAAAATCACTACAAATTTATTTATAAGAGTTGAGAAACGAACACCAGTTTAATTTAAAGCTAAAATATTCTATTTTAAAATAAAGTATCAAAATTTGTATCATAACCGAAATAAGAATAAAAAGAAAATTTTTTAAAGTTTACTTAACCTCTAAAAAATTAGTCAATTTGGAGAAATAACTATTGCTTTATTTTTTATGATCTAGGGATCGACTTTTGTGTTGAATTAAACCAAAAAGGTTCTATTTTAGGATAGAATATCCAAATTTGAACACAAAATCATTATAAATTTATTTATAAAAATGGTTTTTGGGTCTAATTGAAGTTAAAAGATTTTATTTTAAGATAAAACGTTCAAATTTGTTTTAATTATTAAATCATAATCAAAAATAAAAAAAAAAAAATTATAGACCAACCTTTAAAAAATTTACCAAAAAAATTGCTGCAAATTTATTTATAGAAATTCATTTTTTTTTTTCGTTCAGTGAAAAATTGAATGTAATTTGTTATAAATCAATCATTAACACAGATTTAATTTTTTGACCGGAGTATCAAGCGGCCCTCCCTTTCACTGTACTCCACTCGGGCTTACTCGGTAAAGTTACGGGGAGGAACCGCGATTTTGCATCCTTCTCTGCATGGTGTGGCTTGAGTTCGTCTTATAGTATATTCAGGAAAAATATCCCAACTCAATAATCTACATACTCTGTGTTCTGATATATTACAATTTTGATAATCATATTATCTAGAAACTTTATCGAAATATCCAGTGTATAATCCATAAATGGATTAACTCCCTAGTGTTTTGCATCGAACGGTGGTGTATCCAACGTTGATAATCGAAAACGAATAAATTTATTCGCGCGCATTTATTGGGTTTGGCTCTCCCCGGCAGAGATCCAGGGTTAAAGGCATTAGCAATTTTATGAGATTGCGATCAAATCGCAATATTGTATACAACGTTTGGTGGCTGCGTAGCTTTTCGCGGCGTTACACTAAAATCGATATTCAGGATCACGGTTGGTCTCTAGGTCTCAGTTCCAATTTCGCGCCGACTTCAACGATTTATTACCTTGCCATCGTTTAGCCGCTGACGCCGAGCTGTTTTGCACCGTTCTGCTTATCACCGTAGGCTTATGGACCGAAAATTTATACCACCGTCTCGACTCCAGGGGGTGGTTTCCCAATTCCAAACACTCGGCTTACCGGTTCTCGGTCCTCGAGAGTATCCGCGTTATTGTTTCCCTTTTTTTCCGTTCCTCTTCGCCACACTGATTTAATCTGTCCGGAAAACCCCTGAAATTTGATTTTGTGAGGTCAAGTACACGCTTAGTATTAAGATTTCGAATCGGAAAGAAAGGAAAAAGGTGATCCTCGGCTACGGATTCGTTTCTCTCCTTTCGACGTCTTTAATCCTCATGCATTTTCATTGTGTGTGTTTGGAGGGTTACCGAAGGAAGGCGAAACGTGTTCCGAATTACTCGATTTCGATGGTGAACACTAAATTGGAAACGCGTAAATATAAATTGACCTTTTTTTTCTGTTCAGATGAAATGTATTTATTTATTTTAGAAAATCTTCTATCTCTAAGGTATTTTTTTTTTACTCTTCTATAAATTTTTTTTCTTCTATAAATTTTTTCTTTCTATAAATTTTTTCTTTCTATAAATTTTTTCTTTCTATAAATTTTTTCTCTCTATAAATTTTTTCTTTCTATAATTTTTTTTCTTCTATAAATTTTTTCTTTCTATAAATTTTTTTTTCTTCTATAATTTTTTTTTACTTCTATAAAAAAACTCAATTCATAAAAAAGAATAAAAAAAAAAATGAAATCTGTAATAAAACATAAAGACGATCGGTATGTAGTAGGAGAATGAAATGTAGGTCATTTGCATTTATTTATGCCGTTCACATGTATTCGGGAGTTGGGTTGAGTTGGGCAGCCGTTAGTAAATCAAAGGGAGAAAGAGAATTCGCATAACGTCGATTTGAAAGCTCTGCCCGAGCTGATTTTCAGCATACTCGTTCGCTTCGATGAGTTGTATTTCTTTTTTTTAGGTTCCTTTTTTTTTATTTCGCACTGGCCTCCATCAAACTTGATGAATTACGGTGGTGTGCGGGAATGGAGTTTTACAGTATCAGCTTTTAGTGAAACGCGCACTGACCAAGTGATTTTACGACTTTCCCGCTAAACAAAAAAAAAATTAAATCTGTGTTAATGATTGATTTATAACAAATTACTTTCATTTTTTCAAGAACGAACAAAAATCTAAATTTTTGAAATAAATTTATAGGGATTTTTTTTTTATTTGTCATTTTTTAAAGGTTGGTCTTTAATTTCCTTAACTTTTGATTCTGAACTAATAATTAAAACAAATTTGGTCAATATATAATAAATTTGTAAAAATTCCACCAAAGCTACTAAATTTTTTAATAATTTCACCAAAAACATAAAATTTGTAAAAATTCCACCAAAGCTATCAAAATTTTTAACAATTCCACCAAAAACTTGCTGAATTTAAAAAAAAATATACTAAAATTAAGATTAATTTCGTCAAGAATTGATTAGATTCTTAAAAATTTCACAAAAATAAAAAAGTAATAACAAAAATTCCACAAAAGTTAGTTAAATTGAATATAATTTCACCAAAAATTATTAAATCTGGAGACAATTCTACTAAAAACTTAGTGATTTTTTTTTAAATTCCACACAAAATCAATAAAATTGGTAAAAATTCAAAACTTACTATATTCGTAAAAATTCCACCAAAGTTACCAACATTTTTAACAATTCCACCAAAAACGTACTAAATTTTTTCAATTTTCCACCAAAGCTACAAAAATGTTGAATAATTCCACCAAAAACTTACTGATTTTTAAAAAATACCACCAAAAACCTACCAAATTCATAAAAATTCTAATAAAATTACCAATATTTTTAACAATTCCACCAAAAATGATTAAAGTTAATAAAAATTCCATCAAAGTTATCAACTTTTTTAACAATTCCATCAAAACATGCTGAATTTTATAAAAATTCCACCAAAAATTAATAAAATTGGAAAATTTTCACTAAAAACTTACTAAATTCGTAAAAATTCCATAAAAAACACTGAACTTTTTAAAAATTCCATCAAAAATGAATAAAATTCGCAAAAATTCCACCAATGTTATCAAAACTTTTGATAATTCCACCAAAAACATACTGAATTTTTTAAAAATTCCACCAAAAATTAGTACAATTTGCAAAAATTCCACCAAAAACTTACTAAATTCATAAGAATTTTACCAAAAACACTGAATTTTTTTTATTCCACCAGAAATGAATAAAATTCCCAAAAATTCCATCGACGTTATCAAAATTTTTGATAATTCCACCAAAAACATACCGAATTTTTTAAAAATTCCACCAAAAACTTACTAAATTCATAAGAATTTTACCAAAAACACTGAATTTTTTTAAAATTCCACCAGAAATGAATAAAATTCGCAAAAATTCCACCAAAGCTATTAAAATATTTAACAACTACACCCAAAGCTTAGTGAATTTTCTTTATTCCACCAAAAACTTACAAAAATTTTTTAAAAATTCCACTAAAATGGCCAAATTCTTTTAAAATTCCACTAAAGATCAATCAAATTAGAAACAATTTCTTTAAAAATTAACTAAAACCTTGAAAATTCTATCAAAAACTTACTGTGTCGATTATTATCTAAATCTGGATGTTTCATCTTAAAATAGAATCTTTCAAGTTTATTTCGACATAAAACTAGTTTTTTAAATTCTAAAAATAAGGCAACAGTCATTATTTCTAAATTGACAAATTTTTTAGAGGTTAGGTTAGACTTTAAAAATTCCACAAAATTCTTATTTTAACTATGGAACAAATTTGGATATTTTTTCTTAAAATAGAATATATTAGCTTTAATTTAAACCATAAATCATTTCTAAATTCCTATAAATAAATTTGTAGTGATTTTTTTAAACATCTCCATATCTTTAGAAGTTAGGTTTTCTTAAAAACATGGATGTATTTAAGAATTTTTAAAAATTCTTGTGACGATTACGATCCAAATTTAGATGCTTTATCTTAAAATGGAATCTTTTAGCTTTAGTTTAAAGCGAAAGTCGTTTCTTAAATTATATTATAAAAAAGTTGTAACTATTAAACATCCAAGTTTAATGTAATTAACAGAAAATTCCGCTTTTAAAACCTAGCCTTATTTTTAGAAAGCTTAAATTTTACAATTAAGGACTTTAAGTTACATTTTCTCTTCTGAGGAAAAAGATTTTTCACTAACTCACTTAGTTTTTGAGTTAGAGGGAGCCAAAGTTGAGGTATGCCGTTTTGGGGTTGTTCCAGCTTTTGGACTATACCTCCATAAATATCGATTATATGAAAAAAAAAGTTATAACGAAAGGTGTTCGCAGTCGAATAAGGAATAACTTTTATTTAAAATATTTTTCGCTAACTGGCTTAATTTTTAGAGTTAGAGGGAGTCAAAGTTGAGTTATGACGTTTTGGGGTTGTTCTAGTTATTAGGCTACAACTCCATAAATATCAATTGTACGAAAAAATTTTTATGATAAAATATGTTTGCAATCGAATGTGGAATAACTCTTATTTAAAACATTTTTCCCTAGCTGCTTTAGCTTTTGAGTTAGAGGAAGCCAAAGTTTAGGTATGTCGTTTTGGGGTTGTTCCAATTTTTGGTCTATACCTCCATAAATATCGATTATATGAAAAAAAAGTTATAACAAAAGATGTTCGCAGTCGAATAAGGAATAACTTTTATTTAAAATATTTTTCCCTAGCTGGCTTAATTTTAGAGTTAGAGGAAGCCAAAGTTGAGGTATGCCGTTTTGGGGTTGTTCTAGTTATTAGGCTACAACTCCATAAATATCAATTGTACGAAAAAATTTTTATGACAAAATATGTTTGCAATCGAATGTGGAATAACTCTTATTTAAAACATTTTCCCGTAGCTGCTTTAGTTTTTGAGTTAGAGGAAGCCACAGTTGAGGTATGCCGTTTTGATGTTGTTCCAAGTTTTGAACTATACCTCCATAAATATCGATTATATGAAAAAAAAGTTATAACAAAAGATGTTCGCAGTCGAATAAGGAATAACTTTTATTTAAAATATTTTTCTCTAACTTGCTTAATTTTAGAGTTAGAGGAAGCCAAAGTTGAGGTATGACGTTTTAGGGTTGTTCTAGTTATTAGGCTACAACTCAATAAATATCAATTGTACGAAAAAATTTTTATGACAAAATATGTTTGCAATCGAATGTGAAATAACTCTTATTTAAAACATTTTTCCCTAGCTGCTTTAGCTTTTGAGTTAGAGGAAGCCAAAGTTGAGGTATGCCGTTTTGATTTTGTTCCAATTTTTGAACTATACCTCCACAAACATCGATTATATGAAAAAAAAGTTATAACGAAAGATGTTCGCAGTCGAATAAGGAATAACTTTTATTTAAAATATGTTTCTCTAACTGGCTTAATTTTAGAGTTAGAGGGAGTCAAAGTTGAGGTATGACGTTTTGGAGTTGTTCCAGTTATTAGGCTACAACTCCATAAATATCAATTGTACGAAAAAAATTTTATAACAAAATATGTTTAAAATCGAATGTGGAATAACTCTTATTTAAAATATTTCTCCCTATCTGCTTTAGTTTTTGAGTTAGAGGAAGCCAAAGTTGAGGTATGCCGCTTTGATGTTGTTCCAATTTTTGAACTATACCTCCATAAATATCGATTATATGAAAAAAAAAAGTTATAACAAAAGATGTTCGCAGTCGAATAGGGAATAACTCTTATTTAAAATATTTTTCTCTAACTGGCTTAATTTTAGAGTTATAGGAAGCCAAAGTTGAGGTATGACGTTTTGGGGTTCTAGTTATTAGGCTTCTAGTTATTAGGCTACAATTCCATAAATATCAATTGTACGAAAAAATTTTAATAACAAAATATGTTTGCAATCGAATGTGGAATAACTCTTATTTAAAATATTTTTCCCTAGCTGCTTTAGTTTTTGAGTTAGAGGAAGTCAAAGTTGAGGTATGCCGTTTTGATGTTGTTCCAGCTTTTGGGCTATAACTCCATAAATGTCGACTGTACAAAAAAATGTTTATAAGAAAATATGTTCGTAGTCAAATACGAAATAACTTTTATTTGAAACATTTTTCGTCAACTTGCTTAGTTTTTGAGTTAGAGAAAGCCAAAGTTAATGTATGCCGTTTTGATATGAATTTTTAAAACTTGACCAATTAGTAGATTGTAGTTTCGTTTCTGTAGAAAAAACTAAAATTCGTAGAAAATTCATTTCTGGTGAAAATAAAGATTGAGTTTTCATCTAAATCCTGATAAAATTTCTAATCTTTAGAATAATTAGTTTCTTAGAAATGAATTTTTCAAAATTGACTAGTCCTATCAATAAAGCAATAGTTTTTAAAATTTACTAATTTTTAGAGGTTATGTTAGTTTTTAAAAATTGGCCAACATTTTTATTTTAATTATGATATAAATTTAGATATTTTTTCTTAAAATAGAATATTTTAGCTTTAATTTAAGACATAAATCATTTCTCAAATCCTATAAATAAATTTGTAGTGATTTTTTAAATGTGTCGAAATTTTTAGAAGTTAGGTTTTCTTAAAGATATAGATATCTTTAAGATTTTTTTTTTAATTCCTGTATCCATTTTGATCTAAATTTGGATATTTTATCCTAAAATAGAATCTTTTAGGTTTAACTCAACATAAAAATCGTATCTTAAATCCTACAAATAAAGCAGTAATAATTTTTTAAAGTTCACAATTTTTTTTAGAAATTTAGTCTTTAAATTTTTTTTTAAATTTTTATTTCGATTACGAAATAAATACAAAATTTTATTTTTAAATAAAGTATTTTATCAATCGATATTATATAAATTATTATTAAGTAAGATATTTAATACACTTCTCAAGATAAGATTAATGACGAAGCAAATTCAAGTCTAGGGTCAATTATCGATAACATATTTAAAATTTTTATAATGATAAAAAGGTTGTATTGTATTGTTTTATTTAAAAATTCCTCTTCAAATAGATAACTTTGAAAACAAGTACCACAACGAACATTCAATTCAAATGTAACGAATACCACGCGTATTCATAAAAGAGTGAACTAAATAGGTTGGATAACCAACGTTTTAATTATTAACATTTTCCTTTTATCGAATCGAATCGAACGCTGACCGTAAAATATTAATTTGCGAACGGCTAATATTGATTTAATATGTTACAAATTTGCCAATTAAATAAAAACTAATTACATACAACTTTATATAACCGTGAAATAAAACGAAATTAATTAATTAAAATTTGTGAAAAATATTTTATTTTTTATGTATCACAAAAGGTATAAATACAATTATCTAAAGTAATTATTTTTTGAAATGAGTACATTTTTATGAAATGAGTACTTTACAGTTTAGCTTCGGCTTGAAGTAGAGGTCCCAACTTTTGAGCCAACATGATGTTACCAGTAACCTTCAGTTTTCCCTTGAGGAAAGCGGCTTGTGGGTTGAGTTTTCCACTAGCCATTTCGACGAAGTCTTCATCGGAAACTTGGACGGTGGTTTGTACTTGAACTCCTGCTTGAGCTGGTCCTTCATAGACTTTAGCGTTCTTCAAATCCATAATCCATTCTTTTACGACTTTTCCACCTTTTGTAATTTTATATAAAAATACGCCATTTACAGCTTTGGCTTTTTGTGGGCTTTCGGTGACTTTTTCGCTGATGAATTTGAAAATTTCGTCACTTTGAAGTGCCATTTTGTTCAAGTAGAAGTTTCACTGACGAGACGTAAACTCAACTGGTTTTAAGTGCGACGTTCAAATAAATACACTCACTTATCTTTTTTATACGTAATAGATAAGAAGTTTTTAACGTACAAGGTCGATTTCGTTTATTTAAATATAGATTTATTAAGTATAAAGACGTAAAATTACTATTATCGTGTAAATCTACAATTCATTGTGAGGTTAAAAAGGTTAACAAAGTTAACAACTTTATCCTTATGATAGTTGAGAGTAAAACGTAAAAGTGTTTGCATTAAATTAATAACACGAGCAATGATCAAAGGTTAATTGTCGTATACTTGAATGAAAAAGTACTCTGTACAAAAGTTCTTTGATTAGCTTGTTGTTGCGATTGCAAAAACGAAAACACAGAAAAGCAAAATATGCTGATACGGACAAACGAAAAGGGGAGGAAACTTGCAAGGGGAGGAAAATACGAAAAGGGCTTTTGTTCGGGTGCGTTACCCTCCCTCGGAGCTTTCATATACTCAAAGGTTGTTATTTAACGTGTTCCCCGATATTTGTTCCCTTTTAAATTTTGCATCTTTCTAACATAAGGAATGGGTTAATTTAAATTTTTTATACTGTAAAGAGACAAAGAGGACATTCCTTCGTACAAAAGGAATAATGTTCGAGTTACCATATAAATAAATTGCCAGGGGTTACATTTGGAGGGTTGAAACAGTTGTAACGGGGAGGAATTCCACGCGATTTATGTTCACAGTCAAACACCGTACAGGAAAATGAAATAATAATGGAAGGGAGAACCCCTTTTTATTATGAAAAAAATATGTCATGTTAAATTAAGATTATTAATATGTTTTTTTGGGTTATATTGTATGAAGAAAAATTATATTAAAAAATAATACATTTTAAAAATTCTTATAAATATAACCCGGAAAACGATGGTGAAATCCGTTTCTCTTTGGTTTACCAGAAAAATTTGTTAGAAGTGAATTTTCAATGCGCATTAATTTTTTGAGAGGTTCGGAAAAACGTTCGTCAGAAATTTTCTAAATCTAACACAACAACGCCTTTCTAGAGTCTTACTCATATTGAACAGTGAATCGTTTAAAATAAACCGCACAAAAATGAGATGATTGATGGTCGAGTTACACGAGTTTAAAATCAAAATTTCTAATTTTTCGTTTAATTTCTTAATGCAGAGGTTGGCAAAACTGTTTTTCAGAAATTTTTTAGATCCAGCACAACAACTCCCTTCTAGAGTCTTACTCAGAATTCAATAGAGAATCGTTTAAAACAAACCGTACAAAAATCAGATGATTGATGGTCGAGTTACACGAGCTCAAAGTTAAAATTTCTAATTTTTCGTTTAATTCCTTAATACAGAGGTTGGCAAAATTGTTTGTCAGAAATTTTCTGGATCTGGCACAAAGATATCCTTCTAAAATCTTACTTAGACTAGAATAAAGAATCGTTTAGAAGAAACTCTACGAAAATCAAGCGATCAAAGGCCGAGTTACACGACCTCAAAGTCAAAATTTCAAATTTTTTGACTGATTTCTCGATTTCGATGCAGAGGTTGGTAAAACCATTCGTCAGAAATTTTCTGAATTTAGCACAACGACGCCCTTCTAGAGACTTACTCAAAGTTGAACAGAGAATCGTCTAAAACAAACCGTACAAAAATCAGATGATTGATGGTCGAGTTACACGAGCTCAAAGTCAAAATTTCTAATTTATCGTTTAATGTCTTAATGCAGAGGTTGGCAAAATTGTTTGTCAAAAATTTTCTGGATCCGGAATGACAACGCCATTCTAGAGTTTTATTCAGAATTGAACAGAGAATCGTTTAGAAGAAACCCTAGGAAAATCAAGCGATCAAAGGCCTAGTTACACGACCTCAAAGTTAAAATTTCAAATTTTCGACTAATTTTTCTGTGTAGAGGTTGGTAAAACCATCCATCAAAAATTTTCTGGATCTGACATAAAGATATCATTCTAAAATCTTACTTAGATTAGAACAAAGGATCGTTTAGAAGAAACCATACGAAAATCAAGCGATCAAAGACCCAGTTACAGGACCTCAAAGTCAAAATTTCAAATTTTGGACTAATTTTTCGCTATAGAGGTTGGTAAAACTATCCATCAGAAATTTTCTGGATCTGGCATAAAGATATCACTCTAAAATCTTACTTAGACTAGAATAAAAAATCGTTTAGAAGAAACTCTACGAAAATCAAGCGATAAAAGATCGAGTTACACGACCTCAAAGTCAAAATTTCAAATTTTCGACTAATTTTTCGGTGTAGAGGTTGGTAAAACCATCCATCAGAAATTTGTTGGATCTGGCATAAAGATATCGTTCTAAAATCTTACTTAGACTAGAAGAAAAAATCGTTTAGGAAAAACCCTACGAAAATCAAGCGGTCAAAGGACCAGTTACACGACCTCAAAGTCAAAATTTCAAATTTTCGACTAATTTTTCGGTGTAGAGGTTGGTAAAATCATCCATCAGAAATTTTCTGGATCTGGCATAAAGATATCATTCTAAAATCTTACTTACACTAGAATAAAGAATCGTTTAGAAGAAACTCTATGAAAATCAAGCGATCAAAGGCCGAGTTACACGACCTCAAAGTCAAAATTTCAAATTTTTTGACTGATTTCTTGATGTAGAGGTTGGTAAAAACATCCATCAGAAATTTTCTGGAGCTGGCATAAAGATATCATTCTAGAATCTTACTTAGACTAGAAGAAAGAATCGTTTAGGAAAAACCCTACGAAAATCAAGCGGTCAAAGACCGAGTTACACGACCTCAAAGTCAAAATTTCAAATTTTCGACTAATTTTTCGGTGTAGAGGTTGGTAAAACCATCCATCAGAAATTTTATGGATCTGGCACAAAGATATCATTCTAAAATCTTACTTAGACTAGAACAAAGGATCGTTTAGAAGAAACCATACGAAAATCAAGCGATCAAAGACCCAGTTACACGACCTCAAAGTCAAAATTTCAAATTTTGGACTAATTTTTCCGTATAGAGGCTGGTAAAACCATCCATCAGAAATTTTCTGGATCTGGCACAAAGATATCATTCTAAAATCTTACTTAGATTAGAACAAAGAATCCTTTAGAAGAAACTCTACGAAAATCAAGCGATAAAAGGACGAGTTACCCGTCCTCAAAATGAAAATTTCAAATTTTCGACTAATTTTTCCGTATAGAGGTTGGTAAAACCATCCATCAGAAATTTTCTGGATCTGGCATAAAGATATCATTCTAAAATCTTACTTAGACTAGAACAAAGAATCGTTTAGAAGAAACTCTACGAAAATCAAGCGATCAAAGGCCGAGTTACACGACCTCAAAGTCAAAATTTCAAATTTTGGACTAATTTTTCGGTGTGGAGGTTGGTAAAACCATCCATCAGAAATTTTCTGGATCTGGCATAAAGATATCATTCTAAAATCTTACTTAGACTAGAAGAAAGAATCGTTTAGGAAAAACCCTACGAAAATCAAGCGATCAAAGACCCAGTTACACGAGCTCAAAGTCAAAATTTAAAATTTTCGACTAATTTTTCGGTGTGGAGGTTGGTAAAACCATCCATCAGAAATTTTTTGGATCTGGCATAAAGATATCGTTCTAAAATCTTACTTAGACTAGAAGAAAGAATCGTTTAGGAAAAACCCTACGAAAATCAAGCGATCAAAGTCCCAGTTACACGACCTCAAAGTCAAAATTTCAAATTTTGGACTAATTTTTCGGTGTGGAGGTTGGTAAAACCATCCATCAGAAATTTTCTGGATTTGGCACAAAGATATCATTCTAAAATCTTACTTACAATTAGACTAGAATAGAGAATCGTTTAGAAGAAACTCTACGAAAATAAAGCGATCTAAAACCCAGTTACACGACTTCAAAGTCAAAATTTCAAATTTCTTGTCTGATTTCTCGATGCAGAGGTTGGTAAAACCGTTTGTCAGAAATTTTCTGAATCTAGCATAAGAAAACGGCCTTTTTTAATTTAAATTAAAATGATTTAAGTTTCATTTAGAAAAAAAAAATAAATCAAAATCTTTAAAAATAAATGTTTGATGAATTTTTAAAATTGATTGATTTTCTTAAGTTAGGTTAAAAAGTGTCAAAAATGTTTACCAACTTTGAAAATTTTTTTAGTTTTTTTGACAATACTTGTAATAAAACCGTCTTTTTTATTTAAAATTAGAATGTTTTAAGTTTCAACTAGAAAAAAAATCAAATCAAAATCTTTAAAAATGAATTTTTAGTGAATTTTTAAAGTTAATTTTCTTAAACTAGAAAAATGTCAAAAATGTTTTCCAACTTTGAAAATCTTTTAAATTTTTTTGATAATCCTTGGAATGAAACGGCCTTTTTAAATTTAAATTAAAATGTTTTGAGTTTCATCTAGAAAAAAAATAAAATCAAAATCTTTAAAAATGAATTTTTGATGAATTTTTAAATATGATCGATTTTCTTAAGTTGAGTATTTGTATCATGTTAAGGAAAAAAAAATTGTTTGTAAAGGAGTTTTCGATCGGTTGTAACTGACAATCAATCTACAAGCAGAGTGTTTCCCTTTATTATGTATCCGACGATGTGAAGCGAAGCTGCGAGTGCCTTCGAGGATTTTGCAGGCGCGTCCTGTCAGAGGGTGGAT
Organism: Digitonthophagus gazella; assembly: GCA_036711955.1. NCBI lineage: Eukaryota > Metazoa > Arthropoda > Insecta > Coleoptera > Scarabaeidae > Digitonthophagus > Digitonthophagus gazella. The sequence continues at coordinate 2,860,882 of JASCIT010000003.1, forward strand.
TAGTGCCCTCAGGAAACGAATCCCGGCCAGCTTACTGACCTGTCTCTATGGCAATTCCTTCGCCGGACTTCGCCAGCTCGTTACTAAATAAATCGGCCGCATTATTCCTCTTGGAGGGTAGCACAAAAGGCGTCGTACATTTTTTTCTTCGTCCGACGCCATAAATAACCGAGATAACTGGCTATTCAAGCGATGGACGGGCTCATTAAGATAAGACCCGAGCTGTTATTGTTTACAATGCGCGAATTTATTTTATGGCTCTCTTATACTTCTTATTATACTTTTAAATAACTTAACTGGGTAATTTTTAAAAATTCATATCTGAGAAACTAGTTGTAGAGACTTGAAATTTTATGAGGATTTAAATTGAAATTTTAATTTTTTTGAAAACAGGATTAGTATTAAGAACTAAATTTAGTTTGAGTTTGCATTTCAAAATTAGAGATCTGCATCAAAGTTTATCCAGTAAGTTAAACAAACCGGGAATAACTAATTCGTAAATTACTCCAAGAAAGATATATCAAGTAGGTGAACTAATTTACAGATCCCATGTTATACGTAATATGTATCTGAGTAAAGTAATCTATCTCTCCAAAATGAAATTCGCCGTTTCCGTCCTCTTTCCATGGCACGGCGCTAAGCACTCCATCAGGTATACGCGTTCGGGGACTCCCCTAATTCACCTCTTTGCCCCCGTAGCGTATTATCTCCCTTGCGGAAGGTTTAAACTTAAGCGACGTCTTTAAAGTTTCGGATGTGAGGCGGCACTCGCATAAATCCCTAATTAGATTTCGGCACAACATGTTTTCGTCCCGACGGTACACGGTCAATTGCTCTCCGGCGAACAATACTAATGGGGCACAAAGGGGCGGGAGGATTGAACCTCAACCCCAGGTTCCAGGTTCGCTTCGTCGACAAAACAGCGCGGGGAAACAATGGTGGTACGTATGAGGTGGGCCCCCCTTCGTCACGTAATGTCTTTGAATTAACTTCGATCGTTTTTAGTCTTCTACGTTAAAGCTTATTTTCGAAAAGTGCAAAACTATGAATATTTATATATGTTATTTTATCTCTAAAATTATAAAATCAATTCATACAATTTCTCTATCGGAGCCAAAAATGGAGAGTTTTTTCGAAAGTTCACTCATTTGACTTATGGCACCCATAGTAATTTATTCCATTCTATTAAAGGCTCCTTCTAGAGATATAAAGTATTGACTAATAGGAGGTCATATTACTACGTAATAATATGCAATACCATCAGACGTTAGAGTTCAGACGAAGGTTCGAAGCAGTTCCAACCGCATCCGAACACTTTACTTCTCAAAATGCACCGAGACTAAATAGTTTCCTCTCTTGTAATACGAGGCGCAATTTCGACTAGCTGAGGGAACATTACAAGTGTTAATTACCTGCGTCAAAGGGCCGTGAACAGTACGTAGTACGTGCGGGAGGCGACCGCTTTCCTTACATCGTATCACGTGTTATTAATTTGAAGTGCGCTAATAAACTTTAACCTAATAACACGCCCAGCGTTTCACTTCCGGGCGTGTGTGTATCTATAGACGGTGTAATATCGGGCTATTAGCTTAGATGGTGTACTATAAAATATTATCTAAGGTAGTAGACGGGGGAAATCGATACTTGCTTAATATAAACTAAAAGTTAAAAAAAGAGAAGGAGAAGTAGTTTAAAGGAAAAGTAGTTTGAGGTTCGCAAATTAAATTCTAAATAAGGGATCGTCAAAAACATGCGGACGCGTCTAGGAAACGTGGAAAAGGAAAAATTTCCAAATTCCAATATCCAGAGCTGTCATATTATGCGAACGGCGCAAAGCATAACGAAATTGTCCTTTTTCGCGCCATCCTATGAGTTGCCTGGGCGAAATAACCCCTAGACCCTTCTTATAACAGATTTTTATGTGTAGGATTGTTGCCGTATAAGAATGCAAATCTCTGGATGTATTATTTTTTTCTTTTAGACAATATTAAATGAGGGGTGTAAGAATAAAAGGGGTTTATCAATATTTTTCCAAGTTGTAATTTACAAAAATTATATTTTTTATTATAAAACTTCAATATCTACTAATTTTTACCAAAAAATTAAAAAAAAAAAAAAAAAAAACATTAATGAGACTCAAGAATTATAATCGAACCTAAGACATCATCTTAGAAGAAACCACTATAATAGCCTGAAATTGTTAAGGATCAACTGAAAACGTTCAAAGATCGTTTGAGAATTTGCAGATATCGTCTGCAATTGCTAATAACTTCTGAAATAAGTCTGAAACATATAAAAAATCGCCTGAAACCATTATTTATAGTCTGAAATTCTTAAAGATCGAATGAAAACGATCAAAGATCGTTTGAGAATTTGCAAAAATCGTCTGCAATTGCTAATAACTTCTGAAATAAGTCTGAAACATGTAAAAAATCGCCTGAAACCATTATTTATAGTCTGAAATTCTTAAGGATCGAATGAAAACGTTCAAAGATCGTTTGAGAATTTGCAAAAATCGTCTGCAATTGCTAATAACTTCTGAAATAAGTCTGAAACATGTAAAAAATCGCCTGAAACCATTATTTATAGTCTGAAATTCTTAAGGATCGACTGAAAACGTTCAAAGATCGTTTGAGAATTTGCAAAAATCGTCTGCAATTGCTAATAACTTCTGAAATAAGTCTGAAACATGTAAAAAGTCGCCTGAAACCATTATTTATAGTCTGAAATTCTTAAAGATCGAATGAAAACGTTCAAAGATCGTTTGAGAATTTGCAAAAATCGTCTGCAATTGCTAATAACTTCTGAAATAAGTCTGAAACATGTAAAAAATCGCCTGAAACCATTATTTATAGTCTGAAATTCTTAAGGATCGAATGAAAACGTTCAAAGATCGTTTGAGAATTTGCAAAAATCGTCTGCAATTGCTAATAACTTCTGAAATAAGTCTGAAACATGTAAAAAATCGCCTGAAACCATTATTTATAGTCTGAAATTCTTAAGGATCGACTGAAAACGTTCAAAGATCGTTTGAGAATTTGCAAAAATCGTCTGCAATTGCTAATAACTTCTGAAATAAGTCTGAAACATGTAAAAAGTCGCCTGAAACCATTATTTATAGTCTGAAATTCTTAAAGATCGAATGAAAACGTTCAAAGATCGTTTGAGAATTTGCAAAAATCGTCTGCAATTGCTAATAACTTCTGAAATAAGTCTGAAACATGTAAAAAATCGCCTGAAACCATTATTTATAGTCTGAAATTGTTAAGGATCGAATGAAAACGTTCAAAGATTATCTGAGAATTTGCAAAAATCATCTACAATTGCTAATAACTTTTAGAATAGGCCTGAAATATGTAAAAATCGCCTGAAACTATCATTAATCATCTGAAATTGTTAAAGATCGACTGAAATTGTTCAAAGATCATCTGAACACTTTCAAAAATCGTTTAGAATTGCTAATAACTTCTGAAACAAGTCTGAAACATGTAAAAAATCGCCTGAAACCATTATTTATAGTCTGAAATTCTTAAGGATCGAATGAAAACGTTCAAAAATCATCTGAGAATTTGCAAAAATCGTCTACAATTGCTAATAACTTTTAGAATAAGCCTGAAATATGTAAAAAATCGCCTGAAACCATTATTTATAGTCTGAAATTCTTAAGGATCGAATGAAAACGTTCAAAGATCATCTGAGAATTTGCAAAAATCGTCTACAATTGGTAATAACTTTTAGAATAAGCCTGAAATATGTAAAAAATCGCCTGAAACCATTATTTATAGTCTGAAATTCTTAAGGATCGAATGAAAACGTTCAAAGATCATCTGAGAATTTGCAAAAATCGTCTACAATTGCTAATAACTTTTAGAATAAGCCTGAAATTTTTTAAAAATCGCCTGAAACTATCATTAATCATCTGAAATTGTTAAAGATCGACTGAAATTGTTCAAAGATCATCTGAAAACTTTCAAAAATCGTTTAGAATTGCTAATAACTTCTGAAATAAGTCTGAAACATGTAAAAAATCGCCTGAAACCATTATTTATAGTCTGAAATTCTTAAGGATCGAACGAAAACGTTCAAAGATCATCTGAGAATTTGCAAAAATCGTCTACAATTGCTAATAACTTTTAGAGTAAGCCTGAAATATGTAAAAATCGCCTGAAACTATTATTAATCATCTGAAATTGTTAAAGATTGACTGAAATTGTTCAAAGATAATCTGAAAACTTTCAAAAATCGTCTGCAATTTGTTAATAACTTCTGAAATAAGTCTGAAACATGTAAAAAGTCGCTGAAACCATTATTTATAGTCTGAAATTCTTAAGGATCGAATGAAAACGTTCAAAGATCGTTTGAGAATTTGCAAAAATCGTCTGCAATTGCTAATAACTTCTGAAATAAGTCTGAAACATGTAAGAAATCGCCTGAAACCATTATTTATAGTCTGAAATTCTTAAGGATCGAATGAAAACGTTCAAAGATCATCTGAGAATTTGCAAAAATCGTCTACAATTGCTAATAACTTTTAGAATAAGCCTGAAATTTTTTAAAAATCGCCTGAAACTATCATTAATCATCTGAAATTGTTAAAGATCGACTGAAATTGTTCAAAGATCATCTGAAAACTTTCAAAAATCGTTTAGAATTGTCAATAACTTCTGTAATAAGTCTAATATCTATCATAAATAGTCTGAAACAATTATTAATCGTCTGAAATCGTTCAAAAATTGTCTGAAAACTTTCAAAAATCATCCAGATTAGTTAATAACTTCTGAATTAAGTTTGCAATATGCCAAAAATCGCCTAAAACTACCATTAATCGTCTGAAATTGTTATAAATTTTTAAAAATCATCTGAAATCGTTCAAAAATTGTCTGAAAACTTTCAAAAATCATCCAGATTTGTTAATAACTTCTGAATTAAGTTTGCAATATGCCAAAAATCGCCTAAAACTACCATTAATCGTCTAAAATTGTTATAAATTTTTAAAAATCATCTGAAATCGTTTAAAAATTATCTGAAAAGTTTCAAAAATTGTCTGAAAACTTTCAAAAATTGTCTGAAAATTTTCAAAAATCATCCAGATTAGTTAACAACTTCTGAATTAAGTTTGCAATATGCCAAAAATCGCCTAAAACTACCATTAATCGTAATTATAATTATATTAATTGTTATAAACTTTTATGATTTTGATAAAGAAAAATCGCTTTTGATAAAGAAATTTGAAATCGTACAAAAATCATAAAAAATATCAAAATGAATACTTTACCATTTTTAAATTTAAAATTTCATCATTATCCCCATTATTCATGCTTCCATTCACCAAACAACTTAAAATATCAAGCTTCAACTCTTTGTCATCGTACAAAAATGAAGTATTGAGTTCATCAACCATCAATAATCGACTGACAAACTTATTTTTCGCTTGTAAACTATCAATGCATTCCTGATAATATTTACTACCAAATTCAACAATCTAAAAAAAAATCTAAGAAAAAATTCTTAAAGTTGGTAAAAAATTTTGACTGTTAACTAACCTTACTTTTTATAAAATCGGATCAATTTTAAAAAATCGTACAACGTTTATTTTTTGAGATTAAGAAATGATTTTTAGATTAAATTGAACGTAAATGATTCTATTTTGATTAAAAATAGGCAAATTTGTTGTAACTTTTACCAAAAAAAATAAAAAAAAATCTTAAATGTATTAGAATTTTTTTGAGATAAGACTGGGAGATAAAAAAAAAATCTTAAAAACAGAAACGACTTATATTATAAGAAGAATAGGAGAATATTATAGAAGGAAGTGACCATTTCCTAAGCAGTAAACACGTTAGCTAGATACACAAAGCTGTACGCTAAACCGCGGACTTGGGAGCTTTTTAACCGGAAGCCAGTGATTACGATGAGCGATTAGTTATTACGAAGGGACGCCCGCAAAGGGTTCGGAGCCGAGAAAGCTCTTCACGCTTCGTTGCCTTAATAGGTTTCTCTTGTAGGGAAGGAACACCGACGCCACCCACGTTACCACAAACGACTACAGCTTTACCAGCTTTCAAATTGATATCGTAATCTTGCGGTTTAAGAAAAAATAATTGATTATCACCACTCTATAAGTACGAGTATTATATACTTTATAAAAGTATTCTTTTGAAGTCTTTTGGGCAAACGGTAGAAACAGACAATGCACGTGCCAAAACCCATATCGTGTGCTTTGGTGCGGAGGAAAAATTATGAGTTTCGTGCACGGTTCGGTAAACACGGGGACAGCGTCGGTGGAACGGGACCAATCAAATATCGACGTCGGCGTCGCGACGCTGATAAAAGCGGGGCCACTCCGCAGTCACTTTCATCGATGGATTCTATTATTTCAGAGGGAGGTGCGGCGAGGAGAGGAACCGTGATGGTTTCCCATTCTTATCCCCTCATAAAAGACCCGAAATTAGTGGAAAACGTATTGACGTCAGTACATTTCAGATTCCGGAGATGTCTTCCCTTCCAGCCGGGCAATTCCCGGCTCTCGTCTTCGGTATATTGAGTTCCTTTTCAATATATGCCGGCGATGAGTTTGTAATTAACGGAGGAAACTCCAATCGGGTTGATGAAAAAAATAAGAAAAAAAAAATAATAAAAAAACGACGGAGATAACGAGAAAAAAATTGTTTTGATTACTTAGTTTCCAAATATGTTTTTAGTAGTTGTAGTCGCTGCAAGCAAGAAAATTACATTTACATAATCTCCCTGTGTACTCTCGTGTACGCGTTAATTGAACAAAGCGGGGTAAAGAAAGATCAAAACCGTATAGAACAGAGAGGAAAACATGTTGCCTCAGGAATACCTCCAGGTACGGGTCTTCTCTGTCAGAGATGATTAAGCAAAGAAACTTGAATATTATCAAAGGTTATAATTATGATGTATTTTGTAATTTTCCTTGCTTGTATTTAGTGAGAACTGTAATTCAGATCTCTACATTAAGTTAAAAAATGTAAATTTGATTAAAATACCTGGTTTTTTTAAATTTTATTTTATTTTGTTGGAAACAATTAGAAGAAATTTGATTTTTATTATCAAAAATAGAATCTTTAAGGTTGAATCTAACACAAAAATCATCTCTTAATCTCGAAGACTAAATTTTCTATGATTTTTTTAATTTGATCGAATTTTTCAAAAAGATAGGTTAGTTAACTGTCCGAAAATTTTTGCCAACTTTAAAAATTTTTTTAATTTTTTCGGTCAAAATTAGACCAAATTCGACTTCTTTAATCCAAAATAGAAACTTTTAAGTTCAATTTAATGTAAAAATTATTTCTTAGTTTTTATAAATAAGGTCATTACGATTTCTTAAAATTAGTCGAAAAATTATGAGGTTATATCAGGTTCGACTAAAATTCTTTGGATTTATCATCTTTTTTTTAAATTTTTTGACAATATTATCTTTTAAAATAAATCATAATATATTAAAGTAGTAAGCAAGCAGCGCCTCCTTAAAAGAGGGCGCCGCAGGCGCCTAGCTCTTTTTTAATAGTTTTTTGGAAATCGCTTTCCGGACGATTCAATGGTTTTACGTCATTTTGCCGATCATTATCTTCACCTTCCCGACGATTTTGGGGGGTCCGTGACCGATTTCGGAAAAACGGCTCTGAAAATCGCACGACGTTACGGTAGCCCTAATTGAAAAATTCTCGATCCTCCGCCTGTCATTTTCGTTAATTTTTGAATGCACTTTTTGTCCAAAAAGCCACCGGCTGCGCGACTCTGCTTCCGGCTAACCTTCTGAACGGCTTTATAACGCAACGTTATATGCGAATCGGGGCTCCTTTGGACGCGAAACGGCCGATTTAAGCCCTAAACGAAGTCCCCATTTTCCGTCATTTTCGATTTGGGCCGATAAAACAGTTGGTTCAATTTTCATAAACGTTATTTATTATTCTAACCACGCTAATGCCACATGAAATGTCAAAACGATCGGTTTATTAATAATTATCAAATATTTAATTTATGCAGAGCAAAAATTCGAATAAATTTCACTAAAAACTAATTAAATTCTTGAAAATATCACCAAAAATTTAAGTAAATTTGTAAAAATTCCACCAAAGCTATTAAAATTTTTAATAATTCCACCAAAAACTTATAAAATTTGTAAAAATTCCACCAAAGCTATCAAAATTTTTAACAGTTCCACCAAAAACTGGCTGAATTTTTAAAAAATATACTAAAATTAAGATTAATTTCGTCGAGAATTGATTAGATTCTTAAAAATTTCACAAAAATAAAAAAGTAACAATAAAAATTCCACAAAAGTTAGTTAAATTGAATATAATTTCACCAAAAATTATTAAATTTGGAGACAATTCTACTAAAAACTTAGTGATTTTTTTAAAAACTCCACCCAAAATCTATAAAATTGGTAAAAATTCCACGAAAAACTTACTATATTCGTAAAAATTCCACCAAAGTTACCAACATTTTTAACAATTCTACCAAAAACGTACTAAATTTTTTCAATTTTCCACCAAAGCTACAAAAATGTTGAATAATTCCACCAAAAACTTACTGATTTTTAAAAAATACCACCAAAAACCTACCAAATTCATAAAAATTCTAATAAAATTACCAATATTTTTAACAATTCCACCAAAAATGATTAAAGTTAATAAAAATTCCACCAAAGTTATCAACTTTTTTAACAATTCCATCAAAAACATACTGAATTTTATAAAAATTTCATCAAAAATTAATAAAGTTGGAAAAATTTCACTAAAAACTTACTAAATTCGTAAAAATTCCATAAAAAAACACTAAATTTTTTAAAAATTCCATCAAAAATGAACAAAATTCGCAAAAATTCCACCAGTGTTATCAAAATTTTTGATAATTCCACCAAAAATATACTGAATTTTTAAAACATTCCACCAAAAATTAATACAATTTGCAAAAATTCCTCCAAAAACTTACTAAATTCATAAGAATTTTACCGAAAACACTGATATTTTTTATTCCACCAGAAATGAATAAAATTCGCAAAAATTCCACCAATGTTATCAAAATTTTTTATAATTCCATCAAAAACATACTGAATTTTATAGAAATTCCACCAAAAATTAATAAAATTGGAAACATTTCACTAAAAACTTACTAAATTCATAAAAATTCCATAAAAAAACACTTTATTTTTTAAGAATTCCATCATAAATGAATAAAATTCGCAAAAATTCCACCAGTGTTATCAAAATTTTTGATAATTCCACCAAAAACATACTGAATTTTTAAAACATTCCACCAAAAATTAATACAATTTGCAAAAATTCCTCCAAAAACTTACTAAATTCATAAGAATTTTACCAAAAACACTGATTTTTTTTCTTCCACCAGAAATGAATAAAATTCGTAAAAATTCCACCAATGTTATCAAAATTTTTTATAATTCCATCAAAAACATACTGAATTTTATAAAAATTCCACCAAAAATTAATAAAATTGGACAAATTTCACTAAAAACTTACTAAATTCGTAAAAATTCCATAAAAACACTGAATTTTTTAAAAATTCCATCAAAAATGAATAAAATTCGCAAAAATTCCACCAGTGTTATCAAAATTTTTGATAATTCCACCAAAAACGTAACGAGTTTTTTAAAAATTCCACCAAAAATTAATACAATTTTTTAAAAATCCACCAAAAACTTACTAAATTCATAAGAATTTTGCCAAAAACACTGAATTTTTTTTAAATTCCACCAGAAATGAATAAAATTCGCAAAAATTTCACCAAAGCTGTTAAAATATTTAACAACTACACCCAAAACTTACTGAATTTTTTTTATTCCACCAAAAACTTATAAAAATCCTAAAAATTACACCGAAATTGTCAACATTTTTAACAACTCTACCAAAAACTTACCAAATTTTTTAAAAATTTCACCAAAGTGTCCAAATTCTTTTAAAATTCCACCAAAAATCAATCAAATTAGAAACAATTTCATTAAAAATTAACTAAAACCTTGAAAATTCTAAACTTAGTAGATTCATAAAAATTCCACCAAAGTTACTAAAATTTTTAATAATTATACCAAAAATAATGAATTTTAAAAAATTCCACCAAAATGTCCAAATTCTTTTAAAATTCCACCAAAAATCAATCAAATTAGAAACAATTACATTAAAAATTAACTAAAACCTTGAAAATTCCACCAAAAACTTAGTAAATTCATAAAAATTCCACCAAAGTTACTAAAATTTTTAATAATTCTACCAAAAATAATGAATTTTTTAAAAATTCCACAAAAAAACTTACAAAATTTGTAAAAATTCCACCAAAGTTACCAAAATTTTTAACAATTCCACCAAAAATTTACCAATTTTTTAAAAAATTCCACCAAAAACTTACTAAATTGGTAAAGGTTCCACCAAATTTACCAAAATGTTGATCAATTCCACCAAAAACAATAAATTTTTTTAGAAAAATACTAAAAATAAAACTAAACTGGTTTGATTAAAATACCTGTTTTCTTATTTTTTTTTTTCATTTTTTTGGTAACAATTAGTATAAATTTTACTGTTATATCCAAATATATTAGGTTCGACTAAAATTCTTTGGATTTATCATTTTTTTAAAATTTTTTTACAGTATTATCTTTTAAAATGAATTCTAAATGAAATTTGTAAAGATTTGAAGTTATTTATTTTCTAGATTTGAAGTGTGATAAAAAAGAGACTAAAGTAGATGAGTAAAATACGTGTGAGTAAAAATAAAATGTAAAGAAAAAAAAATTAATTGCGACTCACTCTGGTGAAGACCGGCTCAAATACGAGGGATTTATATCCAGCGTTGGGTAAATACGGTATTACACAAGTTCGAGTCGAAAATTCTAAACGAGGGCACGTTCAGCGCGACAATCATGCTCATCAAAAAATCAAACATTATAAGTTAATAAAACCGGCGGAGAATTAAATTACGGGGGCCCCGTTCGGAGCCACGCCCCGTACTTTTTCCACTTTTTCCAAACGGCAGACGAAACAATATCTGCTTCGTTATTCCCCCGGTATATACCGTGTTTAAAAAATGGCCTCCGGTTGTTTGTCTCGGGCGTACGTTTTCCTTTTTTCACCCAAACCACCCCCCCTTTTATTCCATTGTGAATTTTAATTTCATTCGTTCGGGTAGGTTGTTTACTTTTTCGGTCATTTAATATTTGGCCAACGCACACACCTCAAACGTACGGCTTTCGAAACCCATACTATTTACACTTGTAATTGGTTCAACCGGAAACCGACAAAGCTCCCGAGCTCATTTCGGCTTTGTCATCTGCGGTGATTAGCGCGGATTATTGGACAAAACCTGGTTGGGTCCTCTCTTTGATTCCCCGATTTGACGTTGTAATACGGTTTTTGACGTACATACCTACACACATTACCCATATAGTGAATACACCTCCCATTTAATATCGATTTTGTAAACACAAACATACGTTGAGCTACAACATTATTTTCTTTTAGTTAACCAATTTGCATTTTGTATATAAAGTAAACCCTTTAGGTCGTAACATCTTTTAACAACAACCACTTGTAGATTGCTATCTTTAAATCGGCCAGAATTGGAAAAGTCCGGACCTTTGCCGTTTATTTTCGTACTCACGTTCTACGGGGCGACTGTTGGTAAAAAGCCGAGAGTTTGTGTAGTGGACGTTTCCGGGTGAAATTACAAAATGGCGAGGGAACCGGGTCGTAAATACTTCCCGTCGCGTTACTACTCTACTGCAAACTTCACAAACTCGACAAAATTAAAAACCTTGCTGTTGACCTCGTAGAACGCTCCGGAGATTTTTCGAATTTCAAAAGAACGATTTTATTTCCTCCTTTTCTTAATCTGTTATTAACTCAAAATACTAAAAATAACTCCAATGAAGAAAGAATATTACAATTTAAACAAGACAACATTACAATCTAGAAAAAGTAGTATTAGAATCTAAAAGAAATAATATTAGAATCAAAAAAATAATAGAATCAAAAAGGAATAATATTAGAATAAAAAAAATAATAGAATCAAAAAGGAATAATATTAGAATCAAAAAGGAATAATATTAGAATCAAAAAAGAAGTAAAATTAGAATCAAAAAGTAATAATATTAGAATCAAAAAGAAGTAATATTTTTCTTTTAACCCACACCTTTATGAACAAATAAAACGACATCGTCAACAGCTAATAACCAGCTAGACCGCTTATTTTCCGACATTACGTGTGTCACGGAGCACGTTTTACACCTTATATCTTTCAGTAATCGCCGTAGTAGAGTGGACAAAAGAAATTGCCTCACGTACGGCTGCCATTCGGCTTTATTACCGACCCGAAGCGGTGTTTTATTGTCATTTCGCTTTGTGGCATCCATAAATGTATGTATTCGTTCGATACCTTCCGATATTTTATAATTTACGGTTAGGAACATAAAATAAATAAAATGATTTTAAGGATACACAAATAAAAAAGGTTCATCAAGATGTTTCCAAGCTTTAAAATTAAAAAATCTTATAGAATTTATTTATTGAAATTAAGAAATGATTCATTACATTTAATTTAAAGGATTCTATTTTAGATTCAAAAAGTCGAATTTGTTCTAATTGTTACCAAAAAGGTAAAAAAAATTAAGTTTTTGCTAAAATTCTTGACAGTGTATTAAAAGTACATGGTGTAACTTAAGTAATGACTTTAATTTCAAGGTGTGATTCCTTGTTATATTTTAAGCACAAAAGTTCATATAAACATGGTTCCGCAAATGCTTCGTTTTTGACATATAGGGTGTCAAAGTTGAGAAAATAAATCGTATTTTTAAGTGTCAAAATTACAGTCAGTTAAATATCTGTTATTTTGCAGTTAACTATGAATAAGGTTAATTTATAATTTTATTTATCAAACTTGAATTAAATCAAATGCTCAAAATGAATGACTTTCAATACAAACATGTAAACTTCTACTCATCGACTAAAAACGTTCCAAAATACTTAGAGTGTTGCGTGTGACATTACAAGAATTTAATTCTGTTTCTTAAATCATGTTCATCTTTAACTGGCGTTGCATAAACAAGCGACTTCAGATGTCCCCAAAAGAAATAGTCCAGAGAAGGTCTGGAAATCGTGGTAGACATGGCTGAGGTCCTCCCCGATCTATCTATCGCTGAGTAAAAGTATCATTAAGATGTTGGCAAACAGCAAGACTAAAATGAGCAGGTGCCCCGGCGTGCATAAACCGCATTTCTGGTTGTAATACAACATCTAACAGACCAGGCAATGTGTCATCTAGAAATTGTCTGTAAGTCTCGCCATTCAAAGGAGGAAGAAAATGCAGTTCGATGATCACCAAGAACTCCAGCTCACATATTGACCAAAAACTGCTGCTCCATGTTTTTCAATGACATGGGGATTCTCATAGTCATAAAAATGATTATTGTGGAAGTTTCTACATCACGTGAAAAAATTGCCTCATCTGTGAATAGAATTTTAGATGTAAAGTTGGGATTCTGCGTAGTTTTTTGGAGAAACCATCGACAATAATCTAACCGTGCAGGAAAATCTCTTGGTAACAGTGGTTGCATGCGTTGAATGTGGAATAAAGTAAATTTCTGTGCAAAACCCTCCAAACACTTTGATGACTGATGTTAAATTGTGCAGATAATTTTCGCGTACTACTTCTAGGGGGGCGTTATAAAACTAAAGGGGGGCGCGAGCAAAGCGACAAAGCAAGAACAAATAAGAAAAACGATTAGTAAAAAGATCACAGAAAGTTAATGTAAGAAAAGGAAAATACTTTCTGAAAAAACAAATTGCACGTTTGCACTGATATATTGAACTTATAAATAGAATTCAGCGTAGGGGAAGGTGGGTATGTTAGGGACAGTTTTTATAATCCATTTAATTGTGGCCATACCAGCAACATAAAAATTTTAAAATGTATACCATCGAATAGCTTACTGTTTACACTATATTTTGGTACTTATTTGATGTCATTTTTTCTAATGGTTAGAGTTTTGTTGCAGTGGAAGTGAACATATGTACTTTTGTCCCAAACGTACCTTGCGTTGGTATGTATGGGACAGTCACAAAATGACGGAAGCATAATTGATTTCTTCATCTTCTTCCGCCTCTAATTTCTTTTTACGCTGTGTTTAACCTTCTCCTTCCTTTTTCGAAATTTTTCATTCTTGATTTTTAATGTTTTTTCTATTAACAGTTTTTCGGGTGTGCTTGTTAATATTTTTGTAATATCTTTGTAACTTGCAACTGTTTGCACGGGTTATTCAAGAACCAATTACCAAGAGCCGATTATGCATATAGGAGGTATATCTGGGACGTCCCAAATATCCCTTTCTTTCAATGTCCCAGACATACCTCATTGTAGTTTGTCTACATTTTATTTTTTTTAAATTTTAGTATAGGACACAAATAAAAGACAGCAAGGTGTATTGATTAAAAACAGTTTGTAGACTTCACCAATAATAATTTATTAAGTTTTGTAAATAAGCATAGTTATCACCAGTACTTATCTGATGCACCCGATTTTTACTTTGAAGCAACATAAACGCAAACGTCCAATTTTTAAGGTTAAAATAATTGACTGCATTTCCAGTTTCGACGATGTAGCACTGTATGTAGCACTAGTAAATTTAAAGTATGAGAACGGGGTAAATTCAAACAAGTTTTCGGTTTGGATCAATTGTCCCAAACATACCACCGTCCCAAACATACCCACCTTCCCCTATTTATTAATTAAATTAACAATATGAAATATAAAACAGAATTAATAATTATTAGTGACTACCTTGGGCCTGTCTCGCAAGTTTTGAAGGAAGGTTTAATATTAGAAATTGACACTCTAAGCTCTTTTCCTATATTTAGCTGTGATTTTTATCTTCAAAGTAGCCAACGTAGAAAATCCCTTTTCGCAAAGGTGGGATGTGGAAAATAGCACATGCTCTTGATTTTAGTGTAGAAAATTCATTATTCAACCCTGCCCAAAATTCAAAGAGTGATTTATCACTAAACTGTTTTTTTTTTATTTCGCCACTTGCCGTGAGGCTTATAAAGATTTCTTCTTCGGTGGTTGAGAGACCTCTGAGAGTATTTTGAAATGGGTCTCTAACCCATTCGTAACTTGCTATCAAGTTAAGGTCAGCAAGGAAATACTTTTTAAAATTCTTTGCCAGCACGGTTAGATGACTTTCTATGGTTACCAAAATAACTGCTATATGTTGCTCTCCAGCCTGGTAAGTTTTGACACATTCATCTACATTTGCAAACATTTATAGGCTTTTTTGCTTTACATATCTACTCCATAATTCTAGTTTTCTACAAAAAGCATTAACTTTGTCACTCGTATCCAACACATGAGTATTTGTTCCTTGGAGTTGAAGATTCAAGGTATTTAATTTTTCAAATATGTCGACCAAATAACTCAATTTCATCACAAATAAATCATCCCGAAAGTTCCCGACTTCCGGTCGGTTTTCCTCTTTTAGAAAAATGGCGATTTCATCTCTTAATTCATAAACACGTTGCAAAAATTTTCCACGTGATAGTCATCTTGCCTCGCAATAAAACAGTAACGCTGAATGTATTGCACCCATGTCTTTACAAAGTGTAGAAAAGATTCTTGATTTTAGTGGTCTCATTTTTATATAATTTACTACGGTAACCACTGTTGTTAGCACAAACTTCAGACCAGGACTCAGTTCCTTGGAGATTTCCATGTGTAGTAGCTTTTAAGGTTTAACAATATCGTAGAATAGCTTTAGTGTCAAAATATAATTAAATTAAATAAAAACTAACAGATTACAATCACGATTTCAGTGAAATGAGAGGAAGGGGTGACGCGATGAGAATTGCGATTGACAGTTGGGTCGAAAACGTAAAAACGTTGAGAAACACTGCATTAAGGCTCCTGGACCATGGTCCTAAAGTTTCTGAGGGGATTCGCTGTGTGGGGGGAAGAAGCTCAAAGGCGGGTCGGTGGGTATGGTATAAAACTATCACGTGATCGTTTCTGTTTATAGGATATGAGAGGTTCAAATATCGGCAAAGATAAATACCGGTTCTTTACATTTTAAATAAAAAAAAGCAATGCTCAAAATATCAAAGCACCTACGTATAAAATGTTCGATAGAACGAAATGATGTATTTTAATATACAGTGAAATTCCCCCTCGCGAGCACCCCCCTTGAGCGGACACCCCCCTTGGACGGACAGTTTCTCATGGAACGGACCGGCTCCCATTTAATTTGCATTGCGTTAACTCTCTCTTGAACGGACATTCTCTTCAAGGGACGCGGACACTGCCAAGTGTTCTCTTAAACGGACAATCGCGCCGCGCGCAGACTTAGCTGTCTCTTTTTAATAAAAGATTTTCTCTTTAACCGGTGTTTTACCGACTTCAATATTTGCAAGGTACAAGCGCAGCCTATGTCGTACCTTTCTGCTTAGCTTGAATGAGGGACTTCCCCGATTAACCGAAATTTAAACGTTCTCATTTTTTCGGTACATACGGGGTTTAATACTAGTTTCACGTCTATGCAGAAAAAGATATGCGGATGTATTGTACTTTGCAATAAACGCTTAGGCCCAAGTAACCATGGAAACAGTTAAAAATTCAGGCAAAAAGCAAAATGTTTTTTCATGATATGGAGTCCAGTAGGATCACCCCATATTGAAATAATTGAAAAGGACGATAATTTTTGGAGTGCTAAAATGAAACCGAAATTGAACGAATTTTTCCAAACTCATTTATTACCAGAAATTTTAAAACAACATATTTGATATTGCTTCATTTACAAACTAGTCAATTTTTAAAATTTCATAAGTAAGAAACTAATTACTGTTGTAACTTGAAATTTTGTTAGTATTTAGGATATTTATTAGGATTAGGATACTTAATCTTTATTTTTATCGAAAATAAATTTTCTACGACTTTTAGTTCTTACTGCGAAAACTAAATTCTAATCTAACTTAATGAACATGTTTAGTAAAACTTGTCAATTATTAAAAAATCATATCTAAGAAACTAATTGTTGTTGAGACTTGATATTTCATGCGGATTTAGCTTGAGATTGAATCTTTATTTGTACCAAAAATGTATTTTCTACGACCTTCAGTTCTTTCTACAAAAAATAAATTCTAACCTAACTTAATTAACATCTCAAAAACTTGTCAATTTTTAAAAATTCATATCTAAAAGAAGAATTGTTGTTGAAACTTCAAATTTTATTAGAATGTTGCTTGAAAATTAATCTTTATTTTTGTCAAACAGGAATTTTCTACGACTTTTAGTTTTTTATCAGAAAAAAAAGTGACTTAACGTCTTTAATTGATATTTTTAAACATTAAAAGTTAGACTATGTCCTTAAACTGAAATTTTCTTTATATTACATTAAAATTTAACGTTTGGTAGTTAGAACTTTATTATATATAATTCTGCTGTAATTAAATTGAGCACATTTTATATCACTTGCCTATTACAGTCATATTTATTTGTTCTTTCCTACCTCTTTCTCTTTCCTATTCAAATCACAACATCACCGCTGTTAATATACTGCTATCTGGTTTCGCCAGTCATAAAAACGAAACGTAAACAATGAATGCTCGATGAGCCCGTAGACCACGCCATGTGTTCTTTGGGGGCGGGGTCAAATTCAGATTAACAAAGAAATTCAATTTACAACTACCGTGAAAATTTCCAATTTTTCTTGATTATTTAAAAAAATATCAAAAACATTTATTTACAAAAAGCGACCGTAAATTAATTATCTAGGGCAATCCGTTGTCGGTTTAAAAACAGTTCTTAATAATCTCCGTTATTATCAACTTTTGACCAAATATCTCATCGGAATGCCCTAGACTTTGCCTTTCTAATCACTTCTTGTTTGAAAAGTTTTTTGATAAAATAAATAACAATCGCGAAAAAATGGAACAAAATTTTTGAGCCCGGTTCAGGAGCCTTAAGCATTTACAGATCCAGTTTCGCACAGTCTAGCATGTAGCCTTATGAAAGTTCTTGCTGTTGAAAGTTGTCTGTTGGGATATCGTTCCTTGTAAAGTCGACAGGCTTTTGCAACATTTCAATCTGCTAACCTATAAATGAAATACATTTCAGCTAATTCAACGTTATTCATAGTTAACTGCAAAATAACACATATTTAACTGACAGTAATCTTGACACCCTATGTCTTGAAAATGAAGCATTTGCGGAACCATGTTTATATGAACTTTTGTGCTTAAAATATAACAAAAAAATCACCCCTTGAAATTAAAGTCATCAGTTACACCCTGTATTTTGTATTAAAGTAGTCGAATATTAACTAATTGTAAGTCTAATATGACTTCACTATTTCAAAACTATACTAAAAACTATTACTTCAATATTTTTTCAATTAAGTTGGTTTTTTATTTATAATGAAAAGTAAATTTTTATACTATTCTTTTAAAAGAAGTTAATATCCGTTTCCGCAAGTATCAATTCCGTCGAAGCGAGATCGATGGCAATTTGAAATCGTCTCTCAACTTCTTCTTTTCGCGCGAAACCCGGGC
This sequence comes from Digitonthophagus gazella, assembly GCA_036711955.1. NCBI lineage: Eukaryota > Metazoa > Arthropoda > Insecta > Coleoptera > Scarabaeidae > Digitonthophagus > Digitonthophagus gazella. The sequence continues at coordinate 2,879,454 of JASCIT010000003.1, forward strand.
AGCAAGAGCGGACGATAACTTGGCCGAAAATTTGATTTGTCGAATTGCAGCTAATACAAGTGAACGCGACCGTCACGTTTCATCAACCGTTTTCGAAGCGAACGCCTTCGGTTTGTTATCGTCTTCCGCCGGTTGTCGCTTTCCCTTTGTTTCTTGTTATTTCTCCCGACGAATCGACTTTTCTTCCGCCGAGTGTCAATAATGAACGTGTTAAAATCAAAGAGAAAACGCATTTATCGGTTTTACGAGTGAAGGCGAATTTCTTTTCCTCTCATTTTTTCTTTTTTTTTTATTTCATTTTATTTTATTTTTTTCGTTTCGTTTATTATTTTCGTTTATTATTTTCGTTTATTATTTCATTTATTTTTATTTTTTTATTCTATTACTATATTTTCTTTTTCATTTTATTAACTATAAAATGTTAAAACATTAAAATTAAAATCAATGATTTGTAAATTAAACTGATATCACCTATTGAACGTAACTCGGGCATATTTAGAAATTTCATTAATCATTTAAATTGTTTACATTTCATTTGCACGATTATCGAACGGTACTATTTTATTACCACACCTATTAGTTCGGTAAATGTTCATTGAATGTACAAAATCCTTAATTAAAAATTATGTGAATTGGTATCGAACGTAATTAAACCTTAACAATCACACAATTTGGACTTTACAAAGCCTTCTGTTTGTTACGACCGTTGTAAAATAGTATTTTGTAACGTTTGTAGTTCCGGAAGGGGTATAAAAGTTGTTTCTCCGAGTTGAGGGCAACTTTACGCCGTTAATTAATGATCCGTTCACGTCTTTTGTTCCGGACAAACTAACGACGCACATTGATTATTTCAGACATAGCCTGGGACCGTGTTTGAACTGGCAAACTTTGGTCCTTGAGGCGTGTACTCTTCGTTACACACGTGCGCGCATCCCTATTTCTCATTATTAACTACGTAACGGAGAACATACACAATTTAAATCCGGATCGGGACGTGGTTTATTGACGATACGACGACGTAACGCTACTGAATTAGACGAGGGTTTAATGTAAAGCTCCCGGAAGTTATGACTTAACCCTATCGTCAATTCTCATTATGAAATTTGGATTCCGATAATGTATAATTCCGCTTGAGTAGGTGTATAATTAAGATTTTAATGGATAAATTGGTGTTTAGCGGAAACATATATCAAGCAAATTTACAAGCTTGTGGACACAAAGTACAGATTAACATAACAGGTCGAGAGCGAGTGGCGACACAGTTGTAACTGTCAATTTTCGGGCTACGTAATCAATTTCAAAGTCTCAACTACGTATGTACCGTAATGTTCATACCTTGGGGTAATTACCGTAATTAATAATAGGGTAATTGTAACATGACTTGCATCTCACCGTGTAATTTCAGTTTGCGTCCACTTTATTTTATTACTTTATTAAATCCACAAAAAAATAATAAAATTAAATAAATAATATAATAGGTAATAATATAATACCTACTAATACTTTTTTTTATTTTGTTAAATATTAATCAAAAAATTCTTTTTTTAACTAAAAAAAAAATAATATATTTGAAGGGAATTTTTTTCTATCTTTTTTTTTATTATTTGGTGTTTTCGTTGTAACATCTACTCAACTATAAACAACATGACACAAAGTAAAACATATATCGGATGGAATGTACAATGAAATAGGATCGTATTAAACGGTGACGCGTGAAAATCTATACATTTCCAATTGTAAATTTGTATTTTTTTTTTTTTTTTTTGATAGACAGGTGAAATTGTTTCGCTGGAAAAAAGAGGAATAAAAGTGTTTTGTCTGTTATTTTATCCACATTAAATTTCTAATTGTAAAATTTTAAGTTTTTGTTTAAAAATATCCTACAACTTTAAAAAACTAAGGGTGTAATTTTTTGATAGAAACTTAGGTATTAATATTTTAACTTGAAATTAATATAAAATCAACAGATTTTATTTTATTTTTGGTTACCTGATTTTTTTACTTCTTTACCTTCTAGGTAAAATTTTATATTACCTATTCTTAGTTTATAATAAAAGTTAAATAAGTACTTTTAATTCTTGGCATCTAAACATTTTCAAATCTGAAAATATTTTTGAATTTGAAAGCTTTTAACTTACGTTCAACTAATTTTACGATTTTTTCCTGAAATTTTAAGTAGAATCGTGTATTTACTTGATAGTAAGAATTAAATAAGTGTTTTTAATTTTAAACATTCAATTGTAAGATCTGAAAATATTTTTAGAGATTTTGTCTCGATGAATAATTTGATGAAATTCGTTGTAAAGCTGTACTATAATCCGAAATGGAGCTGCATTATGAAGAGAAAGATGAAAGAGTGCTGCTAATGTTATTGAAAGAGGGCTTATTTTTTCATTTTTCTGTTAATGCTGCTGCTCCATTTCGAGTTATAGTACTTTTAGTTGAAATTCGTTGTTTCATTAGATATTCACCGTTCTTTCCTCAGGTTGCTGAATAAAATCTATCAAATTTACACTTTAAGGGGATTCACCACTGAAAATAGTGAAAAATGATTAAATTAAAAAAAAATTTTTTTTGTCTTATTTTGTCATTTGGAGCTTCCTGAATAAGAGTACTGCAGTTTTCCGATAGTTTTAATTTCGACAAATTTTTAGACAAAAATTGATATATCTTGAGAACCAATTTAGATAGAGAGTTCATATTTTCACCACATATTCAGTAGATCTTTTACTAAATATTTAGGTAGAATTAGAATTTTAGGTGCATATGCTGCTTAGAAACATAATTATATATAAATATATGTATGGTTTTTGAAAAGAAGTAAAAAATTGTCTATGATTTTTTGAAAACCACTAAAGCTACCTAAATAAATCTACCTAAATATTTAAAATAGATCATTATCTTCAAAATAAGACCAGGATCAGTGCAATATGTTGAAAAGTTTTTTAGATATATCACTTTGAAACATAGTCTGAAAAACGTGGAAAAAAAGTTCATTTTTATTAGCTGTAGCCTGTACGTGACAACTTTTTGGCCATTTCATATTTTTGTATTTTTTATAACCTACTACACATTAGAAAAAAATAGTTAGGCCATTTCTATTATGTATTTAAAAAAAAAGTATTTTTTTCAGTGGTGAATCCCCTTAAGAAAAGTTGAGATCCTTTGAGACTTTGACGTGAAGATTATTTTTATCAAAGTCTGGGTTTAAAATCTTTTTATATAAAATCACAAAGTTTTTCCTCATGTTTTTAGATAAAATCTAGATTTTATCAAATATGTCCTATATTTGTATACCGGATATCCCAACGGTCCGAAAAAGCTCCATAACTTATTTATTATTGAAGATATTGGCTTTTCCTTTTTTAAAGTTATAGCTGTAATGGTACTACACATTTTTAAAATATTGCGACTTATATACAGGTGTTCCAAAATTATAAAACACACCAAAGTTACGATTTTTTAAATAGAATGTACCCGATTTTATTTTATTTTTGGATTCTATGCTGCAATACGATTCAGTTTTATACAGGTTGTTTTTCTCTAAACTGTCGCTAATTTGATTTATAACACTTTTTTTGTTAGAATTTCCAAATGCAGTAGCCTGTTAAAAAATTCTTATTTTCAATATCCTTGCCTTGTTGTCAACTTAATTGACTCGGTTTGATTGTTGAATGTTTGTTGGATTTTTAAAAAGTTTACTCAACGGTCTGTTTAGTCGCATTTGTCTCCTGCGATTTTTTAAGAATGATAAATTTAAAATATCGAAAACTCATTCGTTTTTAAATAGTAACCCCTATTTGTTATTATATTGGTCAAAAGTTATTCTGACATGCTTATTTTAATGAAAAGTTATTAAAGTAATTAAAAGTTATTTGAATGAAAAGTTTGTCGAAATAATTTTTGATCACTACAATAGTAAATCGGTACAATAATTTGTCTCATTATGTTTAAAAAATCTCACTAGACAAATGCGACTAAGCAGGTTATTGAGTAAACATTTAAAAGATGCAGCAAACATTTAGCAATTAAACAACGTTATCTACTTTAAGGTTAAGCCAAAAATTTGACAGAAAAGAATTTTAGAACAGACCACTGCATTTCGAAATTCTGGCAAATATACTATTATAAATCAAATTGCCTGAGAGTTTAGGTAAAAATGACCTGTATAAAAGTGAATTGTATTTTACCATAGAATTCAAAAGTGAAATAAAATCGGGTACATTCCATTTAAAAAATAGCAACTTTGGTACTTTTTGTAATTTTTAGACACCTATATATAAGTGGCAATATTTTAAAAATGTGTAGTACCATTACAGCTATAACCAAAAAAAAGAAAATGGTCAATATCTCCAATAATAAAGAAGTTATGGAGTTTTTTCGGACCGTTGGGACACCCGGTATGTATTATGCTCTGTTTCTACCAAAATAAACCTCAAATTCATTTTTAAATCTTTACAAAGAGAATCGAATTATGGAAACCAGTAATACTTTGTGTGTAATCATAATACTTTGACTTAAAACTTATTTTTATCAAAGTCTGGGTCTGAAATCTTTATGTATACAATCATAAGACCTTCACAAGCCTTTGCTGATGGTCATAGACAAAATCTAGACTGTATCAAATATGTCCTATATTTGTGTATCTATTATGCTCTGATTCTACCGAAATAAACATCAAATTCAATTAAATCTTTCCAAAGAGAATCGAATTATGGATACGAAATAATACTTTGAGTATACTAATAATACTTTGACTTGAAGATTATTTCTTTTCATTTATTTATGGATATCAAAGTCCGGGTTTGAAGTCTTTTGTATAGTCACAAGACCTTCACAAGATTTTCGTGATGTTTTTAGATAAAATCTAGACTGTATCAAATATGTCCTCTATGTATTATATGTATTATATTTGCATATGTATTATGCTCTGTTTCTACCGAAATAAACCTCAGATTCAATTAAATCGTTCCAAAGAGAATCGAATTATAGAAACGAATAATGTTCTGAGTATCCTTGTTAGTGAATTTGCCAGGAAATTGAGTCAAAGTCACTTTACAACCATTCGAGTATTGAGAACCTACTCGAACGAAGCCTGGAAGACAAGAAAAGGGAAATAAAAGCAAGGGACAAAATAGAGGTCAATAACAAATCAGGAATAAAGGGCTGCTTATCTGATATGAATAATTTATCGAAAAATCTATTGCTATGGTTTAGCATTCTACCCACTAATTTGTCAGGTTGCTTTAATTCCAGAGTTTTCAGTTATTACGGTTAACTGGTGTAGGTCAAGGGAATATCAGGTCGAAAAATAGCACCAAATTCTGTTTAGTGATGTATATCGGTTTTATCTAGAGTAATTTGATGAATAGTTACGTCACAGAAGAAATAAAGCAAAAAGGCTAAGTTTGGAATTCGCTTATTGATGTTATTTTAGTTTAATATCTGGTGTTACAATGGGGTGAAATATAGTTTGGAAGCCGGTGATTCACATTCTTCATTTGAGAAATGTCTAACTGGGATTCGGAACTTAAACGAAGTATTAAAGTCAAGGTCGTTACCATGTTTTGAAAACGTCTCAAGAATGTTTTTCAATAAGATAACGCTGAATCAAACTCAGTACAATTATCACAATTTTTTTTAATGAGAATAATGTTAATCTATTGCCATAGCATTGAAAGTATGCAGATTTATCTAACCATTGAACACCTACCTCTAGAGAAATTGAAAATATTTTACAATTCAACTTCTTCAAACATCACTTAATTAAATGTGAAGCTAATTTCGATGATCTAGGAGTTTAATAAAGATACGAGTAAATCATTAAATAAGATTTAAACCCATTACTATCAGTCATAATTAAAGTCGTGGCTAACTTTAATCTATAGATCGAGTGTTCATTTAAATTCGTGCTCAAACATGCCTTGAATGTTTATTAGACAATAATGAAAAGATGCGTAGGGCTAGGAACACGTAGAACGCTGGTTACCAGCGCTGGTTGAACCAGCGTTGACAAGCGTCAACAAGCGAACAGGATATTCCTGTATTTTTAAATGTACGCAAACACGTAAAAAGCGTGTCTGGACTTGTTGGCGCTTGAAGCCAGCGCCGACCAGCGAACAAGAATGTGCAAAACATTTATTATACGCTGGCGAGCAGGTTTCATGGTAGGTTCATCAAAAGGTGGTTGTGCTTAAAATTGCTAATAATTTGTTATTTTGATTTAAAGATGAGTGCTATAGACTGCAATCAATTAATTTCTTTTGTTTTCGAACGACGGGCGATATGGAACAAAAGAATTAAGGAACATTCCAACAGAATATACAGGCTGTTTCGTAATGATATGCGAATATTGAAGAGGATGATTCTACATCGAAAATTAATTATAGTTTCTTATATAAACTATGGTCCCAAAATGTTCCGTTACTAAAATACAGGGTATTCACAGTAAACAGATTTTAACTACAAACAGTTGTTTGAAATGTCAAACGTACATAAAACAACAAATGACATTTAGGTTCAGCCACTTAGATTTATTGCAAAATTGTATCCTTAATAATTACAATACGTATTATTTCTGTTGAACAACCGACGGTTTTTAATTCTTCTCTCAAAAAACGGCGCATTGCAGTCCAAAAACTCAAGAAGGCTTTTATTTATCAAATTGAAGGGGGAATTCAAAAGTATTTTTGATTTGGGAAAAAACCATTGGCGTACCATTTTTTTCTTTAAAAATATTAAAGTCAGTGCTCTTACGCACGCCACTGTTAAAGATAGAAATTAGATTTGTATTGAAAGATATGCGTCTTTATTAATAGTCACTATATGCCAAATTTCATAAAAATACCTAAAGCGATTCCAAAAATATTAATTAAAATCCTTTTTTTCTAAAACTTTAACACCCTGTATTTTAGTAACGGAACATTTTGGGACCATAGTTTATATAAGAAACTATCATTAATTTTCGATGTTGAATCACCCCCTTCAATACTCGCATATCATTACGGAACAGCCTGTATACAGGCTGTCCCACCGAGGTGGACTGGTCGAAATATCTCGGAAACTACAAATCTGATGACTTTGAAATTTTATACATAGATTTAGTACATACTAAACTACATTTTGAAAACACTTTCAATTATCCATGACTTCCGGTTATATCAGAAGGGGTTAAGGAATTACTTTATTTGAACGTAATATTTATTTTTCGTTAGGCTGGTTAATTTAAAAATAATTTTATTTGAAACATTTTTTTCTATCACTTGTAGTTTCAGAGAAAAAAAATATTTTTCATAATTTTTTACGTTTATGTATTGGTCTGTGTTGCACACTAAAGAGTTCACGAATCTGGTGCTGGTTTTAAGCTTTTTACATGTCCGCATTAAGTGCTAGCAAGCGATAGGCATAAGCGTCCACCGATACGCTCATAAGCTCGCTTACAAGCCAGCGTGTTCCTAGCCTAGGAAGCGAACGCAACAAAGATGCTGGTAGAGCTCATAGGTCACTTTAGCACGAATTTAAATAAACACCTGATGTATAAGATTTGGTTCCATAGATAATAAAAATTGGTTCCAATCACTGCATTTATATTGTAGTTAACGTTACAGAGAGACAAATTTTGACCCGTGCATTGAGTCACTATTGTCTAATTTTGACAAGATATGTTGAAAGTGCCTAATTATCACGACTACTGACCATTTATTTAGTGTTGCTATTTGAAAACAATTTCCTGAAGTTGTCCCTAGGTTGCATTATTATCTTATAGATCAATGGTGGCCAAACGGAGGCCGCGAGCCACTTGCGGCTCTTTTTGGCTTTATTGTGGCTCAATTAAAAAAAATTTTAGAAATATTTTGTACTAGGTTTTGAGCATGTAAAATCTGTTTAAATACTTTTGAATTGCTAAGAAAATTTATTTCGTATAATAAAAGGGAATCAGGAGGTATAATTTACTGGATTTCCGTTTTTTTTTTCGATGAGTCTCTCAAAAATGTTCGACTTTTCAATACGGCTCTAAGTATCACCAAGTGTGGCCACCCCTATTATAGATAATCTCCTTGTTAGATAAATGGAAATGATACTACCTGCTGCACTCTCTATCAGTTAAATCTATCAGTTAAATTACATCTAACAAGTTGTCAGAGATAGACTCTATCAAGGGTGAGCAACTTTTTGTATTGTGGAGATCAGATTACGATTTACTTTTCGTACACGGGTCGGAGTACAAAATTCACAAATTTTTGTTACTTATATTTACTAACAAACATACTAATTAATAAAGATTATTAGATCTTCTAGATCTGCATCTTTCCTTGGTATAACTACTGCTTGGAAAGCAGAAAATCTGGGTTCGAATCTCATTTTCAGTGCAGTAATGAGAAATTTTTTTTTCTCTAACTCATTAGTGGTAAAAATCTTTCTTTATTTCTTTCTATTAAAAATTTTCGATTTAAACCAAAAATGAAATTATTCTTTCTAAAGGTCTTGTCGGTGAGATTAGACCCTCACATGTGTCGGAGTTGGCCCGCGGGTCGGAGATTGTCCACTGTTAGCTTATATCTTGGGTAGCATTAAATTAATAGTAACGTTCCTTAGATTGCTGGTGATCATCAATGTACCTACACAGTGTAAAATGCAACTATTAAAACGTTAAATACTAAAATTTACTAAATTCGTACGACCATCTCATATAGTTGTTGTGTTTTCTTTGTTAGTTCGCGTTGTTTGTTTTTATATTTTAGCTTAAACTTGGTTTATTAAAATCACAATTTTACTTATAGTTTAGTTATTATTTACAACGTATTGTCTATGTTCATGCTTAATTTTTTTAAAAGTTTGACTTAAATTATTTAATTACATAGCTTAATTACATACATAATTAATTTATTAATTATGTGACATAGAAATAAACACTATTTATAAGATAAACATTAACAACGACCGAGCTTTTAACGTAAATTAGCATTAATCTTAGCGTTCGGGTTTTTGGCGGAGGCGCCGGGTCATTTAAAAGGCGCTTTATTTAACCGCACGACCACAAAATAGGGTAAGGGCAGAGGCCATCACCAAGTTACCCCGTTCACCTTCCCTCATTTTCCCCCTCGCCGAAGGTGGTTCTTTCCAAGTACTTCGCACTTAAAGCTACAGTTAGTCGGTTCACCTCGCACTATAATAAAAAAGTCAATATGAAAGGAAAATTCACTCTAAAATAAATAAATTTACAATTAATACAAATCTAATTTATCAAAATAAATTTTATATACAGGGTGTTTAAAAAATACGTTCGAATATTTGGCCCACTTATAGATCTCATCAGTACAAACAAAAAAGTCAAAATAAACATAAGTCCAAAAATCAGCCGTTTCCTAATTACAGCCTGTTTTTCAAATTAAAATAATTTACACTCAGTAGGAGTGATTCGCGTATTTATGAAGTCATCCATGGAAATAACAAAACAAATTTTGTTCGTTTCTGTTAGTGTAGTTGCCACATTTGTTGTAATTATTGTGTGTCCGTTATTGTCAGTGTTTATTGAAGTAGGTGTTGCTGTAACCCATTGTTGAAATTTTCGAATATGCCTTATAATAACGCAGAAATGGCAGACATGCATTTTATGTATGGCAAAGCCGATGGAAATGCTTGTGAGGCACGTCGCCTTTATGCCGAAGCATTCCCAAACCGGGTACTTCCGTGTGACAAACTTTTTACAAATTTACATCAACGTTTATCCGAAGTTGGATCGTTTAAATCAAGGAACGGTGATGGTGGTCGACCTAGATCAGTTTGTACTCCCGACGCAGAACTTAACATTTTAAGACGAATTGAAGAAAATCCTGGTACTAGTACTAGAAGACTCTCTACTGAAACAAATATTAATTTTTCCCTAATTTGGAGAATTTTACGGGAGCAGCAATTGCACCCATACCATATTCAAAGGGTACAGGCTCTAGCTGTGCCTGATTATGCCGCACGACTGGTGTTTTGTCGAAGCATGTTGACAAAAGTCGCGGAGAACCCAAATTTTGTTACGAAAATTTTACTTACAGACGAAGCTGGTTTCACGAGAAATGGCATTTTTAATTTTCATAATAGCCATATTTGGGCCGACGAAAATCCGCATGCCGTTGTTGAATCGAATCATCAACACCGATTTGCAATCAACGTTTGGCTTGGTGTGTTAGGAGACCATCTGATAGGACCTTGTTTCCTGCCTAACCGTTTGACTAGTCAATTGTACCTTGACTTTTTGCGGAATACATTACCACTGCTGTTAGAAGATGTGCCCCTCAACCACAGAATTAATATGTGGTTGATGCACGATGGAGCTCCTGCGCATTACGGAGTCTTGGTCAGAAATTATCTAAACGAAAATTACAATGGCAGGTGGATAGGGCGAGGAGGTCCAATTGCATGGCCCCCTAGATCTCCCGACCTCACTCCACTCGATTTTTGCATTTGGGGGTATTTAAAGACATTAGTTTATTCAAGTCCTGTGAATAATTTAGATGAGTTGCGAGAACGAATTGAACATGCCTGCCAGACTGTTCGTATAAATCCGGGACTCTTTGAGAGAGTGCGGCGTTCACTTTTACGGAGATGTGAAATGTGTATACAAATGGAAGGAGGACATTTTGAACATCTTCTTTAAGAATCTTTAATTTGTAATAATTAAAATGTATTTATACTGATATTTGAGTGTAAATTATTTTAATTTGAAAAACAGGCTGTAATTAGGAAACGGCTGATTTTTGGACTTATGTTTATTTTGACTTTTTTGTTTGTACTGATGAGATCTATAAGTGGGCCAAATATTCGAACGTATTTTTTAAACACCCTGTATGTTTTTATTGCGCATCTAAAGTATATAAAATATTTTTTTTATCTTTTTCTTTTTGTATTTTTTTTTATTTTTCTAAATGATGTGATGTTACCTCACTCACCTACCCTCATTTTACGTCACTTCAGTGGTTTTTTTTTTACCTCGAAGTGCTTCTCGTACTCGAGGCCATCGTTAGTCGGTTCACCCCGTGTGAAACAATAAAAAGGGAGGAATAGCTTTGACTGTGAAATAAGTAGGTCCACGACCGACGCAGATCAGATGCAGAGAAATAATGATACCCCCCTCTATGATTGCATCCCCACTCCCGGCGCTCACTCTGGAAAGCATCCCGTGTTCCCAGTCTCTGTTCAGCTCCGAGGGGTGCGCGTACCCAGCTTACGAACGTACGCGTTCACAGGACTCCTGGGTAGTGGCGGTTTTCCCCCCGATCTTCGCGAACACGTCCGTCGATGACCCGACGTTGCCGGTCTTAGAACCGTCATAAAACCGACAATCGAGGACGCAGGACACACACTTTTTTATGTTCAAGTTAATGATCGCGGTTCTTATTCTTCGGATTGGGTGATTTCACCTTACAAAACATAGTAGTGAAGATTTTATTTTATTTTTCCTTCGTCTCGAATAAATTTCCAGTGACTCTTATCTTTTAACTTTTTTGTAATTCTTTTTATTTTTTTAAAGTACTCAAAAGTACTTTTTGGGTGGTTGAAAATTTTTAACTGTAGTATTGTGGTGTAGTGTATAGTGGTGTAGAGTAAACTTAAGGGTGGTTTCTTGTACTCTGGATATAAATTTTTAAAGTGAACTGAATTTTTTAAATCGATGGTTTTTCTGGGATTTTCTACATTTTTCGAGCAATAGGTAGGATTGATATTTTTAAAGATTTTACTAGGTGATAATCATTCATCCATTTTTGTCAATCATCAAACTTTGAAGAAGTGATAGAAGTCTTATTATCATTATGATTAGATGTGTATCACAAATTTGATGAAAATTATTGTATTTGCTGATTGTCTTTAATCTATTGTAAATCAACAATTAAATTAAAGGACTATTGCTTTAATTAGCAACTTCCTCTTGTTACTAATTTATTAGTTTTCATCAATAATTATTATTTTTATAGTTACTTACTTGCTATTACTATGTGTTACTATGTGATAAGTTATACATTTGGCATAAATCCAAGGATTCTATTCCACAAGGTTTTCCCTGCGAGCCAAATAAATTTTAATGCGATTGTCCCACATTTTCCATTATAACATCGAAATGGTTCTTCTTAGAAAATGGAGATGAATAATAATGTAATATCTTCTTGAATAAATTATTTTGGGGATTTGAAAATGTTCATAATCAAGGTGAAGTATGTGTGAAATAAGTAAATTAAGAGTGTGGAAATAGAAATGATTCAGCAACTTTCTACAGATTTTTTTTTTGATGATAATTGGAATAAATTTAACATTTATGATAAAAAATAAAGTTTTTAAGCTTTAAACTAAGGTAAAAATCATTTTCTAATTCCTATAAATAAAGTCTGGACGATTTTTTAAAGTTAGTGCATTTAGATTATGGTTTAGTCAAAATTCTTCGGCCTCTTTGCAAATTCTTAAAATTCTTTTGGTAATAATTAGAATAAATTTGACTTTTTTAATTCAAAATAGAATGCCGGGTGTTTAATTTAATATGAAATCGTTTCTCAATTCTTATAAATAAGATTGTTAGGATTTTTTTAAGTTGGTCAAAATCGAAACAACTAGGATTTTATTAAGTTATATCCCTATATAATTTAACAATGGGGAAAGCTTATAAAATCTGTTTTTCCATAAGACTTTTGGTTTGCGATCCACAAATATCTGTTTGATTTAGCGAATATGAGCATCAGTTTTGAAAATTTTATAAAATCAAAATTTTTTTGCTTATTTTTGGGTGCAAAGTTTCTGAAAAACGTTTGAGAAATTTTTTCGGGTCCGGCATGATGATGCTATTTAAGAACCGTACTCAGAATTTAATAGAAAATTACTTGAAATAAACCGGATGGAAATCAGATGACTGTAGGCTCAGATGTGGGAGCTCAAAGTGAAAATTTCAAAAATGTTTGTATGGAATCTTTCTCAAAAATCGAAAATGCTTGGATTTTGCTGAAAGTCAGGTATTTATATCAATCGACATCAGGGAAAATGATGGTGAAATCCATTTCTCCGTAAGTCTTTTGATTTACGATAAACAAGGGACGAGAAAAGTCGGCTAAAAGTAGCGAATTTGAAAAGTTCGGAAAAACGCTTGTAAAAATTTTTCGAACGCGATTCGATGACATCCTTTTAAAATCTTATTTACAATTGAATGGTGAATCATTTGAAATAAACCTCATAAAAATTGGATGATTATCGGCTGAGTTACACGAGTTCAAAGTCAAAATTCTTCAAAAGTTTACATAGAATTTTTCCCAAACATTGAAAATGCTCGGATTTTGTCAAAAGTTGGGGTTTTATATAAATTGACAGCGGGGAAAATGATGGTGAAATTTGTTTCTCCGTAAGTCTTTTAGTTTTTGAGCAAGAAAGGACGAGAAATGTCGGCTAAATATTGCGAATTTGAAAGATTCGAAAAAAATTTCGTAAACATTTTTCAAATCCGGTTTGATAACATCCTTCCAGAATCTTATTCACAATTGAGTGGAGAATCATTTGAAATAAAACGCATGAAAATTGAATGACAGGTGGCCGAGTTATGCGGGCTCAAAGTCAAAATTTCTCAAAAGTTTAAATGCAATTTTTCTCAAAAGTGAAAAATGCTTGGATTTTGTTGAAAGTCGGGTTTTTATATTATTCAACATCGGGGAAAATGATGGTGAGATGTGTATCTCCGTAAGTCTTTTGGTTTATGATCAAGAAAGGACGAAAACAGTCGGCTAAAAGTAGTCAATGTGAAAGGTTCGGAAAATCGTTCGTAAAAATTTTCCGAACGTGATTCGATCACATCCTTCTAGGTTGTTGTTCACAATTGAATAGTGAATCATTTAAAATAAACCGCATGAAAATTGGATGGTCGGCGGCTGAGTTACGCGAGCTCAAAGTTAAAATATCTCAAAAGTTTAAATGAAATCTTTCTCAAAACTCGAAAATACTCGGATTGTGCTGAAAGTCGGGTTTTTATACAAATCGACAACGGGGAAAATGATGGTGAGGTCTGTTTCTTTGAAACTCTTTTGATTTAGGATCCAGAAAAGATGAGACAAGTCTGGTAGAAGTGGCGAACTTCATAGGTTTGGAAAAACGTTCGTAAAAATTTTCCAATCCTTGTTCGCTGACACCCTTTTAGGATCGTATTCAGAATTGAATGGAAAATCATCTGAAATAAACCGCATGAAAATTGGACGATCGACGACCAAGTTACGTGAGCTCAAAATCAAAATTTCTAAAATTTTTATATAGAATTTTTTTCAAAAATTGAAAATACTCGGATTTTGCTGAAAGTCGGGTTTTTATATAAATCTACAACGAGGAAAATGATGGTGAAATCTGTTTCTCCGTAAGTCTTTTGGTTTATGATCAAGAAAGGACGAAAAAAAGTTGGCTAAAAAGTAGCAAATTTGAAAGGTCCAGAAAAACGTTCCTAAGAATTTTCCGAACCCAGCTCGATGACATCCTTCTAGAATCTGATTTACAATTGAATGGTGAATCATTTGAAATAAGCCGCATGAAAATTAGATGATCGGCAGCTGAGTTATGCGAGCTTAAAGTTAAAATTTATTTAAAGTTTAAATGGAATTTTTCTCAAAAGTTAAAAATGTTCTGATTTTGCTGGAAGTCGGGTTTTTATGTAAATTGACAACGAGGAATATGATGGTGAAATTTGTTTCTTCGTAAGTCTTTTGGTTTATGATCGAGAAAGGACGAGACAAGTCTGGTAGAAGTAGCGGATTTTATAGGTTTGGAAAAACGTTCGTAAAATTTTTCCGAGCCCGGTTCAATGACGCCCTTTTAGAGTCGTATTCAGAATTGAATGGAAAATCATTTGAAATAAACCGCATGATTATCAGACAGCCGTCGGCCGAGTTACGCGAGTTCAAAGTCAAAATTTTGAAGACGGCCAAAAACCGAAAAATCGAAAGGGGTTTATATGGAATTTTTCTCAAAAATTGAAAATGCTCGTATTTTGGTAAAAGTCGGGTTTTTGTATAAATTGACAATTGGGAAAATGATGATGAGTTCTATTTTTCGTAAGTCGTTTTGTTTACGATCGAGAAAAGACGAAAGAAGTCTGCTAAAAATAGTGAATTTCAAAGGTTCGAAAAAAAAAATCGTAAAAATTTTCCAATCCTTGTTCGATGACACCCTTTTAAAATCTTATTCACAATTGTATGGAGAATCATGTGAAATAAACCGCATGAAATTCCGACGACCGGCGGCCGAGTTACGCGAGCTCAAAGTCAAAATTTCTAAAATCGCCAAAAACCGAAAAAATTGAAAGGGGTTTATATGAATTTTTTCTCAAAAATCTAAAGCTGTCAGATTTCGCTGAAAGTCGCGTTCTTTTATAATTTGACAACGGGGAAAATGATGGTGAAATCTATTTCTCTGTGTCTTGTGGTTTACGATCGGGAAAAGTCGGGACAATCCTGCTAGAAATAGGGAATTTTGAAGGTTCGGAAAAACGGTCGTAAAAATTTTTCGACCCCAGAATGTTGACGTCCTTGTAGAATCTTATTCACAGCTGAACGAAGAATCATTTGAAATAAACCGCATGAAAATCCGACCATCGGAGGTCGAGTTACGCGAGCTCAAAGTCAAAATTTCTAAAATGGCCAAAAACCTTATATGGATTTTTTTCTCAAAAATCTAAAGTAGTCAGATTTTGCTGAAAGTCGGGTTTTTATATAAATCGACAACGGGGAAAATGATAGTGAAATCTATTTCTCTGTGTCTTGTGGTTTACGATCGAGAAAAGACGGGACAAGTCTGCTAGAAGTAAGGAATTTCAAAGGTTCGGAAAAACGTTCGTAAAAAATTTTTGAGCCATGCTCGATGACACCCTTTTAGAATTGTATTCAGAATTGAATGGAAAATCATTTGAAATAAACCGCATGAAAATCAGGTGACTGGTGACCGAATTACGCGAGCTCAAAGTCAAAATTTTCTACAATGTTCATAATAGAATTTTTCTCAAAAATTGAAAATGCTCGGATTTTACTGAAAGTCGGGTTTTAATATAAATTAACAACGGGGAAAATGATGGTGAAATTTGTTTCTCCCTAAGTCTTTTGGTTTATGATTGAGATAAGATGAAATAAGTCTGCTTGAAGTAGCGAATTTCAAAAGTTCGAAAAAACGATCGTAAAAATTTTCCAGTCCTTGTTCGATGACACCCTTTTTGGAATCTTATTCACAATTGAATGGAGTATCATTTGAAAAAAATCGCATAAAAATCCAACGACAGGCCGCCGAATTAAGCGAGCTCAAAGTCAAAATTTCTACAATGGCCAAAAACCGAAAAAATCGAGAGGGGTTTATATGGATTTTTTTTTAAATCTAAAGCAGTCAGATTTTGCTGAAAGTCGCATTCTTATATAATTCGACAACGGACAAAATGATGGTGAATTCTATTTTTCCGTAAGTCATTTTGTTTACGATCGAGAAAAGACGAAAGAAGTCTGCTAAAAATAGTGAATTTCAAAGGTTCGAAAAAAAAATCGTAAAAATTTTCCAATCCTTGTTCGATGACACCCTTTTTGGAATCTTATTCACAATTGAATGGAGTATCATTTGAAAAAAATCGCATAAAAATCCAACGACAGGCCGCCGAATTAAGCGAGCTCAAAGTCAAAATTTCTAAAATGGCCAAAAACCGAAAAAATGGAAAGCGGTTTATATGGATTTTTTCTCAAAAATCTAAAGCTGTTAGATTTTGCTGAAAGTCGCAATCTTATATAATTCGACAACGGACAAAATGATGGTGAATTCTATTTTTCCGTAAGTCGGTTTGTTTACAATCGAGAAAAGACGAAAGAAGTTTGCTAAAAATAGTGAATTTCAAAGGTTCGAAAAAAAAAATCGTAAAAATTTTCCAATCCTTCTTCGATGACACCCTTTTTGGAATCTTATTCACAATTGAATGGAGTATCATTTGAAAAAAAAACCGCATAAAAATCCGACGACAGGCAGCTGAGTTAAGCGAGCTCAAAGTCAAAATTTCTAAAATGGCCAAAAACCGAAAAAAATTGAAAGGGGTTTATATGGATTTTTTTTCAAAAATCTAAAGTGGTCAGATTTTGCTGAAAGTCGCATTCTTATATAATTCGACAACGGACAAAATGATGGTGAATTCTATTTTTCCGTAAGTCGTTTTGTTTACGATCGAGAAAAGACGAATGAAGTCTGCTAAAAATAGTGAATTTCAAAGGTTCGAAAAAAAAAATCGTAAAAATTTTCCAATCCTTGTTCGATGCCACCCTTTTTGGAATCTTATTCACAATTGCATGGAGTATCATTTGAAAAAACCGCATAAAAATCCGACGAAAGGCAGCCGAATTAAGCGAGCTCAAAGTCAAAATTTCTAAAATGGCCAAAAACCGAAAAAATGGAAAGGGGTTTATATGGATTTTTTCTCAAAAATTTAAAGTTGTTAGATTTCGCTGAAAGTCGCGTTCTTATATAATTTGACAACGGACAAAATGATGATGAATTCTATTTTTCCGTAAGTCGTTTTGTTTACGATCGAGAAAACACGAAAGAAGTCTGCTAAAAATAGTGAATTTCAAAGGTTCGAAAAAAAATCGTAAAAATTTTCCAATCCTTGTTCGATGACACCCTTTTTGGAATCTTATTCATAATTGAATGGAGAATCATTTGAAAAAAATCGCATAAAAATCCAACGACAGGCCGCCGAATTAAGCGAGCTCAAAGTCAAAATTTCTAAAATGGCCAAAAACCAAAAAAATCGAAAGGGGTTTATATGGATTTTTTCTCAAAAATCTAAAGTAGTCAGATTTTACTGAAAATCGCATTCTTATATAATTCGACAACGGATAAAATGATGGTGAATTCTATTTTTCCCTAAGTCGTTTTGTTTACGATCGAGAAAAGACGGAAGAAGTCTGCTAAAAATAGTGAATTTTAGAGGTTCGAAAAAAAAAATTGTAAAAATTTTCCAATCCTTGTTCGATGACACCCTTTTTGAAATCTTATTCAGAATTGAATGGAGAATCATTTGAAAAAAACCGCATAAAAATCCAACGACAGGCAGCCGAGTTAAGTAAGCTCAAAGTCAAAATTTCTAAAAAAAAAAACCGATTTTCAAAAATGAAGTCAATAGGATTTTTTAAAGTTAAAACATCAACTACTTAGAAAAAAGCCTTCAAATTAGAAATTCCTACAAATATCAATATGTAATTCGGATTTAATGATTTAATTTAATGAATAATTACGTTAATAAAACATCAAAACCAGATTAACCTAATCAGTAAAAACCACCCGTTCCACGAACTCGACTAATAAAAGCTCGCCGAAAGCTCAAACAAACTGAAACAAATGATGGAAATTCATTTGAATGTAGAACGAAAAGTTGCCGAAGCCGAACAGACTTGGAGATCTCCGTCGAGAGGAGAAGGAGGAGGAGGAGGAGGTGTCGGGTCCAATTCCCGAAAGAAAACAAGACGAAGAAGAACAACTAGCGTCTACGAACTGAAGGCGAAGTAAATAAGCCGACTTTAGATTGTTTTTACTTGTTATTGATGTTAACTGTGAAGTTGGAATCTAATTAAAATACGTTTGCTGATTCAGTGTTTCCCCATTTGACCCCCTTTGTGTAATTAAACTCCTTCCCCATTCCGGACAACCTTTTCTTATCTATTCATCTTTGTCTGGCTTAAGTTATTTATTCCTTATAGTAAAATTTACAAATTAATTTTAAACATCATTTGAACTTGATTTAAAACTTGATTTAAAAATTACAATTTTTACATGGAAAAAAAATTTTTTTTTTATTAGTTTATAGTTCGACTTCCTTCTACCACATCCTTTATAACTAAGATTAAAGTTGATCTTGGGGTTCGTTGACGAAGTTAGATGCTCGCGGGCATCGGACCGAGGGATTTCGTCGCTTCCCAACCTTCGCTTCACGTTACACCTATTTTATCCTTTTTCTTTCTCTTCGACCGGCTCGGTCCAAAACAAATTATTCGCACTTTTAAAACGGTCTCATCGGGATACCGTTCTTAACGCCGCCGCCGTCGGAAACTTGCGAAAGTTTTTGGACTCCCGACTGCAGTCGCTTCGCAAAATAATAACTCATAACGGAGATGGTGCGAAAAGTTTCGGTGCCCGAAATCGCGGTATTTTATTTACGCCCAGCGACGAAGCTTCGAAATTGATTACCTAACTTTGATCGATGTGATATTAATGTGTGTGGTCGTAATATGTGGGAAGTTATGTGGGTTATCGTAAATATAAACCGAATGTAGACACTTCAAGTTTTCGGTTAGACTGTTAGACTATTTCTGGGAATTCATTTCGTGAAGTTTTCTCGTAAATTTTTATCGTGAATTATTGATAAAGCGAAAATCTTGATTTTATGGGATTCTGGTATTATTATTTTGTGGAGTTTAAATATAGCAGTTTGTTTACATTAACAAAGCATTTAATATACAATCCATTTAGATATTAGACCGGATGGTTAATAATTTATCTTTTACGCTGACCTCGATTACCGCAATCGTGTAACAAAAACTATTAAAATTAATTAATCCAATTTTGCCAATTACCGCAGTTGAAATTGGTTTTAACGATTCATGCGTATTGTAATATTAAATTAATTAATAAATTTATATAAATTTTTTAAATTATAATTTTGAATAATTTGTAATTTAATAGGATAACATTTTTGAATCACATTTTTAATCACATTTTATTCATGAATATTTCTTATTATTTTTTTTTAATTTTTTGGTAAAAATTAAAATAAATTTAACATTTATTATTGAAAATAGAATATTTAGTATTTAATTTGAGGTAAAAATTATTTTCTTATTCCTATAAATAAAGTCTGGGTGATTTTTTAAAGTTAGACAAAAAAATTGTGAGGTTAAAATTTTTCGTTTTTTTTCAAAAATTTTTTAAATTTTTTTTGCGACTATTAGAATTAATTTGACACTTATTATCAAAAATAGAATCTTTAATTATTAATCTAACGTTGAAATCATTTTCTTATTCTTATAAATAAAGTCTGGGTGATTTTTTAAAGTTACATAAAAAAATTGTGAGGTTAAAATTTTTTGATTTTTTTCAAAATTTTTTAAAAATTTTTTTGCAACAAGTAGAATTGATTTGACTGTTATTATCAAAAATAGAATCTTTAATTATTAATTTAACGTTAAAATCATTTTCTTATTCTTATAAATAAAGTTTGGGTGATTTTTTAAAGTTAGTCAAAAAAATTGTGAGGTTAAAATTTTTCGATTTTTTTTTCAAAAATTTATTTTAAATTTTTTGCGACAATTAGAATTAATTTGACACTTATTATCAAAAATAGAATCTTTAATTATTAATTTAACGTTAAAATCATTTTCTTATTCTTATAAATAAAGTCTGGGTGATTTTTTTAAAGTTAGACAAAAGAAATTGTGAGGTTAAAATTTTTCGATTTAAAAAAAGATTTTTTTTAAATTTTTGTGCGACAATTAGAATTAATTTGACACTTACTATCAAAAATAGAATCTTTAATTATTAATTTAACGTTGAAATCATTTTCTTATTCCTATAAATAAAGTCTGGGTGATTTTTTAAAGTTAGACAAAAAAATTGTGAGGTTAAAATTTTTCGATTTTTTTTTTTTCAAAAATTTATTTAAATTTTTTTGCGACAATTAGAATTAATTTGACTGTTATTATCAAAAATAGAATGTTTAGTTATTAATCTAACGTAGAAATCAGTTTCTTATTCTTATAAATAAAGTCTGGGTGATTTTTTAAAGTTAGACAAAAATAATTGTGAGGTTAAAATTTTTCGATTTTTTTCAAAAATTTATTTTAATTTTTTTGCGACAATTAGAATTAATTTGACAGTTATTATCAAAAATAGAATCTTTAATTATTAATTTAACGTTGAGATCATTTTCTAATTCCTATAAATAAAGTCTGGGTGAATTTTTAAAAGTTAGTCAGAAAAATTGCAAAGTTAAAATTTTTCGATTTTTTCTTCAAAAATTTATTTTATTTTTTTTGCGACAATTAGAATTAATTTGACTGTTATTATTAAAAATAGAATCTTTAGTTATTAATTTAACGTTGAAATCATTTTCTTATTCTTATAAATAAAGTCTGGGTGATTTTTTAAAGTTAGACAAAAAAAATTGTGAGATTAAAATTTTTCGATTTTTTTTTTCAAAAATTTTTTTTAATTTTTTTTGCGACAATTAGAATTCATTTGACACTTATTATCAAAAATAGAATCTTTAATTATTAATTTAACGTTGAAATCATTTTCTTATTTTTATAAATAAAGTCTGGGTGATTTTTTAAAATTAATCAAAAAAAAATTGTGAGGTTAAAATTTTTCGATTTTTTTAAAAATTTTTTTTGAATTTTTCTGCAATAATTAGAATAAATTTATCTTATATGATTA
The DNA here is from genome assembly GCA_036711955.1 of Digitonthophagus gazella. NCBI lineage: Eukaryota > Metazoa > Arthropoda > Insecta > Coleoptera > Scarabaeidae > Digitonthophagus > Digitonthophagus gazella. The sequence continues at coordinate 2,900,907 of JASCIT010000003.1, forward strand.
AAAATAGAATATTTATATTTTCATTTAACATAAGATTCATTTCTTTATCTTGATAAATAAACCTTGTACGATTTTTTAAGTTTTTCAAGTTTTAGAAAAACAATTTTTATGCTGTCACAAAAAAATTCTTTATTTTTTCTCATCTACTGCTCTGACTTGTGAGAGGTTTTTAAGTTTTCATTAAAAGTATGACCAAAGTGACCTGGGGTAAATCTTTACGAGCAACTAGGCGGTTTGTATCCTTCATAAGGCGGTCGGGGTAATTTCACAGTTGGTCCTAGAAGTTATTAGAAAACCCCGGCGACGTCGTCGTTTTATGCGGTCCGAGGGGCGAACGGGGTCGCCTAATGAACGCCAGGTCGATATTTACCGTTCGCGATAAATAAGTTTACCCACTTTGGCCGGAATTTCGCAACTTCCATCGCGTGCTCGTAACTGATATCGCCACTCGGCGGCCATCGACGTATATATCTGCCCATTACAAGGCGTGCTATTTAGCTCTTTGTACGACGTAATTGAATTTCAATAACGATCTCTTTGTTATTTCAATTTGTACAGTAGTTTATAACTGCGTTATAATGATTCTGAAGAAAATTGATTTGAGAAATTAAGATTTAGATTTAGATCTTATAAGAAAATAGTGTTAAATTATTAAAAAAGTAGTGGTTCAAGAGAAATTATATATAATAAAGTTGTAACTTCTAAATGTCTCTACAAAGTTTGTCAACCCCTGAAATGTCTCTCGATGAAGTTTGCCCACCCTTGAAGTCTATTTGAAAAAACGAGGGTTTAGTTATCCTTAAATCGGGTTTCTACGAAGTTTATCAATCTTTAAAATGTCTCTCGACAAGGTTTGCCAACCCTTAAAATGTCTCTCGACGAGTTTTGCCCACCCTTGAAGTCAGTTCGAAAAATCGAGGGTTTATTGATACTTTAATAGGGTTTCTACGAAGTTTGTCAACCTCTGAAATGTCTCTCAATGAGGTTTGTCCACCTTTAAAGTTCGTTTGAAAAATTGAGGGTTTACTTATCCTTGAATCGGAGTTTTCCGAAGTTGGCCAACCCCTGAAGTGTCTTTCGACGAGTTTTGCCCACCTCTAAAGTCAGTTTAAAAAATCGAGGGTTTATATATCCTTAAATCGGGTTTCTACGAAGTTTATCAATCTTTAAAATGTCTCTCGACAAGGTTTGCCAACCCTTAAAATGTCTCTCGATGAGTTTTGCCCACCCTTGAAGTCAGTTCGAAAAATCGAGGGTTTACTAATCTTTGAATCGAGTTTGTCAATCCCTAAAATGTCCTTCGATGAAGTTTGTCCACCCTTGAAGTCTATTTGAAAAAACGAGGGTTTAGTTATCCTTAAATCGGGTTTCTACGAAGTTTATCAATCTTTAAAATGTCTCTCGACAAGGTTTGCCAACCCTTAAAATGTCTCTCGACGAGTTTTGCCCACCCTTGAAGTCAGTTCGAAAAATCGAGGGTTTATTGATACTTTAATAGGGTTTCTACGAAGTTTGTCAACCTCTGAAATGTCTCTCAATGAAGTTTGCCCACCTTTAAAGTTCGTTTGAAAAATTGAGGGTTTACTTATCCTTGAATCGGAGTTTTCCGAAGTTTGCCAACCCCGGAAATGTCTTTTGAAGAGTTTTGTCCACCTCTAAAGTTAGTTTAAAAAATCGAAGGTTTACATATCCTTAAATCGGGTTTCTACGAAGTTTTCCAAATCCCTGAAATATCTCTTTCCAAGTTTTGCCAACCCTTAAAATGTATTTCGACGAGGTTTGCCCACCCTTAAGGTTCGTTTGAAAAATCTGAGGTTTACTAATCCTTGAATCGAGTTTGTTAATCACTAAAATGTCCTTCGATGAGGTTTGCCCATCCCTGAAGCCCGTTTGAAAAATTGAGAGTTTACTTATCCTTGAATCGGGTTTCTACGAGGTTTGCAAACCTTTGAAATGTCTCTCGACGAGGTTTTCCCATCCCTGAAGCCCGTTTGAGAAATAGAGGGTTTATCTATCTTTGAATTTGGTTTCTAGAAAGTTTGTTAACCCCTGAAATGTCCCTCAACGAAGTTTGTTAACCCCTAAAATCTCCCTCGAAGAGGTTTGCCCACCCTTGAAATCCCATTTTTCCTTTTCGGAGATTGTCCACCCCTGATAGTCGAGTGTCAAACCACATCTTTATCAATAAAATTTTAGCTAGTTATTCCATAAAATTATAAATTTAGAAAGGTTTGGAATTTTGGCAGTTGAGTGTCTTTAAGAATTTTTATAAATTCTTTGGTAATATTTATAACAAATTTAGCCATTTTAGTTTAAAGTAGAATCTTCAATTAATATGTCCTTAATGAATCTTATCTTAATCTCAATTAATACACTCTGTGGCAGTTTTTAAAACTGATCAAGATTTTATTCATGTTGACTTGAAAATTTAGGAAGTCTTTAAGAATTTTTATAAATTTTTTGGTAACAACTACAGTAAATATGGACATTTTACTTCAAAGTAGAAACCTCAATTAATATTTCCTTAATAAATCTTTCCATAATTTTCATTAATAAGCTCTGTGTGAATTTTTCAAGTTGATTTTGTTCATATTAACTTGGAAGTTAAGTCTTTAAGAATTTTTATATATTTTTTTGGTAACAATTAGAGCAAATTTGATCATTTTAATTAAAAGTAGAAACTTTAATCAATATTTCTCTAATAAATTTTTTTTCAACTTCAAATAAACTCTGTGTGATTTTTTTTTGAGTGAACAAAATGTTGATTGTAAATGGTTGAAAATTATTTTTGATTCAGTCTATGAAAGGCTAAAAGCTAATTGTAAATGAATAATTCATTATGTATTCAAATATAAATTTGAAATCTCGTTTAAGTATAGTGAATGATATTAAAATGGTAAAAGAGTTCGATACTTTGATCGTTTCCGCTGTCAGATTGAGTATAATTGATGAATTGTGACGGGGTTAGTAAGTTTATCAACCCGTAATCACCGGAATTGACAACGGCGACGACGTGATATTAAAAATGGGAATATTCCGTTCATGTAGATAATGGAAGAGAACATCAATCACAGATAACGTCATCTATATCCGTTAAAATGCAGGATTCGGATCGACTTTTTCCGCCTAGAATATCCTTTTGTTCGTCGCCGTATTCGGCAATCGATATTTATCGCCGTGCTTTTCAGAAAAGCTTCGTAAAAATGTAGGTCATAACTTAAGCTTTAAAGGTTTTCCAATTTTTGAAATTTCCTTACACATTTAAAAAATTTTAAAACTTAAATTGTGTGAATATAGGTCATAATGATGCTTTAATATTTTGATTTTTTAAACTTCCTAAACACAATGACATATTTTGCTTTGAACGTATACCGCTTCAACAAACACTTCAATACCCTCCGGTAATGAAATGTCAAGTTGATCGTCCAGTGTTGGTCATTGTAGCTGAAGCGAGCACATTTGCGTTACTCGACTGGCAGGGCTGCCGTTCCTAAAAGGATATCCGTTTAATCTCCATTGAACAACTGTATCGCTTCGTTGAAACAACATTGATTTAATTAAAGGTTTTAGTATTAATTTTCAAACGTCACGCGCACTCGATAATCTATTCCGTCTGACGCGTACTGAATAAGTTTTCCTGGAAACCTAGCCGATACAAGTTGAATAAAAAGAATTCTAATCGATATCGGCTATGTTTGCGCAATAACTTCTCGCGACGTAGTCATCCGACATAATACATTCGTGTTTGTAAAATCGAAAAATTGTTCATTTGGCTTCCACGTTATGTTCGGTATTCCTACAACTCGTAATCAGGCTATATGTATGCGGCATACTTTTTACCCAACAAAACACCATTTCTGACCCAAATACGATCGCTTCCTGGCCAGTGAACCCCCCGCTAACTTTACGAATTCCTAAACGTTGATAAATCGCGCCGATATAAGTTTTTTTTTATTTAACTACCGCTGGCAAAAATTAAACCGTTGTTCTCGATTCGAATCCGAGCGGAATAGTGAATTCGAACCGAATTGGACAATGGGTTTATATGTCGAAATGAACACAGATGGGGATGAGCGAAAAAGGAGTACGTGAAACGAATCAAATCACAGAACTCGGCTCTCGCTATTGGTTTTCTAACGCAAAACCGTTTGTTCTCGCTCCGGTCGCGGAAAATTAATGAGAACGATGTTTGGCAGGCGTTGTTGCGCTCGGGAAATAACCGTTTGTGTACCGCCGGCGGGTTAATAAAATACGGTTCGGCATTGTGTACTTTACAAAGAATAACCGTCCGCCCCGAACGCTGGAATTAATAAACGGGGCGAAATTTAATTTCTGCTTCGGGGATGGCGCGCATCAAGTATTGTTAAATTTAATTGCGGTTACATTCCGCTTTTCGATTCTACTCATCGTTCATAAATCATTATGGGAGTTTCTAACACTACCTTTTATGTTTTCGATAACCATTTTATGGGAAATAATTATTTTCTTAACATATAATTTAAAACTAAAGAATCTAAGACCAAAACTAAGCTATCAACACATATTGACTAACTTCAAAAAATCACCTAGAAGATATTTAAGGAAATAAAGAAAAGATTTTTTAGAGGTATATACTTTAAAACATTAGTTTTCAACTGGAACTATCAAATTTTGTTTATTTTTTATCAAAAAAGTGAAAAAAAATCCCAAAGTCATCTAAGGTATGGAACCGATTATAAAAAATTTTAAAAATTCCAACCGACATCAACAGCTTTGAACTGACATTTAACAAATTTTGACCAACTTTAAAAAATCCTCCAGAGTTTATTTATGGAAGTAAAGAAAAGATCTTAAAAAGGTAAATAGACTAAAATATCTGTTTTCAACTAAAACTACCGAAATTGACTTATTTATTGCCAAAAAATTTTAAAAAATTCGCAAGGACATTGAGGATTTTAAACCGAATCTCAACAAACTTTTACCAATTTTAAAAAATCGCCCAGAGTTTATTTATAGGAATAAAGACAAGATTGTTTAAAAATAGATAAATTACAATATCAGTTTTCATCTATAAGTATCAACTTTCGTTTATTTATTGCCAAAGAAATTTAAATAAATCCCAAAAACATTGAACCTTTTGAACCGACTGTTAATAAATTTTGACCAAGTTTAAAAAATCGCCCAAAGGACATTTACGAAAATCGGGAAAAGATTTTTTAGAGATAGATACGTTCACGCATCAGTTATGAAGAGCTATCAAATTCTCTTTACTTGTTAGCAAAAAATTTTTAAAAAAGTCCAAGGACATCCAAAGTTTAGCAGCGATTTTGCCCAACTTTAAAAAATTGCCTTGCGTTTATTTATGGAAATAAAGAAAAGATTTTTTAAGGATAGGTAGATTAAAATATCAGTTTTCAACTAGAATTACCAAATTCTGTTTAGTTGTTACCAAAAAAATCTACAAAAAATCCAAGGACTTCCAAGGTATTGCACAGATTATTAACAAATTTTTTCTAACTTTAAAAAATCGCCCATAATTTATTTATGGAAATAAAGAAAAGATTTTTTTAAGGATAAGTATATTAAAATATCAGTTTTCAACTAGAATTACCAAATTCTGTTTAGTTGTTACCAAAAAAATCTACAAAAAATCCAAGGACATCCAAGGTATTGCACAGATTATTAACAAATTTTACCTAACTTGAAAAAATCGCCCAGAACTTATTTATGGAAATAAAGAAAGGATTTTTTAAGGATAAGTAGATTAAAATATCAGCTTTCAACTAGAATTATCAAATTCTGTTTAGTTGTTACCAAAAAAATCTAAAAAAAATCTAAGGACATCCAAGGTATTGCACAGATTATTAACAAATTTTGCCTAACTTGAAAAATCGCCCAGAACTTATTTATGGAAATAAAGAGAAGATTTTTTAAAGATAGATAGATTAAAATATCATTTTTCAACTAGAATTATCAAATTCTGTTTAGTTGTTACCAAAAAAATCTACAAAAAATCCAAGGACTTCCAAGGTATTGAATGGATTATTAACAAATTTTGCGTAACTTGAAAAAATCGCCCAGAACTTATTTATGGAAATAAAGAAAAATTTTTTTAAAGATAGGTAGATTAAAATATCAGTTTTCAACTACAATTACCAAATTCTGTTTAGTAGCTACCAAAAAAATCTACAAAAAATCCAAGGACTTCCAAGGTATTGAATAGATTAACAAATTTTGTCTAACTTTAAAAAATCGCCCACAATTTATTTATGGAAATAAAGAAAAGATTTTTTAAAGATAGATAGATTAAAATATCAGTTTTCAAATAGAACCATTGAATTTTGCATATTTGTTGCCAAAAAAATTGAAAAAAATCTCAATGGCACCCAAGGTTTTGAACCGATTTTTTGAACCAGCCAAAAGCTTATTCCATGCTTTTTTTTAAATTCTTTACAGTCAGTAAGTTCTATGAATCACATAGCATATACAACAAATCTTTTAACTTCAGCTTTTTGGAAAACTGAAGAACGCCTTCTTCATTAGTTTCACTTAAAAGCAGACTACGTAACATTTGTTCTCTATACAATCTCTTTAATTTTTCAATTACACCTTGCTCCATTGGGCGAATTAGTGGGGTGACGTTATGTGAGAGAAATATCACCTCAAATTCGTTATCGATTGGGTTTAACATTTTAACGGACGGGTGTGTTGGCGCATTATCCATAATTAACCCGGCGTGTGTATACTAAATTTTTTTGAGACACGGTGTGTATACTGGGTATTTTAGGGAACAGGCATGTTTTCAAAGTTTTCTAGACTTTCAAAAATTCTAGAAAAATTTGAGTTACTTATTGAAGCGTCTATTATATGGCCGAGCAGTTACCAAATTCAAAAGTTTAAAACTGTTGTCAATAAAAATGAAACAATCGTCTGAAACGCCTGAAAAGTCAGAAAAACGGAAATTTTGACTGTTCCTTCAAAGACCCAGTGTACACACGAAGGGTTAACACCACTTTTCCTTGAAGTTTTTTTTTCTTTTCGAACATTTCTCACATTTGATATGAATATATTTTTATACCAGTCTGTAAATGTGTTGCTGTTCATCCAGGCACTTTTCTGTGTTCTATAAATAACTGTAAGGCTGGTTATGTTCTTGAAACACTTTGGTTTTTACTCTTTCCAATTACTAATAGAGGCAATGCATGATCTCCTGTAGCGTTTGCACAAACCATCGCTGTAATTGGCTCCTTACCTTAAATCCTGGAGCCGCTTTCTCACGGTGGCAAGCTAAGGATTTTTGTGGCAGAGCTTTCAGGCTTATTCCGGTTTCGTCGCAGTTATAAACATCTTCTCTAGCAAAACCACAATTGTTTATAAAATTCAAAAAGTTGATTTTGAACGATTCTGCAGCAGAACTATCCGAAGATAAACTTTCCCCTTGAATAGTAAGTTTCCTTATGCCATGTCTTAATTTGATTTTTTTTAACTAATCGGTACTGGTTTTAAAGTTAGCAGGATCTCCTAACTATTATTTAAAAAAGGCTTTTTCGCACAGCAAGGTTCCTGAAATGGGTTTGCCTAAAGCACAAAAATACAGCATCCTATAATGATTTATCTTTTGCACTTCGCATAGTTTTTCTTCGTTTGGATCTATTTTTCGAATCTAATTTGGATGTAAAATTCAAAATTTCTTCTTTTTTTCTTTTTAATGTCGAATATCGTAGCTTTTCCCATTTCGTAAATTTTCGCCAGATGCGCTTCATTTTCACCTTTTTCGAGTCTACTTTATTTTATTTAAAATGTCAGTCGTAAAAGGCGTTCGGATTTTTAACATCCGGATTTTTGACATTCGGATTTTTGACATTCGAATTTTTGATATCCGGATTTTTGACGCTCCACTGTATAATCAATTGTATTTTAGAAAACTAAAAAGTTCAATTTGGAAATTTTTTTTATAACCAATGTAAATAACTTGAAACCAAATCTCATAAATTTACTTAAAATATAAACATTTCTCTTCAAATTATTGAAAGAATTATAAAAATATCCCAATTAGTTAATGAGTTATATCTCACAGTATACCTAAATGCTTGATTTTGGAAAACTAAACTCTCATTAAAAAAAATCTTGTAACGAAAGTAAATAAGTTGAAACAAAATTTTTTTTATTATAAAAATATCCCAATTAGTTAATGGGTTATATCTCATAGTATACCTAAATGCTTGATTTTGGAAAACTAAACTCTCATAAAAAAAAAATCTTGTAACGAAAGTAAATAAGTTGAAACAAAATCTGATAAGGTTGCTTAAAATGTAAACATTTCTCTTTAAATTGTTGATAAAATTATAAAAATATCGCGATTCATTCATGAGCTGTAGCTCATAATGTTTTCAAATGCTGGTCATACTAAAGTTCGATTTAAAAAAAATTCTTGTAACCAAAGTAAATAGACTAAAAGCAAATCTAATAAGTTATTTTAAAGTATAAACATTTCTTTTTACATTGTTGATGGAATCATAAAAATATCTGAATTTGTGGTTGAGTTATGACTTAAAACATACACTTGTAAACTAAGCAAGATGACATTGAAAATTCTTTCTCATCTAAAGTGAATTAATTTAAACCAAATTTGATAAAGTGTATTCAAATATCATTTGAGTAAATTAATAAAAATTTGTTGGTATGAACATCGGTCAAAATTTTTTTTTTCTTTTTTGAAAAGTGCAATGATAAGAACACAGCCTCTTTTATAATAATAGTATTCAGTTCACGTTTATCTGGCAGTGCTATATAACCGTTGTCAGTTGTGAGCGACGCTGAGGCCGTATATAAATCACAATTTGCGTATATTTCCCACGATGCCGCGACGGTCTAGCCCCAACATCCACACGACGCGATTATTTTTCATCGCCGAGCAAGATGTGCCCTCAAGTGGAAGTCTTTGCTTTCCTCCTCGCGGAGCCATCGACTCGGCTCGACGCTCGACGTCCCTTTTTTCTCCTTCCGCGCAATGAATACTCTGATTTATCGTCGTGTCTGTCCCGACCGGATGTGTTGCCCGCTCGATCGACTGGCATTTCCTACGATCCCACTATCTTTCCTTCCGTTTTATAGTCTTCCACCAACCATTTCAAACTTATTTTATTAGTTAAGTATAAATACTATAAATATCTCGAAAGGTTATTTAGAGAAAAAAATAAAAAAAAAAATTTTCAAAAAAGTTTAGTTGAAAAAAATGGTGGAGGAGCCGGTAATCATTACACGTTTTGAGTCATAACTTATTAATTAATTTAAATATTTTTATAATTTAATTAATAGTTTATACAGAAGTCTTTATATAAAGAATTTTTTTAAGAGTTGTTAAAAAAATATAAGTATTAGAAATGGTGGAGGAGCCGGAAAAATCTTAAATCTTATTTAAGTTTGATTGAAATTTAGCCCCATTTAGAAGTATTTATATAAAGAATTCAAATTTAAATTTCAAAAATTTATTAAAAAATATGAATATTAAAAATGGTTGAAGAACCAGAAGCCTTATTTAGGTTTGGTCAAAGTTTATCCCAGTTTAGTATTTTACAACATGGTTAGAAAATTAAATTCGGTTCGGTCGGCTGCCGACGTCGAGAGAGCAACTTTTAAACGGGCCCGTTTCAGTTTTTAAGTGCTAGTTAGGCGGAAAATTGATTTTCCGGGAGAAAACACCTCCCCTCAGCGCTTCTAGTTAGGGGGTTATTAAATGATTAACGAATTAAGCGAAGTTTTAAACGGGATGGCATTCATTCAATTACTCGAGCTGTCTTAAAAACTTGTTTGGCCTCAATTGACTATTACTTCCATTTAAAAACAAATCCGAAAATGTAAAAATGTAAAAACATGTTACGAAAAAAGCTTTAAAAAAGGGGGAAAAAGTATCTTAATTGCCTTTCATAACCGGGAATATTACCTATATCCGAGTAAAAGCATTTAGTCATAAATTGTCATTATAAACGTTAATGGTGCAAATGTGCAAAGTACCTGTTGCGTGTACTACACCAATTTTCTACTTATTACTGCTGTTACTTTGCACCTAATTGCATGAATCAAACGGTTAAGTGGGAAAAAGTTACAAACCATAATTTACATAGAAAATAGTTCATAAACCTTAAGTACACTTCGGATACTTTCTGTAACGACGCATCTAGGTATATTTAGGCGGGAGTGGAAAGTCGAAGAATTGCTCTTTGAAACGTCCAATTCCCAGTCGGAATCGGCGACGGCAAATTCAACGACCGGCACTAAAACTTTACGCGTTCGCAAATGCCACGTGCGAATTTTTTAAAAATGGCCGGGCATTAGTGTCCCTCGTCGAATGGCACGGCCATTACGTGGCGTACTCGCCGGAATAATGAAGAATCATTACCATGGAACGGCCGTAAATCAAACGATTCGTCGATAATTTTACGACGGTCCCTCTACAACGTCACTACCATCGGACGAAATTCATTTCGTCTATCGAACAAAGACATCTAAGTAGTGTCTTTAATTTACCGACTAGATGATGATTAGTTTAGATGGAATCAATAGTCGTTTTGGCACCTTTAACCTAACTGCGGAAAATCGATCAATTTTAAAAATTCACGAAAAATTCATTTTTAAAGATTTTGATTAGATTTTTTTTTTCTAAATGAAACCTAAAACATTCTAATTTTAATTAAAAAATACCGTTTTATTCTAAATGTTATCAAAAAAATTCAAAGTAGGCAAACATTTTTTACACTTTTCTAACTTAAGAAAACTAACTTTAAAAATTTATTAAAAATTCATTTTTAAAGATTTTGATTAGATTTTTTTTTCTAAATGAAACTGAAAACATTCTAATTTTAATTAAAAAAGACCGTTTTATTTTAAATGTCGCCAAAAAAATTAAAAAAATTTTCAAAGTTTGAAAAATTTTTTGACACTTCTAATCTAACTTTGGAAAATCGATCAACTTTAAAAATTCACCAAAAATTCATTTTTAAAGATTTTGATTAGATTTTTTTTTCTAAATGAAACTTTCTCTAAAAAAAATTATTTTTTTTTGGTTGAATTGATCAACATTTTGGTAACTTTGGTGGAACCTTTACGAATTTATTAAGTTTTTGGTGGAATTTAAAAAAAAATTGGTAAATTTTTGGTGGAATTTTTACAAATTTTGTAAGTTTTTTGGTGGAATTTTTAAGAAATTCATTATTTTTGGTAGAATTATTAAAAATTTTGGTAACTTTGGTGGAATTTTTATGAATTTACTAAGTTTTTGATGGAATTTTCAAGGTTTTAGTTAATTTTTAATGAAATTGTTTCTAATTTGATTGATTTTTGGTGGAATTTTAAAAGAATTTGGACATTTTGGTGGAATTTTTAAAAAATTTGGTAAGTTTTTTGGTAGAATTGTTAAAAATGTTGACAATTTCGGTGTAATTTTTAGGATTTTTGTAAGTTTTTGGTGGAATAAAAAAAATTCAGTATGTTTTTGGTGGAATTATCAAAAATTTTGATAACATTGGTGGAATTTTTGCGAATTTTACTCATTTCTGATGGAATAAAAAAAAATAGTGTTTTTGGTAAAATTCTTATGAATTTAGTAAGCTTTTGATGGAATTTTTGCAAATTGTATTAATTTTTGGTGGAATTTTAAAAGAATTTGGACATTTTGGTAGAATTGTTAAAAATGATGACAATTTCGGTGTAATTTTTGGGATTTTTGTAAGCTTTTGGTGGAATAAAAAAAATTCAGTAAGTTTTGGGTGTAGTTGTTAAATATTTTAATAGCTTTGGTGGAATTCTTACGAATTTTATTCATTTCTGTTGGAATTTAAAAAAATTCAGTGTTTTTGGTAAAATACTTATGAATTTAGTAAGTTTTTGGTGGAACTTTTAAAAAAATTCAGTATGTTTTTGGTGGAATTATCAAAAATTTTGATAACATTGGTGGAATTTTTGCGAATTTTATTCATTTCTGGTGGAATAAAAAAATATCAGTGTTTTTGGTAAAATTCTTATGAATTTAGTAAGTTTTTGGTGGAATTTTTAAAAAAATTCAGTATGTTTTTGGTGGAATTATCAAAAATTTTGATAACATTGGTGGAATTTTTGCGAATTTCATTCATTTCTGGTGGAATAAAAAAAGATCAGTGTTTTTGGTAAAATTCTTATGAATTTAGTAAGTATTTTTGGTGGAATTATCAAAAATTTTGATAACACTGGTGGAACTTTTGCGAATTTTGTTCATTTTTGATGGAATTTTAAAAAAATTCAGTGTTTTTTTATGGAATTTTTACGACTTTAGTAAGTTTTTAGTGAAATTTTTCCAATTTTATTAACTTTTGGTGGAATTTTAATAAAATTCAGTATGCTTTGATGGAATTCTTAAAAAAGTTGATAACTTTGGTGGAATTTTTCTTAACTTTAATCATTTTTGGTGGAATTGTTAAAAATATTGGTAATTTTAGTAGAATTTTTATGAATTTGGTGAGTTTTTGGTGGTATTTTTTAAAAATCACTAAGTTTTTGGTGGAATTATTCAACATTTTTGTAGCTTTGGTGGAAAATTGAAAAAATTTAGTACGTTTTTGATGGAATTGTTAAAAATGTTGATAACTTTGGTGGAATTTTTACGAATATAGTAAGTTTTTCGTGGAATTTTTACCAATTTTATTGATTTTGGGTGGAATTTTTAAAAAATTCACTACGTTTTTAGTAGAATTGTCTCCAAATTTAATAATTTTTGGTGAAATTATGTTCAATTTAACTAACTTTTGTGGAATTTTTATTGTTACTTTTTTATTTTTGTGAAATTTTTAAGAATCTAATCAATTCTTGACGAAATTAATCTTAATTTTAGTATATTTTTTAAAAATTCAGCAAGTTTTTGGTGGAATTGTTAAAAATTTTGAAAGCTTTGGTGGAATTTTTACAAATTTTATAAGTTTTTGGTGGAATTATTAAAAGTTTTAGTAGCTTTGGTGGAATTTTTACAAATTTACTTAAATTTTTGGTGATATTTTCAAGAATTTAATTAGTTTTTAGTGAAATTTATTCGAATTATTGCTCTGCATAAATTAAATATTTGATAATTATTAATAAACCGATCGTTTTGACATTTCATGTGGCATTAGCGTGGTTAGAATAATAAATAACGTTTATGAAAATTGAACCAACTGTTTTATCGGCCCAAATCGAAAATGACGGAAAACGGGGACTTCGTTTAGGGCTTAAATCGGCCGCTTCGGGTCCAAAGGAGCCCCGATTCGCATATAACGTTGCGTTATAGAGCCGTTCAGAAGGTTAGCCGGAAGCAGAGTCGCGGAGCCGGTGGCTTTTTGGACAAAAATTGGACCCCCCAAAATCGTCGGAAAGATGAAGATAATGGTCGGCAGAATGACGTAAAACCATTGAATCGTCCGGAAAGCGATTTCCAAAAAAACTATTAAGAAAAGGGCTAGGCGCCTGCGCCGCCCTCTTTTAAAGAGGCACTGCTTGCTTACTACTTTAATATATTATATTATATAAAAGGACCGTTTTATTCTAAATGTTATCAAAAAAATTAAGAAAATTTTCAAAGTTGTTACATTAATTTTTTTCCAACTATCTTCTAATTAATTCGTTCGAATTAAGATTTTTATCACTACGACTATAAAAATATAAAAACTTGTTTTTAAACCGAAGTTAAAAACATGTTTATCGAGTACTAAAACATTTTTATCTGTTGCAGGTATGAAGAGCGATCTAAAACGAACCAGCAGGTGAATAAGGTAAGCCAAAACCCAATTATCTCGTCCCTCGACCACGTTCACGCGGCGGACTAAAATAATTTACACGGAGGCGTAAACATCTCGCGTTCGCAGTAACCGAGGAAACGGACCTAATTTTCGCGTTATGAATTTAAAAACCGCTGACGATTACGGTCGCGCCGCGTAAGCGCATTTAAATTAACTGAAATGCGCGACAGAGGAACGAACCGAGGGCGTAGTACCTACGAGGCCTGCGGGGTAATTTTCCCCGTCCTTTGATGGGAAAGAACGCGTCCGAAAATTAACCACTTTGTGCCGCGAACAGCTTTATTAATTAAAAGCGGATCCGTCGAAAGCAAACGTTATTACCGGACGTACCGCGTGATCAAAGTGGAAATGCAACCCTTCCCCTGCTAGATATAAAACACAGAGACGGTTATTTTTTTTCCTCTCTATTTGAAAGGTGGATTTCTACGTCAAATGCATTAAACCAATGGAAATCCTAATGTGATATTTTTTCTTTTCTTCTTTTCTTCTTTTTATCTCGGTTTTAATTACTTAAGGTATTTATTTAAATTGGATGTATTTCAATTGTAGCTATTCTATTTTACACGGACGTTAAAAGTTTTTATATCGTTGGAAAAAGTTTTCCCTCTTTTTTTGGGTCGGTTTGTTTTGGAAAGAGATCTGAGGCAAAACAAAGTTTTTAATGCGAAAACCGAGTTATGACATCCGATTTCTAATGAGAATATCCGTTTAGATTTATTTTTCTTTTTATGACAAATTTTTAAATCGGACCACTTCAATATAAACAAGCTTTTTACATTATCAGAGATGATGGGAGAAATGAAGACACTTAAACTTTGAAAATTTTCACTCGTACTGTTTATCTGACTCTGATTTCAATGTAAAATGGGTTTTTGATTTTCAGAAATCTTCGGTGTCTTTGGGAATTTTTTAATTTCTTTTATTGACAATTAAACTCCAATTACTTTGGATTTTTCTTTATTTTTTTGATAACCAATAAACTGAATCTGATAGTTGTAGTTAAAAGAAAATATGTTAGTCTATTTGTATCTAAAAAATCCTTGCTGTATTCCCATAGATAAACTCAGAGCGATTTTTTTAAGTTAGGAAAAATCTATTAAAAATAGGTTCAAAGTCGTTGATGTCCTTGGGAATTTTTTTAATTTTTTTTAGAAACAAATAATCAAAATTTGGTAATTCTAGTTAAAAGCTGATATTCTAATCTATCTATTTCTAAAAAATCTTTTCTGTATTCCCATAAATAAACTCTGAGCGATTTTTTAAAATTCGCTGAGATTCGCTTCAATATCCTCGAAGTCCTTTATCTCGACGGGATTTTCTTGGTAACAAATAAACCAAGTTTGATAGTTCCAGTTGAAAACTGATATATTGGTCTATTCGTCTCTAAAAAATACTTTTTGTAATCCTATAGATAAACCCTGAGCGATTTTGTAAAGTTGGTTCAAACTTCTTGATGATAACTTAGGTTCGGTTCAAAAATCTTCGATGTACTTTGGAATTTTTTTAATTTTTTTGGTAATCAATAAACAGAATCTAATAGTTATAGTTAAAAATAGATATATTAATCTATCTGTCTTTAAAAAATCTTTTCCCTATTCCCATAGATAAACTCAGAGCGATTTTTTAAAGTTGGTTGAAATCTGTTAAATGTCGGTTCAAAGGTATCGATGTCCTTGGGGATTTTTTGAATTTTTTTGGTAACAAATAATTAAAATTTGATAATTCTAGTTGAAAACTGATATTTTACTCTAATTATTTCCAAAAAATCTTTTTTGTATTCCTACAAACAAATTCTGAGCGATTTTTTAAAATTCGCTGAGATTTGCTTCAATATCCTCGAAATCTTTTATCTCCACGGGATTTTCTTAGTAACAAATAAACCAAGTTTGATAGTTTCAGTTGAAAACTGATATATTGGTCTATTCATCTCTAAAAAATACTTTTTGTATTCCTATAGATAAACCCTGGGCGATTTTTTAAAGTTGATTCAAACTTCTTGATGATAACTTAGGTTGTGTTCAAAAATCTTCGATGTACTTTGGAATTTTTTAATTTTTTCGGTAACCAATAAACCAAATCTGATAGTTCTAGTAAAAAACAAATATACTAATCTGTCTGTCTCTAAAAAATCTTTTCTTTATTCCAATAGATAAACTCAGAGTGATTTTTTAAAGTTTGGAAGAATCTATTAAATGTCGGTTCAAAGGTATCGATGTTCTTGGGAATTTTTTGAATTTTTTTGGTAACAAATAATTAAAATTTGATAATTCTAGTTGAAAATTGATATTTTAGTCTAATTATTTCTAAAAAATCTTTTTTGTATTCTTATTAATAAGCTCTGGGTGATTTTTTAAAATTGCCTGAGAGTCGCTTCAATATTCTCGAAGACCTTTACCTCCACGGGATTTTCTTGGTAACAAATAAACCAAATTTTATAGTTCCGGTTAACAACTGATATATTAATCTATATGTCTCTAAAAAATCTTTTCTCTATTCCCATAGATAAACTCAAAGCGATTTTTTTAAATTTGGAAAGATCTGTTAAACGTCGGTTTAAAACCCTCGATATCATCAGCAATTTTTTTAATTTTTTCAGCAGCAAATAAACCAAGCTTGATAAACCTAGTTAAAAACTAATATTTTGATATATCTATTTCTAAAATATCTTATCTATATATTTATAAATGAACAATGGGCGATTTTTTAAAGATTGCTGGGATTTAACTCAAAATCCTGGAAATTTTTTACCTCCACGGGATTTTCTTGGTGACAAATAAACCAAGCTTGTTAGTCCTCATTGAAAACTAATGTACTGATCTATCCATTTCTAGAAAATATTTTCTCTATTCCTATAGATAAACCCTGAGTGATGTTTTAAATTTGGTCAAAATCTGTTAAACGTCGGTTCAAAACCGTCCATGTCTTTGGATTTTTTTTTTAATTTTTTTAGCAACTAGTAAACCAAATTAGATAACTCTAGCTTAAAACTGATCTTTCAATCTATCTATTTCCAAAGGACCTTTTCTGTATTCCCATAAATAAACCCTGGGCGATTTTTTAAAGTTAGTAAAAGTTTGTTAAGATTCGGCTCAAAATCTTCGATGTCCTTGGGAATTTTTTAAAATTGTTTGGTGATAATTAAATCAATTTTGGTAGTTAAACTTGAAAACTCATATTTTGGTCTATCTATCTCTAAAATTTTTTTTCTTTATTTCTATAAATATTCCTTGGGGGATTTTTTAAAGTTGGTAAAAATTTTTTGAGATTCGGTTCAAAATCTTCGATGTCCTTGGGAATTTTTTAAAATTTTTTAATAATAAATAAATCAAATCCGATAGATCTAGTTAAAAGGCAATACCTTAATCTAACTGTTTCTAGAATATCTTTGATCTACTCCCATAGATAAACTCTTGGCGATTTTTTTAAAGTTGGTAAAAGTTTGCTAAGATTCGGTTCAAAATCCTCGATGTCTTTGGGAATTTTTTAAAATTTTTTGGTGATATTTAAATCAATTTTGGTAGTCATATTTGAAAACTTATATTTTGGTCTATCAATCTCTAAAAAATCTTTTCGTTATTTCTATAAATAACCCTTCGGGGATTTTTTAAAGTTGGTAAAAATTTTTTGAGGCTCGGTTCAAAATCTTCGACGTCCTTGGGAATTTTTTTAGATTTTTTGGTAATAAATAGATCAAAACCGATAATTCTAATTAAAAGCGGATACTTTATTCTATCTGTCTCTAAAATATCTTTTCTCTATTCCCATAGATAAAATCTAGGCGATTTTTTTAAAGTTGGTAAAAGTTTGCTAAGATTCGGTTCAAAATCCTCGATGTCTTTGGGAATTTTTTAAAATTTTTTGGTGATATTTAAATCAATTTTGGTAGTCATATTTGAAAACTCATATTTTGGTCTATCTATCTCTAAAAAATCTTTTTGTTATTTCTATAAATAACCCTTGGAGGATTTTTTAAAGTTGGTAAAAGCTTTTTGAGATTCGGTTCAAAATCTTCGACGTCCTTGGGAATTTTTTAAAATTTTTTGGTAATAAATAGATCAAAACCGATAATTCTAATTAAAAGCGGATACTTTATTCTATCTGTATCTAGAATATCTTTTCTCTGTTCCCATAGATAAAGTCTAGGCGATTTTTCTAAAGTTGGTAAAAGTTTGCTGAGATTCGGTTCAAAATCCTCGATGTCTTTGGGAATTTTTTTGAATTTTTTTGATGATATTTAAATCAATTTTGGTAATTATAGTTGAAAACTCATATTTTGGTCTATCTATCTCTAAAAAATCTTTTCGTTATTTCTATAAATAACCCTTGGGGGATTTTTTAAAGTTCGTAAAAGTTTTTTGAGGTTCGGTTCAAAATCTTCGATGTCCTTGGGAATTTTTTTAATTTTTTTGATAATAAATAAATCAAATCCTATAGTTCTAATTAAAAGCTAATACCTTAGTCTATCTGTCTCTAGAACATCTTTTCTCTATTCCCATAGATAAACTCTAGGCGATTTTTTAAAGTTGGTAAAAGTTCGCTGAGATTCGGTTCAAAATCCTCGATGTTTTGGAGAATTAAAAAAAATTTTTTTGATAATAAATAAACCAATTTCGGTAGTGTTAATTGAAAATATATATTTTAGTCTATCTATCTCTTAAAATTTTTTTCTTTATTTCCATAAATAAACTCTGGAGGATTTTTTAAATTTGGTAAAAATTTGTTGAGGTTGAGATCAAAATCTTCGATGTCCTTGGGAATTTTTTAAAATTTTTTGGCAATAAATAAGTCAATTTCGGTAATTTTAGTTGAAAACAGATATTTCAGTCTATCTATCTCTAAAAAATCTTTTCTCTATTTCCATAAATAACCTCTGGACGATTTTTTAAAGTTGGTTAAAATTTGTTAAGGTTGAGATCAAAATCTTCGATGTACTTGGGAATTTTTTTAAATTTTTTCTAAATAAATAAATCAAATCTGATAATTCTAGTTAAAAGCTGATACTTTAATCTATCTGTATTTAGAATATTTTTTCCCTATTCCCATAGATAAACTCTACGCGATTTTCTTTAAGTTGGTAAAAATTTGTTAAATGTCGGTTCAAAGCCGTTGATGTCGGTTGGAATTTTTAAATTTTTTTTGGCAACAAATAAAAGAAAATTGACAATTGTAGTTGAAAACTGATATTTTAATCTTTCTATTTCTGCAAAATCATTTCTGTATTCCCATTAATAAACCCTGGGCGATTTTTTAAAGTTGGTAAAAGTTTCTTGAAGTTCGGTTGAAAATCTTCGATGTCTTTGGGATTTTTTTTTTTATTTTTTTGGTAACAAATAGCCCAATTTTGATAGTTTTAGTTGAAACCCGATATTTTAGTCTATCTATCTCTAAGAATTTTTTTCCTTATTTCCATAAATAAACTATGGATGATTTTCTAAAATTGGTAAAAATTTGTTGAGTTTTGGTTGAAAATCTTCGACATTCTTGGGTTTTTTTTTTAATTTTTAGGTAATAAATAAATCAAATTTGACAATTCTTGTTGAAAACCGATATTCTAATCTATCTATTTTTAAAAACTCTTTTCTCTATTTCCATAAATAAATTCAAGACGATTTTTTAGAATTGTGCAAAATTTGTTGGTAACCTGTTTAATATTTTTAATGTTTTTTAGACTTTTTAATTTTTTTTTGTAATAGTTAATCCAAATTTGGTTCCATTTAAAAATAGATATTTTTATCTCTCTACCTCCAAAAAACTCTCCTTGAATATCATTAATAAAGTCTGTGTGATTTTTTTTTATTAATTAAAAATTTGTTAATGTTGAACTAGTTTCCATGAAAAATTTGTGGATGTTTATGAGAATTATTTTTAATTAAACTGAACGTTCAAACTTATTTTTCTCTCTGATCATATATATACATCTTTCTAAATCGTCTACTTCAATATAAACAAGTTTCCTACATTTCCCGAGCTGTCGGGGAAAACGACAAATCTCTACTTCGAAACTTTCCCATCGCATTGTTTATCTGGTTGATGAATCGACCAGCACAGCATAGAATAGGTTTTTTGTTGCTGTCCGTGCGTGTTGACGCCCATAATTGGAAGTTGACGGTAAATTGGATGACCGTTTCGTCTGGCAAGCTCGAAATGAACAGTCATTTCTGTAATCGAATGTTTGGGCATTGTAATTAACTTTCGGCAAAACAACGCTCCCCCCTCGTCCTAATGTCATATAGGACTATGTGCATTTCCGGCTTTTGTATTTTTTTCCCGGCTCGTTCTCGTTTTTCCCGGCTTGTTCTCGTTTTGATTGGCCGATTTTTTTAACAATAAACTTATCTCTTTCGACAGTTTCATAATACGAACGTCAGCGTTCGGTATTTCCAAGAAAATAGATTCCGAAATAGGAAAACTGAACAAACACGTTGAGGCCGAACGTCGACGACCATTTTTATATCCAAATTCTATATGATTCTCCAATATCCGTATAATATTTTCCGATACATTGGGCACCATCTTGCGACAGAGTCTCATGATGCTGCACTCGACCAAATCAACATTCAATCCGTTCGAGGAAACTTATTCGGATGGAAAAATAAGATGAATTGAAAAAAATAAAATGAATTGAAAAAAGAAAATGAATGAAATTTATAAAAAGGAAATGAATGAAATTTATAAAAAGACAAATGTCTAAACTAGAAAACGGATGAGATATTTTATTTTATTTATTTATTTTTTTTTTTTTGAGGGATTAAAGTTGAAGCATAAAGTTTCATAAATAGTTAAAACCTAACTAAATGTAAATTCAAACGGGGGAAACTCGTGAAATCAGATTTAAGGTAATAATTTAGTAGTGCAGTCAACACTTTTTACCGGTACTTCGTCCCACGAAACTCGCTCTCGTTTTGCATGCAGGTTTAGTGCACACGTCTAGCCGTTGGAAATTTGCATTTCGCTACTAGTTAATTTGTTATAATTAAGGCCGCCCATATTTCAGTGTCTATTAATCCTTTTTGAGATGCAACGCTGTGAAACCAGCGCTGCACTGCGCCTGCATTAATTAAACGCTCTATAAATTTCGTCGTATAACGTGCCTCCGCCCTTCAACGTAATCATATGATTCTCATCACCTCTTTACGGGGATTATAACTATAAACATCAAAACATCTGTTAAGATTACAAAAGACCATTTTATTATTTTTGTTCTTTTTAGATTTTCTGGTTAATTTTGGTGTATACATACTTTAGAGACAGTTTCATTAATCACATAATAAGTTAGAGATTGTTGTTGGGGAGATAAGAGGTTAGAATCGTTAAATTTTTTTTTTAATTTTTTGGTGATAAGTAAAATACATTTGTTTTTTATAATCAAAAATAGAATCTCTAAGTGTTAACTTAATGTAAAAATTACATCTCAATTTCTAAAAATACCCCTGTGCGATTTTTTAAATTTGATCATTTTTTTTTGTTAACTGTTAAAAATTGTCACCAACTTTATGAATTTTTTTAATTTTTTTGGTAACAATTAGAATAAATTGGACTTATTTCTTTCAAAATAGAATCTTTTACATTCAATTTCGTGTAAAAGTATTTTCTTAATTGTTATAAATAAAGTCTCCAAGATTTTTTAAATTTGGAGAACATTTTCAAAAAAAGTTAAGTTAACTGTTAAAAATTTTAGTCACTTTTATGATTTTTTTTTAATTTTTTGGTAACAATTAGAAGAACTTTAGAAAAGAAGACTTTTATAATCAAAAATAGAATCTTTTAGGTTCAATTTAAAACAAAAATCATATCTTAATTTCTAAAAATAAATTCTCTACAATTTTTTAAAGTTTACCAAATTTTTTAAAAAAGTAGGTTGGTGAACTATCAAAAATTTTTACTAACTTTAGGAATTTTTTTAATTTTTTTGGTAACAATTAGAATAAATTGGACTTATTTATTTCAAAATAGAATCTTTTACGTTCAATTTCGTGGAAAAGTCTTTTCTTAATTGTTATAAATAAAGTCTCCAAGATTTTTTAAATTTGGAGAACATTTTCAAAAAAAGTTAGGTTAACTGTTAAAAATTTTAGTCACCTTTATGAATTTTTTTAATTTTTTTGGTAACAATTAGAATAAATTGGACTTATTTATTTCAAAATAGAATCTTATACGTTCAATTTCGTGTAAAAGTCTTTTCTTAATTGTTATAAATAAAGTCTCCACGATTTTTTAAATTTGGTGAACATTTTCAAAAAAAATTAGGTTAACTGTTAAAAATTTTAGTCACTTTTATGAATTTTTTTAATTTTTTTGGTAACAATTAGAATAAATTGGACTTATTTATTTCAAAATAGAATCTTTTACGTTCAATTTCGTGTAAAAGTCTTTTCTTAATTGTTATAAATAAAGTCTCCAAGATTTTTTAAATTTGGAGAACATTTTCAAAAAAAGTTAGGTTAACTGTTAAAAATTTTAGTCACTTTTATGAATTTTTTTAAATTTTTTGGTAACAATTAGAATAAATTGGACTTATTTATTTCAAAATAGAATCTTTTACGTTCAATTTCGTGTAAAAGTCTTTTCTTAATTGTTATAAATAAAGTCTCCAAGATTTTTTTAATTTGGAGAACATTTTCAAAAAAAGTTAGGTTAACTATTAAAAATTTTAGTCACTTTTATGAATTTTTTTTAAATTATTTAATAACAAT
Source organism: Digitonthophagus gazella (assembly GCA_036711955.1). Lineage (NCBI taxonomy): Eukaryota > Metazoa > Arthropoda > Insecta > Coleoptera > Scarabaeidae > Digitonthophagus > Digitonthophagus gazella. Next base: position 2,923,378 of record JASCIT010000003.1, read on the forward strand.
TAGAAGAAATTTGACTTTTGTAATCAAAAATAAAATCTTTTAGGTTCAATTTAAAACAAAAATCATATCTTAATTTCTAAAAATAAATTCTCTACAATTTTTTAAAGTTTACCAAATTTTTTAAAAAAGTTGGTTAGTGAACTATCAAAAATTTTTACTAACTTTAGGAATTTTTTTAAATTTTTTGATAGGAATTAGATCAAATTTGATTTATTTAGTCTAATATTGAATGTTTTAAGTTTAATTTAGTGTAAGAGTCGTCTCTCAATTCTTAAAAATAAAGTCGTTGAGATTTTTTTTTAATTAATCGAAAAATTTTAAGGTTATCTTAAATATTCGAATAAAGTTTTAAGTTTGATTTTATTCAGTTGATATTTTTTAGTTGGTTTTTAGGTTTGTACATATTTTAAAGACATTCTTATTCATTAGTAAGTTAAAGACGATGGTTGGGGATATAGAAAGAGATGTCAACAGAAACTTGGTCGAAACTTGAAAAGGGGGTACAATTCACCCACTAGACGGGGTGACGGCAACCCCATACGGGATCAAAACTAGTCGAAACTTTTACATTTCGCACGGACGACCTCCGATTCCCCTTCTTCCCGTTTAAACTGAGCACTATTCCCGTATGCAAAGCAGGTGCTTTAAACTTGGCTCGGTATTTGTTTTCGTCGAAGTAGTTCTGATTGTCAGCGAATTGTAGTTAAACACATTTCGTTTCTCTAAGTTTCTCTAAATTTCTCCAAGTTTTAGAATTAGTTTCGATTAACATAATGACTTTCAAGGAAAAAAAAAGTAAATTGAAAAAAAAAGTAAATTTCTAATCTTAGATTAGAAAAAATTAGAAAAAGAAATCTTTGAGGTTAATAGAAAAAAAAAATAAAATAAAGTTAAAGATACAAAAAATAAAGATACAGTTTATTTGAAAGAGAACACATTTTCTTTTGATAACAAGAAACGCCTTTTATATCGCTGAGGACTATTGATAAGAAATTTATACCCTCGAAGAAGGAGTATCGTTCGATTTTCACAAAAGATCTCGGCACAAACTTATTTCCAAAAATAATACAGTCTCTCCGTATAAAACAAGTAAGTGTCTTTCGACATGAGATGGGTTTGGGGGGGTAGGGTTCTTTTTCAATCAGACTCGGAGGATCTCCTCCGTCTCGACACCGGAACCCCTCGCAAACCTCCTCTATCTGCTGCGGGCCTTCGTTAAATTGAAATTCCTCGGTTGTGTTCTATGGCACTTTTATCACCATTTTCAGAGGGATACCTGTAATGCGGGCATTTGATGTAGTTTGAGCGCTCCTTCGCCAGTTATAAACGGACTCGTTCGTTTGCTTCGTTTGCCTCGTTTGTCTCGTTTTCTTTGATTTTATACTACTTATACCAAAAACGATTTTATTTAATTTTATTTAAAATCCTTTTTACTATATTCCAATCAAATTAATTACACTTTATGAATTTTATGAAGTATTTTATTAAGTTTAAGTTATTAAGTCGTATAATATTGGAAATCTGTAGGGTTTCTAACGGATATTAAGTCCTCCCCTCTTGTCTTAACTTTGTAAATTGGGGAATCCATGTCATAAACTGCATCCCAGTTAATGTTGCGAAAACACAATTACAAGTTTTGTTAAGTTTCCTCATCCTGGTTTAATTGAACACGCAAAACTCCAATCGGTCGTGTAATCCTCCGGCCAACTGTTCGCTCTCTAATAACCGAGCCTCGGTATTAATAATCAACAAACGTTCTGTTGATGGCTTCTCTACCAATATTCCAAACCCCAAAGTCAAACATACGTTCAAGAAATTAATTAGGATAATATGAGTTAAACTATAGTTTATGAGTTGAAATATAAAGTATGTCGACTTATATTAATATTTAAGTTTACAAAGAAAATTCTTTGGTGTGCTTATTAGACGTAAAATGTTTTATGAAACTAGAGACGCAGTCAAGCCACAGGAATTTCAAGAATCTTTCTCTTGGGGAGAATGTTACGAAACTGTAAATTAGTTATTGAGACCAGGTAGTTAGAAATCTCTTTGAGTTGGAGGTTTGTCAAGTTAACAAGTAATTCAAATTTATTCTAAATTCTTTGGTATTTTTAAAATAAAAAAAAATTCTTATTATATTACAAAATTGAACGTTTTACCTTCAAATAGAATCTTCTAGCTTTAATTTAACATATAAATTATTTTTTAATTCTTATAAAAAAAAATTGTAGTGATTTTTTAAAGCATTTTATATGTTTTAAACTTCATTTTATTCTTGTATCCCTCAAATAATCCAAATCTATGATTGAGAATAAGCACTCAAACACATTTTTATCTTTCATCTTTCGTTTATAATAATGTTTGCGTTTCATTTTTGGAAACTCGATTCGATTGGCATACATAGCCTGTTTGTTCGTAACGTAACGTGACTCTGTTCTGTAAATAACGGACGAAATGGCGAGGATGGAGGGTGTAGTCGGTATCTTGTCATCGAGACTTCGTTCACGTCCGGAAGTCACTTCTCCCGGACGCGTTTAAAATATTTATCCGTTCCCGGTTGTTTTGCGCTTTTCACTCTAAGTCCTAAGATAAGATCAATTGAGATACGTGCCGCACATGGCGATTTACGATCGGTAACTATTGACTTTGACTGTGGCAGTCAATTCCGATTTTAACAATGACTAAAGAAATCCCGTCTTGGAATTCCAAATAAACGGATTCGAGAATGATGTATGTTTTCAATGTGATTGGTTTTTTTGGAAATAAGTAGAATTTCAAGTTATATTTATATATAATATAGGGTAAATGCACTGGTTAGCCGACCGGCACTGGATCTCGACCATTTTATCATTTAAATTCAAATAATAAGAAATATATTCGCTAAACTTCAGAAAGGTGTGCATATTTGGTTTTATACATCTATAGCACTTTTAAAATTGTTCTTAAAATGGAGCCAAAAATCTACATTATTCCATGAAAAATCAATAAATACATGTTAATCGCGATGACAGTATAGTTTCATGTATAGTGTAAAAAAGTGTCAACCGAACTCGGCCAGAAAATAGTAAATAATTTTGATTTTAAACACGTTAGGTGATCATATTATGGTTTATATCTATTATTAGTTATAGTTGCTTATATATTTTAAGAAAAAATAGGCTCACAGTCAGTTTTTTGCTTAATATTTGATGGTCGCCAACCAATATTAAAATAATTGCCTTTTTCAGTTCTCGACCAAAATGGTCGAGAATCAGTAAGCTTTTAAAAAAATTAATTGTTTTGGTAATATCATCTATTTAAGAATTGTTGATATTTTTGTGTATACTTCAATTAATTTATATATCTACTTTTTAAGTTTTAGTTTGCGACCATAAAATTAGACCAAAGTATTCTTTTTCTACACTCTTGTTATAGGTGGTCGAAAATCAATTAGTTCTCGACCACATCAACAAGGAAATTGATTAATGTCACTTTCTTTATTAGTAAAAAATACTAATCTATTTTTTGTAAGTTCCTATTTACGTTTGTTTAGTGAAAAATATGTGTATACTTATATTAAAATTGTTTGAATTTATGTTTTTCTCTAATGGAATCCATTGTTCTAAATATATTTTCTTAGAAATTAGTTCAATTTGTGGTGGTCGAGAACTAATATAAAATGGTCGAAAACTCCGCGGAGTGGTCGAGAAGTAGTCATATTGTACTTTTTTTTTATTTTTGTTGAAATTTTAATAAATATTGTTGAAAGAAAGAAAAAAGCATGCTTGCACACTGTTAAGAACTCATTGAGGAATCGTTGAAGTCTAGGTGTACTAACATTTGAATCATTTTTCGACATGTAAAATACATTCAAAGTCATTTTTTTTGTTAACTGGTCGAGAACCAATGCATTGACCCTATTAAAGTAGTAAGCAAGCAGCGCGTCTTTAAAAAAGGGCGCCGCAGACGCCTAGCTCTTTTCTTAATAGTTTTTTTGGAAAACGCTTTCCGGACGATTCAATGGTTTTACGTCATTCTGCCAACCATTATCTTCACCTCCCCGACGATTTTGGGGGGTCCGTGACCGATTTCGGAAAAACGGCCCTGAAAATCGAACGACGTTGCGATAGCCCTAATTGAAATTAAAATTCTCGATCGTCCACCTGTCATTTTCATTAATTTTCGAACGCAATTTTTGTCCAAAAAGCCACCGGCTTCGCGACTCTGCTTCCTGCTAACCTTCTGAACGGCTTTATAACGCAACGTTGTATGCGAATCGGGACTCCTTTTTAAACGGCCGATTTAAGCCCTAAACGAAGTCCCCGTTTTCCGTCATTTTCGATTTGGGCCGATAAAACAGTTGGCTCAATTTTCATAAACGTTATTTATTATTCTAACCACGCTAATGCCACATGAAATGTCAAAACGATCGGTTTATTAATAATCATCAAATATTTAATTTATGCAGAGCAAAGATTCGAATAAATTTCACTAAAAACTAATTAAATTTTTGAAAATATCAGCAAAAATTTAAGTAAATTTGTAAAAATTCCACCAAAGCTACTAAAATTTTTAATAATTCCACCAAGAACTTATAAAGTTTTGTAAAAATTCCACCAAAGCTATCAAACTTTTTAACGTTTCCACCAAAAACAAAATTTTAAAAAAATATACTAAAATTAAGATTAATTTCGTCAAGAATTGATTAGATTCTTAAAAATTTCACAAAAATAAAAAAGTAATAATAAAAATTCCACAAAAGTTAGTTAAATTGAATATAATTTCACAAAAAATTATTAAATTTGGAGACAATTCTACTAAAAACTTAGTGAATTTTTTAAAAATTCCACCCAAAATCAATAAAATTGGTAAAAATTCCACCAAAAACTTACTATATTCGTAAAAATTCCACCAAAGTTACCAACATTTTTAACAATTCCACCAAAAACGTACTAATTTTTTTCAATTTTCCACCAAAGCTACAAAAATGTTGAATAGTTCCACCAAAAGCTTACTGATTTTTAAAAAATACCACCAAAAACTTACCAAAATAAAAATTCTACTAAAATTACCAATATTTTTAACAATTCCACCAAAAATGATTAAAGTTAATAAAAATTCCACCAAAGTTATCAACTTTTTTAACACATTGACGGACAGTAGGAATAAGTGAAGTCGCATTATAAGACTTTCAATAGTTGACATGTTTTCATCGTTTTCTCGACGGCCCTTGTATATTTCTATATTCAAAACATAGCCTTGGGAACAAAGTTCGTAAAACTTAATTCCGTATTTCGCCTTTTTGCCTTTCATGTACGTGCGAAAATAAAGCCTTCCTTGAAATAATAACAAAGACTCGTCTAATGATAATGCTTCATTTGGTGCATATGCATTCGCAAACTTTTGTATGAGCAAATCCAGAAATATATTTATTTTCCTTAAAGGGTCGTTTGTATTTTCTTCTTCTATACAAAAGCATCTCAATATTTGCTCAACATTCTTCCAGGCATTTGTAAGGAAAATGCTGGGTGATAATGTAATGCGTCAATGGAAAAGAGCTTTCTAAAGCTAGAGAATTTTAGCTGGGATTGAAGCAAAGACAAACCTAAAAACTTTCTCATTTCAATCTTATCAGTATTTTTGAAATTTACTTTCCTATACCTTGTATATTGGTTCAATGTGTCTTGTATGTGGCCGTGTTTGATTGCAAAGTTTTATGCCGTAATCATTTGTAGATATTATAATCATGTCCACTACTTGGTCATCCCATATTTTTTCAAAAACCTGAATTGGAGAAACATTTTCATCAATATGCAAAAGAATCCCAGCAGCATCTGCATCAAAAGAGAAGTTTCTTATAGGTATTTTATTGGTATGCCATGTCTCATCATTTTCTGGTATTTCATATTCCTTATCTGTAGTTGATTCATTATCTTCACTATTCGAACTGTTTTTTTCAGTACTGTCAGCATCAGTTTCAGATTCACTGTTGCTTGCTTCACTACTAATTTCCATCTTTTTACTAAAACTGCATATTAGAACTGCAAGTGGTGTAAACAGATGGAAAACGTATATCAACCTAAAAAATTGTTTCCAAAACTTGACACCAGACTAAAGACGACCGTTTCGTTTTGGACGGCTATTGCCGTCATGCCACATAGTGAACTTCGCTTTGACGGCTATAGACGCAACTGTCCGTCAACGTGTTAACAATTCCGTCAAAAACATACTGAATTTTATAAAAATTCCACCAAAAATTAATAAAATTGGAAAAATTTAACTAAAAACTTACTAAATTCGTAAAAATTCCATAAAAAAACACTGAATTTTTTAAAAATTCCATCAAAAATGAATAAAATTCGCAAAAATTCCACCAATGTTATCAAAATTTTTGATAATTCCACCAAAAATATACTAAGTTTTTTAAAAATTTCACCAAAAATTAATACAATTTGCAAAAATTCCACCAAAAACTTACTAAATTCATAAGAATTTTACCAAAAACACTGATTTTTTTTATTCCACCAGAAATGAATAAAATTCGCAAAAATTCCACCAATGTTATCAAAATTTTTGATAATTCCACCAAAAACATACTGAATTTTATAAAAATTCCACCAAAAATTAATAAAATTGGAAAAATTTAACTAAAAACTTACTAAATTCGTAAAAATTCCATAAAAAAACACTGAATTTTTTAAAAATTCCATCAAAAATGAATAAAATTCGCAAAAATTCCACCAATGTTATCAAAATTTTTGATAATTCCACCAAAAATATACTGAGTTTTTTAAAAATTTCACCAAAAATTAATACAATTTGCAAAAATTCCACCAAAAACTTACTAAATTCATAAGAATTTTACCAAAAACACTGATTTTTTTTTATTCCACCAGAAATGAATAAAATTCGCAAAAATTCCACCAATGTTATCAAAATTTTTGATAATTCTACCAAAAACATACTGAATTTTTTAAAAATTCCACCAAAAACTTACTAAATTCATAAGGATTTTACCAAGAACACTGAATTTTTTTAAATTCCACCAGAAATGAATAAAATTCGCAAAAATTCCACCAAAGCTATTAAAATATTTAACAACTACATCCAAAACTTACTGAATTTTTTTTATTCCACCAAAAACTCAGAAAAATCCTAAAAATTACACCGAAATTGTCAACATTTTTAACAATTTTACCAAAAACTTACCAACTTTTTTTTAAATTCCACTAAAATGTTCAAATTCTTTTAAAATTCCACCAAAAATCAATCAAATTAGAAACAATTACATTAAAAATTAACTAAAACCTTGAAAATTCCACCAAAAACTTAGTAAATTCATAAGAATTTTACCAAAAACACTGATTTTTTTTATTCCAGCTGAAATAAATAAAGTTCTCAAAAATTCCACCAATGTTATCAAAATTTTTGATAATTCCACCGAAAACGTACTGAATTTTTTAAAAATTCTACCAAAAACTTACTAAATTCATAAGAATTTTACCAAAAACACTGAATTTTTTTAAAATTCCACCAGAAATGAATCAAATTCGCAAAAATTCCACCAAAGCTATTAAAATATTTAACAACTACACCGAAAACTTACTGAATTTTTTTATTCCACCAAAAACTTACAAAAATCCTAAAAATTACACCGAAATTGTCAACATTTTTAACAATTCTACCAAAAACTTACCAATTTTTTTAAAAATTCCACCAGAATGTCCAAATTCTTTTAAAATTCCAACCAAAAATCAATCAAATTAGAAACAATTTCATTAAAAATTAACTAGAACCTTGAAAATTCCATAAAAAACTAGATTCATAAAAATTCCACCAAAGTTACTAAAATTTTTAATAATTCTACCAAAAATAATGAATTTTTTAAAAATTCCACCAAAAAACTTACAAAATTTGTAAAAATTCCACCAAAAATTTACCAATTTTTTTTTAATTCCACCAAAAACTTACTAATTTCGTAAAGCTTCCACCAAAGTTACCAAAATGTTGATCAATTCAACCAAAAACAATAATTTTTTTTAGAAAAATACTAAAAATAAAACTAAACTGGTTAATTAAAATTAGAATGTTTTAGGTTTCATTTAGAAAAAAAAATCTAGTCAAAATCTTTAAAAATGAATTTTTGGTGAATTTTTAAAGATGATCGATTTTCTAAAGTTTGGTTAGAAGTGCCAAAAATTTTTTTAGAAAAATACTAAAAATAAAACTAAACTAGTTATATTTAAAATTTATATTTGAAATTTTATTCATAGTTGAATGTTATAACAATCTGGTTGGGTATCCGGTTACGGTTGGCGAAGATAAAAGGTAGTTGGAGCCGGACGAGGGAATAGCTAGAAGGAAATAGTCGCCGTTACAGGATATTTTCAACCGCTTTAATATCCGCAGGAGAACGGTCTCTACTTCTATTCGACCGCCTCCTGCAGGGATAAAGTCGTCCGAGTCGACTTCAAAGCCCGAGAGGACTCGAATTATCACACATTGAATCTAAAGATTACGGACACAGTCACTATGTACCTTTAGACGCATTATCACTTGAAAGGAAACCGACACTACGTTTTTATTTTATAAAATTTAGTTACCATATTCAGTTGGAAATTTTAAAGTCTTATTTTTAAAATAAAAATAGGGATTTTTAATACTTTGTGAAAATCCTTTAGAAAATACTTTTCAAAAGCATCGAAGGATTTCAAAGGACTATTATCAAATATATGTCGACACTAACCATCCGAAGACTACTTAGACTCAAACGGTTGAGTGGCTTTCGTTCTAAAGGGAAAATCGGGTTCTCGAACACCGGGGATTGTTGCGAATCAAAATTAAATCCCCTAAGAGATTCCGTCGGTGCTGTTCAATTTGGGATATGGATAGCGAAAGCGATTCGAAATCGCCTTAAGTCCCTTCTATTTCCAGGGGTTTTTATAATAATATTTGTTGACGTAGCACAATTTAATATTATTAAAATATTAAATGATTATCATTTATTTTTTAAAATTTTAAGTAAAAAATTTAAACTCAAAAAAAATTTATACTCACCATGTTTTTTTATAAAAGCTTTTTAAAACTATTTATAAAACATGAAAACAAAGGGATGAAAGTTGAGTTGAAACTCAAAGAGACCACCACACCGAGGCATATTTCAAAGAAATTCTTTCTAAAAGTGCCTATCGTGGTCGCATACATTAGGTGACCGCATCGTCGGCGAGTTAAATATTTTAAAGTGGCACTAGAGGACTATCCGAGCAAGAATTTATAGTCGTGGAGGGAAAGTACCGACACCGGCATCATTCTCCTCGGTTAGAAATAATATTTGGGTTCCCCGTCGACCCGTTTTTGCTGAAATTGTACCGTTAGTGCTCCCAGTCGTATCTAGCTTATAAACTTTTGCGCTACATTTTTCCTACATGGTAATATTCGTCCGTGAGATATTCGCGTTGTGTAGCATTTAATTTCCGCGCTGAACCGAAAATAAGCAAGCATTTATGGTAAATTAACTCGACGGTTTATCGAAAGTAATGTTTTGGAAAAAATAAATGGTAGGAATGGTAGGAATGTTAAGAATTTTATTTCAAGTAAAATAAAAAAATATAAAAAATTGTACAAGGGATGTAGGTCGAATTTCTACATATCTACATATCCGCATTTCTTTTCTTGTTGTAATGCGGAATAAATACGTTACCTGCCAGCTATTTGGTTCAGCTCGGGCATTCTTATCGTATATTAAATTTCGTCTCGCCGCACGGGAACGCTTTATTCGTAGGTAGGTGGTATTCTATTCACGTTCTTTAAAATTATTTTCAACGGAAACGAAAAAAAAGGTACCGTCGTTACTATCTGTGACGAGACAGGTTTCATTTCGAGTGAGTAATGGTTACCTTTTCAGGGTCTATATCAAGGTGGACGAGAGAAATAGACAAGGTGTATAGGTTGGTATGTCGTTTTTTTCTTTAAATTTGTAACAAATGTTTATTGAAATTGGTAAAATTTTTAAAAATATTGAAAAATTTTTAACTAAGTTGATTAAAATTCTTTGATTAAATTAAAAAAAAAAATGTGTAGAGCTTATTTATGAAAGGTAAAAGAGAAAATGTTAAGGAAAGATAAATTAAAGCCTTTACTTTTTAATAGAATTGGTAAATTTGTTTTAAATGTTTCTAAAAAATTTTTTTATAACATTTTCGATATTGTGATTTTTATGGTGGAGGTGCCGGTTAAAAAAATTTCTAATCCTCTTATTATAAGAGGAATAAACAAATTCTTTGAGTTGGTGTATTATTTTTCTTTCAATTTTTCACAATTATTATTGAAATTGGTAAAGTTTCTAAAAACACCAAAGAATTTTGATCGAATGTAACATAACCCCAAAACTTTTTAATTAAATTTTAAAAAATCATGAAGAGCTTATTTATTAAAGGTGAAAAAGGATATCTCAAAGAAAGATTGATTGAAATCTTTAGTTTTGAGTAAATTTGTTGAATTTTTCTTAAGTATTACTAAAGAAATATTGGTGCTTACTGGGTTACTCGGAGGAAAATAGCCAAAAGGTACTATAAACCGAAATGGAGCTGCACCATGGAGAGAAAGATGAAAAAGTAAAGCCCCTTTCCGTAACATTGCCGACTAAGCTTCTATCTTTCTCTTCATGGTGCAGATTCATTTCGGGTTGTAGTACTTACCGCTAGATTAGTATCTTCACTGGCACTGTGTAAATAGGGATTTAGGGATGCTATAGGAAATGAGTTAGTCGACTTATTGTTAGACAACAATTTATTCGTCTTAGGCGGATCCAGCACCTCGACCTCTTCGAACCGCGCCTTATTACCAAGTCCCTTTTTTTATTAACTTTTGTTCGATTAGGCTTCGGTGCTGATTTCGCATTTACAATGACCCTCTTTTAGGATATCAACCTGGTCGTGGCATTTCCCAATATTATGCCTCTCGTTTATATGTATGGGAAGGATACGTTTGATCCTTAGAACAATACTAATATAATTGAAATTTAGAATGACAATAGTATACAATTCAACAAGAATGGTTGAACATCTTACAAAGAATATAATTAAAGAATATACAAAAGACGCCACGACACTAGAAAATCCAACGCTACCTCCTGATATCGCAAATGGTTTTGAAGACCAATGTTCGCTTTGTGGGGGTAGATCCGTTGATTTAATCAATCTCAGGAATGACTCTAAGGCCGTCCGCACACGGAGCAACCGGAAAGCAACGCAACGGTAATGTGATATCGCTTCTCGGTTGCTTCCTAGGTAATTGAGTGGAGGTCCGTCAACGGAGCAATTTAAAAGCAACCTATGGGCGATATAAGCGATATGCGCGATCTACGCAACCTTAGCAACCTGCACGGAAGTCGCCAAGGTCGTAAGTTGCTCATATCGCCTGTTGACATTGAGGTATTTCATACTAAATACGTGGGTGCCATAGAAAAATATTAAAAATATACTTAACTGAAGGCTACAGTTTTACACGACAAAGTCATCAAAAATTGGACTTCTCGAATACATGTCATGTATTAAAATCGCGGGAGATATTTGAGTGACTTTAAGTTCAGTACTTATTGTCATAAAATATCGTTTAAAACAGAGAAGGAAATGAGTGGGTTCCTCACACAGACCTTATTCCATTTATATTTGAAAGTAGAGCGTTTTTATGGAAAGACCCTATACATAAGCTACACAATGTAATTCCTTTGCTTAATGAAAAATTTGCGAAAATGGAAATTTGCAGTTCTTTGATTAACAATGCCGACGAATAATCAGACAAACAAATAGGAGATGTCCGATTATAAGTTTGAACGAATATAGTAGTTCATCGATAATCCGAATCCCAATTAACCGAACTCTTTGATAATCCAAATTGCCTTCTGTCCCAATTCGGTTAAATGTTCAAGGCAGGTATTATTCATGACCTAGCATCGTAAAAAACACTCCTAAAGATCACTAAAAACCGCCCTACTTTACTTTTGAATAATATTATTTACAAAAATACTGCTTATATTGTTTACGCAACTGCTTAGAACCATTAGAACTGGTTCGTTACAACCTTTTAGAGTTTCATTCGTACTTTTTTGAAGTTTTGTAGATAAGGACTATTCATGCTACTGAATGTAGAAAACAACTTATTATTTTCAATGAAATAATTTTTAATGTATATTTCAATTGCAAAATATTTATTGTATTTTAATTTCCACTTTGTATGTATTAAACATTTAGCCACCATTTAAGAAAAATTTTAAAAATTGACTCAATTAGTCTTCAAACGTTGTTAATACTTAATATTTAGTAGCACTCTCTCCTTGGAAGCTACAAGTTGACTAACAAACAAATTGCCCCGTCTCTGTTGCTCATGTCACCGATATCAGCAATATCGTTAATATCACCTCGCGATATTATTGCTTTGGTGTTGCCCCGTGTGCGGATGGCCTAACAATCCAGGAGTTCCCAGATGTCAGTAGGGCTTCTTTTTGTGTTTATTCAGACTCTTGAGGAAACGAGTTGTTGGCAGTCAGTTCCTCAGCTTTACAAGACTATGCGTGTTCTTAGGCTTTAGTTACTTAACTGTACAGTTTCTATATCTGTACACTCTTTGGCTTAGTGCGGGTTTCCATTCCTTTTAGACGTTCCTTCTCGCTGCACCTGAGTCTAATGGAGTGTTCTTCAGCTAGTATGAGTCATTGAGAGTGTTGGGTATTATCAAATAATCTGACTACTTTGGTACTTCATAGCCTAGATATCCCCGTGATTGCTTATGGTCCATGAGTCTCCGTAAAATCTTACACTCAAACCCAGGGCAGGCAAGCAACGTCCAAATCAAACCAGCACATGTACATGAAACTGAAAATAACAGTAGCAGTTTGTTGTCTTTTCATCTAACTATCTAAGTCCTTAGCATAGTTCTAACGCTATCCCCTAAATTCCTACTGCAATATGTTTAGCCCTGATACTTACAACTAAATTAACAGCAAGAAAACGCGATTTTTGGTTCAAAAAATGATAAGAACTCCCATCAGATGAATGAAATGAACGAACTTTATAGATTAGTATATCATTTTTCTTAGAATTTATACCAAGCATTTATAAAATCAATAAAATTTCATAAACCATCCAAAAATTTTCACTGAAGCGCAACCTCAACATAATTTCTTTTTAATTATTAAATTTTAAAAACCTTGTGAAGTTTATTAATGAAAGTCGTAAAACAAAAAGTTAAAAAAATGGTAGCTGCAAGTCTCTAGTCTTCTCTAAAATTACTAAATTTGTTCTAATTATTAATGATTTTTTTTTGTTTGGAATCATTGATATCGCAAACTTTTGGTGGAGGCGCCGGTTAAATAATCTCTTAATTTTCTTGAGAAGATAGAAATAAATAAACTTTATGGGTTGGTGTATTATTTTTCTTTCAATTTATGACTAATGTGAAATCCTCAAAACAAAATACGAACAAATAATTAAATTTTCCACATTCTAAAATATATTTTTATATCTTTCCAAACAAAATATGACTTAAAACTAAATAAACCAAATAGATTCAGACTGTTTTCAAGACGAAAAAAATATTTTTATATCTTTCTCAACAAAATATGACTTAAAACTAAATAAACCAAATATATCCAGACTATTTTCAAGACGAAAAAATATATATATACACCTGAAAGTCTTTCACCGGTCGTAAATACAGGTTGTTTACATTGTATACCATTACAGTGTTGTTTATATTTCCGCAACGGTAACATATTTCAAGGGAAGAGAAATGGGTAAACAATTAAGGCCAGCGCGCACCAGTAACGGTGCACATTTGCATTTTTGCATTCGCGGACGTAAAACTGACGTAAAGCGAGCACCCTGAAATTTTAAAGGGTGGAATTTCCCGACCGACGCCGATGCCGGGCGGTTTTTGCTGCAATTTGCGGCGGCGAATTAGGGCCCCGAAACGGACTTTCGGAGAGTGTTTTCTCGTTGCGGTTGCCTTCAAACGACGCATCGTAAAGTCGAATTGTATCTAGTTTTCAACCTTTTCTCGACCAACGGTAACCCTCTTAATTATTTATTCAAACGGGGGAAGTTACAATTTTACCAAATTGTCACATTCTTTAATTTTTTTTTTCTAATTTATTTAAAAATAAGAGATGGGGAAAAAGTATTAAACTTTTGATATCGAGTTAAAAATGCATGATGGGGGAGTACGAGACGAAAAGGGATTCTTGGGATTTTATCCTTTGTCGACACAGTTCGGAGTGGTGCTGCGTGTAAAGAACTTAATGGCTCGATGGAATATTAAACGAGAGGCAGATGAGTTTGAGGTTACACGCTTTCGTAGCGTCAGCTTAGCCCCCCGTTAATAATACGGCAAACACGGCGAGGGCTTGTAAACGAACCCCGGATTAAAAGAAGACCCAGGAAGCGAGAGTGCAGAATCCCCTCTAAGGAAAAGTCCCTATCCCGCGGAAGTACTCCAGCACTTCAATCGTAGCCAACCTTCAAAGCGTAAATGAAAGAGAGACGCAAGTGCAATTTATACTTTTTCAAAGAAACCTCACATGCTACATACTCCTAACCTAGTATCTACTTGTATTAATGAGATTAAGATATTCAAGATACTAGATAATTATCTTAAATTATCTTAAATTATCTTGACTTATCGGTATATCGATTATCTATTAATGTCAATAGATTGATATGTATTAAATTTCGCTTACATAATAAGTTTGTAACATAAAGGGTTAAATGATTGACTTGTCTTTAATTAATTAGAAACTGTCTGATCAGACTTGGTCCGTCTAGAGACCGAGAAAACCAATCCTGGCTATTCACGTGACCCAATCCTACACAAAAGACCTCGGCATCGATATCGAACACTATAAACGCATGCTGGCAGTCGCCCTTCCATGCGTCCATTGTACATCACCACAATGGAAACCCTCCTCTCTCTATATCGTCGGAGCCGTCGTGAACCGTTCGAACAAAGGGACGTCAGGTGGTACCGACTAATGGCTTGTTAGTTGGTGATGATTCGGATTGAAGGTAAACATTCTTCCTGTTGAGATAAAGTCAAATACCTTAGTACTGGAAATGAGATTCCATTGGATCAAATATTGGAAGTACAATTGAATAAAGGATAAATTGCACCTTGACAAAAAAGATATTACTTAGGAATTTAATTTTGGCGTCTTTCTATTTGATGATATATTCTTCCATTAATATACTGAATATCCAGAAATGAATAAGAATACCTCTAGCAATTAAACTAAAAAAGTTTGTGTATACATAGATAACTTAAGTTAAATCATCTTCAAAATACTTGAAGTATATCACTGTATACGTCATTTCCGAATACTCTAATTCATGATATCTTTAATGGTACTTATAGTGATGAAGATGACATCTGAGAAATGTAATGTTGAAAATGGTTGAATGGCTTGGGTTCTCGTTTCCTTTGTGTAGTAGTATTAATTACGTACTTAATATAGTACTTTAGCGAGAGCGTTCATAATGAAGTAGTTGCAGGAATACGTAGGTTCAGCGAAGCTCGAAAATGTTCGCCTTTGCGGACCGAAGTCTGGGTGAAACGGCGATTTTGATAGGTCGTATTAATACGGGTAAAAACCTCCCGGGACGACCTGCGCTCACGGGGATGAATATTAATTTAATATTCCTACAAGATCGCCCTTGGGAGGTTTAATAACTTTGAAACCTGACCTGAAGCCCCCATCAAAGACATTAAAGTCCAAATTAAATTCGTCCGAGTCGTACTCGATAGCCTAGCGCCAAGCCGGTCGGATTATTCCACGGGCGACTTTTTAACGGAAATGCAAGAAATTTTAATTGAATCTCGCAGACTACGGAAAAAGTTTTTAGTGCTCGGAGGGCTCTTTCGCGAAATTTAATCCAAGTTATTCCTTCCGTGCCTTCCAAACCGAGGTCAAATATTTCCAATATATTCCTTGAGTTATTACACCGCACTGTCGGATATACGTAGAACGTTTTCTAGAAACTCTCTTCCACCGAAAACTACATTGCATCTCTGCGATCGTATCCGAAATGGAAATAGAGGATGTCTCCAAAATATGTGTACAAGTAAGATGTTACAATCGGTGCCCTAACTAAGTTAAGTTTGGGTGCTCGTACTCTGAAAGTTTTCATTCAAATTGAGGTAAAGACTGTCATAATCAATGATTATTTCTGCGTAATAAAGCCAAAATTAAAAATCGTAAGTCATGTGGTTTAGGAAATATCTCGAATTAAATGAAAAAAAAAACCGATTTTTTGATCGGTTTATAAAAAACGCAAACTTTAGAATTTTTTTCTCAAAAACTGATGAAGAAAAAAAGTTGGGAGTTTTTGTAAGATGTAGTCTCATCTGTTTAGTGTATGGTGGTATTTTTCTCTTATTGAAAAAAATTGTGGAAGCTTTACGAATTTAGTAAGTTTTTGGTGGAATTAAAAAAAAATTGGTAAATTTTTGGTGGAATTTTTAAAAAATTCATTATTTTTGGTAGAATTATTAAAAATTTTAGTAACTTTGGTGGAATTTTTATAAATTTACTAAGTTTTTGATGGAATTTTCAAGGTTTTAGTTAATTTTTAATGAAATTGTTTCTAACTTGATTGATTTTTGGTGGAATTTTAAAAGAATTTGGACATTTTGGTGGAATTCTAAAAAAATTGATAAGTTTCTGGTAGAATTGTTAAAAATGTTGATAATTTCGGTGTAATTTTTAGGATTTTTGTAAGTTTTTGGTGGAATAAAAAAATTCAGTAAGTTTTGGGTGTAGTTGTTAAATATTTTAATAGCTTTGGTGGAATTTTTGCGAATTTTATTCATTTCTGGTGGAATTTTAAAAAAATTCAGTGCTTTTGGTAAAATTCTTATGAATTTAGTAAGTTTTTGGTGGAATTTTTAAAAAGTTCAGTATGTTTTTGGTGGAATTATCAAAAATTTTGATAACATTGGTGTAATTTTTGCGAATTTTATTCATTTCTGGTGGAATAAAAAAAATCAGTGTTTTTGGTAAAATTCTCATGAATTTAATAAGTTTTTGGGGGAAATTTTTGCAAATTGTATTAATTTTTGGTGGAATTTTTAAAAAATTCAGTATGTTTTTGGTGGAATTATCAAAAATTTTGATAACACTGGTGGAATTTTTGCGAATTTTGTTGGGTTGGGAAAAAATTCAATTCCAGAAATAATCGATTTTGAGAACTACAACAATCAAGTTTGGGGTGGTCGTACTTGGAAAACTTTCGTGAAAAAAAAAATCAGGGTAGAGATTGTCATATTCAGTGATTATTTCTGCATAACATAGCCAAAATTTAAAATCGTAAGTCACTCGGTTTAGGAAATATCTCGAATTAAATGAAAAAAGACGGATTTTTGATCGGTTTGTAGAAATCGCAAATTTTAGGATTCTTTTTCTCAAAAACCGCTGAAAAAAAAATATTGGAACCTCTTGCAGGATGTAGCAGGCGAACAGGTTTTATATGAAACATTTTTCCCCATTCCCGATATTAACGGAGTCATAACCCAAAAACTGGAACACCCCAAATGGAATATTTCTATTTGGCTCCATCTAATTCAAAAGCTAAGTGAGTTAGAAAAAAATGTTTCAAATACTAGTTACACCATTCTTAATGATGAACAATTTTTATTTGAAATATTTTTCCTTATTCCCGATATTAACGGAGTTATAACCCAAAAACTGGAACATCCCAAATGGAATATTTCTATTTGACTCCATCTAACTCAAAAGCTAAGCGAGTTAGGAAAAAATGTTTCAAATCTGCTTACTATAACGTGACGGTATTTTCTTTTTGAAAAAATTTCATCTACTTCCCATAAAAAAATCAACTCCAGAAATAGTCAATTTGGAGGACCACTGAAGTCAAGTTTGGGTTGCTCGTACTCAGAAAATTTTCGCCGAAGAAAAACGTAG
Source organism: Digitonthophagus gazella (assembly GCA_036711955.1). Classification (NCBI taxonomy): domain Eukaryota; kingdom Metazoa; phylum Arthropoda; class Insecta; order Coleoptera; family Scarabaeidae; genus Digitonthophagus; species Digitonthophagus gazella. The sequence goes on from JASCIT010000003.1 coordinate 2,941,325, forward strand.
TAAAGATTGTCATGATTGGTGCTCATTAGTGTGGAAGATGGCCAAAATTGAAAATCGTAGATCAAATGGTTTAGGAAATATCCTGAGTTAAATGGAAAAAGTACAGGTTTCTTGACTGGTTTTACGGAAAACGCAAACTTTGGGAATTCTTTTCTGAGAAATCACTTAAAGAAAAAAATTAGAACCTTAAGTGGAAGGTAGGTCCATCTGTTTACTATAACGTAGCACTTTTTTCTTTTCCAAAAATTCTATCTATTTTCGCTGTTGTTGAAATTCAATCAACGGTTCTCAAGATGGACTATTTCTGGGATTTAATTTTTTTAGGAAAATAGATGGATTTTTTGAAAGAGAAAAATATACCACGTTATAGTAAAAAGATAAAATTGCATCCTGTAAAAGGTTTTAATTTTTTTCCTTTAACGATTTTTAAGAAAAAAATTCCCAATGTTTGTCTTTCCGTGAATTAGCCAAAAACGGGTCCTTTTTGCATTTAACTCGCGATATTTCCTAAACCGAAAAACCTACAAGTTTTAATTTTGGTTTTATTACTCAGGAATGATCACCAATCATGATAGTCTTTATCCCAATTTTTTGCAATGAAAATTTTCAGAGTACTAAAATCTCAAACTTGACTTACCCGACTTTTGGCATCGATAGTAGATTTCTTGGCTGGAAATAGGTCTATTTAAGTTAACTTATCTGTATCTAAAGTTGTTTAGTTTAGCTGCTAGAATAAAAATAGTATTTTCCATGAGTTTTTCTTAAATTACCCAAAAAATCTTAATTAGATTTTATTTATTCTTTGATCTTGTCTTCATATCATCAAACCACACTTTTTTCTGGAATAAATTTGAAATTTGAAAATTGCAGCGTGTTTAAAAACACTCTCACCACAAGTTTTCTGGTTACTCTAGAGAGTTACATTAATTTGGAAACTATTTTATCTTTTAAAAAAATTCAGTTTGGTTTTAACTATAAAAGAAAATTTTCTAAATCATTACAAATTCAAATGGGGAAGTTAAATTACCATTAGTAAAATTCACAGTTCACTTTTTCGAAAAGAGAAACAGAAGTTATAGATTTGAAAATAGTTTATGGTTTAAAATATTCAAAATTTTGTTGGAATTTTCGCCTGTATATCATCAAAAAATGTTACAATTTATATTTAGAAATCAATTACATCTCCAATTAATCGTAACAAAAGATTCCATTAAATTTTAAATCAAACCAAGAACGGTATTATTTCCATTTAAAACCGGGAGTGAAATAAATTGCAGTTAAATCCGCTATTAAAACCGAACTAAATTCCCCCGTCCTTATGACGTTTCGATAAATCATATCTAATTCCATCTCGCTTCCTCTCCAGTAGAAATTCAATTTACTTCATAAGGATATGACTATTCAGTTCCGGTCTTGTGATTCATAAATCACTATTTAAGGCGAGCAAATTTGTGCGATTACCTGCCGTGATTAATTTAAACCCAACCCCCCTTTTACATATCAATACTTCTTAAATTTATTACCGAGTATAGTATAGTACCGAGTTATGTGAAGTAAAATGGGGAATGCGGGTTTTGGATACGGTCACCCCATCAGTATGGTAATCATATAGTCAGGGCACCCCTTTGAAAGTTAAACAAAACGAAGATGATGAATGTAGCGCTTTGATGTAACGCTTTAGTCCGCTTCGAACGTCGTCATAAACGGTGTTGACCGCAGACAAACCTTCAATGCAAATTTCGCTCCGAATCCGGGATCCAGCTAAACCGGCGATTTGAATTTCGAATTTGCTCTGCTCGATCGCCGTAGCCCTCGATCGCGCTAGGGGATGTAACAAGCCCATTTCACGAACGCAACGGTGTAATTTTAGAGAGAGAGGGAGAGAATTCGCATAGACATCAATCACTTCTCTTATTGTCCTATTATTTTTTCCTTTTATTAAGAACGAGTTGTAATTGAAAATGTAAATTTTTAACCTAAAATATCAATTGTACTTTTTTATAGAATAATTAACAAGACAATCAAAATTTTTAACAATTCCACCAAAAACTTGCTGAATTTTTAAAAAATACACTAAAATTAAGGTTAATTTCATCAAGAATTAATTAGATTCTTAAAAATTTCACAAAAATAAAAAAGTAACAATAAAAATTCCACAAAAGTTAGTTAAATTGAATATAATTTCACCAAAAATTATTAAATTTAGAGACAATTCTACTAAAAACTTAGTGAATTTTTTAAAAATTCCACCTAAAATTAATAAAATTGGTAAAAATTCCACGAAAAACTTACTATATTCGTAAAAATTCCACCAAAGTTACCAACATTTTTAACAATTCCACCAAAAACGTACTAATTTTTTTTAATTTTCCACCAAAGCTACAAAAATGTTGAATAATTCCACCAAAAACTTACTGATATTTAAAAAATACCACCAAAAACTTACCAAATTCATAAAAATTCTACTAAAATTACCAATATTTTTAACAATTCCACCAAAAATGATTAAAGTTAATAAAAATTCCACCAAAGTTATCAACTTTTTTAACAATTCCACCAAAAACGTACTAAATATTTTCAGTTTTCCACCAAAGCTACAAAAATGTTGAATAATTCCTCCAAAAACTTACTGATTTTTAAAAAATACCACCAAAAACTTACCAAATTCATAAAAATTCTACTAAAATTACCAATATTTTTAACAATTCCACCAAAAATGATTAAAGTTAATAAAAATTCCACCAAAGTTATCAACTTTTTTAACAATTCCATCAAAAACATACTGAATTTTATAAAAATTCCACCAAAAATTAATAAAATTGGAAAAATTTCACTAAAAACTTACTAAATTCGTAAAAATTCCATAAAAAAACACTGAATTTTTTAATAATTCCATCAAAAATGAATAAAATTCGCAAAAATTCCACCAATGCTATCAAAATTTTTGATAATTCCACCAAAAATATAGTGCTTTTTAAAAATTCCACCAAAAATTAATACAATTTGCAAAAATTCCACCAAAAACTTACTAAATTCATGAGAATTTTACCAAAAACACTGATTTTTTTTTATTCTACCAGAAATGAATAAAATTCGCAAAAATTCCATCAATGTTATCAAAACTTTTGATAATTCCACCAAAAACATACTGAATTTTTTTAAAAATTTCACCAAAAACTTACTAAATTCATAAGAATTTTACCAAAAACACTGAATTTTTTAAAATTCCACCAGAAATGAATAAAATTCGCAAAAATTCCACCAAAGCTATTAAAATATTTAACAACTACACCCAAAACTTACTGAATTTTTTTATTCCACCAAAAACTTACAAAAATCCTAAAAATTACACCGAAATTATCAACATTTTTAACAATTCTACCAGAAACTTATAAAATTTTTTAAAAATTCCACCAAAATGTCCAAATTCTTTTAAAATTCCACCAAAAATCAATCAAATTAGAAACAATTTCATTAAAAATTAACTAAAACCTCGAAAATTCCATAAAAAACTTAGTAGATTCATAAAAATTCCACCAAAGTTACTAAAATTTTTAATAATTCTACCAAAAATAATGAATTTTTTTAAAATTCCACCAAAAAACTTACAAAATTTGTAAAAATTCCACCAACAATTTACCAATTTTTTTTTAAATTTCACAAAAAACTTACTAAATTCGTAAAAATTCCATAAAAAACACTGAAATTTTTAAGAATTCCATCAAAAATGAATAAAATTCGCAAAAATTCCACCAATGTTATCAAAATTGTTGATAATTCCACCAAAAATACACAGAATTTTTTAAAAATTCCACCAAAAATTAATACAATTTGCAAAAATTCCACCAAAAACTTACTAAATTCATAAGAATTTTACCAAAAACACTGAATTTTTTTAAAATTCCACCAGAAATGAATAAAATTCGCAAAAATTCCACCAAGGCCATTAAAATATTTAACAACTACACCCAAAACTTACTGAATTTTTTTTATTCCACTAGAAACTTACAAAAATCCTAAAAATTACACCGAAATTGTCCACATTTTTAAAAATTCCACCAAAATGTCCAAATTCTTTTAAAATTCCACCAAAAATCAATCAAATTAGAAACAATTTCATTAAAAATTAACTAAAACCTTGAAAATTCCATCAAAAACTTAGTAGATTCATAAAAATTCCACCAGTTACTAAAATTTTTAATAATTCTACCAAAAATAATGAATTTCTTTTAAATTCCACCAAAAAACTTACAAAATTTGTAAAAATTCCACCAACAATTTACCAATTTTTTTTTAATTTCACAAGAAACTTACTAAATTCGTAAAAATTCCATAAAAAAACACTGAATTTTTTAAAAATTCCATCAAAAATGAATAAAATTCGCAAAAATTCCACCAATGTTATCAAAATTTTTGATAATTCCACCAAAGATATACTGAGTTTTTTAAAAATTCCACCAAAAATTAATACAATTTGCAAAAATTCCACCAAAAACTTACTGAATTCATGAGAATTTTACCAAAAATACTGATTTTTTTTATTCCACCAGAAATGAATAAAATTCGCAAAAATTCCACCAATGTTATCGAAATTTTTGATAACTCCACCAAAAACGTACTGAATTTTTTAATAATTCCACCAAAAACTTACTAAATTCATAAGAATTTTACCAAAAACACTGAATTTTTTTAAAATTCCACCAGAAATGAATAAAATTCGCAAAAATTCCACCAAAGCTATTAAAATATTTAACAACTACACCCAAAACTTACTGAATTTTTTTTATTCCACCAGAAACTTACAAAAATCCTAAAAATTACACCGAAATTATCAACATTTTTAACAATTCTACCAGAAACTTATCAAATTTTTTAAAAATTCCACCAAAATGTCCAAATTCTTTTAAAATTCCACCAAAAATCAATCAAATTAGAAACAATTTCATTAAAAATTAACTATAACCTTGAAAATTCCATTAAGAACTTAGTAAATTCATAAAAATTCCACCAAAGTTGCTAAAATTTTTAATAATTCTACCAAAAATAATGAATTTTTTTAAAATTCCACCAAAAAACTTACAAAATTTGTAAAAATTCCACCAACAATTTACCAATTTTTTTTTTAATTTCGCAAAAAACTTACTAAATTCGTAAAAATTCCATAAAAAACACTGAATTTTTTAAAAATTCCATCAAAAATGAATAAAATTCGCAAAAATTCCACCAATGTTATCAAAATTTTTGATAATTCCACCAAAAATATACCGAGTTTTTTAAAAATTCCACCAAAAATTAATAGAATTTGCAAAAATTCCATCAAAAACTTACTAAATTCATGAGAATTTTACCAAAAACACTGATTTTTTTTAATTCCACCAGAAATGAATAAAATTCGCAAAAATTCCACCAATGTTATCAAAATTTTTGATAATTCCACCAAAAACATACTGAATTTTTTAAAAATTCCACCAAAAACTTACTAAATTCATAAGAATTTTACCAGAAACACTAATTTTTTTTAAAATTCCACCAGAAATGAATAAAATTCGCAAAAATTCCACCAAAGCTATTAAAATATTTAACAACTACACCCAAAACTTACTGAATTTTTTTATTCCACCAAAAATTTACAAAAATCCTAAAAATTACACCGAAATTGTCCACAGTTTTAACAATTCTACCAAAAAACTTACCAAATTTTTTAAAAATTCCACCAAAATGTCCAAATTCTTTTAAAATACCACCAAAAATCAATCAAATTAGGAACAATTTCATCAAAAATTAACTAAAACCTTGAAAATTCAAAACTTAGTAGATTCATAAAAATTCCACCAAAGTTACTAAAATTTTTAACAATTCTACCAAAAATAATGAATTTTTTTAAAATTCCGCCAAAAAATTTACAAAATTTGTAAAAATTCCACCAAGAATTTACCAATTTTTTTCAAAATTTCACAAGAAACTTACTAAATTCGTAAAAATTCCATAAAAAAACGCTGAATTTTTTAAAAATTCCACCAAAAATTTACCAATTTTTTTCTAATTCCACCAAAAACTTACTAAATTCGTAAAGCTTCCACCAAACTTACCAAAATGTTGATCAATTCCACCAAAAACAATAATTTTTTTTAGAAAAATACTAAAAATAAAACTAAACTAGTCGTATTAGGCTGACTTTTACCAACCTCCTGTTAACTTAACCAGCGGTTTATTACCATGGTTATTGGCAAAGTAGCCAATCGCATAACTTGAAATTGAAATTAAACCGCTGGTTAAGTTAACAGGAGGTTGGTAAAAGTCAGCCTTAATGATATATCAATACTCGCCTCTTTATTATGACTCATTTACTCATCAAATAAAGATAATAGGATTGTGAATGGAGAATTTTGGTTTTAAGAAATCACTTTCCCTCTGACCCAGACCGACAAATGTCAGCCATATCTCTCCATCCCAAATAACTTTTCCTTTTTAGCTACCCGTAGAAGAAGTACGATCTGGCGAGGTCTGATAGTCCGTGTCAGGAAAACTTTTGAAATTGAAAAAGTTGTCCCAGTAGAAGGCAAATCTCTTACACATCACTCCCATTCCCAATTTGTTTCAAACCCAGGAGAAAATTCCCCCAAAAAAGAGACCAGATAATCTCTACTTTAAAGTAAACTTTTGAAATATTTGAAATGTTACTTTGTTAGTTAATACGGCGAACGTGATAAATACCAATTATGCGCGCAAAGTGTAAACAGTTAAAATTCCCGTAGGTGCAATATTATAAATAGAATGGTATTGTTCAATTCACTGAATGAACATAATTGCTATTGCACGATAACTCACATTATCGTAATACACGTATATGTGTATGGTGTGAATGGGGCAATTTTGTACCGATACCGGTTGAAAATCGAAATGTACATTGATAATAATCTTTATAGATGTTCGGTATAAATGTCTAAATAATAAATAAATAATAAATAAACGGTTAAAATAAAATAAATGGGTTGAAAGAAATGAGAAATGAAGTTATTTTAGCTTGGTTTTAGTCTGAAACTTGTTCAAGTAAACACGTTAATTTATGGCACGTAAAGCAGTGGTAGTGGGTTCGCAAGAAACGGCCACGTATGCACGTGTACAATGGTCGAGTCGAACAATGGTACAGACCTCCGCAGTTGAACTGCTCCCACTCCGGTAAACAATGAAGCAAAACTCGGGGTAATTAGCGAGACCGGTGTACAGGAAACGGGCGGAGCTGTATTCTAATTATGAAAGTTAAGAGAGCCAAGTTGCCCGCGTAAATTTTACGTATTGTGATAACGGGAGCCGAAGTTCCCAAGTTTTTCCCGTTATCTCTGCCACTTCTTTTCTATTATCTACCAGTTTAGCTCGAAACGACGCGAAATATTCTTGAAATTGAACTTTGGAGTCTAAATACTTTGAGACTTTATAGTTTTGAGTTTGACATCTCATTTTAAAATGTTTAAAAATCTTACTTAACCTAATTAATAAAGCACGTCTCACATTGAGACAGTCAGCAACAATTCAGCAACAACATTTTGTCACTTGGTGATATTTCTCTTGGAATTTCGCATATATAGAAGTGATGTCGAATAGATCCAATGTGAGATGTTTCCAAGTGGTTATATCACGCCTTGCTGATTGCTAGTTGCTTCCTTGGCATGCCTCACAATGAGGCCACCAGCAACTAGCAATCAGCAATAAGCAATCTCGCCACTGATGACATTTTACATATAAATAAAGCAAACGTCTCACATTGAAGGAATTCGATATCGCCTTTGAATCTAGCGATATCGAATTACTCCAATCTGAGATGTTGCTGGTTGCTAGTTACTTATTGCTGGTTGCTAGTTACTTATTGCTGGCTGCTAGTTGCTTATTGCTGGTTGCCTGAGCGTGAGAGGTACCTTAATCATTGCCTGAATGTGAAACGTGTCTCAATTTGTAAAAAGAATAGTCTATATGAACAGTATTTAAATGCATTTTTAGTTTTATTTATACATAGCATAAAATCTTCAAAAAATATCATGTTCTCTAACAAGTTTTAACATGTCACTATTTCTTCTTGTTCGGATTTCACACGAAGGTATACATTTCCAACGAAACCTACAGCCTGTACTACCAGTGTAACGTTTTGTAAAATACCTTCCATAAAAGCCAAGCCGAAGTGTGGAAGCTTTTTTTTCTAGACGAGTTGAGCCGGAATTTGCATGCGGAGGGTAAAAAAGGGGGGAAAAGGATGCTCGCCTGGACAGTTGTGTGCTCCCCATCTGTTACAGGACAACGGCGGAGGTTGTTTAAATTTTTTGTTTTCGTTCACTGAACCAAGATAGACGTCGGTGGATGACAATGTCAGAATCTTTTTAAAAGTTTTTACAGAGATTTCTAATTATTTAAATCTCTTAATTTTTTTTTATTTATTTCATTATTTTATTTCTTTAAATTCTAGGCTACAGAAAATAACTAAAGTATTTCGATTAGGATTTTTATTTCGTTATCTATTCCTTTTGTTTCTAGAAAGTTTCTTTCAAATACAAGAGAAGAACTTATAGATCATTGAAAACTCTGAAGTGAGAGAAAGATTTATAAGGATTCTAAGAATTATTTTTTATATTTTGTGATATTTTATTGCCATAATTTACTGTAAGTTCCAACTGTTTGCTTATTTGTTTTCTTTTGTGTAATCTTTTAGGAAATTCTTCTAGTTTTCAAATTTGCTGATTTCGTTTCTGTTTGGAATTCGTTCAAGAATTTGCAAATCTTTGGAAAAACTGAAGTGACATAAAAATACATAAACCAGATTTTTTGCTTATTCAGTTTTCTTTATGTAATCTTTTAAAAACGGTTCGGAAATTTCCTGTTTTGGTACCTGTTTTCTATTTCATGTTTTTTTCTTTTAAATTCCAGAAAATTTTCATTAAATACCAAAGAAGAGTTTACAAATTTTTGGAAAAATTGAATCGACAGATAAATTCATAGGGCGTTTAAGAAGTTGTTTTTATATCTTGTGATATTTTGTTATTTGAACTTGTAATCCTTCTGTTCCGTTAAAGAATCTGCAAAAATCTTTGGAAAAACTGAAGTAACAACAGTACATTAACCAGATCTTTGCTTATTCTGTTTTCTTTATGTAATCTTTTAAAGATTTCTACTGATTCGGAAATTTCCAATTTTGGCTCCTGTTTTCTATTTCATAGTTTGTTCTTTTTGTTTCCAGAAAATTTTCATTAACCCGGCGTGTGTATACTATATTTTTTGAGACACGGTGTGTATACTGGGTCTTTTAGGTAACAGGCATGTTTTCAAAGTTATCTAGGCTTGCAAAAATTCTAGAAAAATTCTGAGTTACTTATTGAAGCGTCTACTACATGGCCGAGCAGTTACCAAACTTTTTTTAAAGGGGGTAGCCGAAGCCTACCCTCTATTCATAACAGAGAATTTCGAATTTCAAATTTTGACTGTTCCTTAAAAGACCCAGTGTACACACGGAGGGTTAAATATCAAAGATTTTAAAAATTTTTGGAAAAATTGGATCGACAGATAAATTCATAGAACTTTTAAGAAGTGGTTTTTATATCTTGTGACATTTTGTTGTCTGAACTTGTAATCCTTGTAATCCTTCTGTTCCGTTAAAGAATCTGAAAAAATCTTTGGAAAAACTAAAATAACACAAAAATACATAAACCAGATCTTTGCTTATTCTGTTTTCTTTATGTAATCTTTTAAAGATTTCTGCTGATTTGGAAATTTCCTTTTTTGGTTCCTTTTTTAGCTCCTGCTTTCTATTTCATAGTTTATTCTTTTTGTTTCCAGAAAATTTTCATTAAATATCAGAGAAGAGTTTACAAATTTTTGGAAAAATTGAATCGACAGATAAATTCATAGAACTTTTAAGAAGTTGTTTTTATATCTTGTGATATTTTGTTGTACTTAATTAAAAAATCAGAAAGGTTCTACGAAGGGAGACATTTAGATCTCGCTTTTCTTAACAAACATTCTAACTTCTTTTAAAGATTTCTGCTTATTTTTCTTTCGTTGTCTGTTCGTTTTGTTTTACCAAAAATTTCTACCAGATACGAGAAAAGAATCTAAAGATAGAAATCATTGAAAAGTCTGAAATGATGGAAAAATTCATAAAGGTTCTAAGAATTTGTAATATTTCGCTGTAATAACTTTTGAAAGGTCCAGTTGTTTGCTTCTTTGTTTTCTTTTCTGTAATCTTTTAGAAACTTCCTCTAAAATTGATTTTTTTTTGTTTTCTGTTTCTGTTTTCTATTTCAAATTCGAAACAGAATTCGCAAATCTTTGGAAAAACTGAATTAATATAAATAAAAGTTCATGAAGCTTTTAGGAAGTGATTTTGATATCTTTTAATATTTTAACATCACAGCTCATTGAAAAATCTAGATTTTTGTTTATTCAGTTTTCTGTATGTAATCTTTTAAAGGCTATTTCAGAAATTTTCTATTTTGATTCCTGTTTTCTATTTTATGATCTGTTCTTTCTATTTCCACAAAGATTTTCACCAAATGAAGCGTATAAATGCAAAATCAGACATTTGACATTCAAATAGTTTTGAGTAAAGTGCGAAAAACCGCTCTTTGTCGTTTAAGTCACTCAATCAGCTTGGTATTTTAACCAAAAGTAGATAATGCATTGACGCGTCTTTATGTGCTTTAAAGCGGAAGTCAGGCTTATACTAAAAAAGTTATTTTGATTTAAAAAATGAGAATGTCCTCTTTTGCATCTAAGGCTTGGAAATCTCTGCTTCGTGAACTGCAAAGTTCTGGACTTGGCGTTTCTGTACAAAAACTTGCAGTATCTGGCACTAACAAAATTTGGAATTGCGATAAAAGAGATTTTAAAGAAGCTGATTTTATTGAAAAAAGTACAAAATTAGTTTCTTATATACAAGTTTAAATTCGTAAGTCAGTATCAGATTCATTATCAGAAAACACTAGTGTGTCATTCACATCCGCCTGAGTTTCCGAAGTGTTGGCTGGATTGTCTTGAAAGGCGTTTTTGAAGAACTCCAAACGTTCATCGTTTTCCCATTCTGCACCATAGTGTTTAGCTAGCAAAGAGGAAATGCTTCTTATCTTGTCAGGGTTAAGGCTTCTGCCTTAAACCTCTGACTCTTTGTCTTGGCTATTTCACGCTTGCACTCTTGCTTATTTGCTATTCTTTTTCGCCCTTTGCCCCGAGGACTTGGTTCAATGGTAATGTTGTTGAAGGTGATCAAAACTCCGTAATATATTCGTTACCACGCTCTCGTTTAAACTAATCATGCAGAAGCGAACAAAACTAACAGCTACTTCAATGTCGCGGCTATCACGTGAGGTAATGCAAGATCTGGATAGGTTCAAACACAAACGTCTGCTTTTGCACCTAACTACTTGGCGCAAATGTCTGCTTTTGCATTGAAAGCGGAATTTATTATTGCAATAATTCCCTTAAATGTATTGTTATGCTCCTGGGGGCCACAAAAATTGATTTCTTGCTAAATTTAAAATACAGATACGTGCCTAACTAAGTTTTGAAGAAAATGTCAAATGTCTGCTTTTGCATTTATACGCTTCATTTATTATAAGTATTTATTCATTGTTCAATTAGTAGATACACATTTTGTATTTTTATGGGGTGTCTAATACTTTTGGCCAAGGCTGTATCTTTACTTCCTCGGCTTAATCTCTGTAATCTTTCTATTACGTTAAGGAATCTGAAAATCTTCGAAAAAATCGATATTAATAAAGAAGAAATTAAAGAAAGCTTCTTTGAAGAGAGGAAGTCTCACTTTTTCTTGAAGAGAGCTTATTCCTATTTCATAGTCTGCTATTTCAAAACAATTTCTATTAAATACCAGAGAAGGAACTTGTAAATCGGCTGAAAATTTGAAGGGACAAAAAATTCATATAGTTTCTCAGAATTGATTTTCATGTTATATGTAATAAAGTTGTAACTTCTAAATGTCTCTACGAAGTTTGTCAACCCCTGAAATGTCTCTCGATGACGTTTGCCCACCCTTGAAGTCTATTTGAAAAATCGAGGTTTTAGTTATCATTAAATCGGGTTTCTACGAAGTTTGTCAATCTCTAAAATGTCTCTCGACAAGGTTTGCCAACAATTAAAATGTCTCTCGACGAGTTTTGCCCACCTTTGAAGTTCGTTTGAAAAATTGAGGGTTTACTTATCCTTGAATTGGAGTTTTCCGAAGTTTGTCAACCTCTGAAATGTCTTTCGGCAAGTTTTGCCCACCTCTGAAGTCAGTTTAAAATATCGACGGTTTACATATCCTTGAATCGGGTTTCAACAAAGTTTGCCAAATCCCCGAAATATCTCTCGTCAAGTTTTGCCAACCCTTAAAATGTATTTCGACGAGGTTTGTCCACCCTTAAAGACCGTTTGAAAAATCGAAGGTTTACTTATCCTTGAATCGAGTTTGTTAATCCCTAAAATGTCCTTCGATGAGGTTTGCCCATCCCTGAAGCCCGTTTGAAAAATTGAGAGTTTACTTATCCTTGAATTGGGTTTCTACGAAGTTTGCAAACCTTTGAAATGTCCCTCGATGAGGTTTGCCCACCCTTGAAGCCCATTTGAGAAATAGAGGGTTTACTTATCCTTGAATTTGGTTTCTAGAAAGTTTGACTACCCCTGAAATGTCCCTCAACAAAGTTTGCCAATCCCTAAAATCTCCCTCGAAGAGGTTTGCCCACTCCTGAAATCCCATTTTTCCTTTTCTGAGTTTGTCCACCTCTGATAGTCTCTCTCGAGTGTTAAACCACGTCTTTATCAATGAAATTGTAGGTAGTCTTGTGATATTTTATTATCAGAACTTATTGAAAGTCCCAGATTTTTTCTTCCTTCCTTTTCTTTGTGTTTTTATTAGAAACTTCTGTCTGTTCTAAAAATTTTCTATTTTATTTCTGGTTTCTTCTTATTTTCTTAAAGAAATTTCAAACCTCCAAAAAATTTTTAAGATTTAAATTTGTTACAAAATTTCAGAAAAGTTCTATAAAAAGAAAGCTTTCTTTAGAGAGCTTTTTTCCCTTTAAATATTAAAAAAAATCTCCTTATTAGACTTTCCAATCTTCTTTCCTCTTTCAATTATTTTATTTTTATAATAAAAATTGTTGTTTTTAATTTACGTATTTAGATCATTTTGCAAAAACTACTTAATGTCTTGAGATGTGCAAAAGTATTCCAACTATAATAACTTCTAGATAGCATCTTGCTCGTATAACTCTAAGGTAAAAACTTGAACGCTTTTATCGATTACTATTTGCTCGTGTATGCGAACGTTGAGCACTTACTTTTTACGAGGTCCCTGATAAACTTCGTAGCGCCACTTAAAGTAGGAAGCAGCCGGTAAATTTGCGCGGAGCACCTCGTTATTATTGGTAATATGTCGGTTGGCGCGGTAATAGCCTCTCACTTCCGCTCGTGCACTTCCATTATTCCAATAATTATTAGAAGAAAAAACCTCGTTGAAATAACATCCCTCGTTGGCGCGGTCAAAACAAATAAAAATCTTTTTTTATTACCTACCTACGTCTTTTTCTTAAACTAGATATCGCAATTTACAATTTTTATTATTTTATTTTTTTTTCGTTTTACAAAACGAAAGTTTGGTAGAAAATAGTTGTTTTCTTTCTGGATAGTTACGGTCGGTTATTCTTTCCCGATTCAAACGAGTTCCCTTTAACATTTTTGCCCGTCGGAATTGATAGGGGCGCATCCCTTGTTCTAATGGCCCGAGCTGAAGCACTATTTCAACGGCTTTACTGCACCGGGATTTTAAAACTGGAACGTCTCGGAAATTACTCTCAACTTCTGTTTGCCTCGCCCGTTCGCTCCGCTGCATGCAAATTGTAACGGCTGTAACAGGTTGTTAGAGAGAATTGTCTGTTACCCAGCTGCTATACCTTTATTAAGGTTATATTTTAAATGCTTTGTTTAAACTGCCGAAAATTAAACGCCTAGAACTTGCGAACGTCCCTATATTATGTTTACACAAAAGCTTATTGTGTCTTCTCTTAATGGGCGCTAACATATTAGATACGAAAAATGTTTATTTAAAAACACGAATTGTAACACAAACAAAGATATAAAAAAAATTAAAAAAAGAAATAAAAAAAAAATTAAAAAAAGAAATTAAAAAAAGAACCAGAATTAACTAAATATAGGACTCAATTTATTTATTTGTGCTTCGTCGATCCCCAAAATGAAACGCTTCAAAAACAGTCCCCCAAACAAACAGTTTTTTTTTCTTGCCCTTTTTTTTTCAGGTTTCATTTATTCGAAACTCCCCACGTTTATGATGTAGATTGTAGATACACATCCTGAAAAAATATCGCCGTATAATAATTAGTACAAATGTTCATTTTTTTATCGACGATGCACAGGCAGCGGTAAAATGGGGATTTATACCATGCCATCCAGAATTTACGGTGCGCAATTTTTCTATTGGCGTGAAGCAGTTAGTCTGCACTTCGAACCCCATTTGTCATGCTCTCGCGAGCATTAAGTGATAATATATTGGAATGTCGTGAAATATAGCTTGCGACAAACACTAAAATCCTTTTTTTAAATAATGACACATTATATATAATAAAGTTGTAAAGGAGTTTTTTTTCAATTCATCTTTCAATAAATTAATGAATAAAATTAGAACATTTTATACGAAAGTGGGCGAAATTTTAGACAAAATTCGACAATTTTTTTAAATTTTAGACGAAATTTCATAATTTTAAGGTAAACTAAGTTATGTTTTTAATGAAATTTGAAAAATTTAAATGAAATGAAACAAAATTCCATAATTTTAGAAAATTTTATACAAAATTAGGTGAAATTTTAGACGAAATTTCACAATTTTAAGGTAAAGTAAGTTATGTTTTTAGTGAAATTTGAAAATTTAGATGAAATTAAACGAAATTTAATAATGTTAGATAATTATATACGAAATTGGGTGAAATTTTAGACGAAATTGGGCAATTTTTTTTAAATATTAGACGAAATTTCACAATTTTAAGTTAAAGTATGTTATTTTTTTAATGAAATTTGAAAAATTTAGATGAAGTTAAGTGAAATTCAATGATTTTAGACAATTTTATATGAAATTGGGCGAAATTTTAGACAAAGTTCGACGATTTTTTAAAATTTTAGACGAAATGTCACAATTTTAAGGTAAAGTATGTTATTTTTTTAATGAAATTTGAAAAATTTAGATGAAGTTAAGTGGAATTCAATGATTTTAGACAATTTTATATGAAATTGGGCGAAATTTTAGACGAAGTTCGACGATTTTTTAAAATTTTAGACGAAATTGGGTAATTTTTTAAAATATTAGACGAAATGTCACGATTTTAAGGTAAAGTATGCTATTTTTTTAATGAAATTTGAAAAATTTAGATGAAGTTAAGTGAAATTCAATGATTTTAGACAATTTTATATGAAATTGGGCGAAATTTTAGACAAAGCTCGACGATTTTTTAAAATTTTAGACGAGATTGGGTAATTTTTTAAAATATTAGACGAAATTTCACAATTTTAAGGTAAAGTATGTTATTTTTTTAATGAAATTTGAAAAATTTAGATGAAATTAAACAAAACTCCATAATTTTAGAAAATTTTATACGAAATTGGGTGAAATTTTAGACGAAATTCGAAAATTTTTTTAGAATTTTAGACGAAATTCGACAATTTTTTAATATTTTAGACAAAATTTCACAATTTTCAGGTAAAGTAAGTTATATTTTTAGTGAAATTTGAAAATTTAGATGAAGTTAAATGAAATTCAATGATTTTAGACAATTTTATACGAAATTGGAAATTTTAGACGAAGTTCGACGATTTTTCAAAATTTTAGACGAAATTTCACAATTTTAAGGTAAACTATGTCATTTCTTTAATGAAATTTGAAAAATTTAGATGAAATTAAACAAAATTCAACCATTTTAGACAATTTTATAAGAAATTGAGTGAAATTTTAGACAAAATTCGACAATGTTTTAAAATTTCATAATTTTAAGGTAAAATATGTTATTTCTTTAACGAAATTTGTAAAATTTAGATGAAATTAAACAAAATTCAATAATTTTAGACAATTTTATACGAAATTGGGTGAAATTTTAGACGAAATTTGAAAGTTTTTTTAGAATTTTAGACAAAATTCGACAATTTTTGATATTTTAGACAAAATTTCACAATTTTAAGGTAAAGTAAGTTATGTTTTTGGTGAAATTTGAAAATTTAGATTAAATTAAACGAAATTCAATAATTTTAGACAATTTTATACGAAATTGCGTGAAATTTTAGACGAAATTCGAGAATATTTTAAAATATTAGACGAAATTTCACAATTTTAAGTTAAGGTATGTTATTTCTTTAATGAAACTTGAAAAAATTAGATAAATTAAACGAAATTCAATAATTTTAGACAATTTTATGCCAAATTAGATGAAATTTTAAAAGAAATTCGACAATCTTTTAAAATTTTAGACGAAATTTCACAATTTTGAGGTAAAGTATATTATTTTTTTAATGAAATTTGAAAAATTTAGATGAAATTAAACAAAATTCAATAATTTTAGACAATTTTATACGAAATTGCGTGAAATTTTAGACGAAATTTCATAATTTCAAGCTGAATTAAGTTATTTTTTTTAATGAAATTAAAAAATCTGGTAGTAAATTGCATTACTAATTATATACTATAATAAAGTTCTTTCAAACGTTATTTCTTAAAAATATTTTTGGGGAAAGTTGGAACAAATTTGACTGATTTAAGATAAAATAGAGTGTTTTAGGTTTCATTTGACATAAAAATTGTTTCTTTACTCTTATAAATAAATTCTGTGCGATTTTTTTAGAATTTTTTAAAAATTTAAGTTACCAGTCAAAAATTTTAGTTGTCTTTAGGAATTTTTTTAATTTTCTTGGGAAAAGTTGGAATAAATTTGATTAATTTTGGATAAAATAGAACGTTTTAGGTTTCATCTGACATAAAAATCGTTTCTTTACTCTTAGAAATAAGTTCGGTACGATTTTTTAATTTTTTTTTTAAATTAGGTTAAATTACCAGTCAAAAATTTTAGTTTTCTTTAGGAATTTTTTTAATTTTCTTGGGAAAAGTTGGAATAAATTTGACTGATTTAAGATAAAATAGAATGTTTTAGGTTTCGTCTGACATAAAAATCGTTTCTTTACTCTTATAAATAAGTTCGGTACGATTTTTTAATTTTTTTTAAAAATTAGGTTAAGTTACCAGTCAAAAGTTTTAGTTGTCTTTAGGAATTTTTTTAATTTTCTTGGGAAAAGTTGGAATAAATTTGACTAATTTTGGATCAAATAGAATGTTTTATGTTTCATCTGAGATGAAAATCGTTTCTTTACTCTTATAAATAAGTTCAGTACGATTTTTTAAATTTTTTAAAAAATTAGGTTAAGTTACCAGTCAAAAATTTTAGTTGTCTTTAAGAATTTTTTTAATTTTCTTGGGAAAAGTTGGAATAAATTTGACTAATTTTGGATAAAATAGAATGTTTTAGGTTTCATCTGACATAAAAATCATTTCTTTACTCTTATAAATAAGTTCGGTGCAATTTTTTTAGAATTTTTAAAAAATTTAAGTTACCTGTTAAAAATTATAGATGTCTTTTGGATTTTTTTTAAATTTTTTTGGGAAAAGTTGGAACAAATTTGACTAATTTTAGATAAAATGGAATGTTTTAGGTTTCATTTGACACAAAAATTATTTTCTAATTCTTATGAATAAGTTCGGCACGATTTTTTTTTAAATTACTATTTTTTTAAAGTTAGGTGAAACAAGTAAGTTTAATATTCGTAGCTTTCTTCTTGGAAGACAAAAATGTGTTTATTATTATATATTCGGAGAAAATCGTTTACCCTCTGTCTTTCATCGTCTCCGTTTCACGTCTCGAAAATTATCACCACCTACATACGATCGTATATCAAATAGAAACGGGTGAGACGAGGCGCTAAGCGGTGCCAAGCGACGACAACGACGTCGACGACGACGCCGGGCGTTTAATATCGTCCTCTTTTTACCGACTCGAAATACAAGGCCGTTTATTTCCATAAGTGCACCGGCGATATTACGTTTTATTAGATCCTACATGTGCTGTAAAAATGTATATTGCATTTTTGTTACTGGTACTTCATACTGTTTATATACAGAAGGTATGTCTCGTTAATTTTCCAAAACATACATGTAAAGTAAAACAGGTTACTTTAGAAATACTTTAATTACAAATACTTTAGAAAAATGAATTTTCAAAACCAATTTTTATCTCATTTCTGAACTATTATATCCTTTCTTTTTATAAAATCCAAAAACTGCTCTATAAAGTAGTAAATTGACATTAAAGCTTTGAGAAATCATTTATTCAACAATTACGTCTAAATACCTCACGCGATAACCATTCCATGCAAACAAGAATGGCGTAATTGTATGCACAAATCTGAACACTCCGGATTTATGGTTCTATGTGGCTTCCTTGTGCCTTGGAGTTACAATGGGTAGTAACCGAGACAAGATTTCCATAACATCGACGATAAAATCTTCATTTAAGGATAATGCGAATTTACGTAAAGCCCTTCACGTTATCTGCAAATAATAAATCTTCAAAGTAGATAAAGTAGATAAAGCTTTTTAAAATTAGCACGTAAATTACCTCACTTAAAATACCTTACTTAAAATACCCTCGATTTTTAAGTAAGTACCTAAAAACAAAACTTGATGAACTAAAAGTAAATATTTTCTTAGGACCCGGACCGTTTTCAGTAAACTTACTGTTTATTTAGGTGCTTGATACGGAAAGTTTCGTTTGCCTTTCTTTAACTTATACATCAAGTAAATTCATTTAATATAATAAAATAAATAATGCGGAAAAAAGTATAGTTGTTATGAGGTTTTAATTTAAAAATATACTTTTTGAGGTCGTATTTCAAGTGAAATGGTCTGAAACTTTAAATGTACCGGAACATAAAATAGACCAATTCTTGATTTAAGCGACGCCATACGTTATTCCCCTGAGGATACAATCGCAAAATGTAGGAAATAAAATAAATAAAACAGCTATCGATGTAACGAATAAATGTAAATCAGCGGAAAATTTCAGAAACGCGGTAATGGTAAGTGAAAGGTAAATATTGAAGCCGTTAGGTCCCTTCGTCGCAGTGTCGTTTTCCCTTTCGCAAATATGAAATACGTTCCATCTACCCGCGAAAAGGGAGACAATGTTAGTACATTACCGGCGAAACAGCCGGTTCTCTTAAGCAAATTCCTACCGATATATCCAGTATCCGCTTTTGGATTTTTCCGAGAGGGAATAGAATTTATACCCGATCCAATCTTTCACTATACGAGCACGTCCCGATGTATTCCGGATATTATTGAAAAGGATTTCTTTCGATGATCGCTTGTTTGCACCGTTTGCTCCAATGGACCGTTCTTTTACATTATGCATACACGTAATAGCATGTAGAACGTACGGACTACAATACAACCCACGTCCACAACTCAATAGAAACCTTGACAGAGAGTTTGTTTGGTCAAAACTTTCTTTATGTGAAAATACATACCGAGAATATCTCAAGAGGCTAGTTCTTTATAGAATAAGTTTTTGAATTTATGATATACATAAACTGAATAAAAATAAAACTAAATAAAAAATTTTAATACAAATATTTAATTTATGCAGAGCAACAATTCGAATAAATTTCATTAAAAACTAATTAAATTCTTGAAAATATCACCAAAAATTTAAGTGAATTTGTAAAAATTCCACCAAATCTACTAAAATTTTTAATAATTCCACCAAAAGCTTATAAAATTTGTAAAAATTCCACCAAAGCTATCAAAATTTTTAACAATTCCACCAAAAACTTGATGAATTTTAAAAAAATATACTAAAATTACGATTAATTTCGTCAATAATTGATTAGATTCTTAAAAATTTCACAAAAATAAAAAAAGTAACAATAAAAATTCCACAAAAGTTAGTTAAATTGAATATAATTTCACCAAAAATTATTAAATTTGGAGACAATTCTACTAAAAACTAAATTTTTTAAAAATTCCACCCAAAATGAATAAAATGTCTAAAAATTCCACGAAAAACTTACTATATTCCTAAAAATTCCACCAAAGTTACCAACATTTTTAACAATTCCACCAAAAATGTACTCAATTTTTTCAATTTTCCACCAAAGCTACAAAAATGTTGAATAATTCCACCAAAAACTTACTGATTTTTAAAAAATACCAGCAAAAACTTACCAAATTCATAAAAATTCTACTAAAATTACCAATATTTTTAACAATTCCACCAAAAATGATTAAAGTTAATAAAAACTCCACCAAAGTTATCAACTTTTTTAACAATTCCATCAAAAACATACTGAATTTTATAAAAATTCCACCAAAAATTAATAAATAAAATTGGAAAAATTTCACTAAAAACTTACTATATTCGTAAAAATTCCATAAAAAACACTGAATGTTTTAAAAATTCCATCAAAAAAGAATAAAATTCGCAAAAATTCCACCAATGTTATCAAAATTTTTGATAATTCCACCAAAAATATACTGAACTTTTTAAAAATTCCACCAAAAATTAATACAATTTGCAAAAATTCCACCAAAAACTTACTAAATTCATTAGAATTTTACCAAAAACACTGATTTTTTTTATTCCACCAGAAATGAATAAAATTCGCAAAAATTCCACCAAAGCTATTAAAATATTTAACAACTACACCCAAAACTTACTGAATTTTTTTTATTCCACCAGAAACTTACAAAATTTTGAAATTATCAACATTTTTAACAATTCTACCAGAAACTTATAAATTTTTTTAAAAATTCCACCAAAATGTCCAAATTCTTTTAATATTCCACCAAAAATCAATCAAATTAGAAACAATTTCATTAAAAATTAACTAAAACCTTGAAAATTCCATAAGAAACTTAGTAGATTCATAAAAATTCCACCAAAGTTACTAAAATTTTTAATAATTCTACCAAAAATAATGAATTTTTTTAAAATTCCACCAAGAAACTTACAAAATTTGTAAAAATTCCACCAACAAGTTACCAATTTTTTTTTTAATTTCACAAAAAACTTACTAAATTCGTAAAAATTCCATAAAGAAACACTGAATTTTTTTAAAATTCCATCAAAAATGAGTAAAATTCGCAAAAATTCAACCAATGCTATCAAAATTTTTGATAATTCCACCAAAAATATACTGAGTTTTTTTAAAATTCCACCAAAAATTAATACAATTTGCAAAAATTCCACCAAAAACTTACTAAATTCATAAGAATTTTACCAAAAACACTGACTTTTTTTTATTCCACCAGAAATGAATAAAATTCGCAAAAATTCCACCAATGTTATCAAAATTTTTGATAATTTTACCAAAAACATAGTGAATTTTTTAAAAATTCCACCAAACACTTACTAAATTCATAAGAATTTTACCAAAAACACTGAAATTTTTTAAAATTCCACCAGAAATAAATAAAATTCGCAAAAATTCCACCAAAGCTATTAAAATATTTAACAACTACACCCAAAACTTACTGATTTTTTTTTTATTCCACCAAAAACTTGCAAAAATCATAAAAATTACACCGAAATTGTCAACATTTTTAACAATTCTACCAAAAATTTACCAAATTTTTTAAAAATTCCACCAAAATGTCCAAATTCTTTTAAAATTCCACCAAAAATCAATCAAATTAGAAACAGTTTCATTAAAAATTAACTAAAACCTTGAAAATTCCATCAAAAACTTAGTAAATTCATAAAAATTCCACCAAAGTTACTAAAATTTTTAATAATTCTACCAAAAATAATGAATTTTTTAAAAATTCCACCAAAAAAGTTACAAAATTTGTAAAAATTCCGCCAAAAATTTACCAATTTTTTTTTAAATTCCACCAAAAACTTACAAAATTCGTAAAGCTTCCACCAAAGTTACCAAAATGTAGATCAATTCAACCAAAAACAATAATTTTTTTTTTAGAAAAATACTAAAAATAAAACTAAAGTAGTGTTTATAAAAATAATAGAAAATTCAAATACTTGAATCCTAATTGAAGTGAAGAAATACAATATGAAGAAATCAAATAGTTATTTATGTATTTGGCTTCTTATAATTTTTTTGAAATCATCAAATGAAAAAGAGAAGGGAAAAAATATAACACCTTTGGGTTGTCAACTCAATTTGTCGCTATTCATCCGCCCCAACGTTACATGATTGAAATGTAGCGACAGTCCTGAAATGCCATTTAGAAAATGATCAATGCCCTCCTTTTCAGCGATGTGTTCTCCGGGGAAAGGTCGTGTCACCCAAGGATTACACTGATCGTCAGCGTAACGGAATAAACTTGACGAAACACGCTCGTAGAGAAAAATGAGGAGTGAAGGAACTCGCGTTAACGTCTATCCAAAGATCTAATATATCATTTTCTTTTACTTCAATAAAACCTGACTAAAAGAGAATTGAGAAACCTGTCAATAAAACTTTGTTTCATATGTTTCATATATACTTAATTGCAATAACATTGTTTAACTTTACAAGACACTGTATCCGAAAACTTACAGCTTTGTTCGGTCGTTAATTCCCCTGTATAAATTACACCAAGTTCGTGTTCGGTAGTAGACTTCGTGACCACTCAGTAATAAGTCAAACGTTACACTTTTACGTGGCACTAACTCCCGATGTACATCACATAAATTTCGGCTCGGGATTCTCAAGGGTATAATAACACCGGACGTGTCTGTTAAATTCGCGTTGTTCCCGAAGGATGAAAAACTCTTCGGCCTGACAAGCTCCGAAAAAGCAAGACCGAGATTTTCTGGCCGAATGCATGCAGCTAGATTAACGACGAGTAAGTGCGGGAAGAAATTGGTGCAGTTTGGAACTTTCGTAGTAAAAGTTTAAAGCAAATTGTACGCAGGAGTAACATCGCGAAGAATTATTAATGCATCGGAGGGAATTACACATGAAATAATATCTCAAATAGGTCTTTGGGGAAATATTGTATTACCTTGGAAATTACCTAGTTTGCTTTTATGCATTTTAGTTTTAATTTATTAAAGTGTGCTTTTTCATCATGTTGTTATTTCTTCACAAAATGACTATTCTGGTTGTAGAAGGGTTTGATGATCTACTATCGATGCTAAAAGTTAAGTCAGTCAAGTTTGGGGTGCTGATACTCTGAAAATTTTCCTTGAAAAAAAATCGGGGTGAAATTTTTATGATTGGTAATCATTTTTACGTCACATAGCTAAAATTTAACATCGAAGGTTTAGGAAATATCGTGAGTTAAATAAAAAAAAGTATTGGTTTTTTGGTCGGTTTGGGGAAAGTACAAAATTTGGGATTTTTTTTCTCAAAAACTGGTGAAGAAAAAAGATTGGGATCTTTTGTATGATGTAGCCTCATCAGTTTACCATAACGTGGTGCTTTTTTCTTTTTGAAAAATTTGGATTGGGTTGGGAAAAAATTCAATTCTAGAAATAGTCGATTTTGAGAACTAATAAATTAATGATTGGAGTGCTCGTATTTGGAAAGTTTTCGTAGAAAAGAATCCAGGTAAAGACTGCCATAATCGATGATCATTTTTGCGTAACATACCCAAAATTTTAAATCGTAAGTCACGTGGTTTAGAAAGTATTGTGAGTTAAATGCAAAAGTATTGTTTTTTTTGACTGGTTTGCGGGAAATGTAAACTTTAGGAATTTTTTTCTCACAAACCGCTGAAGAAAAAAAATTGGCATGTTTTGTATGATGTAGCCTTATCTGTTTACTATAACGTGGTGCTTTTTTCTTTTTGAAAAATTTGGGTTGGGTTGGGAAAAAATTCAATTCCAGAAGTAGTCGATATTGAGAACCACTAAAGTCAAGATTGGGATGCTCGTATTTGGAAAGTTTTTGTGGAAAAGAATCGAGGAAAAGACTACCTTTATTGGTGCTCATTTCTGCGTAACATAGCCAAAATTGAAAATCGTAGATCATGTGGTTTAGGAAATATCTCGAATTAATTGAAAAAAGACCGATTTTTGAGCGGTTTGCAGAAAAAGCAAATTTTGGGAATTTTTTTCTCAAAAACCGTTACAGAAAAAAAATTGTGACTTTTTGTAGGATTTAGCCTCATCTGTTTACTATAATGCAGTATTTTTTTTCTTTTTAAAAAATTAGGTCTATTTTTGCTAAAAAAATCAATCCCAGAAATAGTCAATTTTGGCGACCACTGAAATCAAATTTGGGGTGCTTGTACTCGGAAAGTTCTCGTCGAAGAAAATCGTAGTAAAGACTGTCATGATTGGAGTTCATTTCGGCGTAACCCAACTAAAATTCAAAATTGTAGTTTACTCGGTTTAGGAAATATCGCCAGCTAAATGAAAAAGGTGCCGATTTTTTGACCAATCTGCAGAAAATGTAAACTTTAGGAATTTTTTTCTCAAAAACCGCTGAAGGAAAAAAATTGGAACCTTTTGTAGGATGTAGCCTTATCTGTTTACTATAACGTGGTACTTTTTCTTTTTAAAAAAATTGGGTTGGGTTGGGAAAAAGGTCAATTCCAGAAATAGTCGATTTTGAGAACCACTGAAATTAAGTTTGGGGTGCTCGTACTCGGAAAGCTTTCGTCAAAAAAAATCGTAGTAAAGACTGTCATGATTGGTGCTCATTTTTGCGTTACATAGCCAAAATTGAAAATCGTAGGTCATGTGGTTTAGGAAATATCTCGAATTAAATGAAAAGAGACCGATTTTTGACCAGTTTGCAGAAAACGCAAACTTTTTTTCTCAAAAACCGATGAAGAAAAAAAGTTGGAACCTTCTGCAGGATGTAACCTCATCTGTTTAATATATCGTGACGTTTTTTTTTTTTTTTTTTTGAAAAATTTGGGTTGGGTTGGGTTGGGAAAAAGTTCAATTCCAGAAATAATCGATTTTGAGAACCACTGAAATTAAGTTTGGGGTGCTTGTACTCGCAAAACTTTCGCAAAAAAAATCGTAGCAAAGACTGTCATAATTGGTGCTCATTTTTGCGTTATATAGCCAAAATTGAAAATCATAGGTCAAACGGTTTAGCAAATATTCCGAGTTAAATGGAATAAAGCACCGGTTTTTTGACCGGTTTGCGCAAAACTCAAATTTTGAGAATTTTTTCCTCAGAAACTGCTGAAGAAAAAAAATTGGGATCTTTTGTATAGTATAGCATCATCTGTTTATTATAAAGTGTAGCTTTTGGTTTTGAAAAATTCCATTTATTTTCTTTTAAAAAAATCAATTCTAGAAATAGTCAATTTGGAGGACCATTGAAGTTAAGTTTGGGGTGCTTGTACTCGGGAAGTTCTTGTCAGAAAAAATCAGAGTAAAGACTCTTATAATCAGTGATCATTTCTGCATAACCCAACCAAAAATTAAAATTGTAGGTTACGTGGTTTAGGAAATATCATCAGTTAAATGAATAAAGTACCAGTTTTTTGACCGGTTTACGGAAAACTCAAACTTTGGGAATTTTTTTCTCAAAACCCGACGAAGAAAAAAAATTGGGACTTTTTGTAGGATGTAGTCTCATTTGTTTACTACAACGTGGTATACTTTTCTTTTTCAAAAATTTTATCAATTTTCACTCTCGTTAAAATGCGTTCAGCGACTCTAAAAATTGATCATTTTTTCAATTAAATTTTTTAGTAAAAATAGAGGAAATTTTCAAAAAGAAAAAAATCACCATGTTATAGTAAACAGATGAGACTACATACTGCAAAAGGTTTCAATTTCTTTTTTAGCAGTTTTCCAGAAAAAAAATCCCAAAATTTGCGTTTTTCACAAACCGGTCAAAAAATCTATCCTTTTTTCATTTAATTCCCGATATTTTCTAAACCGCGCGACATATAATTTTTAATTTTAACTATGTTACAAAGAAATGATCACCAATTGAGACAGTTTTAACCCCGATTTTTCTCAATGAAAACTTTTAGAATATGAGTATCCAAAAATTGACTTGACTTTTGGCACCTAGAGTACTTTGCTTTTCTACTTTACTTTTTTATCCACTTTACTTTTAATTTATTAAAGTAGATTTTTCCATCATGATATTATTTCTTCAAAAAGATAGTAATTTTCCGAAAGAACATTTCAATTAATATTTAGTAAGTTCCGACAGCAACAAGTGATATATTACCTGTGCGTGTTGGGAATGATAAAATACACCTAAAGGTGAAAACTGAGTAACAGGTTCATAAATCTAACGAATTAGTACGTACTTACAGATACGTTTTCATTAAAAATGTCGCTTTAAAAAAAGATTTTTAAATGATCGTTTAATTATCGAAACGTTTTCAACTAAGAATTTAATTTGGTATTCTGGCAACGAGTAGACAACGTAAATGGCGTATCCCTGTTGGACCGTTATCAGATTACCGTGAGAAATTTGCCGTAGACGAGGACGACGACGAAGATTTCGCGTAATCCTGCAGTCGCTGCCGCCTGCGGTTCTACCTTTGCAGAAAATCAATCAGCCCGTACTGGCGCAATTCCCAAATTCATTATATTTAGCATTATCGGATTAATGGGACAAATGAGGTACTCCCGGATCGCCTTTGTGCCCTAGAGCGGCGACCGATGCACCGATAATCCTTTAAGAAATTAAATTTCCATCCCCGTGGTTTCCCCCAGGAAAATTTCCTAGTTGTATCAAGAAGAAGTTTCAAAATTTAATGGGAAATATGTAAGAGTTGATTGATTATTTAATTCTACTTAATCCCGGATTCTATGTGTTTAAAACAGATTATCGTATTAAGTCACTAGGTGACGTAGGAAACCTTTCGGTTGAAAGGGGTCCAAACTTCCCTTTGAATCCTTTGATAAGAAAGTTTAAGGACCGAACCCTTCCAACGGAGATAAAATCGAACGGACCCAAATTTCTTAGAGTATTACGAGAAGATAGACCTAAAAACATTGATATCATTTTTAAAAAACAGGAAAACGTTGATCATAAAGCTAATTTGCAAAAAAAATATGCTCGTTAGATGGAATTATGTTAAAAATACGATTTTAAATGACTATTGTGATTACAAAATAACCAAATTCTTACATTCGAAAAAATTTCCTGAAATACTGAATAATAAAACTCCTAAATAATTGAGAAGAAGTTAGTTTTTTGATCCATCTTTTCTACCAGTTAATATTTGAATCCGTGATTAATAAAGATAATATTTATTAATCACGGATCCTAAATAATTTCCCAACATTTTCAAAGGACTAAAGAAGATTGAACAAAAATATTTTGTAAAAACTAGATTTCCAAATACCTTAAAAAATTTTTCAAATTTCCAACAAAGAACTAAATGAAGATAAACTGAAAAATTTTGATTAAAGGGTAAACTGCAAAAAACGGTATGAAATACATCGAGTTATGTTAAAAATGACCATAAACGATTATCCCGATTGTAGAATAGCCAGTTTCCCGCATTCCAAAAATACGTAAATACCGATCCCGGATGTAACTCACACGATTTTGTTTTGTAGCAATGCAATCAATGTCGCATGGCGAGCTCTCCGTCATGATAATGGTTAAAAAAAGCTCGGCAGCCGTTCAAACTGGACGTCAACAATCAACGAGAGCATCAGCACGGTCCCCCGGTTCGAGTATTGCGACACAATTAAAACGGGCACGCATTATCCCGGTAATCCGGAATTTGAATTTTTTACTTGTAATTTACAATGTAGATTCGACAGTATTTACAAACCAATTTTTTCTACATTACCGCCCGATGAATATTCAACGGGCGAAATTTCGTTTAAATCCCACCCGTTTGAAAGTAATTCGTTAAAAATACATTTCGTTACTATTTTTAAAAATGGTATCTTTTTAAATGAAGAAAACTTTTTTAAAGTTTTAGTTGGATATTGGGGATAGTAAGGTTAAGAACCTTTCGCAACAAGTGATAAATGACGTTTTTCTAATCCCAATTCAATCTCCACCGGGTGGAAAACGATTTTCACCTGTAACGGTACTACTACACGACATACGTTTCAATTGCCTTTACTGTTGAATCGAAGGGAACGTACTGTTTCGACTGGCTTTACTCTTTCTCTCTCTCTATCGTTTCCCCCTTTCAATTCCTTCCTTCTCTGAACTACTGTCACATGTAAAACGTCGAGTTACAACCACCCACTAGCACAAGTACGTGAGAATATTAAACTTGAGAACTTTAAGAAGACGAATCAGACTTTATACAAAGTACTAAACCTACAAATCGAAATGTATCACAAGATGTTTATATACGAACGGAGATAAAATAAGAAGATGGAAATATTTGCATACGCGGTAAAAATTTGAAATGTTTTTTTTTGCTTTCGAGTGCCGACAAAATAACTCGCGCCAGTACATTCGGGCGTTTCGCAACGTTTCCTCCGAAATGGATAAATCCGCATATCCAGACTGCGCGAGCTTTTCCCCGTCGTCGTCTTTCCCGATTCGTTTTACGGTCCGCGCCGGCAGCCGCCAGATCGTCAAAACGCGAGCGCGAAATCTGCATTTTGCCGGCAGTAAACCTTTATATGCGAATCCGCCGTTTTCATACGACCCAAGGAATATTCTTGGGTATCAGCTTCGGATACCTTCATAGATTAGAAAATAAACTTTAACTCTTTGTGTATTATGTAATTCTGAAACATCCTGTATAATA
The DNA here is from genome assembly GCA_036711955.1 of Digitonthophagus gazella. Lineage (NCBI taxonomy): Eukaryota > Metazoa > Arthropoda > Insecta > Coleoptera > Scarabaeidae > Digitonthophagus > Digitonthophagus gazella. Next base: position 2,970,066 of record JASCIT010000003.1, read on the forward strand.
GCACTTTGCTACTTTAGAACGCTATAAAAAATTAATTCTTTCATTAATAGAAGTCGAAAGCTCCCCATTCTAAATCATAACTAAATTTGAGTACAAATGCTATTATCGCCATATACTAGTGAAATGTGTGAAACGTTTAGTAAGAGAAACCACTGATAATTATAACGTATAGTCGCCCGATTGGAAACGATGAGCTGTGCGCCTATCAACACTTCATTCGAAACCACAATTTAACATCGCTTTCTACTAAATTAACTACATTACGTCAGCCGGAGACAGCTCGCTCGTTTAATTAACTAATTAGCGAGCATGTTTCATAAGTTAAATGTTTCTGGGTAGAAAATCAAATATATCCCATATCCCATTCTAAAATCCTATAAATTATGTAGATATTTTTTAAATTTAACCTCTATCTAAATTATTATAATTTCAAACAAGTTTTTTCCATATTTTCAAACATATTTTTTAACTTCTTATAAATTTCAAACTTAAATCAGACTTTGAATTTGCACCAAAACTCCCGGAGTTAAATTGACATATTATTGGTTGGATTAAATTTACTCCCAAACTTCCATAACAATATCGAAGATGGAAAACTTTTTCTATGAATAAGTTCAACTTAACAGGGATGGCGTTCCTCGTTCCTATACAAAGCTGGCAGCAACTATTGATAACGTTATTTGCGACTCAGCGGTTACAAGACGGCGAAGTCCCCGAACTTCTTTCCGGAATTATTAAATTCGACTTTGGCTAACTACGGACGTAACTTCCGTCCAAGTTGTAATTAGAAGTCGTTAATTCAAAAGAAATTGAACGTTTTTCTTACGACCGGGGGGCGATGGCTACGTGACGATAACTGTTAACTCCTCCGGAGAATTTGCATATTTCCAATGGAAATCTTGTCGTCGCCGGATGATGATGGGGAGAAAATCCCGAAAAAGGAAACTTTGCGGACCAAATGGACGCCTTTTCGAAGAGATTTTAAATAATTTAAATACATTAACGAAGTTGAAACAATACTATTGATGAGTTTCCAAAAGCATTAAACTCCAAACTCTAACGCAACGTTAATTATTAATGATACACACCTAGCGTACTATTAGTTATCGAACATTGGGAAATCAGTCGTGAATTCGATATACGTACCAGGAATTTATAATTGTACGTTTTAGCTCCGGACGTATGGACAAATGCAAACGTCAATATCTGGTCGGTTGTGTTAGTATTATATACTGATCCTGTACGCGTCCCATATTCAATTATTCTCTTTGCTATTCATTATTCCTATTCCGCTAATAAATTATTGTTCCTAACTAACGTACAGCATTCACGTGGTATATTCTATGGAATATACAACGGTAATACACCCACGATCGTATAGAAATCCAATCGAGATTGCACACACCACCGGTGAGTTGCTTTAAGGTGGATAACGAGCGTCGTGATAGGAGTAAACAGCTTTTCCAATCGTGTTAGAAAGCACAGGAAATACATTGGATCGAAGGAAGATATTATCTTGGGGATAATAGTGGATTGGAATAAAACTGTAAATTATTGGATTTCGTCCATTCTAGAAATTTTGACTTTGAGCTCACGTAACTCAACTGTCGATCGTTTGATTTTCATACGGTTTACTTTAAACGATTCCCCATTTAATTCTGAGTAAGACTCTAAAAAGGTTTTGTCGTATCGCACTAGAAAAATTTTCAAAAAATATTTTTTCGAACCTCTAACCGAAAAATCAAGCGAAAATGAAATTTTTTTTCTTTTTTCATTTTATTAAGATTCTGATTATTTGAAGTATTTAGAAATGTTTAAAAACTATTTATCTATAATGAAATCATTCCTTCAGCGAATAATCGTACTATTAATGGATGAAATCAGTGTACTGAAAATTCGCTATTTTCCAACGAGTTTTTTAGAACAACCAAAAGACTTACAGCGAAACGCATATCACCATTGTTTTCCTCATGGTTGAATTTAGTTTAATGGTGATTTTCATCAAACTCCGAGCACTTTCAATTTTTGAGAAAAATTCCATATAAACCCCTTTCGATTTTTTCGAATTTCGACAATTTTAGAAATTTTGACTTTGAGCTCGTGTAACTCAACTGTCGATCGTTTGATTTTCATACGGTTTAATTTAAACGATTCCCCATTTAATTCCGAGTAAGACTCTAAAAGGGTTTTGTCGTGTCGCACTAAAAAAAATTTCAAAGAATATTTTTTCGAACCTCTACACCGAAAAATTAGGCGAAAATGACTTTTTTCTTCTTTCATTTTATTAAGATTTTGATTGTATTAAAGTATGTAGAATTGTTTAAAAGCTATTTATCTATAACGAAATCATTCCTTCAGCGAATAATCGTACTATTAATGGATAAAATCAATGCACTAAAAATTCGCTGTTTTCCACCGAGTTTTCTAGAAAAACCAAAAGACTTACAGCGAAACGGATTTCACCATTGTTTTCCTCATGGTTGAATTTAGTTTAATTGTGATTTTCATCAAAATCCGAGTACTTTCGATTTTTGAGAAAAATTCCATATAAACCTCTTTCGATTTTTTCGGATTTCGACCATTTTAAAAATTTTTACTTTGAGCTCGCGTAACTCAACTGTCGATCGTTTGATTTTCATACGGTTTAATTTAAACGATTCCCCATTTAATTCTGAGTAAGACTCTAAAAAGGTTTTGTCGTATCGCACTAAAAAAAATTTCAAAAAATATTTTTTCGAACCTCTACACCGAAAAATTAGGCGAAAATGACTTTTTTTCTTTTTTCATTTTATTAAGATTTTGATTGTCTAAAGTATTTAGAATTGTTTAAAAACTTTTTATCTATAACAAAATCATTCCTTCAGCGAATAATCGTAGTATTAATGGATGAAATCAATGTACTGAAAATTCGCTATTTTCCACTGAGTTTTCTAGAAAAACCAAAAGACTTACAGCGAAACGGATTTCACCATTGTTTTCCTCATGGTTGAATTTAGTTGAATGGTGAGGTTCATTGAACTCCGAGTACTTTCGATTTTTGAGAAAAATTCCTTTCGATTTTTTCGGATTTCGACCATTTTAGAAATTTTGACTTTGAGCTCTCGTAACTCAACTGTCGATCGTTTGATTTTTATACAGTTTGCTTTAAACGATTCCCCATTTAATTCTGAGTAAAATTCTAAAAGGGTTTTGTCGTGTCGCACTAGAAAAAATTTTAAAGAATATTTTTTCGAACCTCTACACGATTTCGACCATTTTAGAAATTTTGACTTTGAGCTCGCGTAACTCGGCTGCGATTCCTTTAATTTTCATGCGGTTTGTTTTAAATTATTCTCCATTCAATATTGAATAAAATTTTAGAAGGACGCAGTCATGAAGGGTTCGAAAAAATTTTTTAGGAAACTTTTTCAAACCTCTGCATCAAAAAATCATACAAAATTTTGAATATTTTTCTGGAAATCCAAAAGACCTAGGAAAAAACGGATTCCATCATCGTTTTCCCTATTGCTAAATTATAGCAAAACGTGACAATCAGTATAATCCGAGTCTTCCAATTTTTATAAAAAAATCCATATAAACCCTTTCGATTTCAATGAATTTAATGGATTTCGTCTATTTTAGAAATTTTGACTTTGAGCTCGCGTAACTCGGCCAGCGCTTGTTATTATATGTAATAAAGTTGTAACTTCTAAATGTCTCTACGAAGTTTGTCAACCCCTGAAATGTTTCTCGATGAAGTTTGTCCACCCTTGAAGTCTATTTGAAAAATCGAGGGTTTAGTTATCCTTGAATCGAGTTTCTACGAAGTTTGTCAATCTCTAAAATGTCTCTCGACAAGGTTTGTCAACAATTAAAATGTCTCTCGACGAGTTTTGCCCACCCCTGAAGTCAGTTCGAAAAATCGAGGGTATATTTATCCTTTAATCGGGTTTCTACGAAGTTTGTCAACCTCTGAAATGTCTCTCGATGAGGTTTGTCCACTTTTGAAGTTCGTTTGAAAAATTGAGGGTTTACTTATCCTTGAATCGGAGTTTTCCGAAGTTTGTCAACCTCTGAAATGTCTTTCGACGAGTTTTGCCCACCTCTGAAGTCAGTTTAAAAAATCGACGGTTTACATATCCTTGAATCGGATTTCAACAAAGTTTGCCAAATCCCTGAAATATCTCTCGACAAGTTTTGCCAACCCTTAAAATGTATTTCGACGAGGTTTGCCCACCCTTAAGGTTCGTTTGAAAAATCGAAGGTTTACTTATCCTTGAATCCAGTTTGTCAATCCCTAAAATGTCTTTCGATGAGGTTTGTCCATCCCTGAAGCCCGTTTGAAAAATAGAGAGTTTACTTATCCTTGAATCGGGTTTCTACGAGGTTTGCAAACCTTTGAAATGTCTCTCGACGAGGTTTTCCCACCCCTGAAGCCTGTTTGAGAAATAGAGGGTTTACTTATCTTTGAATTTGGTTTCTAGAAAGTTTGACAACCCCTGAAATGTCCCTCAACAAAGTTTGTCAACCTCTAAAATCTCCCTCGAAGAGGAGCCCACCCCTGAAATCCCATTTTTCCTTTTCGGGGTTTGTCCACCCCTAATAGTCGAGTATCACGTCTTTATCAATGAAATTTTAGCTAGTTATTATAATAAAGTAGCAAACGAACTAACCATTTTTGACGTTTTTAAAAGTTAAACCAACCGCTACCTTTCTCATTTTTTTCTACCTTGCAACCTTTGTTACTCTAGAAGTTGATACAAAAATCGTTAGATTCAAATTTATTTCTTAAATTTCAAGTCTTTTATCGGCATAAATCGATTAAAATAACGTTTTTTAGGACGATTTTAAGGAATCACATCTCATAACCTTACAATTTACATAATATGTTGATCGTTTTTCGAATATCGCGGGAAATAAAATGTTTATAAGATGACATTCCGCTATTAACATTTTATCTTCGCAACAATTGTAAATAGAAATTCTTCCAAAATTCCTTGAAACTGGTATAAACTGCATTTGAAAACGTTTATTGTTTTCGTCTAAAGTTTTCAAAACTGGTTAGTTATGTTTATAAAACTTTATTATCTCTTTAGGAAGTTTGCCCACCACTGAAATGTCTCTCGATGAGGTTAGTCCATCCCTATATCAAGAGTTTGCCCAATCTCAAATCAGATTTCTACGAAGTTTTCCCATCCCTGAAATATCTTTCAACGTTTCCCTACCTCTGAAATGTCCCTCGGTTAGGTTTTCCTACCCCTAAAATATCTCTCGACGAGGTTAGTCTACCCCTAAAGTTCTTTCGAAAAATCAAAAATTTGCCTATCCCCAATTCAGATCTCTACGAAATTTTCCCATCCCTGAAATGTCTTTCAACGACGTTTCCTCATTCCTGAAATTTCTCTCGGCTACGTTTGTCCACGCCTGAAGTTTATTCGAAAAATCAAATATTAGCCCATCCTCAAATCGGATCTCTAAAGTTTTCCCACCACTGAAATTTCTCTCGGCGAGATTTCCTCATCCCTGAAATGTCTCTAAGTTAGGTTTATCCATCCCTCAAGTTCATTCGAAAAATCAAAGATCATCCTCAAATCGGATTTTTACGACGTTTTCCCACCCCTGCAACCCTATTTTTCTTTTTCGGCGTTTGTCCATTCCTGATAGACGAGTTTCAAACCGCATCTTTCCCAATGGATTTTTAGCTAGTATATAATAAAGTTGTAACCTATAAAGGTCAAATTATACTGTCATTCTAAGAATATTCCACTTTTAAAACATAGTCCAATTTTTAGAATGTTTAAAAATTTCAATTAAAGACATTTAATTACATTTCCTCTCCTGAGGGGAAAACTAAAAATCGTAGAAAATTTCTCTTTGGTAAAAATGAAGATTAAGTTTTAATCTAAATTCTCATCAAATTTTAAGCCTCATTAATAATTAGTTCTTGAGATATGAATTTTTGCAAATGATTTTTTAAATGAAATTTTTAACTAAAAAAAATTTTTTTCAATTTTGGAAATTTTTTTTTTTTTTGACAAAACTTGGAACTAAACGGCCTTTTTTAATTAAAATTAGAATGCTTTAGGTTTCATCTAGAAAAAAAATCAAATCAAAATCTTTAAAAATGAATTTTGGATGAATTTTTAAAATTGGTTTTCTTAAGTTAGAAAAGTGTCAAAAATTTGTTCCAACTTTGAAAATTTTTTAAATTTTTTTGACAATCCTTGGAATAAAACGGTCTTTTTTAATTAAAATTAAAATGTTTTAAGTTTCATTTAGAAAAAAAATCAAATCAAAATCTTTCAAAATGAATTTTTGATGGATTTTTAAAATTGACCAATTTTCTTAAGTTAGGTTAAGATGAGGATATTATCTTGACGATGATAGTGAATTGGAATAAAACTATAAATGAAATAAAATAGATACAAAATGAAGAGAAAATTCTAATTTTTGTTACTGTATGTATGATGATGATTCATGAATGAAATTAGACCACAGTGGACGCCCACCGTTTGGTTAAGATAATTTATTGCTCCCCGGACTTCCGACTATGTTACAATTATATACAGGGTGGTGGTAACTACTGTTATAAATGAAAAGTCAAAACGTAATGGTTCTGGTGGTGGTTCAATTTCCGCGATCCGATCCTAAACCGAGCATGCAAATCGCTTTCCTGTAATTACTCCGAAAACTTTCGAAGCCGGCAGTAAATCATAATTCTTCCCGATACCGGAGGGCCATAGCAGCAACAGCAACAGCAACACCAGCAGCAGCGTCGAATGTACCACTGCAGTTCGCATTGTTTCACGTGTGGACCCCAGACGGAGTGTACGATATTGATCGGTCCGGAGAGAGACGGAGCTAGTGTAGGTGCTGCCGCAGCATCGCCAGCGGTCGTGAGCCGCACCACGCCCGTTTTCCTCATTTTCCCTTCTTTCCACTCGGCGGTCTCTTCTCCATTCCACCATGATTCCTCTTTTTCTCTAATTATTTCCTTTCCAAGTTTTAATTATTAAGGATCATCAAGAATCTTTCAAATATTTGATATCTTAGGTTCTTTTTATATTTCAATGCTTTTCAGGCATTAAATACAGTCATTAAATTAAAACGTATACTCATTAAAATTAAAATGTACAATCATTAAAATTAAAATGTACAATTGTTAAAATTAAAATGTACAATTGTTAAAATTAAAAATGCGTCGAAGATCTTCTCCTTCAAGATAGGCAATTTAATTTACATGTAAGATGAAACAACATGCTAGAAAAAAAGTCAAAAAAGCGAAATAATTTCCAAGATGGTACAAAACCTCATTCGTAGAACACACGAGAGGTGGTTTTTGCGTCTGGAAGTCTTGGGGAGGGCGACCGCTTACGAGAAATAATTAAGAAAGGCACGTCTGCGGAACGACAACTCAACTGAACACGAAAGCCGCACCTCGTACCCTTGCACACACACACGAGGGGGAGTTCTCGTAAATTGAAATGTATCTACAACGACAGCCGTAACGTATGTGTGAGTTACGCCGGCAGATATCAAATAATTTATGGATCGTGAGCCGTTATTGTTCTTGGAGCGCGAACGACTTCGAACTCGTTAACGTATAACATGATAAATCGTGTTAATATTACTTCTAATATAAGTTTATTTTTATCTGGAATGTTATCTGGAAAGTCTTTTATTAGAAATTTTTTTATACGAAAAATATGTTTTAATTTAAAATTTTAGTGGATGTACATTTTTTTTAAATGTATATTTTTTTAATGTATATTTTTTTAAGTACATTTTTTTTAAGTACATTTTTTCATAAATAATTTTATTCTAAAAATGTTAAAAAACAATATCATTAAAAAGTTTATTAAATTATTTATTAAAACTTTATTCAACAAATCCCTAAAGGGTTGAAATGAGTTTGAAATATGAAATTTTTTTTTGATATAAACCATGAGCAGCTATTTTATTATCTTTTACGTGATGAACACGTATTTTAAAATAAAGTTCGGGAGCGTACGTTGTATTTTCAGAAATTCAGATGGAGATAAAGAGTTAGAAGGGGTGGGTTGTATCAGACATTCGAAGTGCTTATTCAGCGGCAAAGACCTCCGATGCACGAGTATGCGTTATTCATATTGAAGCTTTGAGGTTTGTTTTTCACCTCGATTTTGCTTCGCTATGTGAACTCCAACCGCCGGGGATGGATGGTTTTCCTATTTGCAAAAATAATAGAATATTCAGTTATTATTATTCAGCGGGGGATTTTCGTTTTAAATAGAATAAACTTTTTTTATTAAAAAAAAAAATTTAAATGGAATATAAAATTTATCAAAATATTTAGAGGAAAAATCTAAAAAGGAAATATGAAAAGTTTGGAAAATGATGTGGTTGATATATGATATAAAAGACCAAAAATAATATGTTGTCGTCTATATTTGAAAAATTTTCTTGTATGATGATGGAATGTTAAGGAAATGTCGATTTTTTTTTAAATTTTTTTGACAACACTTCGAATAAAGGTTTACCTCATTCGTTATAAATTTATTATTGCAAAAAAATCATTTTAATGAGACCTGTATGATCATCCTCTCCAACTTCCCGGAGAATTTTTCCTTGACTGACATTTATCTTCTGAAACTGAGCCACTTCTTTCAAGTTTAGGAAAAATTTTCGCGAATCTTAAACCTATAGCAACTTCTTTTCATTCTTACAAACCTTTTGTCCACAAACAATTATCAAATTCAGAACACGTTTTTCTTAGACTTGAAAATTTTCGACCTTCTTTCTTCACGAGATATGAAGCCACATATGAACCACTTCCTTCAAGCTTACGAGAAATTTTCGCGAACCTTAAACCTATACCAACTTTTTTCCATTCTTCATACAAATCTTTTGTCCACAAGGAATTATAAAATTACAAATACGTTTTTCTTAGACTTCGAGGTTTTTCACCTTCTTTCTTCCCAAGATATGAAGGACCATTCAAAGTCATTAAAATGTTTTTTTTTTTAATAATAAATTTATAATAGGGGAGGCGAACCTGTATGCGCCATAACGATATTCTTACTAAAACCATGAAAGATGCTAAAAAATTGCTGAACATTGTGAACATTACAAACCAACAGTGAAGAACAAATAAAGAATAGCACTGTCCATATGACCGATCTCATTTTCAAACCTTGATGCGAAAAAACGTAAATATTCAAATAAAACTTAAAAAAAGATTCAAATCACATAATTAGAATTTTTCAGGAATCAATAAAAACTGTGTCATTGACAAGTAAACGAGTTTTGAAGGACTTTTTTGGGCTGATTATAGTGTTTGAACTTTAAAAGATTGAAATATCAAATAATCTTTATAATTTATGAACAATAATAATAAGAAAACCTGAAAAACTGTTCTTGACTTATGTTGTTTTAGCAAGGAACAGGGTTAGATGGCATATAATTTGGACAAAACAGTCATATAAATCATATTTTTAACAATATTATTGAAAATTACACTTAAATATTATCTTATTAACATGTTACATGTTTACATTTTCATGTTTTACTATCATTATCATATTATCCATCATTCTAATCTGAATTAACTTCAACATTTGCAGTTGGCCAGCTAAATATGTTTTGATAAAATGGCATCTGCTCTTCCAGAATGCTATCCTGAACTCGCTTTAAATCATCTAATTTTTTACTATTAATTGGCACTCTCAAATCATAAGCTTTGGCTAATGGAAGTTGATAGTTTTTTCATTAATATGAATGAATGTTTAATGAATCCATCAATAAATTCCTCGGCTATGATAGTACCTTTTTTATCTGAATCATAATGAAAACTCATATATGTCGAAGGAGAAAATATTATTTTTTGTTCTTTTGGAACACATTTACCGTACGATCCTGTTGATAAACATTTTTTTGTATAAAGTTGGCCACCATTTCTGAAAATTCAAAACATCTTCAGTTTTTAGTTCTTTGACTGTAAATGTTGAACTGGAGTTCGAAACCAAATTAATGTATTCTTCTGGGACGTAGATGCGATCATGTTTTCGCACAGTTTTTTTTATAACTCCAAAATCACGGTCTGCCCTCTGGTACTACATGCAAAAACCACTTAAGGCTCCTGAACCGGGCTCAAAAATTTTGTTCCATTTTTTCGCGATTGTTATTTATTTTATCAAAAAACTTTTCAAACAAGAAGTGATTAGAAAGGCAAAGTCTAGGGCATTCCGATGAGATATTTGGTTAAAAGTTGATAATAACGGAGATTATTAAGAACTGTTTTTAAACCGACAACGGATTGCCCTAGATAATTAATTTACGGTCGCTTTTTGTAAATAAATGTTTTTGATATTTTTTTAAATAATCAAGAAAAATTGGAAATTCTCACGGTAGTTGTAAATTGAATTTCTTCGTTAATCTGAATTTGACCCCGCCCCCAAAGAACACATGACGTGGTCTACGAGCTGATCGAGCATTCATTGTTTACCTTTCGTTTTTATGACTGGCGAAACCAGATAGGGTCTTTTACTAAACATGTTCATTAAGTTAGATTAGAATTTCGTTTTCGCAGTAAGAACTAAAAGTCGTAGAAAATTTATTTTCGGTAAAAATAAAGATTAAGTATCCTAATCCTAATAAATATCCTAAATACTAATAAAATTTCAAGTTACAACAGTAATTAGTTTCTTACTTATGAAATTTTAAAAATTGACTAGTTTGTAAATGAAGCAATATCAAATAGGTTGTTTTAAAATTTCTGGTAATAAATGAGTTTGAAAAATTCGTTCAATTTCGGTTTCATTTTAGCACTCCAAAAATTATCGTCCTTTTCAATTATTTCAATATGGGGTGATCCTACTGGACTCCATATCATGAAAAAACATTTTGCTTTTTGCCTGAATTTTTAACTGTTTCCATGGTTACTTGGGCCTAAGCGTTTATTGCAAAGTACAATACATCCGCATATCTTTTTCTGCATAGACGTGAAACTAGTATTGAACCCCGCATGTACCGAAAAAATGAGAACGTTTAAATTTCGGTTAATCGGGGAAGTCCCTCATTCAAGCTAAGCAGAAAGGTACGACATAGGCTGCGCTTGTACCTTGCAAATATTGAAGTCGGTAAAACACCGGTTAAAGAGAAAATCTTTTATTAAAGAGAGACAGCTAAATCTGCGCGCGGCGCGATTGTCCGTTTAAGAGAACACTTGGCAGTGTCCGCGTCCTTTGAAGAGAATGTCCGTTCAAGAGAGAGTTAACGCAATGTAAATTAAATGAGAGCCGGTCCGTTCCATGAGAAACTGTCCGTCCAAGGGGGGTGACCGCTCAAGGGGGGTGCCCGCGAGGGGGAATTTCACTGTATATTAAAATACATCATTTCATTCTATCGAACATTTTATACGTACTTGCTTTGATATTTTGAGCATTGCTTTTCTTTATTTAAAGTGTAAAGAACCGGTATTTATCTTTGCCGATATTTGAACCTCTCATATCCTATAAACAGAAACGATCACGTGATAGTTTTAGACCATACCCACCGGCCCGCCTTTGAGCTTCCTCCCCCCACACAGCGAATCCCCTCAGAAACTTTAGGACCGTGGTCCAGGAGCCTTAAGTCCCTGACTTATGTTATTTAAGCAATGAACGTCAATTACGCGCTCTTGTTTGAAGAGGAAGGAGTGTACTGACTCTGGGTTTTTACCCAGAATATGCATCTACCTTTGAGGAAGCGTTCGCAGCAAAAAAAGCATTTTTGAGAAAAACGTGACTAATGCGGTTTTTGAAATGACCGATTCACTTAATTTCCCAATTATTCTCAAACAAAATCAGGTGAATAGTTTTGAGAAGTCTTATGTTATGTTATCATTGGAAGTAGTTTCAAAGCATGAAATGGAAATTTATCCTCGATATAATTGGAGATCATCTTGAAAACACGAAAGATGATTTTAGAACTTTCTTCCCATTATATCATCAGTGAGAAAAGTCCTCCAAACAAATCATCATAGAAGAATTTTTTAAAAAATAAGAGAAAAAGTATTGCATTCTCTTAGTATTATATCATTATTGAAGATTATTCCAAACATAACGCAAGAAATCCAAAAATTTCCTTAACATTCTACTTTCATTGAAAAAATTTTCATGTTTTCTTAAAAACATGAAAAAAACTGCCTCATAGAAAGATTTCTTTTCCCAATATAAAATAATAAAATTATTAAAATATTTTTACTATTGCATAGTAAGGAAGAAATGTATCAAATATAGTAAATAGAAATCTCAAAATATACCTACATCCACAATTACGATAAAAGGAAAATTATTTCAGCGAGTTGTTGATTTAACGTAACGGACACAATGCCGTCCACGTACACAAACACGCTCATAAAAATTGTATAGATGCGGAACAGACGACGGTAAAATGCGAGCAAGACGACTTTGGGTAAATATTTGATTGGGCACAAGGGAAACATCAGCAAACATAGGGCAGAGCGGCCCGGGCCAGGTACGTTCCATCGGGCACCGTTCGTCGTAGATTTCAGCTGTGTAGATTTTATTAAATAAGCCCCACACGGTAGCCCTTGAATGCGTAATGAGCCGAGTTGGCTCTATAAAAATTCCAGAATGTAAGCACGAACCCAGACCTAACCATTACTCATTTACGCTTTTATTCCACTTTCAGCAAATTAGTTCAACAACTTTACTTATTTATACATGCATTAAATTTAAAAATACTTTAAATACCATATATATATATAATTTCTTTTACTTTTTATACATTTACTAAATAAAAAAATTAGAATTTTTTATATATATTTTAAAGTTCGTTTAAAAAATTCGTTTAAAAATTTCGTATAATGGTAAAGATCGTCGCCGCGACGTCCCATTTTATGCCATATATCACGTCTACATTTCCGAGTACGGCTAGGAGGAAATTAAGTTAAAACATTACGACCGTAGAACGCGCATATACATACGCGGAGGTAAGTATATATACGGGTCGAGTTGGGCCAGACGCCGGCGTGCAACCCGGCTCGGAGATTCAATATGAATTGTGGAGTGAATACGAATGGCGCCATTTTGGCGGCGGCTTTTCCATGCATACGTATGAGCGGCTGCGAGGTAGACACCACCGCGAAAAAGTGAAATCGATTAAAACCGCACGTGACCGAGAAAAATGTTGCACGCCGAAATTTACATTTTACCTACATACATTTAGGTCGAATGGTTTGGTTGCTATACTTTGTATTCCTTACGTGAGTTAAATTATTTAGGGAAAATACCACTCGAAAAATTATCTAACCCAACCTAACTTGTTATTTTATGCCAAGATTATCTAAAGTGGTGCTACATTGAAAAATATCTGATAACAAATTTTTTTTGGGTTTCGTACTAGAACGAAAATGTTAAAATTTACGATGTCAAATTTTACCGTAACCTTAGCTGTAATAACGAATAAATTTAACGTAACTTCTAGCAGTTGTCTAAACGTTATTATTTAAACCGATCAAACATGAAAAATAAATTTAGAATTTTCATGATATCGCGATTTGCATTTTCTCGTCATTTAACACCATAGTCATTCAAGCTTACAATTAGATTAGACACTATCATTCCCTTAATATAAATTTTAAATTCCTCCAAATATCGGAGAACTCCTCCACTCTTCTCTTCGGGGAATTTCTTAATCTAACTTAAGAAAATCGATCAACTTTAAAAATTAATCAAAAATTCATTTTTAAAGATTTTGATTTGATTTTTTTTTCTAAATGAAACATAAAACATTCTAGTTTTAATCAAAAAAGACCGAGTTATTCTATATGTTGACAAAAAAATTAAAAAAATTTTCAAAGTTGGTACAAATTTTTGATACTTCTTAACCTAACTTAAGAAAATCGATCAATTTTAAAAATTCATCAAAAATTCATTTTTAAAGATTTTGATTTGATTTTTTTTCTGAATGAAACTTGAATCATTCTAATTTTAATTAAAAAAGACCGTTTTATTCTAAGTGTTGCCAAAAAAATTAAAAAAATTTTCAAAGTTGGCACAAATTTTTGACTCTTCTAACCTAACTTTAGAAAATCGATCAACTTTAAAAATTCATCAAAAAATCATTTTTATAGATTTTGATTTGATTTTTTTTCTAGATGGAACTTAAAACATTCTAGTTTTAATTAAAAAAGACCGTTTTATTCCAAAGATTGTCAAAAAAATTTAAAAAATTTTCAAAGTTGGAAAAAATTTTTGACACTTTTCTATCTTAAGAAAATTAACTTTAAAAATTCATTAAAAATTCGTTTTTAAAGATTTTGATTTGATTTTTTCTCTAAATGAAACTTAAAACATTCTAATTTTATCTAAAAAAGACCGTTTTATTCTGAGTTGTCAAAAAATTAAAAAAATTTTCAAAGTTGGAAGAAATTTTTAACACTTTTCCAACTTAAAAAAATTAACTTTAAAAATTCGCCAAAAATTCATTTTTAAAGATTTTGATTTGATTCTTTTTCTAAATGGAACTCAAATCATTTTAATTTTAATTAAAGAAGACCGTTTTATTCCAAGTGTTGTCAAAAAAATTAAAAAAAATTTCAAAGTTGGTTAAAAAAATTTTAGGTTAGAAAATTAACAATTTTTTAAGAAATTCATAAAAAATTGAATTTTAAACATTTTAAGCTGATTTTTTTTCTAAATGAAACCTAAAACATTCTAGTTTTATCTAAAAAAGACCGTTTTATTCTAAGTGTTTTCAAAAAAATTCAAAAAATTTTCAAAGTTGGAAACATTTTTTGACACTTTTCTAATTTAAAAATTTTCTAACAAAATTTTTAAAAATTCAATAAAAATTCATTTTTAAAGATTTTGATTTGATTTTTTTTCTAGATGGAACTTAAAACATTCTAGTTCTAACTAAAAGAGGCTGTTTTATTCTAAGGATTGTCAAAAAAATTTAAAAAAATTACAGTTGGAAAAAATTTTTGAGTTTTCTGATTTAAGAAAACTAACTTTAAAAATTCATTAAAAATTCATTTTTAAAGATTTTAATTTGATTTTTTCTCTAGATGAAACCCAAAACATTCTAATTTAAATTAAAAAAGGCCGTTTTATTCCAAGTGTTGTCAAAAAAATTTAAAAAATTTTCAAAGTTGGTAAAAATTTTTGACACTTTTTTTAACTTAAGAAAATTAATTTTAAAAATTCACCAAAAATTCATTTTTAAAGATTTTAATTTGATTTTTTTCTATATGAAACTTAAAACATTCTAATTTTAACTAAAAAAGACCGTTTTATTCCAAGTGTTGTCAAAAAAATTTTAAAAAATTTCAAAGTTGGTAAAAATTTTTGATACTTTTTTAACTTAAGAAAATTAACTTTAAAAATTCATCAAAAATTCATTTTTAAAGATTTTGATTTGATTTTTTTTCTAAATGAAACTTAAATCATTCTAATTTTAATTAAAAAAGATCGTTTTATTCCAAGTGTTGTCAAAAAAATTAAAAAAATTTTCAAAGTTGGTAAAAAATTTTTTAGGTTAGAAAATTAATCATTTTTTAAAAAATCATAAAAAATTGAATTTTAAATATTTTAAGCTGATTTTTTTTGTAAATGAAACTTAAAACATTCTAGTTTTAATCAAAAAAGACCGAGTTATTCTATATGTTGTCAAAAAAAATTAAAAAAAATTTCAAAGTTGGTAAAAATTTATGATTGATAATTAGATGTAAATTATACACCTTTAACCTAACTTATAACTAACAGCAATGCACACAAAAACACTGCAACATGAAAAGGAAGTTCCAAGACTCTTTCGAATCAAGATGCAATGTTCAAAAAATGTCAGGAGTTTTTTTGGCTTATATTTGGAACGTTTCACAATGATATTAACAAATTCCATGTTCTCTCCAACATTTAAAAACATATTTTCCATGAAGATGCGCGAAATGAGGAAATGTTATGATGTTCTCTTTAATATTTGCAAGGCTTTTTATCTTGGTGACGTAATTCTAAGGAAGTGATGTTCTAACACTTGTTCTCTTATATTATATGAAAAAATTTCTTCCAAGACTTTCTTCCTGTTTTCAAGTTTTTTTTAAAAGACGATGTGATGTTTAGAAGATTTCAAGATTTTTTGATTTATGTTTAACGGATTTTCAGACGATAACATAACATCGTTTTGTCCAAAACGTTTTCTCCAAGATTTGAAAAATCATCTTTGAAGGTGTATTAATAATGAAATGTTGGGATTTTTTCTTTAATATTTGCAAAACTTTTTCCCATGATGATACAATGTTAAAAAAATGATGTAACGTTAGTTCTCTTGTATTAGATGAAGTAATTTCTTCCAAGGTTTTTTTGATGTTTTCAAGATTTTTTTGAATGAAGATGTTCATGAAATTCCAGGATTTTTAAATTTATGTTTAATGGATTTTTTCAACGATGACATAACATAATTTTTCTCCAAAATGTTTTCTCCAACATTTGAAAAATCATCTTCTTTGAAGATGCAATAATGAGGAAGTGTTAGGATTTTTTCTTTAATATTTGCAAGCCTTTTTCTCATGATGATACAATGCTAAGGAAATGATTACATTTGTTCTCTTATATTAAACGAAGAAGTTCCTTCCAAGACTTTTCCATGTTTTCAAGACTTTTTGAATGAAGATGTAATGATTAGAAAATTTCAGGACTCTTTTGACTTATGTTTGGTGGATTTTCAGATGATAACATAACATTATTTATCTTCAAAAAATTCTCTCCAACATTTGAAAAACTATTTTTAATGGAAATACCACGATTTTTAATCTAATGTTTGAAAAACTTTTTCAAATGATGATCAAATGGGAAGAATAATTTCTTTCATGACTATCCCCAATGATAAACTACTGAAAAGTCTTATAATTACCTCTCGCATTTTTCAAAGCTGTCTCAAATGACAATGAAATATCAAGGAAATATCAGATTTTTCTTTTCAACATTTGCAAGTCCCTTTTTCATAATGATAATAACACTAAGGACTTTATCTGCAATAAGATCAATAACAAATACTCCAAAATAAAAGAAAATAAATAAATTTTACTTATGTTACTTTATTTCCTGTTGCCATTAAAAATTCAGTAACACTACAACATAATACAAAATACAAATAGATAACAAAACAGCCCGATCCAATATTTTTAACTTAACTTCTCCCGAGTTCTTTGTTTACAGTACATCGAGGTAGCGTTTTAAGTGTAAAATATTCAGTATTTTCCTCGGCCGAGTGCCGCTGCGTTCATTTCGTTCCACTACGGCCCCTATAAATCCAGATATCGAACGGATGCAGGATCAGCACCGGATGTCGATGCTATTACGTCAAACCAGTTGCGAGCAGAAGCAGCATTTGAATGGCGACTTCGCAGTGATTTGGCAAAACAAACTTTTCATCTAGAAAATATAAATTTATCGCTCGCGTACCGCCGCGCCGGCACTGATACGGCTTGTAAAAACGTGCGAGAATTTTCGACGATAAATCGTACCGGCCGGCGACAGAATGGATTACGCGACGTCGACTTTTAACGATATAAACGTTACAATAAATTATACAGCACGTGACCTACATCAAGCTCGGTAATCTTTGATCTTTATCGTTTTGCTTTAAAACACGTTTTACTGCTTTGAACTTTATATCGATGTTTATACCTTTATTTTATATTACGAGTAACTTAACCTAACTTTTAAAAAAATTGGTAATATTTAAAAAATCGTACCGAATTTATTTATAAGAGTAAAGAAACGATTTTTATGTCAAATGAAACCTAAAACATTCTATTTTATCTTAAATCGATCAAATTTGTTTCAACTTTTCCCAAAAAAATTAAAAAAATTCCGAAAGACAACTATAATTTTTGATAGGTAACTTAACCTAACTTTAAAATTTTTTTTTAAAAATCGTACCGAACTTATTTATAAGAGTAAAGAAACGATTTTTATGTCAAATGAAACCTAAAACATTCTATTTTATCTTAAATTGGTTAAATTTGTTCCAACTTTTCCCAAAAAAATTAAAAAAAATCCGAAAGACAACTATAATTTTTGACAGGTAACTTAACCTAACTTTCAAAATTTTTTTAAAAAATCGTACCGAACTTATTTATAAGAGTAAAGAAACGATTTTTATGTCAGATGAAACCTAAAACATTCTATTTTATTTTAAATTAATCAAATTTGTTTCAACTTTTCCCAAAAAAATTAAAAAAATTCCGAAAGACAACTATAATTTTTGGGATGCAATAATTTTTTTAAAATTTGACGTTTTATAGTTACAACTTTATTGCATATAATATTCCTAACGAATGAGTTGTTTTATAAATATTTTTTTCCTACGTATTTAATGTTATCTTAGCTTTCTATGTCTTTTTTATTTATCTCACCCTCATAAATTTGATCCATTATCTACGTCAACGCTACAATCTGTTTTAGTCTCGACAGAAAGTAATTACTTAGTCCCAGATTTAATTTTGTTCTCATTTCAGATAAGAGAATTATAACGTTTGAATCGTTTAAGTAATATAAAATCAATTAACTTTGTAAATTAGAAATGATGAATTAAAGGAGATAAAATTGCGTGTTAATATTAGAAATAAAATAAAATCGTTTAACTTCTTTGGGAAACTTCCCAAAAACTTTATAAACCCTACTTTTCCAACTTCCTTTGATCTGTTTTCTTTGTTCTGTTGGGTCTGCTTTTGAAAGGCCTTTATTTAAGAAATTCCTATTAACACTCCTAATCGTGAAAGCCTTTTAAGAAACCCGAGCCTACCCGAAATCGAATTAAGAGAGGTTGTGACCCGAATTCTAACCGTACTTCAAACCAAATAAATTTAATTAAATACCCCTTATAATTTTATTAGACACATTACTAATCAACTTTAATAAAATCACTAGTTGAATTTTATTTTTAGTATTTTTCTAAAAAAAAAAATTTATTGTTTTTGGTTGAATTGATCAACATTTTGGTAACTTTGGTGGAAGCTTTATAAATTTAGTTTTTGGTGGAATTTAAAAAAAAATTGGTAAATTTTTGGTGGAATTTTTACAAATTTTGTAAGTTTTTTGGTGGAATTTTTAAAAAATTCATTATTTTTGGTAGAATTATTAAAAATTTTAGTAACTTTGGTGGAATTTTTATGAATTTACTAAGTTTTTGATGGAATTTTCAAGGTTTTAGTTAATTTTTAATGAAATTGTTTCCAATTTGATTGATTTTTGGTGGAATTTTAAAAGAATTTGGACATTTTGGTGGAATTTTTAAAAAATTTGGTAAATTTTTTAGTAGAATTGTTAAAAATGTTGACAGTTTCGGTGTAATTTTTAGGATTTTTGTAAGTTTTTGGCGGAATAAAAAAAATTCAGTAAGTTTTGGGTGTAGTTGGTAAATATTTTAATAGCTTTGGTGGAATTTTTCGAATTTTATTCATTTCTGGTGGAATTAAAAAAAAAATTGTTAAATTTTTGGTGGAATTTTTACAAATTTTGTACGTTTTTTGGTGGAATTTTTAAAAAATTCATTATTTTTTGTAGAATTATTAAAAAATTTAGTAACTTTGGTGGAATTTTTATGAATTTTATTAATTTCTGGTGGAATTTAAAAAAAATCTATATTTTTGGTGAAATTCTTACGAATTTAGTAAGTTTTTGGTGGAATTTTTAAAAAATTCAGTATATTTTTGGTGGAATTATCAAAAATGTTGATAACATTAGTGGAATTTTTGTGAATTTTATTCATTTCTGGTGGAATAAAAAAAATCAGTGTTTTTGGTAAAATTCTTATGAATTTAGTAAGTTTTTGGTGGAATTTTTGCAAATTATATTAGTTTTTGGTGGAATTTTTAAAAAATTCACTATGTTTTTGGTGGAATTATCAAAAATTTTGATAACATTGGTGGAATTTTTGCGAACTTTATTCATTTTTGATGGAATTTTTAAAAAATTCAGTGTTTTTTTTTATGGAATTTTTACGAATTTAGTAAGTTTTTAGTGAAATTTTTCCAATTTTATTAATTTATGGTGGAATTTTTATAAAATTCAGTATGTTTTTGATGGAATTGTTAAAAAGTTGATAACTTTGGTGGAATTTTTATTAACTTTAATCATTTTTGGCAGAATTGTTAAAAATATTGGTAATTTTAGTAGAATTTTTATGAATTTGGTAAGTTTTTGGTGGAATTATTCAACATTTTTGTAGCTTTGGTGGAAAATTGAAAAATTTAGTACGTTTTTGGTGGAATTGTTAAAAATGTTGGTAACTTTGGTGGAATTTTTACCAATTTTATTGATTTTGAGTGGAATTTTTAAAAAATTCATTATTTTTTGTAGAATTATTAAGAATTTTAGTAACTTTGGTGGAATTTTTATGAATTTACTAAGTTTTTGATGGAATTTTCAAGGTTTTAGGTAATTTTTAATGAAATTGTTTGTAATTTGATTGATTTTTGGTGGAATTTTAAAAGAATTTGGACATTTTGGTAGAATTGTTAAAGATGTTGACAATTTCGGTGTAATTTTTAGGATTTTTGTAAGTTTTTGGTGGAATAAAAAAAATTCAGTAAGTTTTGGGTGTAGTTGTTAAATATTTTAATAGCTTTGGTGGAATTTTTGCGAATTTTATTCATTTCTGGTGGAATTTTAAAAAAATCAGTGTTTTTGGTAAAATTCTTATGAATTTAATAGGTTTTTGGTGGAATTTTTAAAAAATTCAGTATATTTTTGGTGGAATTATCATAAATGTTGATAACATTAGTGGAATTTTTGTGAATTTTATTCATTTCTGGTGGAATAAAAAAAAACAGTGTTTTTGGTAAAATTCTTATGAATTTAGTTAGTTTTTGGTGGAATTTTTGTAAATTATATTAATTTTTGGTGGAATTTTTAAAACATTCAGTATGTTTTTGGTGGAATTATCAAAAATTTTGATAACATTGGTGGAATTTTTACGAATTTTATTCATTTTTGATGGAATTTTTTAAAAATTCAGTGTTTTTTTATGGAATTTTTACGAATTTAGTAAGTTTTTAGTGAAATGTTTCCAATTTTATTAATTTTTGGTGGAATTTTTATAAAATTCAGTATATTTTTGATGGAATTGTTAAAAAAGTTGATAACTATTGGAATTTTTATTAACTTTAATCATTTTTGGTGGAATTGTTAAAAATATTGGTAATTTTAGTAGAATTTTTATGAAATTGGTAAGTTTTTGGTGAAATTTTTAAAAATCAGTAAGTTTTTGGTTGAATTATTCAACATTTTTGTAGCTTTGGTGGAAAATTGAACAAATTTAGTACGTTTTTGGTGGAATTGTTAAAAATGTTGGTAACTTTGGTGGAATTTTTACGAATATAGTAAGTTTTTCGTGGAATTTTTACCAATTTTATTGATTTTGGGTGGAATTTTTAAAAAATTCACTAAGTTTTTAGGAGAATTGTCTCCAAATTTAATAATTTTTGGTGAAATTATATTCAATTTAACTAACTTTTGTGGAATTTTTATTATTACTTTTTATTTTTGTGAAATTTTTAAGAATCTAATCAATTCTTCACGAAATTAATCTTAATTTTAGTATATTTTTTTAAAATTTTGTTTTTGGTGGAAATGTTAAAAATTTTGATAGCTTTGGTGGAATTTTTACAAATTTTATAAGTTTTTGGTGGAATTATTAAAAATTTTAGTAGCTTTGGTGGAATTTTTACAAATTTACTTAAATTTTTGGTGATATTTTCAATAATTTAATTAGTTTTAGTGAAATTTATTCGAATTTTTGTTCTGCATAAATTAAATATTTGATAATTATTAATAAACCGATCGTTTTGACATTTCATGTGGCATTAGCGTGGTTAGAATAATAAATAACGTTTATGAAAATTGAACCAACTGTTTTATCGGCCCAAATCGAAAATGACGGAAAACGGGGACTTCGTTTAGGACTTAAATCGGCCGTTTCGGGTCCAAAGGAGCCCCGATTCGCATATAAAGTTGTGTTATAAAGCCGTTCAGAAGGTTAGCCGGAAGCAGAGTCGCGGAGCTGGTGACTTTTTGGACAAAAAGTGCGTTCGAAAATTAACGAAAATGACAGGCGGACGATCGAGAATTTTAATTTCAATTAGGGCTACCGCAACGTCTTTCGATTTTCAGGGCCGTTTTTCCGAAATCGCTCACGGACCCCCCAAAATCGTCGGGGAGGTGAAGATAATGGTCGGCAGAATGACGTAAAATCATTGAATCGTCCGGAAAGCGATTTCCAAAAAAACTATTAAAAAAAGAGCTAGGCGCCTGCGGCACCCTCTTTTAAAGAGGCGCTGCTTGCTTACTACTTTAATCTATTGTAATAATAATAATATAATAAAATTAAAAAAAAATTTTTGACGGACTTGAGGTTCTCAAAAGGACCGCCGATTTACAAAGCGAATTGTCCATGGCAATAACTTTTACTTATTCATAGTATCCGTACACTCAAGTGATGCTCCACACTAGTATTATAATAATATAATAAAATTAAAAAAAAAATATGGTTGACTAATAAATTTTACTTATTGACAAAACTAAAGCTTATAACGAACGATTTACGATAAGTTATCCAACTATTGTTTATGAGTCAATTCTTGTACAACCGCCAACCGACGGTGTTATCTGTCGGCGTTTCAAGCCGATTTGTTCTAGATAAATGGTGGCTAAGAGACATGGCGATTTCGTTCGCGGACCGGCAGCGAAAATGAATGGAAAATCAATAATAACGGCAGTAAAGTGTCGATAACAAACGACTGCAAAAGGGATCGTTAATCAAGTTTCGAGATTTACATGAGCCGTCATTCCTCTAATCAACCGGCTCGACGATCGCGATAACGATGAAAGACGGGCGAGTTTAGGCGAAAAACGTTTATTTTAGGGGTTTAAATAAGAGAAGGGTCGTAGATTTAGATAAGGAACATCCGCTCCGGCACGGTGTGTTTTCCGTATTAAATATTCTTAAGGTCACTTTAGATGAAAATGAGATCGGTTTAAACGTGACGTCAACCATGTCGAAAATTATCATATAAATTAGAATGGGGCAGTTTATTATGTCAAACCCCTGCAGCTTGTATTATCATGCCTCAATTTTCTTTTCCTCGAAATATTTATTCAGGGTTAAAATAAGATAATTTTATTTTAAATAATTGAATAAGATTAATTATTAATCAATTAATTATTAAAAATAGGAGTGATATATTAAAAAATATCATATTGAGGTATGTTGAAACTTCGTTGGCTAACACTCGAAATCGACGTAAAATATGAGAACGAAGCTATTACGGGGAGGAACTTGTGGCAACGTCGGAACTCATAATTGAACGTAGAGAACTTTCCGAAAACTGGAAGAGTATATGGCGCAGAACGATATTCCGGTCGCTTCGTATACATGAACTTATTTTCTGAATTGGATGCAATTTCCTAGTGTATGCCATCGATTGTATTCTGGAAACTCCGGCGAACCACACCACTCATAATTATTTATTTGTATATATAACTTATGAGTACTAAACAATACAATTAGAAAATTAATTGAAATTTAGATGAAATAGTTTGGGTTTTAATTAAATTTGATGTTAAAATTTTTTGATAAGTATTTGATTAAAACACAAAAAAACATATTTGGTGAGTTTATCTTTGAAAATAAAAAATATCGATTTTTTGGTGGAGGTGCCGGTAAAACTTTATACATTTCTTTATAATTTATCATTTTATATGGATTTATGCGTATATACAAATATATATTAAAATGTGGCAATTCCGTTATCTATCAACCTGTAAATTAGATTTCAATGAGGAAGTCACGAAATCACTTCTTCAAGTTCATGATTTAAGTCAGTGATTTCGCTATTAGGTGATGGAAAATGTAACTGTGGGTCCTATAAAATCGGTTTTCATGGAAAATTTTGTGGCTGCATTTTTTTTTAAATTTTCTTAGTAGCGGAATTAATCCATAGCTTTCTGCAACACTCTCTTATGATAGAAGCTCTTTATACATCTTATGATGATGTTTGGATTTAAACGTTGATAACCAAAGTATAGTTTAGCACAGAAAATATAATTTCACATGATCTAGATAAAGGTCTAGATCAGTGATGGCGAATCTATAACCCCTGAGTCAAACATTGACTTGCACAATACTATTAAGTGGCTCACACAGCTCTTCTAGTCTTAGAAGCAAGGATCTTCCTCTTTTGCAAATGACTTAAAACTGGTGAAACACAAGGAAGAACCAAAAAAATATATAATCAACAAAATTTTACCCACTTCTCAAAAAGGTTCGCCATCAATGGTCTAGATTAACAGACTGCGTTATCAAAGTATACAGATATTAGTAGTTTATTGTTTGTCGTTGGTTGAGACGGGTTGGAGATTTTAATCGGAGTAATTCTTCTGTGGTTGGCTGTAAACGTTTTTCAATTTCATTTTTCATTTATCACTTGAAAAATTTTTTAATACAACATGCTTTAATTTTTCACTTTTATATAATGGCGGATCTCTGATCGGAACAAATATTTTTGTAATTTTGGGACTACATTTTTTAACACTTTGTTAACCGGCAATTTTACGTAGAAACTATCCCATGTCACCGCAATGTGACATAACAAGTGCTATGACGACGAGTTAACTCGTCACCGGTCAGCAACGTTTGGATATGAAATGACGAGTTATCTCGTCACCGGTCAACAAGGTATTAAGAATCTTTTAACTCTTTCATTTATTCATTTCAAATCGAAGAATGGAATTATTCATATCAAGAAATAAATTTTACGTTTTTGTCATCCTATTTTTTGATCCAAACTTTTCAACCACTTTTTCACTCTTGTTAAACGACACTCACTTCTAATTCGAAAGAGAAGTTATCCTAAGGTTGATGTTTACATTCTTGAATCATCGAGGTTTTATTGCTTTATCAATGATTAAGAAAACCGTAAAATCACCATTCTTCTTGACGCATAACATGACTATGAGTCGTTCATTGCTATGCTTGCCCAAAAAATACGTCTCCCCTTTAATAGACGATCAGGTTTGTTGGAGGACAAGCCTTCCGGCCGCTAAACCTTTCGGTGTTTTGAACACTGTTAATGGACAAATCAGCCGGAAGGCTAAGCCGAAATTCTCGACTCACTGAAGATCTACTTCTAACTGTAAATTAAGCCTTACCACCCACCTAAAGTCTGTATAGGTCTAGTAGGTCTACAGGTCAAGAATTTATCTACAAATTAACAAAGCTTTAAACTCAATATTAAATTTGGAAGGTTTACGTTTCGGAAAAACAGATTCGTGAAGCCTAAATGTGTATAAGTCTAGCAGGTCTGCAGGTTAAGAATTTATCTAAAATGAACAAAACCTTAACTCAAAATTAAATTTGGAAGGTTTATGTTTCGGCAAACCTGATCGTCTATAAAGATGCTAAGACATATTGTAGCTGTTTGGACGAGAAAACGAGTCAACCGCCTTAAACTTGTTTTGGTGTGTTTTTGTTCGCCGGCGCTGGCGCGTTGTTGTTCGAGCAAGAATTCGTATAAGAGCGTTCATACGGTATACACGGCTTTAACGAAAATTATTATTTAACACGTTGAGTGCCATGTCAGTCATCGATGACTGACGCCGATCTTTCCGTTCAGGCCGCGTCAGTCATCAGTGACTGACACAACTTTTCGTTCAGACCGACAGTGACTGACAGTGGCCTGACGTGGAAATCGTTATAAAACCGCGTGGCACTCAACGTGTTAAACGATTTTGTGCCACACTTATTTATCACGTCAGTGGAGGACGAGTAAAGTGAAAGTAAGAACAATTTCTTTTTTTATTTTTTATTATTACATCCATTATTACTTACAGTTCATTTAGGTATTTCTTTAAGTTGTGATTCCGGCTTATTACCGCGCATTCCGCCAATATACAGTTGTTCATCGTTCTACGCCTTAACTAACCTAGCTTTCTTACATTTCTATCTAACGTCGTTACACTTCTTTCGTCGTTACTCGTCTTTACAATACTTCACCTTTACTCGTCTTAATTCTCTAGCCAACTGACTCTCCTCGCCTAGCTTTTCGGCACTTACCCAAACCCTTTTCCATAGCAAACCTACTATATCTACTTTCGCGCTCTTACTGATAAAAACTTAACCTATTCAACTTATAATAGTAATAAAAAATGATCGATTCCTGCAATATTGTTTTGGTACAGCCCGGAAAAATATACTTGCTTCATCTAAATTCAAAATATTAACAGGGTCTAAACACAAAAGTTGTTTAGTTTAGTTTTTAATTCACATTTCGTCAATTTTTGTAGCGTACCTTTGATGAATCTTGAAAATATACAATTGAAAGTTTAGTCTATGTTTAAAGGAAGTGTTTAATTTCTACATTCCGTTGATTGATTGACTTCCCAATAAATTATTGTTTAACTCCTAGACATTGTGCAACGAGAACTCGTACACCATGAACAGAATTTATTTGTGTTATATCAAACCTTTTGGGGCAGGCAGATTTTTGGAATAAACGCGGCAAAACCACTCATTACAAAACTTATAAATGTCGTACTCTTTTCTAAGGTGGTTTATAAAAGAAATTTTCTTCTAATGATTTGTATTTTCACTTCACAATCGTATAAGTTTATCTTCCACAATGAACTAAAGAATATTGAGAATGTCCACGGTTTGTGTTTTATTCACATTTAAATTTAGATGCAAGATTTTGAACATTTAGTTTTTCTATGTTATGATATTTTATAATATTGATTTTATTTTGAAGAATTGAAAATTCACGCCTAGGGACTATGGCTTTTAACAAATAGAATAAACACAATTGTTCCCGAACAAACACAACAATTCAGGTTGGTGTTTCCAAGAAATTCCCAATCGTCTGTCCACTATTGAGAGGTAAAATTAGACGCAAGGGACTGTTTTTGTTGTCCACTGGCTATAAAGAGAGAATCAGTTACCTAGAGAAAATTTTTAGTGAAAATTTTTGGTGGAGGCGTCAGTTAAAAACCTCTAACCATTAAAAATTTTTTATAAATATTTTCAAAAATTTTAAACACAAGATTAATGATATATAATTCTCTAAATAAATTACTTATTTCAACAAAATTCGTTTTGTTAACATTATTATATGTTACACGTTTGCTACTTTAACCAGATTTTAAAGAGATTTTTTTTTAAGAAGTAAACTATGTTTAATTTTCCTTTTATTATTTCTATTTTTTAATTAAAATGCTCAGATTTGTTGTCATTATGATACATATCATAATTATCATAGATATTAATTTATGAATATCGTAAAATTTTTGGTGGAGGCGCCGGTTAAAAACAATTTTTATCCATATTTTTTTAATAAATCTTTTTTAAAACTTTAAAAATAACATCAACAATACATAATTACCTAACTAACCTCTTTGTTCTACTAAAATCTGTACTGCTAATGCCATAAAAGCTACACAATCGGTACCTGAATCGCGTTTTTTTCTTTTTTTTTTGATTTTCAGAAGTGAACGATACCAAATTCCCATCTCTCATATTCGACCGTTTCCAATTAAACCGTTCCCAATTTCTGGCACTAGCCGGGCAGGGGCAGCGTCCCATAACTAATATTGAATAAATCGACCCGCTTATCGCACCGATGCGGTGCTCGTGCAGCATCGCACATGCCCCAGAACAGGTCAGCCGGGTCCATTCCGCCACCCAATTTGATCCGAATTACATTAAATTGACCGTCGCCGGGTAATGGGAACCCGGAGGCGGGCAGAGCCTTCGGCAGTTACCGCAATGCCGAACCAATTTTATACAAAAGATGAGCATTTAAAAAAAATCCACTATACAATAAAGTACAGTTTAAATTTTTAAATCTTATTAAGATAGGCAACTTATTTTATAAGAGTGTAATACCCAACATCTAACATCTTACAAACAGTTTTAATGTAAAGTAATAAAGCTTCTATATCCTATAAGGGATAAGGAAAGGGGGGGAAATTAGAATCGTCGTCCATAAAGGAAGTTTTGGACTCTCGCTTCGACGTCAGGACGAGCTAGTTTATATTTATTCCGTTCGTATTTTACGGGGACGCCATCGGATGGTCACTCGAATTTATTGCGATGTCCGGAAGAGGTCGGTAGTTAGTTCTTTTTTACAACCGAAGTCAGGCGGAAATTACGAACATACATCAACTTAGTAGTCGCGGTGGTCGATATTAGTAGTAAAACCGATCCGACCTAAGAAAAGTAACGAGATTTTTGAAATTGCCTTTCGAAGAGTAACGATGATTTAAATTAAACGTCTACTATCGATGCCAAAAATAAAGTTAGTGAATTTTCGGATTCTCATACTCCCAAAGTTTTTGTTGAAAAAAATCGGGATAAAAATTATCATGATTAGTAATCATTTCTGTGTAAAATAGCCAAAATTTAAAATTGTAGGTCAAGTTTGGGAAATATCGCGAATTAAATCAAAAAAAGAGTGGTTTTTTGAACGATTCGGGAAAATAAAAACTTTGGGAATTTTTTTCTCAAAAACTGACGAAGAAATAAAAATGAGAGCTTTTGTGGGATGTAACCTCATCTGTTTACTATAACGCGGTAGTTTTTCTTTTTCAAAAATTCTGTTTATTTTCGATACATTTTAAAATGCGACTTGAGGTTCCCAGAATTGACTATTTCTGGTATTGATTTTTTTTGGGAAAATAGACGAAATTTTTTAAAAAGAAAAAAGTACCTGGTTATAGTAAATAAATGCATCTACATCCTGTAAAAGGTCCCAATTTTTTTTCGTTATAGGATTTTGAGAAAAAAAAATCCTAAAATTTGCATTTTATTTAAACCTTTCAAAAAACCGGTTGTTTTTTCATTTAACTTGGGATATTTCCTAAATTGCATGAGCTACGATTTTAAATTTTGGCTATGTTATACAGAAATGATAACTAATCATGACAGTTTTTACCTCTATTTTTTTTTTTTTTTTCAATGAAAACTTTCGGAATGTAAAAATCCGAAATTTCACTGTCTTGATTTATGGCACTGATAGTAGTTACGTTTAGTTACTAGACCACAATTTAATTATTTTATTAATGTTAATTAAATTACCTTTAATTTTCCAAAATTATCCGTTTATATAATCAAAGAGATTTTGTATCATAATAAATCCCAATTAAATTAACCGTATATATACATAATATAATAATAGCTTTGCATTTGGGTTAATAACTTTTTATCCTCTTAACATATATCGAAAATGTAGAATCAGCACTATCGGTAAAACGATCGCCGGTTACAATAGCGGCAATAAAGTGAATTGGTAACACATTGTTGAAATGCGCAATCTGATGTCACAGCGATTTGCGGTTTCCTAATAGCAATAGATGCACTTTGAGCGTAGCATAGAACGCATTAGCGCTTTCGCAGTTTAGTACGAACATACCACAGCTTTGCGGCTTTATGGCTGATATTAAACCATAATCAATTCTAAATTAATAAACTGGTCTGTTCTAACATTAATTAACTCTTAAAACTTTGACAATTTGAAAATTTGAAAATTAAAATAAAATTTATATATTAGAAGATGGTGTTTTCGGTTTGTAAATACAAAAAAAATATGTGATATAAGTTAACAAAATCGTATATATGGTTATTGGAAGGGTTGTTTCCCATTCCAGTATTGGAGCGATAAATCGTGTGTAGGGAGACCGGTTTCTGGAATTGAAATTATACATACACAGATCGTCGATGATCTGTGCGCCTCGCAAAACGGTCGTCGTAAATCTGCCAGCGGGACGGGACGTCCCCGAAAACGCGGGCAAAACGGAAAATAAAATACGGCGAAAAAATCGGTACGGCTTCGGGATCGGAATCCCTCGATTATCCAATCGAACAAATTCGCGGAATAGGCCGGACAGTGCGTCGAACACAAAAGAATAACGAAATAAATCATCGGAGAGTCGCGATGATGTGCAGATAACGCCGATCCGTCGAACAATGATGCTCGCGCGGCCGATAAATAAAGCGCACGAGGGGCATCCGAGCACATTATCGGGACGGATTTATGTTTGGTGGGACGGCATTGACGGCGTCGCCTATGCCCCATTAAACCGTGTTTAGCGGCAATGACCCGTACCGATATAATGGACACCTCTGGTCCGCTCCTGCACGACCAACGAAACGATTGTCGCACTTGATCGGCCGGTTGCTTCGAGTAAACTATTCTACGTCGATAGCTTCTACTACTTGACCTTCCATTCTAACTTGAATACGCTTCCGTGAACTTTCAATTAGCTATGGTTTAGCCATCTAGTTAATTTAGTTCATTGGAGATCACCACAAGAGGATACAGCAATAATTAACACTCAAGAATCACAAGTGTTTATGTTTCTTGAATCAACAGATAGATTTTTGCACAATTGAAAAACATTTTGTTGCCTTAATCTTGAAAGACCAACGAAATGAATGTCGCTATTGATTAGCTAGTCACGTCAAGTACCTTCTGCAGAATTATCTTCTACTTGCTTTCCGTTCTGATATAAATACCCTTCAACGAATTTCGGTTTAACTCTGGCTTATCTATTGATATTCGACCTAGCCAATTTAGGTCATTGAATATCAAAACGAGGAAACTCACAAAAATTCAGGAATCTCAAGTGCTTATGTTTCAAAAACTTTTTCTGCCTGGAAACTGGAGGTCATTAGAAATTCTGAAGTAAAGGTTCAATAACTATCAACACTTGAAAACTCTAAGTACTTATGCTATTAATGTCAATAGATGCCTTTTATCTGCTTAAAACATCTCCTCTAGCCTAATCCTATAAAACCAACGACATCTTCCTTGTACAAAAGGAAAATTCTATACTGCTCCATGGAGATAAGGATGCAAGATCAAGCACCTTTTCAAAATTCAAACCTTGGTCTTAAATCTTCCTCTTCATGGAACAATTTAGGATTTTCTTCTTGTACTTGTTTGACTAGTTGATTTAAGCACCTAAATTGTTTCCAATGGGGAATAATTTTTTAAGGACACTTTTTAGAGAAAAGTCTATGCATGAATAGCTTTTTAACTTGACTTTGTGTTTTAACTCAAATACACTTGAACAAAATTTTACAGAGTTAGTTCATTGAAGATCACAATGAGAGAACTCATCAACAATTGAAGATCTTGGCGTGAAAAGGATGTATGCCACACATTATAACTTTCGAGAAATTAATCAAAGAAATTTCTTTTAAATCCACAAAATCCAATTTACATACAATACATTTAATTTTAGGAAGAAAAAATAAGATAGATTGCTTAGTACCTTTTAAATAAAAATGAGTTGAGGAAAAAGCACTGGTATTGCTTTTTTATGATTTATTTGGTTAAAAAATGTGGCTAGTATCCTTTTACATGAAAAAATAAACGGTGATTTGAAACAACTTAAGAATTAAAAGTAAGAGATTAGTTATCAACGAGCGAGTAATCTTCATCCATATGCTCCACTTTGATTGTTGATTATTCAATTTCTTGATGATTGAAATTTTTAACATCGATTTCCAAATAAAATTGTTGGTTCACTTAGGGTAATACACAAAAAAAGATTTAATAAAAGTTTAGGAAAAAAGATAACAAAATACAGAAATTGCCTTTGAGGCAGGAAAATTTAAAGTTTTTTGCATTGTGAAATGTTGATATATTTTCGCTTAAGATTTGAAGAATATTTTCCTAGAAACTGCTTTTCCTTGAGTGTTGTTAATTTTAGAAAATAAAATGACATGGTTTTCTGAATTCAAACTTGTAAAAAAGATTTCAGAGAAATAATATTTCCCGAAAAAATGGAACACTTCACAATTTCTCGCTTTGCAGCCGGATTTTGCATATGCAAAATTACATCATCATGATTTTCAGTAAAAGGGTGTATTCCACATAACCGCAAATACGTATTTGTTGCTCTTCGGAGGATGATGAATTCTCTTGATTATCACTTTTAATATAATTTTTGTTCCTTATGCTATCATCTGAGTTAAACTCATAACTATTCTATTTGTTTAAATTACCAAAAAATTGGCGAAAGTCACGAGTACACCCAGCACGCGCATCACTCATGTTAGTGGCTTGTAACCTTATTTTGAAAATTTGTGCCGCGCCCTCGATATGAAAACGTCATTTTACCGCACCGGGGCTTATTATTGAAGAATCGCTAAAAGTAGTTGTATGTCGCTAATATCATCACTTCTGAATCATTTGGACCGAAAATCTCAATTTTTTAATTTTTGTGGCTTGCACCCTTTTCACGCCAAGGTCTTCAATTAACACTCAAAATTAAAATGCTTATGTTTAATGTGTCAATAAGGAAGCTAAACGAATTTGTGTTTAATTATGGTTTACCTATTGGAAATTCCAACATCAATTGATTTAATTACGATCAAGACTTAAAAATCCTAAGGCCCGGCACAGACTGGGCGTTTTTGAACGCGCGTTTAATCGTGCGCTTGCTAAAGGTACGTTGTCAATCACGCGATTGCAGCGCGCAATCGTCGCGCGGCTGCAGATTCGTGACTTTTCTAGCGCTTCTACAGTCGCCTTATTAAGTGTCAATTGTGTGACAATAGTCGCCTTCGGTTTTTTCTCTTTCGGATTGTCCATATATCCATCCATGTATCCATATAATTCAATTTAAAAGAGTGGCTGACGCAAAATCGCCAGAGCCGCGCGACGATCGCCGCTGCAGTCGCGTGATTGACAAAGCACCTTAACGCGCGTTTTTGTATATATGCGTTTTAATAGGAGCGTACAGACTCAAGCGTTAAACGCGCGACAAACGTGCGTTTCGAGATTTTTGTTAAAGCGTGCGTTTTATGACATCTAACGCTCACTTGTATACATGTCAATAGCAAGCGTGCGATTAAACGCGCGTTCAAAAACGCCCAGTCTGTACCGGGCCTAAATGAGTGCTGTCAAAGCCAATAAATGCAATCTATATACTTAAAAAGCTACTTAACATCCTACAGAACTAATGAATCAATTATTATATTTATTTGACAACTTGCTTTGAGTAAATTATTCCTCATCAATAGCTTTTCTGTTCTGGTTATTCGTTCTAACTCAAATACACTTGAAAAAAATTTAATAGTAGGATAAAGATGGACATATAAAGTTGCTAATTTAGGTCATTGATGATCAAAAAGGAACTATTTAACTTGACTTTAAAAGTCAATATAAATATTCTTTATAGTTGAAAGAAAATACTTCTGGTTGTCGTAGTTGACTTCCAGTTTCTATCAAAACTAATAAATTTTCCTAACTTTACTACATGTAGTAAACTGGGATAAGAACATGTCGAGTTATCGCATATTAAACGACCATAAACAACTTATATGGGGTTTATATAGACCCCGACCATAAAAATTAGCGCTTCTGTGCTTCATCTCATATTTAACGATGTTATAATAAAGTGTTCAACTTCCACCCAGTTTTGCTATAATATCACAAACTTTCTTTATCCTTTCCAATTTTCTTTTAAGGAGAAAATATCTGCATCTGGAATACCAAACAATTTCCTTTTATAGTTATTATGTTACGTTATGTTATTACATAACGTCCGTTATTACGTATTGTCCCCAATATTATTATTATTAAAGTCACATTCAACTACCTGTTTGGAATATACTTTAATCGCATGTACAAATTCCCCGGATAATAAACCACCCCGTTTATGGTTGTTATATAAGCTGGGTGGATTTCACTTTAGAATCTTACTTCCTTGTGGGATATTCTCACGTTTGAAGCGTCCGTCGAACGGTTAAGTTAAAAATGGAAAGCATTTACAAATAACATGGTGGTGGCGCAGTGCAGCTGCTGACAGAAAATAGTAGTACATTCCTTCGTCTGTGGGTCGCATTGCGCTTTTGCAATAAACATATTTCCCCGGTGAATTCGCGTAATAAAAATTCCTCGTTCACTTTTCTACGTTCACTTTGGAGATGGTAGTAAACGTAAGAGTCGTTTCGATATCATCAGACGTAATGATAGATGATAAATGACATATCGTTTTAGTATTTTTGATAAGCTTAATTTTCAAGTTTAATCAAGTTTTTTTAAATGTAAATATATTCGGTTAAAGTTAGTTGTGTGACCGATTGATTGGATTTGGGAATGGAGTTGAAGGGTTAGCACACAAATGAGAACTGGAATATCTTAACAATGCAAACCGAGCCTTGGCGGTCGAAGCCGCTAGGATTTCGGATGGCATGGGTGAAATTTGCATCCACCACAGAAGCTTTCAATCTCAACTGACGGATAATATATCTTGACGCCGCCGAGCTGGAGGCTGCCGCCCTACGCGCCACTTTACCGCCGGGCGAAAGCCAATCTCGGTAGATCTTGTAAGCGGGATCTTCCATTTATATTTTACAACGAGGAAAATGCGCCGGTAATTTATTTAGTCGCTGCTCCGCGTTTTTCCCCACCTTAGTACTCCACGTATGGATTTTAAACACGCCCATGCAATAAACGTGATTACACCATAAAGGGAAATAACTACAATTTCTTATACGGGTATATAAGACGTGTATATACGTATACATGTTATTACCTCATATATCAATTGCGGCACTGCGTCGGGCATCTAATCGATTGCGCAGTAAATATCATCCAATATTAATTCCGGTAAATGCGTAACAGTAACTCCTCGCTGACGGTCATCCGCATGAGTTGATGCCCGAACGCGGTTCCGAGTTAGGAGGTTCGAGAAATCTCTGCCTTCGACGAATAATTAGGTAGCGAACATTAGGGCGCACGGTCTACCGAGCGGATAAAAGCCAGTGTACGTTTACTGGGTGATAAAACTGAAACGTGGGTCGAGCAATTACGCAACCACCGATCGCGGCAGCACGATTGTTTATGATTTAGCGCGCCGGCGAGTGTAAAATTTATACCTTTTACACGGCACGTTAGTTACACTAGGTTCGGTTATGCGCTGACGAGTACTAATTACCCGGTGATATACGTGATTGTTAACTAACGAGTCTTATGTGTGGTTTACACAAATAGATCTTTTATGCCATTTAGATACGATGAGTTTATTACAAAACATCATAAGATTGGGTTAATTTGCAAATTCAAGTTGTAAAATATAAACCCTAGAAAAATCCTGGGGAATAAAAAAAGTACGAAAGCGATGGTTACTTCAAATTCTTAATTTTTCAACTTTGACCAAAAATACCTTAAAAACCAAATTAGATAGAAAGTTTTTTTTCAAATAAAAGTTATAGATTGTTAAATTATAAACATTTTTAGTTATAAACATTTTCTTAAAATTTTTGATATTAATCGAGTTAGAATTTAAAATTTCAATTTTCGTCAAATTCTTAATTTTTCAACTTTGACCAAAAATAATTTAAAAACTAAAGTAGATACAAAAATTTTTTTCAAATAAAAGTTGTAGACTGTTAAATTATAAACATTTTCAGTTATAAACATTTTCTTCAAAATTTTTGATATTAATCGAGTTAGAATTTAAAGTTTCAATTTTCGTCAAATTCTTAATTTTTCAACTTTGACCAAAAATAATTTAAAAACTAAAGTAGATATAAAATTGTTTTTCCAATAAAAGTTGTACACCGTTAAATTATAAACATTTTTAGTTATAAATATTTTCTTAAAAATTTTAATATTAATCGAGTTAGAATTTAAAATTTCAATTTTCGTCAAATTCTTATTTTTTCGACTTTGACCAAAAATAATTTAAAAACTAGAGTAGATACAAAATTTTTTTTCAAATAAAAGTTGTAGACTGTTAAATTATAAACATTTTTAGTTATAAATATTTTCTTAAAATTTTTAATATTAATCGAGTTAGAATTTAAAGTTTCAATTTTCGTCAAATTCTTAATTTTTCGACTTTGACCAAAAATAATTTAAAAACTAAAGTAGATATAAAAATTTTTTTCAAATAAAAGTTGTAGACTGTTAAATTATAAACATTTTTAGTTATAAATATTTTCTTAAAATTTTTAATATTAATCGAGTTAAAATTTAAAATTTTTATTTTCGTCAAATTCTTAATTTTTCAACTTTGACCAAAAATACCTTAAAAAATAAATTAGATATAATTTTTTTTTCAAATAAAAGTTATAGGTTGTTAAATTATAAATATTTTTAGTTATAAATATTTTCTTAAAATTTTTAATATTAATCGAGTTAGAATTTAAAGTTTTTATTTCCGTCAAATTATTAATTTTTCAACTTTGACCAAAAATAATTTAAAAACTAAAGTAGATATAAAAATATTTTTCAAATAAAAGTTGTAGATATTTAGATACGATGAGTTTATTACAAAACATCATAAGGCTGGGTTAGTTTGCAAATTCAAGCTGTAAAATATAAACCCTAGAAAAACCCAGGGGAATAAAAAAAAGTACGAAAGCGATGGTTACTGCGTCATTGAAAACAATTGAATCCGCTCGAAGTTCTTTTATTCATCGAAAGCTAATTGCCGCAATGGCTTTCCTACATCAAGCAAGTAAAAACGAAAAAAAGCTCTCGTTGGAAAAATAAGGGGGAGGGAATATTTTCCTTTCGCGAACATAATGGATTACTACCTTCGGTTGGTCAAACTAGAAGCCTTCAACGTTAACTCAATTCATTTTAAAAATTAATTAAAGAAAGTTTTTGTTTTTAGTTTAGTGATTGAAAAAAATTCCATGATTTAATAATTAATTTATACATATTTTCCGGAGTAATATAAGAGATTTTTTGAATAAGTACACTTTGTTATTGTAAAAACTCTTAAAATAAGTATTTTGTAGTATAAGGAATTTTTAAAAAATGGTTACTACCGGGCGCCTCCACCAAAATTTTACGTCAATCGAAATCAAATTTTTTTTTTCTAACTGTTTGGATATAATTACAGTAAAGAGATTTAACGTTTCAGATGCCATATTGTAACTTTCTTAAAAAATAAGTTCAAAGTCTCTGAAGAAGGATGCAACATAGCATCCGAAACATAGCTTTCTCAAAAGACGCACAGTTAAATCCGAAAGCTCTTAGTTCTAAATGAACCGGTAAGATGAAAAACAGTACAAGTCCAAAAATTTAGTTCTGAGTAAATCAATAAAAACTATCTAGTTTAAAAACTATTTGAGGACCCTAGAAGCCAAGGGATACAAATGACAAAAACGTAATATTGCGAAAATGAAGTCTAAAGTTACAACACACGTGTAATTGATGTGGAACTTCAACACATAATTTTTTCTTTGATTCTTATCAAGATATCTTTAATGTATATTTTAATTGAATACAAAACTAGATCGCATTTTCAGATATTCATTGTTTGGCATTTTTCAAGAAGTACTTTTTACTTATACCCCTTAGCTTCCAACTTCTTTTTAAATAATTATATAAATGACAGGTACAAGTACAGTGGATAGGAAATTTTATTGAAAAGAAAGTTTAGGACCGGTTTTATAAAGCTCACTTAGTTTCTATTATATTAATTACCACGGTTACGCCTAATTCCATTGATGTGAATGGCTAAAGAAGGATAATTAGTGGCCTGTTAACTAATTTAACATAAATTGAGCTTTATAAAACCGGTCGTTTGTGTTTTATAAATTAATTTGTAAGTAAATAATATTAAATTTTTAATCTTCATCAGTAGAGTAGACATTTTCATCAGTTTTTTCATATTCTTTCTGTGAACGTCTTTCCAATTTATTGTCGTAGTCAATATTTTTGTAAAAAGTGTGATATACTGGAGGCACAAACTGCAGCTGATCCATTAAATTGCAGTATGTTGCATATTTAATTTTTGTTTTTTGGTTAATAGATGACAGTTCTGGTAATAAGGTTGGTTTTTGCATTTTGCGGATTCCAGGTACTGATTTTCTAAAGAAAGGTTGCAATTTCCTAAGATCAATAAAATCTTCATCCTGCATTTGTACTATTGCAAACTTTCGTGAGGCAGATGCAATTAAATTTGACCAATGTTCTGGAATGTATACGTCTTTATGGATCTTCTTCTTTTTTAGTTCCACTAGACCAAAATCTTAGTCACATTCATTGCAAGAATGGCCCGATATTAAAAACCAATGATCCACGGTTTCTATGAGCAAAATCCGCAATTGTCGCTAAACGCTGTTATGTGCTTAGCATAAGCTGGAAGAGTTTCAATAAACTTTAATAAACAAGACGCGATTTCTTGACATCCTCTAGAAGCTTGGCCTTCATGCCAGACAAACATGTGAGCTTTTCCGGTAGCAAGATTATGGATGTTCAAATTGTACGTCCATAACTGGCGCAAATAATATGTCTTAGAATTCGTTAAGCAGGGCGTGGACATAGTTTTTTTGCAGATCAAAACAAATTTCAATTTTACTGGCGTCTTCATTTTATCTCTTTAGTGGTAAAGAGATACAATTGCACTTATACCCCTTGAGCACCAAGCAATTCTATAAACTTAATAAGAGCTTATGTGAATGATCAATAGTAGTCAGTACAGAGGAATATAATCTATTATATCTCCTTGCCACTTAATAGAAAGCTACTCAGAGAATGCACTGGAGCGTATAACTCAAAAATTTCAAAAATGTCATTTATACCCCTTGGCTTCTACGGTCCTCATTTGAAATAGCATTTTTGTTTCCACAGGATAGTCATAGTCCTTGTACTTTCTGATTGCATCAAGTAGATATATTTCGAGAAAAACGTCCATAAATTCAGTTATGCCATAAAAAAGGTTGTGGACTTATACTATTTTTCAACTCAAGCGACAAAAAAGGGTTAATAAAATGACTCAAAAAATAAAAAAAACACGGCGTATTTATTATAAAATTTGTATTTATTTATTAAAGAATAGAAAATCAGAACCGAAAGTCTAGTTATTCTCTTCGGTATTTGTAGTACACTATGAAGTTACATGATAATAGAACTCCAAGTTTTCCCCAGTAATATACTTCCCCTACATTACTTTCTTAAAATCCACTTTCTTCTTGTTAATGAGAACAGATTGGTTAAAACTATAACGCTTATCGGTGGGGAGTATTGGATTTTCCTTATTCTATTTTAGGAGTTTAAAGGTGAATGATATAAAACCTCCTATACAGATCTGGAAATTTTATTTAAGGGTATAGGAAAATAATGCGTGCAACAGAAAAGCATATAGGAAGTAGATTAGATAAACAAAGAGCGATATAACTGTTTAACCACGCCTTTTCCGATCCGACTCTAGTCGCCCAACCAACCACCTTCTTCCCACGAACTGTCAAACTGACAGTTTGACAGTCTGACGTGGTTAAGCAGTTATATCGCTCTTTGTTTATCTAATCTATTTCCTATATGCTTCTCTGTTGCACGCATTATTTTTCTATACCCTCAAACAAAATTTCCAGATCTGTATATTCCCATGTTGTGGCATAACCAGGAGTGCTACTATCGTAAGAAAACTGCCTGTAGTTGGAAATGGCGAATGTTTCTGTTTTGGCATTGGTTTCGCGAAAGGAAGTACAAGTTTTCTTATATTTCGAAGACCACCAGTTTTTAAAGTCAATTATATCAGATTTGATTTGCGTCACAGTGAATGGTGAATTTTTTCTTGTGGACTTGATCATGTCTTCATAGTTTTCAGGAATCATTACCCTGTCATGTCGTCTAAAAACCCGTTTAATAGTGCCAAAATCGCGGTCACAAGGCAAGAAGGAATGTCCTCGCATAGGAAAATAGTGGTAAACTTTATTGAAACGTTTAGTCGCCTGTAGTTCAAGCAGGAATCGGACCATTGTATGATAGCGGTTTTGACCTGGGCATCCACCAGAAAACAAATGCAAGTCCGTTATCTCAGCTGAAATATAGTTTGTTATATAATGATTCAGGAAAGTGCAAACCTCGTCGGGTTCTTTGCGTGCCTGTCCTTCATGGTATGTGTAAAAATGTCCTGTATTATTTTTCATATTGTGTACTTCAAAGCAATATACCCACAGTTGTCTGTAGTAAAAGATCTCTTGAACTGGAATGTCGATACCTTACTTTGAAAACCTCGTAAATCCATATCAACTAATTTTACAAGAGCAACAAAAAACTTTTTTTTCCAAAGTACTATTGAAATTTTGACATGAATGTATGTTGCAAAATACTATTTCACTTGCAAATTTCATTTGTCGATTCAAAATTAAAATAATTTTGTTTCTGAAGGGTTTTACTACAACTTACGACCTTTTCTAATCAATTACGAAAAAAAAAGACGAGTTACGAGTTTAGTAGTCCCATTTACGGAGAGAGATTTGGTTTTTCTACGTACGTTTTTTATTTTTAAATAAACAGTTTATTAATTTTCTATCAAGACAATAATACAAAACTTAAAAAATGAAATATTTTATTGAAATATTAAACGTAAGTATGCTTGATTTTTTTTTTATTTTGAGCCCTACGTCACCAATTTGAAAGACAACATCATGACT
Organism: Digitonthophagus gazella; assembly: GCA_036711955.1. Classification (NCBI taxonomy): domain Eukaryota; kingdom Metazoa; phylum Arthropoda; class Insecta; order Coleoptera; family Scarabaeidae; genus Digitonthophagus; species Digitonthophagus gazella. Next base: position 3,010,488 of record JASCIT010000003.1, read on the forward strand.
TTATAGTGACGTCACATCCTACGTTGCCAAGCGTTTATTGTTTTGGTTAGGACAGACAAACGTGAACATAACCTCGAAATCAGTAAGACACTTGACAATAGCGCTTTAGCGAACATAAACAACTGTATCACGTGAAGTTAGGCAGTAACGTTTATTGCATTTTGTACTTATATTTTTATACGTATCTCTCTGTAATTCAGTTATATTACCTACAGAAACCAACAGTATCGATATTGCATTTAATTAAATGTTAATTTCTATGTATTAATTTGAGCAGTTCAAATTTGAATATTTGGGCGGTGTTTTCTTATCAATGACGTAGGGCTCAAAATAAAAAAAATCAAGCATATATTAGGTAACAAACAAAACGAAACTAACAAAATTTTTAGTAACGAATGTTATTGTGCAACTATTTAAATTTTAGATTGTCATAAAATGAGTGAAAATCGCTTAGCAAGTTATTATTTAACTCCTGCAAATTATCAAATTTGTCTTTTGTTGTTTCTCTAGGGCCAGAATATAAATTTAGCAATGAGTCGTTTGGTATATGTTTAGCAACCTTATTGAAACGCTTATTTAACCCTTTCATTACGGGTGCCGCCTATAGGCGGCGGCCGCGCGACGATCTGTGTGTACGGGTGCCGACTATAGGCGGCGGCCGTGCAACGATATGTATGTACGGGTGCGTTCAGTGACGTCACTCCAGCGGATCGGACTGCCGTAAGGAAAGGGTTAATAAAGACCAGTCATCAGTATGACTTAACTTTAAATGAATTTCTTTATTCAGAGAGTATTTAATGGCTTTTTAAATTATTGACCACTGGGTCTCCCGACCACACACCTGCTCTAATGGAATTATAGAAATTTACTTTAGAATAATCACGAAAAAACGTGTAATTTAACACTTAGCACGCGGGAAACATATTTTTACGTTTTACGCTTATGGCAACGAAATATGCCCGTATGCCAAGTGTTAAGTAATGAACATCATACGGTTTAGGCAACTTTCGAGCTTTCTGATAATATATGGCATACTCTGCAGGAATGATAATCTCACGATTTTTGAGCCTTCTTTCAATACACGCATGCATGCTGTCTATCTCCATTTGCGTGTGACCTTTCTCTAAGTACTTTTGTATGATGTACATATTTTTTTATATAGCAAAATTCAAAAGTGCGTTACATAAAGTAGAGTTTTTGTTTTGGTAGCCACAATTGTCGCTATAAAGAATGACTTCTTCTCCAACTTCTATTTCCTGGTTCAAAATGAAATTGCAAATAATGCTGGCAAATCCTGAAGTAGATATATCACCTCCCCTTCATGCCATATGAAACAAAATCCGTAATGATTCTTCATATTATAAAAAGTAAAGTTATGAAGACATAGTTTGCGTTTGTAATATAACGAAGAAATCGTCGAATGTGGGGACAGTAACACCTTCTGTAAATCCATACAATAAACATATTTGGCTTCTGCTTTATCCTTTTCCTTTTCTTTCCTACAAACTTCTTTACTTTGCCGGTGTTTTAAATAGTTCTCTTCAGAAAGATTTCTCATTTTAAAGCTAGTGCAAACATCACACTGATCTTTTTTAGGTACATACAAATTTAGATTCAGTTCCTCAAACACCGATGCAAAAGTTTTTATAGAAATTATTCTAATTTCTGAATTTAGATCGTTGGCAAGTTTTTGGTATTCCAGGAAAAGCTCAGCCTTAGACTGCCAAATAGGTTCCAGATAGAATTTGTTACATCTTGAACAAATCTCTCTTTCAACAAAAAAAATTGAACTTACGAGGTGTTCGGTTTTTAGATAATGAAGAAATTCTTACGAGGTTTACAAATTTGTTTATAGATAGCGTAATATTGATATATAATTCTCGAAATTTTCATAGCACTTACAAGATGTGGGTTTTCGCAAAATATTCCAAAAAACTCAATTTCGCAAAAAAGTGAAGTTACGTGGTTTTCAAAGTAAGGTAACGATATGTGAAAAGCGCATGTTTTGGATGTAGTCAAATGTTAATCCCACAACATCTTTTCGAGTGTTACACATCTTCTCTGCTTCTTTTTGTTTGGTATAGAATTTTTTCGCTCACCTCTTATGAATCAACTATTTTAAACAAGTTCTGCTATTGCCACTCCCTTTGGCAGTGTCATTAAGATTTTGGTCTTTAATTTTAACTGTGTACTTCGGATAAATGTAACCAGTTTATATGCTCTCTTGTATTAGGTCGGCGATAGTGACCTTCAGTGACCTTAACCGGAATTGAATCAGTGAGATGAAAAACAGTACGAGAAAACTTGTACTGTTTTTGTACTCAATGGCAAGTAACACGTGGTTGTTTCTCATAGAAGGTAATGTAAAATATATGGTTTTTTAGCTCACATCAGTCGATAGCAACGCCAATTTAACGTCGATTGGCTATCTCAACTAAAATTGTCAAAATTTGGACTTGTACTGTTTTTCATCTCACCGATTCAAATCTAGTGTTAGAATTAGTGTTAAAGTTAGTTCTAGTCTTAGTTTAATTAACATGGACCGTGCAAGCCTCCGTATTTATAAAATAAAACTTAATATTTTAAGGTGATAATGAGGTGTTTCACGTGGATAATTGGTTTGACTCGTAGATACCCAGTTGGGGGTAATGTTGAACATACCCGGGAGGTTTTCACTAGGTCCCCTCTCCATTTGGGGCAAACTGGATTATGTAAGCGATAATACGGCGCATACTCTCCGTGTCTTCCCGAGACGGCTTTCCCGCTGGTAATTAAGGAAACGCGGTCGGGATTCCCGGGAAAATTATCATCAGCCGGTAGTTTTATTCTGTTCCCGGTAGTTGTTTGTTCGAGATAAGAAGGTACCGCGCGTATGCTTGACGCTTAACGATCTTTTCCTCGTATTTTTCAGCCGGAAATGCACGCTTCCGCTTTTATCGTCGCTCTGTGTTTGAGGAAAAATAGGGTCGTTTGGGTCTTCCTATAAAATCACTGTAATTTACGATTCCGAAATGGAATGGTTACGCAGTTTTGTTTTGGCACCGTACTGAAACATTAATTACGCGGAAAAGAAAAGAAACTAATAAAAAAAATTAAAAAAAAAAAAACGCTTATCGATTTAATACTACTGCTCGTTATTTACAAAAATCTAAAATGAAAAATTACGTTCAACATCAAAGGAATGTATTTGCCATTCCCTTTTGTTAATTCGAAATACGTAACTTTTTATTTGTAGTAATAGCGTTTTATTCGCGTTTCGCGTACATTCAAAGTCCAAAATTAAAAGGGGTGGCGATAAATACCGCGAATCCATCGGTACCGGATAAAACGTATTAATAAAATTCCGTGGGGTATTTGCCGTTACAATCCGGGCCTCAACCGTGCCGTTTTAATAACCAGGTTTCGGTCCGAAAAACACGAAACGGCGCGGCGTTGCTCACCGGGAACGAAAATAAAATGGGCTCGCCGAAATTGAATCACGCGCAGATCCGCCATAAAATTTCGTATTACGCCCCGGGCGCAATAGTATTATTTTAAAGATAACCGGCTCGCTGATGTGTCCCATGAAAATCGTAATGGGTTGATTATATGAAACGCGACCAGTATTGTGCTATTAAATTTTATTATTATTTTTGGGGTGTGTATTCAATGTGGTTTTTGAAGTTAATGCTCTATTTATAATCATATATTTATTGTTACAATCGAATAATAGAGTTTATATTACTTCAAAAATTAAAAAAAAAAATTTAATAAAAGTGACGTTTTTTAGATGTGATTGATCAATTTAATTAAGAAGTGCTAATAAATTAGAGTTGAAAATTGTCTATTTATTGCATTTTTATTTTTTATAATGTTAATATATAAACTTTAAAAAAAAAAAATGGTTATTCACCGGCGCCTTCACCAAATTTAATGATGTCGATCACAATTAAAAAATTTCTTGGAATCATTTAGATATAATTAGAATAAATCTAACTTTTTTAATTAAAAGTAGAATCTTTATTTTATCATTTAACATAAGAATCTTTTTATAATTTCCATAAATAAGCTCTGTGTGATGTTTTAAAGCTGATTGCAATCTTTTAAGGTTATGAAAAATTAAAAAAAAATAAATCTCAATCTATTTCCCTTGAATTTTTCCTTAAAACGGTGAAATATACTAAAGCTTTATTTATTTTCGAATTTGACTACTCGTGTTTCGGCGTTACGATCATCTTCAGATCAATCGCGTTATTAAATACTAAAGACACATGGAAGAACTTCGTGTTATCATAATTACTAAATAGATGCCGTCTAGGTTTTGTAATTATGATAATACGAGATTCTTCCATGTGTCTTTAGTAGTTAGTGGCGTGATTAACCTGAAGACAGCGATGACGCCGAAACCTGGGTAGTCAAGTTCAAAAACTAATAATACTTCAGTATATTTGACCGTTTTTATTATACCTTAATTTTGGTTTAAATAAATGTTTCAGTTCAGTTTCCACTTTTTAGTTATTTTATTTGGTGAATTTTTTCTTTGCAAATTTCTTTAATTTTTTTGGTAATAATTAGAACAAATGCGATGATTTTATTAAAAACCACACATTTTAATCTATCGTTTTCTAAAATCGTTTTACATAATTTTTGTAAATTGATTTTATACGATTTTTTCAAGTTGGTTAAAAATTTGTAGAGTTGTTAGGTTCCATAAAAATTTTCTGATGTAATTTTCTTTATTTCCTGTTTTCCTAATAACAACTACAGTAGAACCTCGATAATCCGATTTAAGTTGATTCGTCATCTTTATTAGTACGATCCTCCTCTGAGGTTAAGTTCAGCCAAAACACATCTTATTTTAGAATTTTTTGAAATGTGGGTAACAATAATTAGAATAAATTTAATGAATTTACTAAAAAGTACATATTTTACTTTATTTTTTCTTAGATTCCTTTTCTATAATTCATATAAATAAATCCAATGTGATTTTTTAAAGGTCAATAAGGTTTTATGAAAGACGTCTCTGGCTTCAAAAATTATTCAAATTTTTTGGTAATAATTAAAATAAATTTGATAAGTTTATTCAAAAATAGACATTTTGGTCTACATTTCGTGAAGTTTGTTTTTCTAAATTCCTATAGATAAATCCACTATGATTTTTTTAAATTGATAAAAGTTTGAGGTTATATTTGATTGAAAAATCGTCAGTGTTCTTATTTTTTTTTTTAATTTTTCAGTAACAGTTGAAACAAATTTGATGGTTTTACTCAAAAATAGACGTCTTTATCTCTTTTAATTTAGACATATGTTTTTTTAAGATTAAAAGTTATTGTTAAATTAATAGATATGGGTGTGTTGATAGGTTTTTAAGAATTTGGTGCCAATTAGAATAAATGTGGTTATTTTAATGAAAAGTAATGATTTCAATTTCTCTTGTCTTAAATTTGTCTTCCTTAATTTCCATAAATAAGCTCTGTGCGGTTTTTTAATTTGGATCGAAAATTTATGGTTAAATTCGGTAAAAATTTTTCTGTCTCTTTAAAATTTTTTTAAATTTTTTGGTAAGAATTATAACAAATATTACGATTTTGGTAAAAAGTACACATTTTAAAAACTCAATCTCCAAGGTTGTTTTATTGAACTTTTATAAAAAAGTTCTATACGATTTTTTAATTTTGATAAAAAATTTACATTTAATTTAGTAAAAATTCTTCTGTTTCTTTAAGAATTTTTTTAAATTTTTTGGTAAGACTGAGAACAAATATAACGACATCGGTAAAAAATACATATTTCAATAACTCAATCTCCAAGATTGTTTTATTCAACTTTTATAAATAGGTTCGATACAATTTTTTAAAGTTAATAAAAAATTGGGTTAAAATTCTTTGGTACTTTTGATAATTTTTAAAAAAATTCAGTCACAATTAGAATAACTACAATTATTTTAATAAAAAATAGACAATTCGATCTATCTTTTCTTAAATTTGTCTTCCTTAATTTTCATAAATTAGTTCTGTACGATTTTTTAATTTTGATCGAAAATTTATAGTTAAATTCGTTAATAATTCTTCTGTTACTTTGAGAATTTTTTAAATTTTTTTGGTAAGAATTAGAACAAATTTAATGATTTCGATAAAAAGTATTCGTTTTAATCCCTCATTTCCCAAGAATGTTTTATTCAACTTTCATAGATAGGTTCTATATATTTTTTTAAGTTAATCATAAATTCGATTAAAACTCTTTAGTACTTTTGATAATTTTTTAAAAAATTTCAGTCACAATTAGAATAAATATGATTATTTTAATAAAAAATAGACAATTCAGTTTATCTTTCCTTAAATTCGTCTTCTTTAATTTCCATGAATAAGTTCTGTACGATTTTTTCATTTTTCTTTATATGTAGAGTTAGGTTAGCTTTGATAAAACTTATGATACAACCTATTTCTTTGAGAATTTTAAGATTTTTCTTTAAATAATACACTAGTTTAGTTTTATTTTTAGTATTTTTCTAAAAAAAATTATTGTTTTTGGTTGAATTGATCAACATTTTGGTAACTTTGGTGGAAGCTTTACGAATTTAGTAAGTTTCTGGTGGAATTTTAAAAAAAATTGGTACATTTTTGGTGGAATTTTTACAAATTTTGTAAGTTTTTTGGTGGAATTTTAAAAAAATTCATTATTTTTGGTAGAATTATTAAAAATTTTAGTAACTTTGGTGGAATTTTTATGAATTTACTAAGTTTTTGATGGAATTTTCAAGGTTTTAGTTAATTTTTAATGAAATTGTTTCTAATTTGATTGATTTTTTGTGGAATTTTAAAAGAATTTGGACATTTTGCTAGAATTGTTAAAAATGTTGACAATTTCGGTGTAATTTTTAGGATTTTTGTAAGTTTTTGGTGGAATAAAAAAAATTCAGTAAGTTTTGGGTGTAGTTGTTAAATATTTTAATAGCTTTGGTGGAATTTTTGCGAATTTTATTCATTTCTGGTGGAATTTAAAAAAAATTAAGTGTTTTCGGTAAAATTTTTATAAATTTAGTAAGTTTTTTGGTGGAATTTTAAAAAAATTCAGTATATTTTTGGTAGAATTATCAAAAATTTTGATAACATTGGTGGAATTTTTGCGAATTTTATTCATTTCTGGTGGAATAAAAAAAAAACAGTGTTTTTGGTAAAATTCTTAAGAATTTAGTAAGTTATTGGTGGAATTTTTGCAAATTGTATTAATTTTTGGTGGAATTTAAAAAAAAATCAGTGTTTTTGGTAAAATTCTTATAAATTTAGTAAGTTTTTGGTGGAATTTTTAAAAAATTCGGTATGTTTTTGGTGGAATTATCAAAAATTTTGATAACATTGGTGGAATTTTTGCGAATTTTATTCATTTTTGATAGAATTTTTACGAATTTAGTAAGTTTTTAGTGAAATGTTTCCAATTTTATTAATTTTTGATGGAATTTTTATAAAATTCAGTATGTTTTTGATGGAATTGTTAAAAAAGTTGATAATTTTGGTGGAATTTTTATTAACTTTAATCATTTTTGGTGGAATTGTTAAAAATATTGGTAATTTTAGTAGAATTTTTATGAATTTGGTAAGTATTTGGTGGTATTTTTTAAAAATCAGTAAGTTTTTGGTGGAATTATTCAACATTTTTGTAGCTTTGGTGGAAACTTGAAAAATTTAGTACGTTTTTGGTGGAATTGTTAAAAATGTTGGTAACTTTGGTGGAATTTTTACGAATATAGTAAGTTTTTCAAGGTTTTCGTTAATTTTTAATGAAATTGTTTGTAATTTGGTTGATTTTTGGTGGAATTTTAAAAGAATTTGGACATTTTGGTAGAATTGTTAAAAACGTTGACAATTTCGGTGTAATTTTTAGGATTTTTGTAAGTTTTTGGTGGAATAAAAAAATTCAGTAAGTTTTGGGTGTAGTTGTTAAATATTTTAATAGCTTTGGTGGAATTTCTGCGAATTTTATTCATTTCTGGTGGAATTTTAAAAAAACTCAGTGTTTTTGGTAAAATTCTTATGAATTTAGTAAGTTTTTGGTGGAATTATCAAAAATTTTGATAACGTTGGTGGAATTTTTGCGAATTTTATTCATTTCTGGTGGAATAAAAAAAATCAGTGTTTTTGGTAAAATTCTTATGAATTTAGTAAGTTTTTGGTGGAACTTTTCAAATTGTATTAATTTTTGGTGGAATTTTTAAAAAATTCAGTATGTTTTTGGTGGAATTATCAAAAATTTTGATAACACTGGTGGAATTTTTGCGAATTTTATTCATTTCTGATGGAATGTTTAAAAAATTCAGGGTTTTTTTTTTATGGAATTTTTACGAATTTAGTAAGTTTTTAGTGAAATGTTTCCAATTTTATTAATTTTTGGTGGAATTTTTATAAAATTCAGTATGTTTTTGATGGAATTGTTAAAAAGTTGATAACTTTGGTGGAATTTTTATTAACTTTAATCATTTTTGGTGGAATTGTTAAAAATATTGGTAATTTTAGTAGAATTTTTGTGAATTTGGTAAGTTTTTGGTGGTATTGTTTAAAAATCAGTAAGTTTTTGGTGGAATTATTCAACATTTTTGTAGCTTTGGTGGAAAATTGAAAAGCTTAGTACGTTTTTGGTGGAATTGTTAAAAATGTTGGTAACTTTGGTGGAATTTTTACGAATATAGTAAGTTTTTCGTGGAATTTTTACCGATTTTATTAATTTTGAGTGGAATTTTTAAAAAATTCACTAAGTTTTTAGTAGAATTGTCTCCAAATTTAATAATTTTTGGTGAAATTATATTCAATTTAACTAACTTTTGTGGAATTTTTATTGTTACTTTTTTATTTTTGTGAAATTTTTAAGAATCTAATCAATTCTTGACGAAAATAATCTTAATTATAGCATATTTTTTAAAAATTCAGTTTTTGGTGGAGTTGTTAAAAATTTTGAAAGCTTTGGTGGAATTTTTACAAATTTCATAAGTTTTTGGTGGAATTACTAAAAATTTTAGTAGCTTTGGTGGAATTTTTACAAATTTACTTAAATTTTTGGTGATATTTTCAAGAATTTAATTAGTTTTTAGTGAAATTTATTCGAATTTTTGCTCTGCATAAATTAAATATTTGATAATTCTGTACCTTAGAGCTAAAGGGGCTTAAGTCCAAAATGACATAATTGTGAAATAACGAAAAATATACTATTTTTAATTTGAAATAATAATTTTCATATTCTCAGCTCACAAACAATTTACCTCATAACCGCGGAAATGTTGTTATTTAATACTAATAGTCTGCCTCTGTTCATTAACAAAACATTTTTGTGAAAACTTTTTATTTTTACGAATTTGTTGGACTTACTACATTTTGACTTCAAAAAATTATTTCTGAATGACCGTATGGACTTACAACAAAATAATAATTTGGGACAATAATAACATGTATGGACTTATTACAACAAAGAATAAATGTTAAAATATATTAACTCATAAACTCATTCATCATCAGGGAAATCTGATGCTTTTTCAGTATGGGGTAAGTTTCTGAAATAATCCTGATATTCTTCGGGGATCCACATAAGGAGTGTTACAAGATTGTCGTACTTTGCTTTATTTATAGATTTTCTGAAAAATCTTAATTGGGTCAAACTTTTTGATATATTTAACGGTTTTCGAATATTTGGATACAAATAATGGAACAAATATTGTCATTAAATGACGTTTTATAAAAAAGAGTTCCATACACTTCTCGCCGAAGCTGAAGCCAAACAATGTTGGACAGCTTAAACTCTTGGCCATCATTGTTTTCTTTCTACCCCTTCCAGTTTTGACTTCATCCTACATCATGCACCATATATTTTTGTTACAAGGATCATGAATTGTATATTTTAGGGTCCACAATTTTCGAAGATAAAAGCTTTCCGAATTTGTCAAAAAAGGAGTAGGAAGACATTTTTGAAGATCAGCCACTACTACAAGTTGACGTTCATTACCTTCCAAAGCACATTTCTCATCTTCATTCTTCGTTTTATATCTACCATATACGTCATCTAAGTGTAAGTCTTGCTCTTCAGTAATGGCTTGTTTTTCTTCTGCGCTAAGGTCAGTTTTTAGTTTTACATTAAAATAATCACCCAAATCGTAAGTGTCGCTGTCTGGCAAATGAAAGGACAAATTAAACTGTTCATTAAAGATTTTTCTAAATAGCCATTCATTAGCTGGTTCTTCACCTTTCTTTGTTAATTCTTCATAATATAATGTATACATTTTTGAAATATTTAGTTCCTCTCCAAGATACTTCTTAGTACACCTTTCTCGGAAATAATGGCTTTCATAAGTAGGATAAGTCTCAATGTGTTTAACAATTCTTTCAACGTCATTGCAAATTTTATTAATAGGGACTTTTCTTCCTCTTTGATCTGGTACTGACATATTACGGGTAGATTTCTTTCGTAGAGCGTTATAAACAAATTTCTCGCTGACTGATAATGTGTTCATAAAAAACAGTTTGTAGACTCTGATCTTTTTGTTTTGAATATTAAAAGAATAAAAATTTTGTTGTGTACGGCTTTTTTGGACACAGCGTCTCGTGGTCTGCGTCGTTTAACTTCTTCACTAGAAACACAAGAAATTATGAACTATCTCTTGCACTCCCAAGAAAGGATTTTTTCCAAAAAACATTATGAATTTGTTGACGTTGGTTTTCAGGTGTTAACGAACTGCACTTGTATGTGCAGGTCAAGCGACATGGCTTTTTTTAATTTTTTATTTGATACAAGTTTGTTATTGCTAGATAAATATAATTCACTTCGCTGCCTTCTACATTTACGACTATTTGGCCCTAAAACGGTAAGGATTTACTGCTTTATAACCCAAAACATTTTTTTCGTAATCAATTTTTTTAGATAATGTTATAAAAAATGAAATGTTGTGTTTGACGAGATACTTATTTTAAGCATACCTCATTTTCATAAAATTTGGACTTACGTCCCTTTAGCTCTCAGGTACAGAATTATTAGCATAGAAAAAGAAAGATATAGAAGGTGAACTCCCACTAGATTTTTGAAATGCGTCAGATTTAGTACGTAAACCGAGAACTCACAGCGCTGATGTGCAACTATTCAAAAAAACCGCGAAATTTGAAATAAAATATTTTTTTATTTAATTTTATGTCTTTATTCGTACTACAATAAGAGAGCCATAAGTGACTCACTTATTGTGTACGAAAAATAAGTAGCAATGATAAAAGAAAAAACATTTTTTAAAATAGATTAATCTTTTTTATTTTCATTTATGAAGCTAGTACAAGAATGCGTAATTTATTAAACAAAACAAATATACCTAATATCCACTTAGCCCAAATCCACTTATTAAATCTGTCCGGATCCTTACTGCAATTCGGGAATCGATAGCGGGAAGACTCCTTATCATTACAAATAGAAACCGTACACGCTATATATATTTGAAAAGGAAACATAATGTAACGAAAGATTGTAAAAATGTTAAAGTTAATCAACACTTACCGGTAATAGAAGTAAAAAAAAATAGTACGGAACACAATTGTAGTCACTGTAAACGTTATGTTTCACGTTTAAGCTCGAAATGATCAAAAATCAATCATAATAACTCCGAATGCTCTTACATGAAGTTAAAATATGTTTTGAACGTGTTGTCATGGAAACGTTGTTGTATTTTCGTATTTGTTTAAAATGAATATCCCTAGATTTATAAATCTAGGGACTTCACTAAAAAATTATACATCAGCGCTAAAGGTGTGTCGGTTTACGTACTAAAAATCAATTTCAAATATTTTACATAGAGTTCGCCCACCCTGATTATTAGTAAACCGATCGTTTTGACATTTCATGTGGCATTAGCGTGGTTAGAATAATAAATAACGTTTATGAAAATTGAACCAACTGTTTTATCGGACCAAATCGAAAATGACGGAAAACGGGGACTTCGTTTAGGGCTTAAATCGGCCGTTTCGGGTCCAAAGGAGCCCCGATTCGCATATAACGTTGCGTTATAAAGCCGTTCAGAAGATTAGCCGGAAGCAGAGTCGCGGAGCCGGTGGCTTTTTGGACAAAAAGTGCGTTCGAAAATTAACGAAAATGACAGGCGGACGATCGAGAACTTTAATTTCAATTAGGGCTACCGCAACGTGGTTCGATTTTCAGGGCTGTTTTTCCAAAATCGGTCACGGACCCCCCAATATCGTCGGGGAGGTGAAGATAATGGTCGGCAGAATGACGTAAAACTATTGAATCGTCCGGAAAGCGATTTCCAAAAATACTATTAAAAAAAGAACTAGGCGCCTGCGGCGCCCTCTTTTAAAGAGGTGTTGCTTGCTTACTACTTTAATATATTATATATTATAATCTTTTATTATTCATAAATACATCATTTGATATTATTTCAAAATATAACTTTGAATAAGAATAAATCCTAATAAATTATCTCTCTAATGATTAAATTTATACGAATATAAACCAAAATTTATCGATACCATTCGTACTAAACAAACAATAATTTATATTTTATAGCCCGGTTTATCATATAATTTACAAATTTGCTGGCAATTAAACGCAGACGAAACCCGTCTCGATAAATACCTATTTAAAATAAAATCCAAACGAAAATCGTTACTAATTGTAAGCTTAAAATTAAACGACGCGATTAGGATAAAATTTTCAGGCAGGTGGCGGTTTTGAAAATATTCGACTTTAAAACCATTATCCCTCGATCGAAGTATGATTTAGAGCCGGCTCCAAAGCCAAGTCCATCAGTCATCGGAAGCGAAAGCTCTCTCGCCGTGGATCGCTAATCTGGATGCATTATTCACGTGTAAGCTCAATACCGGTGACGTTTATGCGGTGTTATTTTAGTTAATAATTGACAGCGCGATACCGCATGTTAAGCACGGATTTTTTATAGGGTTTTATCCTATGGTTAGACTTCCCTTTTTGATTTATTACACGCAAACCATATTTAAGAGAAGCAATAAATTTTCCATTGAATTTGATTTAAACAAAGCTTTTCATATAAAATAGTAATAAAGCGAATTATATCTAATTAATGAAACGTTAAGTTCTCAAACGGTCTTTTTTAAATATTAAAATTACCTTTATTAAAATTACCATTATTAAAAAACCTTTATTAACAACCGTCAGATACATACATTTAATTTATTTTATAATTTATGTAATAATATATTATGTTTAATTTGTATGCTATCGGCGATTTATTTCACCAATCATTTTATGTTACAGTTCAATCGTCAATATAAATTAAAATTATTATGCATATTTAAATTTCTAAATTAACTTAAACAAAGTTAAAATTTACACGTTAATTAACGTTTCTAACTTAGTTACCGGTTATAATCTTGGCTGCTACTAAAACACAAATTCTACCTTCACTTATCGGCGAAGCTTAGTTTGGCGAAGACCTAAAATAAACTAAGAACTCTCGAAAGTAAAGTAGGGCGCGTTTTAAACTATCGGCAAGTACTAAGTCATATTAAAATTTCAAAAGATCGTTTGCTAATCTGGTACCTGCAGACAATAGCGTCGGACCGGGGGCGAAACTTCCCTTTGCCCAAGATAAATAGAGATAATATTAACGATTAAATAAATTACGCTCGCAGCAGCGCCCCGGAACGGTATGCAAATTTATCCAGACGAAACTAGACTGGATTTAACTGCGGCATGTAATTAAACCGACGCTAATTGCACCCGGGGCTGTTAGATATTCAATCTGGAAGACAGCTTTCGGCCTTTAGACGTTAAAGACTAACCATCTATTCTATTCGAATACTCGTACAATGAATGGTTTATTATCGGATTTAATATATGGGTTTCTATGTGAAAAAGTCTTCTGTTACATCTCGTCTAATTAGTCTTTCTACAAAATTTTATTTTAATGGGTTTATATTGATTTGACTAAATGTTTTAGTTTAAATTTTTAGTTACTTTATTTTTATTAGATGAACATCAAGTTTTGGAAGCTTAATTCGATAGAAATTTTATGGTATTAAATTTGGAAAAAATCATCCTTTGCTTTCAAAATTTTTTTAATTTTTTTGGTAACAATTAGAACAAATGTGATAATTTCAGTAAAAAGTAGACATTTTAATTAATCATTTTCTAAAATGGTTTTACATAATTTTTATAAATGGATTTTATACGATTTTTTAAAATGAGTTAAAAATGTGTGCGGTTATGTTAGGTTTGATTAAAATTTTTTGGTGTTTGTATTTTTTTAAATTTCACTAATAACAACTAAAGTAGAACCTCGTTAATCCAACTTTAGTTAATTTTTCAACCCGGTTAATCCAACCGTCCTTTTCTGAGGTTAAGTTCGGCTAAAACACATCTTATTTGAGATTTTTTTAGAATTTAGTAACAATAATTAGAATAAATCTGATGAATGTACTAAAAAGTACACATTTTACTTTAAATATTTCTTAGATTTCTTTTCCATAATTCTTATAAATAAATTCAGTGCGATTTTATAAAGTTTTGTAAGGATTTGTTAGGTTTAATCAAAACCTTTCTTGCTTCAAAAATTATTTCAAACCTTTTTGTAATAACTAGAGCAAATTTGAACATTTAATTCAAAAATAGACATTTACTCAGCCTTAGCCCTTACATCTACAGCCTTGGCCAAAAGTATTAGGTACCCCACTTTTTTCATAAAATTTCGAAAAAAAATTTAACTTTCTGGAATTATTTCCTTAATAATACTATCATTAACACAATCATTTAAGCATAAAATCTAGTTAGTCCATCTTTTGATTTGATCACAGCAGTAATTCTGTCCGGCATAATGCGTACTAACTTTGCACACTCGTTCCTCGAAAACGAGTGCCATTCTTGCACCAAAGCATTTTTTAATGTTGTTTTTGAAATAATCTCTTTGATTCTGGGCTTTAAAATCCCCCAAACTCAATTGGATTGAAATCTGGAGACTGTGCAGGCCAATCCAACAATTCAATGTTGTTGTCAGTAAACCAACGCATCCTAATCCCTGACTTATGACAAAGAATGTCTTGTTGGAATATGACCCCCCTCTAGGTTGGTGTGAATGCTTGTTAGCGAAAGTAAAAGCGTAGTTTCAAGTACTTGTATGTACTTTTCACTGTTCATGCGAACATCGCAAACAAATATTTCGCCAACACCATCAGCAGCCTTAATCAGATTACGCTACCTCCCCCGTATTTAACAGTCGGTACGACGCATTCTGGATTGCATTCTTCTCCCACACGACGCCTCACAAACGTCACACCAGGTGTTCCAAATACCTAATAAAAAGCGAAAAAAAGGCATTTTTAAAACCATAACTTAAGATCATAAATTATTTCAATGAAATAAAAAAATAAATAATTGTAGTAAAAGTACTAAAATCAACCTTAAAGTTAGATTCCTCGGACCACACCATATTAGACCAACCTTTAAAATGTTGGTGCTGTAGAGCCCATTGTAAGCGTTTCTTTTTGTTGGCTTCTGAAAACCAAGGCTTTTTCCTGGCTTTGCATCCTTTCTTGTCTGCTTCCCCGAGTCTTCTTCTGACTGTTCGCGCACTTACTCGCTTTCCAGTTTCTTCGGAAAAGGCAGCAAGTTCAGAGGAAGTTTTTTCTGATATCTTAATAATTTGCGAATCAATTTTCTGTCCTCGCGTTTAGTAGTTGCGCGTTTTTTTGCCTGTTCGTGGTTTGATCTGATGAGTACCAGTTTGAGAAAACCGTTTGATGGCAGACTGATCAGCGCAACGCGAGCATTTCACCAACTTGACGATTTCTTTTTGGCTGCGCCCTTGTTGGTGTAAAAGTTGGATTTTTATACGATTTTTCCAAAGTAATTTCACTTTTTTTCGGCATTTTATAATAAATTGGTTGTCAATTTTGTCGTCAAACAGAAATAACAGCTTTTTTATTCGATAAAGTCCCGAACACAAATAGTTAAATATCAATTGATTAAACTATTTAACATGAAAACTTTTGTTTTCGCTCACCAAGACTTTCATAACCTCAAAAATATGCCGCTTACTGTTCTAATACTTTTGGCCACGGCTATATGTCACATAGGAAACCCTAAAGCTAACATAAATATGAAATATTTATTAAAAAATACAATCTACTATTGATATTTTCAGTAGTTGTAATAGATTTAAGTATCTCCAGCATCAAATTTACAAGTAAGTTATAAAACCATTACCCTAATTGCTACAATCTTATCATCTAGGCAAGTCATTAATCAACGCCACTTCGTGCCGAGATTCGGGCGACCGCACTTCATGTTTACGGCCGCGTAACAACCGAACCTAACATCGGTTCTTCCTTATTACAATCGCGATCGAAACAAGCAACCGTCCCTCTAGAAATTCGGGTCCAAAACTGTTGATTAATGAGCCCGATATAGCACGTCGCCGGGGAAACCCACGTGAAACTAGACCGGCTAGAAGCCGGCCATCCTGCACCTAATTAGATTGGCCATCTTCCCGGGTTAAAGACGCAGTTTGGAAACGGGTCCGTTACTCGAAATCCGGGAAATTGATTAGCTAGTTGGGAGAACGTCCTTGGAAAAGGTGATGGGAAAACTCAGGTAGAATCACGTTCTATTTTTTTTCTTTCACTTTGGAAGGTTCGAACGTGACTAAGTCTTTATGAGATGTTTTTTCAACAAATCTAACAAATAATATAACAAAAAATCTATCAAAGTTTGTACACAAACATAGAAAAACTTTCTTCTTTTTTTATAGGTGGTTGATTAGAAGATTTATTGGAAATCTTATTGAAAAATCGTCTTATTTGGTAAGTACTTTTTATTTTTAAAAAAATATAAATTTTGAAGTGGTTAAAAACTGGACAACTTTACATTTAAGAGGACCGTTAAGCTTAGTACGATCTAAATTAAATTTAAAATTTAAATCGGATCTAGTTAACGCTTAAGGCCTTCCAGAAATCCCATCCTGTATTTGCATGCACTGGAAAGCCGGTTACTTAGTAAATATAAACTCACGTACTATAAATATCTAACTAAAGCCAACATCGTGTTAATAATTTCTTTCCATTCGGGCAAGAAATACCAGAAACTAATTAAAATTATATATTTTCTTTTGTACCACTTCCTGTATCTCGGTGAATGTGATGTAATAAAATATTAACAGTAAAATTATATTTAAATCTGTAATCAACACCGTTATTTAATTATAAAAACAGATTTCCCACACGTAACCTAAATACAAAGTAAATAATTTTTTTTAAAAAGTATCAAAACCTTCAACTTGTTATAGTGTTATTTCGTAATTTTCTATACATGACGGTTGTGTATAACATCTGTGTTAAAAACCTACACTGTGTTATAAACTTTCAATCTTTCTAATCGATGGACGTTGTTTATGTGGGTTTGACCTAATTAAGAAAACTTGGTTGGCATTAAAATAACACACCTTGTATAAAATAAATAACTTGACAATCAAGTGTGATTACTTAAGAAGTCGAACAAGTCCAAATCAGGAATGTTCAATTATTCCGATGCAATATTCACTCGACGCCAGTCGGAGTTTATCTTGTTTCGAATCCCAAAGGATTTCCGAAGCTTTACGTGCAACATGAGACGAGGTGCCACGCGAGAATCGCCTCTCGACTCCTTGCAACGGTGTTTAATGTTTTAAACATTTAACTGGGCAACGTGTACTCACCTTCATCGATTGAAGTCGGTGAATCTGTGCCAAGTGAACGAATGTGTAAGCGAAAGATCAGGAAGTGGATGAAATTTATTTAAGGGAGGATTTATATAAATTTGACTTTGCATTTTATTAAAATTTTATGTAAGTATCTTAAAGTCGTTTATAATTTACCAGTCTACAACTTTTATTTGAAAAAAAATTTTATTCAACTTTAGTTTTTAAATAATTTTTAGTCAAAGTTGAAAAATTAAAAATTTGACGAAAATTTAAATTTTAAATTATAACTCGATTAATATCAAAATTTTGAAGAAAATATTTATAACTAAAAATGTTTATAATTTAATAGTCTATAACTTTTATTTGAAAAAAAATTTTATACCAACTTTAGTTTTTAAATTATTTTTGGTCAAAGTTGAAAAATTAAGAATTTGACGAAAATTTAAATTTTAAATTATAACTCGATTAATATCAAAAATTTTAAGAAAATGTTTATAATCAAAAATGTTTATAATTCAATAGTCTATAACTTTTATTTGAAAAAAATTTTAATATCAACTTTAGTTTTTAAGTTATTTTTGGTCAAAGTTGAAAAATTAAGAATTTGACGAAAATTTAAATTTTAAATTCTAACTGGATTTATATCAAAAATTTTAAGAAAATATTTATAACTAAAAATGTTTATAATTAAATTGTCTATAACTTTTATTTGAAAAAATTTTTATATCAACTTTAGTTTTTAAGTTATTTTTGGTCAAAGTTGAAAAATTAAGAATTTGACGAAAATTGAAATTTTAAATTCTAACTCGATTAATATCAAAAATTTTAAGAAAGTGTTTATAATCAAAAATGTTTACAATTTAAGAGTCTATAACTTTTATTTGAAAAAAATTTTTTTATCAACTTTAGTTTTTGAATTATTTTTGGTCAAAATTGAAAAATTAAAAATTTGATGAAAATTAAAATTTTAAATTCCAACTCGATTAATATCAAAAATTTTAAGAAAGTCTTCATAATCAAAAATGTTTACAATTTAATAGTCTATAACTTTTATTTGAAAAAGAAAATTATATCAACTTTAGTTTTTAAGTTATTTTTTGTCAAAGTTGAAAAATTAAGAATTTGAAGAAAATTTAAATTTTAAATTATAACTCGATTAATATCAAAAATTTTAAGGAAGTGTTTATAATCAAAAATGTTTACAATTTAATACTCTACAACTTCTATTTGAAAAAAATTTTTATATCAACTTTAGTTTTTAAGTTATTTTTGGTCAAAGTTGAAAAATTAAAGATTTGATAAAAATTTAAATTTTAAATTCTAACTCGATTAATATCAAAAATTTTAAGAAAATGTTTATAAATAAAAATATTTATAATTTAATGGTCTACAACTTTTATTTGAAAAAAATTTTTGTATCTAATTTGGTTTTTAAGTTATTTTTGGTCAAAGTTGAAAAATTAAGAATTTGACGAAAATAAAAATTTTAAATTCTAACTCGATTAATATTAAAAATTTTAAGAAAATATTTATAACTAAAAATGTTTATAATTTAACAATCTATAACTTTTATTTGAAAAAAAATTTTCTATCTAATTTAGTTTTTAAATTATTTTTGGTCAAAGTTGAAAAATTAAGAATTTTACGAAAATTGAAATTTTAAATTCTAACTCGATTAATATCAAAAAATTTAAGGAAATGTTTTTAATAAAAAATGTTTACAACTTAACAGTCTATAACTTTTATTTGGAAAAAATGTTTGTATCTAATTTGGTCTTCGAGTTATTTTTGGTTAAAATTGAAAAAAATGTGAATTTTAACAAAAATTGAAATTTTAAATCATAACTCGATTAATATCAAAAATTTTAAGAAAACATTTGTAACTAAAAATGTTTATAATTTAATAATCTATAACTTTTATTCGAAAAAAATTTTTATATCAGCTTTAGTTTTTAAGTTATTTTTGGTCAAACTTGAAAAATTAAGAATTTGACGAAAATTGAAATTTTAAATTCTAACTCGATTAATATCAAAACTTTTAAGAAAGTGTTTATAACAAAAATGTTTACAATTTAATAATCTATAACTTTTATTTGAAAAAAAAAATTGTATCTAATTTGGTTTTTAGGTTATTTTTGGTCAAAGTTGAAAAATTGAAAATTTAATACAAATCGACATTTCAACTTATAACTGAATTAGTATCAAAAATTTTAAGGAAATGTTTTAAGTAAAAATCTTTATAATTTAACAAGCTATAATTCTTATTTAAAACTATTCCTTCCATCTAATTTAGTTTTTGAGTTATTTTCGGTTAAATTATAATGTCACATTTTAGATTAAAACTGGCTGAATATCAAAAAAAAAAAAAATTTTAATTGTAACGAGAAGTGTTTGTAATTAACCAATCTACAGGTTTAGTTTGGAAATTTATTTTTCTATCTAGCTTACTTCTTGAGTTATTTGAGAATTATTAGATTTGAGAATTTTGAGATATTTTGGTCAATATTTAAACACTAATTTATTTTTCAATCACCGTGCAGAAGAAATAGTCGACTAGTGAGTAAGTTCACATCATTGCCATACGTTTTGCGCCCCTTTGTACTATAACCCAAAATGGATCTGCACCATGAAGAGAAAGATCAGAGTACTGGGCAATGTTACGGAGGATAGGGCTTACCCTTTCATCTTCATTTTCATCGTGCAAATCCATTTCGGGAAATAATACAGTGTGCATTCATGAAGAAAAGTTATTGGAAATTGTTAGTTCTTATTGTTAGAGACCTTTCGATCAATATTTGGTATTGATCTATTTTTGAATCACACTGTAGAAGATATAGTTGGTCATTTGTAAGTAAATTCACGTCGTAGCCATACGTTTTGTGCCACTCTGTATAGTATGCATTAATTTATGAAGAAGAATTATTTGGAAATTGTAAGCTATTATTACTAGAAACCTTTCGATCAATATTTGACACTGATCTACTTTTGAATCACCCTGTAGAAGATATAGTTGGTCAATTGTGAGTAAGTTCACGTCGTAGCCATACGTTTTGCGCCAGTCTGTACAGTATGCATTAATTTATGAAGTAGAGAGGACGATCGTGGAGCAAAGGCGTTCACCAAAGGCCATTTACATCATATCAAGCGGTGTCACGTAGACGTCGCGGCGAGGAAATTTGCATTTACCGGAATAGTGCGAAGCAGCGACGCAGCAGCCAAGAACCGTCTACATGCTCCGGATGGCGACACGTATTTTCTACCCACAACGGCATATTTATTCTGAAACTGTCGTGGGCGAACGGAGCAGCACGTGCCTCTCCGTTCCATTCCCCCCTTTTCCCCATCTACTAGCCTCGTGAAGAGATATTTTTCGTTACCTTATGTGTATTTAATGAACATACTGTAACAGAAGTGAATAAAAGTAATAAATCCCGAAATTTTGCCCGAGTTTAAGAGGTGTTTACCACTCCACAAATTCCGATACATTCCCACAGCGGGTTAACTTTCCCGGTGATGTACATTGTTCGTACTTAGTTGATTTATTTATCGAATTCCGATTCCAAGGACCGACCACGACGATGTCGCTTTGGAGATTCCAAGTTTTCCGAGCAGGATTCACGTCCAGTTTTATTCAGAACTCGTTCGTACAGGCCGTACATTTCGGTTGAAAAAGTTACGATTCCGGTATTACGAAAACATCATTCTTTGTCAAGAATTATTATGGAAAAGTTCTTCCGGGTAAAATATTTTTCTTCCCCGGGGAGGAATTAAAAAGTAAGATAATGACAAACATGACGGGGATCCGCGGGGGTAATTTTGTTAGCTCGGGAAAGTTTGATGAAGAGATATTTTTAAAAGGGTAAGAGGGAAACTTTAATAGCCGCAAAAATTTTATAGTTTAGTAGTTTTTCCCGTACTTAAATGTTTTATAAAGATTAAAATGTTCATCTAGGTAAATTCATTTTTACGTAAATTCATTTCAAATTCACATAAAATTACATTTTATCGTCAAAAAGTGTGTCACAAAGCTAATAGATCACCCTGTATGTACAAACAAACTGTATCAAATGACATATATCCGAAATTTACCGTTGACGATCAGATTTGTTTATTTATCGAAGTGAAACATTTTACTAATTCGGATAGCAAATACGACCTTTAATTCCATGGGCCAATTCACTTATTTACAGTTTTATACGATAAAATGGATGTATGCACGTATAAACAAGGTTAAAAAGAATTTTTCAATGCATTTTTATTAATTAACTCAACTTAATTAAAGGTTACAGTTGAGAAAAATCAATTTTTAACTTTAACCAAAAATAATATAAAAACCAAAAACAAATAGAAAAAAAAATTCAAATGAAAATTGTAGACTGTTAAATTATAAACATTTTTAATTATAAATACTTTCTTAAAATTTGTAATATTAATCGAGTTATAATTTAAAATTTCAATTTTCGTCAAATTCTTAATTTTTCAATTTTGACCAAAAATAACTTAAAAACCAAATTAGATATAAAAAAAATTTTCAAATAAAAATTGTAGAATATTAAATTATAAACATTTTTGGTTATAAATATTTTTTTTTGAATTTTTCATATTAATCAAGTTATAAATGAAAATATCAATTTTTGTTGTTCCTATTATAAGTTTTCAATTTTTCAACTTTAACCAAAAGTAATTTAAAGCTCAAATTAGGCAGAAAAAAATTTTTCAAATAAGACTTGTAGAATATTAAATTATAAACATTTTTGGTTATAAATATTTTTTTTTGAATTTTTCATATTAATCAAGTTATAAATGAAAATATCAATTTCTGTTGTTCCTATTATAAGTTTTCAATTTTTCAACTTTAACCAAAAATAACTTAAAGCTCAAATTAGATAGAAAAAAATTTTTCAAATAAAAATTATAGAATATTAAATTATAAACATTTTCGGTTATAAATATTTTCTTTGAATTTTCCCTATTAATCAAGTTATAAATGAAAATATCAATTTTTGTTGTTCCTATTATAAGTTTTCAATTTTTCAACTTTAACCAAAAATAACTTAAAGCTCAAATTAGATAGAAAAAAATTTTTCAAATAAAAGTTGTAGAATATTAAATTATAAACGTTTTTGGTTATAAATTTTTTTTTTTGAATTTTTCATATTAATCAAATTATAAATGAAAATATCAATTTTGGTTGTTCCTATTATAAGTTTTCAATTTTTCAACTTTAACCAAAAATAAGTTAAAGCTCAAATTAGATAGAAAAAAATTTTTCAAATAAAAATTGTAGAATATTAAATTGTAAGCATTTTTGGTTATAAACATTTTCCTCAAATTTTTAATAATAATCCAATTACAACTGAAAATGTTAATTTTTGCTAAATTTTCATTTTTTTAATTTTAACCAAAAATAACTTAAAAACTAAAACTGATTTAAAATTCTTTTTGTATTTTGTTAACATTTTTATATATTTTAAACGTAAAATCACCTACAAAAAAAAACACGAATACAAAAATTTACCTTTTTTTAATTTAATCATTTTAATTAAATTGGTAACGAGTTGAGAGGTATTTATGAAAAAGTAATGAACTTTAGTATTTTACGTTCATATTGGAAAGACTGAAACGGCAAAACGTTTCTTATGACGATAAAGAAAGAGAAGAAACGAGATTTGGTTGACTTCGCGATACCATCACTGATATTTTATTACGCTTAATCCAACGTTATATGGTCTCAGAACTGAGCGAGAAAATAATCCTCAATCGTAAAACAAGGGTTTTATTAATATCGACGTTACAAACTTATTGGTGAGATATTAAATCGAAATTTTATGTTTTTTAAGTAGTCATCTCATTATACATATTTATATTAATTTTTAATAAATCTAAAACGACAAAAGTTTTTACAAGAGTCATAAATGTAGATAAACTTAAACGTAAGTTACAAACTTTCGAAGTAATAAACCTCCTATAAAAGGGATCTTCATATTCGTAACGACAGACATCCCGTAGGGTAGAATATGTAATTGTCACGTTAAATGCCGAGGCTTTAATGTTAAATTATCTCTCGTCTATATGCAGATGTGGTAACAAAGTTTTAGGTATCGTCATAAAAGAAAACATTTTAGAGTTTTTGTTTAGTTGTTAGAATAAATTTGAAAAAAGGCCTAAAGTTGATTAAGACTGAAAAAGGTTAATGCGTTGTAAAAGCTTCTCCTTGAAAAGAATTCTTTCAGGATGGGAAGGAGAGATTCTCTCAAACAAAGTAGTGTAATACGGCACAAAGAAACTCCTGTACGCTTCTGTTTATCTCGCGGGGCCGCAGTTTTCTCAAATACACCACCGATCTACAGCGTACGGTATCAAATTCCTTATATCGAACCGGAAGGAGGAAGGGAAAATGTTTTCCAAGTAGATGAGTGTACTGAATCCTTTAGGGAGTTGTTTTAGACTTGAAAAGTTTTTATAGCTTTTTCAAAAAACGAGTTGTGTAAAATAATAGAAGTAAAAGCAATATCTTTAAACATTTTCAACCCTAAACATTTTTTTTAGTTGTTGAAATTAACCAAATTACAATTTAAAATGTCGATTTTCTTCAAAATTCACATTTTTCAACTTTAATCAAAAATAACACAAAAACTAAATTCGAGAGAAAAATATTTTTCAAATAAAAGTTGTGGCATATTAAATTATAAGTATTTTTGATTATAAACATTTTCTTAAAATTTTTGATATTAATCGAGTTATAATTAAAAATTTCAAGTTTTGTTAAAATTCACATTTTTCAACTTTAACCAAAAATAACTCAAAAACTAAATTAGATATAAAATTTTTTTTAAATAAAAGTTGTAGACAGTTAAATTACAAACATGTTTTATTATAAACATTTTCTTAAAATGTTCGATGTTAATCGAGTTGTAATTTAAAATTTCAAGTTTTGTTAAAAATCACATTTTTCAACTTTAACCAAAAATAACTCGAAAACTAAATTAGATATAAAAATTTTTTTTTAATAAAAGTTGTAGACAGTTAGATTATAAACATGTTTTATTATAAACATGTTCTTAAAATGTTCGATGTTAATCGAGTTATAAATTAAAATTTCAAGTTTTGTTAAAATTCACATTTTTCAACTTTAACCAAAAATAACTCAAAAACTAAATTAGATATAAATTTTTTTTTTAAATAAAAGTTGTAGACAGTTAAATTATAAACATGTTTTATTATAAACACTTTCTTAAAATGTTCGATTTTAATCGAGTTATAATTTAAAATTTCAAGTTTTGTTAAAATTCACATTTTTCAATTTTAACCAAAAATAACTCAAAAACCAAATTAGATATAATTTTTTTTTTAAATAAAAGTTGTAGACAGTTAAATTATAAACATGTTTTATTATAAACATTTTCTTAAAATGTTCGATGTTAATCGAGTTATAATTTAAAATTTCAAGTTTTGTTAAAAATCACATTTTTCAACTTTAACCAAAAATAACTCAAAAACTAAATTAGATATAAAATTTTTTTTTAAATAAAAGTTGTAGACAGTTAAATTATAAACATGTTTTATTATAAACATTTTCTTAAAATGTTCGATTTTAATCGAGTTATAATTTAAAATTTCAAGTTTTGTAAAAATTCATAATTTTTCAACTTTAGTCAAAAATAACTCAAAAACTAAATTAGATATAAAATTTTTTTTTAAATAAAAGTTGTAGACAGTTAAATTATAAACATGTTTTATTATAAACATTTTCTTAAAATGTTCGATTTTAATCGAGTTATAATTTAAAATTTCAAGTTTTGTAAAAATTCATAATTTTTCAACTTTAGTCAAAAATAACTCAACAACCAAATTAGATATAATTTTTTTTTTAAATAAAAGTTGTAAACAGTTAAATTATAAACATGTTTTATTATAAACATTTTCTTAAAATGTTCGATGTTAATCGAGTTATAATTTAAAATTTCAAGTTTTGTAAAAATTCATAATTTTTCAACTTTAGTCAAAAATAACTCAAAAACCAAATTAGATATAAAAATTTTTTTTAAATAAAAGTTGTAGACAGTTAAATTATAAACATGTTTTATTATAAACATTTTCTTAAAATGTTCGATGTTAATCGAGTTATAATTTAACATTTCAAGTTTTGTTAAAAATCACATTTTTCAACTTTAACCAAAAATAACTCAAAAACTAAATTCGATAGAAAAATATTTTTGAAATAAAAGTTGTAGCCTATTAAATTGTAAACATTTTCTGTTATAAATATTTTCTTTAAATTTTTAATATTAATCAAGTTACAATTCAAAATTTAAATTTTTGTCAAAATTCACATTTTTCAACTTTAACCAAAAATAACTCAAAAACTAAATTAGATAGAAAAAAATTTTTGAAATAAAAATTGTAGCCTATTAAATTGTAAACATTTTCTATTATAAATATTTTCTTTAAATTTTTAATATTAATCGAGTTATAATTCAAAATTTCAAGTTTTGTTAAAATTCACATTTTTCAACTTTAACCAAAAATAACTCAAAAACTAAATTAGATAGAAAAATATTTTTGAAATAAAAGTTGTAGCTTATTAAATTATAAACACTTTTTGTTCTAAATATTTTTTTAGTTTTTAATATTAATCGAATTATAATTTAATATTTAAGGTTATGTTAAAATTCACATTTTTCAACTTTAACCAAAACTAACTCAAAAACTAAATTAGATAGAAAAAAATTTTTGAAATAAAAGTTGTAGCCTATTAAATTATAAACATTTTCTATTATAAATATTTTCTTTAAATTTTTAATATTAATCGAGTTATAATTCAAAATTTAAATTTTTGTTAAAATTCACTTTTTTCAACTTTAACCAAAAATAACTCAAAAACTAAATTAGATAGAAAAATATTTTTCAAATAAAAGTTGTAGGCTATTAAATTATAAACACTTTTTATTCTAAATATTTTTTTCAGTTTTTAATATTAATCGAATTATAGTTTAATATTTAAGGTTATGTTAAAATTCACATTTTTCAACTTTAACCAAAAATAACTCAAAAACTAGATTAGATAGAAAAATATTTTTCAAATAAAAGTTGTAACTTGTTAAATCGTAAACATTTTTGGTTATAAACATTTATTTGAAATTTTCGATATTAATCGAGTTATATTTTAAAACAATTTTCGACCCAAAATAAGGTATTAATCGAAATAAAGAAAAGTATTTATATTTGAGATATAAATAAATTAACAAAGGAGAAAGTTTTGTATCGTTCTTTTCTTTTCTAGATAATGATATTTTCCCCCGGAAAACGAGTTTGCTGAAACCCAACCAGCCGTTCAAAGTTCTTTTTTTCGTTCTTCTTTTGGATGCGGTCTTCGAAGCAGTGCCTCATGAAATTAAATTAAAAGGGCCGTCTCCCCTCAATTCGTTCTCACCGCGAAACACAACGAAACAAAAAAAAATCTTTGCCCTTAAGGTTTCGGTGTTTAAGAAAGAAATTATCTAACTAGCTCTTTTCCGGTCGTCTTTAACAAAGCTAATTGAAATTTACTTAGTTCGTGGTATCGTGACACAGTTAACCGAACATATTTAGAGTACAATAGCCGTATCCAAGCACAAATCCTCTAACGCATGTTACGTTAAATGCCCCCATGTGTTGTGTTACGTCACGGTAATACCTCATCCCGCTTTAGGTAACAGTCCCCCCAAGATTAGATAGCGTTGGGGATTTGTACTATAGTTATGTTCGTATCCGATGTGTTTATGATATATTTGTTTATAATACCCAGCTTTAAATCCATCGAAATACCATCCGGGATTATTATTAATTTATCATTTCTCGAGAAGAGATATTTTCTATTATTTTCTAGGCGATTTCAATTTAGCACAGACCGTTTGCTGTATTTACATAATTGATTGTATAATCATTATGCAGATGGAATTGTACTCTATATATAGAACATTTACATAAACCCAAACTTCATTAGCATGTCTATTGTTACCAAATCTGGAAATTAAACAGGTGATGTTTATAATGAGATTTTAATTTTTTCTGTGTTTATAATTGTATTATAAAATAAGAATTTGGAAATTTAATGAACTACTTTTTGTAAGAATCGAAAATTTTTAGAAAGAAGAGTGAAGGTTTTTAGTTGTGGTTGGTGAGTTCATATACAGGGTGCTTCAGAACAGGTTACAAACAGGTTATAAACAGGTTAGTTATTTACATGAACAGTATTTAATGCTAATCGGTTTAATCATCAATCAAACAATTATCAACAATCAGTGCAATTCTGAAACACACTGTATACATCTTACTACAAGATTTAAACTGTATTAAGACAAATCATTTTTCTCCATCTACGAAAATCGAAATAGTTATTTTCTTTTTCCCGAATTCAGTCTCACGTGAAATTGACATTTCGGAATGAAATGGCTTTTGAGACCCCAATGGGCCAATATAAGACGTAGCCGGTTAATTTTGAGAGGCGAAACTCCCACCGGTAATGAATTTCTTTTGGTTTATTTACGAGCGAATCCGTCGTTCTCGCGAATGGGTCGACAAGAACTGCGAAAACGATCCGCCACCACAATACGGTGCCATGTACACCATCCGAGAAACAACTCTCTCACCGCAGTTCCTTGAATTCCCCCGACATCAATTTCCACTCTCGCGACGTAATAAAATGCAAATGCACTTTTTGTCCGGCGAAAGCTCCTGCCGAACGACGGTAGATATCTTTTTTAAAGCTCCGGTGCATCTATTACCGTCAAAGCTCCACTCTATACCGAAGTGAGAACTTTTTTACGCCTATCATAAGACCATTTCATCGGTATCTACTCAAAGTACGTATCAAAAGAATTTTAAATATTCCTTTCACAAGAAGGAATTATATTTTAGATTTTTAATTGATTTTTTTTTCGTTTCGGTTTAAAGGAAATGTTTATTACACACTGATGTTTTTAAACCTTTCTAACTCTTCTCGAGAAATAAATTCCCTTTACGGTAAATTGTTCCGGACGAGTTGATGAAACTGGATTCGAAATGCTCTCTGCAGTAATCTCACTTACGTAATCTTTTCAGTTTCTAATTATTTCCGTTCATTATTTGCCTCGTGCAATTTGCTCTTTCGTCTGAAATTAATGTGATGTGAACTTTGAAGAATGTAATTTAAAAAAAAGTTTAAAAAAAAAGTTTTAAAAAAATGTTTAAAAAAAAATAATTCCACCAAAAACTTACTGATTTTTAAAAAATACCACCAAAAACTTACCAAATTCATAAAAATTCTACTAAAATTACCAATATTTTTAACAATTCCACCAAAAATGATTAAAGTTAATAAAAATTCCACCAAAGTCACCAACTTTTTTAACAATTCCATCAAAAACATCACTGAATTTTATAAAAATTCCACCAAAAAATTAATAAAATTGGAAAAATTTCACTAAAAACTTACTAAATTCGTAAAAATTCCATTAAAAAACACTGAATTTTTAAAAAATTCCATCAAAAATGAATAAAATTCGCAAAAATTCCACTAATGTTATCAAAATTTTTGATAATTCCACCAAAAACATACTGAATTTTATAAAAATTCCACCAAAAATTAATACAATTTGTAAAAATTCCACCAAAAACTTACTAAATTCATAAGAATTTTATCAAAAACACTGATTTTTTTTATTCCACCAGAAATTAATAAAATTCGCAAAAATTCCAGCAATGTTATCAAAATTTTTGATAATTCCACCAAAAACAAACTGAATTTTTTAAAAATTTCACCAAAAATTAATACAATTTGTAAAAATTCCACCAAAAATTTATTAAATTCATAAGAATTTTACCAAAAACACTGAATTTTTTTAAAATTCCACCAGAAATGAATAAAATTCGCAAAAGTTCCACCAAAGCTATTAAAATATTTAACAACTACACCCAAAACTTACTGAATTTTTTTTTATTCTTCCAAAAACTTAGAAAAATCCTAAAAATTACACCGAAATTGTCAAAGTTTTTAAAAATTCCACCAAGAACTTACCAAGTCATCAAAATTTTTGATAATTCCACCAAAAACATACTGAATTTTTTAAAAATTTCACCAAAAATTAATACAATTTGTAAGAATTCCACCAAAAACTTACTAAATTCATAAGAATTTTATCAAAAACACTGATTTTTTTTATTCCACCAGAAATTAATAAAATTCGCAAAAATTCCAGCAATGTT
The DNA here is from genome assembly GCA_036711955.1 of Digitonthophagus gazella. Classification (NCBI taxonomy): domain Eukaryota; kingdom Metazoa; phylum Arthropoda; class Insecta; order Coleoptera; family Scarabaeidae; genus Digitonthophagus; species Digitonthophagus gazella. The sequence goes on from JASCIT010000003.1 coordinate 3,040,375, forward strand.
ATCAAAATTTTTGATAATTCCACCAAAAACAAACTGAATTTTTTAAAAATTTCACCAAAAATTAATACAATTTTTAAAAATTCCACCAAAAATGTACTAAATTCATAAGAATTTTACTAAAAACACTGAATTTTTTTAAAATTCCACCAGATATGAATAAAATTCGCAAAAGTTCCATCAAAGCTATTAAAATATTTAACAACTACACCCAAAACTTACTGAATTTTTTTTTATTCTACCAAAAACTTAGAAAAATCCTAAAAATTACACCGAAATTGTCAAAGTTTTTAAAAATTCCACCAAGAACTTACCAAGTCATCAATATTTTTAACAATTCTACCAAAATGTTCAAATTGTTTTAAAATTCTACCAAAAATCAATCAAATTAGAAACAATTTCACTAAAAATTAACTAAAACTTTGAAAATTCCATCAAAAACTTAGTAAATTCATAAAAATTTCACCAAAGTTACTAAAATTTTTAATAATTCTACCAAAAATAATGAATTTTTTAAAAATTCCAGCGAAAACTTACAAAATTTGTAAAAATTCCATCAAAAATTTACCAATTTTTTTTTTTTAATCCCATCAAAAATTTATTAAATTCGTAAAGCTTCCACCAAAGTTACCAAAATGTTGATCAATTCCACCAAAAACAATAAATTTTTTTAGAAAAATACTAAAAATAAAACTGTACTAGTTTAAAAAAAAGTTTTAAATAAAGGTTTAAAAAAACTAAAAAGTTAGAACAAAATTTTCAACTTAATTATCATAAACGAGGACTATTCTTTATATAAAATAAAAGATAGATCAAAACTTTTCTTTACTCCCAGTTTATCTCTTTATTCTCCGTTAAAACAAAACATAATTTATAAGCAGGAATTCCCGTGATTAATGCCCAAGTAATGAACCTAATTAATTCCTAATTAAAGCGCGGTCTGGTTTGCGGTCGATTCGTGGTATTAAGTGGGGAGGTTTTGCAGGTTTAAAATCAGATTTTAACAAAGTTTCTTCACCAAAATCTTTTTACCTTTAAATACTTTTTAAATAATTTATCATATTAAAAAAAATTGTATTTTAAAGGAGAGTTTTGTAAAGAAGAAGATTGTAAAATTTTGTAAAGAAGAAGTATTGTAAAAATATTGGGAAGTATTCGTGGAAATTTAAGTCCCATTGAATGGAAATATGCCTGGGAATGGTAGGTAGGAGCTTTGTTTGGTATTCCAAAGCAGGAGAACAATTTGGAGGCATCGTCAATTTATCGCACGTTTTCGGACAGGCACCGGTCCCGGCAATTTTTCAGCCGCATAGAAACACCGAAACAATACATTATCAAAATTGGAAAGCGAAACGTTATAAATTTTGCGCACGTGTTCGGTAATTCCGTGCGTAAATCAAATTTATAACTCTACCGAAAATCTCGGACCTTGGAAAATGGAAGTTTTCAAAGTATACAAATATCTTCCTATTTATTCATGGATGTAAAAATAACGTTTTATTAAAAAAAATATTATTCATAGTTGTAACTGAAAATCCTTGACAATTAACTAACTTAAACTTGGTTGACTGTTAAAAATTTTTACAAACTTTAAAATTTTTTTAAATTTTTTTAGTAACAACTACAACAAATTTGACTTTTTTATATCAAAATAGAATATTTTACGTTTAATTTAAAATAAAAACCATTTCTTAATCTCTAAAAGTAATCTCTGTATGATTTTCTAAAATCGATGAAATTTTTAAAAAGTTAGGTTAATTTGTAAAAATTTTTTTCCAACTTTAAAAAATTTTTCAATTTTTTTGGTAATAATTGTAACAAATTTGACTTTTTTTATATCAAAATAGAATCTTTTATGTTTAATTTAAAGTAAAAACCATTTTTTAATCTTAAAAAATAAGCTCTGTACGATTTTTTAAAGTTGATGAACTTTTTTTAAAAGTTAGGTTAGTTAGCTGTCAAAAATTTTTACCAACTTTAAGAATTTTTTAAATTTTTTTGGTAACAACTACAACAAATTTGACTTTTTTATATAAAAATAGAATCTTTTATGTTTAATTTAAAGTAAAAACCATTTCTTAATCTTTAAAAATAAGCTCTGTACGATTTTTTAAAGTTGATGAACTTTTTGTAAAAGTTAGGTTAGCTGTCAAAATTTTTATCAACTTTAGGAATTTTTTTAATTTTTTTGGTAACAATTGTAACAAATTTGACTTTCTTAGACCAAAATGCAGTATTTTATGTTTATCGTTAGTAAAAAATTATATTTTAATTCTTACAAATAAGTCAGTAAAGGGAACTTTTTGAAATAGGGCAAAAAATTTATATAGGGTTCGATTAAAATTCTTGTTCTCTTTTTTAGTAATATAAAAGTAATAATAATAACTTTTATAACAAAAACCAGATTATTTTTTCAATAACTCTATCAAACATTTCTGATTTTAGAAAATGAAAGTTTTCAAAATATACGTAGTTATTAAAAGCATTACTCTTTGTGATAAATTAAGTGTGTAATTGTTTTTTTATTGTTGTTTTTATTACCTTATTTTTCTTGTTGACTAAAATCCATATAAATTACAAAGTACATTTTTTTATTTAGTATACACCGTTTTAAAAGGTTAAAAAGCAATGGCAAAAGTTCTTGTAAAAATTTTTTTAAGTTTAATTTCGGGTAAATACCTACTTATTTTATTTATTTTTTTTTTTTTGACATATCTGTTTTAAAATACATTTTTTTTTTTAGTTCTCTATGTAACCAAAGTGTATACTTTGCCACACATTTGTGGTGAAAATGAACATTACAGCTATTCCAAGTCTGCATGTGATAGATATTGTCACATGCATCCAATGGCAACATGCACGTTGAATCTTGTAATGGGTTGTGATTGTATTGATGGTTATGTTAGAGATAATTTTTCGAAAAAATGTATCCCTAAAAGTGCTTGTCCGCCAATGAAACCAACTGCTTAAATTTATTGTTTAAATTTAGCATTTCTGATTTTAAATACTAATAAAAAATATTACATATAATAAATATTATATATAATAAAGTTTGGGAACATAGCTTATTTTTAATATCCATGACAATTAAAGACTTACATCTTCTCTTCTGAGGGAAAAATTAAAAGTTGAAAATTCATTTTTGGTAAAAAATGAATTAAGTTTCAAAAAGATTAAGTTTCAATCTAAATCTTCATAAAATTTTAAGTCTTTACAATAATTAGTTTTTTAGATATGAATTTTCAAAAATTAACAAATTTTAATAAACATGTTAATTAAGTTTGGTTTGAATTTCATTTGTGTAGAAAAAACTAAAAGTCGTAGAAAATTCATCTTTGGTAAAAATAAAGACTAAGTTTTGATCTAAATTCGAATAAAATTTTAAGTCTTAAGAACAATTTGTTTCTTTGATATGAATTTTTAAAAACTCCCAATTTGGTATTTACAATTTTTATAATTTTATTGGGTGCCATGAAATACATTTACAATGCACGTTTTTAATGGGATATTTTTAACACATAAAGTTTTATGTCTTATTATTTTCTTTTTTTATTCTTGAGATAACAAAAATTATTATTCATTATTACTTTTGATAAAATTTAACTTAATTTAATTTAAGTTGGAATTTTAAAAAATGCTAAATGTATTAGTAATAGTTACTTTAAGTTTGATTTCAGGTAAATATTCTCAACCTCCTTTATTTTTTAAAATATTTACGTATTATTTTTTTTTTTAGTTATTCTTATAACCAAAATATCAGCTTTTCCAAGATGTGGTGAACATGAAATTTATAGTTTTTGTATGTCAAAGTGTCCTATTGCTTGTGACTATATTCCTGTGGGATGTTCATTAAGTTGTCTTTCTGGATGTGATTGTATCGATGGTTATGTTAAAGAATATAAAGGTTCTAATAAATGCATCGCTAGAAATGATTGTCCACCAAAAAGCAAAATGATAAATTCTAAAGATTCTAGGTTTAAATATTTTAAATAAAAGGTCGAAAAAGAAGATAGATTTTTAATGTTAGTAATTAATCAAAATAGGGAGATAATTTCTTTAAATGAACATAAGATGTGTTCAAATTAAAGCGGTTAGAGACGAACGAATTTGTATAAACAATTAAAAGTGAATGAACTTGTTGGTATTCGTGAGTGTTCCAATGTCTGTCAGTAAATCAACAAATTATCAAAGGTAATCGGTGTTTATATGGACAGTATAGTTTGAAAAAGGGGTGAATTTGCTATGAACAGTTTCATTTACTTGTTAAACCATAAATGCTTTTTTGAAACTTGTATATTTTCTAAAAATTGCAAATTCAACCAAATTTAACAAAAATTCTAAATCCTTCATAAATATTCTTCAAAATTTCTAATTTAAATGATATCCATATGGGTTATTTGAATTTCTAAAGCTTTTGTGACTCCTGCTACTCTAATAAATTAATGAAATTAATTATCAAGAAATGAATAACACTTAAGAAGTTCTGCCAATTGTATCCCAATAGTTGTTTGTCCACCAAAAAGAGATACCTACGTTTAAAATGCAATTTCATTTTGTTCTTTTAAGTACACTGAAATTTTTTAGATCCATAGATCAGACAACAATTTCCTAATATGATTTGAATTAAAAGATCAAAATTTCCTAATAGTTTTAAGTGCGCTGAACATAATTTTGGTCCGAAAATTGCTCCATCACATCAGGTTTTTGAAATATTCTGAGAATTAGTGACTATTTGGTAAACATAATAAATTCCTATTTCTCAAACAGAAGTATGATATCTGAAAATAAAGAAATTTACAAGATGATAAATTGATTTCCTCAAGGATCTCTTTTAGGATCTCTTTTTTGGATTATTTTTTTATAATAAAATTCTAAAAATTAATCTAGAGCTCAATATCGATTTTATTGTTGGCACGGATAATCTTGCTTTGGAATTACGCACCAAGGCAGTACCAAGACAGCACCCTTCTGCAAGAAAAGACTAGTTATACGATTCAAAGAGTCATAGAAGAACTTAAGACAAGGAACAAGACAACTAAAAGGAATAGAACTAAGAATAAACGAAAATGATATAAGAAGTGCCGAGAAGGCAAAATATTTGGGAGTCTACTTAGACAAAGATATAAGGATGACCGAACATATCAAGGAAATATGCAAGAAAAAGAATGTCATGATAAACAGTTTATTAAGAATTACGCCAAACATCAGAAGACCGAAAGGAAAGAAAATGAAACTCCTTGCTTCTACTGTTCTTTCGGTCATTTTGCATGCCGCTCTGACATGGAATAGCGCTCTAAATTATAAATACTGTTTGAATGTGCTTTCCTCAATTAATATTAGGAATCAGGATATCTTCTGGATATAGAACGGTTTCTACAGTGAGTATTCAGTGGTGGCTCATCTGTTGCCCATTGACCTATTAATTGAAGAAACATATAACCTATACCAACGGTGGCTCTTTTTGAGTTTTATTGCAGCTCAATTAAAAAAAATCATAAATACTTTCTACTAGGTTTTGAGCAGGAAAAATCTGTTCAAATGCTCTTGAATTTTTAAGAAAATTTGTTTCGTATAATGAAAGGGAATGAGGAGGTATAATTTACTGAAACTCCGTTTTTTTTTTTTTTGAATATGATTTTTTTCCGATTAGGCTCTTAAAAATTTTCGATTTTTCAATACGGCTCTCAGTATCACCAAGTGTGGCCACCACTGACCTATACAGTAGAAGCAAAGAATATAAAAAACTATTTAAAGAAGAGTTATTGCAAAAATGGAGCAGGAGATGGGATCATGAAAATAAATTAATGTATTAAAAATGAGCACATCAACCCAACACTGAGTGATCTGTCAACAAATTTCCTAAACCCCTCCTTAAACCAAAAAAAAAAAACGCTTATAATATCATTTTAGCGTGTGTAATCTGTACAATTTAGATGATTTGCAGACAACTATGACTTCAAAAAGCCACTATGTTAAAAAAAAAAATAATGAATATTGTTATATTTGTACACGTTTTGACATAAAAAATGAGTGTAGATGGGAAGAAAAAATAATGGTCTACTATTGCTGAGCTTCGAAAGGCGAAGATAATTCCATAACTTGGGTTGGGTCATTACAACGTTTACATATTTGTATTAAAGAGAAAACGATTTTTTTGAGACCACAACCAAATTATTACTTACTATACCGACGATTACGATTGGAGCATTAAAAACAAGATTTTTTCATGAAGAAATTAAGCTATTGAAAAAATCCAAAATGCATTTTGAATGGGAAGAGTGGTACATTCGGATTCCTCATGAAATTTTGTAGATAAAATAAGATTCCAATCTATAGATTAGAATATCTTTAAAACTTGAAGTGAAAAAGGTCTGAAGTCATATTTGAATTCAGTGAATTAGAATTTATTTCAAAACTTTTTACGTAATACCAATTTTTTAATGTATGTTCATAAAAGAAGTAATAATTGTCATAAAACCACATGACTTTAATAAAGAAAAAACAAACATAAAATTTTATGATTCATTATCATTTTCAATGAAATCCCATTTGCTTTTAAAAGTAAAAGTAACATTCTCACTTCTGTACATTTACAAGGATGGCCAAGATATTAATTATTTCTTTATATTTAATTTCAGGTAAACAAACTCTAATGAAATTTCTTATTATATCCTATTATTAGTACTATAAAATTTTCTTCTTTATTAGTTGCTTTTAAAACCGAAGGATACTCTTTACCAAGATGTGGCGAAAACGAATTCTTAAATAAGTGCAAATCAGCATGTACTGATTACTGCAATAAAGGACTTGGAGTTTGCATCATGCGTTGTGATTTTGGATGCGATTGTGTTCCAGGTTATACTAGAGAACACGCTGGTTCTAGTAAATGTATTCCTAGAAGTGAATGCCCACCAAAAAAACGAGATTAACCTTAAAAGTTTAAATTAATTTCTTCCTTTAAAAATATTAAATAAAAATTTAGTAATATAAATTTTGAGATTTATTTAATTATCAACAATAATACCAATATTCTCACTAGAGATATACGATTAAGTAATAATACTTGTCATAAAATTGTGATTTTAATTAAATGGAAGATAACGTTTTATGGTTTATTCTTCATTATTATTACTTTTAATGAATCCCATTTGTTTTCGAGATAAAGTAGTTTATCAAAGTGTATTCAGTTATATTCACTTCTAAATTTACAAAAATGAAGATATTGATAATAATTACTGTATGTTTAATTTCAGGTAAATATATTAACTTTAATTTAGTAGAATTTTGCTAACCCATTCAATCAAATAAATCCTCTACGATTTTTTTTAAGTTAATAAAAGTTTGAGATTACGTTTGATTCAATAATCTGATTCTCAAACCTGACGGATTAGTGTAATTCTACTGTAATTCAATCTCTTGCCATATCTGAATGCTAGATAATTTTTTTTAGTTGTTTTTAAAATCGAAGGGTACTCTTTACCAAGATGTGGAGAAAACGAATTCTTAAATCGTTGCAAATCAGCATGTCCTCATTTCTGTCATGATGAAAACAAAGTTAATGTTTGCATTTTGCGTTGTGATTTTGGATGCGATTGTGTTCCAGGTTACACTAGAGAACCCGGTTCTGAAAGATGTATTCTTAGAAGTGAATGTCCACCAGAATAAAGAAAGTGATTTTAATTTTCTTTCCAGAAATATTAAAATAAATATATCTTCTTGAACCTTTTTATTTTATTTTACTTTGTTATTGAATTCACAATCAACTAACATTAGTTTGCTAAACTGGAATCATTTTTAATTATTTGGGAGACTTTTCAAATTTAACCAAAAATAACTCAAAAACTAAACTAGATACAAAAAACTTTTTCAAATAAAAATTGTAGACTATTAAATTGTAAACATTCTTGTCCATAAACAATTTTTTTTTTTGAATTTTTAATATTAACCCAGTAATAATTTGAAATGTCAATTATCATCAAATTTTCAATTTTTCAATTTTCACCGAAAATTATTCAAAAACTAAATTAGATAGAGAAATTTTTTTCAAATAAAAATTCTAGACTATTAAGTTGTAAATATTTTTGATTATAAACATTTTCTTTGAATTTTTAATATTAACCGAATAATAATTTAAAATGTCATTTTTCACCAAATTTCCAATTTTTCAACTTTAACCTAAAATAAATCAAAAACTGAATTAGATAGAAAAAAAATTTTCAAATAAAAATTGTAGATTATTAAATTGCAAACATTTTTGGTTATAAATATTTTTTTTGAATTTTTAATATTAACCGAGTAATAATTTGAAATGTCAATTATCATCAAATTTTCAATTTTTCAATTTTCACCAAAAATAATTCAAAAACCAAATGAGATATAAAAAATTTTTTCAAATAAAAATTGTAGGATATTAAATAGTAAACTTTTTTGGTTATGAACATTTCCTTCGATTTTTTAATATTAATCGAGTTATAATTTAAAACATCAATATTTGTCAATTTTTCAATTTTATCATAAAATAACTCAAAAACTGGATTAAGTGGAAACTTATTTTATTCAATTTCTTTAGTTTCTTTTATTTTATTAAATTTACAATTGACCAAACTCGATTAAACTTTATCATCAAACGACTTTAGCTTAAATTTAGAAAATTTGCATCCAGGTGGTTGAGCAAAACGTAGTCCATAAGGAACAAAAAGAAAGACTCTAAATAGAAAGGAAAGAGAAAGAAGAAGACCTCGTACGAAACGAAGTAAAACTTGAAAGAGCAATATCTTAAAACCGCGTCGGATGGCGGCAGACGCGAACAGTTCCTTCCTTTAATACACACTTGCCCTCCATTTTCGTTCAACCGTTCGCGCATACAAATTACGAAATCCGCCGAAGTTTAGAAGTGAACGGCGGCGGCGCGTACACGCCCGCAAAACTGATTTACTGCCGCATAAAGCATCAAATTACGAGACGGACATAAAACATCTTACGCCGAGAAGCACTAACCCCGAAGGCTTTCCAGCCGCCGAAGCAACCGCGGTCGCCTTTTTAATAAAAACCCAACGCGCGGCGGCCCGAAGCGAGCTGCACCACTTTGCATAAATATAAAATGTTATATTTGCGGCGAGATAACGTGTATCTGAAATGAGAATTCGTTCGCCGTTATGGAAACGTAAATTTACGATTGGCGGCTCATAGAGAGGTATGGTGGAGGCGCTGGGAAACCCCACCTTAAGTGAAAAAGAGATTCCTAGTATGTACGTTTATTCGTTTTGGATCTGCAACTGAGGAAATTGAGGATGGTTATATTCATTTACAAACGGAAATGGAATACAATTAAGTCCGTAAATATACAATGAATTACGATTATGGTTTTGTGTATGGTGAAATACGTTACTTTTCATTGTTTATTCATATCTCACGTTTTGTTAATTAATGTATTTGTAAGTGAAATGTTTTTTAACTAATTATTTATTTATTATTTTATTTTTATTTATTTATTTATTTTTTTTGGTAATTTTATTTTGGAGAAAAATTTTGTCACAATCCAATATTAAAACTTGGTTTATATTTAGATTTATATAAAATTCAACCAACCTAACTCATTTTTCTTGCATATTATTTTAGATTTATGCTTTTACAACTGTTAAACGGGTTAAAATTGAATAAACAATGAAGTTTTATGTATTTATTCACATGAAATATAAATTTAAAACACAGGGTGTTTTAAAATTGCACGGCACTATTTCAGGTGTATGTTCTTCAGTACGAAATAAACAAGACAGTTTATATAAACGTCTCAAATTAATTTTTTATCGAGATATTGAAAAGTTAATTTATTTAACAATAAAATATTCAGAGTAACTGTTCAAACTGCCCCACAGTGGGGAAATTTGCGATTTTTGTGGCCATAACAAAAAAATGAAAATGTGTTTTTTACAAAAAAAAAAGAAATTCTATGAAGTACAAAAATATTATCTTATGTACTTATGAAAATATCACCACTTCGGCTGAACTGGTTTGTCCATAATAACGGTTTGAGTTAGACATATGTCAGTGATGCTGAAATGCGCATATTTTATGTACAAGTTAGGAAATTAATTTAAGTGCCATTTATTTATTTTTGAAGCAAGCCACTACTATTATTACATTTCTTGAACGTATATTAATTAGTCTAATGTATTTTGTATTTAATTTTGTGATATTTTAATCATCAAAAGTCCTTCAAAATTAAACTCTGTGTTCAGGCCCTAAATTTTTTTATTTTGAAAGAATTTAGAAGTGAAGTTGGTTTTTGTTGGATATCGTTTTTACGGGAAATTAAGGTACTATTGATCTACTTTCGGAATGTGAAAAAAGAGTCTGCTAATACTTGCTACCCTTGTGTTACCACTGTTTTAAAGCTTGTATTACATTCCCTCCCTTATTAATTTAGTATTATTAATTTTGTTAAGAGGGGCCTGTTAGTGTCTTGTTTATTTGTAACCTATCGATTGCAGTCAGAAATCATAGTAATTCATATATCACCTGTCTTAGGCCGCTTCAGAAGAAAAAGTTGCGCAGTTTGCCAAAAGAGGTCTTAGCTTTCTTAATGCCCCCAGCAGAAGATGATAATCACGTATTAAGTTCAACGTCCGACAGCAACGATGATAGTGATGCTGAATTCAGCGATTAAATTATTATTAGATATTATTTTCCTGTATTATTCCACAGGAGAACTAAAAAAAAATGTTTTGTGGTAATAGTTTATCCAATAAATTTGGACACATTAGGATTGTAAAGTGCTTATCCTAGAATTTATTATTTTATTTGATTGAATTCTAGTTCTCATGATAAACCGTACTGTCCAAAGTTATTCTAAATGAGTATACTGACTACAATTGGTTTGTGTCCGGACATAACATCGTGCGATTTCTTGTAATGGGATTATGTGAAAGATCTTCATTATATTCCTCGTTCGTATTCTGTGTAATTTTTGTATAAAATTTCTTTTTTGAATAAAGAATTATAGTCATTTGTAAGGGCTATATCCGTCTTAAATAACGTTATGTCTAAACATTTAACTTGAAACACCTCGTTGATCATTTATGATCGATAAAAATATCACTTGGTTATATTTTTTTAAAGTCTTGCTGTTTCGAATTGAAAATCACATGTAAAGGCTTATTCTTAACTAATATTTATATATTTTTCTTTATGATAATTAATTCTATAATCAATCGTTTATAGCATTATTTTTATTTGAAAAGACATTTATTTTCCATATGGTTAGATTACGTTATATCAAAAAATAGAGTTAATTCGACAAATCTGTTTTATAGCTCGTGCTCAATAGACTAGAATTACTCAGAATGAATCTGTTTTGTTTGAACATCATGTACTTCAGTGAAACTTTAGGACCTTTTGCAGTGTCTGTCACCTTTTTTAAATATTGCAATTGATTCAAGAGGTAATTTAAATCTAAAATAGGTACCTAAGAACATTTGGGAGAAAATGCAAGATTCGAAAAAAGAAACGAAGTATCTCAAGTAAGATAATTTCAAGGTCAAAATTGATTTTTTTTAAGTATTTTATACAAAACTTCAAAACTTCCAGTCTGAAAAATCTATTTCCGGTCAAAACCGGAAATTAGAAATGTCATCGTCAGATAGAGCATATGCGACTTATTGTTAGTAATATTTTTCTTTATTGTTTAACGTACCGCTTCCTTAACTCTTAAAAGGGTGTTACGTGTGGTTGCTAACACCCTGTATAGATAGGTCGTGAGTATGGAACTCAGAATTAAAAAAATAATGAATTTATACAATAATTATGACCATTGTGCAAGATTTTAAGTTTTCTACTAATAACAGTTCGTTTATAATAACTGTGGCCACGAATTCTAGGAAATTCCCCACTGTGTGCCCTCCGTTTTGTTGAACGCAGCATTAAGCACGACGAATCTATGAATCGTCGTTCCTGAATGGTGAAATTATGAAACACCTCTATAATTTTTTGTATGATTTTATGATTTTTTATTATTTAATTTTATTAAATTAAATAATTATTATTAAATTTTCATAGTATATTTTATAAAATATTCTCTTAATACTGCACCTTTAACAAAATTTCCTCAACACCGTAGATCATTTTCTTAAAGTACTCCCATTAATATAAACAGTTCTTATCGCGAAAAGGACAAAACAACGTTAGAGACGGGAGTCGTACGGTTTAGAGTCCGCATTTAATTAGTGAAACACGGACTGTCGCCGTTTCATGGGGCCTTTTTACTGTCGCCCCTTCGCGACGCGCCCTAAAAGCGACCCCCCGAGCTTTCTACGTCCCTCGGAGTCAGTCGACGACTATTCGTTATTCGCGTATAAAACACAGCCGGAATTATCTCGTACGACTAATTTAATACGGTTGATGCAAAACAATAATCCCGTTGCAGGAGGAGAGAGGACATTAGAGCCACTGTGGCTATGGTTACAACGTCCGGATAATGGATGTGCTTAATTTTAGAATTTCTTGCCGGGTAAAGGTAGGAAACCGGATCGTTACGAACATTACTACCTCACATATTATTCATTTTTTTAAATAAAATTTGGTTGGTTTAAATTTTCTTGGTTTTAAATTTTCTTGGTTTTAAATTTTCTTGGTTTTAAATTTTCTTGGTTTTAAATTTTCTTGATTTTAAATTTTCTTGATTTTAAATTTTCTTAGTTTTAAATTTTCTTAATTTTAATTTTCCCCTTTCTAAATTTAATTCCAAAGTTGGATTCCGTGGTAGATTCGCGGAAACTCAAGCGTTAACCTCAAAGATATCACTTCCGGGGTGACGCGGTTGTAGTTAAGGTGGTTGGCGGAGCTTAGCGAGGAGGGCGGAATTTCGTCCTTAAGTCGTAAGCCGACCCGCCTTAAGACATACCGACATTATACAGTCGTTCCGCAGAAACTGCTCCCATCTTGTACGACTTCTGAGTCTGATAAATACGGTCGCCGATCCGGGCGCCAAGTCGTTACCCTAAATCATCCCCGTGGGCCCCGCGAGGGCGGCGCACTTTAGTAATTTGTGGCACGGCGAAAATTCGCCGGATTAAAAATGGATAGCGTCGCCAAGGTAAATGGCTGCGATTAGGGGAAAGCAATTTTTAAGGTCTCTTAACGACGTTAGTTTCGTGAAATAACCAAAAATTAAATATAAAATAAAGAGTTGGTTTTCTAAAGCTTTATGTAAAATACAAAAAATCTCAATGACTCTAAAAGAAATATTTTCTCTATAATTTCAAGGAAGGGTATACAAAAAATTCAACACAGTTGAAAAAGTAATTAAAGGTTACCAATAAATTCCATGTAAGAGTTAAAAAAAACCACCAACAAAAAAAAAATAAAGTACTTTTTAAACTCAGTTCGTTGAAAGTATAATAAAAAAGATCCTCTTTTTACAAAAAATAAAGCTAAAGTTTCACCTCGTTAATGCAGCTTTTTATAGGTACCGCTTTTCCCAACCTAAGCCTCACTCCGTAAGAACGCATAAACAGCCAAGGAATTAACACTTTTAATATTCTTGGTTTTAAAGGAGAGGACCATTTTCCCCAAGACTAGCTCGAAAGAAAAACTAATTTAAGGTTTCGTCGTCTGTAAAAACGACCTAGAGGTCACCGATGCAAATAAAGCAAAGTATTTATTCATTAAGTTCTTAAGAGTAGACGTAAAATTTTAACTTGTCGTCGGTCCTAATGGAGACGGTTTTCGTTAATAAACTTTAAAGTTTTTAAAAAGTTCCTTTTCGGGTGCACTTTTGGATGTGTCCATGTGACGAACACTTCAAAAAGTCTGTAACGCAATAAAAGGCCGTATTTCACTCCGAGTTTTACTTTGTTATTAAAGGGATTTATTGGATTTCTTTTCGGAAAGTGTATAGATGAAAGTTAGTACGTGAACCGCACCTTGAAACTCAATGTATTCTTATTTTTATGGATTTTTTACTCGTAATACGTAAAATATTTTAAGAATTTTTTTTCTAAACTTTTACATTTCCACTTAACCTATAAAAGAAGGGAAAGTGAGTCAAAAGTGAAATTTAAAAAATCGCCTAGACTTTATTTTTAGAAATAAAGAAAAAATTTCAAAGATAATTATAAATTAAAATATCGTCTTTAATATAACATAAGAATTTCCTGGTTATGTTTTAAAAATTTTGAGAAAAAACAATTTTTTTAAACCTCTACATTTTCTCTTAACCTAGAAACGTCAAAAATGAAATTTAAAAAATCGCCTAGACTTTAGCTTTTAAAATAAAGAAAAAATTTCAAGGATAATTATAAATTAAAGTATCCTTTTTAATATAACATAAAAATTTCCACGTTAGGTTTTAAAAATTTCGAGAAAGACAATTTTTTCCAAACCTCTACATTTTCACTAAACCCATAACTGTCAAAAATGAAATTTAAAAAATCGCCTAGACTTTAGTTTTGGAAATAAAGAAAAAATTTCAAGGATAATTATAAATTAAAATATCCTTTTTAATATAACATTAGAATTTCCAGGTTAGCTTTTAAAAATTTTAAGAAAAAAATTTTTTTCTAAACCTCTACATTTTCACTTAACTTAGAAACGACAAAAATGAAATTTAAAAAATCGCCTGGACTTTATTTTTGGAAATAAAGAAAAAGTTTCAAGGATAATTATAAATTAAAGTATCCTTTTTAATATAACATTAGAATTTGCAAATTAGGTTTTAAAAATGTTGAGAAAAAACATTTTTTCTAAACCTCTACATTTTCTCTTAATCTGCAAACGTCAAAAATGAAATTTAAAAAATCGCCTAGACTTTATTTTTGGAAATAAAGAAAAAATTTCAAGGATAATTATAAATCAAAGTATCCTTTTTAATATAACATAAGAATTTCCAGGTTAGGTTCTAAAAATTTTTTTTTCCAAACTTCTACATTTTCACTTAACTTAGAAACGTCAAAAATGAAATTTAAAAAATCGCCTAGACTTTAGTTTTGAAAATAAAGAAAAAATTTCAAGGATAATTATAAATTAAAATATCCTTTTTAATACAACATAAGAATTTCCAGGTTAGCTTTTAAAAATTTTAAGAAAAAAATTTTTTTCTAAACCTCTACATTTTCACTTAACTTAGAAACGACAAAAATGAAATTTAAAAAATCGCCTGGACTTTATTTTTGGAAATAAAGAAAAAGTTTCAAGGATAATTATAAATTAAAATATCCTTTTTAATATAACATTAGAATTTGCAAATTAGGTTTTAAAAATTTTGAGAAAAAACATTTTTTCTAAACCTCTACATTTTCACTTAACCTAAAAACCTCAAAAATGAAATTTAAAGAATCGCCTGGACTTTAGTTTTGAAAATAAAGAAAAAATTTCAAGTATAATTATAAATTAAAATATCCTCTTTAATATAACATAAGAATTTCCAGGTTGGGTTTTAAAAAATTTGAGAAAAAATTATTTTTCCAAACCTCTACATTTTCACTTAACCTATAACCGTTAAAAATGAAATTTAAAAAATCGCCTAGTCTTTAATTTTGGAAATAAAGAAAAAATTTCAAGGATAATTATAAATTAAAATATCCTTTTTAATATAACATAAGAATTTCCAGGTTGGGTTTTAAAAAATTTGAGAAAAAATTATTTTTCCAAACCTCTACAGTTTCACTTAACCTATAACCGTTAAAAATGAAATTTAAAAAATCGCCTAGACTTTAGTTTTGAAAATAAAGAAAAAATTTCATAGATAATTATAAATTAAAGTATCCTTTTTAATATAACATAAGAATTTCCAGGTTAGGTTTTAAAAATGTCGAGAAAAAAATTCTTTTCTAAACCTCTACATTTTCACTTAACCTATAAACGTTAAAAATGAAATTTAAAAAATCGCCTAGATGTTATTTATAGAAATAAATAAAAAATTTCCAGGATAAATATAAATTAAAATATCCTCTTTAATATAACATAAGAATTTCCAGGTTAGGTTTTAAAAATTTTGAGAAAAAAAATGTTTTCCAAACCTCTACATTTTCTCTTAACCTAGAAACGTAAAAAATGAAATTTAAAAAATCGCCTAGACTTTATTTTTGAAAATAAAGAAAAGAATGTCCAGGATAATTATAAATTAAAATGTCCTGTTTAATATAACTCAAGAATTTCCAGGTTAGGTTTAAAAAAATTTGAGGAAAAAATTTTTTTCTAAGCCTCTATATTTTCACTTAACCTAGAAACGTAAAAAATGAAATTTAAAAAATCGCCTAGACTTTATTTTTGGAAATAAAGAAAAAATTTCAAGGATAATTATAAATTAAAGTATCCTTTTTAATTTAACATAAGAACTTCCAGGTTAAGTTTTAAAAATTTTGAGAAAAAATTTTTTTTCCAAACCTCTACATTTTCACTTAACCTATAACCGTCAAAAATGAAATTTAAAAAATCGCCTAGACTTTATTTTTGGAAATAAAGAAAAAATTTCAAGGATAATTATAAACTAAAATATCCTTTTTAATATAACATAAGAATTTCCATCATATATTTTAGAAATTTTGAGAAAAAAAAATTTTTTTAACCTCTACATTTTCACTTAATTTATAAACGTAAAAAATGAAATTCAAAAAATCGCCCAAACTTTAGTTTTGAAAATAAAGAAAAAATTTCAAGGATAATTATAAACTAAAGTATCCTTTTTAATATAATATTAGAATTTCCAAATTAAGTTTTAAAAATTTTGAGAAAAAACATTTTTCCTAAACCTCTACATTTTCACTTAATCTGCAAACGTCAAAAATGGAATTTAAAAAATCGCCTAGACTTTAATTTTGAAAATAAAGAAAAAATTTCAAGGATAATTATAAATTAAAATATCCTTTTTAATATAACATAAGAATTTCCATCATACATTTTAGAAATTTTGAGAAAAAATTTTTTTTCTAAACCTCTACATTTTCACTTAACCTATAACCGTCAAAAGTGAAATTTAAAAAAACGTCTAGACTTTATTTTTAGAAATAAAGAAAGAATTTCCAGGATAATTATAATTTCAAATATCCTCTTTAATATAACATAAGAATTTCCAGGTTAGATTTTAAAAATTTTGAGAAATAAAAAATTTTCCAAACCTCTACATTTTCTCTTAACCTAAAAACCTCAAAAATGAAATTTAAAAAATCGCCTGGACTTTAGTTTTGAAAATAAAGAAAAAATTTCCAGGAGAATTATAAAATAACATATCGTCTTTAATATAACATAAGAATTTCCAGGTTGGGTTTTAAAAATTTTAAGAAACTATAAATACACATTTTATAAATCTAATAAATCCACTTTAAAAAACGATGTGGTTTGTAAAAGTAATAATTCTTATAGAGAATTAGCAAGAATGTAACGTTTACATAACTTCTTTCAACTTTTTCTACATCCAAACAAATTTACGATGTAAACTTTCTCTCTTAGGGAAGGAATAGAAGGAGGGGTTTGAAATTTTGTGGAAACTTTTTACCATAAACATGACAGAAAGATTGTTATTATGTTACTTTGTAAAAAATGAAATATATCAATTTCAAAGATGTTCTATTCTGTTAAGTAGGACAAATTACATAATTTTATCTTTACAAATTTTTAATTTTAATTTAAATTTTCTCAACAATTAACATTAAAAAAACTCATAATTTTTTTACTGGGAAATAAAAATTTTAAATAGAGAACCTTTCTAAAATTTTATTGACTTGCCCCTCATAAATAATAAATTACGTTTCAAGCATTTGAATTGAATAAACACTATTAAAGACTATTATATGAAGTAAATTTCGTTTAAGTAGGATAATAAATGCTTACATAAGGTTTCATAATGATTTCACAATAATCCTTAATGTGGTAACTTTCAATCATCTGAACCGTCTGAACTCACTTATTTTTTGTACTATTGAGATGATTCAATCACTAGAAACTTGGAAAACTTTTTTGGAAAACTCAGTTCTGACTTCAATCTTTTTCCTATTTTCCTAGTTTATTAAGTTGGGATGTATTGGTATAAAATCTAGAAATTTTTATTTTCATACAATTTTCAAAACCCTGGATTAAAATTACAACTTTACACTCTCTGAACTTAATACTTCACATATTCGTAAATTTTTTCCCCATCGTCAAAATCATCCAAATTCCAAAAGGATTTCAATTAATTTAATTACTCATACATGTCTACGTACAACATCAAAAGGATTAATTCGGCGTTTGTTGGAAGGATTAAGGTTCGGCTTGAAAACGGAATTGAACTCTTGCCGAGTGAGTGATTAATTTAGAACTTCTCCGAACGAGATTTTAAAAGCATTTGTTCCGGACTAACTCGGTTGCGTTGTTTATGTGCGGAGTTTTTTTTGTATTGTAAGCCCATTCGGCCGTCTGGCGATTCCAGTTCGCGATCCACTTCCGGGCACCAGTATATTTATAGATAATGTCAAAAAAAGCTGGCTTCCGTTCCGCGCCCGGTTTGTTTTGTTACGATACTCCCAATTCCATCCAGAAAGAGGGAAAAAGATTTTACTTCACGCGTATACATTTCACAATATACTTTTTTAAAAATATTTTTTGCTAAGTAGCTAGCTTTAATTTTTTTTTTCTTTTTTTTAATTTTTTTTAAGTAAAGGTTCTGTACTTACAAATTAGTAATGATTTTATAGGAATGTAACGTTTGAAGTATCTAGAGTTAATTACCTATCAACGATTTTCTTTGTTATGTTTCCAACCCGGAGTTATCTGGAATAAAACCGGCTCTGGATGTAACAACTTTTAATTAAAAGTAATTTTACTCGTAGGAAATGCTTGTGGTGTTTAGCTTTATATGGTAAGGTAGATTCCAAAGTAAATATCTCGATACACGTAAAGACTACGCTTTTTAAGATAACTTTCCAATTATTTGTTATTTACTGGGAAAGAATCAAACGGTTTTTAAATGTTTTTTTCAAAGAAAAAATTCTATAGAGGACAATAACTAAGGAAGATAATTTTTAAAAGTATTCTAGAAATTGGTTCTATTACAAAATATTTTCCACCGTAAACCAAACATTTTATTTATTTGATTTTTAAAGCTGAGTGTAATTAAAAACTTTGAAAATTTTTTAATTTTTTTTTGACAACATTTAGAACAAAACGATTTTTTAAATTAAAACTATAATATTTTAAATTTCATTTAGAAAAAAAATCAAATCAAAATCTTTAAAAATGAATTTTTGATGAATTTTTAAAGTTGGTTGTTTTTTTAAGTTAGAACTGTTAAAAATCTTTAACCAGCTTTGAAATTTTTTTAAATTTTTTAACAAAACTTGGAATAAAGTGGCTTTTTCTAATTAAAATTAGAATGTTTTAACTTTCATTTAGAAAAAAAATCAAATCAAAATCTTTAAAAATGAATTTTTGGTGAATTTTTAAAGTTAATTTTTTAAGTTAAAAAAGTGTCAAAAATTTTTATCAACTTTGAAAATTTTTTTAATTTTTTTGACAAAACTTGGAATAAAACGGTCTTTTTTAATTAAAATTAGAATGTTTTAAGTTTCGTTTAGAAAAAAAAATCAAATCAAAATCTTTAAAAATGAATTTTTGATGAATTCTTAAAGTTAATTTTTTTAAGTTAAAAAAGTGTCAAAAATTTTTACCACCTTTGAAAATTTTTTTAATTTTTTTGACAACACTTAGAATAAAACGGTCTTTTTTAATTAAAATTAGAATGTTTTAAGTTTCATTTAAAATAAAAATCAAATCAAAATCTTTAAAAATGAATTTTTGATGAATTTTTAAAGTTAATTTTCTCAAGTTAAAAAAGTGTCAAAAATTTTTAACAACTTTGAATTTTTTTTTAATTTTTTTGACAACATTGGGAATAAAACGGTCTGTTTTAGTTAAAATTAGAATATTTTAAGTTTCATTAAAAAAAAAATCAAATCAAAATCTTTAAAAATGAATTTTTGTTGAAATTTTAAAGTTAATTTTCTTAAGTTAAAAAAGTGTCAAAAATTTTTAGCAACTTTGAAAATTTTTTTAATTTTTTTGACAATACACTAGAACCTCGTTCATCCGGACCTCATTTATCTGGTTCTCCGGATAATCCGGATCAGATTTTTGGACAATTTTAAAAAATATTTTTTAAGATTTTTGAATTTTTTTAAAGATTTTTAAAAATTTTTAAGTTATCCTTGTTTTTACCAAAGTATTTCTCAGTGTAAAATTTAAAAATGGCATCGAAGCGAAAGAAAGTCGTTGTGTCAATGGACAAAAGCTAGATGCTATTAATCGTATAGACAAAAGAGAAGCATTAAAGGAAATAGCTATTGAATTTGGAGTTGGATCTTCCACAGTGTCGGATTGGAAGAAGCAAAGAGTAGAAATTAAAGATTTTTGTTGAAAAATGATATGGAAAGACAGTTTGAAAGGCAGAGGAACGGCAAAAAAAAGCAAAAAATGAAACATTAGACGACTCACTATTCATGTGGTACAGTGTTCAACGAAAACGGGGTTTACCTATATCTGGACCGATCTTGGCCCAAAAAGCTTTGAGCTTAAACAAGAAGTTATCGAATTCTAATTTAACATTTACCGCTAGCCAAGGGTGGTTGGAGCGTTGAAAAACCCGACACGGTATTCGCCAACTTTCTCTGACTGGAGAAAGCTTGTGCTGAAAAATTTAAAAAGGAATTTGAACAGTTTGTTTTGTCTGAGCAATTGAAACCGGACGAGATTTATAATGCTGATGAAACCGGGTTGTTTTATCGAATGCTTCCGAGCAAAACCTTAGCATCAAAACTTGAAGATTCGGCTAAGAGCTATAAGAAAAGTAAAGATAGGTTAACTGTTATGGTTTGCAACAATGCATCAGGCACACATAAATTTCCTCTTGTTATAGTAGGAAAATCCAATAAACCCCGAGCGTTAAAAAATATCAATTACAATTCGTTGCCAGTTGTTTGTCGATCACAAAAAATGCGTGGATGGATAGTTTTCTGTTTAAGAACTGTTTTTTTTGATAATTTTGTTCCTGAAGTTCGAGAATTTCTAAAAGAAAATAATTTACCAGAAAAGGCATTTTTACTGATAAACAATGTTCCATCTCATCTGGGAGAAAAAGAAGTCGTGAGTGGAGGAATTCAAATGAAATTTCTTCCACCAAACGTAACCACACTCCTACAGCCTATGGACCAAGAAGTCCTTGAAAACATCAAAAAAGTGTACAGAAAACAACTGCCTAGTAAACTAATTGAAGACGAATGAGAAAAATGTGTGATTGATTTGTTGAAATCAATAAATATCAAAGATGTGATTTATATGGTTGCTGACGCTTGGAATTGCGTCGCAAACAGCTCCTTGAAAAAATCATGAAAAAAACTGTGGCTAGCCATTTGTGCTACAAACGAAATGACAAGCGATGATTTACTGCAAGTGATTGAAGATCTTCTACAAATGTTGGGAACAATAATTGGGTGTTCAGATGTGGACAGGGAAGACGTCAGTGAGTGATTGAAAGGCAACAATGATGGTGGATATAGCGCTATGACGGAAGAAGAAATTGTGGCGGCATGTACATCTAGAATAGAGAGCGAGGAAGAAGATGACGTGGATGAGCAGGGAGTAATCGTACCACAACAGTGAACAACACATACAAATGCTGCGCATCAGCTTACAAATATCATGGCGTATTTTGAGAGTTAGCCTCTAACAGTGGACGAATTCTTTAAGAAAAAAATCCACAATATTTTTATTAACTTTCATGTTTGTAAATATGTAAATTTGGTCAACTTCGAAAATTTTTTTAAATTTTTTGACAAAACTTGGAATAAAATGCTCTTTTTTAATTAAAATTAGAATGTTTTAAGTTCCATTTAGAAAGAAAAACAAATGAAAATCTTTAAAAATGAATTTTTGATGAATTTTTAAAGTTAATTTTCTTAAGTTAGAAAAGTATCAAAAATTTGTTCCAACTTTGAAATTTTTTTAAATTTTTTTGACAACACTTGCAATAAAACGGCCTTTTTTAATTAAAATTAGAATGTTTTAAGTTTCATTTAGAAAAAAAATCAAATCAAAATCTTTAAAAATGAATTTTTGATGAATTTTTAAAGTTAATTTTCTTAAGTTAAAAAAGTGTCAAAAATTTTTACCAACTTTGAAAATTTTTTTAATTTTTTTGACAACACTTAGAATAAAACGCTCTTTTTTAATTAAAATTAGAATGTTTTGGGTTTCATTTAGAAAAAAAATCAAATCAAAATCTTTAAAAATGAATTTTTAATGAATTTTTAAAATTGATCGATTTTCTTAAGTTAGGTTAAAATTGTCAAAAATTTTTACCAACTTTGAAAATTTTTTTAATTTTTTTGACAACACTTAGAATAAAACGCTCTTTTTTAATTAAAATTAGAATATTTTAAGTTTCATTTAGAGAAAAAATCAAATCAAAATCTTTAAAAATGAATTTTTGATGAATTTTTAAAGTTAATTTTCTTAAGTTAAAAAGTGTCAAAAATTTTTACCAACTTTGAAAATTTTTTTAATTTTTTTGACAAAACCTGGAATAAAACGGTCTTTTTTAATTAAAATTAGAATGTTTTAAGTTTCATTTGGAAAAAAAATCAAATGAAAATCTTTAAAATTGAATTTTTGATGGATTTTTAAAGTTGATGGATTTTTTTAAAGTTAGGTTAGAACTGATAAAAATTTTTAACAAGTTTTTTTTTATAAAAAGTTGAAATAAAATCATTTTAATTTCCACAAATTTGGAAGTGAATTAAAATTTATTTAGACCCTGGATGCTACCAAGGGGCCAAAATATATCTTCTGTTTGAGACAAGAGCCAGGTAATAACTCACCCACAGTGATCCTCGTTCAAGTTAAAAACTAGGCATGAATGCGAACCGGAAAAATTATTTCCTCCCCCAAGAGAGCTATTTCTCTTTATGGTAAGTAATTTCGCATATTTAAGATGATATTTGTCAAAAAACTAGAATAACCTTCTTATATTTATTCCCTATGTAACAAAAATAACGTACTAAGTTTATTTTTATTAAGAGACAGGTTCAAGATAAATATTGTCACAACTAATCCGTTCTGGATAAAACAACCTTCCATAAATTTTATATCTGCAGATATTTTTACTGTCACAACTGTAAACACTAAACCGTGTGTTAACACACGGTCGTATATTTACATAGGAAGATTAAAAATATTGCTATTTCAACAAAAAAAAAATGATTTTTATTTTTATTGTAAATAACGTTTGTAGTTTCAGTTTGCTGTAAATAAAATTTATTACACTGAGGTTCTTTTAGATAATAAAACTAATTTATGAACGTTGAATCTTTAAAATCTGAAAGTCAGCTTTAATGTTTTGACATGTAACCTAACAAAACTTAAAATATAAATTTGGTAATCTTTAAAAAATCTTACCGACTTTATTTATAGGATTTGAGACATAGGTTTTATCTTAAATGAAACTTAAAACATTCTAATTTTAATTAAAAAAGACCGTTTTATTCCAAGTTTTGTCAAAAAAATTAAAAAAAATTTCAAAGTTGGTAAAAATTTTTGACACTTTTTTAACTTAAGAAAATTAACTTTAAAAATTCATCAAAAATTCATTTTTAAAGATTTTGATTCGACTTTTTTTCTGAATGAAACTTAAAACATTTTAATTTTAATTAAAAAAGACTGTTTTATTCCAAGTGTTGTCAAAAAAATTAAAAAAATTTTCAAAGTTGGTAAAAAATTTCTGACACTTTTAACCAAACTTTAGAAAATCGATCAACTTTAAAAGTTAATCAAAAATTCATTTTTAAAGATTTTGATTTGATTTTTTCTCCAAATGAAACTTAAAACATTCTAATTTTAATTAAAAAAGGACGTTTTATTCCAAGTGTAGTCAAAAAAATTAAAAAAATTTTCAAAGTTGGTAAAAATTTTTGTCACTTTTCTAACTTAAGAAAATTAACTTTAAAAATTCATCAAAAATTCATTTTTAAAGATTTTGATTTGATTTTTTTTCTAAATGAAACTTCAAATATTCTAATTTTAATTAAAAAAGACCGTTTTATTCCAACTGTTGTCAAAAAAATTAAAAAAAATTTCAAAGTTAGTAAAAATTTTTGATAACTGAGATAATTTTATTATTTTTTTAGTTTTATTTTTGTTAGTCAGTTTCATACTCAATAATGTTTTTACTCTTTTCAATATTACTCAATATACATATTATCAAATAAATCGAGTGTAACAGTAAATACAACTAGAATCTGGATTCAATTTATGTATACAACAGGAAAAAAAATCCTCTGAAACGGTTGATTTTAGGATATCGATGTGGGTTAAATTGCAAACACGTAAAACTCGAGCAAATAAACCCCGGACTCAATTAACTAATCAATTTATTGAAAATAGACGACCGGAAAGTAAATACTCGTCCGCTCCGGATTGACTCATATGTTGTTCTTTATTAATTACCTATTTACTACATGTATCAACTCCCACTATTAAATTACGCAACCAAAGTATTTAGTAATTCCGCCGCGCCGTGAATTTAGCTTTTCCTCCTCTCGGTCGGATTTACCGTTTACCGGTAATTGCGGAAACGAGCCGGCAGAAATCTTGATTGGAGACCAAACCGATGACTAATACCAGTACGAGACGTATTCGAAATGTATTCGCCGTAATCTGGTCTAGACGCTATCTTAAAAGATGATTTATCGTCAACAATAGTGCTCGGACTCTGTTTTTAATGTTTAATTGACATGGAACCTACCGCATTATGATCTTCGAATGAAGTGCTTAACTTCCGCGACGTTAAGTAGATGCAGATTTGTACGTTTCTGCGCTGACATTGCGTGTTCCTTCAACTGAAGTGGATAGATAGCGCCGAGCTTAAATAATTACGTTCGCTTGTGTGGTTGTATTGATTTTGAAGTGTGCACTTTACGAGATAAATCGATGGGAATTTATGAGAGTTATATACCATGAATATAACTTTTTGTAAATACTTGTAAATTTATTCTTTTAAAAATAACTAGTTTAGTTTTATTTTTAGTATTTTTCTAAAAAAAATTATTGTTTTTGGTTGAATTGATTAACATTTTGGTAACTTTGGTAGAAGCTTTACGAATTTAGTAAGTTTTTGGTGGAATTTTAAAAAGAATTGGTAAATTTTTGGTGGAATTTTTACAAATTTTGTAAGTTTTTTGGTGGAATTTTAAAAAAATTCATTATTTTTGGTAGAATTATTAAGAATTTTAGTAAGTTTGGTGGAATTTTTATAATTCTAAGTTTTTGATAAAATTTTCAAGGTGTTAGTTAATTTTTAATGAAATTGTTTCTAATTTGATTGATTTTTGGTGGAATTTTAAAAGAATTTGGACATTTTGGTAGAATTTTTAAAAATTTTGGTAAGTTTTTGGTAGAATTGTTAAAAATGTTGACAATTTCGGAGTAATTTTTAGGATTTTTGTAAGTTTTTGGTGGAATAAAAAAAATTCAGTAAGTTTTGAGTGTAGTTGTTAAATATTTTAATAGCTTTGGTGGAATTTTTGCGAATTTTATTCATTTCTGGTGGAATTTTAAAAAAATTCAGTGTTTTTGGTAAATTCCTATGAATTTAGTAAGCTTTTGGTGAAATTTTTAAAAAATTCAGTATGTTTTTGGTGGAATTATCAAAAATTTTGATAACATTGGTGGAATTTTAGCGAATTTTATTCATTTCTGGTGGAATAAAAAAATCAGTGTTTTTGGTAAAATTCTTATGAATTTAGTAAGTTTTTGGTGGAATTTTTGCAAATTGTATTAATTTTTGGTAAAATTCTTATGAATTTAGTAAGTTTTTGGTGGAATTTTTGCAAATTGTATTAATTTTTGCTGGATTTTTTAAAAAATTCAGTATATTTTTGGTGGAATTATCAAAAATTTGGATAACACTGGTGGAATTTTTGCGAATTTTATTCATTTTTGATGGAATTTTTAAAAAATTCAGTGCTTTTTTATGGAATTTTTACGAATTTAGTAAGTTTTTAGTGAAATTTTTAAAATTTTATTAATTTTTGGTGGAATTTTTAAAAAATTCAGTATATTTTTGGTGGAATTATCAAACATTTTGATAACACTGGTGGAATTTTTGCGAATTTTATTCATTTTTGATGAATTTTTAAAAAATTCAATGTTTTTTTTATGGAATTTTTACGAATTTAGTAAGTTTTTAGTGAAATTTTTCCACTTTTATTAATTTTTGATGGAATTTTTAAAAAATTCAGTATATTTTTGGTGGAATTTCTAAAAAATTCAGTATATTTTTGGTGGAATCATCAAAAATTTTGATAACACTGGTGGAATTTTTGCGATTTTTATTCATTTTTGATAGAATTTTTAAAAAATTCAGTGTTTTTTTATGGAATTTTTACGAATTTAGTAAGTTTTTAGTGAAATTTTTCCAATTTTATTAATTTTTGGTGGAATTTTTATAAAATTCAGTATGTTTTTGATGGAATTGTTAAAAAAGTTGATAACTTTGGTGGAATTTTTATTAATTTTAATCATTTTTGATGAAATTGTTAAAAATATTGGTAATTTTGGTAGAATTTTTATGAATTTGGTAAGTTTTTGGTGGTATTTTTTAAAAATCAGTAAGTTTTTGGTGGAATTATTCAACATTTTTGTAGCTTTGGTAGAAAAGTGAAAAAATATAGTACGTTTTTGGTGGAATTGTTAAAAATGTTGGCAATTTTGGTGGAATTTTTACGAATATAGTAAGTTTTTCGTTGAATATTTACCAATTTTATTGATTTTGGGTGGAATTTTTAAAAAATTCACTAAGTTTTTAATAGAATTGTCTCCAAATTTAATAATTTTTGGTGAAATTATATTCAATTTAAATAACTTTTGTGGAATTTTTATTGTTACTTTTTTATTTTTGTGAAATTTTTAAGAATCTAATCAATTCTTGACAAAATTAATTTTAATTTTAGTATACTTTTTAAAAATTCAGTTTTTGGTGGAATTGTTAAAAATTTTGATAGCTTTGGTGGAATGTTTACAAATTTTATAAGTTTTTGGTGGAATTATAAAAAATTTTAGTAGCTTTGGTGGAATTTTTACAAATTTACTTAAATTTTTGGTGATATTTTCAAGAATTTAATTAGTTTTTAGTGAAATTTATTCGAATTTTTGCTCTGCATAAATTAAATATTTGATAATTATTAATAAACCGATCGTTTTGACATTTCATGTGGCATTAGCGTGGTTAGAATAATAAATAACGTTTATGAAAATTGAACCAACTGTTTTCTCGGCCCAAATCGAAAATAACGGAAAACGGGGACTTCGTTTTGGGCTTAAATCGGCCTTTTCGGGTCCAAAGGAGCCCCGATTCGCATATAACGTTGCATTATAAAGCCGTTCAGAAGGTTAGCCGGAAGCAGAGTCTCGGAGCCGGTGGCTTTTTGAACAAAAAGTGCGTTCCAAAATGAACGAAAATGACAGGCGGACGATCGAGAATTTAATTTCAATTAGGGCTATCGCAACGTCGTTCGATTTTCAGGGCCGTTTTTCCGAAATCAGTCATGGAGCCCCCAAAATCGTCGGGGAGGTGAAGATAATGGTCGGTGGAATGACGTAAAACCATTGAATCGTCCGGAAAGCGATTTCCAAAAAAACTATTAAAAAAGAGCTAGGCGCTTGCGGCGCCCTCTTTTAAAGGGGCGCTGCTTGCTTACTACTTTAATATATTATAGGGTCAATGCATTGGTTCTCGACCAGTTAACAAAAAAATTGACTTTGAATGTATTTTACATGTCAAAAATGATTCAAATGTTAGTACACCCAGACTTCAACGATTCCTCAATGAGTTCTTAACAGTGTGCAAGCATGCCTTTTTCTTTCTTTCAACAATATTTATTAAAATTTCAACAAAAATAAAAAAAAGTACAATATCACTACTTCTCGACCACTCCGCGGAGTTCTCGACCATTTTATATTAGTTCTCGACCACCAAAAATTGAACTAATTTCTAAGAAAATATATTTAGAACAATGGATTCCATTAGAGAAAAACATAAATTCAAACAATTTTAATAGAAGTATACACATATTTTTCACTAAACAAACGTAAATAGGAACTTACAAAAAATAGATTATTATTTTTTACTAATAAAGAAAGTGACATTAATCAATTTCCTTGTTGATGTGGTCGAGAACTAATTGATTTTCGACCACCTATAACAAGAGTGAAGAAAAAGAATACTTTGGTCTAATTTTATGGTCGCAAACTAAAACTTAAAAAGTAGATATATAAATTAATTGAAGTATACACAAAAATACCAACAATTCTTAAATAGATGATATTACCAAAACAATTAATTTTTTTAAAAGCTTACTGATTCTCGACCATTTTGGTCGAGAACTGAAAAAGGCAATTATTTTAATATTGGTTAGCGACCATCAAATATTAAACAAAAAACTTACTGCGAGTCTATTTTTTCTTAAAATATACAGGGTGTCCCACATTTTAATACGCAAACTTCACCAGGACATAGTTCTCATAAAAATAATACAAAAGTTTTATATAAACATGGGGTCGTAACTCTTTTGTTTTCGAGATATGGCCGTTCAAAGTTGGAAGAAAAATTTACATTTTCATTTTTATTTCACCTATTTATAAACGTAGGAATGTGAATTTTTGCAATAATGCACTACAGCCTAGTATGTTATTTCCAAGCCTTAATTAACCCACCCCGGGGTACCTGAAAGGGCTGAAATTCACGATCACCACTACATTTTCCAATAGAACTTTTTAACTCGGTAAAATTTTAACATGAAAAAATATCCCTTAGAAAGTTCATTCCTTAGCGAGACTTTTTTGTCTCTTACATTTTTTACATAAAACTGATAGTTTTCGAGAAAAAAAATAAAATCTTAGCGCGTGTCAGACCAATTTTCCAAACGAACTTTTTAATTCGGTAGAATTTTAACATAAAAAAATATGCGTTAGAAAGCTCATTCTTTAGCGAGATTTTTTTGTCTCTTACATTTTTCGCATAAAACTGATAGATTTCGAGAAAAAAAAAATAAAATCTTAGCGCGTGTCGTACTGTACCGCTTCACCTCCAACCAAATATTCTTTAAAAGTTAGCTATGGTTTTAGAGTAATAAGTGATAACAATAGTAATAAGCTAAAAAGATTAACAATTACACTTTAAATTAAATGCATTCTATCTTAGTCAACTTACTTAGTTCATCAGTACAAAGAAATCAGACCAAAACCATGGCCAACTTTTAAAGAACTTTTGGTTAGGGATGAAGCGGTACAGTACGACACGCGCTAACATTTTATTTTTTTTCTCGAAATCTATCAGTTTTATGCGAAAAATGTAAGAGACAAAAAAATCTCGCTAAGGAATGAGCTTTCTAACGCATATTTTTTTTAGGTTAAAATTCTACCGAATTAAAAAGTTCTTTTGGAAAATGTAGTGATGATCGTGAATTTCAACCCTTTAAGGCACGTCGGGGTGGCTAAATTAAGGCTTGAAATTAACATGCTTGGCTATAGTAGATAACTGTAAAAATTCACATTCCTGCGTTTATAAATATCTGAAATAAAAATGAAAATGTAAATTTTTCTTCCAACTTTGAACGGCCATATCTCGAAAACAAAAGAGTTGCGACCCCATGTTCATATAAAACTTTTGTATTATTTTTATGAGAACTATGTCCTGGTGAAGTTTGCGTATTAAAATGTGGGACACCCTGTATAAGCAACTATAACTAATAATAGATATAAATCATAATATGATCACCTAACGTGTTTAAAATCAAAATTATTTACTATTTTCTGGCCGAGTTCGGTTGACACTTTTTTACACTATACATGAAACTATACTGTCATCGCGATAGACATGTATTTACTGATTTTTTGCGGAATAATGTAGATTTTTGGCTCCATTTTAAAAACAATTTTAAAAGTGCTATAGATGTATAAAACCAAATATGCACACCTTTCTGAAGTATAGCGAATATATTTCTTATTATTTGAATTTAAATGATAAAATGGTCGAGATCCAGTGCCGGTCGGCTAACCAGTGCATTTACCCTATTAGATTAAAGTCTGATTTTGATTAAACCAATAAAAAATAGATATTTCAATCTATCCTTCACCATTGAGATTTTAAAGTGGGTTTTTGTGCAATGTCGAACAGATGTCACGAAAGGTAACCAATTCGTATTTGCTAGTTCACTCTGACGTCCGAGTTTACTCTGTTTTTTTTTTGTGCAGACTCGGTGCTTTTTTTGTTGTAACGGTTGACGACATCGGGGACGATGGGTCGACCGTAGTCCAATTCAAATACGCGGAAAATAATCCGTCCAATTTGGCGTTATTAGGGGAATTTATCGATTCATCAGCCTCCCCGCGACAGTTTTATTCCATTAATTTCTGGTGATGTTGATAGAGTATTGTCCGGGAAATGGTGGGAAGAGAGGTCAGAGAGGCGGAAACAATTCCCGCGTTCTCTTCGTCCGAAATTAGGCCACTTTGTTCCGTACAATAAAGCCACTGGGTCGGTATTTTACATTAGCCGCCCCGTTCCAACTTCCCCCCATTTATTTTTTAAAAGGATTCAATTAAAAAATGTTTTACCGTGTCGAGTATTTTCCAATAACATAGCAATTGAAGTTTGGAATTAAAATTGTAATTTTCGTTTCAAGGACTTAAAGTTATTAGAGTTATAAAGTAGGAGGTCGCTATTTCTTGGCGTCGTTGTCGTACAGAAAATTTAAATCAGCTCGCTAACTTTACGTCTCCGCAGTGCTGGCAGAAAGACAAATATCTTTTACGTGCAAGAGTGGAAGGACGACCTGCACCGGTCGCGGAAAATGGGATCCGGGAAAAATTCCATTTCAATCTGCAAATTCAGCGACGGCTTTATTTTTGTTTAAAACTTGGTCGGCAAAATACTCGGCGTGAATAACGTTCGTGGCCGAGTTGTGGCCCAAGTGCCTATTCATCACCGGCGAACTAGTTACCAGAAACAGCAAATAAACCGCAAGAAAGATGCGAATCTAACCGCAAATGTCTTGTTGTTTTAAGTGTCCTGAAAATAACGACCATCAACTCATTAATCAACTGCGAATGTAATTCTTTTTAGTTAACTTGAAAGATTTATTAACAACTTACTCAACAACACTTTGATATTTATAATTAATGTTGATTTGTTTTTATGATTGAATGAGTAAATTATTAGTGAACGATTGAAAATTATAAATAACTTGAAAAGTTTACTTAAGTTAAAAGGACAAACTTTCCTTTCCTTCGATAGGGCACGTGCTACAGATGGGTTAAAACTTCTACGTGATATTGTTTGAAATTGGATATCGATTTACATGACTTGCTTCTTTTTAACTTAAGATCATACACGAAGATAGAATTTTATAGAAATCAAATTTTACTTACTTCTAATTTTATTTACTAGTTAATTTTAGAAAGATCTTTCTAAATAATTCTGGAAAATTATAGATCTTAACCTATCATTTTGTATTTTTTTTATTTTCACAAATAAGATCTGTACGATTTAAAAAAAAATATCAAATTTAACAGTTATATATCAGAAATTTTAGATACCTTTGAGAATTGTCTTAATTTTCTTGCTGGATGGATGTAAACATGGCATATCTTATAATTTTAATTAACCAAATAGACTCTAGATATCAACTTTAGTATACTTCTAATAATTTCGTCAAATATAAAATTCCAAACATCACACAAAGAATAAATCAGGAAATGGAATATTTCAACCGATAGAAAAAAAAAAGTTCTAGAATGCATAATAAAACAACAGGAAATTTAAAAGGTTGTCACAAAAAGGGTCGGGGAAGTGAAAGAAATGTGATTTACAAAAGGAGGGAAAGCGTTTACAGATTCAATTTCTTTTCTTTTTGAATGCAAAAGGCCCGTTTCCGGGGAAGTACAAAGAAACGAAAGACGATGTTTGCATACATTTACTAAGTGGAACCGTCGCGTTCGTTCTTCCGGCAATCGATAAACCTTGAACGGTTTTAAGAGGGAGTCATCATTCTTCCCTCAAGTCCAATATTTTCCGAATTATGACCAAAGTTGAGTCGGTTACGGTTCGACAACCCTCGTCTTATCTAAATCGTTCGATACTTTCGATAGGTGGATGTATGGAAAAGAAGGGGAAGTTGAGAAGATTTTAAGAAAATCTACAACCTTCTTCCAAAGTATTAAATTTTAAGGGTGTTTTATAATCTCTAAAACTTGCCCATTTTTAAAAATTCATATCTCAAAAACCAATTGTCAAAACTTTGAAATTTTATGAGGATTTAGATAATCTTTATTTTTGTCGAAGATAAATTGTCTGCGATTTTTATTTTTTGCCTCGAAAGAGAAAATGTAACTTAATGTCGATTAAAATTTCTCTATGTCTAAAAATTCATACCTAGGAAATTAATCGTTATTGAGAGTTGAAATTTTATTACGATTTAGGCTCGAATCTAGTCTTTATTTTTGCCAAAGATGAATTATCTACTACTTTTAGTTTTTTCGTCAGCAAAGAAATTCTAACCTAACTTAATATATCGATTACAATTGATTAATTTTTAAAAATTCATATCTCAAAAACTAGTTGTTGTTGAAAATTGAAATTTTGTGAGGATTTAAACTGATATTTGATCTTTATTTCTACCAAAGATGAATTTTCTACGATTTTTAGTTTTTCCCTCGGAAGAGAAAATGTAACTTAATGTCGATTAAAAATTTGTTAATTTTTAAAAATTTATATCTCAAAAACTGATTGTTATTGAAACTTAAAACTTTGTGATCATTTAGATTGAAAATAAATCTTTATTTTTACCAAAGATGAATTTTCTACTACTTTTGGTTTTTTCGTCAGCAAAGAAATTCTAACCTAACTTAATTAATACATCGATTACAACTGATTAATTTTTAAAAATTCATATCTCAAAAACTAGTTGTTGAAAATTGAAATTTTGTGAAGATTTAGATTGATAATTAATCTTTATTTTCGCCGAAGATAAATTGTCTGAGATTTTTAGTTTTTGCCTCGGAAGAGAGAATGTAACTTAATGTCGATTAAAAATTTGTTAATTTTTAAAAATTTATATCTCAAAAACTGATTGTTATTGAAACTTAAAATTTTGTGATCATTTAGATTGAAACTAAATCTTTATTTTTTACCAAAGATGAATTTTCTACTGCTTTTGGTTTTTTCGCCAGCAAAGAAATTCTAACCTAACTTAATTAATACATCGATTACAACTGGTTAATTTTTAAAAATTCATATCTCAAAAACTAGTTGTTGTTGAAAATTGAAATTTTGTGAAGATTTAGATTGATAATTAATCTTTATTTTCGCCGAAGATAAATTGTCTGAGATTTTTAGTTTTTGCCTCGGAAGAGAAAATGTAACTTAATGTCGATTAAAATATGTTAATTTTTAAAAATTCATATCTCAAAAACTGATTGTTATTGAAACTTAAAATTTTGTGATCATTTAGATTGAAACTAAATCTTTATTTTTTACCAAAGATGAATTTTCTACTGCTTTTGGTTTTTTCGCCAGCAAAGAAATTCTAACCTAACTTAATTAATACATCGATTACAACTGGTTAATTTTTAAAAATTCATATCTCAAAAACTAGTTGTTGTTGAAAATTAAAATTTTGTGAAGATTTAGATTGATAATTAATCTTTATTTTCGCCGAAGATAAATTGTCTGAGATTTTTAGTTTTCGCCTCGGAAGAGAAAATGTAACTTAATGTCGATTAAAATATGTTAATTTTTAAAAATTCATATCTCAAAAACTGATTGTTATTGAAACTTAAAATTTTGTGATCATTTGGATTGAAACTAAATCTTTATTTTTACCAAAGATGAATTTTATACTACTTTTGGTTTTTTCGCCAGCAAAGAAATTCTAACCTAACTTAATTAATACATCGATTACAACTGATTAATTTTTAAAAATTCATATCTCAAAAATTAGTTGTTGAAAATTGAAATTTTGTGAAGATTTAGATTGATAATTAATCTTTATTTTCGCCGAAGATAAATTGTCTGAGATTTTTAGTTTTCGCCTCGGAAGAGAAAATGTAACTTAATGTCGATTAAAATACGTTAATTTTTAAAAATTCATATCTCAAAAACTGATTGTTATTGAAACTTAAAATTTTGTGATCATTTAGACTGAAACTAAATCTTTATTTTTACCAAAGATGAATTTTATACTACTTTTGGTTTTTTCGTCAGCAAAGAAATTCTAACCTAACTTAATTAATACATCGATTACAACTGATTAATTTTTAAAAATTCTTATCTCAAAAACTAGTTGTTGTTGAAAATTGAAATTTTGTGAAGATTTAGATTGATAATTAATCTTTATTTTCGCCGAAGATAAATTGTCTGAGATTTTTAGTTTTTGCCTCGGAAGAGAAAATGTAACTCAATATCGATTAAAATTTGTTAATTTTTAAAAAATCATATCTCAAAAACTAATTATTATTGAAACTTAAAATTTTATGATCATTAAAATTGAAACTAATTGTTTATTTTTACCAAAGATAAAATTTCTACGATTTTTAGTTTTTCCCTCAGAAAGGAAAATGTAACATGATGTCACTAACTAAAATTTTTTAAGTTAAAAAATTTCTAAAAATTAGGTTATATACTAAAACAGAATGGAATTTTCTTTGGATTGCATTAAAATTTGATGTTTAGAAGTTACAATTTTGTTACATGTAATAGGAATAGATGGGTCGAATGTTCTGATAAATGTCTTGTTTATTCCATGAGGGGTAACTTTATCTGGTTAGTCCGGGACGAGTTAAATTTCCCGGATAGTAGCAGGGGAACGGTTGTAAAATGTGGTGACGGCGAAAGATATAATGAATACGTTGGTTTATCGACGAAGCGTCCCGTTCGGTCCCTGTTGGAACCCGTTTGAAGCTTATCCCGGGTCCCTTATTTATGTCGATTGGTATTTTATACGGCCGGGACCGCGGGGGACGATTGTTTCGGAAAAGTACGGTACTGCAGAACACCAACGGTAGTGCAATCTTACGTTAGTTTTCTATTTTTCGATACGTAACAGAGTTATCTCGACTTTAATATTTCAAGGGACCCCCTCGACGTCCTCGAAGGTAGTCCAATTTGTTTCGCAAAGCCGCGGTAACGAATTGTTCGCAGATCTTGTGAAATATTAATCGAAATGGGTTTCCTAGTTCGTAACCAATAAGAAATAATAGTAGTAGGAAAAGATGAACTAATTTTTCATGTTCTTTATACGGTTGAAAAGGATTTATAAAATTTAATCCGGGGGTAAAATAAATATCCGCTTGTCAGTTAGATGTTTGGAGTAAAAGACGGGTGATCAATAAAGGTATTATGTAGTAATATAAATTACAAGCGCCGGGGAACATCTTGGCAAATCCCGACCTCTCCGAAGCGAGATTACTATCGACAAGAAGAGCATGACGCGCCTGTCTATGCCACCACTACCGGGGAAACCGGCGGGATTTTGCAATCTCGATCTTCTAACTGTCTCACACACCTGCTCCAACCAACTGTCTGCATATTTTTCAAAGTAATACCTGCCTGTGATAAATTTTCTACGAGCTAAACTACCCAAAATCTTCTAAATCTTATCATATCATATGTTCTTATTCTATTCTTTATACCTATTAATCTATATTTTAAAATTTTTTAGTAAAATTCTATCCAATCAGTTCTAGTTGTGCAAAAAAAAGCTAATTTCCAAAAAAAAGACCGAAGGATTTTAACTGAACCTAATATAACCTTACAAATTTTTGCACAAAATTTAAAAAATCTTGTAGACTCTATTTAGGGATATTAAGAAAGGAAATTTAAAAAAATGATAGATAAAAATCTCTACTTTTAATTGAAAATATCAAATTTGTTCTATTCCTGACCAAAAAAATCTAAAATGTATTAAAATCCGAACTTAACAAACCTCACAAATTTTTTACAAAATTAAAAAAAATCATGTAGGCTCTACTTATAGGTATTAAGAAATGATAGATTAAAATCTCTACTTTTAATTGAAAATATCAAATTTGTTCTATTCCTGACCAAAAAAATGTAAAAAAATCTAAAATGTATTAAAATCCGAACTTAACAAACCTCACAAATTTTTTACAAAATTAAAAAAATCTTGCAGACTCTACTTATGGATATTATGAAAGGAAAGATTAAAGGATGATAGATAAAAATCTCTAATTTTAATTGAATATATGAAATTAGTTCTATTCCTGACCAAAGAAATGTAAAAAAAAATCTAAAATGTATTAAAGACCGAACCTAACAAATATTCCAAATTTTTTACAAAATTAAAAATGTGAATTATGACTCTTATGAATTATAAAATGGGTTGATTCATTTTTAATCAAGGAGAATTTCTCTTCAGTATTTCATCTTATTTAGGAGCTAAAAAACAAAACATTTTAAGTCTAATTTTTAGACTTTCTAATCGACCTGACTTTTCTCTCAACCTAATATTCTTTCAAACATTTTTATGGATTATAAACTATATTAATTGATCTCCAATCCAACAAATTGCAATTGAATGTGTAAACCGTTCCTTTTAAAGAATGCAGAATTTTCTTCTAACGACCATATGGTGAGTTAATTTTCAATCCTTACACATGATGATAGATAAAAATCTCTAATTTTAATTGAATATATCAAATTAGTTCTATTCCTGACCAAAGAAATGTAAAAAAATCCAAAATGTATTAAAGACCGAACCTAACAAACATTCCAAATTTTTTACAAAATTAAAAATGTGAATAATGACTCTTATGAATTATAAAATGGGTTGATTCATTTTTAATCAAGGAGAATTTCTCTTCAGTATTTCATCTTATTTAGGAGCTAGAAAACAAAACATTTTAAGTCTAATTTTTAGACATTCTAATCGACCTGACTTTTCTCTCAACCTAATATTCTTTCAAAAATTTTTATGGATTATAAACTATATTAATTCTTCTTCAATCCAACAAGTTGCAATTGAATGTGTAAACCGTTCCTTTTAAAGAATGCAGAATTTTCTTCTAACGACCATATGGTGAGTTAATTTTCAATCCTTACACGATGCTAGATCACCTCTCGGTATCTCAACCTGGAATTGACGCGAATAAAAGGCGATCCTTAATTAACTTAACCGTTAAACAATTTTCCATTTCAATATATTTAATTTCGTCCGTATTGTGCCGTCACTCTTTATGCACTTTTAGCAATTCCCTGTACAGTTAGTGTCTGTCGTTGCGCATACCGCGGCGGTTGTCGACGTAGTTGTCCAATACTTTCGTCCCTTTGAGTACAAAGGGATGCCTGTTTGAGTATAATGCGTCAAGCGAAATATGCCGGTAATGTTGTACATTGCGCGCTGATCGATACAGAGAGAGCTTTTTACGCCGTTAAAAGCTAAATATGCTCTAGGCGTTCCCCACATACCTCCGGTTAGTTGTTTTCAATGTAACATAACTGTTTCCACATTTACATCTAACCACTCGAACTCAATTTGTTTGATATTTACATAAATTTTATGTATTTAGCTCACGGGAAGTTAATTCATCAAAGAAAATTTTTTTTCGTTCTCTTCCTTCTTAATTCAAACTCATTCCCACACGTTAAGGGTAGTACAAACATCAAACAAAAACTTTTTTTATGTTTTTTTTTTCTTTAGTGGTAGAAATTGAATAGAACCAATCTTATCGTCGTCGTTAAATCGTACCGCGTTGTTTGTACGTTTTGAGTACTAAACGGTTTGGACGTCGGAGTCGCGTAAAAGTACTAGAAGAAAGAATAAAGGGCGTGAAGGAAAAGTAAAAGAGGGAGAGAGGTTAGAGATGCAGGAACTTTCATCGGAGGGGTCCTTAATTAATTTTCAAGACTTGTTCGAAAACTAATTTCTGAGGGACGGAGGGGTTTGATAATTTTATATAGACGTCATATCGGCCGGGTTATTCGAAAAGTTATCGGAGAGTTAATTTTCGAACTACGCCGTTGCCGTGTCTTTTGATGACGGCGAACGAAGTTCTTCATTAATCTTTAATTGACAATAGAATTTCTTTCGTAATAAAATTTCTTCTCGACATCGTTTAGCAGTTTCTAAAATGGGGGATTTCAACCTAATACTATATAATTCCCGGTACGTAATAAATTCATCCCTTTATTAACCGGAAACGCACGGTACACAATTACGTTTTAACAATGAAAACTAACACCTATTAACATACATTGTAAAGTACTGCACGCGTATAATACGTGGAAATTCTAACTTAATCAAATTATTGCCGAACAGATCGAATTATTGCGCAACCTAAAATTATTTAGTGTTCAATTTGCATTTTCAACAATGCTAAAATATGTGTATACGTTAATTAACCCACTTGAAATTATTAGTAACGCAATTAAATTTTTTAAATTTTCATGGAACCTTTCATGAAGTGAGATTGAATGACGTTTTATAAATTTTAAAACGATCGTTGATCGCGTTTTAATCGACTCTGATTAAGTATTTACATTCTTGTTTGGATTCGTTGAGTAGCGACGGTAATTGCTAATGGTGTTTGCAACTTGCCATTCAATCATGTAATCAACAAACGCAATTAACTATCCGGTAATACCGTTTAGAATCATTTGAATAGTGTCTAATGTCAATTTGGATAATTAAAAATGTAAATTAGGTCAAGTTTAGTATAAAAAAGGTAATTTGTGCTTTTAAAATAATCAATTATTATTAATTCTAAGTTTATGGAAGGATTTATATAGAGTTGGGAGGAAGCGAAATTTGTATTTAAATCTATGAGAAGGTCTAAATATAGGAAACGAAAAGTTTTTTTTTAATAATTCGTAAATACGATGGAGGATTTAAATAAAACTTTCCTCGATTAGAGATCAATCAATTTTGTTTATATTCCATACGAACTTTTAGAAAAATCTGTCTTATTGTTAGATTGGGAGAAAAAAATGTTTGATTAGAATACCTAAAAATGAGAGACACAAAAATTTCAATTCTAGCTTCTAAGAAGACGGTATTTTTAAAACAAATTCTCCTCGATTAAGGATGAATTAATCTAATTTATAATCTATAAGAGTTTTTAGAAAAATCTTTGTCAGATTAGGAGAGAAGAATTTCTATTTGATTAGAACACCCAAAAACAAGACTTAAAAAAAATTCTTTTCTAACCCCTAACCCCTAACCAACATGAAACATCCAAAGGCAATTCTCCTCGATTAAAAATGAATCAATCTGGTTTATAATCCATAAGATATTTCAGAAAAATCTCTTTTAGATTATGAGAAAAGAAATTTTATTTGATTAAAATATCCAAAAACAAGACTTAAAAATTTTTTTTCTAACTCCCGAATAAGAAGGAAGATTTAAATGAAAATTTCCTCAATTAAAGATAAATTATTCCATTTTATAATCCAAAAAAATTTCCATAAAAATCTCGTTTAACTTGCAATTAGTAAAAAAAATTGTATCTAAACGCCACAAATGAAATTTAAAAAATCGCCTAGACTTTATTTTTGGAAATAAAGAAAAAATTTCCAGGATAATTATAAATTAAAATATCCATTTTAATATAACATTAGAATTTCCAAGCTACGTTTTAAAAATTTTGAGAAAAAATTTTTTTTCTAAACATCTACATGTTCACTTAACCGATAAACGTCAAAAATGAGATTTAAAAAATCGCCTAGACTTTACTTTTGGGAAAAAATAAAAAATCTCCAGGATAATTATAGCTTGAAATATCCTTTTTAATATAACATAAAAATTTCCAGGTTATGTTTTCAAAATTTTGAGAAAAAAAATTTTTTCTAAACCTCTACATTTTCACTTAATTTATAAAAGTCAAAATTGAAATTTAAAAAATCGCCTAGGCTTTATTTTTGGAAATAAAGAAAAAAAATTCAGGATAATTATAAACTAAAATATCCTTTTCAATATAACATAAGAATTTCCAGGTTAGGTTTTAAAAATTTTGAGAAAAATTTTTTTTTCTAAACCTCTACATTTTCACTTAACCTATAAACGTTAAAAATGAAATTTAAAAAATCGCCTAGACTTTATTCTTGGAAATAAATAAAAAAATTTCAGGATAATTATAAATTAAAATATCCTTTTCAAAATAACATAAGAATTTCCAGCTTAGGTATTAAAAATTTTGAGAAAAAAAAATTTTTCTAAACCTCTACATTTTCACTCAACCTATAAACGTCAAAAATGAAATTTAAAAATCGCCTAGACTTTATTTTTGGAAATAAAGAAAAAATTTCCAGGATAATTATAAATTAAGATATTCTTTTTAATATAACATAAGAATTTCCAGGTTAGGTTTTAAAAATTTTGAAAAAAAAAAATTTTTCTAGACCTCTGCATTTTCATTTAACCTATAAACATCAAAAGTGAAATTTAAAAAATCCCCTAGACTTTATTTTTGGAAATAGAGAAAAAAATTTCAGGATAATTATAAATTAAAATATCCTTTTTAATATAACATAAGAATTTCCAGGTTAGGTTTTAAAAATTTTGAGAAAAAAATTTTTTTCTAAACCTCTACATTTTCACTTAACCTATAAACGTCAAAAATGAAATTCAAAAAATCCTCTAGACTTTATTCTTGGAAAAAAAGAAAAAAAAATCAGGATAATTATAAATTAAAATATCCTTTTTAGTATAACATAAGAATTTCCAGGTTAGGTTTTAGAAATTTTGAGAAAAAATTTTTTTCCTGACCTCTACATTTTCACTTAATCTATAAACGTCAAAAATGAAATTTAAAAAATCGTCTAGACTTTACTTTTTGAAATAAAGAAAAAATTTCCAGGATAATTATAAAATAACATATCTTTTTTAATATAACATAAGAATTTCCAGGTTAGGTTTTAAAAATTTTGAGAAAAAAATTTTTTCTAGACCTCTACATTTTCACTCAACCTATAAACGTCAAAAAAGAAATTTAAAAAATCGCCTAGACTTTACTTTTGGAAATAAATAAAAAAATTCCAGGATAATTATAAATTAAAGTATCCATTTTAATATAACATTAGAATTTCCAAGCTAGGTTTTAAAAATTTTGAGAAGAAACATTTTTTCTAAACATCTACATTTTCACTTAACCGATAAACGTCAAAAATGAAATTTAAAAAATCGCCTAGATTTTACTTTTGGAAATAAAGAAAAAATTTCCAGGATAATTATAAATTAAGATATCCTTTTTAAGATAACATAAGAATTTCCAGGTTAGGTTTTAAAAATTTTGTGAAAAAAATTTTTTTTTCCTCTGCATTTTCACTTAACCTATAAATATCATAAATGAAATTTAAAAAATCGCTTAGACTTAATTTTTGAAAATAAATAAAAAATTTGCAGGATAATTATAAATTAAAATATCCTTTTTAATATAACATAAGAATTTCCAGGTTAGGTTTTAGAAATTTTGAGAAAAAAATTTTTTCCTGACCTCTACATTTTCACTTAAGCTATAAACGTCAAAAATGAAATTGAAAAAATCGTCTAGACTTTACTTTTTGAAATAAAGAAAAAATTTCCAGGAGAATTATAAAATAACATATCTTTTTTAAGATAACATAAGAATTTCCCGGTTAGGTTTTAAAAATTTTGAAAAGAATTTCTTTTTCCAAACCTCTACATTTTCACTTAACCTATAAACGTCAAAAATGAAATTTAAAAAATCGCCTAGACTTTATTTTTGGAAATAAAGAAAAAATTTCCAGCATAATTATAAATTAAAATGTCCCTTTTAATATAACATAAGAATTTCCAGGTTGGGTTTTAAAAATTTTCAGAAAAATTTTTTTTCTAAAGCTGTACATTTTCACTTAACTTAAATGTCAAACCACGAGACAACTTTTTCTTTCTAAAACATCTCTTAATATTTTAATGTAACCTTAAATTTTAAATATTTTCATTTAATATTAATCACTAAAATCCATTAAACGAGAAAACAAAATCGTAATTAATTCAGTTTAAATAATAATAAATCCGAAAGAGGTTTTTCCTCAATTTTTCATCCCCTATTTGCCTTTCATTTTGCACGGCTCCGGTCTACCCGTATTTTCATTTACCGCGGCCGAGAGGAATTCCCGGTGATCTCGGACCGTCGTTATTTGTCGTTTACCCAAAAACACGGCGGTTTTGTTTACGCAAAGCCCCCGCAACAACAAACCGCCCCCCGCTGCCCCCCGCGCGCCGAACGTTAAGCACACAGAATGGCCAACGTTAAGCTCAACGAAAACAAAGAAAGTTTTTATTGCCGTCCGCCCCCCACAAACTTCAACGATAACGTTTCACCCTAAGTAGATTTCCTCACCGAGTATGTATTTAATAACTTGAGGTGGTTCATAAAACCTAACGCGAATCATCAAAGAAAAAACATTTTTTTTTTCTAAAGTTAGAAAATTACAAGATTAGAAAATTTGTTCAATTCATAGAATCGTGAGATGTGAAAAAAAAAATTATTATACATTTTCATTTTTTAATTAAAAGTGTTCGAATGATTATTAATTTAAAATTCATTTAGAATTTATTTAATGAATGGATGATAGAACAATAGACGTAGAAGTGGTAATTTCCTCTGATTGTGAGAAAATCTTTGAAAAGGAAGTAAAGAAAGTATAAAGACCGACAAAGATAACGTGAAATAAAACGCACTTTTTTGCGTAATCTCCATCTTCCTCGTTTTACTTCCTCGTTGTCGTTCGTTCGCTCGTTTTGCGTCCCGACGCGGCGTTCGTGTACGAAACAGATTCTCTCATAGAATAGATAAAGAGACGTATCTGGCCGTGAGATCTTGTTCTCAAGGAAAGTTCATAAAGGATCTACTACTACGTCGGGGCTTTATCTTCCGTGAACTTGAATGGTTAATTATTGTAGTGCTTCATGGAGGCCGTTTTAATTGCGTTTTCATTGTCCCCGGGCAAACCCTTGCACGAATATAAATTACCCGACTGTGAGAACTTTGTGGTCGTGAACCTTGACATTGACCGCAACTTATTAAAAGATTTTCACACTTTATTACCACAAATTTTATCCAAATATTAGTGCTACATTTTATAAAATCGAAACCATTAATAATAGCCTTTTTTTATGTGATTATTACTGGTATCACAAATGCCTGTTATCTGGGTGCTTTTAAAAAGCATTTTTTAGTTGCAGTATAGAGTCGTTATTAGTGCACCACGCATTATCAAACTTCATCCGTAATGGTACAAAAATATCGTTGGAAAAAAAGTCGATATGTGATTAAGCGAATTCCATTGCAGTGGCTTTATTGCATCCATACAAATAAGCAAAAAAAAATTGGGATGATTTACATTTTTTATTTTTGGGAAGCGTTTTTTATGGGATTTATGGAGAAAATACTCAAAATGTGGAAAATGTAGATGTGAAATCTGAAAAATTTATCGGATTTGTAACCGAACTTAATGTGAGAAAGATTTATCAAGTTTAAAAAATCATATGAAATTTATTCATGAAAATTTAGAAATAAGATATTAACTGAGGTTAGGTTAAAAGCTCTACTTTTCATTGACACAACCAGATTTATTCAATTTGTTACCAAAGAATTTAAAACAATTGCCAAATTTTTAGAGAAATTTAATGTAACCTTATAAATTTTTTGAGCAACTTTGAAAAATCGTACGAAGTTTATTCATGAAAATTCAGAAATAAAATGCTAACAGAAGATAAAGTGAAACCTCTTTTTTTCATTACAATAATCAAACGTATTCAGTTTTTTACCGAAGAATTTTAAAAAATTTCAATATTTTTCAAGAATTTTAACATAACTTTAGATACATTTTTGAGCAACTTTGAAAAATCGTACGAAGTTTATTTATGAAAATCCAAAAATAAAATGTTAATAGAAGATAGATTGAAATCTCTACTTTTCATAAAAACTATCAGATCTATTCAGTTCATAACCAAATAATTTAAAAAATTTCCCAGTTTATTGAAGAATTTTCATATATATAACTTTACAAATTTCTTGAGCGATTTTGAAAAATCGTACGAAATGTATTCATGAAGATTTAGAAACAAGCTATTAACTGAGGTTAGGTTAAAACCTCTACTTTTCATTGACACAATCAGATTTATTCAATTTGTTACCAAAGAATTAAAAAAAATTGCCAAATTTTTAGAGAATTTTAATATAACCTTATAAATTTTTTGAGCAACTTTGAAAAATTTATTCATGAAACTTCAGAAATAAAATGCTAACAGAAGATAAAGTGAAACCTCTATTTTTCATTAAAACAATCAAACATATTCAGTTTTTTACCAAAGAATTAAAAAAAAATTCAAAATTTTTCAAGAATTTTAACATAACCTTTAGATGGCTATCACTGGTGGGTCGCTAGCGAGTATTAGGTGGGTCCTGGAACTAACCGAGACCAACGAAAAATAACTGTTGTACCACAAATCAACTGAACGACGCAGACACGCATGAAGATACCTTGTTCTGCAAACCAATTAGTCGTGGAACAGCAGATGAAATTTTCAAACAAATTGATTCTTATACTAAAGAAAAAGGTTTGGAATGGGAAAACTGTGTCGGTATGTGCACTGATGGAGCTCGAGCTATGTGTGGCAAAAATAGCAGTGTGATCACAAGGGTTCTTGAAAGAAGTGCCAATGCTTCGTGGACACACTGCAGCCTTCATAGAGAAGCAC
Organism: Digitonthophagus gazella; assembly: GCA_036711955.1. NCBI lineage: Eukaryota > Metazoa > Arthropoda > Insecta > Coleoptera > Scarabaeidae > Digitonthophagus > Digitonthophagus gazella. The sequence continues at coordinate 3,085,128 of JASCIT010000003.1, forward strand.
TGGTTTCAAAATCATTACCGGATGACTTAAAAACTGTATTAAACACTGCTGTAAAAATTGTAAATTATATTAAGACAAGACCTTTGCAAACACGTTTATTTCAAAAGTTGTGTGAAGAGATGGATTAAATTCCCATAAATCTCTTCTTCTTCACACAGAGGTACGATGGTTATCCAGAGGGAAAGTGTTAACAAGATTAACAGAACTGCGCAATGAAGTTACAGTTTACCTGGAAGGAAAAAATGAATATCTTGAATCTTTGCTGGATGAAAAATTTATCCTCAAGCTCTCATACTTGGCGGATATTTTTGCAAAGTTGAATGAACTCAATTTGTATCTGCAAGGATCTCATGAATCCGACATATTTGCAGTTCACGATAAAATTCGCGCGTTTATGAAAAAACTTATGTTGTGGAAGAAATGTGTCGAAGAAGAGAAGTAGGATTGTTTTGAATCACTTGAAAATTTTATTACAGAAAATGAAGTGCAGCCAGATACAAATGTAATGACCGCAATTTCCAGTCATTTATTAGCGTTAAAAAATTTTTGATATCTATTTCGGAGAAGAAATGAAAATCTTTGCTACAATGAACTGGGTATGTAATCCATTTCACGACAACATTCCAACTTTAACATCGACAAAAGCCAATGAAGAACTTATTGATTTATCAAAAGATACATCGCTGAAAACGTCTTTTAACCGCAAACAGTTAACGAAATTTTGGCTTTCAGTTGCTGACACCTATCCCTGCCTATTTGACGAAGCCATAAAAGTTCTGCTCCCCTTCACTAGCTCATATTTATGCGAAGAAGGATTTTCAGCTATGGTTCATATTAAAACTAAATACCGAAATAAATTGGACGTATCAAATTCATTGCGATTAAAAATGACTAAAATCGAAGTCGATGCTAAAGCTGTAATGGCAAGAAATAGGAAGCTATTACACCCTTCTCATTGACATGTCTCGTTTTATATTTAGTAAATAAAAATTTCAATTAATGTTTGGATTTTTTCTTATTGATCCCTCACATAGTTACCATGAAAATGCCACAACAGCAATATAATTGTTTTTTATTATTTATGTTTATTACCGTTATTGTATCAGGTGCGTCTCAGATGTTAAATTTTTTTTAGGTGGGTCGCGGTCAATACAACTTTGGGAAACACTGCTTTAGATAAATTTTTGAGCAACTTTGAAAAATCGTACGAAATTTATTTATGAAAATCTAAAAGCAAAATGTTAACAGAAGATGGATTGAAACCTTTACTTTTCATAAAAACTATCAGATCTTTTCGGTTTTTAACCAAATAATTTAAAAAAATTCCCAATTTGTTGAACAATTTTCATATAATTTTACAGATTTTTTGAGCAATTTTGAAAAATCGTACGAAATTTATTTATAAAAATCCACAAAATAAAGTGTTAACAGAAGATAGACTCAAACCTCTACTTTTCATAAAAGCTATCAGATTTATTCAGTTCATAACCAAATAATTTTAAAAGATTTCCAATTTGTTGAACAATTTTCATATAATTTTACAGATTTTTTGAGCAACTTTGAAAAATCGTACGAAGTTTATTTATGAAAATCCAAAAACAAAATGTTAATAGAAGATAGATTGAAACCTTTACTTTTCATAAAAACTATCAGATCTATTCAGTTCATAACCAAATAATTTTAAAGGATTTCCAATTTGTTGAACAATTTTCATATAATTTTACAGATTTTTTAAGTAACTTTGAAAAATCGTACGAACTTTATTCATAAAAATTCTGAAATAAAATGCTAAGACAAGATAAAGTAAACCCTCTACTTTTCACTAAAACAATCAGACGTATCCAGGTTTTTACCAAAAAATTTCCAAATTTTTCAAGAATTTTAAGATAAACTTTAGATAGATTTTTGAGCAACTTTGAAAAATCGTACGAAGTTTATTTATGAAAGTAGAAAAACAAAATGTTTACAGAAGATAGATTAAAACCTCTACTTTTCATAAAAACTATCAGATCTATACAGTTCATAACCAAATAATTAAAAAAAATCCCAATTTGATGAACAATTTTCATATAACTTTACAGATTTTTTTGATCAACTTTGAAAAATCGTACGAAGTTTATTCATGAAATTTCAGAAATAAAATGCTAACAGAAGATAAAGTAAACCCTCTACTTTGCACTAAAATATTCAGACGTATTCAGTTCTTTACCAAAGAATTTCAAAAAATTTCAAAATTTCCAAGAATTTTAGCATAACTTTTAGAAAGATTTTTAAGTAATTTTGAAAAATCGCACAAACTTTATTTATGAAAATCTATTAAAAAGATATTAACAGAAGATAGATTAAAACCTTTACTTTTCATTAAAACATCCAAATTTATTTAAGCTATTACCAAAAAATTTAAAAAAATTCAGAAAGCATTGAACAATTTTATCTCAACTTTACATCACTTTTGAACATCTTTGAGCAATTTCAAAAAATCATACCGAGTTTATTTATAGAAATTAAGAAAGAGAATCTTAAAGGTGGATAAATTAAAACCTCTACTTTTTATAAAAACCTTTTCATTTTTTCTAAATATTACCAAAAAATTAGAAAAAAAAAAATCAAAACACAGACAAGAATTAAAAAAAATTATACTTATGAAAATTAAGAAATAATTTTTAATATAAAGAAATTTAATTCATATTAAAAATTTATAGATGTAATAACCATAGATTTGTGTTTATTATAAAACGACTTGATAATTACTTATTTCCGGAGATGTTCAAGTAATCTAAGCTGTAATCTAAGAAATCTTTAATCTTATAAAACACATAATTTCAAGATTATATCTTGGCGTGAAATCGATTACCTATTAACAATCAAATAACCGTTAGATTATGTGCTTAATTATAATAACTTAACTCCCTTGACCACCTGTAGAAAAGATATAATAAGAAAACCTAGAAAATTTTTTCCCTTCATAAAGTATTCTTTTCTATTTTTTATTTTTTAATTTTTATTTCCTAACTTTATGAATCTTAATTAACTTATTTCTTCTTTTCAGAAGCAATCCGCATTTTTCATATCCGAGAGTTCCAGTTGAAAAATATGACTCAAGACGTTTCAAGTAAGTAATTAAATCTAAATATTATGAATTTCTTTATGAAAATTTAAATTTAAATTCATTCATTACTCTCTACATCTATCTTTCCATTTATAAAGCTGTAATTTACCGATTACAGTTTGGTAGACTAACTAATTAAAATGTTCCGCGACCGGTTAGCCCTTAGTTTTGCAACTAATTCATCATACACGTACAAGGCAGCTTGGGCGTTCAAGTAAAACTCCCGGCTTTTCCCCAAAGTCCCATATTTTTATCTAAAATTCGCCCGGTCGCCTTTCGCAGCGTTCTAAAACACCGCCTCGAAATACTCGTTTTGTAACGAGAACCGTGACTGCGAAATTTTCAGGGCGCTTCTAAAACCTTCCCGCAAATTAATCGCTAACTTGCTCTATACGGCACGAAAACTTTTAGACAGCAGAACTCCAACTAGAACTAACTAGAAAACAGTCCGACCTGAATATGTATTATATTGCCTTTTAGACGTCTTCTCCGATATTAATTGAAAAGTTGATTATCAAACAATGTTTCAAACCATATTTCTAAAGTTTGCAAACAGTACAAAGGCGAAGTAATTTGGAGTTACAATTACGCGTTTATTAATTATCGTGCTTGGTAATTTAATTTTAGTGTCTCTTCGAGCGGAGGTAAATAAGCAAACCACATGGCTTTGTCGTTTCGTGTCTTCGACGGCGTACGAGCTATAAAGTCGCGTAGTACACCCTATAAACTAACTGGGTCTAGTAAAACCGTCTTCGTTACGTTAGTAGTGTGGTAGTTGGTTGAACGTGTATCTAGCAGACGGTGTTTGCACTCTTTCGCGGTGCAAGCCTCCGGAACCTGTGTAAACGTTAAACTACTCCACGACAATGCAACCGCTTTATTAACAAACCATTAAAATTGTTAAACGGGTTGATGATGGCGCATTATCACGCCGACCCGCTCTGTTGGCGTTAATGCTTAAGGGAATACGTAATGTTGGAATAATTGTCTGGAGATTGAGTATGGTTTCAGTTTAGATTAATATTTTATTATGTAAAGGAAAGGAAGTTATAAAAAGATCTTAAAAGTTTTTCAATTTAAAAAAAAAGTTGGAGGATTTTAACAAATTTGATTTGTCATCAAAAAATTTTTGACCAACTTTAAAAATTCATACTGGGTTTGTTTAAAGAAAATAAGTGAGGAAATTTTAACTAAAGGTAGATGAAAACTTCTATTATTTATTAAAATTATCAAATTTGTTCTGGATGTTACCAAAGAAATTTAAAAAAAATCAAAGCTAATTGTACCGAATTTGGTAAAAAAAACTTCGATATGTTTCAAAATTTTTTTTTTAATTTTTTGGCTATAATTACGTAGGTTGCCTTTTATATTTCGGGGTTGTACAACCCTATTTGTGTTATTTACAGTAACTTAAAAGATTCATCTTGGTCAAATAATGGAATTAAATCGTGAACATTTTCGTGCGATTATTTTTTACAACTTTCAACGTGGATTAACCCAGCAACAGTGCATGGATGAACTGAATTCAATGTTTGGCGATGAAGCTCCATCAAGGACCAGTGTTTATCGATGCTATGGTGAATTCAATCGAGGTTGTAATTCACTCCAAAATGAATTTCGTGAAGATCGTCCAAAATCACTTGTTTTGGAAACCATTTATGCTGTGAAACTGATATTGCAAGATCATCATGTGATCTATAGATTGAGACAACCTTAGGCATTAGTGGGACCAGCATACATTCAATATTGCATAAACGTTTGACTGCCAAAAAAATTTGTTCACCTTGGATCCCACACAATTTGTCAATCGCTCAAAAAAAATCAACTCAAAATTGGTCGAAAGAAATGTTCAAAAAATACGATCGCTTTGAAACACGTTTATGACATCGTTTTTTGGATTTTATATGTCATAGTATTGTTTATAACCACTGAAGATTTGAATTTCATCAAAAACGTATTTTGTAAGTTGTGACTTTTTTTTGTTTTAGGTGGTCAGAATTTTGAATGAAAATTTTCAAACTTTGACGTCTCGTCAAATAAAAACTAACGAAGATACATCAAATCTCCTTTTTGTATTTTAAATCTTAAAGTATTGTTTATAAAAATTGAAGGTTTGAATTTAATCCCGAAAGTATTTTGAAATTTCGGAATTTTTTAGTTTTAGGTAGTAAAAATTTTGAGTGAAAAATTTTTCTGAACTTTGACGCTTCGTCAAATAAAAACTAAAAAAGATAAATCCAATCTGTTTTTTGTATTTTAAATCTTAAGATGTTCTTTATAAACGCTGAAAGTTTGAATTTAATCAAAAATTTATTTTGGCAGTTATGAATTTTTTGTTTCAGGTTGTTAAATTTTTTAATGAAACATTTTTGAACTTTGACGTTTCGTCAAATAAAAGCTTATCTTTATTAGCCTTATTTGACGCTTTATTCAATCTGTTTGTTGTATTTAAAATTTCAAAGTATTGTTTATAAAAGGTGAAAGTTTAAAATTAATCCAAAACGTATTTTGGGAGCTATGATTTTTTAAATTTTAGACAGTCATTAAATTTTCGGGAAAAATTTTTTGGTCTTTGACGCTTCGTCAAATAAAAACTAAAAGAGATAAATCCAATCTGTTTTTTAGATTTTAAATATCAAAGTGTTGTTTATAAACACTGAAAGTTTGAATTTAATCGGAAACGTATTTTGTAAGCTATGAAGTTTTTAGTTTTAGGTAGCTAAAATTTTGAGTGAAAATTTTCAAACTTTGTCGCTTCGTCAAATAAAAACTAATAAAGATAAATTCAATCTATTTGTTGTATTTTAAATTTTTAAGTATTGTTTATAAAAGGTGAAAGTTTGAATTTAATCCAAAACGTATTTTGGAAGCTATGATTTTTTAAATTTTAGACAGTTATCTAATTTTCAGGGAAATTTTTTTGATATTTGACGCTTCGCCAAATAAAAACTAAAAGAGATAAATCCAATCTGTTTTTTAGATTTTAAATATCAAAGTGTTGTTTATAAACACTGAAGGTTTGAATTTAATCGGAAACGTATTTTGTAAGCTATGAAGTTTTTAGTTTTAGGTAGCTAAAATTTTGAGTGAAAATTTTCAAACTTTGGCGCTTCGTCAAATAAAAACTAATAAAGATAAATTCAATCTATTTGTTGTATTTTAAATTTTTAAGTATTGTTTATAAAAGGTGAAAGTTTGAATTTAATCCAAAACGTATTCTGGAAGCTATGATTTTTTAAATTTTAGACAGTCATTAAATTTTCGGGAAAAATTTTTTGATCTTTGACGCTTCGTCAAATTAAAACTAAAAGAGATAAATCTAATCTGCTTCTTGTGTTTTAAATCTTAAAGTGTTGTTTACAAACACTGAAGGTTTGAATTTAATCGGAAACGTATTTTGTAAGCTATGAAGTTTTTAGTTTTAGGTAGCTAAAATTTTGAGTGAAAATTTTCAAACTTTGGCGCTTCGTCAAATAAAAACTAATAAAGATAAATCAAATCTCCTTTTTGTATTTTAAATCTTAAAGTATTGTTTATAAAAATTGAAGGTTTGAATTTAATCCCGAAAGTATTTTGGAATTTCGGAATTTTTTAGTTTTAGGTAGTAAAAATGTTGAGTGAAAAAGTTTTCTGAACTTTTACGCTTCGTCAAATAAAAACTAAAAAAGATAAATCCAATCTGTTTTTTGTATTTTAAATCTTAAGGTATTGTTTATAAACGCCGAAAGTTCCAATTTAATCAAAAATTTATTTTGGCAGTTATGAATTTTTTGTTTCGGGTTGTTAAAATTTTTAATGAAACATTTTTGAACTTTGACGTTTCGTCAAATAAAAGCTTATCTTTATTAGCCTTATTTGACGCTTTATTCAATCTGTTTGTTGTATTTAAAATTTCAAAGTATTGTTTATAAAAGGTGAAAGTTTAAAATTAATCCAAAACGTATTTTGAAAGCTATGATTTTTTAAAATTAAGACAGCTATTAAATTTTCAGGGAAATTTTTTTTGATATTTGACGCTTCGCCAAATAAAAACTAAAAGAGATAAATCCAATCTGTTTTTTAGATTTTAAATATCAAAGTGTTGTTTATAAACACTGAAGGTTTGAATTTAATCGGAAACGTATTTTGTAAGCTATGAAGTTTTTAGTTTTAGGTAGCTAAAATTTTGAGTGAAAATTTTCAAACTTTGGCGCTTCGTCAAATAAAAACTAATAAAGATAAATTCAATCTATTTGTTGTATTTTAAATTTTTAGGTATTGTTTATAAAAGATGAAAGTTTAAAATTAATCCAAAACGTATTTTGAAAGCTATGATTTTTTAAAATTTAGACACTTATTAAATTTTCAGGGAAATTTTTTTGATATTTGACGCTTCGTCAAATAAAAACTAAAAGAGATAAATCCAATCTGTTTTTTAGATTTTAACTATCAAAGTGTTGTTTATAAACACTGAAGGTTTGAATTTAATCGGAAACGTATTTTGTAAGCTATGAAGTGTTTAGTTTTAGGTAGCTAAAATTTTGAGTGAAAATTTTCAAACTTTGGCGCTTCGTCAAATAAAAACTAATAAAGATAAATTCAATCTATTTGTTGTATTTTAAATTTTTAAGTATTGTTTATAAAAGGTGAAAGTTTGAATTTAATCCAAAACGTATTTTGGAAGCTATGATTTTTTAAATTTTAGACAGTCATTAAATTTTCGGGAAAAATTTTTTTATCTTTGACGCTTCGTCAAATAAAAACTAAAAGAGATAAATCTAATCTGCTTCTTGTGTTTTAAATCTTAAAGTATTGTTTACAAACACTGAAGGTTTGAATTTAATCAGAAGCGTATTTTGGAAGGTATGATTTTTTTTAGTTTTAGGTAGTTAAAAACATGACGTTTAAAAACTGGACATGTTACAACCGTGCCACTAGAACAACGCAGAACAGTCAATTCTTGATGGTACACCACCATTTGTTTGCCAGTTTTCCTCAAAGAAGTCGGGAAAACCAACCGTCGAAGACGGATTTTCACCACGACAATGCGAGCTCTCACACATCGGCTTAAACTGCATTTTTAAGCACTCAAAACAGCAATTTGATGAGTCATCTGCCATATAGTCCTGACTTGGACCGAATGATTTCTTTTTATTCTCGCACGTAAAAAATAAACTGAGAAGTCAAAATTTTTCGGCACCTGAAGAAGCGATTGCTGCATTCAGAATCCATGTTTTGGAGATATCTCAATCATAGTGGCAAAAGTGCTTCGATAATTGGTTCAAACGTATGCAAAAATGATCTCCATGGGGAATATTTTGAAGAACAATAGAACGATTATCAATGATTAATATTAATTTTTGTACTCTACCGAAATATAAAAGGCAACCGTCGTAGAAAAAGTTTAATGATTTCATTGAAAAAATATCAGTTTTTGTTCATTTTAATTTTTAACTTAATTTTTTAAAATGATCTTTAAAATTATTGTTAATAAACTTTCCGATTTTAATAAAAAAAAAATAGACATTTCAATCTATTTTTCATAGTCACTGTAATTACAATTTCTTGTTTAAAACCATTTTTATACCATTTCATTTCTTATTTCCAAGTTTTTTTTTTATTTTGAAGTATCTTTTTGTTTAGAAACGGATGTGGTATCGGCACGTGGCTTAACAAAATCGTTTTAAAAAGTAAAACCGGCGTCGCGGCATTTCCTTCGGGTTGATTGTAATTTCAATGAAGTGTGAAGCTACCATTCTTAAAACCGTACGGTTAATTATCCGAATCAGTCACCGTTCCCGTCCGTTGCGGTTTTCCCCGAAATTGGATTCTCGGAAGAGGACGTAGCCGTCGCCTCCGGATTACGCACATAGCGACGCGGATGGCGCGTTTCGCCGAACGTGCCATGAATTTTAGACTATCTCGTTAACGAAATGCGCATCAAACCGTGCTCCTAGACGACGAAAAAGAGAACGGCCGGAACGCGCACTTTGCTCGAAAACAAGGCGACTTTTTGTCTTCGCCCGTCCGCATGTTAGAAGCTCATTATAAAAGTCACGACCTCCGGGAAAAAGTTGTATAAAACAGCTCTCTACGGTCGCGGCACCTCCGGCACTCATTTCGCAAAGCACCGACACCAATTAGTGTGGCAGAGGGACTCATAAGGTCCAATTAGACTAACACGAAAATTTTCCCTTTTTTTACACCTTTTTCTAAAAATTTTTACCAACTACCATCCTATTTATCAAACAAGTCAATTTTAAATCTTGACTTTTTAACTTTAATTTTATTACAAAACACTTTTCTAAAGTAAATGCACTTTAACATTTGTGGTAACTTTTTTTTTTAGTTGAATTGAAACCATTTTCATTTTAAAACACCCATAAATAATCATAGCTACTTCCTTTATTGTCCGAGTCCAAACACACAGAAGAGCATATCTAGAACGATACATAAAAGCTCACCTGTATCCTCTGGGGCGTGGAGGGGTTCTTCCGTTCACACAAGTCCGGGGGTCCCCTTGACCCCTCATCTTCAGTTTGAAAGAAGGAGTGGATCAGCTCCCCGAGGGGGTCATGGGTTACGTCATTGCCCCCGGGGCCGTTACACTTCCCTGCGTTGGGTGTGAAAAACTCTTAAAATCCCACGATTGTGCTTCGTCGACGTCTCAGACGGACGCAAAATGATGTTTATGTATGACTCATTAGTACGGAGAAAAGTTCGTTTTTGTTAGTTCTTAACTACTTTGAGCTACCAAGTCTTGAAATCATGCAAGAAATCATTTGATGATTACTACTTTAAAAAAATAATTAAAAAAAAATAAAAAAATAATAATTTTCAACTTTACTTTCAAATAATTCAAAAACCAAGTTAGATAGAAAACATTTTTTAGATAAAACTTGTAGACGATTTTATTCTAAATCTTTTTTATTAAAAACAATTTTTAAAATTTTTAATATTAAACCAGCTATAGATTAAAATTTGATTATAACCTCAAAAATCAATTTTTAAACTTTAATTTTACATAATTCAAAAACCAAGTTAAATAGAAAAAAAGTTCTTAATAAAAATTATAGATTATTTTATTCTAAATATTATTTGTTAAAATTTTTTTTTTGAATTTTTAATATTAAACGAGCTATAGGTTAAAATTTGATTATAACCTCAAATGTCAATTTTTCAACTTTAATTTCAAATAATTCAAAAACCAAATTAGATAGAAAAAATTTTTTTAAATAAAAATTATAGATTATTTTATTCTAAATATTATTTGTTAAAAACATTTTTTTGAATTTTTAATATTAAACGAGCTATAGATTAAAATTTGATTATAACCTCAAAAGTCAATTTTTCAACTTTAATTTCAAATAATTCAAAAACCAAGTTAGATAGAAAAAAATTTTTTAGATAAAAATTGTAGATTATAAAAACATAAAGCAATAAAAAAATGTATTGTACAGTAAAGCTCCGCTAATCCGAACTCCAATAATCCGGATTCTCCAGTAATGCGGACGAATTTGAAATATTAGTTATTTACATTATGTATTCAATAATCCGGATTTTCGGATTACTTGTGATTCCATAATCCGGATCGTAGGTTGCACAGTTTGCAACACGTATGTACGTCACGCTGTTCGTGTAAAAAGCAGTTCGTTAAAAAGCATAATGGCGCCAAAGAGAACACACAAAACATTAACTCTAGCGGAAAAACACGATATATTGCAAAAATTAAAAAGTGGTATTAGTGGAAAGGTGTTGGCTGCTAAGTATGGAGTTGGTACATCGACGATTTTCAGTATGTTAGTAGTGTATGTTTTGATATAATAAATCCCTACATCTATTTAACGTACTTTTGTGACTTTTAAAAAAGTTCCAATAATCCGGATGTTTCACTAATTCGGATTGCCTCGGTTTTCATTGATCCGGATTAGCGGAACTTCACTGTATTTCTTTTAATGTCGTTTATGAAAAACAATATTTCAGTAAAGTCAGCTAATAAAAGTAAATGGTTTCTTTGTTTGGGTTATTTATGGAAATATTAAGATAATTTCCTCAACGTAAACGTTTAGATTAAACCCACACAGACATATTTCGAAACTCTAAACTAGCCTTTCATCTGGTTTTGTAACAAAGACCTTTCAGGAAATTTTTATTTTTGTCTCAAAGACGGAAAGATTTATTTTTAAATCTTTTCTAAGTAGTTATAGTTTTGTGAAAATTTTACCCTGTACTTTATGAAAATTTCACTCTATATCAATATTTTATTTTATTTCTTGTATGAGGACAAACTTTAACATAACATCCTATAAAATATTTACCAAATTTAATTCCATTAAAAAGTGGAGTTACCGAAATTAAGAAGATACAAATGAAAACCTCTATTTTTCGAAACACAAGTAACGAATATCAATTGTAATATTTCATTCGATTTAGCATAGAGATAGTCTTCGATAAAGCTCAATCGGAGTTCTTCTATTGTTGCAACAAGTATAAGATATCGTACAAGCCTTTTAAGCTGATTCCAAATATACTCTATTGGATTAACATCCGGATATTGAGGAGATGAGTCGATTTTTAGAATATCCACTTCTTCAAGGTACTGCATTACCATTCTTGCAATGAGTACTTGCAATTATCCTCTATTAAGAAAAAAAAACCATTGATAACAAATCTAGCATAAGGCAACACATGCTCTTCTAAAGTCACAATAATGAATCGTCGCAGATTTTAATCTTCTGTTAGGCAAAACGAGATCCATATGTACCTTAAAAGATACTCTTGTTGAAAACATTACTCTTGTGAGTCAACCTCAAAAACAACTGGAGATGGCTGAATACAGGAAGCATAACATTCACCTGCTGTTCTCGATACCTTATTTTGACCACCTTTACCATAAAGACATATTCTGCACACATTCATGAATAATACGTTTTTTCAGTCGTTCACTATTCAATTAATGTGTTGTCGTGTAAAAGTAAATTTATTGTCCGACAAGCGAGAACTTGCCGTGAGATTTCACAAAAATGTGTCCAGGGACCCTTGAGGAACGGGACATCGTTGATATGTTTATTACACAAATTTATTACTTTGGGTCTGAGTCCCTACCTGAACTTAATAAATGCGTAAAGAGAAAACTAAGAACATGTTTAAACTAAAGCCTGGAATATATGGAATTATTACAAATCTATTAAATACTTAAGACGACTCTGGTATATTCAGATTTCTTCATTGTAAGTGACTGCATTTAAATGAAGTTTGCTAGTATGCAGTTATTGTTGTCTAATGCGCAAGTGTAGGCGTGGCTTACTCAGCCGCAAGTTCTCGCCTGTCGGATTGTACGTCTTTTGTGAGCCACTGTAAGCAAAGGTTCTGTAATTGGACTGGAAGCTCTTAAACCACTTTCACTTAACCTTAAGTAAACATTGGAAACGAAATGCTACTTCTTGAGTTTGATAAATATTGCTTTGGAGAATTCTAGCGATTTGTCTTCGATCTCACAATGCAGAAATCATGACAAAATGACCTCTCAATGCAGAAATCATGACAAAACAACCTCTCAATGCAAATATCTGTTGTGAATCCAATAAAACTGTTTTATTTTGTGTTTTATTGTAACTGTAATAATTGGAATAATTTACAACAAGCGAACTGTAACAGCAACTCAAATGTTGACCGATGCGTAACACAACCCCTAAAAATGTAAAAGAAGTCAAATCCTTCCTCGGTTTAACCGGTTATTATCGACGATACATCAAAAATTTTGCGAAAATCGTTCAACCTTTCAATGCCCTATTAAAAAAAGACGTAAATTTCCAATGGACGCCTGCCTTTTCGATGGCGTTTGAGGAACTAAAAACCGAATTAAAGAGTCTCCCAGTACTCCAATATCCAGACCCTCAGAAAATTTCTTGTATTACAGAATTCGTAACCCCACATCTGACACCAAATAATAGCTTTGTTCGTTAAGGCTGCACTGCTTGCACTTAGCAGTTCAGTGCATTATTAAATTTTGGTTACACATGTGTTCGTAGGATCACAGTTCATACCTGAACTAAAGAGCACCAAATTACACTGAATTACAGTCATTCCCCTTTAAATGCTGCACGAAATTGCACCTTTGCACCATAGTGTAAGTTAGTGCAGTGCAAATTTTAACCTAATGAACAAAGGTTATGTTGCAAATCGATAGGTTTCGGTTGAAAGTTGGGATTAGGTTCAGTTAAACCAAAATGCCTTTGACGAGCACTCTTTATTAGTTGTTATCAGTTTGAGGACAAGTTACATTCTGATGACAACTAATAAAGAGTGCTCGTCAAAGGCAATCTTGGTTTAACTGAACCTAATCCCAACTTTCAACAGAAACCTATCGGTTTGAAACAAATCATGACAAAACGATCTTGTATGACCGTTGTTTTTCTTTTAGAATTTCTAGGAAACAGTTATAAAAAGCCATTCGTATGTTCTTTGTAAACCTGAACGATAAACATTTAAATTTTCCACCATATTCTGTTGGCTTATTCCATTCTCCAATAATATTACCCTCTATACAGTCTCTCGATATTTTTCATACAGTTTTACAGACTACACAGTATTTACAAAGACCTGTGTAGTACCAAGATAAATTTAAAGCTTACTACTCATCTCCCCACAAGTTTAAAATCCACCATCAGAAAAAATATCACATTCAAAAAACGTATTGAAAGAGTATTTCATAATTTGATGATTGTTTGATTTCTTTCCGTTTCATTAATTGAATTTATTTAAAAAAATTAAAAACAGGCAGATTAAAACCTCTATTATTCAATGAAAGTGTCAAATTTACTCTAACAATAAACAAATAATTAAAGAATTAAAAAAAATACATTAATTTATAGAAATTAAAAAGAGGTTATAACCATAATTGATCCTTTATAACTAAATTTTTTAAAAGATTCCAAACTCATTTGGTATTATCTGTATTTATAATACTTTCAATTTAAATAAAATATGAAAAATCAATATTATACCTATACATACATATACGTATACATACTGCGGTTTTATAATTCTAGCATTGTTTTTAAAGGATTAAATATTTTGTTAACAACAAGAGCAAAATACCAAATATTTGATTGCACTAAAATTGAAATGTTTGCACTTCTAAAATAACACTCATAATAATTTTTATCATTAAACGCTTTACCTAGATTAATAAAATCCATAAATAAATTATTTTATATTCAAATTAAAACATTATAATCGAATATATTAATGGAAAATTTGACTTAATACCCAAGTAGATATGCAAAACTTAATTTTTATTTCACCGTCATCATAAACCAATCAAAACGAACTTCCGCCAGCAATATTTTGAATATTTAAGGGTAATTAAGTCAAAGTGGAAAGGTGCCGCCAATGTTCTCGTCTCGATCTCCGTCATGATTAAAGAGTGACTACAGGAAGTCGATTCACGGTATTTTCCCCTCTAATAAAATAGGCAATGGTTTAATTTAGGTAGCGAACGAGTAAATGACTTGCTCATTTTCAATCTATTTTTTTCTTGTCGTTTTTCGTTTTTATTATTAAGGTCTTGGTGTTAGACCGGAAGTTACGCTTGAATAACGAATGATCTTGTTAATGTAACATGAATATTTACACTAAATAGAGAGAGGTTAAGTGTGATAACATCCACCAAATACTTTATAAAATAGGAAATTTATATTCATTGTTAATATTAAAATGTTGGCTTCCAATCATAACTCACTTATTATTGGTCTTATTAAGAGGATTCCAACACAGTTCCATAGATTTAAAAATCTATTTTCTAATTATATTTGATGGTCTATGGCAGTATAATGAATAACACCGTTAATGTAACATGAATATTTACACTAAATAAAGTGAGGTCAACTGTGATAACATCCACCATCCACTCTATAAAATAGGAAATTCATATTCATTGTTGGGTTGAACGATTTACTAAATAACAATAGCGACACGTGACCCTTCACGTGATCTATAGGCATCACCATCGCTGGTATAAAACACAATGGTTGGCATTAAAGGGGCGGATGGCTATTACATTTCGACGTGTTAATAGAAAACAGCGAATGATTTGATACGTGGAAATTGCGGAAAAAATAATGCCGGTCGAATTTCCAACTTGCATAAAACACAATCGGTCGTACGCGAGCGACAAAAAGTTATTGTTAACGCACGAGAGGCGAATTTTAATGAACGTTTTAAAATCGCGGCTTCTCTCGCGCGAGGGAGAGTAAAACCACCCCGCCGGTTTTATATGAAATCTCGCGCGCGTTTCCGCCGGAAAATAAATGATAGAGAAAAAAAAGTATTTAATAAAATGGGGGCGTGCTGCATTTCGTTGGTGCATATTCAGCGAGTCGGTCGACGAATTGTCACGAACTAGTGCTACGGGGGTTTAATTCTACTTCAAGTCTTTCCCTCTCGTTATCTTTTAACTGGGGCATTAAGGTCTGCATTTCGTGCTATTATCGTACATGGGAATGTGAAATAACCATCTTGTAAGGTTGAAAATTTAAATTTTAATGAGATTATGTTTCTCTTATTTATTTATAAATTTATTATTATTTTTTTTTAATGTTGTGTACTCTTATGAAAATATTATTTGAGTGTATTTGCTTAATTTTGTGAACACTTTTTATAAAAAGACATCATTTATACAGGGTGTTTTAGAATTGCACGGCACCATTTAAGAATACGTTCTCCAGCATATTTCAAATTTGAACTAGAAATACTTTAGAAAAAATTAATTTTCAAAGTGAATTTTTATTTCATTTCTCCACTTTTATCTCCTTCATTTTTATAAACTCCAATAATGACCGTCCCATATGATTACATTAATTATCCTTTCTTAATATTTATTGATACACTTTAAATTATAAAATAAGTTCCACTTCATTACATGTAGAAATGACTAACTACTTCTATTAAATTAAAAAATTGTCACTTGAACGAGAACACGTAAATTACACACTTATCTCAATCGATATACGAATGGAATTAGTAATTTGTGTTAGTTATTGCAAACGTATGGGCGTGGTTTTAAAATATACATTATCATACATACTAAACGAACTGTCGAGGTGTTAATAATAAATTTAAAAGTAAACTTCAACAAGTGTTGATTGGATTGCAATTCTTGACATTTCAAATTTAATTAAACTTCCTATAAAAACTTATAATCCGTATGAAATGCATGTTGAAATTGGTCTTTGAAACCACTCGAAATCCATTTCCAGACCGAGATCGCATTAAACACCAATTTACTTTATAACAGGAGCAAGAAATAATCTCCCACTAGATGTGTACTCTATTGTGTGCCTTTAACATAAGTGTACTTATGATTACAGAGGATCTTATGTAGTAGTGGTTAATTAGTGTATGTATGAAGTAGTTGGGATTCTACTTGAATGATAACTAGCTATTAATTGAAGGGTCAATACTAATAGAGATATTTAATTAGTTTTTAAGATTTTAATTTACATTCAGTTTAAAAATCTTTTATTAATTCCTATAAATAAAATCGGGGCGATTTTTTAAAGATGGTCAAAATGTTAAATTACGTGAAAAATCTTTCTTGTTTTTAGGATTTTTTAAATTTTTTTTTAATACTAGTTAGGAAAAATCCTTCTCTTTTAGTTAAAATTAGATATTTTAATTTACATTCAGTTCAAAGATCTTTCATCAATTCCTATAAATAAACTCCTGGGGATTTTTTTTAAATGGTAAAAATTTTAGGTTAGTTGAAAAATCTTCGTTGTCTTTAGGAATTTTTTTAATTTTTTTTATACTACTTAGGAAAAATCCGTCTATTTTAGTTAGAACTAGATATTTTAATTTACATTCATTTCAAAAATCTTTCATTAATTCTTATAAATAAACTCTTGGGGATTTTTTAAATATGGTTAAAATTTTAGGTTGGTTGAAAAATCTTCCTTGTTTTTAGGAATTTTTTTAACTTTTTTATACTACTTAGGAAAAATCCGTCTATTTTAATTAGAACTAGATATTTTAATTTACATTAATTTCAAAAATCTTTCATTAATTCTTATAAATAAACTCTTGGGGATTTTTTAAATATGGTTAAAATTTTCGGTTAGGTAAAAAATCTTCCTTATTTTTAGGAATTTTTTTAATTTTTTTTATACTACTTAGGAAAAATCCATCTATTTCAATTAAAACTAGATATTTTGACTTACATTTAGTTCAAAAATCTTTCATCAATTCCTATAAATAAACTCTTGGGGATTTTTTAAATATGGTTAAAATTTTAGGTTAGGTGAAAAATCTTCGTTGTCTTTAGGAATTTTTTTAATTTTTTTTATACTACTTAGGAAAAATCCGTCTATTTTAATTAGAACTAGATATTTTAATTTACATTCATTTCAAAAATCTTTCATTAATTCCTATAAATAAACTCTTGGGGATTTTTAAAAAATGGTAAAAATTTTAGGTTAGGTGAAAAATCTTCATTTTTGGGAATTTTTTAAATTTTTTTGACACTACTTAGGAAAAATCCGTCTTTTTCAATTAAAACTAGACATTTTAATTTACATTCATTTCAAAAATCTTTCATCAATTCCTATAAATAAACTCTTGGGGATTTTTTAAAAATGGTAAAAATTTTAGGTTAGGTGAAAAATCTTCATTGTTTTTAGAATTTTTTTAGGTTTTCTTACACTACTTAGGAAAACTCCCTCTAGTTCAATTAAAACTAGATATTTTGATTTACATTTAGTTCAAAAATCTTTCATTAATTCCTATAAATAAACTCTTGGGGATTTTTTAAAAATGGTAAAAATTTTAGGTTAGGTGAAAAATCTTCGTTGCTTTTAGAATTTTTTTAGGTTTTCTTACACTACTTAGGAAAACTCCCTCTATTTCAATTAAAACTAGATATTTTGATTTACATTTAGTTCAAAAATCTTTCATTAATTCCTATAAATAAACTCTTGGGGATTTTTTAAAAGTGGTAAAAATTTTAGGTTAGGTGAAAAATCTTCATTGTTTTTAGAATTTTTTTTTAGGTTTCCTTACACTACCTAGGAAAACTTCCTCTATTTCAATTAAAACTAGATATCTTAAATTACATTCATTTCAAAAATCTTTCATTAATTCTTATAAATAAACTCTTGGGGATTTTTTAAAAATGGTCAAAATTTTAAGTTAGGTGAAAAATCTTCCTGATTTTTAGGAATTTTTTTAACTTTTTTTTATACTACTTAGGAAAAATTCGCCTATTTTAATTAGAACTAGATATTTTAATTTACATTCATTTAAAAAATCTTTCATTAATTCTTATAAATAAACTCTTGGGGATTTTTTAAATATGGTAAAAATTTTAGATTAGGTGAAAAATCTTCGTTGTTTTTAGGAATTTTTTTAATTTTTTTTATACTACTTAGGAAAAATCCGTCTATTTTAATTAGAACTAGATATCTTAATTTACATTCATTTCAAAAATCTTTCATTAATTTTTATAAATAAACTCTTGGGGATTTTTTAAATATGGTTAAAATTTTAGGTTAGTTGAAAAATCTTCGTTGTCTTTAGGAATTTTTTTAATTCTTTTTATACTACTTAGGAAAAATCCGTCTATTTTAATTAGAACTAGATATTTTAATTTACATTCATTTCAAAAATCTTTTATCAATTCCTATAAATAAACTCTTGGGGATTTTTTAAAAATGGTTAAAATTTTAGATTAGGTGAAAAATCTTCGTTGTCTTTAGGAATTTTTTTAATTTTTTTGACACCACTTAGGAAAAATTTGCCCATTTCAATTAAAACTAGATATTTTAATTTACATTCAGCTCAAAAATCTTTTATTAATTCCTATAAATAAACTCTTGGGGATTTTTTAAAGATGGTCAAAATTTATGTTAGAATTTCTTGTATTTCACATTTTTGATTTTTCAAAGTTGATTAGTTTATAAAATTATATTGAGATAAAAATAGAAATAAAAGGTCATTATATTATTAAAAAAATTATTTAATGTCATAAATGGAATCCACCATTAAAATTCTTCTAATATTAAAAGAAATTACAGTTCGATAGAATAAATAGGATAATATCCTTTTCATTGTTTCTGTCATTAAGGTCAAAAGTTTAATCTATTCTTAAGATATATTCCTTTCTATTACTTCGTAAACGTAAAAAGGGTGTGTGTGGGAAAGTGATTCACCCTTTACTCATTTAGATGATACTTATTACATTATCTATGTGAATATCCTGTTACTTTTGCATTCACCGAATAGGTCAAACGTATCTATTTAAAGCATTGCATCTTGATCAATCGTTTTAAGTACCTAAATTAACATTTTCATTAATATTTTTGCATTGAATAACATTTCGAGTTCATGCGAACTAACAAAGATTATCTGGTTGTTTAATCTGTTTCCACGTATACAGTCCGGTCAAGTCTTCAATTATTTTTTATTGTCGCCAGTTCAGTTACGGTTCTAGGTCATTAACATTTAATTATTCCGCATTCACTTCTTCGTATGCATTTATACGGAAAAAGGGAGAAATCGCCTTGGCGAATGGAGGCAAAAAAAGGGAGGAAAACTGGTCGTAACAGCTCCCGGACGACTTGATAACGTTTTAGCTCTCTTCCCTCCAGTGTACCACTACCGCTGCCATCCCACGAAGATTGTACACAAACGTTTGCAGTAACCCAGTTTATCTACCAACCATTAGTGGGCCTGTTGTTTTGCTCGCGTCTCGCTGAACTCGAACAGCTCGGGCACGTATATGAAACTGGTTTAGAGCATCCGGTCAATATTCTTACTTTATTTAGCTTTATTCTCTCCTTCCTCCGGGCGATTATTATTCCGGTTCTGCGACGCGAGACCATCGACCTGGCTTCGTCCCCGTCCACGTTTGATTGCGTTATTTATGAGCTATCTCTCTATAACGCCCTATTAATTAACGCATTCGCGATAAATCTACTTTATCTATAGAACGATTTTAACTCTATCCGTATCTACATCTGTGATAACGCATTCGCATTCTGTCGTGCATCACAAGAATTTATTATCCAGCATCCAAGCTGCATGGGATGTTAGTAAGGAAAATATTTCTTTTTGTTAATCACTTTAACACTTTCCCTGTTTTACTATTCCTGCGCGTTTTCGTAAAGACTTAATAAGAAGACTTCCATTTTGTATTCTCTTTTGTATTCAGTTTTGAAGAACAAAACATGCTCTTAGTTTATGGCGAGGTACATAAAAATGATGCTGCTGTTCGAAAATATGAAACATTTCCCACTAAGAGGATATCAAATCGGAAAACGTTTGAAGCCATTGAAAGACGTCTTAGGGAAACTGGCGCGCTAAAACCACAATGATAAAACTCCGGTTGAAAAAGATTTCAAACTGCTAACGTTAAAGAAGGGATACTCAATGCTGTTCTATCTTCTATTATTAACACCAGAAAATTGTCACATTTCAATGTTCCATCTGCATATGGCGAACATTGCGCGAGCAACAATTGTATCCATATCACGTTACGCGTGTGCAACATTTGTTACTAGATTATAACAAGCGCATACATTTCTGTCAGTGGTTGATTCGACAATCAAAATCCTAACTTCCTGAGCTGCCTGCTAGTTACTAATCTTGCTTTATCAGAAATGGAATTACTAATTTTCGAAACACTTATACTTGGAGCGACGAAAACCCTGCTTGAGGACGATTGCTATTGCGCATTACCAACATACCTTTTCATTAAATGTCTGGTATAGTCATCTTGGTGATAATCTCATCGGCTCTTTCTTCTTACCAACAAGGCTTTCAGGAATATTTTACTTGAATTTTTTGCAAAATAATCTGTATGACCTTCTTCTAGAACAGTGATGGCGAACCTATGACCCATGGGTCAGACACTGACCCACACAATCCTTTTAAGTGACCCATACCTTGATTTTTGCAAACTTATTTTTTATGTCCTAAAAGGAGAATAAATAATTGAAGAGAAAAATGCAAAATCCATCCTCAACCCAGAGCTCTAACGCTCGGATCTTGCAAATTTCTCTTATAACACATTGAAGAGAAGAAGACAAGATCCATTCTTAACCCAGAGGTCTAGTGCTCGGATCTTGAATTTTCCTCTTCATGGTGGTATTAGAGAAAAATGCAAAATCCGTCCTCAACCCAGAGGTCTAACGCTCCAATCTTGCATTTTTCTCTTATAATACCATGAAGAGGAGGAAACAAGATCTGCTCTCAACCCAGAGGTCTAGTGCTCGGATCTTGCACCTTCCTCTTCATGGTGCTATTAGAAAAAAATGCAAAGGCCGTTCTCAATCCAGAGGTCTAGCGCTCAAATATTGCATATTTCCTTTTTTTGCATTTAGTTTAGTATCAGAAAAGAATTTGTTTTTTGATTGGATATAAAAGTTTCATATTGGAAATTAAATTGTAGTTTAATACAAGTTGTAAATTTATTTGTGAAGATTATTCTATTTAAGATATAACCAGAATTTGGAAGTTTTGAGAATGTAATAATAGCTGAGATATCAGACAAAAAATCTTGGGTTAAATCATTTTGGATGGGATTTGTCTTTTAAAATTCTGACTAATAATTTCAATTAGTAATTCTTAATAATTTACTAAATCTGAGTTTTTGACTTGAACCAAAGTTCAGTTAGGTTTGAACTCTTCAAAAGTCCTGAAAAAATATATTTTTTTTCAAAATCAAGAAGAATTTCTTCCTAAAACTAACAACAATAAGAATAAATCACATAATGACAGTAATTTCAGTCTAGACATTAACGAAAGAACTTTCTGAGACTCTTGAAAACTAATTATTTTAAGAGCTAGTAACGATTTCTTCTTTAGTTGAACAAATTAAAGCTTATAAACTCATTATGAAAGTCATACTAATGATTATCATCATAGAAATCTCATTTTCTGAACTGAAACAACATTCAGTAAAATTCTATCTCTTTAGAAGTGTTAAAAAAGTACTATTTTTACACACCAGCAACGATCTCTTCTTAAAATTAACATATCAGGGTTGAGTTGGGTTATCAGAGTCATTTTAGTAGAAATATTAAGGAAGAAGAAATATTTTTAAAAAATCAAAAGTCTTGAAAACTAATTCTATCAAAAACCAAGAACGATTTTCTTCTAAAATTAATAAATTAAGACTTATAAACTTATTGTGAGAGTCATACCAGATGAAATCTTAAGAAACAAAGTCTTAAGTTCAACCATTTTGCTTTAGATTTTGTTGCCTTTTAAGATTCTGGAACAGTGATGGCGAACCTATGACCCATGGGTCAGGCACTGACCCACACAATCCTTTTAAGTGACCCATACCTTGATTTTTGCAAATTTATTTTTTATGTCCTAAAAGGAGAATAAATAATTGAAGAGAAAAATGCAAAATCCATCCTCAACCCAGAACTCTAACGCTCGGATCTTGCAGATTTCTCTTATAACACATTGAAGAGAAGAAGACAAGATCCATTCTTAACCCAGAGGTCTAGTGCTCGGATCTTGAATTTTCCTCTTCATGGTGGTATTAGAGAAAAATGCAAAATCCGTCCTCAACCCAGAGGTCTAACGCTCCGATCTTGCATTTTTCTCTTATAACACCATGAAGAGGAGGAAACAAGATCTGTTCCCAACCCAGAGGTCTAGTGCTCGGATCTTGCACCTTCCTCTTCATGGTGCTATTAGAAAAAAATGCAAAGGCCGTTCTCAATCCAGAGGTCTAGCGCTCAAATATTGCATCTTTCTTTTATAACACCATGAAGAGGAGGAGACAAGATCCATTCTCAACCCAGAGTTATACTGCTCGGATCTTGCACTTTTCGTGGTGCTGTAAAAGAAAAATGCAAAATCTGTCCTCAACCGAGAACTCTAACGCTTAGACCAGTGATGGTGAACCTATGACCGATGGGTCAGACACTGACCCACACAATCCTTTTAAGTGACCCATACCTTGATTTTTGCAAATATATTTTTTATGTCCTAAAAAGAGAATAAATAATTTCATTTCAACTATCTATTTATTAATAAATAATACCATTATGTCATAGTATGTATGTAATTTTATCTTGTTCAGTCAAATATTTAGTGTAGGGAGTACTAAATAGTGTCATCCCAGTGATGTCATCCTCTTGCAATCGATTTTTATTTTTTAATCTATACTTACTAATGTAAAAGTTGTAAAACAAAAAGGAAAAAAAGCTCTTTTAGTCCTTAGTCTTAGAAGTAAGGATATAAAAAGCAAGTTTATTAAAAACACATTTCCCTTTTGCATGTGACTTAATACTGTGACCCATGAGCTAGCACCAAAACAATATAATAAACAAAATATGACCCACTGCGCCAAAAGGTTCGCCATCACTGTTCTAGAAGATACTCCGATTGACAACAGGCAAGGGATGTGGTTTATGCATGATGATGCTTCTGCTCACTTTTCGCATATTGTCACCGATTATTTAAACACAATGGTAACCGATGGGTTGGCTGAAACGAAACTGTTTAATGACCACCATGATCTGCTAATTTAACGCCGCACAGTGGGGCGAAATGCTTAAATTGCGGACATCGTCATATAACTTTCTTTTTTTCAATAGAACAACCATAAAATTGAGTGCAAATGAGTAAAATAGATATATAAATAAGTATATAAAAGAAATGAGCATTCACTCTTAAAGAAAATAACACTTTATTTGCTTTTAATGAAAAGGAAATCCAATTTGATGCAGAAGCGGGTTCAATTCCCAAATAGGACATAACTTTTTTTAGAAATAATATTAATTATAACAGATTTTTAACGTTAATTAACTAACAAACGACCCTGTGTTACCAGAAATAAGTGCAAGAACATTGTAACAACCTATACCTACATGTGGTTATTGACTTCAGCACGCAGATATTTAATAAAAATATTTGATGACTTATAAATGTTATATATTTAGAATTGCATTATCGATATCTACAAGTTTAATATAATAATACATTTTCCACGTCTTCAGAAATATCTTGTGTAAATCTTCTTTCTCTTGCAAAATTTGGTCATCCAAAGAATTATTGGCTTCAACGAAATTAATTATTTGTTAAAAATATCAACATTTTTTCATAATTATTTCCATTACACATGAAAAATGGTTTTAAATGATGATTTTCTGTAATTTATTATCCTAATATAAACTGATTTTACATGACAGATAGGGTATAATTTGACATATATTATCGTTAAATGCAATTTTCATGAAAAGAGGGATGAAGGTGGACGGACAATAAGGGTTTTTAGAAACTAGAGCCTGTTGGCAACCGTTTGATGTATTGCATAGCTTGGACAGTTTTGGACAAAAAAAGTTTTGGTCGTTTAAAGTATGTGGTCTCTATTATATAAATGTCATTAGTTTTAACACGTATATTAAGAATATACAAAGAACTTTACAAGATGATAATAATTATAATATGAAGTTTGAAACCTACTCCTCATGTTATAAAAATTTCAATTACCCCCTTCGTTTAGTTTTGATGGAAGAACATTTTAAAGCAGTACATGTCGAATCAACGAAACTTCATTAATTTTGAAAATGTCGAATTTGAAAAATATTTTCTATAGGAAATTTGATAAAAATTAATGTTTCAAATGCATTTATAAATAGACTGAAGTATCTAGAATATAAAAAAATGCCGAAAGCATCAATTTTCTAAAACTTAATTTTTATACGAATGTCCGATTTTAGAGCATTTCGCCCCACTGTGCGCCGTTAGATTATTTTGTATGGAGCTGAATGAAGTTTGTGGTTTATTCTATGTCTGTTGCCATGCAAGAGCTAAGAAATCACATCGAAGAAGCAGCAGCTATGTGGGGTCGTCCCGATGCTATAAGCAGTGCCAAAGAATCATGGATTCGTCGTGCTGAATAGTATTTTTTTTTATGAATTTCTTTCTTACCGACATTTTATTATCTGACAACATCTGTCAATGCATCGTGTGTTGAGTTTGAATTCAATTTCAAAATCGGTTATTTCGAAAATATGAGCTATAACGAAGAAAGGAACAAAAACTTGTTGTCCAATAATGACGAGGAAGAAGAGGAAAACCTATTATTGGACAACAACGTTTCCAACGTTTAAATTGTTTTTCTTAACATAATTTTTTATTTCGTATCAGCTCCCTCTCTTATTTATTTTCCGAATCCGGACTCACAGTCCGTTGCGTGCAGTCGCGCGAACAAAAAAAAGCGCATGTACTGGAAGGTTAACAAAACGGAGAACACTTTGAGCAGTTACTCTGAATGTTTTATTGTTAAAAAAAATAACTTTTTAATATCTCGATAAAAAATTAATTTATGTTTAAATAAACTTTCTTGTTTATTTCGTGCTGGATATCCCTGAAATACTGTCGTGTAATTCTAAAACATCCTGTATAAAAATAACTTTTCAACGATCTGTTCTAATCTGTCTTTCAGGATAGAAATCCTGTTTGACACAATAAAAGGATACAATTACTTCATTTACCGTTTAGTTTAAACGATGGAGATTATCCCACAAACAATGACGCATATTCATTAATATGCATGCAGTACGCGTTACTTGCTCAACATATTTCATTGTAATGCCAACCCGAACAATATTAATACCGCCAATAAAATTTGAATAAACGACTTAGATCGGATAAGTGATTTATCTTTCGTTGCCGCCTTTCTTTGAACCGATTTGAATTTATATCGAGTTAAAAAGAGACAAGTTTGTTGATTGAGTTATCGGGGAATAATCAGGCAAGTTTGTACAAGTTTTCAAAGGCGAGCTTCGACCATCATCCATCTTATTCGGGCAAAATTTTTATGAGGATCGTCGCTTTCGGCCACGCACGACAAAAACCCATTTTGATAGATAATAGAATAGAAATTGGCTACTTTGTCTCCAAAAACCCGTTATAACTTCGTTATACTGGGATATAATGGACAACTTGGGAATGACATTTTTTTAATACATGATATAATAAAAGTTATGTGAAAAAGGTTTTTTTTCTAAGTTGTAATTTTAAAAAATCGTATATAGATTTATTTATGAAAATTAAAACATGATTTATTTCATTTTATTTTTTATTATAAAATTTAAATTAAAATTTATTCGAATTTTTATCAAAAGCTTAAGAAAAAAATTTTTCATCAAATTTGAAAAATCGAAACGACTTTATTTATGAAAACTAAGATACGATTCTTACTTTAAATTGAACTGAAGAGATTCTACTTTAGTTTTAAAAAGTCCAATTTGTTCTAATTTTTACGAAAAAAATTAAAAAAATTCTTAAAATTATCAGAAGTTTTTGACTGTTAACTTAAAATTTGATCAATTTTAAAAAATCGTAACTTTAAAAAATCGTACAGAACTTATTTTTAAAGATTAAGAAATGTTCCTTGCGTTAAATTAAACTTAAAAGATTTTATTTTAGTGTGAAAAAGTCAAATTTGTTCTAATTGTTACCAAAAAAATTAAAAAAATTCTTAATGGCAACAGAATTTTTAACAGTTAATTAACCTAACTTTTTAAAAAACCTGATCAGATCTAAAAAATCGTCCAGACTTTATTTCTAAAGATTAAGTTATGATTTTTGGTTTAAATGAAAGATAAAAGATTCTATTTTCAATTAAAAAAGTCAAATTTGTTCTAATTGTTACCAAAAAAACTAAAAAAATTCCCAAAGTTAGCAAAATTTTTGACAGTTAATTAACCTAACTTTTTAAAAAAATTGATCAACTTTAAAAAATCGTTCAGACTTTATTTATGCGAATTAAGTTATAATTTTTGGTTTAAATGAAAGATAAGAGATTCTATTTCCAATAAAAAAAAGTCAAATTTGTTCTAATTGTTACCAACAAAATTAAAAAAATTTTTAAAATTACCAACATTTTTGAGAGTTAATTAAACTAATTTTTTTAAAAAATTTGACCAACTTTAAAAAATCCCCCAGACTTTATTTATGCGAATTAAGTTATAATTTTTGGTTTAAATGAAAAATAATAGATTCTATTTTAAATTAAAAAAGCCAAATTTGTTCTAATTGTTACCAAAAAAATTAAAAAAATTCTTAAAGTTAGCAAAATTTTTGACAGTTAATTAACCTAACTTTTTAAAAAATTTGATCAACTTTAAAAAACTGTCCAGACTTTATTTATGCGAATTAAGTTATAATTTTTGGTTTAAATGAAAGATAAGAGATTCTATTTTCAATAAAAAAAAGTCAAATTTGTTCTAATTGTTACCAAAAAAATTAAAAAAAAAATTTAAAATTAGGAAAAATTTTTGACAGTTAATTAACCTAACTTTTAAAAAAATTGATTAACTTTAAAAAATCCCCCAGACTTTATTTATAAAGACTAGTAAATAATAAGTATGAAGAGATGAAAGTTTGTAATCAATTATGTAATCAATTCATAATACTTTATCAATTAATAAGTCAATTAATTAATAAATGATGAACCGATCGGACTGAAGCAAAGTACGATATGGAGTTTTTCTTTACATTTATTAATGAAGAATGAGAAGACTGCTAAGCTGCTTACGTCTAAATTTTTATTTCCACCTTGAAAAAAAAAATAAAAAATAAGATTTAGGAGCTTTTGGATTTAGTGTTTTTTTAAAAAACGTTTGATTTCGGATGACATTTTGCATATAAAACCTTCTTCAGAAAGATTTCGTAGCTGTTTCTGAATCGTTACAAATCGACGCAAAAATTCGACTAATTTATCAAAAATATCAAAAATAGGAAAAAATGTTTCAAATAAAAGTTCTTAACAATTAAAAATGGAATAGCTTTTATTTGAAACATTTTTTCTTAATTCCCTCAGTTTTTAACTTAGATGGAGTCAAAGTTGAAATATGCCATTTTGAAGTTGTTTCAATTTTTGGATTATACCTCCATTAATATCGAGAACAAGAAAAAATCTTTCAAATAAAAGTTGTTTGCAGGTAAGAATGAAATAACTTTTATATAAAACATTTCTTCCTAACTCGCTTAGCTTTTGGGTCAGATGGAGTCAAGATGAAAAATACCATTTTGGGGTTGTTCCAATTTTTAGGTTATACCTCCCTTAATGTAGAGAATAGATAAAAATATTTCAAATAAATGTTGTTTGCAGTTAAGAACGGAATAACTTTTATTTGAAATATTTCTTCCTAACTCGCTTAGTTTTTGAGTTAGATGGAGTCAAAGTTGAAATATGCCATTTTGAAGTTGTTTCAATTTTTGGATTATACCTCCGTTAATATCGAGAATAAGAAAAAATGTTTCAAATAAAAGTTGTTTGCAGGTAAGAATGAAATAACTTTTATATAAAACATTTCTTCCTAACTCGCTTAGCTTTTGGGTCAGATGGAGTCAAGATGAAAAATATCATTTTGGAGTTGTTCCAATTTTTAGGTTATACCTCCCTTAATGTAGAGAATAGATAAAAATATTTCAAATAAATGTTGTTTGCAGTTAAGAACGGAATAACTTTTATTTGAAACATTTCTTCCTAACTCGCTTAGTTTTTGAGTTAAATGGAGTCAAAGTTGAAATATGCCATTTTGGGGTTGTTTCAATTTTTGGATTATACCTCCGTTAATATCGAGAATAAGAAAAAATGTTTCAAATAAAAGTTGTTTGCACTTAAGAACGAAATAGATTTTATATAAAACATTTCTTCCTAACTCGCTTAGTTTTTGAGTTAGATGGAGTCAAAGTTGAAATATGCCATTTTGGGGTTGTTTCAGTTCTTAGATTATGACTCCGTTAATATCGAAAATAGGAAGAAATATTTCAAGTAATAGTTGTTTGCAGTTAAGAATGGAATAACTTAAAAAAATACTAATAATAACTTAAAAAATCACGAATTTCGAATTTCATTTATAAAAGTCAGTTGATTTAGCTTAAAATTGTAAAATTTCATCTAAAATTCTCTAAGACCATCTTATTTTGTCTAAAATTTCGTCCAATTTCATATAAAAGTGTTCATAATTATTGAATTTTGTCTAATTTCAAATAAAATTTTCGAATTTCGTTCATTAGTTTAGTGCAATATAAGTGCAAGAAAAGACGACTTTACAACTTTATTATCTACTAGAATTTTAACCTTTAAACGTCAAAAGTAACATTTTTAAACTGAAAGACTAACATTTAAACGACAAAATTAATATTTTGAAACAATTTTGATCTGTAAACGTCAAAAGTGATGTTCAAACGTCAAAATTGACATTTTAAAAATGGAATTTGACATTTAAACGTCAAAAGTGATATTTTAAACAGAAATACTAACATTTAAACATCAAAATTGACATTTTGAATGAGAATTTTGATCTGTAAATGTAAAAAGTGACTCTTCAAAGATGAAAAGTGACGTTTAAACGCCAAAATTGACATTTTGAAAATGGATTTTGACATTTAAACATCGAAATTGATATTTTAAAAATGGAATTTGACATTTAAACGTCAAAAGTGACATTTTAAGCAGAAAGGCTAACATCTAGACGTGAAAATTGACATTTTGAAAGAGAATTTTGATCTGTACACTTCAAAATTGACATTTTGATAATGGATTTTGACATTTAAACGTCAAAAGTGACATTTTAAACAGAAATACTAACATTTAAACGTCAAAAATGGCAAGTCGAAAGAGAATTTTGATATTTAAATGTCAAAAGTGACTCTTCAAAGACGAAAAGTGACGTTTAAACGTCAAAATTGACATTTTGAATATGGATTTTGACACTTAAACGTCAAAATTGACATTTTTAAAATAGAATTTGACATTTAAACGTCAAAAGTCACATTTTTAAGCAGAAAGGTTAACATCTAAACGTCAAAATTGACATTTTGAAAGAGAATTTTGATCTGTAAACTTCAAAATTGACATTTTGAAAATGGATTTTGACATTTAAACGTCAAAAGTGACATTTTAAACAGAAATACTAACATTTAAACGTCAAAAATGGCAAGTCGAAAGAGAATTTTGATCTTTAAATGTCAAAAGTGACCCTTTAAAGATGAAAAGTCACGTTTAAACGCCAAAATTGACATTTTAAAAATGGATTTTGACATTTAAACATCGAAATTGATATTTTAAAAATGGAATTTGACATTTAAACGTCAAAAGTGACATTTTAAGCAGAAAGGCTAACATCTAGACGTGAAAATTGACGTTTTGAAAGAGAATTTTGATCTGTACACTTCAAAATTGACATTTTGATAATGGATTTTGACATTTAAACGTCAAAAGTGACATTTTAAACAGAAATATTAACATTTAAACGTCAAAATTGACATTATGAAAGAGAATTTTGATCTGTAAATGTCAAAAGTGACCCTTTAAAGATGAAAAGTGACGTTTAAACGCCAAAATTGACATTTTAAAAATGGATTTTGACATTTAACCATCGAGATTGACATTTTAAAAATGGAATTTGACATTTAAAATCTAGACATCAAAATTGACATTTTGAAAGAGAATTTTGATCTGTAAACTTCAAAATTAACATTTTGAAAATAGATTTTGACATTTAAACGTCAAAATTGACATTTTAGAAATGGATTTTGACAGTTAAACATCAAAATTGACTTTTTAAAAATGGATTTTGACAGTTAAACATCAAAATTGACTTTTTAAAAATGGAATTTGACATTTAAACGTCAAAAGTGACTAAAAGGCTATCATTTACCAAGTTTACTTATAACTTTATTATATTAAAATAATTAAGTTATGATTTTTGGTTTAAATAAAAGATAAAAGATTCTATTTTCAATTAAAAAGGTCATATTTGTTCTAATTGTTACCAACAAAATTAAAAAAAAAAATTTTAAGTTACCAACGTTTTTGACAGTAGTTAACTGTACCTAATTTTTAAAAAATTTGATTTACTTTAAAAAATCTCCCAGACTTTATTTATAAAGATTAAGTTTTGATTTTTGGTTTAAATAAAAGATAAAAAATTCTATTTTCAATTAAAAAGGTCAAATTTGTTCTAATTGTTACCAACAAAATTAAAAAAAATGTTTAAAGTTAGCAAAATTTTTGACAGTTAATTAACCTATTTTTTAAAAAAATTTGGTTTACTTTAAAAAATCTCCCAGACTTTATTTATAAAGATTAAAAAATGATTTTTGGTTTAAATGAAAGATAAATGATTACATTTTGAATTAAAAAAGTCAAATTTGTTCTAATTAGTACCAAAAAAATTAAAAAAATTCTTAAAGTTAGTAAAATTTTTGACAGTTAATGAACCTAATTTAAAAGAAAAATTGACCAACTTTAAAAAATCGTCCAGACTTTATTTATGCGAACTAAGTTATGATTTTCGGTTTAGATGAAAGATAAAAGATTCTATTTTCAATTTAAAAGGTTATATTTTTTCTAATTATTGCCAAAAAAATTGAAAAAAATTTTAAATTTGGAGACATTTTTACGGTCAACTAACCTAACTTTTTAAGAACTTTTATAAACTTTAAAAAATTATACAGAGCTTATTTATAGAGGTTAAAAAATGATTTTTACCTCAAATTAAAGCTAAAAGACTCTATTTTTGATAATAAATATCAAATTTTTTCTAATTATCATCAAAAAAATTAAAAAAAAAAAATCCAAACTGAAAAAAATTAAATGAAATTAAGAGTCATTTCTCAACTAACACTTCTAATTCTAACTGTAAAACCTTCTGTGTGGATTTTCTTCATTTGAATTTATATCGTTTATGATGAAACACCAAACGAGTTAGTTGATGATCGACCTGGGCGTAAATTGTGTCAACACCTGTGCTTTATTTGATGATTTCGAAACAAAAAGATCTATTGTATCAAATGGCTTTTTGTGGAATGTGTTATCTTTATTTTATTTTTTTATTGGAAGCTTTTACATTCTTACATTCTTAGATTTTCAGATTTTTAGTCTCTTTTAGTCTTTTTTAGTCTCATTTAGTTTCTTTTAGTCACTTTTAATCATTTTATTATTAATATCATTTTATCATTTCGTCATTTCTATTTGGATTACTTTTCGATTTATTTACTATATTTCAGTTTGTTTAAGTATAAATAAAATTTACGAAAAAAAAAATAAATTTAGTTGTGGGAAGTAGAAAATACAAACCGGATTTTCCGTATTTCGTAGATTTCTAGAATAATTAAACCGTAATTAAGCTTCGGCGTTAATTTTCTATTCGAGCAAACGCGATTGTTTCGCGGAGGCGTAGCAAAATCGAATTTCCACTATCCTTACAGTCGAAATTAGGCTCCATTATTGTCTGGTCTGGTCTGGCGGGCTGCGCGGAAAATCGCGGGGAAAACTTTCGCGAAATTCGATTTAAAAGTGGAAACTTCACACGGATTAACGCTTAACGTCGTTATCCGCGAACGGCGTGGCACCTCCTAAAGTTACCTGTTTCGGTGAGCGCATCCCATAACGGAAACGAAATAGCTCGGAAAGGGACAAACTTTTTAATCTCACAATCAACGTCATCTATACTCGTGTGGAAACTCTTCGTTCCTTTTCATTTCACATAACTTAAAAAGTATTAAATTACTTCTCTTAGATAATCAATAAGGAAGTATAATTTCATGTTGTATCTTCTTATAAACATACTATTTGTATGTTTATACAAATAAATACAAATAAACACTTTAATCAAATTCTTGTATTTAAGTGGATATTTAGAACAAATCGTTCTTATTATAGATTTGTCAGGTTCCGAGAGCCAATAAGCGTGTAAATAGACATCAGGTGGCCGGTACTCGTTTATTATTACAAGGAGAACGGAAAGCTGTGATCGTCGATCGTAAAGGCGGTAAGAAATTATACGGAAAAATTGATACCGGTTGCGTCATTTCCGCCGAGGTTGGGCCTTTTGCTCTCCTGAGGACAAGATCGGTGATTGGACCGTTTTCTGCGGCGAACACGGTCAGGTTAAGAGCTCTTGTTATTGCAGCTTTAATGTCATTTAAAACTTTCGTATTAAACGCTAAGCGGAGACGTGATGATTTTTTTTAATTTTTTTAAGCTACATTCGTTCTCCTCTTCGCTTTTTAAACTCCCTTGATAGTTAAAGTTACCCGGGTTCTAATTTACTCATTATAAAAGTTGTAATGGAAAAGTGGTTGAAAATAAAACCAGAAAGATTTAAAACGTAAAAGGTAACGTCTATATTCTCACCTTAAAATACGAGATATAAATGTTGTAACAAGATATAAAAGTTGTAGCCGTACATTTTTTATTATTGGAATATAAAGGAAGCTTTTACATCGAGTTTTATGTTATTATATAGAATGACATTTGCAGGTTGTCCATTATACTTTGTAACGAAGTTATAAAAGGGGTTTTGAAGGTAAAGTAGCCAATTTCTATTCTATTATCTATTAAAATGGGCTTTTATTCTTTGTAGACAAAACTGAAAATCTAATAATAAAAGTTTTTCTTTGATAAGTTATTCTTTACTTAAAACTCATTTTAAAACATAAAATAAAATATAAAACAATTTCTTTATTTTCAATTTATAGATACATTTCTCTATATCTTTCCTCAATCTTATTTCATTTCATGATAAATGTTCAAAGTCACTCAACTCAATTTAACTCAACGTTGAAGACTTAAGCAATGAACTCTCCGGAGGTGTAAAAACAAAAAGCTAGAAGGACTACCTCACTTCGCATTTCCTGCGATACTCTCGTCATAGAAGGAGATGCCGTGATTGGAGGATTGAGGCCTCCTCGCCAACCGGAGTGGTTCTTGGCTCGCTTGGTATGAATAGAGGTAAGAAGACTGAATGAACTTTCCCATCGGCGGAAGCGAAGCAACAACCGATGATTAAAAAAGGAAGAAACCAGTCTTCGGGGAACAGGTGTAAGTCTGTGCATTGAACTGGTTTCAAAATACAGTGGCGTGGGTAGAACGGGCAAAAGCAAGCCGCCAATCTGTGCCTTTGGTGCGGACGTTTAACTTTTCATTTCGCGTTATGATTAATAAATGGGAAAATCACGAGCGCGGTTGAGCTTGGGCAGGAAGACATGGAAAAAAGATTATTCTGACTCGCTTAATACCGGATGTGGGGTTGTAACCTTCAGAGTTGATGAGAATTAGTGCGATCAATGGAGATGTTAAGAAGGTTTAACATATTTTAATGTAGGAGGATAAGGATTTTATGATTTATTCTGTTAGTACAGTAGAACCCCGATTATCCGATGTAACGTGGAGAGATACCAACCTCGGATAACTGAAAACTTAGATAATACGGATATATTTTTTATTTGTTAAAATTCCATCTGTTAAGAAGAAGCAAATCCACAGGAGTTGCCTTTGATTGTTGTTCGATATACCTTAGAGTTTTTTCCAGAGAAGCAAAACCTTGGGAGATCTTAGTGTAAGGCTGTTCATCCACCGCATCGTCGTCATCGTCATCTGATTTTTTGGTTTCCTGAAAGGCATTCGTTAGTTCTTTAACACTCATTTCTTCTTCTAAATCATCTGTTGTAACCCATCTAATAACGTCTAGTCTTATCACATTTTCACAATCTTTTGAGTTTTATATTAATCCAAATAAATTTTCTTCTTCTGCCTCGGTGTCAAAATTTGAATGAGACATTTCTCCTCGGCTTCTCATTTTAAAGCCAATTCACTTAATAGAATATCATCTTCACTGTCATAATTCTCAATATCAATAACTTTTTACCAGGATTTTTGAATAGTGGAACCACGTACGGAATGCCAAGCTTGGCTTACCCAGTAAATAACATTTTAATACGGATTGGGTCTTTAGATGGGCTCGGTTAATCCAGAGCTCGAATAATTGTGACTCGGATAATCGGGGTTCCACTGTATGTGCTTGAGATAGATTCAATTACCTTATTATTGATTTTTTTATTGCATTTTGATAAAATATTTTTCAAGATTTTTGAAAAACTAAAAAACAACTCAAAGATAGTTGTTTGTTTATTTAGATTTAGTGCACTTAGAAAATTTCTGCCAGATTTTTGGAAGGTGCAGTTTCAAATGTTAGAATTCAAATTTTTTTTTACCAATAACTTTACCAATATCTTAATTTTTAAGAAGAAAAAGTTCCTGGTTTTTTAGAAAAACTAATTTTTTAAGATTTTTGAGGAAGTAGAATTAATTTATTAAGAAGCATAATTTAGAATTATAATCTGCCCGAATTTTAGAAGATTCAGTTCCATAAAATCGAATAATAATCAATCAGTCTTTGAGTATTGTTTCTTGCCAGAAATTTTGATCTAAAACAAAGTATTAAAATAAGACTAGGATGTCCAATTTAAACCAGACTTTCAAAAACTAGAATTTCCAAAGACTGAATTAAAGTTTTTTTTTGCAAACATCTTTACTAGAATCTTCATTGTTTAGAAGATATGATTCTGGTTTTTAAAAGAAATTTTTCAGAAAATTTCAAAAGCTAGGATTTAAATATCAGCATCTGGATATTCCAGATGAAAAACAGAGATCTTATCATTACTTTATTTAAGAGATGCATGTTGACAATCTTTGTAGAATTTTTAAAGGCAATCAATTTCCAGCTAAAAGTTACCAAATCCAACCTATTTTCGATCATTTATTTATATTTTTACCAGTATTACAGTCATGATAGGTTTACAATTCTGATATGATGGTTTTAGAAAGAAGTCATTTCTGATTTTTGAAAAAACTTCTATTTTAAAACTTTTTAACCCTTTCACAACCGCTGATCGCAATGTGGTGCCATAGGCTGGCCAATCGTTGTATGCTGGTGGCACTCATGTGGTGTCATTGGTAGGCCAAACGTTATTCATTATTATCCAAAATATTGCCGGCCACTAGCGACGTTTTATTTCGCAAACATGCGGTTGTGAAAATATTAAGAACTAGAACTAGACTATCAACCTCTGAGTGTTAGTTCACGTAAGAAACTAATTGTAAGTGTTAGATATTTTTGCCTATAACTTTACATAAATCTTCACTTTTCAGAAGAAAATTTTCTTGATTTTTAAAAAACCATTACTTAGGTTTTTCAAAAATTAGAATTTTGTGTTAAAATTATCTGCTTGAAAGCAAATTCTTTTAAATTTTACAAAATTAAGCTTTGGAAACTAAACAACTTCTTTAAACTGGTCTTATACCGAAGCAATTAGCAACTAGCAACGTGTGATATTGCTAGTTAGTGACATTTCACATAGAATTAAATTATGTCTCTTACATTGGAGCAATTCGATATCACTGCTGTATCAGCGATATCTCTACAATGTGAGACGTTTGCTTCAATTCCTTGTAAATTGTCATCAAGTAGCGATATCGCGTGTTGCTGGTTGGGTACACAAGGGTTATTAGCTAGCTTGCAAGAGAAATATTGGCCTGTGTCTGGATTAAGAACCGTTAAAGGAGTACTGAAGAATTGTGATGTGTATTTTAAATTTCATCTCGGAAAGGAATTTGTTTTGAAGATGGCAGATTTTCCTGATGACAGAATAGGTAATGCCAGACCGTTTAAATCAGTAAGCGTGGATTTTGCTCGCCCATTTATTATAAAGGAATCCAAATTTCGAAATAAAAGATTGATCAAGGTTTATGTCGCAGTCCTTGTGTGTTTTATTTCTAAGGCCGCACACTTTGAGCTGGTAAGCGACTTGACGTTTGAAATGTTCCTAAATTGTTTCAAGCGATTTGTTTCAAGACGGGGTCTTCCTTGCGAACGTTTATTCAAATAATCCTACAAACTTTGTGGGAGCGAACAAGGATTTGGAAATATTTTTCAGTAAGCAGCATAGGGAATGGGCCGAAGATACACAGGATTACTTTGTAAACAATCACGTAAAATGGTGATTTATGCCTGCTCGCATACCCCATTTTGGGGGACTGCATGAAAGTACTGTTAAGTCCATGAAAAGTCACCTAAAGAAGGAAATATCGAATAGTATGACAGTAGAAGCCATGACAACAATTCTTTGGCAAATCGAGTCAATTTTAAATTCCTGACCCTTGTACTCTATGTCCAATGACCCCTATGATTTGTGAGCGCTCACAAATTAGAAACGCTTATTGTCTTACCACAACTTATGGAACCTGAGCCTCCAAGAAGTGCTCTAAATACCTTTAAATTACTACTTCAAATACAAATATTTTGGAAGATGTGATCTAGAGAATACTTGTCTACATTGCAAACAAGAAATAAATGGAAAAGAGATGGCAGAGCAAACGTTCCACCCCTTCGATGCGTAGATTTGGTTTTATTGAGGGAAGACGGCGTTCCTCCACAGTGCTGGCGATTGGGACGAGTTACTGAATTACATGCTGGAAGAGGCAAAATTGTTCGAGTTGTCTCTGTAAGAACGCCTAATGGAATAGTTTCCAGAGGAGTTGGAAAGGTTAGTCCTCTACCTCCGGAGCAGCAACCTTGGGCCTTCGCGGATGATGGAGAAACCTGTAAAATGAAAACCAGGGAAGAAACCTGAAGGATGTGTAAGGATAATGTGGTGTGAAGTGAGCAGTGAAAAACGGACAGTTGGTATTATGAGTCGAATGATGTTTGCGAAGAGAAGACGGTGTGAATTAATGTAAAGAAATTTTTGGCTAGTATTTTCATAAATAAAAGGGGTACTAGTTAAAAATAAAGTTTTTTAATTGCGCTGAACCCAAGACCTGATTAACACTGGTTGCTAGTTACTTGTTGCTGGCTGCCTCTCCCTCTGCCATGAAACATGCCGTAGATTTAATTCTTTTTCTTCAACTTTAATTCTCTTATCTTATTCTTTTTGTTATGAAAATTCTATCAGTATTTTATCATCTTAATTTTTTTTACTTTTACCACTCTATTCACTTTTACTACCTTATATTTTTTGTATAGAAAAAATTCTAACCTAATTTAATTACCATATCCATTAAAAGTAGTCAATTTTTAAAAATTCATACCTAAGAAATTAATTGTTCTTGAAATTTGAAAATTTGTGACGATTTAGAACAAAGCTTTATCTTTATTTTTACCAAATAAGAACTTTCTACAATTTTTACTTTTTTCTGTAGAGAAGAAATTGCAACCTAACCTAATTTACGTGTTTATTAAAATTTCTCAATTTTTAAAAATTCATATCTAAAAAAGTAATTGTTATTGAGACTTGAAATTTTATGAGGATTTAGATTAATATTAAATCTTTATTTTTACCAAAGATCAATTTTCTACGACTTTTAGTTCTCTTCTCAGATGAGAAAATGTTACTTAATATCGATGAAAATTAGCCAATTTTTAAAAATTTATATCTATAAAACTGGCAGCTTTTAAAATTTGAAATTTGTATACCGATTTAGATCGAAATTGAGCTTTTATTTTTGCTAAAGAGGAATTTTCTACGATTTTTAGTTTTTCCCTCAGAAGAGAAAATGTAAATTGATGCTTTTAATTGACGTTTTTAAGCATTAAAAGTTAAGCTACCTTCTCAAATTGGAGTTTTCTTTAGGTTACATTCAAATTTGACGTTCACTTACAACTTTATTATATACAAGCATGTTTTCTTCTATCTAACCTTAAAAAATTGGTCAATTTTAAAAAATTAGTACAGTCAATTTATTTCTTGGAATTGGAAAATGATTCTGGTGTTAAATGAAAGTCAAAAGATTCTATTTTTGATTAAAAAAGGCGGATTTATTCTAATTACTACCGAAAAAATTAAAAAAAAAATCCCAAACACAATCATGTTTTCTTCTACCTAACCACAAAAAGTTGGCCAATTTAAAAAAATCATTACAACTTTATTTCTTGGAATTGAGAGATAGTTCTTGTGTTAAATGAAAGTTAAAAGATTCTATTTTCGATTAAAAAAGGCGGATTTATTTTAATTATTACCGACAAAAATTTAAAAAAAAATCCCAAAAACAGTCATATGTTCGTCTACCTAACCTCAAAAAATTGGCCAATTTAAAAAAATCATTAAAACTTTATTTCTTGGAATTGAGAGATAGTTCTTGTGTTAAATGAAAGTTAAAAGATTCTATTTTCGATTAAAAAAGGCGGATTTATTTTAATTATTACCGACAAAAATTTAAAAAAAATCCCAAAAACAGTCATATTTTCGTCTACCTAACCTCAAAAAATTGGCCAATTTAAAAAAACCATTAAAACTTTATTTCTTGGAATTGAGAGATAGTTCTTGTGTTAAATGAAAGTTAAAAGATTCTATTTTCGATTAAAAAAAGGGGATTTATTTTAATTATTACCGAAAAAATTAAAAAAAAAAATCTCAAAGACAGTCATGTTTTCTTCTACCTAACCTCAAAAAATTGGCCAATTTAAAAAAATCATTACAACTTTATTTCTTGGAATTGAGAGATAGTTCTTGTGTTAAATGAAAGATAAAAGATTCTATTTTCGATTAAAAAAGGCGGATCTATTCTAAATACTACCGAAAAAATTTCAAAAAATCCCAAAACCAATTATGTTCTCTTCTACCTAACCTCAAAAAGTTGGTCAATTTTAAAAAATCACTACAACTTTATTTCTTGGAATTGAGAGATAGTTCTTGTGTCAAACGAAAGTTAAAAGATTCTATTTTCGATTAAAACAGGCGGATTTATTCTAATTATTACTGAAAAAATTAAAAAAAATCCCAAAGACAATCATGTTTTCTTCTACCTAACCTCAAAAAGTTGGTCAACTTTAAAAAATCATTACAATTTTATTTCTTAGAGTTGAGAGATAGTTCTTGTGTTAAAGGAAAGTTAAAAGATTCTATTTTCGATTAAAAAAAGCGGATTTATTTTAATTATTACCGAAAAAATTAAAAAAAAAAAAATCTCAAAGACAGTCATGTTTTCTTCTACCTAACCTCAAAAAATTGGCCAATTTAAAAAAATCATTACAACTTTATTTCTTGGAATTGAGAGATAGTTCCTGTGTTAAATGAAAGATAAAAGATTCTATTTTCGATTAAAAAAGGCGGATCTATTCTAAATACTACCGAAAAAATTTAAAAAAATCCCAAAACCAATTATGTTCTCTTCTACCTAACCTCAAAAAGTTGGCCAATTTTAAAAAATCACTACAACTTTATTTCTTGGAATTGAGAGATAGTTCTTGTGTTAAATGAAAGATAAAACATTCTATTTTCGATTAAAACAGGCGGATTTATTCTAATTATTACTGAAAAAATTTAAAAAAATCCCAAAGACAATCATGTTTTCTTCTACCTAACCTCAAAAAGTTGGTCAACTTTAAAAAATCATTACAATTTTATTTCTTGGAGTTGAGAGATAGTTCTTGTGTTAGATGAAAGTTAAAAGATTCTGTTTTTGATTAAAACAGGCAGATTTATTCTAATTATTACCGAAAAAATTTAAAAAATTCCCAAAGACATCCATGTTTTTCTCTGACCTCAAAAAAATTGGTCACCTTTAAAAAATCACTACAACTTTATTTCTTGGAAATAAAGTTGATTTTCCTCTTCATCAAAAAAAAATTCTTCTTTTTGAAAGTAATCTTTTAAATTTCCAACTATAATAATCTTTTCATAACTTGAATCGTTAGCAAACACAATAACAATATTTCATGGAATAATCTTCATTTATACAGCTTCCAGCTACCTGAACCGTATAAACCCCCTTCTTTTCTCTATTAGAATCACTAGATGTCCAGTTTCAGAAGCTTCTCGAAGTTAATAAACGTGTCAGTGACTGTTGGCTCCCGGGAACAGGTTTCCCCGTCCACAATATTTAAATCTAGGCCTCGATTAACGAAAAACCAGTCTTCATTTACAGCCCGATCGTTTTCCCCCCGCGTACTCGTTCATTCAGAACTCACCCGAGAAAGAGAAGATATCGTCCGGTAATTTGAAATTTCCGGTCGATAATACCGCGGAGCTTAATCTTCCAAGGTAAGTACACACTACAATTGTACGGCATCATGACAGAAAGAGCAAGGAAGAGAAAGATGGAGAGAGAGGTAAGGAAAAAAGAGTCAACTCTCTTGAGATAACCGCGCGAGCAATTAAAATCGCCCAGAAACAGGTTTACCGAGGATGTGGAGGTTTTCTTCTTGTTTCGAAATGATGGAGGACAGGATGTGCTTATGTATGCTACCAGAATCCGACGTGAAATGACATGGTTTTACTATATTTGTTCAGATTGCTCGAGCGTTAATTGCATACCCTTATTTCTTTTTTAAGGGATTATTCCCGAAGAGGATTTTTATATCATTTAGAAGGTCGTACTATCAACAGGTTTGTGTGTTAAAGACATTCAAACGTTCGTTGGGAAATATTACGATTTATTCTTAGGCATAAAATGCTAATGGGAACCATTAATTAAGGCCACTTATTAGTGGATTTGGTTATAGAAATTTATTTGTTTATAATACTGCCACAAATAAGCGTGAGAACATAAAACCTTTAAGCAATCACTGAATTTATAATACTGTATCCTATTTTATTTATTAAGACATGATTAAGAGTTGAGTAATTAACTATATGATTGTCATAGTCATAACAAGATCATTTGTCTTTTATAACGAAAGGCGTTTAATTTAAATTTACTATGTAAATATTATCTTGAGGTCGAGTATTAAAAAAAACATATCCGTATAGCAATAATCAAATGCAAGATGCAATAATCAGATGTAAGATACAATAATAAGATGTAAGATGCAATAATCAACTTAGATTTTAGAACATATGTTCAACGAGAAAACACTTTTACTTGGTAGATTAGTAAGTTTATTCGAATTTATCTGGTTTGTTAAAGAACTGGATCTACGCAGTAACCATCTGGCTAGATAGCTATTTAGAACCGTGCTCATTGTTAACGGTAAATTTAAATCGATCGATTTACGTTCCTATTTGCCGCATTGCAGCGTTTGTAATTGCTAAAAAATGAATGTGGACCACGTGTATGATTTATTGTCGATAATACGTACGTTTAGATTTCTTATTTATAAATCTGGGTTTATTATTAATACAGGTGAACGTTGTTAATTGTAAAGTTAATTGTGTTAATGGTCTTTTGATAAATATACTTGAACAGGTTGGTTGTGAAAGTTTAATTTTATAGAAAATGAAAATAAAAATTTAACTCTTAAAGGTCAGTTTTTGATATGAAATAATACTTAGGCGTTAGTAATCAAGTATTAAGAATTATTCCAATGCACAACTTTTTTTACAAATTCCCAAATCTAATAGATATCCAACATTTTAACAAGTTTTAATAAAATATTTCACAATGTACAATACTTTCCATTTTATTTTCGATTAAAATTTAGTTTAGTACACAATCATAAATCAATTCAGTTTTCCCCAGAATTATATCTCCGTTCATATTTATCAACTATAAATAATACATTTACGTTAAACTTAATAATTCATAATATAAATTTTGCCTCTCCAAATTAATTATTGAACGCGTTTGAATGTGTACAATATGGATGCAGCACTCATTGTAATAATTTCTATTCAGTAGCCCTCGGCAATTATTTTGCAGTAATGTCCAGTAAACTATAGAACAATTACACATTTATGGTAGCTTATGGCTTACGCTTTGTGTAATTTTCCTACATAATTTCTACCTAATTTACCTATATTTAACGGAGAAATTTGTATAAAGGGAAAATTCCAACATTCAACAAAACATTCATATTATAATACAGGGTTAGTATAAAGTCCCGGAACGGACGAATAACTTTGTTGTTTGAGAAGTATCAATGTTGAAATACTGCCTGATTATATAGTTAAATGCAACGAATTTAATAATAATAGTTTCATTTTTCTCTCGTTTCCGGTTTCACAGGAAATGCTTCCAACTTTGTTTTCTTAAATGGCATGTGTAGTATATTTGTGCATTTTCGAATGCGGAATAAAAGCTACGTTCAAAAATACCAAAATTCTTTATTCTTTTAATAAAAACGAATAATACGACCTAAATTAAAAAAAAAAAAACAGTTTAACGTAAAATCAAGCAGACATGTCACTTTACTGAAATATCATATTGCCGTCATATGCTTATTATTATTTCCTGCGATTTCTAAGCGGCGCAGAAGAGCAATTGAATGGCCAACCCGTTCACCAGACTTTTATCCCTACTGCATTTCTTTTTATGGTGTTATTTGAAATGCAATGTTTATAAAACTCAGCCAAATAATTTAGGTAAATTACAGCAACAAAAATTTGAGAAAATGCACCGCGTTACACCACAAATAATACAAAATTCATTAAATTCGGTAAACGGGTCGCATTTTGAAAGTTAGTCGTTTATTATTTGTAATTTTAGTTAATTTTTTAATAATTTCGTTTCATTCAATAAAAATAAACATATTACTGTCCTTGTAACAAGTTTTACAGTCATTTCTTATTTTTTTATTAACTTAATTAATTATTGATAATGACACACAGGTAACATATGACAGCAATGTGAAGTTTCAGTAAGGTGACGCGTTTGCTTGATTTTATGTTAAACAGACTTTTTAAATTTAAGTCCTATTATGGTTTTTTATTAATAGAATAAAGAATTTTGGTATTTTTGAACGTAGTTTTTTATTCCGCATTCGAAAATGCACAAATATACTATACATGCCATTTAAGAAAAAAAAATTGGAAGCATTTCCTGTAAAACCGGAAACGAGAGAAAAATGAAAATGTTATCATTAAATTCATCGCATTGAACTATATAATCAGGTAGAATTTCAAAATTGATACTTTTCAAATAACAAAGTTATTCGACCGTTCCGGGACTTTATACTAACCCTGTATATTAAAGTAGTAAGCAAGCAGCGCCTTTTAAAAGTGGGCGCCGCAGGCGCCTAGCTCTTTTTTAATAGTTTTTTTGGAAATCGTTTTCCGGACGATCCAATGGTTTTACGTCATTCTGTCGACCATTATTTTCACCTCCCCGACGATTTTGAGGGGTCCGTGACCGATTTCGGAAAAACGGTCCTGAAAATCAAACGATGTTGCGGTAGCCCTAATTGAAACTAAAATTCTCGATCGTCCGTCTGTCATTTTCGCCAATTTTCGCACACAACTTTTGCCCAAAAAGCCACCGGCTCCGTGACTCTGTTTCCGAGTAGCTGCCTGAACGGCTTTATAACGCAACGTTATATGCGAATCGGGGCTCCTTTGGACCCGAAATGGCAGATTTAAGCCCTAATCGAAGTCCCCGTTTTCCGTCATTTTCGATTTGGGCCGATAAAACAGTTGGTTCAATTTTCATAAATGTTATTATTTATTATTTTAACCACGCTAATGCCACATGAAATGTCAAAACGATCGGTTTATTAATAATCATCAAATATTTAATTTATGCAGAGCAAAAATTCGAATAAATTTCACTAAAAACTAATTAAATTCTTGAAAATATCATCAAAAATTTAAGTAAATTTGTAAAAATTCCACCAAAGCTATCAAAATTTTTAACAATTCCACCAAAAACTTGCTGAACTTTTAAAAAATATACTAAAATTAAGATTAATTTCGTCAAGAATTGATTAGATTCTTAAAAATTTCACAAAAATAAAAAAGTAATAATAAAAATTCCACAAAAGTTACTTAAATTGAATATAATTTCACCAAAAATTATTAAATTCGGAGACAATTCTACTAAAAACTTGGTGAATTTTTTAAAAATTCCACCCAAAATCAATAAAATTGATAAAAATTCCACGAAAAACTTACTATATTCGTAAAAATTCCACCAAAGTTACCAACATTTTTAACAATTCCACCAAAAACGTACTAATTTTTTTTCAATTTTCCACCAAAGCTACAAAAATGTTGAATAATTCCACCAAAAACTTACTGATTTTTAAAAAATACCACCAAAAACTTACCAAATTCATAAA
The DNA here is from genome assembly GCA_036711955.1 of Digitonthophagus gazella. Lineage (NCBI taxonomy): Eukaryota > Metazoa > Arthropoda > Insecta > Coleoptera > Scarabaeidae > Digitonthophagus > Digitonthophagus gazella. Next base: position 3,130,026 of record JASCIT010000003.1, read on the forward strand.
AATTCTACTAAAATTACCAATATTTTTAACAATTCCACCAAAAATGATTAAAGTTAATAAAAATTCCACCAAAGCTATCAACTTTTTTAACAATTCCATCAAAAACATACTGAATTTTATAAAAATTCCACCAAAAATTAATAAAATTGGAAAAATTTCACTAAAAACTTACTAAATTCGTAAAAATTCCATAAAAAAACACTGAATTTTTTAAAAATTCCATCAAAAATGAATAAAATTCGCAAAAATTCCTCCAGTGTTATCAAAATTTTTGATAATTCCACCAAAAACATATTGAATTTTTTAAAAATTCCACCAAAAATTAAAACAATTTGCAAAAAATCCACCAAAAACTTACTAAATTCATAAGAATTTTACCAAAAACACTGTTTTTTTTTATTCCACCAGAAATGAATAAAATTCGCAAAAATTCCACCAATGTTATCAAAATTTTTGATAATTCCACCAAAAACATACTGAATTTTTTAAATTCCACCAAAAACTTACTAAATTCATAAGAATTTTACCAAAAACACTGATTTTTTTTTAAATTCTACCAGAAATGAATAAAATTCGCAAGAATTCCACCAAAGCTATTAAAATATTTAACAACTACACCCAAAACATACTGAATTTTTTTATTCCACCAAAAACTTACAAAAATCCTAAAAATTACACCGAAATTGTCAACATTTTTAACAATTCTACCAAAAACTGACCAAATTTTTTAAAAATTCCACCTAAATGTCCAAATTCTTTTAAAATCCACCAAAAATCAATCAAATTAGAAACAATTTTATTAAAAATTAACTAAAACCTTGAAAATTCCATCAAAAACTTAGTAGATTCATAAAAATTCCACCAAAGTTACTAAAATTTTTAATCATTCTACCAAAAATAATGAATTTTTTTTAAATTCCACAAAAAGCTTACAAAATTTCTAAAAATTCCACCAAAAATTTACCAATTTTTTTTTTAATTCCACCAAAAACTTACTAAATTTGTAAAGCTTCCACCAAAGTTACCAAAATGTTGATCAATTCAACCAAACACAATAAATTTTTTTTAGAAAAATAGTAAAAATAAAGCTAAACTAGTTACATATAATAAAGTTGTAACTTTCAAAGATCAATTTTTTTTTGGAAAAAGTTGGAACAAATTTGACCTATTGATGATAAAATAGAACGTTTTAGGTTTCATTTGACATAAAAATATTTCTTTGCTCTTATAAATAACTTCCTAAATCTTAATAAAATTTCAGGTCTCAAGAACAATTAGTTTTTTAAATATGAATTTTTAAAAATTTACTATATTTATCTGAATATTGTTATAACGTATTTTTATAACATTACATGTTTATTGTTAAAAGAGAAATGATAACTCCAATATATTTGAATCAACTAAACCAAACAAAAATTTAATTATATTTACATTTAATTAAAATTGAATAAATAACAAACATGTTTACGATAACGATTTCTTCAAACGATATTGTTCTTAATAACGGTACAACGTGTCAGGATAATTTATTATAACGAACGCAATGCGCTTAATGAACTCAATGAAATTCCATGTAGTCGTGTCATGAGTAGGACCCATGAGTAGGCACTCTCACAAGTTCCATTACACAAGGACAAACGCAGCTTTCATAGGGTTCCCGTAATGACATACATTCCGTTTAATTGTGCCTCCATCATGACTTTGTTATCCGGTGAATTGTGACAATGCTGAGAACAAAACGTCAAGTGCAAATCTTATTGTGTTCAAGGTTTAGCGGTTGGGAAATGTTGTAGCTTTTTTTAAAAGGGAACAGAACCGACGTGATTTATAGACGTATGTGCCAATTTGTGCTTTACGTACAATTACTTTCAAACTTCCTATCTATCAGAGATAATTGACAGATACCTTCCTGTTGTCCCGTTTTAAAATAAATCGTTTTCCAGCAATGATTAGCTTACGCTATGTTTTAAACTATTTGTCCCCACCTTAATTTATCTTTATAAGATTTTGTAATTTGCATTGGAATGTAAATGTGGTTTAAGAAAATGGAATGTTAAGATTTTAGTTTTTTGTAAAATATTGAATCACAAAAGTAAATTAAATTTAATTTTCTAGAAATCCAGGTCAGTAGAGAGTAATATATGTTAAGAGTGTGAGAAGGAGTTTAATGATATTTTGTAGATATTTCAATAAATAGTGTTGTAGTGCATTATTTAATGTCAGGTTGAAAATGTCAGGTAAGATATCTTACCTTTCTTGGATTTCAATGTGTGTAATTCGTGTTGTAATCTAATAAATGTGGATGTGATTTCTAGATACTATTATTTAATATTTCTTATAATCATACCTAGAGTTAAATTGAAAATTGATTTTTAAATTTGTAATTAATTTTTGACAAACCAATTAAAACTTTTCTTTAATAAAAGTTCCCAAAAGTTAAAATTACTTTTAAATGGTACATATACACAAATATATAAATTTTGTAATTAGTAATTGTTATAAAATAAATTAATAAACAAAGTACAAATACGAAACGAACGGTATCTATTTTCAGTTTCAATTTGGGAACGAACCCCCGTAATTTAAACAGTAGGTACGCGCTCGAACGATTATTTTAATTGGAGGAATTGCCGTTAACGTGCCAAAAGATTATTACAGGCGACCGCGCAGGTTATCACCGTCCGAATTTATCCATTGGAAATATGGGGGGCGATAAATATGAAACGCAGTTCTGGCGTTCGATAGTTGATAGTCCTGTTTCCGGGCGAGGCAAGTACTCGAACGATCCAGACTGCATTTTATTACTGATCGATTGCTAAAGCGTGTGTACAATTTTGCGCCGTATTACCTTCTCTAGTGGACGACGATAAAGTCGGCTTTTATTGATTTTGGGTCATTACTTTATACGTTTATATCATCATTCATAAGATTATCATTCAGGATTATTCTTTATCTGTTTTAAAATAAGAGTTAAAAGACTGTATTTTTAGTTAAAAAAGATCAATTTATACTAAATGTCACAAAAACATTAAAGAAAGGTCTTAAAGTTGATGAAATTTTTCCACAGTTCTAACCTAACTTAAAAAAAACGATCAACTTTAACAATTCATTTTTAATAATTGAAGGGTGGAGTGCAAGAAGTACCTAAGTAACATTTTTATAAAATCTGCCTAATCATGACAAACATGGTTTATCAAACATGATAAACCTAGATATCGCGATTAGGCAGATTTTATAAAAATGCTACTTAGGTACTTCTTGCACTCCACCCTTCAATTATGAACTGATTCTTTTTTTAAATAATACCAGGTGTGTAAGTATGAAACCGGAATTTTTGTACAGAAAAAACACGTTTATTGTAATGATATGATACAAAGCAACTTATTCAAAGTATTGTCTGCCGCTATCTGGGCGATTCTATAGAAACTATCATTTTTGGTGTTACCGGTAACAATTTCGACCAAAAAAATTATTCAAATATCATTTCGTGAATACAATCCTAGGGAACGCAGTTACTACTTCAAATGGATGACAGAAAAATGCACGTATGTTGACAAGACATCACAAAAAGAAAAGCAGGTTAGAAAGACATCAAAGAAGAAAGTTGAATGCCAGATTTCTGATATTATAGCTGATCTTAAACAAAGTATTATACCATTTCTGAAGTACAAAGGCAGATTCTTACATCAGTACAAACAACTCGACCTTAAAGAGAATCTTCGAAGTACCGAGGCGGTTATTTACATGGATTTTAGTGAAAACTACAACATGAAATAAGCAGAAGAGATACAAGCATTCCACTTCGCAGGATTAAGAAAACAGATATATCTACATACTGTTGTTGTATACAAATCGGGTAATTTCATTTGAGGACATAGGAAAATAATGCGTGCAACAGAGAAGCATATAGGAAGCAGATTAGATAAACAAAGAGCGATATAACTGTTTAACCACGCCTTTTCCGACCCGACCCTAGTCGCCCAACCAACCACCTTCTTCCCACAAACTGTCAAACTGTCAGTTCGTTGCGTGGTTAAACAGTTATATCGCTCTTTGTTTATCTAATCTACTTCCTATATGCTTCTCTGTTGCACGCATTATTTTCCTATGTCCTGAAATGAAATTTCCAGATCTGTATACCAAACAAAATGAGGTACAGCAACAATGCTTTTGCACTTTATCAGAATCGCTTCTACATAATCTCCCAGCCATTTGGGCGCATTTGGACCCCATAATAAAGTGCATAACAAACTCTTACCCAACAGTTGATACGCTTTACTTTATTAGTGACTCACCGTCGACTCAATACCGTAATAAAACCATGTTTTATTTCCTAGCAATCGAGTTGCCAAAATTGCACCCAAAAGTAAACAATTTTACTTGGAACTATTTAGAAGCTGGTCACGGAAAGGGGACACCTGACGGGATAGGAGGAGTTACTAAAAGGACGTTGGATAGATTGGTTGGTCAAGGACCAGATATGGTCGAAATAAAAGCTATGTTGAATAACCTGTGCCAAAACATTCAAAACATTACTTACTATCAGATTGATGCAGACAAAACTAATGAAATGTCCCAAAAACTTAAGAATATTTTGTTACAAACATTTAGAGGAACAATGAAAGTACACCAAATAAAAAAAGAAGATTATGAAAGTAGCATCAGATTAAACTTTTATGAACTTAGCACTTTCATAAACGGCAATAAAAAATACTTCATTGGTTCCCTTGAATTCAACAAAATTGGGCTTAATGATGAACTATCTTCTAGTGACACGTCTATACTTCATTTAATAACTAGGAGGAGTGATTTGAATTTTGCGCGCTAAAATAGTGAGCTATTATTGGTCGCTTCGCAGTCAAGTTTACGAAGACGAAAAAATTGGTTTTTGTCGTTTATTGTTTTTAACGTTTGAGGTTAGGTACTTTACCTAATTTGTCAACTTGTTTCTCGCTTTTTCGTTGTGCTCAAATGGTTGCGATCAAAAAATATTAAGTTCGAAGAAGGTATGGTACGATGTCATCTGTTGGATATAGTACGTCAACACAAGAAACGTCTTTTGGATAAATTTAGAACAATGTACGTATAGATAAACGGCCATAGAGATATTTGGTATGTTCTAGAATACTACGCTCAAACGCTTGGTGTTTTGTTGGTTGCATAAATGTGACTGGTTTGAAGTTTAGAATTCAAATTTGCCGCTAAAAATGTTTAGTGTATTTTTTAGTTACTTTTTCCTATGTAAATGGGGTTTTGAGATTTACTCCTCCTAGTTATTAAATGAAGTATAGTGATGATGAGGACACTCCTTTAAGCAGATATATCAGCGGTTCCATAAAAGTTCAAAACAAGCTACAGGTTGAAGACGTTTATTCTGACGTAGATCAAGAAGCTGCAAGTGTAAAACGTTAACGTTTTTTCATTATTGCATTGAATATTCTTTTGTTTTAAGCAAGTTTGTATTTTAGTTTTCCCTATTCACTGTTTTGGTTTTCACATGCATATTATGCCTAATATTGTATTATTTTGCCGTATCAAATAAAACAATCATTCCTCTGTTTATCTCGTCATTCCTCTGCATATCGTTTTTACAAAAACAAGTCAATTCTGGCTAGAAAATAATTGAACTGTTTGATCTTGAACTTTCCAAGGTTCATTTTGAACAAATGTCCGTGTTTGTGTATTAAAAAAATTTGGAACAAAAAAACTATTTTCAAATTACCATGTGAAAAATGATAGTTTCTGTATAATCACCCATCTATACATTTTCCCATCTTTCTGGCAATTTGTGGATTCCGCGCCAAAAAAACTGTTGGTCTTTTAAGGCAAACCAATCATCGAGCCATTTTCGTACATCTTCGTAAGAAGTAAAGCGCTGCTCAGCAAGCGCGTGTCCCATCGATGCAAACTGCAAACAAGTAGTAATCGGATGAGGCAAGGTCCGGTGAGTAAGGCGCTTGCTGAAGAATCTCTCAATCAAACGACTCTATCGTTTCCTGGACCTATTTTGCTTTGTGTGCTGGTGCATTGTTATGCAGCAAAATCACCTTGTGTTGTCTTTGTTGGTATTCTGGTCGTTTTTCACTTAAAATTCGATCCAAATCGACCATTTGTTGTCGGTAGCGTTGAGCATTGACAGTTTCCTCAAGTTTCAACAGCTCGTTGTAGATTACGCCCTTCTAATCCCACCAAACAGCATTGTCTTTCGTCCGTAGCGGTCTGATCTTTGGGATGTTGATGGTTCACCCGGAGTAACCCATGATTTTTTGCGTTTAGGATATGCGAAATATATCCACTTTTCATCGCCAGTTACAATTCGATGGAGAAATGACTTTCTTTTGAACCTGACAAGCAGCATTTCGCATAATGTTTTGTGGTTTTCGTCTCTCGTTGAGTTCATGTAGAACCTATTTCCCTTTTGTATCTTTCCCATGGCTTTCAATTGAAGGGAGATGGCTTCTCTGGTCAGCTTTAACTGATCCACCAGTTGTTGTTGTGTTTGAGCGTCGTCTTCGTCCAACAAGGCTTGCAAGTCAGCAAACTTTTTCGGTGGTCTTTCACGTTCTTCGTTCCTCACGTCAAAATTGCCACTTTTGAACTGTTTGAACTATTCAAAACAGTGTGTTTTAGCATGCTCACCAAAAGCCTCCAAAAGCATTCGATGTGATTCGGCTGCGGTTTTCTTCAGATGAAAACAGAAAAGTAGTGCTGTCCATAAATCGCAATTTGTTGGCACAAAACTCGACATGTTTATCTCTAATAAATTAATGCTACTGAATGAAACTCTGAGTGAGTTGGAAATCTTTGTCGGATATCAATACAATAAGACACCGCTGACGTCATGGGTCGGTAACTACATCGACATCTAGCGTCACTTATGGGCGAATTCCGGTTTCATACTTACACACCTGGTAGATAAAAGATTGTAATTTTAAATAGTAAAGACCGATTTATTCTAAATGTAACCAAAAAATTAAAAAAAAATCTTAAAGTTGATGAAATGTTTTGACAGTTTTAACCCAACTTTTAAAAAACCGATCAATTTTAAAAAATCCTGAAAAATTAATTTTTAATAATTATGAACTGATTCTTTTTTTAAGTAATAGATAAAAGATTATAATTTTAATTAGAAAGGATCCATTTATCCAAAATGTCACCAAAAAATTAAAAAAAATTCTTAAAGTTGACGAAATTTTTGGACAGTTCTAACCCAACTTTTAAGAAATCGATCAACCTTAAAAAATCGTCAAAAATTTTTTTTTAATAATTAGGAACTGAAACTTTTTTTAAGTAATAGATAAAAGATTATAATTTTAATTTGAAGAGACCGATTGATCCTAAATTTTACCAAAAAATTAAAAAAAATTCTTAAAGTTGATGAAATGTTTTGACAGTTTTAACCCAACTTTTAAAAAATCGATCAATTTTAAAAAATCCTGAAAAATTCATTTTTAATAATTATGAACTGATTCTTTTTTTAAGTAATAGATAAAAGATTATAATTTTAATTAGAAAGGACCCATTTATCCGAAATGTCACCAAAAAATTTAAAAAAATTCTTAAAGTAGATGAAATTTTTTGACTGACTTTTAATAAATCGACCAACTTTAAAAATTCATTTTTAATCATATTCAAATAATTCTTTCTTTAAGTAAGAACTAAAAGATTCTAATTTTTATCAAAGAAGACAATTTTAACAATGACAACCTTTTCAAAAACTAAAGGGATTTTTTTTTAAAGAACAATATTTATTAATTCACATTCTGGTTGCATTTTCATTCCAAACTAAAGACACAAACGAAGCGAACCGGAAACTTCGTCCCCCTAATTATACAAAGCTCTAAAATGTTTAACTTCGGGTCGCTTCGACGCGTTTTCTTAATGTCTGCGGAGCGCGGCGATTAATTAGGAGCTTTGCCAAGGAAAAGCCCCGGTTACGGTTTCATTTTTGGTAATTTACGTCTGAAACGCGCATCCGACGAGGTTGTATATCGCGGGAAACCCAGTTCAAAAGGACGCTAAACGCGGGTTCTTAACCATCCAGTTCAAACAATACCAAAGCGGCACGGTAAACATCGTCGATTCCCTGAAGTGTTTCCCAGATGCACGAAACGCGCAGATGCTTCCAACGGCAAACGCGGAGGGTATTTATTTGCTTTCGAGAAACGTAGATTTAAATTATGTGGGCGTTTAATTATTTTTTTTTTTTTCTTTTTTGTTGAGAACAAAGATGCGGGGTTTAGGTAAACGATATAAAGCAGATGATGAATTTTAATGGTTTCTCACTAAAAACGGAAATCAATTAATCGACATAGAGTTAGATTTTCTTATCTGTGGGAAAAATTAAAAATCATAGGAAATTCATTTTTGGTAAAAATAAACATTAAGTTTTAATTTAAATCGTAATAAAATTTCAAATCTCAACAAAAATTATTTTCGCAGATATAAATTTTTTTAAATTAAATAATTTAAGTAATATCACTTAAAATTTATGTGTTAGGTTTAGAATATTGCTCGTTGCTATCAGTCAGTTTTTCTTCTTCAGGCTCTAAAGCCTTTTTTAATTCCATTTGTGGCTTTTCAAAACTATCCTCAGGTTGTTTATAAATTTGATTTCGTTTCTTCCAATAAATGAATAAAACAACAACTGCCACAATTGTAAGAATAACAGATAAAACGATTGCAACTATTTTTCCATTTGATATAAATGTTCCTCGTTGCAGTTTTAATGATTTTGGACAAGTATCAGCTTCTTCAATTAATTTATCAAGTTCTAAAACGTGTCCACATAAACGACTTTTTTCAGTTGTATTACAAGATTTTAAATCCAACAACCCTTTTATTGAATCCTAAAAATTAATTTACAAAAGTAATTATATTACTAAATAATTTAAAGTGTCTTACAACAAACAGATTGTTAAATGATTCAGAATAAAATTCATTCGGTAATAAATTAAATTCCGAATTGAGTTTATTTAGTTGTAAAAAAGCTAATCTAACATCTGATTCTAGATTTTTTGTTGTTGCTATTCCTCCAAGTGGTGTTATAGATAAATAACAATCGTCTTCAATTTGATCAAAATCAACTAATTTGCCATTTCTACACATTACTTTAAAACCCGTTACTATAAAAAATAAAATAATTTTTTTTCTTGTTAATTTTAATAAATACTCTACTATTATTACCATTAAAATTTTCATTTCTTTTAATTACAGCAAAATCACCGTTATTCTTTTTTAGACATTCTAAAGCACCTTCATCAGTAGCAAAGTTGTTTACAGTTTTGTCTGCATCACAATTTACAGCCGCTTAAAGGAAAAAAATTGATAAATATAATCAAATATATGGATGGTAAAATTACTTGGTGAAATTGGTGAAGCTTCGCAATTTTTACAACTTTGTTCAAAATTAATAGACTCTTTAGCGATTCTATAAGAATCTCTTATACCAGGCATGCAAGATTCATTCACAAATTTACTTAGTTCCTCATCGTAAAAACAAGAACTTTTTAGTATTTTATTTTTGTAAGCTGCTACAAACGAAAGCCAATCTAAAAACAAAATTTAAAATAAATCTTTAAATAAAAATGATTTTTTTACCCACCTATAGATCCAAATTCCGAAAAGCAACCTTTTTTATTTTGTAAATCATCTATATTTTGAATAACTTTATCATTAACAACAAGCATAGATTTTATTAATTCGCTTGAGTTTACATAAAGAGGTACTTTAAGACCAGCCCTAAAATTATATTATATATAACAAAATTATAATAAAACGTAAAATTTTAATGTAATCTAAACAAAAAAATTTTTTTTGAGAACGCAGTTTAATTTTTAATGTTTAAAACTGTCAATTAAAGACATTAAATTAAATTTTCTCTTCTCAAAAGAAGACCAAAAGTTATAGAAAGTAAATTTTTGGTTGAAATAAAGATTAAATGTTAATTTAAATCCTCATAAAATTTCAAGTCACAATTAGTTTTTTAGATAATATGAATTTTTAAAAATTAATTTTAATCGACGTTAAGTTACATTTTCTCTTCTGAGAAAAAAACTAAAAGTGGTAGAAATTTCATCTTTGGTAAAAATAAAAATTTTCAATCAAAATCCTGATTAAATTTCAAATCTCAACAATTAGTTTTTTTAAATATGAATTTTTTAAAATTGACAAATTTTAATCGATATATAAATTAGATTAGAATTTTTTATTTATACTTATTTAAATCTAAAAAAAAAATATTTATTACCTTTTAGCTACATAAAATTGATCACTGTTTAAAAACGTTACACTTGTACTTCCTTCCATTATATTATGAATACACTCGTATTTGTCTAAATTTTTAGCATTCATTTTTACACAATTAACAGTTGGATGTATATCATAAATTAAAAAAACTTCGCGAAGTAACTCGCATTGTTGTTGTTCTTCCGGCGTTAATGTACACCAAGATAATATTTTATTATATTTTAAATTCTCATTAAAAGTTGAATTTTCTTTTTTGTCATTTAAATAAGTTGATAGAGAGGTGTAATTTGTAAAAAGAGAGAGATTTTTTAATTTTTCTTGTATTTCTGTAAGATTGTTAATGTTTTGTCTGAAAAAAAAAATAGAATTATTTAAGTAGATTTAAGTCTTGTTTATAATTTATTAAATTAATTACTTATTTCCAATCAAAACAGGCCAAGATGTTTTTTTCCAAATACACAAATCTTCATCGTAATATCTTAAGGTATCATCTTTACAGATTTGTAAATAGTCTTTTTTGTTAAAACGAGAGTCTTCTAAAATTTTTTCAATCATTTCAACTGAAGTTAAAGCAACGTTTCCATATCCGTTTGTTAAACATGATAAAGATTGTTCGAAGGGATGTAAATAATCATCGTATTTAACACAAAGTTCCGTAAGTTTTGGATATAATTTTTCTACAAGTTAAAATCTTTTAGTATCCATTTATTACCTGATATTTAAAAAATATTTACTTAATGAGTCTTCCAAGTTTTTATCTCCAGTTAAAAAAGTAGAAAGACATGATGATCCTAATGTTAAATTTAAATTGTAATAAAAATACTCTATAAAAGATTGATTCTTAGGTATTTCTCCAAAGTCATTCGTATAATTGAAAATAGTTTTAATAAATTGGTTTGAAAGTGATGGTGAGATTTCATCACTAAATCCCGGATGACAATATTTTATATCTTCCGATTTTAAATATTCAAATCTTAACTTCTCAGAGCTTATTACAACGGTACTTAAACTTTTATCATAATCTTAAATAAAAATACTTTGATTACTCAGATATAAAATAATAATAATGATAAACCTGTATCGGAACGTTTTAATTCCCCAAAGATAATTACATCATCCGAAACTAAATTGTGAGTAAGTGAAACTTCATCTGGTGAAAGTACAGCAAAGCTTGTTGTTCCATTCTCGATATCTTCGATACATTTTAAAGGTGATTTATAAAACTGAACGTCACTTGTTGGGATAAGATTAGCAAATTTTTTTGTTGTACATAATACTAAAAATATAAAACGGTTTAAAGTGATAAAAAAATTTGCTAGCTAATAATTAAATAATCTTATTGTTAGTTCGATGGTACTTACGATTAATCTCCGCTTTTGTATAGATTAATATAAAAGTAATAAGAAATATTAATCTCATGTTAGAGAATTTAAAATAAATGCAGTTCTAATAACATTATATCTCTCACTGATAAATGTTTGGTGTGATTGTGAGTTGTTATCATGATAAATCAAGATAAAAATAAGATGCTCACGTGTTCTAGAAGGTTTTTGTAAATATTGATAAATACATTTAATATAAGTTTTAATATAAATGTTAATTTAAGTTTAGTTGTGTCAAATTACTACAGAATGCGCTATTGGAGGTGAAAACTTTGAAGCGCTCTCTTCTTCAAATGTAACTTTCAAAGGGTGTGGCTCACTAACAATAAGTCTCGAATAGTGATAATTGAAAGGTAAGAACAAAAAAATATAATATACGGGGTGTAAATAAACGTTATACAATCGTCTTAATTGGTGATAGTGATTAAAATAATGCTAAATTACTAACAATATTTTACACAAATATTGATGGTTTTTAGTCTTACAATTAAGTCATAGGTAAAAGTTAAATTTAAGTGGGTAAGTGAGTTAAGTCGTAATTTAAAATGAGGTATGCCTAAAATTATACTTTACACAGAGTTTTAATAAATTAACTTAGTTTTAAATTCTAAATAGAATAGGGTGAACAAATGGTGAACAAATAAAGTTGCAAAGTGCTATATCTCAGAAACTACTCATCGTGAAGACTTGCGGTAAAAAATTTAATTATTAAAGTGACCAAGAAAAAACGTTGGAAATTGTTTTTAAGTTCCTAAGTTTTTATAAATTTTAAAAGTATACCATTTTCTTTATTTTTGAAATAATTATGAAAAATCGGGCGAAATATATGCAATTCTCTGATCAAATATTTTCGTCTCCGACACTTTAGGTTAGGAAAACTATATCAAGATACGGTTTTCATTTACTTGTTTGTGCTTTATTATACTGTTTTGTCATGAAGAGAAAGTGATTCCGTTCCTTTTAACTTTTCGGAAAAAGTTCACAATTTTTAAAAAAATTCGAAAATGCTATCTAGCGGCGGCATAGGAATATCAATCCTCACAAATTTGATAGAATTTATTGTCCAAGAAAAGCTCTTTTCAACGACACCAAGTTTATTAAATTCCTTTGAGCCATTTTAAAATTATAGGTATTTGTTTATAAACACTTTCGAACGCCCCGCACCACATTATTTTTAGAAACAAGGAAAAAAATTTTTAATAATAGAGAATAGAATTTTTTTCCACTTTAAAAGGCATATATTTTTGTGTTATCTTAATATAGCGGAATTCCTAGATAAGAACCTGAAAATCATTTCCAGCATTTTTAGTAATTAAATTTTTTGTCTGAAGTCTCTATCATAAGTAGTTTCTGACAAGATATAGAACTTTGCATTTTCATTTGTACAACGTGTACAAAAAATACAGTTGGTTCTTAAGATTTAGGGTATGGGCTAATTATAAACTCCTTAGATAAAGCTAAGATGATTCAATTTAATTTATTCATGTCCTAAGTCACGTACTTAAGTTTGTATAAGGCGTGAAAATTTCTGAATTTTCTTTGAAAAGGCACATTTACATTGTAATATACGAATACTATAATTAGCTATACTCTTATCTATAAACGTGATTTAAACGTGATTTTGTTCGTTTAGTTAGACGCATTACAAAGTAATTTTTCCTCGGAATAAGCAAACAATAAACAGTGAAAAGTGACTGTAACTTGTTATACTAGTGAAAACAGACAATGAGTGCGTTTAACACAAATAGTTGATGTAGAAAAGAGGCAATCTCGTCCCTTAGCGCTAAAATCAGTTTTCCTAAGAATACAAAAGACAAACAAACTTTCATGGCAACATCATTTTTTTTTTTTTTTTAATTTGCATATCCAAAATTTAGTTAAACGCACTACGATGGAATTTCACTTATTTTGTAAAGAGTTGACCAATCGTAATTTTCGATAAGAATAATCACAAATAATATTGTGAATGATCAAAGGTGAATACAACTTGGTATATCATTGAAGGAAGTCAATGAGCGCGTTCAGCGCACATTACTTATATAAAAAAAACAGACAAACTCTCCCCTTAAGACTAAAGTTAGTTTCAAAAGACTCCGTCTATACCAGTGTTTCCCAACCTTTTTTGTGCCATGCCCCATGTTAGCTTTTGTAATATTGTTATGTCCCCCTAAGGTTCCGCGAGGCCCCACAAAGAAAAAATGCGTTGATTTGCGTATTTACATATGAAAACAATATAAACTTGAAACATAAAATCTACCTAAAAACATGTCATGAGACACAATCCACGCGCCCAAAAAAGCAATAATTTTTAATGGAATTGTTCACATAACAATCTTTTATGATACCTCTTAGGAAGAAATCAATAGGAAATTTTTTAAGAAACGGACAACCAAAATTTTCTACACATATCTTGAAAAAGCCAAATTGCCCCCCTTAACAATCAAATTGCCCCCCTGTGGGGCGTACGCCCCACTTTGGGAAACACTGGTCTATACAGTTGTTCCGAAATTAGACGGCTATACGCTACCAGCAGATTCTACGTTCAAAAATAATAATAAGAGCTCAAATAATCATAGGTGGAAAATGCTTCCCAAGAGAGTTACAGATCCTTGAAGGAGGCAGCAGAAAAGTGGTTTTTAAGGAATATCCTCGGAATGGCTTGGGTTAAGTCAACAAAAATTGGTATACTGGTCTAAAACTTTAAAAGAAATTAGATGACGGTATCGATTTTGCATGAAACTCGTCAATGGTTTGTGTGCAAAGAAGTGATTGGGTTAATTGTTTATCCATCCTTTTTGCATGTCAACTTTTCACTACCCTGACTTACAATTTAGATATTTTAGACCTTTCTGCGTAAGAACAGTCATCTTATCGCTAATGCATAATTGCAACCGATTTCGAGTAAATCGTCTTTAAAGACCGACTATTTTTATTTTTGAACTAATTGTAAGTAGAATCTTTTTGCTAAGGGTATGCTAAAGACTTTAACACCGAAAGGTGTCGTTATCATTAGGGGTTTCATTTTATGACTAAACTACATAACCATGGAAACTACAAAATTCTAAGATGGTCTATTTTGCCATTGCTCCTTTCAAAGAACTATAGCTCCTTTAACTCTTTGAGGGGCGGACATTTTCAAATAAAAGAACCCAAAGTGGGCACAACAGAGATGTTGTGTCATCTAAGAGATTAGCAAAAAGCATAATCTGAGCTTGAAGTGGTGAGGTGGTACGCGCTTTCAACCACTGTGCAGCAAAAGGAGTAGAAATTAAAAAAAAAATGGTTTATTTTGTGTACCAGCGAGCACAAAGGTCAGAATTCGAAGTGGTACATTAAGCCACCCACCAACCCTCAAAGAGTTAAGAGACATTTTTCGAACAATGTTTATTTGGACTTTTATTCTTATTTTTGAACGTACAATGCGTTGATAGGGTATGGCCGTTTAATTTCGAGACATTCTGAATACCTAACATAACAGAGATATTGTGTCATCTAAGAGATTAGCAAAAAGCATAAATCTGCGCTTGAAGTGGTGAGGTGGTACGCGCTCTCAACCACTGTACAGCAAAAGGAGTAGAAATGAAGAAAAATGGTTTATTTTGTGTACCAGCGAGCACAAAGGTCAGAATTCGAAGTGGTACATTAAGCCACCCACTAACCCTCAAAGAGTTAAGAGACATTTTTCGAACAATGTTTATTTGGACTTTTATTCTTATTTTTGAACGTACAATGCGTTGATAGGGTATGGCCGTCTAATTTCGAGACATTCTGAATACCTAACATTGAAGACAAATTATTCACACTTTCCAAACTCGAACCTGGAACGTAATGACAACAAACACCGATCTGTTGCTTCTACTCTAAACCTATTACTTTTAATCATTTGGTACAGAACTGAATTTAACTGTTGAATTTTGTCTTCAATTGCAAATGTCTAAAAAACT
The DNA here is from genome assembly GCA_036711955.1 of Digitonthophagus gazella. NCBI lineage: Eukaryota > Metazoa > Arthropoda > Insecta > Coleoptera > Scarabaeidae > Digitonthophagus > Digitonthophagus gazella. The sequence goes on from JASCIT010000003.1 coordinate 3,145,600, forward strand.
ATTGAGTACTGGCCCCTGTAACCATATGTTTTCTTCAATAGGGAAACTAAACCTATCATCCTACAAAATTTGAACTAAACCTATGACCCCCAAGACCTTCATAGAGCAGATAGAGCAGATAGACCAGATAGGGTATGGCCGTCTAATTTCGAGACAGCTGTATATTCAGTATATATTTCGTCTTCATTTAAACCTCATACCAAGCATTATACAAAATAATAAGCGTTGAATCTCATTGTTTGTTGATGTTATTCAACAACGTATTTGCTATATGCGCTAATCCAATATTTTTTAACTTTCCATTTTCTTTGGGTTTGAATGCTAGTAAAACAAGGGAGTATAAAATTTTCAAATAACGTTGTTGGTGTCTCCCGAAAGCTCCACCGTTACGTTGGCGGTGTGCAGTGAAAATTCAATCTCGCCCCGGTTGCCTAATGACATTTATTCCGCGGCATACCTGTCTAGTTTTCGGCCGTTGATGCAAATTTAATGCATAAGGCCATTGTTATTGTTCACCCTCTTCGTGTAGCGACGCCGCCGTTGTACGAAATGCAATATTGCGAGACGAGTATGAATATTGGATGAACGTTGCCCGGTTCGGACCGAGTATTATTTAGATTACGCCGGACTGAGGTGAATTATTAATATTAAGGAGAGGTGAGAGTTACCTTTATTTTTACTCAAAATTAACACCTTCTCACTCTTTTATTGAGCATCTTGGAAAATAAAAGTAAATAATCAGCTATTGATAAGACCTCAAATAAACATAATAAAATAACTTTTGAAAAAAAAAAATTATTCCTACAAAACTTTAATATCTTAACAGATAAGCACTATACATATGAATCAGACCACGTTATTCTCAAGGAGTGGGATTTTCAGTTAATGGTGAGCTACCGGTTGAAATGCATCTCTTTAAAATGAAACTACTACCCTTTTTTATTTGTATATTGATTGTTAATGTAATCGCAGAGAAAAATCGTAAGTCTACTTACTTATTACATACAATTAAACATACAATTAAAATTTTATCGTTTTTAAACCATTTTATTTTTTAGTATTATGTACAACAAAAAAATTTGCTAATCTTATCCCTTCAAGTGAAGTTCAATTAGAAAAATCACCTTTTAAATGTATCGAAAATATCAAGAATGGAAAAACAAGTTTTGCAATACTTTCACCAGACGAAGTTTCACTTATTCACAATTTAGTTTCGAATGATGTAATGATTTTTGGAGAATTAAAACGTTCCGATACAGGTTTATCATTATTATTATTTTATATCTGAGTAATCAAAACATTTTTATTTAAGATTATGATAAAAGTTTAAGTACCGTTGTAATAAGCACTAAGAAGTTAAACTTTGAGGATTTAAAATTGGAAAATATAAAATATTGTCATCCGGGATTTAGTGATGAAATCTCACCATCACTTCCAAACCAATTTATTAAAACTATTTTAAATTATTCGAATGACTTTGGAAAAATAACTAAGAATCAATCGTTTATAGAGCATTTTTATTACAATTTAAATTTAACATTAGGATCATCATGTTTTTCTACATTTTTAACTGGAGATAAAAACTTGGATGACTCATTAAGTAAATATTTTTTAAATATCAGGTAATAAAAGGATACTAAAAGATTTTAACTTGTAGAAAAATTATATCCAAAACTTACCGAACTTTGTGTTAAATACGATAGTAATTTACATCCCTTCGAACAATCTTTATCATGTTTAACAAATGGATATGGAAACGTTGCTTTAACTTCAGTGGAAATGATTGAAAAAATTTTAGAAGACACACGTTTTAACAAAAAAGACTATTTACAAGTTTGTAAAGATGATACCTTAAGATATTCTGATGAAAATTTGTGTATTTGGAAAAAAACATCTTGGCCTGTTTTAATTGGAAATAAGTATTTAATTTAATAAATTATAAACAAAACTTAAATCTACTTAAATAATTCTAATTTTTTTTTTTCAGAGAAAACATTAACAATCTTACAGAAATACAAGAAAAAGTAAAAAATCTCTCTCTTTTTACAAATTACACCTCTCTATCAACTTATTTAAATGATCAAAAAGAAAATTCAACTTTTAATGATAATTTAAAATATAATAAAACATTATCTTGGTGTACATTAACGCCAGAAGAACAACAACAATGCGAGTTACTTCGCGAAGTTTTTTTAATTTATGATATACATCCAACTGTTAATTGTGTAAAAATGAATGCTAAAAATTTAGACAAATACGAGTGTATTCATAATATAATGGAAGGAAGTACAAGTGTAACGTTTTTAAACAGTGATCAATTTTATGTAGCTAAAAGGTAATAAATATTTTTTTTTTTAGATTTAAATAAGTACAAATAAAAAATTCTAATCTAATTTATATGTCGATTAAAATTTGTCAATTTTTAAAAATTCATATCTAAAAAACTAATTGTTGAGACTTGAAACTTAATCAGGATTTTAATTGAAAATCTTTATTTTTACCAAAGATGAAATTTCTACTACTTTTAGTTTTTTTCTCAGAAGAGAAAATGTAACTTAACGTCGATTAAAATTAATTTTTAAAAATTCATATTATCTAAAAAACTAATTGTGACTTGAAATTTTATGAGGATTTAAATTAACATTTAATCTTTATTTCAACCAAAAATTTACTTTCTATAACTTTTGGTCTTCTTTTGAGAAGAGAAGATTTAATTTGATGTCTTTAATTGACATTTTTAAACATTAAAAATTAGGCTTCGTTCTAAAAATAAAATTTTTTGTTTAGATTACATTAAAATTTAACGTTTTATTATAATTTTGTTATATATAATATAATTTTAGGGCTGGTCTTAAAGTACCTCTTTATGTAAACTCAAGCGAATTAATAAAATCTATGCTTATTGTTAATGATAAAGTTATTCAAACTATAGATGATTTACAAAATAAGAAAGGTTGCTTTTCGGAATTTGGATCTATAGGTATGTAAAAAAATCATTTTTATTTAAAAATTTATTTTAAATTTTGGTTTTAGATTGGATTTCGTTTGTAGCAGCTTACAAAAATAGAATACTAAAAAGATCTTGTTTTTATGATGAAGAATTAAGTAGATTTGTTGGTAAATCTTGCATGCCTGGTATAAGAGACCCACATAGAATGGCTAAAGAAAACGTCAACCTACCCCATTGTTGTGATACTTGTGAACCTTCACTCACTTCACCAAGTAATTTTGCAATAAATACTTTTTATGTTTATTAACTATATATTATTTCTAGCGGCTGTAGATTGTGATGCAAACAAAACTGTAAACAAATTTGCTACAGATGAAGGTGCTTTGGATTGTTTACATCTGAACGGCGATTTTGCTGTTATTAAAAGAAATGATAGCTTTAATAGTGAGTATTTATTAAAATTAACAAGAAAAAAAATTATTTTATTTTTTTATAGTAACGGGTTTTAAGGTAATGTGTAAAAGTGGTAAATTAGTTGATTTTGATCAGGTTGAAGATGATTCTTATTTATCTATAACACCACTTGGAGGAATTGCAACAACAAAAAATCTAGAATCAGATGTTAGATTAGCTTTTTTACAACTAAACAAACTCAATTCGGAATTTAATTTATTACCGAAGGAATTTTATTCTGAATTATTTAACAATCTGTTTGTTGTAAGACACTTTAAATTATTTAGCAATATAATTATTTTTGTAAATTAATTTTTAGGATTCAATAAAAGGATTGTTGGATTTAAAATCTTGTAATACAACTGAAAAAAGTCGTTTATGTGGACACGTTTTAGAACTTGATAAATTAATTGAAGAAGCTGATACTTGTCCAAAATCATTAAAACTGCAACGAGGAACATCTTTATCAACCGGAGCAACTGTTGCAATCGTTTTAGTTGTTATTTTTGTTATTATTTTGGTTGTTGGTTTGTTGGTTTATTATAGAAAACCATTGCACGATTATATACGACCAACAGAAATGTAACAAAACAAAAATGCTACCAAACCAGAAGAACAGGAATTATATACGATTTAAGAAATCGTCATTAAAGAAAACTTATATCTATATCGACAGAAATTCTAAAGCTAAACGAAGATTTAGTATACATTTTTGAAATAATCTCGTTTTCTTGAGTGTTAGATATTAGATAAGTTCTAATGTTAAATTTATTTATGTTTTTTTAATCCAAAATATATTTAATCGTATTTTACTAAATCATTTATTTAAAAATCTATTATTTTATTGTCAGTTTGAAAATGTACGAATGGAATTTTAATGCCTCGTCGGATATCGCGTAAAACCACACACAACGTTTAGTCTTTTTTACGCAAACACATAAACCGTTTCAAATTTCCCCGTCGTCGCGGTTTGTAACTGGCATTCTTATGTAAATGCGGGTAACCTTACAATTAGTATTTACTTTCTATCCCGCGAGTACTTTGTAAAACATTGTACTTGACGTTCCGTTAATCCTGGCATCGTCCAACAATAAGTTTTCTGGGAAAAGTTATCACGGTCGATTAGTTACAGTAATTGAATCATAAATAATATTCGTAATCGCGAATATGAATACAGATTCGAAGTGATGATGAATCTTCATCTTCATCTTCTTCTCTGGTCTTCGAGTTTGAGACATCCTGCGGGTGCAACTTCCGCCTTACCTGCAGGAAAACGCTAACTACGTCGAGCGTTTCAGACGGATACACACGATCTGTGACGTTAATAAATTAGAAATGCGGTCTTCGCAGGATGCTGTCAAGGTTATCCGCGGCACCCCAGTTTATACCATTAAAATCTGGTCCTCGGTGAAGGAATCCCGATGGTGAAGTCGCCAGACCAGTTTTATAACGTAAAAATTGATTCATAAGCAAGTCTTGAAAACCTTGAAGGTTATCTGCTTAGATTATTTAGACAAGTTTTTATCTTTATTGCAAACAAGTTAACTGTCAAAATCTTTTACCAAGTTTTCAATTTTTTTTTCATTTCTTTAAGATTTTTTTTTAATTTTTTGGTAATAATTAGAACAAATTTGACTTTTTTAGTTCAAAATACAATCTTTTATCTTTCATTTAAATCAAAAATCATTCCTTAATTTTGATAAATAAAGTCTGGACGATTTTTTAAAGATGATCAAATTTTTTTTTAAGTTAGGTTAATTAACTGTCAAAAATTTTGCTAATTTTGAAAATTTTTTTAATTTTTTTAATTTTTTTGGTAACAATTACAACAAATTTGACTTTTTTAATTCAAAATACAATCTTTTATCTTGCATTTAAATCAACAATCATAACTTAATCTTTAAAAATAGAGTCTGGACGATTTTTTAAAGTTGGTCAAATTTTGTAAAAACTTAGGTTAGTTAACTGTCAAAAATCTCTGTTAATTTAATTTTTTTTTAATTTTTTTGGTAATAATTAGAACAAATTTGACTTTTTTAGTTCAAAATAGAATCTTTTACCTTTCATTTAAATCAAAAATCATAACTTAATCTTGATAAATAAAGTCTGGACGATTTTTTAAATTTGGTCAATTTCTTACAAAATTGAGACAATTAGCTGTAAAAATTTTGCCAACTTCAAAATTTTTTGTTTAATTTTTTTGGTAACAATTAGAACAAATTTGTGTTTTTTAATTCAAACTAGAATACTTTATCTTTCATTTAAACCAAAAATCATTTTCTAATCTTCATAAATAAAGTCTGGGCGATTTTTTTTTTTCATAAGATTTTTTTTTATTTTAAATTTTTTTAATCTAAATGATTTCAAATCACCATATCTCATTCACGTTATTTTCCTAAAAGACGTAGTTTATCATTCCCAAAAAATCTCTCTGTCCAATTTAACTTATTTTAATTGCGGCTTTCGGTCCGGAGGAGAACCTGTTTTCTTCGTTTCTGGCCGAAGTAGAGTCTGAAGACGACTGGAACATCTGCCGTGGCAGGTGTTTCTTTGTACCTTCCACTCCCTTTCGACAGATCAAAATTACCCAAGCGGAGCGCAACAGAGAAAACGTCCTCTCCGTAAAAGAACTTTCCATATGCCTGCCCTTAAAATAAGACTTGAAATAAGAATAAATCGGGAACAACCGCAATTTATTTCTTGATTTCACGTTTAGTGAACACTTATAAGTTGTAATCGTTTCAATACAGTTTAAAGATTTTATACTTTTTTTATTTTATTTTTTATACTTCGATTTATTTAAAATAGTTTGATTTAGTATGTAGATTTTTGTATAAGAATGTAATGCGGGCTTCCAAGTTTAGTTATCAAAGTTAATAACATTAAATTAGGGTACTTTATATTTAAAAATATGTATAGGTTTTATACCATAGATTTTCTATATCGAATGGTAATGATTTCCTAAACGTATGTAAGTATGTAAATGGGATACGTCGTTTGTATCGTTGAACTACATAATTACCCGCTTGGTGAGATTCTTTAGTTTATCGTTTATTTTAAATCTATACTCAAAGGATAAGGTACATTTAAAACTTTAATTTAATGAACTATTAAAATAAATTTACCCATCAATTGTCAAGTTTTTTTGTACTTTTTGGTTTGAAATGTTAACCTTAAAAATGGGAAACTTAAAAAAAATACACAGCCTTTATTTATGGAAATTAAAAGAAGAATTTTTAACCAAAGATAGATTAAAATGTCTATTTTATAATTAAAAAGATCAATTTACTCTAACTATTAACAAAAAAATTTTAAAAAATCCTAAAGACATCAGTGATTTTTTATTTTTACCCAACATAACCTTAAAAAATGGGAAATTAGAAAAAATCGTACAGACTTTATTTTTACAAAACGAGTTAAGGACTTTTAAGCTAAGATAAATTAAAGTGTCTATTTTTTCGATAAAGAGACAAATTTGTTATAAGTATTAAGGAAAAAATTTAAAAAATTCTTAAACATACCAATGACTTTTTACCTAATTTTGGGGAATTAAAAAAAAAAATCGTACAGATCTTATTTATAGAAATGAAGGGAAAATCTTTTAATCCAAGATAAATTAAAGTGTTTATTTCATAATTATAAAAGCAGATTTGTCATAAGTATTAAAGAAAAAATTTAAAAAAATCCTAAAACACCAATGATTTTTTTACTTAATTTTATGGAATTTTAAAAAATCATACAGATCTTATTTATAAAAATCAAGGGAAAATCTTTTAACCCAAGATAGATTAAAATGTCTATTTCATAATTATAAAAGCAGATTTGTTATAAGTATCAAGGAAAAAAAATTAAAAAATTCCTAAAGACATCAATAAATTTTTTACCTAATTTTATGGAATTTAAAAAATCGTACAGATCTTATTCATAAAAATCAAAGGAAAATCTTTTAACCTAAGATAAATTAAAGTATCCATTTCATAATTATACAAGCAGATTTGTTATAAGTATTAAGCAAAAAATTTAAAAAAATCCTAAAGACACCAATGATTTTTTTACTTAATTTTGAGGAATTAAAAAAAAATCGCATAGGTCTTATTTATAGAAATCAAGGAAAAATCTTTTACAATTTCATTGAATTGATTGGTTGTCGCAACCAATCTAGAAATGAATTTCATCTGTGTGGTGAGAGTTGACTTGAAGATGGTCTAATAATCGAAACCTGGTAGTTAAGATCAAATAAATAACTTCATTTCAGATAATATCTCATAACTACACCTTAAAATTTTTATTTTGTTCAAGAATTATCTTCTCATTAAAACAAACTCTCCTATTATCTTTGATAATTGAAGGAATAATGATGATATCTTGACACCAGGAGCCTCCGGATAACACTTAAACCATCGCGCGACCACATCCGATGTGCAATGTCTTTGATGTACGGTTTCCTCTCCTAATTCGCTGTCTACCATTAATGCACTTCCTGCGAACATCTGCTATATTCCTTCTCTATACCTGTTCTCGTCCGGACCGAGCTTACGACTTAAACCACTACGTAGCTGGTAGACGCGTTCTCTTCAGTACATCCACAACTACATACGCGCCAAACCCCGTAGATGTCAGTTCGATCATTTAATTAATACTTGGGAAAAGGGTCGACGTAATTCGATTGTTGAATGCAGAGGTAGCAGCTAACGTTAAGCGGATTTTCTCTCCTTCATCACTAATTTGGACATTCAACAAGGCGTGTAAAAAATTTTTTTAGAGGGGAAGGTTGTTAATCCGTTTTACGGTAGCTTGTTATATGATAAGAAAGGATAATGTTGTTAGGATTTTATAATATAATAAGTAAATTTATTTTTAATATAATTAGTAATTCATTTTTTTATCGATGGTACAAATATGATTGAATGAATAAAGTTCATTCATAAGTGTATGGATAATTATAACCTTGAGTTATGTACAATACGTTACGGCTCAATTATAGTCTTTAAAGGGGAAAATCCGGGTGTTTCGATATGGCTATAAAAAAGTGGATTCTTCGAGAATATATCCTAGTTTATAAAATGTCCAGTGTTAGAGCGGATGGCGGCGGATGTCGACCGACGGAGCGAACAGGTTACACGATAAAAATATGACCGAGTCATTAGCCAGGCGAGTTGAATCTATTCGGAAACCTGTTCTGCAGGCTCCGGATTGAATGAAAGTCCACACATCCGGTCACGTTACCTCACCGCACCGAGATTAAATTGGTCTCATCACCGGTATAGGTGATCTCCTCCTGTCTTTGACCTTTATTTCTAACTAAATCATCTCTCTTTTTTTAATAGATCATGAAGAGTGAGGTTTTTAATTCAGTCTGCATAGTCACGTTTGGAAATTATGGTAGAAATACCGTTTGTATAGGCAAATCTTTTTACAGATTTATATTATACTTGAAATACAGTTATAAAATGGTTATTATTGGAATTATTTATTGTTAGATTGTCTTCCTCTAAAGCCAATGATTTTTCAATTGAAATTTCGACGGATACAGTGAGATATTTCCTCTTGAAAATAAGTTTTTTTAACTTTATTTAAGTTATTAGCTTCGGTTGAGTTTAAAAGTCCAATTGTGATTGAATTTGGTCTTTTCTAAAGTCATCGATATATCTTAGACACTCACAGTGACATAATTTTGTCTTGGAGATAAGATTTTTAACTTTATTTTAGTTAATCTTCAACAAATTAACATCTCTAATGACCATCTCTAAACAGATGGTCATTATTTGAAAATAATTAGAGTATTAGGGGTTAAATTGGACTACTCTTCAAGTCGAACCCAAATTTCTTCCATTATTAAATTTTTTCCTCAATTTCATTGCAATCTTCTACATCAGATTTGCTATATCATCTGCTACAATTCCGTATGTAGTTAAAATTAGCTTGGGACGAGTTTAAAACTCCATTTTTTATTGTAAGGATGAGATTTCTGAACATAATTTGAGAAAATCTTCAACTCATGATCTAATAAATTAAATTTTAACGATAATCTCATCATTTCACGCAAGTTATCATTTCTATTCAAAGTGGGTCATTGTGTATTATTGGATTACGATATGTAAGATTGTTTTTTCGACCCAATTCAAGGTTCTCCAATTCTTTAAATTCTCTCTCAATTCCTTTATTTCCTTCAGTATTATTTCAAATGTTATACCTTTTGCTTTAGATTCTCTATTTAGTTAGATTTAGGTTGGGTTGGATTTAAAAATCTAGTTGAGACTTGAAAATAAGTTTAATTTAGATTAATGCAGAAAAAATAATGAAGATAAATTGACTTCTTTAGTTACTTTAGTTGTTTCTCATGTTGCGATTTATCAACACTTAACAATGATGTGTTGTGTCTTGGAAATAAGATTTCTTGCTATTCCAATGCAACCCAAAAACCCAAATGATGGGATAGTTTTTCCAATCCAATCCAAGCTTCTGTATTAGTTTGGGCTCGAGGATTGGATTTGTTTTCATGAGTTAGACTGTAAAAAGAATCCAACCCAAGCTTCTCACTACTTAATGCTTTCCTAACTTCTTTATTTTCTGCAGAGTTACTTAAAATTTTGTACCTTTTACTTTAGATTCTCTCTAACTAGTCTGTATGTAGTTAGGATTAAGTTCGATTGACTTTAAAAATCCAGTTCAGACTAAAAAATAAATAATAAAAAATAAAAAATAAATTGCATCTAATTAAATGCAGGAACAAGTAATAAAATTGAACTGACTTCTTTAGTTACTTTAGTTATTTCTCAAGTTACGACCTAGCAACACTTAACGATGATATGTTGTGTCTTGGAAATAAGATTTCTTACTATTCCAATGCATCACAAGAACCCAAACGATTATAAAGTTTTTCTAATCCAACCCTAGGTTTTGCATTAGTTTGGAATCGAGGATTGGATTTGTTTTCATGAGTTAGATTGGAAAAGCAATCCAACCCAAACTTTTGCATCAGTTTGGGTAACTAATGAATGAATGGATACTTGTTCTAATCCAACCCAAGCTTCTGCATTAGTTTGATTCAAGGATTGAATTTGTTTTCATGAGTTATATTGGAAAAGCAATCCAACCCAAACTTCTGCATCAGTTTAGGTGACTAATGACTGAATGGATACTTTTTCTAATCCAACCCAAGCTTCTGCATTAGTTTGGGCACGAGGATTGGAGTTGTTTTCATGTTATATTGGAAAAGCAATCCAACCCAAACTTCTGCATCAGTTTGGGTGACTAAAGACTGAATGGATACTTTTTCTAATCCAACCCAAGCTTCTGCATTAGTTTGGATTCGAGGATTGGATTTGCTTTCATGAGTTAGATTGGAAAAGCAATCCAACCCAAACTTCTGCATCAGTTTGGGTAAATGATGACTTTTCTAATGACTTTTCTAACATAATCCATGAAAAGCAATCCAACTCACGAACCCAAACCAACTCAAAAACTTGGTTTGGATTGGAAAAGCATTCCAAACCAATGCAAAAGCTTCGATTACATTGCTTATCCAGTCCAATCCATACTAATTCAGATTGTATTGCTTTACCAATTCAACCCAAGCTTCTGCATTAGTTCAGGTTCGAGGATGCATTGATTTTCGTGAGATAGATAAGAAAAACAGTCCAACCCTAGCCTTTCCATCAGTTTCAATACTCATGGCTTTTCTAATCCAACCTACGAGAAGCAATCCAATTCACGAACCCAAATCAATTCACAAACTTGGGTTGAATTGAAAAAGTTTGTCTAAAATAATACAGAATGGAATCAATTGTAATAAATTCTGGGAAGTCAACCAAAACGACGTCGAAATTAAACACCTCTTTTATTCATTCCTAAGCTTTCGGTTAAAATTACAATACATCAGAGGTACGCTAAAAGTTATGTCAAAATTAAACGTTAGACGATCAAATAAGTTAAATTACAAACAAAGTGGCCGAAAAAACACTTACAATTAGAGGTTAAGGCATTAGAGGCTCCAGTTTTAATACATTTCTTGGTAATATTCCATATTTCCACAGTTATTTTTCACGTTTCTTGGGTTGTGTAATTTGTAGGTTCTGATGCGTTTTGTCGGTTCTGTCGTCGCGCCATTAATTTTTCCATCCGCATTGGATATCTGATGCCTGAACCTCTAATTGTAAGTGTTTTTTCGGCCACTTTGTTTGAAATTTAACTTATTTGATTGTCTAACGTTTAATTTTGTAATAACTTTTAGCGTACCTCTGATGAAGGTTGTAATTTTAACCGAAAGCTTAGGAATGAATAAAAGAGGTGTTTAATTTCGACATCGTTTTGGTTGACTTCCCAGAATTTATTACAATTGATTCCTGACGTTGTACAACCAGTACTCCGGCCCCACTTCATAATACAGAATTTTCGATTGGATTGCTTTTCCAGAACTAATTCAGATTGAGTTGCTTTACTAATCCAACCCAAGTTTCTACATTAGTTTAGGTTCGAGGATTGCATTGGTTTTCGTGAGATAGATAAGGAAAACAATCCAACTCAAGCCTTTCCATCGATTTGAGTTTTCTAACCCATCCTATGAGAAGCAATCTAACTAACGATCCCAAACTAATTCAGAAACTTGGGTTGAATTGAAAAAGCAGTGCAAACTAATACAGAAGTTTCGGTTGGATTGCTTCTTCAGTCCAATCCACACTAATTCAGATTTAATTGCATTACTAATCCAAGCCAAGCTTCTGCATCAGCTTAGGTTCGAGAATTGCGTTAGTTTTCGTGAGATAGATAAGAAAAACAGTCTAACCAAAGCTTTCCCATCAGTTTGAGTACCAATGGCTTTTCTAACGCAACCTACGAGAAGCAATCCAACTCAAAAACCCAAAGTAATTCAGAAACTTGGGTTGAATTGAAAAAGTTTGTCCAAAATAATACAGAATTTTCGATTGGATTGCTTTTCCAGTCCAAACTATACTAATTCAGATTGAATTACTTTACTAATTCAACCCAAGTTTCTGCATTAGTTTATGTTCGAGGATTGCATTGGTTTTCGAGAGATAGATAAGAAAAACAGTCCAAACCAAGCTTTTCCATCAATTTGACTACCAGTGGCTTTTCTAACCCAACCTACGAAAAACAATCCAACTCACGAACCCAAACTAATTCAGAAACTTGGGTTGGATTGCAAAAGCAGTCCAAACTAAAATAGAAGTTTCGGTTGGATTGCTTTTCCAGTCCAATCCATACTAATTCAGATTAAGTTACTTTACTAATCCAATTCAAACTTCTTCATTAGTTAAAGCTCTTACTCAACTTCGTTATAATTATCTTAATTTCTTCAAATTCTAGCTTTTGCATTATAATCTTCATTTAGTTAGGATTATGTTGGGTTACATTTAACCCATAAAAGTCTTTTTATTTTGACACATGGCATTAGTTTAGTCTCAATACTTCAGATACTAGCTTTCTTCGTTGAGTTAAAATTTGCACTGGACTAACTTACACTATGTGGCAAAGGTGCAGTTTCATGCAGCATTTAAAGAGGAATGACTGTAATTGTACTCTACAAATAACCGAAACAATGAGGTCTCACCAATTGCCAGCAATGCAAAAACTGTCAATAAGCAAGGGACACGCATTTATTTTGGTATTTTCCGTCTCAAGTAGGGAAAGCCTAGAAGAGCTTCAACCAATATGGGAACTGATCAAAGAGGTCAAGGGACCAAATCTTACAATTAGTCAAATACCAATTATACTGGTTGGGAACAAATGTGACGAAAGTGTTGAATTGCGAGAAGTACAAAATACACAAAAAGTTAATTCAAAAAAATTAATTATACTTTTTCATAAAGGTAACAACGAATGACGGTCAAGAACAAGCGGGTAGTTGGGGCGTAAATTTTATGAAAATGTCTGCGAAAATTAACCATAATGTGAAACAACTCTTTCAAGAGCTGCTCAATATGGAAAAGTCGAGGAACGTGTGCTCTTTAGTTCAGGTATCAATTATTAGCTATTTAGTTCAGGTTGATCCAACGAACGCATATGTAACCAAAATTTAATAATGCACTGAACTGCTAAGTGCAAGCAGTGGAGCCCTAACGAGCAAAGCTAATTATTTGTTTCGCCTAGAAGTTATGTCCATAACGTCTGGACATTATGAACCAATATAATGTCCAGAATGTCTGGACAAAGGACTTTTAAAGGTTAAAAATCCAGTTCAGATTTGAAAATAAGTTCAATTTGAATAATCGTAGGAAAACGTAGTGAAGTAAGACCTCTATTAAAGTTATGGTATGTCGACACGTAACAGTAAATATGTTTTCTCTTAAGATTAAGTTCTCTGAATTTAATTTGAGTAAATCTTGAACAGATGGCAAAATAATCCACATTTTCACGTTGATCTCGTTACTTCACGTAAATAATCTTTTACGGTTAAAGTAAAAAAGTGGAAAAATATGACTCCAGGGGAAACATCCTGTAATCACGCGTGCCATAAATTTCTTTAATTGACCGACTCAATAATTACCGCCGACCTCAAAAGTTCATTCACGGGAACCCGAGCCGTACGCGCTACCTTTTCCCACAGGCCGGCATCGTCATCTATTATGGAAATGTTTATCTCCGCCTTTCCTGTGGAACTAGTTTTTAATATCACTCGGAGCGGAGATGTCGACTTCCGGCTGTATCGAGGCAATCTTGCGACTTCACAACTTGCTATCACCGCATCACCTTGATTACCCAATTGAAACCACTAAATCTTACTCAACTGTATTCTAACTAATTATTTCCGTCTTGTTTTTTACTAGATTTTGAGATGAATTTTAAGATGAATTTCAAGATGAATTTTAAGATGAATTTTAAGATGAATTTCAAAATGAATTTCAAAATGAATTTCAAGTTGAATTTCAAGATGAATTTCAAGATGAATTTCAAGATGAATTTCAAGATGAATTTCAAGATGAATTTCAAGATGAATTTCAAGATGAATTTCAAGACGAATGAATATTAGGAACTGAAATACTTGACATACGAGAATGATGTTTTGAAATTTGTTCTTTCTGTGAAACATCGAAAGATACATAACAAATCTTATACCCAGTACACTCGACCTTTATTGTAATCTGGTTACGATTTCTTTGCGAGTCGTACAAATTGGCGAGCTCCTCGAGTACGTCCTCGGGCTCTCTGAAAATTGATGGCGTCTTCATTCGTCGAGCACGTACCGAACGAGATCCGTAAAAAAAGGCTCGTAAAGAAAGCCGATGTAGCGGGGGGAAAAGATAGAAACGCGAGCAGCAGAGACACCCTCGTAAAGCTCCCTGCATCGTTACAAATAACGTTTCATTTTTTATTCAATCTCCGTGACGAGCTCGGCTCGAACCCTCCGAGCTTTTTCACTCTCTCCGGCCACCTTCGTCATCAATACGCCAATAAAAGCTCTTTGTTGGTCGAGTGTAATACTTGCACTTGTCCCCGATTTATGCTGCTACCGGGAGATAGCTTATTTGTGTTGGGGAAGGTGCGTTGAACTCGTTCAGACAGGAGGTGGGTTGACGTTGAGAAGGGTCCTTTGAGATCCTTCTGAAAGAGTGACAGGTGGCGAGAGAATTATTTCATTATTAAGTCTCTTCGTCTCATTGTTAAAATCAGAGTTTAATCTAGTGTAAAATAGTACAGATTTTCCCGCTCGGGAACAAAACGTCAGATCGCGTCATTTATCTACCGAGGAGAATACTATTCTCCGGCTAATTCCCGTTGGTTTTCTAACTTTGGCGATTATTTTGGTTAACGGCCTCGTTCGAAAGTTTAGGTCGCATCACGTGTTCGGAATACGACCGCACTTCTCTTCGTAATGTTCGTCGACCGGACAAGCGGCGTCCAAAGTGAGTTTATTCCGACGAAAGCCGACGTTTGCGACATTTTGCCCCGAATTAACTGTTTGTATGTCAGAGCAACAGTCTGTTAAACGGCAGGTTGGACGTCCAGCTGACTACCAAACTATAAGGGAACTAAGAGATTTTTGCATCAATTTCCACCTCCCTTTATCCTGTTTCCCTTCCAACATTCTCCTATCTACCCACCAGACTGCTTCCATTATCCCCATAGAGACTACAACCGTATTTATTATTTAACATCACTCTAGCCTAATGCATCCGTTTGTTACGAATATGTTTTGCTCTCCATTAAATTTAGAGGTTGGTACCGGAGGTTGGGTTAATGTAAACGTTGATCTTACGAAATACTTAAATTTTTCTTCTTTTTATTAAACAAGCTTTTAAATTTTTCTTTAAAAAATGTGTCAAAGTTTAAAAGTTTTAAAAATGTTGGGAAGTAAAATGTAAAATTTCCACGATGATAATTTTATTGCTTATTTAGTATTCATTGCTTATCGTGTGGAATAAGCATCTGTTATTTGCTTTGATGTAAATCAATTCTTTCAATTCAATTTAAATCAATTGATATAAAATAAATGGGTAATTTTATTTACACCTGTATTTCTATCAATGGTTATGAATTCTATTACTAGATATGAAATAATTTAGTTTTATCAAACGTTTTCTTTGTTTCTCCCACATTATTCTGACAAACACAAACACTTCCTTTTAATTAACACCAGGAAGAAATAATTTTCCTACAATACTCTCCCAATATAACGGTTTCTTTACTACACGGTTCACTTTACAACCTTACTACATTTACGCCTTCAAAGACACTCGGTATTTTTTCCGTTCTAAAGCATTACCGTGACATCGGATCAAGTTAATTTGTACTTAACAACATAACCATGCAAATTGCTTTCGCACACAAACGGTAAACGTCTTTTAGAAAATTAATCGTAGGGGAGATATCTTTAAAGAGTAATGTTTAGTGACGTTTCAACTATTCACTGTGAGTAATATGATAGCCTTTGTTAAACATTAAACACATGTTAAATTTATCTACAAGATTGTAGATAAATTAAATTGAGATTTTTATAGTTATCCAATGAGTGGGGTAATTAAGTTATGGAAAGTTATGGTCCACATGTTGCCATTTATATCTGATTGTGAGTTTTTTTTTTCTTTTTGTTAAATATTTACAACTTCTCCTCCTTCCGTTAAATATAGAATATAGGCCATCACAAAACGTTCTCGTCACTCTTCGGATGTCTTTGCAAACGAGACTGATGGACTTATGTATGTTTTAAAACCACAACAAAGGTGAATCAATAAATATACCATGGTAGTTGATTAGTTACATAGTGTAATGTCAATATTTACTTTAAAAGTTTGTAGAAACTGTTTGGTCACTAAATTGTTTGTTTAGTAGTGTGAATGGATTATAAGATCAAAGATAATTATTGGGTATCTTTTTTTAATTTATGGGTTAGGTGTATCAATTTGGATCGTTGCGATTTTTCATTGGGGTTTTTTGGAAAAAAAAGTCCAGGCGTATGACAGGACTATTTCTGATTTTACAGTGGGAAAATTGAATTTCTACCCACGGTCGAAGGCCATACATCAAACCGATTTTCCGGACGGTCGCCGACCGGCAAGAGTTACATCTATTTTATACGTGCGCTAATTTTATTGCCGGAGCTGTCGCGTTTTATGACAAACCGTAATTACCGGTCGTTCATGGTTGTTCTTCCTCTCTTTCCCCCTTTATTTTATGTCTGTACCTTCAATAACCACACATATGACAAATTAATCAACTAAAATGATGTGTAATTTAATCCAAATATGTCATGTTTAATAATTATCTTCATAATTCTAACTGATAATAATAAAAAATAAAGGTAATTGAAAACTCTATAAATTTTTAACCAACTTTAAAAAATCATACAGAGTTTATTTATGAAAATTGAGTAAAACTAATTTAAAGAACGATAGATTAAAATGTTTATTTTTCATTAAATATAGTACTTTTACTGTAATTATTTCGAAAGAATTAAAAAAAAAATCTCAAAAACACGAAAAATTTCGACCCAACCTAACCTACAAAATTTTTTAATAACTTTGAAAAATCATACAAAATTTATTTATGCAAACTAAGAAACAAAATATTAAGGAAAGATAAACTAAAGGTATAATTTTTCATTAAAATTGTTAGATTGGCTCTAATTATTTCCAAAGGATTAAAAATAGCTCCTAAATACATTAAAAATTTCAACACTAGAAATGTTCAACCAATTTTTAAAAATCATATAGGGTTTATTTATGAAAATTGAAGAAAACCAAGTTAAAGAGAGGTAAGTTGAAGTACTTACTCTTCATTAAATACAATACTTTTACTTTAATTATAGCCAAAGGATTAAAAAAAAAATTGAAAATCAACGAAGGCCTAATCTTATTAAATTTTAATAAACTTTAAAAAATCAAGGCGAGTTTATTTATGAAAATTGAGGAAATCTAACTTAAAAATAGATAAGTTGAATTATCTACTTTTTAACAAATGTAACAATTTTGCCCTAATTGTACCCAAAGAATTTAAAAAAAAAATCCCGTAACCAACAATCTTTACCAAACCTAACTTTGGAAATTTTTGATTAAATTTAAAAAATGACGACTTTGTTTATGAAAATTGAGGAACACTAATTTAAATATAGGTAAGTTAAATTGTCTACTTTTTATCGAACATAACAATTTAGCCATAATTATACCCAAAGAATTAAAAAAAAATCCCAAAGACACCAACAATTTTTACCGGTCCTAACTTCAATCTAACAAATTTTTGACTAACTTTAAAAAATCAGGAGAACTTTATTTATGAAAATTGAGAAATTAAATATTAACGAAAAATAGAATAAAAGTACAGTTATTGATTAAACCTAGCATTTTTGCTCTAATTATACCTGAAAGTTTTTAAAAAATTTTCAAAAATAAAATTTTAAATGACAAATTTCACAATTTTTTCTCCGACTTCCAAAAATCGTACAAAATAAATTTTTGGAAATCACAAAACAAAATATTAAATAGACTAAAACCATAGTTTTTTATTAAAATTATCGGATTTACTCTAATTTCTTCCAGAAAATTGTAAGAAAATCCCAAGCTTTGAGTACACACTAAAAAATTTTAGACCAATTTTTAAAAAACATGCAAAATTTATTTATGAAAACTAAGAAAAAATAATTCAATGATAGGTAGATTGAAATATTTGCTTTTTACTAAATATAGCACTTTTACTCTAATTATATCCAAAGAATTTTAATTAATTTTTAAAGATACCGAAAATTTCGACCGAACCTAACCTACAAAAATTTAGATCAACTTTAAAAAATCGTACAGAATTTATTTATGGAAATTGAGAGTTGAGATATTAAAGAAATATAGACTGAAACTATAATTTTTCACTGAAATGATCAGATTACCTCTAATTGTTTCCAAAAAAATTAAAAAAATTCTCAAAAACAGTGAAAATTTTAACCAATTTTAACCAAACCCTATAAATTTTAAACCAATTTTAAAAAATCGCTGAGATTTTATTTATGAAAATTCAGAAAAGCTATTCTAAGGAAAAGTAGGTTGAAATATCTACTTTGTGTTAAATATAATACCTTTTCTCTAATTGTTCCCAAAAAAAATTAAAAAAATTCTCAAGAAACAGCGAAAATTTTGATCAAACCCTATAAATCTTCAATCAACTTTAAAAAATGGTACAGAGTTTCTTTAAGAAAATTCAGAAAAACTAATTTAAAGAAATGTAGATTAAAGTATCCACTTTTTATTAAATATAAAAGTTTTTCTCTAAGTAATCCCAAAAAAATTAAAAAAATTCTGAAAGAAAGCGAAAATTTTAGCTAAACCCTACAAACTTTTAATCAACTTTAAAAAATCGCGGACAGTTTATTTATGAAAATTCAGAAAAACTAATCTAAAGAAAAGTAGATTGAAATATCTAGTTTTTATTAAATACAAAACATTTTCTCTAATTATTCCCAAAAAAATTAAAAAAATTCTCAAAAACAGCGAAAATTTTAAGCAATTTTAACCAAACCCTATAAATTTTAAACCAATCTTAAAAAATCGCTGAGATTTTATTTATGAAAATTCAGAAAAGCTATTCTAAAGAAAAGTAGGTTGAAATATCTACTTTGTGTTAAATATAATCCCTTTTCTCTAATTGTTCCCAAAAAAAATTAAAAAAATTCTCAAGAAACAGCGAAAATTTTAATCAAACCCTATAAATCTTCAATCAACTTTAAAAAATGGTACAGAGTTTCTTTAAGAAAATTCAGAAAAACTAATTTAAAGAAATGTAGATTAAAGTAACCACTTTTTATTAAATATAAAAGTTTTTCTCTAAGTAATCCCAAAAAAATTTAAAAAATTCTAAAAGAAAGCGAGAATTTTAGCCAAACCCTACAAACTTTTAATCAACTTTAAAAAATCGCGGACAGTTTATTTATGAAAATTCAGAAAAACTAATCTAAAGAAAAGTAGATTGAAATATCTAGTTTTTATTAAATACAAAACCTTTTCTCTAATTATTCCCAAAAAAATTAAAAAAATTCTCAAAAATAGCGAAAATTTTAACCAATTTTAACCAAGCCCTATAAATCTTAAACCAATTTTTAAAAATCGCTGAGATTTTATTTATGAAAATTCAGAAAAGCTAATCTAAAGACAAATAGATTGAAATATCTAGTTTTTATTAAATACAAAACTTTTTCTCTAATTATTCCCAAAAAAATTTAAAAAATTCTCAAAAACAGCGAAAATTTTAACCAAACCGTATAAATTTTTAGCAAAATTTAAAAAATCGGGGAGAGTTTATTTATGAAAATTCTGAAAAACTAATCTAAAAAAATGTAGGTTTAAATATCTACTTTTTATTAAATGAAACACTTTTTCTCTAATTATTCCCAAAAAATTTAAAAAAATTCTCAAAGACATCAAAAATTTTTATTGAACCTAACCTTACAAATTTATGAACAATTAAAAAAATCATTCTCAGTTTGTTTATGAAAATTAAGAGATGAAATATTAATGGGAGATAGATTAAAATCATAGTTTTTCGTTGAAATTAAGAAATTTGCTCTAAATATACCCAAAGAATAAAAAAAAATTCTTTAACATTCCAAAATTTTAACTGAGATTTTAACACTAACTTTTAACCAACTTTAAAAAATCATAAAGGCTTGATTTACAAAATCAAAATTAATTTTGAAATACTCCTTCAACCATAAAAACCTTGTTGGTACTTAATCAAATCAAAACCCTTCAATTCAAAACCTTCCACGCAGCAGCCGTCGCCCCTAATTCACTATTTACACCTTTCCCGGTCCATTTTACAACCCTAATATGCACGAAGACGTTTTTATTCCCCCTGGAACACCTGGCGTGTACGTGCGTGCGCCTCCAGGGGTGACCAACCCCTAACTCGCCCCTTAATATTTCAACGACGGATCAAGTGGCGTACATCGTGGCCCCACAACGCCACCGAAGTACCACTGCAAACAAAGAATCGATTTTTTTCCACCCTGCATACGGGGTGTAAAAGTCAGAGGAGACGCGACGGAGCCTCCGCACTCATCGAATATTAAAAGGGCGCCGGAATGCCTTCTTAATAATTGATTTCTGTTTTAAATGAGCTGCTTTCTAACGTGAGTTCCTTGGGGAAAACCATCCTGAACGATTCTTATTGTTAAACGAATACCTTAACACAATCAGTTTGTTGATGTGAAGAGAAAAAGAGGGAGATTGAAAATTTAAAAAATTTAAAAGAAAAGATGATTTAATTAAGTAAGTACAAGTAGCTTTACTGGTCAGTTCACGGTCACTTAAGTCTGAGTATCTAGATAAATTATCTACCAGGTAATTAACTTAATTTAAACGTGCGTGTTAAGTAGGGAAGGTTTTAAAATTACTTAAGTGTGAAAAAGGTTTTGTCACGAAAGTTTTTTTTAACCAAACTTTAATTTTATACAAATTAGTGTACAAATTATTGTACTTTATTATATAAATCAATATCAAATTGTACTTATAATTAAAATATAATTGTAAAATTAGTATGATATAACTAACAAACGTGTGTTTAGAATAAACCACATATATCACGTTTTATAATTAAATATATCGCGTAGTTAAACAATATATTGCAGTATATTAATTATATTTTCTAAAATTAGAACATCATAGTATATATGAAACGTAATATTTTATTAATAAAATCTTTCGCAACACGTTCTATTTAGATTGTAGAACTGAACGTTATTAATAAATCATGTTTAATTATACTATCACTGATAAATCATTTGTAATATATCGATTACAATGAAGTGAGTTGTTTAATCATAGTTATTTTATTGTATATGTTGTATTAATTTTAGAAAATATTATTGGATTTTTTTATTATTTTATATTATTTATTTATTTTCAAAAAATATACTAACTTTAAAAAAAATTTTGCTGGACTTTTCAATTTATATTTTTCAATACAATTTATCCAAAAACATTATCAAATTCTGTCTAAATTTTTATTAATTTTAGAAAAAAAATACTGAATTCATCAAAATTAATTAAGGCATTTCTAAAAATTTGTAAATTTGTCCAAAAAAAATCATTATTTTTAAAACAATAAAATTTATTGTTGAGAAAGTTATCAAATTGTTATTAATTTTTAAAAAATGTTACTAAATATTTTCAATTTTTTCAACAAAGTTATTAACTTTTAAAAAATCTTATTGAATTTGTTCGATTTATGCAAAACGAATTACCAAATTCTCTGTAAGCTTCAACTTCAATGATTACAATAACTTCATTACAACTTCACTAAAGCAGAAGCTTAGGTTCGATTGTTTTTCCAATTCAATTTAGAAAAGCAGACTAAAGCAGAAGGTTCGGTTGGATTACTTTTCCAATTCAACCCAAACTATTACTTTACTCGAGCTTTAATCTCAAGCAGATGGTCTAATAAACCAAGTTTTAGTGATGATCTCATTATTTCATGTACGTTCTAATTTCCATTCATATTGGATTATTTTGTATCAGGCTAAGTTAGGTTAAATTCCTTTCCAAGTCCAACCCAAGTTTTTGCATTACTACAAATTCCTTATTAACGTCATTAAACCAGAAGCTTAGATTGGGTTGTTTTTCTAATCCAATTTAAGAACCCAAACTAATGCAGAAGATCGATTGGATTACTTTTCAATCCAACCTAAGATTCTGTATTACTCCAAATTCGTTATTATCTTCATAAGAACTTCATTAAAGCGGTAGCTTAGGTTGGATTGTTTTTCCAATCCAAGTTTATAACCCAAACTAAGGCAGAAGTTTCGGTTGGATTACTTTTCCAATCCAACACAAGCTTCTACTTTACTCGAGCTTTAATCTCGAACAGATTGTCTAATAAACCAAGTTTTAGTGATGATCTTGTTATTTCATGTAATTTCTTATTTCCATTCAAATTGGATTATTTTTATTAAGTTAAGTTAGGTTGGATTACTTTCCAAGTCCAACCCAAGCTTTTACATTACTCCAAATTCTTTATTAATGTCATTGTAACTTCATTAAAGCAAAAGCTTAGTTTGAATTATTTTTCCAATCCAAGTTTATAACCCAAACTAAGGCATAAGTTTCGGTTGGATTACTTTTCCAATCCAACACAAGCTTCTACTTTACTCGAGCTTTAATCTCGAACAGATTGTCTAATAAACCAAGTTTTAGTGATGATCTTGTTATTTCATGTAATGTCTAATTTGCATTCAAATTGGATTATTTTTATTAAGTTAAGTTAGGTTGAATTGCTTTCCAAATCCAACCCAAGCTTTTACATTACTCCAAATTCTTTATTAATGTCATTGTAACTTCATTAAAGCAAAAGCTTAGTTTGGATTATTTTTCCAATCCAAGTTTATAACCCAAACTAAGGCAGAAGTTTCGGTTGGATTACTTTTCCAATTCAACACAAGCTTCTACTTTACTCGAGCTTTAATCTCGAGTTTTAACCTCGAGCATATGGTCTAATAAACTAAGTTTTAATGATGATCTTGTTTTTTCATGTTAGTTATCCTTCCAATTCAAATTGGATTATTTTATTAGCTTAAGTTAGGTTGGATTGCTTTCCAAATCCAACCCCAGCTCTTACATTACTTCAAATTCGTCATTAACTTCATTACAATTTCATTAAAGATTATTTTTCCAATCTAATTTAAGAACCTAAACTAACGAAAAAGCTCGATTGGATTACGTTTCCAACCCAAGCTTCTGTATTACTCCAAATTTTTTATTAACTTCATTACAACTTCATTAAAGCTGAAGCTTAACCGTTAGACTACTATGAGACGCGAAAGCGCTTCGTTCATTTGATGCCGAAAATCGCGATATATAGCTTTTGCGCTGCGAGTTTCAGTGTGTCTTTGTTGCACCTTTGGAGTAAACTTTGCTAAAGTCAACATCAAATCAAAATATGTCTTGCAGTTTTGGAGCGTTCTTGCAAGAATTGCTTAGCAGTCAAACGGTTAAGTTGGATTGTCTTCTCAATCTGATTGAAGATCCCAAACTAATGAAGAAGCTCGGTTGGATTATGTTTCCAACCCAAGCTCCTGTATTACTCTAAATTCTTTATTAATTTCATTAAAGCTAAAGCTTAAGTTGGATTGTTTTTTCAATCCAATTGAAGATCCCAAACTAATGAAGAAGCTCGGTTGGATTGCTTTCCAAGTCCAAACCCAGCTTCTGCATTACTTCAAATTTTTTATTAACTTTCTTACAAGTTCATTAAAGCAGAAGTTTAGGTTGTATTGTTTCCCAATCCAATTTAAGAACCCAAAGTGAATGAAAAAGGTCGATTGGATTATGTTTCCAACCCAAGCTTCTGTATTACTCTAAATTCTTTATTAATTTCATTAAAGCTGAAGCTTAAATTGGATTGGTTTTTCAATCTAATTGAAGAATTCAATCTAATGAAGAAGCTCGGTTGGATTGCTTTCCAAGTCCAAACCCAGCTTCTGCATTACTTCAAAATTTTTATTAACTTTCTTACAAGTTCGTTAAAGCAGAAGCTTAGGTTGTATTGTTTCTCCAATCCAATTTAAGAACCCAAGGTAATGAAAAAGCTCGATTGGATTATGTTCCCACCCAAGCTTCTGTATTACTCTAAATTCTTTATTAATTTCATTAAAGCTGAAGCTTAAATTGGATTGTTTTTTCAATCCAATTGAAGAATCCAATCTAATGAAGAAGCTCGGTTGGATTACTTTCCCAATCCAACCCAAGCTTCTGTATTATTCTAAATTCTTTGTTAACTTCATTAAAAATTCATTAAAGAAGAAACTTGGGTTGGATTGTTTTTTCAATCCAATTTAAGAACACAATCTAATGAAGAAACTCGGTTGGATTACTTCTCCAATCCAATCCAAACTTCCGTATTATTTCAAATTATTTATAAACTTCATTACAACTTCATTAAAACAGAAGCTTAAGTTGGATTGTTTCTCCAGTCTAATTTAAGAACCCAAACTTATGCAGCAGCTCTATTGGACTACTTTTCCAACCTAAGCTTCTGTATTACTTCAAATTCTTTATTAACTTCATTGCAACTTCATTAAAGTAGAAGCTTAGGTTCGATCATTTTTCTTATCCTATTTTGGAACCCAAAGTAATGCAGAAGCTCGATTGAATTACTACTCAATCTAACCCAAGCTTCCATATTACTCCATATTCTTTATTAAGTTCATTACAACTTCATTAAGGTAGAAACTTAGGTTGGATTATTTCTTCAATCCAATTTAAGAACCCATTTAATGAAGAAGCTCGATTGGATTACTTTCCAATCCAACCCAACCTTCTATATTACTTCTAGCTCTTCATTAACTTCATTTCAACTTCATTAAAGCGGAAACTTAGCTTTGATTATTTTTCCAATTCAAACTAGGAACCCAAACTAATGCAGAAGCTATTTTGGATTACTTTTCCAATCCAACTCAAGGTTCTACATTAGTTAAAATTATTTTTCAACTTCATTACAATCAACTGCATTTCTTCAAATTCTAGGTTTCATATTATAACCTCCATTTAGTTAGGATTTGGTTGGGTTAGGTTTAAAAATCTACTTGAAACACGAGAACAAGTTGAATTTCTAATTCTCTTCTTCCATATGAAAAGCATATTTAAGTTAATTGACTTTTTCTCTAGTTATCTCTCTTTGAAAAAAAAAGTATCTGATTTCATAAAAAGTAATCAAAAATTCATAAAGATTTTGTAACTTGTAAGTAATCCAATTGCTCAAAAAAATTCTCATTGTTACACATGTAAAAAACACTTTACTAACCGAAATATTTTTCACTTTATTTTATTTTATAAGCAGTCAAAAAAGTTTTAGTGCAACTCGTAGAATCCCATTATTTAAATGGTTTTCCTGCGAAAAGAGGAAAAAGTTGATACGATTTCAAGAGCGACAGGAACAAATAAATTTCTATTCGGGAACAAAACTCTTTCCCCCTCAAAAACTCGCAAATATTTCACGAGTGTGGCAGTTTTGAAAGTCCACCAACAATTTATAAGTTTTCTTTTAGCCCTTTTTCGATTATTTTTATTTATACATTTATTTATTTTGTTATGACATAAATTTTGTATCACTTTTTATTTACAAAATGGAAAAAAAAAATTGATCGAAAAAAAAATATGATAGTTAATAACCGATGAGGATTACGTTATGGTCTCGACTTTAACCAATTATAAGACCGCAACTGTCAGTTCTTGTCGTGTGCTTTCGCTTATTGTGCCAGCTGGTAAAGTGCAGGTGTGGAAAAGCACCTGCTGCCGAAATTCTCGGTGCTGGCAAGTGTCTGTTATCTACCACACCCCGTTCTATTATCTGTCCAAAGTAAGAGGGGATAACACAAGGTGTTTCCAACTCTATCTTTCTAAAGGGTTTATCTATTTAACAATAAAGCAACATCTACATGTATAAATTTTTAAAATAAAATATTTTTTTTTTAAATAAAATAATTTTTTTTAAAGTAAGATAAATTTTTTTAAATCAAAAAAATTAGAGGTGTTAAAATCAAATATAACAAGTAATTTAAAATTGCTATAAAATTGTATAGGCAGTAAAACGTTAAATTGACATTAACGTTAGCCTCAAAAACCACCCCTTAAGTGATATTTAACGACCTTGTTTCAGTTAGACGGAGACAAAGTTCTAGGCGCCTAGAAAAAAAAAGTACGGGCTCGCTATAACGTAATTTCAAGAGCAATTACTTACAAATTACGCTTTAATGCCGCCCGGTTTGCGATTATAGTTCTTTCGGTATTCGTGTTCTCTCTTGTATAAACAGTTAATTAATAACTTATGAAAGAACGGGGGCGAAAAATCGATTTAATAACCAACCTTCGTCCGACCGTCGTTGCTGATTATTACCATCAGTCTTTAACAAGGAGAGGAAGTAAATCATGTAAACGAGGTGAAAGTTTAATTTTGAAATAATATTAAGTGTAGTAATTCTATAGTTTATTAGTAGAACTAAATCATTTTATATTTTGTAATAAAATTTCTAAATATTACCAAAAGGTTAAAACATTTCATAATTCTTTTATCAACTTTAAAAAATCTCAGCTACTTTATTTATAAGAGCTAAGAAATAAATTTTGTTTTAAAATGAACTTAAAAGATTCTATTTTAGTTTTAAAAGGTCAGATTTGCTAAAGTTGTTATCAAAATATTAAAAAAAAAATTAATAAGTACACATTTATGACAAGATCAATTTTGATGATTTTGGAAAAATTAAGACGAATTTTTATATCAATTAGGCGAATTTGAGGAAAAATAAAACGAATTTAGACGAACTTAAACAAATCAAATTAAATTTTGAAAAATTAAGTCGAATTCGGACAAATTTTGAATAAATTAGAGGGAAGTTGGTTAAATCAAAGCGAATTTTGGACGAATTGAGATAAATATTGATTATTTTGAAGAAATGAAGACAAATTCTTAGATAAATTGGACGAATTTGAGGAAAATTAAAACTATTTTATACGAACTGAAACGAATCAGGACAAATTTTTAAAAATTAAGACGAATTCCAACAAATTTTAAATGAATTAGTGAAAAGTTGGTCAAATTAAGACGAATTTTGAACGAATTAAGATCAATTTTGGTGATTTCGAGGAAATTAAAACGAGTTTTTATATAAATTAGATGAATTTGAGAACAATTAAGACTGTTTTAGAAGAACCTAAACGAATCAAAACAAATTTTCACAACCTCAAAAGAATTCGGACAAATTTTAAACGAATTAGTAAAAAAATAGTTAAATTAAAGCGAATTTTGGACGAATTAAGATAAATATGGATTATTTTGAAGAAATGAAGATAAATTCTTGGATAAATTGGACGAATTTAAGGAAAATTAAAACTATTTTACACAAACTGAAACGAATCAGGACAAATTTTTAAAAATTAAGACGAATTCCAACAAATTTCAAACGAATTAGTGAAAAGTTGGTCAAATTAAGACGAATTTTGAACGAATTAGGATCAATTTTGGTGATTTCGAGGAAATTAAGACGAGTTTTTGTATAAATTAGATGAATTTGGGAACAATTAAGACTGTTTTAGAAGAACCTAAACGAATCAAAACCAATTTCCACAAACTCAAAACGATTCGGACAAAATTTAAACGAATTAGTAAAAAAATTAGTTAAATTAAAGCGAATTTAGGACGAATTAAGATAAATTTTGTTGATTTTGAGGAAATTAAGACAAATGCTTAGATAAATTGTACGAATTTTAGTCAAATTGAGATTATTTTAGACGAACTTACACGAATTAAGACAAATTTTTAAAAATTAAGATCAATTCGGACAAATTTTAAACGAATTAGTAAAAAAAATAGTTAAATTAAAGCGAATTTTGGACGAATTAAGATAAATGTTGTTGATTTTCAGGAAATTAAGACAAATGCTTAGATAAATTGGACAAACTTTAGTCAAATTGAGATTATTTTAGACGAACTTACAGGAATTAAGACAAATTTTTAAAAATTTAGACCAATTCGGGCAAATTTTAAACGAATTAGTAAAAAAATAGTTAAATTAAAGCGAATTTTGGACGAATTAAGATAAATGTTGTTGATTTTGAGGAAATTAAGACAAATGCTTAGATAAATTGTACGAATTTTAGTCAAATTGAGATTATTTTAGACGAACTTACACGAATTAAGACAAATTTTTAAAAATTAAGACCAGTTCGGACAAATTTTAAACGAATTAGTAAAAAAAATAGTTAAATTAAAGCGAATTTTGGACGAATTAAGATAAATTTTTTTGATTTTCAGGAAATTAAGACAAATGCTTAGATAAATTGGACGAATTTTAGTCAAATTGAGATTATTTTAGACGAATTTACACGAATTAAGACAAATTTTTAAAAATTAAGACCAATTCGGGCAAATTTTAAACGAATTAGTAAAAAAAATAGTTAAATTAAAGCGAATTTTGGACGAATTAAGATAAATTTTGTTGATTTTCAGGAAATTAAGACAAATGCTTAGATAAATTGGACGAATTTTAGTCAAATTGAGATTATTTTAGACGAACTTACACGAATTAAGACAAATTTTTAAAACTTAAGACCAATTCGGACAAATTTTAAACGAATTAGTAAAAAAAAATAGTTAAATTAAAGTGAATTTTGGACGAATTAAGATAAATTTTGTTGATTTTGAGGAAATTAAGACAAATGCTTAGATAAATTGTACGAATTTTAGTCAAATTGAGATTATTTTAGACGAACTTACACGAATTAAGACAAATTTTTAAAACTTAAGACCAATTCGGACAAATTTTAAACGAATTAGTAAAAAAAATTGGTTAAATTAAAGCGAATTTTGGACGAATTCAGAGAAATTTTGATAATTTCAGGGAAATTAAGACAAATTCTTAGATAAATTTGACGAATTAGAGGAAAATTTCATTCAAATTAAGATTACGTTGGGTAAACTGAAAAGAATTAAGACAAATTTTTAGAAATCAAAACGAATTCGATCAAATTTTAAACAAATTAGTGAAATGTTCGATAAATCAAAAGGAATTTTAGACGAATTAAGATAAATTTTGATAAACTCGAAGAAATTGGGACGAATTTTTAAATAAATTGGATGAAATTTAGTTAAATTAACTTTACTTTGAATAAACTTAATCAAATGAAAATATATTTTGAAAAATTATGTGCTCCAATTATTAATAATTAAAATTATTGTGATCCATTTTTTTGAAAATTGGATCAACTTTCAAAGATCGTACGGAGCCTATTTTTAAAGATTAAGACATGATCTTTATTTTAAATTAAACTGAAAAGATTCTATTTTGGTTTAAAAAAAACAAATTTGTTGTAATTGTCATCAAAAAAATTTAAAAAATTCTTAAAATTAGTAAAAATTTTTACAGTTAATTAACCAAACTTTTTAAAAAATTAGGTCAATTTTAAAAAATCGCACAGGTGTTATTTTTAGAGATTAAGAGGTGATTTTTGCTTTTAGTTGAACATAAAACATTCTATTTTGGTTTCCAACAATCAGATTTATTGAAATTGTTAACAAAAAAAATTAAAAAAAATTCTTAAAGTTAGTAAAATTTTTGACAGTTAATTAAACTAACTTTCTAAAAAATTGGGTCAACTTTAAAAAATCGCACAGGCTTTATTTTTAGAGGTTAAGAGGTGATTTTTGCTTTTAGAAAGATTCTATTTTGGGTTAACAAAATCAAATTTTTTGTAATTGCTTTCAAAAAAATTAAAAAAAAATTTAAACCTAGCAAAAATTTTTAACCTTTTTTTGCTTAAATTTTCTTAAATTTTAAACTTCTTATAAAAATTAACCAGTTTTAAAAAAATTGTACAAAGTTTATTTTCAAAGATAAAAGAATGATTTTTATGTTAATTTAATATTTAAGGATTCTATTTTTCATTGTTAGAGTCAAATCAGTTCGAATTATTTTTAAAAAAATTTTACAAAATTATGGAATTTTGACCTAACTTAATATAAATTTCTATTTTCTTTTTTCTTTGGTAGACTATAAAAAACACAGACCGATCAAATTTTAATAAAAGTCAGACCTATAGATCAAATAGCACTTTCCTAAAAGGTTTTTGCGTACTGAATTCAGATATGACCTCGAAATTGCTTCATCACCTCAGTTTTTCAAGATATTCTATCCTACAGATGTAAAAAACACGAGTTTTCAACATATTTGGAATTAAGTAACGCAGTGAATAAATTTTTGTCCACAAAACTCTATGCGGTATCTAAATGTACCACTTTATCCCTTCAAAATGCATTTTGAATTTTCTCGATACCTTAATATCTTCATGAAAAAATCTTTTTCTAATTCCCCGGTCGTAGTCGTCGGTATGGCAAATTAGCAGGCAATGATTTGGTCGTAATCTCAAAATAATGGTTTATAAATTCTTCTTTCTAGCCAGATCATAGGTTCCCAAGTTTTCGGTTCACTGGCTGTATTAATTTGTTTGCTTTAATCAATCGAATAAAGTATGGAAAATGAAAATTTCAGATAAGCCGAATCAATACGACATATTGGAACTGTTGTCTTCGCTACCAGCTTTGCTAAACAAATCATCAAAATTGTACAGATTACGCACGTTAGAATAACATTATACGACTACTACGTCGACGACTACTGCTTCTTAACCTCCTACAGATTGATGGCAAAAAGTGATGCTATAGAAATTATATTTCTTCAAAAAGAAATTAAGATATTGGAAAAATTCAAAATACTTTTTCAATAGCAACAGTGGTACTTTCAGATGCCGCATAAAATTTTGTGTCCAAAAATTTATTCGCTGTTGTTTAACCCCAAACATGTTTACAAACGGATCTTTTTGCATATTTAGGTTAGAGTATTTCAAAAATCCGATGTGATGGAGCAATTCTGAGACCATGTTTGAGTTAAGAGTGCTCGAAACTATTGTCTGATCCATGGGTCTAAAAAATGTTGGCCTGTGAAATCATTCAAACTTTCTTTAGAGTAATTAAAGAGATTTTTAATTAATCAATATTATACAATAAATTAAACCTTGGAGAGTTTTTTTTATAATAAAACTAATCAAATCTGACAATATTTACGTTCCTTAAATATTCATTACGTATCGACTAGTTGGGTCGATGGTAAAAATAGGTCGTTGAGACAACTTTGGGGGCAGTAACGGTATTATTAACGTTTCGAGGCGGGAGGTTGACTCCCTATTAAGTTTCATCGCACACATGTTACGCACAAATAGACTTATACGAGTGTCCGCACAAAAAGATCCAAACAAACGACCAAACAAGCTATTAATAATACTCTCCAATTTTTTTTTTTTTTATTCAAAACTTTAACCTTTAACTTTTTTCTTTCTCCTTTTTACACATTGCTCAACGTTTAAAGGTGTGGATATGAACAGAGGAAAAAAAGGTCGAACCGTTAATGATTTCAAGCCTCCGGACTCTTTTAAAAATCGTTAATATTCCGGTTCCAACCATCCAGATGTCTGATCATCCTCGGCAGGTGGTGAAATGTACCGAGCAAGAAAATCATTTGAAACTACAACATATGGAATTCTTTACGTTTCCGGGTTTTGTTTATTGTGCGCAATGTGTTTCATTTTCTTGGATTATTAAATGGTGTAAATTTCTTCCTTGTAACAGATGTACAAATGTACAATGTGCTACTTATTAAAATTAAAGTTTAAATTTGGCGAATCATAGTTTTAAAATAGTTCTCAATCAATCACTTCATTTATCAACATCCTTTTAAGCTTTTGATGTACGTCTTTGATCTGGCTCTTTAAGATATTCCCGAATATTAATTCCGTGTGTGATTTGTGAGATGCACCTGCATTCAAAACGGAAAGCTGGAAAAGTTGGAAAGTAGCCAACGAACTAGGAAAAGGATTATATATATCATCTTGACAAATATTATATATAACAAAGTTGTAATCACCAAACGTTAAATTTTAATGTATTCCAAAGAAAATTTCAGTTTGAGAACGTAACCTAATTTTTATTGTTTACAATCATCAATTAAAGACATTAAGTTATATTTTCCCTTCTCTAGAAAAAACGAAAAGTAGTAAAAAGTCCATCTTTGGTAGAAATAAAGATTAAATATTAATCTAAATCGTCATAAAATTTCAAGTCTCAATTACAATTAGTTTTTTTAGGTATGATTTTTTTAAAAATTGATAAGTTTTAATCGACATTATGTTACATCTTCCCTTCTGAGAGAAAAACTAAAAGTCGTAGAAAATTCTTCTTTGGTAAAAATATAGATTAAGTACTAATCTAAATCCTTATAAAATTTCAAGTCTCACAATTAGTTTTTCAGATATGAATTTTTAAAAATTGACAAATTTTTATCAATATGTAAATTAAGTTAGGTTAGAATTTCGCTTCTGGAGGAACAATTAAAAGTTGTAGAAAATTGATCTTTGGTAGAAATAAAGATTAAGTTTCAACCTCAATCCTCATAAAATATCAAGTCTCAACAACAATTAGTTTTTGAGATATGAATTTTTAAAAATTGATAAGTTTTAATCGATATTATGTTACATTTCCTCTCCTGAGAGAAAAGCTAAAAGTCGTAGAAAATTCTTCTTTGGTAAAAATATAGATTAAGTACTAATCTAAATCCTTATAAAATTTCAAGTCTCACAATTAGTTTTTCAGATATGAATTTTTAAAAATTGACAAATTTTTATCAATATGTAAATTAAGTTAGGTTAGAATTTCGCTTCTGGAGGAACAATTAAAAGTTGTAGAAAATTGATCTTTGGTAGAAATAAAGATTAAGTTTCATCCTCAATCCTCATAAAATATCAAGTCTTAACAACAATTAGTTTTTGAGATATGAATTTTTAAAAATTATAAGTTTTAATCGACATTATGTTACATTTCCTCTCCTGAGAGAAAAACTAAAAGTCGTATAAAATTCTTCTTTGGTAAAAATAAAGATTAAATATTAGTCTAAATCCTTATAAAATTTCAAGTCTCAATAACAAACAGTTTTTTAGATATGATTTTTTTTAAATTACTAAATTTTAACCGAGATGTAAATTAATGTTAGAATGTCTCATAATTTCTATTATATGTTTTATAAATAAATACTTTTCAGGATTAAAATACATTTTTAAATAAACTTTAATGTATTAAATTTTAATTAAACGACATTTTCTTATGTATTGACAACTCATAGGTCGATTTAGTATTAAAAACCGGATCCAAAGGAAGTCGTTAAAGCAAAACCAAGTATAAATCTGGTGTTTATTGCTTATTAGCGGCTGATTGGCTTGAATTTAATGAAAAAGGTACCGACACCCATTTTTACCTTCCATTCACATAACTTAACTTCTGTAAAAACGTGAAATCTTGAGGTCAAGGTGCGTGAGTTTTTATATTCCCACAAATACAAAGCTTAAATAAAGGGGAGATTAAAAATCATAAATATTCATGTATAGATCTATTATCGTTAGAAAATTAAATATGTAAACGACTAAAAACCACTCTATCTAGTAATTAAACCAACCTTCAATTGCTCGCTCCGATTATTACGATTGAAACCTTATCATAATAACGATCAATTTTAATTTTAATAATTTCAATAGGTTAATAAGTTTGTTCCGTGTAATTAAAATTTTTAAAATATCTTTGAATACAAAACAAGTTATAATTTTATTATCAACATAGAAAATTTAATTTAATAGGTGTTTCGTGAGTCCATTCCGATCGTTAAACATGCCCTAATTAGAAGAGTTTGTTCTTTTTACTTTTCGAAAAAATAAAACGTCGGCATTTCTACCATTTGATTCAAGGCTGCGCACCTGGATATATCTGCGTCTCTCGGTTTAAATGGTAATGGTATATTACGTTACTCATGGATTAATGATGGCGTGCACAACTAATACAAAGTGAAAAAAATCGGACGCGCCCAGGTTTCTTATGGTCCTCTTAACAAGAAGGAGCCTGCCGGTTAAAACTTCGAACCACTTACTTTAATTATCGTCAATTAACAAGCACGAGATGAAAAAATAAAAATAAATGTGGAAATATAGTTGTTTTTAATGTATCGTGAAAGTAGATAATGAATGAGTTACGTAAAATTGATTTTTTTTTTTAATTTTTTTAAAAATTTCTTTAATGAGTTGGAATTAATATTTTGTGTTTAATAAAAAATAGACATTTTAATCTTTATTTCTTTAAAATATTTTACAAAAAAATTATATAAATTAATTCTGTATGATTTTTTAAACTTGGTTAAAAATTTGTAGGATTTGGTTAAAATTTTCTATTTTTTTGGGAATTTTTTTAAATTTTTTGGGAATAATTAGGGCGAATCTGGTAATTTTAATGAAAAATTATAATTTTAGTTTATCTTTCCTTAAAATTTAATTTGTTAATGTCTATAAATAAATTCTGTACGATTTTTCAAAGTTGGTGGAAATTTTTATAGGTTAGATTCCGTCGAAATTTTCGATGTCTTTGAAAATTTTCTAAAATTCTTTGAGTATAATTAGAACAAATGTGTTCTCTTTAATGAATAACTGAGATATTAATCTATATTTCTTTAATATATCCTGTCATAATTTTAATAAATAAACTCTCTATAATTTTTTAAAGTTGGTTAAAAATTTGTAGGATATGGTAACAATTTTCTATTTTTTTGGGGAATTTTTTTAATTTTTTTGGGAATAATTATAACAAATGTGGTAATTTTAAATAAAAACTATGATTTCAGACTATCTTCCCTCAACATTTCTTTTTTTTAATTTTCATAAATAAATTCCACACGATTTTTCAAAGTTGGTCAAAAATTTTGTAGGTTAAGTTTGATCAAAATTTTCGTTGTTTATGGAAATGTTTTAAAATTCTTTGGATATCATCAGAGCAAATGTGCTGCGTTTAACGGATTACTAAGATATTAATTTATATTCACTTAACATTTCCTTTCTTTATTTTCATAAATAAACTGCGTACGATTTTTTTAAATTAGTTAAAAATTTGTAAGTTTCAATGATAAATAGGTTGAAAGAAACATTTTAGGTTATAACTCAATAAATAATAAGAATTTGAAAAAATTATTTACAACAAAAAATATTCATAATTAATTAATTTATAGATTTTATTTGAAAACTTTTTCTCTATTTTGCTTAATTTTTAAGCTATTTAAGGTTAAAGTCAAAAAACTATTTTACGTCAAAAATTGACATTTTAGGTTATACCTCAATAAATAATAAGAATTAAAATAATATTTATAACAAAAAATGCTCAAAATTAAATAATTTACAACATTTGTTATAAAACTTTTGTTCTATTTTGCTTCATTTTTAAATTATTTGAGGTTAAAGTCAAAAAATTATTTTACGTCAAAAACTGACAATTTAGGTTATAACTCAATTAATAATAAAAATTAAAAGAAAATATTTATAACAAAAAATGCTCAAAATTAAATAATTTACAACATTTGTTATAAAACTTTTTCTCTATTTTGCTTCTTTTTTAAATTATTTGAGGTTAAATTCAAAAAAATATTTTACGTCAAAAACTGACATTTTAGGTTATATCTCAATTAATAATAAGAATTTAAAAAAATATTTAGAATAAAAAATGCTCAAAATTAAATAATTTACAACATTTATTTGAAAACTTTTTCCATATTTTGCTTATTTTTTTCATTATTTAAGGTCAAATTCAAAAAAATATTTTACGTCAAAAAATGATATTTTAGGTTATAACTCAATTAATAATAAAAATTCAAAAAATATTTAGAATAAAAGTACTCAAAATGAAGTAATTTACAACATTTGTTTGAAAACTTTTTCCCTATTTTGCTTAATTTTTAAATTATTGGAGGTTAAAGTCAAAAAAATATTTTACGTCAAAAACTGACATTTTAGGTTATAACTCAATTAATAATAAGAATTAAAGAAAAATTTTATAACAAAAAATACTCAAAATTAAATAATTTACAACATTTGTTTGGACACTTTTTCCCTATTTTGCTTAATTTTTAAATTATTTGAGGTTAAAGTCAAAAAATTATTTTACGTCAAAAATGGACATTTTATTTTATACCTCAATAAATAATAAGAATTAAAAAAATATTTATAACAAAAAATGGTTAAAATTAAATAATTTACCACATTTGTTTGAAAACTCTTTCCCTATTTTACTTAATTTTTAAATTATTGGAGGTTAAAGTCAAAAAAATATTTTACGTCAAAAACTGATATTTTAGGTTATAACTCAATTAATAATAAGAATTAAAGAAAAATTTTATAACAAAAAATACTCAAAATTAAATAATTTACAACATTTGTTTGGAAACTTTTTCCCTATTTTGCTTAATTTTTAAATTATTTGAGGTTAAAGTCAAAAAAATATTTTACGTCAAAAATTAACATTTTAGGTTATAACTCTACTAATAATAAGAATTAAAGAAAAATTTTATAACAAAAAATACTCAAAATTAAATAATTTACAACATTTGTTTGAAAACTTTTTCTCTATTTTGCTTAATTTTTAAATTATTTGAGGTTGAAATCAAAAAAATATTTTACGTCAAAAATCGACATTTGAGGTTATAACTCAATAAATAATAAAAATATCAAAATATCATTTATAACAAAAAATGTTCATAATTAACTAATTTATAACTTTTATTTGAAAACTTTTTCCGTATTTTCCTTAGATTTTAAATTATTTGAGGTTAAAATCAAAAAATTATTTTACGTCAAAAACTGACATTTTAGGTTATAACTCAATTAAGAATAAGAATTCAAAAAAAATTTATAACAAAAAATTTTCCAAATTAAATAATTTACAACATTTGTTTGAAAACTTTTTCCCTATTTTGCTTAGTTTTTAGGTTATTTGGCATTAAAGTCTAAAAATACCTTCAATAACCATTTTAAAACTTTTGATTACGATTTTAATCTAAAACTTCAACTAATTAATATTCATACGGTATCATTAAAAAGCGTACACTATAAAAACTATCCTCCTCATTAATCTTGAGTAAGCTACTTTATTGCACCTAGGTAAAGGAAAATTTCCTCTTCTTCCTTAGTAGGAAAAGCCATCAAAGAATAATTTGATCCCACTCTATACAGGAGCGTTTTCCAGCCGCATACGCCACACCCAAGTGCTTTAAAATTAAGCAGAAGCTCCTATTTAGCAAAGTAAAAAAGAAAACTAGGACCGACGAACGAACGCCGTCCCTGGAGTTTTTAATAAAGAATTTAAACACTTCCTCTCTCCGCGAACGAACAGGTTATTAAAAAATCCGTACGTCCGCTTCATCTTTAATTTTCTTTTTTTAAAATAGCTTCTCTATAAAAGTCAAAGTTGAAAAATTCTTTCTATCAGTTTTTAATAGAATCTTTAATTCAATAAAAGATGTTTGACTTTAGAAAAAATTTGAAAAGTTTGAAAAATAGTACAGAATTTATTTATAGATTTTATTAAATGAAATTTTAAAGGAAGGTAAACTAAAGCCATAGTTTTTCATTAGAATTATCTGATTTGTTCTAATTAGTCTGAAAAATTTCAAAAAAAATTCCAAAATCACTAAAAATTTTGAGCAAAAGTACAAATTTTTTTACCAACTTTAAAAAATCACACAGAGTTTATTTATGAATATTGAGAAAAACTATTTTAAAGATAGGTAGGTTGAAGTGTTTATTTTTTATTAAATATAGCACTTTTACTCTAGTTATAACCAAAGATTTTAAAAAAATTTTCAAAAACACCGAAGATTTTGGTCGAACCTAACCTATAAAATTTTAGACCAACTTTGAAAAATCGTACAGAATTTATTTTTGGAAATTGAAAGTTGAAATATTAAAGGAAGACACATTGAAACCATAATTTTTCATTGAAGTAATCAGATTGACTCTAAATATTTCCAAAAAAATTTGAAAAATTCCTAAAAAACGGGAAATTTTGAGTGAAAACTACAAATTTTTAACCAACTTTAAAAAATCATACAGAGTTTATTTATGCAAATTGATGAAAACTATTTTAAAGATAGGTAGGTTAAAATGTTTACTTTTTATTAAATATAAGACCTTTACTCTAATTATATCTAAATAATTTAAAAAAATTTCAAAAAAAATGAAGAATTTTGATCTATTTTAACCACAAATGTTTGACTATTTAAACACTTCTCTCTCCACAAACAAGCATCAAATTGGATTAAACGTTTGTAAAATAGAATTTGAATGAGGGTATAATAATAATTCCATATATGATTTAGGATGATTTGTGAGAATGGTTGTTATCCCCTAAAAAAAAAAACTGTGAATATAATCAGGTAATTTATATGTAGGATGGAGAATTAGGGGAACGAATTACATAGCAGTAATCGATTGAAATGTGGACAATACGATGATTTAAATAAACTGAAACGGTTCGCGTCAACAATCCACTCGACAAACGGCACACACGCACACGAACGAAGTGAAATGCATTGAAATTTATGGCCGGAGCGAGGTTCGGATCGAACATATGTTAATTTATTCGGACTATTGGACGAAATAAAATAAAATCCATTTTAATTAACGAGCGCGGTCCGGGCCGCGATAAATCAGAGCGGTTTTAATCTGAAATTGTTTATCTCGCATTGATAGCTACGCTTTCAGAGCGGTTTTTGCACATTTTAAATACGTGTTCCGTAATTGTTCGACGTCCTAATGGACTGCGCTCGCCGCGAAATAATACATTTTCGCCGCTCAATTTCGGCGTTGACGTCGATATTTCCTCCGCAAATATTCGGCCGGGAGAGGTTTCCCAAAACACGTTTCAAAAATCCTGTAATGTTGATTACATTACGGCCTGATAGGTTTGAAGCTTTTCGATTAAATAGGTACTACGTTCGAATTTGAAATGTTCCGCGAATAGTTAATAGAGTTATTTTGTATTGTTCGTTAAATGGTAAAGTGTCCAAACAAAAACCGAATTTAATGAATTATCAATTAAGTTTGGTAGTTCAAAAATTGATGCATCTACATTCAATCAGTCAAATTTAAAAATCGTATAGAGTTTATTTATGAAAATTGAGAAACGAAATATTAAGGAAAGATACACTGAAAGCTGTTTAAAAATTTGTAATTTTTAGTAATTTTTTTAATTTTTTTGAAAATAATTAGAGCCAATCTGCTATCTTTAATGAAAAATTATACTTTCAATCTATCTTCCCTTAATATTTCGTTTCTTAATTTCCATAAATAAATGTTGTACGATTTTTTAAAGTTAGTCATTAATTTGTGAGGTTAAGTCGCGAAAATTTTGTGATGTCTTTGAAATTTTTTTAAATTTTTTTGGATATAATTAGAGCAAAAGTGCTATATTTAGTAAAAAGTAGATATTTCAATCAATCTATGTTTAAAATGGTTTTCCCTAACTTTATTAAATAACCCCTCTGTGATTTTTTAAAGTTGGTTAAAAAATTTTAGCTCTCGTTCAAAATTTTCAGTGTCTTTGGAAATTTTTTTATTTTTTTTGGAAATAATTAGAGCAAATCTGATCATTTCAGTGAAAAACCATGGATTCAGTCTATCTTTCTTTAAATTAGTTTTCCTTAATTTTCATAAATAAATTCTGTACGATTTTTTAAATTTGACTAACAATTTGTTGGGTTTGATCAAAACTTCTAGTGTTTTTGGGAATTTTTTTAAACTTTTTGGAATTATTTAGAGTCAATCTGATAAGTTTAATAAAAAATTGTAATATTAATCTATCTTACTTTAATATTTTATTTCTCAATTTTTATAAATAAATTTTGTACGATTTTTCAAAGTTAGTTAGACATTTATGAGGTTAGGTTCGGATAAAATCTTTGACGATTTTGAAATTTTTTTAATTTTTTTGGTTACAATTACAGCAAAGATGCTATGTTTAATGAAAACTAGACATTCCAATCTACCTTTCTTTAAATTAGTTTTCCTTAATTTTCATAAATAAACTCAATACGATTTTTTAAATTTGATTAAAAATTTGTAAGGTTTGGTCAAAATTTTCGATGTTTTTGGGAATTTTTTTAATTTTTTTGGAAAAAATTAGAGCCAATCCGACAACTTTAATGAAAAACTATGGTTTTAGTCTATCTTCCTTTAATATTTCAATTCTCAATTTCTATAAATAAATTCTGTACGATTTTTTAAATTTGCTTAAAAATTTGTAAGGTTTGGTTAAAATTTTCGATATTTTTGGGAATTTTTTAAATTTTTTTGGAAATATTTAGAGTAAATCTGATAACTTTAATGAAAAGTTATAATTTTAGTTTATCTTCGTTTAATATTTCATTTCTCAATTTCTATAAATAAATTTTGTACGATTTTTTAAAGTTAGTCAAAAATGTCTAGAATTAAAATTTTACTAAAAATGTAAAATTCGGTTAAAATTTGTTTAAAATTCAATCAAAAAATGTATAAAAACAAACCCCTTTTTACACTTGTACCCTTGAAATTATATTCTCTCACATGTAATTATCTCTTAACCTACTTATAAACACCTGACCCTCTTGTATTTTACCATAATGCTGTTAACTCAACTCTAATCCTGTTAAACTTAATTATTTCAAAAGATACCGAAAGGAACATAAACTCGGTAGTTAAATGTTTAAAAACACGATAAAAGAGGAAGTGCAATTTTATTTTTCTTTTAATTGATGAAGTTGAAGTTGGTTCAAGCAAACCGAGCAAAGGTGAAAAAAAGAAAAGTCAAAGAGAGTGCTACCGAGGCGTTTATATTAAAATCATATCCCCTACAAGGCGACGAAGAGAAGAAGAAGAAGGTTAACTTCTTGCACTAACCCAGCAGCAGCAGGGGCACTCACACTACACACGGTTTTCTCCCCTCCATCGGTTCTCTGAGTTTTCTTCATTGATGATTTAGTAGTGTAGCAGCGAGCTCCGCGAAGTCCTCGTGCTAAGAAACTTTCGTTCGTGCTAACTTCGTGTATAAACTATAAAAACTACTATAAAAGTTTAACAATTTAAAAATTAAAATTTAAAAATTATAAATCAAAAATTTAAAAAAAAAATTGTGCAATGATATCCAGGATATTTTTATTCTAATCATAAGAAAAGGTTTGCTTTTTACAATTAAAAAAAATATATATATATTCTAATTATTTTTTTTTTGTTTCAGTTAACATAAGAAGAAAAATGGCATCAACATCCACCTTTTTCTTCTTTTTATTCTACTGTCTTTCAACATCTTTGGCACAACAGCAATACTTCAGAGTGCAACCAAGGGATGTTAAGGTGCACGAAGGTGGTGAAATAACTATGGAGTGTGAAGTCGCGAATTTGGCTGGTCAAGTGCAATGGACTAAGGATGGATTCGCTTTAGGTCCGTTTTTAATTAAAATTTTAAAATATAAAGAAATAGAAGAAAGAAATATAAAGTGTTTGGTGATTTAAACTTGAAAAGAAATGTGTTTTTTGTGAAATCGAGTGATTTATGTGGATTTACATAGCTCATTTTCCCTACTTATTCTTCTCATATGAAGAGATGAAAATTTGATTTTAATGGTCGTAATTCGTGAGTAAAGAAGACTTAGATTTTAAGAGAAATTTTAAAATTTCAAACTTTCAGAAAAATTTTTTTCTAATTTTCTTAAATTAATCACCCTGTATAATAAAAAAATTGAATTATTTCAAAAACATTTTAGTAATTTACTAAAAGGTAAAATAAGAAGCTTTCCGTTGATTGAAAATTAAATCGGTGCATCAACCGGATGCGATTCTCGGTAAAGCGGTTTTTTTGAAAACGGACGACAAACTTTCGGATCCCACATTTAAGGCACGCCACTGGATATAAAACCGGGCGCTTTCGTGTAACCTGCGAAACACCTGCCGTCTCGAAGGAAATCATCTGTTCTTTTTGTAGGTTGTCGACGTGGGGCTTCCCTCCTTCTTTACCTGTTCTCACGGGGACAGTTGGAGTCGGTTCGAAAGAGAGAGAGGGCGAAACTTTACGAAAAACCCAACCGACGTTAAAGCGGATGCCGGGGTTACTAATTTACATTAATGCCCTAATACTTTCTTGATAATTGTGTAGGTACGTCGTTTGTAACGATTTTTCTCGTCGGTTCTACTGGTTTCTCTTAATTCCTTAAAAAAAATCCCAAAAAGAAAAAAATTTGTGGTTGATATCTTTAAATTCATGAAGTTGAAATCTTTTTGACTCATTTTCTATTCATTATATTCAAAAAAATTAAAATCCAGGTTAATCTTAATTTTTTTAGCAATCACTCTGTATATATAGTTTGTAACGACTTTCCTTCTTACTGTCTTAATTTCTTAAAAAAATAGCAATTTCTAATTTTGTATAAAATAAATTTTTAAAAAATAGGGTTTTCAAGTCTAATTAAGGAATTGAAAAAATGTTGTATATGTCGTTTATAACAAGTTTTCTGTTGTTCTACTGGTTTTCTTTTAAATCCTAAAAAAAAATTTCCTTCCATCATGAATAATCTTTTTGAATCATTATCTATTCCTTATGTTCAAAAAACATTGAAAACTTAAACATGAAAATTCAACTTAACTTCTTCAGAAATACTGTAAATGTGATTTGTAACGATTTTTCCTGCATTCTTCTAGTCTTTTTTAAGAAAATGAGTTTTTTCTTCAAATACAAGTAAGGTTCTTTAAAAACAAGCTGTATGTATCGTTTGTAACAAATTTTCTGTTGTTCTACTGGTTGTTTTTCAAAGTCCTAATTCTTTAGAGTAAGATTAAAAAATGCTTTTCAACTCATCATCATTCCTCCGTCAGAAACAAACTTTTTGAGTCGTTTTCTGCCGATTATATTCAAAAAAAACATGATAACCCAAGTTCAACTTTTGTTAGTTTTTTCAAGAATCACTCTGTATATGTGATTTGTAACGATTTTCCTTCTACACTTTTGGACTTTTTAAGAAAATTAGATATTTTTTCAAAACTAATTGATATTCTTTAGAAACATACTGTATATCGCCGTTCCGGAACAACATCGACGTAACTGCAATTTTTCGATAAGATGAGTTAAAGTACCAAGTTCAATGTATCCAAAAATGCTAATCTTAATTGTTTTTTCATTCTCCTGCAAAATTTTTTATTTTGCAGTTATGTCGATGTTCTTCCGGAACGGCAATATGTCGTTTGTAACAAGTTTTTTTGTCCTATTGGTCGATTTTTTTAAATCTCAATTTTTTAGATTAAGATTTAAAAATGCGTTTCATCTTATCATCATTCTTCTGTCATGAAGAAACTTTTTGATTCGTTTTCTACCCATTGTATTAAAAAAAAACATGATAACCCAAGCTCAACTTTTGTTAGTTTTTTTAGGAATCACTCTGTTTATGTGATTTTTAACGATTTTCCTTCTACATTTCTGGACTCTTTAAAAAATCGGATCTTTTAAAAATCCAAGTAAGGTTCTTTAAAAATATGCTGTATTTGTCGTTTGTAAAAAGTTTTCTGTTGTTCTACTGGTTTTCTTTTAAACCACAAAAGAAATTTTAGGAGAAAAAACTTCCTTCCATCTTCCATCATGAATAATCTTTTTGAATCATTGTCTATTCGTTATGTTCAAAAAACCATGAAAACTTGAACATGAAAGTTCAACTTAACTTCTTCAGAAATCACTCTGTATATGTGATTTGTAACGATTTTTCCTCTATTCTTCTAGTCTTTTTTAAGAAAATGATTTTTTTCTTTAAATGCAAGTAAGGTTCTTTAAAAACAAGTTGTATATGTCGTTTGTAACCAGTTTTCTGTTGTTCTACTGGTTGTTTTTATAGGTCTCCAATTTCTTGGATTAAGATTTAAAAATGCTTTTCATCTCATCATCATTCTTCCGTCATAAAAAACTTTTTCGAGTAGGTTGCTATTCATTATATTCAAGAAAACATGATAGCCCAAGTTCTAGTTTTGTTAGTTTTTCAAGACTCACTCTGTATATGTGATTTTTAACGATTTTCCTTCTACACTCCTGGACTTTTTAAGAAAATCAGATTTTTATCAAAACCAATTAATATTCTTTAGAAACATACTGTATATGTCGTTTGTAATAAAATTTCTGTTGTTCCGCTGGATGTTTTTAAGTTCCAAAATTTGTTAAATTAAGATTAAAAAAAGCTTCTCATGTCGTCATCATTCTTCCGTTATGAAGAAACTTTTAGAGTCGTTTTCTATTCATTATAGTCAAAAAAATGAAAACTAAAGTTCATCTATATGCAAGTTTCTTCAGAGATTATTCTGTATATGTAACGATTTTTGA
Source organism: Digitonthophagus gazella (assembly GCA_036711955.1). Lineage (NCBI taxonomy): Eukaryota > Metazoa > Arthropoda > Insecta > Coleoptera > Scarabaeidae > Digitonthophagus > Digitonthophagus gazella. The sequence goes on from JASCIT010000003.1 coordinate 3,190,226, forward strand.
CAGGACACTCAGTACAATATGTTTGTAACGATTTTTCTTCTACTCTACTGGTTTCTTTTAAAAATCTCAGAGTAATATTTAAAGAAAACTTTTCCAATCATTGTCTTCCATACTGAATAAATTGTTTAATTGTAGGCATTTTTGACTGTAGTGTCCATCAAATTTATTTTTATCAAGATATCGTTTCTTCTTCTTCCTTCAAGATTTTCACGTTTTCCTCTTCATCTAATTTAATTGCTTTCACAGCCTGATAAGTTTCTGTTTTCCGCCAAATGCTTTCTCAGACTTTCAATTTCAACCTTTAATTCAATATTCTTTTTGACGGCATTTTCTTTATCCATATTAAAATTAGTCTCCATTTGTTACTCAAGGAAATAAATCACTTTCCTGAGGATTTCTTCAAATCCCTTAACTATTCGACCACGAGCTGGTCCACCTCGTTCTCGAGCTGTATGATCTGCTTGTTACGTTCGTGCACCTAAAGCTTGTGCTTATTGTTCTTTCGGCGCTCCAATGTCAGATTCGATTGAGCCTCGGTCAAAAGCTTTTGAAGAGCTTTGTTATCGTGCTTTAATTCTTGTACCAACAAGCATTTTTTTAAGCTCCTTTCGCGATGAAGTCGATGTTGTTCTTCTTCTCGATTAATCGTCTTCGAGTTTACTTACTCGGATTCGATAATTCGAAACGATTTTTGAACGTTCTTCAATTTCCATCTGTTGCTTTTTTATTATGTTTTCTTTTAATTCTTATAAAGCTGCTAAATTACTAGTTTTGGTTTCGGTGAATTGTAAAAGTTCAAAGGAAGGTTTTCCAATCGTTAGTTTCTATCATAAATAACCTTTTTTGGTCATTTTGTAATCATCTTATAAAACGAGACTTTGTACATTATATCGTTTCTTAAGATTTATTAATATCTTTATAAAACAAAATTTTTAGATTTCATTAAAACAGACTCAATCATTATTTTTCCTAAATGCAAGAAGAGTTCTTTTAGAAACACTTTGTATATGGGGTTTGCAATTTTTTTTTTGTTTTCTACTGATTTGTTTCAAAAAAACGTTTCTTCGTTTTCCAAGATGAATAAACTTTTTAATCGAATTTCAATGTTTTTTCCAAAAACACTCTTTATTTATGGATCTTAACGATATTTCTTTTAAACTCCTTAACTTTTCCTCATCTTTAAAAAAAATCCTTTTGCTCATCATCTAACGCAATTAAAAATTTTCTCAGTTTTTAAATTCCTTCTCTAAAGAAAGTCTTTTTAAAAATTTTCATATACAGAGTGTTCTTTTTTTCAAAACACTTCCTTAAATAATTTCTAATTCCTTAAACTATTTTATTTCAAATCCGTCCTTCGTATTTCTTAGTAAACCTTAATTTATGAGATATAGAATTGATTTTAAGAGACTTATAACTATTTATTAGTTCGTAACTGGAAGGCAAAAGTATCGTAGATACACACGACTTACGCCATCTGTTATCGACGAGGCGATTGCGGCGACCGGTTGTGCAAGTAAAACGTTAATCGAGCAAATCCTGTTTCCATTCTAATTAGTGAGTCGCGAGGAGGTTTTTCTGCGAAAGAGGCCCAACGACCGGTGCATACTTTCAAAGTCATTGTTTTCCGATTGCACTTACCTACCTCTCGGTTGGCGGTTTGTTCGATGACGCAACAACCTTAGGTTGCAACGGCAGCAATAGGCACTGCTTAGGTCCTGCCTAGCGAAATGAAAGTGACTTATCGCTTTTGTCTCTTAACTTCTATTGGACCGTGGAGGAAAAACGCCCATTAACCGGCGACATTGATTGGTTGCAGAATAAGAACAACGTTTCTACCTTACACGGCTTCGAAAGGTTATCGACATTTCGAAATAGGGATTTTTACGACCCGACCGGGAGAACTAATGTTTTATCGTAAAACATTTTGAAATTGTTACTCGGTCGATCGAAGATTTGTAAATTGCCAATTAACGAAAGCTTTTATGGCGAGATCTATTGTTGTTTGGAAATATTAAGAAATTCTTATGAGTTGAGTAATGAATCATAAATATACCTTTAAATCACTTAGTTAATATTTTATAAATTCTTTACTCAAAATCATTGTATAAAGAAAAAAATATTTTCAAATTTTTTTTTTTAATCAATTTAATCTAAAATCGAAAAGTTAATATGAAATGGATATATTGAGGAATTAAAGAGAACAAAGAAATTAATAAATTATCCTTTTACTCGAACGTGGGCGTGTAATAAACCTTCTGTATAAAGGAAATGTCAAAGATTGCATTTCACACCTTAGAAGATACATTTATGGACGTTCACGTCATTAAGTTTAGTGGGAAATCTTTTTATGGGGGTAATAAAACGGCGAAAATTGTTTCATTAAGTTTAAGGATTTGTGTTGTGATGAAATAAGAGTTAAATTAGATGAAATTGTGAAATACTTTTTTAAAAAATCGGTCGAGATTTAAGAATTTTTTTTAATTTTTTGATATTAATTAGAAAGAATTTGGATAGCTGAAAAGAAATTAGAATCAATAAGGTTTCATTTAATGTGGAGATCATTTTTTAATTTTGATAAATAAATCCTATAAGATTTTTTTAAATTGGTTAAAAAATTTATAAAATTCGGTGAAAATTCTTTGATGTTTTTAAGAATTTTTTTTAATTTTTTTGCGAATACTTATAAAAAATCTGATGGTTTTATTTGAAAATAGAAGCATTAATTTATCTCTCTTTAAAATTTTCTTTCTTTATTGCCATGAATAAATTCTGTACGATTTTTTAAACTTTGATAAAAAATTTCATATATTTGTGTTGGGTGCAGTTCAATATTTGCAATCTGTTTGGATTTTTTTTTAATTTTTTGGTTTTAATTAGAACAAATCTGCTTTTTTAATAAAAACTAGAATTATTGGGTTTTCATTTGGTATAAAAATCAGTCCTTATCTTTCACAAATAAGTCCTGTACGATTTTTTAAAGTTGGTAAACATTTTATATTCGGTGAAAATTTTTAATGTTTTTGAGATTTTTTTTAAGAATTTTTTTAATTTTTTTGATAATATTTATAATAAATCTGATGGTTTTAGTTAAAAATAGAAACTTTAATTTATCTTTCCTTAAAATTTTCTTTTCTTAATTTCAATGAATAAATTCTCTACAATTTTTTTAACTTTGACCAAAAATTTCATATTTGTGTTGGGTGTAGTTCAATATCTTGAATATCTTTGGATTTTTTTTTTAATTTTTTGGTATTAATTAGAACAAATCTAACTCATTTAATAAAAAGTAGAATCATTAAGCTTTCATTTGATATAAAAACCAATCCTTAACTTTCACAAATAAGTCCTGTACGATTTTTTAAAGTTGGTAAACATTTTATATTCGGTGAACATTTTTAATGTTTTTGAGATTTTTTTAAAGAATTTTTTTAATTTTTTTGATAATATTTACAATAAATCTGATGGTTTTAATTAAAAATATAAACTCTAATTTATCTCTCCTTAAAATATTCTTTTCTTAATTTCAATGAATAAATTCTCTAAGATTTTTTTAACTTCGACAAAAAATTTCATATTTGTGTTGGGTGTAGTTCAATATCTTGAATCTCTTTGAATTTTTTTAAAATTTTTTGGTATTAATTAGAACAAATCTAACTTTCTTAATAAAAAGTAGAATCATTAACCTTTCATTTGGCATAAAAATCAGTCCTTAACTTCCACAAATAAGTTCTGTACGATTTTTTAAACTTAGCCAAAATTTTATTTTTGGTGAAAATTTTTAATGTTTTTGAATTTTTTTGTTAATTTTTTGAAAATAATTATAATATCTGATGGTTTTAGTAAAAAATAGAAACTTTAGTTTATCTTCCTTTTTAATTTTCTTTCTTTATTTTCATAAATAAATTCTGTGCGATTTTTTAAAGTTGGTCTAAAATTTTGTAGGTCTCACTAAAAATTTTCAATCTTTTGGGAATTTTTTTAATTTTTTTGGAAATAATTATAGCAAATCTGATCATTCCAGTAAATAATTATAGTTTTATTCTATCTTCGTTTAATGTTTCAACTCTCAATTTCTATAAACAAATTCTGTACGATTTTTCAAAGTTGGGCTGAAATTTTGTAGGTTAGGTTCGCTCAAAATTTTGGGTGTCTTTGAAAATTAATTAAAATTCTTTGGATATAATTACAGCAAAAATGCTATATTTAATAAGAAATAAACATTTCAACCTACCCATTTTTACAATAGCTTTCTTCAATTTTCATAAATAAACTCTGTGTGATTTTTTAAAGTTAATTAAAAATGTATAGTTTTCATTCAAAATTTTCAATGTATTTAGGAATTTTTTTTAATTTTTTTGGAAATAATTAGAGGAAATTTAATAATGTTAGTGAAAAATTATAGTTTTAGTCTATTCTCCTTTAATATTTCAACTCTCGATTACCATAAATAAATTCTATACGATTTTTCAAAGTTAGTCTAAAATTTTTTAGATTTATGTTTGATTTCGTCACAAAATTTTCGGACATTTTGGATTTTTTTTTTAATTTTTTAGCACTAATTAGAACAAATTTAACTTTTTTAATAAAAAATAGAATCATTAAGCTTTCGTTTGATATCAAAATCAGTCCTTAACTTTCAAAAATAAGTTCTGTATGATTTTTTAAAGTTGGACAAAAATTTACAAGTTAAAATTCTTCAATCTATTTGATAATTTTTTATAATTTTTTAATAATAATTACAATAAATTTAATGGTTTTAATGAAAAATGAAGACTCTAAGCTACCTCTCATTTCAATTTTTAATCCTAATTTCCACGAATAAAGTTTGTACGATTTTTCAAAGTTAGTCAACAATTTTCAGATGTATTTCGGTCTAAAATTTTTAGGTAATCTTTCTGGAAAATTAAAAAATTTTTTTGTACTAAAACACACAAATCTGCAATTTCTTTTCAATCTTTTTTCTTAAGTTCCACGAATAAAATCTGTACAATTTCTTAAATTTTGGCAACAATTTTCAAATTTATTTCGGTCCAAAATTGTTTGTCGCTTTAGGAATTTATTATATTTTTTTTGGTACTATTTAGAACAAATCCGATGTTATTCATGAAAAATAGAGGCTTCAATTTATCTTTTCTTTCATATTTCTTGCGTAATTTCCATAAATAAGTTCTATACGATTTCTTAAAGTTAGTCAAAATTTATTAAGTAATGTTGGGTTTCGTCCTAAATTTTCAGTGTTTTTGTGAAATTTTTAAAATTTCTTGGTAACAATTGAGACAAATTTGGTTTTTTAAAATAAAAAATAAACATTTCGTTTAATCTTTCTTTTAAATTTTATTACTTAATTTCCATAAAGAAATTCTGTATGATTTTTTAAAGTTGGTCAAAAATATTTGGGTTCAGTCAAAATTCTTAGGTGTCTTTAGGAATTTTTTTAAATTTTTTCGGTAAGAATTACAACAAATTTGATTACTTTAGTAAAAAGTAGACATTTGAGTTTATTTCTCCTTAAAATTATTATTCTTAATTTTCATAAATAAGCTCTGAGCGATTTTTTAAAGTTAGTTAGAATTTGTGAGGTTAGGTTCAGATAAAATCTTCGATGTTTTTGAAAATGTTTTAAAATTTTTTCGATATAACTAGAGCAAAAGTGCTGCATAGAATAAAAAGTAGACATTTTAATCTACCTTTTCTTAAATTGGTTTTCCTCAATTTTCATAAATAAATTCTGTACGATTTTTTAAATTTGATTAAAAATTTTTAAGTTTTGGTCAAAATTTTTGACGTTCTTTACAAATTTTTTTAATTTTGTTGAAAAAAAATAGAGACAATCTGATAACTTTAATGAAAAATTATGATTTTAGTCTATCTTTCTTTAATATTTCATTTCTCAATTTCCATAAATAAATTTTTTACGATTTTTTAAAGTTTGTTAAAAATTTATGAGGTTAGGTTCGTATAAAATCTTCGATGTTTTTGAAAATTTTTTAAAATTTTTTGGATATAATTAGAGCAAAAGTGCTGAATAGAATAAAAAGTAGACATTTTAATCTACCTTCTCTTAAATTAGTTTTCCTCAATTTTCATAAATAAATTCTGTACGATTTTTTAAACTTGTTTAAAAATTTCTAGAATTTGGCCAAAATTTTTGATGTTTTTTAGAAATTTTTTTAATTTTGTTGGAAGAAATTAGAGACAGTCTGATAACTAAAATGAAAAATTATGATTTTAGTCTGTCTTTGTTTAATATTTCGTTTCTCAATTTCCATAAATAAATTTTGTACGATTTTTTAAAGTTAGTTAAAAATTTATGAGGTTAGGTTCGTATAAAATCTTCGATGTTTTTGAAAATTTTTTAAATTTTTTTGGATATAAATAGAGCAAAAGTGCTGAATAGAATAAAAAGTAGACATTTTAATCTACCTTTTCTTAAATTGGTTTTCCTCAATTTTCATAAATAAATTCTGTACGATTTTTTAAACTTGTTTAAAAATTTCTAGGATTTGGCCAAAATTTTTGATGTTTTTTAGGAATTTTTTTAATTTTGTTGGAAGAAATTAGAGACAGTCTGATAACTAAAATGAAAAATTATGATTTTAGTCTACCTTTGTTTAATATTTCGTTTCTCAATTTCCATAAATAAATGTTGTACGATTTTTTAAAGTTAGTTAAAAATTTATGAGGTTAGGTTCGTATAAAATCTTCGATGTTTTTGAAAATTTTTTAAATTTTTTTGGATATAAATAGAGCAAAAGTGCTGAATAGAATAAAAAGTAGACATTTTAATCTACCTTTTCTTAAATTGGTTTTCCTCAATTTTCATAAATAAATTCTGTACGATTTTTTAAACTTGTTTAAAAATTTCTAGGATTTGGCCAAAATTTTTGATGTTTTTTAGGAATTTTTTTAATTTTGTTGGAAGAAATTAGAGACAGTCTGATAACTAAAATGAAAAATTATGATTTTAGTCTGTCTTTGTTTAATATTTCGTTTCTCAATTTCCATAAATAAATTTTGTGCGATTTTTTAAAGTTAGTTAAAAATTTGTGAGGTTAGGTTCGGATAAAATCTTTGATGTCTTTGAAAATCTTTTAAAAATTTTTAGATATAACTCGAGCAAAAGTGCTGCATAGAATAAAAAGTAGACATTTTAATCTACCTTTTCATAAATTTGTTTTCCTCAATTTTCATAAATAAATTCTGTACGATTTTTTAAATTTGATTAAAAATTTGTAGGGTTTGGTCAAAAATTTCGGTGTTTTTGGGAATTTTTTAAATTTTTTTGGAAATATTTAGAACTAATCTGATAAGTTTAATGAAAAATTATAGTTTTAGTCTATCTTCCTTTAATATTTCATTTCTCAATTACCATACACAAACTCTATACAATTTTTCAAAGTTGGTCTAAATTTTTTTAGATTTATATTTGATTTCGTTCAAAATTTTCGGACATTTTGATTTTTTTTTTATTCTTTAGCACTAATTAGAACAAATCTGTCTTTTTTAATAGAAAGTAGAATCATTAAGCTTTCCTTTGATATAAAAATCAGTCCTTAACTTTCACAAATAAGTTCTGTAGGATTTTCTAAAGTTGCTCAAAAATTTGTAGGATAAAATTCTTCAATCTATTTGATATTTTTTTAAATTTTTTTGCTAACATCTACAACAAATTCGACTTATTTAATTGAAAATAGAATCTTTTATATACAATTAAAAGTAAAAATCGTTTCCTAGTTTCTATAAGTAAAGTTGTTACGATTTTTTAAAGTTGGTGAAAAAAAAAATGTAGGTTCGCTTAAAATTTTCAGGTTTCTTCAAAAATTTTTTTTAATTTTTTGGTGATAATTAGAGTAAATCTGTCTCTTATAATCAAAAATAGAATCTTTAGATGTTGGATTGAGGTAAAAATCATTTCCCTATCTTTCAAAATAAAGTCTATAATTTTTTTTAAAATTGATCAATTTTTAAGTTAGGTTATTTGTTAAAAATTTTAGTCGACTTTAAGAATTTTTTCCATTTTTTTTTGTAACAATTATAGCAAATTAGACTTGCTTAATTCAAAGTAGAGTCCTTTAAGTTCAAATTGTAGTAGAAACCTTTTCCTAATTTTTATAAATAAAGTCGTTACGATTTTTCAAAATTAAACAAAAAACCTTTAATTCAATTAATTTTCTTCAGTCAATTTTTATAAAAACTAGACATTTTTCGTAATACTTATTACAAAGAGAGAAGAAAAAAATCATTCTTATAATAAATCCATCATCAAAGCTAAAACCACCCATGAAAAAGTCGGTGACCTGAAAACCCAGCGGGAGTCACATCGTCGAACGTTTCCATTCTCACTCCCCCCATGTTATTTCATATAAACATCACCTTCGAGCCTTTTACGACCCACTTGAGGACCAAAACCGTGCGCGTAAAAGAAGCACATGTTCACTACCGCCACCGTACGCGCCTTTTTTCCTCTTTCTCATCAATTCCACCGATAAGAAACACATTTAACACTTTTCTGTTTACAAGCAAAGCGTAAATACACCTAACCCCCGACGGTGGTACACACGTTCTGTCGTAAAATTGATTTATTACGACCGGGGGATACCTCATATTGGAAAGAGCGATGTTTGTTTACCGAAAGTTGGAAAGTTTGATTTGAACGGGTTTACTGGGAACCGAAAAAAACTACCGTAGTTTTAATAAACTGTTTAAATTTGTTAAAACACACGTGTTTTAACTGTTTTAACGATGTGGACGGTTCAATTTCATAAAAAAAAAGTTACAAAAAATGTTACAAAAACAATTACAAAAAAATAGATGTTACAAAAAAAATAAAAATTACAAAAAGAATTATTATTTAAAGAGGAAGTAGATAAAAAGTAGAAATCTATGTTCTAATAGAGGTTATTCCAATGGTTTTAAAAATTCTATAATACCGTTAGTAACTGACCAGAGACTTGTTATTGCTATGACGAATTGAATCTATCTAACTGTTTCGATGTGTTTCTCTTATTTTTAGAATGAGATATTAGCCATTAAATACGAACTGACATAGTTTCCTAAAATGAGAATACTCATTAAATATGTATATTGCAAACATCTGACATTTAATTTACAAATTATTACGTGTATGCACAAATGAGGATTGTTATTAAATTTGATTGTTGGGTTGGTTTAATGTAGGTTAGTTTATTACTAATGAGAAACGGTAATTTTGCAATTAAACTGTTCATTTTAGTACTAATAATAATAGTTAAATTTTAATCGAACGTGATTTTTTTTTGACCAACTTTAAAAAATCACCCAGACTTTATTCATTGGAATTAAAGAATAATTTTTGGTTTAAATAAAAGATAAAAGATTCTATTTTGAATTAAAAACGACAGATCTTTCCTAATTCTTACCAAAAAAATTAAAAAAAAATTTAAAGTTCGTGAAAATTTTTTACAGTTCTAACCAAACTTTTTTAAAAAATCACCCAACTTTAAAAAATCACCCTGACTTTATTTATGAAGACTAAGGAAAGATTTTTGTTTTAAATGAAACTTCAAAGATTCTGTTTTGAATTTAAAAAGACAGATTAGTTCTAATTATTATCAAAAAAATTTAAAAAAATTCTTAAAGTTGAAAAATATTTTTTGACAGGTGACTAAAATAACTTAAAAAAAATCGACCAAGTTTAAAAAATCGTCCAGACTTCATTTCTGAACATTAAGGAATGATTTTTGGTTTAAATGAAAGACAAAAGATTCTGTTTTGATCTAAAACAGGCAGATTTTTTATAATTATTACCAAAAAAATTCCCAAAGTTGGTAAACATTTTTAACGGTTTTAACCCAACTTTTTTTTTAAAAAATCGACCAACTTTAAAAAATTACCAAGACTTTATTTATTGGAATTAAAGAATAATTTTTGGTTTAAATAAAAGATAAAAGATTCTATTTTGAATTAAAAAGGACAGATCTTTCCTAACTCTTACCGAAAAATTAAAAAAAAAATTAAAGTTGGTGAAAATTTTTTAGTTCTAACCAAACTTTTTAAAAAATCACCCAACTTTAAAAAATCACCCAGACTTTATTTATGAAGATTAAGGAAAGATTTTTGTTTTAAATGAAACTTCAAAGATTCTGTTTTGAACTTAAAAAGACAGGTTAGTTCTAATTATTATCAAAAAATTAAAAAAAATTCTTAAAGTTGAAAAAATTTTTTGACAGGTGACTAAAATAATTAAAAAAAAAATCGACCAACTTTAAAAAATCGTCCAGACTTCATTTCTGAAGATTAAGGAATGATTTTTGGTTTAAATGAAAGACAAAAGATTCCGTTTTGATTTAAAAAAGGCAGATTTTTTGTAATTATTACCAAAAAAATTAAAAAAATTCCTAAAGTTGGTAAACACTTTTAACGGTTTTAACCCAACTTTTTTTAAAAAATCGACCAACTTTAAAAAATCACCAAGACTTTATTTATTGGAATTAAAGAATAATTTTTGGTTTAAATAAAAGATAAAAGATTCTATTTTGAATTAAAAAGGACAAATCTTTCCTAATTCTTACCAAAAAAGTTAAAAAAAAATTTTAAAGTTGGTGAAAATTTTTTACAGTTCTAACCAAACTTTTTTAAAAAATCACCCAATTTTAAAAAATCACCCAGACTTTATTTATGAAGATTAAGGAAAGATTTTTGTTTTAAATGAAACTTCAAAGATTCTGTTTTGAATTTAAAAAGACAGGTTAGTTCTAATTATTATCAAAAAAATTTTAAAAAATTCTTAAAGTTGAAAAATTTTTTTTGACAGGTGACTAAAATAACTTTTTAAAAAAATCGAAAACTTTAAAAAATCACCCAGACTTCATTTCTGAAGACTAAGGAATGATTTTTGGTTTAAATGAAAGACAAAAGATTCCGTTTTGATTTAAAAAAGGCAGATTTTTTATAATTATTACCAAAAAAATTAAAAAAAATTTCCAAAGTTGGTAAACATTTTTAACGGTTTTAACCCAACTTTTTTTAAAAAATCGACCAATTTTAAAAAATCACCAAGACTTTATTTATTGCAATTAAAGAATAATTTTTGATTTAAATAAAAGATAAAAGATTCTATTTTGAATTAAAAAGGACAAATCTTTCCTAATTCTTACCAAAAAGTTAAAAAAAATTTTAAACTTGGTGAAAATTTTTTAGTTCTAACCAAACTTTTTTAAAAAATCCCCCAATTTTAAAAAATCACCCAGACTTTATTTATGAAGATTAAGGAAAGATTTTTGTTTTAAATGAAACTTCAAAGATTCTGTTTTGAATTTAAAAAGACAGGTTAGTTCTAATTATTATCAAAAAAATTTAAAAAAATTCTTAAAATTGAAAAAATTTTTCGACAGGTGACTAAAATAACTTAAAAAAAAATCGACCAACTTTAAAAAATCGTCCAGACTTCATTTCTGAAGATTAAGGAATGATTTTTGGTTTAAATGAAAGACAAAAGATTCTGTTTTGATCTAAACCAGGCAGATTTTTTATAATTATTACCAAAAAAATTAAAAAAATTCCCAAAGTTGGTAAACATTTTTAACGGTTTTAACCCAACTTTTTTTTAAAAATCGACCAACTTTAAAAAATCACCAAGACTTTATTTTTTTGAATTAGAGATTGATTTTTGATTTAAATTAAAGCTAAAAGATTCTATTTTCAATTAAAAGAGATATTTTTCTTCTAATTGTTACCAAAAAAATTAAAAAAAATTTTCAAAGTTCCTTCTGAAATCATCGAATTTTATTCAAATTTTTGTCAGATTTTGTATAAAACTATCTAAAATGATTTAATTACTTCAAATTTCAAATTTGTCGAATTTCATTAAAAAAATAACTTAACTTAGCTTATTGTGAAATTTCGTCCAAAAATTTCCTAAAACCATCGAATTTCGCCAAAAATGTCATCAAATTTCGTGTAAAATTGTCTAAAATTATTAAATTCCGTTAAATTTCATCTAAAATTTTCGAATTTCGTTAATAAAATAACTTAACTTAGCTTATAATTGTGAAATTTCGTCCAAAAATTTCCTAAAACCGTCGAATCTCGCCAAAAATTTCATAAAATTTCGTTAAAAAATAACTTAATTTAGCTTAAAGTTGTGAAATTTCGCCTCAAATTCTTTAAAGCCATCGAATTTCGTTTAAAATTTCGTTCAATTTCATATAAAATTATCTAAAATGATTGAATTTCGTCTAATTTCATTTAAATAATTCGAATTTTTCATTCATTACTTTAGTATTAAATGTGTACAAAAAAGACTAATTTACAACCTTATTATATATAAAATTAGGAAAAAGTTTTTACTTGAATTTGATCTTAAGATTCTATTTTGATTTAAAAAAGTCGAATTTGTTGTCATTGTTTTCAAAAAAAATAAAAAAATTCTTAAAGTTGATAAAAATTTTTGACAACTTCTAACTTAAAACTTGGTGAACTTTAAAAAATCGTATAGACTTTATTTTTAAAAATAGGAAAATGATTTTTAAGTCAAATTAATATTTAAAGATACTATTTTTGATTATAAAAGACAGATTTATTCTACTGGTTACCAAAAAATTAAAACAAAATTTTGAAAATACTAAAAGATTTTAATCGAGTCTAATTTTTTTTGACCAACTTTAAAAAATCGTAACGACTTTATTTATAAGAATTAGGAAAAAGTTTTTACTTTAATTTGATCTTAAAAGATTCTACTTTGATTTAAAAAAGTGGAATTTGTTGTAATTGTTACCAAAAAAATTAAAAAAATTTTTAAAGTTGGTGTAAATTTTTGATAGTTAACTAACCTAACTTTTTAAAAAATTTCATCAACTTTAAAAATTCATTAAAAATTCATTTTTAAAGATTTTGATTTGATTTTTTTTCTAAATGAAACCTAAAACATTCTAGTTTTAATTAAAAAAGACCGTTTTATTCTAAATGTTGTCAAAAAAATTAAAAAAATTTTCAAAGTTGATAAAAGATTTTTTGACACTAACCTAAGAAAATCGATAAATTTTAAAAATTCATTAAAAATTCATTTTTTAAGATTTTGATTTCATTTTTTTTCTAAATGAAACCTAAAACATTCTAGTTTTAATTAAAAAAGACCGTTTTATTCTAAATGTTGTCAAAAAAATTAAAAACATTTTCAAAGTTGACAAAACATTTTTGACACTTTAACCTAACTTTTAAAAACATTAGTTCAACTTTAAAAAATCATAACGTCTTTATTTATAAAAAACTATGAAACGATTTTTACTATAAAATAAACTTAAAACATTCTATTTTGATTTCCAAAAATCAGATTTGTTGGAATTGTTCCAAAAAAAATTTAAAAAAATCTTAAATTTAACAAAAATTTTTGATAGGTAACTAACCTAACTTTTTTAAAATTTTCCCAACTTTAAAAAATCATACAGAGCTTATTTTTAAAGAAGGAAAAATGATTTTTTCGTCAAATTAATACTTAAAGATTCTTTTTTTATCATGAAGGTCAGATTTATTCCAATAACCACCAAAAAATTTGAAGAATATTTTTAAAACACCGAAAAAATTTTGAGAGAATCTAATTTCTTTAACCAAATTTAAAAAATCCTAACGACTTTATTTATAAGAATTACGAAACGATTTTTATGGTAAATTGAATTTAAAAGATTCTATTTTCGATTAAAAAAGCCAAATTTGTTTGAATTGTTATCAAAAAAAATTAAAAAATTCTTAAAGTTGGTAAAGATTTTTAACAGTTAACTAACCTAACTTTTTTTAAAATTTGCCCAACTTTAAAAAATCATACAGAGCTTATTTTTAAAGATGGAAATATCATTTTTTCGTCAAATTAATACTTAAAGATTGTATTTTTTTATCATGAATGTCAGATTTATCCCAATAATCACCAAAAAATTTGAAAAAAATTTCTAAACCACCGAAAAAGTTTTGAGAGAATCTAATTTCTTTAACCAAATTTAAAAAATCCTAACGACTTTATTTATAAGAATTACGAAACGATTTTTATGGTAAACTGAATTTAAAAGATTCTATTTTCGACTAAAAAAGTTAAATTTGTTGTAATTGTTATCAAAAAAATTAAACAAATTCTTAAAGTTGGTAAAGATTTTTAACAGTTAACTAACCTAACTTTTTTTAAAATTTGCCCAACTTAAAAAAATCATACAGAGCTTATTTTTAAAGATTAAGAAATGATTTTTACGTCAAATTAATACAAAAAGACTCTATTTTTGATCATAAAAGTCAGATTAATTCTAATTATTACCAAGAAGTTTGAAAAAAAAATTTAATAAAGTTAAGATTCTATTTTCGATTAAAAAAGTCAAATTTGTTGTAATTGTTATCAAAAAAATTAAACAAATTCTTAAAGTTGGTAAAGATTTTTAACAGTTAACTAACCTAACTTTTTTTAAAATTTGCCCAACTTTAAAAAATCATACAGAGCTTATTTTTAAAGATTAAAAAATGATTTTTAGGTTAAATTAATACACAAAGACTTTATTTTTGATCATAAAAGTCAGATTCATTCTAATTATTACCAAAAAAATAAAAAAAAAATTAATAAAGTAAAGTATTTTGACCGAATTAAAAAAAAAATAACTTTAAAAAATCACCCAGACTTTATTTCTATAAATGAGGAAATGATTTCTTTTTTAAATTAAAGCTTAAGTATCCTATTTTTTATAATAAATGGTAAATTTTTTCTAATCATTACCAAAAAAATTAAAAAAAATATTTAGTAAGACATTACAATTAATTGATTTATAACTGTTTGTATTTCTTATTAGTTATCAGACCATATGTATAATTTCCTCAATCAAATTGATAAAGATTTCTCATTAATAACCGCATAAATTAAGTGCGTACAAGTACCCCGGTATTAAAGATAATTACAAAACGGAAACCGGTATTTAGTCATTTCTAAAGTGCCTTTACGATTACGACGTCAGTAATCGCAAAAGTTGTCCCGTGGGATCCTAATTTAACCAAACATATTTACGAATCCGCTTGAAAACGATCTCCACCAATTTTCCAAGAACATTTACAAAGCTCTTACAACTGACGCTCGTTTAGCGGATTAGCTTTACTTAAAAATCGTTACAAAATAAATTCCTCCTCGAAGTAGATATACCGTTCGAGTAGCATTTGAGATCATCGGACCAATTCGATCCGTCTAACATTCTGCTACTTTGAAATGAAAGAGACACCGTTGTAGGTCCCGATATCGTAGAAACTAATTAGAGAACGTTCCATTGTGATTTAATCATTAATAGCTTGGTGATTTTAAATTAGTTTACTTTAAATACATTTACTTTACACACCAAAGTAGTAACAAAGTAATCGGTTGAAAAGCGGAATGTAATAAAATAAGAATTAATTAAGTGATGATGTACGTTAATTATTATCGTTTTCAATTCGAATCATAACACAGGAAGTTTTAAAAGCTTTAACGTATGGCTCTCATGTTGAGTCGAAGCTATCGATTTATTTAAACTGTCAGAATGTGTTTGTTGGTTTATCAGTATACTCGAGGAATATTGCGGACATCGATGTCTGTAATTTGCCGGCTTTGTACGAGTTTAAAATTAACGTGTTGTTTGCGGATCGTTTCGTCTTATTCCCCGCTGACATATGGCATCCGTATGCCGGTTACCGTAAGCACAAAAAAGCTCACCGCCATAAGCTAAGCTGCTGCTGTTGCATCGCGTGCTTTTTGTTCCGTTCTCGAAAGCAGCGAATAAATATTTTTACGAGTATCGAATTACCGGCGTTATGAACGCTGTAATTTTTTTATTTGGTTGTCTCGTATGGTGTGTTTGGATTCTTTTGATACTTTTTTATTTCTTTTACTTTTAATTTTTTCTTTTTTAATACATGTGTTAGTTTTTATATTTAGAAGTGTTATTTTGGTATTAAATTCTTAAAGAGAATGGATTCTATGTAGATATATTTCATTAGAAGAACACAAGAAATTGTAATTTAGTATAAATCGTGTGTTTGTTTTGAATAATAAAACCTTGACTTTTACCTGTATTTATTGTAAAAGGTTGGGTGTCATTCAGGTTCTGTTTTATTTTATTATCACCTTCTTTTAGCCTTTATCTTAACTGTTCTTAATGATGCTTTTAAAAGCTATGTTCTTTTAAAAGTTTGTATTTAATGTGAAAAGGATGTTAAACTAACACTAAAATGAACATTAGTAATAAATCTAAAGAAAAAAATTGGAAAAAACCAGAAAAATGGTGAAAATTTTTTAACATTTTCAAATTTTTTTTTTTAATTTTTTGATGACAACTAGAATAAATCTGACTTTTATAATCAAAAATATCATCTTTAGGTGTTAATTTAATTCAAAAATCAGTTTTTTATTTCTTAAAATAAAGTCTGTGCGATTTTTTAAAGTTGATCAAATTTTTTTAAAAGTTAGGTTAGTTGTCAAAAATTTTTGTTAACTTTAAGAATTTTTTTATCCATTTTTTTTTTTGTAAGAATTACAACAAAGTGGACTTGTTTAATTCAAAATACAATCTTCTATGTACAATTAAAACTAAAAATCTCTTTCTAATTCTTATAAATAAAGTCGTTAGGATTTTTTAAAGTTGGTCAAAAAAATTAAATCCACTCAAAATTTTTCGGTATTTAAAAAAAAAAATTAAATTTTTGGTGGAAATTGGAATAAATCCAACTTTCATGATTAAAAATAGAATCTTTAAGTATTAATTTGATGTAAAAATCATATTTCCATCTTTAAAAATAAGCTCTGTATGATTTTTTAAAGTTGGGAAAATTTTAAAAAACTTAGGTTAGTTAACTGTCAAAGATTTTTACCAACTTTAAGAATTTTTTAAATTTTTTTGATAATAATTACGAAAAATTTGGCTTTTTTAATCGAAAATAGAATCTTTAATGTTCAATATAGTGTAAAAATCATTTCCTAATTCTTATAAATAAAGTCGTTAGGATTTTTTAAAGTTGGTCTAAAAAATTAGGTTCACTTAAAATTGTTCGATGTTTTCAAAAATTTTTTTTAATTTTTTTGATGGACATTAGAAAAAAATCTAACTTTTCTAATCAAAAATAGAATCTTTAAGTATTAATTTGATGTAAAAATCATTTTTCCATCTTTAAAAATAAGCTCTGTATGATTTTTTAAAAGTTGGTCAAATTTTAAAAAAGTTAAGTTAGTTTCCTGTCAAAAATGTTTACCAATTTTAAGAATTTTTTTAATTTTTTTGGTAATAATTACGAAAAATTTGGCTTTTTTAATCGAAAATAGAAGATTTAACGTTCAATTTAGTATATAAATCTTTTCGTAATTCTTATAAATAAAGTCGTTAGGATTTTTTAAAGTTGGTCTAAAAAATTAGGTTCACTTAAAATTTTTCGATGTTTTCAAAAATTTTTTTAAATTTTTTGGTGGACATTAGAAAAAAATCTAACTTTTATAATCAAAAATAGAATCCTTAAGTATTAATTTGATGTAAAAATCATTTTTCCATCTTTAAAAATAAACTCTGTATGATTTTTTTAAATTGGGCAAATTTAAAAAAAGTTAGGTTAGTTAACTGTCAAAAATGATTGCTAAGTTTAAGATTTTTTTTAATTTTTTTGGTAATAATTACGAAAAATTTGTTTGTTTTTAATCGAAAATAGAATCTTTAACGTTCAATTTAGTATAAAAATCGTTTCATAATTCTTATAAATAAAGTCGTTGTGATTTTTTAAAGTTGGTCAAATAAATTAGATCCACTAAAAATTTTTTTCGGTGCTTTAAAATTTTTTTTCAAATTTTTTGGTGGAAATTAGAAAAAATCTGACTTCTATAATCAAAAATAGAATCTTTAAATATTAATTTGACGTAAAAATCATTTTTCCATCTTTAAAAATAAGCTCTGTATGATTTTTTAAAAGTTGGTCAAATTTTAAAAAAGTTAGGTTAGTTAACTGTCAAAAATTTTTACCAACTTTAAAAATTTTTTAAATTCTTTTGGTAATAATTACGAAAAATGTCGCTTTTTAAATCGAAAATAGAAGATTTAACGTTCAATTTAGTGTAAAAATCTTTTCGTAATTCTTATAAATAAAGTCGTTAGGATTTTTTAAAGTTGGTCTAAAAAATTAGGTTCACTTAAAATTTTTCGATGTCTTCAAAAATTTTTTTTAATTTTTTGGTGGAAATTAGAAAAAATCTGACTTCTAAAATCAAAAATAGAATCTTTAAATATTAATTTGACGTAAAAATCATTTTTCCATCTTTAAAAATAAGCTCTGTATGATTTTTTAAAGTTGGGAAAATTTTAAAAAACTTAGGTTAGTTTCCTGTCAAAAATTTTTACCAATTTTAAGAATTTTTTTAATTTTTTTGGTAACAATTACGACAAATTTGACTTTTTTGATCCAAAATAGGATCTTTTATGTTCAGTATACCTAATGCAGAAATCATTTCATAATCTCCAAAAATAAACTCTGTACGATTTTTTAAAATTAATCAAATTTTTTTAAATATTAGGTTAGTTAATTGACAAAAATTTTTACCAACTTTAAGAATTTTTTAAGCAAAAATTAGAACAAATTTAGCTTTTTAAATCCAAAATAGAATCTCTTAAGTTCAACTTAGGTAAAGATCTTTTCAAAGTTGGTTAAAAAATTGTAAGGTTATGTTAGGTTTGATTAAAATTCTTCAGTGTTTTTAATCTTTTTAGTTTATGTTTGTACATCTGGAATGGATGGGGTCAATGGATTTTCCAAATCACTAAATGTTTCCGACTCTTCTGAGTCTTGAAGAGAAAACCTGTCATCTTCTTCCTAGCTACTGCTCCCAGTGTCTCTTCTTTTCAGTTTTCTTTGGAGTGTTTTTAAATCTTGTCGTCCTGTTTTGCTACACAATCGAGCTTTCACTCCAGTTGAAGTGGATGGTTGGTCTTGGTCGTCATCGATGGGTAACTGTTCTGTTGGCAAAGCTGCTTTAAATTCTTCTGAAGAGATACTTTTTCCAGGGGGGACATTTAGTTTGTTCTTCCTCTACACTCTTCGACATTCGGTAGCCTCCTGACGCTTCTTCGAAATTTGTTCTAGAAAGCTTTCACCAATCAGAGAAGAAATGGAGGTGTCTAAGCTTCCTGATGGTAACCTCGAAAATTTTTACCAACTTTAAGAATTTTTTAAATTTTTTAGTCACAATTACGACAAATTTGACTTTTTTTTATCCAAAATAGGATCTTTTATGTTCAGTATAATGCAGAAATCATTTCATAATCTCTAAAAATAAACTCTGTACGATTTTTTTAAATTAATCAAAATTTTTTAAATATTAGGTTAGTTAACTGACAAAAATTTTTGCCAACTTTAAGAATTTTCTAAATTTTTTTAGCAAAAATTAGAACAAATTTAGCTTTTTAAATCCAAAATAGAATCTCTTAAGTTCAACTTAGGTAAAGATCTTTGGTTAGTTTTTATAAATAAGATCGCTAGGATTTTTCAAATTTGTTTAAAAAATTGTAAAGTTAGATTTGATTAAAACTCTTCGGTCTTTTTAATCTTTTTAGTTAAAATTAGGACAAATTTAAATTTTATAATAAAAAATACAGTCTCTAAGCTATAATTCAATATAAAAATCGTTTCTTAGTTTCCATCAATGAATTCCATGCGATTTTTTAAAGTGAGAACTTGAAAATATCGACGCTCTCAAGCCAAAACGGCATAAACGCCAAAATGGCCATTTTTTAGTTAGCTGCACCGTTGAGTAGCATTTTTAAATCTGCATGCAACAGTTAAAGCGGTATACCCGCAAACAAACTTCATTCGCTATAAAATTGGTTTAAAGTTTGCGTAAAAGCCATTTAAGATTCAATATGTCAATCGTTTTTTGCGTTTTCTGAAAAATTAGGTTAATGGCGTTTATGCCGTTTTGGCTTGGCAGCGTCGATATGTTGATGAATCTTGTTTTTTTACCTATAAATTACGAATTTATACAAGATTAACTCTTAATGAGAAGAAATACAGGGAAAATGAGCTACAAGTAAATCTCCTTCCAAACTATTCTCAATTTGAACTTAATATGAAGCATTAAATGGATGTTACACGTGTGATGTAGTATACAGTAGGAAGGTGTGTCTCATGTTTGCTCATTCTGTTGACAGGTTTCGAGGCCATAATCCCCGGATTTCCCAGGTACTCCGTTATAGGGGACAGGAGACACGGAGTGTACAACCTGAGGGTTAGCAACGCTTCTCTCGAGGACGACGCTGAATATCAGTGTCAAGTAGGTCCTGCCAGGATGCACAAAGCCATCAGGGCGAATGCCAGGCTTAGCGTCATATGTGAGTATATTTTAGTTTCATTTTATACCATTGTTTCAAATCCAAATTTTATCATCTAATTTTGTATTTGACTTTTTTGGAACCAATTTGGGAATTAATTTCCAAAGGGATTATAATTAATTGATGAATGTTTAATAGTAGCTATTGGTATTTAACGAAATGAAATACAGTTTAATACCATTTTGAGCAATTACGTTAAATCAAGTACCAAGTACCGTGGCATTTATAGTAATTCCGACGTGAAATGTACAACCGTCCGGTTGTAGATTTGTTTCCACTGGCGATTGCGCATTAATTCGCTGATTAGTAATTGAAATTGTACCGGATAGGCCAAAACGAGGCCCGTCCCAATTAATGCCAACGCAAAGCCAGCCCCGGTCTGTGCCGGTGGGATAATTGCAGATTTGCAAAGTTTTACCTGCTCCCGGCGCTGCCATAACCCAATCACGGTTTAACGGTTCAATAATTCCGCGGCTTAGTGAATTGCACGTGTTCATGACGGCGCGATGACTGGGAGTCACATTAACTTAATAACGCCATTTGTTCCCTATCTACATAAATTTCCCATCGAACGATTAACAATGAATCTAGCTTTACCTTCTTGTACAAGTCAATTTTTAAAAAAATCATATCTCAAAAACTAATTATTGAGACTTGAAATTTTATGACGATTTAGATTGAAACTTAATCTTTATTTTTACCAAAAATAAATTTTCTACGACTTTTAGTTTTTCTCTCAGAAGAGAAAATATATCTCAACTTTATTATATATAATTTTCCAAACAAAGTAAACAAGAAAATCCGAAAGAAAGAAGAGTTTTTAAAAAAATCCCAAAGGAAAAAGAGTAAAGTTTAGGGAGACTAAAGCTTAGGATGAATTTTAAACGGTCCAATTTTAATATAATCCCCGTTGAACGAGTGGGCAAAGATCGAAGAAGTAATGGGCCGGGCATCTGGTATGCATTCGGTTCGGAAAAGCGCCGGCAGCGGCACTAATAGAGAGGTCCTGTGAGCTCGCGAAGCCGCTTTGGGAAGGCGGTTCGGCCTCGAGGAGGAAGAGGACGCGACGAGGACGTGCTCGCGCTGGCCCGACGCCAAGAACGACGCTCCCGCCCGAATTGCCAAATAGAATTATCCTCAGGCGTTGACTTTCCCGTGAAACTAACTTCCATCGGGTGCCCTTGCCGGAAAATTCAGTAATTTAACTTCCCGAAGTTTCCTTTTACTCTGTTTATCGAATCGTTATGGACGGGGGAGCGGTCGCGATGATATCGGCAAACCTGACACTACCAAGACGATATAAACTTACTTCGATTTGCCATCTAAACTTTAATAACAAGGAATATTATTAGGTATTACAAATCAAAATTTAAAAGAGTATTAAAAAAAATTCTCTAGAGGAATAAATTTTCTTTCTTTAAAGAATAATTCTTTCCATAATTTAAGGAAAGTCAATTTCAATAAATAAAATCTGGGCGATTTTTTAAAGTTAAACGATTTTTTTAGAGGTTAGGTTCGGTCAAAGAACATTGAAGTCTTTACGAATTTTTTTTTTTTAATTTTCAATGCTAAATAGAATAAATCCGTCTTTGTCGACATAAAATACACGTTTTTATTTATCGCTAGGTAAAAAAAATTTCTCTCAATTTGCATAAATAAAGTCTGGGCGATTTTTTGAAATCACTTAACTTTTGAAAATGAGCTCAAAAAATCATTGATGTCTTTGAAAATTTTTTAAAATTTTTCACTGGTAAATTGAACAAATCTACTTTCGTCGATGTAAAATAAACATTTTGAATTATCTTTTAAATAAGAAATCTTCTCTCAATTTCAATAAATAAAATCTGGGCGATTTTTTAAAGTCAACCGATTTTTTTATAGGTTAGGTCAAAAAACATTCAAATCTTTATGAATTTTTTAAAATTTTTCAATGCTAAATGGAATAAGTCCGTCTTTATCGATATAAAATACACATTTTGACTTATCGCTAGGTAAAAAAATCTTCTCTTAATTTTGATAAATAAAGTCTAGAGGATTCTTTTAAATCCACCTAACTTTTAAAAATTAGGTCAAAAAATCATTGATGTCTTTGAGAATTTTTTTAAATTTTTCACTGTTAAATTGAACAAATCTACTTTTGTCGATGTAAAATAAACATTTTCAATTATCTTTTAAATAAGAAATCTTCTCTCAATTTCAATAATAAAATCTGGGCGATTTTTTAAAGTCAACCGATTCTTTTATAGGTTAGGTCAAAAAACATTCAAATCTTTATGAATTTTTTAAAATTTTTCAATGCTAAATAGAATAAATCCGTCTTTATTGATATAAAATACACATTTTGACATATCGTTAGGTAAAAAATCTTCTCTCAATTTTAATAAATAAAGTCTAGAGGATTTTTTTTAATCCACCTAACTTTTAAAAATTAGGCCAAAAAATCATTGATGTCTTTAAGAATTTTTTAAAATTTTTCACTGTTAAATTGAACAAATCTTCTTTCGTCGATGTAAAATAGACGTTTTGAATTATCTTTTAAATAAGAAATCTTCTCTCAATTTCAATAAATAAAATCTGGGCGATTTTTTAAAGTCAACCGATTTTTTTATAGGTTAGGTCAAAAAACATTCAAATCTTTATGAATTTTTTAAAATTTTTCAATGCTAAATGGAATAAGTCCGTCTTTATCGATATAAAATACACATTTTGACTTATCGCTAGGTAAAAAAATCTTCTCTTAATTTTGATAAATAAAGTCTAGAGGATTCTTTTAAATCCACCTAACTTTTAAAAATTAGGTCAAAAAATCATTGATGTCTTTGAGAATTTTTTTAAATTTTTCACTGTTAAATTGAACAAATCTACTTTTGTCGATGTAAAATAAACATTTTCAATTATCTTTTAAATAAGAAATCTTCTCTCAATTTCAATAATAAAATCTGGGCGATTTTTTAAAGTCAACCGATTCTTTTATAGGTTAGGTCAAAAAACATTCAAATCTTTATGAATTTTTTAAAATTTTTCAATGCTAAATAGAATAAATCCGTCTTTATTGATATAAAATACACATTTTGACATATCGTTAGGTAAAAAATCTTCTCTCAATTTTAATAAATAAAGTCTAGAGGATTTTTTTTAATCCACCTAACTTTTAAAAATTAGGCCAAAAAATCATTGATGTCTTTAAGAATTTTTTAAAATTTTTCACTGTTAAATTGAACAAATCTTCTTTCGTCGATGTAAAATAGACGTTTTGAATTATCTTTTAAATAAGAAATCTTCTCTCAATTTCAATAAATAAAATCTGGGCGATTTTTTAAAGTCAACCCATTTTTTAAACGTTAGGTTCGGTCAAAAAACATTGAAATCTTTATGAATTTTTTAAAATTTTTCAATGCTAAATAGAATAAATCCGTCTTTATTGATATAAAATATACATTTTGACTTATCGTTAGGTAAAAAAATCTTCTCTCAATTTTAATAAATAAAGTCTAGAGGACTTTTTAAAATCAACTCTTGGAGGTTAAATCTGTCAAACTGTATTATTATTTTTAAGAATTTTTTTAATTTTTTGGGTAATAATTAGAACAAAATTGACTTTTTTATTACAAAATAGAATATTTTAGCTTTCAATTCCTACAAATTTCATTTCTTAATTTTTAAAAATAAAGTCTCCCCGAATTTTTTAAATTTTTTTGATCATACTTAGAAAAGATCAGTCTTTTTTAGTTAAATTTACAGTCTTTTAACTTTCATTTAGCAAAAACTTATTTCTGAACTTTTCAAAATGTATTTTCTACGATTTTTTAAAGTTGACTCAAATTTCTTGAAAAAATTATATTACAAACTGTCAGAAATTTTCACCAACTTTGAGATTTTTTTAAATTTTTTTGATCATACTTAGAAAAGATCCGTCTTTTTTAGTTAAATTTACAATCATTTAACTTTCATTTAGCAAAAACTTATTTCTGAACTCTTCAAAATGTATTTTCTACGATTTTTTAAAGTTGACTCAAATTTCTTGAAAAAATTATATTGCGAACTGTAAGAAATTTTCACCAACTTTAGGATTTTTTTAAATTTTTTTGATCATACTTAGAAAAGATCCGTCTTTTTTAGTTAAATTTACAATCATTTAACTTTCATTTAGCAAAAATTTATTTCTGAACTCTTCAAAATGTATTTTCTACGATTTTTTAAAGTTGACACAAATTTCTTGAAAAAATTATATTACAAACTGTCAGAAATTTTCACCAACTTTGGGATTTTTTTAAATTTTTATGATCATACTTAGAAAAGATTCATCTATTTTAATTAAATTTACAGTTTTTTAGTTTTCATTTAGCAAAAACTTATTTCTAAATTCTTCAACATTTATTTTCTACGATTTTTTAAAGTTGACTCAAATTTCTTGAAAAAGTTATGTTACGAACTGTAAGAAATTTTCACCAACTTTAGGATTTTTTTAAATTTTTTTAATCATACTTAGAAAAGATCCGTCTTTTTTAGTAAAATTTACAATCTTTTAACTTTCATTTAGCAAAAACTTATTTCTGAACTCTTCAACATTTATTTTCTACAATTTTTTAAAGTTGACTAAAATTTCTTGAAAAAGTTATATTACGAACTGTAAGAAATTTTCACCAACTTTAGGATTTTTTAAAATTTTTTTGATCATACTTAGTAAAGATTCGTCTTTTTTAGTTAAATTTACAATCTTTTAACCTTCATTTAGCAAAAACTTATTTCTGAACTCTTCAAAATGTATTTTCTACGATTTTTTAAAGTTGACTCAAATTTCTTGAAAAAATTATATTACAAACTGTCAGAAATTTTCACCAACTTTGGGATTTTTTTAAATTTTTTTGATCATACTTAGAAAAGATCCGTCTTTTTCAGTTAAATTTACAGTCTTTTAACTTGCATTTAGCAAAAACTTATTTCTGAACTCTTCAAAATGTATTTTCTACGATTTTTTAAAGTTGACTCAAATTTCTTGAAAAAATTATGTTACGAACTGTAAGAAATTTTCACCAACTTTAGGATTTTCTTAAATTTTTATGATCATACTTAGAAAAGATTCATCTATTTTAATTAAATTTACAGTTTTTTAGTTTTCATTTAGCAAAAACTTATTTCTAAATTCTTCAAAATGTATTTTCTACGATTTTTTAAAGTTGACTCAAATTTCTTGAAAAAATTATGTTACGAACTGTAAGAAATTTTCACCAACTTTAGGATTTTTTTAAATTTTTTTGATCATACTTAGAAAAGATCCGTCTTTTTCAGTTAAATTTACAATCTTTTAACCTTCATTTAACAAAAACTTATTTCTGAACTCTTCAAAATATATTTTCTACGATTTTTTAAAGTTGACTCTAATTTCTTGAAAAAATTATATTACGAACTGTAAGAAATTTTCACCAACTTTAGGATTTTTTTAAATTTTTTTGATCATACTTAGAAAAGATCCGTCTTTTTTAGTTAAATTTAAAATCTTTTAACTTTCATTTAGCAAAAACTTATTTCTAAATTCTTCAACATTTATTTTCTACAATTTTTTAAAGTTGACTCCAATTTCTTCAAAAAATTATATTACAGTCTGCCAGAAATTTTCACCAACTTTGGGAATTTTTTTTAATTTTTATGATCATACTTAGAAAAGATCCATCTATTTTAATTAAATTTACAGTTTTTTAGCTTTCATTTAGCAAAAACTTATTTCTAAATTCTTCAACATTTATTTTCTACGATTTTTTAAAGTTGACTCAAATTTCTTGAAAAAAATACCTTACGAACTGTTCTTTAGACAAGATCTGCTTTTTCTAAATTAAAGTTACAATCTTTTAACTTTAATTTCCCGAAAAATTATTCTTAAACTCTAAGCTATTTTTTGTCAGAAAATGTAAGTATCCCAAGAAATGGGACATTGGTAGATAATCGATCTAAATTGGAAAAATTGAAAAAAATACAGGCCGGCAAAATTTTATGAAAGGTGAGACTAATAGATCAAATAGCACTTTCCTACAAGATTTTGATGCTTTGAATTCAAATATGACCTCAGAATTACTCCACCACCTCAGGTTTCCAAGATATTCTAACCTACAGACGCGAAAAACACGTGTTTTTTGCGAGATCTGAACGTACCACTTTTTTCATTCAAAATTCATTTGAAATTTTTTCGATATCTCCATTTCTAAATACACGTTTTGAATTATCTTCTAAATAAGAAATCTTCTCTCAACTTCAATAAATAAAAACTGGGCGATTTTTTAAAGTCTACCGATTTTTTATAGGTTAGGTCAAAAAACATTGAAGTCTTTATGATTTTTTTTTTAATTTTTCAATGCCAAATAGAATAAATCCGTCTTTATCGATATAAAATACACATTTTGATTTATCGTTAGGTAAAAAATCTTCTCTCAATTGTAATAAATAAAGTCTAGAGGATTTTTTTAAATCCACCTAACTTTTGGAGGTTAAGTCAATTGTAAATCGACTTAAAATATCCAAGTTTATAAAACTACATCCAAATTTGCTTAATAAAATTCTATATTAGCTTCACTTTCTTTGTTAGACGTACAAATAAAAGTTCAAATTGGTGATTTCATGGTTATTCTTGAAACTTCTTCTTTGAGAGAAGACACTAACAATTCTTTTTTGTGATTATTTCGGGTTCTTGGTTCCCAACTGCTTATTACTGACCCCACGACATCGTTAGGTAGCTTATTGAGTCGTTTGTTACCGGGGGATTGTTATTAGAGACAGTAGACAGAGGTAAGAGAGCAGAATTCCTCGAGTACGTCCCTTTTAGGGTCTCTAGAAAGTGTTAAAGGGGCAAAGTGTTAGATGTGGGTAGTGAAATTCTTAGATGTGTAGGTTGTACAATAGTTTTATTGTAACCCTTATTTTCCTTTCTCTTCTAATGACTATAATTAAACTATAAACAAAAGTAACACTTTTCTTTGTATATTGCTTTTGTTAGATTTTTGATAAATGTTCTAATAAATTTATGAACATTGTTGTTTTACTGCGGGTAATTTATAAAGTATCAGCCAATTTCGTTACCACATAAAATCACCTATTGCGGTACTAACAGCTTTTATTTATTGTTTATCGTCGCGGTATATAAATTTATATAGCCATTTTCCAGAAAAGCTCGCTCTAGAAGAGGATTTATAAAATATTAAGGTGCTAACAAGGTAGTATCATAACGATAGGATATTGACTCGATAAAAGGATATAAATATCCTGAGGAAGTGAAAATTTATTTTCACAAAGCTTTGTGTACTTTATAAAACATTAAAGTGACTATATTGTAAGTGTTGGGTTAATTACAATACGGATACAACAAAGTACCGTTACGAAACACTTTGCCAAGCCTACGGGCGATACAAAGAGACTGACGCATGATTGAATACTTTTTAAAGTAAATGAAAAATAATAAAACTTTTAATTGTCTTTGAATCGCAATGCCACAACAACCAATTTCTTCCGGCTATATTTAGCGACCGCAACTAACGGGGATTCATTATGGAATCACTCGAAAAGGTTTTGGTATTTAACCGCACTTTCTATTCATTCCGCGCCTTTCGTTTTAAGATTATTTACGAGGCTTTAAACTGTTAATAGTGTTTAAATGTTAATAGCTCCGGATCTTAATTTTTTATTTTACTTTATTTTTTATTTTTATTTTATTTTTTATTTTTATTTTATTTTTTATTTTTATTTTATTTTTTATTTTTTATTTCTATTTTATTTTTTATTTCTATTTTATTTTTTCTTTTAATTTTATTTTTAATTTAATTTTTATTTTATTGAAAAATTTTCTAAATGAGATGGAAAATAAAATCGTGAAATCGTTGGGAAACCTCAAAAGCTCGATACCCCCCAATTATACAGGCAGTTTGGAAACGGCAAAAAACTTCCCATTCCGGAAGAAATATAGCTGTCGTTCCGGAGGCGGGAATTGTTTTCCTTCGGCGAACAGTAGATGGGAGAGACACATCCAGACAAACCCATCGTCGGGACTTTCCGCTAATGAAATTTACTGAATAAAGTTGACAATTAATCAACCGGCCGGTTCGTCGCTCTTAAACAACTTAATTTATTAGCGCGATATCTTGGCGGAGTGCAACGGGAACGATAGCAGCTTCCAGCAGCTTCAGCGGCAGCGGCGGCAGCAGCAGCAGCTTCCAGCTTTCGCTCCGGCGAAGATCGATACCGCGACACCGAGTGTACGGTGGTGGGGAATCCGGCAGGAACCGCCCCTTAAAAACGGGCGCCACTGATTAATACGGCGCGAATTAACTGCCCGGAATAGCGGAGGTATCTTCGCATAAATTTGCACAATTAAGAAGGGCGAAGCCGGGAAAACGCCCCCGGAAGGGGATATCTTCGGTTTCCTCTTCTACGCCACCCCCTAGGAATGGATTTTGCATTTAGGATTGCTGCTCCCGCTTTGCAATTGTAACGAAGCTGTAATGTCATCGTACGTTTAACGAATGAAATTTTGAAGAGATTTTAAAATTTGGTTTTATAAAAAAAGTTCCTGGGTCAACCCATTATTCACATTAAATTAATTAATAAATTAAATAAATGAAGATTCAAGAATAACCTTAGAATCAATCGAGTTTAGATGTCTATCGTGCGAGGATTGTAAAATCTGCTTACGACTAAAAATGTGAAGAGTTTACAAACTGAAAGAGAACAGAAGATGGAGTTGATGTGATGGAGCTATTCTGATGCTAAATTTGGGTTCAGCGCGCCTAGAACTATTAGGAAACTACTGTTCGATCTATGGGTCTACAAAATCTTGGCCTGTGTTATAGACATATTGATGAGTTCCATTAAACTATGCGATTTTTGTTAAAATATTGTGAAAATTAACTAGAACAGAAGGGAACAGAAGGGAACAGAAGGGAACAGAAGGGAACAGAAGGAAACAGAAGGGAACAGAAGGGAACAGAAGGGAACAGAAGGGAACAGAAGGGAACAGAAGGGAACAGAAGGGAACAGCAGGGAACAGGAGGGAATAGATGGGAACAGAAGGGAACAGAAGGGAACAGAAGGGAACAGAAGGGAACAGAAGGGAACAGAAGGGAACAGAAGGGAACAGAAGGGAACAGAAGGGAACAGAAGGGAACAGATGGGAACAGAAGGGAACAGATGGGAACAGATGGGAACAGAAGGGAACAGAAGGGAACAGAAGGGAACAGAAGGGAACAGAAGGGAACAGAAGGGAACAGAAGGGAACAGAAGGGAACAGAAGGGAACAGAAGGGAACAGAAGGGAACAGAAGGGAACAGAAGGGAACAGAAGGGAACACAAGGGAACAGAAGGGAACAGAAGAGAACAGAAGAGAACGAACACCATGGCGTCTGTCCTCGAATGTTATAATGCTAGTGTTATTAATTGCGATTTTGTATTTTTTGATATTTGACACGTTCTTGAAGATGGAATTATTCCGAAACATGTAGGACGTAAATAAAGGACATAAATAAAGAATATCCAGATCGAAGACAAAACTATTTATGTTATTTTGCACCTTGATCGTAATTTTATTCTGGAAACTATGAATCTAAACAAACTTAAAAGTGAAGAGTTTAGTTAGTAGCTTTGTGAATGGCAAATGTTGAGTTGTGCTAATATGTAATACAATGGCTGACAAATTGTGATTCTTCAAGTTTCAGTTTCTAGAAAAAAAGTCTTTTCAAAGTCGTGTATCATGGACATGCTTAAAGACTTGAATTTTTTAAGTGCATTACGCCAGTCGATCAGATCAGAAGTAAAATAAGTATTCCTTACAAAAGTGCAACAGCTGGAAAACGAGGTGAAAGACCTAGAAATGGATAACAAACAGCTGCAGAAAAACTTTGGTCACATAACAACTAAACTAAGTCGACCAGAACAATACTCTTGGCTGACCAACATTAGAATAAGTTAACTTAAACAGTATACTGCTGATAAAGTGAAAAATTTGTTCAAATGAATCGTTAAATTAATTAACGGGGATCTGAAAATTCCTTTGATCAATGGTGATACTAACAGATGTCACCCTATTGGCAAACCAAATGAAGGAAAACAGTCTATTATTATAAAAATCATCAGCTATCAATGTGAGGAATTGGTTTTTGGTACAGAGCTATGTTCAAGTGTTCGGGTACTGAAATCATCAAGGATTTAACTGATACTACCACCTTGTATGCAAAGCCATTGAAAAATTTAGAAGCCAGTCAATGTGGACTAATGACTGGTGGATTTTTCTTATACATCTAAGAAAACAGATTCATGTCATCTGATTTCACAAGTCGGCTGATGATGTTGGAGAACTAGCTATATAATCTATAATATGGTAGTGATTATAGACATGTTACTGAGTTCCAAACTATGTTATTTTTGCTAAAATATTGAAAAAATTGACTAGAATTTTTCCATTTCCTAATGACTTTCTAAAATCCTTGTTTGGGTTGGCTTGAGTTTTTCTTGTATTTCCAGAAATATTATTGTTACATTCGGCTAGAATTTTTTTTTATTTTCTTACATGGTTGGGTTAGTTTTTCTTCCTAAAATAAAAACTGCACCCAACCCAACACATTAATATCATGTAACCATTTCTTTAACATTTCGACTTTTACCTTGTACTTTATATCCAATAAAAATTTATATCAATTATTATCACGAACAATAAGACTAACAAACAGAATAAAGTATTGTGAAAATTCTTATGAGTTCAGTATTTTAAGTCAATAATAACCACCTGTCCATTTTAAAGATTTTCTCTTTACATATTTAAGTTAAACACACATAATTAGTTACCATTGTGCTAATAAGTTCCCCGAGTTAAATACACGTATGTATACAGATAACGTCGAGAACACAAACCACTGTCACGCACTGACAATTCACATACACACTTAATTGAGACACTCGGGTGAATCACGCACTCGTAAATCACTGGTTAAATGAGAAGTTATGAAAATTGCGATGTTTTGACGCGTAATATGTGAACGTGTCATCACGTAACCCGCATAACCATGAATATTGAATACTCTTTTACATAAAGATAAAAATAAAAGGGTATTTGACGAAAGCTTTTGCAAGGAGAAATGTAAAATATCAGCACTTTTCCTCAACCGAGCGCATAATTCTTTTATATTCATCTCTCTACCTTAAAGGATGCTTTACCTGTCGACGGTACATCTTCCGTAAGCAACAAGCTTCTTGTTCTTCTTTAGGGGGAAGTCGTCAGCCGTCGGCGTCGGAAGAGTACATTCAAATCCAGTAGCGGGCTAACTCTCGTCATGTTATATTCATGGTAGATTCCGTCTAGAAAGGAACGAGGCTAGAAAAGGGGCTAGAAGGGGGCTAGAAAGGGGGCTAGAAGGGGACAGAGGGTCATAACCCAGTGTAATGTCTAACTTGAATTGTACAAAGGGATGTTGGCCGTTGAACGCTTAAAGGGAGAGTTGGGATGCCGTCAACTCGGGTCCTCCAGGATCAAAAGGATGGAAAACGTACATCCGTCGAAAATAGAAATTCCTGTGGAGCCCGCAGGCTGCTTTGGCATTACTAACCAACCACTTTTTTTAAAGATTTTCTTTTATTCATCATCACTAGAAATACACATCATAATCCCTAACTAATTATTTACCAAAATGATGTAAAAAGCACATTAGGTTACTTTTCCTCTTCTGAGAGAAAAACTAAAAGTTGTAGGAAGTTCATTTTTGGTAGAAATAAAGATCCTAAAACGGTGTATATGTCGATATATACACAATATAGGAATTTGTAGTCGCATAAACAAAGTAAACCACAAACCGCATTAACAAAGTTGGTCCATAAATCGGAGAGAATCGGAGGTAGAATGGGGGATGGTTCTGGAGCGTCACGCGTGGTATAAATTGCTTTTGGTCGGGCAGTTCGGTGCCGATTTATATTGTTATTGTCGCGGCCCGGGCGTTACAATTAAGTGAGAAATTATTAAACCAATTACAGGGATAAAGAGACCGTATTCAGATTAAAATTTACGCGGAGTAGATTCTGCGAGCCGGGGAATCCCCGGGGCTACGAATCGTACATGGCGTTGTTAAGCCGGAATTAGTTGCCTCTGCCCTGAACTTTACCGCCGCCTCGCCGGTTCGAATTTTACGTCCTAAATTGCCGACTCTCGTTCCCATACATACTACATACATTCCGAGTTCGACGTCGGAGGCGTTATTAGAGAATCGTGGACGTAAGTTTATGGCGATAATACGTGCCTAATTGCTTTATTCCATATAGAACGATATAACTAATTGTGGATTGTGTGGTTTGGACTTGTATTAAACCATTACCATTTTCTCAATTGTACCTGTACCTATATGTTCTAAGTCATTATAGTTATTGCTTATTACCTATCATAAAATTACAAATCTAAATAAAGAACATCTTGTAACTGAAATGAAAAAAAATTTTTTTCTTGATTTTCTGACCATAAAATGGTCAACATTTAAAAAATCGCTAGACACTTATTTGTAGAAATTAAAAATTCATTTATATTATAACATATCAAAGTAGTAAGCAAGCAGCGCCTCTTTAAAAGAGGGCGCCGCAGGCGCCTAGCTCTTTTTTTAATAGTTTTTTTGGAAATCGCTTTCCAGACGATTCAATGGTTTTATTTTGGGGGGGTCCGTGACCGATTTCGGAAAAACGGCCCTGAAAATCGAACGACGTTGCGGTAGCCCTAATTGAAATTAAAATTCTCGATCATCCGCCTGTCATTTTCGTTAATTTTCGAACGCACTTTTTGTCCAAAAAGCCACCGGCTCCACGACTCTGCTTCCGGCTAACCTTCTGAACGGCTTTATAACGCAACGTTATATGCGAATCGGGGCTCCTTTGGACCCGAAATGGCCGATTTAAGCCCTAAACGAAGTCCCCGTTTTCCGTCATTTTCGATTTCGGCCGATAAAACAGTTGATTCAATTTTCATAAACTTTATTTATTATTCTAACCACGCTAATGCCACATGAAATGTCAAAACGATCGGTTTATTAATAATTATCAAATATTTAATTTATGCAGAGCAAAAATTCGAATAAATTTCACTAAAAACTAATTAAATTCTTGAAAATATCACCAAAAATTTAAGTAAATTTGTAAAAATTCCACCAAAGCTACTAAAATTTTTAATAATTCCACCAAAAACAAAATTTGTAAAAATTCCACCAAAGCTATCAAAATTTTTAACAATTCCACCAAAAACTGAATTTTTAAAAAATATACTCAAATTAAGATTAATTTCGTCAAGAATTGATTAGATTCTTAAAAATTTCACAAAAATAAAAAAGTAATATTAAAAATTCCACAAAAGTTAGTTAAATTGAATATAATTTCACCAAAAATTATTAAATTTGGAGACAATTGTACTAAAAACTATATTTTTTAAAAATTCCACCCAAAATCAATAAAATTGGTAAAAATTGCACGAAAAACTTACTATATTCGTAAAAATTCCACCAAAGTTACCAACATTTTTAACAATTCCACCAAAAACGTACTAAATTTTTTCAATTTTCCACCAAAGCCACAAAAATGTTGAATAATTCCACCAAGAACTTACTGATTTTTAAAAAACACCACCAAAAACTTACCAAATTCATAAAAATTCTACTAAAATTACCAATATTTTTAACAATTCCACCAAAAATGATTAAAGTTAATAAAAATTCCATCAAAATTATCAACTTTCTTAACAATTCCATGAAAAGCATACTGAATTTTATAAAAATTCCACCAAAAATTAATAAAATTCGCAAAAATTCCACCAGTGTTATCAAAATTTTTGATAATTCCACCAAAAATATACTGAATTTTTAAAAAATTCCACCAAAAATTAATACAATTTGGAAAAATTCCACCAAAAACTTACTAAATTCGTAAGAATTTTACCAAAAATACTGATTTTTTTTTAAATTCCACCAGAAATGAATGAAATTCCCAAAAATTTCACCAATGTTATCAAAATTTTTGATAATTCCACCAAAAACATACTGAATTTTTTAAAAATTCCACCAAAAACTTACTAAATTCATAAGAATTTTACCAAAAACACTGAATTTTTTTAAAATTCCACCAGAAATGAATAAAATTCGCAAAAATTCCACCAAAGCTATTAAAATATTTAACAACTACAGCCAAAACTTACTGAATTTTTTTTATTCCACCAAAAACTTACAAAAATCCTAAAAATTACACCGAAATTGTCAACATTTTTAACAATTCTACCAAAAACTTACCAAATTTTTTAAAAATTCCACCAAAATGCCCAAATTCTTTTAAAATTCCACCAAAAATCAATCAAATTAGAAACAATTTCATTAAAAATTAACTAAAACCTTGAAAATTCCATAAAAAACTTAGTAGATTCATAAAAATTTCACCAAAGTTACTAAAATGCTTAATAATTCTGCCAAAAATAATGAATTTTTTTAAAATTCCACCAAAAAACGTACAAAATTTGTAAAAATTCCACCAAAGTTACCAACATTTTTAACAATTCCACCAAAAACGTACAACATTTTTTCAATTTTCCACCAAAGCTACAAAAATGTTGAATAATTCCACCAAAAACTTACTGATTTTTAAAAAATACCACCAAAAACTTACCAAATTCATAAAAATTCTACTAAAATTACCAATATTTTTAACAATTCCACCAAAAATGATTCAAGTTAATAAAAATTCCACCAAACTTATCAACTTTCTTAACAATTCCATCAAAAACATACTGAATTTTATAAAAATTCCACCATAAATTAATAAAATTGGAAATATTTAACTAAGAACTTACTAAATTCGTAAAAATTCCATTAAAAAACAATGAATTTTTTAAAAATTCCATCAAAAATGAATAAAATTCGCAAAAATTCCACCACTGTTATCAAAATTTTTGATAATTCCACCAAAAATATACTGAATTTTTTAAAAATTCCACCAAAAGTTAATACAATTTGCAAAAATTCCACCAAAAACTTACTAAATTCATAAGAATTTTACCAAAAACACTGATTTTTTTTTAAATTCCACCAGAAATGAATAAAATTCGCAAAAATTTCACCAATGTTATCAAAATTTTTGATAATTCCATCAAAAACATACTGAATTTTTTAAAAATTCCACCAAAAACTTACTAAATTCATAAGAATTTTACCAAAAACATTGAATTTTTTAAAATTCCACCAGAAATGAATAAAATTCGCAAAAATTCCACCAAAGCTATTAAAATATTTAACAACTACACCCAAAACTTACTGAATTTTTTTATTCCACCAAAAACTTACAAAAATCCTAAAAATTACACCGAAATTGTCAACATTTTTAACAATTCTACGAAAAACTTACTAAATTCATAAGAATTTTACCAAAAACACTGAATTTTTTTAAAATTCCACCAGAAATGAATAAAATTCGCAAAAATTCCACCAAAGCTATTAAAATATTTAACAACTACAGCCAAAACTTACTGAATTTTTTTTATTCCACCAAAAACTTACAAAAATCCTAAAAATTACACCGAAATTGTCAACATTTTTAACAATTCTACCAAAAACTTACCAAATTTTTTAAAAATTCCACCAAAATGCCCAAATTCTTTTAAAATTCCACCAAAAATCAATCAAATTAGAAACAATTTCATTAAAAATTAACTAAAACCTTGAAAATTCCATAAAAAACTTAGTAGATTCATAAAAATTTCACCAAAGTTACTAAAATGCTTAATAATTCTGCCAAAAATAATGAATTTTTTTAAAATTCCACCAAAAAACGTACAAAATTTGTAAAAATTCCACCAAAGTTACCAACATTTTTAACAATTCCACCAAAAACGTACAACATTTTTTCAATTTTCCACCAAAGCTACAAAAATGTTGAATAATTCCACCAAAAACTTACTGATTTTTAAAAAATACCACCAAAAACTTACCAAATTCATAAAAATTCTACTAAAATTACCAATATTTTTAACAATTCCACCAAAAATGATTCAAGTTAATAAAAATTCCACCAAACTTATCAACTTTCTTAACAATTCCATCAAAAACATACTGAATTTTATAAAAATTCCACCATAAATTAATAAAATTGGAAATATTTAACTAAGAACTTACTAAATTCGTAAAAATTCCATTAAAAAACAATGAATTTTTTAAAAATTCCATCAAAAATGAATAAAATTCGCAAAAATTCCACCACTGTTATCAAAATTTTTGATAATTCCACCAAAAATATACTGAATTTTTTAAAAATTCCACCAAAAGTTAATACAATTTGCAAAAATTCCACCAAAAACTTACTAAATTCATAAGAATTTTACCAAAAACACTGATTTTTTTTTAAATTCCACCAGAAATGAATAAAATTCGCAAAAATTTCACCAATGTTATCAAAATTTTTGATAATTCCATCAAAAACATACTGAATTTTTTAAAAATTCCACCAAAAACTTACTAAATTCATAAGAATTTTACCAAAAACATTGAATTTTTTAAAATTCCACCAGAAATGAATAAAATTCGCAAAAATTCCACCAAAGCTATTAAAATATTTAACAACTACACCCAAAACTTACTGAATTTTTTTATTCCACCAAAAACTTACAAAAATCCTAAAAATTACACCGAAATTGTCAACATTTTTAACAATTCTACGAAAAACTTACTAAATTCATAAGAATTTTACCAAAAACACTGAATTTTTTTAAAATTCCACCAGAAATGAATAAAATTCGCAAAAATTCCACCAAAGCTATTAAAATATTTAACAACTACACCCAAAACTTACTGAATTTTCTTTAGTCCACCAAAAACTTACAAAAATCCTAAAAATTACACCGAAATTGTCAACATTTTTAACAATTCTACCAAAAACTTGCCAAATTTTTTAAAAATTCCACCAAAATGTCCAAATTCTTTTAAAATTCCACCAAAAATCAATCAAATTAGAAACAATTTCATTAAAAATTAACTAAAACCTTGAAAATTTAGAACTTAGTAGATGCATAAAAGTTCTACCAAAGTTACTAAAATTTTTAATAATTCTACCAAAAATAATGAACTTTTTAAAAATTCCACCAAAAAACTTACAAAATTTGTAAAAATTCCACCAAAAATTTACCAATTTTTTTTTAATTCCACCAAAAACTTGCTAAATTCGTAAAGCTTCCACCAAAGTTACCAAAATGTTGATCAATTCAACCAAAAACAATAAATTTTTTTTTTTAGAAAAATACTAACAATAAAACTAAACTAGTCTCAAATTAAAGCTCAAAGTCTCTTCTTTAAAACGATTTGCTATAATCAAGATTTGACTTATGATTCTTTGAGAAGAAAAGTTGTTTATTAATAAGTATTTTTCTTTTTAAGAAAACATCTTTCTATCATTGTTAAAAACACATTTAGTAGACTTTTCGTTTTCCCCTATTAAAACAACCCCATAAATCCCTAGACGACACGAAAACTTAAGATTGCATTCTGATTCCTTTATTTTCCAACTAACACATTCATTTAAACGATCGCCTCCTTCCCCCTCCGTCTCTCTTTCTCTTTACGTAGTTATTTTCGTCGTCGCTCTTAAGAACTACTACCATGAAACTGAATTTCCGCTTTAGCAGTGACCCCGGCAATCGCTGTAAATCAGTCGGATCGGACAGTGCGGGAACACCGTCCCAAAGTCCCATGGTGGCAGCATTCCCGGTCGTCGTTATAATTCACCGCTCTCCATAAGAGTTATGGACACTTTTACTGCCACACAACGAACAGCGATTATATCTAATTTTTACGTCCCGACTGCGAAACGAGCCCCCGAACGAAATTAAGACAACAATGGCCATTAAATTAACCTAGACGTGAGAGACAACTAACGGAGGGAAATAGAGTTGTTTGGACGTTCTTATACGTTTCGTGGTGATTAATTTCGTAAACAGTTCTTTTCGGTGTATTTATTAATTTGTTTCTGTTGAGTGGAATTGTTATTATAACTTTTCTGGTTGTATAAATATGCTTTCTGGTTAATGTGACTTATAAATATGGACGTTTGGAATGGTTTTACGACCGAGTAATATTTCTATTTGGAGTGATTTATCTTTGTATCTTGATAAATTAGTCTTCAGTCAAATTATGGAAAATTAGATAAATATAAATTTTGTAAATCCTTTTGTAATGGTATTATGTAAGATTTTGATTATGGATGCGGCATTTCGGTGCCGGGACACGTGAATTTACGCTATTAGCCAGGCCATTACACGGTCCGGTGTCCGTTCGACTGCGTGCCATAATTGATTGGCTTTGCCATGCGGATTCAATTAGAAACTGCGGTTAGGCATCACAAACCGGCGATTAATTGTAGCCGTTGATACGTGCCGGATAACCTGGATGCAATGCCGGTAATTTCTGCCAAATTGTGTTTGTTTCGTTTTGTGTCTACGCGTCCGACCTTTTATTTGCACCATTCATGTTTGTGTTCAATTTGTTGCTTCGCACACCAAAACACATTGCAAATGATCCTCAAACAATCGGCTAACACTGAATTACAATCGATGTTCCTCATCAATATCCATCTATCTTCATTATACAAATGTATTTACAGCTTGCAAACAATACATAAATTGTTAGTCTTATCATCAGTTTTCTTCTTCTTTTTTAAAAAACAGCCATGTTATTTTATGAATTTACTTAAGAGATTTTATAAAGAATTCTGCATCCTTATATCATACTGCAATTGAAGCCCGGTTTACATTATTCCAGTCCAGTAATCCAGCTAGTCAATCCAGTCCAGTGCTAGACTGGATCATATCGTTCACATTATTCCAGTCTAGTAATCCAGTTAGTCAATCCAGTCCAGTGCTAGACTGGATCGTATACATGTTCACGCATGGATTCCAGCACTGGATTAGCTGTCTACACTATTCGAGTGGTGCTGGAATGGGCGAGCTGGATTGAAAAAGTAGACCGTCAATCCAATCACTGGACTGGATTGCTCACTAGAATGAGTGCATTCCAGTTTATTCCAGTGAGGGTTCACATTATTCCAATAGCATTCCAGCACTGGTTTCGATCACTGTACTGGAATACTACTGGAATAATGTGAACCGGGCTTGACATATTATACTTAATCCATGTAATCTTATATGATGATGCATATATTATATACAATTAGCAAGAAAGACATAAATCATGATGCTTCATGTAATTTTTTTCTAAGATTGGTTAATTAGCTTATGAGTTAACCCAGAATTCTGCATTTTCAAATCATGCGACTGTATATTTGACATATTAGCCTTCTAAAACTTTGCTATTTCACACGATGATGCATATATTATATACAATTAGCAAGAAAGACATAAATCGTGATGCTTCATGTAATTTTTTTCTAAGATTGGTTAATTAGCTTATGAGTTAACCCAGAATTCTGCATTCTCAAATCATGCGACTGTATATTTGACATATTGGCCTTCTAAAACATTGCTATTTCACACTATGATGCATATATTATATACAATTGGCTAGAAACATATAAATCATGATGCTTTATGTCATCTTTTTCTTTCATATTTTTAAGAGAAATTAATTTGTTTATGAGTTCGTTCAAAATTCTGTATCCTCAAGCCATAAGAGTGTGCATTTGGCATACTGTTCTTCTAAATCCTTGCAAACTCACATGGTGATGCATATACATGCAATTAGCAAGAAATATATAAATCATAATGCTTCATGTCATCTTTTTCTTCCATTTTTTTTCTAAGACTGGTTAAGTAGCTTATGAATTAACCCAGAATTCTGCATTTTCAAATCATGCGACTGTATATTTGACATATTGGCTTTCTAAAACATTGCTATTTCACACGATGATGCATATATTATATGCAATTGGCTAGAAAGATAAATCATGATGCTTTATGTAACCTTTTTTTTCCATATTTTTAAAAGAAAGCAATTTGTTTATGAGTTCGTTCAAAATTCTGTATCTTCAAACTATGAGAGTGTGCATTTCGCATACTGTTCTTCTAAATCCTTGCAAACTCACATGGTGATGCATATACATGCCATTGGCAAGAAATTCATGATGCCTCATGTTATCTTTTTCTTCCACTTTTAAACAGTAGTTAATTAGCTTATGAGTTGACTCAGAATTCTGCACTTCTCACTTGCAATCTCACAAAATGATGCATATATATATGCATTTGGTAAGAAATATATAAATCATGATGCTCTAAATCATCTTTTTCTTTCAGTTTTGTTAAGAATAGTCAATTGGCTTATGAGTTTATTCAGAATTCTACATCTTCAAATCATACGAATGTGCACTTGGCATATTATCTTCTTAAACCTTTGCAATTTCATATGATGCATATACAGATCTAGAAATTCTATTTGAGGGTATAGGAAAATAATGCGTGCAACAGAGAAGCATATAGGAAATAGATTAGATAAACAAAGAGCGATATAACTTTTAACCACGCCTTTTCCGATCCGACCCTAGTCGCCCAACCAACCACCTTCTTCCCACGAACTGTCGAACTGACAGTTTGACAGTCTGACGTGGTTAAACGGTTATATCGCTCTTTGTTTATCTAATCTACTTCCTATATGCTTCTCTGTTGCACGCATTATTTTCCTATACCCTCAAATGAAATTTCCAAATCTGTATATGCAATTGGTAAGAAACATATAAATCATGATGCTTCAAATCATCTTTCTCTTCCACTTTTGTTAAGTGTAGTCAATGTACTTATTACTTTATCCAGAATTTTGTATCTTCAAATCATGCGAATGTGCAATTGGCATATTATCCTCTTAAATCCTTGACATAGGTATATGCTATTAGCAAGAATTACATAAATCATGAAGCTTTATGTCATCTTCTTCTACATTTTTAAGAAAAGTAAATTTTGTTATGAGTTTTCTCAAAATTCTGTAACCCTAAGCCATGAGAGTGTACATTTGGCATATTGTTCTTCTAGTTCTTCTAAATCCTTGCAATCTCACACGATGATGCATTTATATTTAACTGGTAAAAAAATATATAAATCATGGTGCTTCAAGTCATCTTTTTCTTTCACTTCTTTAAGAATAGTTAAGAATCCTTATGAGCTCATCCAGAATTCTGCATCCCCAAATCATGCAAGTGTGTATTTGGCATAGTGTTTATCACCAGCTTTTAGAGAGTTGCCATCAATAGAGATTTGTGTGTATCTCCAAGTCAAGCAAATATAAATTTGGAAAATTAATCTTTTTCTTCAAATTAACTACAATTTCGCATGATATTACGTAAATCATGCTTTCCAGAAATATTATCATTAGTTTTCATAAAATTATCATCAACATTCTTTCATTCTTAATTGTGGAATTAACAAAAAATTCAATAGTCATCCTGCATCATCTCTTTTAACTCTTTGAGGGTTGGTGGGTGGCTTAATGTACCACTTCAAATTTTGACCTTTGTGCTTGCTGGTACACAAAACAAACCATTTTTTTTTTAATTTCCACTCCTTTTGCTGTACAGTGGTTGAGAGCGCGTACCACCTCACTACTTCAAGCTCAGATTATGCTTTTTGCTAATCTCTTAGATGACACAACATCTCTGTTGTGCCCACTTTGGGTATTTTTACTTGAAAATGTCCGCCCCTCAAAGAGTTAAGGTAAACAACCCAAAATACACTATTTCATTACTGGTTTTACTTCTTCCCAATTGTGTTTAATATTCAACAAGAAGCATTATAAACTAAGTATGAACTTAAACTAAACACATAGTTGAGATCTTAGTTAAACACATAAACTCCATTCTGATAAACAAATTAATTCGATTGTACGGTTGTTGGATATAAAGGGACAAGTACCGTCGGAAGCATAATGCTCTTGGAATACAATGCGACTTGGGATAGCACATGTATAGAGTTGGAGTAAAAGGGAACAGGACATGGACAAAGCGTTTACGGTCCCGGACGATTATGCCGAGGTGTACAGATCACAATGGTGTCGCCCGAGGAAACTGGATCCGGACACGTGTTCGGGAGTTCGTACAGATTTCCCAGACGCGATTAGGGTGACGCGGAAGGTCCACGTGGCCAGGTGCTGCAGTGGAGGCGAATTTGTTGCCGGAGAATTACGCCGAACAACCGGCGCCGTCCGGTCGTCGTTTCCCAGGAACAATAAACGGTTTATCTGATTTGCGAACGCCATCCCGGACGGGAACGCGACGTTGGCCGTTTTTCACGCCCACCTGCCTTCCGTTCGGTCGGATTTTCATTGATACCTAGCCATTAGTACACGTTCGGTTTGTACTAACGATTTTCAATTTCACCCAGAACAAAAACTAAATGTCCAGGAGAGATTTAGTACTTTTTACAAGTGATGTTCTACTTTGGCAAGTTTTTTGCAATCAGAATCACAACAGTAATTGCTTTGATAAGAAAATTGCAAAGTTATAAAAGTGAATTTTGATTAAAAATGGATCCATAATTGAATGTATAAAAGAAATTTTCTTGGTAATCATATTTTGCAACATTTCTGCAAAGTAATTGTTGTCTTGAAAATAATTTTGCAAAATTATGGATGCAAAACTTAATGAAAAGTTTCTATAAAAATCATATGCACACATATTTTCCACACTTCTGCAATAGTTTTACAGAACAATTGTTGCTCTGGGAATAATTTTGCAAAAATTTTTGTTTTATTCTTCGAAGTTATTTTCTAAAAAGTTCTGCAAAGCAATTGCTTTCTTGAAAATAATTTTGCAAAAGTATGAATGTAAAATTTGATAAAAACTGAATTTTCAATTGAATATACTAAAGACATCTTCTTGGTAGTCATTTTCTGGAATAATTCTGCTAAGCAATTGTCCAGAAAATAATTTTGCAAAATTATAGATGCAAACTCAATGAAAAGTTCCTATAAAAATCATATGCACACATATTTTCCACACTTCTGCAATAGTTTTACAGAACAATTGTTGCTCTGGGAATAATTTTGCAAAAATTTTTGTTTTATTCTTCGAAGTTATTTTCTAAAAAGTTCTGCAAAGCAATTGCTTTCTTGAAAATAATTTTGCAAAAGTATGAATGTAAAATTTGATAAAAACTAAATTTTGAATTGAATATACTAAAGACATTTTCTTGGAAGTCATTTTCTGTAATAGTTCTGCTAAGCAATTGTCCAGAAAATAATTTTGCAAAATTATAGATGCAAACTCAATGAAAAATTCCTATAAAAATCATATGCACACATATTTTCCACACTTCTGCAATAGTTTTACAGAACAATTGTTGCTCTGGGAATAATTTTGGAAAATCTTTTTTTCTTCTTCGAAGTTATTTTCTAAAAAGTTCTGCAAAGCAATTGCTTTCATGAAAATAATTTTGCAAAAGTATGAACGTAAAATTTGATAAAAACTGAATTTTCAATTGAATATACTAAAGACATTTTCTTGGAAGTCATTTTCTGAAATAGTTCTGCTAAGCAATTGCCCAGAAAATAATTTTGCAAAATTATAGATGCAAACTCAATGAAAAGTTCCTATAAAAATCATATGCACACATATTTTCCACACTTCTGCAATAGTTTTACAGAACAATTGTTGCTCTGGGAATAATTTTGCAAAAATTTTTGTTTTATTCTTCGAAGTTATTTTCTAAAAAGTTCTGCAAAGCAATTGCTTTCTTGAAAATAATTTTGCAAAAGTATGAATGTACAATTTGATAAAAACTGAATTTTCAATTGAATATACTAAAGACATTTTCTTGGTAGTCATTTTCTGGAGTAGTTCTGCTAAGCAGTTGACCAGAAAATAATTTTGCAAAATTATAGATGCAAATTCAATGAAAAGTTCCTATAAAAATCATATGCACACATATTTTCCACACTTCTGCAATAGTTTTACAGAACAATTGTTGCTCTGGGAATAATTTTGCAAAAATTTTTGTTTTATTCTTCGAAGTTATTTTCTAAAAAGTTCAGCAAAGCAATTGCTTTCTTGAAAATAATTTTGCAAAAGTATGAATGTAAAATTTGATAAAAACTGAATTTTCAATTGAATA
Source organism: Digitonthophagus gazella (assembly GCA_036711955.1). Lineage (NCBI taxonomy): Eukaryota > Metazoa > Arthropoda > Insecta > Coleoptera > Scarabaeidae > Digitonthophagus > Digitonthophagus gazella. The sequence continues at coordinate 3,234,629 of JASCIT010000003.1, forward strand.
TACTAAAGACATTTCCTTGGAAGTCATTTTCTGGAATAGTTCTGCTAAGCAACTGTCCAGAAAATAATTTTGCAAAATTATAGATGCAAACTCAATGAAAAGTTCCTATAAAAATCATATGCACACTTATTTCCACACTTCTGCAATAGTTTTACAGAACAATTGTTGCTCTGGGAATAATTTTGCAAAAATTTTTGTTTTATTCTTCGAAGTTATTTTCTAAAAAGTTCAGCAAAGCAATTGCTTTCTTGAAAATAATTTTGCAAAAGTATGAATGTAAAATTTGATAAAAACTGAATTTTCAATTGAATATACTAAAGACATTTTCTTGGTAGTCATTTTCTGGAATAGTTCTGCTAAGCAATTGACCAGAAAATAATTTTGCAAAATTATAGATGCAAACTCAATGAAAAGTTCCTATAAAAATCATATGCACACATATTTTCCACACTTCTGCAATAGTTTTACAGAACAATTGTTGCTCTGGGAATAATTTTGCAAAAATTTTTGTTTTATTCTTCGAAGTTATTTTCTAAAAAGTTCTACAAAGCAATTGCTTTCTTAAAAATAATTTTGCAAAAGTATGAATGTAAAATTTGATAAAAACTGAGTTTTCAATTGAATATACTAAAAACATTTTTTTGGAAGTCATTTTCTGGAATAGTTCTGCTAAGCAATTGTCCAGAAAATAATTTTGCAAAATTATAGATGCAAACTCAATGAAAAGTTCCTATAAAAATCATATGCACACATATTTTCCACACTTCTGCAATAGTTTTACAGAACAATTGTTGCTCTGGGAATAATTTTGCAAAAATTTTTGTTTTATTCTTCGAAGTTATTTTCTAAAAAGTTCTGCAAAGCAATTGCTTTCTTGAAAACAATTTTGCAAAAGTATGAATGTAAAATTTGATAAAAACTGAATTTTCAATTGAATATACTAAAGACATTTTCTTGGAAGTCATTTTCTGGAATAGTTCTGCTAAGCAATTGTCCAGAAAATAATTTTGCAAAATTATAGATGCAAACTCAATGAAAACTTCCTATAAAAATCATATGCACACATATTTTCCACACTTCTGCAATAGTTTTCAAAACAATTGTTGCTCTGGGAATAATTTTGCAAAAATTAGTTTTATTCTTCGAAGTTATTTTCTAAAAAGTTCTGCAAAGCAATTGCTTTCTTGAAAATAATTTTGCAAAAGTATGAATGTAAAATTTGATAAAAACTGAATTTTTAATTGAATATACTAAAGACATTTTCTTGGTAGTCATTTTCTGGAATAGTTCTGCTAAGTAATTGTCCAGAAAATAATTTTGCAAAATTATAGATGCAAACTGAATGAAAAGTTCCTATAAAAATCATATGCACACATATTTTCCACACTTCTGCAATAGTTTTACAGAACAATTGTTGCTCTAGGAATAATTTTCCAAATATTTTTGTTTTATTCTTCGAAGTTATTTTCTAAAAAGTTCTGCAAAGCAATTGCTTTCATGAAAATAATTTTGCAAAAGTATGAATGTAAAATTTGATAAAAACTGAATTTTCAATTGAATATACTAAAGACATTTTCTTGGAAGTCATTTTCTGAAATAGTTCTGCTAAGCAATTGTCCAGAAAATAATTTTGCAAAATTATAGATGCAAACTCAATGAAAAGTTCCTATAAAAATCATATGCACACATATTTTCCACACTTCTGCAATAGTTTTACAGAACAATTGTTGCTCTGGGAATAATTTTGCAAAAATTTTTGTTTTATTCTTCGAAGTTATTTTCTAAAAAATTCTGCAAAGCAATTGCTTTCTTGAAAATAATTTTGCAAAAGTATGAATGTAAAATTTGATAAAAACTGAATTTTCAATTGAATATACTAAAGACATTTTCTTGGTAGCCATTTTTTGGAATAGTTCTGCTAAGCAATTGTCCAGAAAATAATTTTGCAAAATTATAGATGCAAACTCAATGAAAAGTTCCTATAAAAATCCTATGCACACATATTTTCCACACTTGTGCAATAGTTTTACAGAACAATTGTTACCCTGGGAATAATTTTGCAAAAATTTTTGTTTTATTCTTCGAAGTTATTTTCTAAAAAGTTCTGCAAAGCAATTGCCTTCATGAAAATAATTTTGCAAAAGTATGAATGTAAAATTTGATAAAAACTGAATTTTCAATTGAATATACTAAAGATATTTTCTTGGTAGTCATTTTCTGGAATAGTTCTGCTAAGCAATTGTCCAGAAAATAATTTTGCAAAATTATAGATGCAAACTCAATGAAAAGTTCCTATAAAAATCATATGCACACATATTTTCCACACTTCTGCAATAGTTTTACAGAACAATTGTTGCTCTGGGAATAATTTTGCAAAAATTTTTTTTTCTTCGAAGTTATTTTCTAAAAAGTTCTGTAAAGCAATTGCTTGCTTGAAAATAATTTTGTAAAAGTATGAATGTAAAATTTGATAAAAACTGAGTTTTCAATTGAATATACTAAAAACATTTTTTTGGAAGTCATTTTCTGGAATAGTTCTGCTAAGCAATTGTCCAGAAAATAATTTTGCAAAATTATAGATGCAAACACAATGAAAAGTTCCTGTAAAAATCATATGCACACATATTTTCCACACTTCTGCAATAGTTTTGCAGAGCAATTGCTTTTCTGGAAATAATTTTCAAAAAAAAAAATGAAAATTGAAAATTGAAAAATTGATACAAGAACCATATTCACACACATTTCCACACTTGAATATAAACACTAAAGAAATGAAATCTAGGACATTCCATTCATATTCCAACTATTCTAATATATTTCAAAAATGAGTTCATGAAAGCTCATAAATCAAAAAATAACCAATAAAATTTTCATAGATATAGCTTCAACTACTAAAGATTTAAAATGTATGGTACATATCTCTTCTCGTATTTCAAACATGTGACTCCCAATCCCCGAATGTAGCATTTCAAATCGTTCCTTATCGGGTGTTATTTATAAACGAACCGATCCACTTTTCGAAATAGCCATACCTCTTTGATGTAACATTTAAGTAATCTAAATATATGCGATACACGAGGAAGCGGCGTTCGAAAACCATTAGCGATGCCGCATTCTTTCTAAATGAATCCCGAAAATGTTGGCTGTTGGCAGAGCGCGGACAAAGAGAACCCGGACGCCCGTCCTGAGTCATACGAAAAAGGCGAGTGAAATTTTTCATTGTAACGCTGGAAATTACGTTATCATTTGAATTGCCGTAATTGCCTCGTTCGCCGCCACAAAAGAAGCCGAACGCTTTTAGTAATTATGTCGATAAAACAAGCATCTTTTCAAGTGAAGCTCGCCGTCAGCTTCAAGTGGACTATGTAGGCGACTGAGATATCTCGCTTTTCTTGCAATTATCTTGCTAACTACTTAATTTGATATAATCTATCTGTAATTTCATCTTTTAGTTTCTTCCAGTTTGAACTTTGACAATTCGTAGGGGACGTTATTAAAAAAATATGGTTTGTTTGCTCGTTGATTTTGTTCGTGGTAGTAGACGTTGTCATCAAGGCAGTGAGTGCCATAACCAGCACCTATTTCGCTAGCGGCAGCTCTCGTTTAATATTCCGCGCGTGGCGGAGACTATACCGAACCGTGATGGAATTTTAAATGCATAATCTTCGGACACAATTGATGCCGGAAACGAGCAAAAAAGGAAGGCACAACAAGTGCGCCAGATGCGGGCGTAAAAAATCCTCCTCGATTGCCATTCGCTACCACTCACAAAAGCGGCGCCGTATGCATAAGGGCCCAGCTGGTTCAAATTGCCAATAAAACTCTTGGGGCCGGACCGTTCGTTGTTCTTCGTCAAACGATTCTTAAATGACGTTAGTCGATAAATTACAAAAGGTACCAACTAATTTAAAACTAATAAGAGTTTTAGATTACTCCTTTTTATTTTACAATTATTGGTAACTTTATAAGACTTCTCCGCTTCATTAAATTTTTCCATCATCTTTATGATTTTCTTCTCCTCTCTTTTGTATATCTCATGTTTTTCATTTTGTAACAGTTTATTTATCATAACTTCCTTCAAGTCTACATCGAAATTTTCAAGTTTCAATTATGAATCTTTCATTAATCAAGACTCCAACAATTTTTTGAAAGAAATTTCTTTCTAAGAGTTTCTTAAACTTTGAAATCTACTTTGCGTGTATTTGCTTTTGAAACCTTTTGGCACAAATTTCTTAAAATTCTCTTCAACTGAAGACTATATCATCTCTTGTGTCTATTTTGTTTTCCATACTTCTGTTACTGCAAGTCTTAAAATTTTCCTTCTTCATTTCAAAATTATCTTATTCTTTGCTTTGTATTTCTTTGCTTTGTATTTCTTTGCTTTGTATTTCTTTGCTTTTCAAACTTTTTAATTCTTCATTTCTTAAGACTTCCTTTATCTCCAATCGAGGTACATTCAACTTTCCAAACTTCAGATTCCAACTTCAATCACCAAGTTTTTCCAACATTTTCTTGTCGTTTATTTTCTATGTCTTTCTTCTCCAACTTTCTGACATTTCATCTCTTAAAACTTCTTCCAACCCAAGTTTACAAAAAACTTTCGAACCTTCAATTGTGCAATTTTCCTTCATCAAATTTTCTTTTACCATTTCCCAAATTTTCCTTTTCAAAATCTTTGTTTTCCATTTTTCTGTCACTTCATCTACTCTAACTTTTTTAAACACATGAATTCATGCCAATCTGAACGAATGATAAGGAAATTTATTTTATTCTATTCATGGTTCAAATTGCCAATAAAACTCTTGGAGCCAGACCGTTCGTTGTTCTTCGTCAAACGATTCTTAAATGACGTTAGACAATAAATTACAAAAGGTACCAACTAATTTAAAACTAATAAGGGTTTTAGATTAGTCTTTTTTATTTTACAATTATCAGTGCAATTCTTTACCTCTGGTTTTTGTTTTTTTACATCAATTTTTAAAATGTTTGTGGCTTCAAGAATTTTCTTAAGCGATTTTTTTGTCTCTATAATGTGTGTTCTTACTTTTCAAACTTTATGATACAAATTTCCTAAGACATTTTTCAACCCAAAGCAAAATTATCTTCTATGTCCAGTTTGCTTTTAGCTTCCTATAATTTCAACTCTTAAGACTTCTCCCCTGCATCAGATTTTTCCATGGTTTTCATGATATTCTTCTCCTCTTCTTTGCAAATCTCAGTTTTTCAATTTTCTAACACTTCACTTCTTGTAACTTCTTTCAAGTCAAATCTACATCGAAATTTCAAAACTTTTGTTATGAATTTTTCCCCCATCAAGCTTTTTTAGCAATTTCAAGAGTTGCTTTTTGTGTATTTTGTGTATATTTACTTTTCAAACTTTATGATACAAATCTCTTAAGATATTTTTCAACCCAAAGCTACATCGTCTTCTATGTCCAGTTTGTTTTTAGCTTCCTATCACTTCAACTCTTAAGACTTCTCCCCTGCATCAGATTTTTCCATGGTTTTCATGATATTCTTCTCCTCTTCTTTGCAAATCTCAGTTTTTCGATTTTCTAACACGTTACTTCTTGTAACTTCTTTCAAGTCAAGTCTACATCGAAATTTCAAAACTTTTGTTATGAATTTTTCTCCCATCAAGCTTTTCTAGCAATTTCAAGAGTTGCTTGTTGTGTGTTTTGTGTATATTTACTTTTCAAACTTTATGATACAAATCTCTTAAGATATTTTTCAACCCAAAGCTACATCATCTTCTATGTCCAGTTTGTTTTTAGCTTCCTATCACTTCAACTCTTAAGACTTCTCCCCTGCATCAGATTTTTCTATGGTTTTCATGATATTCTTCTCCTCTTCTTTGCAAATCTCAGTTTTTCAATTTTCTAACACTTTACTTCTTGTAACTTCTTTCAAGTCAAGTCTACATCGAAATTTCCAAATTTTTGTTGTGAATTTTTTTCCTATCAAGCTTTTCTAGCAATTTCAAAAGTTGCTTGTTGTGTATTTTGTGTATTTTGTGTATATTTACTTTTCAAACTTTATGATACAAATTTCCTAAGACATTTTTCAACCCAAAGCAAAATTATCTTCTATGCCCAGTTTGTTTTTAGCTTCCTGTCACTTCAACTCTTAAGACTTCTCCCCTGCATCAGATTTTTCTATGGTTTTCATTATATTCTTCTCCTCTTCTTTGCAAATCTCAGTTTTTCAATTTTCTAACACTTTACTTCTTGTAACTTCTTTCAAGTCAAGTCTACATCGAAATTTCAAAACTTTTGTTATGAATTTTTCTCCCATCAAGCTTTTCTAGCAATTTCAAGAGTTGCTTTTTGTGTATTTTGTGTATATTTACTTTTCAAACTTTATGATACAAATTTCCTAAGACATTTTTCAACCCAAAGCAAAATTATCTTCTATGTCCAGTTTGTTTTTAACTTTCTATCACTTCAACTCTTAAGACTTCTCCCCTGCATCAGATTTTTCTATGGTTTTCATGATATTCTTCTCCTCTTCTTTGCAAATCTCAGTTTTTCAATTTTCTAACACTTTACTTCTTGTAACTTCTTTCAAGTCAAGTCTACATCGAAATTTCAAAACTTTTGTTATGAATTTTTCTCCTGTCAAGCTTTTTTAGCAATTTCAAGAGTTGCTTTTTGTGTGTCTTGTGTATATTTGCTTTTCAAACTTTATGATACAAATCTCTTAAGATATTTTTCAACCCAAAGCTACATCATCTTCTATGTTCAGCTTGTTTTTAGCTTCCTGTCACTTCAACTCTTAAGACTTCTCCCCTGCATCAGATTTCTCCATGGTTTTCATGATATTCTCCTCCTCTTCTTTGCAAATCTCAGTTTTTCAATTTTCTAACACTTTACTTCTTGTAACTTCTTTAAAGTCAAGTCTACATCGAAATTTCGAAACTTTTGTTATGAATTTTTCTCCCGGCAAGCTTTTCTAGCAATTTCAAGAGTTGCTTTTTGTGTATTTTGTGTATATTTACTTTTCAAAGTTTATGATACAAATTTCTTAAGATATTTTTCAACCCAAAGCTACATCATCTTCTATGTCCAGTTTGTTTTTAGCTTCCTATAGTTTCAACTCTTAAGACTTCTCCCCTGCATCAGATTTTTCTACAGTTTTTCTTCTATTTTTTTTCATCAGTTTTCATGATATTCTTCTCCTCTGCTTTACATATCTCAGTTTTTCAATTTTCTAGAACTTTACTTCTTGTAACTTCCTTCAAGTTAAGTCAACATCCAAATTTTCAAATTTAAGTTATGAATTTTTCTCCCATCAAGCTTTTCTAGCAAATTCAAGAGTTTCTTGTTGTATAACTTTATATGTATTTACTTTTCAAATTTTATGACACAAATCTCTTAAGACATTTTTCAACCCAAGTATCTTCTCCAGTATCTACTTTGTTTTTCAAATTTCTATCGGTTCAAGTCTTAAAACTTCTCTTCTTCATCAAATTTTCCAATCGTTTTGATGATTTTCTTGTCATCTCATTTGCATATCTTTATTTTTCAACTTTCTGACACTTCAATTCTTGAGACTTTCATCAATTCAAGTCTACATCTCATTTAATTTCTTAAGTGAAGTGCTTTAAAGTCTTAAGACTTTACGACTTTAAGACTTCCTTTTTAAGAACATTTTGTAGACAACTCAAGTCCACATTCAAATTTCTAAAATACAGATATTGCATTTTTGCAACATTATGTTTTTCTTATCTTTATTTATTTTCTGTGTCTTTGCTTTTCAAACGTTCTGCCACTTTATCTCTTGAAACTTCTTCTAATCCAAGTCTACATATATATTCCCAAACTTCAGTTGTGCAATTTTCTTCCACTAAAATTTTCTACAATCTCCAAAACTTTTTTCTTATTTCCTCTGCGTATATTTGTTTACCACCTTTCTATTACTTCATCTTAGAAGTCTTAAGACTTCCTTTTAAAGAACATTTTGTAGACAATTCAAGCCTACATTCAAATTTCTAAAATTCAGATATTGCATTTTTGCAACATTATGTTTTTCTTGTCTTTATTTATTTTCTGTGTCTTTGCTTTTCAAACGTTCTGCCACTTTATCTCTTGAAACATCTTCTAATCCAAGTCTACATATCGCCGTTCCGGAAGAACATCGACATAACTGCAAAATAAAAAATTTTCCAGGAAAAGCAAAAATAATTAAAATTAGCATTTTTTGGATACATTGATGGCCTTAATTCATTTTGTCAAAAAATTGCAGTTACGTCGATGTTGTTCCGTAACGGCGATATATTCCCAAACTTCAGCTGTGCAATTTTCCTCCATTAAATTTTTCTACAATCTCCAAAACTTTTTTATTATTTTCTCTGCATATATTTGTTTCCCAACATTCTATTACTTCATCTCTCTGATTTTCTTCGACTAGATTTAATTTTGCAATTTCACCTATGCATTTTTCTTGCTGTCGTCTTCTCAGTTTGTTTGCAAAATTGTCTTATTCGTTGTTTTCTATTTTTGGCTTTTAAAACTTTTTAGATCTTCATTTTTTAAGACTTCCTTTATCTCCAATTGAGGTACATTCAACTTTCCAAACTTTTGCAAAGGTTTTCTAACATTTTCTTGTCATTTACTTTCTGTGTCTTTGTTCTTCAACTTTCTGACATTTCATCTCTTAAAACTTCTTCCAACCCAAGTTTACATAAAACTTTTGAACTTTTAATTGTGTAATTTTCCTTCATCAAGTTTTCCAAATTTTCCAATTTACCATTTTCCAATTTACCATTTTCCAAATTTTCCTTTTCAAAATGTTTGTTTTCCATTTTTCTGTCACTTCATCTACTCTAACTTTTTCAGGCATATGATTCTATATTGTGGCTTTTTATATTTTCGGGAATTTTTTTGTACTTGATAAAAAGAAAAGTACTTGATAAATGTTGGAACAATTGCTAATGAAATTGACTCGTCCAACACCTACGCCACCGTATAAATTAACCGTTGCACAATTCCCATTTCCCACATGGTACTTGTTTTGTCCCCATCAACAAGAACAGGCAAAAACCCGCTAACTTACCCGACAAATGGACGCGAACGGTCGTGACTCATACCCTCATATTAATTCCTCGCTTCCTTTCTTTGTCCGCGACCGACGGTGCTACCGTCGTTGTTTTTCAGTTCCCAAAGAATCGTCTGGTCGCCTCTTCGGGAAAAAAATACGCCTCGTAATGACGGCAATCGTTTTATCCATTGTCTCCTCCGGCAATTTCACCCACGCATGAGAACTAACTTTGTTTTCTCCTCTTTCAGCACCTCCATCGTCTGTCGAAATATTGGGCCATCCGAGCAATTCAAAAATCGAAATTAGGGAAAACGAAGAGTTTCATTTGGAGTGCGCTGTTAAAAATGCTAAACCATCGGCTAAAATTGTTTGGTACAGAGGAAATGTTGAACTCAACATACGTAAGTATAATAAATGTAAAGTGTAAACTTTCTAAAAATGAAAATGTACCAATTGTATTAAAGATAGGCAACTTATTTTACAAAAAATTAGAGAATAAAGCTTATGTTAATTTTATGTTGATGTAGATTTCTTATCGAAGTGTTTTTAAATAAAGTACATTCCCATTAAGTACCTCTATAGTAGCTGTTTACCCATTACCCGAAGGAATTACCTTCGTAATAATATGGAAATGACCTCTTTCTGCAGCGAACAGAGAGGATCAAGTAATCGAAGTGCCGAACAAGAAAGGCAATCCCAACATAAAACGTTACGATACCCACTCCAGGATAACGTTAAAACCCACAGCGGAAGACGACTACGAAGATTACACTTGCGAAGCGAGACACGAAGCGCTCCAAAGTGATTTACCTATGAGAGCTACCGTACAACTAAGCGTTTTTTGTATGTTTTTTCAAACATTAATCTTTATTCTTAGTGAGAAATTTTAAATTTATGAATAGATCCTCCTGGTTTACCATACATTGAAGGATATACCGAAGGTGAAACGATAAGAAGAGGTCAAACGGTTGAATTGATCTGTAGAAGTAGAGGAGGAAACCCTCCAGCTCAACTGATATGGTATAAAAACGGCGAGCAGATTCGTATGGCTTATAGGACAGCTGGAAGAGTATCGGAGAACGTTTATACGTTTACTGCCGACGCGACAGACAATAAAGCTCGATACAAATGCGAAGCTAGCAATATTATGTCGAAAGCTCCGCTCAAAGCTGAAATAGATATGACTGTTTTATGTAGGTATTCGACGGGATTCTTTCCGAACCATTAACAATACTTGGTCTTTTTTATTTTCTCAGTTTCTCCCGCTCACGTAACTATATCCGGACCGACAGAAGCTAGAGTTGGAGATCCGGTTCCTTTAACCTGTACAACAGCCAACAGCAATCCCCCGGCGGAGATTAAGTGGATGGTCGGAGGGAAGCAGGTGAAAAATGCTACTTCCAGGACTGTTATATCGCCGGAGGGCGGTTGGGTTACTACATCGAATATTACTGCCATCGTCGAGCCTAACAAGAAAAGTTTGGTCGTTATATGCCACGGATTAAATATGCAGTTAACTGAGAACGTAGTGTCAACCTACACCATTAACGTTTTACGTAAGCTTCAAAAAGTTTTTCCATCATTAAATAATATTTTTTATATGTTTCATATATTTCATATATTTTATATATTTTATTTTTTATTTTATTCTATTTTATTTTATTTTTACAGATCCACCAAGTAGTCCTTTTATCCACGGTTACACCGAAGGACAAACCGTACAAGTTGGAAGCATTCAAAAAATCTCTTGTACATCAAACGGAGGAAACCCATTGGCTTCTTTAACTTGGTATAAAAATGATAAAAAGATTCATTCAGTAACCAAAACTACAGATAAATCAGTAACTTCAGAAATAACAATCTTAACTAATGTAACTGACAATGATGCTAGATACAGATGTGAAGCAGCTAATTCGGCTACTGAAATCCCATTGTTTGAAACAATCACTATGAAAGTTCATTGTAAGTTGGTTATTTTTACAGTCTTGGTTATAAGTATTGAGTATCTAAATTAACTTTAGAAATATCAAATTAAAATAAATTAGGATAAATTACTTATATCAATTAGCATAAAATACTTATGAAGCCCATCCTTTGACTTAATTACAGCAATTTTTTTTTACTAGAGAGGACACTTTGTTAGAGTGCTTTTTGTAGTGTTCCTTTTACAATTTTGTTGAAACTTAAAAAAGTGGTTATGCAATTCCGGGGCATGATGTTGCCTCAATCCTATTTTACGGTCAGTATATCATGATTTAAATTCATCGGTGGACTTAATCATGTACTTAAATCATGATGTGTACCAAAATTTTAAAATTTGCATCGTTCTGCTAGTAAACTTTATTTTTTAATCAAATTGTTAAAAATTAACCCTTATAGTGCCGGAAGCCGATATATCGGCCTTTGCTGCACTGGCGAAAAATGCCAGGGTTGTTATATCGGCTCGCACTTTGTATCGGTTTACTACACCCATTGCCAGAACTTTACCTCAAAATAAGATAAATACTTTTATATCTATTTTGTCCGTTGCTCTGCTTTGTGAATTGTGTAAATACTGTTTTTTGTTTGGTTTTCATGAGCTTTTTTTCAAACCTTAGTAAAATCGCAACATATTCGGCTGGTTATCTTAGCATAGGCACTTCGATTTCATCCGGCATTAAAAGGGTTAATAGAACATGAAATTGACTAAGTTACTTTAAAGTTTGTTTCGTCTCTCTACATAATATTTGATCAGTCTTCTTCAATGAAATTTTAGTATTTTTGAGGCCAGATTTACTGTGTATTTTTATTCTTTTCGGAGAACCATGGGTTCATTCTGGCATTTACAATTTCTTAGATCTATTTTTTTGTCTTCAAGCCTAAGAGTTTTTCCCAATCAAAACCGTAAACAAATTGCTCGAGTTAAATCTAAGTGCTTTTCCTCAACTAGAACCCGAAGGAGGCATACCTAGCCTGAATCAGATACTCCTTTTGCAATCGTAACTTGACAATGAGAAAAATTTTCCCATCGTCACTTTCAACAGATTTTCTCTGCTCACTTTAAGAGGTCTTTTCAATCAAAACCTTAAACAAGTCTCTCGAGACAAACCTTTAGAGTGCTTTAGCTCTTTAACTTTAAGCTTTTTTAAGTCCTTTTCCTCAATCAGGACCTAAAACAGATTTTCATGTCGTGAACCAAAACTTCATTTTCTAGCCGTAAACTAAGATAGTCTTTCCCATCTTCAGTTTCAACAGATTTTCCCACCTCACATTAAGAACTCTTTCCAATCAAAACCTTGAACAAGTCTTCCGAATCAAAGCTAAATGCTTTTCCTCAACCAGAATCTAAAACAGACTTTCATGTCGTGAACCAAACCTTCATTTTCTAGCCGTAAGCTAAGATAGTCTTTCCCATCTTCAGTTTCAACAGATTTTCCCACCTCACTTTAAGAACATTTTCAATCAAAACTTTAAACAAATCTTTCGAATCAAACTTAAATGCTTTTCCTCGACCAGAATCTAAAACAGACTTTCATGTCGTGAACCAAAAGTTCACTTTCCAGCCAGAGACAGATTTTCCCAGCTCACTTTAACTCTTTGAGGGTTGGTGGGTGGCTTAATGTACCACTTCGAATTTTGACCTTTGTGCTCGCTGGTACACAAAATAAACCATTTTTTTTTAATTTCTACTCCTTTTGCTGTACAATGGTTGAGAGCGCGTACCACCTCACCACTTCAAACTCAGATTATGCTTTTTGCTAATCTCTTAGATGACACAACATCTCTGTTGTGCCCACTTTGGGTTTTTTTATTTGAAAATGTCAGCCCCTCAAAGAGTTAAAAGATCTTTCCAATCAAAATCTTAAATAAGTCCCTCGAGTCAAACCTAAGTGCTTTTCTTCAACTAGAACCCGAAAGAGACTTTTCTAGCGTGAACCAAAGTTTTCTTCTTCAACCGTAACCTGAGAAAGACTTTCCCATCGTTACTTTCAATAGATTTTTCCAGCTCACTTTAAGAACTCCTTCCAATCAAAATCTTAAACAAGTCATCAGAGTCAAACCTAAGTGCTTTTCCTCAATTACAACCTGAAGGAGACCTTCCTGGCGTGAAAAAGGAATTCCTTCTCCAAACGTAACTTGAAATAGATTTTCAATCTTCACTTGCAACAGTTTTTCTCAGCTCATTTTAAGAGGTATTTCCAATCAAAATCTTAAACAAGTCTTCCGAGCCACACCTAAATGCTTTTCCTTAACTAGAACCCGAAAGAGACTTTCCTGGTGTGGATCAGAAATTCCTTCTCCAAACGTTACCTGAGACAGGTTTTCCCATCGTCACTTTCAAAAGATTTCTTCAGCTTACTTTAAGAACGTTTTGCAATCAAAATATTAAACAAGTCTTCTGAGTTAAAGCTAAGTGCTTTTCATCAATTACAATCCAAAGGAGACTTCCCTGGAGTGAAAAATAAATTCCTTCTCCAAACTTAACCTGAAGCAAATTTTTCTATCATCACTTTCAACAGATTTTCACAGCTCGCTTTAAGAACTCTTTCCAATCAAGACCTTAAACAAGTCTTCTGAGTCAAAGCCCAGCTTTTTCTCAATTATTATCCGAAGAAGACTTTCCTGGCGTGAAAAAGCACTTCCTTCTCCAAACGTAAGCTGAAACAGATTTTTCCAAGGTCATTTGTAACAGATCCTCCCAGCTCACTTTAAGAGGTCTTTCCAATCCAAACCTTAAACAAGTGTTTTCCAAACCTAAGTGCTTTTCCTCAACCAGAACCCAAAACAGACTTTCATGTCGTGAACCAAAAGTTCATTTTCAAGCTGTAACCTGAGATAGATTTTCTCCTCGTCACTTTTAACTAATTTTTCCAGCTCACTTTATGAATTCTTTCCAAGCAAAACCTTAAACAAGGCTTCTGAGTCAAACCAAAATGCTTTCATTCAATTACAACCCGAAGGATACTTTCCTGGCATGAACCAGAAATTCCTTCTCCAAACGTAACCTTAAACAGACTTTCCCAGCTCCCTTTAAAAACATGAAATTGACTAATTTACTTTAAAGTTTGTTTCGTCTGTCCACATGATAATTGATCAGTCTTCTTTAGTGAAATGCTGGTATTTTCGAGTCTACTCATACTGCATATTTTTATTTTTGTCGAAAAGCCATGGCTTCACTCTGGCATTTACAATCTCTTAGATCTACTTTTTGGTCTTCAAGGCTATGAAGTTTTCCCAATCAAAACCTTACCCGTTTATGTACCAGAGGGTTTTGAAAAAACGATCGAAAAATGCAAAGGAACGCGATCGTGCTCCTTCGATTATGTGCCGAAAAAAGCCAAAGAATGCGAAAGCGCTTCTACGGTTACATGTCGAAAATTTCGACAAAAAAATTCGGATGGGACGCCAATTGTCTGTTTCGACCAAATGCCTCGACTTTTCTCGACACAAAATCTGAAGAGCGCGAAAGTGGCTCGTGGTACGCAAATGGTTAAACACGTTTCTCGAATCAAACCTAAATACATTTCCTCAACTAGAACCCGAAGGAGACATTTCTAGTGTGAATCAGATATTCCTTTTCTAGCCATAACCGGAGACAGATTTTCCCATCATCATTTGCAATAGATTCTCCCAACTCACTTTAAGAACTCTTTCCAATCAAAACCTTAAACAAGTCTCCCGAGTCAAACCTAAATGCTTTTCCTCGACCAGAACACAAAACAGATTTTCATGTCGTGAACCAAAAGTTTATTTTTCAGCCCTAACATAAGACAGATTTTCCCATCGTCATTTTCAACAGATTTTCCAAACTCACTTTAAGAACCTTTTAAATCAAGACCTTAAACAAGTCTCTCGTATCAAACCTAAGTGCTTTTCTTCAACCAGAACTGAAAACAGACTTTCATGTCGTGAACCAAAAGTTCATTCTCCAACCGTGACCTGAGACAGATTTTCCCATCATCACTTCTCACCAGATTATCTCAGCTTACTTTAAGAGCTCTTTGCAATCAAAACCTTAAACAAGTCTCCTGAATTAAACCTAAGTGCTTTTCTTCAGCCAGAACCCAAAGCAGTTTCAAACCAAGAAAGTTTCCTTGACGTGAACAAAAAAATTCTTCTCCAATCTTATCCTGAACAGATTTTTCCATCCTCACTTACCTTCTTCAAATCCCAGTTTCAAATTCCGCCTTGAAGATCATAAGACAAGACAACTTCTAAGTGAATTACGAAGATCAATCGTTGCGTTAAAAATCTTCTGATCATCAACAAATCCATCTTGCTTCATCGGCAAATCCTAATATAAGCCTTAAAAACATCTGTTTTAGGAGTTTTGCTATTTTATTTTCCCACCAATTTTAAAATTTCTGCCCAGTGGAAGTCCATATTCACTTCCTAAGAAGTCAATGTTCTCTATTTCACAGAAAGTATTAACGCAAGCAGAAACAACAATTCTAAATTTGCTTCACTTCATTTCATTTTATTTGCCATTCATGAATTGTTCTTATTTATCAAAAATTGTGCAAAAGTAAAGTACCAAAATCATACCGAGTTCCTTAAATCATATCAATTTTTGATTTTATCTTTAATCATTCCTCTTCCAAGGCGTACACTTTCCTAAAAATACTTTGATTGATAGATTGTCCTTAAGTGAACAAAAACGCCTAAATAACCTTCGAAATTCTATAGATATATACTCACAATTCACTCGCTTTGTGAATCAGCTTGTTAGTTAAGATTAACTTTGGCAAAAAATCATGGAATGTGTCTACAATGAACAATAAACTAAATAGCAAACCGAGAAATAATCTTAAAAAATTTTAAAATAAATTTTTAAAGTGCTCAATACTTTTAACCAAAACTATATCTCTAAACTTTAATTTCTAAAGATTGTCTTTTGTAGTTCCACCTGAACACGTTAAAATTAGAAAAGATCCACCCGAGTTTAGACCGAACGAAGAAGCTACATTAACTTGCGACTCCAGCTCGAGTAATCCTCCGGCTAAATTATCGTGGTGGCGCGAAGGAATACCCGTACAAGGAGTTTTAAACACAACCAAACCCGGATTGCACGGAGGGAAAGTTTCCAGTATAGAACTAAAACTTAATATCACCGAGCAAATGAACGGAATTGTCTATACTTGTCAAGCTACTAATGAAGCTATGCAAAGATCTGTTCACGATGCTGTTATACTTCAAGTTTTATGTAAGTTTTACTTACTAAAAAAAATCTTAAAACTAAATTAAAATAAATTAAGAAATAGAAATTTAAAAAAAATAAAATTAAAAAATAATAAAAATATGTATTATGATTTTTTAGATAAACCAGTTTTTGATCCGGAAAATGAAAAATCCGTAACAGGAATAGAAAACGAACCTTTAATAATAAATTTAAAAGCTGATGGAAACCCATCAACAATTTCTTATACCTGGACTAAAGACGGTTTACCAATTATGCAAAAAGATTCAGGTTCAGGAACCGAAAGAATAACTTCCGATGGACCGGTTTTAAACATAACAAAATTAAGTAGACACGATGCTGGTACTTATTCTTGCGAAGCCCTTAACTCCCAAGGAAATTCTGTAGCAACAGTGAATGTAACCGTACAATGTAAGATGATTTCAACGTTAAACAAAACACATTTGTAATTCTCTTTATAGTTCCAGCTTCTATAGTAGCTACGAGTGATAACACAGTTGTGGCACCTAAAGAAGACGCTACGTTATCTTGTACGGCAGAAGGAAATCCAATTAGCGACGATACAATAACTTGGAGTCGTGATGATTTTCCGGATTTCGATGCTAGAACTTCTGTGATGTACGATAAAAATGGAACTTCTTACTTAAGAATTACCAGTGTTAGTAGAGATGATTTGGGACAGTTTAAATGTAGTGTTAATAATGGAATTGGGAAATCATCTAGTAGGAAAATTATGCTTATTGTGAAACATAAACCTGAAGTTGATCAATCTCCGGCTTTTATGAAATTTGCAAGCGATGCTGGGAATACTGGGAAGATTATTTGTAGAAGTCAAGCTTCGCCTTTAGCTAAGTATTCTTGGTCGAGAAATGGAAGTCCTATTATTGCTAATAAAACGGGGAAATATTTTACTACATATAAACAAGTAAGTTACGATTTTGAACTAACCGTACAAACTTTATTTATGAAAATTAAGAAACCAAATTTTAAAGGATGATAGATTGAAATGTCCACTTTTAATTAAAACCATCAAATTTATTCTAATTCTTACCAAAAAAATTAAAAAAATTTTCAAAGACAGGAATGAATTTTGAACGAACTTAACCTTAAAAAATTTTGGTCAACTTTAAAAAATCTCACAGATTTTATTTATAGAAATTAAGAAAGAAAATTTTAAAGGATGATAGATTGAAATGTCCACTTTTAATTAAAACCATCAAATTTATTCTAATTCCAACCACAAAAATTTAAAAAAATTTCAAAGACAGGAATGAATTTTGAACGAACTTAACCTTAAAAAATTTTGGTCAACTTTAAAAAATCTCACAGATTTTATTTATAGAAATTAAGAAACTAAATTTTAAAGGATGATAGATTAAAATGTCCACTTTTAATTAAAACCATCAAGTTTATTCTAATTCTTACCAAAAAAATTAAAAAAATTTTCAAAAACAGGAATGAATTTTGAACGAACTTAACCTTAAAAAATTTTGGTCAACTTTAAAAAATCTCACAGATTTTATTTATAGAAATTAAGAAACCAAATTTTAAAGGATGATAGATTAAAATGTTCACTTTTAACTAAAACCATCAAATTTATTCTAATTCTTACCAAAAAAATTTAAAAAAGTTTCAAAACAGGAATGAATTTTGAACGAACTTAACCTTAAAAAATTTTGGTCAACTTTAAAAAATCTCACAGATTTTATTTATAGAAATTAAGAAACCAAATTTTAAAGGATGATAGATTGAAATGTCCATTTTTAATTAAAACCATCAAATTTATTCTAATTCTTACCAAAAAAATTAAAAAAAATTTCAAAGACAGGAATGAATTTTGAACGAACTTAACCTTAAAAAATTTTGGTCAACTTTAAAAAATCTCACAGATTTTATTTATAGAAATTAAGAAACTAAATTTTAAAGGATGATAGATTAAAATGTTCACTTTTAATTAAAACCATCAAATTTATTCTAATTCTTACCAAAAAAATTAAAAAAATTTTCAAAGACAGGAATGAATTTTGAACGAACTTAACCTTAAAAAATTTTGGTCAACTTTAAAAAATCTCACAGATTTTATTTATAGAAATTAAGAAACCAAATTTTAAAGGATGATAGATTAAAATGTTCACTTTTAACTAAAACCATCAAATTTGTTCTAATTCTTACCAAAAGAATTAAAAAAATTTTCAAAGACAGGAATGAATTTTGAACGAACTTGACCTTAAAAAATTTTGGTCAACTTTAAAAAATCTCACAGATTTTATTTATAGAAATTAAGAAAGAAAATTTTAAAGGATGATAGATTGAAATGTCCACTTTTAATTAAAACCATCAAATTTATTCTAATTCCAACCACAAAAATTTAAAAAAATTTCAAAGACAGGAATGAATTTTGAACGAACTTAACCTTAAAAAATTTTGGTCAACTTTAAAAAATCTCACAGATTTTATTTATAGAAATTAAGAAACTAAATTTTAAAGGATGATAGATTAAAATGTCCACTTTTAATTAAAACCATCAAGTTTATTCTAATTCTTACCAAAAAAATTAAAAAAATTTTCAAAAACAGGAATGAATTTTGAACGAACTTAACCTTAAAAAATTTTGGTCAACTTTAAAAAATCTCACAGATTTTATTTATAGAAATTAAGAAACTAAATTTTAAAGGATGATAGATTGAAATGTCCACTTTTAATTAAAACCATCAAATTTATTCTAATTCTTACCAAAAAAATTTAAAAAATTTTCAAAGACAGGAATGAATTTTGAACGAACTTAACCTTAAAAAATTTTGGTCAACTTTAAAAAATCTCACAGATTTTATTTATAGAAATTAAGAAACTAAATTTTAAAGGATGATAGATTGAAATGTCCACTTTTAATTAAAACCATCAAATTTATTCTAATTCTTACCAAAAAAATTTAAAAAAGTTTCAAAACAGGAATGAATTTTGAACGAACTTAACCTTAAAAAATTTTGGTCAACTTTAAAAAATCTCACAGATTTTATTTATAGAAATTAAGAAACCAAATTTTAAAGGATGATAGATTGAAATGTCCACTTTTAATTAAAACCATCAAATTTATTCTAATTCTTACCAAAAAAATTAAAAAAAATTTCAAAGACAGGAATGAATTTTGAACGAACTTAACCTTAAAAAATTTTGGTCAACTTTAAAAAATCTCACAGATTTTATTTATAGAAATTAAGAAAGAAAATTTTAAAGGATGATAGATTAAAATGTTCACTTTTAATTAAAACCATCAAATTTATTCTAATTCTTACCAAAAAAATTTAAAAAATTTTCAAAGACAGGAATGAATTTTGAACGAACTTAACCTTAAAAAATTTTGGTCAACTTTAAAAAATCTCACAGATTTTATTTATAGAAATTAAGAAACTAAATTTTAAAGGATGATAGATTGAAATGTCCACTTTTAATTAAAACCATCAAATTTATTCTAATTCTTACCAAAAAAATTTAAAAAATTTTCAAAGACAGGAATGAATTTTGAACGAACTTAACCTTAAAAAATTTTGGTCAACTTTAAAAAATCTCACAGATTTTATTTATAGAAATTAAGAAAGAAAATTTTAAAGGATGATAGATTAAAATGTTCACTTTTAATTAAAACCATCAAATTTATTCTAATTCTTACCAAAAAAATTTAAAAAATTTTCAAAGACAGGAATGAATTTTGAACGAACTTAACCTTAAAAAATTTTGGTCAACTTTAAAAAATCTCACAGATTTTATTTATAGAAATTAAGAAACTAAATTTTAAAGGATGATAGATTGAAATGTCCACTTTTAATTAAAACCATCAAATTTATTCTAATTCTTACCAAAAAAATTTAAAAAATTTTCAAAGACAGGAATGAATTTTGAACGAACTTAACCTTAAAAAATTTTGGTCAACTTTAAAAAATCTCACAGATTTTATTTATAGAAATTAAGAAACTAAATTTTAAAGGATGATAGATTGAAATATCCACTTTTAATTAAAACCATCAAATTTATTCTAATTCTTACCAAAAAAATTTAAAAAATTTTCAAAGACAGGAATGAATTTTGAACGAACTTAACCTTAAAAAATTTTGGTCAACTTTAAAAAATCTCACAGATTTTATTTATAGAAATTAAGAAACCAAATTTTAAAGGATGATAGATTGAAATGTCCATTTTTAATTAAAACCATCAAATTTATTCTAATTCTTACCAAAAAAATTAAAAAAAATTTCAAAGACAGGAATGAATTTTGAACGAACTTAACCTTAAAAAATTTTGGTCAACTTTAAAAAATCTCACAGATTTTATTTATAGAAATTAAGAAAGAAAATTTTAAAGGATGATAGATTAAAATGTTCACTTTTAATTAAAACCATCAAATTTATTCTAATTCTTACCAAAAAAATTAAAAAAATTTTCAAAGACAGGAATGAATTTTGAACGAACTTAACCTTAAAAAATTTTGGTCAACTTTAAAAAATCTCACAGATTTTATTTATAGAAATTAAGAAACTAAATTTTAAAGGATGATAGATTGAAATGTCCACTTTTAATTAAAACCATCAAATTTATTCTAATTCTTACCAAAAAAATTAAAAAAAATTTCAAAGACAGGAATGAATTTTGAACGAACTTAACCTTAAAAAATGTTGGTCAACTTTAAAAAATCTTACAGATTTTATTTATAGAAATTAAGAAACTAAATTTTAAAGGATGATAGATTAAAATGTTCACTTTTAACTAAAACCATCAAATTTATTCTAATTCTTACCAAAAAAATTAAAAAAATTTTCAAAGACAGGAATGAATTTTGAACGAACTTAACCTTAAAAAATTTTGGTCAACTTTAAAAAATCTCACAGATTTTATTTATAGAAATTAAGAAACTAAATTTTAAAGGATGATAGATTGAAATGTTTACTTTTAATTAAAAACATCAAATTTATTCCAATTCTTACCAAAGAAATTAAAAAAATTTTCAAAGACAGGAATGAATTTTGAACGAACTTAACCTTAAAAAATTTTGGTCAACTTTAAAAAATCTCACAGTTTTTATTTATAGAAATTAAGAAACCAAATTTTAAAGGATGATAGATTGAAATGTCCACTTTTAATTAAAACCATCAAATTTATTCTAATTCCAACCAAAAAAATTAAAAAAATTTTCAAAGACAGGAATGAATTTTGAACGAACTTAAGCTTAAAAAATTTTGGTCAACTTTAAAAAATCTCACAGATTTTATTTATAGAAATTAAGAATGAAAATTTTAAAAGATGATAGATTGAAATGTTTACTTTTAATTAAAAACATCAAATTTATTCTAATTCTTACCAAAGAAATTAAAAAAATTTTCAAAGACAGGAATGAATTTTGAACGAACTTAACCTTAAAAAATTTTGGTCAACTTTAAAAATCTCACAGATTTTATTTATAGAAATTAAGAAATCAAATTTTAAAGAATAATAGATTGAAATGTCCACTTTTAATTAAAACCATCAAATTTATTCTAATTCTTACCAAAAAAATTAAAGAAATTTTCAAAGACAGGAATGAATTTTGAACGAACTTAACCTTTAAAAATTTTGGTCAACTTTAAAAAATCTCACAGATTTTATTTATAGAAATTAAGAAACTAAATTTTAAAGGATGATAGATTGAAATGTTCACTTTTAAATAAAACTATCAAATTTGTTATAAGTCCTACCAAAAAAATTAAAAAAATTTTCAAAGACAGGAATGAATTTTGAACGAACTTAACCTTAAAAAATTTTGGTCAACTTTAAAAAATCTCACAGATTTTATTTATAGAAATTAAGAAACTAAATTTTAAAGGATGATAGATTAAAATGTTTACTTTTAACTAAAACCATCAAATTTGTTCTAATTCCAACCAAAAAAATTAAAAAAAAATTCAAAGATAGGAAAGAATTTTAACCGATCTAATTATTCTCTTTTTTCTTTGTAGATTGATTCATTAGTTTCCGAATCAACCCTAATAATCACCCACGTAACTTCCGCCGATTACGGCAATTACGAATGCGTGGCAAGAAACGAATTAGGTTTCGCCACGAGTTCCCCAAGATTGGAAATCACTTCAGTCCCAGACACTCCGAGCTTATTAACAATACTAAACGTCACCCACGATTCGGTGACGCTTCAGTGGATACCCGGTTTTAACGGAGGCATGCAAGCGTCTTATAGAATCAGGTACAGAGAAATCGACAGCCAAGCTTATAAATACGAAGACGTTCCACCCTCGAACACGACTCAACACACCATTAGAGGTTTAGAGATTAGCACCGGTTATGTGTTTTCAATCATGGCTTCTAATAAACTTGGAAATAGTAAATACATGCCGGATGTGGTTTCTGCAAAAACTTTAAGTAAGTTTTATGTAATATTTTATGTATAAAAAAAAATGCTTTATATTCACGCTTTTAATTTAACTAATGCAAAATTAAAAAAATCCTAACTAACAACTTACCAAAAAAAAATTAATAAACTAACAGATAAAGTCCCTCCATCTCATCATTCGCCAAGTTCGGATGAAAAACGCTTTAAGGATTTTCCCGGGGTACTAATCATAGTGGGTACAGTTGTGGGAACGGCTTTAATCCTCATGAACGTCCTACTAATCGGTTGCTGCTTGCACAGAAGATCGAAAAAACGAGTGACAGGTAATTAATTTCCTCTTTGTATTTTTTTCTTTTTCTCGCTAGTGTTTTCCGACCCGTTGGAAAAATACATACCGGAGGATCTGCAGGAAAAGCAGGATCTACCGAAAGTCGTTATCATTAGCGTGTCGATTATCGGCGTCGTCCTAGTTTTAGTCAATATCGTTCTCGTTGTCGGGTGTATGTTCAAAAAACGGGCGAAACGTATTAGAGGTTTGTTTGTTAAATTTAATTTCCCTCCTTTAATTTATTTTAAATTCTAAAATATTTTTTTATCCCTTAGAACAAAGTAATCAAACGAGTAAATCAGCAACGATTGAAATGTACGCTCCGAGTAGTTACAACGATACGGTTACAGGAGAAACTCTTTCTTCGGTTAGTGAGAAAAGTGAGACTTATAGTAACGAAGGAAGTAATAATGATTACGTCGATGAGGGAAGAAAACAAGCTGCGAGTACTTATTTGATGGACCAGCAGGAGTATAATAGTGCTTATCCGGTTTATCCCGGATATGAAATGCAAATCCAACCGAATGTTGCTCATAAAACTCACACTTTACCACATCCTCACCATCATCATCAACATACGATAGAGAGAAGGACTCGGGATGATCAAAGTCTTGGTTATCATGGTACTATGTCAGGTAATTTTTCTTATTTTTTTTAATAAAATTTTTTAAACAGTAAAAAATTTTAATCTAATTGTAAGCTAATTTTAATCTAACCTAATTTTAACCCAACCAAAATTTAAAATAATTTTATTAATTGAACAATTTAAAAAAATTGCCATCATCTTCAAATCAAAGAGATTCTTTTTGAAAATTAATAGTTTTGAAGAAATGGAAAATTTGTTCGAATTCTAATGCTTTGTTGGGTGTTGAGTCAAATCTGCAAGAAGGTTTTATCCCAAATTCGCTTCTATTTGTACTATTTGTGACTTACCAAATTTTCTTGGGGATTGTCATCAATATATGCTGATGACATAGCCAATAACAATTACTACCTTTAATGTTATTACCTTTTAAAGTCAGAAACTATATTGAAACTGTTCTCTAATTGATGCTTCAAAAATATAAAAGTTCTAAATGTTAACAAAACAGTTTATATTAATTTTCATAGAAGATGTTCCCTCAAAAGTATTGACAAAGTACAATCTGGTTAAGTACCTAATTTTTTTTGAAAGTTACAATTGATGGAAAGAAAACCTTTAGTCAACACACTGATAATCTTTTTGATTACTGAGCACCAGCCTATTTTCATGATCGAAAAATGAGTTTTTAATTTAATTTTAAACTTGAGCAGTTAGGATTCATATAAACCTGTCTTCAGGAATAACTCTCTTTGCTCACTTTACCCTGTATTTATATTAAAAAAAAAAAAAAAAACAATATTTGTAAAATTAAATAAAGAATATTTCAACCAGTCAATGCATGTTTACAACAAAAAAAGTTCTAATAATTTCATTATATTTCACCATTCAACATCTACTTTTGATTAAAATCCGAAATACGATTTTATACAAATTTATAATAAATTATCAGTGGAGATTAGAGGCGTTTCCTGGCATGCAGCGCTTTCGTACGTGGGTTTAAATCAGTTTGAAACGGTACATCATAGTTTGTGTACTGGCATTCGAATCATACAAATTCTTATTTCTATTATTTTCAAAAATGGACTTCAGAATTTCGGTATTATGTTTAATTAACGATAATTTTAATACAAACTAGGAAATGCTAATGTTATGGATGTTGAATAATGGAGAGGAAGTGCTGCACTTTTTTATTTTATTACAAAAAACTCAACATTTACGTATTAGAGGATATTATGAGGAATGTTTAAAGGCACGATCTTTTTCAATTATTTCGAATGGGAAGAGCTACGTTTAATACTCTGTTAGAAAGGATTAATTGCTCTGAACTTAATAAAAATTATATTGGCAGTAATCTTTTAATTTTCCTGGGGAAAGAATGTAGATGGGAAAAAGATTTCGTCGACCTTTATCTGAATATCGTTCATTACCACGTTGACTAGCTTATTTCATCTGCTTTTTCCATTTTGAGCACTTAACTAACTTTCAGTAAGCGCGTGTGTGTTCAGCTTTGAACCGAGATCGTAGAGCATTTTGAAACGGTTCAATCTGTCGGTGACAGATAACGATTACGGTTTAACGCAAGAATAAAAAGATTTCAAAATCTTTGAAACCGCTGCATCACCAGAAAACGCCTTAAAGCTCAAGAGTATCCAAACAAATCTAAATTAAATCTAAAATCATATTAAATTGCAAATATATTTTATATCTGGTAGGAATTCTTTAACCATTTTTCGAAGTAAATACTGTAGCATTTATTTCATGTAATGTGTTTCTGTTTTAAGCCTTCAAATTTTTACCCAATTTTAAAAAATCATACCGAGTTTATTTATGGAAATAAAGAAAAGAAATTTTAAAGGATGATAGATTGAAATGTCCACTTTAAATTAAAACCATCAAATTTGTTCTAATTCCTAACAAAAAAAATTAAAAAAATTTTCAAAGACAGGAAAGAATTTTGACCGAACTTTAGATAACCTTATAAAATTTTGAGCAAATTAAAAAAATCGTACAGTCTTTATTTATAGAAATTTAGAAAGAAAATTGTAAATGATGATAGATTGAAATGTCCACTTTAAACTAAAACCATGAAATTTGTTCTAATTCCTAACAAAAAAAATTAAAAAATTTTCAAAGACAGGAAAGAATTTTGACCGAACCTAAGATAACCTTATAAAAATTTGAGCAAATTCAAAAAATCGTACAGACTTTATTTATAGAAATTTAGAAAGAAAACTGTAAAGGACGATAGATTGAGATGTCCACTTTAAATTAAAACCATCAAATTTGTTCTAATTCTTAACAAAAAAAAAATTAAAAAAATTTTCAAATACAGGAAAGAATTTTGACCGAACCTAAGATAACCTTATAAAATTTTGAGCAAATTAAAAAAAATCGTACAGACTATTTATAGAAATTTAGAAAGAAAATTGTAAAGGACGATAGATTGAAATGTCCACTTTAAATTAAAACCATCAAATTTGTTCTAATTCCTAATAAAAAAAAAATTAAAAAATTTTCAAAGACAGGAAAGTATTTTGACCGAACCTAAGATAATCTTATAAAATTTTGAGCAAATTCAAAAAATCGTACAGACTTTATTCGTGAAAATTGTGAAGAGAAATTTTAAACTATGATAGATTGAAATCTTCACTTTTAATTAAATTTATTAAATTTGTTGTAATTCTCATCTATAAATTTTAAAAAATTGTCAAAGACAGGAAAAAATTTTGGACTAACGTAACATAACCTTACAACTTATTTACGGAAATTAAACGAAGATAAGTTGAAATTTGTACTTTTCATCAGATTCTTATTAGATTACCAAAAAAAATTTTTTTAATTTCTAAAAACAAGAAAATATTTTAACCGAACCAAGTTCTCAAATTTTTACCTAACTTTAAAATCCATAACGATTTTATTTATAGAAGTAAAGGAAAGAAATTTTACAGAAAAATATATTAAGACGTTTATTTTAAATTAAAATAATCAAATTAGTAATTATTGTTATCAAAGAATTTTAAAAAATTTGCAAAGACACGATAGACATAAAAACGATAACCGTCAAATTTTTACCCAATTTAAAAAATATATAATGAGATTATTTATGGAAATCGAGAATTCAATGTTTAAAGAATGATAGATTGAAATGTTCACTTTCAATTAAAATCATCAGATTTGTTCCAATTCTCACCTAAAAATTAAAAAAAAATTTCAAAGACACGAAAGACAAAAAATGATAATCTTCAAATTTGTACTCAATTTTTAAAAAATCATTCCGAGTTTATTTATGAAAATAGAGAACACAAATTTTAAAGAAATATAGACTGAAATGTTTACTTTTGATTAAATTCGTCAAATTTGTTAGAATTCTCACCTAAAAATTAAAAAAAAAATTCAAAGGCACGAAAGACAAAAAATGATAATCATCAAATTTGTACTCAATTTTTAAAAAATCATTCCGAGTTTATTTATGAAAATACAGAAAACAAATTTTAAAGAAATACAGGGTGTCCCACATTTTAATACGCAAACTTCACCAGGACATAGTACTCATAAAAATAACACAAAAGTTTTATATAAACATGGGGTCGTAACTCTTTTGTTTTCGAGATATGGCCGTTCAAAGTTGGAAGAAAAATTTACATTTTCATTTTTATTTCAGCTATTTATAAACGCAGGAATGTGAATTTTTACAGTTATGTACTACAGCCAAGCATGTTATCTTCAAGCCTTAATTTAGCCACCCCGGCGTGCCTTAAAGGGTTGAAATTCACGATCATTACTACATTTTCAAATAGAACTTTTTAACTCGGTAAAATTTTAACATGAAAAATTAACCCTTAGAAAGCTCATTCCTTAGCAAATTTTTTTTGTCTCTTACATTTTTCGCATAAAACTAATAGTTTTCGAGAAAAAAAATAAAATCCTAGCGCGTGTCGTACCGTACCGCTTTATCCCTAACCAAAAGTTCTTTAAAAGTTGGCCATGGTTTTGGTCTGATTTCTTTGTACTGATGAACTGTACGTTGACTAAGATAGAATGCATTTAATTGAAAGTGTAATTGTTAATCTTTTTAGCTTATTAATATTGTTATCACTTATTATTCTAAAACAATAGCAAACTTTTAAAGAACATTTGGTTAGGGGTGAAGCGGTACGGT
Source organism: Digitonthophagus gazella (assembly GCA_036711955.1). Taxonomy (NCBI): domain Eukaryota; kingdom Metazoa; phylum Arthropoda; class Insecta; order Coleoptera; family Scarabaeidae; genus Digitonthophagus; species Digitonthophagus gazella. Next base: position 3,262,288 of record JASCIT010000003.1, read on the forward strand.
ACGACACGCGCTAAGATTTTATTTTTTTTCTCGAAATCTATCAGTTTTATGCGAAAAATGTAAGAGACAAAAAAATCTCGCTAAGGAATGAGCTTTCTAACGAATATTTTTTTAGGTTAAAATTCTACCTAATTAAAAAGTTCTTTTGGAAAATTGGTCTGACACGCGCCAAGATTTTATTTTTTTTCTCGAAAACTATCAGTTTTATGCAAAAAATGTAAGAGACAAAAAAGTCTCGCTAAGGAATGAGCTTTCTAAGGGACATTTTTTCATGTTAAAATTTTACCGAGTTAAAAAGTTCTATTGGAAAATGTAGTGGTAATCGTGAATTTCAACCCTTTCAGATATGCCGGGGTGGGTTAATTAAGGCTTGGAAATAACATACTAGGCTGTAGTACATTGCTGTAAAAATTCACATTCCTGCGTTTATAAATAGCTGAAATAAAAATGAAAATGTAAATTTTTCTTCCAACTTTGAACGGCCATATCTCGAAAACAAAAGAGTTGCGACCCCATGTTTATATAAAACTTTTGTATTATTTTTATGAGAACTATGTCCTGGTGAAGTTTGCGTATTAAAATGTGGGACACCCTGTATAGACTAAAATGTTTACTTTTGATTAAAATCGTCAAATTTGTTGGAATTCTCACCTAAAAATTAAAAAAAAATTTCAAAGACACGAAAGAAAAAATGATAATCTTCAAATTTGTACTCAATTTTTAAAAAATCATTCCGAGTTTATTTATGAAAATAGAGAAAACAAATTTTAAAGAAATATAGACTGAAATGTTTACTTTTGATTAAAGTTATCAAATTTGTTGTAATTTTCACCAAAAAATATAAAAAAAAATTTCAAAGACACAAAAGACAAAAACTGATAATCTTCAAATTTGTACTCAATTTTTAAAAAATCATTCCGAGTTTATTTATGAAAATAGAGAAAACAAATTTTAAAGAAATATAGACTGAAATGTTTACTTTTGAACAAAATCGTCAAATTTATTCTAATTCTCACCTAAAAATTAAAAAAAAAATTTCAAAGACACGAAAGACAAAAAATGATAACCTTCAAACTTGTACCCAATTTTTAAAAAATCATTCCGAGTTTATTTATGAAAATAGAGAACACAAATTTTAAAGAAATATAGACTGAAATGTTTACTTTTGAATAAAATTGTCAAATTTGTTCTAATTTTCACCTAAAAATTAAAAAAAAAATTTCAAAAACACGAAAGACAAAAAATGATAACCTTCAAATTTGTACTCAATTTTTAAAAAATCATTCCGAGTTTATTTATGAAAATAGAGAAAACAGATTTTAAAGAAATATAGACTGAAATGTTTACTTTTAATTAAAATCATTTAGATTTATTCTAATTCTCACCCAAAAATTAAAAAAAAATTTCAAAGACACGAAAGACAAAAAACGATAATCTTCAAATTTGTACCCAATTTTTAAAAAATCATACCGAGTTTGTCTACAAAAATAGAGAAAACAAATTTTAAGGAAAGATAGATTAAAATGTCCACTTTTAATTAAAATCAACAAATTTATTCTAATTCCCATCTAAAAATTTAAAAAGAATTTCAAAGACACGAAAATATAACCCTCAATTTTTACCCAATTTTAAAAAAATCATACCGAGATTATTTATGGAAATAGAGAATACAAAATTTAAAGAATGATAAATTGAAATGTCTACTTTTAATTCAAGTAATCAGATTTGTTCAAAGTCTCACCAAAAAATTTTAAAAAATTTTCAAAAACATGATAGAATTTTGAATAAATCTTACAAAATTTTAACCAACTTTAAAAAATCGCAAACGCTTTATTTATAGAAACCAAATTAAGAATTTTTAAATGACGGTAGATTTAAATATCTATTTTTCAATAAACCTATTAAATTTGTCCTAAATATTACCAAAAAAATTTAAAAAAAATTCAAAGACAGGGAAGAATTTTAAACGAATCTTACAAAATTTTTACGAAATTTAAAAAATCACACAAACTTTATTTATAAAAATTGATGGAAAAAAATTTAAAAAGGGGTAAATTTAAATATCTATTTTTCAATAAATTCATCAAAATTTTCCTATATATTACCAAAAATTAAAAAAAAAAATTCAAAGGCAGGGAAGAATTTTAAACGAATCTTACAACATTTTTATTAAATTTTAAAAATCACACAGACTTTATTTATAAAAATTGATTGAAAACAATTTAAAAGAGGATAAATCTAAATATCTATTTTTCAATAAACTCATCAAAATTTTCCTAAATATTACCAAAAAATTAAAAAAAAAATTCAAAGACAGGGAAGAATTTTAAACGAATCTTACAACATTTTTACCAAATTTAAAAAATCTCTCAGACTTTATTTATAGAAATTGATGAAAAACAATTTAAAAGACGATAAATTTAAATATCTATTTTTCAATAAACTCATCAAAATTTTCCTAAATATTACCAAAAAATTAAAAAAAAAATTCAAAGGCAGGGAAGAATTTTAAACGAATCTTACAACATTTTTACCAAATTTAAAAAATCACACAGACTTTATTTATAAAAATTGATGAAAAAAAATTTAAAAGAAGATACATTTAAATACCTATTTTTCAATAAACTCATCAAAATTTTCCTAAATATTACCAAAAAATTAAAAAAAAAATTCAAAGACAGGGAAGAATTTTAAACGAATCTTACAACATTTTTACTAAATTTAAAAAATCACACAGACTTTATTTATAAAAATTGATGGAAAAAAAATTAAAAGAAGATACATTTAAATATCTATTTTTCAATAAACATCAAAATTTTCCTAAATATTACCAAAAAATTTAAAAAAATTCAAAGGCAAGAAAGAATTTTAAACGAATCTTACAACATTTTTACCAAATTTAAAAAATCACACAGACTTTATTTATAAAAATTGGTGGAAAAAAATTTAAAAAAGGATAAATTTAAATATCTATTTTTCAATAAACTCATCAAAATTTTCCTAAATATTACCAAAAAAATTTTAAAAAAATTCAAAGACAGGGAAGAATTTTAAATGAATCTTACAACATTTTTATTAAATTTAAAAAATCACACAGACTTTATTTATAAAAATTGATGGAAAAAAATTTAAAAGAGGATAAATTTAAATATCTATTTTTCAATAAATTCATCAAAATTTTCCTAAATATTACCAAAAAATTAAAAAGAAAAATTCAAAGGCAGGGAAGAATTTTAAAAGAATCTTACAACATTTCTACCAAATTTAAAAAATCACACAGACTTTATTTATAAAAATTGATGGAAAAAAATTTAAAAGAGGATAGATTTAAATATCTATTTTTCAATAAATTCATCAAAATTTTCCTAAATATTACCAAAAAATTAAAAAAAAAAAATTCAAAGGCAGGGAAGAATTTTAAACGAATCTTACAACATTTTTACCAAATTTAAAAAATCACACATACTTTATTTATAAAAATTGATGGAAAAAAATTTAAAAAAGGATAAATTTAAATATCTATTTTTCAATAAATTCATCAAAATTTTCCTAAATATTACCAAAAATTAAAAAAAAAAATTCAAAGGCAAGGAAGAATTTTAAACCAATCTTACAACATTTTTACCAAATTTAAAAAATCACACAGACTTTATTTATAAAAATTGATGGAAAAAAATTTAAAAGAGGATAAATTTAAATATTTATTTTTCAATGAATTCATCAAAATTTTCCTAAATATTACCAAAAAATTAATACAAAATTCAAAGACAGGAAAGAATTTTAAGCGAATCTTACATTTTTACCAAATTTAAAAAATCACGCAGACTTTATTTTTAAAAATTGATGGAAAAAAATTTAAAAGAGGATAAATTTAAATATTCATTTTTCAATAAACTCATCAAAATTTTCCTAAATATTACCAAAAAAACTTAAAAAATTTTCAAAAACACCAAAGTATTTTAACTTAACCTAACATCTTAAATTTAAAAAAAAATCATGCCGAAGTTATTTATGTAAATTAAAAAATAATTTTTACATTAAGTCAAAGCTTAGATACTCACTTTTCGATTAAAAAAGTTAAATTTCTTTTAACCATCCCCAAAAAATTTAAAAAAAAAGTCCAAAATTTAATATAATTCCAACTCTCATATGACGAATTTTCTCTCTTCTAGGAAAATCATCATACATGAGCGCCCCATCACCAGCCCCACCAGCAGACGGCTCCTACTTCAACATGTCCGACAGATACCTAAGCTACCCACCACCGTTGGACTTTCAAAACCCACCCCCGGTACCAGCTCACCCCCATATAACACACACCATGACCCCAGCAACACCCCCATTACCATCAAACGGTTCTTTATTACGCCATCAAAGAAGCGCCGTTCCACCCCCGGATGTTCTACACAACACCAGCCAAAATACTCAAATCCTCCAAGCTCAAACCCTCAGCCAAAAACGCGAATTAAGCAGTTTTGGTAACGGTTACAACGGTGTCAACGAACAAGAAGGACATCTTGTCTGAGATAAGGAGGATATTTTATACGTTTTGTAATTTTAATGTGAAAACAAGAAACTTGAAAAGTGAAAAAATGAAGAAGTAAGAAGCGAAAAGAAAAAATCGAAATGAAATGAAAATGAAAATTAATGTGAAAATAAAAGTGAAAATCAAGATTAAACAAAAAACAAAAATCAAAGTGAAAATGAAGATTAAAAAACACAAAAACGAATAAAATCTTTTTAATAATAAAATTAAATATTAAGTAAATGTGATTTTTCATAATAATTAAAAAAACAAAACGGATTTAATCGTATTAACAACAATAACCCTTTTAAAAAAATTAAAAAACCGTGCTAAACAAACATTGTTATTTGTTAATTTATTGTTAAAAACTAAAAATTTTTTGTGTATATGTGAATAAGTATTGCTACAAATGACCTAAACAGTCACTAACTTTTAAAAAATACTTTTTAACTCGTGACATTATTTTTGTATAGAAAAAAAAATGTGATCTTGTATATAAATGTATAGTTTATAGTAATAATTAATTAATTAATTAATTCAAACTACTCTACATAAAAAAAAATACTATGTAATAAACCGTAAAAATATTTTTTAGTATTATCTAATAATATATTTTTGTTTAATTTTTTTTTATTTAAAAGAAAAATGAAATAAGAAAAAAGAAAAAATAAGAAAAACTAAAAATACTTTAACTGATTTTTTAAGTTATTTTATGTATTAAGTTTTATTTTTAACTGAAAGAAAAAAAGTTCTTACTAGTCCATTTGAAGAACCAAAGTTTAATTGCTATCCTTCGGTGTAACAACCCATATTATAGATTTTTTTTTAATTAACCCACAATAACTTTTTTTTCTTTATTGTATTTTTTTATATATAATTATTTTTCTTATCTTGTACATAATTCTATTTTTTTTGTATAATTTCTTTCGTAATAAAAGGTTCCGTATTATATATTTTTTTATTTAATTTTTTTACTTTAATTTAATTATTTTTTACTTTAATTTAATGATTTTTTTTTATTTTAATTTAATGATTTATTTTATTTTAATGTATTTAATTTGATTCACTTGGTTTAATTTTCGGACAAATAGGGTATAAAATAACAATCTGGGAATACTAATTGGAATAAAAGGATTTAAATTAATTAGAAAAAAATTATTTAGTAAAATATAAAAAAATCAATTTGTAGCAATAAAGTAATTAAATCATTTAATTAATAAGCAATAAATTAAATATATCAAAAAATTCATTTGATTATGTATGTACAAGTTGTTTTAAAATTAGACTGTTTAATTTTGGATTTGATACTACTTACAATTAGTCCGATTCTACGTTGATAAATAAGAATAAATGTTTAAATAAAAATCCTACTTTTTAAAGATAATTTACTCGAAAACGGCTGCAGATATGTAATTTCGGTAAAAGGACTATTCTTGTATTTGCAAAATCGATACCAACATCTAATTTCACTTGAAATTTTAGAATGGTATACTTCTTTTTTCAGTTTGCTAACAAACATTAGACTTTTGAATTATGAGAGTTATTGAGCGACCGAATAGTGTGAGGTTAGAGCTTATCTGTGAGTCTCTAACCTACTAAAAGCCCTTGTTCTCGATTTCTTCTGAAAACCGCCTGGAAGGCATTCCATCGGAATGTTCTCCTGGCAATATCTCCTGGCAACATTCTATCATTTCTTTTCGTCGGTGTTGGATCATAACTCGTCTTTCAAGAAGACGGGGAAAAGCTCCCTTTCTTAATTCTTTCTTAAGTCTACAATTCTGTTCATCCATCCCCTAGTTCCTCTTTTGTTCTCTGTTATAGAGACTCTAAGGGTAATCTGATTGTAGTCTTCTCCAGTGGTCTTTTTTTTAACCGAATTATCGTTTTTATAATCCCGTAAATCACTTTCATAAGATTTCATAAAACCACTTTTACCCATTTGTCGCACGTTTCTAGCATTTTACAATAATTAAAATTCTTAAAGGTCAAACTGTACTTTTTTTCACACTGTTCCTTTATGACCGAACTCACGCATTCAAGCAGAATAAAGTCGACTGCGTTACTGTGTTCGCAAAAGTGACAGTAGTCGTCGTCTACCTTCTCATTTTGGTATAAGAATGTTTTAAACACTCGGTGTCCATAAATAACCCAACCCAACTGATCTAGGGGAAGGGTAGAATTACACTAGACTCTACATTCTACACTGGACTCTAAAATTACAACTTTTTTAGAGCTAAAACTAAGAAACTTTTGGGTTTGCCGAGTGTTTTTTTGAAAAGGATGCCATGCTGCAACCTATTGATTAAAGAAGGATTGAGAACTCCACGCTCAAAGAAGAGCAGCCAAGGAAGATCCCTGAAGGAAATTGATGGTTATACAGTGCTCGATAGAGATAGATTACTGTCTCTGACAAACACTCACTGAACACTGAGTGAACTAAGATTAGAACTAATATTAACACTAACTCTAACATTTAGTAGACCTAGAACCAAAAACTTTCAGGTTTAGCCGTGCGTTTTTGACGTCTCGGATGTCATGTTGCAACCTTCTTCAGAAACAAGTTTGAAATCGTTTCTGTATTCTCAGAGCCGGATATGAGGTGTTCGATTTCATAAAGCTCCATGAAGTGAACATTTTATAACATAAAAAAAGTTGACTTATATACCATGACTTTTTTTTTAGAAAGATTCAACGTTTAAAGTTTTTATTTTCCATATTTATGTAAACAGCAAAATCAACATTTTTATTTAAACTTTATGGGGCACGGCGAAAAAAATTTAATCGACCCCCGCACTTATTGGATCCGGCCCTGTATACTTTTAAGTTGCAACATGACATCTTTTTCAAAAAAATGCACGGCAAAACCTGAAGTTTCCTAGTTTTAGGTCTACTTAATGTTAGAGTTAATGCTAATGTTAGTTCTAATCTTAGTTCACTTAATGTCTACTTAGTATTTGTGAGAGGCACCAATCTATCTCTATCGATCACCTATCTAGCCATAGATTTCCTTCGGGGATCTTCCTTAGGCGCTCTTCCTTGAACGTAGAATTTCTCATCTTTCTTTAACTTATAGATTCAAGGGGTAGAATCTTGCGATAACTTCCACAACATCTGCCACTGCAACATGCGAATATTATGCTTATAGCTATCTTCCTGTTAACTCTTGTTAACAACTCCTGGTATCTTTTATGCTTTAAACTTTATTGAAATGACTGCAGTTGAGAGTAGCTATCAACTTTTCAACTTTCATCTACCTATTTTTGACATTAACCTTATAATCAGAATCGTTATGATTATCGCCTTCATGATGACCTCTTTTATGTGCGTGATCATAGTCCTATCTTTGTTAAGATAAACCCCTAGGTATGTTATTATGGTAGAATTATCCACTTCCACCCCGCGCACGTTCACCACAAGCAACTTCAATTTTTTTCTGTCCTGAATTAACACCATTTCTGTTTTGTGTGCGATGATCTCTAAACTCAAATTTAATTGTGACTTTTTATACGACAAAGGATGCTTTATCTTCCAGGTTTGCCACATACCTAGCCTTTACTACTAACAATAAGACAAAATCGTCCGCATAAGCAATCAGTTCCACTCCCATTTTCAGTTCAGTCCTGAATATTCTATCATAAAACACGTTCCATAAAAGTGGACTAGCAATAAATCCTGTGGAACACCACTTGAAACTCAACATTCTTTTTGTATTTGGATAGATAGCTTTTAATCATTTCTATCAAATGGTTGCTAAGCTGTCCTTCCATCAAAGCTTTAATTATCTTCTTCTAAAGCAGTGATGGCGAACCTATGACCCATGGGTCAGACACTGACCCACACAATCCTTTTAAGTGACCCATACCTTGATTTTTGCAAACTTATTTTTTATGTCCTATTATTTATGAGAATAAATAATTGAAGAGAAAAATGCAAAATCCATCCTCAACCCAGAGCTCTAACGCTCGGATCTTGCAGATTTCTTAAGAGAAATATAAGTAACACATTGAAGAGAAGAAGACAAAATCCATTCTTAACCCAGAGGTCTAGTGCTCGGATCTTGAATTTTCCTCTTCATGGTGGTATTAGAGAAAAATGCAAAATCCATCCTCAACCCAGAAGTCTAACGCTCCGATCTTGAATTTTTCTCTTATAACACAATGAAGAGGAGAAAACAAGATCTGTTCTCAACCCAGAGGTCTAGTGCTCGGATCTTGCACCTTCCTCTTCATGGTGCTATTAGAAAAAAATGCAAAGTCTGTTCTCAATTCAGAGATCTAGCACTCAAATATTGCATCTTTCTTTTATAACACAATGAAGAGGAGGAGAGAAGATCCGTTTTCAACCCAGAGTTCTACTGCTTGGATCTTGCACCTTTCTTTTCATGATGCTGTAAGAGAAAAATGCAAAATCTGTCTTCAACCCAAAGGTCTAACGCTTAGACCAGTGATGGCGAACCTATGACCCATGGGTCAGACACTGACCCACACAATCCTTTTAAGTGATCCATACCTTGATTTTTGCAAACTTATTTTTTATGTCCTAGAAAGAGAATAACTAATTTTATTTCAACTATCTACTTATTAATAAATAATACCATTATGTCATAGTATGTATGTAATTTTATCTTGTTCAGTCAAATATTTAGTGTAGGGAGTACTAAATAGTGTCATCCCAATGATATCATCCACTTGTAATCGATTTTTATTTTTTAATCTTTACTTACTAACGTAAAAGTTGTAAAACAAAAAGGAAAAAAAGCTCTTTTAGTCCTTATTCTTAGAAGTAAGGATATAAAAGTAAGTTTATTAAAAAGACATTTCCCTTTTGCATGTGACTTAATACTGTGACCCACGAGCTAGCACCAAAACAATATAGTAAACAAAATGTGACCCACTGCGCCAAAAGATTCGCCATCACTGTTCTAAAGTGTGGAATTAAAGCCATTCTCTATGTCTAATAATACTAAAACGCACACCTCTCTGTTTATTAATGATTTTTCTTTTATACTTTCCACCAACTTATGTACTTATGCTATCGCTTGCTCAATCATTCTTTCCTATATTTAAATTGGTCTAACATACCAATTTTTATTGACTTAACCCAAGTCATTCCGAGGATATTCCTTAACCTCTTGCCTTACGATTTAATTTCTAACCGTGCTCTTCAAAAACAACACTATCTAAGGTTAGTCATGCGTACACATATACAGTTTGGTTGATCGTTCGAGATTGTACAAATAGCAAACCTTCTATGATTTGTATATGCACGTGCGCGATACAATGAACTTTTGAAAGATGGAAGATTTATGATCCCTCCGAGGCTACGTCTCTGAAGAGTCATTGTAAGTTAAATGATTAAAAACCGTTTAACTGCTACCCCCTTTAAAGGACTCTAACTTTCTTAGGATGCAAATAACAAAATCACTCCACCTTGAATAGCCATCATTAATGAGTTTCTTGCAAAATCGACAACATCATATAATCTTTCTTGAAATTTTAGACTAGTATACCAATTTTTTTAACCCAAGCCATTCCGAAGATATTCCTCAAAAATCATTCCTTTAAAAAACTGTACCTCCCTTAGGAAGTATTTTCAACCTATATTTATTTGATTTATTAATATTTTCAAACGAAAAATACTCTGATATTTAATCCAAAATTAAACATCTAATTTTAAGACACTCTGTATATATACTTTAATTCCATTTAGTATTAACCTAAAAAAATCACATCCTTGCATGTAGTATTTTCACAAAATAGTTGAAAAAAAACAATCATTTTTATAGGATTTAACATTAATAATAATAATAATATATTTTAGTAAAAAATAAAATACGAAAGAAAAAAATAATGGATGTAATAATCAAATTCTAAGCTTAAAAATGAGCTTAAATAAGATCTAATCATTAAGTTTAAAAAAAATCATTGGAAAAAAATAACATAAATGTAAATAATTGTAAATAATTTTTAAAAAGAAAACATGAAACTCAAACCTTCCAATTTTGCCAAATGTTTTTAGGTGTGAAAAAGTGCCTTTTAAATTCGTAATAAATAATAAAAGAAAAAAAAACGTAAATATTATGAATAAAAAAAAATCACAATCTGCCACTTATAATTAATTATAATTCTATTTAAAACTAGTCTGTAAAACTATTATCTATGTTGCTTAAAACTTTAAACTTTAAACGTTTAAGTGTTTATTGGCCCTAATTTTTTTTTTTTTAATCAAAAAACTAAAATATTGTAAATCAGTACAAATACGAAATCAAAAAAAAAAATTGGGCCGTTTTTTTAATTTTATTTTTTTATCTTTAATTTTAATTTATACGAAGGTAAAGTTAAAAAAACCACGAGAAAAAAAATTAAATTAAAAATAAAAATAACGTATATAAGGGCAATATTTTTAACCCGTTCGCAAAGAAAAAAAAAGTTTTAAAACCTAACATGCGACTGATTTAGAAAAAATAAAAAAAATGTAGTCGAAGGAAGAAGTTGTAATTAACGAGGCAATTAAAAAACCGCTGTAAATATAGATTGGCATCGTTCGATTACAGGAAAATAATCAAATTATTCAGGAAAAGAAAATAATAAGAAAATAAATCCGTGTGTAAAAAAAAAATAAATGATCGAAAACGAGATTACTTGCTGTTTTTTCTTATATTGTTGATATCTGTGTGGATGCTCACTGTACTAAAGAATTAAAAAATGAAATGGGGAAAAAAATAATATGTTAAATTGTCCAGTCAATATAAATAATGTGTATGTCTGTTCATCTCATACTGTATATTGTTAAAATTTATGAATAAATGCTCATAATACTTTTTCTTTGTTTTCATTCATTTTTATCAATTTTCATCAACTTTAAAAAATCGTACAGATTTTATTTATAAAAATTAAGAAACCAAATTTTAAAGGATGATAGATTGAAATGTCCACTTTTAATTCAAACCATCAAATTTGTTCTAATTCTTAACAAAAAAATTAAAAAAATTTTCAAAGACAGGAATGAATTTTGAACGAACTTAACCTTAAAAATTTTTGGTCAACTTTAAAAAATCTCACAGATTTTATTTATAGAAATTAAGAAACTAAATTTTAAAGGATGATAGATTAAAATGTTCACTTTTAGCTGAAACCATCAAATTTATTCTAATTCCAACCAAAAAAATTAAAGAAAATTTCAAAGTCGGGAATGAATTTTGAACGAACTTAACCTTAAAAAAATTTGGTCAATTTTAAAAAATCTCACAGATTTTATTTATAGAAATTAAGAAACCAAATTTTAAAGGATGATAGATTGAAATGTTTACTTTTAATTAAAACCATCAAATTTATTCTAATTCCAACCAAAAAAATTAAAAAAATTTTCAAAGACAGGAATGAATTTTGAACGAACTTAACCTTAAAAATTTTTGGTCAATTTTAAAAAATCTCACAGATTTTATTTATAGAAATTAAGAAATCAAATTTTAAAGGATGATAGCTTGAAATGTTCACTTTTAACTAAAACCATCAAATTTATTCTAATTCTTACCAAAAAAATTAAAAAAATTTTCAAAGACAGGAATGAATTCTGAACGAACTTAACCTTAAAAAATTTTGGTCAACTTTAAAAAATCTCACAGATTTTATTTATAGAAATTAAGAAACCAAATTTAAAAGGATGATAGATTGAAATGTTCACTTTTAACTAAAACCATCATATTTATTCTAATTCCAACCAAAAAAATTAAAGAAAATTTCAAAGACAGGAATGAATTTTGAACGAACTTAACCTTAAAAAATTTTGGTCAACTTTAAAAAATCTCACAGATTTTATTTATAGAAATTAAGAATGAAAATTTTAAAGGATGATAGATTGAAATGTCCACTTTCAATTAAAACCATCAAATTTATTCTAATTCCAACCAAAAAAATTAAAGAAAATTTCAAAGACAGGAATGAATTTTGAACGAACTTAACCTTAAAAAATGTTGGTCAACTTTAAAAAATCTCACAGATTCTATTTATAGAAATTAAGAAACTAAATTTTAAAGAATGATAGATTGAAATGTCCACTTTTAATTAAAACCATCAAATTTATTCTAATTCTTACCAAAAAAATTAAAAAAATTTTCAAAGACGGGAATGAATTTTGAACGAACCTAACCTTAAAAAATTTTGGTCAACTTTAAAAAATCTCACAGACTTTATTTATAGAAATTAAGAAACCAAATTTTAAAGGATGATAGATTGAAATGTTCACTTTTAATTAAAACCATCAAATTTATTCTAATTCTTACCAAAAAATTTTAAAAATTTTCAAAGACAGGAATGAATTTTGAACGAACTTAACCTTAAAAAATTTTGGTCAACTTTAAAAAATCTCACAGATTTTATTTATAGAAATTAAGAAACCAAATTTTAAACGATGATAGATTGAAATGTCCACTTTTAATTAAAGCCATCAAATTTGTTCTAATTCCAACCAAAAAAATTAAACACATTTTCTAAAACAGGAATGAATTTTGAACGAACTTAACCTTAAAAAATTTTGGTCAACTTTAAAAAATCTCACAGATTTTATTTATAGAAATTAAGAATGAAAATTTTAAAGGATGAGAGATTGAAATGTCCACTTTCAATTAAAACCATCAAATTTATTCTAATTCCAACCAAAAAAATTAAAGAAAATTTCAAAAACAGGAATGAATTTTGAACGAACTTAACCTTAAAAAATGTTGGTCAACTTTAAAAAATCTCACAGATTTTATTTATAGAAATTAAGAAACTAAATTTTAAAGGATGATAGATTGAAATGTCCACTTTTAATTAAAACCATCAAATTTGTTCTAATTCTTAACAAAAAAATTAAAAAAATTTTCAAAGACAGGAATGAATTTTGAACGAACTTAACCTTAAAAAATTTTGGTCAACTTTAAAAAATCTCACAGATTTTATTTATAGAAATTAAGAAACTAAATTTTAAAGGATGATAGATTAAAATGTTTACTTTTAATTAAAACCATCAAATTTATTCTAATTCCAACCAAAAAAATTAAAAAAATTTTCAAAGACAGGAATGAATTTTGAACGAACTTAACCTTAAAAATTTTTGGTCAACTTTAAAAAATCTCACAGATTTTATTTATAGAAATTAAAAAACTAAATTTTAAAGGATGATAGACTGAAATGTTCACTTTTAATTCAAACCATCAAATTTGTTTTAATTCTTACCAAAAAAATTAAAAAAATTTTCAAAGACAGCAAAGAATTTTGAACGAACTTAACCTTAAAAAATTTTGGTCAACTTTAAAAAATCTCACAGATTTTATTTAAAGAAATTAAGAAACCAAATTTTAAGGGATGATAGATTAAAATGTTCACTTTTAACTAAAACCATCAAATTTGTTCTAATTTTTACCAAGAAAATTAAAAAAATTTTCAAAGACGGGAATGAATTTTGAACGAACTTAACCTTAAAAAAATTTGGTCAATTTTAAAAAATCTCACAGATTTTATTTATAGAGATTAAGAAACCAAATTTTAAAGGATGATAGATAAACATTTCATGTTTACTTTTAATTAAAACCATCAAATTTATTCTAATTCCAACCAAAAAAATTAAAAAAATTTTCAAAGACAGGAATGAATTTTGAACGAACTTAACCTTAAAAATTTCTGGTCAATTTTAAAAAATCTCACAGATTTTATTTATAGAAATTAAGAAATCAAATTTTAAAGGATGATAGCTTGAAATGTTCACTTTTAACTAAAACCATCAAATTTATTCTAATTCTTACCAAAAAAATTAAAAAAATTTTCAAAGACAGGAATGAATTTTGGACGAACTTAACCTTAAAAAATTTTGGTCAACTTTAAAAAATCTCACAGATTTTATTTATAGAAATTAAGAAACTAAATTTTAAAGGATGATAGATTGAAATGTTCACTTTTAACTAAAACCATCATATTTATTCTAATTCCAACCAAAAAAATTAAAGAAAATTTCAAAGACAGGAATGAATTTTGAACGAACTTAACCTTAAAAAATTTTGGTCAACTTTAAAAAATCTCACAGATTTTATTTATAGAAATTAAGAATGAAAATTTTAAAGGATGATAGATTGAAATGTCCACTTTCAATTAAAACCATCAAATTTATTCTAATTCCAACCAAAAAAATTAAAGAAAATTTCAAAGACAGGAATGAATTTTGAACGAACTTAACCTTAAAAATTTTTGGTCAACTTTAAAAAATCTCACAGATTCTATTTATAGAAATTAAGAAACTAAATTTTAAAGAATGATAGATTGAAATGTCCACTTTTAATTAAAACCATCAAATTTATTCTAATTCTTACCAAAAAAATTAAAAAAATTTTCAAAGACGGGAATGAATTTTGAACGAACCTAACCTTAAAAAATTTTGGTCAACTTTAAAAAATCTCACAGACTTTATTTATAGAAATTAAGAAACCAAATTTTAAAGGATGATAGATTGAAATGTTCACTTTTAATTAAAACCATCAAATTTATTCTAATTCTTACCAAAAAATTTTAAAAATTTTCAAAGACAGGAATGAATTTTGAACGAACTTAACCTTAAAAAATTTTGGTCAACTTTAAAAAATCTCACAGATTTTATTTATAGAAATTAAGAAACCAAATTTTAAACGATGATAGATTGAAATGTCCACTTTTAATTAAAGCCATCAAATTTGTTCTAATTCCAACCAAAAAAATTAAACACATTTTCTAAAACAGGAATGAATTTTGAACGAACTTAACCTTAAAAAATTTTGGTCAACTTTAAAAAATCTCACAGATTTTATTTATAGAAATTAAGAATGAAAATTTTAAAGGATGATAGATTGAAATGTCCACTTTCAATTAAAACCATCAAATTTATTCTAATTCCAACCAAAAAAATTAAAGAAAATTTCAAAAACAGGAATGAATTTTGAACGAACTTAACCTTAAAAAATGTTGGTCAACTTTAAAAAATCTCACAGATTTTATTTATAGAAATTAAGAAACTAAATTTTAAAGAATGATAGATTGAAATGTCCACTTTTAATTAAAACCATCAAATTTATTCTAATTCTTACCAAAAAAATTAAAAAAATTTTCAAAGACAGCAAAGAATTTTGAACGAACTTAACCTTAAAAAATTTTGGTCAACTTTAAAAAATCTCACAGATTTTATTTATAGAAATTAAGAAACTAAATTTTAAAGGATGATAGATTGAAATGTCCACTTTTAATGAAAACCATCAAATTTATTCTAATTCCAACCAAAAAAATTAAAAAAATTTCAAAGGCAGGAATAAATTTTGAACGAACTTAACCTTAAAAAATTTTGGTCAACTTTAAAAAATCTCACAGATTTTATTTATAGAAATTAAGAAACTAAATTTTAAAGGATGATAGATTGAAATGTCCACTTTTAATTAAAACCATCAAATTTATTCTAATTCCTACTAAAAAAATTAAAAAAAATTTCAAAGACAGGAATGAATTTTGAACGAACTCAACCTTAAAAAATTTTGGTCAACTTTAAAAAATCTCACAGATTTTATTTATAGAAATTAAGAAACTAAATTTTAAAGGATGATAGATTGAAATGTTCACTTTTAATTAAAATCATCAAATTTATTCTAATTCTTACCAAAAAAATTAAAAAAATTTTCAAAGACAGGAATGAATTTTGAACGAACTTAACCTTAAAAAAATTTGGACAACTTTAAAAAATCTCACAGATTTTATTTATAGAAATTAAGAAACTAAATTTTAAAGGATGATAGATTGAAATGTCTACTTTTAATTCAAACCATCAAATTTATTCTAATTCTTACCAAAAAAATTAAAAAAATTTTCAAAGACAGGAATGAATTTTGAACGAACTTAACCTTAAAAAAATTTGGACAACTTTAAAAAATCTCACAGATTTTATTTATAGAAATTAAGAAACTAAATTTTAAAGGATGATAAATTGAAATGTCCACTTTTAATTCAAACCATCAAATTTATTCTAATTCTTACCAAAAAAATTAAAAAAAATTTCAAAGACAGGAATGAATTTTGAACGAACTTAACCTTAAAAAATTTTGGTCAACTTTAAAAAATCTCACAGATTTTATTTATAGAAATTAAGAAACCAAATTTTAAAGGATGATAGATTAAAATGTTCACTTTTAACTAAAACCATCAAATTTATTCTAATTCTTACCAAAAAAATTAAAAAAATTTTCAAAGGCAGGAAAGAATTTTTACCGAACCTAACATAACCTTAGAAAATTTTGGACAACTTTAAGAAATCGCATAGACTTTATTTATGAAGATTAAGGGAAACATATTTAAAGGAAGATAAATTAATATCTCTACTTTTTACTAAAATCATCAGATTCCTATAAAATATTACCAAAAAATTTCAAAAAATTCCCAGACATGAAAGCATTTTGATCTAACTTAACCTCTATTTTTTTTAATTATAAATCAAAATTTAATCAATCAGTGTCATTTTATCACCTCAACATTTCCATAAATTTCGTAGATTTCCTAAATTCCCGTTTTTTTTTTCATCACACACCCTAAAAATGGAATCAGCTTTCGAAGCATTCGCCAAATTCGGAGTAACAGGTTCGGATGGAAAAGTAATCACTTTATCCCAAAGCGACAAATGGATGAAACAAGCCAAAGTAATCGACGGTAAAATCATAACGACCACCGACACGGCAATATGCTTTAATAAATTAAAACAGAAGACTTTAAACATGTCCGATTACCATAAATTCTTAGCAGATTTAGCTAATTATAAAAAAGTTCCAGTTGACGATATCATTAATAAAATGACTAATTGCGGAGCTCCTGGTCTTGCTGCCGGAGCAACAAAGGCAACCAGCGTTGGAGCTGTTGATCGATTAACTGATACTTCAAAATATACCGGAAGTCATAAAGAAAGATTTGATGCAAGTGGTAAAGGAAAAGGAATTGAAGGTAGAGCGGATGTTAAAGACAATGAAGGTTATGTTGGAGGGTATAAAGGAAAAGATACTTATGATAAAACTCATTAATTAAATTTAAAGAGATTTTTAAGCAATAAAATGTATTGTAACATTGTATTTTTGATTTTTCTATAAAATCATTGTTTATACATACTGTGTGCACGCCGGTGAGCTACGGATATGTTTAATGTAAGTGGAAAAAGGACGACAATAAGGTTTCCATTAGTTAACTCAGAACAGATATACTACGTTTACTTATCTGGCCGATTGGAATTGATATGTTCCTCTTTATCTAACTCATTAAAATCGTATGCAATTCGATACCTTGTCTAACACGTTGACCTGCCCTATCCGCAGCTCGAATGCGTGCAGACTGTATAGTTGCTCAACGCTCTGCAATATGTGATTCGTATTCTAACTTTCATCCAATCCATGAATATTAAAGATGGATTAAGTAAAGGAACCAAATGGATTGTTTTTGGTTGTTTAGTTGTTCTTATTCTGGTTCTTTAGCGGCTTGGTTAAGAATGAAACATCCTCATTTAGTTTACAGAGCTGTATCTGCAAGTGCACCTTTGTTAGCAAAGGCAGATTTCAAAAGCATTTAAGTGTTAATCGTCAGATTACAAGTTAGATGCCATTTTTGGCGTGCAACACTTTCGCATGTGCATTTAGATCAAGGATAGTAGACTAACAAGGATAGCTCAATCTGCGATAATCGTTCGACACCTTTGACATCACTGTCAGAAATAATTTCTGTTTTACATTCCGATGTCTCACTTTAACCGTAAATTATTATTATTTGAACTGATTGCCGAATACTTTATAAAATGGTAACAATGCATTTTGAATTAATTTTAAAACTGTTTAGGCTACCAATGATAAGGTAAATGAAATAAATTTTAATATTTCACTTTGAAATATTCTATACTCTGTTTTTAAACTAGGAGGAGCATTTTAAATTTCTCACCAGATTGACCTTTTACGCGATTGGTTAAAAGCGACGAAGGTTTACATACAGGCAATTTTTATTTCTTGTTGACAACGATATTTAATTTGGAGGTTAGGTTATTGATATTCGAACGATTCGTGTTACTATTGTCAATTTTGTGTTCTTAAACCTTTTTACGTGTAATACTTCAATTTAATTGAGTGAAATCTGTTCTTTTTGGAACAAAATATGAATCGTGAGCCTAATAATAGTTCACAACAACTTTCGCCTCCGAAAACACGTAAATTGTTGGATTTGGGACACTTGGCTTTGCCTGAAAAGCAAAGTATTCTAAATCTTTACAAGCAATACATTATGGGCGAAAACCCAATGAAAATGACTGCTATTGTTGATAAAATTGTGAAGGCTCCTGGTAAGCTAAACGTTTTAAAAATTATATCAAGGCAAATAACAATGTTTTATTTGTAGGGGTATAAAAATGAACCGGATACCGTGTGGTGAAAGAATATAAAGAAACCGGAAAGGTTACGAGTCCCAAACAGCTTGGAGGGAGACCTGGAATTACTACGGAGCTTGATGATTTTGTTAAGGTTTCCATACGCCAAATTGTTCACCGTTTTTTTTTATAAAAACGAAATTCCAACTTTGAACAAAATTTTAAAGAAACTACACAGTAATCCAGAGTTACCAAAACTCTCTCGTTCGACACTATATAAAGTGATGAAAAAAATTAATTTCAGGTAACCACTGTGTTCAAACATCACATTTTAATAATTTTACGAACTTTGTAAGAGTTATGTTATAATGTTTTTTTTTTTTATAGATACATGAAGAGAAATCGTAGAAGTATTCTCACTGAATGTGATGATATAATTGTTTGGTGACGACAGTATTTAAGGAGTATTAAAAACTATTGCTGTGAAGGAACACCAATTTACTATTTAGATGAGACATGGGTTAATGAAGGTCATACAAAAGAGAAAGTGTGGGTAGATAAATCAATTCAGACCAAGAGGCAAGCATTTATCGAAGGGTTAACTACAGGACTTAAAAATCCATCAGGAAAAGGACGGAATTATAGACAAAGTTGTCGAACCATTATTAATTTGTGTAAATGGCGATAGTGATACCAGCATGGCTGAGACTTCAGACGAGGATGACATTTAGACCACAAAATTGGAATACTTGAGCTTTTCGTTTTGAAATTAATTTTATATTATATACTTTTGTAAAACTATATTTTAAAATAAATACACTCATAACTTCATTGTTAACCCTCTATGGGCCGAATTTATGTTTTAAATCCAAAAAAAGTTACAGTTTGCACAGCATTTACTTTGTTATATCAGGTTAATGAGTCTGGCAACGGTCATAAATATTGATATTGATTGTATGGTAACGTTACAGAATTAAGATTTATACGCAATCACATGAAACACTAATTATTTGGTAAAATATCAATAAATTAAAATGTAACCTAAAAATTACACGGTCCAATAGAGGGTTAACTTGTATGTTTAGAGTTGATAATAACAATTAAACGATAAATAAATAAAATAAAGTAATAAAGTAAATAATAATTATTAATTTAAATTTACCGCTAAAAATAACTAGGGATATTATTTGGTGATATTTCCTAGTGTAAATCTGACTTTCAAATTCACTCCTCCTAGTTTAAAAACAGAGTATAGTTGTAGTTGCGCACTAGAAATTCCGCGTATATACTTACCGTGCAAACACCGATGAGTTGCGCATACTTTTAATATAAGTGGGAAAGCAAAGCAAAGTTATTGACAGATCTCCTGTCGCAGAATTGATAAAGCAGTGGCTCAGCAATGCTTGACTAAAGGTTCGCCGGTTCGAACCTTTTCTTTCGTATCTTTTACTTTTTAATTTTACAAAAATCACCCCAATTACCCCCCAATTCGACACTCAAGCTTATAACCTGCCCGCTGTCCATTTTTAATCATTTGATTAAATGAGGCCGAATCAAATTTTAAAAAAAAGTATAAAAGACTCACCGGGCGGATGCTATTTCCTCGTCAGCTTGTCTGAAAAAAATTAAATGTGTAAGTTACGAAGAAAATGATTAAACATTAGATGATATATATTACCTCCTAGCATCCGCAAAATAGCCATCCGACGACTCCTTCACACTGATGAAATACATCCAAACGGAAATCACCAATGTTTTGATCGTTTACACTCGCGCACTTATTCGACATGTAAAATTTTCTCGATGCCCGCACTTAATAACTCTATAGTTCCGTTTTTAATTGCGTCATCACACTCGCGCACTTTTATTTTGCACATTTTTGTCGATGCGCGCACTAAGTTACGGTTTATGATAAATATTTAACTAAGCGCATGTATTTTTGGAAAATTAATTACAAAAATCACCCCATTTACCCCAACTTTAGCGCTTAGGCTATTTGGAAACTACTCGCAATCCCAATGTAGTGGAAAATAGTTCGTATATCGAAATTTTAATTTCATTCGACCGCATTTAATCGAATAATCAAATGAAACCGAAACAAATGTAAAAATATAAAAGACTCACCGGGCGGATGCTGTTTCCTCGTCAGCTTGTCTGAAAAAATTAAACGATTGTGTAAGTTACAAGGTAAATGATTAAACATGAGGTAATATTTATTACATCCTAGCATCCGCAAAATAACAATCCAACGACTCCTTCTCCCTGATGAAATATATCCAAAGTACGAATCCTTTTGATCACTTACAACGCGCACTTATTTCGCAATAACCTCCAATCTGGATTAGACACTGAAACGAAAAGATAATTTATATTAATAGTATTAAAAATTAATAGTAGCATTATTATTTTTTGAATAAAAAAATGGTGTATGCGCCGGTTAAGATTTCCAATGAAATGTTTTAGTAAATATTTTTATAATTTTTATATAAATTTATCTTAATGTTAATTTTTCAAAATTCCTACCTAAGAAACAAATTGTTGTTGAGATTTGAAATTTTACGAGAATTTAGATTGAAACTTAATCTTTATTTACGCCAAGGATGAATTTTCCACGACTTTTAGTTTTTCTTTCAAAAAAAAAGTAACGAAATGTCGATTAAAACTTGTTAATTTTTAAAAATTCATAATCATATCGAACGATAAATTCAACATCATAACGAACGATTTCAAACAAGTCATGACGATCGTGAAAACAATTTTCGAAGATTTTAAACGATTTTGAAATGTCGTTGAGAAATATTAAATGTTTTTAAACGATTTTATATAAATTAAACCGATTTCGGATAAACTAAATCGATTTCAGACTAATTTAAATAATTTCAGATGATTTTAAGTTAATACTTTCAACTTTTCGAGGTTAATACCGGATGTTAAGATTTGGAGTGATCCGCGTCACGGACAGGTGGGTTACTACCTGACCCAGTTTCTCACTGGCCACGGATATTTCATGAAATATTTACACACAATCAGAAAAAAAGATACTTCAACCTGTATTTTTGCGGACTCAGAAATCGATGACGCCGAACATACATTTTTCCATTGTAATCACTGGAGACTGGAAAGAGCGCAATTGACTACCAAGGTGGGGGCTTTGACTCCGGACAATGTCGTGGCCAAGATGCTGGATGACCAAGAGACGTGGAACGCGATAGTTGGCTTTGTCACTGGAATACTCAAGGCGAAAAAACGGGCTATGGATGCACTATTGCCATGAACCTCCATAAGTCTGACAGACGCATAGAGAAGAGAAACCCATATAGGCTCAGGAGCCCCCCCTTCAACAGGGCAGATAGGCTGAAGCCGTGAAACACTGGAGAGAGATGATGAGAGACATGATGGCTCCCGACTTTGGTTCCATGAAGTTATACCTTCTTGGTGGTTCCAAGGGAAGAAGACGGGTGAACTTATCATGTGTTATTATTGTGTATTTGAACACGACGGTTCATTCTTTTAAAAAATAATAATAAGTGTCAATTAGCTGATTTTATGCATTCAACAGCCGCCATTTGGTAATGTAGCTAGAAATCGTTATATCTCGGAAAGTATTTAAGCTAGATGGGTCGTGTTTATACTTAAATTAAACCAAATTTAATTTGCTAACGATTTTTTATAAAAATTTTAACGTTCAACTTTTCAAAATTTTTAAATCATCGGACTTGTAATTTCCGAGATATACAGGTTGATTGTCCGATCCTTTACTGACGTATTCCTTGACTGAAAACAAGCAAAAAAAGTTCTAATGAACATAGGTCTGAAAGTGGCCAGTTTTCAAGATATTGAAAGTATTAATTCTAATAGTTGTCTATTACTAACATTAATGCAGTGAATTATTTAATTTAAATTATTAAGGAAATGTGATGGTTTCAATAAACTTTTGTATCTAATCTGTATAACCTAATAATGACAATTTATCGTAACTATCGTAACAAATTGATAACTTCATTTAAATGATTCACTTTCATTATGTTAATAATAGGAAAATATGTGGAACTAAATTTCCAATATCTCTAAAACGAATCACTTTTGGGCCCACGATCGTTAGGATTTTTTTCACTTAAGTTTAGCCAAGGAATATACAGTGGTACCTCGATATATGAGTGCCCTAATATACGAGTGTTTTGAAATACGAGCCTCCAAGCGAGAGATATTTTGCTTTGATTGTGAGATGAGAGCAAGATTTGAGATACGAGGAATCGCACACTACACAATGCCCCTGCTCACCCACCAAAATTAGAAGATGATTTACTCGAAGAGTTCAAGTTTATAAAGGTTACCTATCACCCAACATCACTCCTATCTTGCAGCCCATGGATCAGCACGTGATTTCTAATTTTAAGAAGATGTACACCAAGCACATTTTTCGGTGCTATTTTGAGGTGACAGAGAACACAAACCTTACACTTCGAGAGTTCTGGAAGGACTTAACATCGTGATATATCTAAGAATTTTTAATCAGGCTGGATGTTACAACGAAAACCTTAACCTCTGCATGAAAGAAGTTGTGGCCTGATACTATAGCTGAAAGAGCCTTCGAAGGATTGGAACCCGAAGTGTCAGGGGTAGAGCAGATTGTTTCTATGGGAAAATCCATGGGTCTGGAGGTGAATGAGAGAAATGTGAATGAACTCGTCGAGGAACAGTCTCAGGAGCTGACAACCGAGGAGTTACACGATCTACATTCGTAGCAATATACCGTCGTTCAACGAATTTTTTTGCACTTTACGAAAAAAGGAAAATCTTTTCCTTTTTCAAAATAAAAAAAAAAATACAAAAAAATCCTACCTGAGATGTAAAACGGTTTGAAAGCGTTCTTTTTCACGACGAAAATAAATCCAAAAAAACTTTTACTAATCGCGATGATCCAAAAACCAAACCGATTAAAAATCATTAAGCGACGAAAAAATTGTCCAGACCAAGTGATATTTCGATCAGATGGTAAAGAAAATTGAACGAATTCTGATAAAAGCATATTTTAAAACATCTATGTTTTGTATAACTTTAACACGCGGTCAATTAACAACTAACAACTAACGCGGAGAGAAAATCTCACAAAATAATCAAAACACCTAAGATACGGAAAAACGTCACAATTTATAGTCTCGAACCCCCCACAAAAACCAAATTTAATCTCGAACCCAAAGCGCATATGGTAGTAATACCACCCTTTAAATATTGAAAAATAAAAATTAGCAAAAACAATCAAAACAAAAGAAGGAAAACAATGATAAATTAAAAGTTATTGTTTTACATTTAACTTCACATAAATTTTTCAAATTTCACTAAAAAAATAACATACTTTAACTTAAAATTGTGAAATTTCGTCTAAAATTAAAAAAAATTGTCGAATTTCGTCTAAAATTCCACCCAATTTCGTATAAAATTGTCTAAAATTATTGAATTTAGTTTAATTTCATCTAAATTTTTCAAATTTCATTAAAAAAATAACACACTTTAACTTAAAATTGAGAGATTTCGTCTAAAATTTTAAAAAATTGTCGAATTTCGTCTAAAATTTCACCCAATTTCGTATAAAATCGTTTCAAATGATTGAATTTCGTGTAATTTCATCTAAATTTTTCAAATTTCATTAAAAAATAACATACTTTAACTTAAAATTGTGAAATTTCGTCTAAAATTTTAAAAAATTATTGAATTTCGTTTAAAATTTCACCCAATTTCGTATAAAATTGTCTAAAATTATTGAATTTCGTTTAATTTCATCTAAATTTTTCAAATTTCATTAAAAAAATAACATATTTTACCTTAAAATTGTGAAATTTCGTCTAAAATTTTAAAAAATTATTGAATTTTGTCTAAAATTTCACCCAATTTCGTATAAAATTGTCTAAAATTATTGAATTTCATTTAATTTCATCTAAATTTTTCAAATTTCATTAAAAAAATAACATATTTTAACTTAAAATTGTGAAATTTTGTCTAAAATTTAAAAGAATTCTCAAATCTCATCTAAAATTTCACCCAATTTCGTATAAAATTGTCTCAAATTATTGAATTTCGTTTAATATCATCTAAATTTTTCAAATTTCATTAAAAAAAGAACATATTTTAACTTAAAATTGTGAAATTTCGTCCAAAATTTTAAAAATTGTCGAATTTCGTCTAAAATTTTACCCAATTTCTTATAAAATTGTCTAAAATTATTGAATTTCGTATAATTTCATGTAAATTTTTCAAATTTCATTAAAAAATAACATATTTTACCTTAAAATTGTGAAATTTTGTCTAAAATTTTTAAAAAATTGTCGAATTTCGTCTAAAATTTCATTCAATTTCGTATAAAATTGTCTAAAATCATTGAATTTCGTTTAATTTCATCAAAATTTTTCAAATTTCATTAAAAAAATAACATACTTTACCTTAAAATTGTGAAATTTCGTCTAAAAATTTTAAGAAATTCTCAACTTTCGTCTAAAATTTTACCCAATTTCTCATAAAATTGCCTAAAATTATTGAATTTCGTTTAATTTCATCAAAATTTTTCAAATTTCATTAAAGAAATAACATACTTTAACTTAAAATTGTGAAATTTCGTCTAAAAATTTTAAGAAATTCTCAACTTTCGTCTAAAATTTTACCCAATTTCTCATAAAATTGCCTAAAATTATTGAATTTCGTTTAATTTCATCAAAATTTTTCAAATTTCATTAAAGAAATAACATACTTTAACTTAAAATTGTGAAATTTCATCTAAAATTTTAAAAAATTGTCGAATTTCGTTTAAAATATCACCCAATTTCGTGTAAAATTGTCTCAAATTATTGAATTTCGTTTAATTTCGCCTAAATTTTTCAAATTTAATTAAAAAAATAACATATTTTACTTTAAAATAGTGAAATTTCGTCTAAAATTTTAAAGAATTGTCGAATTTCGTTTAAAATTTCACGCAATTTCGTATAAAATTGTCTCAAATTATTGAATTTCGTTTAATTTCATCAAAATTTTTCAAATTTCATTAAAAAAATAACATACTTTAGCTTAAAATCCTGAAATTTTGACTAAAATTTTTTAAAAATTCTCAAATTTCGTCTAAAATTTCACCCAATTTCGTATAAAATTGTCTAAAATTATTGAATTTCGTTTAACTTCTTCTAAATTTTTCAAATTTCATTAAAAAAATAACATACTTTAACTTAAAATTGAAAAATTTCGTCTAAAATTTTTAAAAATTTTCGAGTTTCGTCTAAAATTTCACCTAATTTCGTATAAAATTGTCTAAAATTATTGAATTTCGTTTAATTTCATCTAAATTTTTCAAATTTCATTAAAAAAATAACATACTTTACCTTAACATTGTGAAATTTCGTCTAAAATTTTAAAAAATCATCGAATTTCGTCTAAAATTTTAACAAATTTCGTATAAAATTGTCTCAAATTATTGAACTTCATTTAATTTCATCAAAATCTTTCAAATTTCATTAAAGAAATAACATACTTTAACTTAAAATTGTGAATTTCCGTCTAAAAATTTTAAAAATTGTCGAATTTCGTTTAAAATTTTACCAAATTTCGTATAAAATTGTCTAAAATTATTGAATTTCGTTTAATTTCATCTAAATTTTTCAAATTTCATTCAAAAATAACATACTTTACCTTAAAATTGTGAAATTTTGTCTAAAATTTTTAAAAGATTCTCGAATTTCGTCTAAAATTTCAACAAATTTCGTATAAAATTGTCTCAAATTATTGAATTTCATTTAACTTCATCTAAATTTTTCAAATTTCATTAAAGAAATAATATACTTTAACTTAAAATTTTGAAATTTCGTCTAAAATTTTAAAAAATTCTCGAATTTCGTCTAAAATTTCGCCCAATTTCGAATAAAATTGTCTAAAATCATTGAATTTCATTTAATTTCATCTAAATTTTTCAAATTTCATTAAAAAAATAACATATTTTACCTTAAAATTGTGAAATTTCGTCTAAAATTTTTAAAAAATGTCGAATTTTGTCTAAAATTTCACTCAATTTCCAAAATATTCTAATTTTATTCATTAATTTAGTGAAAGATGAGTTAAAAAAACTCCTTTACAACTTTATTATACATATATAAGACAAAAGCCACGTGTATAGTCTTTTAAATAATATAACCTCATTTTTATTATCTTTTCAATGCCAAAAATATCTCTTTCTTTCTTAATATTTACTTAAAATAAAATAATTTAATTACCTTTATAATCCTCCATATTTGAAATTTGAAGTTTTCGCGCTAAAACTCGAACGCTTCCGATGATTTCCGATCGAACCCGATGGCTTTAATTTAGGGTACCTACTTTTCAAAACTGTTTTTTTATGAATTTTAACGAAAAGAATACACTTACCAATCGGGAAATTATTATAGACGTAAACCGAAACACTTCGGAAATATTCTTCGATGGGTTTTAGATCGTCCCGGGGGGGTTTTCTCCCAAAAACTTTGATTTTTAACGGAGGGATTTTCATAACGGCAGGAGAAAGTAATGGCGGCGTATTAATACGGGGTTTGTTTAAAAGATGGCGTTATATGTTAAGAAATATTAAATATTTAAATTTAAATTTAAATATAAAAATTGTAATTTTATCATTCAATACGTTTAAAAAGAAAAAAACTAATTATTTACATTAAAGATATAAAAATTTAAAAGTAAAATTTAATTTTGATGAATAAAAAATATTTAGTTTTAAAGCTGTCAAATTGACAGATGGTTTATTATATATAGGTGTCCTAAAAAGATATATTTTATTATAATTAAATTTTAACTACCAAACGTCACATTTTAATGTAATCAAAAATAAAACACAGATACATTTAAAAAAAGAAAGTTAATATATTTATTCAAAAAGATAAAACATAATAACAATTTATGAATTAGCCGATATTAATCCCTATAAATACAATACTTAAAACTAATTGACAACAGCAAGCAAAAATCTTTCATTTAACTTTATTAAGGAACTCGGATCAGATTCAGTTATTAAAATTAAAAAATAAATAAACTGAGTGTCAAAATCTGGCACGCAGAAATCAATTAGAAATAAAAAATAGGATCGGTTATCAAAAAAGAGGAGCTATAAATCACCGATGTGGTATTATAGACAATACCGCCGGCTCTTTTTTATCAAAAAGTGATCCAATGAATGTCATTGTATGACACTACAGATCGTATAAGGCACCGAGTTAACAGTTCCACTGGAACTAAATACTATATTTAAAAACATGTATAAAATACTATACAATACTAAAGCTGCTCCCTGCTGGCAATTGAGCATCTACAATTAAAGTTATATCTTTGGAGGTTGTTAGTTTTTATTTATTTTATTTTATTTTTTTATTTTATTATTTTTTAAATTTTATTTATTTTTATAATCGTGGAAAAAAAATCAAATTAAAAGTAATAATACAAAAATTATCAACCTCCTATTTTATATACAATAAAGAAATCACATTAGATATTACTAAAGTGTTACTTCTTACTTAAAATCTTACTTAAAGATTAAAAGGATATCAAATATGAATTAATACCTAAATTAATTTCGTAATCACAGCTTACATTTACAGTCTGCGTTAAAAAAATTCAATTTTGTTTCACCATATCATCAAAGTAATAAAAATTAATAGTCATCTATGGGATTATAATCAAATATTATAATTATTTTGATCGTTTTATCAATTAAAATTAATTAATCAATTAGTCCCCTTTAGCTATTTCACCGATACTAACATAACTTCCTGTTATAAATCCAATTAAACCGAAGACAATTAAAAAGAGGTTTTTCCACAATCTCCAATTGAATCTTCCTAGTCCTGGTTCTTCGTAGAAAGTTACCAAATCGATTATAGCGGGGAATATTAAGCCGAGTGTTGATAAACAAACAGCTCCGACTAAACTTATAAATCCTCCGAGGTTTGGTACAGCGATTGCTATACCAACTGTACCAATTACTATAATGGTACGGACTGAATATTCTCCTAAAGTTGATCTCATTCCAAATCTTTGTTTTAAATTTTTCATTATGATTTCCATCGGGACGTAAAATTGGAGACTGTAGGTGAAGAATATTGCAACGGCGATCATTATTTTTACACACTGAGCCAATCTAAAAACAAAAAATAATAATAAATAAAAAAAAATAATAAATAAAAAAAAATAATAAATAAAGGTTAAAAAAAATAAAACTAGAATGTTTTTAGTTTCATTTAGAAAAAAAATCAAATCAAAATCTTTATAAATGAATTTTTAATGAATTTTTAAATTTAATTTTCTTAAGTAAAAAAGTGTTAAAATTTTTTACCAACTTTGAAAATTTTTTTAATTTTTTTGACAACATTTAGAATAAAATTGTCTTTTTTAATTAAAACTAGAATGTTTTGACTTTCATTTAGAAAAAAAAAAATCAAATCAAAATCTTTGTAAATGAATTTTTTATGAATTTAAAAAAAAATGATTAATTTTATAACCTAAAAAAATTCTTACCAAACTTGAAAATTTTTTTAATTTTTTTGACAATACTTGGAATAAATCGGTCTTTTTTAATTAAGACGAGATTCTTTTAAGTTTCATTTAGAAAAAAAATCAAACCAAAATCTTTAAAAATGAATTTTTGATGAATTTTTTTAAAAATGGTTAATTTTTTAACCTAAAAAAATTTTTACCAACTTTGAAAATTTTTCTAATTTTTTTGCCAATATTTAGAATAAATCGGTCTTTTTTAATTAAAACTCGAATGTTTTAGGTTTCATTTAGAAAAAAAAATTAAATCAAAATCTTTAAAAATGAATTTTTAGCGAATTTTTAAATTAATTTTCTTAAGTTAGAAAAGTAAAAATTTTGTCCAACTTTAAAAATTTTTAAAAATTTTTTGGCAACATTTAGAATAAAACGGTCTTTTTTAATTAAAATTAGAATGTTTTGAGTTTCATTACGAAAAAAAATCAAATTAAAATCTTTAAAAATGAATTTTTGATGAATTTTTAAAAAATGATTGATTTTTTTATAATCGAAAATTTTTTACCAACTTTCAACAAAAAATTTTTTTGACAACATTTAGAATAAAACGGTCTTTTGAAATCAAAACTAGAATGTTTTGAGTTTCATTTAGAAAAAAAACAAGTCAAAATCTTTAAAAATGAATTTTTGATGAATTTTTAAAGATGATCGATTTTTTTGTTAGATTAAAAAATATAAAAAATTTTTACGAACTTTGAAAATGTTTAAAATTTTTTTGACAACACTTGGAATAAAACGGTCTTTTTAATTAAAACTAGAATGTTTTAGGTTTCATTTAGAAAAGAAATCAAATCAAAATCTTTAAAAATGAATTTTTGATGAATTTTTAAAGTTACTTTTTTTAAGTTAAAAAAGTATCAATAATATTTATCAATTTCGAGAATTTTTTTTAATTTTTTTGATAACATTTGGAATAAAACGGCCTTTTTTAATAAAAACTAGAATGTTTTGAGTTTCATTTAGAGATAAAATCAAATCAAAAATATTAAAAATAAATTTTTGATGATTTTTTTAAAATATGGTTAATTTTCTAACTTAAAAAAATTTTACAAACTTTAAAATTTTTTTTAATTCTTTTGATAAAATTTAGAATAAAATGGTCTTTTTTAATTAAAACCAGAATGTTTTTAGTTTCATTTAGAGATAAAATCAAATCAAAATCTTTAAAATTCAATTTTTTATGAATTTTTAAAAAATTATTGATTTTCTAACCTTAAATATTTTTTGGTCAAATTTAAAATTTTTTTAAATTTTTTTGATAAAATTTAGAACAAAACGGTCTTTTTAAGTTAAAACTAGAAAGTTTTTAGTTTCAATTAGAAAAAAAATGAAATCCAAATCTTTAAAATTTGATTTTTTATGATTTTTTTAAATGATTGAATTTTTTAAAAATAATTTTCTAACCTAACAAAAATTTTTGCCAACTTTGAAAATTTTTTTTATTTTTTTGGTAAAATTTAGAACAAAACGGTCTTTCTAAATTAAAACTAGAATGTTTTTAGTTTTATTTAGAAAAAAAATCAGTTTAAAATCTTTAAAATTCATTTTTTTATGGATTTTAAAAATATAATTGATTTTCAAATCCTAAAAAATTTTTTTGTCAACTTTGAAAATTTTTTTAATACTTTTCATTTTTTTATTTAGAAAAAAAATCAGATCAAAATCTTCAAAATTCAATTTTTCATGATTTTTTTAAAGAATGATGGAATTTTTAAAAAATGGTTTAACCTAAAGATTTTTTTGTAAACTTTGAAAATTTTTTAAATTTTTTTGGTAAAATATAGAACAAAACGGTCTTTTAAAATAAAAACTAGAACCTTTTTAGATTCATTTAGAAAAAAAATCAGGTCAAAATCTTAAAAATTCAATTTTTTACGATTTTTTAAAAATTTGTTGATTTTTTTACATAAAAAAATTTTTCATTAACTTTGAAAATTTTTTAAATTTTTTGACAACATTTAGAATAAAACGGTCTTCTTTAATTAAAATTAGAATATATTAGGTTTCATTCAGGAAAAAAACCAAATCAAAATCTTTAAAAATGAATTTTTGATGAATTTTTTAAGAAATGGTTAATTTTCTAACCTAAAAAATTTTTACCAAATTTGAAAATTTTTTTAATTTTTTTGACAACACTTGGAATAAAACCGTCTTTTTTAATTAAAACTAGAATGTTTTAGGTTTCATTTGGAAAAAAAATCAAATCAAAATCTTTAAAAATGAATTTTTAATGAATTTTTAAAGTTACCTTTCTTAAGTTAAAAAATTGTCAAAAATTTTTACCAACTTTGAAAATTTTTTTAATTTTTTTGACAACATTTAGAATAAAACGGTCTTTTTAGATCAAAATTAGAATATTCTAAGTTTCATTTAGAAAAAGAATCAGATCAAAATTTTTAAAAATGAATTTTTGGTGAATTTTTAAAAATGATCGATTTTCTTAAGATAGGTTAAAAAATGTTTACCAACTTTGAAATTTTTTTTAATTTTTTTGACAACACTTGGAATAAAACGGTCTTTTTAAATTAAAACAAGAATGTTTTGAGTTTCATTTAGAAAAAAAAAAACAAATCAAAATCTTTAAAAATGAATTTTTGGCGATTTTTTAAAAAATGATTGATTTTTTTATAATCGAAAATTTTTTAATCTAAAAAAATTTTTTACCAGCTTTCAAAATTTTTTGACAACATTTAGAATAAAACGGTCTTTTTTAATTAAAATTAGAATGTTTTGAGTTTCATTTAGAAAAGAATCAAATCAAAATCTTTAAAAATGAATTTTTGATGAATTTTTAAAATTGATTGATTTTTTCAAGTTAGGTTAAAAGTGTCAAAAATTTTTACCAACTTTGAAAATTTTTTTAATTTTTTTGACAACACTTGGAATAAAACAGTCTTTTTTTATTAAAACAAGAATATTTTGAGTTTCATTTAGAAAAAAAATCAAATCAAAATCTTTAAAAATGAATTTTTGGCGAATTTTTAAAGTTGATCGACTTTTTTAAAATTATGTTAGAAATTTTTTTTACAATTTTTAAATTTTTTATATTATTTTTGCGAACATTTAAAATAAAGAAAAAATAATTAAATATAAAGAAAAAAACTTACATTTCCTCTTGTGGTAAATTCAAAGTAATACTAGGTTCAGTAAATTCACCATATTTCAAAAACCCAAAGAATCCAACCGAAGCATACAACAAAACGACGAAAAACATCCCAGTATTTAAAACCCCAGGACATCCAATAAAATGTGTCGGAGTCTTCATATTATTTTCCAAAGGCATAACAACACCGATACCTTCCAAAGCAAAAATAGCAGTTCCAAAGAACATCGGCCATTTTTCAAACGACACCATAATAGGCTGCGAAGAAACTTCCGGTAAATCACTAAAGATGTAATAAAAGGTAATTCCCATTCCGGTCGCGACTAAAATATTAGCCACCATGGAAAACGGTGCGAGATATTTGAGATTCCTGATGAGATTCATTGGGATCAATAAAGGCAATAACACAGCCATGTATAATCTTAAATCAATATCCGAACTGCTATGATGATCAACTACCTGTTTGATATTCTTCGAAACGAAAACGATGTAGACGCAACAACATCCCAGAAGGTCTATTACTAAGAATAAATTAATCATCGCTTTGGCGAATCTGGACCATTTGTTTAAACTTTGAGGTCCGGCTAAAAATGCGGCTTCGGCTACTTCGGCGTAACCTAAAGATGGAACTCTTGTTCTTTTGCATAATTCGTGGGCGCTTTTTACGAGGATGTGGACGCAGTATGTGCAGATGAAACCGATTAAGAAAGTTGCGAATAATCCAAATCCTAATCCTGCGTTTGCAAACGCTACTGGCATTGCTAGAATTCCACTTCCTAGACTTCCTTTTAGTAGATGGATTAGTGTATCCAAATCACTGAAAAATAATATTTAAAATTAAAAATAATTCATAGAGTAATTTTTTTTATTTGCTAGAAAATTGGCACAAATAAAAATAGTAATAATAAAAAAAATCAGTAAATTGAAAATTTCTTAAAAAAAAAATTGGATTCATATTCTGAGCAAAAATAAACAAGTTTCATTGATTTAAAGATGGCAAAGAATAGGTTGGGTTTGCATTCAAATTAAAGCAAATTTCATTTTTAAAGGTCTGTTATGTAGTTGAAGTAAAAGACATAAAAAATAGAAATGGGAAAATAGTGAGAAAAAAATAGAAAATAATGGATAGATGAAAGCAGTTCGAGGGTCGTTCAAAGGTGATCCAAAGTGCTCCAAAAATCGGTCATGGGAGGTTGAAAAGTGACTCAGTGATCTATTAACCCCTTCAAAGATTGCCCAAAGGACGCTTCATTATCAACATCGTTCGGGTGCTTCTCAAAAGCCATTTCAGGGCAGTTCGAAGGTCGTTCCAAAAGGTGACCCAAAGTGTTCATAAGCTCGATCATGAAAGGTTTAAAAGTGGCTCAGCGATCATTTAATCCCCTCAAAGGTGCTCCAAAAGACGCTTAAACATCGTTCGGGAGCTTCTCAAAGGCCGTTTAGGGGCAGTTCGGGGTCGTTCCAAAAGGTGACGCAAAGTGCTTCAAAGGTCGGTTAGCAGAGATTCAAAAGTTTCTCAACGATCGTTTAACCTCTTCAAACCTGACTCAAGAGACGCTTAAACATATTATATTTTATGGGACTATTGAATGCAAACGAAATAGAAGAGAACCTAAAATTCATTCACGTTTTCGCAGAAAGAACAAAGAATTAAGACAGATGAGCTATTTGCAATGGAAGAAGAATCAGAGATACTACAGAAATTTAAGAATGGAAGAAAGAAAGACCCCTGGAAATAACGGAAATGTATATCTGGGATTCATAAATTTGGAGAAGGTGTTTGAGAGGAAGCTAAAGAACAAAGTATGGCAGCTGTTATGAACAAAAGTAGTTTCAGAGAGAATAAGAATGATAAAAAGTCTATAGATATGGCAGCTGTTAAGAAATCTAGAAAATTCAAGACAAAAAATTATTAAAAATCGTTTTATTTGATACCAAACCCGACCTGATGTCAAGTAAACATAAGGAAATCACGTCGACTTATAAGATGA
The DNA here is from genome assembly GCA_036711955.1 of Digitonthophagus gazella. Classification (NCBI taxonomy): domain Eukaryota; kingdom Metazoa; phylum Arthropoda; class Insecta; order Coleoptera; family Scarabaeidae; genus Digitonthophagus; species Digitonthophagus gazella. The sequence goes on from JASCIT010000003.1 coordinate 3,296,846, forward strand.
TCGATCATCGATTACTTTTGGAGTTAAAAAATCAAAACCTTGAAACTATTTGAACTATTGAGTCGTTTGGAAAGTAATTTCGTTTGGTTAAAAATTTTTTTGCCAAGTTTGAAATTCTTTTTAATTTTTTTGGTGAAATTTAGAACAAAACGGTCTTTCTATCTTAAAACTAGAATGTTTTTAGTTTCATTTAGAAAAAAAAATCAGATCAAAATCTTTAAAATTCAATTTTTTACGATTTTTTTAAAATTTATTGATTTTTTTACATAAGAAAATTTTTTACCGACTTTGAAAATTTTTTAATTTTTTTTGGTAAAATTTGGAACAAAACGGTCTTTTTAAATTAAAACTATAATGTTTTTAGTTTCATTTAGAAAAAAAAATCAGATCAAAATCTTTAAAATTCAATTTTTTACGATTTTTTTAAAATTTATTGATTTTTTTACATAAAAAAATTTTTTACCGACTTTGAAAATTTTTTAATTTTTTTTGGTAAAATTTGGAATTTAGTTTTTTTCAGAAAAAAAATCAGATCAAAATTTTTAAAATTCAATTTTTTATGAATTTTTAAAGAATTATTGATTTTCTAACCCTAAAAATTTTTTTACCAACTTTGAAAAATTTTTAAATTTTTTTGGTAGAATTTAGAACAAAACGGTCTTTTTAAATAAAATCTAGAATGTTTTTAGTTTCATTTAGAAAAAAAATCAGATCAAAATCTTCAAAATTCAATTTTTCATGATTTTTTTAAAGTATGATGGAATTTTAAAAAAATGGTTTAACCTAAAAAATTTTCACCAATTTTGAAAATTTTTTTAATTTTTTTAATGAAATTTAGCACAAAACGGTCTTTCTAAATTAAAACTAGAATGTTTTTAGTTTTATTTAGAGAAACAACCAGAACAAAATCTTTAAAATTCAATTTTTTACGAATTTTTAAAAAATTGTTGATTTTTTAACCCTAAAAATATTTTTGTCAGCTTTGAAAATTTTTTAAATTTTTTTGGCTATATTTAGAATAAAACGGTCTTTCTAAATTAAAACTAGAATGTTTTTAGTTTCATTTAGGAAAAAAATCAGTTTAAAATCTTTAAAATTCAATTTTTTACGAATTTTTAAAAAATTATTGAGTTTTTAATCTAAAAAATTTTTTCAAACTTTGAAAATGTTTTGCCAACTAAACGATTTTTTTAAATTATAATTTGTGTCAATGTTCTAGTAAATAATTTCTTTTTGCAATAAAAAATTTTTACTTACGATGTAGGATGTTCTAGTTTTCGATGATCAAAAGGATTATACTCTCCAAGTTCAAGATCGCTTTTTCCAGGCGCTTCCACCAAAGGAACAGTCGATCCATTCGCCAGAGTAACAGGAACTTCATTCTTTTCGCTTTTATAACTGCAATAAAATTAGATTAGATACCGGAAGAGAAATTTTGGGCGGGATTAGTGGGGAATTTAACGATTTTAATTAGTATATATTCTTGCGTACATATTGATTGCCTAATATGAATATTTTAATGTGAAAATGAACCAAATCATAAATTAAATTTAATTTTATTAATAAAAATGAAAATAAATTTGTTTCTAAATTTGCATTTAAATAAAAAAATGGTTCTTTTTCTCAATAACATAAACGAAGTGCAAGATTTTGTAGGCATTTTTAGTATAATCCGCAAAAAAATGAAAATGATGCAAAATAAAGAAAAAAGTAACTAAAAAATCTCATAAACTTAAATTCATAATTCGAACTTGAACCAATGAATAAGTAGATATGTTATAACTTAAACGTAATATTGTACCCTTAATCCTCCTCATACTCCGCAGCTCTTCAGCACTTGCAGCGCAACGCGTTGCGGTACAGCACTTCGACAGCTCCGGTATATGCCAATAATCTTATGAAAGACTTAGAAGAATATAATCACAACAACACTCGGTTTTTTGAGAAATCCATGTACGTATACGAAACGTCCCCGATTTATTTTGGCTTAAATCGTACAACATTAGCACTTAAAAAGCCCGATTTTTGGAGACGACCGTAAATTTACATGGTTTCTAAATCGAAAAATCTCAAATATATCAAAAAAATAAATAAATAAATAAAATAAAAATAAAAAATATGTAAAAAAATACATCCAATCACCGTTACTACTTCATACGTACAGTTTTCATACATTTCGTTGTCGATTCACATTCTTAAAACTCTCTTAAAAAACCCAAAGCACTCCCCAAGTAAGTAAAATTCAACAAGAGACAAACAAACAAGAAGCTAGAATATAAGTGAAACTTCAAAAATAAAAAAAATAACCAAAAAAAGAAATTAATTAAATAAATAAATTTTAGTAGTAATAAAATTTTGATATTAATGTTTGTCTATACCTTCCGAAAAGAAGCATTGTGCCGATTCGATGAATGAGTTTATTTGGTTGGCGATTGAAGTTATGGTACTTACTTAGTCATTATTGTATCAACACGACCCTTTTTCTGGTTTTCGAATTGGGGTATCAGCTGGGGTTTCTGAAATTAAAAAGAAACATTTTAAAAAATCGTCCAGATTTTATTTTTAGGAATTAATAAAAGATTTTTTAATTATAAGTAGATTAAAATGTATATTTTACGAAAAGTAAATTATATTTTTTCTAAATTTTATCAAAAAAATTAAATTAATTTTTTTATAAAACACTGTCGAATTAACCTAAAAATTCGAAAAATTACCAAATTTAAAAAAATCGTCCAGACTTTATTTTTAGGAATTAATAAAAGATTTTTTAATTATAAGTAGATTAAAATGTCTATTTTATGATAAATAAGTTATATTTTTTCTAAATTTTATCAAAAAAATTAAATTAATTTTTTCCTAAAACATTGTCGATTTAACCTAAAAATTCGAAAAATTACCAAATTTAAAAAATCGTCCAGACTTTATTTTTAGAAATTAATAAAAAAATTTTTAATTATAAATAGATTAAAATGTCTATTTTATGAAAAGTAAATTATATTTTTTCTAAATTTTATCAAAAAAATTAAATTATTTTTTTTATAAAACTGTCGATTTAACCTAAAAATTTTAAAAATTACCAAATTTAAAAAAATCGTCCAGACTTTATTTTTAGGAATTAATAAAAGATTTTTTAATTATAAATAGATTAAAATATCTATTTTATGAAAAGTAAATTATATTTTTTCTAAATTTTATCAAAAAAATTAAATTAATTTTTTTCTAAAATACTGTCGATTTAACCTAAAAATTCGAAAAATTACCAAATTTTAAAAAATCGTCCAGACTTTATTTGTAGGAATTAATAAAAAAATTTATAATTATAAGAAGATGAAATTGTCTATTTTATGGTAAATAAGTTATATTTTTTCTAGATTTTATCAAAAAAATAAAATTAATTTTTTTCTAAAACACTGTCGATTTAACCTAAAAATTCGAAAAATTACCAAATTTAAAAAAATCGTCCAGACTTTATTTTTAGGAATTAATAAAAGATTTTTTAATTATAAATAGATTAAAATGTCTATTTTATGACGAATAAGTTATATTTTTCTAGATTTTATTAAAAAAATTAAATTAATTTTTTCCTAAAATGCTATCGATTTAACCTAAAAATTCGAAAAATTACCAAATTTAAAAAAATCGTCCAGACTTTATTTTTAGGAATTAATAAAAGATTTTTTAATTATAAGTAGATTAAAATGTCTATTTTATGATAAATAAGTTATATTTTTTCTAAATTTTATCAAAAAAATTAAATTAATTTTTTTGTAAAACACTGTCGATTTAACCTAAAAATTAGAAAAATCGAAAAATTACCAAACTTAAAAAAATCGCCCAGACTTTATTTTTAGGAATTAATAAAAGATTTTTTTATTATAAGTAAATTAAAATGTCTATTTTATGAAAAGTAAATTATATTTTTTCTAAATTTCACCAAAAAAATTAAATTAATTTTTTTCTAAAACATTGTCGATTTAACCTACAAATTCAAAAAATTACCAAATTTAAAAAAATCGTCCAGACTTTATTTTTAGGAATTAACAAAAGATTTTTTAATTATAAGTAAATTAGAATGTCTATTTTATGAAAAGTAAAGTATATTTTTTCTAAATTTAATCAAAAAAATTAAATTAATTTTTTTTCTAAAACACTGTCGATTTAACCTAAAAATTCGAAAAATTACCAAACTTAAAAAATCGTCCAGATTTTGTTTTTAGGAATTAATAAAAGATTTTTTAATTATAAGTAGAGTAAAGTTTCTATTTTATGAAAAGTAAATTATATTTTTTCTAAATTTTATCAAAAAAAAATAAACTAATTTTTTTCTAAAACACAGTCGATTTTACCTAAAAATTTGAAAAATTACCAAATTTTAAAAAATCGTACAGACTTTATTTCTAGGAATTAATAAAAGATTTTTTAATTATAAGTAGATTAAAATGTCTATTTTATGATAAATAAGTTATATTTTTTTGAAATTTCATCAAAATATTAAATTAATTTTTTCCTAAAACATTGTCGATTTAACCTAAAAATTCGAAAAATTACCAATCTTAAAAAAAATCGTCCGGACTTTATTTTTAGGAATTAATAAAAGATTTTTTAATTATAAGTAGATTAAAATGTCTATTTTATGAAGAGTAAATTATATTTTTTCTAAATTTCATCAAAAAAATTAAATTAATTTTTTTCTAAAATGCTACCGACTTAACCTAAAAATTCGAAAAATTACCAAACTTAAAAAAATCGTCCAGACTTTATTTTTAGGAATTAATAAAAGATTTTTTAATTATAAGTAGATTAAAATGTCTATTTTATGAAAAGTAAATTATATTTTTTTTAATTTTATCAAAAAAATTAAATTAATTTTTTTCTAAAACACTGTCGATTTAACCTAAAAATTCGAAAAATTACCAAACTTAAAAAAATCGTCCAGACTTTATTTTTAGGAATTAATAAAAGATTTTTTAATTATAAGTAGATTAAAATGTCTATTTTATGAAAAGTAAATTATATTTTTTCTAAATTTTATCAAAAAAATTAAATTAATTTTTTTCTAAAACACTGTCGATTTAACCTAAAAATTAGAAAATTACCAAATTTAAAAAAATCGCCCAGACTGTATTTTTAGGAATTAATAAAAGATTTTTTAATTATAAGTAGATTAAAATGTCTATTTTATGATAAATAAGTTACATTTTTTCTAAATTCTATCAAAAAAATTAAATTTATTTTTTTATAAAACACTGTCGATTTAACCTAAAAATTCGAAAAATTACCAAATTTTAAAAAATCATCCAGACTTTATTTTTAGGAATTAATAAAAGATTTTTTAATTATAAGAAGATTAGAATGTCTATTTTTTATTAAAATCATCAAATATGCTGTAGCTCTAACCAAAAAATTTTAAAAAATTCCTAATGACATCAAAGAAATTTGGCTAAACTTAACCTAAATTTTGAGACAATTTTAAAAAAATCGTACAGAACTTATTTATGGAAATTAAGTGATAAAATTTTAAAGAAGGTTTGATCGAAGTGTCTATTTTTTTATTAAAATCACCAAATATCCTAAAACTCTTACCAAAAAAATTAAAAAAATTCTTAATGACACCAAAGAATTTTTGCTAAATCTAACATATATCTTTTATACAATTTTAAAAAATCATACAGACCTTGTTTCTGGAAATTTACTAATAAAATTTTAAATACAGTTTGATTGAAACGTCTATTTTTTATTAAAATAATCGAATTTCTCCTAATGATTGTCAAGGAATTTAAAAAAATTTCCAAAAATATTGAAAACTTTGGACGAAAGCCAACATAAGTCTGAAAAGGTTGGTTACTTTTAAAAAATCACTCAAAGATTATTTATGAAAATCAAGACAAATAATTTTAAGGAAAGATAGACTGAAATATCTATTTTTTATTAAAATCATTAAATATGCTGTAACTCTTACTGAAACAATTAAAAAAATTGCTAATGACACCAAAGAAATTTGGCTGAATCTAACATAAATCTTTTAGACAACTTTAAAAAATCGTACAGGAGTTGTTTCTGGAAATTAAGTTATTAAATTTTAAGAAGAGTTTGATTGAAACGTCTAGTTTTTATTAAAATAATCGAATTTTTCCTAATTATTACCAAGGAATTTTAAAAAATTCCCAAAGAGACCGAAAATTTTTGACGAAACCTAACCGAAAGTTTGAAAATGTTGACTAATTTTTAAAAAATCACTCAAAGATTATTTATGAAAATTAAGACAAAGAATCCTAAGGAAAGATAAACTGAAATGTCTATTTTTTATTAAAATCATCAAATATTCTGTAACTCTTATTACATAAATTTAAAAAAAATCCCAATGATGCAAAGAAATTTTAACCAAATATAACATAAATCGTTTTGACAATTTTAAAAAATTGTACAGAACTTATTTATGGAAATTAAGTGATAAAGTTTTAAGAAAAGTTCGATTAAAATGTTTATTTTTTATTCAAATAATCAAATTTGTTCTAATTATTATCAAACAATTTTAAAAAATTGCAAAAAAGACCGAAGATTTTGGACGAAACCCAACATCAATCTGAAAATGCTGACTAGTTTTAAAAAATCACTCAAAGATTATTTATGAAAATTAAGACAAATAATCTTAAGGAAAGATAAATTGAAATGTCTATTTTTTATTAAAATAATCAAATATGCTGTAACTCTTAGCAAAAAAATTAAAAAAATTCCTAATTACACCAAAGAATTTTGGCTAAATCTAACATATATCTTTTAGACAATTTTAAAAAATCGTACAGACCTTGTTTCTGGAAATTTACTAATAAAATTTTAAAGACAGTTTGATTGAAACGTCAATTTTTTATTAAAATAATCGAATTTGTTCTAATTATTACCAAAGAATTCTAAAAAAATCCCAAAAAGACTGAAAACTTTGGATGGAACCCAACTTAATTTTGAAAATGTTGGCTATCTTTAAAAAATCACTCAAAGATTATTTATGAAAATTAAGACAAATAATTTTAAGGGGAGACAAACTGAAATGTTTATTTTTTAATAAAATCATCAAATATCCTAAAACTTTTACCAAAAAAATTTTAAAAATTCCTAATGACACCAAAGAAATTTGGCTAAATCTAACATAAATCTTCTAGACAACTTTAAAAAATCCTACAGGAGTTGTTTATGGAAATTAAGTGATAAAATTTTAAGGAATGGTTGATTGAAATGTCTATTTTTTATTAAAATAATCGAATCTGTTCTAATTATTACCAAAAATTTTTTAAAAAATTCCAAAAAGACCGAAAACTTTAGACGAAACCCAACTCAAGTTTGAAAATGTTGACTAACTTTAAAAAATCACTCAAAGATTATTTATGAAAATTAAAACAAGTAATTTTAAGGAAAGATAAATTGAAATGTCCATCTTTTATTAAACTCATTAAATTTATTTTAACTTTGACTAAAAAAATTAAGAAAATTCCCAAAGAGAATAAAGAATTTTGACCATTTAAGGAAAAGCTAGTTAGAATGTCTATTTTTCATCAAAATCATTAAATTTCTTATAGTTATTGACAACATAATTACAAAAAAATTTAAAAAACACTGAAAAATTTTAATCCAACCTCTAAAATAATCTTTAAAAATCGCAAGAATCCTAAGGAAATAAAATTTAAGAAAAAATAGAAAATGTCTATTTTCTATAAGAACCATTAAATGAATTTTCTTCCACAATCTTTTCTTATATGATTTTAAACAAACTTTCATGAATATTACTTATTCTACTTAACTATCATTTTTTATTGTTTATTATTTGTCCTATAAACTTGTTGTTTTCTTTTTGAAACAGTATTCCAAATGAAAACTCGCTTATTATGACTATACTGTTTATTCATATTGAATTTTTCCAGTCAGCAAAACTACATTTACGTCTTCACTTTAATAAAAACATCAACTAACACAAACACCATAGATTCATAAATATATACAGGGTGAATCATCAAATTTATTTATTTTTTTACCAGTAACATTAGTATAATACTTCTTGAGTTAAATCATATTTCATTATCTATCTCCGTTTAAAAAATTATTTATTCTCAATGATTCACGCTGTATATAAAAGACAAACAAATTTTAAACTTGATATTCAATAAACTTATTGTTACTCACTGTCAGCTGAATTTATATTTCCTCGCAGAATATAAATTAACATGTCAGACGATTAATAAATCAGCGCGTTGGTTCATATCCAACACTTAGTATGTATTTTAGTATGTATTTAATACCGCATATTGGTAATAAATTAATAGCCGCGAGAAAATCGGTCTAAAAATATCCGGATGTAATTTTAGAATTCTCTCAAGAATTTTCTGTTTACCCCGTACCGTTTAACACCTATTTCTATAATAAGAAAGTTTATTAATAGGCGGAAACGATATGTGTTTTCTATCGATTTGCAAACCTTAAATGGTTTGGAGAAAAAAAAATCCGAAGGAGGAATTTTTTTCCCATTACAATGGTAATTGATTAATGAGTAATGCGACAATGAGTAATGAATGAATGTGTGATGTATGAATTATTTAGAAAACTTCTTATAAGTACGTGATTAGTGTAAGAATTTTTATTGATTAATAGAATAGAGGGGTTTTTCCACTATTTCATTCTAGTTACTATGAAAATCGATATAGTAGAGAATAAATTACATGGAACAAGGTCAAGTACTGTGTTTTTAAACATCAAGAATCTAAAAATAAAATTGCCCTTACTTTAAAAGAAAACATCTTTGACCCAATTTTCCGAAAGTCTAAATTGTTTATAAAGAAAAGAATTATTTCTAGGGTTTCTTGTATCTTTGCCAAATTATACATCAAAGTCGAATAAAACATATCAATTAAATTAAAAATTTAAATTCTATTTATTAATATATTTTAACAAAATCGTTTTCATTAATAAAAAATTTAATCGTTATAAATAGAAATGGAAATAGCCGGGCTTGAAAACCATTTCCGTCGTTATCAAAAGATCTCACATTTCCATTACGTTCACGGCGTTTTGTATTTCATAATACTATAAAAGCCGGTATTTTTTTTTCATTGTATTTTTCCGCGTGGTGTGCACATAACCGGGTAACCTGAGAGGTTTTGTTCTTTGCTGAATACGACATACTTTATTATATTTTTCAACAATAACAACAACAAAAGAAGATTAGAATGAGATTTTTAATGAATGAGTTTTCTCAAGGAAGTTTTCCTTTTTAAAATTTCTAAAAGTTGGTTAAAAATGTTGAGATTTAAATTTAGATTTTAGATTCAATTTAAATTCTTTAGTATTTTTGGAGTTTCAAATGTAAATAAAATAAAATGGAATATCAAATATGAATCGTTCGGTATAATTCTAATTTTAAATTTAGTTGCGATTTTAAACTTTTTAAAGTTTTAATAAAAGTCTTGCTAAAAGTATTTTTAGTTTTTTTAATTGAAGAACTAATACTTAATATTTAGTTATTGGAAATGGGAATTTTTCAATTTCCAAGGTTTAGTTTCCAGTTTCTTTAGAAATTAATTCGATATCTGATTTACTTCTAAATTCTATAAACTAATTAGTCGATATTAGACGTTAAAAATGTAGATAAAATACAGTGTGACACAAAACATGAATCATCCGATATAATCTCTTCGATAAAAATCTCTTCAAAGATTATTTATGAAAATTAAGACAAATAATCTTAAATAAAGATAAATTAAAATGTCTATTTTTTATTAAAATCATCAAATATGCTGTAACTCTTAACTTTGACAACTTAAAAAAATCGTATAGGAGTTGTTTCTGGAAATTTAGTGATAAAATTTTAAGGAAAGTTTGATTAAAATATCTATTTTTTATGAAACTAATCGAATTTGTTATAATTATTACCAAGGAATTTTAAAAAATTCCTAAAGAAACCGAAAACTTTAGATAAAAGCTAACATAAATCTGAAAATGTTGACTAATTTTAAAAAATCACTCAAAGATTATTTATGAAAATTAAGACAAATATTTTTAAGGAAAGATAAATTAAAATATGTTTTTTATTAAAATCATCAAATATGCTGTAACTTTTACGAAAAAAATTCCCAATGATACAAAAGAATTTTAACCAAGTTTAACATCAATCTCTTAGACAATTTTAAAAAAATCACACAGACCTTCCATATTATTTTATGGAAATTTAGTGATAAAATTTAAAGGAAAGTTTGATTAAAATATCTATTTTTTATGAAAATAATCGAATTTGTTCTAATTATTACCAAGGAATTTTAAAAAGTCCCAAAGAAACCGAAAACTTTAGATAAAACCTAACATACATCTGAAAATGTTGACTAATTTTAAAAAATCACTCAAAGATTATTTATGAAAATTAAGACGAATAATCTTAAGGAAAGATAAATTAAAATATCTATTTTTTATTAAAATCATCAAATATGCTATAACTCTTACTAAAAAAATTTAAAAAATTCCCAATGACACAAAAGAATTTTAACTATTTAAGTCTAACATAAATCTCTTTGACAATTTTAAAAAATCGTATAGAACTTCTTTATGGAAATTTGGTGATAATATCTTAAGAAAAGTTTGATTGAAATGTCTATTTTTTATTAAAATAATCGAAATTGTCTCAATTTTTACAAAAAATTTAAAAAAAATTCCAAAAAGACTGAAAACTTTAGACAAAACCCAACATAAATTTGAAAATGGTGACTAATTTTAAAAAATCACTCAAAGCTTATTTATGAAAATTAATAATAAAAATCTTAAAGAAGGATAAACTGAAATGTCTATCTTTTATTAAAATCGTCAAATTTAACATAACTTTTACTAAAAAAATTAAAAGAATTTTCAAAGATGACAAAGAATTTTGACCAATTAAGAAAAAACAAGTTTAAATTCTATTTAAGTAAGTATAAAGTCTATTTTTCATCAAAACCATTAAATTTCTTGTAGTTATTGACAAAATAATTAAAATAAAAATAAAAAAAAAATACTGAAGAATTTCAACCCAATCTCTAAAAAAATCGCAAGAATCGTTTAAACAAAATTTATAAAAAGATAGAAAAGATAAAGCGTTTATTTTCCATAAGAACAAATTTTATATAAAATAGAGTGTAACACAAAAGATGAATCATCCGGTATAATTCCAATTTAAAAATTGATTGTAATTTCCAAATTCCTAAAGCTTTAGTAAAAATCTCACAAAAATACTAAAATTCCTAAAAAGTTTTAGTTTTATTTTTAATTGAAGAACTATCACCTAGAAATTGTAATTTTTTAATTGGCAAGGTTTTGTTTTCAACTTTCTTATAAATTAATCCATTACCTGATAGAGTTCTAATTCCTATCAACTAATTCCATAATCCTAATAAATCCATATTTGACAATTTTTTTTCAGAAGTAGTTGAAGTAGAATGTAATATCAAACGTGAATCATCCAATATAACTCCAATTTTAAAATTCGTTGCAGTTTCCAAATTCCTAAAGCTTTGGTAAAAGTCTCAACAAATTTCTAAGATTTCTAAGTTTTAATTTTTTATTTAAAGGTAACAAGTTAGGATCCATTTTAACCAGTATTGTATAAAGGTGAAAAATTGAAAAATGTACCTTTCTGGTTATGTAAATTATTTTATTTTGCTTGACTAGTTTCGACCAAATATGGTCATCTTCAGAAGCAAAAAAATCATTTTAGTGTAGAAATAAAAGAAAGGTACATTTTTCAATTTTTCACCTTTTAATTTTTTGTTTGTGATTGAAAAGTCAACACTTAGAAATTAGAATTCTTCAAATTTTCGAGGTTTCATTTTAAAATCCTTTAAAGATTAATTTGCTATCAGATTGAGTAATACATTCTATAAACTGATTAAATCATACCAGACAATTTTTTCAAAAGTAGATAAAATAGAATGAGATATCAAACATGAATCACCCGGTATAACTCCAATTTTAAAATTGCTTGCGATTTCTAAATTCCCAAAGCATTACTGAAAATCCTAACAAAACTCCAAAATTCTAAGATTTCCAAGTTTTAGCTCTTTGTTTATAATTGAAAGGCTCTGTGCAAAAACCGGTCAGCTTCATTTTTTGATAAAATTGCTTTTTTGCCTGAACTATCTATTCAGCAGTGCGCATCGTTTGGTATTACTCCGAAAAGAAGATGGTATAACTCTAAGAAGAGCTATCTCCACGGTTGCAAACTGGAAGTTACATTAGAAATGGAGCTGGCATCAATTTGTTTGGATGTAAGATTCGGTCAGTTTTTTAGTGACACTGTAAAATTTGAAAAAATGGAGATGACCGCTTTTTGCACCAAGCCCTTCAATTGAAGAACTAACACTTAGAAATTAGAATTCAATTTTCAAGGTTTGGGTTTCAACTCCTTTAAAGATTAATTCGCTATCCGATTGAGTAATAAATTCTATAAATTGACAATTTTTTAAAAAGTAGATGAAATACAATGGAATATCAAACATGAATCACCTGGTATAATTCCACTTTTGGAATCGATTGTGAGTTTCAACTTCCTGAAACTTTAATAAAGTATTTACAAAATTCCCAAAATTCTAAGATTTCTAAGTTTTGGTTTTTTATTTTTAATTGAAAAACTAAAGCCCTGCGCACATGAGTCTCCTAATTTGCAATTCGAGTTTCAAATCAGTTGAAGATGTAATCGTATGGTGACTTTGCTAATGCACAAGAACGGGGATCCACACACAAGCCATAAAAATGAGACCAGTTTGCAATCAATATCCACCTGATTTGAAACTTGGGTTGCCAAACAGTCGATCGTGTGCGGAGGACCTAATACTTAAAAATTGAGACATTCAGAAGAACAAGGGCCCATATACGTATTTTCCCGACTTTTCCTATTTGTTATTTTTTGATACTACGTTTTAAAACGCACCAGTAAACGAAACATGGGGCCATTAGCCTATATTATGGTACACGGAGAAAAAACATGTTTATTTTTGAGCGATTGGAATAATTGAACTTTGATGTTCAATCAAGAGTTCCAAGAAATTCGCCACCATTTTCCAGTAAGAGGTCATAGCTTTCTGCCTTGCGATCGACATTTTGAGATTATCGAGAAAATACAAAGGAAAATAGAAAAAATACAGATACTGGACGAATGGGTTTACCTTATAAATCAAAAATTTAGAGTTGTTCTGCCCTAAGAAAATGCAGACGATGGTCAAGAATTTCAATGATTTCTTTGACGGATATTAAAAAAAAAAAACGGTCACCAAGGAGAGACTCAAATTTCAGATTGCAAAATACAAACTTTTTATTTTTAAAGCTACAGACTTGTTCGTGGAGGTCTCACTTACTCTCCAAGGTGCAGTTTCTTATAAATTTCTTTCACTTAAACCACAAATTGAAAATCCAATGGTGTTGCCCAATACACTAAACAATTCCGACTTGCCAATTAAAAAAGAAGACTTGCAAAATTACATTTTATTAAGTATCTTACAGATCCGGAAGCCATTCAGTTTCACCAGAGCCTTAAATCAACTATGGGAAATGAAGCACGCGATGAGAGAGATGTTTAAGAAAGTTTGCTGTTTTGATAAAAATACATTTTTTTCTTACAATAGGTTAAATAAACAAAAATACACGCTATTTTTCAAGAAACATTATTTATTTTTTTTAATTCTACTTTTTGAGTAGAATAAGGGTCCAAAAATCACTTTTTCTTTTTGAATTTTTACAAAGAAAAATTGCTATAGTTCAACAATTTTATCAAAAATCTCATTGTTAAAACTAACCCAATGCTTTAAGAAAACTGTTAACACGTAACTTCTTACATATTCACTTTTTGGTCCCTCCTGTACAATTTTATTTTGTGGATTTGAGCCCTTGTTCCTATGACCGCCTCAATTAGAATTTTTCAATTTTAGAAATTTGTTTTTCAACCTCCTTAAAAATTAATTCATTCCGTGATTAAGTTCTATCTTCTATAAACTAATTTATTCTTGATAGACATTTTTTTCTTCAAAAGTAGATAAAATAGAATGAAATATCTAACATGAATCACCCGGTATAAATCTAATTTTAGAATTGATTGCGATTTCCAACTTCCTATAGTTTTGGTTAAAGTTTCGGTACTATTTCATAATATTATATTATCACATTATTATGTAAAAAATTCTAAGTTTGTATGAAATATTTAAAGTATGCAAAATCCATTAAAAAATCATTAATAACTAATTTTAAATCTAATAATGAATCTATAAAAATAAAAATGTTTAAAAAAATAAATAAATGTGCTATAAAATAAAACTAAAAAACATTAATTTTATTAGATTTTTATAATAATATTTTATATAATAATAACTAATTAATCAATTGAGGAAGAAAAAAATGTGAAGAGAGAAAGCAAAATGTGCACGAAATTTGTTCTAGAAAAATCAGTTCTAAGAAATTCCTCCAAAGCTTCCTAGCTTCAGTCCTGACGAATCAATGAGGAGAAACAGTGAATGGAAAATCCCCAGAGAGAGCTAACGGTCAACCAGTGCCTCTCAAACCAGTTTGCCTGGGGACTAGAATTCACGAACGCGTACTTCGTATTGTTAACTTTACATTTACATAACAATGCAGAAAGCTATGTGAAAAGGGCTTTTGGTACATAAAAATAATTCAATTTCGATTTCAATTTTAAAACAATTTTTTTTATAATCACATTAAAAAAATCACACCATACATTATAAATCAATATTAAACTTGAATTATTAAAATTTACAAAATAAAATTTTTAATTAATTTTTAATAATTTTAAAATAGTCAAAAATCTCAAAAATCTTGTTTAATAAAAATTTTAAAACTTAAAATGGCTGAAAATTTTTTTCCAAAAATTCCCATAAAAATCCAATACTACCAAAATAAAAATTTTTAAAAAAAAGTTACCAAACTTACTTTCATGTACCCATGAAGAGGAGCCAAAGTTTCATTTTTTCTTTCGAACTTGTTATTAGCCATGGTTGGTAATGGTGTGGTAATCTTCAAATCCCGGTTGGAAATTCGCTCTGAACACTTCCTAACTTCGGGGAGGATAAACATAGAATGCCATAAACACGGTGCGCGCGTTCTAACTATGGGTCTCCCCTCCCCGTGCCCCATTCCGGGTTAACCGAAGCACCGAAAGCAATAATTCGAAATTAAATTCGCGAACCGCCGGAACGAACAATGAGTAATCAGCGATTTGCGTTTTCGTCGGATTCGAACCGTACGCGGAAAAATCGTTGACATATAAATCATTTTTTATCGACACCTTTTCTGATTACAATTAAAACCGCTAATAGAATCGATGAAATAAAAAAATCCTCGGTTAAGAAACTTTCTAGAAGTTTCTACCCTTCGCTGTAAAAAGAAAGAAGAAGTGGAGGTGGACAGACAACCAAGTTAGTCTATGTAGATCGATCGTTGATTAACATTTTTAGGGTTTCTGGCATGTAAATGTGTTGATGAATATGTAATAGTCGTGCGTAAGAAAGCAAATATACAAATTTGCAAAATGAATATTTATAAAAGGGTGATCTCAAAAGTGATCTTTTTAAAAGTTCCTTTTTAAAAGTTCCTTTTTAAAAGCTCCTTTTTTAAAACTGATTTTTTAATTTAAAGTCAATTTTAAATCCAAAAAGAATACATTTTTAAATTAAAATCTTAGCACTATTAAAGGTATTAAATTTCAAGAGTAAACACGTTTATTTAAGAAGAGAGCAATGACGAACAACCCAATGAAGATATACAATTGAAATATCCTTGCGTCAACGATTTAATTTAATGACGTCTCAATTTCGTTAGGGAGATTTAAATAATTTTTCCTGTTTACTACATCAAATTGCAATTGCATCATTAAATGAAATTAAAAATCTATTTATAAAATCTATTTTTTTTTTTGTTTTACTACTAAACTAATTTAAAATTTTTAAATTTCTTGTTGTAGTTTTTACATTCCGGAAGTAGTTTATACCTAAAACACTACCACTTAAAACTTTTTTGTAAACTATACCCCATATTTCATTTTAACCCAACAAAAACAAAATTTTTACCTGTGTTTCCATTCAAAAGAATTTTAGTTTATTGTCTGTCTTTATGGTTGAAAAAGGTAACTAAAGCAAATACCTTTGGTTGTACAAAAAAAATAATACAAAAGATTTAAAGGTACAAAGAATTTTGGGGATTCACAAAGTTATATAATTTTATTCCTACAATTTTTAAAGAAATTCCCATATAATTTCCGCCACTTAAAAGAAGTCAATGAAAATTGATGTTGTTATTTTAAGCAATGTTTCTAAAAATTGTGATGCCTTTAATTTTAAGTTTTAAGAAAATCAATATGTTGTGATATTTAGAAAACTCGCCAGGGAAATTGAACCATTTTTATATCTTGACATAATTTAATGGAAAAATACAAAAATCAATCCAAGATAAGTGGGAAACCTATGTAATTCAAAAGGAGCCCTGATTAGGTTTTGTGATGAAAGAAATAAAAATAGCTGCTTTGTTCATAGCATAAATCAAACTGTTGCTACTTCTTTGCAAATCAAATTTACACCTTCTGGTTTGAATAATTTGTAAGTCGAACTTTGAAATTTTTCACTCATATTTTATATACATATTGACGTGTTTTAATGGAAAAGTACTAAAGGTTCAAAGAGATAACTTAAAAAAATACAAAAAGAATTCTAGGAATCTTCAAAATTTTATTGTTTCCTAGAATAATATCTCCTCAAAACTATAAAAAGTTACTAGAGTCGGATTTGTGATAACGAGAGATTAGATTTCTGCTACTTCTTTGCATCACTATTTTTTTCTTTCTGGTTTGTGGAATTTGTAAATCAAATATGGATCTATTTTTGAAAAATACAAAAAAGAATCCAAAGATAAGTAAGTTTTTGGCTCATTTTTTATATCTTGAGATGTGTTAATGGAAAAGTACCAAACGTTCAGAAACACAACTCTCAAAAGTACAATAGAAATTCCAGGAATCCTCAAAATTTTATAGTTTCTTAGAATAATATCTTCTCCCAATCATAAAAAGTATCTAAAACCGGATTTGTGGTGAAAATGGATAAAATTTCAGCTTCTTCTTTACATTTCTTATCTTTCCTTTTTGGTTTGTGGAATTTGTAAATCGAATGGATCTATTTTCGAAAAATGAAAAAAAAATCTGGAGATCTGTAAATTTCTGACTCATCTTTTCTTGTCAATTAACAATTTTCTTATTTGTTAATGAAAAAGTACCGAAGGTTCTGAAACATAACTTCCAAAAATACAAAAAGAATTCCAAGAATCCTCAAATTGTATAGTTTCCTAGAATAACATCTTTTCAAAACCATACGAAGTATCTAAAACTGGGTCTGTGGTAAAAAGAGATTAGATTTCTGCCACTTCTTTGCACCTCTGAGCTTTCCTTTTTGATTTGTGGAATTTTTAAATCGAATATGGATTTATTTTCAAAAAATACAAAAAACACCGAGAGATTTGTAAGTTTTTGAATCATCTTTTATATCTTGAGATGTCTTAATGCAAAAGTACCAAACGTTCACAAACACAGCTCCCAAAAGTACACTAGAAATTCCAGGAATTTCAAAATTTTGTAATTTCTTAGAATTATATCTGCTCAAAACCATAGGAAGTATCCAAAACTTAGATTTCTGCTACTTCTTTGCATCTCTAATTTTTCCTTTTTAGTTTGCAGAATTTGTTAATCAAATATAGATCTATTTTTGAAAAAATACAAAAAGCATCCAGAGATCCGTAAATTTCTGACTCATCTTTTATATGTTGACATGTCTTAATGGAAAAGTACCAAAGGTTCTGAAATACAACTCCAAAAATACAAAAGAAATTCCACGAATGTTCAAAATTTTGTGATTTCCTAGAATAATATCTTCTCGAAACCATAGAAAGCATCAAAAACCGAATTTGTGGTGAAAATAGATTAGATTTCTGCTACTTCTTTACATTTCTAATCGTTCATTTTTGGTTTGTAGAATTTGTAATTCGAATATGGATTTATTTTCAAAAAATAAAAGAATTCCAGAGATCTATACATTTCTGACTCATCTTTTATATCTTAATATGTCTTAATAATAGAAAAGTACCAAACGTTTTGAAACATAACTTCCAAAAATATAAAAAAAATTCCACGAATGCTCAAACTTTGTGATTTTCTAGAATAATATCTTTTCAAAACCGAAACAAAATAGGAAGCATCCAAAACCGAATTTGTGGTGAAAATAGATTAAATTTCTGCTACTTCTTTACACTTCTAGTCGTTCCTTTTTGGTTTGTGAAATTTGTAAATCGAATATGGATTTATTTTGGAAAAATACAAAAAAGAACTCAGAGGTTCGTAAGTTTTTGGCTTATATTTTATATCTTCTCATGCCTTAATGAAAAACTACCAAAGGTTCAGAAACATAACTTTCAAAAATAGAAAAAGTATTCAAAGAATCCTCAACATTTTATAGTTTCTTAGAATAATATCTTCACAAAACCATAGGAAGTATCTAAAACCGGATTTGTGGTGAAAAGAGATTAGATTTCTGCTACTTCTTTGCATCTCTAATCTTTTATTTTTCATTTGTGGAATTTGTAAATCGAATATGGATCTACTTCCGGAAAATACAAAAGGAAACCAGAGATCCGCAAATTCTTGACTCACCTTTTACATCTTGACATGTTTTAATTTAAAGATATAGAAGGTTTCAGAGATAAAAAAGAAATCACCGCAAGATAGAAAAAACAGTAGTAAAAGAAATTGGCTTGGTGTTGAGAAGAGTCTAAAATAAATGCTTTATCTCCACCATAAATCCAATTTCTACTACTTCCTTGTAAATCAAATCTCTGATTTTCCGTTTATGAACACTGCAAATCAAATCAAATAGATTTCGACAAGACTATTTTCAAAAAATACAAAAAAATACTCAGAAATTTACAAGCTTTTAACTCTTCTTTTAAATCTTAACTTATTTTAATGGAAAAGTACCAAAGGTTCAGAAAGATATTAAGCTCCAAAAATGTAAAAAGAATTCCAGAATTGCTCAAAATGTTCTAGTTTTCTATCTACTATTCTTGAACAAGCTTGAATAAAATCTCTGCACCTTAGAAAAAACTAAAACTGGTTTTGTAGATTAACTATCTTTGTCATATCGAGCTACCGATAAAATAGTTGCCTTATCTCCATCATAAATTAAATTTATGTGAGAAGTACTTTTTTGTAAATCAAGTTTTTACGTTTTCATTCGAGGAAATTGCAAAACAAATGTATATCTGCTTTTAAAAATTATAAAAAAGAACTTAATAACCTTCAAATTGTTGACTCATGACATGTTTGAATGGAAAAGTACCAAACATTCAGAAATACAACTCCCAAAAATACAAAAAGAATTCCAGACATGCTTAAAATGTTTTCTACCTACTATTCTTGAACGAGTTTGAATAAAATCTCCACACCTCAGAAATAACTAAAACTGGTTTTGTAGATTAACTATTTTTGTCATACTCAGCTATCCATTAAATAGTTGGCTTATCTCCATTCATTGTGCTACTTTTTTGAAAATCAAATTTTTACGTTTTCATTTGAGAAGATTGCAAAGCAAATGTAGACCTATTTTTTAAAAATATAGAAAACCTAATAATCTCCAAATTTTTGACACATATCTTGACATGTTTTAATAAAAAAGTACCAAACATTCAGAAACACAACTTCCAAAAGTACAAAAAAAAATTCCTGGAGTACTCAAAGTTTGGTAGATTTCTACTTATTACTTTTGAGCAAATTTGAATAATTTCTTCAACCCTCAAAGATCCTCAAATGACTTGTCTTTTACATCTTTACTTGTTCTAATGAAAAAGTACTAAAAGTTCAAGAAGATAAATTCCAAAAATATAGAAAGAATTCCAGGAATACCCAAAATTTTGTTGATTTCTACCTGCTACTAGGTTCCTAGGTTGCTAGAAACGAAATTCTATGAATTTTGGAATTCTATTTGGGTATTGCGTAAATTTCTAGCAACCTAGAAATCTAATAGCAGATAGAAATCTAAATTTTTTTGGATATTCCTGGAATTTTCTTTGTACTTTTGGGAACTTATCTTTTAGAACTTTTGGTACTTTTTCATTAAAATAACTAAAGATTTTAAAGAGAATGTTAAAAACTTATTGCTCTTTGAAGGTTTAAATATTATTCAAGTTTGTTAAAAAGTAGCAAGGGAAGTAGAAAACTACCAAATTTTAAGCATTCCTGGAATTCTCTTCATACTTTTAGAAGTTGTGTTTTTAAATGTTTGGTACTTTTCTAATAAAAATTGTTAAAGATATGAGTCAAAAATTTAATACTTTATTAGGTTCTTTTTTTGTATATTTTAAAAATAGATCTACTCGTAAATTAATGTATATTTTAATGTATATTTTAAAAATAAATCTACTCGTAAACAAAAATTTGATTTACAAAGAAGTAGTAACAATTTGATTTATAGTAAGAACAAAGCAGCTATTTTCGTCTCTTCCACTACAAATTGCCTCTTCCACTACAATTTTCTTTCATCACCAGTTCTCCTGAATTACAGAGATTTTTCACTTATATCGAACTTTCTTTTCTATTTTGTTTTCCTTTTGGTAAATTATATTAAGATATAATGAGTTAAAAATGGTAGAAAACTACCAAAATTTGAGCATTGCAGGAATTGAACAAGCTTCAATGATATCCCAAAGTTACAAGATTTAGCTAAAGCAGGATTTATGATAATAATAGATTAGAATATAATCATCAAATCTAAATATGTTAGACAATGACAACCAAATGTTAGACAATGTTACCTTGTCCTTTCCATAAACCATAAATTTCTATTTATTTCTTCTGAAAGCAAATCTCTACTTTTCATTTTGTGGATCTATTTGAATGTTTAAGCAGAAAATGTGAACTATCAAATATCACAAATTATCTATTAATAAATTTTTATTAATGAATCTATTTTCGAAAACTGCAAAAAAATCTTTATGTTTTATACATCTTTTAGAACTTGATATATTTTAATGGAAAAATACCAAAGTTTCAAGTTGATAAGTTATAAAAGTACAAAGAGAATTCCAGAAATCTTCAAAACCTCGTTTTCTACTTATTATTTTTGGATAAGCTTGCAAAATTTTCATAGCCCAGAAATAGGAAAACTGGATTTATAGTGGTAATATATTAACTATCTTTGTCATATCGAGATATCAGTAAAATAGTTGCCTTATCTCCACCATAAATTAAACTTCAGCAAGTTGATTGCAAATCAAATCTTTGCTGTTTTTATTTGAAGAAATTGCAAATCAAATGTAGAGGTATGTATTTTCGAAAAATAAAAAAAAAATACTAGGAATTAAAAAAATAAAAAAAAAAAAAACCCAAAAACCTTCAAAATTATTGACTCATCTTTTATATCTTAACACGTTTCAATGGAAAAGTACCAAAGATTCAGCAAGATAAGTCTTAAGAAATACAAAAAGAATTTCAGGGACGCTCAAAATGTTTTAGTTTTCTACCTGCTGCTTTTGAGCAAACTTGAATAAAATCTCCCCAAGTTAGGAACAGTAGGAATAGATTTGTGCTGGGAATGGATTAGCTATCTTCGTCATAGAAAGGCATTTAGACAAAGATACTTGTTTGCTCCCCACCACAAATCAAATTCCTACAATTCTTCTTCAAATCAAATCTCTCCTTTTTCACATATGAATTTATAAGTCTATCTAGATATTTAAATAAATACACAAGTTTGTCTACAAATTATGAGATAAATTTTTAATGCTAATTACTTCTAATTTTGAACCTATTTTCAAGACATTCAAATACACATCTTAATGTATTGATTACCAACGAAATTTTCAATGTCAAATTATCAATATTAACAAACACATTACAAAATTTTCCACACATTTATATACAATAAATTCCTTGAAAATTATCTAAAAAAATATTTGCAGGTTGACTAATGTATATGTATATACCCACTACTAATTTTTTTATCGATTATATCACATTTCACGTTCACACGCTGTAAGTATTAAACGTAAAACCACATTTTGGCAAACACAAATGGAAAAATACAAACATTTTTTCCCAGGACAGGTGTAGAATAATTACACTCGACAGTTATATAATCTGCCAGTTAAAGGGTCATTTTCTCACTCGCAAATGAAACCTCTAATTTTATGGGTTTCTCTTTGAAACCAGCCGGCGACTTAATAACCGAAACAAATCCATTTCCCGTAGAATACAATACTTTTCTTGTTGTCCATAAAAAAAATTTAACTGAAAACTTATGTTTTATTAAATTAATAATAAAATTCTAACAATAAGTACGCATAAAACTAAGCAAATTTGTGAATAACGTACGTTTTATTAAATATTTACTTTATGATTCGTTATTATGGAATTAAAAATAAAAGCAGAAAACCTTTAATCTTATTAAAATAAAAAAATTAAATGTCATAATTTTCAGGGAATTTGTGTAATCTTTAAATCTAGTAATTCATTTCTCACTCTGTATTTTTTAGTAAATGAGTTCATTAAATAGTAATTAAAATTCGAATTAAATCCTTTTAACGTAAATAAGATATTGTTTATTAAATTCCACCAAAGCTATTAAAATATTTAACAACTACACCCAAAACTTACGGATTTTTTTTATTCCACCAAAAATTTACAAAAATCCTAAAAATTACACCGAAATTGTCAACGTTTTTAACAATTCTACCAAAAGCTGACCAAATTTTTTAAAAATTCCACCAAAATGTCCAAATTCTTTTAAAATTCCACCAAAAATCAATCAAATTAGAAACATTTTCATTAAAAATTAACTAAAACCTTGAAAATTTCACCAAAAACTTAGTAGATTCATAAAAATTCCACCAAAGTTACTAAAATTTTTAATAACTCTACCAAAAATAATAAATTTTTTAAAAATTCCACCAAGAACTTACTAAATTCATAAGAATTTTACCAAAAACACTGATTTTTTTTATTCCACCAGAAATGAATAAAATTCGCAAAAATTCCACCAATGTTATCAAAATTTTTGATAATTCCACCAAAAACATACTGAATTTTTTAAAAATTCCACCAAAAACTTACTAAATTCATAAGAATTTTACCAAAAACACTGAATTTTTTTAAAATTCCACCAGAAATGAATAAAATTCGTGAAAATTCCACCAAAGCTATTAAAATATTTAATAACTACACCAAAAACTTACGGAATTTTTTTCATTCCACCAAAAACATACAAAAATCCTAAAAATTACACCGAAATTGTCAACATTTTTAACAATTCTACCAAAAACTTACCAAATTTTTTAAAAATTCCACCAAAATATCCAAATTCTTTTAAAATTCCACCAAAAATCAATCAAATTAGAAACAATTTCATTAAATATTAACTAAAACCTTGAAAATTCCATCAAAAACTTAGTAGTTTCATAGAAATTCCACTAAAGTTACTAAAATTTTTAACAATTCCATCAAAAACGTACTATATTTTTTAAATTTCCACCAAAGCTACAAAAATGTTGAATAATTCCACCAAAAACTTACTGATTTTTAAAAAATACCACCAGAAACTTACCAAATTCATAAAAACTCTACTAAAATTACCAATATTTTTAACAATTCCACCAAAAATGATTAGAGTTAATAAGAATTCCACCAAACTTATCAACTTTTTTAACAATTCCATCAAAAACATACTGAATTTTATAAAAATTCCACCAAAAATTAACAAAATTGGAAAAATTTCACTAAAAACTTACTAAATTCGTAAAAATTCCATAAAAAACTTGAATTTTTAAAAAAATCCATCAAAAATGAATAAAATTCGGAAAAATTCCACCAATGTTACAAAAATTTTTGATAATTCCATCAAAAATATACTGAATTTTTTAAAAATTCCACCAAAAAATAATACAATTTGCAAAAATTCCACCAAAAGCTTACTAAATTCATAAGAATTTTACCAAAAACACTGATTTTTTTTATTCCACCAAAAATGAATAAAATTCGTAAAAATTCCACGAATGTTATCAAAATTTTTGATAATTCCACCAAAAACATACTGAATTTTTTAAAAATTCCACCAAAAACTTACTAAATTCATAAGAATTTTACCAAAAACACTGAATTTTTCTTAAATTCCACCAGAAATGAATAAAATTCGCAAAAATTCCACCAAAGCTATTAAAATATTTAACAACTACACCCAAAACTTACTGAATTTTTTTTATTCCACCAAAAACTTACAAAAATCCTAAAAATTACACCGAAATTGTCAACATTTTTAACAATTCTACCAAAAACTTACCAAATTTTTTAAAAATTCCACCAAAATGTCCAAATTCTTTTAAAATTCCACCAAAAATCAATCAAATTAGAAACAATTTCATTAAAAATTAACTAAAACCTTGAAAATTCAAAACTTAGTAAATTCATAAAAATTCCACCAAAGTTACTAAAATTTTTAATAATTCTACTAAAAATAGTGAATTTTTTAAAAATTCCACCAAAAAACTTACAAAATTTGTAAAAATTCCACCAAAAATTTACCATTTTTTTTTAAATTCCATCAAAAACTTACTAAATTCGTAAAGCTTCCACCAAAGTTACCAAAATGTTGATCAATTAAACCAAAAACAATAAATTTTTTTTAGAAAAATACTAAAAATAACACTAAACTAGTAATAATTAAAATTCGAATTAAATCCTTTTAACGTAAATAAGATATTGTTTATTATATATAATAACTTAAGAGATAAAATCATAAAATATATTTAATTACACCATTCATAAAATGGAATGGAGAAAGCTTATGATGGAACTTAATATCTTTAATAACTCCTGTTTTTATAGTCATGTGAAATTTAATTCCGCTTTAAAATTAAATTAATGTAAAAATTTTTAACTTTATTAATCACAAATTCGCGTTTTCAACTTCCTAATTATCTAAAATAACATGATATTACTTCTCATACTGTAATTACTTCTCTAATTTCATCTTAAATAATATGGTACAATAACGAACAGACGTTGCGGTTCATCGGTAATTTTCCATCAATAGAACAATAGCTTTTACAGTTGACCTCAAGCCCAAGCAGCAACTTTATTGCGTTGTAAATTTATACGAACTGGAGTTCGACATGTGTGCAATAAATCTATACGCGAAGTTTTTAAAAGAATTCAATCGACGAGTTATTGGTACCAGAAATTCTTTGCACGTGTTTATTTTTCATTTTTTTAATCGAATCAAACTTTGTACCGAAAATGATTCAATTCTATTTACATTTATATAAATAACCGTAAGCATACGATAATAAAGCTTTTATCGATTATCTGTTATATGAAGGAAAGATACGGATATTTATTTTAGTTTCGTTAATAACGTTTTTGTTAATCAGATGTATCGATTGATGAATATCAGCGTCATCGTAATTTCTGGTGTAATATAAATTAATCTGTTACATTCGATTTAATAAAAATAGAGTTACTTGGAATTTCTTGGTGATATTTATATATAAGAATTAATTGTTAAAGTTATGTAATTGAAGTCAATTATTTTTATGTTGTGAAGGACGAACATTTTTTTTTGGTTTAAGTTGATTTGAGAGAAAAAAAAAGTATCTTGTTTATAGCAATCAAGTTTTAGAATTCTTATAATTTCACTATCGCTGTTCTAAGAACGCATACTTTTTAAATTACGATTTGTTTTATCACCGGAATTAGTAGATTCGTTTACGTTTTCATTGTGGTGTTATAATCGATAAAATAATAAAACAAACTGATTGTGAGTTTTATCATTTTGTAATAATAACAGATGGGCAATATGTAAATTAATTTAAAAAATATTTTTTTACATTTTGGATTAATTAAGGGTATAAATTAAATACCCAGTATTACACTTGAATGTAAAGTAGACATCCACGGTATATTATTTAATTGCTCAGTAAAAAACTAACCGCTCAGTATTAATATAAATATTCACTACGGAAACTAAATGACCATTAAAAATGTTAAATGCAGACCCAATATACTAAACGCTCAGTAAAAATCCTAAATGTTCAGTACAAATCTTAACTGTTCAGTAATTATACCAAATAATCAGTAAAAAATTGAAACTACTTTTAAAAAAATAATATGCTCATTTCAAAACTCAACAAAACTTGAACAAATTTAAAAAATCGTACTGAGGCTAAATCTGGAAATTCAGAAAAAAAAATTTAAATAGAAATACATTAATCCATCTATTTTATGCTAAACAAATCAAATTTATCGTAGCTGTTTCCAAAAAAATTAAAAAAATTCCCAGTCATCGACGATTTTTGCCCGAACCCAAAAAAATTTGAACAAATTTGAAAAATCGTACTGAGCTTATTTAAGAAAATGTTGAAAAGCTTTTTTAAATAGAAATACATTAACATATCTATTTTATGTTAAACATGTCAAATTTACTGTAGCTGTTTCGAAAAAAATTTAAAAAATTCCCAAAGTCATCAATGATTTTTGGCCAAATTCAATATAACCTGAAAATTTTTAAAAAATCGCACTGAGCTTATTTATGAAAATTTTGAAAAGATTCTTGGAATAGGAATATATTAAAATATCTACTTTATGTTAAACAAATCAAATTTACTGTAGCTGTTTCCAAAAAAATAAAAAAAAAATCCAGAGTAATGGATAATTTTCGCCCGAATTTAGTATAACTTGAAGAATTTTGAAAAATCGCTCAGAGTTTATTTATGAAAATTTTTAAAGGATTTTTGAAATAGGAATATATTAAAGCATCTATTTTATATAAAACCAATCAAATTAACTGTAGCTGTTCCTAAAAAAAACCAAAGTAATCGACGTTTTTTACCCAAACTAAATATAACTTCTAAATTCGTTTTCAATATGTCAATTTTGACGTTTAAACGTTACTTTTGACGTTTACAGATCAAATTTCTCTTTTAAAATGTCAGTTTTGACGTCTAAATGTCTAAATTCGTTTTCAATATGTCAATTTTGACGTTTAAACGTTACTTTTGACGTTTACAGATCAAATTTCTCTTTTGAAATGTCAGTTTTGACGTCTAAATGTCTAAATTCGTTTTCAATATGTCAATTTTGACGTTTAAACGCTACTTTTGACGTTTACAGATCAAATTTCTCTTTTAAAATGTCACTTTTAACGTTTATAAATCAAAATTCTCTTTCAAAATACAAATTATTACTTTTAAATGTCTAAATTCATCTTGAAAATGTCAATTTCGATGTTTAGACCGCACTTTGCATCTTTAAAATGTCACTTTTAACGTTTACAGATCAAATTTCTCTTTTGAAATGTCAGTTTTGACGTCTAAATGTCGAAATTCGTTTTCAATATGTCAATTTTGACGTTTAAACGTCACTTTTGACGTTTACAGATCAAATTTCTCTTTTAAAATGTCAGTTTTGACGTCTAAATGTCTAAATTCGTTTTCAATATGTCAATTTTGACATTTAAACGCTACTTTTGACGTTCACAGACCAAATTTCTCTTTTGAAATGTCAGTTTTGACGTTTATAGATCAAAATTCTCTTTCAAAATACAAATTATTAGTTTTAAATGTCTAAATTCATCTTGAAAATGTCAATTTCGATGTTTAGACCGCACTTTGCATCTTTAAAATGTCACTTTTAACGTTTACAGATCAAAATTCTCTTTTAAAATGTCAGTTTTGACGTCTAAATGTCTAAATTCGTTTTCAATATGTCAATTTTGACGTTTAAACGCTACTTTTGACGTTTACAGATCAAATTTCTCTTTTAAAATGTCAGTTTTGACGTCTAAATGTCTAAATTCGTATTCAATATGTCAATTTTGACGTTTAAACGTTACTTTTGACGTTTACAGATCAAATTTCTCTTTTAAAATGTCAGTTTTGACGTCTAAATGTCGAAATTCGTTTTCAATATGTCAATTTTGACGTTTAAACGTTACTTTTGACGTTTACAGATCAAATTTCTCTTTTAAAATGTCAGTTTTGACGTCTAAATGTCGAAATTCGTTTTCAATATGTCAATTTTGACATTTAAACGTTACTTTTGACGTTTACAGATCAAGTTTCTCTTTTGAAATGTCAGTTTTGACGTCTAAATGTCTAAATTCGTTTTCAATATGTCAATTTTGACGTTTAAACGTCACTTTTGACGTTTACAGATCAAATTTCTCTTTTAAAATGTCACTTTTAACGTTTATAGATCAAAATTCTCTTTTAAAATGTCAGTTTTGACGTCTAAATGTCTAAATTCGTTGTCAATATGTCAATTTTGACGTTTAAACGTTACTTTTGACGTTGACAGATCAAGTTTCTCTTTTGAAATGTCAGTTTTGACGTCTAAATGTCTAAATTCGTTTTCAATATGTCAATTTTGACGTTTAAACGCTACTTTTGACGTTTACAGATCAAATTTCTCTTTTAAAATGTCACTTTTAACGTTTATAGATCAAAATTCTCTTTTAAAATGTGAGTTTTGACGTCTAAAGGTCTAATTTTGACGTTTAAACGTCACTTTTCACGTTGACAGATCAAATTTCTCTTTTGAAATGTCAGTTTTGACGTCTAAATGTCTAAATTTAAAAAATCGTGCTGAGTTTATTTATGAAAATTTTGAAAAGATTTTTTAAATAGAAATACATTAAAGCATCTATTTTATGCTAAATAAATCAAATTCGTTGTAACTGTTCTCAGAAAACATAAAAAAATCCCAAAGTCATCGATGATTTTCGAATTCAATATATCTTGAACAAATTTGAAAAATCTCATTGAGCTTATTTATGAAAATTTTGAAAAGATTTTATATATAGAAATACATTAAAGTATCTATTTTATACAATACAAACCAAATTTACTGTAACTGTTCCCAAAAAATTTTAAAAAATTCCCAAAGTCATCGATGATTTTTTCCCAAATTCAACAAAATTTGAACAAATTTGAAAAATCCCATTGAGTTTATTTATGAACATTTTGAAAAGATTTTTTAAATAGAAATAGGTTAAAGTATCTATTTTATGTTAAACAAATCAAATTAATTGTAGTTGTTCCCAAAAAAATTTAAAAAATTCCCAAAGTCATCGATAATTTTTGCCTGAACAAAAAACACTTTCTTCGTGTTCACTTTCTCTTTCATCACTCTCGTAATGAGATATTTAATTCATTTTTAATCTAAAATTTTGATAAACAATTTTGAGGTTAGATGAACACATTGTAATTCTTTACTGGGAGTTATTGAATTTCATACTATGCTTTATTTGTTTAACATTTCAAATATTTTACTGAGCATTTTTTGTTTTTATACTTAACATGTTTAAAATTAAATACTGAGCGTTTAGTATTTTTTACTGAGCAATAAGGTATAAAAATACTGAGCATTTAAATGCGATCCATTAATTAACATCTTATATAATAAAATTTTATATTTAGATATAATTTTTTAGGACAATAGATTTATTGTTTAGTATTGATATTCTTTATAGTATGTGAAGGGTATTTTAATATTAAATGTTATGACTTGTTGTGGTTTTAAACAGGATGGAATGATTATCAATGTATGACAGTATGATTCTGGTATGTTATTACAAAATGTATACAATAGACAAATAATGTGTAAAATGTATACAGTTCATAAACTATTTAGATTTAAGAAGGAAAACTTCTCCATAGTTTTTTATAACTTGATGTACTATAAATCGCAATATAGCTGCACCATGAAGAGAAAGATGAAAAAGTAAGCTACCTCTCCATAACATTGGCGAGTATTCTTTCATCTTTGTCTTCATGGTGCAGCTCCATTTCGGGTTATTTTCGGGCTCCATTTAAATCCGTAAAACATATAACTTATGTTACATAAGACAAGGCCAAGAATCCCTTATAGTTTAACCCTTAACTTACTAACTGACAAGGAAAGTTCCCCAACCCGAAAAATTCAAAAAATCATAAAACCAACAGCATATGTAGAGTAGATTATTATGACATTTTCTTTTCCTACCCAAATTCAGTTTAATTTAGCCCCTAAAGTTTCGTCAATTTCCTTTGAATTGAAAAAAAAACAACAAAACCAAATGCTGCAATACTTGACTTTACGTATCGCATTAATTTTCATTCTAAAATCCAGACTAACGTTTTATTGCTAATAAATATGAACATTTCTGCTCATAACAACATTAAATGTTATAAATAATAAGTGTCTTTTGCAGCAGTTTAATAAATCTACTGAAGGCAAACAATTTTTCCCTAAAACTTTTTCCTATACCACCTTTCGTTTTCGAAATAAAAAATAAAATTCAAAAATAGCTCCTTTGAACTGAATTTGGACAAGAGAAGAAAATGTCATAATAGTTTACTCCATGTACTATAACCCGAAATTGAGCTGCACCATGAAGAGAAAGATGAAAGAGTGCTCGGCAATACTACGGAGAGGGGGTGTACTTTTTCATCTTTCTCTTCATGGTGCAGTTCCATTTCTGGTTATAGTACTTTAGATATCCTCTTGGTTTCATAATTTTTTTGAGTTTTAGGGTTGGGGATCTTTCCTTGTGAGTACGATAAAATATTACGTTATCTGTATTTCCTCCGACTAAGTTCTATCAATGGTCATAAAAAGATTTTTCATCATTGAAAAACTTACTTAGGGAAAAACCTTTTTCAACTGAACCAAAGTTTAAACACCGGCTAACAGGTTAATAAGTTGGGTGTACTACTAGCAACGCTGAAAGTCGAACGTGCTATAAGTTGATCCTAAGCTTCACCATGGAAAAAAGGATGCAAGAGAAGGTGCCTCCCCGTAACTTTACTGAGGAGGCCTGACTGAGGCACAGTAGAAAGGAGAAGTGGAGTATTATCCAACCCTCCTTAATGCGAAGGTCTTGCAGGTCAAAATACCGTCGAAATCAAGGATTATAATGTAGGGTCGATTTTGTGATTTGGGAGTTAACCTTTCTCGCCTCTGCTGCAAGACTTGAAAAAGGACCAAAATCCGAGCGAAAGAATTAAAACATCGAGGAGCGGTGGGCCTCTATTCGACGGTATTTTGGCTTGTAAGACCTTTGCATTAGAGGTTGAAAGGTAGAGAAGCTTCCTTCTACTGTACTCCTGTCGAGCCTACTCGGTAAACTTACGGGGAGGAACCTTGATCTTGTATTTTTCTTTCCATAGTGAGGTTTAGAATCAACTTATAGTACTTAGTCTCAACGACCACTTACTTTAACACTTTACCGACGAGTATGTCAACTAGAAAATCTATTAACCCTTTAATGCATAGAGTGTCATTTATAACACAACCATTTTAACTGACAAAATACACTTGTTTAGCTATGTTAGGAAGCTATACGCATTATGTCCCACTTGTGGCAGTATCATAGAGCGCCCGTAGTTGATATTTGAGTTCAACACTATACGGCAACTGAATCAGATAGTGGAAGAAGTGAGATTAAAAAAATATAAAATAATAAAAGGGATTTTTTTACCATTTTTCCATGCATTTAGCCACATAAAACTATAACATATATTTTTCTCAACCAAAAATAAAAAAATCATGCAATAAAGGGTTAATAGGCCATGGGTTGGTAAAGTGTTCATATCAATAAAAACACAAATATTTTCCATACTTATCATCCTCGAAAAAACGGAGAATTAACTGGAAAACCCAGCTTTAAAAAAAGTGTAGTCTGTCAGATGACACTGAACCAGTTAAGAGTTAAAAAGTCAGGGACGTACTAAAGCAGCGATTTTCAAAGTGGTCGACATCGACCCGTTAAATGAAAAATAAGAACTCTATAGCAGCTGTTTTAAGTTAGCGGACCATTATGAATAAGGGGGTTGATCTTAAAAGTACGTAATTTGACCATGGTGGTTACATCTGAGGTAACAGTTCATATTGGAAAAGGGGTCACTTGTCCAAAATAGTTTGGGAATCCCTGTACTAAAGCTTCGGTGCTTAAAATCGATATTGTTCAACTACAGGTTTAGTTAGTATATTTTATCTATCACATATCCCCTTGTTTCCAATTTTCCACGAATGAATTCAATAGGAATGGAAGTCTATTTTCCTTGTACATTTCGAAAATAAGATTTTTATTTCATAACCAATAGTTTCCTCTATTCTTGAAGATTCACTACGCTGATAACAAATATTACTTGATGATGAAAATATCTTTAACACATCTATGTGGTTCATTTTTAATTGAACTAACAAATTCAGTTAGTTCACTCCTCACGGACGGTATTAACTAAACTAAGTTTTTGCACCATATTGGTTATAACGAAAATGTTTCGGCGTTAGCTATCTTCAGAAAAAAACTACAAACGGTATAAAATTTCATATACATTAGATGAAAGATGGATAAAAATCTTTATATGAAACATGTACAAAGAAAATTCTAAAGTTAGAATTTAAGTCTAAAATACAAGTCGAAAAAGGAGTTAAATAATAATAGAAGTAAACATTACAAAGACATTTTCAAATAATAACCAACGAATTTACAATCTAAATTTGAATAATACTAGAGGTAATTGAACAAGGTTTTAAAAATAGATGAAAAAATGTGACCCGAATTAAACAGGTTGATGACACTCAGACTTCCATCTAGGAGAGAATCAATACTATCACTAACTCTAACACTATACCGAGAACAAGAACTAGAAGCTTTCGGGTTTAACCGTCCGTTTTTTGAAAAACCTTCTGACGTTTCGGATTTCATGTGGGGACCTTCTTCAGAAACAAAGGGTTTGAAGTGGTTCAAACGCCCAAAAGTTTTTAGTTCTAGGTCTACTGTTAGTATAGTTAGTAGTGTTAATATTACATCTACTCTTAGCTTAATCATTTTTTTATGTTATTTAATTTTTTTTTGCATCATCTAAAACACAATTATTACATAAAATTTTAGCACAAAACCAAGATTCACACTTTTGAAAACTTTTTAACATTATTAACAAATTGATGAAATGAGGGGTAAATAAAATACGTACTTGTTAAATGATTTCTTGAAGTCCAATTAGCAACCTATGATTGACCTTAAAATTTAATTATTACTTCTTAGAAATGATTAGATGCTCTCAGGTAACAAGTATTAAGTAATCAGGTAATAATAATATAAGGTACCAGAAATCATTTTCAATTAAAAGGAAAACATATTTGTTAGTTGTAAGAACATTACTTTTATAAGTTACTAAAGCCGGGCCTGGTTTCTATTAACATTACGGATATGAACTTATATTTATAACATCTGAATATTTATATACCAAAACATCAGAAAACTATTATTAAGGCTGTTACATTTCTGTGTTATAATTCCGAACCTCGCTGTGGAAGGCTATACATATTCTCATATTTCGTCACCTTAAAATCAAACTATTCTGTGTTCAATTTTTAAAATTTATAAAAAACGAGATTTTACCTTTAACGTTCGATATAATGTAATGAATGAGAATGAGACGTAGATTAATTTAGAATAAATCTTCAAAGACAGTTTGAAACATACCATAAGTTGGTGTTAAAAACTCTGTTTTTTGGGAAAAAATAGATATAGAATACTTAGTCTAAGGTTCTAAGGCGACGATTTAAGAGTTTAAAAACGATTCAATAATATAGCACCATGAATAGACAGATAGATTTGGAATAAACTTTCAGAGAAAGCTTGAAACATAATGTAGGTTGGTGCTAAAAACTGAGTTTTGGAAAAAATTTAAAATAAAATAGTCTAATGTTCTAAGGTAACTTATTGTTAGTCTGGTTCTAGGCGACGATTTAAAAGTTTTAAAACGATTAATTCAATAATACAACGACATGAATGAATAGGCAGATTTGGAATATATCTTTAAAGAAAGCATGAAACATAACATAAGTTTGTGCTAAAAACTCAATTTTGGGAAAAATTGGACAATGGAGTCTGGTTCTAAAGCGACGATTTAAGAACATACATCAGAATATTTCAGCTTGAATTTACCAAAAGAATCTTTTTTTAGATTCTTAAAAATAAAGTCAATGTATTTTTTTAAAGATCGACTTCAATGTTAACTTCAGAGATGAAATCCTTTGAAATCTGATTATCTACAGTGCATTCCAAGATTGAAAACTTCTAAATTTATACATTAGTTTGTTTATTACATAACATTAAAAATAAATTTCTAATAAATCTCGCATTACTTTTAATTTACCAAAAAATCTCATAAACTTACCTTATAAAAGCTTAAAACCAAACTTAGAAAACACAAGAAAACCTCAACTATCAACTTATGCACACGATATAATACTAACGCTTTTTAAAAAACATCCAGCTTAAATATTAACATTTTGTAACATTTAATGTATAATGTAACAACTTTTTCCATCCACAACCTTTCAATTCCAAGAAAACTTGCCATTATTTCATCTCGGTTTGTAAAATTTGGTATTCAAATCAATAATGAACTTGTTATTGTTTTTAATTGATCTTTTTAATGAATAATAAATATATAAACGTTTTAAAACAACTTTTAAAGATTTTAATTTAAAGTTTTTATGGAAGACATTCAAATCTAAAACTTTCCAAAAAATCCGTTTGTTTGTGATTCCTAAAACTAAAGTTCGTAATTGATTTCTAAAACTAAATTTCTAAACTAAAGTTGCACTATAACCTGAAATGGAGTTGCACCATGAAGAGAAAGATGAAAGAGTACTGAGCAATATTACGGGAAGGGGACTTACTCTTTCATCTTTCTCTTCATGGTGCAACTACATTTCGGGCTATAGTACATTTTCTAAAACTCAAAATTAAAATAAAATTCTATTAACAGTTAAAAAAGTTAAACTCATAAATAGAAAAACCTAAACGAATTCGCTAGCAATAAGTAACTAAATCGATTTAAACTTGAGTAACCTCAATAACTACCTACAAATTTAGTGTTTATTATTGCCGATTATAAAACCTTGAATCTACGCACGACTCAATTCATTTAATTTACGTAGGTTAAAAATAGTCGCCCAAAAAACTCGAGCGACAAAAAGTGAATTGGCACAATAAGATAATTCGATAGGTTGCGAATTGGACGTAAATAATCGTGGTTCTAAATACTTTGGCACCGATTGATTTATCCGGAAATATCCAGATACAAACCACACGGAGCACAAGTGGAAAAGTACTTGTTCTCGATAGAGATTTGTATCTTGAATCGATATAAATATACATATACAAGTACCATCTTATTGTTAGCTGTCAATTGGATTAATGTATTATTTTTTTTTATCTTTTTGGTACCTAATTCATTAAATAATTAAAATAAATTTTACAATCATTATAGATAATAAAGTCTTCAATCTTTTATGTAACGTAAAAGTATTTCTTAAGTCCTATAAATAAAGTTTGGGTGATTATTTATTTAAAATACAAAAATTTAAATTTACTGGGAAAAAAAATTGTGACAATCAAAATTTTTTGGTCTTTTTAATTATTTTTTTAAAATTTTTTGGTGCCAATTAGAATATATGTGACTTGCATAATCAAAATTAGAATCTTTAAGTGTTAATTTAAAATAAATTTCGTTTTGTAATCTTTAAAAATAAACTCCGTGCGATTTTTTAAAATTAATAAATTTTACTTAAAGGTTAGTTAAATATCAAAAAAATTTACCAACTTTAGGAATTTTTTAAATTTTTTTGGCAATAATTAGAAAAAATCTGACTGTTTTAAACCAAAATAGAATCTTTTAAGTTTAATTTAAAGTAAAAATCATTTCTTAATCTTTAAAAATAAACTCTGTGGAATTTTTTAAAGTTGATCGAATTTTTAAAAAAGTTACGTTAGTTAACTGTCAAAAAATTTTATCAAGTTTAAGAATTTTTTTAAATTTTTTGGTAACAATTAGAAAAAATCTGTCTGTTTTAAACCAAAATAGAATGTTCTAGATTTAATTTAAAGTAAAAATAATTTCTTAATCTTTAAAAATAAACTCTGTACTATTTTTTAAAGTTGATCAATTTTTTTAAAAAGTTGGGTTAGTTAACTATCAAAAATTTTTATCAAGTTTAGGATTTTTTTAAAATTTCTGGGTAACAATTAGAAAAAATCTGGCTTTTTTAAACGAAAATAGAATCTTTTAAGTTTAATTTAAAGTAAAAATCATTTCTTAATCTTTAAAAATAAACTCTGTGCGATTTTTTAAAGTTGATTGAATCTTTTAAAAAGTTAGGTTAATTAACTGCCAAAAATTTTTAACATCTTTAAGATTCTTTTTTTATTTTTTCGGTAATAATTAGAATATCGACCTTTTTTAATAAAAATTAGAATATTTTGTCTTTCATTTAACATAAAAATCATTTCTTAATATTTATAAATAAAGTCTGGGTGATTTTTTTAAAAATTGGTCAATTTTTTAAAAAAATTGGGTTATTTAACTGTCAAAAATTTCCACCAAGTTCAAGAATTTTTTCTAATTTTTCGGTAATAATTAGAATAAATCGGTCTTTTTTAACAAAAACTGCAATGTTTTATCGTTCATTTAAAGCCAAAGTCATTCCTTAATCACAATAAATAAAGTCTGGACGATTTCTTAAAACTTGGTTGATTTTTTAAAAAGTTAGGTTAATTAACTGTCAAAAAATCTTACCAAGTTTAAGATTTTTTTTTTATTTTTTTGATAACAATTAGAAAAAATCTGACTGTTTTAAACCAAAATAGAATCTTTTAAGTTTGATTTAAAATAAAAATCATTTCTTAATCTTAAAAAATAAACTCTGTGCGATTTTTTAAAGTTGATCAATTTTTTAAAAAGTTAGGTTAGTTAACTGTCAAAAATTTTTAACATCTTTAAGATTTTTTTTTTATTTCTTCGGTAATAATTAGAATATCGACCTTTTTTAATAAAAATTAGAATATTTTGTCTTTCATTTAACATAAAAATTACTTCTTAATCTTCGTAAATAAAGTCTGAGGGATTTTTTTTAAATTGGTCAATTTTTTAAAAAAGGGGTTATTTAACTGACAAAAATTTCCACCAAGTTCAAAATTTTTTTTAATTTTTCGGTAATAATTAGAATAAATCGGTCTTTTTTAACAAAAACTGCAATGTTTTATCGTTCATTTAAAACCAAAGTCATTCCTTAATCACAATAAATAAACTCTGGACGATTTTTTTAAACTTGGATGATTTTTTAAAAAATTAGGTTAATTAACTGTCAAAAATCTTTACCAAGTTTAAGAATTTTTTAAATTTTTTTGGTAACAATTAGAAAAAATCTGACTGTTTTAAACCCAAATAGAATCTTTTAAGTTTAATTTAAAATAAGAATCATTTCTTAATCTCTAAAAATAAATTCTGTACGATTTTTTAAAGTTGATCGAATTTTTTAAAACGTTAGGTTAGTTAACTGTAAAAAAAATTTACCAAGTTTAAGAATATTTTTAATTTTTTTTGGTAACAATTAGAAAAAATCTGGCCATTTTCAACCAAACTAGAATGTTTTAAGTTTAATTTAAAGTAAAAATCATTTCTTAATCTTTAAAAATAAAGTGAGCACGATTTTTTAAAGTTCATCGAATTTTTTAAAAAATTTTGTTAGTTAACTGTTAAAAATTTTTATCAAGTTTAAGAATTTTTTAAACTTTTGGGTAACAATTAGAAAAACTCGGACTGTATTAAATCAAAATAGAATCTTTTAAGTTTAATTTAAAGTAAAAATCATTTCTTAATCTTTAAAGATAAACTCTGTACGATTTTTTAAAGTGGATCAATTTTTTTTAAAGTTAGGTTAGTTAACTGTCAAAAATTTTTATCAAGTTTAAGAATTTTTTTAATTTTTTTGGTAACAATTAGAAAAAATCTGACTTTTTTAAACCAAAATAGAATCTTTTAAGTTTAATTTAAAGTAAAAATTATTTCTTAATCTTTAAAAATAAACTCTGTACGATTTTTTAAAGTTGATCAATTTTTTTTTTTAATTAGGTTAGTTTACAGTAAAAATTTTTTACCAACTTTGAATTTTTTTTTTAATTTTTTTGACAACACTTGGAATAAAACGGTCTTTTTTAATTAAAACTAGAATGTTTTGAGTTTCATTTAGAAAAAAAAATCAAATTAAAATCTTTAAAAATAAATTTTTGATAAATTTTTAAAGTTGGTTTTCCTAAGTTAAAAAGTATCAAAAACGTTTACCAACTTTGAAATTTCTTTTAATTTTTTTGACAACACTTGGAATAAAGCGGTCTTTTTTAATTAAAACTAGAATGTTTTGAGTTTCATTTAGAAAAAAAAATCAAATCAAAATCTTTAAAAATGAATTTTTGATGAATTTTTAAAGTTGGTTTTCCTAAATTAAAAAGTATCAAAAATGTTTACCAACTTTGAAATTTTTTTTAATTTTTTTGACAACACTTGGAATAAAACGGTCTTTATTAGTTAAAACTAGAATGTTTTAAGTTTCATGTAAAAAAAAATCAAATCAAAATCTTTAAAAGTGAATTTTTGATGAATTTTTAAAATTGATCGATTTTCTTACGTTAAAAGTGTCAACATTTTTTTACCAACTTTGAAATTTTTTTTAAATTTTTTGACAACATTTAGAATAAAACAGTCTTTTTTACTTAAAACTAGAATATTTTGAGATTCATTTAGAAAAAAACCAAATCAAAATCTTTAAAAATGTATTTTTGATGAATTTTTAAAGTTGGTTTTCCTAAATTAAAAAGTATCAAAAATGTTTACCAACTTTAGAAAATTTTTTTAATTTTTTTGCTTACAATCAGAAAAAATCTGACTGTTTTAAACCAAAATAGAATCTTTTAGGTTTAATTTAAAGTAAAAATCATTTCTTAATCTTCAAAAATAAACTCTGTACGATTTTTTAAAGTTGATCGAATTTTTTAAAAAGTTAGGTTAGTTAACTGTCAAAAATTTTTACCAAGTTTAAAAGTTTTTTTTAATTTTTTGGTAACAATTAGAACAAATTTGATGATTTTATTTAAAAATAGACATTTTAATCTATCATTTCTTAAAGGCACCCCTCTTCAATTTTCACAAATAAATCCAGGATGATTTTTTAAAGTTGATTAAAATTTTATTCGAGTAAAAAAAATCGATACATTTAGTAATTTTTTTAATTTTTTTGAAAATAATTAGAACAAATTTCATTAATTTACTTAAAAATAGACATTTTAATCTATCATTTCTTAAAGACTCCTTTCTTCAATTCTCATAAATAACTTCAGGATGATTTTTTAAAGTTGATTAAAATTTTATTCGATAAAAAAATTTTGTTACTTTTGAAAATTTTTTAAAATTTTTTGAGAATAATAACAACAAATACGATTAATTTATTAAAAAATAGACATTTTAATCTTTCATTTCTTAAAGACTCCTTTCTTCAATTCTCACAAATAAATTCAGGATAATTTTTTAAATTTGATTAAAATTTTATAGATTAAAAAAATTTTGTTACTTTTGAAAATTTTTTTAATTTTTTTGAAAATAATTAGAACAAATACGGTTAATTTATTAAACAATAGACATTTTAATCTATCATTTCTTAAAGACTCCTTTCTTCAATTCTCATAAATAAATTCAGGATGATTTTTTAAAGTTGATTAAAATTTTATTCGATTAAAAAATTTCGATTCCTTTGGAAATTTTTTTAAATTTTTTAAGAATAATTACAACAAATCTGATTAATTTATTAAAAAATAGACATTTTAGTCTTTTATTTCTTAAAGACTCGTTTCTTTATTTCTCACAAATAAATTCAGGATGATTTTCTAAACTTGATAAAAATTTTATTCAATTAAAAAATTTCAATAAATTTGAAATTTTTTTTTAATTTTTTGAGAATAATTACAACAAATTTGATTAATTTATTAAAAAATAGAGATTTTAATCTATCATTTCTTGAAGGTACCTTTCTTGAATTCCCACAAATAAATTCAGGATGATTTTTTAAAGTTGATAAAAATTTATAGGTTAGATTCGATCAAAAAATTTTGGAACCTTTGAAATTTTTTTTAATTTTTTTGACAATACTTGCAATAAAACGGCCTTTTTTGGTTAAAACTAGAATGTTTTGAGTTTCATTTAGAAAAACAGTCAAATCGAAATCTTTAAAAATGAATTTTTAATGAATTTTTAAAATTGATCGATTTTCTTAAGTTAAAAGTTTCAACATTTTTTTAGCTATTTTGAAATTTTTTTAAATTTTTTTGACAACATTTAGAATAAATTGGTCTTCTTTAGTTAAAACTAGAATGTTTTAAGTTCCACTTAGAAGAAAAATCAAATGAAAATCTTTAAAAATGAATATTTGATAATTTTTTAAAATTGATCGATTTTCTTAAGTTAAAAGTGTCAAAATTCTTTTACCAACTTTGAAATTTTTTTTAATTTTTTTGACATTTAGAATAAATTAAAACTAGAATATTTTAAGTTTCATTTAGAAAAAAAATCAAATCAAAATCTTTAAAAATGGATTTTTAATAAATTTTTAAAGTTGATCGATTTTTTTTAGTTAGGTTAGAAGTGTAAAATTTTTTTACCAACTTTGAAAATTTTTTTAAATTTTTTGAGAATAATTACAACAAATACGGTTAATTTATTTAAAAATAGACATTTTAATCTACCATTTTTTAAAGACTCCTTTCTTCAATCCTCAGAAATAAATTCAGGATGATTTTTTAAAGTTGATAAAAATTTTATAGGTTAGATTCGATCAAAAAATTTTGCTACCTTTGAAAAGTTTTTTAAATTTTTTGAGAATAATTACAACAAATTTGATTAATTTATTTTAAAATAGACATTTTAAGCTATCATTTCTTAAAGACTCCTTTCTTCAATTCTCACAAATGAATTCAGGACGATTTTTTAAAATTGATAAAAATTTTATAGGTTAGATTCGATAAAAAAATTTTGTTATCTTTGAAAATTTTTTAAAATTTTTTGAGAATAATTACAACAACTACAGTTAATTTATTAAAAAATAGACATTTCAATCTATCATTTTTTAAAGATACCTTTCTTCAATTCACACAAATAAATTCAGGATGATTTTTCAAAGTTGATTAAAATTTTATTCGATTAAAAAATTTCGATACATTTGGAAATTTTTTTAATTTTTTTGAAAATAATTACAACAAATACAATTAATTTATTAAAAAATAGACATTTTAATCTATCATTTCTTAAATGCACCATTCTTCAATTCTCACAAATAAATTCAGGACGATTTTTTAAAGTTGATTAAAATTTTATAGTTAAAAAAAATTTTGTTGCTTTTGAAAATTTTTTTAAATTTTTTGAGAATAATTGCAACAAATACGATTAATTTATTAAAAACTAGACATTTTAATCTATCATTTTTTAAATGTACCTTTCTTCAGTTCTCACAAATAAATCCAGGATGATTTTTTAAAGTTGATTAAAATTTTTTAGGTTAAATTCGATCAAAAAATTTTGGTACTTTTAAAAATTTTTTTTAATTTTTTGAGAATAATTACAACAAATACGGTTAATTTATTTAAAAATAGACATTTTAATTCATCATTTCTTAAAGGCACCTTTCTTCAATTCTCACAAATAAATTCAGTACGATTTTTTAAAGTTAGTTTTCAAGTTTTAAGACCTTCAAAGATGTTATAATAACTCCGTTTTTTATTCCTGTAACCCCTGTTCTTTATTCCCATAACCTTCATTTACTTTTAAGTAGAAAATTTTTCCTCAACTTTCTTAAAATAAATTCACAGACTGTAAACACACGAATGAGGCAAATAGAAGACGTAATACAAGTATTTTTGTACCAAAAAAGTGACGTTAAGAAGTGACGTCGGTTCTTTTAACATCGTCGAGGATTATCTGGTCAAAAATAGAGCTTTCAATGAAAATACTTACGTACGAAGGCGGGTTGAATTTTTGGCAAAAGCAAAATCTCTTGATTGAGATAAATGTTGGAATATTTCGTGGAAATAACTCACGAAGAAACATTTTTATTTTAATCCAGACGGAATTAATTACATCCTGAGTTTTAAAATTCTTTGAAAATAATTTTATATTTGGAAAAAATTTTTCTATTTTTATTCCACCAAAAAAATAAAAAGAAATAAAATAAAAAAATGGAAATTTTTATAAAAATTCCATTTTTCCATGGAAATTTTTAAAAAATTTCCATTTTTACTTAAAAAATTAAAATTAAAAACTAAAACTCACCTCTTCATATAATTTTTCCAACTCCATGTACATAATTGTGATTTTAAAGTTTACCTAAACATGAAAATTCTAAAAACTGTTTCAAACGACAAGATCAAGATCAGTGGATGTACTGTACAAATTTACATCGACCTTTTATTTTAGTACATTGGCATAGATCTGCCTTGTAAAACTTTCGAGG
This sequence comes from Digitonthophagus gazella, assembly GCA_036711955.1. Lineage (NCBI taxonomy): Eukaryota > Metazoa > Arthropoda > Insecta > Coleoptera > Scarabaeidae > Digitonthophagus > Digitonthophagus gazella. Next base: position 3,339,267 of record JASCIT010000003.1, read on the forward strand.
TGAAGCACTCGATGGGAAAAATCTATTTCTGTAACTACCGATGTTGATCAACACTTCAAAAGATCACATAAGATGAATCCGATTGAACCACCTATTTCAAGTTCATTTTCACGTAACACATTTAATTTTTTTCCAAATTGTATTATTATAGTAGTAAGTTTTAGAAGGTCACGATGTTTTGTAATCGGAGCGCCTAATTTGCGAGTTGAGTAACTTCTCAGGTGAGTCAAGCGGAAAAAATACGAATTTGATCGATTAAAATTCTTTGGCAGGATTTATAGACGTGTGTATGTTGGTGTTTTAAATGAATTAAATTATAAAAAAGATTAGAATTCTTTGGTTAGTAGTGTAAAAAATTTTTTGCCAACTTTGAAAATTTTTTTAATTTTTTTGACAACATTTAGAATAAATCGATCTTTTTTAATTAAAACTAGAATATTTTAAGTTTCATTTAGAAAAAAAATCAAATCAAAATCTTTAAAAATTAATTTTTGATTAATTTTTTTAAAAATGGTTAATTTTCTAACCTAAAAAAATTTTACCAACTTTGAAAATTTTTTAATATTTTTGACAACATTTAGAATAAATTGGTCTTTTTTAGTTAAAACTAGAATATTTTAAGTTTCATTTAGAAAAAAAATCAAATCAAAATCTTTAAAAATGAATTTTTGATGACTTTTTTAAAAATGGTTAATTTTCTAACCTAAAAAATTTTTACCAATTTTGAAAATTTTTTTAATTTTTCTGACAACATTTAAAATAAATCGGTCTTTTTAAATCAAAACTAGAATGTTTTAAGTTTCATTTAGAAAAAAAATCAAATCAAAACCTTTAAAAATGACTTTTTGATGAATTTTTTAAAAAATAGTTAATTTTCTAACCTAAAAATTTTTTACCAACTTTTAAAATTTTTTTAATTTTTTTGACAACATTTAGAATAAATCGGTCTGTTTTGATTAAAATTAGAATGTTTTAGGTTTCATTTAGAAAAAAAATCAAATCAAAATCTGTAAAAATGAATTTTTGATGAATTTTTTAAAAAATGGTTAATTTTCTAACTTAAAAATTTTTTACCAACTTTGAAAATTTTTTTAATTTTTTTGACAACATTTAGAATAAATCGGTCTTTTTTAATTAAAACTAGAATGTTTTAGGTTTCATTTAGAGAAAAAATCAGATCAAAATCTTTAAAAATGAATTTTTGATACATTTTTAAAGTTAATTTTCTTAAGTTAAAAAAGTGTCAAAAACTTTTTACCAACTTTGAAAATTTTTTAAATTTTTTTAACAACATTTAGAATAAATCGGTCTTTTTAAATTAAAACTAAAATGTTTAAAGTTTCATTTAGAAAAAAAATCAAATCAAAATCTTTAAAAATGAATTTTTAATGAATTTTTAAAATTGATCGATTTTCTATACTTAGGTTAAAAGTGTCAAAAGAATTTTACCAACTTTGAAAATTTTTTTAATTTTTTTGACAACATTTAGAATAAATCGATCTTTTTTAATCAAGACTAGAATGATTTAAGTTTCATTTAGAAAAAAAATCAAATTAAAATCTTTAAAAATGAATTTTTGATAATTTTTTTAAAAAATGGTTAATTTTCTAACTTAAAAAATTTTTACCAACTTTGAAAATTTTTTAATTTTTTTTGACAACACTTGGAATAAAGCGGTCTTTTTAAATTAAAACTAGAATGTTTTACCCTTCATTAAAAAAAAGAATCAAATCAAAATCTTTAAAACTGAATTTTTGATGAAGTTTCAAAGTTAATTTTCTTAAGTTAAAAAAGTGTCAAAAATTTTTACTAACATTGAACATTTTTTTAATTTTTTTGACAACATTTAGAATAAATCCGTCTTTTTTGGTTAAAACTAGAATGATTTAAGTTTCATTTAGAAAAAAAATCAAATCAAAATCTTTAAAAATGAATTTTTGATTAATTTTTTTAAAAATGGTTAATTTTCTAACCTAAAAAAATTTTACCAACTTTGAAAATTTTTTAATATTTTTGACAACATTTAGAATAAATTGGTCTTTTTTAGTTAAAACTAGAATATTTTAAGTTTCATTTAGAAAAAAAATCAAATCAAAATCTTTAAAAATGAATTTTTGATGACTTTTTTAAAAATGGTTAATTTTCTAACCTAAAAAATTTTTACCAATTTTGAAAATTTTTTTAGTTTTTCTGACAACATTTAAAATAAATCGGTCTTTTTAAATCAAAACTAGAATGTTTTAAGTTTCATTTAGAAAAAAAATCAAATCAAAACCTTTAAAAATGACTTTTTGATGAATTTTTTAAAAAATAGTTAATTTTCTAACCTAAAAAATGTTTACCAACTTTGAAAATTTTTATAATTTTTTTGAGAACACTTGGAATAAAACGGTCTTTCTTAATTAAAATTAGAATGTTTTAAGTTTCATTTAGAAAAAGAATCAAATCAAAATCTTTAAAAATGAATTTTTGATGAATTTTTAAAAAAATGGTTAATTTTCCAACCTAAAAAATTTTTACCAACTTTGAAATTTTTTTTAATTTTTTTGACAACATTTAGAATAAATCGGTCCTCTTTAATTAAAACTAGAATGATTTAAGTTTCATTTAGAAAAAAAGATCAAATCAAAATCTTTAAAAATGAATTTTTGATGAATTTTTAAAGTTAATTTTCTTAAGTTGAAAAAGTGACAAAAATTTTTTACCAACTTTAAAATTTTTTTTTAATTTTTTAATAAGATTTAGAATAAATCGGTCTTTTTTAATTAAAACTAGAATGTTTTAGGTTTCATTTAGAGAAAAAATCAAATCAAAATCTTTAAAAATGAATTTTTGATGAATTTTTTAAAAAATGATTAATTGTTTAACCTAGAAAAAGTTTTACCAATTTTGAAATTTTTTCTAATTTTTTTGACAACATTTAGAATAAAACGGTTTTTTTAAATCAAAACTAGAATGTTTTAAGTTTCATTTAGAATAAAAAATCAAATCAAAATCTTTAAAAATGAATTTTTGATGAATTTTTAAAGTTTTAATTTTCTTAAGTTAAAAAAGTGTCAAAAATTTTTACCAACGTTGAAAATTTTTTTAATTTTTTAACAACATTTAGAATAAATCGGTCTTTTTAAGTCAAAACTAGAATGTTTTAAGTTTCATTTAGAAAAAAAAATCAAATCAAAATCTTTAAAAATGAATTTTTGATGAATTCTTAAAAAATGGTTAATTTTCCAACTTAAAAAATTTTTACCAACTTTGAAATTTTTTTTAATTTTTTTGACAACATTTACAATAAATCCGTCTTTTTTGGTTAAAACTAGAATGTTTTAAATTTCATTTAGAAAAAAAAATTAAATGAAAATCTTTAAAAATGAATTTTTAATAAATTTTTAAAGTTAATTTTCTTAAGTTAAAAAGTGTCAAAAATTTTTACCAACTTTGAAAATTTTTTAAATTTTTTTGACAACATTTAGAATAAAACGATCTTTTTAAATCAAAACTAGAATGTTTTAGATTTCATTTAGAAGAAAAATCAAATCAAAATCTTTAAAAATGAATTTTTAATAAATTTTTAAAGTTAATTTTCTTAAGTTAAAAAAGTGTCAAAAAATTTTTACCAACTTTGAAAATTTTTTTAATTTTTTCGACAACATTTAGAATAAATCATTCTTTTTTAATTAAAACTAGAATGTTTTAAGTTTCATTTCGAAAAAGAATCAAATCAAAATCTTTAAAAATGAATTTTTGATAAATTTTTAAAGTTGATCGATTTTTTTAAGTTAGGTTAGAAGTGTTAAAAATCCAATTTTTTTACCATTGTTTGTAAATGTAGCATAAAAATATAAATCACTACATAATTTTTCAGTTAAGATTTCATAAGTTTAGGCAACTCTGGTGACGTTACATTGACGCCAGTCTCATGACTCATTTTTCTTCATTCATTTTCAGTATTAAAATATTTCTTAGAAAAATAAACGGAAACTTTTTTTAATCTGATAAAATTAAAATCTATCTAACAAACAATTTCCAAAGCCTTTAATTAGAAACTTATAATCTTTAATCTCAACGATAAAAAACATATTATGAAATAACCAACAGTATAAACGATACACAAACAATACAAATGATAACCTATTAAATTAATTTAACAAAAAGAAAAATTTTAAACTGTAAACCAAACAAAAATAGTTTATAGTTACGACCTATTGTTTTTTCTATTGTTCGACCTTACATAATGAGTTATTTTTTTAGCAGAGCTGTTAAAAATATATCGGATAGGAATGAAAAAAGAAAAAAAACAAGGAAAGTTACCATGTTATGACGGAAAACGCAAAATACGTTAATTAATTTTTTTCTATTGTGTTTTGAAAAACTTTAATTAAAGATAGATTACAGGAAGAACTAGATAGTAAAAAAAAATAAATGTGTTTCCCTTTTATCATTGTTTAGTCTTGCACAAGCACAGTTCTAAAGTATTTTAGTTTATTCTTAGTCAGCGGAAATGATGATAGAAAGGTAACGGAATTTTCCACTATATGTTTTATAATTGAGCAATAAAAACGGAACGGAATAAAAATAAACTATTGAAGTGGATTTAAATTAATAATAAGGTAGTAAGTATACAAAGTTATTGATTGTTAACATTCTTTAATAATTTATGGTCACAATAAGAATTATAATTCAATCAATAAGAGTTATTTATAAAATTGGAAAGAATTTTAAACTAATAGAAAAATTAAAAATAATTAAAATTATAAGTAAAAAAAATTAGTGAAGGAAAATTTGATTAGTTTTCTTTTTAACGCCTCTATACATAAGAAGTGTTTAGTTGAAGTATGAAAATCTAAAAATATTTCGTTATAATTTGCTTGATTAAAGATATAATTTAACTTTAACTGCAGGAATAAATACAGGGTGTCCCACATTTTAATACGCAAACTTCACCAGGACATAGTACTCATAGAAATAACACAAAAGTTTTATATAAACATGGGGTCGCAACTCTTTTGTTTTCGAGATATGGCCGTTCAAAGTTGGAAGAAAAATTTACATTTTCATTTTTATTTCAACTATTTATAAACGCAGGAATGTGAATTTTTACAATAATGTACTACAGCCTAGTATGTTATTTCCAAGCCTTAATTAACCCACCCCGGCGTACCTAAAAGGGTTGAAATTCACGATCACCACTACATTTTCCAATAGAACTTTTTAACTCGGTAAAATTTTAACTTGAAAAATTATCCCTTAGAAAGTTCATTCCTTAGCGAGATTTTTTTGTCTCTTACATTTTTCGCATAAAACTAATAGTTTTCGAGAAAAAAAATAAAATCCTAGCGCGTGTCGTACCGTACCGCTCCATCCCTAAACAATAGTTCTTTAAAAGTTGGCCATGGTTTTGGTCTGATTTCTTTGTACTGATGGGTGCGTTGACTAAGATAGAATGCATTTAATTTAAAGTGTAATTGTTAATCTTTTTAGCTTATTATTATTGTTATCACTTATTATTCTAAAACCATAGCAAACTTTAAAAAAAACATTTGGTTAGGGGTGAAGCGGTGCAGTACGACACGCGCTAAGATTTTATTTTTTTTCTCGAAATCTATCAGTTTTATGCGAAAAATGTAAGAGACAAAAAAATCTCGCTAAGGAATGAGCTTTCTAACGCATATTTTTTTAGGTTAAAATTCTACCGAATTAAAAAGTTCTTTTGGAAAATTGGTCTGTCACGCGCTAAGATTTTATTTTTTTTCTCGAAAACTATCAGTTTTATGCAAAAAATGTAAGAGACATAAAAGTCTTGTTAAGGAATGAGCTTTCAAACGCATATTTTTTCATGTTAAAATTTTACCGAGTTAAAAAGTTCTATTGGAAAATGTAGTGATGATCGTGAATTTCAACCCTTTCAAATACGCCGGGGTGGGTTAATTAAGGATTGGAAATAACATATTAGGCTGTAGTACATTACTGTAAAAATTCACATTCCTGCGTTTATAAATTGCTTAAATAAGAATGAAAATGTAAATTTTTCTTCTAACTTTGAACGGCCATATCTCGAAAACAAAAGAGTTGCGACCCCATGTTTATATAAAACTTTTGTATTATTTTTATGAAAACTATGTCCTGATGAAGTTTGCGTATTAAAATGTGGGACACCCTGTATAAATAATCTATCAACAATGATTTATTTTCTAATCATTGAAGTTAACAAATCGTCAAGTTTTTTTTTTTATGGAGGGGTTTAGGAAATCTGTTGACAGACGAGTGGTCCGAATCACTATCTAAGTGATTCGTATCGATGACCACCTTATGTTGGGTTGATGTACTCATCTTGAATACATCGACCAACTAAAACCCTTTCCCCTCCGCCTCTGGAACCACCCATCAAGGTATAACTTCAGAGGTATATAAATGTAATTTTCGGGGTCTACTGTATATTTCTTCTTCTATTTTCTAGTTCTCTTTCATGCTTTTCCTTTTTTTTCATAATGTTTGTTACCATTTCATCTACGGCTCTCCAGTGCTCTTGTTTTTCTAGCATTATATCTATTATGTTTTCTTTTTCGATATTTTTTCCGATTTTATTACGACAAATATTTCTTTCCTCGGCAAAATTATTACATATAAAAAACGTATGTTCTGGATTATCTATTTCTTCACAAAACCAACAAAATTCATTCTCCTTCTTTTTTATTTTGAACAAATAACTACAGAAAATTCCATGACCCGTCAAAAATTGAGTTAGGTAGTAATTTAATTCTCCCCATGTTCTTTCAAACCATTTTTTTAAATCTTTGATTAATACGTTGGTCCATTTAATTCCGTGATTCCATCTTCTGTTCCATTTTTCCAATAATTCTTCTCTATATAGTTTTTTATGTTCCTTACCTCTACTGTATAGGTTACATCTTTCCTCAATTAATAGGTCAATGGGCGGTAGACGAGCCACCACTTCAATACCCACCGTAGAAACCGTTCTATATACAGAAGATATCCTGATTCCTAATCTTCTATTAATTGAGGAAAGCATATTTAAACAGTATTTATAATTTAGAGCTCTACTCCATGTCGGAGCGGCATACAAAATGACCGAAAGAACAGTAGAAGCAAGGAGTTTCCTTTTCTTCTCTTTGGGTCCTCTGATGTTTGGCATAATTTTCGATAAGTTATTTATCATGACGTTTGCTTTCTTGCAAATTTCCTTTATATGTTCCCTCATTTTCATATCTTTGTCTAAGTAGACCCCGAGATATTTTGCCTTCTTGGCACTCCTTATCTCATTTTCGTTTATTTTTAATTGTATTTCTTTTAGTTTTCTTCTTCCGTGTAGTAATATGATTTCTGTTTTTTCTGGTGCTACTTGAAGTCCCATTCTATCAAGTTCTTCTGTGACCCTTTGAATCGCATAATTAGCCTTTTCTCGTAGAAGAGTGCTATCTTTGTGTGTAATAAATCGTCAAGTTGGTAGATAGACTTTAGACATATTTAAGAGCTACAAGTCTTAAAAGCTAACCGTATTTTTTCTCAAGTTTAGAAATGAAATGAAGCTTAAATTTCAGTCACGGTGCCACTTTTATGCTTAAATAAACGTGAAGGCCATTTGAAAGACGTTATTTTCAAAATGTAATTCTCGTTGTAAGACTGTATTATACTGGTGTCCCAGATCAATCGTGCCACCTCATTTATTTAAAAAATTATAAGTCCTAGGAACTTGAAGCAAAAAATTTGTTAGATAAATGGGGTATAAGTTTTTTTAGATGTTACTTTCCCACTTATAAAAAATTTTGTACCCAATTTATCTAACAAATTTTTAATTTCAAGTTCTTAGGATTTATACTTTTTGAAAAAATTGGAAAAAAAAAGAATTTGAAAAAATGTGTTAAACCCAAAGATGTTGAACTAACAGGATAGCTCAATCCGCATAAATCGTCCAGCAATTTTTGACGTCACTGTTAAGCTTAACGTTTCTGTCTTACACTCGACGAGACTGTCTCACACTCAATTATCTCTCTTACACTCAATTAAAACCACAAGTGATGTCAAACTGGCAACTGCTCACTAAATTTCGACGTACACACATTTTATGGGATTGAGCTATCCTGTTAGTTCAACATCCTTGGATTAAATCCGTTGAGCTACTCTGTATAATATCACAAATTTTTTGAACTAACAATAAGTTTAAGAAATCGCCCAGACTTTATTTGTAGAATCCAAAACGGGATCATTTTATTTCTGTACTTCCATTTCTATAATAAAGAAAGAGTAGTCAATCTCTTTGAGCATCTTATATGCAAATTAGAACCCTTTTGGACCTAAAATGGCAGCTTTAAGTCCTAAACAAAACCCACGTTTTTCAGTCGTTTTCGATACCGATAGATGAAACAGTTTGCTCGAAAAATCTAACAAGGGGACTACCAGACATGTAACCTCCTAATCTTGTTCTCGATTTTTTTACATTTTTTTACAGGCAAAGATATGTATGTGAAGCTTCATAGTAAAGTATTTTCGGGAGATCGCCAGGCATTTTTGAATTATTAATTTTTGAAATCGTAAGTTTTGCCCAATTCTCAATGGGTCTCTAAGAAGTTTACCTACCCCTGAAATCTTGTGAGGGAATCTCAATTTTCCGCCTTGTAACTTTTATAAACAAACAGTTCTAACAAATACATAGGAATTATTTACAATATTTCGATTATTTCTTACAAATAAAGTTGTCTAATTTAAAGGAGTTTGAATCATTTCAAAATCTATTCTATGGTTTGATCATCGCTCATATAGACAACTTAGTTTGCAAAAAATTAAACAAGAAATCTAAAAAACCTTGTAGAAAACTGTATAGTAAAACTTATAATTTTGCTCTGTAGATAAATATAACACTCAAGGTTATGAAATTCATAATGCGCACGTGTATGGTTGGTTTCGTTATTTTATTTGAAAAACTTGGTCAAGATTTTTATTGTTTTCTAGAAAATATACCCAATACAGTATAATTGTTTAAAAATTTGTGTTTAGAATTTATTATTTACATACAATTTGTACTCAAACCTTGTTTTTTTCTGATAAGTAAGTATTAATTTTCACACATATTATAAACCTTCAAAATTTTTCATTTTTATTAAAGGATTTCGTGAATTTCAAAGAAGTTAAACTATAAGGTGGGTTTTAAACTGAGACAACAAGCAATTGGTAACCAGCAACAAGCGATATTGATATTTGATAACATTTTACATATAATCAAATGTCTCTCATTCGATATCGCCTCTCTATTTGCGATATGGAATTGCTCCAACGTGAGAAGTCTGCTTTAATTCTATGTAAAATTTCATTAGGTGGCAATATCACTTGTTGTTGGTTGCTACTTGCTTGTTGATGGTTACCTCAGTGTGAGACGTACTATAACCCGAAAAAGAGCTGCACCATGAAGAGAAAGATAAAAAAGTAAGCCCTTTCCGTAAGACTGCCGAGTAAATTCATCTTTCTCTTCATAATGCAGCTCGATTTCGGATTATAGTACCTAATGCAAATATATGAAAGAGCAACATTTAAGGAATAATTTGTAACATTTTTACTTAAAATTATAAGAAATAATTCAGTGAGATCTGATCCCAAAACACTTAAAAAAAGTGTCTTCACGATGGATACGATTATTCAAAAAACGCTTTATCCTAAATTGAAAAATCAATTTTGATTTGTAAATAAAGAAGTATAGCTCGTGATTGAATAAAAAATGTTTTAAAAAATTTTTCAAATTTGTATTTTTGACAAAGGTGTTTGTAGAAAAGTACTATTTTCGGTACAATGTACTTTACATTTAGTCTGGTAAAAACAGTTGTAATTGAAATGAAAGAAAACTTTTCGATCAGTCACTAATGAATCTAATATTAAATAAGCCTATAAAATTTCAACAAGATTGGTGTTTCAGTTTTTGAAAAATTGGATCCAAAACCGACAACAGCTACATGTTGAAATTGCAAGTCGAAATACAGTGAAGTGAAAACATCTTTTATTTTAAAGAAACCACATTATCTAACATGCTATAGTATAATGACATTTAGCTAAGCCAGGAAGATAAAATAATTCATAGCTAAATAGCTGCTTCTTCGCCATGCCTAGGATAGGAAATGGAATTTGGGAACTATGCCTTTATGATTCCCAGACTCTGAGTATAAAATACAACACGTGATTTATAAGAAAGCTACACGTTAAGGCTGTGGTCTCGGGCCCGAAAAAGTTGTTCCAATATTTCGCGTTAACCGTTTGATAAATCAAAAAAACTTTCAAACGAAAGTTGGATAAAAATGAAAAATCTAGGCAAGCGAATAGAGATATTTAATAAATTATTGTTAATAACTGAGATTATTAAAAAGCATTTTTAAACGGGCTATTCACATGTCTAGATAAATATTCAAGATATATTTTTTCCATTTACCGTTTTTTGATATTTTAAAAGATAAGCGAGAAATTTTGGAAATTCCCACGGTACAAAGTTGGAAATATTTTTCAATTTCGCTAGATAGCTCCGCCCTGATTGACCACGTGGTATGGCCGGCGGAGTTGAGTAGGTGCCGTAAGTAAACAAACAAGTTTTTTGTGTAAGTCGATTCTGCTTTGTTGTGCATTTCTAGAGATAAATACTTTGGAGAATTATTCGAGTTTGGATTTTACAGATTTTATGGCTAGTAAAAAATTTTAGAATTTTAGTAAACTAAAATGAATGAAAAGTTCATTTCATAATTTTACTAATCTTTTTGTTATATAAATACCTCGACCTCATGAAAATAAACTTCCATATTGTAATTTTGAACACTAACTTTTTCTTTACATACACTACATGTAGCAGAGAAAGTATGTAAAACTGGGCCAAATTGGTCACTTTTCAAGGGACACTCCTGTTTCTATAAGAAATAGAGGAAAAACAGTATCGGTAACTGATGCTAGATTTTTATAAGAAATCGAATGCTGAAAACCTCATATTGATATATTTTACGGTTTCAGAAATATTGGGGATGCTTTTCGAGAAAGTGAATTTTTGAAGTCTTCATAATTTTTTTCCTGTTGGAAAATGTTTAATTTTGTGAAAACATTCTCCTGGCAACTTTTTATGTAGATTTTGACGGTGTAGGTTAGTTTTCTCTGTAAGCAATATTTTAATAGCTACATACATAAAAGTGTTTTTTTTTAATGGAACACTATATTATTACATATTACACGAGAACCTAGAATTCCCTTTCCAAAAATATGCCTATAAAGTTTGAAAAATGGGATAGATGCGATAATTTGTTTCAGAGAATCTGGAGAAACTGCAGAGGTTGTATTTACATAAACGATATACAAAGAGAAGATAACGTTTAAACTCATTTTTCTCGATGTTAAAAAAATTTAGATTGTTTGAATCCATAATCTGAACCAAAAAGGCGAAGTGATATCGCAAGCAAGGTATCATGTGTGGCACACTTTTGGAAAGGCAATTTAAACTCCCGTCGAATATACAAAAATGTATAGGTGTTCCATTTGAAAAAGAAATATTTGTCTGCATCTATTAGAATATTGCTTACAAAAAATCTAATTTACCCAACAAATTCTACATAAAAAGTTGTTTCGGGAATCTATTCACAGAATCAAACTTTATCCAATAGAAAAAAAGTTATGGAGATTTTTAAAAAATGCACTTTTTCGAAAAACACCTGTATTTCCGAAACCGTAAGAGGTATAAATTTGCGGTTTTCACCATTCGATTTCTTATAAACATCGAGCAAGAGACCAATATTATTTTACCCTATCTCTTATAGAAACAGGGGTGTCCCTTTACAAGTGTCCAATTTGGCCCACCAGTACAGTACAGTCGATTATCCCATCTGTACTACGAACTGCTGTACCATTTTAAAACATTCAATTTTTTGTACAGTATTTATTACATATACTAAAATAAGTCAGGATTTTATTAGAATTTAGTAAGAAAGATACATCTAATGTTTCCGTCTTTTCCTACTTTGCTAAAACGAACTGAACCTCGATTCATGTATTCACTTCTCGACAAAAGATAAATAAACACATGAGTTTCGAATATAAATCTTTTGTCTCTTATCTACAGAGGGCGGAGCGTAGCCTAGAATTAAGGTCCACCTTCCTGCTTCCGCACGTCCGTCTCCTGCGCCCCTGAGAAACTCGATGACCGTAAGACCACAGCCTTAAGACCGATGTACAAGGTGTCTTGAATTCGATGTCTCATAGGCTATCTTTGCAACTAAAAGAGATAGAAGAGATTAAAACACACCATCGTTGATAATAAGTGAGATATTCGCTTTTGTCATTTTCGCAACATTTCGACTTTTTTGAAAGCAACAATTAAAGAAAGGTTTTTACCATTTAATGCGTTAGAGGAGAAAAATGTCTCATTACTGCACTGGGATTCGAACCCAGATCTGTTTTCCAGGCAGACGTTCTAACCAATTGAACTACGCAGCTCGACAAGTTTTCTCACATTTCTAGATACATAAATGTTTAAATAAATAAAATGCAATGTATTTGTTATGTACTTTTACTGGTTTATTTGTTTATTTTACTGACTAGTTTCGGTTTTTTAAACCATCTTCAGAGTCTACAAGAATATAAAGTGAAATAATCACCATTAGGTTTTATAATGACTATCGCTAAACAACCGTTTCGTCTTAAGTTCGTAAAAGATTTTTACTGTAAGTAACTTTTATATTTTAATTTTTAGTTAACAACTTTTTACATTGTAATTATTTCACTTTAAATTCTTGTAGACTGTGAAGATGGTTTAAAAAACCGAAACTAGTCAGTAAAATAAAGAAATAAACCAGTTTTACATAACAAATACATTGCATTTTATTTATTCACATAACTGGTAGAATGGATCGTGCATTCAATTTCAACTCAATAAATGTTTAATTTCGACTTTTTGCCTCCAGAATGAAAGGTAAAGATGATTGCTATTTGCAGTTTTCAGCATCTGTAATTTCTTGAAAATCGAATTCATAACATATCAGCTACTTTTTTTGTGCCTTCTTTAGTTTTGAAGATAGATGACATTAAATTCAGGAGACCTGTACAAAATAGACTTAAATAATTCAATGATGAGTTGAAATAATCTAGATAATTGAAGAAATTTTAAAATTTTCGACAAACACAAACACTTCATCCGTTCTCAACCAGAATCGAAAACGGAATCGAAACAGCTGTCTAATATAAATAAGCACTATTATTCTGATATATCGACCGTTTATTTTGAAAGTGGTGTAAGTCCATTTTTGAAAAAAATTAGATATCACGTACTTCATGTTTAATTTAATGTAATTTTTTTATATGATAAGTCCGTGTTTAATTTCTTAAAAAATTCCCATGTTTTGTACAACTTAAAATCGGTCGGTAAATGAAATTACATAATCATTGATTATGAAAGTGGTGTAAGTCCAAGTGACTATGGTTACATTTATTTTATATTACGCGTTAAAAGTTGCTAATTTAGGTTACTTATTCTATTTCTTCTTAAAAAGGATAACTTTAAAAGAAAAGAATTTTAAGTATACACCACAGGATTATTATGATGTAATAACACAATGTAGAAAACATGACAAATTCATTTTACATGAAATGAAACGAGAGAATTTCGTTTCAACAAAAATCTTCAAAATGCGATTAAAAAACAGATTAAAGAAACACTAATGGCGAACAGATCAATTGGTTGCAAATATGTTGGCTGAGGTTTCTCAAAAACGCACCATATACTATTTTATATAAAACGTCGATGAAGGGCACTGAATTTAAAACTATAAATTTATTACCTACACGTCTTGGAAGACCGCTAAAATTAGGAAAAATCGCCCTTACGCCTTTGTACCAAAATGCCAGGCCTATTACTTACGAAAAATATGAAGACATCAAGCAGTTATTACCTTCTATGCCTTCGATACATCGTACATATTTCGAAAAACTGCCACATGCAAAGCATAAGTAAATACTATCAGTATCTTGTAATTTTTACAATGTAATGAGCGTCTAAAATTAAATTTTATGTCCTATCATGCGTATTTGTAAACAAATTTAGATTAAAATGAAGTATATTTTAAGTGATATTTAATTTTTCAAAATTGAAATTAAACGATTTTTACAATTGTCTAATTTTGAAAGTGGTGTAAGTCCATTTACGGTCCAGAAATATGTATTGTTGTAGACTAATTTGCCTGAAACAAATCTATACAATCAAATTAAATATTGATAAACGAATAGAAATATTGCCAGACTTCATATAATTTGCCTACATTTTTTAATTAACAGATATGCTAACCTCTAATTTTCTCGAAACAAGAGAAAATGGACTTACACCACTTTCAAAATAAACGGTCCATATTATTTGCATTGACTTTAATCTTTCAAGGAATTTTATAGACATACTTTTAGATTAAATAATAAAAAAATATTCGATTTTTTAATTTCTCAAATCCATCTAACCCCTTAAACATAAATAAAAAAAATCTTTTCCTACTCAATTCCTTCTAAAAATCAAAATAATAAAGCACCAAAGTAGATTTAAATTAATAATAAGATAATCTTTATTTAACTCAACCATTTCACAAATTACTAAAACACAAACCAGTTTACAAATTATTATTTTCGTACTCAATAATTCGTACTCAAACTTTATTTTACTAATAATTAAGTGTTAATTCTCACACATATTACAAACTTCCAAAATTTATCATTCTTATTAAACATTAAACACAAAACAAAGAAAATCTTTTTCTACTGAATTCACTCCAAAGAAAAATTCCCTCTATACACACTGGTAATAATAATATGGAAGTTATAAGTCAATAAACACATTCCATAGTTAATGCTTTGAGCAAATAAGCTACACAGGAATCTTAAGAATTGTGAAACGTGTAAACTGTAAAATCTTCCTCTTATTAATACTCCATAATATTTATTACGTTTATATGTAATACTAGAAATTACTTTTATAAGACTATTTATTAGTAAATTATTTTTTATTAACCACTTCCAAAGACAAACGTAATAAAAAAAATCATTCCAAGCTTTCATACAAATAAAATTTACAGTAAAGTTATTCGAATTTTTCCTTGAAATTTTCCGCATTATACGACAACATAGATAAAGAAATATTTTAAAGTTGAGCAAATGAAGTAGTTATAACTCTTTTAATAGTTTTTATAGCAGTCATAAAAATACTGAAAAATAAAAACTAACGTAACAAAGATTTGTCATAATAATAATGTGGTCGAGGGTATTTTTTTTATTAATTCTTGTTAATTTATGTTGGTTTTATGAATCACACAGGTAACCGACCAAAATTCCTAATCAAGTCGTAACTCGTAACACATTTCTTAAAAAACATCTCGATGTGTAAATATCAAGATGTTGTAAATATTGATCTTAAAATGTAAATTGAAAAGTAATCATTCTTCACATCTATACAATAATAACCCAATATATTTGTTCAAAAAATTCCAATCAAAACCAATTCAACTACTTAATTATATTTCTACAAAGTATCTAATTAGATGTGACATTTATAAGTAATAAAGATAAAAGTATAAAAATGTCATAATGAAAGTTTAAAGTGTGATACAAGTACTTAAAAATCGACTTCATGCAACCGACAAAAATTACGCAAATATCAAGATCATAAATATATGTATTAATTGTTATAAGTATTTGATAAGGAAATACCTTTAAAGCATGATAGCATATAGCATAGATATCGTTCTCAATTCGCGATTTACAAAATTTAGAGTAATAAAACCTTGAAATTGTTTATTAAAATTATTCTATTACTTCCCAGAAAATTTTCTAATAAATTCATTTGGTATACAAAGCAAATACAAATGTTCAAGTACATTTTAATAAATATAATAAAAGCAAACCATAATGATAATAATATGAACCCGGAAATTCCGGTTTAAATCAACGAATGTACTTCAATTACAAGGTAAACTTTTAATGGCAACAAAGGAATTTTAAATGGCATTCAAGTTCACTGTCGTACAACTAATTAAAAACGTTACCTTTCGGTAAAATTTATACGCTAGTACATTATTAGTGTTTACGAACAAAGGATGGATATTAATAAGATACGTGGAAGGAATACGTAAATAATGTCGGCTTTGGTAAAACGTTGAATCAAACGGTTTATAAAAGTTACTTCTAGTTAAATAATAATCTACAATATGAAGTAAGTATATTAAAAAAATACTTTAATTGTGAAATATTTGTAATACACATATTTTGGACGATTTTAATAGTCAATCAATGTAAGTCAACAAATCTAACGCAATTAAATTGAGATTATTAAAAAAGATTGATTGATAAAGATATAAAATTCGGTCACAACACCTAAAAATAAATTATTTTTTAGGAATAGGTGAGTTTGTAATCTGAATTTTAAATGAATGATTTAAAATTATTTAAATTAGTTGATTAATTGAATTCATATATTGGTTATCAGATTATATTTTTAAGTGTGATTTTAAATGTATTTTGATCTTAACAGAGTGATAATGTATAATTACTTAGTCATTAGCAGTTTGTTTTCTGTTCTTGGGGAAAGTCCTCGATCGTTGACTGCATATTTTTTGTAAAAGCAGTTTAATTAGCGAATAACAACTTTTTTAAAACTTTTTAACAATAGAAACTTCAGTTGTGTGTCTTAAAATAGATATTAGAGTTAGTCTAAATTAACATTGCATTTTGGTCAATTAGTACTTTGTCTTTTTGACTTCATAACTTAATAACATATACTGCTTGACATTGAAATTGCAACACCTAGAAGGAATGGATACTTTTTAATAGAATTAGGTAGAAATGTTGCTCCATAAATGTATAAAAATTGATTAAAATTTTATGACTTTGGACCGCTTAGATTCGACGCAATTAACGTTTCTTTTTTGTACGTGGTGCAGTAATTTCTTGCCATCAGATAGTAATTTGTGTGTATTGTGATGACATTACATATGAGTTTAACTTCTTATGAGTTTGTGTTTGTTCCTAGATAAAGAGAGCGCATATATAACTGTTATTGAAAATAAAATGAGATTATAAAAAAAAACGATATGAAAGTAGGTAGTTTGTCGTTTATTGAAATCGCTCTTTGTGTATATCCAAAATACCAACCTTCGTCAAATGTTTTAG
Source organism: Digitonthophagus gazella (assembly GCA_036711955.1). Classification (NCBI taxonomy): domain Eukaryota; kingdom Metazoa; phylum Arthropoda; class Insecta; order Coleoptera; family Scarabaeidae; genus Digitonthophagus; species Digitonthophagus gazella. The sequence goes on from JASCIT010000003.1 coordinate 3,356,433, forward strand.
AAGGAACCTTGTAAAAGCTATTTTACGTAAAAAGATTTGGTACATAGATAAGTGCTTTCCAAACGATTAGAATTTACGACATGCATTAATTTTTCGGTACACAGGTTCGGAAAAACGTTCGTCAGAAATTTTTCGAATCTGGAATGACGGGACCCATCTAGAGTCTTACTCAGGATTGAATAGAGAATCGTTTAAAACAAACCGTATCGAAATCAAACGATCGACGACCGAGTTACGCAAGATAAAAGTCAAAATTACAAATTTCTCGTCAAATTTCTCGATGCAGAGGTTGGGAAAATCATTCGTCAGAAATTTTCTGGATAGAAATGAACAGAGAATCGTTTAAAATAAACCGTACGGAAATCAGACGATAGACGATTGAGTTACAGGCGCTCAAAGTCAAAATTTTAAAATTCTCGTCTAATTTCCCGATGCAGAGGTTCGGAAAACCATTCGTCAGAAATGTTCTGGATATGGCACGAAGACGTCCATCCAGAATCTTACTTAGAAATGAACAGAGAATCGTTTAAAATAAATCGTACGGAAATTAGACGACAGATGATTGAGTTACAGGAGCTCAAAATCAAAATTTCAAAATTCTCGTCTAATTTCTCGATGGAAAGGTTTGGAAAACCATTCGTGAGAAATGTTCTAGATATGGCACGAAGACGTCCATCCAGAATCTTACTTAGAAATGAACAGAGAATCGTTTAAAATAAACCGTACGGAAATTAGACAACAGATGATTGAGTTACAGGAGCTCAAAGTCAAAATTTAAAAATTCTCGTCTAATTTCTCGATGGAAAGGTTTGGAAAACCATTCGTGAGAAATTTTCTGGATATGGCCAAAGACGTCCGTCCAGAATCTTACTTAGCAATGAATAGAGAATCGTTTAAAATAAACCGTACGGAAATTAGATGACAGATGATTGAGTTACAGGAGCTCAAAGTCAAAATTTCAAAATTCTCGTTTAATTTCCCGATGCAGAGGTTCGGAAAACCATTCGTCTGAAATGTTCTGGATATGACACGAAGACGTCCGTCCAGAATCTTACTTAGAAATGAACAGATAATCGTTTAAAATAAATCGTACGGAAATTAGACGACAGATGATTGAGTTACAGGAGCTCAAAGTCAAAATTTCAAAATTCTCGTCTAATTTCCCGATGCAGAGGTTCGGAAAACCATTCGTCAGAAATGTTCTGGATACGGTACGAAGACGTCCGTCCAGAATCTTACTTAGAAATGAACAGAGTATCGTTTTAAATAAACCGTACGGAAATCAGACGAGAGACGATTGAGTTACAAGAGCTCAAAGTCAAAATTTCGTACTGTAATTGAACAGAAAATGAGACTATAAAAAACGATATGAAAGTAAGCACTTTGTCATTTACTGAAATCGTCAGATATTTTAGAAAAAACCTTATAAAAGCCATTTCACGTATGGGTACATATTGTTTATCTGAAAAATTGGATTCTCTAACCTTCCGATGTACTAACAAAAATTTGATTTCACCAGTTTTTGCATATACTGCTGTGAGACGTGTTTTTATTTGTGATCAAAGAGTATCTACTGACATACGAGTTTATTTTCCGGGCATTTTGCTACCCAATTAGGTGTTTTAAACTCACAGAATATCGTGAGTTATGCTCTACTATTCTGTATCGATCAATTGCCTAAATTAATGAACATCAAGATCTTAATTGGTAAGAAACGTAAGCTTCACTTAAATAATAGAATTTGAATTAGTATGCAGATGCATGGCAACCTTAAACTGATTCAGCGCAGTTTTACAAAGTTGCACATTTTGCAATATAGTTTTGAAATGTTCATCCATGTCCATTCAACGTACTGTTAGAGTTATGATATAGAACGTCATTGTTTATGACAATACATTGCCTTTAATGTGAACTGTATGAATTTATAACGCCTAATAATAAAATGTAATCCGTGGAACTCAATCTTGATTAGCACCGTTAAAAGGTTAGAATGTTTAATTTTACAACAAAGAAGAGTACAAGCACATATGGTAGGCCTTTTAGAGAGGTTTTTCTGCAACATCTGATGGCAGTGGACTGCTTTTAGTTTATTTGCATAGCAGTTTTAGCAATTGAAAAACGATCCACTTTCATACTGTTATTTTTACCCCCTTAATTTCTTTTAAATGACAAAAAATCTGTGTACCATTGGTCTACGAATAATAGGAACCTCAGAAGTAACCATACTGACAAAACAACCCCGTCAAGAAGCACACAAATTACTGCCAGAATAATAAAAAAATACTGAAGTATCTACAGAAAAGAAAAGTTAATTTTGCCAAGCCTATGTTATCTAGGACATCAAAATTTTAATCGACTGTTACACTTCTATAGAGCAACATTTCTACCAAATTTTATCAAAAACTGCATACTTCTTCTAGGTGTTCCAATTTCAATGTCACACAGTATATTTTAGGTGGATTAAGTAGAGATTTTTAAATTTGTTTTCAATGTAGATTTGATTAAGAGAATTTTGAGAATGTCTTAATTTAAGAGATTTTCCATCAAACTGTACAATATGTCGGTTTTTAGAGTAAATATTTTTCCAACAGAGATTTTTCAGAAAATACTTATGGATTATAAATTAGATTGATTTATCTCTCATCTAGAGAAATTTTGTTTAAATCCTCTAAGTAATTTAGGAATTATAAAAGAAAATGTTTCATACTTTATTCCTAGATTAAGTTTTTTTGTTGTTCTTCAAACCTAACAGAGATTTTTCTAAAAATTCGTAAGAATTGTAAATTAAATTGATTTGTTTACAATCGAGGAAAATTTATTTTAAATCTTCCGTCTTATTTATGAATGCCAAAAGGAAATGTCTCATACCTTATTTCCGGATATACTGGTCAATCTGAATGATTTTCCGTTGTTCTTCCAACTTAAAGAGATTTTTCTAAAAATCCTTAAGGATTATAAACTAGATTGATTCATTTTTAAAGGAAGGAAAATTTCTTTTAAGTCTTCCGTCATATTTATGAATAACAAAAGGAAATGTCTCATACCTTATTTCTGGACATTCTGGTCAACTTAAATGATTTTCCGTTGTTCTTCCAACTTAACAGAGATTTTTCTAAAAATCCTTATGGATTGTAAACTAGATTAATTTATTTCTAATCGAGGATTTTTTTTTAAATCTTCCATCTTATTTATGAATGACAAAAGGAAACGTTTCATGCCTTATTTCTAACTATTCATAGTCATCTTGAATAATTTTTTGTTGCTCTTTCAACCTAACAAAATTTTTCCAAAAATAATTTAAGACAGAAACTAGATACATTTCTAATCGAGAAAAAATTCGTTTAAACCTATCATCTTATTTAGAAACTAAAAGATTTTTTTTCATATTTTGCGTTTGGATGATCAACCTGAACGTATTTTCTTTTTTTTTCCAATTTAAAAACCGATTTTTCCAACAATCTTTTAGGATTATAAACTTGATGTATACGTCTCAAATTGAAGAACTTTTCGGTTAAATCTGTTATCTTATTCAGAAATTAGAAAGCAGAATTTTTGAGATCAACCTGAATGTATTTTCTTGTTCTTCCAATTTAAATTGAAGAACCTTTCGATTAAATCTTTTATCTAATCCAGAAATTAGAAAACAGAAATTTGAGATCAACCTGAACGTATTTTCTTGTTCTTCCAATTTAAAAACGACTTTTTCAAGAATCCATAAAGATTATAAACTTGATTTGTATGTCTCAAATTGAAGAATCTTTCGTTTAAATCTGTTATCTTATTTAGGAACCAGAAACCAACACCTTTGAGATCTTATTTTTTGAAAATTCTATTTAATTTGAACGACTTCTTTTCTATTCTTCCACCCTTTAGAGTTGAATTGAAGGATAATAAATTAATACTTTATCATTTTAAACTCATAACTTAAAGGTTTCTGAATTTATATTCAATATGGCGTTGGTGAAGAGCATATTGACGATTACTTAAATTACTAAATTTATTTAAAAGGCCAATAAAGAATTTAACAAAATATTTATAAAACTTGAAATTTACCACTTATTACTTTATACAGTATATCTAGAATATGTACTATAACCCGAAATGGAGGTGCACCATGAAGAGAAATATAAAAAAGTAAGACCCCTCTTCGCACCATTGCCGAGTACTCTTTCATCTTTCTCTTCACGGTGCAGCTCCCGTTCGGGCTATAGTACCTGTTTAGATTCAGATTGTTACATAGAATTTAAAACTGCAATAAACTCTACAGAAGTTCTATTTCGTTAAATAATGAGAAGTTAGGAAAGTTCAATGTTAATAAGACGAATTAAAGGGGAATATTAATGACTTCCTTTCTCACAAGAGTGATTTATTTTATATATTTGGTTCATCAAAACTTCTTCATATGCATCTTGTATAAGGTAACAACTGGGAACCGAACGATTTTAAAATTACTGTTATATGGAAAGTTTGTAGCATAACAAGGTTTTATTGATACCAGTATAAAACTTATACTATATCATTTACGATGTATATCAAGTGTGGAAGATAACATCGCAGATATTGTAACCCTTGTATTAGATGCAAGTTTCGACTATTTTTATAAAATTGTCCATAACACGTTTCCATGTAATTTCCTTGACATTCTTGAAATATGTCTAAATTATGAAGTTTGTGAACATAAACAAGTCTATTCAAACACCACTACAGAAAAAAAAATAATAATAAATTGACAGGTCTGAAAACTTCGAGGCTTTTAGATTTGTCAATTTGTAATTGTTGTGGAGATGGTAAATCTTCAAAATGTAAAATGTGTTTTCGTAAGAATGAAATGCCACACTAAACTCAATATATGGCATAAGCTTTGTTCGTTAGGACTGCACTGCTTGCACTTAGCAGTTCAGAGCATTATTAAATTTTGGTTAGATATGCATTCGTTGGATCACAGTTTATACCTGAACTAAAGAGCACCAAATTACATTGAATTACAGTCATTCCCCTTTAACTCTTTGAGGGGCGGACATTTTCAAATAAAAAAACCCAAAGTGGACACAACAGAGAGGTTGTGTCATCTAAGAGATTAGCAAAAAGTATAATCTGAGCTTGAAGTGGTGAGGTGGTACGCGCTCTCAACCACTGTACAGCAAAAGGAGTAGAAATTTTAAAAAATAGTTTATTTTGTGTACCAGCGAGAACAAAGGTCAAAATTCGAAGTGGTACATTAAGCCACCCACCAACCCTCAAAGTGTTAAATGCTGTACGAAATTGCACCTTTGCACCATAGTGTAAGTTAGTACAGTGCAAGTTTCAACCCAACGAACTATAACTTAACTATAGTTTAAATTTCATTTAAGTGTTAATAAAACCTTGTTATTTTGCAAACGTTTTATTTTATATAACACTAACTTTAAAAAAGTCCGGTTTCTAGTTGTCACCCTTTTTTTTTCTTTATGGAGGGGTTTAGGAAATCTGTTGACAGACGAGTGGTCCGAATCACTATCTAAGTGATTCGTATCGATGACCACCCTGTGTTGGGTTGATGTACTCTTCTTGAATACATCGACCAACTAAAACCCTTTCCCCTCCGCCTCCGGAACCACCCATCAAGGTATAATTTCAGAGGTATATAAATGTAATTTTCGGGGTCTACTGTACATTTCTTCTTCTATTTTCTAGTTCTCTTTCATGCTTTTCCTTTTTTTTTCATAATGTTTGTTACCATTTCATCTACGGCTCTCCAGTGCTCTTGTTTTCCTAGCATTATATCTATTATGTTTTCTTTTTCGATATTTTTTCCGATTTTATTACAACAAATATTTCTTTCCTCGGCAAAATTATTACATATAAAAAACGTATGTTCTGGATTATCTATTTCTTCACAAAACCAACAAAATTCATTCTCCTCCTTTTTTATTTTGAACAAATAACTACAAAAAATTCCATGACCCGTCAAAAATTGTGTTAGGTAGTAATTTAATTCGCCCCATGTTCTTTCAAACCATTTTTTTAAATCTTTAATTAATACGTTGGTCCATTTAATTCCGTGGTTCCATCTTCTGTTCCATTTTTCCAATAATTCTTCTCTATATAGTTTTTTATGTTCCTTACCTCTACTGTATAGGTTATATTTTTCCTCAATTAATTAAATGGGTGGTAGATGAGCGACCACTTCAATACCTACCGTAGAAACCGTTCTATGTCCAGAAGATATCCTGTTTCCTAATCTTCTATTAATTGAGGAAAGCATATTTAAACAGTATTTATAATTTAGAGCTCTACTCCATATCGGAGCGCCATACAAAATGACCGAAAGAACAGTAGAAGCAAGGAGTTTCCTTTCCTTTTCTTTGGGTCCTCTGATGTTTGGCATAATTTTCGATAAGTTATTTATCATGACGTTTGCTTTCTTGCAAACTTCCTTTATATGTTCCGTCATTTTCATATCTTTGTCTAAGTAGACCCCGAGATATTTTGCCTTCTTGGCACTCCTTATCTCATTTTCGTTTATTTTTAATTGTATTTCTTTTAGTTTTCTTCTTCCTTGTAGTAATACGATTTCTATTTTTTCTGGTGCTACTTGAAGTCCCATTCTATCAAGTTCTTCTGTGACCCTTTGAATCGCATAATTAGCCTTTTCTCGTAGAAGAGTGCTATCTTTGTGTGTAATTACGAGCGCAAGATCGTCCGCGTAAGCAATAAAATGAATATTTGGCTCTAGATTAATTTTTAGAATTTTATTATAAAAAATAATCCAAAAGAGAGGTCCTAAAAGAGAGCCTTGAGGAACTCCGCAAGTTACCTTGTAGATTTCCTCGTTTTCAGATATCACGCTTCTGTTTGAGAAATAGGACTTTATTATGTTCATCAAATAGTCACTAATCTCACCCTCTTCTAAAGTTTTTATAATTCCTTTCCATGGAGCAGAATTAAATGCGTTCTTAATATCAAGTAGCACTAGTTGTCACCCTGTAGATGTTTAATGAAGCACTAAAAATTCTTTTGACTTTTTCAAAAAATCATTTCTTACAAAAATTCCTTATGCAATAATTTAGTATGCGATTAAATTATTATGTAATAAAGATTAAAACGATTCTATCAGTGTCCTCATTTCAAAAATTACAAAATCTTGTATAGATAATCATATATAGATTATCTTTTAATAAATGTTATGTAAATTGAAAATTTTCTTGTTGATATATCTTCAGAGAAAAAAAATCTTAAAAGAAAATATTTAATATGTCCATTTTTTCTTTGTTGAATAAAAAAATCGAAATATGAACAAAAGTTTAAGAGAAACCATCAAAGATTTTACTATTTTAAGAGTTACAAAATATCATGTTACATTTTTAATGTCTATCGAATGGTGAAAATGAGAAAATGTCTTGAGAAATCATTCAGCTTGGAAATTTTAAGTTAGATATCAGGTCAAGGATAAAAACAAAAAATCTTCCAAAGGTGTAATGCGGTCACCTGGAAAAAAGAATCTCCACACACAACATCCAACCTTGACCATTAGTTTTTTTTTTTTTTTCATAACATTTTTTAACACATCACATAACATTTTTTTTTTTTAATATAAAATAATACCCATAAGAAAAAAATTTCCGCGTACAACAAAATTTCTAGTAAACATAATCTCATTGTCAAAGATTCACATTTAGATATCTTCACATCCCACATTATTACCCATCTGACCCTTACCTTGCAAGAACAAAAACCGAGAGCAAGACCACATCGCATTAGCGCATGAAAATTTTAGGTCAACATACCATATTTTGAACGGCTCGTTGCCGCGTACAACCGCCGTCCTTGGCGATTTACGCAAGAAATCGGCGTTAATAAAAACTATCCGTCCGTTCTCCGCGTTGATATTTCACCTGGACGGATTGCGGGGCGAACGTTGATCGCGGAATCCTTTCGTGCAACCAACCTCAACCATCCGGTGGTGGAAGATCCCGAGCGATAATCATTCCACACGACGACACATTATCGTCAACAAAACTTTTCAAAAGTCCCCTACCCGTTACCACGTGGGCCAATTTTGCGCTATTACCTTTAGTTGGTGCCTTTACGCGTTCGACACTCGACCCAATTGAACCGTCGCTTTCGGTATTAAGCAGAAAGTAATTTTTGAATTGAATTTTGTGCGACACCATCAATGAGAAGTGTTACAAGTACAAAGGGAGATATACCAACAACTAACAACCAACAAGTAAGTCTTCTTATTTTTTATTTTTTTAAAATTTTTTTTAATTCAATTTTATTTTTAAATTTTAAAACGTGTTATCATCCCAGATGTTAATACTAGTTTTTATTTTTCAATGCCAAAATATTTTTGATATGATTTATTTATCAGTTTTAGATATTTATTAAAATTAAAAAAAAACTCTTAAAAAAGAATTTCTTTTACTAATAATACCAGGTAGTGTTAAACAATGTTTGATTATTGTATTATAACACTTAGAATTGGAATGTGTCTAACTTTTATTTACTTAAAAAGTTTTTAACGTTCATCAATACTTAAATATGATGACTAAACACTAAAAATACGTAGATCTAATCCATCTAAATAATTAGTACTTTTTACTAACGTTTTTTATGACAAAAAATCTAAAAATTTCAAGTTTTAATCCTTAAATTGTTAGTCTCATTTAATCCTTTTATCATCCACTTTTTCTAACTTAACTCGTTTAAATCTTATAACACAAGTCGTCGATATAAGGCAATATTATATCATACAGTTTCTTTTCTTTATTTTTATAAATAAAGTCTGTGAGATTTTTCAAAGTTGGTCAAAAATTTAGGTTAAGTTCGGTAAAAATTCTTCAATGACTTTGTCAATTTTTTTAAATTTTTTGATAATTCTTGGCGGAAATTTGACAATTTTAGTTAAAAATACACATTTTAATTTATCTTTAGCCAAAATTTCTTTTCTTTATTTTTATAAATAAAGTCTGTGAGATTTTTCAAAGTTGGTCAAAAATTTAGATTAACTTCGGTCAAAATTCTTCACTGACTTTGTCAATTTTTTTTAATTTTTTGATAATACTAGGCGGAAATTTGACAATTTTAGTTAAAAATAGACATTTTAATTTATCTTTAGCCAAAATTTCTTTTCTTTATTTTTATAAATAAAGTCTGTGAGATTTCTCAAAGTTGGTCAAAAATTTAGGTTAAGTTCGGTAAAAATTCTTCACTGACTTTGTCAATTTTTTTAAAATTTTTTGATAATACTTGGCGGAAATTTGACAATTTTAGTTAAAAATAGACATTTTAATTTATCTTTAGCCAAAATTTCTTTTATTTATTTTCATAAATAAAGTCTGTGAGATTTTTCAAAGTTGGTCAAAAATATAGGTTAAGTTCGGTCAAAATTCTTCAATGACTTTGTCAATTTTTTAAAATTTTTTGATAATTCTTGGCGGAAATTTGACAATTTTAGTTAAAAATAGATATTTTAATTTATCTTTAGCCAAAATTTCTTTTCTTTATTTTTATAAATAAAGTCTGTGAGATTTTTCAAAGTTTTTCAAAAATTTAGGTTAAGTTCTGTAAAAATTCTTCAATGACTTTGTAAATTTTTTTAAATTTTTTGATCATTCTTGGCGGAAATTTGACAATTTTAATTAAAAATAGACATTTTAATTTATCTTTAGCCAAAACTTCTTTTCTTTATTTTTATAAATAAAGTCTGTGAGATTTTTCAAAGTTGGTCAAAAATTTAGATTAACTTCGGTAAAAATTCTTCACTGACTTTGTCAATTTTTTTAAATTTTTTTTATAATTCTTGGCGGAAATTTGACAATTTTAGTTAAAAATAGACATTTTAATTTATCTTTAGCCAAAATTTCTTTTCTTTATTTTTATAAATAAAGTCTGTGAGATTTTTCAAAGTTGGTCAAAAATTTAGGTTAAGTTCGGTAAAAATTCTTCAATGACTTTGTTAATTTTTTTAAATTTTTTGATAATACTTGGCGGAAATTTGACAATTTTAGTTAAAAATACACATTTTAATTTATCTTTAGCCAAAATTTCTTTTCTTTATTTTTATAAATAAAGTCTGTGAGATTTTTCAAAGTTGGTCAAAAATTTAGATTAACTTCGGTCAAAATTGTTCACTGACTTTGTTAATTCTTTAAAATTTTTTGATAATTTTTGGCGGAAATTTGACGATTTTAGTTAAAAATAGACATTTTAATTTATCTTCAGCCAAAATTTCTCTTTTTTATTTTTATAAATAAAGTCTGTGAAATTTTTCAAAGTTGATCAAAAATTTAGGTTAAGTTCGGTCAAAATTCTTCAATGACTTTGTAATTTTTTTTTAATTTTTTGATAATTCTTGGCGGAAATTTGCTAATTTTAGTTAAAAATAGACATTTTAATTTATCTTTAGCCAAAATTTCTTTTCTATATTTTTATAAATAAAGTCTGTGAGATTTTTCAAAGTTGGTCAAAAATTTATGTTAAGTTCGGTCAAAATTCTTCAATGACTTTGTCAATTTTTTTAAATTTTTTGATAATTCTTGGCAGAAATTTGACAATTTTAGTTAGAAATACACATCTTAATTTATCTTTAGCTAAAATTTCTTTTCTTTATTTTTATAAATAAAATCTGTGAGATTTTTCAAAGTTGGTCAAAAATTTAGATTAACTTCGGTCAAAATTCTTCACTGACTTTGTCAATTTTTTTTAAATTTTTTGATAATACTTGGCGGAAATTTGACAATTTTAGTTAAAAATAGACATTTTAATTTATCTTTAGCCAAAATTTCTTTTCTTTATTTTTATAAATAAAGTCTGTGAGATTTCTCAAAGTTGGTCAAAAATTTAGGTTAAGTTCGGTCAAAATTCTTCAATGACTTTGTCAATTTTTTTAAATTTTTTGATAATTCTTGGCGGAAATTTGACAATTTTAGTTAAAAATACACATTTTAATTTATCTTTAGCCAAAATTTCTTTTCTTTATTTTTATAAATAAAGTCTGTGAGATTTTTCAAAGTTGGTCAAAAATTTAGGTTAAGTTCGGTCAAAATTCTTCAATGACTTTGTAAATTTTTTTTAATTTTTTGATCATTATTGGCGGAAATTTGATAATTTCAGTTAAAAATAGACATTTTAGTTTATCTTTAGCCTAACTTTTTTTTCTTTATTTTTATAAATAAAGTCTGTGAGATTTTTCAAAGTTGGTCAAAAATTTAGGTTAAGTTCGGTAAAAATTCTTCAATGACTTTGTAAATTTTTTTTAATTTTTTGATCATTCTTGGCGGAAATTTGACAATTTTAGTTAAAAATAGACATATTAATTTATCTTTAGCCAAAATTTCTTTTCTTTATTTTTATAAATAAAGTCTGTGAGATTTTTCAAAGTTGGTCAAAAATTTAGGTTAAGTTCGGTAAAAATTCTTCAATGACTTTGTCAATTTTTTAAAATTTTTTGATAATTCTTGGCGGAAATTTGACAATTTTAGTTAAAAATAGATATTTTAATTTATCTTTAGCCAAAATTTCTTTTCTTTATTTTTATAAATAAAGGCTGTGGGATTTTTCAAAGTTGGTCAAAAATTTAGGTTAAGTTCGGTAAAAATTCTTCAATGACTTTGTCAATTTTTTAAAATTTTTTGATAATTCTTGGCGGAAATTTGACAATTTTAGTTAAAAATACACATTTTAATTTATCTTTAGCCAAAATTTCTTTTCTTTATTTTTATAAATAAAGTCTGTGAGATTTTTCAAAGTTGGTCAAAAATTTAGATTAACTTCGGTCAAAATTCTTCAATGACTTTGTCAACTTTTTTAAATTTTTTGATAATACTTGGCGGAATTTTGACAATTTTAGTTAAAAATAGACATTTTAATTTATCTTTAGCCAAAATTTCTTTTCTTTATTTTTATAAATAAAGTCTGTGAGATTTTTCAAAGTTGGTCAAAAATTTCGATTAACTTCGGTAAAAATTCTTCAATGACTTTGTCAATTTTTTTAAATTTTTTGTTAACACTTGGCGGAAATTTGACAATTTTAGTTAAAAATACACATTTTAATTCATCTTTAGTCAAAATTTCTTTTCTTTATTTTTATAAATAAAGTCTGTGAGATTTTTCAAAGTTGGTCAAAAATTTAGGTTAAATTCGGTAAAAATTCTTCAATGACTTTGTCAATTTTTTTAAATTTTTTGATAATTCTTGGCGGAAATTTGACAATTTTAGTTAAAAATACATATTTTAGTTTATCTTTAGCCAAAATTTCTTTTCTTTATTTTTATAAATAAAGTCTGTGAGATTTCTTAAAATTGGTCAAAAATTTAGGTTAAGTTCGGTCAAAATTCTTCAATGACTTTGTAAATTTTTTTTATTTTTTTTATAATTCTTGGCGGAAATTTGCTAATTTTAGTTAAAAATAGACATTTTAATTTATCTTTAGCTAAAATTTCTTTTCTTTATTTGTATAAATAAAGTCTGTGAGATTTTTCAAAGTTGGTCAAAAATTTAGGTTAAGTTCGGTAAAAATTCTTCAATGACTTTGTAAATTTTTTTTATTTTTTTTATAATTCTTGGCGGAAATTTGCTAATTTTAGTTAAAAATAGACATTTTAATTTATCTTTAGCTAAAATTTCTTTTCTTTATTTGTATAAATAAAGTCTGTGAGATTTTTCAAAGTTGGTCAAAAATTTAGGTTAAGTTCGGTCAAAATTCTTTACTGAATTTGTCAATTTTTTTAAATTTTTTGATAATTCTTGGCGGAAATTTGACAATTTTAGTTAAAAATACATATTTTAGTTTATCTTTAGCCAAAATTTCTTTTCTTTATTTTTATAAATAAAGTCTGTGAGATTTCTTAAAATTGGTCAAAAATTTAGGTTAAGTTCGGTAAAAATTCTTCAATGACTTTGTCAATTTTTTTAAATTTTTTGATAATACTTGGCGGAAATTTGACAATTTTAGTTAAAAATACACATTTTAATTTATCTTTATCCAAAATTTCTTTTCTTTATTTTTATAAATAAAGTCTGTGAGATTTTTCAAAGTTGGTCAAAAATTTAGGTTAACTTCGGTCAAAATTCTTCAATGACTTTGTCAATTTTTTTAAATTTTTTGATAATACTTGGCGAAAATTTGACAATTTTAGTTAAAAATAGACATTTTAGTTTATCTTTAGCCAAAATTTCTTTTCCTTATTTTTATAAATAAAGTCTGTGAGATTTTTCAAAGTTGGTCAAAAATTTAGGTTAAGTTCGGTAAAAATTCTTCAATGACTTTGTCAATTTTTTTAAATTTTTTGATAATACTTGGCGGAAATTTGCTAATTTTAGTTAAAAATAGATATTTTAATTTATCTTTAGCCAAAATTTCTTTTCTTTATTTTTATAAATAAAGACTGTGAGATTTTTCAAAGTTGGTCAAAAATTTAGATTAACTTCGGTCAAAATTCTTCACTGACTTTGTCAATTTTTTTAAATTTTTTGATAATACTTGGCGGAAATTTGATAATTTTAGTTAAAAATACACATTTTAACTTATCTTTAGCCAAAATTTCTTTTCTTTATTTTTATAAATAAAGTCTGTGGGATTTTTCAAAGTTGGTCAAAAATTTAGGTTAACTTCGGTCAAAATTCTTCAATGACTTTGTCAATTTTTTTAAATTTTTTGATAATTCTTGGCGGAAATTTGACAATTTTAGTTAAAAATAGACATTTTAATTTATCTTTAGCCAAAATTTCTTTTCTTTATTTTTATAAATAAAGTCTGTGAGATTTTTCAAAGTTGGTCAAAAATTTAGGTTAAGTTCGGTAAAAATTCTTCAATGACTTTGTCAATTTTTTTAAATTTTTTGATAATACTTGGCGAAAATTTAACAATTTTAGTTAAAAATAGACATTTTAATTTATCTTTAGCCAAAATTTCTTTTCTTTATTTTTATAAATAAAGTCCGTGAGATTTTTTAAAGTTGGTCAAAAATTTAGGTTAAGTTAATAAGAAGTTGTTTGCAAAAATTTTTAAGAATTAAAGACAATAAAGTATTTTCTTTTCTAGAAAGTAAAAAATTACTTTTAATAATTCAATTGTAAAATATATCTTTATAAAAACCTTCTTTTCTTAATATATCATCGTATAACAAAACCATAAATCTTAATAAAATCTTTAAAATAGAAATTTTCCAATTACCCGATTAAAATTAACGACAAATATAATAAAAAATTCCCTTAACATTAACTTATCAGATTAGATGAGTAATAAAAGAATAAGATAATTGTCAATTAATCAATTAAAAGATTATCCTTTCTATTATTGTTTTATAAAGACAAAGATATAGTTAACATTGTCCCATTTTTTAACCCACTTATAACCGAAAATTACAAAGCTAACTTTTTAGTAGTAATATTTATTGTTTGCACTGATTGTAAGTAAAGGCAAGGAATAGACAAGATGTAAGTAATAAAACTCAATAAGTATCAATTTGTAAGATTAGACAAATAAAAGGGTATTATCTTGGAGTGTTACGACACCTATTAAAGCAAAATTTATTGTATTTTTATTGTAAAATAAAGTCCATTCGATAAAAAAGTTCTTTATTAAAATATATTAAGGATAAATTCATTCAAATACAAATTTATATTCATATTCATATTTCTTTTTTCAAATTTTAAAATCAAGAATTATAATTGATATTAATTATGATTGTATTAAATCATTAATCAATCTGTGTGTACTATAAATGATTACTTATAAAATCAAACAAGGACGATATGGTTGTAAATTACAATTTACCTTTTAAAGTGAACATTTTTTTTTTGTTTATTGAATTAAATGAGGTTTTTGAGTTCTTATCAAAAATGGAGTTTTATTTTTATAGATATGTGAATTGACGTAGGTATGGAATAATAACCTGTCGATTAGTTAGACTAGAATGTAGTTAATGATATTGTTCACCTTCGGTTCAATGAAATATTTCAATACATTTTGAAGGTAACTACTTTTATCTGGTGTATATCACATCCTGTTTGTTGGAAATGACGTTTTGAACTTTTATGCACACCTTTGTATTATGGTTTAATTTAGTTCTTTTTGTTCTAATTTAAGAGCTTGTGAAATAGAGGAACAAAAATAGACTAAATTAGTCATTCTAAGAATTTTTACTTAACCAAGACATAAAATAATATTAAAGTCAAAGGGATATCTTTCTAGGTAATAGAGATTTTTGTGAAAATTTTTATGGATTGTGAGTGAGATTTATTTGTCTCTAATTGAAGACAATTTTATTTAAATTCTCCAATTAATTTATGAATTATGAAAGAAAATTATTCATGTTTTATTTTTTAAACTGATTATTAGTTAACTTGGTCGTAATCCTTTTTATTCTTCTTACTTAGTGAAGATTTTTTGAAAAATCCTTATGGATTATAAAGTAGATTGATTCATCTTTAATCGAGGAGAGGTTCGTTTAAATCTTTCACTTGATTTAGGAACGACAAAAGAATTTTTTCATGCCTTTTGGACATTTCATCCTCTCTGAATGTTTTTTTGTTGTTCTTTCAACTTATTAGAATGTTTTCAAAAATTTCTCATGGATTGTAAACTCATTTGTTATATAGATAAGTACTTTCCAACCGATTGTAAATGTTTAATTAATCGGAATTTATAATAATGTGCAAAAACATTTTTTCAAAATTTTCGTCTAATTTTTCGGTGCAAAGGTTTGGAAAAACGTCTGTCAGAAATTTCTCATGCCTGTTACGATAACGCCTTTCTAGAGTGTTACTCAGAATTAAATGGAAAATCGTTGATAACAAACTGCATGAAAATCGAGCGACCGACGGGCAAGTTATTCGAGCTCTAAGTGAAAATTTCTAAAATAGCTAAAATCCGAAAAAATCGAAAGGGGGAGGTATGGATTCTTTTTCCAAAATCAAAAATTTTAGATTTTGCTGCGACTCGAGTCTTTATATAATTCGATAACGGCAAAAACGATGGTGAAATCCGTTTTTCTATAAATCCTTTGGTTTTCAAAAAAAATCGGCTAAAATTTACGACACGCATTAATTTTTCGATGCAGAGGTTTAGAAAAACGTTCGCTAAAAACTTTCCGGGTATGTCACTATAACACCTTTTTAGAATCTCATTCAAAATTAAATGGAGAATCATTAGAAACAAACCGTAGGAAAATTAGACGACGAACGGCTGAGATACGCGAACTCAAAGTCAAAATTTGTAAACCGATCGAAAATTGAAAAAATCGAAATTCGATTTTTAAGCAATTTCTCAGCGTAGAAAGGATTTGGTACATAGATAAGTGCTTTCCAAACGATTATAAATGTTCAAATAATTGGAATTTACAAGAAAATAGAAAAAAAATTTTTCAAAATTTTTGTCTAATTTTTCGGTATAGAGGTTCGGAAAAACGTCCGTCAGAAGTGTTCCCGGTCCGATACGATAACGCCCTTCTAAAATTATACTCACAATTAAATGGAAAATCGTCGAAAACTAACCACATGCAAATCGGAAAATCGACAGCCAAGTTACACGAGCTCAAAGTCAAAATTTCTAAAATAGTCAAAAATCCCAAAAAATCGAAAGGAATCGAATGGATTTTCTTTTTTCGAAAATCAAAGTTTTAGATTTTGCTGGGACTCCCATTCTTATACAATTCATTAACGGGGAAAATAATGGTGAAATCCGTTTTTCCGTAGAGTCTTTGGTTTTCTAGAAAAATCGGTTAAAAGTGAATTTACGACGGGCATTAATTTTTCAATGCAGAGGTTTAAAGAAACGTTCGCTTAAAATTTTCCGGGTATGTCACTATAACACCTTTTTAGAATCTCATTCAAAATTAAATGGAGAATCATTAGAAACAAACCGTAGGAAAATTAAACGACGGACGGCTGAGATACGCGAACTCAAAGTAAAAATTTGGAAAACTGTCGAAAATTGAAAAAATCGTAACGCGATTTTTAAGCGATTTCTCAGCGTAGAAAGATTTGGTACATAGATAAGTGCTTTTCAAACGATTATAAATGTTCAAATAATTTGAATTTACAAGAAAATAGAAAAAAGAAATTCAAAATTTTCGTCTAATTTTTCGGTGTAGAGGTTCGGAAAAACGTCCGTCAGAAGTTTTCCCGGTCCGATACGATAACGCCCTTCTAAAATCATACTCAGAATTAAATGGAAAATCGTTGAAAACTAACCGCATGAAAATCGGACAATCGATGACCAAGTTACACGAGCTCAAAGTCAAAATTTCTAAAATAGTCAAAAATCCCAAAAAATCGAAAGGAATCGAATGGATTTTCTTTTTTCGAAAATCAAAGTTTTAGATTTTGCTGGGACTCCCATTCTTATACAACTCGATAACGGGAAAAATAATGGTGAAATCCGTTTTTCCGTAGAGTCTTTTTTCTTTCCAGAAAAATCAGGTAAAAGTGAATTTACAACGGGCATTAATTTTTCAATGCAGAAGTTTAAAGAAACGTTCGCTAAAAAATTTCCGGGTATGTTACTCTAACACCTTTTTAGATTCTCATTCAAAATTAAATGGACAATCATTAGAAACAAACCGTAGGAAAATTAGACGACGGACGGCTGAGATACGCGAACTCAAAGTCAAAATTTGTAAAACGGTCGAAAATTGAAAAAATCGAAACGCGATTTTTAAGCGATTTCTCAGCGTAGAAAGGATTTGGTGCATAGATAAGTGCTTTTCAAACGATTATAAATGTTCAAATAATTGGAATTTACAAAAAAATAAAAAAAAAATTTCAAAATCTTAGTCTAATTTTTCGGTATAGAGGTTCGCAAAAACGTCCGTCAGAAGTTTTCCCGGACCGATACGATAACGCCCTTCTAAAATCATACTCAGAATTAAATGGAAAATCGTGGAAAACTAACTGCATGAAAATCGGACAATCGACTGCCAAGTTACACGAGCTCGAAGTCAAAATTTCTAAAATAGCCAAAAATCCGAAAAAATCGAAAGGGGTAGGTATGGAATTTTTTTTCGAAAATTGAAAATTTGAGATTTTGTTGAGACTCGCGTTTTTATATAATTCGATAATGAGGAAAATGATGATGAAATCCGTTCTTCTATAAATCCTTTGGTTTTCCAGAAAAATCGGCTAGAATTTACGCGTACTAATTTTTTGGTTCAGAGGTTCGGAAAAACGTTCGTCAGAAATTTTTCGAATCCGGAATGACGACTCCCATCTAGAGTCTTACTCAGAATTGAATAGATAATCGCTTAAAACAAACCGTATGGAAATCAAACGATAGACGACTAAGTTACGCGAGCTCAAAGTCAAAATTTCAAAATTCTCGTCTAATTTCTCGATGGAGAGGTTCGGAAAACCAATCGTCAGAAATTTTCTGGATACGGCACGAAAACGTCTGTCCAGAATCTTACTTAGAAATGAACAGAGAATCGTTTAAAATAAACCGTACGGAAATCAGACGATAGACGATTAAGTTACAGTTGATTTTTATGCCATCCACATCAGGCATGTGAGGATCAATTGGAGCGTTGTCCAGAAGGATTGCTTTCATTGATAAATTTTTATTTTTCAAATGTACCTTCACTTTAGGGACGAATTCGGATTTACACCAATCCATCCATGCTGATTTTTCGGACTTATAGTACACAGGAAGCGATGATATATTAAAATTCTTGAACGCCCGTGATTTAGCTGATTTCCCTATTGTAAACAAAGAGATTTTATCACAAACAGAATTCCAGCTGCATTAGAGCAAACACCAATGGTAATCCGAGTTCTTTATTTTTCTTGAAACCTGGCGCGGATGATGTCTCGAGACTTGATACAAATGTTTTATTTGTTTTATTTGGCAACATCTTAAAATTAAGCATGATCATAGAGATTTCGTCCATGTTATACACTTGTTCAGGAAGTAACTTGTAAGTCATCAGCATTGATCATTTCCACAAATCTAGTTTTAAATTCACCAGCAGCTGCTTCATTTGCTGAGATTTTCTCACCACTTGTGTAAGCGAAACGAATCTCGTAACGTTTTTTCCATCAGTCATGCCATCCCAGCCTAGCAGAGAATGCTAGGTACATTCTCAATTTTACTGTGAATTAATAATGCTTTTTGAATCAAAATTGGGCCAATAATAGGGCTTTCTCTCCGACGTTTTATTTTCAAATTTTGAAATAGGCTGGTTAATCCGAGGACCGATTAAAAGGAATTCTACTGTATCTCTAATCGAGGAAAATTTCTTTTAAATCTCTCATCTTATTTAACGATTACAATGGAAAATCCTTCATATTGTATTTCTGTACATTTTAGTCAACCTGCATGATTTTTTGTTGTTCTCCCAACTGAATAGAGATTTTTCCTAAAATCCTTAAGGATTGTAAACTAAATTGACTCATCTCCAGTCGAGGAAAGTTTCGCTTAAATATTAAATGTTGTTAAGGCGTTGTAGTCAACTTGAATCACTTTTAATTTTTTTTTTCAACTTATCAAAAGCTTTCCTAAAAATTCTTATAAATTGTAAACTAAATTGGTTTATATCTAATTGAAAACAAAATTTTTAAGTCTGCCGTATTATTTAGAAATTACAAAGGAAAATGTTTATGCTTTATTTTTAGTCAATCAACCTCAACGATTTTTTGTTCTTCCAACTTATCAGCGATTTTTTTTAAATATCCTTAAGGATTATAATTTAGATTGATGTGTTTACAATCGAGAAGAGTTTCATTTAAATCGTCTACGTTATTTAGAAAACACAAAAGAAAATGTTGCATACTCTCTTTTTAGTTATTCTGGTCAACCTGAATAATTTCTTGTTGCTCTTCCAACTTCACAGAGATTTTTGCAAAATATTTTAAGGATTGTAAAGTAGATTGATTTGTTTACAATCGAAGAAAGTTTCGTTTAAATCCTTTACGTTACTTAGAAATTACAAAAAAAATGTTTTATATTTTATTTTCAGATGTTGTAGTAAACATGAATAATTTTATGTTGTTCTTCCAATTTAATAGAGATTTTTCAAAAAATCTTTAAGGATTATAAACTAAAATGATTTATCTCCAATCAACGAGAGTTTCGTTTAAATCCTTCATCTTATCTAGGAGTTACAGTAGAAAAAGTTTCATACTTTATTTTTTGACATTCTATTTTATATGAACAATTTTTTGTAATTCTTCCAACTTAACAAAGATTTTTCAAAAACTCTTTAAAGATTATAAACTAGACTGATTTATTTCCAATTGAGGAAAATTGGAAATAAATCAGTCCTTTTAAATCTTCTATCATATTTAGGAATTATAAAAGGAAATATTTAATGCCTCCAATCCGGATGTTTTAGTCAACTTGAATAATTTTGTACTTCTTCCAATTTAACAGAGAATTTTCAAAATATCCTTAAGGATTACAAACCATATTGATTGATCTCCAATCTAGGAAAGTTTCGTTTAAATATACCATCTAACTTAGAAATTACAAGAAAAAATGTTTCATGTTTTATGGACATTCCAGTCGCTCTGAATATTTTTTTGTTGTTCTTCCAACTTATCAGAATTTTAACTAAGAATTTTTATGGATTGTAATTTAAATATATTTATTTATAATCGAGGAAAATTTCGCTTAAATATTCCTTCGTATTTAGAAATTGCAAAGGAAGATGTTTATACTTTATTTTTAGTCAGTCAACTTGAACGATTTTTTGTTGTTCTTCCAATTTATCAGCGATTTTTTCAAAAATATCCTTAAGGATTATAATTTAGATTGATGTGTTTACAATCGAGAAGAGTTTCGTTTAAATCAATTTCGTCCAAATCACGTTATTTGGAAATTACAAAGGAAAATATTTTATATTCTGTTTTTAGACATTCTAGTCAACCTAAATAATTTTCTGTTGTTCTTCCAACTTAAAGGAGATTTTACAAAAAACCTTAAGGATTATAAATTATATTGATTTATTTACAATCTATGAAAGATTTATTTAAATCTTCCACCTTAGTTAGAAATTACAAAAGAAAATGTTTCATACTCTATTTTTGAAAATTTTTTAATCTGTATAATTTTTTGCTGTTCTTCCAAATTAACAGAGATTTTTCAAAAAATCTTCAAGAATTATAAACTAGATTGACTTCTTTACAATCGAAGAAAGTTTGATTTAAATCCTCCACCTTAATTAGAAATTACAAAAGAAAATGTTTCAAACTCTATTTTTGAACATTTTTTAATCTGCATAATTTTTTGTTGTCCTTCCAAATTAACAGAGATTTTTCAAAAAATCCTTAAGGATTATAAACTAGATTCATTTATTCACAATCGAGAAAAGATTTGTTTAAATCCTCGCCCTTAGTTAGAAACTACAAAAGAAAATGTTTCGTACTCTATTTTTGAAAAATTTTTAACCTGCATAATTTTTTGTTGTTCTTCCAACTTATCAAAATTTTAACTAAAAATTTTTGTGGATTGTAAATTAGATAATTGTAAATTAGATATATTTATTTATAATCGAGGAAAATTTCGTTTAAATATTCCATCTTATTTAGAAATTGCAATGGAAGATGTTTATACTTTATTTTTAATCAGTCAACTTGAACGATTTTTTGTTGTTCTTCCAACTTATCAGCGTTTTTTTCAAATATCCTTAAGGATTATAATTTAGATTGATGTGTTTACAATCGAGAAGAGTTTCATTTAAATCTTCCACTTTATTTGGAAATTACAAAGGAAAATATTTCATATTCTGTTTTTAGACCGTTAACCTAACAATTTTCTGTTGCTCTTCCAACTTAACAGAGATTTTCCAAAAAATCCTTAAGGATTATAAACTATATTTATTTATTTACAATCCATGAAAGGTCTATTTAAATCTTCCACCTTGGAAACTACAAAAGAAAATATTTCATACTCTATTTTTGAAAATTTTTTAATCCGCATAATTTTTTGTTGTTCTTCCAAATCAACAGAGATTTTACAAAAAATTCTTAAGGATTATAAACTATACTGATTTATTTACAATCCAAGAAAAAATCTTTTAAATCCCCCACCTTAGTTAGAAATTACAAAAGAAAATGTTTCATACTCTATTTTTGAACATTCTAGTCAACCTAAATAATTTTCTGTTGCTCTTCCAATTTAACACAGACTTTACAAAAAATCCTTAAAGATTATAAACTAAATTAATTTATTTACAATCCAGGAAAGATTTATTTAAATCTTCCGTCTTAGTTAGAAATTACAAAAGAAAATGTTTCATACTCTATTTTTCACATTCCAATTAACTTGAATGATTTTTTTGTTCTTCTTCCCACTTAACAGAGATTTTTCCAAAAATCTTCAAGAATTATAAACTAGATTGACTTCTTTACAATCGAAGAAAGTTTCATTTAAATCCTCCACCTTAATTAGAAATTACAAAAGAAAATGTTTCAAACTCTATTTTTGAAAATTTTTTAATCTGAATAATTTTTTATTGTTCTTCCAAATTAACAGAGATTTTTTAAAAAGTCCTTGTGGATTATAAACTATATTGATTTATTTACAATCTAGAAAAAATTCATTTAAATCCTCCACCTTAGTTAGAAATTACAAAAGAAAATGTTTCGTACTCTATTTTTGAAAAATTTTTAACCTGCATAATTTTTTGTTGTTCTTCCAAATTAACAGAGATTTTTCAAAAAATCCTTGAGGATTATAAACTAGATTCATTTATTCACAATCGAGAAAAGATTTGTTTAAATCCTCGCCCTTAGTTAGAAACTACAAAAGAAAATGTTTCATACTCTATTTTTCATATTCCAATTAACCTGAATGATTTTTTTGTTCTTCTTCCCACTTAACAGAGATTTTTCCAAAAATCTTCAAGAATTATAAACTAGATTGACTTCTTTACAATCGAAGAAAGTTTCATTTAAATCCTCTACATTATTAAGAAATTACAAAAGAAAATGTTTCATACTCTATTTTTGAAATTTTTTTAACCTACATAATTTTTTGTTGTTCTTCCAAATTAACAAAGATTTTTCAAAAAATCCTTAAGGATTATAAACTAGATTCATTTATTCACAATCGAGAAAAGATTTGTTTAAATCCTCGCCCTTAGTTAGAAACTACAAAAGAAAATGTTTCATACCCTATTTTTCACATTCCAATTAACCTGAATGATTTTTTTTGTTCTTCTTCCCACTTAACAGAGATTTTTCCAAAAATCTTCCAAGAATTGTAAATTAGACTGACTTCTTTACAATCGAAGAAAGTTTCATTTAAATCCTCCACCTTAATTAGAAATTACAAAAGAAAATGTTTCAAACTCTATTTTTGAAAATTTTTTAATCTGCATAATTTTTTGCTGTTCTTCCAAATTAACAGAGATTTTTCAAAAAATCCTTAAGGATAATAAACTAGATTCATTTATTTACAATCGAGAAAAGATTTGTTTAAATCCTCCCCCTTAGTTAGAAACTACAAAAGAAAATATATCATACTCCATTTTTGAAAATTTTTTAACCTGCATAATTCTTTGTTGTTCTTCCAAATTAACAAAGATTTTTTAAAAAATCCTTAAGGATTATAAACTATATTGATTTATTTACAATCCAGGAAAAATTTGTTTAAATCCTCCACCTTAGTTAGAAATTACAAAAGAAAATGTTTCATACTCTATTTTTGAAAAATTTTTAACCTGCATAATTTTTTGTTGTTCTTCCAAATTAACAGAGATTTTTTAAAAAATCCTTGTGGATTATAAACTATATTGATTTATTTACAATCTAGAAAAAATTCATTTAAATCCTCCACCTTAGTTAGAAATTACAAAAGAAAATGTTTCATACTCTATTTTTGAAAATTTTTTAATCTGCATAATTTTTTGCTGTTTTTTCAAATTAACAGAGATTTTTTAAAAAATCCTTTTGGATTATAAACTATATTGATTTATTTACAATCTAGAAAAAATTCATTTAAATCCTCCACCTTAGTTAGAAATTACAAAAGAAAATGTTTCATACTCTATTTTTGAAAAATTTTTAATCTGAATAATTTTTTGCTGTTCTTCCAAATTAACAGAGATTTAAAAAAAAATCCTTGTGGATTATAAACTATATTGATTTATTTACAATCCAAGAAAGATTTTTTTAAATCTTCAACCTTAGTTAGAAATTAGAAAAGAAAATGTTTCATACTCTATTTTTGAACATTCAAACCTAAATGTTTTTTATATTCCTTCCAATTTAACAGAAATTTTTTCAAAGACCTTTAGGAATTATAAAGTAGCTTAATTTATCTCCAATCAATTAATATTTCAACTAAATCCTCCACCTTATTTAAAAATTACAAATGAATTAAGTTTAAAAAGACAGATTTTTCTAAAAATTCTTGTAAAATAGAATCTGGATTAATAAAGAACTTGAAATGTTCCACATTTTGCTTTTCATTAAAACAAATAAACATCCTATTTCAACAATAAACACGCAAGAATTTCTACTCTTGAGTAATTTTCCGCATCGTAGACTTTTTTTACAGATTAACTAGAAGTGGAAGATAACATCGACATGATAACAACTATTCAATTGCCATACTCCAAATACATAAATTAATTGATAAACCTAATTTAATTTAAATCCACCATCACATAAATTATAATAAAATTTAATCCATAGTCTCTACTTATAAGCGTACATAATTCCAATTTTATTGTTACAGAAAATCCAGTTTTATTGTGTAAGTATCGATTTAACTTTCTCATTTTTACTACTCTCTTTAATGATTTCAAGATACAAGTCAGAAAAATTTAAAAACAAATTTACATATTTTTCAAGGATAAACCAGAATTATTAAGAAAAATACGTCTGCTCTATTTTTTTTATTAAGTTGATGTTATGTGAGTTGATATACAACGTATATGTGTTCTCGTTTTCGAGATAATGGTCTCTAGGTGTAATTATTTAATCTCCTTTAAGTATGTCTTTAAAAGGATGTCCTGTCTATCATTTCTTATGACGTTTCCTGCACATAACATGATCTTTATAAAAAAATTTTTTAAGATTCTAAAAATTCTTACAATTAGTTGAGTCTGTATGTTTTTTTTTTTTTTAAGTATACTTCTTTCATAGAATAGGAATTAAAATCTTACGTAACACCTTCGAAGAAATTGCAGTATCGTTATTATGCTGTAACTAGAATTCTAAATACCATTCCACATTAATTATAATGAGATAATAGAGGTGTAATTTATCGAGTCGTTAGCTGCGTTGAAATAGTCGTAGATTTCCGTTGAGTTTCAAACAAGCTCACAACTTTATGAACAAGTGTTACAATGCCAAGTTTCCCAACGCAAATGTGGAACGGTTCTACGTCTCGTTTTTTTTACTCCTTATAAAATACAAGTAATAATTAACACTTAACACTTGTGCAATTGAAACTGAAACGATCCATTACGGTTTACCGCATAGTTATATTTTAATGTCATATTTGAAAAGGTAAAATAAATTTAAAATTAACAGACGTAAATATTTTTATATTTGTTTACGATTTAATAAGAAAAAAGATAAATAAAAATAAATAAAAAAAACCAAGATGTAATTAAATGTAAAATTACAATTTATAAAAAAATAGAAAAAAAAAAATTTTAAAATTTTCGTCTAATTTTTCGGTATAGAGGTTTGGAAAAACGTCCGTCAGAAGTTTTCCCGGTCCGATACGATAACGCCCTTCTAGAATCATACTCAGAATTAAATGGAAAATCGTTGAAAACTAACCGCATGAAAATCGGACAATCGACTGCCAAGTTACAGGAGCTCAAAGTCAAAATTTCTAAAATAGTTAAAAATCCGAAAAAATCGAAAGAAATCGTATGGAATTTTCTTTCGAAAATCAAAAATTTTAGATTTTGCTGCGACTTGCATTCTTATAAAATTCAATAACGGGGAAAATTATGGTGAAATCAATTTTTCCATAGAGTCTTTGGTTTTCCAGAAAAATCGGCTAAAAGTGAATTTACGACGGGCATTAATTTTTCAATGTAGAGGTTTAAAGAAACATTCTCTAAACATTTTCCGGGTATGTTACTATAACACCTTTTTAGAATCTCATTCAAAATTAAATGGAGAATCATTAGAAACAAACCGTAGGAAAATTAGACGATTAATGGCTGAGATACGCGAACTCAAAGTCAAAATTTGTAAAACGGTCGAAAATTGAAAAAATCGGAACGCGATTTTTAAGCGATTTCTCAGCGTAGAAAGGATTTGGCGCATAGATAAGTGCTTTCCAGACGATTATAAATGTTCAAATAATTGGAATTTATAAGAAAATAGAAAAAAAAATTTTCAAAATTTTCGTCTAATTTTTCGGTGTAGAGGTTCGGAAAAACGTCCGTCAGAAGTTTTTCCGGTTCGATACGATAACGCCCTTATAAAATCATACTTAGAATTAAATGGAAAATCGTTGAAAACTAACCGCATGAAAATCGGATAATCGACTGCCAAGTTAGACGAGCTCAAAGTCAAAATTTCTAAAATAGCCAAAAATCCGAAAAATTGAAAGGGGAAGGTTGGAATTTTTTTTCGAAAATCAAAAATTTTAGATTTTGTTGAGACTCGCGTTCTTATATAATTCAACAACAGGGAAAATGATGGTAAAATCCGTTTTTCTATAAATCTTTTGGTTTTCCAGAAAAATTGGCTAGAATTTACGACGTCCATTAATTTTCCAATGCAGAGGTTTAAAGAAACGTTCGCTAAAAATTTTCTGGGTATGTCACTATAACACCTTTTTAGAATCTCATTCAAAATTAAATGGAGAATCATTAGAAACAAACCGTAGGAAAATTAGATGACGGACGGCTGAGATACACGAACTCAAAGTCAAAATTTGTAAAACGGACGAAAATTGAAAAAATCGAAATGCGATTTTTAAGCGATTTCTCAACGTAGAAAGGATTTGGTGCATAGATAAGTGCTTTCCAAACGATTATAAATGTTCAAATAATTGGAATTTACAAGAAAATAGAAAAAAAAAATTTCAAAATTTTCGTCTAATTTTTCGGTATAGAGGTTCGGAAAATCGTCCGTCAGAAGTTTTCCCGGTCCGATACGATAACGCCCTTCTAGAATCATACTCAGAATTAAATGGAAAATCGTTGAAAACTAACTGCATGAAAATCGGACAATCGACTGCCAAGTTACACGAGCTCAAAGTCAAAATTTCTAATATAGCTAAAAATCCAAAAAAATCGAAAGGAATCGTATGGAATCTTTTTTCGAAAATCAAAAATTTTAGATTTTCTTGAGACTCGTGTTCTTATATAATTCAACAGCAGGAAAAATGATGGCGAAATCCGTTCTTCTATAAATCTTTTGGTTTTCCAGAAAAATTGGCTAGAACTTACGACAGGCATTAATTTTTCGATGCAGAGGTTTAGAGAAACGTTCGCTAAAAATTTTCCGGGTATGTCACTAAAACACCTTTTTAGAATCTCATTCAAAATTAAATGGAGAATCATTAGAAACAAACCGTAGAACAATTAGACGACGGACGGCTGAGATACGCGAACTCAAAGTCAAAATTTGTAAAACGGTCGAAAATTGAAAGAATCGAAACGCGATTTTTAAGCGATTTCTCAGCGTAGAAAGGATTTGGTGCATAGATAAGTGCTTTCCAAACGATTATAAATATTCAAATAATTGGAATTTACAAGAAAATAGAAAAAAAAATTTTTCAAAATTTTCGTCTAATTTTTCGGTATAGAGGTTTGGAAAAACGTCCGTCAGAAGTTTTCCCGGTCCGATACGATAACGCCCTTCTAGAATCATACTCAGAATTAAATGGAAAATCGTTGAAAACTAACCGCATGAAAATCGGACAATCGACTGCCAAGTTACAGGAGCTCAAAGTCAAAATTTCTAAAATAGTCAAAAATCCGAAAAAATCGAAAGGGGGAGGTATGGATTTTTTTTTGAAAATTAAAAATTTTAGATTTTGCTGAGACTGCCGTTCTTATATAATTCAACAACAGGGAAAATGATGGTAAAATCCGTTTTTCTATAAATCTTTTGGTTTTCCAGAAAAACCGGCTAGAATTTACGACGCGTATTAATTTTTCGATGCTGAGGTTTAGAGAAATATTCGCTAAAAATTTTCCGGGTATGTCACTATAACACCTTTTTAGAATCTCATTCAAAATTAAATGGAGAATCATTAGAAACAAACCGTAGGAAAATTAGACGACGGACGGCTGAGATACGCGAACTCAAAGTCAAAGTTTGTAAAACGGTCGAAAATTGAAAAAATCGAAACGCGATTTTTAAGCGATTTCTCAGCGTAGAAAGGATTTGGTGCATAGATAAGTGCTTTCCAAACGATTATAAATGTTCAAATAATTGGAATTTGCAAGAAAATAGAAAAAGAAAATTAAAAATTTTCGTCTAATTTTTTGGTATAGAGGTTTGGAAAAACGTCCGTCAGAAGTTTTCCCGGTCCGATACGATAACGCCCTTCTAAAATCGTACTTAGAATTAAATGGAAAATCGTTGAAAACTAACCGCATGAAAATCGGATAATCGACTGCCAAGTTACACGAGCTCAAAATCAAAATTCCTAAAATAGCTAAAAAAACCGAAAAAATCAAAGGAATCGTATGGAATTTTTTTTCGAAAATCGAAAATTTGATATTTTGCTGAGACTCGCGTTTTTATATAATTCAACAACAGGGAAAATGATGGTGAAATCCGTTTTTGTATAAATCTTTTGGTTTTCTAGAAAAATCGGCTAGAATTTACGACGCGCATTAATTTCTCGATGCTGAGATTTAGAGAAACGTTCGTTAAAAATTTTTCGGGTATGTCACTATAACACCTTTTTAGAATCTCATTCAAAATTAAATGGAGAATCATTAGAAACAAACCGTAGGAAAATTGGACGACGAACGGCTGAGATACGCGAACTCAAAGTCAAAATTTGTAAAACGGACGAAAATTGGAAAAATCGAAACGCGATTTTTAAGCGATTTCTCAGCGTAGAAAGGATTTGGTGCATAGATAAGTGCTTTCCAAACGATTATAAATGTTCAAATAATTGGAATTTGCAAGAAAATAGAAAAAAAAATTTTCAATATTTTCGTCTAATTGTTCGGTATAGAGGTTTGGGAAAACGTCCGTCAGAAGTTTTCCCGGTCTGATGCGATAACGCCCTTCTATAATCATACTCAGAATTAAATGGAAAATCGTTGAAAACTAACCGCATGAAAATCGGACAATCGACTGCCAAGTTACACGAGCTCAAAATCAAAATTTCTAAAATAGCCAAAAATCCGAGAAAATCGAAAGGAATCGTATGGAATTTTTTTTCGAAAATCGAAAATTTTAGATTTTGTTGAGAGTCGCGTTTTTATATAATTCGATAACGGGGAAAATTATGGTGAAATCCGTTTTTCTATAGATCTTTTGGTTTTCCAGAAAAATCGGCTAGAATTTACGACGCGCATTAATTTTTCGGTACAGAGGTTTGGAAAAACGTTCATCAGAAATTTTTCGAATCCGGAATGACGACGCCCGTCTAGAGTCTTACTCAGAATTGAATAGAGTATCACTTAAAATAAACCATATGGAAATCAAACGATCAACAACCGAGTTACGCGAGCTCAAAGTCAAAATTTCAAAATTCTCGTCTAATTCCCGATGCAGAGGTTCAGAAAACCATTCGTCAGAAATGTTCTGGATATGGCACGAAGACGTCCGTCCAGAATCTTACTTAGAAATGAACAGAGAATCGTCTAAAATAAACCGTACGGAAATTAGACGATAGACGATTGAGTTACAGGAGCTCAAAGTCAAAATTTCAAAATTCTCGTCTAATTTCCCGATGTAGAGGTTCGAAAAACCATTCGTCAGAAATTTTCCGGATATGGCACGAAGACATCCGTCCAGAAACTTACTTAGAAATGAACAGAGAATTGTTTAAAATAAACCGTACGAAAATTAGACGATAGACGATTGAGTTACAGGAGTTCAAAG
The DNA here is from genome assembly GCA_036711955.1 of Digitonthophagus gazella. Lineage (NCBI taxonomy): Eukaryota > Metazoa > Arthropoda > Insecta > Coleoptera > Scarabaeidae > Digitonthophagus > Digitonthophagus gazella. Next base: position 3,386,403 of record JASCIT010000003.1, read on the forward strand.
TCAAAATTTCAAAATTCTCGTCTAATTTCTCGATGCAGAGGTTCAGAAAACCATTCGTCAGAAATTTTCTGGATACGGCACAAAAACGTCCATCCAGAATCTTACTTAGAAATGAACAGAGAATCGTTTAAAATAAACCGTACGGAGATTAGACGATAGACGATTGAGTTACAGGAGCTCAAAGTCAAAATTTCAAAATTCTCGTCTAATTTCTCGATGTAGAGGTTTGGAAAGCCATTCGTCAGAAATGTTCTGGATATGGTAGGGGAGACCGGGGACAAAAGTAACATTTCTTAGTTTTATGTCGATTATTAATTCATTTACAAGGGTTGTACAGAATGGACTTTACCTATATACAGTTCATTAATTTCTTTATTAATAAACGCAAACTTTAAAGGCGATATGCAGCGGTTGTTTATTTATAAGATTTTTAATGCGAAATGTCAAGTGTTACTTTCGTCCCATACATACAGGACGAAAGTAACATATTATGAGGACAAAAGTAACAGAATTTGTACTAATGAATAGGTTATAATTACAAAAGAAATTTATTCGAGAAATCAAATAAAAGGCGTAACATAACTTATTCGGATATAGAGTCATCGCATTCAGGTTCCATAGACCTTAACTCACATCAGTCTATAAAAACTTGTAGCGATCTAGAACTTATTTCAAATTGTCAAAGAACGTATTACCATTAGTTTCATTGAAACTGGTTGCACGTGCTAAGCTTGTGGCTTGAGGAGTACTATAATTCGAAATGGAGCTGCACCATGGAGAGAAAGATGAAAAAGCACTCGGCAATGCTATGGAGAGCGGGCTTACTTTTTCAACTTTCTCTTCATGGTGCAGCTCCATTTCGGGTTATAGTACGTAAGGCAAAAGTGAGATGACTATATACATAGTCATCTCGGTTTTACACAAAACCGGAAAACCATTCGGCTCCAGCTAATTCATAGTTGTGCTATGTTTCTGGCATTTTTTTATTGCTACAGCCAATTGGTAAGCCAATTTCCTGACCTCTTGAGGACGAAGTCCATAATATAAATTTGCCGAATCTACAATATATTAGGTTGGGGAAAAAGATATCCTTTGTTTTTACGTAAACTAGATCGAAAAAATAATGGATTTCTTTTTCCCCATCCTAATATTTAAAATTTTTTTTTTCTTCTTCTTCAGTAAAAGTGCGTGTCACACTGCGATATCCCACTATTGCCGATGTGTCCCCTGCTTTTATTTGTTTCATATATCTTTACAAGGTAACATGGCAAATTTCGTACATTTTAGTCGCCGCTCTAATGCTTAAATTATGTGTTAAATGATCTGCTGCTGCATTTTCATAAATGTTTATGTCTGTTGGTCTCCTAGTAGTTTTTCTAATACGTGTACGAGGCATTCTACAAAGTTAAATTTGAAAATTGAACATAATATTGTAATCGGAATTTGTTGTGGAGATAAATAACGTTACTTTCGTCCTCAAACTACTTCGTTACTTTTGTCCCCGAACGTGTATTTAAGGACAAAAAGTTTACAGCTCCATTGTACCATATCCGATAAGTTTCCAAATTTGTAAATTAATAAAGCAGACATTCAAGAAACGAATTGACAATGTTTGAACCTATTATCAATTAAATTAAAGATATTTCTCTATATAAAAATAAAAGCAGACATAGTTACTTTAGTCGCTTTGAAACACAAATTATGACATACAACTACCAGATAGCACGATGGCCGCATGTCACTTTATGATTTTCATGGAGACAGAAAAACACAACTATTATCGAAGAATAAACCTCTTAGGCTGACTTTTACCAACCTCCGGTTAATGTAACCAGCGGTTTATTACCATGGTTATTGGCAAAGTAGCCAATCGCGTAAGTTGAAATTGAAATTAAACCGCTGGTTAAGTTAACAGGAGGTTGGTAAAAGTCAGCCTTAAAAGCATAAGTGCAAATTAGGAGAAGCATTGTTACTTTTATGACGTGTTACTTTTGATCCCGGTCTCCCCTACGAAAACGTCCGTCCAGAATCTTACTTAAAAATGAACAGAAAATCGTTTAAAATAAACCGTACGGAAATTAGACGATAGACGATTGAGTTATAGGAGCTCAAAGTCAAAATTTCAAAATTCTCGTCTAATTTCCCGATGCAGAGGTTCGGGAAACCATTCGTCAGAAATGTTCTGGATGTGGCACGAAGACGTCCATCCAGAATCTTACTTAGAAATGAACAGACAATCGTTTAAAATAAACCGTACGGAAATTAGACGATAGACGATTGAGTTACAGGAGCTCAAAGTAAAAATTTCAAAGTTCTCGTCTAATTTCCCGATGCAAAGGTTCGGAAAACCATTCGTCAGAAATTTTCTGGATATGGCACGAAGACGTCCGTCCAGAATCTTACTTAGAAATAAACAGAGAATCGTTTAAAATAAACCGTACGGAAATTAGACGATAGACGATTGAGTTACAGGAGCTCAAAGTCAAAATTTCAAAATTCTCGTCTAATTTCCCGATGCAGAGGTTCTGAAAACCATTCGTCAGAAATGTTCTGGATATGGCACGAAGACGTCCGTCCAGAATCTTACTTAGAAATGAACAGAGAATCGTCTAAAATAAACCGTACGGAAATTAGACGATAGACGATTGAGTTACAGGAGCTCAAAGTCAAAATTTCAAAATTCTCGTCTAATTTCTCGATGGAAAGGTTTGGAAAACCATTCGTGAGAAATTTTCTGGATACGGACAAAGACGTCCGTCCAGAATCTTACTTAGAAATGAACAGAGAATCGTTTAAAATAAACCGTACGGAAATTAGACGATAGACGATTGAGTTACAGGAGCTCAAAGTCAAAATTTCAAAATTCTCGTCTAATTTCCCGAAGCAGAGGTTCAGAAAACCATTCGTCAGAAATGTTCTGGATATGGCACGAAGACGTCCGCCCAGAATCTTACTTAGAAATGAACAGAGAATCGTCTAAAATAAACCGTACGGAAATTAGACGATAGACGATTGAGTTACAGGAGCTCAAACTCAAAATTTCAAAATTCTCGTCTAATTCCTCGATGCAGAAGTTCGGAAAACCATTCGTCAGAAATGTTCTGGATATGGCACGAAGACGTCCATCCAGAATCTTAGTTAGAAATGAACAGAGAATCGTTTAAAATAAACCGTACGGAAATTAGACGATAGACGATTGAGTTACAGTAGCTCAAAGTCAAAATTTCAAAATTTTCAAGTCTTACTCAAAATTGAATACAGTTCCATTACATTTTACCACATAGTTATATTTTAATATCATATTTGAAAAGGTAAAATAAATTTAAAACCAACAAACGTAAATATTTTGATATTTATTTACGATTTAATAAGAAAAAAGATAAATAAAAATAGATAAAAAAATCAAGATGTAATTAAATGTAATGTCTAATCAAAAATGTTTAACCTACTTGAACAAATTTTTAATCTTTATTGATATCTTATTAATCACAAAGTTTCGATCAGAATTTCTTGATTAACATTGTACATTACCCTTTAGGCATTTCATTTGATTAGATTATGAAATAACTTCGAATTATTTCACAGACATATCGGTGTCATTAAATATCTCATAAGATTAATTGTGAGATGAATAATTTAAATGAACAATTTAAAAAATACCCAGTAAACATTAAAACCACAAAGATTCGAAGGTCATATTCATACCAAACACATGGATACCAAATACGAAAATCTATTTTTACTGAATAGTTAGCACATTTTAAGTCTATTATTTCGTTTAATATCCGTAAAAGGCAAAAATTGCGTTCAAGGCTACTAACAATACTTCTAAGTACTAAAAACTTTCTCTATTGAAGTAATTGTTCTTTTTAACCGAGACAAAAAAAGTCAATCAATCAACGTTTTGCAATAATACCTCGTTTTGTGGTTTGTCAACAACATTCATCCTCAATAATTCAATACAAGGAGCCGTTCGCAACCGATAAGCATTAAAAGGATTGTCGGTTAATCTATATTTATTAAATTGTTATTGGGTGGATTTAAAAGGTGCTACTGTATTTTATTATTTTAGATAAGATGGGATTTTGTAGATTTTAATTGATGGCGGTTTTGTATATTTATTACTTTCAATTGGATTCTGTATCATTTCATAGAAGTGATTAAATGTGGAATTTATTCTTATTGTATCACGAATCTATTAATGCAGGTTATTGAGCGCTTTAAATTAGAATTTTTATTATTCTTTTATTCTTTTTATCGTTTAATATTAATTAGACACGATTTATGAGATATTAGATTTTATGTTTTTTTCGTTGAAATCGATTTATAAAAGTGTATTTATTATTAACTTGGTTTTGTACACAATGTTTGTTGGGATAGATTTTGTAATAAAATATGTTGTTTTGGATTTCTATTATTGTGAGTGTTTAAATTCAAAATCAATTCAAATTCATATTAAATAAATCCAAATTTAACAATTCCACCAAAAACTTGAATTTTTAAAAAATATACTAAAATTAAAATTAATTTCGTTAAGAATTGATTAGATTCTTAAAAATTTCACAAAAATAAAAAAGTAATAATAAAAATTCCACAAAAGTTAGTTAAATTGAATATAATTTCACCAAAAATTATTAAATTTGGAGACAATTCTACTAAAAACTTAGTGAATTTTTTAAAAATTCCACCCAAAATCAATAAAATTGGTAAAAATTCCACGAAAAACTTACTATATTCGTAAAAATTCAAAGTTACCAACATTTTTAATAATTCCATCAAAAACGTACTAAATTTTTTCAATTTTCCACTAAAGCTACAAAACTGTTGAATAATTCCACCAAAAACTTAGATTTTTTTTATACCACCAAAAATTTACCAAATTCATAAAAATTCTACTAAAATTACCAATATTTTTAACAATTCCACCAAAAATGATTAAAGTTAATAAAAATTCCACCAAACTTATCAACTTTTTTAACAATTCCATCAAAAACATACTGAATTTTATAAAAATTCCACCAAAAATTAACAAAATTGGAAAAAATTCACTACAAACATACTAAATTCGTAAAAATTCCATAAAAAACACTGCATTTTTTAAAAATTCCATGAAAAATGAATAAAATTCGAAAAAATTCCACGAGTGTTATCAAAATTTTTGATAATTCCACCAAAAACATAGTGGATTTTTTAAAAATTCCAACAGAAATTAATACAATTTGTAAGAATTCTACCAAAAACTTACTAAATTCATAAGAATTTTACCAAAAACACTGAATTTTTTTTTATTCCACCAGAAATGAATAAAATTCGCAAAAATTCTACCAATGTTATCAAAATTTTTGATAATTCCACCAAAAACATACTGAATTATTTAAAAATTCCACCAAATACTTACTAAATTCATAAGAATTTTACCAAAAACACTGATTTTTTTTTAATTCCACCAAAATTGAATAAAATTCGCAAAAATTCCACCAAAGCTATTAAAATATTTAACAACTACACCCAAAACTTACTGATTTTCTTTATTCCACCAAAAACTTACAAAAATCCTAAGAATTTTATCGAAATTGTCAACATTTTTAACAATTCTACCAAAAACTTACTATTTTTTTTTTTTAATTCCACCAAAACTTTCAAAATTCTTTTAAAATTCCGCCAAAAATCAATCAAATTAGAAACAATTTCATCAAAAATTAACTAAAACCTTGAAAATTCCATCAAAAACTTAGTAGATTCATAAAAATTCCTCCAAAGTTACTAAAATTTTTAACAATTCCACCAAAAACGTATTAAATTTTTTCAATTCTCCACCAAAGCTACAAAAATGTTGAATAATTCCACCAAAAACTTACTAATTTTTTTCTATACCACCAAAAATTTACCAAATTCATAAAAATTCTACTAAAATTACCAATATTTTTAACAATTCCACCAAAAACGATTAAAGTTAATAAAAATTCCACCAAAGTTATCAACTTTTTTAACAATTCCATCAAAAACATACTGAATTTTATAAAAATTCCACCAAAAATTAACAAAATTGGAAAAAATTCACCAAAAACATACTAAATTCGTAAAAATTCCATAAAAAACACTGAATTTTTTTAAAATTCCATCAAAAATTAATGAAATTCGAAAAAACTCCACGAGTGTTATCAAAATTTTTGATAATTCCACCAAAAATATACTGAATTTTTTAAAAATTCCACCAAAAATTAATACAATTTGCAAAAATTCCACCAAAAGCTTACTAAATTCATAAGAATTTTACCAAAAACACTGACTTTTTTTATTCCTCCAGAAATGAATAAAATTCGCAAAAACTCCACCAATGTTATCAAAATATTAGGTAATTCCACCAAAAACATAGCGAATTTTTTAAAAATTCCACCAAAAACTTATTAAATTCATAAGAATTTTACCAAAAACACTGATTTTTTTTTAATTCCACCAAAAATGAATAAAATTCGCAAAAATTCCACAAAAGCTATTAAAATATTTAACAACTACACCCAAAACTTACTGATTTTTTTATTCCACCAAAAACTTACAAAAATCCTAAAAATTATATCAAAATTGTCAACATTTTTAACAATTCTACCAAAAACTTACCAAATTTTTTAAAATTTCCACCAAAATGTCCAAATTCTTTTAAAATTCCACAAAAAAACAATCAAATTAGAAACAATTTCATTAAAAATTAACTAAAACCTTGAAAATTCAAAACTTAGTAAATTCATAAAAATTCCACCAAAGTTACTAAAATTTTTAATAATTTTAAAAATACTGATTTTTTTAAAAATTCCACCAAGAAACTTACAAAATTTGTAAAAATTCCACCAAAAATTTACTAATTTTCTTTTTAATTTCACTAAAAATTTACTAAATTCGTAAAGCTTCCACCAAAGTTACCAAAATGTGGATCAATTCAATCAAAAACAAATTTTTTTTAGAAAAACACTAAAAATAAAACTAAACTAGTAAATCCAAATAACAATTCCTAAACTAAAACCACATAACTATAATAAATCAAAACCCCGTCACAAACTCTCATAATCCTTCAATCAATAAATCCTAATCTCATCCTTGACCAAACTCGATCTCATCACGATCACCTACTGATTCTATTGACATACCCTTGTACCTGCATTTTGATGGGTAAATCATAAACTAAGAATGCGTTCGAGTGCGATCATGACCCACATCAACAGACTACGGTTGGTATCAAATCGCACGGTAAACGTGCCAATGGTTGGATAGTAAAATAGCCGCGTGGTTTATTGTTTTTCTCAATCGACACCTTTATTACTGAAACAAATGTCTCCGATAACGATCTCGATCGTTACGATATATATAAATTCGCTTCCACGTTATCGACTGTGTCTATCAGAATCATCAGTCGTTCGTTCTCTTCTGCAGGTTTAGATTCCGACCGATGCTTTTGACGCCAACATGACTAGTTCACACGACAATCCAGCTTTCGTTCTTGATGAACATTTTAGGTAAGTAGATTTTTTTTTTTTTTCATTTTTTTAATTATTTTTTGATTGAATAAGGGATTTATCAAAAGTTAGTTGGATTTATTAAATGAGTAGTTGTATGAGGAGTTAATGATAGTAGTAAATAAGTATTAGAAATAATTAAGTTAGAAAGTATATACCTTTAAAATAACATAAATTCAACTTTATCCGTTTTAGTGTTGCTAACTATAAGTATGTACAAAGATCGATTGATATTTTAACTTTTTCAAACACGTTGGTAGTTATCTATCTATAGTAGTTATCTATCTGATAATGAATATGACGGGAAATGTATGTAAGCAGATTTTGAAACGAAATAGGTAGTTTCATCTTTAACTTACTTCAATTTCTATCTTGTTTGTATTATCTTCTGATTTGGGTGTTTATCATTTTGATTAATTTTTAAGGTTGCATCCAAATTACTAAAAAAATTGTCCATGTTTTTGGGATTTTTTTTTAATTCTTTGCTTATAAGTCGAACAAATTTCATAATTGAGGACCTTGGTGCAAGAACGGGATAAGTCACAATTTTTGCGAAATTGAGATATATGTTTTACAACATTCTACAAGACTTTATTTACCTTTTGGCGCAAAAACTTTATATAAAACTTTCTTTAACTTATTGTTATTTATGAAAGCACACCTCCCGTTTTTGCGCCAAAAGATGAATAAAGTCTTGTAGAATGTTGTAAAACATATATCTCAATTTCGAAAAAATAATGACTTATCCCGTTTTTGCACCAAGGTCCTCAATTTCAATATAAAATAGATTTTCTAGTTTTAATCTTTGACCAAAAAAAAATTTCTGAATTCCCATAAATAATCCTTATAATTATATGTTTATCAATCTTTTTAAGAGTTACATCTAAATTGATAAAAAAATTATCAATACCTGGAATTTTCTTTAATTATAGGTTCATTCGTGCATGTGATTTCCAACAGTTTTTGATTTTTTCAATCAATCAAAATTTAGAATTTCTTGCATGTGGTCAAAATTGAAAAATTTCATTGGTTGAAAAATTCAGAAACTGGTGGAAATCATCTGCACGAACAATCCTTATAATATGAGGTAAATTAACAATTGTTAAATTTCAAAGAACATAGATTTTCTTATTAACCTTTAAACAAGAAATCTATACTTGATTCGTCTAAATAATCTTTTCATAATTTTTTAAAGTTGATCAATCTTATTAATGGTATTTCTAAATTGGGAAAAAGGCTGTAAGAAAGTTTTTGTAAGCAAATGTACGATAACCCAAAATTGAACTGCACCATGAAGAGGTAGATGAAAACGTAAGCTGCCTCTCCTTAACATTGCCGAGTATTATTTCATCTTTTTCTTCATGGTGCAACTCCATTTCGGGATTACAGAAGTAGAGAAGCAGTTTTGGCAATGAAGCAGGTAGTTTCGTCTTTAAGTTTACTTCTATTTTGATGTTCTGTTCACATCTGATTTGGGTTTTAATGATTTTTACAGAATGACAAAATAAGTTTTATCCATTTTTAGAATGCTATTATGGATTGTACAAATAAATCCACCAAAACCGAAAACCCATATTTTAATTCAAATATCAGGTAGATTTATAAGAACAATTACTTTTAAAAAATAATGTCTTTTGACCACCACATTTATTTAAGGGCAAAGTTAAAAACGTGACTATTGAAAACTTTATGTAATTAGTGGAAGAATCGCCTTATTTATCACTGGATTCTTGAATATTGTTAACGGTTTAAGCTCCTAACGGTTGAAAAAGACTCTAATCTTTAAATTATCCACGTAAGAAGAAATTAGGACTGATTGAACCTTGGTGACTACGAAGATTGGAAGTACTGACACTTGTTGCTTGTGCTATTTTTCACCTTTTGTTTGTTCCATCGTTTAATTTTAACCTACAAATTCAATGTATTTTAATTTGTTCACCGTTGTTTTTGAAATTCTGGGGATTAGTTTGCTTGTAAGTTTAACCTTGTTGTTTTAAAGAAACGTGGTTTGTATGTTTTTCCGTTTTAGTAAACCTTGAAGAAGATCAAAATAAAATAGATCGAAAGCTAGGCTTAATAAAAAGGAGGTTTTTTTAATTCTCCCATTTGTTGGTTGAATTTTCAAGAATTCTCTTAATTTCTTGGTGACTACTTAAAATCATTTTGTTGAGATAAAAGTTGTTCAAGAAACATATTTTTTAGAGCAACCATGAAAATTTTCGTGATTTTTTGATCACCACATTTATTTAAGCACAAAGTTGAAATCGTGACTATTGAAAACTTTGTATAACTAGTGGAAGAGTCGCCTTATTTATCATTGGATTCTTGAATACTGTTGGCACTTTAAGCTCCTAACGTTTGAAGTCTATTTGAAGAAAAACTCTAACCTTCAAATTATCCACATATGAAGAAATTAAGATTGATTAAACCTTGGTGACTACTTAAAATCATTATGTCGAGATAGAAGTTGTGCAAGAAATATATTTCTTAGAGAAACCATGAAAATTTTCGCTGGATGGTATATTGCTCCATCTTGTTGCAACCACAAGTCATCCATTGCTAGCATTGCACACTTACCAAAAAGACGAATTCACCAGGTTTACTCAATTCTGATTTCTTATTGTGGAGATATTTGAAGGCTAGAATTTTCGCAAATAGACCGCGAATTAGAAACTCAATGAACTTCAAAAGCCAGTATTTCTCAAGAAATGTAATAAATCAGAAGATACCACTATGAATCTAACAATGATTTTTATGTACTTCTGGAGCTTTACGTTTAAACAAACATGGAGATGAAATTCTATTGGAGATAATTTTATTATTATGAGCTTGACTACCCGGATTTCGATCTACAGATCGTCGTCAGGTCGATCGAATCATATTGTGAAGAACATTTATTAAAGCCATGATGAATTGAAATTTGAAAACAGAAGTTAAAATTGAAAAATGAATGAATCTTTAACAGAAGTGAAAAATTTTTCTAAACCACGTTGTAATAAAAATTTTTGAAAATGATAAATAAAATTAAAATTGAAAAATGTTTTCACCCAAACTGTAAAAGAATTACATTTCATTTATCATTTTCAAAAAATTTTAATACAACGTGATTTAGAAAAATATTTCATTTCTCTTTATAACATGGCGGATTTCTGATCGGAACAAATATTTTATGATTTTGAGACTACATTTTTAAGATTCATTCATTCTTCAATTTTAACTTCGTTTTTCAAAATTCAATTCATCATGGCTTTAATAAATGTTCTTCACAATACAATGCGATCGATCTGATGACTATCTGTAGATCAAAACCCCGGTAATCAAGCTCAAGATAATAATAAAATTATCTTCAGTACAACTTTAATTCTTTCATTTATCCACTTCAAACTGAAGAATGGAATTATTTATATCAAAACATTGAGGTCATTTGAAAAACCGAAAGTCATTTGAGTAAATTAGAAACTCTATGAACTTCAAAAGCCAACATTTCCCAAGAAATGTTATAAATCAGAAGATACTGCTACGAGTCTAACAATGATTTTTCTGTATTTCTGGAACTTTACGTTTAAACAAACATTGAGGTCATTTGAAAAATCGAAAATTATTTGAGTGAATTGGAAACTCTATAAACTTCAAAAGCCAGCATTTCCAAAACATGTAATAAATCAGAAGATACTACTACGAATCTAACAATGATTTTTCTGTACTTCTGGAACTTTACGTGTAAACAAACTATGAACTTTACGTTTAAACAAACATTGAGGTTATTTGAAAGATCGAAAATCACTTGAGTGAATTGGAAACTCTATGAACTTCAAAAACCGGCATTTTTCAAGAAATGTGATAAATCAGAAGATACTACTACGAATCTAACAATGATTTCTCTGTACTTCTGGAACTTTACGTGTAAACAAACTATGAACTTTACGTTTAAACAAACATTGAGGTCATTTGAAAGATCGAAAATCATTTGAGTGAATTGGAAACTCTATGAACTTCAAAAACCGGCGTTTCCAAAAAATGTAATAAATCAGAAGATACTACTACGAATCTAACAATGATTTTTCTGTACTTCTGGAACTTTACGTGTAAACAAACTATGAACTTTACGTTTAAACAAACATTGGGGTCATTTGAAAGATCGAAAATCATTTGAGTGAATTGGAAACTCTATGAACTTCAAAAACCGGCGTTTCCAAAAAATGTAATAAATCAGAAGATACTACTACGAATCTAACAATGATTTTTCTGTACTTCTGGAACTTTACGTGTAAACAAACTATGAACTTTACGTTTAAACAAACATTGGGGTCATTTGAAAGATCGAAAATCATTTGAGTGAATTGGAAACTCTATGAACTTCAAAAACCGGCGTTTCCAAAAAATGTAATAAATCAGAAGATACTACTACGAATCTAACAATGATTTTTCTGTACTTCTGGAACTTTACGTGTAAACAAACTATGAACTTTACGTTTAAACAAACATTGGGGTCATTTGAAAGATCGAAAATCATTTGAGTGAATTGGAAACTCTATGAACTTCAAAAACCGGCATTTTTCAAGAAATGTGATAAATCAGAAGATACTACTACGAATCTAACAATGATTTCTCTGTACTTCTGGAACTTTACGTGTAAACAAACTATGAACTTTACGTTTAAACAAACATTGAGGTCATTTGAAAAATCGAAAATCATTTGAGTGAATTGGAAACTCTATGAACTTCAAAAATCGGCATTTTTCAAGAAATGTGATAAATCAGAAGATACTACTACGAATCTAACAATGATTTTTCTGTACTTCTGGAACTTTACGTGTAAACAAACTATGAACTTTACGTTTAAACAAACATTGAGGTCATTTGAAAGATCGAAAATCATTTGAGTGAATTGGAAACTCTATGAACTTCAAAAACCGGCATTTTTCAAGAAATGTGATAAATCAGAAGATACTACTACGAATCTAACAATGATTTCTCTGTACTTCTGGAACTTTACGTGTAAACAAACTATGAACTTTACGTTTAAACAAACATTGAGGTCATTTGAAAGATCGAAAATCATTTGAGTGAATTGGAAACTCTATGAACTTCAAAAACCGGCATTTTTCAAGAAATGTGATAAATCAGAAGATACTATTACGAAGCTAACAATGATTTCTCTGTACTTCTGGAACTTTACGTTTAAACAAACGTGGAGGTCATTTGAAAGACGTAACTTTCAAAAAATAATTGTAAAATTTGTTCTGAATTCTTTGCCAAATATAAACAGAAGTTTTTGACTTTCATCGTTTCATTCGTATAACCATAATAACACGTTAAAAATGGATAAAACTCATTGAATCATCCTGTATATAAGTATTTTCAAAAAATTTTGCAGAAAATTAACCGTTAGAAATCTTTAGAATCTTCCAATTTTAAGACATTAAGAAAAACTTTACCAAATTATTAGAAACAGTTATTTTCAAACATTTTGAAGAGAATTCATACATTTGATCACCAGAATTTTCTAAAATCTTCCTCTTATTAGACTTGATTTAAAGAAAAATAGTAGTTTTTTGATGGTTTTAAACCCAAGTAGAAGAATAACAATAAACTAAATCTTTAAACATCAGAGCTAAAGTAAATCGACTCCAAAAAACACCCAAATTATTAATAACAACAGTTATTTTCAAACATTTGGCGGGGGATTCATACGTTTGACTTCCAGAATTTTCTAAAATCTTCCACTTATAAGACTTGATTTAAAAGACTTACAACGTATTTAAAAGCAATTAATATCCTAAATATTTTTCAATGTTATTTCTCCTTTTGGAGATACAAATTTTTTTATATGCGATTTTTTGACAACAAAGAGGTTGTATTCACCCTCCTACGACACTTGAAAGAAAATGAAATGTTGATAATAATAATTTTTAATTTGAAATTGTTCATATGGGTTAGAAAGAGAACCTAAACGAAGACATTTTTTATCTGAAACTTTTTTTGGTATCATGAATCGTTTAGAAGGGAATTATTTTCCAAAAACTGCTTAATTTTCAGGGGTCGTTTTCACCCCTTCAAACCGTTTTTGTACAGAAACGGAACGTAGGATTTTATTTAGGTTGGGACCTTCTACAAATATACCGATTTTAGTAATTTTTTGATGGTCTTAAATCCAAGTAGTAGAATAACAATAAACTACATCTGGAGAGATTAGAGTTAAAGTAAATCGAATCCGAAAAACTCATTTTTTAGAAGATAAATTTAATCACTGACTTATTATAATCTAGATATACATTTTATTTAGTATTACGTATAAAATATAACATTCCTAAGTTAAGATCTTTAATACACAATAGATCCAGTCAACTTTATCTCTAAATCCTCCACATATGACAATTTAATAACTTGAAATCGATATCATTCAATAAAACGACAACAACATCAAATAATTTACTTACACAAGTGATTGGGATATATCTGGAATTAAGTAGATATTCGATATTGACCTCCATATTAACGCAAATGCCATCGAGATTATAATAATCTTTCAAGTAGGTATCGTGTCTTAATCTCTTATTATTGATTTTTTCAATGGAACTTATCCTTGTTTTAAAAAATATCTTTAAATATTTTATCGAGTTATTTACAAAAAAAAAAAAAAAATAGATTTAAAAAAAAACGGTATAACTTAAATTTTACAGAAACTTGGTTACTTTTTAATGATTTCGACATGCAGTCAACATCAGGGACAAAATCTTTATTTTTAAAGTTAATCTCATAAAGTTAAAGTTGATAAAAATTTGTTAGAATCTAAAAAAATGATTACAATTTCATTTTATCGAATTACTTACAAAAAATAGAGTCAATAGAAAGAAAAAATCGTGTAACTTAAACTTTGATGGGAACTTTTTGTACTCTTAGTGGTCTTTATTTAATTAATTATTTTTTAATTTCGATATGCAACGATCATCAGAAAAAAAGTCTTTATTTTTAAAGATGATCTCATTAAAACTGTAAAGAAAATTTCTAAATTCCTCTCAAAGTTAATAAAAACTGGTTAGAACCTGAAAAAAATGATTACAACCTTAATTTCAACCCATTATAACATAAACACTCTGAAGGCTGTGGTCTCGGGCCCGAAAAAGTTGTTCCAATATTTCGCGTTAACCGTTTGATAAATCAAAAAAAAATTCCAACGAAAGATGTCTAAAAGTGAAAAATCTAGACATGCAAATAGAGATATTTTATAAATTATTGTTAATAACTGAGATTATTAAGAAAGATTTTGAAAAGGGCTATTTGCATGAATAGATAGATATTCAAGATATATTTTTTCCATTTACCGTTTTTTGATATTTTAAAAGATAAGCGAGAAATTTTGGAAATTCCCACGGTACAAACTTGGGAATATTTTTCAATTTCGCTAGATAGCTCCGCCCTGGTTTACCACGTGGTATGGCCGGCGGAGTTGAGTAGGTGCCGTAAGTAAACAAGCAAGTTTTTTGTGTAAGTCGATTCTGCTTTGTTGTGCATTTCTAGAGATAAATACTTTGGAGAATTATTCGAGTTTGGACTTCACAGATTTTATGGCTAGTAAAAAATTTTAGAATTTTAGTAAACTAAAATGAATGAAAAGTTCATTTCATAATTTTACTAATCTTTTTGTTATATAAATACCTCGACCTCATGAAAATAAACTTCGATATTGTAATTTTGAACACTAACTTTTTCTTTACATACACTACATGTAGCAGAGAAAGTATGTAAAACTGGGCCAAATTGGTCACTTTTCAAGGGACACTCCTGTTTCTATAAGAAATAGAGGAAAAACAGTATCGGTAACTGATGCTAGATTTTTATAAGAAATCGAATGCTGAAAACCTCATATTGATATATTTTACGGTTTCAGAAATATTGGGGATGCTTTTCGAGAAAGTGAATTTTTGAAGTCTTCATAATTTTTTTCCTGTTGGAAAATGTTTAATTTTGTGAAAACATTCTCCTGGCAACTTTTTATGTAGATTTTGACGGTGTAGGTTAGTTTTCTCTGTAAGCAATATTTTAATAGCTACATACATAAAAGTGTTTTTTTTTTTAATGGAACACTATATTATTACATATTACACGAGAGCCTAGAATTCCCTTTCCAAAAATATGCCTATAAAGTTTGAAAAATGGGATAGATGCGATAATTTGTTTCAGAGAATCTGGAGAAAATGCAGAGGTTGTATTTACATAAACGATATACAGAGAGAAGATAACGTTTAAACTCATTTTTCTCGATGTTAAAAAAATTTAGATTGTTTGAATCCATAATCTGAACCAAAAAGGCTAAGTGATATCGCAAGCAAGGTATCATGTGTGGCACACTTTTGGAAAGGCAATTTAAACTCCCGTCGAATATGCAAAAATGTATAGGTGTTCCATTTGAAAAAGAAATATTTGTCTGCATCTATTAGAATATTGCTTACAAAAAATCTAATTTACACCAACAAATTCTACATAAAAAGTTGTTTCGGGAATCTTTTCACAGAATCAAATATTATCCAATAGAAAAGAAGTTATGGAAATTTAAAAAAAATCACTTTTTCGAAAAACACCTGTATTTCCGAAATCGTAAGAGGTATCAATTTGCGGTTTTCACCATTCGATTTCTTATAAACATCGAGCAAGACACCAATATTATTTTACCCTATCTCTTATAGAAACAGGGGTGTCCCTTTACAAGTGTCCAATTTGGCCCACCAGTACAGTATAGTTGATTATCCTATCTGTACTATGAACTGCTCTACCATTGTAAAACATTTAATTTTTTTGCACAGTATTTATTACATATACTAAAATAAGTCAGGATCTTATTAGAATTTAGTAAGAAAGATACATCTAATGTTTCCGTCTTTTTCTAATTTAATAAAACGAACTGAACCTCTATTCATGTATTCACTTCTCGACAAAAGATAAATAAACACATGAGTTTCGAATATAAATCCTTTGTCTGTTATCTACAAAGGGCGGAGCGTAGCCCAGAATTAAGGTCCACCTTCTCACTCCCGCGCGTCCGTCTCCTGCGCCCCGGAGAAACTCGATGACCGTAAGACCACAACCTTAACACTCTTAAATTTGAAAATACTTCAATAACAAAACACACTGATAATTCCTTTAAAAACGACAAACATTGAGACATTACATTAATAAAATTTATCCTCTACGAAACAGTGTTCACTTAAATGAAATGTTTTTCAAAATTATTAATTGATTTGCGATCATTATCAATTTAATAACAACTTTATAATGATGTTATTTATTTTGGTCTTTTTATAAGTACATTATTTTGAACAATACTTGATATGAAAGACACTTCTTTTATTTAAAAAAAAACAACTCACATTTAAACAAGATTGACACTCAAATAACTCTCCAAACTCTTAAAACTACAATTTTTAATAACAAATCGATTGACCATAGTTTCGAAATCGGAATTTTATCGAACAATAACACCAAAAAAACTAACAAAAATTTGTTGTTAGATAATCTCGATTGAATGGAGGTTTCACAACCGAACTTGTTTAACAACCTATCTATTTTTCATTGTTTGCGACCTACTTTTATAAAAATTAAACATTAAAAAAATTAATTGATGTAAAAATTAAAGTTTAAATTAATAATTAAACTTTAAATTAAAAATTAAACTCACCTTTGAAATAACTAGTAAATCAAAGTTGAACTAACTGGTAGTTTGAAGTAAAGCAAACTAACGAATATCTACAAATATCGATTCGTCTACTCTAACGAAGCCATACACACGCAATTTTTAACGCGTATTATTTCTTTTCCAGTAAATCCGAAAAACAAAAGACGCCAAAGAAACAACTGACAAACATCGAAAATGGAGCAAAGGCAATGGAAGCAAATTACGATCCTTATTTACACAGAGAAGTTGAACATCCTACTTCGTAAGTCTTTAAACACATTCGTCCTTAACATTGTCATTTATCAAACGTGTAAAATGTAAACAAACTCTGGAAATAGATATAATTGCCTAGAAAATATTTACGTAATTGTGGCTTTTTTGCTTTTCCTACTTTCGAGGTATGATAATGACTATTAACTACTTTACAATTTATAAATTTATGTGATTCAATAAAAACCGCAAAATTCCCATTTATGTGCGTTTTAGAAATAAGTTTAATACGCGTAAACAAGTAGCAGTCTATTAACAAATCTGTTATGAATCCGAAACTTTACGAAGTTAAATTAGAATTCAAAGGAATTATTAACGTGGTGAAGTTAATTTTCTAGAAGTTTCGAAACGTTTACTAATTTGAAATTACATGTAACTGAGAATGAATTTAACAAATATACGACAAATATATCTTATTTTTCTAAAAAGGAATGCTAATAATTTGTATTACTTTATTTAACATTGATGGGGAAAGCAATATTTTTCTACTGAAAAGAAAAATAGTAATTACTTATTCTATTCTTGGAATAACAACAACAATGACTTTGTTTAAGAATGTAAATTTTCAAAGACACTAAGGAAAAAGAATTTTATTTAGTATCTTTGAAAATTATATGAAATATTTTTCTAATCATATTTCAATGATTTTTATCTTAAAATACAAACTAATTTTTTTTTTACTTTAAAAAAATAATTCTTATTTTAGAAATTCTAAAATAATTTTTATTTTAGAAATTCAGAAACACTCTTCCATTTACTCAAAGGAAGTCTTGGTACGGGAATTCTCGCCATGCCAAATGCATTCCATCACGCAGGTTACATCTTAGGTTTTATCGGAACGGTTATCATAGGAATAATTTGTACATACAGCGTGCACATATTAATTAAAGCGGAATATGAATTGTGTAAACGAATAAAAAAACCGAGTTTAACGTATCCGGCGACAGCTGAAGCGGCTTTAAAAGAAGGGCCTGAGATACTTAAGAAAATATCGAGGTTTGCACCGTAAGTATATTTTACAATTAGATACATTTTAATTCACGGTGTTAAAAAGTAACGTTTAAAAATTTTAAGTATGATTGAAAATAAGTTAAAAAAATCATAATAAACATATGTCATATGTCCAATAATCAATTAGGTACTTATGAGATATCCAGTCATTGATTGCATATTGATAGTAATGTTGGGATGTCAGGGAATATCTAAAACAATGAATTTCAAGTGAAAATATGGTACACATTGTTTCTATTTCATAGCTTTAAAGGTCTATGACTTTATATCCGTTGGATTTCAGTATTTAAAGTGATGTACTTACGTCTACATATTTAGAATGGATGAAAACACAGTAGTTAGGAAAATGTATGAAGCTAAAAGTACAGTTAAGAAAGGAAGAGACAGATCTATAAAGAAATGGGAAGAGATAATAGCAGAGATAAGAGGAAGAAATAAAATTTTGAAAGAACTGAAGAGAATATCCAGGAAGTGAACGAAATGGAAGAAGTCTATTAATAATTAAGAAATCTATTAATAAAAAGACACATAGAGTAGAATCGGATGCCAAATAAGCAGAAGTAGTTGAAAAGAAGAAGGTTACTCAAAAAAATGTAAGTAATTAACACTACTTAGAATGAACGAAAACACAGTTCTTAGGAGAGTATATGAAGCTAAGAGTACGAATAAGAAAATAACAAGTAGATCCAGAAGAAAATTAGAGGAGATAATAGCAGACCTAAGAAAATGCAGAGAGGGAAATTTTGAAGAACTGAAAAGTATATCCAGGAAGCGAAGGAAATGGAAGAAGTGGATTAATGGTTAAGAGAAGATACATAGAAAAGAATGCGATACCAAATAGAGAAAAGGCGTTGAGAAGAAGAAGGTTACTCAAAAAATTTTATGTAATGAACACTACTATCGGTGCCAAAAGTCAAGTCAGTCAAGTTTGGTACCCTCATACTCCGAAAGTTTTTATCAAAAAAATCGGGGTAAAGACAGTCTAAATCAATGATCATTTCTGCGTTACATAGCCAAAATTCCAAGTTGTAGTTCATGCGCTTTAGGAAATATTGTGAGTTAAGTGAAAAAAGGATCTGTTTTTGGACCGGTCCGTGGAAGATGCAAGCTTGGGGAATTTTTTTTCTCAGAAATCGCTAAAGAAACAGAATTAGAACCTTTTGCAGGATGCAGCTTCACCTGTTTACTATACCGTAGTATTTTTTCTTTTTAAAAAATTTAATCTATTTTCGCTTAAAAATTCAATCCCAGAAGTAGTCGATCTTAAAAACTGCTGGTCGCATCTTAACGAAATTCGAGTCATTTTTGGGTATTTCTACAAACATAAAATATTTTTTTATTATTATTTAACAATCTAAAAATGAGTATATTCCTAGATGTTGAGATAGCGATATATCGATATGATTCTCAATCCTTAATTCCCTCCGCACACAGAGCGACTCGAGTTTCAAATCGGTCATGAGTACAACCAATTTGCAACCAGAAAGCAACCCCTGTCCGCACACTAGCGCAACTAGTTTGAAATCAGATGTCCACTTACAAGCGAAATACATGTTTTTTCTTATGAAGACTTTGCTCATATGTCACGTAGCAGTTTTAACCCCTACTTATGAAAACAACACTAAAATGAACATAAACACTTAATATGAACTTTAGTTTGATTATGAAATCAAGCCCTAATTTATTTATTGTAACTGAGGCGCACACATATCAAGTGCGACATATCAAAATAAGATAATTATAAAATATATGATATACATACGTATTTACACAAATTTGTAATGGTAATATATGTTACAAATTTTGCCTTTATACATATTATGTACTATTGAAGAAAAGGTTACTTGTACCACGAAAAGAAAATGAAATTGGTCTTGCATCTTTCTCTTCATGGCGCAATTTACTTTCTCTTCATCGCATTTTTTACAATATTTTCATTTTAACATATTTCACTTTACATTTGTGTGCCTCAATTTTAAAATTTTGTAACAGTAATTTATTATTAATTTCTCTTACAATTGAATTTTTGCCCAACAATATCTGTTAAAGTATTAATATATGTGCTAAACAAGAAACAAAAATAGACATATAAGAAATATATACAAAGTAGTTCATGTTTTTCTACTTTTCTAAAAACCTTTGTTAGTTTCCTGATCCATACCGAAAGGAAAAACAGCGATACATATTTGTATAACATGCAACCGTGCAACTGAAACTATTTTGCGACCTGGAAAAACAGTGATATGCTATTAGTTGGATACTGATTGCAAACTGGTCTCATTTTTGTCGACTCGTGTGTGGATTCCCGTTTTCGTACACGGGCAAAGTCACCAAACGGTTGCATCTCCAACTCCGTGTGCGAAGGGCCTAAGTCTCGTTAAGATGCGATCAGATTTTCTCAAAATCGACTATTTTTGGGATTGAATTTCTTAGCGAAATTAGACTGAATTTTTGAAAAAGAAAAAATATCACGTTATAGGAGACAGATGAGGCTACTTCCTACAAAAGATCCTAATCTGTTTTCTTAAGCGGTTTTAGAAAAAAAAATTCCCAAAGTTTCCGTTTTCTACGAACCGTTAAAAAAATCTGTTCGGTTTTTCATTTAACCTGCGATGTTTCCTAAACCGCGAGATATACGATTTTAAATTTTAGCTATGTTGTGCAGAAATGACCACTGTTCATGACAGTCTTCACCCCGATTTTTTTCGACGAAAGCTTTCGGAGTATAACCATCCAAAAGTTCACAGCCTTGACTTTTGGAACCGATAGTAGAATCCAGAAAGCACAGTTCTTAGGAAATTGTACGAAACTCAGAGTACAAATAAGAGAATAACAGGTAAATCTAGAAAGAAATTGGAGGAGATAGCAAACCTAAGAGCAATGCAGAAAGAAAAATTTGAAAGTACAGAAGAGAATAGCCAGGAATTGAACGAAATGGAAGAAGTGGATTAATGGTTAAGAGAAGACAGATAGAGAAGAATCCCACTCCAAATATAAGCAGAAGAAGTTGAGAAGATGGTTACTCAAAAAATCTTATGTAATGAATAAGTCATCAACGAATTTCAAGAGTTACAATAATAAATGAAGGGTACAAGCAAAGAAGGTGTGTCAAAAAACGTGATTTCGAAAAAACCTATTTTAAAATATTAGGAACTTCATACTTTTATTTGCCTTTGCTGTGGAATGACAAATAATACACAAACGTGCTTTCACGTTTCTTATTTTTTAAAATGAATTTTAACAAAGAGGCCAAATGGAACCCTTCTTATCCATTCAACATTACACACGTCAATATTACAAAATGAAAGAACTTCTGAATGAACATATTTATAACATTGATGATTGAATAGAATCAAAACTTTGAAAAATTTCTAACAGCTAACATCAATATCTCAATTTTATGAAAAATTAACAAAGTGCTTTCTTTACCAGTAGTCTCCAAATAGAATCTTATTACCAGGTTTTTCATTTTTAATGGAAGGAGGACACTTTGAGCACTTATTTTTGTTAAATCTTTCTATAGAAACAATATCATAATCATAACACGTAATACAACAATCTTATAACGTTTTCATTTGGTTGAACTAGGACGCACCAGTGCGCAACAGCGTGTTCTGTTGGTTGCACTGAATTAGGGTTTTGTGTTCTATTACATTTTATTAAAAACATTTTAAACAACCTCAAGCCTTTAACACACTTATAAGTGATATTATGATTATGTTTGATTTCATGGCGTTTTGTTGAATTTGCCATTTTTTGCACTAAGCCAGTGTGACATATGAACCCAACGCCAAATTCTAGTGCGCACTAATTCAGCCAAATTAAAACGCCATTAGTCTGTTATTGTTATTTTTTAACTTATTTTTAATTTGAACTTTAAACGTTACCTTCAGCCCGCTTTGTATTTCATAAACGAAAAATTCAATTTTTAATTGTATTTAATTCTTTTTCATTTCTAGACACATAGTAAATGCTTTCTTATTGGTATACCAAATAGGTACATGTTGCGTGTACATAGTATTCATATCAGAAAACGTTAAAAGCGTCGTGGACGAATACAACGATCAGATACAATTGGAACTTTACATGTTGATGTTCCTCTTGCCTCTGATCTTACTCAACTACATCAAGAATTTGAAATTTTTAGCGCCGTTTTCAACCGGCGCCAATTTTGTCACTCTGGTCAGTTTCGGATTTATTTTATATTACATTATTACGGATGGACCATCGTTTGATAATAAAGAACCAGTGGGCAAAGTGAAAGATTGGCCTTTATTCTTTGGTACCGTTTTATTCGCTCTAGAAGCTATCGGTGTGGTGAGTAGATAATTTTTTCTTACTGTTATTTTTAATAGAGATGAGATAATTACAAAAGATCTTGATTTTGTTACCGGTTAAATCTGATTTTAGACCGAACTAGTTTTTCCTAGGTCAAACCAGTTTTTTCTATACAAGTTAGAATTAAAT
Organism: Digitonthophagus gazella; assembly: GCA_036711955.1. Classification (NCBI taxonomy): domain Eukaryota; kingdom Metazoa; phylum Arthropoda; class Insecta; order Coleoptera; family Scarabaeidae; genus Digitonthophagus; species Digitonthophagus gazella. The sequence continues at coordinate 3,409,332 of JASCIT010000003.1, forward strand.
AATTAGTCACTTAGAAAAAATTATTTTTAGACTTATTGGGTGTTGTGAATTAGAAGTTAATTTAATTTAATACATTCCAAATATTCATCTCAATAACCATTCTAAATAACCAGAATAACCAAACTCAAATTTGAAAACAACAAACAAAAGTTGAAGTTCAAAAACAAAAAGTTGATACCAAAAAATCATATTAAATTTTAATAATAAATCACCAACTTATTTTTTATTTCAGATATTACCACTAGAAAACGAAATGAAAACTCCAAAAGCTTTCGGTGGCACCATCGGAGTTTTAAACATCGCCATGTCCATCATTATTACCCTTTATGTATTCATGGGTTTTATGGGTTACTTGACTTACGGTGCTGCAGCTGCGGGATCCATCACATTGAACATTCCTGGTGATCAAATGTAAGTATATTAGAATAAAATTTTCTTTTTTACATAAATCAAAAAACTTGAAAATTATGAAAAATCCAAATCTCACTTTGTAATTGCTAAAAACTTGTTTCTGAAAAGAAGCAGAAGTAAGATATTGATAAAAAAATAAAATGAAAATGTGATTTTTATTTTTAATTTCTATTTTACAGTCCAGCTCAAGTAATCAAAGTACTTTACGCAGCCGCAATTTTCATCACTTATGGATTACAATGTTACGTCGCCATTGATATTGCTTGGAATGAATACATCGGTCCTAAATTAGAAAAAAGTAGTAGAAGAAGCTTATGGGAATACATCGTTCGTACAGTTATTGTTTTAATAACCTGTAAGTATTTTTATTTTCTTCCAAATTTATTCATAAAATTCCAATTTTTTTCTAAAAAAAATTCTTTTTCATTTTTATTTTATTTTATTTTTAATTTTATTTTTTATTATTTATTATTTTATTTATTTTTTTAGTTTTATTGGCTGTGGCAGTCCCCAAATTAGAACTTTTCATCTCCCTTTTCGGCGCTTTATGTCTCTCAGCTCTCGGAATAGCATTCCCAGCATTAATCGATCTTTGCGTCTTCTGGCACACAAGAAGCGGAATAAGATTCCAACTAATGTTCCTCAAGAACATGTTACTGGTCGTCTTCGGATTTGCCGGTCTCATCATCGGAACATTCACGGCATTATCTAAGATCATCGAAGAGTTCTCTTAACGATCGTTCGCAACTAACCACAAAAACTTGTAAATAAATAACCGCCCCAGATCGTACGATCCGGTTTTAGTCTTTTAAGTCATAACGAATAACCGTCAGTGATCTTATAAGTATTATTAACCGAAAAGCAATCGATTTGTGAAGTCGTGATTCGACTGAACCTCAGGCATAAAGCCACACCGTTGGTGATATTAGATTGTCCTTTTCTCTTTTTTAATTTTGTGTTTTAGACATCGAGATTCGATTTGTCAACCTAAAGAATTATTTCTATTTTAAGAAAAAAAAATGTTATTTATGTAAATAGAGTTTATTTTATTCAAGATTTTTTTTTATTTTTTTAAATTTTTATTACAACCCTTCTTTAGATAGACAGATAATTTCAGTTGCGTGTAAATAAAAATCGATTGGCTTTATAAATAATTTAATACCATATTCTTAAGTGTTGAAAACATCGATGTTAGATGGCGTGAGTTTCCCAAACGACGCCGACGCCGGGCGTCCTTTTTATCATTCAGTAGTAAAACGCGCAGTTGAGCGATGACCTCAAAGCTCGACTGTACAAAACTGAAATCTAACCGGTGTTTGAGCTTGAAGTCGATGGTAAGTCGTGCATGGATGAATGAAAAAGCTGCACAGATGAGAAATTAGGCTACCACAGCAAATTATTAACGCAGCAGTAGCGCTAAATGAAAATATTAACGCATAGATGCACTATAGACTACTATTAGACGAGCTTCCCATCGCATTCGGGGAGGTTTGGCGGGATTGAATGGGGGTTTGCATGGGGATGAGGGTTTGAAATGGTAAAATAAATGCGTTGATTGTGACGTAACCGGTCGGCGACCTTCCGGAATCAATAGTAGGTACTATAGAGGAGATGTATTTTCGGAACAGTGCGTTTCAGGGCTACTGGAACGATGTAAATGTGTGCAGTAGAGTGTTGACTAAAATAAAAGCGGGAGATTAAATTAAAAAAAAATTATGTTATTAGAGATAAAAGTTGCAAAGTAAAAATAAAAATATGGGTTATCTTTTTAAAACTTGTATTAAAACTTCTTTGAGTGAATTTCTCGTAAAAAGTTGTTTTAAAAACAACCACTTTAAAATAAAAATGAACTAAGGGAATATAATTATGGTTTTTTACTTACAATTGAAACTTATATTAAATCATTAGATTGAATTTCTTGAAATGATCTCAAAAGTCTGAAAGACAAAATAAATTTTTAGAGAATTTTTAAACTTCATCAATCAAAATAATAAAACATTTTTTTTTATATTACTTACTGATAGCTAGAATAAATTTGATAATTTCAATGAAAAATTAACTCTTCAATCTACATATATCCAACAAATTATTTCTTTAAATCAAGAAATAAACTTTGGGCGAATTTTTAAAGTTGATCAAATTTATTTAATCTTAGGTTAAAAATTAAAATTTTGGGATTTTTTTTTAATTTTTGGGCGATAACTAGGAACAATTTGGTAAATTTAATAAAAAGTAGATATTGTTTTTTAGCTTCTCCTAAAAGATTTTTTTTCAATTCCCATAAATAGTTTCTGTGCAATTAATTAAAATTTTTGAATATTTTTAAAGTGGTAAATCGTCCCTATTTTTGAAATATTTTTTAAATTTTTTGGTTACAATTAAAACAATTTCAGTAATTTCATTAAAAAGTAGAGTTTTTAATTTACCGTTTTCCAATAAATTACTTGTTTTTATCTAGAAATAGATTTTGGGCGAATTTTCAAAGTTGATCAAATTTATTTAAGGTTAGATTAAAAACTAAAGTTTTGGGATTTTTTTTTAATTTTTGGACGATAACTAGAAACAATTTGGTAAATTTAATAAACAGTAGATATTGTAGTTTAACTTCTCCTAAAAGAATTTTTTTCAATTCCTATAAATAGTTTCTGTGGGATTATTTAAAATTGTCGAAAATTTTTAAAGTGGTCAAAAAATCGTCCTATTTTTAAAATATTTTTTTAATTCTTTGGTTACAACTAGAATAATTTCAGCAATTTCATTAAAAAGTAGAGTTTTTAGTTTACCGTTTTCCAATAAATTACTTATTTTTATCTAGAAATAGATTTTAGGCGAATTTTCAAAGTTGATCAAATTTAAAGTTAGATTAAAAACTAATTTCTTTGGGATTTTTTTTTAATTTTTTGACGACAACTAGAACATATTTGGTATATTGAATAAAGAGCATACATTTTAGTTAACATTTTCCTTAAAAAGATTTTTTCAATTATCATAAATAATTTCTGTACGATTTTTTAAAACCGATAAATTTTTTTTCAAAGTGGTGAAAAATCGTCCATGTTTTTGAAATGTGTTTTGAATTGTTTGGTTATAACTAGAACAATTTCAGCAATTTCATTAAAAAGTAGAATTTTTAGTTTACCATTTTCCAATAAATTACTTGTTTTTATCTAGAAATAGATTTTGGGCGAATTTTCAAAGTTGATCAAATTTAAAGTTAGATTAAAAACTTATTTCTTTGGGATTTTTTTTTTAATTTTTTGACGATAACTAAAACATATTTGGTATATTTAATAAAAAGTAGACATTTTAGTTAACATTTTCCTTAAAAAGATTTTTTCAATTATCATAAATAATTTCTGTGCGATTTTTTAAAACCGATAATTTTTTTTTTCAAAGTGGTGAAAAATCATCCATGTTTTTGAAATGTGTTTTGAATTGTTTGGTTATAACTACAACAATTTCAGCAATTTCATTAAAAAGTAGAGTTTTTAGTTTACCATTTTCCAATAAATTACTTGTTTTTATCTAGAAATACATCTTGGACGAATTTTCAAAGTTGATCAAATTTAAAGTTAGATTAAAAACTAATATCTTTGGGATTTTTTTTAATTTTTTGACGATAACTAGAACATATTTGGTATATTTAATGAAAAGTAAATATTTTAGTTAACATTTTCCTTAAAAAGATTTTTTCAATTATCATAAATAATTTCTATGCGATTTTTTAAAATTGATGAATTTTTTTTTCAAAGTGGTGAAAAATCGTCCATGTTTTTGAAATGTGTTTTGAATTGTTTGGTTATAACTAAAACAATTTCATTAAAAAATAGATTATTTAGTTTACCTTTTTCCAATAAATTACTTGTTTACATCCAAAAATAGATTTTGGGTGAATTTTCAAAGTTGATTAAATTGGCTTAAGGTTAAGTTAAAAGCTAAGGTCGATATCATGAATTTTTTTAATTTATTTGGTAACAACTAGAACAAATTTGGTAAATTTATTGAAAAGTAGGTACTTTAATTAACATTCTCTTAAAAAAGATTTTCTCATTTCTCATAAATAATTTCTGTGTGAACATTTAAAATTGATGAAATTTTTTTTCAAAGTGATGAAAAATCTTTCGTGTCTTTGAAATGTCTTTAAAATTATTTGGTCAAATATAAAACAATTTTCTCAATTTCAATGAAAAATAGATTTCATAGCTAAGTTTTAAACAAAAAATCTTTTATTAATTCGTATAAATAATCTCTGAGCAATTTTTAAAAGGTTGATGAATTTTCTAAGGCTACGTTGAAATTTATATAAAATTTGTCGATATCTTTGGGATTTTTAAATGTTCGATTATAACTATAGAACAAATTTGATTATTTAACAAAAAATAAACTATTTGAGTCTACCTTTTGCTAAAACATCATTTCTTAATATCCATAAATAATTTCTGTGCGATTTTTTAAAGTTGATCAAATTTCTTTAAGGTTAGATTAAAATCGACAAAAGTCGTCATCGTCTCTGGGAATTTTTTTAAATTTGTGGATGATAACTAGAAGAAATTTGATAAATTCGTTGAAAAGTAAATATTTTAATTAACATTCTCCTAAAAAAATTTTCTTAATTCTCATAAATATACTGCGTGACATTGAAATTGCAACACCTAAAAGGAGTATGCATTTTTTGATAAAATTTGGCAGAAATGTTGCTCTATAAAAGTGTTGCTCTATGGAAGTGTTACTCTATAGAACAATCGATTAAAACTTTGATACCCTAAATAACATAGGCTTGGCAAAATTAACTTTTCTGTAGTCATTTTCTGTTCAATTACAGTACGAAATTTTGACTTTGAGCTCCTGTAACTCAATCGTCTATCGTCTAATTTCCGTATGGTTTATTTTAAACGATTCTGTGTTCATTTCTAATTGTAAGTAAGATTCTGGACGGATGTCTTCGTGCCATATCCAGAAAATTTCTGACGAATGGTTTTCCGAACCTCTGCATCCAGAAATTTGACGAGAATTTTAAAATTTTGACTTTGAGCTCCTGTAACTCAATCGTCAATCGTCTGATTTCCGTACGGTTTATTTTAAACGATTCTCTGTTCATTTCTAACAACAAGTAAGATTCTGGACGGACGTTTTCGTGCCGTATCCAGAAAAATTCTGATGAATTTTTTTCCGAACCTCTGCATCCAGAAATTTGACGAGAATTTTAAAATTTTGACTTTGAGCTCCTGTAACTCAATCGTCTATCGTCTAATTTCCGTACGGTTTATTTTAAACGATTCTGTGTTCATTTCTAAGTAAGATTCTGGACGGACTTTTTCGTGCCGTATCCAGAACATTTCTAACGAATGGTTTTCCAAACCTCTGCATCGGGAAATTAGACGAGAAATTTGAAATTTTGACTTTGAGCTCCTGTAACTCAATCGTCTATCGTCTAATTTCCGTACGGTTTATTTTAAACGATTCTCTGTTCATTTCTAACAACAAGTAAGATTCTGGACGGACGTTTTCGTGCCGTATCCAGAAAGTTTCTGACGAATTTTTTCCGAACCTCTGCATCCAGAAATTTGACGAGAAATTTGAAATTTTGACTTTGAGCTCCTGTAACTCAATCGTCTATCGTCTGATTTCCGTACGGTTTATTTTAAACGATTCTCTATTCATTTCTAAGTAAGATTCTGGACGGACGTTTTCGTGCCGTATCCAGAAAATATCTGACGAATGGTTTTCCGAACCTGCATCGAGAAATTTGAAGAGAAATTTGAAATTTTGACTTTGAGTTCGCGTAACTCGGTCGTCGATCATTTGATTTCGATACGGTTTGTTTTAGGCGATTCTCTATTCAATTCTGAGTAAGACTCTAGATGGGCCTTCTCATTCCGGATTCGAAAAATTTCTGACGAACGATTTTCCGAACCTCTGTACCGAAAAATTAGTGCGCGTCGTAAATTCTAGCCGAGTTTTCTGGAAAACCAAAGGATCTATGGAAAAACGGATTTCACCATCATTTTCCCTGTTGTTGAATTATATAAGAACGCGAATCTCAGCAAAATCTAAAATTTTTGATTTTGGAAAAAAAATCCATACCCTTTCGATTTTTTCGGATTTTTGTCTATTTTAGAAATTTTGACTTTGAACTCGTGTAACTTGGCCGTCGATTGTCCGATTTCAATGCGGTTAGTTTTCAACGATTTTCCATTTAATTCTCAGTATGACTTTACAAGAGCGTTATCGTATCGGACCGGGAAAACTTCTGACGGACGTTTTCCGAACCTCTATACCGAAAAATTAGACGAAAATATTGAAATTTTTTTTTCTATTTTCTTGTAAATTCCAATTATTTGAACATTTATAATCGTTTGGAAAGCACTTATCTATGCACCCAATCCTTTCTACGCTGAGGAATCGCTTAAAAATCGCGTTTCGATTTTTTCAATTTTCGACCGTTTTACAAATTTTGACTTTGAGTTCGCGTATTTCAGCCGTCCGTCGTCTAATTTTCCTACGGTTTATTTCTAACGATTCTCCATTTAATTTTGAATGAGATTCTAAAAAGGTTTTATAGTGACATACCCAGAAAATTTTTAGCGAACGTTTCTCTAAACCTCTGCATCGAAAAATTAATGCGCGTCGTAAATTCTAGCTGATTTTTCTGGAAAACCAAAGAATCTATAGAAAAACGGATTTCACCATCATTTTCCCTGTTGTTGATTTATATAAGAACGCGAGTCTCAGCAAAATCTAGAACTTTTGATTTTGGAAAAAAAATCCATACCTCCCCCTTTAGATTTTTTGGATTTTTGACTATTTTAGAAATTTTGAATTTGAGCTCGTGTAACTTGGCAGTCGATTATCCGATTTTCATGTGGTTAGTTTTCAATGATTTTTCATTTAATTCTGAGTATGATTTTAGAAGGGCGTTATCGTATAGGACCGGGAAAACTTTTGACGGACGTTTTTCCGAACCTCTATACCGAAAAATTAGACGAAAATTTTGAAATTTCTTTTTCTATTTTCTTGTAAATTCCAATTATTTGAACATTTATAATCGTTTAGAAAGCACTTATCTATGCACCAAATCCTTTCTACGCTGAGAAATCGCTTAAAAATCGCGTTTCGATTTTTTCAATTTTCGACCGTTTTACAAATTTTGACTTTGAGTTCGCGTATCTCAGCCGTCCGTCGTCTAATTTTCTTACGATTTGTTTCTAATGGTTCTCCATTTAATTTTGAATGAGATTCTAAAAAGGTGTTAGGGTGACATACCCGGAAAATTTTTAGCGAACGTTTCTCTAAACCTCTGCATCGAAAAATTAATGCCCGTCGTAAATTCACTTTTAGCCGATTTTTCTGGAAAACCAAAGAGTCTACGGAAAAACGGATTTCATAATTAATTTTTGACCAAAAAATTATTGTTTTGAAACCTTTGTTAAAGCTCACAGACTGAAATATTTCCTAAAAACTTTTTTAAAACTTATTTTCCAAACAAGAAAAGAAGTTATTTATAAAATATTGAGTTAATATTGCAAAAGTGGTTTTATTCATATTTCAAAATACATCCACACCTTTTTACTCAATCGAGTCATTATTTATTCATAATTTTGCTTTATTACAAAAGCGAATTTAAATATATGAAGTTACAACATAACAGTAATAAATAATACCTTTTTTTATTAACAACCAATTTAAATCAGCATCGTTTATAGCTTTCTTTTCCTCAATACTGAAGTAATTAAATCAAAAAAAAAAGTTCTTGTGACTTTGTTCCCTTCATAATTTTCTTCTAAACTGGATTTTTTTAAAACCTTAACTTGTAGACCTTGTAGAAAATATAATCATTTAAAAAACATACACGTTTTATACATAAACGATGTTAAACATCGAACAAAAATCAAAAACTTCGGACTTTATACAGGAAATAGTAAATAACCAGTCTTCTTTTTAACTAATCTAAATTGTAAAAGAGATATGTTAATATAATACAGCAAGAAACGAGTTTAATTAAACATCAACAACCACGCTTCAATTAAGCATCATCTCAATTCTCATTTTCTTAATCTTTAACATCGTCTTGATTTCCCCAGATATTTTCCCAGTCGTTAGATTGAGTTAAACTTGACCCAATAATTAACCATTTCATTAGGTTAATTTACCTACAAGCTAGATAGCTAAATCTAGTACTTAGTAGATAGATTTTCCATTAAAGAAAATTACTTTAATCTATTACCCATTTTAAATTAACACTTCATAAGAAATCAAAATAACACTTCACAAAAAACCAAAAATTAATTATTAAATTAAATTATTAAATACACACATGTTGTTTTTGCGATAAGACCATTCATATTATGTAAGTATTTCGATCTTTCACCCAAAATATTGACACTGCCACAAATAATCGAGTATATTTGCTCGTGGGATCTTCTTTTATTCAAAGTCCATTAATGTTGATAGATATGTTTATTAATTTCGAACCGTAACATTCGATAAGGAACATTCGAAACGTCAGTAAATTAAAACCAAAATATTCATTTGAAAAAAAAAATAATAAAATGATTTATGAATGTAAACCAAAATCAATTTTCTAAAAATAATTTTTTATTTTTTTAAAAATAGATTTGTAAATTCGTTGATGATTTTAAAATTTTATTCTAAACTTAAAAAAAAAATTCAATTTATAAACAATTTTTTATGTTAGATCTTAACATACGTTTAATTCGAACTATCAAAAATTTCCACCAAGTTCAAAAATTTTTTTAATTTTTTCCATAATAATTAGAATAAATCGGCCTTTTATAGTGAAAACTAGAATGCTTTATCTTTTATTTAAAACAAAAATCATTCCTTAATCATAATAAATAAAGTCTGGATGATTTTTTAAACTTGGTTGATTTTTTTAGAATTTTAGGTTAGTTGTCTGTCAAAAATTTTTACCATCTTTAAGAATTTTTTTAATTTTTTTGGTAATAATTAAAATCAATCGGCCTTTTTTAATAAAAATTACAATGTTTTATCTTTCATTTAAAACAACAATCATTCCTTAATCACAATAAATAAACTCTGGGTGATTTTTTAAAATTGGTTGATTTTTTAAAAAAGTTAGGTTAGTTGACAGTCAAAAATTTCCACCAAGTTCAAGAATTTTTTAAATTTTTTCGGTAATAATTAGAATAAATCGGCCTTTTTTAATAAAAACTAGGATGTTTTATCTTTCATTTAATATCAAAATCATTTCTTAATCTTCATAAATAAAGTCTGGGCGATTTTCTAAAATTGGTTGATTTTTCTAAAATATTAGGTTAGCTAACTCTTAAAAATGTTTACTATCTTTAAGAATTTTTTTAATTTTTTCGGTAATAATTAGAATAAATCGGTCTTTTTTAATGAAAACTACAATGTTTTATCTTTCATTTAAAACAAAAAACATTCCTTAATCACAATAAATAAACTCTGGGCGATTTTTTAAAATTGGTTGATTTTTTAAAAAAGTTAGGTTAGTTGACAGTCAAAAATTTCCACCAAGTTCAAGAATTTTTTTAATTTTTTCGGTAATAATTAGAATAAATCGGCCTTTTTTAATAAAAACTACAATGTTTTATCTTTCATTTAGAACAAAAATCATTCCTTAATAACAATAAATAAAGTCTAGACGATTTTTTTAAACTTGGTCGATTTTTTAAAAAATGTTAGGTTAGTTAACTGTCAAAAATTTTTACCATCTTTAGAAATTTTTTTAATTTTTTCCGTAATAATTAGAATAAGTCGGTCTTTTTTAATGAAAAGTACAATGTTTTATCTTTCATTTAAAACAAAAACCATTCCTTAATCACAATAAATAAACTCTGGGTGATTTTTTAAAATTGGTTGATTTTTTAAAAAAGTTAGGTTAGTTGACAGTCAAAAATTTCCACCAAGTACAAGAATTTTTTTAATTTTTTCGGTAATAATTAGAATAAATCGGCCTTTTTTAATAAAAACTAGAATGTTTTATCTTTCATTTAACATAAAAATCATTTCTTAATCTTCATAAATAAAGTCTGGGCGATTTTCTAAAATTGGTTGATTTTTCTAAAATATTAGGTTAGCTAACTCTTAAAAATTTTTACTATCTTTAAGAATTTTTTTAATTTTTTCGGTAATAATTAGAATAAATCGGTCTTTTTTAATGAAAACTACAATGTTTTACTTTTCACTTAAAACAAAAATCATTCCTTAATCACAATAAATAAACTCTGGGTGATTTTTTAAAATTGGTTGATTTTTTAAAAAAGTTAGGTTAGTTGACAGTCAAAAATTTCCACCAAGTTCAAGAATTTTTTAAATTTTTTTCGGTAATAATTAGAATAAATCGGCCTTTTCTAATAAAAACTAGAATGTTTTATCTTTCATTTAACATAAAAATCATTTCTTAATCTTCATAAATAAAGTCTGGATGATTTTTTAAAATTGGACAATTTTTTAAAAAAGTTGGGTTAGATTTTCGTTTCTGACGAAAAAACTAAAAATCGTAGATAATTCATCTTTGGTAAAAATAAAGATTAAGTTTCAATCTAAATCCTTATAAAATTTCAAATCTCAACAACAATTAGTTTTTTAGATATGAATTTTTAAAAATTGTTTTCATAAATAAATTGAATTAGGTTAGAATTTCTTTTCTGTAGAAAAAACTAAAAGTTGTGGAAAATTTATTTTTGGTAAAAATAAAGATTAATTTTCAATCTAAATCCTCATAAAATTTCAAGTCTTAATAACAATTACTTTTTTAGATATTGATTTTAAGAAATTAACAAAAGTAGTTAATCTATAAAAACCTAGATAACGTAAAATCCGGATATTTCAGTGCATAGAAACGAATCAAAACTAAAGTTCATTTAAGCTATCAAACTTTTTATAACTACTGAAATATTTGAACTTCACACGAGTTTAATTGACTTGATAACATAAATCATACATAACTACATGTTTATTCATAATATTTACTGTTTTTTACTTATTGTTTTTAAACTTTAAAAAGATTTAAAGATTCAATGCCAAAATAAACGATCAACTTCTACTCACAATCAGACTCAAAACTGTTTCAAGCTCATTTGGAAACAGCCAAATGCATCGACTAAATATTTACAAGCTCCTTACCGTCTGCAATTTATAAAATAAATAAAAGCTGCCTTCAAACTGTGCCAAGTAAAAGTCGTACAAACTCAAATGTTAAATGCTATGTGTCGCACAAATTATGGAAATTCACTTTTTGACTACAATATTTATTGCTGGTATAAATAACTGTTTAAGTAACAATAAGTTTAGAGCAGATCTAAAAATAACAAGCTTAACCAAATGGTGTTTATTACATAATAAAAATTACTTTGTAGGTATCTAAATGCATTTTTCTAAATGGACCTTCAAACCTTCTAGTTTTAATTAAAACAGACCGTTTTATTTTAAGTGTTGTCAAAAAGATTTTTTAAATTTTCAAAGTTGGCAAACAATTTTTTTGGTTAGAAAATCAATATTTTTTAAAAAAATCGTAAAAAATTGAATTTTAAATATTTTGATCTGATTTTTTTTCTAAATGAACCTTAAAATATTCTAGTTTTAATTTAAGAAGACCGTTTTATTTTAAATCTTATCAAAAAAATTTAAAAAAATTTCAAAGTTTGTAAAGAATTTTTGACACTTCTTAACCTAACTTAAAAAAATCGATCAACTTTAAAAATTCATCAAAAATTTATTTTTGAAGATTTTGATTTGATTTTTTTTCTAAATGAAACCTAAAACATTCTAGTTTTAATTAAAAACGACTGTTTTATTCCAAGTGTTGCCAAAAAAATTTTAAAAATTTTCAAAGTTGGCAAAAAAATTTTTAGGTTAAAAAATCAATAATTCTTTAAAAATTCATAAAAAATTGAATTTTAAATATTTTGATCTGATTCTTTTTCTAAATGAAACTTAAAATATTCTAGTTTTAATTAAAAAAGACTGTTTTATTTTAAGTGTTGTCAAAAAATTTTAAAAAATTTTCAAAGTTCGCAAAAAAATTTTTGGGTTAAAAAATCAATAATTTTTTAAAAATTCGTAAAAAATTGGATTTTAAATATTTTGATCTGATTTTTTTTCTAAATGAACCTTAAAACATTCTAGTTTTAATTAAAAGAGACCGTTTTATTTTAAGTGTTGTCAAAATATTTTTAAAAAATTTCAAAGTTTGTAAAAAATTTTTGACACTTCTTAACCTAACTTAAAAAAATCGATCAACTTTAAAAATTCATCAAAAATTCATTTTTAAAGATTTTGATTTGATTTTCTTTCTAAATGAAACCTAAAACATTCTAATTTTAATTAAAAACAGACCGTTTTATTCCAAGTGTTGTCAAAAAAATTTAAAAAAATTTCAAAGTTGGTAAAAATTTTTGGCACTTCTTAACCTAACTTAAAAAAATCGATCAACTTTAAAAATTCATCAAAAATTTATTTTTAAAGATTTTGATTTGACTTTTTTTCTAAATGAAACTTAAAATATTTTAGTTTTAATTAAAAAAGACGGTTTTATTTTAAGTGTTATCAAAAAATTTTAAAAAATTTTCAAAGTTCGCAAAAAATTTTTTAGGTTAAAAAATCAATAATTCTTAAGAAATTCGTAAAAAATTGGATTTTGAATATTTTGACTTGATTTTTTTCTAAATGAACCTTAAAACATTCTAGTTTTAATTTAAAAAGACCGTTTTATTTTAAATCTTATCAAAAAAATTTAAAAAAATTTCAAAGTTTGTAAAAAATTTTTGACACTTCTTAACCTAACTTAAAAAAAATCGATCAACTTTAAAAATTCATCAAAAATTTATTTTTAAAGATCTTGATTTGATTTCTTTTCTAAATGAAACTTAAAATATTGTAGTTTTAATTAAAAAAGACCGTTTTATTTTAAGTGTTGTCAAAAAAATTAAAAAAATTTTCAAAGTTGGTAAAAAAATTTTTAAGTTAGAAAATCAATATTTTTTTTGAAAAATCGTAAAAAATTGAATTTTAAATATTTTGATCTGATTTTTTTTCTAAATGAACCTTAAAACATTCTAGTTTTAATCAAAAAAGACCGTTTTATTTTAAATCTTATCAAAAAAATTTAAAAAAAATTCAAAGTTTGTAAAAAATTTTTGACACTTCTTAACCTAACTTATGAAAATCGATCAATTTTAAAAATTCATTTTTAAAGATTTTGATTTGATTTTTTTCTAAATGAAGTATAAAACATTCTAATTTTAATTAAAAAAGACCGTTTTATTTTAAGTGTTGTCAAAACAATTAAAAAAATTTTCAAAGTTGGTAAAAATGTTTGGTACTTCTAACCTAACTTATGAAAATCGATCAATTTTAAAAATTCATAAAAAATTCATTTTTAAAAAAAATTTTCAAAGTTGGCAAAAAATTTTTTAAGTTAGAAAATCAATATTCTTTTAAATATTCCTAAAAAATTGAATTTTAAATATTTTGGTCTGATTTTTTTTCTAAATGAAACCCAAAACATTCTAATTTTAACTAAAAGAGACCGTTTTATTCCAAGTGTTGTCAAAAAAATTTAAAAAAATTTCAAAGTTGGTAAACATTTTTGGCACTTCTAACCTAACTTATGAAAATCGATCAATTTTAAAAATTCATCAAAAATTAATTTTTAAAGATTTTGATTTGTTTCTTTTCCTAAATGAAACTTAAAACATTTTAGTTTTAATTAAAAAAGACCGTTTTATTTTAAGTGTTATCAAAAAAATTAAAAAAATTTTCAAAGTTGGCAAAAGAATTTTTAAGTTAGAAAATCAATATTTTTTAAAAAATCGTAAAAAATTGAATTTTAAATATTTTGATCTGATTTTTTTCGAAATGAACTTTAATACATTCTAGTCTTAATTTAAAAAGACCGTTTTATTTTAAATCATATCAAAAAAATTTAAAAAAATTTCAAAGTTTGTAAAAAATTGTTGACACTTCTTAACCTAACTTATGAAAATCGACCAATTTTAAAAATTCATCAAAAATTCATTTTAAAAGATTTTGATTTGATTTTTTTTCTAATTGAAACTTAAAACATTTTAATTTTAATTAAAAAAGACCGTTTTATTTTAACTGTTATCAAAAAAATTAAAAAAATTTTCAATGTTGGCAAACATTTTTTTAGATTAAAAAATCAACAATTTTTTAAAAATTCGTAAAAAATTGGATTTTAAATATTTTGATTTGATTTTTTTTCTAAATGAAACCTAAAACATTCTAATTTTAATTAAAAAAGACCGTTTTATTCCAAGTGTTGTCAAAAAAATTAAAAAAATTTTCAAAGTTGGTAAAAAATTTTTGACACTTCTTAACCTAACTTAAGAAAATCGATCAATTTTAAAAATTCATCAAAAATTCATTTTTAAAGATTTTGATTTGATTCTTTTTCTAAATGAAACTTAAAACATTCTAGTTTTAATTAAAAAAGACCGTTTTATTTTAATTATTGTAAAAAAATTTAAAAAAATTTTTAAAATTCGCAAAAGATTTTTTAAGTTAGAAAATCAATATTTTTTTTTAAATCGTAAAAAATTGAATTTTAAATATTTTGATCTGATTTTTTTTCTAAATGAACCTTAAAACATTGTAGTTTTAATTAAAAAAGACCGTTTTATTTTAAGTATTGTCAAAAAAATTAAAAAAATTTTCAAAGTTGGTAAAAATTTTTTTTTTTAATTAAAAAAATCAATCATTTTTAAAAATTCATATCTCAAAAACTAATCATTAAAGAGACTTGAAATTTTATCAGGATTTAGATAAAAACTTAATCTTTATTTTTACCAAAAATGAATTTTCTAGGACTTTTACTTTTTCCCTGAGAAGAGAAAATGTTACTTAATTAAAATTTTTAAACATTTTGAAAATTAGACTACGTTCTGAAGGTGAAATTTTCTTTGAATTATTTAAAAATTTGACGTTTAAAACTTATGATTTTATTGTATATAATTTACTCTTTACATTATACTTTATTATTAATAAAATGAAACCGTTCCAAAATTTCAATAAACTCGTTCAACTACAAGATGTTAAATTTAGTTGAAGCCAACAAAATAAACTTCCAACCAGCCAACTATCCTATCTAACTGAACTCTTGTTGTGACTGAAACCGAAGAGGATGTGTAGTATTTGCAACTTAATTGCGGATGAATTGTGCGGCTGCACACGATTGCAATCACAATCACAGCCGGGGACAGTCAAATTAAACGCCCGTTTAGCATTCGTCCAGGCAACCAAGCGCGTTTGTCCACCACGTCCGAATTCCGCCGTTCTTTAATTAGATCCCATGCATGTCGGTCCGAGAAGGACGACCGAAGTATCGTCTCATCCCGCGTTTTCCCTCCGATTTGATCCTACTTTGCTTGCTTGGACAAGGCGGTCGTTTCCCAGCAACGTTACCATGCAATTTTCAGTAAGGACTCTCAGTAGAAGTTACACCGTTCATTGTTACAGTTGGGTCGAGTCTGTTCTTTATGCTAGTTGGTATTTAATAGTAAAAATTGTTTTTGGAGATTGATAATTACTTCTATTGCTGGTCATTTGCTGGTAAGATTTGGTAATATAATAAAATTATTATTTGCTAGATGAGATTTTAATTAATTATGTTTAAGTAAGCAAATTGGAAATCTTAGGAGGAAAATTTGGATTTTAGGAAATTTTTTTGAAGAAATTTTTTTTAGTAAATTGTAGTTTTAAAAATGTAAATTGATTTTCTAACTTTCTTTATAAAATTATTTGCAAGTCTAATTCTGTTCAAATTCAATAAGTAAGAGTCATAAATTTGAATACAATTCTCAATTAATATGGATGTAGTTATTGAATGAATTATTTTTTTTATAATTTCAATTGTAATTGACTTGAAGTAAAGTTGAAGTAAATTTTGAATGGAAAGAAAGTGCTGTCTAATCTTTAATTTTTGAGATAATTTTATAAAGACTAACCCAACCCAAAAGGTCATCTGTTAAACATTACATAACAATAATTTAAGATGCAAGCTTAATAGAAGGTGGAGTTGTATGATTTCTTTTATAATTAATAAGCCACATTTTTTTATTGTTATTATTTTTTTTTTTCAAAAGTGTTTTCTTAAAATATCAGTTGATTTAAATCAAAGGATAAATGATTTTTAAATTAAATTCTTAGAATTTATTTATTATAAAAAATGAAACGAATGAATTAACGTTAAATAGTAACAGTTGTAAAATTTTCTACATCTTTACCTAAAAAGTAATGTAACAAGCTAAAGATTCTAAAGAAAACAACGGTATTTTGAACTAGTAATAGAACACTAACATAACTACTTAAATAGAAACGTTTACATGAACGGTATCTACAGTATATACTGTACCATTTATTTCATTCTTTACAAATGAAACTTTTTTATGAAAGTTTTGAAAAAAATTGTAATATAACATCTGAAAGATCACTTTCAAGATGCACGATTACATTTGAAAACTAATTCTTGAAATTTCAGAAAGTCTGAATGATTTTTAAATTTGAAAAATAAAAACTTTATTGTACTTGACAATAAGTACAATATATTACATTATTCTTATACAACACATTATTCTTGAATATGATTCTTGTAATATCAAGTACTATGACCCGAAATGGAGCTACATAATAAAGAGAAAGATAAAAGAGTACATGGCAAGGGTGCAGCTTCATTTCAGGTTATAGTACATTAAAGGTCTCTTCAGTAATAAACGCCAAGTTTTTATTTTTTCAAATCTCACCAACAGAAGAATAGAATTTTTCATTTCAACAAATGAAAAAAATCTGTATGATTTTTAAATTTGAAAAATAAAAACTTGGCGTTTATTACTGAAGAGACCTTTATTATACTTGACAATAAGTACAATTGTATTGTGATGTCAAGTACAATAAAGGTCTCTTCAGTAATAAACGCCAAGTTTTTATTTTATTTTTTTTTCAAGTCTAACCAACTGAAGGATGGAATTATTCATTTCAACAAATAATTTTTAAAATTGATTGAAAATATGTGAACTTTTCTATTAGGTTTGCTGTTAAGAAATGCCCATATAGTTTTTTTGAGGTAGCTCCCAAATTCTTCGTGCTATAGCGAACTATAGCACATCGTTGGAAACTACATTTTCTGGGTTACAATATGCACAAAGACCTACAGCGATAGCACAATTAATAAGGGAGATATGGACGAAGGAATATAAGTTTGCCAAAAAAATTTAAAAAAATTCAAAGTTGGCAAACAATTTTTTTGGTTAGAAAATCAATATTTTTTTAAAAAATCGTAAAAAATTGAATTTTAAATATTTTGATCTTTTTTTTTCTAAATGAACCTTAAAACATTCTAGTTTTAATTTAAAAATACCGTTTTATTTTAAGTGTTGTCAAAAAAATTTTTTTTAATTTCAAAGTTGGAAAAAAATTTGTAGATTAAAAAAAATCAATCATTTTTAAAAATTCATATCTCAGAAACTAATCATTAGAGAGGCTTGAAATTTTATTAGGATTTAGGTAAAAACTTAATCTTTATTTTTACCAACAATGAATTTTCTAGGACTTTTACTTTTGCCCTGAGAAGAGAAAATGTAACTTAATTAAAATTTTTAAACATTTTGAAAATTAGACTACGTTCTGAAGGTGAAATTTTCTTTGAATTATTTAAAAATTTGCTGCTAAATTCTGCTGTTAAGAAATGTTCATGCAGTTTTCTTGACATCTCTCCTAAGTTCTTAGTGCTATAGCTCAACGTTGGGCAACCTCCAGCCCGCCTGAGGGTGTAATCTGGCCAGACCAAAAAGAACAATAAATAATTTTCGTTTTAAATAAAAAAAAATAATAATAATACAAAGAAATAATTAAAGAAAGGTTTTTACCACTAATGTGTTAGAGAAGAAAAAATGTCTTCTTGCTGTGCTGAGATTTGAACTCAGATCTCTTGCTTTCCCTGCAGTAGTTCTACTGGGGAAAGCAGGAAATCTGGGAGATCTAATAATTAACTTTTTTTTTAATAAAAAAAAACTTCGAAGTAACAAAAATGTATCAATTTTCCACTCCGGCCAGCGTACGAAAAGTAAATCGTAATCTGGCTCCCACTATACAAAAGGTTGCCCACCCCTGCTATAGCTAACTATAGCACATCATTGGAAACTACATTTTCTAGGCAAGGGGTGGGCAACTTTTTGTACAGTAGGGGCCAGACTACGGTTTACTTTTCATCCGCGGGCCGAAATACAAAACTGGCCAAGTTTTACTTATAAGTGTTTTTTTTTTTAAATATAAAAAATAAAGTTAATTATTTGATCTCCTGCTTTCCTTGTGCAATGATGACACATTTTTCTTCTCTATTTTTTTCTGTTCAAAATTTTCGATTTAAAACAAAAATTATTTATTATTCTTTCTAAAGGTCACGGGGGACGGATTAAACTAGGGATTCCCAACGGGGTCGGTATCGACCCCTTGGGGGTCAATGAAGTTGTAGAGGGGGTCAATGTTGATCAGAGGGTCGATTGGGGGTCGATAGCTATAGCTGTTCGCTTTCGAGACATAGAAAATTTGGATGTGCCAGCATGGCTTATAGATCCATTACAGTGCGATATATCTCGATATAATATTATGGTTCAAGAAGAGTTAATTGCGTTGAAGGAAGATGTTCAAAACAACTCTTATTCAAAACACACGGATACGCAAAGTTTTGGAATTTCAAAATCATTAGGGAAAAGTATCCACAATTACTAGTTATTACAGAACCACTATTATTAACGTTCCCCTCTTCTGATTTGGTGGAAGCAGGTTTTAGTCACCTCAACAACTTGCTGCGTAAAACAAGAAATAGATTGAATGTTTTCGAAAGGGAGGGCTTAAGAATTGCATTAAGTAATTTTAAGCCAAATATTAAAAAAATAGTATCGACACATCAAGCGCAGCCATCACATTGACGACTTTTCAACAAAATTTTGTAAAAGTGCTAGGGGGTCGATGTAAGAAACTGTTCTCTTACAAGGGGTCGATACAAGAAAAAGGTTGGGAATCCCTGGATTAGACTCTCACGCGGGTCGGAGTTGGCCCGCGGGCCAGAGGTTGCCCACCCTTGCTCTAGTCTACAATACGCACAAATCTATGTATAGCGATAGCAAAATTAATAAGGGACATATAGGCGATGGAATAGATCAATAGATTAACTCAAAATTCTAAAAAAAATAAATTCTTATTGTAATTTTTTAATAGCAATTACTTATTGTTAGAAAATTTTATCTCATGGAAAGTAGACACTTCAATCTTTCCTTAAACTTTGTCTCCTTATGATATCTATATGTTTGTTAAAGATTTTCTTAAAATTAATTGAGTTGTGTTAGGTTGAGTCAAAATTCTTCGAAATTCTTCGAAATTTTTGAATTTTTCTTTTAATTTTTAGTAATTACAAGAAATTTAATGGTTTTGATGAAAAATAAACATTCCAACTTGAATGAGTTAAAGTTGAATGTGTGGTTCATGTAACCAATTTATTACAAAAATCGTGCAGAATTTAGTTAAACAAATTGTGGACAGAAAATTTAAGAAAGTAAGTTGAAATGTCTATTTTTCATTAAAATTGTCGAATTTGTTCTAATTATTACTGAAATAAATACGATTTTATCAAGTTGAAATTAATAATGAAAAGACTGATGCTGTATTGTAATTACTAATAAAACCAGTAAAAGTACATTCAAGATGCATTGTAATTACTGCTGTTTTGTAATTACCAATAAAAGTATATAATACGTAATATCAGAAAGATTAAACATTTATTCACAAGACACACTACACCTGAAACTTTCCAGTTCTTGAAGCTCCTAAAAATGTATATGATTATTAAAGTTGGTCAAAAATATATTAGGTTATTATTCGATTAGATCAAAAATCTTAAGTATCTGTGAATTTTTTGAAATTCTTTGGTAATAAGTAGATAAAATTTGATTTCATGGAAAATAAAATTTCATTTCCTTGAGGTAAAATTCATTGGTGAATTTGATTTTGTCTTTAATTCTTATTGTTAGTAATTTAATAAAAAATTCAATGATTTTAGTGAAAAATAAACTTTTTAATTTAAAAATAATAAATCGTCTTTTTAGAAATTCTTTTGAAACTTTTGGATAGTAGAGTAAATTCGACAATTTGATGAAAAATGGACATTTCAACCTACATTTTTTTAAAATTCTTTTTCTACAATTTTTACAACAACTAAACTCTGCACAATGTTTAAAATTTAACTACTAACCAACATATTTATGGGAGTTTGTGTTAGAAACTCTTAAAACTTATAGTTTTGAAGACTCGTAACAAACCTTATGGTTTCATCGAAAATTGACATCATGGAAAGATTGAAAGACAGCTCAATCTTTCCTTACTCAATGCTTCATTATGATTTCTATACGATTTTTAAAGATTATTTAAAAGTTAGTAAAGTGATTTTAGGTTGGGTCCAAACCATGAAGTTTTTGAAAAAGAATTTTAAATTCTTTTGTCAATACAGTGAAATCTCCCTTGTGCGAACACTAACGGGACCTACCAAAAGTGTCCGTTCAAGAGGGGTGTCCGCTTAAGAGAAATGCGAAGTAATTACAGTGAAATTCCCCTTCGCGGACACCCCTCTTGAACGGACACCTCCCTTGGAGGGACAGTTTCTCATGAAACCGTCCGACTCTCATATAAGTACTTCGCATTTCTCTTAAGCGGACACCCCCCTTGAACGGACACAAAAATACATCATGGAAAGATTGAAAGACAGTTCAATCTTTCCTTACTCAATGCTTCATTATGATTTCTATACGATTTTTAAAGATTATTTAAAAGTTAGTAAAGTGATGTTAGGTTGGGTCCAAACCATGAAGTTTTAGAAAACAACATTAAATTTTTTTTGTCAATACAATGAAATCTCCCTTGTGTGGACACCAACGAGACCTACCTAAAGTGTCCGTTCAAGAAGGGTGTCCCCTTAAGAGAAATTCTAAGTAATTACAGTGAAATTCCCCTTCGCATACACCCCTCTTGAACGGACACCCCCCTTGGATCGACAGTTTCTCATGGAACGGACAGACTCTCATACAATTACTTCGCATTTCTCTTAAGCGGACACCCCTCTTACACGGACACTTTTGGTGGGTTGGGTTGGTGTCTGCCTAAGGGGGATTTCACTGTATATGAAAATCGGACGGTTTCATGAGAAGCTGTCCATCCAAGGGGGTTGTCCGTTCAAATGGGGTGTCCGCGAAGAGAAATTTCACGGTAATTACAAATAATTTAATGACTTTGTTGAAAAATAAACAGTTAAACTTATTGAAATAAATACTTCCATTCTTCAGTTGGTGAGAATTAAATAAATAAAAACTGGACGGTTTTTATTGAAGAAACTTTTATTGTATTTGATCGAAAACCCAGGTAAATTTCGATCCTTTAAGGATAGTCATGAGATCAATCGCATCATACAGCGAAAATATGGAATCTCATCGACCACATTTTTAAAGAAGGTACATTAATTTTAAATTGAAATTGGCAGTTAAATTTTAATTTTTAGAAATTTTGAAAAACATAAACCCAACGTTTAATTAACCCATGTTCCGACTTTAATTTCCGACTTTATTCATATATCCTAACTCAACCCAACAACGACAGACAATAAACTGAGAGACTTCATTTAAAAAGTTGGTCGATGGCATTCCATAATTTTCATTGTTTGACGAGATTGACCTGATGAAGTTCTTTAAGGGATCAAAACCCAGGTAGTCAAGTACTATAACCCAAAATGGAACTGCACCATGAAGAGAAAAATGAAAAAGTAAGCCCCTTCTCCATAGCATTGTCAAGTGATAGCTTTCCCATAAATAAACAATAGATTTGTTCATGTATGCAATTTCCAACAGTTTCTGATTTTTCCAGCTAATCAAATTGTTCAAGTTTGATAACATGTAAAAAATCCTAAGTCTTGATTGGTTGAAAAAATCAAAAACTATTGGAAATCATCTGCACGAACAAAGCTAATATAAGATTCTGATTATTGTCCCCCCTCACTAACCCTTCTTGTAATAACAAGTATAGTAGAAAGAGGGGCAGAAACTGAGTAAACAGTTTATTCAACATTATCATCCAGCATTGCCCATGGAGAAGCTTCAGTAGATCTGGCAATTTTTAGATTCAATCCAGCAGGAATTTCTTCAATTTTAGGAGCAGTTAATTTCATTACAACAGTAATTAACTACTAAACTCGTACTAATTAGTACAATCAACTGGAATAACATCTGATCGAATGTCTTTATTTGCATGAGCTGTAGCAAAAGTTCAATTATTGCTCTCCTTCTTCTTTTATCAATTCCTGTATTAGCAACATTTTGGTAATTTTGGTGGAAGCTCTACGAATTTAGTAAGTTTTGGTGGAATTAAAAAAAAAATTGGTAAATTTTTGGTGGAATTTTTACAAATTTTGTAAGTTTTTTGGTGGAATTTTTAAAAAGTTCATTATTTTTGGTAAAATTATTAAAAATTTTAGTAACTTTGGTGGAATTTTTATGAATTTACTAAGTTTTTGATGGAATTTTCAAGGTTTTAGTTAATTTTTAACGAAATTGTTTCTAATTTGATTGATTTTTGGTGGAATGTTAAAAGAATTTGGACATTCTGGTGGAATTTTTTAAAAATTTGGTAAGTTTTTGGTAGAATTGTTAAAAATGTTAACAATTTCGGTGTAATTTTTAGGATTTTTGTAAGTTTTTGGTGGAATAAAAAATATTCAGTAAGTTTTGAGTGTAGTTCTTAAATATTTTAATAGCTTTGGTGGAATTTTTGCGAATTTTATTCATTTCTGGTGGAATTTTAAAAAAATTCTGTTTTTGGTAAAATTCTTAGAATTTAGTAAGTTTTTGGTGGAATTTTTAGAAAATTCAGTATGTTTTTGATGGAATTATCAAAAAATTTTATAACATTGGTGGAATTTTTGGGAATTTTATTCATTTCTGGTGGAATAAAAAAAAATCAGTGTTTTTGGTAAAATTCTTATGAATTTAGTAAGTTTTTGATTTAATTTTTGCAAATTGTATTAATTTTTTGTGGAATATTTAAAAAATTCAGTATATTTTTGGTGGAATTATCAAAAATTTTGATAACACTGGTGGAATTTTTGCGAATTTTATTCATTTTTGATGGAATTTTTAAAAAAAATTGTGTTTTTTTATGGATTTTTTACGAATTTAGTAAGTTTTTAGTGAAATTTTTCCATTTTTATTAATTTTTGGTGGAATTTTTATAAAATTCAGTATGTTTTTATTTGCATGAGCTGTAGCAAAAGTTCAATTATTGCTCTCCTTCTTCTTTTCTCAATTCCTGTATTAGCAGGAACAATTACAATACTTCTTACATATCGAAATCTAAATACTTTGACCCTATAGGGAGAGGGGGCCCAATTCTCCCCTCGTTCATCTTTCTCTTCATTGTGTAGCTTCATTTCGAGTTATAGTACAATAAAGCTCTCTTCAGTAAAAAATTCGTTTAAAATTAAGTTTTTATTTATTTTCTAACTTGTATTTCTTAAAATATTGTTTTATTAATTTCCATAATTGAACTCTGTTAGAATTTTTAAACGCAATCAAAATGTTGCAGTTTTTCGGTGATTCTGAACGTATTTGATGATGTTGGAAATTAAATATTTCAGCCTATTTTTGCTTAATTTTTCATTTCATAACTTCCCTAAATAATCTCTGTGCGATTTTTTAAAAAATAATTAAAGACATGTAAAGTTATTATTGGATTAGGTTAAAATTCCTAAGTGTTTTTGTAAATTTTTTAAAATTCTTTGGCAACAACTAGAACATATTTGCTAATTTTACTGAAAAACCAGATACGAACTTGAATGAAAAATTAATTACTTGGCGTCAAATTTATTACGTTCGTTTTGTAATTACTTCATAATACTTCATCAATACTTAAAAATCACGATTATAGTGTTTGAAATGAAAGAAACTCACCAAGCGAATGTTGTTTCCTTCAAAATCTCCTAAAAAATATTTAAAAAAAAATTATTTTTTTTTTAATTCTTAATAAATCAAAAGTATTTTTACCTGGTAACCTTCGCAAAATAATAATCCAATTACTTCCTCAAAATGATAATCTAAAGACGAACTTCAATGATTTGAAAGACATTCATGGAAATAAACACAAAAGTTTTTTTAACACTAATTACAAAAAAGATTAAACAAATAAAAATAAATAAGAAGAACACAGATTCAATGAAAACCCGAACAGTAACTGTGAAGAATTTCTAAATTTAAATTTTATGATGTGTTCAACCCCTGATTGTTGGAGGGGAAACTGGTTTTCTTCGGTATAGAACTGGAAATTACGTTTGGGTTGAAATTTACCTGCTCGTTTTCCAGTATGCAAAGAAAACTCCAATTCGAGTTTATTAACGTGAATTTAAAAATAAATTTCTGTTTTAAAATCTAATAAAGTCTTTGAGGTACATTAGTTTTAACAAATGGTAAATATTTATTAAGGTACTAATGAATTTTTTAAAGCTTGTATCCAAAAAAACTAATTGTTGAGAGTTTAAATTTTATGAGGATTTAAATTAAAACTTAATCTTTATTTCTACCAAAAATAGACTTTCTACGACTTTTAGTTTTTCCTTCAAAAGGGAAAATGTAACATAATGTCAATTAAAATTTGTTAATCTTTAAAAATTCATA
Organism: Digitonthophagus gazella; assembly: GCA_036711955.1. Taxonomy (NCBI): domain Eukaryota; kingdom Metazoa; phylum Arthropoda; class Insecta; order Coleoptera; family Scarabaeidae; genus Digitonthophagus; species Digitonthophagus gazella. The sequence continues at coordinate 3,434,468 of JASCIT010000003.1, forward strand.
TCTAAAAAACTAATTGTTGTTGAGACTTGAAATTTTATCACGATTTAGATTAAAACTTAATCTTTAGTTTCACCAAAGATAAATTTTCTACGATTTTTAGTTTTTCCGTCACAAGAGAAAATGTAACTTAAAGTCTAGCGTTAAAATTTGACGTTTAAAAGTTACTACTTTATTATATACCTATAATAAACATTTCAGATTACCTTTCTTTAATTTTTCACTCCATAATTTCCTTAATTAAATAAGCTCTGAATGATTTTTTAAAGGTAATAAAAAATTTCGTTATATTAGGTTTGATCTAAATAATTTTCTTTCAATCTCTTTAAAAAAATCGACCCATTTCTATCCAAAATCCGAGTGACTTTGGATAGAATACCTTTAAAAATCAACTTTAAAAATAATAATAAGTATATATTTATTACTCACTTAGTTATATTAAACATACAATTTAAATTTAATCCACGTAACAAATCAAACCCAAATTCAAACTATTACCAATCATAACAACTCTATAAATAAAATGTATAACATTATAACCCACGTGTTAGTCGTAAAGAAGCAGTAAAATTACCGAAACTTTTATTAGACAGCAAGATCAAAAATATTCATATCTTAAAAGAAAGTTAACTAATAAAAACACTTCATCTAACTCTTCTTATATTTAATAAAAATGTTCCATTCCAATTCCAATCATGGAATGTTCTATAAAATATTTACTTTCTCCACTTGAAGAACTCAGTAAATAATAGATAATTAACTCTATTTTTTTTCCCCTACTTCAAATTAAAAACTAAACCGATCTTATGCATCATTATTAACAGTTGGACCGTTTGTATTCCAATGAACCGTTACACAAGAGTGCCGATTTAAATTCTTAACCGCCGCAGTTATGCCAATTTCCACGGCAATTTGTAATTTGCAATTTACAATTTACAATTTGCAATTTGTAATTTGCAATTTGCAACCGTCTTTTTGGTAATGGAAAATTTTCAACCGTCTAGCCGCCGGCTCTTTATCCAATCTAACACTTAATAATTCATACAAACGCATACAAACTGTAAGTAGTTTCAGTATAACATCGTTTTGGCTTTTAGTACAAAAAAAATATAACAATAAAGTTGTTGAGGGACGTTACTGAGAATTTAAACTGCCAACTTTTATTTCTGGTTGTTTTATGGTGGAGTTTTTTGGCAGAAGTAAAAATATAAAAGTAACTAGGTACTATAACAATAATAATATTTTAAAATATAATACTACTTACAAAGTCAATTTTTAAAAATTCATATTTAAAAAATTAATTGTTATTAAGATTTAAAATTTTGTAAGGATTTAGATTGAAACTAAATCTTTATTTTTACCAAAAATAAATTTTCTACGATTTTTAGTTTTTTCTACAGACAAGAAATTCTAACCTAACTTAATGAACATGGCTATTAAAAGTTTAAAAAATCGTACAGACTTTATTTATAGGAATAAGAAAATGATTCTTGTATTAAATTAAATCTAAAACATTCTATTTTAATCTAAAAAAGAGGCATTTTTTCTAATTAGTATCAAAAAGTTTGAAAAAATTCTTAAAGATAGCATAACCTAACATTAAAATTTTGGTACATTTAAAAAAAATCGTACAGACTTTATTTATAGGAATAAGAAAATGATTCTTGTATTAAATTAAATCTAAAACATTCTATTTTAATTTAAAAAAGAGGGACTTTCTCTAATTAATATTAAAAAATTAGAAAAAATCTTAAAAATGGAATAACCTAACATTAAAATTTTGGTACATTTAAAAAAAATCGTACAGACTTTATTTATAGGAATAAGAAAATGATTCTTGTACTAAATTAAATCCAAAACATTCTATTTTAATTTAAAAAAGAGGGATTTTCTCTAATTAGTATCAAAAAATTAGAAAAAAATTTTAAAGATGGAATAACCTAACATCAAAATTTTGGTACATTTAAAAAAAATCGTACAGATTTTATTTATAGGAATAAGAAAATGATTCTTGTATTAAATTAAATCTAAAACACTCTATTTTAATCTAAAAAAGACGGATTTTCTCTAATTAGTATCAAAAAATTAGAAAAAATTTTTAAAGATGGGAATGTTGACATAACCTAAGATCAAAATTTTAGTACATTTAAAAAAAATCGTACAGACTTTATTTATAGGAATAAGAAAATGATTCTTGTATTAAATTAAATCTAAAACATTGTATTTTAATGTAAAAAAGACGGATTTTCTCTAATTAGTATTAAAAAATTAGAAAAAAATCTTAAAGATGGAAGAATTTAACATCAAAATTTTGGTACATTAAAAAAAAAAAATCGTACAGACTTTATTTATAGGAATAAGAAAATGATTCTTGTACCAAATTAAATCTAAAACATTGTATTTTAATGTAAAAAAGACGGATTTTCTCTAATTAGTATAAAAAAATTAGAAAAAATTCTTAAAAATGGAATAACCTAACATCAAAATTTAGGTACATTTAAAAAAAATCGTACAGACTTTATTTATAGGAATAAGAAAATGATTCTTGTACTAAATTAAATCTAAAACATTCTATTTTAATATAGAAAAGAGGGATTTTCTCTAATTAGTATCAAAAAATTAGAAAAAATTTTTAAAGATGGGAATGTTGACATAACCTAAGATCAAAATTTTAATACATTTAAAAAAAATCGTTCAGACTTTATTTATAGGAATAAGAAAATGATTCTTGTATTAAATTAAATCTAAAACATTCTATTTTAATATAAAAAAGAGGGATTTTCTGTAATTAGTATTAAAAAATTTTAAAAAAATTTAAAAAATGGAATAACCTAACATCAAAATTTTGGTACATTTAAAAAAAATCGTACAGACTTTATTTATAGGAATATGAAAATGATTCTTGTATTAAATTAAATCTAAAACATTCTATTTTAATCTAAAAAAGACGAATTTTCTCTAATTAATACCAAAAAATTTGAAAAAATTTTTAAAAATGGAACTTTATTATATTTAACATTCCTATTTTTAAACTGTTATGAATCACATTGCTTGGCTTTCAAATATCATATTTCAATAAAAATCCTGATTACGATGTTTACATTCAAACCGTATATACAGACACAATAGTTCCGTTTGTTCCTAATTGTTCCCTATTGGTCTTAATAAGTGCATACGATGCAGAAAGATTGTCGCGCATTATTTATACGTCGAACGAATTAGGAACAATTAAACGACAATTTTAAATCGATTTGTGTTACAAATTCAATAAATTTTGCACTGTTTGAAGTGTTTGAAGTGTTTGATAATCGATATTGACCTGACCCCACGAGAAAACTTTCAGCAAAACAACTTGAACTCTCAGTTTGCGGTTTTATTTGTGCCTTTTCTATTCGCGTGCGCCGCGAACCCGTATATAAAGTGCGAACGAGGTTTTGATCTTAATTTGGCGATTTCTCCCGTCGTTTCAGGTGGTCGAATGAGATGGCATAAGTGTCCTCCTGATGTAACTGCTTGGCAACGGTCGCCACACATGTGATAGTTCAACATAAGTGAGATAATAGTGTAGGCAGTTGCGAAAAGGTTACCTCGCGAAGGACTAGAATATTGGTTCAGGTTTAAAAGGAAATCATGGCGAAGGAATCTCTTAAACTCGAACCATTAGGAAAAAAGTAAGTAAAAAATTTTTCTCTTTGGGAATTTTTATTGGGAGGCTTTTTTAATTTGGCTTCCGGATCTTTAATGAGTTGTTTTATCTATTATATAAAAGTTACTGTTAGTTAAAAATATAACATTGAAAATTTTTTTTATTTAAGTTTTAGATTTTGATTAAAAAATTTCTCATATTTCATCACCAACTTATTTCAAAATAATTCACGCTCTTATTCATTTATAAATTAAAAAATACTTTTCATTTCTAATTAAAAACTCAACTAACTCTCAATTCTCTTTAACCTTAATACCCTTAATATAAAATTTATTTGTCTCAAATCATCTCAAATTTTTGGCACAATTCCAAAAAATAAATTGAAGTTCAAATGAAAATATTACCGAAACTAATTGACCAAAACAAGATGATCGAGATAGAAGATTTCATCTCTATTTTTACATCTATTCCTTCTATCAAAGTATCATTTAAATCTCATCCATTCCACCCACTTGGTTTTAAACACCTGTGAGGAGGAAAGTTTATTTGAGAAACGTGTAAATGTCTCGATAGGACTTAAACCTTGCCAAACAACCTCCGTAATTCAAATTTTGGCCACCTACTATAACGTACTATAAGTTTATGTACACTTTAGTGTACAGTAGGAATGTGTTTCACATAAATTAAATTAAATGAAGCTGTTAAAACATGTTAAACTGTCTTGAGTGCGATAATAATGCAGCTATTGTTATAGTTGGATTATAAAAACTACTTGGGACATCCAAGTTTTAATAAATTTTTAGCTTTTCTAAAAAGACTATATGAGATTTTTGAAAATCAACCTTCTTCAATCTACCTGGAGTGAAAACAAACTTTACTCCAGATTTAGACCATTTCAATATTGATCCAGACTTCCACATCCTCATTACCAGCTTTCAAGTTCCAATAACAACCCTTCAAGAACTGAAAAGCTCTTCTATTTATAGGAATTTTTAATGAACATCACTCGTTTCAATGAAAGATATCAAACTTCTTGAGTTATAAAATAATTAAAACAAGAAAAATTTATTTTGATTATTTTTTAAATTGATTATCTTTTATAGATACAATGAGGAAGCTGGTGGTGGAAGTCCAACATTGGTTGGAGATGAAGATTACGATCCCCATCTACACCGAACCGCCCCGAATCCAACAACGTAAGTAGAATAAAAGCTTTGCATCCAGAACGTTCCTCCAGCCAGAGGAACGTTTTATTTATTCTGGGAAACGATGTCAAGGTTGCAAATTGCATGGCACCACTTCAGAACGTCCCGCGTTCCGGCGGGAGTTAAAAATGGAGCTTAAAAACAGACCTTTTTGCTATTTACGGATTGTAATTACGATATTGGACGTTTTAAAAGAAGCCCAATTAAGTTAAATGGAGTAAAATTGCATGTAAAATTGACAAAATTGTCCGAAAAAAATTTTTTGGGTAATTTTACGTAGGAGGTTTTTTTTAAAAAGGATGTCTTTAAGATCATTAAAAATAATGAGTTAACATTTAAAATGATCCAAATTGTTAACCCATCTTAATTTATTTTTCTTTTTTTAGAAATACTGAGACCATGATTCATCTTCTAAAAGGTAGTTTAGGAACTGGAATCTTAGCTATGCCTTATGCCTTTAAAAACTCGGGATTGCTAAATGGTTTTGTGTGTACAATAATAATCGGATTTATATGTACATATTGTTTACACGTTCTGGTAAGTTATTTTTTTGAAAATTATTACTCTTATAGCTTAACTCATTACTGGGTGCTAATGTAATAATACATCATTTTCCTTCACAATTCAAAAGCCGTTGATGCATTGTTTAGACGCATTACAAAGGCATTCTAAAGAGAAAAGATATGACTTCTACAATACATTAGACGCGATTGATAGAAATCGGTAAAATAAATCGAAAAATTGGTGAAATGATAAAAAATCAATAAGCATACAATAATAAATCTTTTTTTTTTTCATAATCCAAAAGCCGTTGGTGCGTTGTTTAGACGGATCGCAAAGACAATCTAAAGACAAAAGGTATAACTTCCATAATACATCAGACGCGATTGATAGAAATCGGTAAAATAAATCGAAAAATTGGTAAAATAAATCAAAAAATTGGCGAAATGATAAAAAATTAAAAAGCATTATGGATTTCAATATGTATATGAATTATAAGAAAAAGTTTCAAATTGATAAAAAAGGCTTTTGTATTTTATGTTGAATTGTGCATTATTTAATTCATTTATACAAAAAACTGAAACCGAAAAAAATAGAATGTACCTCTTATTTACTACAAGTTGCTAAAGATTGGACGAAAATCCAGAAATCGATTAAAAAGTCCATCAAAAAAACTCTTGTAAAGATGCACCAACTGGACTTTCAAGAGATATAAAAACGAACAGATTGATAAAAATCATAGTTCGAGAAAAAAAAAGTTTCCTCAGAAGTGTTGCAAAATTTATAAAAATCACGGCTAAAGGAAAAAAACCTGCTTCATGTACGGACATTGTCAGATACCTCTATGTGCAAGAAAAAATATTTTGAGGACTACCCACAGCAAATGAAATTACTTGTTTAAAGTTTAGTCGAATTTCATTTTAATTTTCTTTAATTTTATTAAGTATGTTCAATTGTTTATTCCAGTATTTGTCATTTCATTCTAAATTCGTTTTATTGTTAATGTTACTTTTCGTGTGTTCTGTATATTTATTTTCGTCTTATCAAAACAAGTTCCCTTCTTTTATATCCCCCAAATTTATTTTAAAACGCGTTCAAGATCCTTTGTTAACCAGTCAGTCAGTGAGCTTTCGTCCGACCGTTTTCGTTGTTCTTTCGCTAGTGTTCAAACCTGCTAATTTCGTTTTTCCAACCTTCTGTACTTAATTTTTATAGTTAAGTTTAATATAGTGTTTAAGACGAGTTCTACGAGTTTTATTTAAATTTTGTGGTTCCGTTTCAAACTATTTAGTAAGTACTTTTTTTTATTCTTCAGAAAGGTCTTAATTAGCTAAAATTTGCAGTCCTAATTAAACATTACTAGAAATTCATTTCTCAGATTAGGCACTTTTTTTATTTGAATAAATTCACTACTTATTTGAATGATTAAGGTCCAGCTTCACGCCGAGTGAAGTAAGGATTTTTAGCAGCTAATAATGAATTAAGATTTAGTAGATGTTTGAGGTTTAAGTTGGCAAAACTTCAAGTAATCAAAGATTTTTTTTCCAAATGCGATTTGGCCTCAATTTCGTTCATGCTTCATGTGTATGATGTTTCATTTTCCACGGTTATCTTCAAAATTTACGGATCATTAACAATTATATCGTGGGCTTAATACTTATTGCAAACAGTTACTTTTTGCAAAAACATCAATCAAAAATTTTCAAAATTTAGGTACGTCTCACACTGAGGCAATCAGCAACGATCAGCTAACTAGTAACAACAAGCAATATTGCCACCTAATGTCATTTTACATAGAATTAAAGCAGACGTCTCACATTGGGGAATTCAATATCGCAAATAGGGGCGATATCATTTGATTATATGTAAAATGTCATCAAGTGGTAACATCGCTTGTTGCTGGTTGCTAATTGCTTGTTGCTGGTTGCCTTAGTGTGAAACCCGCCTTCAATTCCACAATTACAAAGCAACTTGTTACTAATGATTTAAGGAAAGTTACCAAAAAGAATAAGATAAAAAGTTAATTGCAAGTAAATTCTTTTAAAGTTAATCAAGTTCTAAGAAAATTTTAAGATATTTTTTAATGCCTCTTCTTGTAATTTCAGTAATTCTGATTTCCTCTCTGTTTTTGTTATTAATGATTTAGGGAAAATTAATCAGGTCCTAAGAAAAACTTGAGATATTATTTAATACCTCTTCTTGTAATTTCTGTGAATCTGATTTCCTTTCTATTTTTGTTTTCTTACTTCTCCATCGTCGTTTTAATATTTTTATCATCATTTCATGTCATCGTTAGAATCTTTTTCATCTATCTACCGTATTTCCCTTTATTTACTGATGAAAAGACAGATGCTGTACTTTTACTGGTTTTATTTGTTTAGCTTACTAATTAGTTTTTCTTATTTGATATCATCAAAATCTACAAGAAGTTAGAGAAACGATAATTCTGAATGATTATAAAAATAGAATAGATTTAACAATCAAAAGCTTAAAATTTAGATTATAGAATATAAATACTTACAAATTAGCTTAGAAGTTCTATTCGAAAAAATATGTTTGAATTCCAAATTACATTTACACATTAAAATTTGTAGTTATAAAGTTAAACTTTTTAGCTTTTGATTGTTAAATCTATTCATTTTTTATAATCATTTAGATTTATCATTATACTAACTTGTTGTATACTCTGATGATGGAAAATAACCGAAACTACTATTGGTGCCAAAAGTTAAGTTAGTCAAGTTTGGGGTGTTCGTACTCCAAAAGTTTTCATCGAAAAAAATGAAGGTAAAGGCTGTCATGATTGTCAAATTGTAGGTCATGCGGTTTAGGATTTATCGCAGTTTAATGAAAAAAGGACCGATTTTTTAACCGGTCCTCGGAAAACATTAATCTCGGTCCTCAATTTTATGGAAGACAACGCTGTTAAATTCGATTCAATTTTTATCGTCTGTTTATTATTCATAAATACTATAATCCCGTATTTTCTACCATTCTGAATAAATTTCGTTTTGAATCATACCCCCTTCTTGGTGAAAAAAGAGATTTCTTCTATAGTTTTCATTTCTTTATTCTTCTAACAGGAAGAAAATTTGTTACGAATTTCGGCGCTTCTGAATAAGTCTAGATAAACTTACTCTAACATAAGTTAATAAATCTAAGGTGTTTAATGAGATTTAAATCCAAGTCAATCTAACAAAAATACAAAAAATCTTCCTCTAATTTTTTGAGCAGTGTATTATTCTGCATCTATTACTTATCAACCTCATATTCTTTATCATTTTGACTCAATCCTCAATTTTATGGAAGACAACACTGTTAAATTAAATTCGATTTTTATCGCCTTTTTATTATTCGTAAATACTATAATCTTACAAATCCTGTTATTCTACATAAATTTCGTTTTAAATCCTTGTATCTTCTTGAAGGAAAAAAAAATTTCTTCTATAGTCTTCATTTCTTCATTCTTCTAAAAGGAAGAAAATTTGTAACGAATATCAACGCTTCCCAATAAGTCTATCTAACGTGAGTCTATAAATCTAACGTGTTCGATGAAATTTAAATCGAAGTCAAGCTAACAAAAATACAAATTGACCTTCTTCTAATTTTTCGAGCAGTATGCTGTTCTGAATCTATCACTTATCAACTTCTTATTTATCATGTTGTAGATCCTTTTTACCAATATAGGATTATGTTAAAATTTAAACACGAGTTATTATGCTTTTATTGGTACCTTTTATTATTCTCGGCCTGACGCGTTTCGGCACTTTACGCCATCTTCAGAGGCTTTCGTCTAAATTTCTATTATTATCCACTGACACATACAAGGACTTTTTTTCTCTCTTTTTATTAAACTAGATTATGTGATTTTTCATAAGATTACTGTAAGACTACATTGGCCAATTATCTGAACTTCTCTTTGTGGTGAAACTTCTCTTGATTTGAGTTAGATAAAGCGTTAGAAATGGCGTGGTTGATTCGTAACTTGCGCATTAAAGTATTTGATGACACGTATATACCAAGTTGAGTAGATTATGTTTAAATTCAAATCCGAATCCAAACTTATTAAAGCAAGAGTTCCTCAGGGTAGTATCCTCTCACCTCTTTTATTTAATATCTGTCTACATGATATTCCAATTCACGCAAATAACTAAAAAGTTTTATTTGCGGATGACATGGTTATTATAACGCAAAATGTAGTACTGGAAAAATCTATTAATGTCAAAGCTCAATTCACGAAGTACAGAAATGGTTGTCCACGTGGTGTTTCCATTTAAACCCTAGCAAATGCGAAGTCAAAATATTCACTCTTAAATCAAAAATCCATCAATAATAACAATAAAAAACCATCCTTTAAGCTCGAATCCCAAAGACAAAGTCAAGTATCTGGGTGTATACTTAGACTATAGACTTACAAGAAGACATCATATTAACAAGAAACTAAATGAGGCATATACTAGATTAAGTGAGTTATGCCCTATTCTTAATAGAAAATCAAAATTAAAAATTGAATGTGCAGTATTGCTCTACAAATCACTAATAAGACCTATAGTAATATAAGCAAACCCGGTTTGGGGTTCTACAGCAAAATCTAATATTAACAAAATCCAAGTTCTTCAAAATAAAATATTGAGAATTGCTGTGGATACACCATGGTTTGTGCGGAGTTTCCAAATACACGATAAAGTAGGTCTAGAAACGATAATTGAATTTATTACTAGAACAAAAAGGAAGTACCTAGCAAACTTGCAAAAATGTTCGAGTGCGTGAAGCCATCAATTGGGAAAAGTGGGTATTCATATCCGCTTAAAGAGGAAATTTCTCCAAGATATCCTGGCAGAGGAAGATAATATATGATAGATAATGAATAAGTTCAGGAAGATATTTTTGTCCCGCGCTATTATTATTTTGTGACTTTCTATATATGACATGAAAACCATGAAAAAACATATCGACCTATGCAACGAAGACTATTGTAAGTCATTTTTGATAGAACTGAGTCAGATATAAGTGTTTAAAGGTTTTGAACCGATTGCATTTTAAGAAATAAAATTTTCTAGGTAAAAATTTCCTACTTGGTTGCTATAGATATCTTATAGAGGATTCCAAAAGGATTCACCATAGAAGAACAGCAATTAATTCTGTTTTCTTTTCAAATTTTTCTAAATCACCATTTTTGACTTACGACAGTTTTCGTTGGATAGGTCGATATGTAACATTGAACTAGTAAATACTGGTATTAAAAAAATCAAATTCAAAACACCGAAAAGTCTTTTTTAGAAAAATAATTAAACATCAAAACTCTCCCATAACATTTCTCGTGAAAATGAAGTTACTGTGTTAAAAGGAAGGTGGAGGTGAGGTAGGGTGTTGAAGGGAATAAGGGAATGATAGGGGGAAAGAGAGGAAAATGAAGGGTAGGATGGGGGAGTGGCCGTTAGGACCCCATGATGTGCGGAGACTCCACACGGACCAAATGGAGAAACCCTAGGCATCATGGGGGGTTTCTTGAAGGGGAAAAGTGTAAAAGGGGAGGCTTCCTGTTCCATTTTCTTTAGTTTGTCAATTTCGTATTGTTCGTATAACTCGACTTTTATTCCTTTACTTTAATGAACCAGTATTTTTGCATTATTTTTTTGATTGAAATTATGATCACATTCCTTTAGATGTCTTCCAAAATTTGACTTTAATTTTCTTTCACCATCCTTAATTTCGGTCTGTGTTAAATGTTCTTTTATTCGTTTTTCTTATTTATCGTCCACCAATTTTAAATAATCTCTCAATTTTATACAAAACAAGTCTTTTTTGATCAACTGTACTTTCCAACGATTGGAATTTTTATGATTTTTTTTATATTTCTTTGATATTCTTATAGTTTTTCCCAAGTGGAAATTTACAACCCATAATCCCATAAATTTTATCATTTTGCATGAATTTTCTATCAAATTCTTTCTTCTAAAAAATGTCTTCTTAGATAGTCTTTGCTTCGTCTTTATTTGAGGCCTTTATTTGCAAAACCCGCTAATCGACAAAATCTTAGAAAATCGCTTCTTCCTACAAATGCATTTGAGTTTTAAAGAGGAGTCACACGATAAAATCTTGACTCCCAAACCCATCTCTTTAACATGTAAATAGTGCCTTGAAAATTACAGTGATTCGCAAAACTGGCTTTTTGTTTTGATGTTTCATTTGCAAAACGCGCTGCATGCTCTCAACCAATAAAATTACTTGCACGTTGTTCACGATGCGATGGCCGCTTGTTTTAGAGCTGTTTCCGACGCATCTGATCTTTAGTAAATTAGTAACGTGTATTCAGACGACAAACATTGGAGAACACAAACAAAACGCGTCATTAAGTTGCCTGGTTCATGACTTTGAATTTAATAAGGCAAAGAGGTTTATCTTTTACAAAAGAGACAAAAATGTTCTAATTCAAGGTGAACCTAATTACAATGTTGATGTCGGGAAACCTAAAAGCGTTTGCAAAAAGAGTTTTTCACTTTTTTCCATGGCTCCTAAGAAATTACTTCTTGGAAAAAGACTAAAAGAGGATAAAGGAACTATTAATGGTCTCCTTTCCAAACATTATGGAGAAAATTGGAGGACCCTTCCATAACTAAGTTTTTACAAAGAATACTTACACAAAGGCTCTTCCTTACCAGAAGAAACCGACGACGGTTTGGAAAAGTGCCAAAATGCCGAGAATGACTGTTTTTTTGTTTGAGTTTATGAACCTTTTCATTTTTAAAGTTGTAAATTATCTTTATTATTAAAAATTTGGTTTATTTTACTCAATAAATCCCCTGCGCTTGTCATTGAACTTACTTTTTTTAATTTTTGCCTTTGGTTTTATAGATACTTATTTTCAGAATTGGCTCTTTACAATAAAAAATTTTTATTTCCAAACAACTATAATTATTTTAGGATACACACTTTTACTGTCCACTCCTAGATACGCTAAGCAACATTAATGAGCTTATTGAGATTGTAAAAAAATGGTATTCAGATGTTAATAATTTTTTTTGATTTCATGCCGCGAAGCAAACAGCAAGTTTTGCAAATAATGGCCTCATTTATTGTCTTCATACCTTTAATTTTTTAAATCTTTTTTACTCGTCATCTTTACTTACTTCTTCCTGGTGATTATTAGCACAGTCAGTAACTCGCACTTTAACCATCTCGGCTATTGGACTTGTTGGTAATAGTATTAAACCATCGGATGACTACTTACGTAAATTTTGTTGACGATTTCAAAAATTCATAACTCAAAAATGCCTGGCCATCTCCCGGAAATACTTTACCATGAAGCTTTACACACATGTCTCTACCTGTAAAAAAATCAAGAACAAGATCTGAAGGTCACATGTCTGGTGGTCTCCTTGTAAGACTTATCTCATTTTCAACTAATTTATCTTCGTCTTCATTCTCGTTTTACTTAATTTATCTGCCTCTTCATTCTCATTTTACTCAATTTATCTACGTCTTCATCTTCATTTTCCTCATCGTCAGAAATTTCATCGTTTGATGATCTATTTTGTTTATTTTTATATGCATTACCTTAGATTTATCATTCATCAACTCTAATTTTGATTAAAATATTATTATTTTTTTGTAGGTAAATGCCACATACGTACTTTGCAAGCGAATTAAAGTTCCAATATTAACATATCCAGAAGCGATGAAACTAGCTTTAGAAACAGGTCCGCCGTGCCTTCGACCTTTTGCTAAATATTCGCCGTAAGTTTAATAGTCTTTAATTTAAATCGCTTTTAGGGTATTTTCAATTACTTAACTATTTATCGTTAACCTACCACTAACCATTTTTTTTTCTTTTTTTTGTAGAATTCTAGTCGACGTCTTTTTGGTTTTATACCAACTAGGCATATGTTGCGTATACGTACTTTTCGTCGCGAAGAACTTGAAGGACGTCTGTGATGAGCTAACCGGCTCCGAACTCAGCCTCAACATTTACATGCTCATCTTGTTAATCCCATTCATCCTGATTAATTCGATAAGAAATCTAAAGCTTCTCGCCCCGTTCTCCATCCTCGCGAATATCATCACTTTCGCATCTTTCGGCGTCGTCTTGTACTATATTTTTCAGGATCTTCCGCCCATTTCAGACAGACCAAATTTTGACACTCTGTATAGATTTCCGTTATTCTTCGGCACAACTCTATTTGCCTTAGAAGCTGTTGGAGTGGTAAGTAAATTATTCTCCTTGATAATAAATAATAACCTTCATTGAGAAGAATTAATAATTTTGCTCAATGGAAGAGAATTAATAATTCTCCTCAATGAAGGATTAAGAAAGGAATTATAATGTCTTAATTCGTCTTTAATGATGTTCTTGTTATCTAGGTAATAGCTGTCGAAAACAACATGAAAACTCCAAAATCATTCGGTGGTTACTTTGGCGTCCTTAATATCTCCATGATTATCATCGTCTTCCTTTACGTTGGTTTGGGTTTCTTAGGTTTTTGGAGATATGGAGAAGGTTCAGCTGATTCAATTACACTTAATTTCCCAAAAGAAGACATGTAAGTCACTTAAATCTTAATTTTAACACCTTACTAATAAATTATTTATTTCACAGTGCCGCAAAGAGTGTTAAAATTCTTTACTCTCTCGCTATATTCATTTCTTACGGTTTACAAGGATACGTACCTGTTCAAATCATGTGGGACACATATATTGTTAAACATTTGGAAAATAGTAATCATCAGTTACTTTGGGAATATGTTCTTAGAGTAATCGCTGTGATTATTTCATGTAAGTCTTCTTTTATCTTCCTAAAAATTATTTTTTTAACTAATTTCTTTTTTCTTTCAGTTATTCTTGCTGCTACAATACCTTTACTAGCTCTCTTCATTGCTCTTTTCGGTTCATTCTGCCTTTCAGCTTTAGGAATAGCCTTTCCAGCCATAATGGAAATATGCGTCAACTACTCAGACAAATTAAGTGGCTTAAATCTTACCAAAAACTCTTTATTGATTATTTTCGGTCTGGTAGGTCTTTTAGCCGGTAGTTACAGTTGCCTCTCAGAAATTATCATAGAATTGAGCAAAGGAAGTTAACTCAAATGTTTTATAATTTACAAATATTGTTTACGTTGAGTTAGTATTATGTATATTTTATATTATACGTTCAAGTAGAGAATTATATTGGTAACAAATAAAAAAAATTGGCTTTTTTAGTCGATACTTCCTTATTAACTTTGTACTTTGTACTTTTACCCTTTTTATTAGTTTTTTTTAGTTGTTACTTTTACGTTTATAATGTTATGTTTAAAAAGACTGTCTATGATGTTTGTTTTAATTTTATTAAATTGGATTTTATCGAATTTAATTAATTAAATAATGTGTTTTTAAGTTTATTGTTATTGTTTGTTTTTGTTTTATCGAGCAATAAAATTTCATTGTTCTTGTGGTAATTTTTTTTATGAGTTAAAATATGATTATAACCTCAAATGTCAATTTTTCAACTTTAATTTCAAATAACTCAAAAACTAAATTGGATAGAAAAAATCTATTTAGATAAAAATTATAATTTATTTTGTTGTGAATATTATTTATTATAAATTTTTTTTTGAATTTTTATTATTAAGCGAGCTATGAGTTAAAATTTGATTATAACCTCAAATGTCAATTTTTCAACTTTAATTTCAAATAATTCAAAAACTAAATTGGATAGAAAAAATTTATTTAGATAAAAATTATAATTTATTTTATTGTGAATATTATTTGTTATAACTTTTTTTTTTGAATTTTTATTATTAAGCGAGCTATGAGTTAAAATTTGATTATAACCTAAAATGTCAATTTTGCAACTTTAACTTCAAATAACTCAAAAAGTAAATTAGATAGAAAAAAATTATTTAGATAAAAATTATAATTTATTTTATTGTGAATATTATTTGATATAAATATTTTTTTGAATTTTTATTATTAAACGAGCTATGAGTTAAAATTTGATTATAACCTCAAATGTCAATTTTTCAACTTTAATTTCAAATAATTCAAAAACTAAATTGGATAGAAAAAATCTATTTAGATAAAAATCATAATTTGTTTTATTGTGAATGTTATTTGTTATAACTTTTTTTTGATTTTTTATTATTAAGCGAGCTATGAGTTAAAATTTGATTATAACCCCAAATGTCAATTTTTCAACTTTAATTTCAAATAATTCAAAAACTAAATTGGATAGAAAAAATTTATTTAGATAAAAATTATAATTTATTTTATTGTGAATATTATTTGTTATAACTTTTTTTTTGAATTTTTATTATTAAGCGAGCTATGAGTTAAAATTTGATTATAACCTCAAATGTCAATTTTTCAACTTTAATTTCAAATAACTCAAAAAGTAAATTAGATAGAAAAAGATTGTTTAGATAAAAATTATAGTTTATTTTATTGTGAATATTATTTGTTATAACTTCTTTTTTGAATTTTTATTATTAAGCGAGCTATGACTTAAAATTTGATTATAACCTCAAATGTCAATTTTTCAACTTTAATTTCAAATAATTTAAAAACTAAATTGGATAGAAAAAATTTATTAGGTAAGAATTATGACTTATTTTATTGTGAATATTATTTGTTATAACTTTTTTTTTGAATTTTTATTATTAAGCGAGCTATAAGTTAAAATGTGATTATAACCTCAAATGTCAATTTTTCAACTTTAATTTCAAATAATTCAAAAACTAAATTGGATAGAAAGAATTTGTTTAGATAAAAATTATAGCTTATTTTATTGTGAATATTATTTGTTATAACTTCTTTTTTGAGTTTTTATTATTAAGCGAGCTATGAGTTAAAATCTGATTATAACCTCAAATGTCAATTTTTTAACTTTAATTTCAAATAACTCAAAAAGTAAATTAGATAGAAAAAAATTATTTAGATAAAAATTATAGCTTATTTTATTGTGAATATTATTTGTTATACATTTTTTTTTGAATTTTTATTATTAAGCGAGCTATGAGTTAAAATTTGATTATAGCCTCAAATGTCAATTTTTCAACTTTAATTTCAAATAATTCAAAAACTAAATTGGATAGAAAAAATTTATTTAGATAAAAATTATAACTTATTTTATTGTGAATATTACTTGTCATAACTTTTTCTTTGAATTTTTATTATTAAGCGAGCTATAAGTTAAAATTTGATTATAACCTCAAATGTCAATTTTTCAACTTTAATTTCAAATAATTCAAAAACTAAATTAGATAGAAAAAATTTATTTAGATAAAAATTATAGCTTATTTTATTGTGAATATTATTTGTTATAACTTTTTTTTTGAATTTTTATTATTAAGTGAGCTATGAGTTAAAATTTGATTATAACCTCAAATGTCAATTTTTCAACTTTAATTTCAAATAATTCAAAAACTAAATTGGATAGAAAAAATTTATTTAGATAAAAATTATAATTTATTTTATTGTGAATATTATTTGTTATAACTTTTTTTTTGAATTTTTATTATTAAGCGAGCTATGAGTTAAAATTTGATTATAACCTCAAATGTCAATTTTTCAACTTTAACTTCAAATGACTCAAAAAGTAAATTAGATAGAAAAAAATTATTTAGATAAAAATTATAGCTTATTTCATTGTGAATATTATTTGTTCTAAATTTTTTTTTGAATTTTTATTATTAAGCGAGCTATGAGTTAAAATGTGATTATAACCTCAAATGTCAATTTTTCAATTTTAATTTCAAATAATTCAAAAACTAAATTGGATAGAAAAAATTTATTTAGATAAAAATTATAAATTATTTTATTGTGAATATTATTTGTTATAACTTTTTTTTTTAATTTTTATTATTAAGCGAGCTATGAGTTAAAATCTGATTATAACCTCAAATGTCAATTTTTCAACTTTAATTTCAAATAATTCAAAAACTAAATTGGATAGAAAAAATTTATTTAGATAAAAATTATAGCTTATTTTATTGTGAATATTATTTGTTATAGATTTCTTTTTGAATTTTTATTATTAAGCGAGGTATGAGTTAAAATGTGATTATAACCTCAAATGTCAATTTTTCACCTTTAATTTCAAATAATTCAAAAACTAAATTGGATAGAAAAATTTTATTTAGATAAAAATTATAATTTATTTTATTGTGAATATTATTTGTTATAACTTTTTTTTTGAATTTTTATTATTAAGCGAGCTATGAGTTAAAATTTGATTATAACCTAAAATGTCAATTTTGCAACTTTAACTTCAAATAACTCAAAAAGTAAATTAGATAGAAAAAAATTATTTAGATAAAAATTATAATTTATTTTATTGTGAATATTATTTGATATAAATATTTTTTTGAATTTTTATTATTAAACGAGCTATGAGTTAAAATTTGATTATAACCTCAAATGTCAATTTTTCAACTTTAATTTCAAATAATTCAAAAACTAAATTGGATAGAAAAAATCTATTTAGATAAAAATCATAATTTGTTTTATTGTGAATGTTATTTGTTATAACTTTTTTTTGATTTTTTATTATTAAGCGAGCTATGAGTTAAAATTTGATTATAACCCCAAATGTCAATTTTTCAACTTTAATTTCAAATAATTCAAAAACTAAATTGGATAGAAAAAATTTATTTAGATAAAAATTATAATTTATTTTATTGTGAATATTATTTGTTATAACTTTTTTTTTGAATTTTTATTATTAAGCGAGCTATGAGTTAAAATTTGATTATAACCTCAAATGTCAATTTTTCAACTTTAATTTCAAATAACTCAAAAAGTAAATTAGATAGAAAAAGATTGTTTAGATAAAAATTATAGTTTATTTTATTGTGAATATTATTTGTTATAACTTCTTTTTTGAATTTTTATTATTAAGCGAGCTATGACTTAAAATTTGATTATAACCTCAAATGTCAATTTTTCAACTTTAATTTCAAATAATTTAAAAACTAAATTGGATAGAAAAAATTTATTAGGTAAGAATTATGACTTATTTTATTGTGAATATTATTTGTTATAACTTTTTTTTTGAATTTTTATTATTAAGCGAGCTATAAGTTAAAATGTGATTATAACCTCAAATGTCAATTTTTCAACTTTAATTTCAAATAATTCAAAAACTAAATTGGATAGAAAGAATTTGTTTAGATAAAAATTATAGCTTATTTTATTGTGAATATTATTTGTTATAACTTCTTTTTTGAGTTTTTATTATTAAGCGAGCTATGAGTTAAAATCTGATTATAACCTCAAATGTCAATTTTTCAACTTTAATTTCAAATAATTCAAAAACTAAATTGGATAGAAAGAATGTATTTAGATAAAAATTATAATTTATTTTATTGTGAATATTATTTGTTATAACTTTTTTTTTGAATTTTTATTATTAAGCGAGCTATGAGTTAAAACGTGATTATAACCTCAAATGTCAATTTTTCAACTTTAATTTCAAATAATTCAAAAACTAAATTGGATAGAAAAAATTTATTTAGATAAAAATTATAGTTTATTTTATTGTGAATATTATTTGTTATAATTTTTATTTTGAATTTTTATTATTAAGTGAGCTATGAGTTAAAATTTGATTATAACCTCAAATGTCAATTTTTCAACTTTAATTTCAAATAACTCAAAAAGTAAATTAGATGAGAAAAAATTGTTTAGATAAAAATTATAGTTCATTTTATTGTGAATATTATTTGTTATAATTTCTTTTTTGAATTTTTATTATTAAGCGAGCTATGAGTTAAAATTTGATTATAACCTCAAATGTCAATTTTTCAACTTTAATTTCAGATATTTCAAAAACTAAATTGGATAGAAAAAATTTGTTTAGATAAAAATTATAATTTATTTTATTGTGAATATTATTTGTTCTAAATTTTTTTTTGAATTTTTATTATTAAGCGAGCCATAAGTTAAAATGTGATTATAACCTCAAATGTCAATTTTTCAACTTTAATTTCAGATATTTCAAAAACTAAATTGGATAGAAAAAATTTGTTTAGATAAAAATTATAGCTTATTTTATTGTAAATATTATTTGTTATAACTTTTTTTTGAATTTTTATTATTAAGCGAGCTATGAGTTAAAATTTGATTATAACCTCAAATGTCAATTTTTCAACTTTAATTTCAAACAATTCAAAAACTAAATTGGATAGAAAAAATTTATTTAGATAAAAACTATAATTTATTTTATTGTGAATATTAGCTATTATAAATTTTTTTTGAATTTTTATTATTAAGCGAGCTATGAGTTAAAATTTGATTATAACCTCAAATGTCAATTTTTCAACTTTGATTTCAAATTAAGTAACTCTAATGGCGTTTTCGATTGGCAAAACTAGTGTGCACTGGTGCGCACTCGCTGAGTGCAAAGTGTGACATATGTCACACTAGCTTAGTGCAAAAAAGGGCAAATTCAACAGAACGCGATGAAATTAAACATAATCATAACATCACTTGTAAGTGTGTTCAGGGCTTGATGATGTTTAAAACGTTTTATAAACCACAATAATAAAATGTAACAGAACACAACGAAACAACCAACAGAACACGCTGTTATGCACTGGTGCGCACTAGTGCAACCAATCGAATTCGCCATAAAAAATTCCCAACAAGGATTTTGACTGAACCGAAAATAACTTTTAAAATGTTTAATCAAGTTTAAAAAATCATAGAAAATTTATTTATGAAAATTGAGAAAATAAATTTTACAAAGAGATAGATTATAATAGCTATTTTTTAATAAAGTCATTGAAATTATCCAAATTATTATCAAAGAATTTTAAAACATTTTCAACAACACAAAAGAATTTTGAATGAAAACTTATGTCTGAAAATTGAGAAAGCAAAGTTCACGAAGAGATAGATCATAACGTTTATTTTTCAGTAGTCATCGAAATTATTCAAATTATTATTAAAGAATTTTAAAAACTTCCCAAAAACGTCGAGGAATTTTGATTGAGCTTGAGACAAGTCCACAAATTCTTAATTAAATTTAAAAAATCGTAAAGGTCGTTTATTTATCAAACTTGAGAAAGGAATTTTTTGGGAAAAGTTGATTGCAATATTTATTTTTCAATAAAGTTATCCAATTTTTTCTAATTGTTACCAAAAAATTAAAAAAAAAATCCAAACTATACCCAGTAATTTTGACTGAACCCAAAATAACCTTACAAAATTTTAAAAAATCGTAGAGAATTTATTTATGAAAATTAAGAAAGCAAATTTTATGGAGAGATAGATTGAAATATCTATTTTTCACTAAAGCCATCGAATTTGTTCTAAATGTAACCAAAGAATTTAAAAAAATTTCCAACAACACCAAAGAATTTTGATAGAATCTGAAATAATTTTAAAAAATTTTGACCAACTTTAAAAAATCGTACAGAGTTTGTTTGTAGACATAAATGGAAGAAAATTACAGGAAATATGCATTAAAATGTCTATTTTTAATTGAAACTATCAAATTTGTTCTAATTGTTGCCAAAAAATTTTAAAGAATTTTCAAATTTGGGAACTTTAACGAAATCTAACCTTAAAAAATTTTTGGTCAACTTTAAAAAATGATACAGAGTTTGTTTATAGACACCAATAGAAGAAAATTAAAAGAGAGATGAATTGAAATGTCTATTTTTTACTAAAACTATCGAATTTGTTCTAATTGTTGGCAACAGATATTTAAAAAAAATTTATTTTATGGTCAACTTTAACAAAAACTAACCTTGAGAAATTTTTGACCAACTTAAAAAATCGTATAGAGTTTGTTTGTAGACATAAATGGAAGAAACTTAAAGGAAATATGCATTAAAATGTCTATTTTTAACTGAAACTATCGAATTTGTTCTAATTGTTGCCAAAAAATTTTAAAGAATTTTCAAATTTGCGGTGAATTTTAACGAAATCTAACCTTGAGAAATTTTGAACAATTTCAAAAATCATAAAAACATTATTTGTAAAAATTAAGAAATAATTTTAATGTGAAATTATTACAATAACTTAGCTCCAACTAAATATTTTATAATATATTAAAGTAGTAAGCAAGCAGCGTCTCTTTAAAAAAGGGCGCCGCAGGCGCCTAGCTCTTTTTTAATAGTTTTTTTGGAAAGCGTTTTCCGGACGATCCAACGGTTGGTTCAATTTTCATAAACGTTATTATTCTAACCACGTTAATGCCACATGAAATGTCAAAACGATCGGTTTATTAATAATCATCAAATATTTAATTTATGCACAGCAAAAATTCGAATAAATTTCACTAAAAACTAATTAAATTCTTAAAAATATCACCAAAAATTTAAATAAATTTGTAAAAATTCCACCAAAAGTTACTAAAATTTTTAATAATTCCACTAAAAACTTATAAAATTTGTAAAAATTCCACCAAAGCTATCAAAATTTTTAACAATTCCACCAAAAACTTGCTGAATTTTTAAAAAATATACTAAAATTAAGATTAATTTCATCAAGAATTGATTAGATTCTTAAAAATTTCACAAAAATAAAAAAGTAACAATAAAAATTCCACAAAAGTTGGTTAAATTGAATATAATTTCACCAAAAATTATTAAATTTGGAGACAATTCTACTAAAAACTTACTGAATTTTTTTAAAATTCCACCCAAAATCAATAAAATTGGTAACACTTCCACGAAAAACTTACTATATTCGTAAAAATTCCATCAAAGTTACCAACATTTTTAACAATTCCACCAAAAACGTACTAAATTTTTTCAATTTTCCACCAAAGCTACAAAAATGTTGCATAATTCCACCAAAAACTTACTGATTTTTAAAAAATACCACCAAAAACTTACCAAATTCATAAAAATTCTACTAAAATTACCAATATTTTTAACAATTCCACCAAAAATGATTAGAGTTAATAAAAATTCCACCAAAGTTATCAACTTTTTTAACAGTTCCATCAAAAACATACTGAGTTTTATAAAAATTCCACTAAAAATTAATAAAATTGGAAAAATTTCACTAAAAACTTACTATATTCCTAAAAATTCCACCAAAGTTACCAACATTTTTAACAATTCCACCAAAAACGTACTAAATTTTTTCAATTTTCCACCAAAGCTACAAAAATGTTGCATAATTCCACCAAAAACTTACTGATTTTTAAAAAATACCACCAAAAACTTACCAAATTCATAAAAATTCTACTAAAATTACCAATACTTTTAACAATCCCACCAAAAATGATTAAAGTTAATAAAAATTCCACCAAAGTTATCAACTTTTTTAACAATTCCATCAAAAATATACTGAATTTTATAAAAATTCCACTAAAAATTAATAAAATTGGAAAAATTTCACTAAGAACTTACTATATTCGTAAAAATTCCACCAAAGTTACCAACGTTTTTAACAATTCCACCACAAACGTACTAAATTTTTTCAATTTTCCACCAAAGCTACAAAAATGTTGAATAATTCCACCAAAAACTTACTGATTATTAAAAAATACCACCAAAAACTTACCAAATTCATAAAAATTCTACTAAAATTACCAATATTTTTAACAATTCCACCAAAAATGATTAAAGTTAATAAAAATTCCACCAAAGTTATCAACTTTTTTAACAGTTCCATCAAAAACATACTGAATTGTATAAAAATTCCATCAAAAATTAATAAAATTGGAAAAATTTCACTAAAAACTTACTAAATTCGTAAAAATTCCATAAAAAAACAATGAATTTTTTAAAAATTCCATCAAAAATGTATAAAATTCGCAAAAATTCCACCAATGTTATCAAAATTTTTGATAATTCCACCAAAAACATACTGAATTTTTTAAAAATTCCACCAAAAATTAATGCAATTTGCAAGAATTTCGCCAAAAACTTACTAAATTCATAAGAATTTTACCAAAAACACAGATTTTTTTTTTATTCCACCAGAAATGAATAAAATTCGCAAAAATTCCACCAATGTTATCAAAATTTTTGATAATTCCACCAAAAACATACTGAATTTTTTAAAAATTCCACCAAAAACTTACTAAATTCATAAGAATTTTACCAAAAACACTGATTTTTTTTATTCCACCAAATATGAAAAAAATTCGTAAAAATTCCACCAATGTTATCAAAATTTTTGATAATTCCACCAAAAACATACTGAATTTTTTTTAAATTCCACCAAAAACTTACTAAATTCATAAGAATTTTACCAAAAACACTGATTTTTTTTTATTCCACCAGAGATGAAAAAAATTCGCAAAAATTTCACCAATGTTATCAAAATTTTTGATAATTCCACCAAAGACATACTGAATTTTTTAAAAATTCCACCAAAAACTTATTAAATTCATAAGAATTTTACTAAAAACACTGATATTTTTTATTCCACCAGAAATGAAAAAAATTCGTAAAAATCTCACCAATGTTATCAAAATTTTTGATAATTCCACCAAAGACATACTGAATTTTTTAAAAATTCCACCAAAAACTTACTAAATTCATAAGAATTTTATCAAAAACACTGATTTTTTTTATTCCACCAGAAATGAAAAAAATTCGTAAAAATTCCAGCAATGTTATCAAAATTTTTGATAATTCCACCAAAAACAAACTGAATTTTTTAAAAATTCCACCAAAAACTTACTAAATTCATAAGAATTTTACCAAAAACACTGAATTTTTTTTTAAATTTCACCAGAAATGAATAAAATTCGCAAAAATTCCACCAAAGCTATTAAAATATTTACCAACTACACCCAAAACTTACTGATTTTTCTTATTCCACCAAAAACTTACAAAAATCCTAAAAATTACACCGAAATTGTCAAAGTTTTTAAAAATTCCACCAAAAACTTACCAAGTCATCAACATTTTTAACAATTCTACCAAAAACTTACCGAATTTTTTAAAAATTCCACCAAAATGTCCAAATTCTTTTAAAATTCCACCAAAAATCAATCAAATCAGAAACAATTTCACTAGAAATTAACTAAAACCTTGAAAATTCCATCAAAAACTTAGTAAATTCATAAAAGTTCCACCAGTTACTAAAATTTGTAATAATTCATTCTACCAAAAATAATGAATTTTTTAAAAATTCCATCAAGAAACTTACAAAATTTGTAAGAATTCCACCAAAAAAGTACCAACTTTTTTTTAAAAATTCCACCAAAAACTTACTAAATTCGTAAAGCTTCCACCAAAGTTACCAAAATGTTGATCAATTCAACCAAAAACAATAAATTTTTTTAGAAAAATACTAAAAATAAAACTAAACCAGTAACAAAAAAATCATTAAATTTTCAAATCTCATTTTTTTTTTAATTTCATCCAAATACTACCAGCTTTTATATAAAACATCATTTTGATTATTAAATAAAAACACAAATTAGTTTATACTTATTCTTTATTGAAAACGAATGAATTAAAATTTTCTGACAAATCTACAAAAACATACTAAAATGCAAAATTTAAAATTTTTCAAAAACTTTTTACAATTTTTTTTATTATCATTTCTTTAAACCTATTTTAGAAGAAAAAGCAGGAATTCGAGGTTTTATCTTTGATTGCAAACCTGGATCAACACTAATAGCAGATTTTAATTTAGCAGCTGATATATTCAAAGATTTCCCTGGTCTATCTTTAACCATAGACGAAGAAGGAGTCCTTCCTAAAGAAGATGAAGCAACATCCTTTTTATATTTTAATAAATTCAACCTTGAAGGAGGAACAAGCCCTTTTTTCTTTGCCCCAGTCGATTGCGATTGCTTCTTAGGCGTATTATTATTAGCCGGAGTTGATTTAAATTCAACTAAATTTACAACAGATTTATTTTCAGTTTGAACAGAATCATTACTCGTAGACGCCAAAGGACTAATTTTCAACACATCACTTTTTGGTGTTTTTGTAAAAGTCGCATTCGTTTTAGAAGCCATTTCAATAGCACGTTTTACCTTACGATTAACTTCTTTTAAAAGGTCTACTAATGATTCACTTCCATCTAAAGAAACCCTCGAATCTCTCAAACTCTTCCCTACATCGACTATTGGACTTGAACTATGTTTTGGAGGACTTGCTATTTTCGATAAGTTTTGATCTGGTTTTAAACACTCATTTGATTTTACTTTCGGCATTCCACAAGGTTGTTTAAACTCTTCAAAAGTATCTATGCGATCGTTTGCGTTTGTAAAAACTATAAACTCCATACATTTTAATAAAAGTGTGTTGATTGTTTTTGATTTTGCTGAGGATATCGTTGGAACTAAATTTGATTTTGTCATTGAAACATTTCCCTGTTTATCATAAATATTCCAAATTATCATAAATAAATAAATAAATAAATAAGAAGAAATTGTTTAAAATTTAATTTTACCTGAGCACTAACACCACTAACATTCCAAAGTTGACCATCATCCGAAGGACACTTACAACAACAACCATCTTTAACCAAGGTGACCTTCGTACCAGACTTAACACATGTAATTTCAACTTTGATGCTATTTTCTTCTTTATTTTTTAATAACTGGTGAAGTTCTTCGAGATTATCGTGTTTATCCGTGCCTTGTAAAGAAAATCCAATGCATTGTAATAATGGTACTAAATCTGGTCCGTCTATAGACTAAAAAAAGACAATTTTAAGAATTTAAAATAAGGGGAATTAAATTAAATTGAGATTTTTACGTTTTGAACCTCCTCAAATTTAGATTTAACAGTGGATGAAGTTGGAACTTCCACTAGAAGCGTGGGATTTGATATTTCAGCGCTCATCTTTGAGGACGGTTCTTTACGGAGTGAGTGGAGACGAGAACTAAACTTGTTGAGCCAGAAGGAACCCAGAGATGGAAATAATAAAACTGGTTTTTAAGTCTTGTTTTTGGAAAATTTAGATTTGAAGTAAGGGGAATTTATTTTAAAGTTGAATCCTCAAATTTTATGTTAAGATAAACTGTGTTATGGTTTATAATAGTCAGTGTAAATGTAATAAGAAAATAGAATTATTGGTAGGTATATATAATTTTTATTTATATACAGTGACTCTAAAAACTATTCGCTCACCATGTGTACTTACAATATTACTTTAATAAAAATAAAATAATTAGTAGGAAAAAAGATTTATTCTAACACAAATAGACGCAGCAATGTCCTTATAAGAAATTAACAAAAAAAAATGTTTTCTAACATTTGGATAATAGCTATAAAAATTATAAATCAATTAAGGCTCAATTCTGATCTCAAATTATCTTTTAAATTTTAGTATTTGGGGCCTCCATTTCGTCGAATAACTTCTGCTAATCGTCTTGGAACAAATTTTACTAATCTTTGTGTTACATTTGATGAGATTTTCTCCCACTCAGTAGACAAGGCTGTTTTTAGATCAGTGTTTCCCAACGTGAGGCGTACGCCCCACAGGGGGTCAATTTGGTAGTTGGTTGTTAAGGGGGCAATTTCGGTTTTTCATTATATGTTTCGAAAATTTACTTACTGTGTTTTGTTAACAGTTTCCTACTGACTTCTTCCTAAAACCTATCATTGAGGTTTCTTATGTCAACAATTCAATTTTTTAATATGAAAAATTATTACTTTATAAAGTTGGAACTTTTTTTTTTTTTTAGACATCGATTGTGACTTTGTGGGACCTTGCTTTTACAATTTGCACTTGGCCTCGCGGAACCTTGCGCCGTCCCTGGTGTTACATAGGGGGGCATAACAATATTAGAAAACCTAAGGTGGGGCATGACACAAAAAAGGTTGGGAAACACTATTTTAGATCTTGTTGATTATTAATATTATATTTTTTAATGTTCGTTTGAAATAAACTCCACAAATTCTCCATGGGATTAACGTCAGGAGATTGTGGAAGGGTTTCTATCCATTTTGGAGTATTGTAGAATAACCACATTTTAGTATTCCAGTCTGTGTGCTTGGGATCACTGTCTTGAGTAAATATGCAATCATTATTTAGACCCATTTTGTCACCATTGCTTCGAAGATTTGTTTTTAAAATGTTGATATACTGTGGTCCATGATTCCATCAATGAAATGTAAATTTCCAACACCATTCCAGCTCATACAACCCCATACTAGTACAGAACCCCCTCTGTGTTTAAATGTAGCTCTTAAGTAGTGATGTGACGAATAATAAGTCTACCGAATACTGAACATTCGGCTAAATATGAACCGAATATTCGGTCTTTGTTGAATGGCGTGAAAATAAGATTCAAAGAAATAGAGAGGGAAAAAAATTATTTTTTTGCAACATTGTTGAATCCCCGATAACGCTTAAACTTTTTCTCGTGTGAAAATATATGTTATAAAGCATACTATTTCTTGGAAGCACTTGGAAGAGACTTAAACTTCGGAAGCAGCAGTAGAGATGATAGAGAGAGTGATGAAAATGGCTCTATGAAATTTTACAATACGTAAAAATTTGAATTGAGGTCATTTTTCGTTTTGGGACTGCTATAAAGCCATAGCTACATCTACCAAAGCCGTTGATGGCTGCAGTCCTAGAAATAGAGTAGCAATTGAACTGGACGGTTACTTGTCTGAGGAACTACTAATGAAAGAATAAGTTTCATTTATTCAGTGAAAACAACACAGCTTGGACTACCCAAAAATGAGTAAACTAGCAAAAGTGTACTTATCAGCCCCATCAAATAATGTTTTGAGTGAGCAGCTATTCTCTGAATAGCTCATCATTTGTATGCTCCTTCAATATACACTTCGAATTTATTAAAACTTACAACAGTCACATAGACAACCGAATATTCGGTAAATAAATTCAATATTCGGCCGAAAATCGAATATTGCAAATCAAGCCGAATAAGCCGAATACCGAATAATTATTCGGCTCCGGTCCCATCTCTAGTCTTAAGTTCTTTCCTTCTAGTTCTTTATTCTTACGCCGCCATATCATTCGTCGACCGTTAGACCAAGAAATATTAAAGTTACTTTCGTTTGTAAATATTACTCTACTCCAGAATGTATTTCCACTGTTTTTATAAGTTTCTGCAATAGATTTCCTTTTTTCTAATTAATCTTGTTTATATATGTTTTTTTTTTCTTGCAACTCGACCGTGATAACCAGCTTCATACAGGACGTTACGAATGGTGTATACAGATTTTTCAAAACATTTTGCCAAACTCACTCTCGGCTTCAATAGTCATTTTTGTTGTACTTTTATTAGGATCATTTTTAATTTTATTGACAACAATTCTCTTTTCATTAAAAGTTCATTTCTGGGGTCGACCCGTCTGATAGTATTGTTAAAATTATTATTTGAAGAGAATCTATCAATAATGCTTTTTATGGTCGAAAACGATCTTTTTACACATTTGCTAATACAGTGAAAGCTCTAGTACGAGGACACTCTAATAAGCGGACATCTCTCATAACCGGACAAAAACCTTGGCACGAACCTCAAAGATATGTCTTTCCATACAAATTGCTCTCCCTTAAGCGGACGTTCCAATAAGAGGACGCCGACACCATTTTTTCCTCAATAATGGGCAAAAATCTCTAATAAGCGGACGCACGGCTTTAATAAGTTAGACGAAAGGTAGTGGAAGAATATTTAAATGTGGTGGAAGATGTCGAAACAAAAGATTTGGAATTGTCGGAAGAAACAGAAGAAATAGAAGACATTGACAATGAAAATGAGTCGGAAGCAGGTGATATGGGGGAGGACTGCAATCCAATCAGGTCTTATAAAGAATTGGATGTAGTTTCCAGACTTAAATCGTTCATGAAGAACGATTTTACTGGTTTCCAACATGTACAAAATATAGAAACACATATAGAACATTTCCTATCACAAAAAGAAGCTTTACTTCGTCATTTAAGTATTTTAGACTTTATTCAACAAAAGAATAAATTGTTTGAGTTTAAATAGTCAATGTACAAGGTAGAATATTTTGTTTTAAATAAAAATATTTTAAGATAAAAAGTTGTTTATGTTTTAATAACGTTAAAAAATCAAAAATAGTCAGAAATAGTGCAATATTTTCCATTTTAATAGTTCTTTCTTATAGCCGGACATCTACAATAACCGGACAAAAATGTTGGCACCGTCAGTGTCCGCTTATTAGAGCTTTCACTGTATCTTGAATAGATTTTGCCTTCTTTGCGTAGGCTTGTAATAATTTTTTGAATCTCTACAGATATTTCATACTGTTTTCTGCCCATTTTAATTTTATACAAAACTATTTTTATTTATTTGATTTCAAGCAAACGCCATACTGGGCTGCACAGAGCATATGTAACAAAGCTGGTCAGATATACCAGTAGATAAAAAAAATATGTGTTTTGATTTATTAAACCTAAGTGAGCGAATACTTTTTGGATGTAAAAATTGACCGTTAATTACTTTTTATTTTTTATTATTGTTGTTGGATTTTCAGAACAATTTTTCTTTTGAAATTTGTTTCTGTAATTTGTTTGTTAATTTTTTGTAAGGATATTACAACGTCTATTTGTGTTAGAATATTTTTTTTATTTTCAATTATTTTGTGTTTATCAAATTAATATCGCAAGTATGCAAAGTGAGCAAATAGTTTTTGGAGTCACTGTAACTCACATTTTTCGATCTCTTTCCCATTTTTTAATGTTAACAATTTTATAACGTTTACTAACAATAAGTAACACCAACCAATTTAATTAACTTCCTACAATCCGAATTTGGATGAAATACAAATAAAATCGTACAAAGTAATGATATAACATATGACAACGATTGATTTTGTATGTAGGAAACGGGAAGGCACACAAGTTGGCATACCGCACTTAGGCCCCATTGCGCCCTTTGTACAACCTCCCAGTCATTCACTCTGTCTACATAAACCAGCCCAAGGATCTATCAAAGGTTAGGATGCAGTTCAGATATGTGTCCCTGATTCCATCCATGAGTTGGCCAGTCGTCACCCAAGTCCCTTAATCTAAGGTCCTTGAGATTCGGGCAATCACATAAGATGTGAACGATTGATTAATTAATTAATTATGATTGATGACAACTGACGATGACTTATCCAACCGTGACAAGTTGAAATTTTCGTTTAACTACTTTGATGATTACCAGATTTATTGGCAAAGTCGATTTAAAATGTAAAACCAAAAATGCCTTTAGTAACCATTCCAAGAAAAATTCGTAAACTTTCAAAGCAATGGTTTAAAAAGAATGAAGATAGAGGCAAAGATTTAGAACTAAATCTACCAGCTCAGTGTGTAACTAAATAAGTACTTCAACAAAACATACTTTCATTTATAACATTTTTACGTTTTATTTAAGTAGAAATCACTCCTTTGGAGATATTAATCAAGCAAAGTTTCAACACAGTGAACAAAAAAATGACCAAGAAATCATGAGAATGGAAACAGGAAAAACCAAAATTCATAAAATCCCGTAAGTATAAAATAAATAATGAATTAGTAATTAAATTCTAAGACAATGTTTTATTTAACAGATCAGACACAATGGTAGCTATAAAAATATCACCATCTTTGGATGAAAACTTTCAGTAAGAATATACATTTATTTATTTATTTTCTAATGCCAGAATTTAAATAAATTATCAATATTATTTCACAGAGATATACCACGAGTGATAGATGTTAAGTAAGTCACCTCACATTCATTTCAAAAGAATAGACAAAATACAAATTCTTATATTTCTGCATTTTACATTTTCAGAGAATTCATAAAACGACATGACGAAGGAACAGTAACGTAATTATTACTTCTTAAACTACACATATTTAAATATTTCCTTCTTGAATCTACATATTGTGAGTATTTCATATTTTAGAGGGTACACAATCGAAGAAGAAGAAGAATCAGAAGAAAACGTGAGTAAATTGTAAGTTTTTAATTTTACAATTAGCTAATTTAAAAAATATTTATGAATCATATAAATCATAAAATAAAATTAAATAAAATTTTTAATGATAATTCGTTAACAGCAAAAATTGTTGGTCAAAATGTTTTAATGGTATCTGCGAGATTTTTCGAGGAAGTGACGAAGATGAAGACGAAGAAACTGTCTTACAATGGTAATATGAATTGAATTCCCATTACAACAACTAAATGTATATCTTATTTGAATCATCAACTAAGAACTTCCAAGTTTGATTTCTTATTTAATTAAATACATTGTTGATAAATTGAGATTATCAAATAAAAATGATTGTTTAATACTTCCCTTACAATTATTCAAATCACTATTGTAATTCGAAAGCTTATATAAGAAAATTCAACACTCGATGACCGAGGAAACTAAATTTGATATCTTTGAAATAATCTTTTTTAACTCCATCTTTTTAGATTATATTTACTACCCACATCGTACTTTTTAAATAAACAAAAATTGAAAGAATAACAACAGGTGCTTTTTCAAACCATTCCCACATCTTTTTATCGACCAGTATTCTTATTGTTTAGACTTCGGAGAAATACGAAAAGATAAGACCACATTCGTTCATAGTGTGTAGTGGGGGGTTCCTAAAACTCCCCAATATTACCTTCTGCAGAGTTCTATTGGATTCTATTTGAATCAGCCAACGTTTACCGGTTAGAACAAGTTCTTCGTGTCGGTGAAAATTATAAAAAAAGTGTATACTTCTAGAAAACAATCAGGTGTTTAAAGGTAAGTAAATATAGAATAAATGGTGCAATAAAATCTATTTTTCTTAAGGCATACAAAAATAAATAAGAATTTGCGAATACTATACAAGGTTATGTTACTTATTTCATATCAAAACTATTTTTTTCGTTGATCCTATGGAATTTTATGTTTCATCGCGGATATTTCTTATATCATATTATATCAAGATATGTGTGGAGTGTTTCATCATGTAATCTTATCATGTAATCATACAATCATCACAGGTAGATTACTAGAGTTAGATTTTTTCTGGATTTTTGCTCCCAGTTGAAGATATATCTTCAATGCTTTAATAAATTATAAAGTATCTTATGATTTCAGTCTTTTTAAGAATGATGAAATAGATCAA
Organism: Digitonthophagus gazella; assembly: GCA_036711955.1. Taxonomy (NCBI): domain Eukaryota; kingdom Metazoa; phylum Arthropoda; class Insecta; order Coleoptera; family Scarabaeidae; genus Digitonthophagus; species Digitonthophagus gazella. The sequence goes on from JASCIT010000003.1 coordinate 3,466,801, forward strand.
TCTTGAATGTCAAGTTGGATGAAAGGTTCTAACCAAAAATGAATCTCAATTCTACCGTGCGTTCAGAAATGATTGTAGATCGTTTGATTTTGGCGCGTTATAGATTAATTTTTAAGGTTGGTATAAATACAATAATGTTAATCATATCTCACAGGCGTGTCATGGAAAATATTGAAAGGTGTCATAAGTTGTCAAAAAACCGTAAGATAAAGGTATTTTATTGAATTTATTGACCAATACCATTGCAATTGATATCCGATCTCCAATAATTATGAGTATATGTGCATATACACTTAATACTGAAAAGGATACATCACGAATAAATCCGGCTACGCCACTGATATGCAAGATACGACGTAGGTAATTCACAGGTAACAATATTGACCATCGAAAATCACTAAATTACGAGCGCGCCAAATTCAAACGATCTACAATCATTTCTGAACGCACGGTAGTTGAAAAATTAATCTCTAATAAAGAGTCTCTGAGTCTCTAATAAATAGTGATGTAAATTACAACAAATGAATCTTTTTGAAAATGTTGGTTGGTTTCAACCAATCAACTTGTTTAATTTTGATCACATAGAAATCATAAATCATAAAATGATTAAAAAATCATAAATCTTGATGGATTGTAAAAACCCAAAACCGTTAAAAATCGCTTCTATGAACAAAATTAATGTTTAGAAAAAAGTACAATTAAAATATAGGGTGTTTATAAATGAATATCGGGGTTTTAACTCTTTATAATATTTATTACATTATACTTACAGTTATAAATATTATGTCAAATAAAAAAACAACTCAAACAGTTTTGTTTGTTGGCACCATTGTACATGTGCGCGAAATGTTTCTGCTACAATCCGCTAGAGATGGTACAAATGCAACGAGATTCCCCTAAAGTGAATGTTTTTTGTGCCGTATCAAGGCGAAAAGTTTATGGGCCTTTCTTTTTTGGTGAACCTACTGTAACTGGCACTTCTTAAGTTGATACACTAGAGCAGTGATGGCGAACCTATAACCCATCGGTCAGACACTGACCCACACAATCCTTTTAAGTGACCCATAACTTGATTTTTGTAAACTTATTTTTTATGTCCTATTATTTAGGAGAATAAATAATTGAAGAGAAAAATGCAAAATTCATCCTCAACCCAGAGCTCTAACGCTCGGATCTTGTAGATTTCTCTTATAACAAATTGAAGAAAAGAAAAGATCCATTCTTAACCCAGAGGTCTAGTGCTGGGATGTTGAATTTTCCTCTTCATGGTAGTATTAGAGAAAAATGCAAAATCCGTCCTCAACCCAGAAGTCTAACGCTCGATCTTGCATTTTTCTCTTATAACACCATGAAGAGGAGAAAACAAGATCTGTTCTCAACCCAGAGGTCTAGTGCTCGGATCTTGCACCTTCTTCTTCATGGTGCTATTAGAAAAAAATACAAAGTCTGTTCTCAATTCAGAGGTCTAGCGCTCAAATACTGCATCTTTCTTTTATAACATAAGAGGAGGAGACAAGATCCGTTCTCAACCCAGAATTCTACTGCTCGGATCTTGCACTTTTCTTTTCATGGTGCTGTAAGAGAAAAATGCAAAATCTGTCTTCAACCCAGAGGTCTAGCGCTTAGACCAGTGACGGCGAACCTATGACCCATGGGATTTTTGCAAACTTATTTTTTATGTCCTAGAAAGAGAATAAATAATTTTATTTCAACTATCTATTTATTAATAAATAATACTATTATGTCATAGTATGTATGTAATTTTATCTTGCTCAGTCAAATATTTAGTGTAGGGAGTACAAAATAGTGTCATCCCAGTGATATCACCCACTTGTAATCGATTTTTATTTTTTAATCTTTACTTACTAATGTAAAAGTTTTAAAACAAAAAGGAAAAAAAAGCTCTTTTAGTCCTTAGTCTTAGAAGTAAGGATGTTAAAAGTAAGTTTATTAAAAACACATTTTCCTTTTGCATGTGACTTAATACTGTGACCCACGAGCTAGCACCAAAACAATATAGTAAACAAAATGTGACCCACTGCGCCAAAAGGTTCGCCATCACTGCACTAGAGCAATGACTCTTCCGTCAGTTGGAAGAAAATGAGCCAGAGGACTTCATTTTTTCAAGATGGTGCGCCACTTCACTGGCATAACGATGCATGCATGGCCTCCACGATCTCCTGACCTAACGCCATGCGATTTTTACCTTTGGGGCTTCATCAAGGATCGTTTATGCGTGCCTCTGCAACCAGCTGACCTCCCTGAATTAAGAAATCGGATGGAAGCAGTTGTTGCTACAATTACTGAATACACACTTATTAACGTTTGGGAAGAACTCAACTATAGACTTGATGTATGCCATATGACAAATGGTTGTCACATTGAACATTTATAAGGTTCTTGGTAAAACTGTTTTAGTTGCTTTTTCATTTGACATTATAATGTATTAAAGTAGTAAGCAAGCAGCGCCTCTTTAAAAGAGGACGCCTCAGGCGCCTAGCTCTTTTTTTAATAGTTTTTTTGGAAATCGCTTTCCGGACGATTCAATGGTTTTACGTCATTCTGCCGACCATTATCTTCACCTCCCCGACGATTTTGGGGGCTCCGTGACCGATTTCGAAAAAACAGCTCTGAAAATCGAACGACGTTGCGGTAGCCCTAATTGAAATTAAAATTCTCGATCGTCCGCCTGTCATTTTCGTTAATTTTCGAACGCACTTTTTGTCCAAAAAGCCACCAGCTCCGCGACTCTGCTTCCGGCTAACCTTTTGAACGGCTTTATAACGCAGCGTTATATGCGAATCGGGGCTCCTTTGGACCCGAAACGGCCGATTAAAGCCCTAAACGAAGTCCCCGTTTTCCGTCATTTTCGATTTGGGCCGATAAAACAGTTGGTTCAATTTTCATAAACGTTATTTATTATTCCATAGAAAAAGAAAGATATAGAAGGTCAACTCTCCCTAGATTTTTGAAATGCGTCAAATTTAGTACGTAAACCGAAAACTCACAGCGCTGATGTACAACTATTCAAAAAAACCGCGAAATTTGAAATAAAATATTTTTTTATTAAATTTTATTTCTTTATTCGTACCACAATAAGTGAGGAATAAGTGACTCACTTATTGTGTACGAAAAATAAGTGGCAATGATAAAAGAAAAAACATTTTTTAAAATAGATCAATCTTTTTTATTTTCATTTATGAAGCTAATACAAGAATGCGCAATTTATTAAACTAAACGAATATACCTACTACACTAATAATAATACTAGTTTACAAATTTGAACTTTTTATGCCCCGTAAGGACTTTATTTATATAAAAGTATGTTACAGTACCTTCCGTACACCTAAATGTGTTAGCAAAAATATCAGCACATGTCATATTTTTTTAACACGTATCCACTTAGCCCAAATTCAGTTATTAAATCTCTCCGGATCCTGACTGCAATTCGGGAATCGATAGCGGGAGGACTCCTTATCATTACAAATAGAAACCGTGCACGGTATATATCTGAAAAAGAAACATAATATAACGCAAGGTTGTAAAAATGTTAATCAACACTTACCGGTAATAGAAGTAAAAAGAATACTACGGAACACAATTGTAGTCACTGTAAACGTTATGTTTCACGTTTAAGCTCGAAATGACCAAAAATCAATTACAATAACTCCGAATGCTCTTACATGAAGTTAAAATATGTTTTGAACGTGTTGTCATGGAAACGTTGTTATATTTTCGTATTTGTTTAAAATGAATGTCCCTAGATTTATAAATCTAGGGACTTCACTAAAGAATTATACATCAGCGCTAAAGGTGTTTCGGTTTACATACTAAAAATCGATTTCAAATATTTTACATTGAGTTCGCCCACCCTGTATTATTCTAATCACGCTAATGCCACATGAAATGTCAAAACGATCGGTTTATTAATAATTATCAAATATTTAATTTATGCAGAGTAAAAATTCGAATAAATTTCACTAAAAACTAATTAAATTCTTGAAAATATCGCCAAAAATTTAAGTAAATTTGGAAAAATTTAAAAACTACTAAAATTTTTAATAATTCCACCAAAAACTTATATAATTTGTAAAAATTCCACCAAAGCTATTAAAATTTTTAACAATTCCACCAAAAACTGAATTTTTAAAAAATATACTAAAATTAAGATTAATTTCGTCAAGAATTGATTAGATTCTTAAAAATTTCACAAAAATAAAAAAGTAACAATAAAAATTCCACAAAAGTTAGTTAAATTGAATATAATTTCATCAAAAATTATTAAATTTGGGGAAAATTCTACAAAAAACTTAGTGAATTTTTTAAAAATTCCACCCAAAATCAATAAAATTAGTAAAAATTCCTCGAAAAACTTACTATATTCGTAGAAATTCCACCAAAGTTGCCAACATTTTTAACAATTCCACCAAAAACGTACTAATTTTTTTCAATTTTCCACCAAAGCTACAAAAATGTTGAATAATTCCACCAAAAACTTACTGATTTTTAATGAATACCACCAGAAACTCACCAAATTCATAAAAATTCTACTAAAATTACCAATATTTTTAACAATTCCATCAAAAATGATTAAAGTTAATAAAACTTCCACCAAAGTTATCAACTTTTTTAACAATTCCATCAAAAACATACTGAATTTTATAAAAATTCCACCAAAAATTAATAAAATTGGTAAAAATTTCACTAAAAACTTACTAAATCCGTAAAAAATCCATAAAAAACACTGAATTTTTTAAAAATTCCATCAAAAATGAATGAAATTCGCAAAAATTCCACCAGTGTTTTCAAAATTTTTGATAATTCCACCAAAAATATACTGAATTTTTTAAGAATTCCACCAAAAATTAATACAATTTGCAAAAATTCCACCAAAAACTTACTAAATTCATAAGAGTTTTACCAAAAATACTGTGTTTTTTTATTCCACCAGAAATGAATAAAATTCGCAAAAATTTCACCAAAGTTATTAAAATATTTACCAACTACACCCAAAACTTACTGAATTTTTTTTATTCCACCAAAAACTGAGAGAAATCCTAAAAATTACACCGAAATTGTCAACATTTTTAACAATTCTACCATAAACTTACCAATTTTTTTAAAAATTCCACCAAAATGTCCAAATTCTTCTAAATTCCACCAAAAATCAATCAAATTAGAAACAACTTCACTAAAAATTAACTAAAACCTTGAAAATTCCATCAAAAACTTAGTAAATTCATAAGAATTCCACCAGTCACTAAAATTTTTAATAATTCTACCAAAAATAACGAAATTTCTAAAAATTCCACCAAAAATTTACTAAATTCGTAGAGCTTCCACCAAAGTTACCAAAATTTTTGATAATTCCACCAAAAACATACTGAATTTTTTAAAAATTCCACCAAAAACTTACTAAATTCATAAGAATTTTACCAAAAACACTGAATTTTCTTTAAATTCCACCAGAAATGAATAAAATTCGCAAAAATTCCACCAAAGCTATTAAAATATTTACCAACTACACCCAAAACTTACTGAATTTTTTTTATTCCACCAAGAACTTAGAAAAATCCTAAAAATTACACCGAAGTTGTCAAAGTTTTTAAAAATTCCACCAAAAACTTACCAAATTTTTTAAAAATTCCACCAAAATGTCCAAATTCTTTTAAAATTCCACCAAAAATCAATCAAATTAGAAACAATTTCATTAAAAATTAACTAAAACCTTGAAAATTCCATCAAAAACTTAGTAAATTCATAAAAATTCCACCAGTTACTAAAATTCTTAATAATTCTACAAAAAATAATGAAATTTTTAAAAATTCCATCAAAAAACTTACAAAATTTCTAAAAATTCCACCAAAAATTTACTAAATTCGTAGAGCTTCCACCAAAGTTACCAAAATTTTTGATAATTCCACCAAAAACATACTGAATTTTTCTAAAATTCCACCAAAAACTTACTAAATTCATAAGAATTTTACCAAAAGCACTGAATTTTCTTTAAATTCCACCAGAAATGAATAAAATTCGCAAAAATTCCACCAAAGCTATTAAAATATTTACCAACTACACCCAAAACTTACTGATTTTTTTTTATTCCACCAAGAACTTAGAGAAATCCTAAAAATTACACCGAAATTGTCAAAGTTTTTAAAAATTCCACCAAAAACTTACCAAATTTTTTAAAAATTCCACCAAAATGTCCAAATTCTTTTAAAATTTCACCAAAAATCAATCAAATTAGAAACAACTTCACTAAAAAATAACTAAAACCTTGAAAATTCCATCAAAAACTTAGTAAATTCATAAAAATTCCACCAGTTACTAAAATTTTTAATAATTCTACCAAAAATAATGAATTTTTTTTTAATTCCACCAAAAACTTACTAAATTCATAAGAATTTTATCAAAAACACTGATTTTTTATTCTACCAGAAATGAATAGAATTCGCAAAAATTCCACCAATGTTATCAAAATTTTTGATAATTCCACCAAAAACGTACTAAATTTTTTCAATTTTCCACCAAAGCTACAAAAATGTTGAATGATTCCACCAAAAACTTACTGATTTTTAAAAAATACCACCAAAAACTTACCACACTCATAAAAATTCTACTAAAATTACCAATATTTTAACAATTCCACCAAAAATGATTGGAGTTAATAAAAATTCCACCAAAGTTATCAACTTTTTTAACAATTCCATCAAGAACATACTGAATTTTATAAAAATTCCACCAAAAATTAATAAAATTGGAAAAATTGCACTAAAAACTTACTAAATTCGTAAAATTCCATAAGAAAACACTGAATTTTTTAAAAATTTCATCAAAAATGAATAAAATTCGCAAAAATTCCACCAATGTTATCAAAATTTTTGATAATTTCACCAAAAACATAGTAATTTTTTTAAAAATTCCACCAAAAATTAATGCAATTTGCAAGAATTTCGCCAAAAACTTACTAAATTCATAAGAATTTTACCAAAAACACAGATTTTTTTTATTTCACCAGAAATGAATAAAATTCGCAAAAATTCCACCAATGTTAACAAAATTTTTGATAATTCCACCAAAAACATACTGATTTTTTTAAAAATTCCACCAAAAACTTACTAAATTCATAAGAATTTTACCAAAAACACAGATTTTTTAAATTCCACCAGAAATGAATAAAATTCGCAAAAATTCCACCAAAGCTATTAAAATATTTACCAACTACACCCGAAACTTACTGAATTTTTTTTATTCCACCAAAAACTGAGAAAAATCCTAAAAATTACACCGAAATTGTCAACATTTTTAACAATTCTACCAAAGACTTACCAAATTTTTTAAAAATTCCTCCAAAATGTCCAAATTCTTTTAAAATTCCACCAAAAATCAATCAAATTAGAAACAATTTCATTAAAAATTAACTAAAACCTAGAAGATTCCATCAAAGACTTAGTAAATTCATAAAAATTCCACCAAAGTTACTAAAATTTTTAATAATTCTACCAAAAATTTACCAATTTTTTTTTAATTCCACCAAAAACTTACTAAATTCGTAAAGCTTCCACCAAAGTTACCAAAATGTTGATCAATTCAATCAAAAACAATATTTTTTTTTTAGAAAAATACTAAAAATAAAACTAAACTAGTATAATTTATAACTGTAAGTTTAATGTAATAAATATTATAAAGAGTTAAAACCCTGATATTAATTTATAAGCACTCTATATTTCCTTTGATTTCTAAATTATAGCTAAATAACGAACTTCTCTATAATAAACTTTTACCTTTCATAATAAAATTTCTTAAATTTGATAACTAATTGAATTTCTTAAAAAAATTAACTACTAATTCCATTAATAAAATTTTTCTTGAAAGAAAATGGAAGAAGAAACACGTGAAGAAGGATTATTCGGTAATTTCCTAATTCAATTAAAGTAAGTATTCCTTATAAGAAAAAAATATTAAAAAGAACTTTATCAATTAAAAAATAAAAACATTTTAGCAAAAGTAATAGACTTCGAGAACGAATTGCTATGATTCGCGACGAAATTGACAATCACGATGAGAAAAAAGAATTGCCACCAAGAAAATCTGTGCGAGCAATGATTCCAGAACCACCATTTAAAAAACCAAATCTAACCAAAGGCTCAAATAAAGATTTACCAAACGCTTCCAACAAATTAAAACTTATGTAAATCATTTAATTTAATAACCATAATTCTTTACTATAAAAATTTCATTTTTCAGAAAAGAAAATAACACCTCTAAATTAATAGCTGAAAAAAATATTAAATTTGGAGATGTGTTATTAGTGGAAAAAGCTGCTATCCTTCCAAATCATCCAAACCGAGATGCACGTAATACCATTTACAGATGTTATCATTGTCTTAAGATTATTGTTTATTTTGTAACGTATGAATTTTTATTTTTATTTATTTTAATTTTATTTTTATTTTATTTTAATTTTATTTTAATTTTATTTTTATTTATTTATATTTTATTTTCATTTATATTTTTTAAATGTCTTTTATTAATTTAAACTTAAATACTTTATTATATTTTTAAAGATGTCCCGGATGTGATGTCGTCTTTTTCTGTGGATACAAATGTCGTTATTACGCATGCAACGAATACCATCAATGGGAATGTTATGCACAGCAAAGAGGATTTTTTATAAATAACGACAGAATTTACATTTCCATGCGAATGCTCTTTTTCAGCCTACAATTTGAAGAAAACGCGATTTTTAAAGATTATTACAATAAAGAGTATAACTACGAACATTTTAAAAACTTACCGTATAAAATAAATATTGATAAGGATAAATTATATGGCGGTTTAGAGGTAAATACACTTAATATATTTTTTTAATTACAATACAGGTAGCCCTCCTCTAACACGGTTTCGCTATAACACGATTCGTAAATTGCGGGAACCCTCCTACAACACGGCATCCCATAACACGGTTTCGCACGCAATAAAAAGGTTGGTTTGAAAAATTCAAAAAGCTTTTTGCAATTCATAGCATAAGAATTCAAGGAGAGTCTGCGTCGGCTAATCATGAAGCTGCTAGGACTTATCCAGAAAAAAATCAAAACATTATAGCCGAGCAAGGATACACAACGGATCAGGTTTTTCCCGACGAAACTGGGCTTTGGTGGAAAAAATGCCCAATAAAACCTTTATATCGAAAAAAGAAAAAACTACACCCGGATTTAAGGTGTCCAAAGATCGTCTAACGCTCCTTTTGTGCAGTAATGCATCGGGGGACTTCAAGACAAAACCCTTTATAGATCTTTGAATCCTCGTGCACTGAAAAACGTAAATAAAAAGACCTTACCGGTATATTGGACAGCAAATTCAAGAGCTTGGGTAACAGGAAATTTATTTAAAGATTGGTTTTCAAATTGTTTTGTGCCAAGTTCCAAGCGTTGAGCGTTATTTAAGGCAGAAAATTTTCAACTTCAAGGCGCTACTATTAGATAATGCTCCATCCCACTCACAAGATTTGACATATCCCAACGTCAAAATAGTGTTTTTACCACCTAACACTACTTCGTTGCTCCAACCATTGGATTAATTTCAAGAAGATCAACCTTAATGCATCTTGGAAGAAGATATGGCCCTTTGCAGTTGAAACAGAAAACATTATTAAAAGTTATCAAATCAATCGGAGGCGAAAGTTTTGTGGATATGGCTACAAAAGACATTCAAGATTTATTTGTGGAAGAACAAGTTGACGAAGCAGATTTGATGAAAATTACATCCCCTGATGCAAACCAAATCCATTTTGAAAACGCTAGCTAAATTTACAATGGATCGCATTTAAATGCTCAGTATTTTTATACCTTATTGCTCAGTAAAAAAACTAAACGCTCAGTATTTAATTTTAAACATGTTAAGCATAAAAACAAAAAATGTTCCGTAAAATATATGAAATGTTAAACCTATAAAGCATAGTATTAAATTCAATAACTCCCAGTAAAGAATTACGATTAATGGGATTAATGCTTAATGGGTATTCAAGTAGATCAGTAAATGTGAGGCGCTACTTTAACTGGTTGGCAACACTGACATCGGAGATGCTGCATGAAATTTTTTATGACCAAAATTCTTCTTTCCGCTTTTTTATTTCATCGAAGACGTTATTGCAATTATCATTAAATTGCACTATTCATGCTGATGCTACGTATAAACTTATTTGGCAAGGTTTCCCGGTACTAATATTGGGTACTACTGATAGAAGAAAAACGTTTCATATTATTGGAGTAGCAGTATGTGCAAATGAAGCAACTGATGATTTTAAATTTTTGTTCAATGCATACAGGGTGTTTAAAAAATACGTTCGAATATTTGGCCCACTTATAGATCTCATCAGTACAAACATAAAAGTCAAAATAAACATAAGTCCAAAAATCAGCCGTTTCCTAATTACAGCCTGTTTTTCAAATTAAAATAATTTACACTCAGTAGGAGTGATTCGCGTATTTATGAAGTCATTCATGGAAATAACAAAACAAATTTTGTTCGTTTCTGTTAGTGTAGTTGCCACATTTGTTGTAATTATTGTGTGTCCGTTATTGTCAGTGTTTATTGAAGTAGTTGTTGCTGTAACCCATTGTTGAAATTTTCGAATATGCCTTATACCAACGCAGAAATGGCAGACATGCATTTTATGTATGGCAAAGCCGATTGAAATGCTTGTGATGCACGTCGCCTTTATGCCGAAGCATTCCCAAACCAGGTACTTCCGTGTGACAAACTTTTTACAAATTTACATCAACGTTTATCCGAAGTTGGATCGTTTAAATCAAGGAACGGTGATGGTGGTCGGCCTAGATCAGTTTGTACTCCCGACGCAGAACTTAACATTTTAAGACGAATTGAAGAAAATCCTGGTACTAGTACTAGAAGACTCTCTACTGAAACAAATATTAATTTTTCCCTAATTTGGAGAATTTTACGGGAGCAGCAATTGCACCCATACCATATTCAAAGGGTACAGGCTCTAGCTGTGCCTGATTATGCCGCACGACTGGTGTTTTGTCGAAGCATGTTGACAAAAGTCGCGGAGAACCCAAATTTTGTTACGAAAATTTTATTTACAGACGAAGCTGGTTTCACGAGAAATGGCATTTTTAATTTTCATAATAGCCATGTTTGGGCCGACGAAAATCCGCATGCCGTTGTTGAATCGAATCATCAACACCGATTTGCAATCAACGTTTGGCTTGGTGTGTTAGGAGACCATATGATAGGACCTTGTTTCCTGCCTAACCGTTTGACTAGTCAATTGTACCTTGACTTTTTGCGGAATACATTACCACTGCTGTTAGAAGATGTGCCCCTCAACCACAGAATTAATATGTGGTTGATGCACGATGGAGCTCCTGCGCATTACGGAGTCTTGGTCAGAAATTATCTAAACGAAAATTACAATGGCAGGTGGATAGGGCGAGGAGGTCCAATTGCATGGCCCCCTAGATCTCCCGACCTCACTCCACTCGATTTTTGCATTTGGGGGTATTTAAAGACATTAGTTTATTCAAGTCCTGTGAATAATTTAGATGAGTTGCGAGAACGAATTGAACATGCCTGCCAGACTGTTCGTATAAATCCGGGACTCTTTGAGAGAGTGCGGCGTTCACTTTTACGGAGATGCGAAATGTGTATACAAATGGAAGGAGGACATTTTGAACATCTTCTTTAAGAATCATTAATTTGTAATAATTAAAATGTATTTGTACTGATATTTGAGTGTAAATTATTTTAATTTGAAAAACAGGCTGTAATTAGGAAACGGCTGATTTTTGGACTTATGTTTATTTTGACTTTTTTGTTTGTAATGATGAGATCTATAAGTGGGCCAAATATTCGAACGTATTTTTTAAACACCCTGTATAAATTAGGTGCTGAAAAGGCATTGGGGAAACTGTCAATCCCAGAATAGTCATATGTGATGCTGCGAAAAGTATTCAAAATGCCTTTCAATATGTATTTGGTTCAAAAAGCAAGGTAAGAATGTGTTGGGCACACATGAAAAAAAAATTGCTAAAAGAAAGTTGAGCAAGTTGTTAAACAAAGAAATGAAAAAAGCAAGATTCTAAAAGACATAGATATTTTACAACTTAGTAAAAATGAGGAAGTATTTGATAAAGCGTCGCGTATGTTTATTTTCAAACGGAAGGATAGCCAACATGAATTCATCACATAATATTTTGAACGGGAATGTTTGCAAAATAATAGAAATTGATATGAAGGGGTAAATAAGTTCACTCCAAGTACTAATAAAGCTTTAGAAACGTTCAATAGAATTATTAAAGATGAAAACACATTAAGAGAAAGGCTACCAATATCTCAGTTTATAACGCATTTAAAAGAACATGTTAAAAACTGGTCATGTCAATATGCCAATAATATAAAGGAAATGCATACGGAAGCCAGCATAGGTTTAAACTTATGAACGGAAGCATATCAATGGGTAAAACTTAAAAAAAAAGTTATTGTTACTGAAGACAACAGTTACATCATTGCTTCGAAGAATACTCTAGAAATTAATTTGGAAAGTTTACAAAAACTTCGGGGATACGATTTCAATAATTTTGATAATTATAAGAATGTTATGTTTAATTTTTGGAAAGTTACAGTTCCAGAAGGCTGCGATTGGACTAAAGGAGAGTGTGATTGCCCATCATTTTTTAAGCAAAAAATTTGCAAACACATGGTAGGTCTAATACGCTTGAAGTATGCAAATCCACCTCCCGCGGCGAAAACAATTCCATTAGGAACCAAAAGATGAAGGGGTAGTCCAGCTAAATAAAAAAAAGCACTTCTCATGCAATAGATGTTCAGTTCATTCATGCACCTATAACATGTAAAAATAACATAAAATAAATTACGTATAATGTACATACTCTTTTTTTCCTAAACATATTATTTTTTAAAAAGTAGTTTCGATTTTTTACTGATTATTTGGTATAATTACTGAACAGTTAAGATTTGTACTGAACATTTAGGATTTTTACTGAGCGTTTAGTATATTGACTCTGCATTTAACATTTTTAATGGTCATTTAGTTTCCGTAGTGAATATTTATATTAATACTGAGCGGCTAGTTTTTTACTGAGCAATTAAATAATATACCGTGTATGCCTACTTTACATTCAAGTGTAATACTGGGTATTTAATTTATACCCATTTACAATGACCTAGTACGAACCAGCAAGCAAAGTTCGATTACAGATTTTTTTTTAAGAGGAAAACGGAATGTAACCCCCATTTTTGTACTAGCTCTGGGTCTCATGCAACACGGTTTCACACAACACGGCATTTTCTAGGAACCTAACTACCGTGTTATAGGAGGGTTACCTGTATAGTGTTTCTGAATTTCACTATTTCAGGGATATATCTTCCCCAGCACGAAATAAACAAGAAAGTTTATACCGTATAACAATTTTTTCTCATAACATAGCAAAGTCAGGTTAATACAGTACATTAGGATTTCTTTAAGTATGACAAAGATAACTTATATAGCTGTCCAATCGTAATAATCATTGTTACTATGCCTACACAATGCCAAAAAGTACAAGTTATGCTTTAGACAGATTGCCTGACATATCGGTTAATAAAACTTAAAAATTGTTACTGAAATGCACACTGTACAAATTGGTAAGGTTGTTGCAAGAACGCGAGTTGAATTTAATAAATAAATACAAACTTCATACAAAAGGTACTTTATTATAAGAAACGACAAAATTAACAGTAAATAACTCGTACAATCATATAGATGAAAATGTGTACTTATAAATTACTTGATTTAAAGTAATTTATAATAAGTGTTCAAATACAGATCCTTGCACTGCTAAACAGTGCCCTAATCTGTCGTAGAAATTCCTTCTTACGTTATGAAGCATAACAGGCGTAATGCTTCCAAACACATTTATAATCCTTTGACGAAGATGTTTCAAATCTTCAGCTCTTACGTGGTTGTACACTTTCTGTTTTACGTATGACCAAACGAAGAAATAAACAGCTAAATCGGGCGACCTGGCTCCACATCTAATGTTGCCTCTTCTACCTATCACACGATTTGAAGGATATTTAAAAATTGTCGCACATTAGCCATATCGTAGGACAGTCATCCTGCTGATACCATATTTGATTTAAGTCGATTCCCGGAAGTTGCGTTAAAGCTGCAGTGATTTTCTCCCGAATGAGATCCAAATACGTCCATTCAAATTTTCCTCAATAAAGAAAGGTCCAACAATATGATCTCCAAGGACACCAACCCACACTGCTTTGTTGGATATTGAGTCCGGAAGTCCGTTCGATGGATTCTCGCTACTCCAAAATTTAATAACAGTGGATTGTGCCTTCCTAATAATATAAACGTCCATTCACAAAACAAATGAGGACCCTAGAAGCCAAGAGATACAAATGACAAAAACGTAATATTGCGAAAATGAAGTCTAAAGTTACAACACACGTGTAATTGATGTGGAACTTCAACACATAATTTTTTCTTTGATTCTTATCAAGATATCTTTATTGTATATCTTAATTTAATACAAAACTAAAACGCATTTTCAGATATTCATTGTTTGGCATTTTTCAAGAAGTGCTTTGTACTTATACCCCTTAGCTTCCAACTTCTTTTTAACCCGTTAAGCGGCTCGATGGATTGAAATTACATGTAATCATGACGAATATATACGTCATAGCCGCTTAAGGGGTTAAATAATTAAATAAATGACAGGTACAAGTACAGTAGATAGGAAATTTTATTGAAAAGAAACTTTAGAACCGATTTTATAAAGCTCAATTGGTTTCTATTATATTAATTACCATGGTTACGCCTAATTCCATTGATGTGAATGGCTAAAAAAGGATAATTAGTGGCCTGTTAACTAATTTAACATAAATTGAGCTTTATAAAACCGGTCGTTTGTGTTTTATAAATTAATTTGTAAGTAAACAATATTAAATTTTTAATTTTCATCAGTAGAGTAGACATTTTCATCAGTTTTTTCATTTTCTTTCTGTGAACGTCTTTCCAATTTATTGTCGTAGTCAATATTTTTGTAAAAAGTGTGATATACTGGAGGCACAGCTGATCTATTAAATTACAGTATTTTGCATATTTAATTTTTATTTTTTGGTTAATAGATGATAGTTCTGGTAATAAGGTTGGTTTTTTGCCGGCTTTACTCGACTTCATTGGTAGTGTAAGAAAGTGCATCCAGTCACTGTTTACGTTTTCTTTGTAAAATAACATATAGGGATTTTCCGTCTCAAAATGAAGCCATGTTGCGGATTCCAGGTACTGATTTTCTAAAGAAAGGTTGCAGTTTCCTAAGATCAATAAAATCTTCATCCTGCATTTGTACTACTACAAACTTTCGTGAGGCAGATGCAATTAAATTTGACCAATGTTCTGGAATGTACACGTCTTTATGGATCTTCTTTTTTTAGTTCCACTAGATCAAAATCTTGGTCACATTCATTGTAAGAATGGCCCGATATTAAAAACCGATGATCCACGGTTTCTATGTGGGTGTTTCGCACAACATATAGCCAAAAGTTTACAATGAGATGGCTTTTATTTTGCCCTCCGCAATTGTCGCTAAACGCTGTTATGTGTTTAACATAAGCTGGAAGAGTTTTGATAAACTTTAATAAACAAGACGCTATTTCTTGACATCCTCTAGAAGCTTGGCCTTCATGCCAGACAAACATGTGAGCTTTCCGGTAGCAAGATTATGGATGTTCAAATTGTACGTCCATAACTGGCGCAAATAATATGTCTTAGAATTCGTTAAACAGGTCGGGGGCATAGTTCACTTATACCCCTTGAGCATCAAGCAATTCTATAAACTTAATAAGAGCTTATGTGAATGATCAATAGTAGTCAGTACAGAGGAATATAATCTATTATATCTCCTTGCCACTTAATAGAAAGCTACTCAGAGAATGCACTGGAGTGTATAACTCAAAAATTTCAAAAATGTCATTTATACCCCTTGGTTTCTACGGTCCTCAAATATTAGTCAAAAAATTTGGATTTTCGTTTGTACGTTCCATCATCGTTTCGTAGAATATCTTTGGATCTCATCATCGGGAAATATCTGGTGACCTTGATATCTTGTACGATTTGTATCCATGTCGTCTGAGTACCTGTCGAACAGTTTCCCTGTTGGTACCGACTTCTCAATTTGAAGGCCACATTTCGATGACTCATCTTCGGAACTAGCGCAAATCATTGTGGCGCGTATTTGCTTGTTTTCTATAGGAGCTCTTTCTTCTCTTCTGTGGCACCTACTATCTGCAACACACCCATTCTCTTCAAAGGCTCTTACAATCAATATTGTGGAAAAATGTGGAAATGGGCCGGTTCTCAAAATGTTCAACAAATGAACCGTATTTCTAATTGAGTTGCCACCGTAAACCTATTTAATTATCTGTATTTTCTCTTGCAAAGTGTACAACATTGCACTAGTCGACAGTATTTGAAGCAAAATTCGACAGAATGTAAATTTAGTAACAAATACAAAAGTGTATGTATAGTAACGACAATTATTACGATTAATCTAAATACATTTCATCCTTGTCTTACATCAGGAAATCCTATTGTACTGTACTAACTTATGGAATTTGCTATCTATGTTGCCAGAAAAAATTGTTATACGGAATAATCTTTCTTGTTTATTTCATGCTTCAAAACATATCCTTGAAATGATGCAATTCTGAAACACCCTATATAAATATTTTTTTTATTTTTAATATAATTATTATTTTTTAGGATTGTGCTGATGTTATTATATATTTATGGATGCACACGAGTTTTTTTGATTGGCTTCGTAAACTTCCAAAGTATAAAGATAAAGGACTGTTTAAGATATTTAGTGAACTTGGAGGATCGATGCTTCGTTTTCTTTATCAATTCGAGGAAAACTATGTTAATGTTAAACAAATGTTTGTACATGTTTTACCTCCTCAGGAATTTCCTGATTTAATTGCTGATGGATTGTTTCTTTCGAGTCAGTTTTTTACTAAGAGCCCTCATCCTAATACAGTGTGGTTGTGAGTTAACTTTAATTTTTATCAATTTTTAAATGGACCGTTTATTTTGAAAGTAGTGTAAGTCTATTTTTGAAAAAAAATGAGATATCACGTAATTCATGCTTAATTTAATGTAAATTTTTTACGTATGATAAGTCCGTGTTTAATTTCTTAAAAAATTCCCATGTTTTGTACAACTTAAAATCGGTCGGTAAATGAAATTACATAATCATTGATTATGAAAGTGGTGTAAGTCCAAGTGACTATGGTTACATTTGTTTTATATTACATGTCAAAAGTTGCTAATTTAGGTTACTTATTCTATTTTTCTTAAAATGGATAACTTTAAAAGAAAAGATTTTTAAGTATACACTACAGGATTATTATGATGTAATAACACAATGTAGAAAACATGACAAATTCATTTTACATGAAATGAAACGAGAGAATTTCGTTTCAACAAAAATCTTCAAAATGCGATTAAAAAACAGATTAAAAAACACTAATGGCGAACAGATCAATTGATTGCAAATACGTTGGCTGAGGTTTCTCAAAAACGCACCATATACTATTTTATATAAAACATCGATGAAGGGCACTGAATTTAAAACTATACATTTATTAACTACACGTCCTGGAAAACCGCTAAAATTTGAAAAAATCGCCCTTACGCCTTTGTACCAAAATGCCAGGCCTATTACTTACGAAAAATATGAAGACATCATGCAGTTATTACCTTCTATGCCTCCGATGCATCGTACATATTTCGAAAAATTGCCACATGCAAAGCATAAGTAAATACTATCAGTATCTTGTAATTTTTACAACGTAATTAGCGTCTAAAACTAAATTTTATGACCTATCATGTGTATTTGTAAACAAATTTGGATTAAAATGAAGTGTATTTTAAGTGATATTTAATTTTTCAAAATTGAAATTAAACGATTTTTACAATAGTCTAATTTGGAAAGTGGTGTAAGTCCATTTACAGTCCAGAAATATGTATTGTTGTAGACTAATTTGCCTGAAACAAATCTATATAATCAAATTAAATATTGATAAACGAATAGAAATATTGCCAGACTTCATATAATTTGCCTAAATTTTTTAATTAACAGATATGCTAACCTCTAATTTTCTCGAAACAAGAGAAAATGGACTTACACCACTTTCAAAATAAACGGTCCAAATATTATTTTATTTATTTACTAGTTAATTTTTAAAAATTCAAATCTAAAAAACTTAATCTTTATTTTTACCCTCTATTTAGTCTTTGGGAAAACTACATGATAATAAAAGCATGTCAAGACATTCCAGCTGGTGAAAAAATAACAGTCAGATGGAGAAACGACATAAACATGTGTTCTTGTAAAGAAATTTGTCAACCAAAAGTAAATTTTAAATCCAACAATTTCTATTTTTGATACATTTCATTTTTAAACCATAAAATATTTCAATTTTAGGCACTTTTAAATTCATTCTGGTGTACAGATTGTAAATGCGAGATAATGCCAATTGAAGAATCCGATTTCGATTTGTATTTCGACCTTAAATACATAAGAAGTATTCGTGGCATTAATAAACATATCTTGTTGAAGTGTAAAACTTGTCTAAAAAAGAGCGATTTAAATTATTTTAAATACACTATTGAACATGCCGAAGATAGCTTGCAACTTTGTAAGTAATTTAATTAATAGTAATAATAGTAAAAAATCAAAATTACAAGTTTTTTTTTTATTTTATTTTATTTTTTATTAATTTTTTTTTTTTTTTAGTTAAAGAAAATAAAACATTCGTTCATTTAAACGCCGCTTATAATGAATGTGTAAAAGTATTACATCCAAACCACATTTATTTTCTTTCAATAAACGAAGTATTTTTGGACTATTATCTAAATAATAATGGTAATAAATAATAACATAATAATTTCATTTATTTATTTTTAAAACATTAATATAAAATTTATTTTAGATGTTCCTAATTTTATCTGTAAAGCTCACGAGATAATTAACGATATGGAACTGCACTATGAAAAATTTTCCCTAGTTTATTTACGCACTTTAATTTATTTGCTATTTAAAGCAAATAGATATTATAAAAAACCAAACTTAGAGTAAGTTTACTTATTTATTTAAACACACAACTTAGCAAGTAATTAACAATTTTTTTTAATACGGTGGAATATCAAACCATTGTTAAATTTTTTCTTGGCTTGTATCTAATTCATACTCTATACATTTTTGAACTCTAAAAAAATATTTTAAAGTTTAAAAAATAAATTAAATAAACTAATAAAATAAACTTACGGAACGTAAATATATTTCTTACAACTTATTATTGGATATTCTTCTTTAAAACACTTTGTACTTAAAGCGTTAAAATACAACACTCCAACTTGTGTAGAAACATGGCTATTAACGCTTAATAAACATTTATGAAATTCGTCGTCGCAATCACAACTCAATCTAAAAATGAAAAAAATTATTAATAAAAATTATTTTAAATTTTAAATATTCATATTATTATTTTTTTGATTGTAGTAGAAAAACGTTATCTGGATTTTTAAACCATTTGGTAAGTAATATGGAAGGAATGGCGCATTTTTATTATCTTTTACCTGTGATTCAACCTGTTATTGAACGATTGGAGTTAAAATCTCGTTTTAAAAGAATTAGGTTCGATCCAGTAAAAACAGAAGTAGGTATTATTTATAAATTAGGATTGTTTGGTTATTTAGATTAATTTAGTTTGAGTATTTTTTTTTTAATTTTTTTGTTTCAGGAAAAAACCGACACCAAAAATGATGCTTAAGACAAGTTTTTTTTTAATTTTAAGAGTTTAGAGTTTTATTTTCGTTTTTTATATTAGATATTTAGTTAGATTTGAACCAGTTTTTTTTGTGTTTGTTTATTATATATTTATTTTGTTTAATATTTTAGTTTACTTTTTATTGCAATAAAGTTTCGATAAAAAAAATTCTATTACATAGTTTTTAGTTTATTTCTATAAGAAATAAGTTAATCCTTTCGATATCAGTGTCACATATATGTGACGATCTGATTTTCTTACAGAGTCCAGTATCACTTATGTTTGTCAATTTGCAAAACTGTTAATTTCACTTACCTTAGAACGTTATAAATACATGCCATAAAAATAAATGAGAATTAGTATCATATTTAAATAAAGAAACGTGTGAACTGTGCGGGCAGTTTTTTTTTCAGAGATTATGAGAGTGAAAGGGTTAATAAAAGATTAAATACCTGCTATAAAAAGTAGGATTCGTTAAATTATATTTTGTCTGATGTGCTCCAATATATTCACTGCAAGAATCATGGGATCTACAACATTTGTCAGTATCTCTAAATTCTCCCAAATCATCGTAATCTTCAGCAATGTTTCCGGCACCACACCATTTAGTACCTAAGTGCAAGAAACACAAGGTGAGTCGGAAGAAATGTCCCGAATTCTAGGAATGCATTTTGAGCTTATGAAACTAACAAAGAAAGGGTGCAAGGTGTATTTTTTTTAATCTGCCCTTGAGCTGAATGATAGAATATCATACAAGAATTCAATTGACAAAGTACTAAAAGTACTATTCAGACAAAATTGAATGAATTGCACTTGAAGTTTAACGCTTGATTCATGTTTTGGATAAGCAAAGTCGTTCAGAGAGCTCCTTAGCGGAGTTATTAGCGTGGTGAGTCAGTGGCACAGACAAAGAACTAGCGTTGGTCCAAATCTTATTGTTAGTCATATTTCAAATGAGATTAATTCAATTTTGGCTGAATAATGCGTTTTAGCACTTTGCTAATTGAATCATGGTTTGCTACTCTATCATTCACAATTAGTTCAAGAACAGAACTAATTTAAAAAGAAATACCTCTCGTCGTCCCTTTCTAAGTCAAAAGAACTAAACATTTATCTTTAATGCCCAGTTAGCTCAAATATATTTGCTTCTATCTTAAAAATGACTAAAGTTTTTCTGGTCTTTAAAAAAGTAACATAAGTAATGTCGAAAATTATCGGCCCATTATGATATGAAGTGTTCTCTAAAATATGACAAAATATTTGTCGATTGATCCATGGTTTTTCCAGTTGAAAATTCACTACGTAAATTTTGAAGAAAAAAGCTGTACTACTACTGGTCTTTATAATTTATTATCGTCTCAAATATTTCGACTTACGTCATCATCGGAGACAAAATTTAGAAAGTATGTCCAAAAATTAACATGAAAAATCTTTGAAACATCGATATTGACTCTAACTTCAAAATAATACATGTTAAAATTAATAAAATACGTCGCAAAATTAAAAACACGTATAATCGGACATCACAATGGAAAATCAAGAGATTTTCCATTATCGATGTCTTAAAGATTTTTCATGTTAATTTTTAAACGTACTTTCTAAATTTCGTCTCCGATGATGTAGGTTAAAACATGTAAGACAATAATAAATTTAAAGACCAATAAAACTACAGCTTTTTTATTCAAAATCTACGTTTTCTAAAATAATTGAGTCCTTGGGCTTGGTAAGACTCAACGAAGAACTCTTTTAGCTTCCATCAAGTTTATACAGTTTGTTTATAACAGCTTGGACAATGACGATTAAGTGGTTAGTCTATACTTTGATATGAGCAGAGCTTTTCATTCTCTCTGGCCAAAGTTCTTAATTGAAAAACTTTACAGTCTCGATATTCGAGGTCCTCTTTTCAATTCTATATTTTTTTTCCAAGATTTTTGTTGAGTATTGAGTAGGAGAAGACTCACAGCAAGATTTTGCTGCAAAATCAGGGTTCTATCCTAGGCCCGATTTTTGCACTTCTATTCATCAATGACTTAAGGTAAAGACTACAAATCTTGACCATGCACCTAAAGTCGATCTTTGAGATTATTTTCTATATGAACTTTTATAGAAAAGCCGACTTTCTTGGAAGCCTTCTTTAGCTAGTCAAGATTTAGACGGTTTATTTTACCAAACATTCTTGGGAATTGTCAATATAATGTACTATAACCCAAAATGGAGCTGCATCATGAACAGAAAGAAGAAAAGTAAGCCCCTTCTCCATAACATTGTCAAGTACTCTTTCATCTTTCTCTTCATGGTGCAGCTCTATTTCGGGTTATAGTAGACTGATAACACATGTATTGCGATTGCTACCTTTGATATTGATTATGAGTTATTACATCTTAAACTCAGAAACACTATTGAACCATTTTCTAATTCATGCTTCAAAACCAGAATAATTCCAAATGTTAACAAGATAGTTTGTATTGTAGCAAAACGGGAATTACTGTGTATTTAGTAAAAATACAATTCACATTTCGAGGGATTCGAGATAGATAACGTGCTTGGTAGAAAAGGCGAAAATCAAATTTTTCGTCTACGACGTCCGGTAGAAACACTTAAACTTGAGGAATTTTAGGGATGTTGTGGATCCTCAACTTTATGGTTTGTCGAGGAAAAAAATAACTGTTAGAAAATTAGGTTTTGGCTCACATAAGAGTTGATGATGGTCCCATATTTTGGGAATTACGTGAGGGGTTTCACGATTGGCTAGTGGCGGGAGTTTGTTGCTGAGCCCTGTGGCAAGAGAACTTTCTTCATTTTATCAATTTAAATCTTGATCTGATCTTGATTGAAGACTATTCAACTCTTAGCTATAACGTCGGCACGAGATTGAATTTTAGAATTCATCATTAAATCTCATTGTTAGTATTCGTTTACTTTAATGCACTTAAACTTTAGAACTTTGGCAATAAACCACCGCGTGTGTTATTTCGGTGTTGTGTTCTTTGCAAGGTGTTGAATCTTCACGAGAAGCCCATTTCGAGAAGGTACCAGGTGAGTCCAGATCGTTCAAGATATTTGCAACATTCAACCACAAGTTCAGAGTACGTCTGTTTGCCAATTCTCATATCACCTGGTTAGGGACCGTCTGTATGTTAGGTTATTGGATGAAGATCGGGATTCCCAATCTCTTCTCTTTCTCTAAAAGTAACTTTGGGTCAATTAACGTTAGGGTTATTGCTTTATTTATAACTGCTCTAAGATTCATATTAATTTGTAAATATAATTTAAGTGCTGGTCTACACGTGAGTTTCATTTCCCTTTCTCCTAGAGCTTCATATGGCTTCAATGCAAGAACTCGCGGTTTTGAAGTAGTAACCGCACGCTTTACTACGCAGCAGATTGATAATCTTTGTCAAAAACTTAGCAAATCCCTTACTATTCCCAAATTAAAACAAACTTTTGATTTAAAGTCACTACATGATGCTTACTACGCTCTGTGTTATGCATTTGATTTTTAATTATAATCTGTTAATATAATTAACTCGAATTCTAAGCCAGGTAGAATTTTTTTTCCAACTAAAACACGTAGCTTGGTCAATTACGAATATTTTTTATCATAAACACTTTTTCAAATTCATGATATTAATAAATTTCCGAATGAGTAATTAACCTTACTCGTTTTTCAATTAAAATCTTTTAATAACGTTATATTTTGTAATCAAATGGAAATGAAATAATCATATTTGAGTACTTTCAAGTTACTTTTACAAATATTATACAATCCTCAAGTTTGATTCCTTCCTCTTAACACACCATGCATAATACAATTGAAATATTTTCCAAAAACAAAACGATTTTATTCTACATTAGGATTTCTTCTAACATAAAAAATATTTTAATTATATTTCTTACCAGGAAAAATCAAAAACCAATTAGGCATTCGAACCATTTCCGTCCTACCAAATTCAATTTCCATTTGATATAATTCATTTAAAGTAACATTATTATCCCAAACGATTTCAAAACATCTTGAACATCGGATTAAAGCCATAATAAAAATTACTATTAATTTTTTCAGTTTCATATTGATATAAAGTATTTACTTAGTTACTACTTCAAAACGAACTCTTTTCTTTTATGTTACACGATTTTATATAAATTTAGGTAAACGATACGTAAATACATTCAGGAAATGGTATTAAAAGATAACAAAAATTGACTTTTAAACTAACTAATTGGTGCAAATTGATAGGCATTTTTCGTTGGTGTATTAGAATGATTAAATGCAATGAAATTCAATTATGTTAGATAATGTTGTCTTGTAATGTATAATTTTAACGTTTTTTGGTTATCGAATTAACCCTGTTTCATAATTTATTATGAATTACAATTATTTTTTTTTTTTTTTTTTTTATTTTATTATTTATTATTTTTTTTTTTTTGGGAGTTATAAAATTTTTAAAAAAATCTTAATATTTAGAATTGAAATCTTAGGATTTATTTTTAATAAATTTGAGATTTCAAAGCTCATTTTCTAAAAGTTTTTCCTATCAACTATGCAACCATACTTTCTCCAAACAGCTTGAAACAGCTGTCCAGTTTGTTTACTTCAGTTTACTTGTCAGTTCATCAGTTTAAAAGTCTTTTAATTATAGGTGATTTATAGTGTGTTATAAGAAGACGATAATTTAAAAAATGCAAGATTCAGATGAAGAAGGTATGGAAATCCTTTTTAAAGAATTTCCTAAAATACAAGCTGAAGATGAATTCAAAGCCTTTCATTCATTTTACTCAGGAAAAATGTAAAAGCTCTTCGACTCAACTCAATCGTATATTTAATTAATTATTAAATGTTTGTAGAGATGATGTAACAATATGGTTAAAAACAAAGTTCCTCACTTTAAAATATGCCAAGAATACAAAAAAGTCTGAAAAGTATAGAAACACAGGAAATGGATTTTATTCAAAAAATAAATTTGAAGAAGCCTTAAAAAATTTTACCAGTGCTTTAAATTATGCTGAATTTAATAGTGAAGCGTATTCTTTAGCTTTAGCAAATAGATCTGCTGCTTATTTTTATTTAAAAGATTATAGGGTATTATTTATGTTAGTTTAATATCATAAAATTTTTTAATATTTAATTTTTTAGTCTTGTATTAAAGACATAGAAAGTTGTTTAAATTCTAATTACCCTTTAAAATTCCATCCTAAAGTATATATTCGAAAAGCAGAAGCTTTAGAAAAATTGGGATGTTTAACAGATGATTTTTTAAATATTACAAAGAAAGTTATTTTAGATTCTATTAATATGAATAAAGAAGAAAAAGGTAATTTTTTTGATATTATTTAATATTTGAAATTTATGAATTATTTGATTTTAGAGAATAGAATTAAAAAATTAAATGAACTTTCAACAGGAACAACAAAAATTAAGGATGTATTTGAATTAAAAGAGGAAATAAAAGATATAAAAGATGATTTTGTGGAGAATCCTAATTTTGCTTATGCTTCAGAAGCTGTTCAATTGTGGTAAATTACTCAAGCCGACAAAATTTGATGAAAAGTCAGACCCATAGATCAAATAGCACTTTTCTAAAAGGTTTTTTGCGTACTAAATTCAGGTATGATCTCAAAATTGCTTCATCATATCAGTTTTTCAAGATACTCTAACCTACAGATGTAAAAAACATGAATTTTCAACATATTTGGAGTTAAATAACCCAGCGAATAAATTTTTGACCACAAAACTCTATGCGGCATCTAAATGTATCACTTTATCCATTCAAAATGCATTTTGAATTTTTTCAATACCTTAATTTCTTCATGAAAAAAATGTTTTTATAATTCCCCAGCTGTAATCATCAGTATAGCAGATTAGCAGGCAATGATTTGGTTGTAATCTCAAAAAGATGTAAGGTTTGCAAACTCTTCTTTCCAGCGAGATCATAGGTTCCCAACTTTTGGGTTCACTGGCTGTATTGATTTGTCTGTTGTAGTTAATCGAATAAAATATGGAAAATGAATATTTAAATAAGAGAATTTAATACGACATATCGGAATTTTTAATTGCCTTCGCTACCAGCTTTGCTGAACCTATCATCAAAATTGCACAGATTACACACACTAAAATAACATTATAGGACTACTGCATCGACGACTATTGCTTCTTAGCCTCCTATAGATTGATGGCAAAAAGTAATATTACAGAAATTATATTTCTTCAAAAAGAAATTAAGATATTGGAAAAATTCAAAATACATTTTTAATAGAAACAGTGGTGCTTTCAAATGCCGTATGAAATTTTGCGTCAAAAAATGTATTCGCTATGTTATTTAATCCCAAACATGTTTAAAAACCGAGTTTTTTTACAACTTTAGGTTAGAATATTTCAAAAATCCGAAGTGATGAAGCAATTCTTTGGCTACATTTGAATTAAAAGCGCTTGAAACTATCAGGAAACTATTGTCTGATCCATGGGTCTAAAAAATGTTAGCCAAAAAAATGTTAAATGTTGTCAACTGGTCGATAATTTTGAATCTATTTCATTTCCTAATGATTTCTTATGAAAATTTTATTCTAAAATTGAAGACCTCAGTGCAAGGAAGAGACAACTTCATTTAATTAATTATTATACAAAATTATTTTTTAATGATGTATCGTAATAAGAAAACATATAAGAAAAACGTAACTTGGTAACAAATTAAGCAATTTTCTTCTTGCATTGAGGTATTTTTCAACAAATTTGGACTTGATTTAATGACTCTTTATTTAACATTTGTAGTTATGATACAAAAAGAGGTCGATATGTAAAAGCAACAAGAAATATCTCGGAAGGAGAAATTCTATTCCAAGAAGATGCATTTTTCTTCGCTCCAATCTTCATAACAAAAGATTCTCTTATTCCAAATAAATGCCATCATTGTTTATCAGATACAATTGCTTCTATACCGTATGTTCTTT
The DNA here is from genome assembly GCA_036711955.1 of Digitonthophagus gazella. NCBI lineage: Eukaryota > Metazoa > Arthropoda > Insecta > Coleoptera > Scarabaeidae > Digitonthophagus > Digitonthophagus gazella. The sequence goes on from JASCIT010000003.1 coordinate 3,493,615, forward strand.
TATCTATTATACCAGGTGTGTAAGACCACCCGTCCACCCCTTTCAAAATCAAGAGAAATGGTTTTTTTGAAAAATCCAAAAAATTTTGATTACTAAATGGGGTATGCTCTATCCGTTGAGGATATTTTCAGCTTCCGGTTCTGACCGGAAATAAGTTATTCAGACCAGAAGTTCATTTTTTTAAAAGGAACGTGGTACTTTTTATTACATATTTTAATTCTCTTCGGTCAGGTGGCCTCCTCGGTCACCTGATTTGACACCACTCAATTTTTATTTTTGGGGGAAGGTAAAAGATATGGTTTACAACCAACGTCCAACAACAGAAGAAGACATGCAATGGTGAATTACAGAAGCTTGTCATTCTTCATTCTTTAAATCCTACTGAAATTCGAAAGACCGTTGACAGTGTCAGACAAAGGATTGAAAGATGTGTTCACGAAGGTGGCAGACATTTTGAACATTACTGATTATTATTATTATTATTTATATTTTTTTAATTTATTACCTCGTATCGTTTTTCGTTTTGTTTCTCGTCTTCGTTTCGTTATCTTCTTAATAAATAACATCTATTGTGTTTTATGTTTTGAACAAAAGATGTTTCTCTCTTTGCACACTCTATTCAATGCTACCCTATGTTAATTCGCAACGAACACTTTCACTTGTATTCAATGTAGCACAAGTACCTCAAGTAAAATTAAAATATGTAATAAAAAGTACCACGTTCCATTTAAGGGGGAACAACAGGGTGGAGACCGCGAAAAAAGGCGATAATTAAGATTTTATTTTGGTTTACTCATATATTCTAGAAAAATCGGAATTTGATATTTGTAACTACGCAGTTTAAACTTATTTTAGGAAGTATAGAGAAAAAAAATCTGTCTTAGAATACATATATGGAGGATGTCCAAATGCACTAACAAAAAAAAGCATCTTGTTGGTTGTCACTATAAAACGTGTAAAAATAATCTGAAAATAAAAAAGGAAACGTGATTTTAATCTATATTAGTGTAGCTTCAGTTAAGCGTACCCGATTTAGAAAATAATAATTGCTGTTAAAATGGCACCCCTGCAAAAAAAGAGTTAAGAAAATCGATAAAATAATTAATCTTTCCAGGGGGTAAAGAGGCAGCAAATATTAATACAAATAAAAATCCGTACGCTTAACTGAAGGGAATTTTATATAGATTGAGGACGTCTCAATAAAATTTCAATGCGATTCTCGTTGGTAAAGAAATTGTGATAACAGGTTAAAAAAATTTTACTGTGAGAAAAACGCATTTAAAAAGTAAAGTTTAGTTGTAGATAATATAATGGAGGAAATTTTAAGAGTTAACACAATTCATCGATTCCTGCTCCATAATAAAGGTCTTTAGAATTTCTAGAACATAATTCGACTTTCTTCTTGTTGTTTGAATTGTCTAAAACACTTGAAATTTAACGCACTTTAGCTCGACTTATACGGCATTGGTCTTTAGCTATACAAAATGCGTACATTTGGGGACTAATCTGGATTTGTATTTCATTTGCCACCTTTAATAAAGATACCATTCCATTATTAAACATGGAAATCGTCAAATAAGTAGCAATTTGCACAATAACTGCCCGACTTGATAAAATTTTCGGAGCGAACTTCCAAATGAGGGCAGTAAAGCTCTCATTCGAATTTTGCGTAAATCCGCCTATACAGCTCTCAAACAACTCCGTCTTGAACAAATCCATATAAATTGGAGTAATAGCATCCATAACATTTTGTGACAATTGTTGTTTATGTTCGTATTCAAGTAATGGCTTCGTGCGCGCGAGCAGAAAAGAGCTATAATTCCATTATTTGTACAAATTTTGTTATAATATTGTAGGACAATATTCTAGAAGGTACATACTTTCGAATTGCGTAAAGAAAAAAAAACGACTTTTCAAAAAATTTACAGATATAGCATACCCCATTTGGTAATCAATTTTTTTGGATTTTTCAAAAAACCATTTCTCTTGATTTTGAAAGGGGTGGACGAGTGGTTTTACACACCCAGTATACTTTATTTTTTGTATTCTTGATAAACGATTAATCTTATAAATACGAAGGTTTTCACGGCTGGTATTAATTGAGTTAAGACTAGAACTAACATTAGCACTAATTCTAACACTAGACCTAGAACTGGGAGGATTCAGGTTTAGACATCCATTTTTTGAAAAAGCATTTTATGTTTTAGATGCTATGTTGTAACTTTCTAAGTAAAGTGTTTCCTCATTTTGAATTTGTTTCTGAAGAAGGTTGCAATATGATATCCGAAACGTCAAACGCCTTTTCAAAAGACTCCCGGCTAAAGTCGAAAGCTCTTAGCTCTAAGTCTAGTCTTAGAATTAGTGTTAATGTTAATTCTAGTCTTAATTCTATGATTAATCTTTTAATTTTTAATAAAATAAATATGTATCTAGGTGTAAAACTTGTACATTAATGATGTACTGTAATGAAACTTGTCGGGATGAATGTTGGGAAGAATTCCACAAATGGGAATGTGCCGGAATGAGAGCAGGCATTTGGTACGATCTAGGAATATCTTATCCAGCCTTACGAGGAGTTATTAAAGCTTTAAAAGCTAATTTTCCCAAACCAGAAAATGAGTATAAAACCACAACAGAAAAATATGGAGATAAAAAGGATAATTACTTATATTTTAATAAACTTTTAACTAATTTTGAATGTTTAAAAAGTCACACTCAAATCTTAGTGGTAAATATTTAAACTTTTTGATCTTTTTAAAATAAATTATTAAAATATATTATTAATTCAAATAGCTTTCAAGTGTGGTTATTATATACTTAGACAGAGAAACCGAATTTTTCTCTTATGCAACAAAACAACTTAATTCATTAACATTAGAAAAGATTAAAATGAAATGTGGTGGATTACTCACAAGACATATTTTACAATTATCCGGAAATTCTAGTGTAATAACACACTGGAATAAAACCAAAGATAAAATCCCAACCAAAAGCTCTCAAATTGCTTGTGGAATTTATCCATCTGTTAGTATGATGAATCATTCATGCAAACCAAATATTACAATGTTGTATGTAAAATAATTCATAAGTCTTTTTATTTTATAAATAAAAATATTTATATTTTTTAGTTATAATAAAACAACGGTAATTGCAAAAGCTTTAAATAACATAAAAAAGGGAGAAGAAATTTTTAATTGTTATGGAGTTGATTATCGTTATACACCATTCGAAACTAGAAGAGATATTTTAAAGACTGTTTATCATTTTGATTGTAAATGTGAAGTTTGTAGCAAATTGGATTTGGAAAATGTAAATAATTTGGAAAATTTTAATAATTTTGAAAATTTTAATAATTTTAATTTAGAAAATTTAATAATTTTTAATATGTAATTAATTGAAAATGAGTTTATTTTTAGGATATAATTTATTTAAGTTATATGTGTCAAAACTGCAAAGGATCTCTTTGTAATATTTCCGGGGTTTGTTACAATTGTAAAAAACCAGCTGTTTTAGAGTATTATAAAAAATTAGAAGTTGAAGCAAATTCTTATCTCGGTAAAATTTTAAATGTTACATTAAAAATTTGTAACTTAAACTAATTTATTTTTCTAAACATTTTAGAAAAAGAGAATTTAATTATAGATGATTTACAAAAATGTTATAACATCCGATCTAATATCTACGTAAAAAATCACGATAAAATATGTGAATGTTTAGATATGTTCGTTCAAATGTACAAAAAAGAAGGAAACTTTTTAAAAATGTTGGAGTATTTTAACAAATCTTTAAACATGAAGAAGATTACGATTGGTTCAAATGCTAGATCTTTAGCTATTGAAACAATCAATGTAATATCTGATATTGTGGATGAATTAAAAAGAAACACCAATCATCTTGATAAAATGTAAGTATTAAATTATTTTCGCTTATAGCATAAACAGTATTTTGAAAAAATTAACTTTTCTTTTAGAGATATTTTAAATGAAATTAGAAAAATGCATACTGATGCTTATAAAATATTATTATTATATTATCCAAAAAAGGATTTAATTTTGGATGATTTAGAGGACTTTATTAGAAGCAATTGTGTGAATTAAACTTGTTTCATTTTATTATTTACTATAATGACTATTAAACTTCATAAATTAAATCCAGTTTTTCTTTTTGATTTCATGTTCTTCATGATTTCATATTAAACTAATAAGATCAAACCAGTGAAAACTTTCCTCTCCATAATCTTTAAAAGAGTACTTTTTACATCGCCTGAAACATTTTATTTCAGTTTATTACCATAATAAAAAACAAACTCAACCAAATATGAAGAAATGCTTACATAATTGCTTTCGATTCGCATACAGCAGGTTTAGATTTTTTAAAACACATTTTATTTCCTTGGACGTATATAACTTCTACAAATGAAGCTAAAGGTTTGTTATTACCTTTTATTCTTCGCAAACAACTTAATAATTTTATATCACAATCGCAATGTAACCTAAAAAATAATTACTTCAGTTAAAGTCTGGTTTATTTATTAATGAGTTTGAATGATGGGTTTTTAAGATGTTCAACCATTGCCACTCCGCACATTTTTGCACGTTATGACGAAAAGCTCCGTAGCGGAGCGGTAAGGGCTAACACGTTGACTGCCACGTTGTTTTATAACAACTTCCGCGTCAGGCCATTGTCAGTCATTGTCGGCCTGAACGAAAAGTTGTGGCAGTCACTGATGACTGACGCGGCCTAAACGGAAAGCTTGGTGTCAGTCATCAATGACTGACATGGCACTGAACGTGTTAAATAATTACTTGGTAAATGGGGAATTATTAGTTAAATCAAAGTCTGTTTTTCCCGATGAAATAATTTTATCACATCCATCATGCTCTTTACAACATTGGTCCAAATCTATTAATTCCCCAAATTCATATTCATGAGTAGCTATGTCTCCAGGTCCACACCATTTTGTGCCAGGTAGAATTAATCGAAAATCTGAAATTAGAAAAATAAAAACATAAAAATTTACATCTAATAATTCTCACTCATTAAAAAATAATAATCACGGCACTCATTAAATGATGAATTAAATGATCTGAAAAGAATTTTAGCTCAACACTCCGTCCAGCTTTAAATGTATTAACCCCTCAATGCACATTTAACAAAGAACTTTAACACAATTTTTTTGACAAAAAGTAACATTTATTTAACTCTTTAAAATACTATAACCTGAAATGGACCCCGCTCCGTAACATTGCCGAGTACTCATCTCGCCGAGTCATCTTTCTCTTCATGATACAGATCCAGTTCTGGTTATAGTACATGTTCGAGTTAATTCGAGCGCGCTAAACAGACCAAATTTTGATAACCTAGAAAGAAATTAATAGGGCTCGATCGAGATCTCGGTCTGTGTCTCGGTTTCAGCATTCTCGGCTTCAAATACAATCGAGAAATTTGTCTCAGTTTTCGGCTAATAATAGCCGAGATTCTCGGTCATGACCGAGATTGTTTTCATTTGCTAAAAGTTGTTTGCCACTAATTACTGCAGCACTGATTGATCCACGGTTTAAAACCAAATATTTAACTGAAAGCGAAGTTAACTCATCCAAACTTCAAGACTCTCAATGAAAATGTAGAATCAGATTCTCGTGAGACGACATAGGCATATTCATCTAACTCGTGAAACATGGCTGCGACAAATCAATCAAACTTATGGGTAGCGCATGATTCTATAGAGTTGGAAGACGAGTCAATGACCAATGATGAATACAATTCAAGCTATGTGATCGAAATAGCGCTAGAAAGCTTTCTTAGAGAGCCAAGACTGCAAAGAAATGCTAACATTTTTGAGTATTGGTTTTCGTCACCTTATAAGATGCTTAGGCCTGCAGCAAATAAGTTTTTATCTACGCCGCCTACTAGCGTAGCAAGCGAACAACTGTTTAGCAAAGCTGGACAATTGTACGACGAGAGGTGACAGTCTTTGAAGGGCGAAAATACTGAAAAATTGCTTTTTTATGTTATAATATAATGTTATTTAATTTTGATTATTAGAACAGTTTTTTTTGTTAAACATTTAGTACTGTATTAAAAAGTTAACAGCATTTCTAATTTTTTTTCACACTTTGTCTATTCTCGGTCTCAACCGAGATCTTATTTTATTCTCGGTCTCAGCCGAGAACGAAAAACCCATCTCGGTCGAGCCTTAGAAAAAAAAAGTAGAAAGCCGCTCGAATTATCTTCAGTGTGCACAGTTTGGACCATTCAACGCGCTCGAATTAACTCGAGCATGTATATAACCCGAAAAAAAGCTGCATCATGAAGAGAAAGATGAAAAGTAAGCCTCCTCTCCGTATCATTGCCGAGTACTCTTTTATCTTTCTTTTCATGGTGCAGCTCCATTTGGGATTATAGTATGTTAAGAGGTTAACTTATCGAGCAATATCGATATATGATATCGAGCAATAATAAAGTAAAGACTCTAATAGAATTTATAGTAAAAATCATCCAATTTCAAGATGAATTTTGACTTTTTCCCCATTATTACAATTTTTGAACAAGTCCGCTATAAAAATTTCATTCGCAGACACGTGTTTGAAAGTTCTTAGTTCCCATAAGTGCGGTATACGCAAGGAGCAAAATGGGAGCTCAATAGAGAAGATAGAAATAGGTAACACAGCCAAAGGATTAATCACCAATTTGGTACTTCATCTGCGAGATCCTCAGGATTCGAGGACAACAAGCATCGTCGTTACCGAAGACAATAGCATGGGTTTGCGTGAATCTTATTGGGTTAGGTTGGATTAAAAAAAACCGTAGTGATGGAAAGTGATAAGTTCGAAATACCTACATGTCTACGGATACAACACCTTGATAAAATTCCTCAATAGTTGTCTTTCTTGATATTCTTACCGCTAATTACACAGGCCTACAAAATTTTATAAAATGTGAGACCCATAGATCAAATAGTACTTTTCTAAAAGGTTTTTGGCGCGTTGAACACAAATGTGATCTCAGAATTGCTCCATCACCTCAGGTTTTTAAGATATTCTAATCTATAGATGTAAAAAACACGAGTTTTGAACATATTTGAAATTAAATAACGTAGCAAATAAATTGTTATCTACAAAACTCCTTGTGGCATCCGAATTTTTTCAATACCTTAATTTCTTCATGAAAAAAATTTTGTTTTTATAATCTCCCAATCGTAGTCATTCCTAATATGGCAAACTAACAGTAAATAGTAAGCAATGATTTGGTCGTAGTCCCAAAAACATGTTAAAGTTTTCAAATCCTTGTTTCAAATGAACGGTGCAGTGATCCAACCCAACTTATGGAATTATCTTCCCTTTTCAAAGCTCAGCAATGGTTGACCATCATTTTTTCATCCTATTTATACTCAATGTATTACTTTTTTGTGGCAAAACGTGCACAAATATGACAATTTTTCTTATTTTTTTTAAACACAGTGGCTTCTTGAAGTCATCGCTGTCTGCAAAACATCTAAATTGTACAGATTACGCACGCTAGAATGACATTATAGGTCAAAATGATTGGACAAAACGTGATGTTATAGAAATTACATTCCTTCAAGAAGAAATGAAGATATTCGAAAAATTCAAAATACGTTTAAATTGAGAACAGTGGTGCTTTCAGATGCCGCTTGAATTTTTGTGAATAAACATTTATTCGCTATGTTATTCAATCCCGAACATGTTTAAAAAGCGAGATTTTTACATCTTTAGGTTAGAATATTTCAAAAACCTGATGTGGTGGAGCAATTATGAGGCCAAATTTGAGTCTAGCACACCTAGAACTACTAGGAAAGTATTGTTTGATCTATGGGTCTAAAAAATGTTGCCCAGTGTTATCATTTTTTCATTAAAATTTTCAATCACTTGATTCAATAATTTTTAAAGTTCTCAATTAATTATAAATTACAATCTATTATGGTCTTTATGACTTAATATCTATGGTATTTTCTCTCGTTTTTTCCATCGTATTAAATAGATAAACTTTTTGTACTTGACAAACGAACAAAAGTTAATTCCAGAACTAATTTTGTATTTATTTCCACCGTTAAGTGCAAAAAGCAACATTATCTATTTAACACGACAGTAAAAAGAAGAGAAAACACCACAGATATTAATAAGGTTGGTACAACCCATCACATCTACGAATGCAGGAGGCAGCAAATAAGATTACAACAAGAATTCCACATTTAGTTCTTAAAGACATGCACTGACGAGAAATGAACACCTAACTTCGATAAAAATAATTATTCGTTATATCGACCTATGCAACGAAAACTATCGTAAGTCAAAAATGGTGATTTTGAAAAATTTGAAAAGAAAACAGAATTAATTACTGTTCTTCTATGGTGAATCCTTTCGGAATCCTCTATAAGATATCTATAGCAACCAAGTAGGAAATTTTTACCTAGAAAATTTTATTTCTTAAAATGCAATCAGTTCAAAACCTTTAAACACTTATATCTGACTCAGTTCTATCAAAAATGACTTACAATAGTTTTCGTTGCATAGGTCGATATGTAAGTTAAAAAATTTTGTACATTTTACGTTTTTTTATTAATTCTACTACATTATAATCGTGATTTTTTACTCACAGTCAGGTAGCTTTCTGAGGATGATTTTATAATAAATCGAAACCGGTCAAAGTTGAACGAACTTTCTATTTATTTTTACCATCAAGTGCAAAAAGCAACATTACCTATGAATACTATAACTTGAATTTAAACTAAATGCGAATTCTTATGTTATTATAGTTCCAAAACAAACACATTTTACATTAACCAATAAAAAAAATCTAATTAATAAAAAAAATCTAAGAATTTCTTTCTATAGAAAATAAAAATTTTACTTTTTTTTACATTTATCATCTGTAATCCTAATAAAAGATTTCTAACTCAGCAAATCTCCAATTAAACAATTTCAGCAAACTAAGCAAAATTAAGACAAACTAAGATTAAGATAACACTTTAATTGCAAATTATATCAAAAACACTTTTAACTTTCTACATCTCAATTTTAAAATATATCTCAATTTTAAAATACATTTCAGTTTTAAAATACATTTCAGTTTTAAAATACATTTCAGTTTTAAAACACATCTCAAAACCAAAACTTATGGATTCAACATCTTTAAACGATCTGTTAAGAAGACCAGCATTAATAACAGCAACATCAACAGCCGGTCCAGCTTTAGGCTTCATATTACTACTTTACGGAGCAATAACAACCTTAAGACCAGACATCGTCGATAACAACTACAGAGTTCAAGACACCGCTTCGGTTTATTCCCTAAACGAAACCTACGATTTTATTATAATCGGTGGTGGAAGTGCCGGATCAGTTCTTGCAAACAGACTAACTGAATACCCTTATTGAAATATTTTATTAATCGAAGCCGGATCAGATGAACCACCTTTATCAGATGTACCTTTATTATTTAGCGCTTTACAAAAAGGACCTTTAGATTGGAAATTTCAAACCCAATCTGGACAAAATAATTTTTGTGGGGCGATGCACGGAAGTCGATGTAATTGGCCCAGGGGGAAAGTTCTCGGTGGATGTAGTGTTTTAAATGCTATGTTGTATGTTAGAGGAAATCGAGATGATTATGATAATTGGGAACGGTTAGGAAATAAAGGTAGGTGATTTGCTTTAATAAAATATACTTTTTTTTTTAATAAAATAAATTAACTAATGGTGCAAACTTCTTCACAAACTTCGAATTTGTTTTTGAACTTGGATGATAAATCGTCAATTAAACAAGTTCGAAGTTCAAAATATGCACTACTAAACCAGAAAGTTACTAGTTTTAGTTTAGAAAATCTTCGTATTTATAAAATAAATTTTCTTCATTTCAGGTTGGTCTTATAAAGATGTACTGCCATATTTTAAAAAATCAGAAGATATTCAAGTTAGTAGAGAATTTATCGACGAAGAATATCATGGTAAAGGTGGTTATCAAACTGTTGAACATTTTCGCTTCCGAACTGAACTTTCTGGTCAATTTCTTGATGCAGCTTACGAAGCAGGGCATGATATTAGGGATATAAATGGAGAAAGACAAACTGGATTTATGATATCTCACGGTATATTTTTATATAAATATTATTTATATTTTAAATAATTTTCAAAAATTTAACATACAATTGAAGACCACAAAGAAGATGCTACATTAAAACAAACGTAGTTTTGAGAAAAAATCATATTTCCATTTGCTTTTGATAAATATTACAAATAGTAAACAAATGTAGCTTTCACATTTCTTATAATTTTTATTGAACTTTAATAAAAAGACCAGATGAAACGCTTCTTATCCACTACTGCGCTAAGTTAGTGTCTTTTTAGTCTGTTTGGTAATATTACAAACTAAAGTAAATTCTAACTCAACATATTTATTGCACGAACGATTGAATAGAGCCAAATCTTAGAAAATTTTCTAATAAATCTGTACCTGAGAGCTAAAGGGACGTAAGTCCAAATTTTATGAAAATGAGGTATGCTTAAAATAAGTATCTCGTCAAACACAATATTTCATTTTTTATATTATCTAAAAAAATTGATTACGAAAAAAATTTTTTGGGTTATAAAGAAGTAAATCCTTACCATTTTAGGGTCAAATAGTCGTAAATGTAGAAGGCAACGAACAATAAGTGAATTATATTTATCTAGCAATAACAAACTTGTACCAAATAAAAAATTAAAAAAGTCATGTCGCTTGACCTGCACATACAAGTGTAGTTCGGTTACACCAGAAAACCAACGTCAACAAATTCATAATGATTTTTGGAAAAAATCCATTTCTTGGGAGTGCAAGAGACAGTTCATAATTTCTTGTGTTTCTAGTGAAGAAGTTAAACGACGCAGACCACGAGACGCTGTGCCCAAAAAAAGCTGTACACAACAAAATTTTTATTCTTTTAATATTCAAAACAAAAAGATCAGAATCTGCAAACTGTTTTTTATGAATACAATATCAGTCAGCGAGAAATTTGTTTATAACGCTCTACGAAAGAAATCTACCCGTAATATGTCAGTACCGGGTCAAAGAGGAAGAAAAGTCCTTATTAATAAAACTTGTAATGACGTCGAAAGAATTGTTAACCACATTGAGGCTTATTATATCTTATAATATCGACGCTGCCAAGCCAAAACGGCATAAACGCCATTAACCTAATTTTTCAGAAAACGCAAAAAACGATTGACATAATGAATCTTAAATGGCTTTTACGCAAACTTTAAACCAATTTTATAGCGAATGAAGTTTGTTTGCGGGTATACCGCTTTAACTGTTGCATGCAGATTTAAAAATGCTACTCAACGGTGCAGCTAACTAAAAAATTGCCATTTTGGCGTTTATGCCGTTTTGACTTGAGAGCGTCGATATATTAAAGTAGTAAGCAAGCAGCGCCTCTTTAAAAGAGGGCGCCGCAGGCGCCTAGCTCTTTTTTTAATAGTTTTTTTGGAAATCGCTTTCCGGACGATTCAATGGTTTTACATCATTCTGCCGACCATTATCTTCACCTCCTCGACGATTTTGGGGGGTCCGTGGCCGATTTCGGAAAAACGGCCCTGAAAATCGAACGACGTTGCGGTAGCCCTAAGTGAAATTTAAATTCTCGATCGTCCGCCTGTCATTTTCGTTAATTTTCGAACGCACTTTTTGTCCAACAAGCCACCGGCTCCGCGACTCTGCTTCCGGTTAACCTTCTGAACAGCTTTATAACGCAACTTTATATGCGAATCGGGGCTCCTTTAGACCCCAAAACGGCTGATTTAAGCCCAAAACGAAATCCCAGTTTTCCGTCATTTTCGATTTGGGCCGATAAAACAGTTGGTTCAATTTTCATAAACGTTATTTATTATTCTAACCACGCTAATGCCACATGAAATGTCAAAACGATCGGTTTATTAATAATTATCAAATATTTAATTTATGCAGAGCAGAAATTCGAATAAATTTCACTAAAAACTAATTAAATTCTTGAAAATATCACCAAAAATTTAAGTAAATTTGTAAAAATTCCACCAAAACTACCAAAATTTTTAATAATTCCACCAAAAACTTATAAAATTTGTAAAAATTCCACTAAAGCTATCAAAATTTTTAACAATTCCACCAAAAACTTGCTGAATTTTTAAAAAATATACTAAAATCAAGATTAATTTCGTCAAGAATTGACTAGATTCTTAAAAATTTCACAAAAGTAAAAAAGTAACAATAAAAATTCCACAAAAGTTAGTTAAATTGAATATAATTTCACCAAAAAAATATTACATTTGGAAACAATTCTACTAAAAACTAAATTTTTTAAAAATTCCACCCAAAATCAATAAAATTGGTAAAAATTCCACGAAAAACTTACTATATTCGTAAAAATTCCATCAAAGTTACCAACATTTTTAACAATTCCACCAAAAACGTACTAAATTTTTTCAATTTTCCCCCAAAGCTACAAAAATGTTGAATAATTCCACCAAAAACTTACTGATTTTTAAAAAATACCACCAAAAACTTACCAAATTCATAAAAATTCTACTAAAATTACCAATATTTTTAACAATTCCACCAAGAATGATTAAAGTTAGTAAAAATTCCACCAAAGTTATCAACTGTTTTCACAATTCCATCAAAAACATACTGAATTTTATAAAAATGCCACCAAAAATTAATAAAATTGGAAAAATTTCACTAAAAACTTACTAAATTCGTAAAAATGCCATAAAAAAACACTGAATTTTTTTTAAATTCCATCAAAAATGAATAAAATTCGCAAAAACTCCACCAATGTTATCAAAATTTTTGATAATTCCACCAAAAATTAATACAAGTTTCAAAAATTCCACCAAAACCTTACTAAATTCATAAGAATTTTACCAAAAACACTGATTTTTTTTTATTCCACCAGAAATGAATAAAATTGGCAAAAAATCCACCAATATTATCAAAATTTTTGATAATTCCAGCAAAAAAATACTGAATTTTTTAAAAATTCCACCAAAACCTTACTAAATTCATAAGAATTTTACCAGAAACACTGATTTTTTTTTATTCCACCAAAAATGAAAAAAAATTCGTAGAAATTCCACCAATGTTATCAAAATTTTTGATAATTCCACCAAAAACATACTGAATTTTTTTTTAAATTCCACCAAAAACTTACTAAATTCATAAGAATTTTACCAAAAACATTGAATTTTTTTTTAATTCCACCAGAAATGAATAAAATTTGCAAAAATTCCACCAAAGCTATTAAAATATTTAACAACTACACCAAAAACTTACAAAAATCCTAAAAATTACACTGAAATTGTCAAAGTTTTTTAAAATTCCACCAAAAACTTACCAAGTCATCAACATTTTTAACAATTCTACCAAAAACTTAGCAAATTTTTTAAAAATTCCACCAAAATGTCCAAATTCTTTTAAAATTCCACCAAAAATCAATCAAATTAGAAACAATTTTACTAAAAATTAACTAAAACCTTGAAATTTTCATCAAAAACTTAGTAAATTCATAAAGAATCCACCAAAGTTACTAAAATTTTTAATAATTCTACCAAAAATAATGAATTGTTTAAAAATTCCACCAAAAATGTTCAAATTCTTTTTAAGAATTCCACCAAAAACTTACTAAATTCGTAAAACTTCCACCAAAGTTACCAAAATGTTGATCAATTCCTACAAAGACAATAATTTTTTTTAGAAAAATACTAAAAATAAAACTAAACTATTTATATTTTAAATAATTTAAAACAATTTAACATACAATTGAGTTGTTTGGTTTCAAATCCCCTTTAGTCCAAATTTTTCGATTTTGAGAAACCGGCAAAAAAGTACTCGGCAACGTTATGGAGAGAGGCTTACTTTTTCATCTTTCTCTTCATGGTGCAGCTCTTTTTTGGGATATGGTTCATGCTCGAGTTAATTAGAGCTCGTAAAACAGTCCAAACTGTGCATACTCAAAATAATTTGAGCGGCTTTCTACTTAATTGAAACCAGACAACTCCTTTGAAGACTAGAAGATGCTATATCAAAAACGTGATTTTTAGAAAAATTAATATTTTTATTTGCTTTTCATAAATGTTACAAATGGTAGACAAACGTAGCTTTCACATTTCTTATTACTTTCATTGAACTTTAATAAAAAGACCAAACGAAGACCTTATTATCCACTACTGCGTTAAAAAAGTTGGGTTTGAACTAAAGCTAGTTGTCGAAAAATTTTATTTTTTGATGTTTTGTTGACTAAAAATTTATTTCTCTCAAGTTATTTAAAATTGTGAAATTGTGTAAATTTATAAAAGAAGAATTAGTCTTTATTCAAACCAAATTGCAACATTTTCAGTCCCTTAGTTTTGATAGTTTTGATTTTATGGAAGAAATTGTGAACCCAACTCATTTCGTCAATTTGTAGAGGTCAGACTTTAAAAATTCATTTCTCCCGAATTATTTGAAATGTTTTGATATAACTTTGGGAGATTTTAAAACAAAGATTAATCTTTATTCAAACCAAATTTCAACTTTTGTAGTCTCTTAGTTTTAATTTTATAGAAGAAATAGTGATACCAACTCATTTCGTCAATTTGTAAATATCAGAATTATTGGAAATTTTTTGGTATAACTTTGTGAGATTATAAAACAAAGATTAATCTTTACTCAAACCAAATTTCAACTTTTGTAGTCTCTTAGTTTTGATTTTATAGAACAAAAAAGTGATCCCAGCCCATTTTGTCAATTTGTAGATATCAAACTTTAAAAATGTATTTCTCCGGAGTCGTTTGAAATTTTTTAAAATAACTTTGCAAAATTATAAAATAAAAATTAATCTTCATTTATTCCAAATTGCAACGTTTTGAGTGTCTTAGTTTTGATTTCAGAGAAGAAATTGTTAACTTATCAGATTTCGTCAATTCATAAATGTTAGATTAAAAAAATTATTTATCTCAAATTATTAGAAATTTTTCAATGTAACTTTGTAGGATTAGATAAGAAAAATTAATCTTTATTTATTCCAAATTTCAACATTTTAAATCATTTAGTTTTGATTTTATAGGAGAAATTGTGAACCTAACTCATTTATCAAATCATAAATGTCATATTTGCCTGACTTTAAAAATTGATTTCTCTCAAATTATTTAAAATTTTTGAATGAAACTTTGTGAGATTATAAAACCAAGATTGATCTTTATTTAAACCAAATTTTAATGTTTTAAGTCTCTTAGTTTTTATTTTATAGAAGAGATTATAAACCTAACTCATTTATCAATTCCTAGATGTCATATTTGACTGATTTTAAACATTTATTTCTTCCAAATTATTCGGAATTTTTGAATGGAAGTTTGTGAGATTATAAAACAAAGACTAATCTCCCTTCAAACCAAATTGTATCGTTTTAAGACCCTTAGTTTTGAGTTTATAGAAGAAATTGAAAACTTAATCATTTATCATTCTCGCAAAATTCAATCGTTTTTTAAAAAAATCATAAAAAAATGAATTTTAAAGTTTTTGATTTTTTTTCTAAATGAAACCAAAAACATTGTAGTTTTAATCTAAAAAGACCGTTTTATTCCAAGTTTTACCAAAAAAATTAAAAAAAATTTCAAAGTTAGAAAAAATTTTCAGTTCGAAAAATATTTTTTAGGTTAAAAAATCAATAATTTTTAAAAAATTCGTAAAAAATTGAATATTAAAGATTTTGATCTGATTGTTTTTCTAAATAAAACTGAAAACATCCTAGTTTTAATCTAAAAAGACCGTTTTATTCCAAGTTTTACCAAAAAAATTTAAAGAAAATTCAAAGTTAGTAAAAAAAATTTTCAGTTTGTAAAATATTTTTTAGGTTAAAAAATCAATAATTTTTAAAAAATTCGTAAAAAATTGAATTTTAAAGATTTTGATCTGATTGTTTTTCTAAATGAAACCAAAAACATTCTAGTTTTAATCAAAAAAGACCGTTTTATTCCAAGTTTTACCAAAAAAATTAAAAAAAATTTCAAAGCTAGTAAAAAAATTTCAGTTCGAAAAATGTTTTTTAGGTTAAAAAATCAATAATTTTTAAAAAATTCGTAAAAAATTGAATTTTAAAGATTTTGATCTGATTGTTTTTCTAAATAAAACTGAAAACATTCTAGTTTTAATCTAAAAAGACCGTTTTATTCCAAGTTTTACCAAAAAAATTAAAAAAAATTTCAAAGTTAGTAAAAAATTTTCAGTTCGAAAAATATTTTTTAGGTTAAAAAATCAATAATTTTTAAAAAATTCGTAAAAAATTGAATTTTAAAGATTTTGATCTGATTGTTTTTCTAAATAAAACTGAAAACATTCTAGTTTTAATCTAAAAAGACCGTTTTATTCCAAGTTTTACCAAAAAAATTTAAAAAAATTTCAAAGTTAGTAAAAAATTTTCAGTTCGAAAAATATTTTTTAGGTTAAAAAATCAATAATTTTTAAAAAATTCGTAAAAAATTGAATTTTAAAGATTTTGTTCTGATTGTTTTTCTAAATAAAACCAAAAACATTCTAGTTTTAATCTAAAAAGACCATTTTATTCCAAGTTTTACCAAAAAAATTAAAAAAAATTCAAAGTTAGTAAAAAATTTTCAGTTCGAAAAATATTTTTTAGGTTAAAAAATCAATAATTTAAAAAAAATCGTAAAAAATTGAATTTTAAAGATTTTGATCTGATTGTTTTTCTAACTGAAACCAAAAACATTCTAGTTTTAATCTAAAAAGACCGTTTTATTCCAAGTTTTACCAAAAAAATTAAAAAAAATTTCAAAGTTAGTAAAAAATTTTCAATTCGAAAAATATTTTTTAGGTTAAAAAATCAATAATTTTTAAAAAATTCGTAAAAAATTGAATTTTAAGGATTTTGATCTGATTGTTTTTCTAAATAAAACTGAAAACATTCTAGTTTTAATCTAAAAAGACCGTCTTATTCCAAGTTTAACCAAAAAAATTTAAAAAAATTTCAAAGTTAGTAAAAAATTTTCAGTTCGAAAAATATTTTTTTGGTTAAAAAATCAATAATTTTTAAAAAATTCGTAAAAAATTTAATTTTAAAGATTTTGATCTGATTGTTTTTCTAAATAATACTGAAAACATTCTAGTTTTAATCTAAAAAACCGTTTTATTTCAAGTTTTACCAAAAAAATTAAAAAAAGTTTCAAAGTTAGTAAAAAATTTTCAGTTCGAAAAATATTTTTTAGGTTAAAAAATCAATCATTTTTAAAAAAATCGTAAAAAATTGAATTTTAAAGATTTTGATCTGATTGTTTTTCTAAATAAAACTGAAAACATTCTAGTTTTAACATAAAAAGACCGTTTTATTCCAAATTTTACCAAAAAAATTTAAAAAAAATTTCAAAGTTAGTAAAAAATTTTCAGTTCGAAAAATATTTTTAGGTTAAAAAATCAATAATTTTTAAAAAATTCGTAAAAAATTGAATTTTAAAGATTTTGATCTGATTGTTTTTCTAAATGAAACCAAAAACATTCTAGTTTTAATCTAAAAAGACCGTTTTGTTCTAAGTTTTACCAAATTGAGGGTATTTATTGCAAAAACGATTGAATAGAGCCAAAACTTTAAAAATTTTCAAATAAATAATACTAAAGAGTTTATGGAAAATTAAAAATTCCAATTTATTTAATTTTTTAGGTACTTTAAGAGATGGTTTACGTTGTAGCACAGCCAAAGCTTTTTTACGACCAATAAATAAAAGAAACAACTTCCACGTTACATTAAACACAATGGTAGAAAAAATACTAATAGATGAAAATACAAAACAAGCATATGGAGTCTTACTAAACAAATATGGCATTAAAAGGGAAATATTTGTTTCAAGAGAAGTTATTTTATCAGCCGGAGCAGTACAATCACCTCAATTATTGATGTTATCCGGAATAGGCCCACCAGAACATCTTCAATCAGTTGGTATTCGCCCCATTGTACCAAGTCCAGGAGTTGGGAAAAATTTACAAGATCATGTTGCAATGGGTGGACTTACTTTTATCATAAATGAAAATATTTCATACCCTTTAGTTTCTGAAGTATTAACAACCGAGGTAATAGATACTTTTGTACGTGATAGAACTGGTCCAGCTTATTGGTTAAGTGCTTGTGAAGCTATGGGGTTTTTACACACGAAATTTTCAAATAAAAACGTAGATAAACCGGATATACAATTATTTTTTGCTGCTTATGGGGATAATTCAAATGAGGGATTATTTATTAAAAGGATTCAAGGTTACACAGATGAAGTTTACCAGGCGATGTTTGAACCTATTTTAAATGAGAAGACATTTACGGTAATTAAATTTACATTTTTAAATTTAAATACATATAAATTTTTTTAAATTATTTCGATAAATAAATTAATTTTTTTTTAGATTTTGCCATTACTCATGCGTCCAGAAAGTGTAGGAGAAATTTTATTATCCGATAAAAACCCATATTCTCACCCATTAATCTACCCAAATTATTTCATCTCCGAACGAGATTTAGACATTCTTGTAGAAGGCGCAAAAGAAGCTTTAAAAATCGCACTTTATACAAAAACCATGCAAAAATTAAACATTCAACTTAACCCTAATCCAATCCCCGGATGTATAACCGACGATACTCGATCAGAACTTTATTTACGATGTTTAGCTCGACAATACACAATGACGATTTACCATCCAAGTGGAACTTGTAAAATGGGATCAGATTATGACGAAATGGCAGTTCTTACACCTAGATTAAGCGTGAGAGGAGTTAAAAATTTAAGGGTTGTAGATGCCTCAATAATGCCTAAAATAGTAACTGGAAATACGAACGCACCTGTTATAATGATTGCCGAGAAAGCGAGTGATATGATTAAGGAAGATTGGGGTCTTGGGGGAGATTTTAAATGGGATGATGTTGAAAATATTGTTGGGGAGGCTCGTTTAGAGAAAATTAATAGAAAGGTAAAAAGTGATTTGGATTATTGGTAAAGAAAATAATTTCACAATAAATAAAATCTAATCCTCGATTTTAAAATTAAATATTTAAATAGATACAGTAATTTTTATTTACCTGGATTGAAATTAAGTTTTATAGCTGCGATATTTCCTCGAAGGATAAATGGTGGTTGATTACAATTCACAAAATAAATAATTCCCGGTAAAATGCTAGAAAATAGTAAAACATGTTGTGCATAAAACCACATCTTACATCAACTGGATAAAAACAGAGCGAATTATTTTTGTAATCAATATGTAAATTTATTCTTAATATTGCAAAATAACTTTGTCTGTAGGTTATTTGCATATAAATAACAGAAATTACCGATTTTTTAATTTGCTTGTTTACGTCACTTTTTGAAATTAAACAAGAAATAAGATACGTCTACACAAATTGTTTGCAATTTGAAAAACATTTTTAAATTTAATTATCAAAAATTTAACTAAATGTGATAACAGAAATGAATAATATAATTGAATCGTTTATTTCAGAAAGGGACTAAGTAACATTTTTGACGATTTTTAGATAAATGTATATTCGTGCTCTCTGGCTGTAGGCTGTAGACCTATCGTTTTGAGTAGAAAGGCTTATACATTATATGTCCGGAACATTTTATTTTGGAGACAAAATTTTTGGTTTGTTGTAGAAGGGACTATGTATCATCGCAATTTCTTCTAAAGACATAATCGATTTTAAGAACTGGTGGCCTAAATACTACAAGAAAACTGCAAACTCTCTTGAAAGTATGAAACCCGGTGTGGATCGAGTTAACAAACAACCATTTTCAAAATCTCACTTTCATTATTTTCTTCATGAACATAAAACACCTGGGTATGTTGTGACTTCAGAGTACATAATTGGTTTCACATCTCAAAAATTTCATCTGCACACGCCAAAAAGTTCTGGTAAAACTACGATAAAAATGCCCATAACCAAAGCTTACACTGATAAAGTTCCAATTTTAAAATCCAAGATTGAACATCTAAATAAAATGCTTCCTTACATTGAAGAACCATATTAGAAATTTTATCAGGAAATATTAAAATGGCCATAAAACCAAAAAAGAAAATAACAGTGCGGATTAATAAAAAAAAAATAAAATATTGTTTTGTTAGTGTAAATTTTCGTCCTTTCTCTTAAAAATTTATTCACATATAAATTCTTGTAAATATCTATAATCCTTTTTTTAGTTAATGAAACATCTTGGATACTGTTTGCCATGTTAATATGAGAGCACAGAATAAATTAAATCTATAAACATGAGGTTTATTGCAGAAAGGTACTATTGTAAGTACAATTTTGTTAGTTTGATTTTCTTCTCTATCGCAATTGAAAAAACAATAAATTGTGTCAGGACAACATGTACTGATAGTTAAACATAGAATTTATAATAAAAAATGCCATGAATGATCTTTAAATTGGAAATTTTCCTTTTTTGTCGCTTTTCTCAAAACTACAAAAATGTTACCTAGTCCCTTTCTGAAATAAACGATTCAATTATTATCAGGTGTTCATTTAAATTCGTGCTCAAGCATGCTTTGAAGTTTTATTGGACAATGATGAAAAGATACGTAGGAAACGAACGCGACAAAGATGTTAGTAGAGCACATAGGTCACTTGAGCACGAATTTAAATGAAGATGATCACTGGATAACAACATGCACATATCATATGAAAGTTAAATGAATGAAATGTAGAGTTTCTACTGAAGAAATCTATTAGTACTTGACTACCAGGTTTCGATCTTACAATCGATAGTCGTCAGGTCGATCGCATTAAAAATAGCAAGTTAAATGGAGAATCTAACAACGTGATTGATGATCAATCGACCTGATGACGCTTAATTATATGATCGAAACCCGGTAGTCAAGTGCTAATAAATCTCTTCAGTAAAAAATTTCCGTTTCATTTATTTAACTGTCGTCTTAACTGAAGAATAGAATTGTCGCGATTCCGTGCAATTGTTCTAGAAGAGGACGACGACGAGACGTTGGCGAGGAGCGACGCTCACCAACAACAATTTTAAATTTTAGTGGGTTACTAAAAGACGTTAGCACCTAGCAGAACGTCGATAATGCCAAGGCATAATTAAATGTAAAAAATTCAAAGCCGAATCGGGAATTACAATTAGAGTACCCACTTTACAATTATCCAAATCTAATATACAATTAGTTGATACGTTGTTTTCAGGGGAACAGGTTAATTATAAATCTTTCATAAAAACTTAACCAAAACCATTTGGGTTGACATCATATTATCCTAATTCTGAGTAAAGGTGCATTGTCAATCACGCGACTGCAGCGGCGATCGTCGCGCGGCTGCAGACTCGTGACTTTTCTAGCGCTTCTACAGCCGCTTTATTAAGTGTCAATTGTGCGACAATAGTCGTCTTCGATTTTTTCTCTTTCGGATTATTCATATATCCATCCACGTATCCATATAATTCAATGCAAACGAGTGGCTAACGCAAAATCGCCAGAGCCGCGCGGCGATCGCCGCTGCAGTCGCGTGATTGACAATGCACCTTAAGGTAATGTCTATATTCGCGCCATGGACCAAAACCAATCACATTCCGAGAACCGTAATTAAACACTTTCCAAAATAATACGAGCGATTAACAACAACTCTGAAAACGTAATTTAATCAAATTTAAATTATTAAAACTCAGGATGGTAAAACCAAAATCAGACTTACAGTTCAACTGTGAACCAAAATTATCAACGACACCTTGAGTCAAGGAAGGAATAATCTCCCAAACGATACTTCAATCTTCTAATTGGGAAAATTTAACTTCGAATTCAATCGAAAAGAATCGTTTAAATGGGCAAATCGTTCAAATTCATAACCTTTTGCTATACAAGGGCTTATACTTATACAAATTAAACAGGAAAAAACGAAATTACTTTCCGAATAACCCAATAGATATAAAAAGAGAGAGCGGTTTATTATATTTTGAGTTACTTATGAAATATTACGTCATTCATGTGACGACCACCAAAGAATTTCAAATTAAAACTTAAAATTTTTCTTCGAGATTAATGGCTTATAATTCGCATACATGTTAATGAGCAAATAGAATAGTGAGTTCTTGCCTCTGTCACTCGATGTGCTTTGATGTCCGGACAGTTCTTATAGCATTTGGCGTGTTTTTCCTTGCAATGTTTCATGTTAATCTGAGAAGTTCAATACATCGCTGGATTGTATTACGGCTTGGATTTGCACCATTCTACTTGATAATAATATGACGTTGAAGGACGAAACGTATTGAACTCAAACACACATTCCTTTATCGTCCACAGCTCCATTGTAATCAAACACTTGTTTCAAAAAAGCCAGAAGACTATCTGAAAAAGAACAATTACAGTCAATTTTTAGACTCACAGTTGATTAACTTACCTGACATGTGTGATAAAATTAGCCGTTCTTTGGGGGTCCTCTTGCTGTTTTGGAATAAACCTTACTTAAAGCAAAACGATAAGACACCTTGAAGCGAATATCCGCAAGCGCATCTTCCTATTAAAAAATAAACATATAAAATATAAATGTAATAATAATGTTTTAAACGGTAACGTGCTGTCACCAGGTCAAGGTTTTTTAACCCGGAGAAACCTTCCGAAAACCGGGGGTACTTGCACTAAAGCTCGGGTAGGAAATGAAACAAATTTGAATAATAACAAAGCAACTTTATTTGAAAATAGAACAGATTTTAAACCCGCGATTGGACGAATTTCGATTCGGCAATTTAACGACCGTGAACTGTCGCGATGAAATTAAGAAATCTAAAACTCACCACTCCAAACTCTCGTTTGGTTGCGTTTATATCCTCAGTGGACGGCTCGTCGTATTGCTGGAGATACGTCTCTGGTAGAATATTCACCCTCGATCATATGAACACAAATGCTGAAATTAATTGGAAAATAATAATATAGCTGAATAATAGCTGAACTTCACCTGACTTTTTATTAAGTGTCCGCTAAGAACCCACCCAAAGAAAAGTTAAACACAAATAGATAACTTTGATAGCGCAAAAAGATGTCATGAGAGATTCTCTGCGAGAGAGATTCAATGCATGTTTCAGTTCAAGATTCAATTCAAGATTAACTTAAAAATGTGAATGCTCCCCGAAGTAACTCCACCCTTGAAGAGAAGTGAATAAAGATTTTGGGAGTTCCCAACAATTGGTCACTTATCCTTTATTCATTAACCCGCCAAATGGTGACTTAAACTTAAAAATTCTTTAAAAAATTCCAATAATTTAAGGATTGAGACATCGTCAATATGTTTATTACACAAATTTATTACTTTGGGTCCGAGTCCCTATATGAACTTAACAAATCCACAAAGATAAAACTAAAAAAATGTTTAAACTAAAGCCCATAATATTTGGAATTATTACAAAAATAACATTTTCATCTGTGTACTAGCCGCTCTAAAATTATTTATTTCCCGTAAGTCACCTAGCATCTGTTTAAAATAAGCTCATATCTGGAATTTGTGGGTTATTAAAGAATTATAAATGATTTTTTATATATTTTTTAAACGTGTCTAACAATAAAATGAAAAAAAAATTATAAAATTTATTTTTTGATGACATTTAATTTGATATTTGAAAATTTTTCTATAAGCTAAAATTCGATTGAAAAAATTGACAAAATCGCTGTTTGAAACTCAACTATTAGAGTTTGAAAATCAGGTAAAGTGTTGTGAGGTAATTCAGGGGTGAACAAACCCTTAAAAAAGAAAAACGGAATTTCAGAGGTGGATAAATTTCGCAGAGGGTCGATTTAGGGATGGGAAAACCTTTGATTTTTCAAATAGTGTTCAGAGATGGGCAAATTTCAACGAGATTATTGAATCTTGAGTTCAGGGGTGCGAAAACTCTTTGAACAGAATTCAGAATCCGGAAAATTTCGTAGAGATCCGATTTATGGATAGGAAAATATTCGATTCTTCGAACAGAATTCAGGGCTAAAGATCGATTTTAAAATTTAAAAAAAATTAGACTTGTTATAGAAATAAACTAATATTTCATAGCATCAAATTTTCTACAATTGTAGGAAATCCTTTAATTTCTTTATAAAACGAACATTTTACTTTAAATAGTAACTAGCTAAAATTTTATTGATAAAGACGTGGTTTAATACTCGACTATCAGGGGTGGACAGTCTCCGAAAAGGAAAAATGGGATTTCAGGGGTAGACAAACCTCTTCGAGGGAGATTTTAGGGGTTGACAAACCTTGTTGAGGGATATTACAGGGGTTGTCAAACTTCCTAGAAACGAAATTCAAGGATACGTAAACCCTCTATTTCTCAAACGGGCTTCAGGGGTGGGAAAACCTCGTCGAGAGACATTTCAAAGGTTTGCAAACTTCGTAGAAACCCGATTCAAGGATAAGTAAATTTCAATTTTTCAATCGGGCTTCAGGGATGGACAAACCTCATCGAGAGACATTTTAGGGATTGACAAACTCGATTCAAGGATAAGAAAACCTTCGATTTTTCAAACGGACTTTAAGGGTGGGCAAACCTCGTCGAAATACATTTTAAGGGTTGGCAAAACTTGTCGAAAGATATTTCAAGGATTTGGTAAACTTCGTAGAAACCCGATTTAAGGATGTGTAAACCCTCGATTTTTTAAGCTGACGTCAGAGGTAGGCAAAACTCGTCAAAAGACATTTCAGGGGTTGGCAAACTTCGGAAAATAGGAAATCCTTTAATTTCTTTATAAAACGAACATTTTACTTTAAATAGTAATTATTAATCTTATAACAATCTACTTCAAACCCTTTTTTTAAACATTTTAGTTAGTTTTAACCTTCTTTCTACCAAAAATCATTAAACAAAACCCACGTAAGATAAATCTAACTATTCTTTGTACAACATATAACATTCCAATGATTATTAATAAAAATATCCCAATTATATCTAATAAATAATACTGATAAAACGGAGTATCCGCAGCTGGATTTCTCAATTGTTCAGCTCCTTTATGTCTTATAACGTATTCAGTCCACCAAACGGCTTTTTCCAAACCATTCATCGGTTGGTCCTTTATTATATCAGAAAATTCCTTCACACGTTTTCGATATCTAAAACATAAAAGTTAATATCTCATTTTATAATTTATATTTTATATTATATATTAAAATTATTGATTATAACCAACTTTTCATTTGTAATGATTTCCACAACGCTTTCTTTAAAGTCTTTTCCAGTCATTAAACTTATATCCAAAGTAAGTCCCAATCCTTGTTCAACAGCTCTTTTAGCATTACTAATTTGATCTCCCATAAAAGGTATAACAAGAACAGGTACATTAAAGAAAACCGACTCTTGTAATGATTGTAAACCTCCTTGTGTTATAAAAAGTTTTATATTTGGATGATCTAAAATATTAATATTATGAAATTAAAATATTAATAAAGTCATGATTAATTTAGGAAAAATAAGTTTTATAAAAATTACTTAAAACATCATGTTGTGGAGCCCATTTAGTCAACATTATATTTTCCGGCTTATTCACCAAATCATCAGCTTCAAATTTCCAAAGTACTTTATAAGGTAATTTAGAAAGTACATCAATTATCATTTTTCTTTTATCTTTAGGTAAATCTTTACTTTTTACATTCGAACCTAAACTAAAATAAATTGCACCTTCTTTAGCACTATCAAGGAAGTTTTGTAAATCCTACAAAATAAAACATTACATTATTCGATTATTTAATAAATAAATCGTAAGTAATGAAATACATGGTGTTTATAAATGAATATCGGAGTTTTAACGCTTTATAATATTTATTACATTAAACTTACAGTTATAAAAATTATGTCAAATGAAAGAACAACTCAAACAGTTTTGTTTGTTGGCACCAGTGTGCATGTACGCGAAATGTTTCTGCTACAATCCGCTAGAGATGGTACAAATGCAACGAGATTCCCCTAAAGTGAATGTTTTTTGTGCCGTATCCCGACGAAAAGTTTATGGGCCTTCCCTTTTTGGTGAACCTACTGTAACTGGCACTTCTTACCTTGATACACTAGAGCAATGGCTCTTCCCTCAGTTGGAAGAAAATGAGCCAGAGGACTTCATTTTTTCAAGATGGTGCGCCACTTCACTGGCATAACGATGCATGCATGGCCTCCACGATCTCCTGACCTAACGCCATGCGATTTTTACCTTTGGGGCTTCATCAAGGATCGTGTGTGCGTGCCTCTGTTACCAGCTGACCTCCCTGAATTAAGAAATCGGATGGAAGCAACTGTTGCTACAATTACTGAATACACACTTATCAACGTTTGGGAAGAACTCAACTATAGACTTGATGTGTTCCGTGTGACAAATGGTTGTCACATCGAACATTTATTAGGTTCTTGGTAAAACTGTTTGAGTTGCTTTTTCATTTGACATATAATTTATAACTGTAAGTTTAATGTAATAAATATTATAAGGAGTTAAAACCCCGATATTCATTTATAAACACTCTATATTTTATTTAATGACAAAAAATTTTATTTACCTGAGGTAGAGGTTTAGGTTTTCCAATATGACCTGTCCCACCAATATAAATCGTATTTGGTCCAATAGGTCTAACATTTTGTAAAAACGAATCCCCAACAATAAACAACATAGACATATTTTTTAAAGTTTCTTCAATGTTATGATACCCACCACCAAAATATTTCCGTACAATTTCATTTTGTCTCGGTAAAACAAAAAAATTTAAAAACTGTTCAATTCCTAACATAATAGCCGCACTTTTAATCCTTGTTAATAAACCAGCTTCCTTATCATACGGAACTAAAGCTTCAGGATACATAACAGGATGAACGGGGTTTCCCAAAAATCGATGAATAATTCCATGAGCATCATTTGAATTAATACCAATAAAAGGACATTTAAAACGTTCGGCAAAAACAACCATAGTCGGGAAAAATACTTCAACCATGATTAAATCAAAGTGTTCTTTGTCGTTTTTTATTAAATCTGCAACTTCTGGATGGGAAAATTCTTCTTCTACGACTTCAGAAAATATATTTAAAACTGTCGGTATAAATTCGATGATGCTAGCTGAACCAGAACTTATAAAATTTTCAAAATCGTTTTTCTTCATTGTATCGTAAGCACTTTTTAAATTAATTTGTCTGATATTTTTTATACCATTTAAATCCATGGGATCGGTGGTTATTAAAGTTATATCGTGTCCTCTTTCTGATAGAGCTCTCCATAATGGATAAAATGGAACTTGATGGCTATACGAAGGAGTTGGAACAATTGCTAATATTCTTGATGAATTAATTAATTTTGTGATTGTTAAAAATGTACACAGAAAAAATATAAATTTGTAATACATTATTAGGGATAATATTACTCTATAAAGTACTTAAATAAACTGATGGATTTTCATCTTATCTTTTCCAAATGTTCCAATGAGTCAAAAACACTTATATTGTATTACGAAATATATTAGATAAAAAACTTCAGATTCAAATGAGCCTTAATCCACAGTTTGGTAGCAAACGCAACCAAACACCATTTTAAAATCTACTTTGTGATTTTTATATCTATTTCAAAAGACGTGGTTATAGAATTTTTGAAACTTTAGTAAGTGTTCTAACAACAAATAAATTACGTTTGAATTAATAACGCCAAAATCATCCCAAAATACTTTTTTGCCGTTTTTTCAAAATCGAAAAATTTCGACTTAAGGGGATTTGAAACCAAACAATTCAAATGTAGTAATCGGGTTGATAGTGAAATTACAATGATGGAGATGATCACTGACTAACAACACGCACAAGTCTATCATATGAAGGTTAAATAAATGAAATGTAGAGTTTCTACTGAAGAGATTTATTAGCACTTGACTACTAGGTTTTGAACTTACAAATGATAGTCGTCAGATCGATTGCATAAAAAATAGCAAGTCAAATGAAGAATCTAACAAAGTGATTGATGATCAATCGACCTGATGACGGTTAATTGTAAGATCGAAACCTGATGGTCAAGTGCTAATCTCTTCAGTAGAAAATCTCCGATTCATTTATTTAACTGTCGTCGTTAACTGTAGAGGACGACGACGAGGTGTTGACGAAGAGCGGCTCACACCAACAATTTTAAATTTTCGTGGGTTGCTAAAAGACGTCAGCATCTAGCAACACCTCGAGAAACCAGGGGATAATTAAGTGTAAAAGATACAAAGCTAAATCGAGACTTACAATTAGATTACCCAGTTTACAATTATCCAAATCTAACATACAATTAGTTGATACGTTGTTCTCGGGGAAAAGGTTAACTACAAATCTCTTATAAAAACTTATCAAAAACCATCTGGGTTGACATCATATTATCCTAATTCTGAATAAGGTAATGTCTATATTCCTGCCGCAGACCAGAAATAATCATACTCCGACAACCGTAATTAAACACTTTCCAAAATAATACAAGCGATAAACAACAACTTTAAAAACGTAATTTAATCAAGTTTAAATTATTAAAACCCTGGATGGTAAAACCAAAATCAGACTTACAATCCAACTGTGAACCAAAATTATCGACATCTCGAGTCAACGAAGGAATAATCTCCCAAATGATACTTCAATCTTCTAATTGGGAAAATTTAACTTCGAATTCAATCGAAAAGAATCGTTTAAATGAGCAAATCGTTCAAATTCACAATCCTTTGTTATACAAGAGCTTATGCAGGTTAAACAGGAAAAAACGAAATTGCTTTCCAAACAACCCAATAGATATAAAAAGAGTGAGCGGTTTATTATATTTTAAGTTACTTATGAAATATTACGTCACTTATGTGACGACCATTAAGGAATTTCAAATTAAAACTTAAACTTTTTCTTCGAGATTAATGGCTTATAGGGTCAATGCATTGGTTCTCGACCAGTTAACAAAAAAATTGACTTTGAATGTATTTTACATATCGAAAAATTATTCAAATTTTATTACACCTAGCCTTCAACGATTCCTCTATGAGTTCTTATCAGTGTGCAAGTATGCATTTTCCTTTCTTTCAACGATATTTATTAAAATTTCAATAAAAATAAAAAAAAGTACAATATCACTATTTTTCGACCACTCCGCGGAGTTCTCGACCATTTTATTTTAGTTCTCGACCACCACAAATTCGACTAATTTCTAAGAAAATATATTTAGGACAATAGATTTTCTTAGAGAAAAATATAAATTCAAACAATTTCATTATATATGTATACATACATTTTCACTAAACAAACATAAATAGGAACTTACAAAAAATAGATTATTATTTTTTTACTACTAAAGAAAGTGACATTGATCAATTTCCTTGTTACAGTGGTCGAGAACTAATTGATTTTCGACCACCTATAATAAGAGTGTAAAAAAAGAATACTTAGGTCTAATTTAATGGTCGCAAACTAAAACTTAAAAAGTAGATGTATAAATTAATGGAAGTATATACAACAATACCAACAATTCTTAAATAGATGATATTATCAAAACAATTAATTTTTTTAAAAGCTTACTGATTCTCGACCATTTTGGTCGAGAACTGAAAAAGACAATTAATTTAATATTGGTTGGCGACCATCAAATATTAAGCAAAAAAATTTCTGTAAGCCTATTTTATCTTAAAAAATATAAGCAATTATAAATAATAATAGATATAAACCATAATATAATCACCGAAAGTGTTTAAAATCAAAATTATTTACTATTTTCTGGCCGAGTTCGGTTAACACTTTTTTACACTATACATGAAACAACACTGTCATCGCGATAGACACGTATTTACTGATTTTTCACGGAATAACGCAGATTTTTAGCTGCATTTTAAGAACAATTTAAAAAGTGCTATAGAAGTACAAAACCAAATGTGTACACCTTTTTAAAGTATAGCGAATATATTTCTTAGTATTTGACTTTAAATGACAAAATGGTCGAGATCCAGTGCCGGTCGGCTAACCAGTGCATTTACCCTACTTCACATACAGTAGCAAATAGACTAGTGAGTTCTTGCCTGTGTCACTCCAGGGATGTGTTTTGATGTCCGGATAGTTCTTACAGCATTTAGCGGGTTTTTCCTTGCAATATTTTATATTGATCTGAGAAGTTGAATACATCGCTGGATCGTATTAGGGCTTAGATTTGCAGCATTCTGCTTCATAATATGGCGTTGAAAGACCAAATGTATCAGACTCAAACACATATACCTTTATAATTCACAGCTCCATTGTAACCAAACACTTGTTCCAAAAAAGCCAGAAGATTATCTGAAAAAAGTTTATTACAGTCACTTTTTAGATTCACAATTGATTACCTTACTTGGCATGTGTGACAAAATCAGCCGTTCTCTGGGGGTCCTCTTGCTGTTTTAGAATAAACCTTACTTAAAACAAAACGATAAGACACCTTGAAGCGAATATCCCCAAGAGCATCTTTCTGTTAATAAAATGTAATAAATAAACATATAAAATATAAATGTAATAATAATGTTTTAAATGGTAACGTGCTGTCACCAGGGCAAGGTTTTTAATTCGGAGAAACCTTCCGAAAACCGGAGGTACTTGAATTAAAGCTCGGGTAGGAAATGAAACAAATTCGAATAATAACAAAACAAATTTATTTGAAAATAGAACAAACTTTAAATCCGCGATTAGACCAATTTCAATTCGGCAATTTAACGACCGTGAGTGGTTGATTACTTAACAAGAGAACCTTAACTGTAGCGAAGAAATAAAAAAAATTAAAACTCACCACACCAAACTCCCGTTTGGTTGTGTTTATGTCCTCAGTAGACGACTCGTCGTATTGCTGGAAATACGTCTTTGGTAGAATATTCATACTCGATCATAAAAACACAAAATTAACCACTTGCGATAGTAAGACTTACCAGGTACGGCGAGATACTTTTTTCCGGAACGCCAGCGACGGTATTACGCACGCCGTCAGACCATTATTGCAGGTAGAAAAATAACTAGAAAAGTACATAGAAAAATACATATCATAAACCACAACATTAAAAAATACTCACAACTTAACCTCCTTACTTTGCTATTCTTTTACTCTCCTTAACAGCTTTCCTTTGATCCGCTAACACGCTAATCTCCATTAATGACTTCCTTTGGTCCATCAGTAAGAGTTCCAGTAAGAGCTTTATACCAATCTCCTTCTGTACTCTCCAACCTAGTCATCACTTCTTTGAAAACAACGTACTCGTCCAGGTTGCAATTTTCCTCATCGATTAGCGTCGTGTACGTTTCAAAAGCCATCATCTCCTTCATAATCGAAGTCGATATCGTCCGAACCAAGATTAACATCTTGAATCGTAACAAAAACAGGCATACCAGCCGCCACGCCAGCATTTTGCGCTCTACGCGATAAACTTTCAAAATACACCTGCCCCTGTTCGTCAATTTCATCCTTGTCCGAACTGAGCACCTCCTCGATGTCGTTATCATCGTCCTCCGTTTCACTTTCTTCTTCTTCCACGCTGGCTTCAGCCCTAGCAGCAAAAGCTCTTTTTAAACCGTCAAAAAGCATGACAAGCGCTGGCATAAGTTTCGTAGAAAGTTATGCCAGAGAAACAACCTCCATGAGAACAGTTAGTTTTTGAGGTAAACTTATAAGGGTGCAGAGACCTAATACGCAAAAATGACTCACCTGGCACGCTCAGCCGTAAAATTTCTTGCCATCGCAAGTGGTTAATCCGCTGAAATTAATAGGAAAATAATGATTGAACAGCTGAACTTCATCCGACTTTTCGTTAAGTGTCTACTAAGAGCCCACCCAAAGAAAAGTTAATCACACACACAAAATAAATAACTTTGATATCGTAAAAAAATTGTCATAAGAAGTTTTCTATGAGAGAGATTCAATTCAAGTTTCAGTTTAAGATTAACTTAAACACGCGAATTACCCCCGAAGTAACTTCACCCTTTAAGAGGGGTGAATGAACATTTTGGGCATTCTTAACGATTGGTTACTTATCCTTTATTCATTAATCCTCCAGATGGTTACTTGGACTTAAAAATTATTTAAGTAATTCTAAATACTTGAGGATGTAACATCGTCAATATGTTTATTACACAAATTTACTACTTTGGGTCAGAGTCCCTCTCTTAACTTAATAAATGTATAAAGATAAAACTAAAAAATGTTTAAACTAAAGCCCGTAATATTTGGAATTATTACAAAAATAATATTTTCATCTATGTACTAGCCACTCTAAAATAATTCGTTTCCCGTATGTCACCCTGCATCTGTTTAAAAAAAAAGCTCATATCTGGAATTTGTGGGTTATTAAAGGATTATAAATGATTTTTTACATTTTTTTTTAACATGTCTAAAAGTAAAATGAAAAAAAGAATTATAAAATTTATTTTTGGATGACATTTAATTTGATATTTGAAAATTTTTCTATGAGCTAAAATTCGATTGACAAAATTGACAAAATCGCGGTTTAAAACTCAGCTATTAGAGTTTGAAAGTCAGGTAAACTTTAATGTGAGGTAATTCAGGGGTGAACAAACCCTCAAAAAATAAAAACGGAATTTCAGAGGTGGATAAATTTCGTAGAGAGTCGATTTAGGGATGGGAAAACCTTTGATTTTTCAAATGGTGTTCAGAGATGGGCAAATTTCATAGAGATTATTGAATCTTGAATTCAGGGGTGAGAAAACTCTTTGAAGAGAATTCAGAATCCGGAAAATTTCGTAGAGATCCGATTTATGGTAGGAAATAATAATATAATAGGAAAATATTCGATTCTTCGAACAGAATTCAGGGGTGGGCTAAAGATCGATTTTAAAATTTAAAAAATTTTAGACTTGTTATAGAAATAAACTAATATTTCATAGCATCAAATTTTCTACAATTGTAGGAAATCCTTTAATTTCTTTATAAAACGAACATTTTACTTTAAATAGTAACTAGCTAAAATTTTATTGATAAAGACGTGGTTTAATAATCGACTATCAGGGGTGGACAGTCTCCGAAAAGGAAAAGTGGGATTTCAGGGGTGGACAAACCTCTTCGAGGGAGATTTTAGGGGTTGACAAACCTTGTTGAGGGATATTTCAGGGGTTGTCAAACTTCCTAGAAACGAAATTCAAGGATACGTAAACCCTCTATTTCTCAAACGGGCTTCAGGGGTGGAAAAACCTCGTCGAGAGACATTTCAAAGGTTTGCAAACTTCGTAGAAACCCGACTCAAGGATAAGTAAATTTCAATTTTTCAAACGGGCTTCAGGGATGGACAAACCTCATCGAGAGACATTTTAGGGATTGACAAACTCGATTCAAGGATAAGTAAACCTTCGATTTTTCAAACGGACTTTAAGGGTGGGCAAACCTCGTCGAAATACATTTTAAGGGTTGGCAAAACTTGTCGAAAGATATTTCAGGGATTTGGTAAACTTCGTAGAAACCAGATTTAAGGATGTGTAAACCCTCGATTTTTTAAGCTGACGTCAGAGGTAGGCAAAACTCGTCAAAAGACATTTCAGGGGTTGGCAAACTTCGGAAAATAGGATATCCTTTAATTTCTTTATAAAACGAACATTTTACTTTAAATAGTAATTATTAATCTTATAACAATCTACTTCAAACCCTTTTTTTAAACATTTTAATTAGTTTTAACCTTCTTTCTACCAAAAATCATTAAACAAAACCCACGTAAAATAAATCTAAGAATTCTTTGTACAACATATAACATTCCAAAGATTATTAATGAAACTATCCCAATTATATCTAATAAATAATACTGATAAAATGGAGTATCCGCAGCTGGATTTCTTAATTGCTCAGCTCCTTTATGTCTTATAACGTATTCAGTCCACCAAACGGCTTTTTCCAAACCATTCATCGGTTGGTCCTTTATTATATCGGAAAATTCCTTTACACGTTTTCGATATCTAAAACATAAAAGTTAATATCTCATTTTATAATTTATATTTTATATTATATATTAAAATTATTGATTATAACCAACTTTTCATTTGTAATGATTTCCACAACGCTTTCTTTAAAGTCTTTTCCAGTCATTAAACTTATATCCAAAGTAAGTCCCAATCCTTGTTCAACAGCTCTTTTAGCATTACTAATTTGATCCCCCATAAAAGGTATAACAAGAACAGGTACGTTAAAGAAAACCGATTCTTGTAATGATTGTAAACCTCCTTGTGTTATAAAAAGTTTTATATTTGGATGATCTAAAATATTAATATTATGAAATTAAAATATTAATAAAGTCATGATTAATTTAGGAAAAATAAGTTTTATAAAAATTACTTAAAACATCATGTTGTGGAGCCCATTTAGTCAACATTATATTTTCCGGTTTATTCACCAAATCATCAGCTTCAAATTTCCAAAGTACTTTATAAGGTAATTTAGAAAGTACATCAATTATCATTTTTCTTTTATCTTTAGGTAAATCTTTACTTTTTACATTCGAACCTAAACTAAAATAAATTGCACCTTCTTTAGCACTATCAAGGAAGTTTTGTAAATCCTACAAAATAAAACTTATTACATTATTCGATTTTTTAATAAATAAATAATAAATAATGAAAAATTTTATTTTATTATAAATGATCGATTATTTACCTGAGGTAGAGGTTTAGGTTTTCCAATATGACCTGTCCCACCAATATAAATCGTATTCGGTCCAATAGGTCTAACATTTTGTAAAAACGAATCCCCAACAATAAATAACATAGACATATTTTTTAAAGTTTCTTCAATGTTATGATACCCACCACCAAAATATTTCCGTACAATTTTATTTTGTCTCGGTAAAACAAAAAAATTTAAAAACTGTTCAATTCCTAACATAATAGCCGCACTTTTAAGCCTTGTTAATAAACTAGCTTCTTTATCATAGGGAACAAAAGCTTCAGGATACATAACAGGATGAACGGGATTTCCCAAAAATCGATGAATAACTCTATGAGCATCGTTCGAATTAATACCAATAAAAGGACATTTAAAACGTTCGGCAAAAACAACCATAGTTGGGAAAAATACCTCAACCATGATTAAATCAAAGTGTTCTTTGTCGTTTTTTATTAAATCTGCAACTTCTGGATGGGAAAATTCTTCTTCTACGACTTCAGAAAATATATTTAAAACTGTCGGTATAAATTCGATGATGCTAGCTGAACCAGAACTTATAAAATTTTCAAAATCGTTTTTCTTCATTGTATCGTAAGCACTTTTTAAATTAATTTGTCTAATGTTTTGTATACCGTTTAAATCCATTGGATCGGTGGTTATTAAAGTTATGTCGTGTCCTCTTTCTGATAGGGCTCTCCATAATGGATAAAATGGAACTTGATGACTATATGAAGGAGTTGGAACAATTGCTAATATTCTTGATGAATTAATTAATTTTGTGATTGTAAAAAATGTACACATCAACGATATAAAATTGTAATGCATTATCAGAGAATTTTTTCAACTCTCAACGAAACACTACAATCAACTGATCGATTCTATTATATGTTACTACGAGAATAAAACATATTTATTTCTATTATGAAATATTTTAGATAAAAACTTTACATTTTACTTTAATAATGAGCGTTCATTTAAATTCATGCTCTGGCTTGCTTTGAAAGTTTCTAGAGACAAAGACGGAGAGATACAATGACGATAGTAACATTCATAAGGCACATAATTAAAAATAAAACTGGCTTTTTTTGCAAGCATATTCGTCGAGTACTCAATTGGCTATTTTTAATAATTTAAAATGTCAAGGTTTGTTTCAAACTCACGAATATTCCTTGAATAATTCCAACTAGTAACTCTACAGAGTGTTTGGAAATGACTTGTACAACTGAAGACCACGGCATTTAGAAAACACGGTTCTGTTCCTAAACTATTTACGTAACTGATACTTTGTATATAATATTTTTAATCGAGGTATTTATAATATACCAAATAAAATAAAGGCACAATTCATTTCATAAACATTACAAATAATAGTCAATCATACAAAAACTTTTATTAAAGAAATATACAATAATTCAATTTCCATATAAATATAATATGTCTTTAAAAATTTGACTCTATCTTACCTTTTTAGATTTTTTTCTTTTTACTATTTCTTCTTAAGATTCGACCTTCACTATTAAACAACCGTAAATCATCAGTAATATTTTACTTAAACGTAGTATATTTTATTTTTTCTTACTCTGACGACGTAGAAGAGTGAAGTCGATGTTTCTGTGATCTACTTCTCGTCGTAACCGACGGAGAAGACTGGCAAGACGATACAGAATTACTCCTCGATATTACCTATTAACATTTAAGAAAATTTTATTAAAATTTAACTACATTTTTAAATTAGGAACAAAAATGTTATTTAAACATTTACTTTTTCAAGCTGACCATTGCTACGATCATTTTGTGATGTCCTTTTTGATCTTGGACGTTTTCTTTTCCCACTATCAAGACTTTCTGATGATGAAGATAGATTCATTTGTTGTTGTACTATTTTTTCCACCTTAAAACACAAATTAAAAAAAAAATATTTATTTATCAAAACCAAATCATCTAAAATATTTTAGAAAACCAATTAACTTACATCCGATGATCGTTCAACGATTACCGCTAACTTCGAATAACAATTCTTCGTCTTTCTAGGTCTCTTCTTACGAGAAGTATTCATAGATTCATCTAAAACCCCATTTAAACTTCCATTTACCATCGATAAGTTTTCATTTTCTTTATTTCCACGTTCATTAGTCTGTATTGACTCATTAACTTCATTAGTAAGCACAGTTTCATTTATTGTATTTGTTGTATTTATCGAATTAGTCGTCATTGTTTGATTTGTTTGTTCTCGAGTTGTACTATTAGTTTTTTCATTCCTTAAAACATCCTTAAATTTCATTAAAAGTTTTAAAACTTTTACATTCCCCACATATTGAGTAGCCACTTCGAGATCGTCCAAACATTCAGAAACGAAGTTTTCGTCTTGGTGCTTCGGTTGTTCCAACACAAATAACATTTTGGTTAAAATGTAGACGCTTTTCGCGTTTGGTCGGTTCTTTATCGTACGAATTATTTCAAGAATTAAATTTTTATGTACATTAGTGACATCCTAAAATGTTTAAATAGATTAGTATTTAATATTTAATATACCGTGTAACAATTTTTTCTCGCAACATAGCAAATTTCATAAGTACAGTACTAATCGCAATAATTGTAGTTACTACAATTATGTATTTGTAATTAAATTTACATTCTGTTGAATTTTGCTTGAAATACTGTCGACTAGATGTTGTACACTCTGCAAGAAAAAATACAGATCATTAAATGGGTTTACGGTGGCAACTAAGTTAGAAATACGGTTCATTTGTTGAACATTTTGAAAACCGGTCAATTCCACATTTTTCTACAATATCGAGGATTGTAAGAGTCTTTGAAAAGAATGGGTGTGTTGCAGATGCAGACAATAGGTGCCACAGAAGAGAAGAAAGAGCTCCTATAGAAAACAAGTAAATACGCGGTACAATGATTTGCGCTATTGCCGAAGAAGAGTCATCGAAATCTAACCTTCAAATTGCTACAGAAGTCGGTACCAACAGAGAAACGACAGGTACTTAGACGACATGGATACAAATCGTACAAGATATCAACAGGTCACCAGATATTTCCCAACGATGAGATCCAAAGATATTCTGCGAAATGATGATGGAACGTGCGAACGAAAATCTAAATTTTTTGACTAATATTTGTTTTGTGAATCGACGTTTACTAGGAAGACACAATCCTACTGTTATTAAATTTTGGAGTAGAGAGAATCCATCGAATGAACTTCCGAACTCAATATCCAACAAAGCAGTGTAAGTTGATGTCCTTGGAGATCATATTGTTGGACCTTTCTTTATTAAGGGCAATTTGAATGGATCTATTTGGATCTCCTCAGGGAGAAAATCACTCCAGGTTTGACGCAACTTAAATCGACTTAAACCAAATATGGTATCAGCAGTATGGCTGTCCTCTCTACACCCGAAAAATAATAAAAGAGGAAGTCAGAAAGAAAGGGTTTACAGAAGGTATAAGAAAAATAATAGTTTCTTATCTATCGAACAGAAAGATAATTCTCCCAAATGGAACGATGGAAAGAATGACATGTGGTGTTGCCCAAGGATCGTCATAGGAGGAACTTTATGGAATGTGTTTTACGACAGAATATTAAGACTAAGAATGGGGGAGGGCGTGACCCTGGTTGCTTATGCGGATGACTTAGCGGTGATAGTGAAAGGAAGGAACAAGGACATAATAAGAGACAAAAAAGTGTATGCATTAGAAATAATAGAGGAGGAGATAAAAGAGATGGTCTTGCGGCTGGCAATGGAAAAGACCGAAATGGTCATTCTAGAAGGAAGAAGAAAGCTAAAGGAGTTGGAAATCGAGATAAGACAATAGAAGATAAGAAGTTCAAAAGCAATCAAATACTGGTGAGTGTACATAGATAAAGACCTAAAAATGAATGAACACGTAAAAAAAGTTAGACTAAAGGCAGCCAAAGCGATTACAGTTCTAAAAAGAATAATGCCAAAGAAGGGAGGTCCAAGTCACTCCAGAAGAACCCTGCTGGCGACCGTAATAACGTCGATAACACTCTATGCGGTGCCAGCTTGGGCAAGTGTGTTAAAGTACCAAAAATATAAGAGTATGATAAGAAGCATTGAGAGACAAATAGCGATAAACGTGACATCAGCATACAAAACTATATCAACGGACGCTGCACAGTGGTTCAGATCAGCATATTTTCGGAAAAAATTCTGTAACTTTTAGTACGAAAGGTATATCCGGACAATATTTTATATGTAGTTTTTAAACCACAATACGAAGATTTAGATCAACTTTTGAACCAAATTTCTCAACCGGAAGTGGTACTTTACCTGAACCCTAAGCCAATTTTTGACCTATAAACTGGTATTTTAAATAGAAATAGACGCATGGACCGTTATATAAGCCATAGTAACAATAAAAAATATACAGATATTAAATGTTAATTAAATCGTGTAACCGAAAGTGATAGTTTACCTAAATATATACCTTTTTTATCGTACAGGATGTGTAGTTTAAATTGGAATAATTGCATAAAATGTTTTTATAACGCTAAAGTAACATTTTTAATTGTTACGCTTGCTTATATTCATTCATAAGCAATCGCTTAACGTCCTCGTGCATTTCTAAGTGCTTCTTTTTTAAAGTAATTCGCATAGTAGCAATGAAAGGATCGGATGATACCAGCAACATAATAAATACCAAATGGGGTATTACCTCGTATCGTTTTTCGTCTTGTTTCTCGTTCTTAGTTTCGTTATCTTGTTAGTAAATAACATCTGATGTGTTTTGTGTTTTGAACAAAAAATGTATCTCTCTTTGTACACTCTATTCAATGCTACCCTATGTTAATTCAAAACGAACACTCTCACTTGTATTCAATGTAGCACGAGTACCTCAAGTAGAATTAAAATATGTAATAAAAAGTACCATGTTCCATTTAAAAAAATAAATTTCCGGTCTGAATAACCTATTTCCGGTCAGAACCGGAAGTTGAAAATATCATCAACGGATAGAGCATACCCCATTTGGTAATCAAAATTTTTTGGATTTTTCGAAAAAAAACATTTCTCTTGATGTTGAAAGGGGTGGACGGGTGTTCTTACACACCCGGTATATTATATATTTAATATTTTTAAATTAAAACCAACCTTTTTGATTGCATAGACAATATAAAATTGCTTGAATCACCATTATAGATATTCGGTGATTTAATCAGAATTGAAAACCCCGAATAGTTAAAATTCTGACAAAAAATAGAAATTTGCTAATTAAAAACAAAAGCGCAGATATGCGCAGCCAAATTTTTCTGAAATGTGTTAAGTATGAATTAGTTCACATGTATATATAAAGAGTTGCTTGGCGGCAGTTGGCGCAAACAAGTTCTAATCTAAAAATTGCATCAAATCAATTATTTTTTTAAGCATCTTTACCTATCAATGTAACATAAAAGAATAAGTAATTTTTTTCGCTGAATCCATTATCATTTACTCAAATATATATATTTTAAATAACCACCAACAAATTTTTATAATATCAGACTGATGCGATAATATTATGGATTTTTATGAGCTATTACAACGATCGGATTAAGTATACGTAAAATGTACAAATTTAAACATTTTTTACAGGTAAACCATCGTGGTAAGAGACGTGGCATTAGTTGATTCTACGATTCTACATCTTAAAAGCTCTAAAAATTGATTTATAGACTTTTTTTGTTAATACTGAAAGTCAAAAAATTGGATTTTTTCCGCTCATTGACCACGGCGCGCCGTGGGAGTGCTAGCAAGGCAGCTGCCAATGGATCTCCTAGCATGGGAGCCATGTAGGAACTGGGAGACAAAAGGAAAAAGAGCGAAGGAGAATATAGAAATAGTGTATAACAAATGGCAAGAAAGATGGGACGAGTATACAGGCTGGATGAAAGTGTTTATAAAGAAAGTGAAAGAGTGGCATTTAGAAAGTTCAAAGGTGAATTATTATATAACGCAGGCGCTAAGCGGACATGGTGTATTCAGCCAATACTTAAAAACAATTAAGAGAGAGAGAGCGACATGTGCTGGTTTCAATGCCAAACAATAGACTTCCCGGAGCACACTATTTTTGAATGCGAACACATCAAAATACAAAGAGAAGAGTTGGAAACCCAGATAGGAAGGAAGTTCGAGAAAGAAGGGGCGGCGGAGTTAATAAGGGAAGAGGATAGCAGGAATGTGGTAATGCAGTTTCTAAGAAACATAATGAAAGGTAAAGAGTTGGAAGAAATGAGAGTAGGGAGAGAGAAGGAAGTGGAAGAAATGACAATAGGAGGAGTGTAAAGACAGAAGAGAAATCATTAAGAACTTATGCCGAGCAGCTTGCAGTAATGCGAAGAGCGGGTCTGAGCTGCTCAAGATCCGAAAGGCAAGGAAATGAGGGGGGGCTTTTATTCAGTAACCCCAACAAAAGTTGGCGGAGTCCGACTCTCCCGGCCGAAATAGATTCCGACGAAAACGCCAAAAGTAGGCCGGGGTGCATAAAGCATTTCTACGACTTCTAACTTCTACGACAGATTATGGTACTGTTTAGCAGTACAAGGATCTGTATTTGAACACTTATTATAAACTAGTTTGGTTTTACTTTTAATATTTTTCTAAAAAAAATTTATTGTTTTTGGTTGAATTGATCAACATTTTGGTAACTTTGATGGAACCTTTTAATTTAGTAAGTTTTTGGTGGAATTAAAAAAAGAAAATGGTAAATTTTTGGTGGAATTTTTACAAATTTTGTAACTTTTTTTGGTGGAATTTAAAAAAAATTCATTATTTTTGGTAGAATTATTAAAAATTTTAGTAACTTTGGTGGAATTTTTATGAATTTACTAAGTTTTTGATGGAATTTTCAAGGCTTTAGTTAATTTTTAATGAAACTGTTTCTAATTTGATTGATCTTTGGTGAAATTTTAAAAGAATTTGGACATTTTGGTGGAATTTTTAAAAAATTTGTTCAGTTCTTTGTGGAATTTTTAAAAACTTTGACAATTTCGGTGTAATGTTTAGGATTTTTCTGAGTTTTTGGTGGAATAAAAAAAATCAGAAAATTTTGGGTGTAGTTGGTAAATATTTTAATAGCTTTGATGGAATTTTTAAAAAATTCTTTATTTTTGGTAGAATTATTAAAAATTTTACTAACTTTGGTGGAATTTTTATGAATTTACTAAGTTTTTGATGGAATTCTCAAGGTTTTAGTTAATTTCTAATGAATTTGTTTCTAATTTGATTGATTTTTGGTGGAATTTTAAAAGAATTTGGACATTTTGGTAGAATTTTTAAAAATTTTGTAAGTTTTTGGTAGAATTGTTAAAAATGTTGACAATTTCGGTGTAATTTTTAGGATTCTTCTAAGTTTTTGGTGGAATTTTAAAAAAATTCAGTATGTTTTGGTGGAATTATCAAAAATTTTGATAACATTGGTGGAATTTTTGCGAATTTTATTCATTTCTGGTGGAATTAAAAAAAATCAGTACTTTTTGGTAAAATTCTTATGAATTTAGTAAGATTTTTGGTGGAATTTTTGCAAATTGTATTAATTTTTGGTGGAATTTTTAAAAAATTCAGTGTTTTTTATGCAATTCTTACGAATTTAGTAATTTTTTAGTGAAATTTTTCCAATTTTATTCATTTTTGGTGGAATTTTTATAAAATTCAGCATGTTTTTGATGGAATTGTTAAAAAAAGTTGATAACTTTGGT
The DNA here is from genome assembly GCA_036711955.1 of Digitonthophagus gazella. Classification (NCBI taxonomy): domain Eukaryota; kingdom Metazoa; phylum Arthropoda; class Insecta; order Coleoptera; family Scarabaeidae; genus Digitonthophagus; species Digitonthophagus gazella. The sequence continues at coordinate 3,535,937 of JASCIT010000003.1, forward strand.
GGATTTTTTATTAACTTTAATCATTTTTGGTGGAATTGTTAAAAATATTGGTAATTTTAGTAGAATTTTTATGAATTTGGTAAGTTTTTGATGGTATTTTTTAAAAATCGGTAAGTTTTTAGTGGAATTATTCAACATTTTTGTAGCTTTGGTGGAAAATTGAAAAAATTTAGTACGTTTTTGGTGGAATTGTTAAAAATGTTGGCAACTTTGATGGAATTTTTACGAATATAGTAAGTTTTTCGTGGAATTTTTACCAATTTTATTGATTTTGGGTGGAATTTTTAAAAAATTTAGTGTTTAGTAGAATTGTTTCCAAATTTAATAATTTTTTGGTGAAATTATATACAATTTAACTAACTTTTGTGGAATTTTTTTTATTACTTTTTTATTTTTGTGGAATTTTTAGGAATCTAATCAATTCTTGACGAAATTAATCTTAATTTTAGTATATTTTTTTTAAATTCAGCAAGTTTTTGGTGGAATTGTTAAAAATTTTGATAGCTTTGGTGGAATTTTTACGAATTTTTTTCATTTCTGGTGGAATAAAAAAAAATCAGTATTTTTGGTAAAACTCTTATGAATTTAGTAAGTTTTTGGTTGAATTTTATTAATTTTTGGTGGAATTTTTATAAAATTCAGTATGTTTTTGATGGAATTGTTAAAAAAGTTGATAACTTTGGTGGAATTTTTATTAACTTTAATCATTTTTGGTGGAATTGTTAAAAATATTGGTAATTCTAGTAGAATTTTTATGAATTTGGTAAGTTTTTGGTGGTATTTTTTAAAAATCAGTAAGTTTTTAGTGGAATTATTCGACATTTTTGTAGCTTTGGTGGAAAATTGAAAAAATTTAGTACGTTTTTGGTGGAATTGTTAAAAATGTTGGTAACTTTGGTGGAATTTTTACGAATATAGTAAGTTTTTTGTGAAATTTTTACCATTTTATTGATTTTGAGTGGAATTTTTAAAAAATTCACTAAGTTTTTAGTAGAATTGTCTCCAAATTTAATAATTTTTGGTGAAATTATATTCAATTTAACTAACTTTTGTGGAATTTTTATTGTTACTTTTTTATTTTTGTGAAATTTTTAAGAATCTAATCAATTCTTGACGAAATTAATTTTAATTTTAGTATATTTTTTAAAAATTCAGCAAGTTTTTGGTGGAATTGTTAAAAATTTTAATAGCTTTGGTGGAATTTTTACAAATTTTATTAGTTTTTGGTGGAATTATTAAAAATTTTAGTAGCTTTGGTGGAATTTTTACAAATTTACTTAAATTTTTGGTGTTATTTTCAAGAATTTAATTAGTTTTTAGTAAAATTTATTCGAATGTTTGCTCTGCATAAATTAAATATTTGATATATTTAATATAATAAGTCATTTTTGTCCTATTTAAAGAAATACTAATGTACTGTATTAACCAGACTTTGCTATGTTCCGAGAAAAAATTGTTATACGTCGTTTCTAGTATTTAATATTTAATCAAACGATTAGTTTGAGTAACTTACTGTACGTTGAACAATTAGAATATTGCACAAGGAATGAAGAACATGATCTAGTTCTACGTCTTGAAAAGGACTATTATCTGGAGCGTTTCCGATAAAATTTAATGTGGGAATTATCGTACGTTGTATTACTAAAATACTATTTTTTATATGCATAGCATATTTTACAAGTCCACTTCCGATTATTTGTTGTAACATTGGATCGTGTTTTTCTAAATTTTTAAAAAATTGTAAATATTACGATTTTTTTTTCAACTATTTAGAAAAAATTTTTATACCTGTATTTGGATTTAACCATTTTAAAAATAATCTTGTTAATAAAGATGAATTAACTAATAATCCATTTATCACCAAACGCATTAAAGACATTGCTGTTGTGTGTCTTATATCTTCATCCTAAAAGTAAACAAAGCTTTTTTATTTAATCTAACAATGGTACATTAAAAATTTTCTACAAGATTGTTAAAAAAATTTAAAAGAAAAACACTCTAATCATATAAATTACCTCTTCATCAATTAAATCCAATATAATATCCATAATAAGTCCCCTTGATATGTTCGTACATTGAGCTACAATATCTTCAGGTGACGTTTCTTGATACAATCTTCTCTTCCCGTTTTTTGATCCCGTACTACTTATACTAAGCATATCATCATCATCATCACCCAATATATCAGGACCGTGAATACGTACAAGATCGGATATAGCTTGAACGGAACCAATTATTGAAGCTTTGTCACATCTACCATATTTATGCGCCAATAACTACAATAAAAAAAATATTTTTTTAATCTCAACCCATTTATCCTTAATTATTAATTTTAATTTAAAATTTTACTCACCGGTGAACAAACATATTGCATATGATTAAGCGCCAAATCTTTATCAATTATACAAAACTGTCCGAGAACCATAAAAATTTTCGCGTGAACATTAACATCTTCAGTTTCCATTGCAGGTTTTACAAACTCATTAAGACAAATTCTCAATGAAGAAGGTAGTGTACGAAACCTCGTCGTTCTAAGGAACGCTGTTAAGATATCTAAACAGTGACACATCGTCGCAGAGTCGAGTTTAACGTCTCGTTCTCTAATCGTTGGGGGTTGGGGTTGTGGCGCGTTCAACGCGTCGATTTCCTTCTTTATTTGTTTAATTTCAATGTTGATTTTATCTGCTTCCGTAAATTTTTGATCTTCAATCGCTTTTTCTATCGAAGCTTCTAACACAAACAGTTTTGCTTTTAAAAATTGTATCTAAAAAGTTTTAAAGTGTTAAGTGAAATAAAATTAGAATGATTAAAGATAATTCAACCTTCATTTTTTGAGTTTCAGATATTTCCATTGGTACTTCTTCAATGGTACATGCAACTTCTCTTATATCGGATAATAAAGCACAAATTTCCTCACATTGTTGATCAATTCCATTAATAAATATCTTGTATAATTCTATTATTTTTTCAACTACGTTTTTACTTAATCTTGGACAAAGTAGTGTCTCTCTAAGTAGTGTTTTTAAGTGTTGACGACCAACCTGAACAATATAAAAGCTTCATATAATATTTATTTATTTATTGAGTTGATATTAAAATTATGATCTATTCAACTAGTTTTTAGAATCTAACACCTCCTAGACCACGCCAGATATAGCCACGATCAACCTAATACCCCTAAAAGAGGGTCATTGTAAATACCGAGTTAGCACAAACACCTAATCAAATGAGTATAAGAATGTGGCCAATGAAAGGATGGATATCTCTATTCTGGTAATAAGCCGAAGAATCCAACACCTCCTAGACCACACCAGATATAGCCACGATCAACCTAATACACTAAAAGGGGGTCATTGTAAATGCGTAGTTAACACAAACACCTAATCAAATGAGTATAAGAATGTGGCCAACGGAAGGATGGATATCTCTATTTGTCAGGCTGCTTGTGACAGGGGAAAGGTGTACGAGATGATCCATTGGGGTTAGATGATCCTTTTAAATTATAACGAAACTATTAATGTCACCTAGTTGCTTTCAATCGCAAATCATACTTCCCGATAGCCCTTCGCACCTGTCAAATTTTAATGGAGGTATGATAAACACATTTTTGGTCAAAAAAGCAAAAATTTTACGATTTCAATCTAAAGTAAGATTTATTTTAAGTAGAGGTAACTTCTGTTGAAGAGTGTCAATTACATTGATTGTTGTATAAGTATCTTCGCGAATGCTATGTTTAGCTTTTCGAATGATATAGTAACAATAGAAAGCATACAGGGTACGTTATCGAATAATGTATGAATATGGTGGAATTGCGGCGAGTTGATTATATTGTTGCTGTACGAGATGATACATGCGGATCATCTTGCACCAATCTGACAATTATCAACAAAAAGTACAAAACGTTCTTAATGTACGTGCTGTCTAAGAAAATCCATTATTACTTGTATTTTAGACTATGCCCCGTAATTGTCAAAGGAAAAGAAACGGCGGTGCGTGGTCGAAAGATTGTATGATTAAAGCATTGGATGCTGTAAAAAATGGTATGCTATATAGAACGACAAGTAAACCGTTTACAGTGCCCGTTATGTCGCTAAAAAGCGAACCAAAGGAAAAAATAAAGAAGCTATTGGCGCAATAAAATATTTAGGTGGGAAAAAACAGTCTTTACGGCCGAACAGGAAATCGAACTGGTAAAACATATAACAGATATGGAAACAATGATGTACGGACTTTCGCGACAAAATATTTTAAATTTGGCATATCAACTTGCCATAAAAAACAATATCTCCCACCCTTTTCATGGCGAAAAAAGCTGGCAATAATTGGCTAAGAGGATTTCGTAAACGGCAACCAGACATAACCCTTCATTCGTCAGAGTCCACTTCCACTACTCGAGCGCGTGCCTTTAATAAACCTGTAGTGGATAGGTTTTATTCCATGCTGAAAGTCATTCAAGACGCCAAAAACTTTCCGTCCCATCTAATATACAACGTAGATAAAACAAACAACTCTATGGTACCAACCAAAAACACCAAAGTGTTTTGTTTCAAGTGTGTTCAAAGTGTTCGCAAGAACTGGGCGAAAATAGGTAGCAAGAGTTACATCAGATGAAAAGGGAAAAACTACAATTGCTGTCATTTGCATGTCTGCTACAGGAATTTTTGTTTCGCCTATATTTATCTTTCGAGAAGTTCGTATGAAAATGGAGCTAATGGATGGTTCACCACCAAGGTCTATATGGGCATGTAATTCATCTGGGTGTACGAAACTAGACAGATGATCCATTGTTATTGATTTTAGACGGTCATCTTTCACACACGAAAAATTTAGAAGTAATTTTAATGGCACTTGTTAGTGCCTAGGTTTTAAGTCTGACTATTAAAGAGACTAAGGACAGGTTTATTCACCTTTGGATAAATTAATCTACCCGATATTTTCCATAGTTACTATAATTTCACTTGCCATGATTGGCTTGTTAGCCTGTAACCATGGTAGATATTGGATAGATTAATTTATCCAAAGGTGAATAAACCGGGCCTAACTCGGTTTAAATGTTGTTCTGTATACCAAAAAATATAAGGATTATTTTACTCAAACTTCAATTCACATAAACTAAGACATTATTATCTCTAAAAACTCTAAGAAGTTCATTTAATTCTATCTATCTATCAAACCTAAAACATTTCCAAAATACAAGCAAGATTATCTCCAAGATCATCTTGCCCATACGGCAGGGATCAACTTGGACACCGCAGTGTCCAAGATGATCCTTTGTTAGGGTTTATTAAACGGTTTTACAATTGTATTCATTTCAATATTGTATAGACCAGGGATTCCCAACCTTTTTCTTGTATCGACCCTTTGTAAGAGAACAGTTTCTTACATCGACCCCCTAGCACTTTTACAAAATTTTGTTGAAAAGTCGTCAATGTGATGGCTGCGCTTGATGTGTCGATACTATTTTTTTAATATTTGGCTTAAAATTACTTAATGCAATTCTTAAGTCCCCTCTTTCGAAAACATTCAATCTATTTCTTGTTTTACGAAGCAAGTTGTTGAGGTGACTAAAACCTGCTTCCACCAAATAAGAAGAGGGGAACGTTAATAATAGTGGTTCTGTAATAACTAGTAATTGTGGATACTTTTCTCTGATGATTTTCAAATTCCAAAACTTTGCGTATTCATTGTGTTTTGAATAAGAGTTGTGCTTGAACATCTTCCTTCAACGCAATTAACTCTTCTTGCATCATAATATTATATCGAGATATATCGCGCTGTAATGAATCTATAAGCCATGATGGCACATCCAAATTTTCTATGTCTCGAAAGCGAATAGCTATAGCTATCGACCCCCAATCGACCCTCTGATCAACATTGACCCCCTCTACAACTTCATTCACCCCAAGAGGTCGATACCGACCCCGTTGGGAATCTCTGGTATTAGACCAACGGTGGGCAACCTCCGGCCCACGCGAAGATTTAATCCGGCCCGCGAGACCTTTAGGAAGAATAATAAATGATTTTTGTTTTAAATCAAAAATTTGTAATAGAAAAAAATAATTAAAGAAAGGTTTTTACGGTTGTATCAAACATTTGTGAATTTTCTACCCCGGCCTGAATACGAAAGGTAAACCGTAATCTGGCCCCCACTATACAAAAGGTTGCCCACCCCTGATATAGACTACGATCATTCTCCCTTAACTCTTAACGGTCCGTTGTCCAGACGTTGTGGACAATGCATTATTCCTGTCAAGTCCTATGTCCAGACGTTGTGGACATGACGTTTAGACACAACAAATTTAATATTTGAAGTATTTAGACAAATAATTAAATAGTTTTCATTGTTATAAAGGCTTGTTCTACAAGTTGGTTCATTGTCCAGACATTCTGGGAATGACTATGAAAAGAAAATTGGTAAAGAAAAATATATATAGATATATACTTTTCAATTGTAAACCCCTTGATCTTAGACAACCAATATTTCACGAAAAAATAAATGCGGACTCAGCTAATAACATATGTCAAAATAGCAGGACCGTTAAGGGAATCATCTCATACACCTTTCTCCTACTATTGTTCCTTGTGTCAGGACTTTGTTCCGTTCTGTACCATGCTGTTGATCCCCAGCTCATTTGAGGTCTAGGTGTTAACTCCGTCATTCCCAATAAAGATAATTTCCGAACTATGCTAAGTATTTATTCCCTCCGTCATCCCACAGCATAAGTGTAGTCAGAAGAAAGCAGAGAAATGGTATCGTGTTACATATTTAGTCGAGAACCAACCCAGAGCATGCAAATTAACCCTTTACATAATAATATAGATGATAAAAATAGGAATATTGGAATGTTTATTAGTAGTTTTAATAAAACGCTTATAATAAAAAAATTTGAAACGAGAAATATTAAATTCCTAACTAACTACAGTTTCATTGATAAATTAAGTGCGAAAATAATTTTTAAAAAACTAGAAGAAATCCAGAATTTTTTACTTTTTTTTTTAATTTGTAAAAACTCTGTTGTAATAAAAATTAAACTTACTTCATCTGCCAGATCAGAAATAGATACCATTTGCAAAAGATTATATAACACCTCTTGAAACTGATGATTTTCCCACACTTCCAAATGTAATATATCCTTAGATTTGATAACACTAAACAAAAAAATTAAATTAAATTAAAATCATAACATAAAACACTCATTTCACCACTTCGGTACGGCGCCTACCAGCCAGGAAACATTGCCCACAACCGACATTCATAAGTAGGGTCATATCACGGCCGTTGACTATAGCCAACGCTCGTACCGAAATGGTTAATAACAAAAAAACCTTTTAAAACAAATTTACCTTTGAATATAACTACAAAAAGGCGTCAATTGAGGCAAAACCACTTCAACTTCCACTTTAGAATTTTCATCTTTTTGTAAATTAACAACAAAATTATACCAATATGCTGATACCTCAGCCGTAAGTTGATCAATAGGTACTATACCGTCGTTTCCAATTGGTAAATATTTAAGTATTTCATTTTGAGAAAAATATCTAGAAAATTATATAAATTAAATAAAAAAAATTTAAAAAGTAAAATAAATTAAAAAAATAAAATAAAATAAAACAATAAAATAAAACAATAAAATAAAATAAAATAAAATAAAAAAATAAAAAAATAAAATAAAATAAAAAAATAAAATAAAAAAAATAAAATAAAATAAATAAATAAAATAAAATAAAAAAATAAAATAAAATAAAAAAATAAAATAAAATAAAATAAAATAAAAAAATAAAATAAAAAAAAAATAAATTAAAAAAATAAATAAATAAAAATTAAAAAAATAAATAAATAAACAAAACTTAAAAATTTTTTTTTACAATTAAATTCATTTACAAATTAAAAAAAAAAATTACTTAAAAAATATCTTCATCAACTCCTCATAAATAATCCTCGTTTCCTGAATATCTTTTTCTTCGGCATCTAACCAAAAGCTATTAAAAAACATTAATAAATTATGCTCATAAACTTGAATCCACTTCGGTAAGAGTTTCGTCTCAAAGACTTTCCTTACAGACAGCTGACTTTCATCCACACCGTTTATAATAACTTGTTGACGCATTACAATTTTCAACAGTCTCGGATTTATACAACTAACCCTTTTATACGCTTGCAATCGAACGTTAGCATCCGTATCGCGCATTAATCTTATTGGGATTTCATGAGATAAGTGGGTTAATGCTAAATTAGCAATAGCAGCTTTTCGTATCTAAAAATAATTACCTATATTAGAATATTTAACTCACAATCAGTTAATTTAATCTGAAATTAATAAAACATACCAACGGACTAGGATCATTGCACATTCTCGTATAAGTGCTGATAACGGGACATCTAATATTTTCAATGTCTTGTAATTTAGACAACGGACTAGCGCATAAAAGACGTATTGATAAAACAGGATCCTTAAAAAACACTTTCACGTTAAAATAAAACATAAAAAATAACTAATTATTATTTATTTACATTAATAAACCTTTTGATTAAATGTTCTTGAATATCATCGCAAAGTTCGGAAGATATTCCCAAATCCGGTGGAGCTTTATTAAAAAACATTTCTAAAAGCTTAGTCGAATGATATCTATGATTCGGATTTACAAAATCTACATGTTGTAACGTTCGATTAATAACGGCTCTAACCAACGGTTCTTCAGTTTCATCATCGTTATGTTCTGTTAATAAATCAACCAAAAACTGAGCGACAAACGATATCGATCTAATAACCCCAACTTTGTTTATTTTATAATTTTCACAAAACACAAGATCTAATTGTTTTAAAATACTCTTTTTTACGTCTTCATACGCTTCCTAAAAATCATCTTTTAGATACAACCAAACAATAACGTGAACCTACCTTTTTATAAATCCCCCGTAAAGTTGTAATTAATTTTTGATGGGTGGAAATGTTTTCTTGGGACTTTTCAAATAATTGGCGAATCTCAATCATTGTAAAATTGGTGTAATTGTAAAACTTCTTAAATGTTGTTGTTTTATAGAACTGTCAACATGACGCTAAACGACCGTTTGAATTATTTCAAACCCAAGCCAACGAAAAATGAGGTTATGTCACATTTATTCGAAATAACTCAAATAAGATAACTCAAATAACACAAAATGGTAATTAAATTGAAATATTATCACGTAATTTAATGAAACGAATCGAAATAAACAAGTTTAATTAATAAAACTATTCACAATTTTATTATTTTTGATAATTTTTTATTGAACATCTGTACCCACTAAAAAAATACTACCAACCTAATATAAATAATAACATATAAAAACCCTACATAAAAAGATTATTTTTTAATTTAATAATAAATTAAAATTTAATTTTTGTTAAAATAAATGCTATTATGTTATTTATACATATTTATTTTAGGATTAAAAATTAAGTAAATTAAAAATTCTTTAATCAGAAAGATATCAATGTAATTATCAACAACTATTGATATTAAAAGAAACTAAAATAAAAAAAATTTAAATAAAAATTAAATATTAAACTAAAAATATGTAACATAACTACATTTTTACTTTATTTATGTAAATTTAGATCAAAATTGAAAAAATTATAAATTAAAATTAAATAATAAAATTATATTAAAAATTATATAAAAAGTCATACCAATCAAAAAAAAATTTTAATTAAATTTTTAATGATATTTTATAAAAATTTAATAATTAAAAAAATAACTTTAATTACACTTTAAAAATCACAAATTGATATTTTAATATCAACAACTATTCATATTAAAAGATACTAAAATAAAGAAATTTTAAATAAAAATTAAATATTAAACTAAAAATATGTAACAAAACTACATTTTTACTTTATTTACGTAAATTTAGATCAAAATTGAAAAAAATAATAAATTAAAATTAAATAATAAAATTAAATAATAAATTATATAAAAAATCATACCAACCAAAAAAAAATTTAAATTAAAATTTTAAAGATATTTTATAAACTTTAATAATTAAAAAATAACTTTAATTACACTTTAAAAATTATAAATTTATAATCCCTTCATAATTTTTACAATTTTATTAATTAATTATACATATTTATTCTCATTTCTTTCATGAACATAACCTAACATAACCTCAAAAATCAGTCAGAAACAAATCTTTAATTCATTCTTTCATTAAATTTTTTAGATAAATCATGTATAAACATTCAAAACGATCTAAACAATCATACACTACCGATTATTCAAAGCTAGGTAACAATCTAACTCCAGGAGTAAAAGGATTTCTTTGTACTTTCAACAATCGGGAAAAAGATTGTATACGAGAAGCTTATAACATTTTAAATAAATATGCTGATCAATTATACGGACCTGAAACACAATCTAATACAAACCCAGAAACAACCGAAAATAACATTGAAGATGACTTAAAAAACGAACTCAAAGAATTAAAATCCGAAAGCATAAAAAAGAAACGTTTTCAAGTTGTAAAATCAGGCGCTAAAAATGTTTTATTTATAAAAACTATTATAGACGATCCTGTAAAATTAACTACTACTATAATAAATGATTTACGAGAGACTCAAAAAGCTCAAACTAGATTTTTGTATCGATTAATACCGATAGAAGTTACTTGTAAAGGTTATTTAGATGATATAAAAAAAACTTGTAGTGAAATATTAGATAAACATTTTAAAGATAATGATAAGTCGTTTTCTATAGTTTATAATCGTAGGAATAATAATCATTTAGATCGGGATGAAGTTATTAAAACTATCGCTGGTTTGGTACAAGAAATACCCGGTAAACATGTTGTTAATCTTAATAATCCTGATGTTACTATTATAATTGAAATTATTAAAAATGTTGCGCTTTTATCTGTTGTATGCGATTATGTGGCTATGAAAAAATTTAATTTGCTTGGTTTTATTCCTAATCAAGATAAAAAGGAAGATTGCGATATTAAAGAAGAAGTAAAAGACGATGTAAAGGAAGAAGTAAAAGACGATGTAAAGGAAGAAGTAAAAGAAGAAAAAACTGATTGATCAATAAAAATTTTATAATAAATTAACAAATTGTTATTATTTAATTGTTAATTTTTAATCCATCTAATTAAACCTAACTTTAAAAAAATTTAAATTGGTTTTAAAAACTTGATCAGAATATTACAATTTATGTTTCAGAATTGCCCCACACCATTTCAGGGATATGTTCTCTTAATCCCTGGAGCCATTCCCCAGACGACAATCCCATACGCTGTAATGGCGTGGAAACAGGAAAAGTAAGCTGCCCTAGTGACCTTCAGGTTGGAACACTTTTTAAACCCTGCACTAGAAATACAGCACTCGCAATAAGCTTGCACGCAACATCGATGTGGAGGTTCCAGCTTAGGACGGAGTCCAGGTGCAGGCCATGTAATTTTAGGAAGGATTTTTCTCCCCGCATAAAAAAGTCTAGCAACGGAGTTTTTTCGTCGTTTACTACCAGCTTATTTGCAGTTATCCAGTCTGTCGTTGCGTCAAGGATTTCTTTACTTCTTGAATTTACAGCTTGCGTCGCAACATCCCGCCCGACAAACCTAGCATCATTGGCATAAAGGTATGTGGTACCAAATGCCATGCAATCCGGGAAGTTATTCACATAGATAATAAACAACAAAGGGCCCAGGATAGATCCCTGAGGCACACTGCAAACATATTTTCTTGCTCAAACATATATCCATCCTCGAGGTAGGATTGTATGAGTTTATGTGGAGTATCTCTTATTCCATAATAGTCCAGTTTATCTAGCAGTATGTTGTGATCTACCGTATCGAAAGCTCGGCTGAGATCGTAACAAATCATTCGAGTTTTTTCAAAATTTTCATGTGCATCAGTTATGTCTTTAAAAGGTTAAAAATCATAATTTTTATAATAGCCGTTGTTGTAGATCTCCCTGTTCTATAACCATGCTGACTTTCATTTAAAATATTGTACCTTTCCAAGTACAGTAATACCTCGACATTCGTGACCCCGACTTACATAAACTCGGAGATACGTAATTGGGCGGTTCTTTCCTTAATTTGCTCAGTAGAAGATTGCATCATAATATTTTTAGCTCGTTCGCATCAGTTTCATATGAGAAGTGTTGATTAGTTGGTTTGTAAGAATATTTTTAATAGTGCTTTAGAACAACGTAAGCATTTTATATTCTGTATACGTAAACATTAATTGAAAGCTTTATTTGTTTCCTTACATACTAGCTACTATGTCAACAAAAAAAAAGCATTTGATTCTCCAAATTTTTAAAGAAAACGTAAAGCTTTAACACTTGAGTTAAAACACAGTATTGTAAAGGATTTTGAAGGAGGCATGAAAATATGTGAATTAGCACACAAATTCAACCTGGCTTACACTACTGTCCATACAGTAATAAAAGATAAAACTAAAATTCTTGACGCTGTTAAAAATGTTCAGTCATTAAATTCAAATTTAATTCGTAAACAGCATGGTATGATTGCTGAAATGGAAACCTTGTTTAAAGTATGGTGTGAAAACCAAGTGATGGTTAAAAATTGTCCAGTAGACCAGAATACTATATGTAATCAAGCCAGGCACATTTTTGAAAAGTTAAAAGAACAAGTTACAGATGATGCAAAAGATGAAACTTTTGTAGCCAGCAATGGTTGGTTTTGTCGTTAAAAAAAGATGCGATTGGCACAATATTGCAGGATGTAAGTGCCGATAAAGTCGCTGCATCTGCTTTTCCTATCGCATTGAAGAAATTGATAGAACAAGGCGGTTATAGCACACAGGCCATTTTTAATATAGACGAGACGGGGCTTTTCTGGAAGAAAATGCCTTATAGAAAATAGAGAACTAAAGCCTTTGCTAGTGTATCGCAGTGAAAACACTAGGGCCCCAAAGAATAAAACAAAATCAGAATTGTCAGTAATTTGGAGGTCCAATTGAAAAGCTTGGGTTACTGCTTCTTTATTTGAAGACTGATTGGAAACCATTTTATGCCGGAAGTTGAACGGTACTGTTCCTCTAAGAATATTCCATTTAAAAAGATGTTAATTATTGACACTCAGCAGCAAACCTTATCAACTATGATCCTCGCGTTAAAGTAACATTTTGCCCCCAAACACGCTAACTTAGTTTACTTCAATCTATGGATCAAGGTGTTATTAATACATTTAAGGCGTATTGTACTCGACGGTCATTTAACCATTTAAATCAATCTATTAATCATGATCACAACTTGTCCGTTAAAGATTTTTGGAATAAATCTAATGTTGTCGATGCTGTTACAATCATAGGGGAATCGTGGAACGAAGTTTCTTCAAAAACAATTAAGGGAGTTTGGAAAAAACTTTGTCCGAACTTCTTTACTGATTCATCTGAAACGGTACCAGAAAATGATTCTGTACTCGAAATAGTAGCATATATTGTTACTTTAGGAAAGCAAGTCGATTTGGAACTTAATAGCGAAGATGTCATTGCGTTTTTCGAGTCACATGATGAGGAGCTTACCCTTGACAAGCTGATTGAAAGCAGCAACAAAATGAAATTGAAGAAAATAATATTGAAATAGTGCAACCGGAAAAATTCCTAACCATTGCAAAATCGACGGAAGCACTTAATACCATAAAGAATGGCATAGAAATTTTAGGAGAAGCAGATTACAATGAAGAGCGTGTAATGACAGTAAAAACGAATGTACAACAATCAACTGAATGTTATCAAGAAATTCTGAGGCAGAAGAAAGAGAATTTATGTCGTCAAACTACCATCTCCGATTTTCTAAAACCATCAAATTTAAATAGTTAAATCAAGGTACATCAAGGTTTCATAGAGTTTAATAAATACGCTTAAATAGCTGTTCTTCGTGTTAACATTAATTTTAGTTCAACTAGTAATGTATTCGACTTACGTAATTTTCGATTTACAAAATATGCACTGGTCCCACCAATTACGTATCTTCGGGATATTACTGTAGCTGATTAGACGCCGCTTGATTAATTCTAAAATTTTTGAGAAAATTAGCAACAGAGCTATGGATCGGTAATTCTTATAATTATCTTCATCTTCTTTCTTAAAGACCGGGGTTACTTTGACCACCTTCAACTTATCTAGGAAGATTCCCTCATCGATGCATTTATTTAGTACTGGGAACAAAACATAATGCAATTCTAAAACATCCTGTATATATAAAACGTTACATAACGGTACTCCTGATTACTAAATTCTCCTAACGGGGGACCAATAAAAACCTTAATATTTTTTTAAATTTAGAACACACCCAAATTCACATTCGAGCATCTCTTAAATCTCTACTAATCAGTTATCTCGCCTTCACGTTCCGTTAAGCACAGTTTTTTTATAAACATTTTTATCTATTTCTAAATAAAAATACCGTTTTATACAATGACGTTTATTATGTGTTTTATAGTGAGTTTACTCTTTTTAAACAATGTGCAAAGTGCTCGAATTTTAGGAATTATACCAACACCTTCACTAAGCCACCAAATAGTTTATAGACCAATTTGGAAGGAATTATCTTTAAAAGGACACCAAGTCGTTGTTTTAACAACCGATCCTATGAGAGATAAATCATTAAAAAACTTAACAGAAATTGATTTAAGTTTTTCATACGATTTGTATAACAACAAACATAATTTCTCCGATAAAATTGATAAAATGGCAGGAAACCCACTTAAAATGGTCAACGCAATAATTACAATGAACGCTGATATTTGTAACGAACAACTTAAACATCCCGAAGTTAAAAAATTAATAACCGACCCAAACCAACATTTTGATGTTATTTTAATTGAAATTTTACAACCGTGTATGTTTGCATTTGCACATCGTTTTAAAGCACCTTCAATTGGAGTTATATCGATGGATGCACAATCCGCAGCTTATGATAGCGTTGGAAATCCAAGTCATCCGGTTTTAAATCCGGATTTTATGTTACCACTAGCTGGAAAATTAACTTTTATGGAAAGAGTATTTAGTGTTCTTGTTTCTAACGTGTTAAGATTGTATGGTTTTTTGTATATTGTACCTATTAACGATGAGGTTATTCGAGAAAACTTTGGGGATTATCCATCTTGCGTTGATTTTATTCAATATATGGATATGTTATTTGTTAATGTACATCCTCTTATAAGTGGGATAAGACCTAATGTACCTGCTGTTGTTAATATCGGAGCTGGATTACATATTCAACCATTGAAATTATTACCACAGGTACTTAATATCTAATCTAATCTCATATTGAAGACTTGAAAATTTAATCAGTTTAAAACGTTAGATAACTCATTGTATAATAAATTCAATCTCTTAATAACTTATTATCTAACACCTACATTTGTGAAACTCTCGAGATGTCATTCAAAGTAAAAATTTTAAAAATTCCAGTTATCTTTTTGTATTAGTTGATAAAATCACTAACTTACAATACAATAAAACTATAGACACTTTAGATAACTTTAGTCTTCTTTAAACTTTCCACCAAAATGGCTTATTTTCATCTTCTTTCCATTCCATTATTTTTATTTTCATTAATTTATAGTGAAGTGTACAGTGCTAGAATTTTGGGTGTTATTCCCACACCATCTCTTAGTCATCAAATAGTTTACAGACCAATATGGAAAGAATTAGCTTTAAGAGGACACGAAATTGTAGTTTTAACTACCGACCCGATGAATGATAAATCTTTGAAGAACTTAAAAGAAATTAATCTTCATTTTTCCTACGATATTTTTACAAACAAACATAACTATTCCGAAATGATAAATCAATTATCTGGAAAACCCATGCAAATGTTAAACGCGATAATCACTCAAAATGCTGATGTTTGTAACGAACAATTAAAACATCCCGAAGTTAAGAAATTAATTAACGATCCAAACGAGCATTTTGATGTTGTTATTATGGAAGTTTTACAACCCTGTATGTGGGGTTTTGCTCATAGATTTAAAGCTCCGTTTATTGGAGTTGTTTCTATGGATGCTCAAACGGCAGCTTATGATAGTATAGGAAATCCAACACATCCCATATTAAATCCTGATTTTATGTTACCACTAGCTGGAAAATTAAATTTTTTGGAACGAGTGATGAGCTTTCTTTATAGCTATGCAATCAGGATTTACGGTTATGTGTATATTATTCCTTTAAATGATAAAGTTATTCGGGAAAATTTTGGTGATTATCCATCTTCTATTGAGTATATTTTAAATATGGATTTGTTATTTGTAAATGTTCATCCACTTCTTAATGGTATAAGACCTAATGTACCTGCTGTTGTTAATATTGGAGCTGGATTACATATTCAACCATTAAAACCTTTACCACAGGTATTTAATTCAGATTTAAATAAATTTCTTTTTATCTAACTGAAATGCTGAGTATACCAAAGCTAAAGCTAGTGACTCATTTCTGCAGTACATCCAGAAATTGGTATCACAGATGTTGTGTTCGTCTAAAGGATCGACCCAAATAGAACCCAATATTTAGTTTTAGTTAGTTGACTTTATTGATACTTAATAAAATAAGATACACTCTTATTACATGCGTCTGTTAGCAAGCGATCTGGCAACTGAACTGATCTTGCCACAAAACAATATGAGTGAGCCAACACTTGTTCGTTTGCTCTGTGGCTAAAGATACGACACTCCTCCCTCCTGGTTTTGTCGGCCTTGCGAGTGACAATTTGTGGCATACGTAATCCTCCAAGTATTGGGATTTCTTCAGTTGCTACCTTTTATGATATGGTGCGACCAGTGCTTGACGAATGCTGTTTCGTCGTAGGAACCATTTAAATTCTTCTGACGTAAAGGCTGTACCGTTATCCGAAACGATGACTTCTGGAATTCTATGTGTAGCGAACAACTGGCGTAGAATTGCTATTGTCGCTGCGCTTGATGTTGTCTGGGCTTGGCATACTTGAAGCCATTTTGAGTATGCGTCAATTACTATTAGGTCCCTGCCCCTTAGCTATATGAGGGATTCCGAGGGTGAGAGTGTGAAACCTTTACTATTGAAAAGGCGATGTACTCCACTACAAACAGATAGTTGCAAGAGAAAGATACAAGTTGAAGAAAGGATAACTGATCTTGCAACTATCTCTTTTCATCTATTTCTTTATTTTTCTATGAATAGTAGCATCAACCCGACAATAGTTGATGGTTTATGTACTCAGCTGACCGATTTCAGCGTTTTGCAGCCAGTTGACCTACCCCACAGATTAAATATAATATAGAGAGGCCCAAAAAATGTATCCACTGTTTAATAGTCCATAACTTACAAACCAATTGACGGAGTTGTTTCATTTTTCGGGAAAGTGTAGCTTAAAGTTCAACTTAAAGATATCACTGTAGGTGTTCGAAATGGTCATTATTAACATCCACATACAAATGATGCCGCCGAATTGCAGCACGAACTACTGACTGCAACGTGTTCAATTGGATATTTGCACATGAATGTACGATGGATTATCGAAGTTCATCCAATGCCTGGCTTTTGACGATAACCGACGTCCTTTAGTGTTTCCCACAGGTAAAAGTCCAGGGGAGTTAAGTCTGGGGAACATGGTGGACACTCTACAGCACCTCTACGACCTATTCATCTTCCTAGTAGATTTTCATCTATACCTTTTCAAGTTCAAATTGGGACTAATCAATGTCAAATTGAGATTAATCAATTTCAAATTGGGACTAATCAATTTCAACTTGGCACTAATCAATTTCAAATTGGGAATGTTATATTTATGTAAAAAAATATCTAAGTTTTGGTAGTTACTTAATATTAATGAATTATTTTTTTTATTTAGCTATAAAAAATATAATTATAAAAAATTTAAATTATAAAAAATATAAAGGGGCAGTGGCATGTACTATAACCCGACATAGATCTGCACAATGAAGAGAAAGATGAAAAGGTAAGCCTGCTCTCCATAATATTGCCGTGCAGCTCCATTTCGGCTTATAGTACTTTTGTGTACACAGTGTAAATTTCGTACATGTAGCGATAGATATCACTCTGTTTTCCTCACTAAAAAAGAATTGTCTGAATGTCGTCAGCCAGACCACTCTTGCCTCCAGCTTTAAAAACTGTCCGTACTACTTCTATGAAGATCTCAATGGAATCGTGGTATGGAGCATTATCTGGTACCAAAACCGCAGCTTCTTCGTATATACGTTTGGCATTGCGAAGACGTTGGCTTCAGGCTTTTTAAAAGCATCTTTTTGAATTTCATGATGTATCAGGCCCGTAGTGCCAATACAATCAATTAAATGAATATTTGATTCTTTCATCGCCAGTGAAATAAAAAGATTTAAATTGATCTCATATACACCTTTGCAATGCCCAACGTATATACCAAGAAACTGTGGTACTGGTGACAGATAATGTAAAGAATACTTCCCACTTGGTCGGTAATTTGAAATTAATTGAATTTCAACTTTGATTTCATTAGTCTCAATTTGAAATTGATAAGTCCCAATTTGAATTTGAGTAGTCCCAATTTGAAATTGATTAGTCTCAATTTGAAATTGATTATTCTCAATTTGAAATTGATTAATCCCAATTTGAAATTGATTATTCCCAATTTGAAATTGATTAGTGCCAATTTGAACTTGAAAAGGTATAGATAAGCCTTAACACGATTTTGGTAGTGGACTGGGGCACCATCTAGTTGAAAGTAAAATCTTCCGTTTCCATACAAGTCTCGGTTGGCAGGTAAAATGGATGTCTGAAGCTTCTGAAGGTAAACAGAACCTAACGTCCATGTAAACAAAGCCGCGAATTTGCCAGGATTAAATGTGTGGTGTGGGTTGTCTTACCAGGGCTTGATTGGGCCATTCTTCTTTGACGGCACAGTAACCGGTGAGGTGTACTATAACCCGAAATGGAGCTGCGCCATGAAGAGAAAGATCAAAGAGTACTCGGCAATGTTACGGAGAGGGAACTTACTTTTTCATCTTTCTCTTCATGGTACAGCTCCATTTTGGTTTATAGTACACCTCACCGGTGACTGTGCCGTCAAAGAAGAATGGCTCAATCAAGCACCGGTAAGCCAACCCACACCACACATTTACTCCTGGCAAATTCAAGGATTTGTTTACATGGACGTTCGGATTTTCGACGGCCCAATAGACGCAATTATGATGATTTATTGTACCATTGAGTTCGAACTGTACCTCATCAGACCACACAATCATCTCTGCAAACTTTTCATCGTTGCGCACCATGTTGTTAAACCACTCGCTGTACTCCATTCTACGATTTGGGTCATTCTCGTTCATTGCGTGTAATAATCTTGGGATGTAGCACTTCCACTTTGCTATGTTCAAAATTCGCCGAACACTTGAACGACTCATTGCAATTTCATGGGCACACTGTCTCATAAACTTCTGTGGTGAGCGAGTGAATTGTTGTAACATAATCATCTCTGCAAACTCTTCATCGTTGCGCACCATGTTGTTAAACCACTCTCTTTACTCCATTCTACGATCTGGGTCATCCGATTGTATGTAGCAATCTTGGGAGGTAGCACTTCCACTTTGCTGTCTTCAAAATTCGCCGAACACTTGAGCGACTCACTCCAGTTTACTATTTCATGGGCACACTGTCTCACAGACTTCTGTGGTGAGCGAGTGAATTGTTGTAACACAAAACAGGAGTTAGCTGGACTTCTTCCTGTTATAGGTCATCCAGATCGTTGTTTGTGTACATCTTTAATACAGCCTTCGGCTTCAAATTTGTCTCGAATGCGACGAATCGTTAAATCTGTCGGTGGGTCTATTTAATACTCATTTTACTATTACACTACCAAAAATGAGACAATTTCGTCAATTAGTTTGCAAGTTATGGATTTTAAAAACAGTGGATACATTCTTTGGGCCCTTTTGTATATTAATATACCTACTCTGGACTTGACAAAGACTAATATAATGTCTAGAACTTCTGGACAAAGGACTTTTAAGTGTTAAAGACGTCGAACATAATACCACATATCTATTCTATTTCTGTATGATATTCTATTTCTGTCCACAATTTCTCTTCGTAATTTGCCCCACATTCGTATTCACAAAAACTGTGCAGCGATTATTCTGTTTGCAAATATCAAAATTGATGTGAAAGTACTGCGGTTGTGGATATGGAAAAAACTTTCCACCAAAAAATTTCAAATTCATTCAACCATCTCTTTAGGGTATTACGATTTCTTTTGACGAGTAGTTTAGCTCTTGAGCTATGATCATTTTCTTTCTTCTTAACCTAATTTCAAAACATTTTTAGATCATCAACTCGGTTCTTTTTATACTTACTTTTTATACCTAGTTGAATACCAAACATAAAATTTTTGTAAACAATTTCTATTACGTTATTTTATAATTAGTCATTTTTCCTTATAATTACCTTAAATATTAATTCCATGAAAAATAAATCCTAAAACAAATTTAAAACCCAAAGTGAAACAAATAATTTATTCTTCATTTTTTTAGGATTTACAATCTTTCTTGGATAATGCAAAAACTGACGTAATTTACTTCAGTTTAGGCAGTAACGTAAAAAGTAAAGACATCAGCTCGGAAACTAGAAAAATCATAACCGAAACTTTCGCGGAACTTCCATACACAATTTTATGGAAATTTGAAGCTGATAATTTACTAAATCAACCTAAAAATGTTAAAATAATGAAATGGTTACCACAACAAGACGTTCTCAGTATGAAAATTAATCCCACAATCACAATTTCTTAAAAAATAATTTAACAAACTTTTAGGACATCCAAAAATAAAATTATTTATAACCCAAGGTGGTCATCAATCAATAGAAGAATCTATTTTCAGTCACGTTCCAATGGTTGTAATGCCATTTTTCGCCGATCAAGAAGGAAATGCTAAAAGGGTAGTGTTAAAAGACATTGGTGTGATGATTAATCATAAGCAACTTACCAAAGAATCTTTTAAATCCGCCATAATTGAAGTTATGGAAAATCAAAAGTAAGTAAATTTTAAAAATGTAATTTAATAATTATAAAATACTAAATGAATATTATGATTTTAGATATCGACAAAATGTTAAAAAATTAGCGGAATTATTACAAGATGAACCAATGACCGGATTAGAAAAAGCAATTTGGTGGACTGAACACGTTATAAGACATAAAGGAGCTAAACATTATAGAAGTCCAGCTATTGAAATGCCATTTTATGAATATTTTCTTTTAGATGTTATTGGATTTTTATTATTGATAATATTTATTGTGATATATCTTTTTGTTAAGATTTCTAAGTTATTCTTTAAAATTGTATTTAAATTATGTTGTGCTAAAAAAGATAAAATTAAATTACCTTAAGTGAATATTATAAAATAAATATTTTTTGTTATCTTTTTATATTTATTAATTCTTAAAAATAAAATCTAGTAATATTAATAAATAATTAAATATAATAACTGAACTGATATTACAGATTGACTTTAGTTTAATTTTTGGTTGATATCCTAAAAATTTCATTAACTTGCAATGTTACATAATTAGTATTTTTAGCATACATTTATTTTCTACTTAATAGCTAAACCTTTGTATAACGACTTTTACCTCGTTAATTAAAACTTTCAATTTCCAATAACAATTTAATTAATAGTTAACCTGATACCATAAAATGACTAAAACATTAAGTTACTTCAGTATTCTTTTTTTAACGTTTCTTTGAAATGGCTCAATTCCCTCTTATTTTCATTTCAGTACTTACATTTTCAATAATTTATAGTGAAGTTTATACTGCAAGAATTTTAGGTATTATTCCGACAGCTTCTTTTAGTCATCAAATAGTTTACAGACCAATATGGAAAGAATTAGCTTTAAGAGGACACGAAATTGTTGTTTTAACTACCGATCCGATGAATGATAAATCTTTGAAGAACTTAAAAGAAATTGATCTTGGTTTTTCGTACGATATTTTTATAAACAAACATAACTATTCGGAAATGGTAAATCAATCATCTGGAAAACCGATACAAATGTTAACCGCGATAATTACACGAAACGTTAATGTGTGTAACGAACAATTAAAACATCCCGAAGTTAAGAAATTAATTGACGATAAAACCGAACATTTTGATGTTGTTATAATGGAAGTTGTACAACCATGTATGTGGGGTTTTGCTCATAGATTTAAAGCTCCATTTATTGGGGTTGTTTCTATGGATGCTCCAATCGTAATTTATGATAATATAGGAAATCCAACACATCCCGTATTAAATCCTGATTTTATGTTACCGTTAACTGGAAAATTAAATTTTTTGGAAAGAGTAATGAGCTTTCTTTATAGCTATGCAATAAGGATTTACGGTTATTTGTATATTTTCCCTTTGAATGATAAAGTCATTCGAGAAAATTTTGGTGATTATCCATCTTGTTTGGAGTATATTTTAAATATGGATTTGTTGTTTGTTAATGTTCATCCACTTCTTAATGGTATAAGGCCTAATGTACCTGCTGTTGTGAATATCGGAGCTGGATTACATATTCAACCACTAAAGCCTTTACCACAGGTATTTGATATTTAAAAGACTTTTTATCTAACTTAAAGAATCCCGAACCTATGACCATTTTTAATTATTTGAACCTAAACTTATAGAAGAATTTAATCGTCATAACTCGGGTATTCTTATACCTAACTTGTTCAAACACCATAAGATTGTAATAAATAATTTCCATTATCTTATTTTATTGTTAGTAAGTTTCTCTTATGTTATCTCCATACTCTCGCTGAGGATATACGATAAGGTGACCAGATTTTTAGGTGGGCAAAGCGGGACAACTGAGATTTTATTTCCTACTGTGATTTTTTGTAATGCCCAATACTTAAGCTTTTCCTTATCAATATATTTTTTTACTAATGACACTTCATTAAAAAGATCATTTTCGGAAATATTATTATTTGGAAATTTTTGAGAAACACAATTAAATGATTTTTGCACATCGTTTCAATTAAGGCTGTGGTCTTACGGTCATCGAGTTTCTCAGGGGCGCAGGAGACGGACGCGCGGGAGTGAGAAGGTGGACCTTAATTCTGGGCTACGCTCCGCCCTTTGTAGATAACAGACAAAGGATTTATATTCGAAACTCATGTGTTTATTTATCTTTTGTCGAGAAGTGAATACATGAATCGAGGTTCAGTTCGTTTTAGTAAAGTAGAAAAAGACGGAAACATTAGATGTATCTTTCTTACTAAATTCTGACTTATTTTAGTATATGTAATAAATACTGTGCAAAAAATTAAATGTTTTAAAATGGTACAGCAGTTCGTAGTACAGATAGGATAATCAACTATACTGTACTGGTGGGCCAAATTGGACACTTGTAAAGGGACACCCCTGTTTCTATAAGAGATAGGGTAAAATAATATTGGTGTCTTGCACGATGTTTATAAGAAATCAAGTGGTGAAAACCGCAAATTGATACCTCTTACGGTTTCGGAAATATAGGTGTTTTTCGAAAAAGTGCATTTTTTAAAAATCTCCATAAATTTTTTTCTATTGGATAATGATTCCCGAAACAAATTTTTATGTAGAATTTATTGGTGTAAATTAGATTTTTTGTAAGCAATATTCTAATAGAATCAGACAAATATTTCTTTTTCAAATGGAACACCTATACATTTTTGCATATTCGACGGGAGTTTAAATTGCCTTTCCAAAAGTGTGCCACACATGATACCTTGCTTGCGATATCACTTAGCCTTTCTGGTTCAGATTATGGATTCAAACAATCTAAATTTTTTTAACATCGAGAAAAATGAGTTTAAACGTTATCTTCTCTCTGTATATCGTTTATTTAAATACAACCTCTGCATTTTCTCCAGATTCTCTGAAACAAATTATCGCATCTATCCCATTTTTCAAACTTTATAGGCATATTTTTGGAAAGGGAATTCTAGGCTCTCGTGTAATATGTAATAATATAGTGTTCCATTAAAAAAAAAAACACTTTTATGTATGTAGCTATTAAAATATTGCTTACAGAGAAAACTAACCTACACCGTCAAAATCTACATAAAAAGTTGCCACGAGAATGTTTTCACAAAATTAAACATTTTCCAACAGGAAAAAAATTATGAAGATTTCAAAAATGCACTTTCTCGAAAAGCATCCCCAATATCTCTGAAACCGTAAAAAATATCAATATGAGGTTTTCAGCATTCGATTTCTTATAAAAATCGAGCATCAGTTACCGATACTGTTTTTCTTCTATTTCTTATAGAAACAGGAGTGTCCCTTGAAAAGTGACCAATTTGGCCCAGTTGTACATACTTTCTCTACTACATGTAGTGTATGTAAAGAAAAAGTTAGTGTTCAAAATTACAATATCGAACTTTATTTTCATGAGGTCGAGGTACTTATATAACAAAAAGATTAGTAAAATTATGAAATGAACTTTTCATTCATTTTAGTTTACTAAAATTCTAAAATTTTTAGAAGCAATAAAATCTGTGAAGTCCAAACTCGAATAATTCTCCAAAGTATTTATCTCCAGAAATGCACAACGAAGCAGAATCGACTTACACAAAAAACTTGTTTGTTTACTTACGGCACCTATTCAACTCCGCCGGCCATACCACGTGGTCAATCAGGGCGGAGCTATCTAGCGAAATTGAAAAATATTCCCAAGTTTGTACCGTGGGAATTTCCAAAATTTCTCGCTTATCTTTTAAAATATCAAAAAACGGTAAATGGAAAAAATATATCTTGAATATTTATCTATTCATGTAAACAGCCCTTTTAAAAACCTTTCTTAATAATCTCAGTTATTAACAATAATTTATAAAGTATCTCTATTTGCATGTCTAGATTTTTCACTTCTAGACAACTTTCGTTGGATTTTTTTTTTCATTTATCAAACGGTTAACGCGAAATATTGGAACAACTTTTTCGGGCCCGAGACCACAGCCTTAAGTTCTGGTCATCTAAAATAATATTCAATTTTACTATTCTGGCTTTTTGGAAAAATTTATCTGCTTCTAAGGAAAAATCTAATTGTAAGGAAAAAATCCAAGCTAAAAAATTGCAAAAGACGATTTCTCAAAAGGATGTTGCTAGACTTTTAAAATCTTAAGGTTCGAAAAATAGTTTTTTGATATATTGGATATTAGACTGGATTTTTAAAGTACGAGATGTTATTTCAGAAAGTTAAAGTTGTAAAATTGAATATTGCTTTTATCCAAATTCGTATTTCAATTAACATCTTGACTTTATGACTTCACCGTAAATCAAAAATAACAAGATTTCAAGCTTTTGAATTCTTGTTTTTGGTAGATTACGATGAATTCTCAAGTCTTACGAAGGATTTTCTTAGAGATTTAAATTTTTTTAGAAATGGTTTCCACATTTCTAATTTGGATTTACCATCTAAAAATAATATTCAATTTTACTATTCTGGCTTTTTTTGGAAAAATTTACCTGATTGTAAAGAAAAAATTATCTGATTGTAAGGAAAAAATCCAAGCTAAAAAATTACAAAAGACGATTTCTTCAAAGGATGTTGTTAGATTTTTAAAATCTTAAGATTCAAAAAATAGATTTTCAATAGATTGGATTTTTAATATACAAGATGTTATTCTGGAAAATCACTTTTTTGGTTTTCTGGAATAATTTATCAAGTTGTAAGGAAAAAACCAAGTCTAGAAGTACTAAAGCTCCGATTTTTCCAAAGAACTTTTTCAGATTTTTGAAACCTTAAGGTGTAAAAACACCTTAAATCCGGTCTTCCAAATAATCTTTGCAGTTACTATAAAACTATAAAATAATTTATTGTACCCTGCTCTTCGAGCTGATTTATACTATTGCGGATAGTTAACAGTAGAAAATTATTTTCTAATCTTTCTTGGTATTGACATATTAAATTATTAACTTCACAAGACGTTTATTGGTCGGTTTCGAATCGATTGAAAAGTACCGTATTTAATTTTCGCTCGTGAACCTCCCCCAAATTTGAACCTTTTTTTTGGACCCCCCAGCCTAACCCCCCAAAATTGTTGGCAAAACTTTTACCTTTCACCGTCTCGATTCAATTTAATCGGCGTACGCCCGTTCCATCGGTTGGTGGCGGGGCCGTTCTATCATTCCTTTCTTTTTATTTTTCTCCGCCCGTTCGTCCGTCGCTTTTTCCATTACCGCGATTAATTAAAAAATAATAATAATAAAATAAGATGATTATCGGTGGATTTCGAATCGATTAAAAAGTACCGCGATTTGCGGTCAAATTTTAATTTTCGCTCGCGAACCCCACCCTAAATTTGAGCCCTTTTTCCGGACCCCCCAGCTTAACCCCCCAACACTGTTGGCAAAACTTTTCCCTTTCACCGTCTCGATTCGATTTCGTCCACCGACGCCCGTTTTAACGTTCCTTTCGATAATCATTACGTATTTATTAATTATATTTGCTACTCTGATTGCCGATATTTCATCATCTTCAGTAAGCTTTATAACGTGCTGAAAAAGAGCAGCTTGATTTTGTAGAAACTCTAGCCAAATTTTTGAATATTCTCTTTCAAAAAATTTTTCTAAAATTCTAGGACATTTGTCCTGTTATAGAAAGTAAAATTTTAGAGGATCATACATCTTCAAAATTCTTTCGATAGCTGGCAGAAGAACTAACCAACGCGTTTTACTGTATCCAAGTATTTTCTGATATTCAACTTCCTCAGCAAAAACAATATGTTAGTCGTCGTAACCCGTAGGATTCTTAGAACGCAAAGGAATGATTTTCATAAATATAAAATTCCACTTAATTCTAAAAGTCGGGACAAATTGTGAAAAATCGGGACTGTCCCGCCAAAAGACGTCTGGTCACCTTAGTATACGAAGACCGTCAAATGCGAGTGTCTACTATTGAAGAAAAAATATATTACACTATAAACAGAAAGATGCGAGTTGAAGACAGGACAAATGTCTTGCATTTTTCGCTTCGTGGTGCAATTTATCTTTTTTCCGATAGTACAAGTGTTCG
Organism: Digitonthophagus gazella; assembly: GCA_036711955.1. Taxonomy (NCBI): domain Eukaryota; kingdom Metazoa; phylum Arthropoda; class Insecta; order Coleoptera; family Scarabaeidae; genus Digitonthophagus; species Digitonthophagus gazella. Next base: position 3,562,958 of record JASCIT010000003.1, read on the forward strand.
TCTCCTCTCGATCCCCCTTGTTTTGTCTCGGCATTGTTTCATCAGAAGTCGGTTTTTGAGCACGAGTCAAATGAGGCGAGGCGAAAAATATTGAGGGGAGTTTACAACACTACGCTCTTGTTGTACAGTCATGCCTCGTACTCGATGCAGATGTATCTGTACTTTGCAATCAAAAATACAAACAAAGTACCTAGCTGATTGAAGTGTAATGATATAACATTGCAATTTTCGGTTCATTTTCATTCTAATTCGACTCAAAGGCCAATATGTTTTATTACATCAACTAAATTTAGAGCCTGGTTTAGTATAGAGTCAATACACAAGGTGTCAGTAAATAATATTAGACAGTACTCCTAAGGTATGGAATATCTTATTAACTACCTATCTAAAGATAAGCAAGGATTTGACATTACATGGCCCCTAAAATTTTCGGATTTAAATGCATAGACTTCTGTTTTTGAAATTATAAAATAAATTTAGCAGCATTGATAAATTAATCTATCCGATATTTACCATGATCTCTGACCAAATAGATAATCATACTAACAATAAGCGAAATTACAGAGTATTCGAAGGCCAAAGCCAGTGATTCATTGGGGTCTTTAAAATTTTTGTCTTGACGTCTCTCCCCCAAATTCTCAAATAACTCAACCATAGTCGTATCAATTGTAATTCAAATGACTTCACAAAAATTTTAATTTAACTAACATCTAACATCAGAAAATTTCGTTTACTCGCCTATGTAATTTACTGGCCTATGATTACGAGTAGTAGTAGTAGTGAAGGAATATTTGGATTTTTTGTGACACTAGTTTTTGGACATACTACTAAAATCACTGGCTTTGGTTTTGAAATACTTTGTACAGTAAAAAGAGAAAATTTCATATAGATTAATTTACCCCAGGGTGAATAAACTGGTCCTTACTATAGGCAATACAGTAAGAATGTAGATTTTCCTTATTTATCTCGCCCCTAAAAAAATCGTAAAAAGTACGGAGGTAGTCATACAATTAGATTAAATATTGATTTCATGGAAGACAAATCTTTAAAACCTAACATGACACATAAATTATTGATTCAAACAATTAACATTTACTTATTTTAGGATTTAAAATCTTTCTTGGACAACGCAAAAACCGACGTAATTTACTTCAGTTTGGGCAGTAACGTAAAAAGTAAAGATATAAGCTTGGAAACTAGAAAAATCATAACAGAAACTTTCGCGGAACTTCCAAACACAATTTTATGGAAATTTGAAGCGGATATTTTACCAAATCAACCTAAAAATGTTAAAATAATGAAATGGTTACCACAACAAGATGTTCTTAGTATGAAAATTAATCCCACAATTACAAAATAATCTTAAAAAATAATTTAACAAATTTTTAGGACATCCAAAAATAAAATTATTTATAACCCAAGGTGGTCATCAATCAATAGAAGAATCTATTTTCAGTCACGTTCCAATGGTTGTAATGCCATTTTTCGCCGACCAAGAAGGAAATGCCAAAAGAGTAGTGTTAAAAGACATTGGTGTGATGATAAATCATAAGCAACTTACCAAAGAATCTTTTAAAACTGCCATAATTGAAGTTATGGAAAATCAAAAGTAAGTGAATTTTAAAATTGTAATTTAATAATTACAAAATAGTAAATGAGTTTTATGAATTTAGATATCGACAAAATGTTAAAAAATTAGCGGAATTATTACAAGATGAACCTATGACCGGATTAGAAAAAGCTATTTGGTGGACTGAACACGTTATAAGACATAAAGGAGCTAAACATTATAGAAGTCCAGCTATTGAAATGCCATTTTATGAATATTTTCTTTTAGATGTTATTGGATTTTTATTATTGATAATATTTATTGTGATATATTTGTTTGTTAAGATTTCTAAGTTGTTCTTTAAAATTGTATTTAAATTATGTTGTTCTAAAAAAGATAAAGTAAAGTTACCTTAAGTGAATATTATAAAATAAGTATTTTTTTACGTTGTTATCTTTTTATATCTATTAGTACTTAAAAATAAAATCTAGTAATACAAAATAACTAAATATAATAGCTGAACTGATATTACAGAATGACTTTAGTTTAATTTTCGGTTGATATCCTGAAAATTTCATTAACTTGCAATGTTACACAACCAGTATTTTTAAAAAATAAGAAAACTTTCAACAGTTTCCAAGCAAATCCTACACTTCTTAAGAAAATTAGGATGGATTGGGTATTCATCAGAAATGAACTTAATAATAAAAAATAATTTCTTGTGACCATTACGTTCCATTTAACTTGTATTAAATAACCGAAGAATACAAAATATAAAACAAAAATAAAACGATCTTACAAATTATTATAGTACAGATATACATTACAAAAAAAAAACATATAAAAAAGTCAACGTGTCACTCAAAAGACATTAAGTTTGTCGGTAAGGGAGTTTGTTCGTTACTTGCGGCCATCCTGAGGTACTTGCACCAACGTTCTGCTGCATCTTGACTTCCAGCTCGAAATTTGTACACATTACCTACAAGCAACAAAAAAATTATTTATATAAAAAAAATTATCCATATCAAAAAAATTTATTATCACTTCATTAAAAAAAATAAGACAAAATAATACCTTTTTGTTGGTCTACGATTTGGAATAAATCAGGATGCAACGTATTATCACTTAAGAAAATCTGGCAACCGATTAACGAAACCATTTTACACGGTTCGCTTTTAAAATCACATCTTTGATTCCCTTTAAACGATTTTGGAGAAAAATACGCAAGGGAAGAAGACCAGATTTGTACCCAATACCTTTGCCAGGAAGCGACCGCAGGTTTTTTTCCGTGTTTTAAAAGGGTTTTTCTTCTTATACAACCTTGCATGGGACAAAAGGGTTCTTGTAGACTTAATGAATCTTCGTTTTGTCTATAAATTTAATTTAATTTGTATAGTTAATATAATTAAAATTTTTTATATTTAATACAATTTGAGTAATTATATTAACACGTTGACTGCCACGCGGTTTTGTAATGACTTCCTCGTCAGGCCATGCGCCTGACTGTCGCAGTCTGAACGAAAAGTTGTGTGATGACTGCCGCGGCCTGAACGGAAATCTCGGTGTCAGCATCGATGACTGACATGGCACTCAACGTGTTAAGGGCCGATTTATTCACCTTTGAGTAAATTAATCTATCTGATATTTATTACGGTTACTCGTTAAATAACCAATCATGGCCAGTGAAATTGCAGTAACTAAGAAAAATATCAGATAGATTAATTTTTCGAATGGGGAATAAATTGGCCTTAATTAAATCTTGTAAAAAATACTAACTTTGTGAGTAATGTTGAGTCTTCTGATGTATTTCTAGAGGCTTGGAGAGGTATATCGGTTACAGGTGATGGTAATTCACTATGAGACGCACTCGTATTGGCATCTTCTAACTCGGAATCGTCCAAGAGGTGTAATGCTTTGGGTAAGTCTTTTGGATCGAAGACAATGTGATGATTTTTACTGAAAATACTACAAAACGAAAAACAAATTCAAAATAAATAAAAAAAAAATTTATTTGTGATTCTAAAGACATTTACACAAAAATAGAAAGAAGTACACGTAAGTGATTAAAAAAAAAATATGTATATGGTTTGATTTTTCATCCATTTGTAAATATGAATTACTTATATTAAAGCCAGCAAGAGTTGTAAAGAGAAGACATTTATAGTAAATACTAAGCAATTATGTTTATTTTTTTGAGAGGTTTTAAGAATTTGTGAAAAAGATTTTCACAAAGATCTGGAATTATTTAGCAAGTTTCATGACTGTGAATGGGGGAAGCCATTTTAAGACAAATTCAAACTTGAAAATGAAGTTTTATGAATATATCTAGCTATTTTGTCGTTGAAAAATGTTCTATATTTGATGAATGCAGATCAATTATGCATCGAGTATGATAATTTTATGAATGAGTTTTAATAGCATGGCCAAATTTCTCAACTTTCTATTTTATACACATGCAACGTATATACAGGGTGGGCCAAATTGGACAACTTTAAAGGAAGACTCCTGTTTCTATAAGAGACTGATCAAAATTGATATCGGCGTCTAATACTCGATTTTGATAAGAAATTGAATGGTCAAAACCGCATAATGATATACTCTTACGGTTCCAGAGATACAAACTATTCTTCGAAAAAGTGCATTTTTGAAAAGTCTTCATTCATTATGAAATGTTTGACGGTATCGGCTAAGGCTGACCGTACACTGGAACCGAATTCGGCCGATTTCAAGGGTCGTCCGTTTAATGACCAACTAAGTCGGATGAGCAAACCTCGTACATTGCAACTGACTTAAAACAGCCAACAATAAGAGTAATATTCTCATTAGGCTTGCGTTTGTCAAGATGAGCAGTAAATTGTATTATTTAACACTTTAACGACCGCACGTCTACCCAGTCAAACGTCCCCAGGGGTCGGCAGTGTATTTTGGCAGCAACAACATGTAACAATACAACAAATTGTTACTTGTTGTTGCTTCAAAAAAACACAAGTGAAAATAGTGCTATATCAACCTTTCAACCTTCGGCGGTAGCATCACACACATGTTGTGTGAGCGGTCCTTAACGGTTGTTCTAATTATCACACACATGTTGTGTGAGCGGTCATTAAAGTGTTAATGGAAAACCACTATTTTATAAAACGAAGGTTGCAAATAAGAAGAAAATGTGGGGTTAGCCCTATCTTACAAGAGAGGAACAGAAAAGGAGAGTTTCATCATCTCCACAAAAAATTGAAGAAGATGAAGGAAGCTGTCTATTGTCTGCATGATTGTAGACTCTTTCATAAACTAAATTTTAAGTAACAAAATTACAAAAGAAACAAATACTTCATCCGACTAATCCAAAAAATTTGGGTCTGTCCGTTTAGTGGGACGTACTCAGACGTGTTGGTCAGATGCAATGTACGTGAGCAAATGCTCATTCATAATTTTGGATTGGTCGAACGTTGGTCAGATATATTCTGCCGATATACGGACGACCACTATTCGAACGAGTTCGGTTCCAATGTACGGTCAACCTTAACTTCTCTATAAGGAATAATTGAATAGTTACAGAAATAAAAATGACTTTTTCAAATGGAACACACCGTATATTTTTACATATTCGATGAGAGCTTAAAATTTCCTTTTCAAAAATATGACACATGATATTTTACAGTTACAGCGATTACTACATCATACAGGATGTAATTAAAAGTTACGCAAACATTTTAACTAGGTAGTTTACATGTTTAATCTCCTATATTCCGTGAAATCATCTCTTTAATAATAAAACTGAACCCAATAAGTAGGGGAAGGTGGGTATGTTTGGGACGTTGGTATGTTTGGGACGTTGGTATGTTTGGGACAATTGATCCAAACCGAAAACTTGTTTGAATTTACCCCGTTCTCATACTTTAAATTTACTAGTGCTATCTACAGTGCTACATCGTCGGAGCTTGAAATGCAGTCAGTTATTTTAACCTTAAAAATTGGACTTTGCGTTTATGTTGTTTCAAAGTAAAAATCGGGTGCATCAGGTAAGTACTGGCTATAACTATGTTTATCTGCAAAACTTAATAAATTATTATTGGTGAAGTCTACAAACTGTTTTTGATCAATACACCTTGCTGTCTTTTATTTGTGTTCTATACTAAAATTTAAAAAAAATAAAATGTAGACAAACTACAATGAGGTATGTTTGGGACACTGAAAGAAAGGAATATTTGGGACGTCCCAGATATACCTACTATATACATAATCGGGTCTTGGTAATTGGTTCTTGAATAACCCGTGCAAAACGGTTGCAATTTACAAAGATATTACAAAGGTATTAACAAGCACACCCGAAAAACTGTTAATAGAAGAAACATTAAAAATCAAGAATAAAAAATTTCGAAAAAGGGAAGGAAGGTTAAATACAGCGTAAAAAGAAATTGGAGACGGGAGAAGATGAAGAAATCTATTATGCTTCCGTCATTTTGTGACTGTCCCATACATACCAACGCAAGGTACGTTTGGGACAAAAGTACAAATGATCACTTCTACTGCAACAAAATTCTAACCATTGGAAAAAATGACATCAAATAAGTACCAAAATATAGTATAAACAGTAAGCTATTCGATGGTATATATTTTAAAATTTTTATGTTGCTGGTATGGCCACAATTAAATGGATTATAAAAAGTGTCCCTAACATACCCATCTTCCCCTAATAAAATTCTATTCGATCTACGCCACCAACATTGCTTTTCTTACCATCCACAAACAAAAATATCTATTAAAAATAAAAATTAAAAAGAACGGTGTAACATTCAATTGATCCATCTAACCTCAAAGCAAATTATACAATATAACCAAAAGTGCAAAATTATACGTCAAAATATACATAAGAGTTAAAAAATATATATATACAAATTAAATGTTGCTACAAAGCTGTGCATTTCATATTTAATTTACACGACCTTCTATCACCAATTGCCCTTTCTAAAAAGAACTTTCTACCTTCATCGTCACGACCACATTACTTTTCTACTTTAGAACATAAAATCTCAACAATGAACAAAGCATTATTGAAAATATTACACAGATTTATTACGTATGTGATATTTCCTACGTTTATTCCGATAATTTTATACCAAGTGAAATTTTTCTATTCATAAGTTCATTTCGAGGTTTAAGTTTGTGCCATTTTTAATACCTTTTAAGGCAGATATGACACTACAGAGTATTCCAAGACCAAAGATCAAATGTGATCTGACCTACGAAAAGGGGGCTTACGTGTCAAAAAAGCATTTTTCACCGATTCAGACTAAGTTTGAGACGGTCCTTCATATGGTGAAAAACAACAAAGTCGTAACTTAAACAAAAGTTAAAAAAAAACTAAAAATGTAGAGAAAGGAGAATGCAAATAGGAAAGAAACAGAACTCTAAACAATGGTTTCTTGTATTCTTACTGTATCAAAACTGATTTTTCATTACTTTCTGTGATGCGAAAGACCAACAGAAACAATTACATAAATGTCATTACGAAAAAACACCCAACGTGAAAACATTTATAAAAACTCACTTCCTCAACGTTACTCGTTCAGAAAGCCGAAACTAGCATCTTACGCGATTAACTACAATAATACTCTAAACTAAAACAACATTTTGACGTCTTTCAATATCGGCTGATGCAGAGAAAAGAGAACAATTAACGAAAAACTGACGAAACAAGTTGTTTATCTTTAACAGCTTATTTCTCGAAAATTTATTTTCAAACGTAAGCTCCTTTTTCGTAGACTAGGTCACAAATAAATTAAAATGTATAAATACGCGAGTCGAAAGATGGCAGCGAATAATTTATAAGAAGCGCCGTCCTCATAAAAGAGCTAATTTAACTAAAAGAATATGTCAAAATATCCAAGAGCAATAAAATTAAATTAAATCAAAAAATTTCGTGGCCCTTTTGGGTTCACCCGCCTATGAGGAAAAGGAATGTTTATAATTTCTGTGGTAGCAATTTTTTGACACTATAGAAATGAGTCACTGGCTATAGCCTTGGAACACTCTGTATTCACAGTTTTTGAAACCAAATAAGACTTGACAATTTTTAAAGTCAAGTGAATTTAGTCATTTAGGTAAAATTCTTAAAAATGAATTTAATATTTCATAAAATACAGCCGATTTAGTTCAAAATCAAGTCAACAAAATCACAAGCTTGGTTTTACATTTTCAAACCGTTTTAATACTTGATCTATTTTGAAGATTAACGTCATTCAATCTGGATTTAAAAGAGATTTACCAATCCGGATCTGTCTTTGAACCAATTTGAACAGAACCATCAAAATAAACACAATAATAATGACAACTTCCATCTTCTATTTCTAAAATATATTTTTGTTGTCTATTTCATAAATATATCTTTGTTCTTTGTTGATACTTTATATTCCAAATCCTTCTACAATATCCGCCCACGACCGGATTTTTTACAAGCAAGCACCGGATCATCTGACAAGCACTTACCCCAAGGTAGCAACAACAGAGTTACAACCCAGTATGGTGCACCCCTGTTTGTGAAAATTGCGGGGCAGACTCGCGCTACGAAATCTACGAATAACGTCGTTTAAATTTTTAGAAAAACACTACACATTTTTAGTGTGCGTGTTTATTGTATGTGAATGTGAGAAGAAAACATAAAAAACGTTACAATTTGTTAGGCGAAAGAATAAAACAAGAATAATTTAAAAACTTTGAAAAGAAAGTACTTACTTTGTTCCTAAGCTACGACATTTTCGATGTCCGGGAATAAATTTATTCCCAGTTGACGCTGTTGTTAACCTTAAAGAACCACTCGAGACTTTCGCAGGGGATAAATTAAGTGATGCTATTGCAGTTCCGTCACTGATTACAGATTCTTTCGAACTGCAACTTGACGAACTGGGAATTGGTGATGGAGGTTCTAATTTTAGAGATAATCTACAAAAATAAAAATTTTAATTAAATATCTTTATAAATAAATTTATCTTTAAAAAAAAATTATCTTTATAAAACTTAATAATAATAAATAAATATATTACTTACTTATATTGGTCATCCTCCACAAACTTTTGTAATTCCTCAATATACCGAATAGAGTTTAGATAGTCCTTAACGTGCGGTACGCAAGAAACGTTCGAATAATCAGAGAGCTGATAATTAGAAATAATACGGAGTATATTGTTCATTTTAAGACTTCGCTGTTGAGATTCCAACCCTCCAGAATGAGGATGAGCCATATCAATGTAAACCAAATCAGTCAAATATAAACCTAAGTACGGTATACACGGTAATTTCAGACTTTCGATGTGACTACGCAAATTCGACCAATTATCCGAATCCGAAAAGACATCCGCCAATTTATCAAACGATTGTTTTTCTTTCTTCGATAGACAACTCCACGTTTTCGACAATCTATATACCGAGGCACTTTGCAAGGCCGAAATAATCGCAAACAATGAGTGTAAATTGTTGAGATCGTATAACCTTTTCGCGATCTTAATAAAGTGCCCTAAAACATCCGCCCTTTGTTTCGGAGTACTTCTCGAGAGTATTTCCTGCACCGTCCAAAAACTAACGTGGTTAAACCGTCTGGTAAAAGCCACGACGTTCGGTGCGATGGTCATTTTATTCTTTTTACTCCATCCGCAGCTCGTAAGTTCGTCCGGTTGTATAGCTAGGAAAATTGGAAGATCTAAAAGGGTCAGCTGATTTGCAAAATCTTCTGGAGATATTTGTAATGGGTCGTATACTGCGCAACTGTAGTTTTTTGAGAATTGGTTTGGCAAGCTTTGAGTTTTGATATGAACAGGTACATTTCTAAAAAAAAAAATAAATAAAATAAATTTTTTAGATCTTAAAAAATATCAACACTTTGTTGACTGAGAATTTTACTTAAAAACTGTGTCATGTAACTGGCAATGACGAGTGCAAGGATGAGTTAACTCGTCACCGGTCAGCAAAGTGTTAAGTAGAGTACAAGCTCGCTAATCTGGCATTTTACAACCCTTACAATTAATTTTATAATTCAAGACTTAACAAAATTATACGTTCTATGATTCGGTATGTTTATTAATTTATCTTTTGGCGTGTGTGTCATGGTTAGTAAAAATAGTCAGTCATTTGGAATTAAAGAAAGTTAGACAAAGTTAGCTTATGAATAGAAAATTGGATCATGCGACAATTTACGATATAAAAATAAATCAGGAAAAGATTAAATCTTGTATTAAACAAACTAATTCGAGAATGGGAAGTCGTTAAACAATGAAGACAGAAGAGTATCCACTTTTGGGAGATGCTTTAAACTTTTGATTTCTTCCAGAATCTCATTGCAAAAAAACTCCCACCAAAGATAGAATTCATTCAACAAAAAACTTTAATTTTTTATTAGAAAATCTATAAAAATAAGGAATTTAGGATTTTATATATGTCTTTTCAAGACTCTAACTCTACCAAATGCCAAATGCTTTTTTAAGAATTTTCTAGTTGCTTAGATTTTAAATCTAATTTTAGATTTGGAACTAGAATCTTTTGAATATTTTTTTCAGAATCTAAAATATAAATAAAAAATGTTCTTTTTGAAAAAAAAAAAAAAGCTGATTCGGGAATGGGAAGTCATTGAACAATGGAGGCAAAAGAGTCTCAAAATTCATGGAAGATGCTTTAAATCTTTAAGTTTAGATTCATAATTTTCGGATTAAATCGACTATAATCAAGGGGAAAAATAACATCAAGTAATTTTGTTTCAATCTGGATATTTAGTAATTAATTTAAGTCCTACATGTTTCAGAATCGTTCCATCATCAGGGACGTGTCGAATATCAAAAAATATAGAAATTCTGATCTCGACTATTTTATTCTTGTGTTGTTAATTTTATATTTTTTGATATTCGACACGTGTCTGATGATGGAATGATTCCGAAACATTATAATATATTAAAGTAACTTCCGAACGATTCAATGGTTTTATTTTGGGGGGCTCCGTGACCGATTTCGGAAAAACGGCCCTCAAAATCGAACGACGTTGCGATAGCCCTAACTGAAATTAAAATTCTCGATCGTCCGCCTGTCATTTTCGTTAATTTTCGAACGCACTTTTTGTCCAAAAAGCCACCGGCTCCGCGACTCTGCTTCCGGCTAACCTTCTGAACGGCTTTATAACGCAACGTTATATGCGAATCGGGGCTCCTTTGGACCCGAAACGGCCGATTTAAGCCCTAAACGAAGTCCCCGTTTTCCGTCATTTTCGATTTGGGCCGATAAAACAGTTGGTTCAATTTTCATAAACGTTATTTATTATTCTAACCACGCTAATGCCACATGAAATGTCAAAACGATCGGTTTATTAATAATCATCAAATATTTAATTTATGCAGAGCAAAAATTCGAATAATTTTTCACTAAAAACTAATTAAATTCTTGAAAATATCACCAAAAATTTAAGTAAATTTGTAAAAATTCCACCAAAGCTACTAAAATTTTTAATGATTCCACCAAAAACAAAATTTGTAAAAATTTCAGAAAAGCTATCAAAATTTTTAACAATTCCACCAAAAACTTGCTGAATTTTTAAAAAATATACTAAAATTAAAATTAATTTCGTCAAGAATTGATTAGATTCTTAAAAATTTCACAAAAATAAAAAACTAATAATAAAAATTCCACAAAAGTTGGTTAAACTGAATATAATTTCACCAAAAATTATTAAATTTGGAGACAATTCTACTAAAAACTTAGTGATTTTTTTTAAATTCCACCCAAAATCAATAAAATTGAAAAAATTCCACGAAAAACTTACTATATTCGTAAAAATTCCACCAAAGTTACCAACATTTTTAACAATTCCATCAAAAACGTACTAAATTTTTTCAATTTTCCACCAAAGCTACAAAAATGTTGAATAATTCCACCAAAAACTTACTGATTTTTAAAAAATACCACCAAAAACTTACCAAATTCATAAAAATTCTACTAAAATTACCAATATTTTTAACAATTCCACCAAAAATGATTAGAGTTAATAAAAATTCCACCAAAGTTATCAACTTTTTTAACAATTCCATCAAAAACATACTGAATTTTATAAAAATTTCACCAAAAATTAATAAAATTGGAAAAATTTCACTAAAAACTTACTAAATTCGTAAAAATTCCATAAAAAAACACTGAATTTTTTAAAAATTCCATCAAAAATTAATAAAATTCGCAAAAATTCCACCAGTGTTACCAAAATTTTTGATAACTCCACCAAAAACATACTGATTTTTTTAAAAATTCCATCAAAAATTAATACAATTTGCAAAAATTCCACCAAAAACTTACTAAATTCATAAGAATTTTACCAAAAACACTGATTTTTTTTATTCCACCAGTAATGAATAAAATTCGTAAAAAATCCACCAATGTTATCAAAATTTTTGATAATTCCATCAAAAACATACTGAATTTTTTAAAAATTCCACCAAAAACTTAATAAATTCATAAAAATTTTACCAAAAACACTGAATTTTTTAAAATTCCACCAGAAATGAATAAAATTCGCAAAAATTCCACCAAAGCTATTAAAATATTTGACAACTACACCCAAAACTTACTGAATTTTTTTTATTCCACCAAAAACTTAGAAAAATCCTAAAAATTACACCGAAATTGTCAAAGCTTTTGAAAATTCCACCAAAAACTTACCAAATTTTTTAAAAATTCCACCAAAATGTCCAAATTCTTTTAAAATTCCACCAAAAATCAATCAAATTAGAAACAATTTCATTAAAAATTAACTAAAATCTTGAAAATTCCATCAAAAACTTAGTAAATTCATAAAAATTCCACCAAAGTTAATAAAATTTTTAATAATTCTACCAAAAATAATGAATTTTTTAAAAATTCCACCAAAACCTTACTAAATTCATAAGAATTTTTATCAAAAACACTGATTTTTTTTTATTCCACCAGAAATGAAAAGAAATTCGTAAAAATTCCACCAATGTTATCAAAATTTTTGATAATTCCACTAAAAACATAGTGAATTTTTTTAAAAATTCCATCAAAAACTTAGTAAATTGATAAAAATTCCACCAATGTTATCAAAATTTTTGATAATTCCACCAAAATGTCCAAATTCTTTTAAAATTCCACCAAAAATCAATCAAATTAGAAACAATTTTATTAAAAATTAACTAAAACCTTGAAAATTGCACCAAAAACTTAGTAAATTCATAAAAATCCACTAAAGTAAGTAAAATTTTTAATAATTCTACCAAAAATAATGATTTTTTTTTAAATTCCACCAAAACCTTACTAAATTCATAAGAATTTTTATCAAAAACACTGTTTTTTTTTTATTCCACCAAAAATGAAAAAAATTCGTAAAAATTCAATCAATGTTATCAAAATTTTTGATAATTCCACCAAAAACATGCTGAATTTTTTAAAAATTCTACCAAAAACATACTAAATTCATAAGAATTTTACCAAAAACACTTCTTTTTTTTTAAATTCCACCAGAAATGAATAAAAATTGAAAAAATTCCACCAAAGCTATTAAAATATTTACCAACTACACCCAAAACTTACTAAATTTTTTTTTATTCCACCAAAAACTTACAAAAATCCTAAAAATTACATCGAAATTGTCCACACTTTTAACAATTCTACCAAAAAACGTACCAAATTGTTTAAAAATTCCACCAAAATGTCCAAATTCTTTTAAAATTCCACCAAAAATCAATCAAATTAGAAACAATTTCATTAAAAATTAACTAGAACCTTGAAAATTCCATCAAAAACTTAGTAAATTGATAAAAATTCCACCAATGTTATCAAAATTTTTGATAATTCCACCAAAAACATACTGAATTCTTTTTAAAATTCCATCAAAAATGAATAAAATTCGCAAAAATTCCACCAATGTTATCAACATTTTTGATAATTTCACCAAAAACTACAGATTTTTTTTTTAAATTCCATCAAAAATGAATAAAATTCGCAAAAATTCCACCAATGTTATCAAAATTTTTGATAATTCCACCAAAAATATACTGAATTTTTTTTAATTCTACCAAAAACTTACTAAATTCATAAGAATTTTACCAAAAATACTGTGTTTTTTTAAATTCCACTAGAAATAAATAAAATTCGCCAAAATTCCACCAAAGCTATTAAAATATTTACTAACTACACTCAAAACTTACTGAATTTTTTTTGTTCCACCAAAAACTTAGAAAAATCCTAAAAATTACACCGAAATTGTCAAATTTTTTAAAAATTCCACCAAAATGTCCAAATTCTTTTAAAATTCCACCAAAAATCAATGGAATTAGAAACAATTTCATTAAAAATTAACTAAAACCTTGAAAATTCAAAACTTAGTAAATTTATAAAAATTCCACCAAAGTTACTAAAATTTTTAATAATTCTACCAAAAATAATGAATTTTTTAAAAATTCCACCAAAATGTCCAAATTCTTTTAAAATTCCATCAAAAATCAATCAAATTAGAAACAATTTCATTAAAAATTAACTAAAACCTTGAAAATTCCATCAAAAACTTAGTAAATTCATAAAAACTCTACCAAAGTTACTAAAATTTTTAATAATTCTACCAAAAATAATGAATTTTTAAAAATTGCACCAAAAAAACTTACAAAATTTGTAAAAATTCCACCAAAAATTTACCAATTTTTTTAAAATTCCACCAAAAACTTACTAAATTCGTAAAGCTTCCACCAAAGTTATCAAAATGTTGATCAATTCAACCAAAAACAATAAATTTTTTTTAGAAAAATACTAAAAATAAAACTAAACTAGTCAATTTTAAAAAATCATGAGTTTTTACAGATTTTACAGAGTTTAAACCTTTATCTATGATAGTGTGTAAGTAATTCTAAAGTAGTTAAAGTATAGATTAGAAAAATACTAAAAATAAAACTAAACTAGTATAGGACTTAAAGTAATTAACAAATATCCAGATTGAAATAAAATTACTTGACGTTATTTTACATTTTGATTATAGATGCTTTAAACTTTTGATTTCTTCCAGAAAGTTATTGCAAGAAAACTTTCATCGAAGATAGAATTCATGCAACAAAATTCTCTAATTTTTTATTAGGAAATCTGTATGAATAAGGAATTTAACTCTTTGAAGCACAGACATAAAATGACAATTTCCATCCATGTTGCACATGTTGTTCATTTTAGTCCCACTATGCAACAATCGATACAATTGACATAAAATGTGAGACTTCATGGATCCCACTATGCTTCAAGTTTTCAAAAGTTTTAGGTAAGATAGCAATTTAATTAATCCGTCAGTGTGAAAAATTTTATGGTGCCAGATTATCGCACTTGTATACTTACGAGTTACTTAATTACTTACGAGTAGGAGTAATATGAGTAAGGAGGTCCCGGACCACCAGAAACACTATGAGTTGATATCTTTCTTGTCCCGTTCGTTGGAGGTTTAAGACAGCCATTGGTTACCGTTGAACTTGAATCTGTTGAGTCGATATCTAAAGTTTTACAGCTGTCTACTTCACTGTCCTAAAAAATTTTACACTCATTTATCTCAAATTATTAAAAAAGAAATCAAAATTAGCAAAAAAATCAAAATTAGCAAAAAAATCAAAATTAGCAAAAAAAAATCAAAATCAGCAAAAAAAAATTACCTCTGATATTCTTAAAGTAGCCAAACTTTCTCCTGATGTATCTTTTGGTATTCCTGAGTAACGTAGCATCTTCAACTCATGGCTACTATTTGATGGCTGAAAATAAAAATAAAAATCAAACTCATTATCAAGTTCACACCCACAAAGAAGTTCAAGATACAAATGAATTCCTACAATTAGAGTTCTAATAATAAATAAGAAAGACGTACCAACGACGCAGTTAACTTCAAACGACACATTACCGTCCACTCTTACATGAGAAATAATAAGAACTAAGAGAGGTTTAAAACAAAACGGTTAAATGAACTTGAAAGATGATTTCGTAATCAGTCCAACGTAAAACACCAAACTATCATTCAATGCTAACGAACTCTGTTTACAAACATACTATCGAGGACTATCAACAATAAAATTACACAATCGAACTTACAGACAATCTATCGCAACAACCGGCGATTTTTCGGAAGATGTGCAAGATGTCACGCATCATCGAGCCGCGTTTATTGTTTATTCTACGCGGGTCCGAAACCAAAAGGACCTTTTCGGCATTTCGTTTTGAGTATATGAGGCGCCTCTACTAACATTAGCTGGCTCAGACTTTATAAATGTTGGCAGTTTACTAATAAGTTGTGTTCACATTTATTTTAAATCTCCTCATATAAAAAAAATTTCATTCCATTTATTTTTAATTCCATAAATGATTCCATATTTTCAAATCAAATAACTTCATTTAAGAATCCAATAAAACCTTTCCCAAACCAAACCTTTTTCAAAATGTAAACTAAACTTAACAATAATACGATTTGACCCGTTGCCAAAAACCATAAACGTGTACGCGCATTGTCACGTGAAAACTCGTTTAAACGCAGAAGATCGTATGATCCAATCCATAAAATATTTTCCCTTTTCCCTCCCAAACCGAACGAAAACAGAACATCTTTCAACCAAAGCAATTAAAATTTTTTCGTTACCGGTGATCGGTGATGTTTAACCTTAGTCCTTGTCCTTACAATGCTGACTATTTATAGTCATTGCGGAAACTATTTTCGCCCGCATTAACGACCAATCGACGGAAGAGAGGCGTCCACGTGAACATATGTACCAGTCTGCACCGCGAATTCCGTCGAGGGTATAAAAATAGCGTTGGGAATTCGAAGTTATGGAAATTCATCAAAGGAAACGACGAAAATAAGACTGTTATTCACGGTTGAGTCGAAGTAAACAAATGTTTTTTAGCTCAATGTCACGGGTACGACGTGTAACTGTTGTGGGTATTGGAGAGAGGAATTGAGTTTACTGGGATAACAATCGATCGCTAATGTCACCATTAATGGAAATAAAGGGCTGTTAATGGGGTAGTAAATAGACGGGTTGTGTTTACTAAAGACATATAATGTGTTTATTTATGGAGGTATTTACATAATAGAAGATTTTGATTGATTGTTAGGAGGATTATTATTATTAATGTGAAATTAGAATTAGCACTAGATCATGAACTTTTGAATCTTATTGATATTTTTTTTAGAAATAAAACTGAAATAAAGAGTTGTTTTTGAAAAAAATTGATATTGAAGAAGAATGCTAAATGACGTCCAAAACATCAAACGCTTTATTGAGAGTTTTCTAGTTTTTGAATTACTAGTGTTACAGTTTCACTAGTAATTTGAGTGACGATTTCTTTCGAATGTAATGCAATTATGATGGGCCAAATTCGTCATTGTTTGTTAAGGGGTTAATCCTCACAAGATTCTATATCTGCCTTTTCAATACCTTAACTCTAGGTCGAGAGAGAATTTTTTTGATATATTTTTTGCAGAAATAAGATCAAAATAAGAAGTGTTGTTTTTGACAAAAATTTTTTTTTGTTCAATAAAGGATGCAACATGATGTTCGAAATGCCAAACTCTTCAAGCGTTTTCGACTTCTAGAATTACTAGTGTAAGAGTTCTAGTATCAACCCTGTAAAATATAATATCTGCCCTTTGTAACTTTAGATTTGAATCCAGAATTTTTTCGATATTTTTTTTAGCAAAAAGATCTAAATAAAAATGTTTTTGAAAAGAAAAATTGTTGTCGAAGAAAAATGTAACATGACTTCCACAACATTAAACGCTTTCTCTAGAGATTTCTAGTTCTAGAACTACTAGTGTTAGAGTTTTAGTAACAATCTTCTTAAGATTTTATATCTGCATTTTAAACTTCTTGTACAAACCAAGTCTAAGGGTGGGTCCAGACCTGTGACAAAACCCCGTAGCATGACGGCAAAAACAACCCCTGAAAATTGAACAGTTTTTGGAAAATAATTTTCTTTCTCCTAAACAATTCATGATATCAAAAAACGTTTCAGATAAAAAATGTCTCCGTTTAGGTCCTTTTTCTAGAAGATAGCTATCTATCCCAGTTTTTGGCTAGTACTAGATATTTACAACATCAACATGTCTTCTCTCATTTTCCTCAAAATATCGTAGAAGGGTGATTCAACCTCTTTGTTGTCAAAAAATCGCATATAAAAAAAATCGTATCTCCAAAAGTATAAATAACATTGAAAAATGTTGCAAGATAGAATTTTAGATAGTGGGATATTTAAAAATTCTTGCTTTTATAAAAAAATTAAAAATAATGGGTTAAACTTCTCCAATGGAGAACCTTTACAAGGAAGAGAAGAAAATGTTTCATATTTCTTTGTTGGAGGTGAAGCTTTTGGGCTAAGCGAAACATTGATGAAACCATTTTCTGGCAGTCACCATAAAAGAACAGCTGAGAGAATATGTATGTCTTCCCAGCAGTTTTGACAGTTACGTCACTGTTTACGTCACCACTATTTGAATTTGGATTTGCCACCAACCGTTCGGTGGTAAATCGCATTACAAATTATTTTCATAATTAAGCTATTTTAAAATACACTTTTCACAGAATATAATTTATACGACGATAAAGTGACAAAATATGTTCATTAAAACTAAATTTCAAAATAAAATTCGTATTAAACTGAAATAAAAAGTTAATATGATTTAACGTTTTAATGTTACCCAACCTTAGCTAAACAGCTGTTTACACCTTTGTCGCATATTGTCGCAAGGTTATGTTCTAGTACCTCCAACCAAAACATTAAACGCTTGACAACAGCGCGATCACGTGACCAGACGTAAGTAGTGACGTAACTGTCAAAACTGATGGGAAGGCCCTTAATTAGCGACTATCTCGTACTAGGAGAGTGGCAGAAAATGTATTCGGGATTTTATCTGGTGTTTTTAGAATTTTTTGCAAACTTATGCTTCCAGAGCCAAATAAAGCAGCATTGGTGGTAGCGACATTACCGCATTTACATAATTTTTTAAGACGTGATAGCGTTTCTCGTTCATTGTACACACCTTTTGAAGTGTATAGTGAAACTGAACCAAAAGGCAAAACGGAGTCTAATATCATCACACCAAATGAACCAGAAATATTCCCCAAATTCAGGTTGTTCCGATGAAATCATCTATAAAAGTGCAAGAAATGCGGAAAGAACTCGCTAACTATTTTCAAAATGAAGGACATGTTGATTGGCAAGACCAGTATGCTCTTTTTCATTTTAAGTTTTTCTCTTCTGAGGTAGGATAAGAAATTTGACATTTTTTTCCTGCATTCATCAGCTGATATTCCCATTGCGTCCGCAATTTTCCCCCATGCATCGTTTTGTTACTCTTGTGTCCATTCCATATTTTTAACAACTAAACCAAACTCGCAATATGTAATCTTCAAGATGTAACAATGATACACGATTCCGCCTAGACTTGTCGAACCAAACTACGTTTCACCTCTTTGATGTGATGCTGAAAAACCAACAAGACATGGAACGGGCTAATGACACGCAGTGAATGCAACGATGTAACACAATGTTGTTACGGGGTACCGTCCAGAATACATCGACGCTGCCAAGCCAAAACGGCATAAACGCCATTAACCTAATTTTTCAGAAAACGCAAAAAATGATTGACATAATGAATCTTAAATGGCTTTTACGCAAACTTTAAACCAATTTTATAGCGAATGAAGTTTGTTTGCGGGTATGTCGCTTTAACTGTTGCATGCAGATTTAAAAATGTTACTCAACGGTGCAGCTAACTAAGAAATGGCCATTTTGGCGTTTTTGCCGTTTTGGCTTGAGAGCGTCGATGTAACGACGTTCGGGACGCTGTCACCAGGGTTGCCAGATCGTTCGATTGGATTTCCCCAGTCACAATTGAAAAATACCCTAAATTTGGAAGTTTTCAATAAAAAATCCCCAGAAAATAATTTTATTGTTTTCGTAGATTATAATTTGTTACTTTTAAATTTTAATCAATTTTCGTGACTGAAGCATGTCTCTAAAATATCCAAAAATAAGCCAATTTAGAAATAAATCCCCAAGAATTGGGAAATATTCAGAAAATAATTTTTCAAATTAAAAAAATAACTAATAACAGCAATGTACACAATAACACTGCAACATAGTGCCAGTTGAAGACTAATAAAAAAATAAATAAAACTAAAATTCTACTGCACGTATTCTTGCGTTTTATAGTGCAGAATTGAATATTTATATTTATGAAGTTTTTATATCATCGAGTAGTGCCAGACATAAAATCCCCTGTTAATACCCACCTAAAAATTTTTCCCCACAAATAATCCCCAATAAAAACTATCCCCAAAAAATACCCCAATAAAGAAAGAAAACCCCTAATTTTTGGGGAAAATCCCCTAATCTGGCAACCATGGCTGTCACACCACGCGGTTTTGTTACAAGTCTGGATGCGCCTTTAGAAAATCCATACATGATACGATATGCTGTACTGCAAAATCTTCCGACGGTTGGACAGTCCAACCGGTCAGTCCAACTTGGACTGACGGACAAAACAACTTGCAGTATAAAAATATTTCTTATACACGTCCCAATATACACACAGATTTGTCGTACTTCACCTTATAAAATAAAATCCCAGGACAGAACAATGTTATTTTGAAGCACTGTTAGCCTCTATCAGCGAGTCCAAATACAGTTCAATAATCTCTACAAAAGAGTTTATGTTGTAGTTGACAGGGTTGTGGAAATTAAATATTTTATTACAAAATTTGATAAAAGTAGTTAGCTGTCTTGCATGTGGTCCTTCATCAAGCCAAAACAATAAGCAATTAGGTAGGGTCAAGTGGGGTAAATGTAAACTAGGGGTAATTGTAAACAAGACTTTGTTTTACTAAATATTCAAAATAAGTGACTTTCGCGTACCTACTGTAGTCAACACGTTCCTGCTACCTAAGAAGTAGAAGGTACGCGAAAATCACTTATTTTGAATATTTAGTAAAACAAAGTCTTGTTTACAATTACCCCTAGTTTACGTTTACCCCACTTGACCCTATTACATTTCATTGGTATGTGAATATTTTGCAGTGTTTACTCTATTTACCAGAAATGTCAAGTAATATGATCATAATCGCGACCGATCTTTTAATTAAGAAGTGAGTTATGCAAAGAAGGTTTATGTACGAAAAGATAACCTAATATATTAAAGGTTAAGTTCATTTGAAAGTTCATTACACTTCACCCTATTATTTCCCCCTTTTTTTATTAGGGCACTGGTAATCATGCATCAACGATTTCGAATTTTACCGCTCGACTAATTGTAAATAAAAGGTTTTAGGTGGAGACTTAAAAACAATTCAAAATGACAACTTCCGCTTTACTTTTAGAATAGTAATATTCCTTCTTGGTATTTTCTGTTTTAAATAGTACACATAGTAGAAGAAAACTTAAAGCAGTTGAGTTTTAACTACACTCAAACACGATCGCGTTGTACTGCAACGTCATAAACATTCCAACTACCGTCATAGTCGTTTCAACTCAGTTTCAACATGCTTTTTTATTTGTATTTCAACGTTTTTTTTATATAATTTTTTTACCAATTAAGATTTAAAGTTTTGTGCATAAGATCAAAATAAAACAATTTGATTAATGAAAGAAATCCAAACCGTCGAAAATTGCTTCCAGGAACAAACATAAAGCTGGGTTTAGACTGCGCGCAACATACTAGCGCAACTGTTTCACGAAACAAGACTCGCATAGTGTACACGTGTGCTCCAACTCGAAACACGTTGCGTGAAACAGCTTCACAGCGAGCCGAGGGCCTGTCGTTTTTTGGACGCGAATCAAAGTGTTTCGCTTCACCTGATTCGCATAATGTAAACGTTGTCGTTTGTCCTGGGATGAGTACTGCTATAGAATTAGAAATAGAAACGGAAGCTAATGCAACACAAGTTGGGAAAGATAGGATTGACAACGAGTCACACTTGGAGACTGAAAGAAAGATTACTGAAGGTCCCAAACGAAAGAAAAGAGAGATTTTAGACTCCGATAAAATGATGGGTGAATCACTGCGTCAAATGACCCATACTTCACATTTGCATTAAATTTAGCCAATGAACTCAAAAAATATGATGCTCAAACACTTGCACATGTCAAAAGAGCCATTACAAACACTTTGTTTGAGGCAGACATGTGTCCATTCTTTCAATTTTTGGTCCAACAAGTGCTATAAGATATTCAAAATCTTCTGTGGTCATGCGGATGACATTTCTAACAGTATTTTCTATGGGTTATACTGCCATTTCCCTCAGTATGTTGCGCATAGTGTAAATCCAGCTTAAGAAATATATAACACTGTGGGAGGTAGTAACCTAAATAAATCCATCAAGTTTAATTAAAGGAATTCAATAAATCGGGAATAATTTAACGTCAGGGTTATTAATACGAAGCGGATCGAAGAGAAAATTTAATTGACCTCACAAACAATTTCTAAAATTAAATAACAGTGACATTGACCTATTATACAAGTAAAGATTTTACTACTGCGACCATAAAACGTTGGTCGTCTTCTGTCAATCAATAGACTATGTGTAAAACAGGCTTTATAGTTTTCTAACTATAGATTAAAAATACTTATCAAAAAATGTCTTAATTGCACATTTTTTTAAAAAATGTTAAAAAGACAGCTAAAATTTAATTATATCTCATCAAATTGATCAATTAATTTAACTATAGCAATCAAAAAACAATTAAATTCCCATTCATTTAAAAGAAAAACTCACCTTTCTTAAACAAAATCCAAATTTTAACATTAAATATATGTACTATACGATTTGCAACAAAATTCACAAAACGACATAACATCAAATTTTACACCAACACTATCATAAAGTAAACATTAAAATTTATCACTCTTCGATTCACAAACCACGTTATTTACAACCAACCGTCTTCAAGAAACTAACTAACCTACAAAAACCCTACTAAAGTAGATACGAACTACGAACAGAATGTAATAGATTTCCCAATAACGTTCATGAATTAACCACAAACAGCTGTAAATCTGGGTAACGTCGCAACAACCTTATTCAATCGCAATACTTACTACATACGGTACAAACATACGTTTTTATAAAATCTATTAACCCACAATCCAACTTAACTAATCTAACGGATTGAAATAACTACACAATATGAAAAGAATGAGCTCACGTTTTAAACTTAAAACTCGTATGATTGTAAAGTCTCCTAATTAAATTTTGCCGCAGTTATAAAGCTTTAAAATGGATTGCTATTGTCGGTTCGTTGTATGGTTTAAGTGACGAAGTGAATAACCTGTTGTAAAAATCGATATGTCTACAAATCATCTAATTTAGATGTCTAAGCTTATTCAAATAAGTCAAATTTTAAAAATCTATATCTAAGAAATCAATTGGTGTTGAGACTTGAAATTTTATGAGGATTTAGATTGATACTTAATCTTTATTTTGTCCAAAAAGCAATTTTCTACGATTTTTAGTTTTTCCCTCAGAAGAGAGAAAGTAACTTATTATCTTTAATTGACATATTTTAAAATTAAAAATCTGAACAATTTGTCAGTTAAAAAAGTATATTTATTTTGTTAACTATAAGAGTTGTAAAGTTAAGAAATCGAAAATCATATAAAGGAAATACAAACTCTTAATGATTTTCCTGTTATTTCTGTTTCAAACCACAGTGAATTCAATTAACCATGAAAATTTACATAAATAACACAAATCTGACCAGTGGAAAGCTTTAAAACGTCGGAATGATAATAATCTTGTCCTCGATTCAATCTCTATTAACTTCATCAAAGTGTCGTTTGTATGATAATTATGATAATTTCATAGATTAAATAAATTACTCTATTTTCTAGTAAATATACAATTTACAAATTTTTTACTATACAAATTAGAAAGTAAACTCAAAATTATTTATTATAAATTAAAAAAATCTTACCCTGTAAAAGCACTGGGAAAATAGTAATTGGCACTTATCCATAAAAATAAATTTTCCACTTTTTTTTTCCTTTTTCTTGGGGATTGGGGGGAAAACGTAAGATTTTCAACCTTGACACTATTGGAGCTTCCTTACTACTCTAGACAGCTTTACTCACTTGCTAGAACAACTTTACTCACTCGCTAGAACAACTTTAACAAAGTCGCAAACACGCAGGACACCTTTGATATAGTAAAGGGGCGAGTAAAAAGAAAACTCGCCGATTAAACTCACGCATGCAACCTGCACGAAATGCTATATCGATTAGCTCGAAAGATTGTCTACAAGTCCACGGTGTTTAGTCACCGAATTTACCCCTTATTCCTTCAACTACACTCAACACAACCTACACTCAATACATTTTAGTGATGTATGATATAAAAATGGAAAAGAATCGATTAAATACGTGATTTTTTTTAATAACAAAATCATGTTTTAGTGTAGAAAGTACAATGACACGAATGTTCGTGATTTCCGTAAAAAATTTTTTTTATTCTGTGAAATATTTGAGTAATTTTATTTTCTTAGAAGGAACGATGATTTAATCGTTTTATAGTATAAAACTTGACAATCAAAACGGGACAGCCTGTATAAATATTTATGTATCTTCATCAATGGATAATATTAAAGATTGTATCTTTATGACACTATTAATCTCTTTTAATAAAAAGAGTACACATTAACCCTTTTAATTATGATATCGTTTACACATAATAAATACAATAGTCACATCTGGTGTTTGAATTCAATGTAAAACCTTTCTTACTAGCAGTAATCTTCCCGTGACGCATCGGATTGTGTACGTTTATTTTGTTTCCGTTATACCTCGGCTGTAACGTAACGTATCAATTTTATTGTTGTTATGCTAACTTTACAATGGAACTAATAAGCAAGAGTTTAAATTGCACGTAACGGGATCCTTATGTTTTGTTTTGTATTTCTTCTATTATCTAATCTTTAAATAGTGCGTCTTTTAAACTAAATCGTAATCTTCGATACGATTCGATAATAACTTTCAAATTGAGTTATTAATTTTTAATAAACAAATTAAATATGTGATTATTTTTTTAATTAGTAAAATTAAAAAAATAAAAATATAAATTGTGGTTTAAGTTTCTTTTTATACAGGATGTCAAAAAATATAAAAAAAATGTGAAAAATATATTTTTTTTTAAACTACAAATGTTACAAAAGGATGTTTTTTAGCCACTTTCGGTATAACCAGAAGTTACAAATACTTGAAATTATTTTCAAAATATTGACCCTAATGAATAAAAATTTAACAATTGCTTTTTCTTGCAATATCAAAGAAAATGCTTGAAAACTAATGAATAAAAATTGAAGTAGTTGCTGTTGTTCTCAGGAATTGCTTAAAAGTGCAGCAATTGCTTCCAGTCAAATAATTTTCTTAAAAAACAGAAGCAATTGCTTACATGTACTTAAAATGAGATGAATAAACCAAGGAACTGCTTTTGCTAGTGTGGCAATTGCTTTCGTATTTGTAAGCTAGGTCGACCCCTGTATCATTTTCTTGTACACAGTAAAGTCAAGTGTTTCTCTGTGGTATACACGTGAGTTCCTATTTATTAGATTTTTTTGAATTATGGTCGAATTCATGAATGTGCGTAAACGAAAAATATACAGTGTACGTAAAAATTATAGAGACGATGATTTCAGAAAGCTATATCGGTTTGATCGGGAAAACGTTGAGTGGTTAGCAAATTATTTTTTAACTGTCAGTGGGGAAATGCAAGGTGCTGCATTATCACCTATAAATCAGATGAAAATCTTTTTGCGACAGCTTTCAGATCCCTGGTTTCAAAATTCTGTAGCTGAAGAACTCGGCGCAATATGCCATCGGTGCAATAGATTGCACACATGTTAGAATACCAAAATTTCAAGAATTTGGAGATGAATATATAAATCGAAAAGGATACCCCAGCATTAACGTACAGGCAATATGTAATGCAAAAGAAATTTTTACAAGTGTAGACTGTCAATGGCCAGGTTTTGTACACGATAGTAGAATTTTCAAAAATTCTAATATATACAGCATTCTTAAAAACAGTACAGAAGAATGTGTATTATTAGGAGACGATGGCTACTCGATATCGCCTTGGATTATGACTCCCTGGAGAAATCCTGCAACCCAGCAGCAGCAAAATTATAATAAAATTTTCTTTCGAGAACGTGTGGTTATTGAACGTTGTTTCAGACAATTAAAAGCAAGATTTCCTGTGCTTCAATATACAATTAGGGGTGCATTAGAACGGATACCATCGACGATTATATCCTGCGTTGTGCTTCACAACATCGCAATTGCTGTAGAGATGTAGAAGATGCAGCGTTTACTTAAAAATATTATTCATGTGCAGATCTGATCTAGCTATTGATTTTACTAGTAGCTTTTGCTTGTGAAGCAATTGCTTTTCCTAAAAAGCAATTGCTTTTCCTAAAAAGCAATTGCTTTTCCTAAAAAGCAATTGCTTAAAGCAAATGCTAAAATTTTATTCATTAGGGCCATTGTTTAATATACAGGGTGTCCTGGAAAATGTGGGAAATTTCTTGGATTCTGATAGAACATTAAAAAATATGATTACAAGTTCCCATAATTTTTTTTCCTAGCGGCCTTTCCCTCGGAGATACAACCTTCTAAAGAAAGCCACTGAAAAGCAATTTTTGTTGAATAACTTTTAAAGTACTTAATTTAATTTAATGAAAATTTAATATGATAAACAGTAGTAAGGACCTCTTAAGAAAATGACCTTAAAACGTAATTAGTCTCTTTAGTTTACCAGGGGCGTACTAGGTTGTACATTTTAATGCTTAAATTTTTAACACCCTGTATGGTAAGGAGTTAAACAAAATAAATTTAGATACCTTGAATATTTAGCTAAAGAAAAGGTACCCTTATTCAGTGTCGATAAAATGAATCGTTTTCGAGAAAAAAATTGTAAAAGAAACCATCAAGATTAAAAATTTATTAATATTTCGTATTAATAGTAACGTTACCATAGTAACGTTTGTAAAAACGGCGCTTTTTTAATATTGATTTTGTAGACAAAAAAATTAGCGCTGTTTTTATAAACGTTACTATGGTACATACGAAATATTAATAAATTTTTTATCTTGATGGTTTCTTTTACAATTTTTTTCTCGAAAACGGTTCATTTTATCGACACCGACAAAGGATACCTTTTCTTTAGCTAAATATTCAAGGTATCTAAATTTATTTTGTTTAACTCCTTACCATACATGGTGTTAAAAATTTAAGCATTAAAATGTACAACCTAGTACGCCCCTGGTAAACTAAAGAGACTAATTATGTTTTAAAGTCATTTTTTTAAGAGGTCCTTACTACTGTTTATCATATTAAATTTTCGTTAAATCAAATTAAGTACTTTAAAATTTATTTAAAAAAGTTGTTTTCCAGTGGCTTCTTTTAGGAGCTTGTATCTCCTAGGGGAGGGCCGCTAGGAAAAAAAATTATGGGAACTTGTAATCATACTTTTTAATATTCTATCAGAATCCAAGAGATTTCCCACATTTTCCAGGACACCCTGTATAATAAATCTGTGTATAAAATTACAAAGTTATCGGACTTGTAGTTTTTGAAATATTTCGATTTGTCTACAACGTAAACTCTACATCGATGAGACACCCCGTATAGTGTATTGAAAAAAAAACACTTTTTTTGGATTAACTATGTCTTTATTACGTAATTTTGTCGAAGTAAAAGGTGCGTGTCGGTAATACCTCATACCTCATTATCAAGTTTAACATTTCTTCACATCCTCGTTTACGTAAGTAAGGTTTGTAGGTAATGAAAGTAGACGTAAGAGAAAATAAACCGGATTAACACACGTAGCAGGTGTAATTAACTTTTTTTTGTACTAAGAGGAATTATTATAAGTGTACAAAATTAACAAAAAAACTAGTAATTATATTTATAATTGTCTCAAGGTTAGTTTTATTTTTGTCAGATTAGAATTTTTTTTAGAAAATTATTGATAATTTATAAAACCATTAATAAAATTTCCGATAAGTTAATTAACTTACAATTAGTTCAATTACTGTTACTAACTGTTCTCAATAATTAATACAATGTTTATTATAAGAGAAAAAAAAAATTATTTCATAATTTTACCAAAGTGCATTGAACTATTATACTCCACGTGTTTTAAATTTTAAACACATTTTAAAACAATTTAAAACATTTCAAAACATATTTCAAAACGCTTTGATTACGATTAAAATCCTAGATTATTTTAATATTTACTTTAAGAAATCTTATTTATTAAACATGAATGTAAGCTATTTCTTAAATTTTATCTTTCTTTGTCTGTAGTTTAAATATAAACTTTTTTAAATGTAAACTTTTTACCATTTTTTTTTTTAATCGGAAATATGATTATTTGAGTTATTTTCCTCAAATATAAAAAAAATAATAAGGTTATCAATATTAAATTTTCGTCATAATTTCGCAAAAAGTTTAAATTGAGAAATATCCGTAATTAAAATTTATAATCGTAAATATGATCGTTGCTCAAAGTGGAAACTCGTTTCTCTCGTTGCGATATTAAATCCGTTTGGAAACACTTCAACCACATCGAACCGATTCTATTAATAATTCAGCCAGAAAACCTTCAAGGCTTCAAATATTTTTAGTAATTTATTGCACTTCTTTCGATTATTTATGAATGAGGTTTGAGAAGATTTAAAAATAGCATAGCAGACTTAAAAGTGAAATAGTTAAAAATAACTACCACTTAAATAGACTACCACTTAAATAAACTACTTTAACCACTATTTCAAAGTAATTTTTTTTATTTTATATGTTGTAAAAGTCGATAATATGTAATAAAATGCAGACATCGGTTTCATTATTATTGCCATTATCACATTATGTTAGTGACATATCCAACAATGCGAAATGTAAAAGCATGCGATTAAACAACCCGACGGATATTTATCAAAAGGAATTTCCTGTAACGTACGCTTCATTGTTACTTATTTATTCGTGCGTACAATAAATCAATTATTCACTTTATAACTTATGTAAGTACATACCTTTTGTTTCAAAAAAGGGAGGAAGGATGTGTCATTAATAGGGGAATGTTTAATGACACTAGAATTGTTTTACTTAAATAGGAAAAGAATGTTTACTATTTTGTATACAAATTGGTTTTGGGAGTAAATTACGTAAGAATGTCACGTGGCTTATCTAAGGAATTTGGAAGTTTATTTATGAGTAAACAACCTTCACTTTATTACTTTCGATATTGGAAGCGGTTTTGCTATCTTTGTGGTATATCTCAATTTGAATAAATAACAACAATTTTTGGTATTTGTATTATTTAGGTATAGTCATCCAAATTAAAGTTTGGAATTATGATATTGTAATATAACATCTTTAATAATAATGTATTTGATGATATAGTAATGAGACAAATACATTCGGATGCTGTAACAAGTTTTGTAGATAAAAATTTATTCGCTACGTTATTTAATCTAAAATATGTTGAAACACCATGTTTTTAGCACTTATAGGTTGCGATATCTTAAAAATCTAATGTGATATGATGCAATGCTGAGATCGGATTTAAAATCAGCGTGCCAAAATCTCTTAGGAAAGTGTTGCCTGATCTATGGGTCTCATTTTTCATAAAATTTTGTTATCCTGTGTAATTTTCGATATTTATATGATTCAATTATTCATCCACACTGACGTTCGGAATTACAATAGAACAGTAGTTTTATTCAAAGATAAAAACAAATATTTTACCAAACCAACCATTTTACCAAGCAAAAATTACAAAAACTGCAAAGTGACCACCTCGAGCTCGGATGCAAGAATCCAATCTTCTCATTGAGTAGCGAACTCTCTCAAAAACACTAGGATCTGTTTTAATTGAGTTGCACCCAACAATGATTCAATTTCTTAAGGCTCGAATTCATAAACGCCACTAAACTGGCACTCACCCTAACCTAACACTAACCTAAAATATTACTAACTTTAGGGTGAGTGCGACTTAAAACTCACTTTGGTATTCATAAACAGTCCCTAACTTTAGTGGATCTTTAGGGAATACGTCATAAGAATCAGTGACGTTTTGTAGGTAACGCATGCGCGTTAAATACCAGATTTAGCGCTTCGTGGTTTAAATATGGCGTTTTATTTTTTTCTGCTGCTCGTGTTCTTCGTATCGCTCCGTGCTCCTGTATTTGCTTTTTTTTTTAATTTTCGATTGTATAAAAATTCTTCATCATAAATTAACAATTTGTAAAAATATTAATGAGATTTGATATAAAATAATGCAGTTATTTAAAATACATGATTCTTGTAAAATTTGTTTTTTGTAGCTTACAATGTTCTATCAAAAACCCGGATTAATAATTAAATTTTATTATTCAGTCAAATGTCGTTGTATGAATGCATTTTTTATTATATTCCCTCTTTGGCGATCCATGATAGGAATAAGAACTAATAATACAAAATAATAATAAGAAGAATAATTAACTAATAATAAGAACTACAATAACTCCACTTAACTAAAATTAATAACTATTACCTATACAGGGTGTCCGGAAATGTCGTGTACAACAGAATCCCAAAGATACCTTGGGCAAAAATATAATGATTTAACCCAACTTATCTATATTCAAAGTTGCTTAGTTTAGCCGCTAGAGGACTTTAAAAATCATATTTTTCATGAGTTTTTCTTAAATTACTCGAAAAACCTTTAATAGATTTTATTCATTTTTTTACCATGTCTTTATATTAGCAGGCTACAGCTTTCTGTGGAACAAATTCGAATTTCGAATCATACAGGGTGTTTAGAAACACTGTCGCGACAAGTTATGCATCCAGATCTTTTTAACCAGCCTGTATAATTTTCTGTCATTTTTTTTCTGTATAGCTATATTAATTTAGAAACTATTTTCGCTCTTATAAAATTTCAGTTATTATAACTTATCGATTCGGGCTTGCAGGGATTTAGAAAATATTTTTTTATGGCTAAACCGTTTGTCCAATTGAAATTTTTTAAGAGAAGAAATAGTTTCTAAAGTAATATAGCTATTCAGAAAAAAATTGACAGAAAGTTATACCGACTGGTTAAAATGATCTGGATTGATAACTTGTCGTGGGAGTGTTTTTAAACACCCTGTAATTTTTGAAATTCGAATTTGTTCCACAGAAAGCTGTAGCTTGCTGATATAAAGACACGACCAAAAAATCAATAAAATCTAATAAAGATTTTTCTAGTAATTTAAGAAAAACACACGAAAAATAATGTTTTTAAAGTCTTCTAGTATTACTAGCTATAAAAACACTACAACTAACAATAATAATCTAATAACCGCGAATGAAACCTATGAAAGTGGACAAAGACAAGCGCAAAATGGTATTTAGGGCCAGATGAGTGCGCGCGATTGCGCACTTAAGTTTCACTCACTTTTGACTAACCCACTGACGTAGAGTTAGGAAATAATTAGTCACTAATTAGACCCTAACTGTTTCTGAATACCAAAGTTAGTGACTAACCTCAAGTTAGTGGTAACTTAGGGTTAGTGTCACTTTAGTGGCGTTTATGAATTCGGGCCTAAGTCTTCTACGTTTTCCAATGGAGTAGCGTATACTAAGGATTTCAAATGGCCCCACAGGAAAAAATCTAGGGGATTTAAGTCCGGGGAACGTGCAGGCCATAAGTATAACCTCGGTCAATCCGATTTCCATATGCTTGTGTTCAGAAATCACGACCTATATGACTAAAGTGGGTCGGTGCGCCATCGTGCATATACCACATTGCATCTCTAATTGCTAATGGTGCGTTCTCAAGAAAACCAGGGAGAGTGTTTTCCAAAAAGTTGCGATACACCTCTTCGGTAAGTCTTCCTGGTAAAAATACCGGTTCAATTAGGCAGTCACCTACAATTCAAAGCCAAACGTTCAAAGAAAAGTAATATTGAAAACGATCTTCATCAATTTGGATTTTCGTCACACCATACATGGTTTTTATGGAAAGAGGGTATTGCATTTCTTGAAAAATTCGCTTTATTGGTGAACAGAATCAACATCAAGAATTGAGGGATTTCATTTTCTGCAAAAGCCAGAATGCAATGTGAGGAGGAAAATCAACAGGAAACTTGAACGCGTTGTATATGGAATGGGTACAATAAATTTTCCTTCAGAATGTACCAAATAGTCCCATTACTTACATTCAAAGCGTTAGTAATTTTTCGATTAGAAGTACCTTGTTTGAAGATCTTCTTCAATCATGTCTAGCACATCCTCTTCCATCACTACCGTTCTTGCTGTCCTTGGCCTTCCTGCTCCTCCATTTCGTCCAAATGTGCCTGTTTTTTAAAGACGCCGATGAATACTTTCGAAAGTTTTTCTATCAGGAGCAATACGACCAGGAAATCTTTCGGTATACAACTGCCTAGCTTCAAATGCATTGCCATCAGCAAGTCTATAAATGTATTGGATGTCGGTCATCTCCGTATAGCGATTCATGATAAGGAAATTCAACAAATTTGTCACATACAAAATTATTAATCAAATGTTATTCAATATGTCAGTGAATAAAACAGGACTTTTTCAAAATATGTAAATTTTTACTGTTTTTTTTTTTAATTAAACTTCAAAACGCAGTAGATCGATAACCAAGCGTTTCCAGACCATGTTTATTATAAACTTTTTTGTATAAAATGACCTGGACAATCACCCCCTTTAATATTGCTCCATCTTTTTTAAACACCCTGTATAAGCAGGTATCAGAAACCAGACACGTTTTTACCAACTTATACTATAACATTCTACATATGATTTATTGATTAATAGAATTAAATTTGAACAAATTTCTTAGTACGTCCCTGATTTTTTAAACTGCAAGGGATTCATGGTACCGTTTTTGATAAAAATATTTCCAATCGCAGAATAGCCGATGTCTACGTTTTATGGGGGTTGTAATTTCGAACTTTGGTGTGGACGACTATAGATACTTTTCTATAATCCTTCTCAATTGTTAATAAAATCTTGCTATCTTACAATGTTTTTACGTAACACTAGTTTTAAAATCGTCAAGTTCCCATTTGTCACTTTGTATCTAGAATTTAATTGAATTTTTTTAATCAAAATTTTTCTAATCTAATAATTTTTTCTAATAAGTCAAACGATTTTTCCAATTTCAAAGCAATTCGATTTAAGGAAGTGTTTGCTTATTTAATAAAGCCAGGTGTACGATATTAACTCATAGTCAAGATTGAAAAACTGGATGATATAATAGAGGAACTGTGTTCGTGTGTTGGTGGGTCATAAAATTGATAAACACGTTCCGTTTTAAACTGTATATTTCCTATGATTAATACTTCAATTAATAAATCTAAAATTATACAAAATAGGGAATTAATTATAGCGTAAGTTTTTCTTTGTAAAAATGAAAATAAAGATTTAAGTTCATGTGGACGACTATACATTCTCTTTTATACATACTTTTTTTCCAATCACGTAAATTTTATTCACAATCACGTTAACTAACCTAGAAGCAATAAAAACTGCTTCACTTATACAACTTTTTCCATGTATCAAGTTACCAAGTACAGTTTTCATTGCTAATTTAAATCGCGAACATGTAGGTTATTGCCATAATATATTTTTTTGTTGTGGAAAAACAGCTACAGAAGTAACATCGCGTATAACTTCACGGCCCAGTACCCATTTGGAGCGAGTAGAATATATATTAATTAAGGACGGGTCCGGTGCATCGTCGCAATTCGTTTTCTCGATTTCTACTCAACAATTTTGTCGAGGATTGAGAAGCGAGTTCGGGTTGGGTTCGTTAAGTAAAATCCGCTTCTATACTCCTGTTCGTTTTTATCTTGGGAATCTTTTAAGCTGGTAATCCTATTACATGGCTATTTTAACTTTTAACGTTGGAAGTCTTTGTTGTTAGGATTTAGATGAGATGAGATGGTTTTAAATGTTTTAGTAGGTGCTATTAATGTTTTTAAAGTAGAGTTTGAATTAATGAGTGTTTTCTCTCTATAAGTTGAATAATTTTAGTAATGTTGGTAAGAGTAATGCAAGTTTTTCAATTTCTATTGTATTTGAAATTCGATTGATTTTTTTTTCCTAAATAATTTTTTTTTCTAATTAACTTAAAGTATGCTTTCAATTTCAAAGCAATTTGAGTTAGGGAGGTTTTGGCGTGTTTAATGAAGTCAGGTGTATGATACTAAATATTAACACACAGCCAAGCATGAAGAACTGGATGATATAATAGAGGAACTGTGCTCGTGTGTTGGTGGGTCATAAAATTGATAAACACGTTCCGTTTCAGAGCGTATACTTCCTGTGATTAACGCTTCAATTAATAAATCTAAAACTTTACATAGAAGCGAATTTATTTTTCCATAAATTTATCTTTATAAAAATGATACTACTACATTTTTTTAAATACGCTTTAAAAAAATTAAGGAACACTTTTTGAATCTTTATCAGATTAGTTTTGATTTAAATTTGATGGAACGCATGAGATTTTTGAGAAATTTTATTAGAACCATGACGAATTTTTAACAAATTTTATAAAATTAGCACAAACTATGACGAATTTTTAACAAATTTTATAAAATTAGCACAAACTATGACAGATTTGTAACAAAGTTGCGCGAATTTCTAACGAATTTGGACGAGTTTTATGAAATTAAAACGAACTATGACGAATTTGGATTAATTTTATGAAATTATTACGAACTACAACGAATCTTTATCGAAGTTGGACGAATTTTATAAAATTAACACGATCTATGACGAATTTTATGAAATTATCAGTAACTATGGCGAATTTCATCAAATTAACACGAACTACAATGAGTTTTTATCGAAGTTGGACGAATTTCTAACGAATTTGGATAAATTTGATCAAATTACTACAAACAATGACGAACTAGAACGAATTTTATAAAATTAACATAAACTAAAACAAATTTATAACCAATTTGGTCGAATTTTATGAAATTAACACGAATTATAACTAATTTGAACGCATTTTTAACAAATTTTATAAAGTTAACACAAACTGTAACAATTTTTTAACAAAGTTAGACGAACTTCAAACGAATTTAGACGAATTTCATGAAATTATCAGGAACTATGAAGAATTTTATAAAATTAACACGAACTACAATGAGTTTCAATCGAAGTTGAACAAATTCCTAACGAGTTTGGATAAATTTGATCAAATTACTACAAATTATGACGAAAATGAACAAATATTATAAAATTAACACAAACTAAAACGAATTTATAACCAATTTGGTCGAATTTTATGAAATTAACACGAATTATAGCGAATTTGAACGAATTTTTAACAAATTTTATAAAGTTAACACAAACTGTAACGACTTTTTAACAAAGTTGGACGAACTTCAAACGAATTTGGACGAATTTTATGAAATGAACACGAACTATGACAAATTTAGATGAATTTTATAAAATTAACACGAACTATAACGAATCTTTATCGAAGTTGGACGAATTTTATGAAATTAACACCAACTATGATGAATCTTTAACAACTTTGGACGAATTTTATGCAATTAATACGAACTATGATCAATTTTTAACGAATTCTATGAAATTAACACGAACTACAACGAATCTATATCGAAATTGAACGAATTTTATGAAATTAACTGGAACTATGATGATTTTTTAATAAATGTGGGGGAATTTTATATAATTAACACGAATTACAACGAATCCTTATTGATATTGGACGAATTTCATGAAATTATCAGGAACTATGAAGAATTTTATAAAATTAACACGAACTACAATGAGTTTCAATCGAAGTTGAACAAATTCCTAACAAGTTTGGATAAATTTGATCAAATTACTACAAATTATGACGAAAATGAACAAATATTATAAAATTAACACAAACTAAAACGAATTTATAACCAATTTGGTCGAATTTTATGAAATTAACACGAATTATAGCGAATTTGAACGAATTTTTAACAAATTTTATAAAGTTAACACAAACTGTAACGACTTTTTAACAAAGTTGGACGAACTTCAAACGAATTTGGACGAATTTTATGAAATGAACACGAACTATGACAAATTTAGATGAATTTTATAAAATTAACACGAACTATAACGAATCTTTATCGAAGTTGGACGAATTTTATGAAATTAACACCAACTATGATGAATCTTTAACAACTTTGGACGAATTTTATGCAATTAATACGAACTATGATCAATTTTTAACGAATTCTATGAAATTAAACGAACTACAACGAATCTATATCGAAGTTGAACGAATTTTATGAAATTAACAGGAACTATGATGATTTTTTAATAAATGTGGGGGAATTTTATATAATTAACACGAATTACAACGAATCCTTATTGAAATTGGACGAATTTAATGAAATTATCAGGAACTATGACGAATTTAATGAAATTATCAGGAACTATGACGAATTTTATAAAATTAACACGAACTACAATGAGTTTCAATCGAAGTTGAACAAATTCCTACCGAATTTAGATAAATTTGATCAAATTACTACAAATTATGACGAACTTGAACAAATATTATAAAATTAAAACAAACTAAGATGAATTTTTAACCAATTTGCCGAAATTTTATGAAACTGACACGAACTATGACGAACTTGGACGAATTTTTAACGAACTTTATTAAATTACCACGAACTATGACGAATTTTGAACGAATTTAGACAAATCTTATGAAATTAACACAAACTGTGCCGAATTTTATGCAATTATCACGAACTATGACGAATTTTGAACGAATTTAGACGTTTTTTTATGAAATTTACGAATTATGGCAAGTTCTTAACAAACTTGGACGATTTTTTAACAAATTTTATGAAATTAACGCAAATTATGACGAACCGAGACGAATTTTTGATAATTTTTACTGAATTTGAATTAATTTTATAAAATTAACATCTAATTTAATCTTAATTTGGAAAACTGAATGAAATTGAAACGAGTTTTCAGCAAATTAAGACAAATTCTAGATAATTTTTACTGAATTTGAATTAATTTTATAAAATAAACACCTAATTCAACTTGAATTCAGAAAATTTAAAAAAATTAAAACGAATTTTGAATAAATTAAGATGAATTTTTGATAGAAGTTGCAAAAATAACTCAAATTATGACGATATTTTAACAAATTTTATGAATTTAACACGAACCATGATAAATTTTCAATGAATTTGGACGAATTTTATTAAGTATACACAAATTATGACGAATTTTTAACAAATAGAGACGAATTTTTGATAATTTTTACTGAATTTAGATTAATTTTCTAAAATTAACACCTAATTGAACTTGAATTCAGAAAATTGAATGGAATTAAAACGAATTTTGATCAAATTAAGTTAAATTTTTGATAGATATTGTAAAAATGACTCGAACTATGACGATTTTTTAACAGATTTTATTAACTTAACACGAACTATGATGAAGTTTCAATGAATTTAGATGAATTTTCAATTAATTTGAACGAATTTTATTAAATCAACACAAATTATGACGAATTTTTAACAAATAGAGACGAATTTTGGATAATTTTTACTGAATTTCGATTAATTTTATAAAATTAACACCTAATTCAACTTGAATTCACAAAATTGAATGGAATTAAAACGAATTTTTAGCAATTTAAGACGAATTTTTGATAGATATTGTAAAAATAACTCGAATTATAACGATTTTTCAACAAACTTTATGAACTTAATACGAACCATGATGGACTTTCAATAAATTTAGACGAATTTTATTAAATATACACAAATTATTACGAATTTTTGACAAATCGAGACGAATTTTTGATTATTTTTATTGAATTTCGATTAATTTTATAAAATTAACACCTAAATCAACTTGAATTCAAAAAATTGAATGAAATTAGAACGATTTTTGAACAAATTAAGACGAATTTTTGATAGATATTGTAAAAATGACTCGAATTATGAAGATTTTTTAACAAATTTTATGAACTTAACACGAATTATGACAAATTGTCAATAAATTTGGACGAATTTTATTAAATCAACACGAATTATGAGGAATTTTTAACAAATCAAGACCAATTTTTGATAATTTTTACTGAATTTAGACTAATTAATAAAATTAACACCTAATTGAACTTGAATTCAGAAAATTAAATGGAATTAAAACGAATTTTGAGCAAATTAAGAAGAATTTTTGACAGATATTGTAAAAATGACTCGAATTATGACGATTTTTTAACAAATTTTATCAGCTTAACACGAAGCATGACGAATTTTCGATAAATTTGGACGAATTTTACTAAATCAACACAAATTATGGCGAATTTTCAACAAATCGAGACGAATTTTATTAAATTAACACAAATTATGACGAATTTTTAACAAATCGAGACGAATTTTTGGTAATTTTTACTGAATTTGAATTAATTTTATAAAATTAATACTTACAATTTAATTTAAATTCAGAAAATTAAATGGAATTAAAACGAATTTTAGACAAATTAAGACAAATTTCTGACAGCTATTATAAAAGTAACCCAAATTATAACGAATTTTTAATTTTCGATCAACTCAAGAAGAATTCCAAGTAAACTAACAAAGAAATTTTGAAGTTTTGATCAAATCAGAAAGAAATTTTCACAAATTAAGAGGAATTACAACGAATTTTTACCAAAATTTATAAAATTAATTAGAATTTTGATGAATTTTTAACAAATTAAGCCAAAATGTTGACAAAAAATTAAGTAAAAAAACATAAAATAAATAAACAAATAAATAAATTAAATTAAAAAGAAAAAAAATTAAATTACACTATACATACTTACATTTTTCCAGGACACCTGTATATAAGTAAACATAACCTTTATTTACACAAATGAAGAATCTTATAAACGATAAAATATACACAATACAAGCGTTTATTCATTCATTATTCAAGATTTTCTTGGTCGTTCACATTAAAAATGATAAAATGACGAAGCAATTTGCGTAAAACTTATGCACATAATTCAAACATAATTTAACTACACTTTATACATTTTGTTAGAGTCTCTTATAATCTTATCTTTGTTTTAGATCCGTTCTTAACGCATGAACTCCTGACATGTGAATTTTAAAAACACAATTATTCAAGGTTAACTCATAAGTTACTCTTGTTATTGTTCAATATTTAAACATAAGTTATACTATTCCAAATTTTTATCGATTTTTACAAACTTCATAAACACAAATAAAAGATTACCGGTAAAATTCAACTTGAGAAGAAAATAAAAAAGTAAACCAACAAAATTTAATCTTTATTTTATATAAAAACAACTTTATTTATATAAAAAATAGAAGATATACAAAGTCATCAAAAAAACCAACCTTGATTTGGAACACTATACATAAAAAAATTTTTAATAAAAACTTCAATAATTTTTCAAAACTTTATTTAATAAAAATTTAATATTTCTTACAAATCAGAATTAAATAAAAAATTAAATCCAATAAATCTTATTTAAGATAAAATAACACAAAAAAACGATTCCTCCCAAACTGATAAAAATACAACTTACCATTCTTACAACAAAAAACTTCCCTTAACCACTTTTTTAAACGTCTCCAAAACACGTAACATTCCATATAAACACCTCTTTCATACATAAAACCGATTAAATCGGAAAGAAATCATCGAAAAAAGCTACAGCTGCTGTTTGATTAATGAGCGGTATTATAAAATCGAACTTACCGTGTGTTTTCGTGCCCTTTTCACTTAGGTGGATGAATTTTCTTTCGGTAATTTGTAACCTGGCATCCCAGGAGAGTGTCACTCGCGTTAGAAATCGAAATTCCGATTGAAAACGCGCTCCTTTCGCGATTTTAAACGACACACTCGCTCAAACTTCGATCAAAATAAAACTGACAGGTGCTGCTTCAGATCAATCGGGAGCACACATGCTCGATGTTGACCGAAAACTTAGCGGGAAATTTAAAATTTAATACATTTTAATTCAATTAATAATTTTTAAATAATATTTTTTTAAATTTTAAAATTTTTTTATTGAAATTATTAAAATATTAAACTTAAATAGTAAGTTTAGTAATTAAAATAAGAATTAAATAATTTTATTTATTTTTATTTAATTTTATAAAATAGTATAGGCAACTAAAATTACACGATTAAAATTGGGTTGTCTAACTATTACAAAGATTTTTAATTAAAAATAAATTTTCTTTAATATTGCTAATAAAATAAAAGTACTAATATAATTTAAAATGAAATATGTATCTATAATGATTTTTTTGTGTACATTAAAAAATAATTTCTTTTAGTGAATTTAAAATTAATTTTTATTAATTATCTTGATTGCTCATAGATGACACTGAAATCTTTCCTTTTTACTTTCAAATCTTTCATTTTTATTTTCTTTTTTAATTTTGTATTTGAATAAATAAATAAGTTTCTAATTATAATTATCAATTTAATTGATATTTTTTTACATTAAATCATCATAATTATCTAACTTATAAAATTAGAATTATAATAATTAATTATCGTCAATACTCATAGATGACACTAAAATCTCTCCCTTTTTACTTTGGAATCTTTAATTATTATTTTCTTTTTTAATTTTTTATTTAAATAAATAAATAAGTTCATAATTTTAATTATCAATTTAATTCACGTTTTTTTATATAAAATCATCATAATTATCTAATTTATAAAATTAAAATTATAATAATTAATTATCTTCAACGCTCATAGGTGACACTAAAATCTCTCCTTTTTACTTTAAAATCTTTAATTTTAATTTTCTTTTTTAATTTTGTTTTTGAATAAATAAATAATTTCCTAATTTTAAGTATTAATTTAATTC
The DNA here is from genome assembly GCA_036711955.1 of Digitonthophagus gazella. NCBI lineage: Eukaryota > Metazoa > Arthropoda > Insecta > Coleoptera > Scarabaeidae > Digitonthophagus > Digitonthophagus gazella. Next base: position 3,603,431 of record JASCIT010000003.1, read on the forward strand.
ATGCTTTTTTTACATTAAATCATCATAATTATCTAATTTATAAAATTAAAATTAAGAGATTTGGATTTGTCGGTAAGGTAGAACCTTCTCTTTTTAAAGGCATTTGCAAGATCAAACGCGTCGTTTCGCGATCAAGTTTTCTTTTACAATTTTAACCGGTAAAAAATGCTTTAAACGCGTCAATTCCGCTCGTATTAGTTAGTTAAAACGGTAATCGAAGTGTTTTCAGTAGATTTCCGGGTTAAAAAAAGGTAAGAGGTGTGATTTTTAATAAAAAAAACTTTTTGGTCATTTCTGAATGTTTGTTTGTATTGAAGGCGTCATATTTCTTTTATGAAGCTCACAGCTTACTAGATTTGTAATAAAATTTTAATAAATTTTGACATGTTTTAAAATCTTATTTTTGGTTATTTTATTATAAATGAAATGTTATAAATTGGAATGTTAATTTTTTTTTGCTTGATTTTATAGTGAGAAAAGACTAGTAATCGTAAAAGTGTTTGTGTTACAAGATCAGACTTTTTTCTTCAATCAGGATTGAGAAGAGGTGGTAGAAATCATCGGATTGTTATTTTGCGAATGCTAGGAGGTAAGAAATAATTGCTCATACAATTTTTATATAAGACAAGTAAAACTGCGAGTTGAGTTTAATTTTCCCCAAGTTTTTTTGGTGAAATTATTAAAAATTCTACTAACTTTGGTGGAATTGTTAAAAATTTTAGTAACCTTGGTGGAATTTTTTACAAATTTAGGAAGTTTTTGGTGGAATTGTTTCCAATTTTGGCTATTTTTAGTCCATTTTTAAAAAATCTACTAATATTTTGGTGGAATTATTAAGAATTCTGCTAACTTTGGTGGAATTGTTAAAAATTTTAATAACCTTAGTGGAATTTTTTACAAATTTAGTAAATTTTTGGTGGAATTATTTCCAATTTTGGCTATTTTTAGTCAATTTTTAAAAAATCTACTAATATTTTGGTGGAATTATTAAGAATTCTGCTAACTTTGGTGGAATTGTTAAAAATTTTAGTAACTTTGACGGAATTTTTTGCAAATTTAATAAGTTTTTGATGGAATTATTTTCAGTTTTAGCTATTTTTAGTCAATTTTTGAAAAATCTACTAATATTTTGGTGGAATTATTAAGAATTCTGCTAACTTTGATGGAATTGTTAGAAATTTTAGTAACTTTGGAGGAATTTTTTGCAAATTTAATAAGTTTTTGATGGAATTATTTTAAATTTTGACTATTTTTAGCAAATATTTGAAAAATCTACTAAGAGTTTGGTGGAATTATTAAAAAAGTTGCTAACTTTGGTGGAATTTTTACAAATTTAGAAAATTTTCGGTGGAATTTTTTAACAATATAACACGTTTTTGATGAATATTTCAAAAATTCATTAAAATATTGGTGGAGTTATTAAAAATTCTGCTAACTTTGGTGGAATTGGTAAAAATTTTAGTAACTATGACGGAATTTTTTGCAAATTTAATAAGTTTTTGATGGAATTATTTTCAGTTTTAGCTATTTTCAGTAAACTTTTTAAAAAATCATTAAGATTTTGGTGGAATTATTAAAAATTTTACTAATTTTGGTGGAATTTTGACGAATTTAATTAGATTTTGGTGGAATTTTTAAAAATTTTTGCTAACTTTGGTGGAATTTTTACAAATTCAGAAAATTTTTGATGGAATTTTTTAAAAATATAACACGTTTTTGATACATATTTCAAAATTCATTAAAATATTGGTAGAATTATTAAAAATTCTGCTAACTTTGGTGGAATTGTTAAAAATTTTAGTAACTTTGGTGGAATTTTTTACAAATTTTATTAATTTTTGTGGAATTTTGACGAATTTAATTAGATTTTGATGGGTTTTTTAAAAAATGAATACGTCTCTTATGAAATTATTTTCAATTCTCTCTATTTTAATACATTTTTCAAAAATTCATTAAAATCTTGGTGGAATTGTTAAACATTTTTGTAACTTTGGTGAATTTTTTTGCAAATTTCGTAAGTTTTTGGTGGAATTATTAAAAATGTTACTAATTTTTGTGGAATTTTGACGAATTTAATTCGATTTTGGTGGAATTTTTAACAAATGAATACGTTTCTTATGAAATTATTTTCAATTCTAGCTATTTTTAATACATTTTTCAAAAATTCATTTGTGATGAAATAAAATGTTTATTTTTTTTTCTAGTGGCTGTCGAGGAAACAGCATTCGCCCGGTAAGTTTTTTATTGTTATAAGCTTATAAATGTTAAGTTCTGAAAATGTTCCAAAGTATTTTATCCGAACATGATCTTTTTGAATCTCTAAACGAATAATAAGTATGATTTTTACAAATTAAAGTTTACTTGTTCTTCCTATGAAGCATTACCATTCGTTTCTTTTGGTCTCGAATGATAAAATATGTTTATATTTGGATTCGAACTTATGTTGTATACGCATTTCGGAGACACTCTGTATAAAATATACTTAAACACTCCCAATTAAAGTACTTGAAGTCTACATTTTATGGGGATTATAATTCCAAACCTTGGTGTGGATGACTATACCACAATTATTTACTCTACATAAAATAGAAAGAATTTTACTTTATAAGATTTTTATTGTTACACAAATTTACAATTTACATAAAATTTTACATCCTGTACTAAACAATGGAGACGTCAATAGGGTCACAATATGTCTATAAATAATTTGGTCGGTGTGTATATACAATTAGCAAATCAATTAAATAAAAAATAAATTAACATTTCCCCCTTTTTTACATTCTCATCCCTTCTTCTGCATTAATCAGACCGTTTTCTCTCTTTTTCTCACTTTACTCATTGTTCAGCATCTACATTATTGGAGCAAATTGACGTTATTTTCGTTTATAGCGTGTTGTCATAATAAATAGTGAAAAAGCAAAAAATCTAAATGCATCATTCTATGTCTAAATAAATAAAAAACGTTTTGTATTCGGGTAGATTGAAAATCTATTGTGTGGGCAAAGGAATTTGCTAAGTTTTATTTATATAAGCATAACGATGCCAGTCTTTCCATTTTCATAGCAGATAGCTTAGTTAGTAGTAGATTAAAAGGATATATTTTATTACCTCTTTCCCTACGTGTTTCGTTTTTTTTTTACCTAATAATCACGTAAATACAATCTCTATGTATAGAATATATGAAAAATGTAAACAATCGCTTTTAAAAATTGACTTAGGTACGGAACATGATATATTTTGGTGTGTGAGTGTTTAGCTGATATACATAGTACCTATCGGAAGTGTACATTTAATCACCGATGGAAGTCTGTCTACCGAGAATACATCATACTTCGTAAAAGTATTCTCAAATATTTTTATTTGTTTTATCTTTTTAAAATTTAAAAATTAGGTACATACATCAAAGAAATAAACGATGTAGACTTTTGCGCTCTAACGTTTTTTGTTGTACTAAGCACTAGAACTAGCGTGGTTATTTTCTGTTAAATTATTTTTTTTTTATTTACTCTTTTTTGGGAGGGGATATTTAATACATTTTAGTTTATTTATTTATTTTTTTTTAATTTAAATTTATTTTTTTTGGGTGGCTTCTTCTTCACCATTTTTTTGCGCTGGGGTCTGAGCTGGAGTCGGGTCGTCTTGGAATAAAGGATTTTTTACTTCCATTTCGCCAGTCTAAAAATAACAAAGAATTATGTTAATATTAAGGAATTTTGAACATTTAGAAACTAAATAGACAACAATAAAAAGTGCTTTCACTGAGTTTTCGGTTTAAAAATTTCAGTTTCTGTTTTGGACTGAAACGATAGATGAAGTGAAGAAGAAATGAAGTGTCTTTCATTAACCTTTTGACTGCTGTTGACGCAAATGTGCGTCTATTAAAAGCTGTGACTATGGCCAAAGTCAAAGGGTTAAACTTATCATTAACTCAGCTACTCATTGCGAAACTTAACTGAAAATGAGCTGTGGAAGAGTAACTAGAATTGAACTGATGTAAAATTGTGTATTGTGTAAAAATTTCAATCGAATAACCAGTGAGGTCAATGTCCCAATCGAAAATCTGTTAGTACATAAGAATTTGAAAAAGTGGTTACGATGAATACTCTTCGTAATTGACCAAGCTACACGTTTTATTTGGAAAAAACATTGTATCTGGCTTAAAATTCGAGTTATTTGGGATAAAAGTTGAACTTTGATCGAATTCCGAGTCAGATCAATTAATTGGCTATAACTAAAGATTAATTGAATATTCAGATAAAAAGACATTAGTTCCTTTGACTTTGTTTTATTAAATCCATTATTTACCTGGAGTTCAGACCATTTCTCCTGACACATTTACTCATTTTATGCCCGTATTCAGAGACGTAAGTTAAGCAGCTGCTCACCGAAATTTTTTGCTCAACTCTCAAAGTAGGTAAACGCACTTGAGCAAAAAATCTCGATGAGGAGCTGCTTAACTTACGTCTCTGAATACGGGCCTTAGTGTTAGATTTAACCAGTTTTAAGTAAAACCATAATTTGTATCGGCAGATAAGTCATAAAACACTTAACTCTTTGAGGGTTGATGGGTGGCTTAATGTACCTCTTCGAATTTTGACATTTGTGCTCGCTGGTACACAAAATAAACCACTTTTTTAATAAATTTAATATCTATACTGAAAAGAACGAAGATTTCACAGAGGTCGGTCTAGGAAACCGCGTTGTAAAAGATTTGTGTAAAGGTTTAGAAAGTAAAGGCCATCATGTGTACTTCGATAATTTCTTTACTTCACCCAAACTGATGGAAGATCTTCAGGAGAAGCATATTTATGCATGTGGCACTGTAAACGCTATTAGAAAGCTAATGCCGAAATTTTACCCAGACGAAGAATTAAAAAGGGGAGATTTTGACTACTCTATTAGCACTAAAGGACTGGTCGCTGTCGAGTGGAAAGACAGAAGAAATGTGTTCTTATTGTCTAACTACCACCACCACGAAGATGTGTCAAAAGTAAAGAGGAGGAAGAAAGATGGATCACATGAAACGATTCCATGACCAAAAATGTTGACAGATTACAATTCCAACATGAACTTTGTCGACAAATTTGACCAAAATAAACATGCTTATGAGCTAAATCAAAAAGGTCATAAATGGTGGCACAGGATTTTGTTTACCTAATTGATGCATGCGTTGTGAATGCTTTCATCCTATACAAAAATCTGAATTTGCCTAAAATGTCTATGAAAAACTTCAGGTTATTACTCTTAGATAGTCTGATAAGTGTACTTATTAAAAAACGAAAATCATCAGGACTTACAAATAAAAAAATACAAACCAGAAGTATCAAAAACAATAAGACTTGAAAATTCAGAGCATAAACCTCTTCGAGCCATCAGAAAACGCTGTGCACTTTGCAGCACGAAGAAAACTGATGTTCGATCTAACTGGCAGTGCTCAGTGTGTAAAATGGCACTTTGTTTAAACAAAAATAAAAATTGCTTTGAACAATACCATTCCAGCTAAAGCATTTATTGTGGGTGGTGGTACATTGTATATCCCGCATCTAAGTTTTTTGCAAATACCCAATTTTTGCAAAAATTGTTTATACTACTTTTAATAATCATCAAATTAGACACATTAACAAAAGTTGGCCAAATAAAAACGCTTTTCAAATGTTGTGCCCAGTTTAGGTCATTTTTATTTGAAAAAGTTCGCCCCTCAAAGAGTTAACCCTTAAAACGTCTTTGTCCAGATGTTGTAGACGTTATATTAGTCTTTGCCGAGTTCTATGTCGAGACATTTTGGACATGTATCTGGACACAAGATATGCGATGTTTGAAGTACTGAGACTCAGCTAATGTCATGTGTCAGAATAAAGGCTTTTAAGGGTTAAATTATGATTTTTAACGCCAGTTTTGATTAGTTTGCCGGTCTATACAATTTCTTGTTTCTCTTATAAAGTTACTATTTTTTTCAAAGTTGTGCTTTAATCAATTGATCTGAGAATTTAAATGTAAATCGATTATAAGTTAAAACCACATTCTAAAAATATTGAAAAACAAGACCTCAAATTTTCAGAGTAAAAAATCAATTGAAGGAGTCAATAATTAGCCTTGTAAGATAAGTTTTAGTAAATAATTTTTCAACCATGAAAAAAAAATAATAATAATAATAAAAAATACATATAAATAGGATAAAAATAGGTATTAAAAATTAAGTATTATCTTAGCAAAGGAGATATGAATTTGGATCAATTAGATATGATAGGAGTTGAATTAGTGTTAAATTTCAATCAGTTGCTTTAAATTATTTAAAATTGATTTTTTTTAATAAGGAAAAAAAAAGATCTTTATTCACATTCATATAAATGAAAAATTAAACTTTTAAATCATCTTTCTTTTAATTTCATTTCTTTTTAAGTGCTTGCATGTATTTTCCCAATTCATCTTGCACATCAGGTTGACAAATATTATCCAAAAATTGCTCCAAATCTTCATTTTGCCTCCTACGAAGTTTCTTAAAAATCCAATAAAAAATCATATGTATTTAATCCTCAACAAATAGAATTTTAAAAAAACCTACTTTAACAATTTCGCTACGTAAGGACGTTTTTGTCATTTGCCTCGCTGATGAATTAACTTTTTCAAACCTCTTAAAAAAATTCTCTGCTTTAGACAAAGCTTCTTCTTTATTTTGAACCATTTCATCTATTAAACCAATTTTTAAAGCTTCTTCAGTTGAAAATAACCTTCCTTCTGTTAACGCTAATTCGGCGTTTCTAGTACTGATTGTATTTCGCATTGTGTCTATTACCCAAGGTGGTACTATTATTCCTAGTTTGGTTTCGTTTAATCCTATTATGTAATTTTGTACCATTACGCGATATTCGCAACTTAATGCTAAAAGACATCCTCCAGCTGGAGAATGACCCTAAAATTACTGACCCTAAAGTTTGTGTTAACCCTTATTTTAGAAAAAAATAGTTTATGTGTTAGCTCATTGAATACATTAAATGATGACCTTGTTTTGTAAAAATTCCGATAAGTTTCTTATCAGTATAAAAATAGCAATGGTTTATATAAAAAATTATTCTTTTCTTATTGAAATTCATTTCCTTACATTTACAACAGCTACTGTAGGATACGATGTACTGTACAAACACATCCACATATCTTGTAATTGTGTCAAAAAATTTTTCAATCTTTCTTTTTTTGGTTTATACATTTCATTAATATCCAAACCTCCAGAAAAAGTCGTAGGTAAAGACTATAAAATATCAAATTTGTATAAATATGCCTTCAAAATTTCATTGATAATCACTAACTGATGTTAAAATAGCACCTTTGGCTTTCCCTTCTAAGCTCTTGAAAGCTTTCTCTAAATCCATTAGTAACTCATAGCTAAGCGCATTAACTGGTTTCCTATCCATAGAAACTGTCGCTATTCCAGTTTTATCATTAATAACTACACTTACTAAACTTCCAGCACTGCTGTAATTTCTTCCAATTGTAGAAATTAATTTTAGAGGTTTTAATAAAGATTTTAAAGCCATTTTTTCTTTGGTAAATTTTAGTTATTTACAAAATTTTGTGTTTATTGTTAGAGTTTATAGTAAAACTGACTATTCACAATCGCAGCTGAATGATAACCTTGTTTGGCTTTAAGTTAGAGCCATAAAAACCCAAGATAATTTATATGTAAATAAAGTTTATTGTATGCAACAGATAGTACTTCTATTTTTTATTGGGTTGCATAATTTCTAATTTTTTACCGAAGTAAAAAAAGATCATAACATAAAAATCGTTTTAGCTTCCTTTACTCATTTTCTTTTTAATGTCATTTAAGTTATTTAAACTTCCTATTGAAATTATACCACAGCTGGTTTTTCTCACAAAGAGGAATCGTTTGTGTTAAAGGATATCGCTTCTATTGTATTCATTCGTTCTCTACCTACCTAATATAAAGGAGAAAGATAATTGGAGAGAATATTCAGAGTTAATTATACCACAGAATTCTAGTATCAGATGTCTCTTCGTCTTCGTACTCTCGAAATCAAATATACTAGAACAAAGACCATTTGACGTACACACATTTTCAGGAAATCTCTCTCCATTCCTTTCTTTCTCTCCATTCCTTTCTTTCCCTCCATCCCTTTCTTTCTCTCCACCCCTTTCTTTTTCTTTATAACTTTTTTTTTCAATTTCTTTTAAATGACTCTATCGACGTAGATTTCGTAGAAATGAAATTATTCTTTTTTGGTTCGGATGTTAAATCGAAAGTATTCGAACGTCAATACCAAAAACTCCGTCGCAGCGTAAAATTCGAGCGTGGTACATTTATAAGAAAACCCGAAAGTTATTTGCCGCGGATGTTTTCGAAAGAAACGAACGCCGATAAGAAAAATCTTTTATGTCGGAAACGCTTTGTGCCCCGAGACGGAGGAAAAGGGGCGAACGCGTGACGTAAATTACGTTTATGCGAGTTGTACGCGATCGGCACCGCCGAGGAAGCTTTATTATTGTGTTGTGTTTGCTGTTTTGTCGGTGTCGGGTTCCGAGTCTGAGGGAGGTGATGTACGGAAAATTCCGGTTTAATTAAGTTAAGTAAGGCGTCTTTAAAGGAGGGCGAATTAATCAAACAAAAAGACGTGTTCTCGGAGAACTTTACCGGTGCTAGTCCTGGGCACTCGTATACCGTGTAATCTCCTTCTTCGTTCTCTTCGTCGCTATCTGCTTCCGATACTGAACCGTGTCTTTCATTACCCGCAGCTCTAAAATCAAAAAGAAGAAAAAAATTAGAAAAAGTAAAGATTATGAATACAGATTGGAGTTATTTATGAATTGACAGTTTAACAAATTTTTAATCTCAATATGATTTTTTAATCTTCATTAAATTTTTTTAAAGGTAAGTTAATTAACTGTCGAAAATGAATGGTACGTTTAGGAAGTTGCTATTTTTTTTTCTTTAGTATTAGCAATTGATAAAATTAATTTAATATAAATTAGGATCTTTTAGATTTAATTTCATCATCGATTCTTCATATAAAAATTTCGTCTACATACAATTGACAATAAAGTAATAGGTACTCTAAAGTGTCTTAAAATTCATATCAAAGGTTCCACAACTTAAGCCCGGTTCACATTATTCCAGTAGTATTCCAGTACAGTGATCGAAACCAGTGCTGGAATGCTATTGGAATAATGTGAACCCTCACTGGAATAAACTGGAATGCACTCATTCCAGTGAGCAATCCAGTCCAGTGACTGGACTGACGGTCTACTTTTTCAATCCAACTCGCCCATTCCAGCACCACTGGAATAGTGTAGACAGCTAGTCCAGTGCTGGAATCCATGCGTGAACATGTATACGATCCAGTCTAGCACTGAACTGGATTGACTAACTGGATTACTGGACTGGAATAATGTGAACGATATGATCCAGTCTAGCACTGGACTGGATTGATTAGCTGGATTACTGGACTGGAATAATGTAAACCGGACTTTAAGCCTGGTGCACATTATTCCAGTCCGGTAATCCAGCTAGTCAATCCAGTCCAGTGCTAGACTGGATCATATCGTTCATTAATCCAGTCCAGCAATCCAGCTGCTCAATGCAGTCTACTCCTGAACTGGATCGTATACATGTTCACGCATGTATCCAGCACTGGATTAGCTGTCTACACTATTCCAGTGGTCCTGGAATGGGCGAGCTGGATTGAAAAAGTAGACTGTCAGTCCAGTCACTGGACTGGATTGCTCACATTATTGAGGGTTCACATTATTCCAGTAGCATTCCAGCACTGGTTTCGATCACTGTACTGGAATAATGTGAATCGGGCTTTATGTTAAGAAGTATACAGTAGACCCCAAATATCCGAGGTAACGTGGGGAGACACCAACCTTGGATAACTGAAAACTCGGATAATACGGATTTATTTTTTATTTCTTTTCATACTGCATCTTCTTTTCCTTGCTGCTATGTTTCTCCATCTGTTAAAAAGAAGCAAATCTCTGAAGATTAATAGTTGCCTCTGATTGTTGTTCGATATTCCTTAGAGCTTTTTCCAGAGAAGGAAAACTTTCTTGATGGGAGATCTTAGTGGGAGACTGTTTATCCACTGCTTCGTCGTCGTCGTTTAATTTTTCGATTTCCTAAAAGGTATTCGTTAGTGCTTCAACACTCATTTCTTCTTTTAAATCATCTGCTATAACCCATTCAATAACGTCTTGTCTTGTCACATTTTCGCAACCTTTTAAGTTTTATATAAATTCAAATAAATTTTGTTCTTTTTCTTCTTTCGTCTCGGTGTCAAAATTTAAAGAGGACATTCCTCCTCTCCTCAGAGGGCTTCTCCATTTCAAAGCCAATTCATATTTAATGGAATATCATCTTCACTGTCATAGTTTTCAATATCAATAACTTTTGACCAAGATTTTTTGATAGTGGAACTACGTACAGAATCCCAAGATTCAGTTAATCCGGAGCTCGAATAATTGCAATTTGGATAATCGAGATTCTACTGACTTTGATATACAGGTAACTCTCCTATAACACGGTAGTTAGGTTCCTAAAAAATGCCGTGTTGTGTAAAACCGTGTTACATGAGACACAGAGCTAGTACAAAAAGGGGGATTACGTTCCGTTTTCCCCTTTTAAAAAATCTGTAATCGTACTTTGCTTGCTGGTTCTTACTAGGTCATTGTAAATTTAAATAGCGTCCTCAAAATGGATTTGGTTTGCATCAAGAGATGCAATTTCCATCAAATCCGCTTCTTCAACTTCTTCTTCCACTAATAAATCTTGAATGTCTTTGGTAAGCATATCCACAAAACTTTCCGATTGATTTAGCACCTTCTAATATGGCACCAATTTAATTTTTAGATGTTTCCTATTTTCTGTTTCAACTGCAAAGGGCCATATCTTCTTCCAAGACGCATTAAAGTTGACGTTTTTATTTGTTTCAGCGACAAAGATATGATTTCGATACAGTGCTTGATTGAAAATTTCTTCCAAGCTTCCATTATGCTAATTGATTTCGAATCGGTTGCGTCTAAAATCCACTGCAAGGATCTTCTTGAAATTAATCCAGTGGTTGGAGCAACGAAGTAGTGTGAGGTGGTAAGAACACTATTTTGACGTTGGGATGTGTCAAATCTTGTGAGTGGCATGGAACATTCTCTAACAGTAGTAAAGCCTTTAAGTTCAAATTTTTCTGCCTTAAATAACGCTCAACGCTTGGCACAAAACAATTTGAAAACCAATCTTTAAATAAATTTCCTGTTACCCAAATTCAGATTCAAAGATCTATAAACTAACCATGGTTTTGTGATGAAGTCCCCCGATGCATTACTGCACACAAGGAGCGTTAGACGATCATTGGACACCTTAAATCCTGGTGCAGTTTTTTCTTTTTTTCGATATAAAGGTTTTACTGGACATTTTTTCCACCAAAGCCCAGTTTCGTCGGCATTGAAAACCTGATCCGTTGTGTATCCTTGCTCGGCTACAATGTTTTGAATTTTTTCTGGATACGTCCTAACAGGTTCATGATTAGCCGACCCAGACTCTCCTTGAATTCTTATGCTATGAATTGCAAAAAGCTTTTTGAATTTTTCAAACCAACCTTTTCATTGCGTGCAAAACCGTGTTATAGAATGCCGTGTTGTAGGAGGGTTCCCGCAATTTACGAATCGTGTTATCGCGAAACCGTGTTATAAGACACCGTGTTAGAGGAGGGCTACCTGTATTTGATTAATTAGTGGATTTGAGTCTACTTTAGCAGCAATAACCTGTTACTTTGTTAATAAACATTTTAGCTTTTGAAATATGTCTAGTACAATATATAGGGTGTTTAAAAAATACGTTCGAATATTTGGCCCACTTATAGATCTCATCAGTACAAACAAAAAAGTCAAAATAAACATAAGTCCAAAAATCAGCCGTTTCCTAATTACAGCCTGTTTTTCAAATTAAAATAATTTACACTCAGTAGGAGTGATTCGCGTATTTATGAAGTCATCCATGGAAATAACAAAACAAATTTTGTTCGTTTCTGTTAGTGTAGTTCCCACATTTGTTGTAATTATTGTGTGTCCGTTATTGTCAGTGTTTACTGAAGTAGTTGTTGCTGTAACCCATTGTTGAAATTTTCGAATATGCCTTATACCAACGCAGAAATGGCAGACATGCATTTTATGTATGGCAAAGCCGATGGAAATGCTTGTGAGGCACGTCGCCTTTATGCCGAAGCATTTCCATACCGGGTACTTCCGTGTGACAAACTTTTTACAAATTTACATCAACGTTTATCCGAAGTTGGATCGTTTAAATCAAGGAACGGTGATGGTGGTCGGCCTAGATCAGTTTGTACTCCCGACGCAGAACTTAACATTTTAAGACGAATTGAAGAAAATCCTGGTACTAGTACTAGAAGACTCTCTACTGAAACAAATATTAATTTTTCCCTAATTTGGAGAATTTTACGGGAGCAGCAATTGCACCCATACCATATTCAAAGGGTATAGGCTCTAGCTGTGCCTGATTATGCCGCACGACTGGTGTTTTGTCGAAGCATGTTGACAAAAGTCGCGGAGAACCCAAATTTTGTTACGAAAATTTTATTTACAGAAGAAGCTGGTTTCACGAGAAATGGCATTTTTAATTTTCATAATAGCCATGTTTGGGCCGACGAAAATCCGCATGCCGTTGTTGAATCGAATCATCAACACCGATTTGCAATCAACGTTTGGCTTGGTGTGTTAGGAGACCATCTGATAGGACCTTGTTTCCTGCTTAACCGTTTGACTAGTCAATTGTACCTTGACTTTTTGCGGAATACATTACCACTGCTGTTAGAAGATGTGCCCCTCAACCACAGAATTAATATGTGGTTGATGCACGATGAAGCTCCTGCGCATTACGGAGTCTTGGTCAGAAATTATCTAAACGAAAATTACAATGGCAGGTGGATAGGGCGAGGAGGTCCAATTGCATGGCCCCCTAGATCTCCCGACCTCACTCCACTCGATTTTTGCATTTGGGGGTATTTAAAGACATTAGTTTATTCAAGTCCTGTGAATAATTTAGATGAGTTGCGAGAACGAATTGAACATGTCTGCCAGACTGTTCGTATGATAAATCCGGGACTCTTTGAGAGAGTGCGGCGTTCACTTTTACGGAGATGTGAAATGTGTATACAAATGGAAGGAGGACATTTTGAACATCTTCTTTAAGAATCATTAATTTGTAATAATTAAAATGTATTTATACTGATATTTGAGTGTAAATTATTTTAATTTGAAAAACAGGCTGTAATTAGGAAACGGCTGATTTTTGGACTTATGTTTATTTTGACTTTTTTGTTTGTACTGATGAGATCTATAAGTGGGCCAAATATTCGAACGTATTTTTTAAACACCCTGTATAGAGTGTTGAGAAATGATGACAAAAACCTGGGAAGAGGTACAAATGGAAACCTGTACAAACAGGTGCGATCATAAAATTTTAATCAGATTGTGCGTGACATTAAAATATCCTATGATTCATCCTTTGTTGACAAAGTGATTAACAGTTAATCTCAAACACTTTCAAGTACAGTGATTTTGCAATAAAAACATCTTTTCTGTTTGATATATTTGCTAAAATTGTTGTTTGCTAAAGAAACTATTAAAAATCATGGCAAAACTATACAGTGTGTCCTCGGACGGATTAAATGGATCATAAAAATTAAAAAAAAGTCGATATTAATTTTCATAATTTGTCGCTCAGTCTTCCTTTGTTGAAAACTAATTTTTATTTAATTTTCAATTTCAAAAAAGAAGTAAATCTTGGCAGTGGATAAAAAAACCCTCCTCTTGAAAGCGCCCCTCATTGAATCACTATGAATCGGCTTCCACAAGCGAACCCAGATGGTTGGAATCCCATTCCTTAACTCTTTTTTGTTTAAAAGGTAATTTACCTGGCATAAAAGAGTTTTTTATCCACTGTTGAGATTTACTTCTTTTTTAAAATCGAAAATATGTTAGAAATTAGTTTTTAACCAAGCAGGACTAAATCCCAAAATATGAAAGTTAATATGGACATTTTTTTATCTTTTAGAAGAGTAGTTTCACCTATTTAGGACAATTAGTTAAAAAACTCTAAATTCTGTTTTACATGTACGTGCTTTAATTATTAGAAGTTGGTCGAAATTCCAGATAGTTAGCAATGGGAGGATACGATGTGGTTTAAAAAAAAATCTGTCCTTGAGCTAAGTGGTGGAGTATCATACAAGGATTCAATTGACAAACTACTAAAACGTACTATTCAGCCAAAACTAAAGAAATCGCGTTTGAAGCTTAACGCTCCATTTATATTTTGGATAAGTAAACTCGCTTACAGGAACTCGATAGCTGAACAAAAAATAAAAAGTAAAAGACACGAAAAGATTCGAACCAGCGAAATCCGCTTTTTCTTGATAGCTGACTCACCGTTCTTAACGGTTCGGCTATCGAGTACCTATAAACGAGTTTACTTATCCAAAATATAAACGGAGTGTTAACACGATGAGTGCCACGCGGTTTTATAACGACTTCCCCGTCAAGCTATGCGCACAGGTAGAAATGTGAACGAAAAGTTATATCAGTCACTGATGATTGACGCGGCCCGAATGGAAAGCTCGGTGTCAGTCATCGATGACTGACATGGCACTCAACGTGTTAAACTTCAAATGCGATTTATTCAGTTCAGAATCCTTGTAGGATACTCTAGCACTCAGCTCAAGCACATATTAAAAAAAAACACCTCGCGCCCACCCCTTGTAAAATAAGATCAAACGTTACTCTAAGTATTGATCTAAAAATGCTTTGATTATTAAGGTTATTATTGAAAAACCAAGATGATGAACTTCCAATTAATAAAAATTTTGAGTGAAATGGGTTGTATCAAAGTGACAAAAAAAAATTTTTTTTGACTGACTGTAATCCCATCTCTTTGTGAAATGAACTTTTGTTAAAGTAATTGGCATTGATTAATCTATCTTTTTCATATTTATTTAATATGAGAATATTTGATTATAAAATAGAATTATAAATTCTAAAAATTGGTTTGAAATAAAATCGATATCCTTTTTCCTTCTGATAAATGCATTAAATTAAATAGTAATAAATTTACGTAGAAAAGAAAAATCGTACCTACCGAAAGAAAAAGCTAAGGGGAAAACGAAATTCTTTCCTCGAGTACAACTTAAAAGTCTTATCGTGTTGAGCAATAAATCCTAGAAACGGATGTCCTTACTTATCCCTCGGATAAGACATTAGGCGTCGGTTTTGCCGCTATCTAAAACTAAATTTTGATGACGCCCCGGAATTAAATTATCGCTTTATACGGTCGGTAGAGATTCCGCGTGACAGGCGCGGTCGCCCCTATCGAATTTTCCCATTTACGGCCTGATGCACATCCGTGTTTTTGCATTTAAGCCGGCGCGGCGCGGCGCGGCCGTCCAAGCGACCGACCTAATCCTTTATTCCTTCGGGGGTCCGTAAAATATTCGCCTCGCTACTCGGACGGGGATGATTTTTTAAAACCAGCCTCGGCGGATACATTTATCACGGACGTTACCGCGAAACGGCGCCGTTTGCGAAGGGTTTTCGGGACAATTAATCGCGCTTACCGTTCCATCGCTATTATCTGCTGCTTTTGATGCTGGTAGTGGTACATTTGCGCCGACTGTGCCAATCTCCTGTCGCCGGTCGGTGATATCTCTTTGTTTGGACCTGTGATACCGTATGCGGGATATTCAACATCGGCTGCATTCTTTACATGCTTTTGTAAACTGAAACAGATAAAATCAAAATGATAATTTTTTTTTCTATGTTAAAGTGAAATTTTAAAAGTTTCAAATTCATCAAATAAGAACTTTGATAAGTTACTTTTTTGTTAGTTAAATGTATTCATATATACATTACTTTAGAAGACAGCTTGGAAACCATACAAACTTTAGTTTAACAACCCGTTGTTTCAAAACTAATAAAGAACTTTTCAGACGCGGGCTTATGGAACGTGAGGGCATCGAAACAACGGTAGATGTTATTTTAATGGCACAAAAGACGCCCGAGAATTATTGTTCCATGCCCTCGAGACGTAGAACGAAACTTGGTCACTTGGTCGTTTGGTTGTTCCGTTTCCTTCGCTTTCGAAGTGAATAAGAACATTGTTATTACTGCAAACTTTAATTTATTCCACCTTACCCTTTTCTTTATGAATGAGTTTTATAAAACACTTGTTCTATTTGTTCAAAATGTTCATTCTTATAAATTACAATTAATTTCGTTTAATGTAAAATTTATTTCTGAATTATACGGGGTGATTTAAATAAAATTGAAACTTTTCTAAACTATACTTCTTTGTATAGTACGTTATATTGTAGAAAATAATAGATAAATTGGCTGTAAGTTAATTGGCATAGTTTTGAAATATTTTAACAGGAAATATTCGATGATATAACGAGGAATAATGGCCCGTATCAAACTTGTGTTCTCGACTAAATGGAACGATGTCGTACACAAAGGATCTGACACAGCAATTCGAATACAGAGGGAGAGAGAGCGACTAATGTGCCATTGATTAATTAGTTTGAAACCACTAGTAGATAGATTCCGAATTCTCTATCTAATACGTGGAATGTGCGTGTATACCTACATGTGAAATGATAATGTATTGCTATTTTGAACCAAAAATATCCAATATCAATTAAAAAATAAGATATTAGGTAAAGAATCAATCAATTTTGCACCTTTCTCGTTATTTAAAATTTTGTTTATTGCTTGACTAATTTCGGTCTAAAGCCATCTTTAGAAGCAAACGTCGAAGTTAGGTAATATTTGGCTGTAATATACATTACTGGCTAAAATGGATCTACAGGGTGATTCATTAGCTCTATGACAAACTTTGGCAGATGAAAGGTGATGCGATTCTAAGGAAAATATGTTATATGAATATGGGCCCGATTCATTTTGGTTAAAGAGTTACAAGCCTTTAAAAATTTTACACAGTTTAATAGGCAGATGAAAATGTAACATAAAAAATAAGCTTAAAAATTACAAAAATTGTTCGAAATGTCCGCCTTTATAAATACGCGCCTCACATCGACGTAGTAAAGATTCGCAACAATCGCAACAATAATTATGAACAAATACGAATACAGAGTTGGCTGTGATAACAAAGCTGAGTTCTGACAATTAATGGTCAGAGTTTTGATCGAAAACGAAAATGCATGTATTTACGAATGAAGAATATGCAGATATTATTT
The DNA here is from genome assembly GCA_036711955.1 of Digitonthophagus gazella. NCBI lineage: Eukaryota > Metazoa > Arthropoda > Insecta > Coleoptera > Scarabaeidae > Digitonthophagus > Digitonthophagus gazella. Next base: position 3,620,698 of record JASCIT010000003.1, read on the forward strand.
TTGTATACGGGTTTTGTAATGGAAACGCTCGGCAAGCAGCAAGAGAATACCTTCGTAGGTTTCCAAATGAAGCGTATAAATGCAAAACCAGACATTTGACATTCAAATAGTTTTGAGTAAAGCGCGAAAAACCTCTCATTGTCGTTTAAATCACTCAATCGGCTTGGTATTTTAACCAAAAGTAGATAATACATTGACTCGTCTTTATGTGCTTTAAAGTGCAAGTCAGGCTTATAATAAAAAAGTTATTTTGATTAAAAAAATGAGAATGTCCTGTTTTGCATCTAAGGCTTGGAAATCTCTGCTTCGTGAACTGCAAAGTTCTGGATTTGGCGTTTCTGTACAAAAACTAGCAGTATCTGGCACTAACAAAACTTGGAATTACGATAAAAGATATTTTAAAGAAGCTGATTTTATTGAAAAAAGTACAAAATTAGTTTCTTATATACAAATTTAAATTCGTAAATCAGTATTAGATTAATTATCAGAAAACACTAGTGTGTCATTCACATCCGTCTGAGTTTTCGAAGTGTTGGCTGGATTGACTTGAAAGGCGTTTCTGAAGAACTCCAAACGTTCATCGTTTTCCCATTCTGCACCATTGTGTTTGGCTAGCAAAGGGGAAATGCTTCTTATCTTGTCAGGTTTAAGCCTTCTGCCTTAAACCTCTGCCTCTTTGTCTTGACTTTTTCACGCTTGCACTCTTACTTATTTGCTATTCTCTTTCGCCCTTTGCCACGAGGACTTGGTTCAATGGTAATGTTGTTAAAGATAATCAAAACTCCGTAATACATTCGTTACCACGCTTTCGTTTAAACTAATCATGTAGAAGCGAGCAAAATTAACAGCTACTTCAATGTCACGGCTATCACGTGAGGTAATGCGAGATCTGGATAGGTTCAAACACAAACGTCTGCTTTTGCACCTAACTACTTGGCGCAAATGTCTGCTTTTGCATTTAAAGCGGAATTTATTATTGCAATAACTCGCTTAAATGTATTGTTATGCTCCTGGGGGCCACAAAAATTGATTTCTTGCTAAATTTACAATACAGATCCGTGTCTAACTAATTTTTGAAGAAAATGTCGAATGTCTGCTTTTGCATTTATACGCTTCAAATAGACATCAACCTGCCTATACAGTGTTTAGTGCATCATTTCGCAGACTGAGAGAAACAGGTAACGTCGCTCCACCACATTCCGTTCGTCCCCATGAAGTAAACGTACAAACTGAAGAACGTGTTATTGATTTAGTACTTGACGAACCTTTAATTAGTACTCGGCGTATAGCGAGCATACTACAAATATCCCAAAGTTTTGTATGGCGTGTATTGAATCAAGAAATGTTAAATCCGTTTCATCACCAAAATATTCAAGCATTACATCCTGGAGATACTGAGCAACGCTTAGCATTTTGCCACTGGATTATTTAGCAACATGCTCAAAATAATAACTTCATTTCATAAGTTGTGTAGTCTGATCAAGCGTGTTTTAGGGACGGCATAAATAATTATCACAACGAACATGGTCCTTGCAAAAGCCACATGCAATTAAACCACGAAGATTTCGGCAACGGTTTAGTGTAAACGTTTGGGGTGGCATTTTTAACAATTCTTTGCTACCTGTATGGGTGATAAATGACCGCTTAAATGCAGATATGTACAGATATTTCTTGGAAAATAACCTTTTCGGTTTTATCGATGACGTACGACTTAACATCGTTCAAAATATGTGGTATCATACCACATATGTGGCACCACCATATGTGGCCATATGTGGCACCACCACATCGAGGAAGACAAGTCATCGCTTGGTTATATGAACATTTTCCAAACAAATGGATTGTCAATGGAGGTCCAGTAGTTTGGCCACCACGATCCCCAGATCTAAATCCGCTGGATTATTATTTCTGGGGACACATGAAGCAGCATTACCATGTAGAAATTACTACCCGTCAGCAACTATTAGAATTCAAGATGCTAATAGCATACGGAATAATCCAAATATCATAAGTCGTGTGACAGAATCTTTACTTCGTCGATGTGAGGCGTGCATTCAAGCTGAAGGCGGACATTTCGAACAATTTTTGTAATTTTTAAACTTATTTTTTATGTTACATTTTCATTTGCCTATTAAACTGTGTAAAATTTTCAAAGGCTTGTAACTCTTTAACCAAAATGAATCGGACCCATATTCATATAACATCTTTTCCTTAGAATCGCATCACCTTTCATCTGCCAAAGTTTGTCATAGAGCTAATGAATCACCCTGTATATTCACTTTCTCCTCATAAAAAATAAGAATTTAAATAACATATACAAATAGTAAAAAAAATTGGATATCAAAGTAAATCAATCCTCCAACTTCTAAATCCTTCAATGGATGTAATACTTCCTAATATCATCAATTAATCAATCCGGATATTCGTTTAATCCGGACAATATCGTACCGGTGGAGATTTCGAAATTTATATTTCGCGATATATCACGTGTAGATTTTTTTTCTATTCTCTTTTTATTAAACTGTTGCGAAAGATGATGAATCGTTTTAATGGATCGTATAACGGATGCGAATCAATTAAGATTGTGCTCGCACGTTCGTTTTAAACCGTTAGATCACTGTCGGTTTTTAGTAGGTTTTTAATGTTCGTTCGTGAAAGGTCATGAATCGATATTTTGACTCTTAAAGAATTTGAAATATTTGTATAACATATAACAAATAATGTTGTGTTAATATAACATAAAGTAAAATAAAACAAAATAAAATAAAATAAAATAAAATAAAATGAAATAAAATAAAATAAAATAAAGATTAAATTATCGAAGATGATATTCAATTAAATAGTTGGAAAATTTTAAAGGGGAATGCATAGCGTTCGAGTAATAAATCAGTAGAAATTTTCCAATATTATGACCAGGCGGAATTCAATATCGAACACCTGTCTGATGATTTAGGAGATATTTTCGCGCGAACCTATCGTAAAAGTTAGTATCTCGTATTACATAGTTAATGTAAAACCGATAACAAAAAAAGGAACTAATTTACGTTAACAGAAAATCATTACTGAACTTTAGTTGGTGCCAAGAACGAGTTGGTGCAAGTTTTTCTTCTATAAAAAAGTATAACTTTTTATTCAACAGGAAGTTTATAATGAGTGGAAGGTAGTTCTTATAAAATATAATTGTTAAAATGTTATCAGTGAGTTTACTTTTTCAATTTGTCAAATTTTTGCTCAAATATCCGAAACATAGTGGTTACATATAGTGGCTGGACTTAACAATTGTTAAGTCCAGCAATGTGGGATTAAGACGTGGGATATGCAAGATGTGGGATTGGTTATTTTAAAAAAATTATGGACGGGAATTCAAACAGCCGTTGACAAAATGAGCGCAGACGTATAGAAAGAATTCGGTTTGGAAGTAAAGTTGCAGACATCATGGAAACTTGGAATGGACAAAAAGGTATTCCATTCGTTACCGTTAAAGGGGTGCAAGACGGAAAAATAACATTAACTCAAGAACCATTTATGTATAAGGAAAATGAAGACAAAATAATTTGGAAAATTCCAATTAACTACGTTATTCAAAGTGACAATGATGATGAAATGGATTTTGGAAAAATCACTACTAAGATATGAGGGTTGCTCTTTATGTTTCGGGATTAGAGAGCAAAAACAAATATTAATCATCGAAAACCGCTTTATTGTTTTTCAAAATATTCCCCATGAAGTATACATTTTTGCATGCGTTTGAACCAATTGTCGAAGCACTTTTGCCACTCTGATTGAGGTATCTCCAAAACATGCATTCTGAACGCAGCAATCGCTTCTTCAGGTGTCGAAAAACGTTGACCTCTCAGTTTGTTTTTTACATATGGGAATAAAAAGAAGTCATTCGGTGCCAATTCAAGACTATATGGCGGATGACTCATCAAATCGATGTTTTGAATGCTCAAAAATGCAGTTGATTCAGCCGATGAGAGCTCGCATTGTCATCGTGAAGAATGATCTGTCTTCTGGGGTTGGTTTTTTTGATTTCTTGGATATAACTGCCAAACAAACAGCTGTGTACCACTAAGAATTGACTGGTCTGCATTGTTCTAGTGAATTGGTTGCGACACGTCCAGTTTTTTCGAAAAAGCAGGAGACCATTTGCTTGGAAGTGCTTAATTAATGCCCCATGAAGATCTATTTTTGCATGCGTTTGAACCAATTGTCGAAGCACTTCTGCCATTATGATTGAGGTATCTCCAAAACATGCATTTTGAACGCAGCAACCGCTTCTTCAGGCGTCGAAAAATGTTGACCTCTCAGTTTGTTTTTTATGTACGGAAATAAAAAGAAGTCATTCAGGGCCAAGTTAGGACTATACAGCGGATGACTTATCAAATCAATGTTTTGAGTGCTCAAAAATGCAGTTAATTAAGCCGACGTGTGAAAGCTCACATTCTCGTGGTGAAGAGTGATCCGTCTTCGGCAGTTGGTTTTCCTGATTTCTTGGAAGACAAACGAATGGTTGTGTACCATCAAGATTTGATTGTTTGCCTTGTTCTAGTGGTACGGTTGCGAGATATCCAGTTTTTCCGAAAAAACAAGCGACTATTTCCTTGGAAGTGCTTCGTGCGCGAATAACTTTTGATGGATTTTGCTTATTTTGAAACACCCATACTTTCAACTGTCGTTTACTTTCGGACTCGTATGCATAAATCCACGATGCATCACCTATCACGATGTCATAGATGTGTTTCAAAGCGATCGTATTTTTTGAGCATTTCTTTCGACCAATATGAGCCTTTTTTTGAGCGATTGACAAATTGTGTGGCATCCAACGTGAACAAATTTTTTTAACAGTCAAATGTTTATGCAATATTGAATCTATGCTGGTCCCACTAATGCCTAAGGTTGTTTCAATCTATAGATCACATGACGATTTTGCAATATCAGTTCGAGCACAACATCAATGGTTTCAACAACTGATTTTGGACGACCTTCATGAAATTCGTCTTGGAGTGAACTATAACCTCAATTGAATTCATCATACCATCGATAAATACTAGTCTTTGATAGAGCTTCATCGCCAAAAATTGAATTTACTTCATCCATGCACTCTTCCTGAGTTAATCCACGTCAAAAGTTGCAAAAAATAATCGCACGAAAATGTTGATGATTTAATTCCATTATTTGGCCGAGATTAATCTTTTAAGTTACTGTAAACAACACAAATAGTTCTTGTATGTCAAAATGTTCTGAGTACGTACAACCTCAAAAATGTCAAACTTTACGATAGAGCAGTTGCCAGATTGCAACGCTAGGATTGTCCAGTCCCGATGCTAAAGTACTATTAAAAGGAATCATTATTAAATTTATCTTGGGTTAGAAGTAAGATGTGGTAATAGGATAGACTTAATTAGTCTCTAAATTTGTGTTAAAATTAAGGCTAAAAGGAGTGTTGTAAATATTTCACTTCTTTGTGAGTAATCTTAATCCCTTTGACGTTCATAGAATGGTGTTCTTTAATGCAGTGGGTACTAAGAGCTGTTCTCCCTTTCTCCGTAATCACATGTTTTCCATCTTGGGACACTCTAGTCCAGAGTGTCCGATTAATTTTGCACACAAAAGGCTGGTTTATTCACCTTTGGCTAAATTAATCTATCTGATATTTGTTATTACTTACCAAATAGCCAATCATGCCAAGTGAAATTACAGTATCAGAATTTATTATTTTTGCTTCTTAAAAATTGCTTGTTATTCATTTTCTTGGCAACATTTAAAAGACACAAAAAAGTTTCAAGGTACTTTTTTAATCATCTAAGTAGTTGTGAGCGACATTATTCTAACGTAATTTCAAGATGATATATCCAACATTTTGTCTCCTTCTATTTTTATTCCATCAGGTAGAAAGTATTCTAAAAATTTTCATTCCTTAGATGATTATATCGTACAAAACCAGAAAATTAAAACCAAAAATGTTGAATAATTTTTGGCAAAAAAATCAAAAATTATTTTTATTTACTATTTTACTAGTGTCTCTAAAATTTCATAGTTTAACCGTTAGACTGCCACTGCGCTTCTCGTTTCAATATGCTTATTTATTAAAGTTTCGCATGCTCGTACTCCGAAAGTTTTCGTCGAAAAAAATCGGCGTAAAGACTGTCATAATCGGTGATCATTTCTGTGTAACATATCATCGATTGAAAATCGTAGGTCCCGCGGTTTAGGAAATATCGCGAGTTAAATGAAAAAAGGACCGGTTTTTTGACGGGTCCGCGAGGAGCGCAGACTTTGGGAATTTTTTTCTCGGAAACCGCTGAAGAAAAAAAATTCGGGCTTTTCGTAGGATGTAGCCTTATCTGTTTACTATAGCGTGGTATATTCTCTTTTTGAAAAATTCCGTCTATTTTCGCAAAAAAAATCAATTTCCGAAATAGTCGATTTCGAGAACCGCTGGTCGCATCTTAACGGGATTACCACGAGGTGATAGTAAAAAATTCCAACTACCTCAATTGCTAGGAATATGCTCATTTTTCGATTGTTAAATAATAATAAAAAATTATTTTGTGTTTAATGAAAATGTGGTATCTCGCGCAAGCAACGATCCCCTTCCTCTCGTTAGCTCCTCCTTAATTCCTAGTTTTTGTGGTTCTGGCCATGTTTTTAAAAACAAAAAAATACAGTACGAGTTCATTCAAAATAAACATGGAGTGTACCTCGAACCTATCACGTGGACGCCGCAATGGCGTCTTACGAGAATCACATGGCCAGAATCACAAAAACTAGGAATTAAGGAGGAGCTAACGAGAGGAAGGGGATCGTTGCTTGCGCGAGATACCACATTTTCATTAAACCCAAAATAATTTTTTATTATTATTTAACAATCGAAAAATGAGTATATTCCTAGCAATTGAGATAGTTGGAGTTTTTTACTATCACCTCGTGGCAATCCCGTTAAGGCTGTGGTCTCGGGCCCGAAAAAGTTGTTCCAATATTTCGCGTTACCCGTTTGATAAATCAAAAAAACTTTCAAACGAAAGTTGGATAAAAATGAAAAATCTAGGCAAGCGAATAGAGATATTTAATAAATTATTGTTAATAACTGAGATTATTAAGAAGCATTTTTAAACAGGCTATTCACATGTCTAGATAAATATTCGAGATATATTTTTTCCATTTACCGTTTTTTGATATTTTAAAAGATAAGCGAGAAATTTTGGAAATTCCCACGGTACAAACTTGGGAATATTTTTCAATTTCGCTAGATAGCTCCGCCCTGATTGACCACGTGGTATGGCCGGCGGAGTTGAGTAGGTGCCGTAAGTAAACAAACAAGTTTTTTGTGTAAGTCGATTCTGCTTCGTTGTGCATTTCTGGAGATAAATACTTTGGAGAATTATTCGAGTTTGGAATTCACAGATTTTATTGCTTCTAAAAGTTTTAGAATTTTAGTAAACTAAAATGAATGAAAAGTTCATTTCATAATTTTACTAATCTTTTTGTTATATAAGTACCTCGACCTCATGAAAATAAAGTTCGATATTGTAATTTTAAACACTAACTTTTTCTTTACATACACTACATGTAGCAGAGAAAGTATGTACAACTGGGCCAAATTGGTCACTTTTCAAGGGACACTCCTGTTTCTATAAGAATTAGAGGAAAAACAATATCGGTAACTGCTCGATTTTTATAAGAAATCGAATGGTGAGAACCTCATATTGATATCTTTTACGGTTTCAGAGATATTGGGGATGCTTTTCGAGAAAGTGCATTTTTGAAGTTTTCATAATTTTTTTCCTATTGGAAAATGATTAATTTTGTGAAAACATTCTCGTGGCAACTTTTTATGTAGATTTTGATGGTGTAGGTTAGTTTTCTCTGTAAGCAATATTTTAATAGCTACATACATAAAAGTGTTTTTTTAATGGAACACTATATTATTACATATTACACGAGAGCCTAGAATTCCCTTTTCAAAAATATGCCTATGAAGTTTGAAAAATGGGATAGATGCGATAATTTGTTTCAGAGATTCTGGAGAAAATGCAGAGGTTGTATTTACATAAACGATATACAGAGAGAAGATAACGTTTAAACTCATTTTTCTCGATGTTAAAAAAGTTTAGATTGTTTGAATCCATAATCTGAACCAAAAAGGCTAAGTGATATCGCAAGCAAGGTATCATGTGTGGCACACTTTTGGAAAGGCAATTTAAACTGCCGTCGAATATGCAAAAATGTATAGGTGTTCCATTTGAAAAAGAAATATTTGTCTGTATCTATTAGAATATTGCTTACAAAAAATTTAACTTACACCAACAAATTCTACATAAAAAGTTGTTTCGGGAATCTTTTCACAGAATCAAACATTATCCAATAGAAAAAAAGTTATGGAGATTTTTTAAAAATGTACTTTTTCGAAAAACACCTGTATTTCCGAAACCGTAAGAGGTATCAATTTGCGGTTTTCACCATTCGATTTCTTATAAACATCGAGCAAGACACCAATATTATTTTACCCTATCTCTTATAGAAACAGGGGTGTCCCTTTACAAGTGTCCAATTTGGCCCACCAGTACAGTACAGTCGATTATCCTATCTGTACTACGAACTGCTGTACCATTTTAAAACATTTAATTTTTTTGCACAGTATTTATTACATATACTAAAATAAGTCAGAATCTTATTAGAATTTGGTAAGAGAGATACATCTAATGTTTCCGTCTTTTTCTACTTTACTAAAACGAACTGAAACTCGATTCATGTATTCACTTCTCGACAAAAGATAAATAAACACATGAGTTTCGAATATAAATCCTTTGTCTCTTATCTACAGAGGGCGGAGCGTAGCCCAGAATTAAGGTCCACCTTCCTGCCTCCGCGCGTCCGTCTCCTGCGCCCCGGAGAAACTCGATGACCGTAAGACCACAGCCTTAAGATGCGACCAGCGGTTCTCGAGATCGACTATTTCGGAAATTGATTTTTTTGGCGAAAATAGACGGAATTTTTCAAAAAGAAAAAAATACCACGCTATAGTAAACAGATGAGGCTACATCCTACGAAAGGCCCGAATTTTTTTCTTTAGCGGTTTCCGAGAAAAAAAATCCCAAAGTCTGCGCTCCTCGCGGACCGGTCAGAAAACCGGTCCTTTTTTCATTTAACTTGCGATATTTCCTAAACCACGGGACCTACGATTTTCAATCTATGATATGTTATTATATTATTATACAGAAATGATCACCGATTATGACAGTCTTTACGCCGATTTTTTTCGACGAAAACTTTCGGAGTACGAGCATGCGAAACTTTAATAAATAAGCATATTGAAACGAAGAACGCAGTGGCAGTCTAACGGTTAAAGACAACCAAACTTTTCAAACATCCAATTTTAATCTTTACTTCCCAAGTTTACAAGTGATTACTCGAAGATTATTGAAATTCCTTCATACTGTTGATAGAAAATACCACTACTTTACTTTACAAATTTACATAGTGTTCCCTATAAATTATTCATAAGGAATTCCTATAGTAAGCCACAAGATATTGTATTAACTTGTTCCAAAATTAAAATTGTTTCATAATAACAAGAAATAAAACACGTTTAAAATTTCATAATAACATAATAACGGTTTAGTTTCGCTAAAATGACTTGTTTAACAAGTTTATTACATTACATATGGTTATTACAGGTTATATTGCATATATTGCAGTCATGCATAGATATTTACAGGTAGTGAACATGCTAATAATTGAGATGTGAAGTTCAGTAATCTGAGTTAATTGAAAGTTTAATCCCGTCGATTGGTAATTTCATTTCTAACGCTCGTCATCGATTAATACAACAAACGGCCACAACGGGATTTTGCGATTCCTTTGTTGGCTTTAATTAAATTTGTTAAACGCATAAACCCGAGGTCGTACGTTGAAAATCGGGATTAAAACTCCATTAATATCGAATTCCAATTTCCGTGGCGGTACGCCTTCTCGAACTTTCAATTTGTATTATTATTGCATTAAGGATGCGGAAATCACGTTAAGAAAGTAACGTAAACGAATTTACCCACCTGCTTGCAACGAGAGCTAAGCGAGGATATTTTCCCAGAAAAGAAAAACTCCTCTAGCGGGGGAAATTATGCAAACTACCGGACGAAATACGAGTACGGTACGAAGAGGTTGTGTCGCGTAAAATACACTCGGATGTAAATTAGATATAAAAGTGAAATGTGCTGTTTAGCGGATGCGCATAGTAATGAGAGATGAGTAAGCACACGTTGCGGAAATTTGGGTAAATGTGGAAGTTTTGCTCGGGTGCTTGTTATTTTAAAGTTTGTACTTTGAGTGAGTTTGAAGTCGCAGATTAGTGATTCGAAAATGTTTACGGTAACCTGAGTTTCCTATTAGTTAGCACTAATGTGCATTTAAACTTCGATGCGTGAATAAGGTAAGTTGTAAAGTTGAAATTATTAGAATCTCAATTTATATAATTTGTAACTTTAAGATATTTCTCACACTTAGGCAACCTTTAATATGCAGCCAGCAATAAGCAATTAGCAACATCCGCTATTGCCATCCTCTTCCGCGACCTTTTGCCATCTTTCAGGCAGCATCATAATCCCACATTCATAAAACTTCTTGTTTTTATTAGCAAAAACCTGAATCAAGTACGATTTGACATCATCATCATTATTGAAATTTTTACCATTCAAGTTTTGTAAAGATCCAAACAAAAAGTAATCAGATCAAGGTCAGGACTATATGGTGGATGTGGCAAAACATCCCAACCATGCTCTAATAATTTTTGCCGAGTGACCAAAGATGTGTGTGGTCTTGCATTGGCATGATGGAATATAACACTTTTTCGATTTGACAATTCAGACCGATTTTCTTCAACAGTATTGTTTAATTTCGTTAATTGTTCAATGTAAACATCAGAATTGATCGTTTGGTTGGGTGGTAAGAGTGTGGATGTGTGTGAGAATGTATGGGAGAATTAAGGTGACCAGATTTTTAGGTGGGCAAAGCGGGACAACTAAGATTTTATTTCCTATTGTGATTTTTTGTAATACCCAATATTTAAGCTTTTCCTTATCAATATATTTTTTTACTAATGACATTTCATTAAAAAGATAATTTTCGGAAATATTATTATTTGGAAATTTTTGAGAAACACAATTAAATGATTTTTGCACATCGTTTCAATTAAGTTCTGGTCATCTAAAGTAATATTCAATTTTACTATTCTGGCTTTTTGAAAAAAATTATCTGATTGTAAGGAAAAATCTAATAGTAAGGAAAAAATCCAAGCTAAAAAATTGTAAAAGACGATTTCTCAAAAGGATGTTGCTAAATTTTTAAAATCTTAAGGTTCGAAAAATAGTTTTTTGATATATTGGATATTAAACTGGATTTTTAAAGTACGAGATGTTATTTCAGAAAGTTAAAGTTGTAAAATTGAATATTGCTTTTATCCAAATTCGTATTTCAATTAACATCTTGACTTTATGACTTCATCGTAAACCAAAAATAACAAGATTTCAAGCTTTTGAATTCTTGTTTTTGGTAGATTACGATGAATTCTCAAGTCTTACGAAGGATTTTCTTAGAGATTTAGGTTTTTTTAGAAATGTAGGGTTTCCACATTTCTAATTTGGATTCACCATCTAAAAATAATATTCAATTTTCCTATTCTGGCTTTTTGGAAAAATTTACCTGATTGTAAGGAAAAAATTATCTGACTGTAAGGAAAAAATCCAAGCTAAAAAATTACAAAAGACGATTTCTTCAAAGGATGTTGTTAGATTTTTAAAATCTTAAGATTCAAAAAATAGATTTTCAATAGATTGGATTTTTAATATACAAGATGTTGTTCTGGAAAATCACTCTTTTGGTTTTCTGGAATAATTTATCAAGTTGTAAGGAAGAAACCAAGTCTAGAAGTACTAAAGCTCCGATTTTTCCAAAGAACTTTTTCAGATTTTTTAAACCTTAAGGTGTAAAACACCTTAATATGGTCCGGTCTTCCAAATAATCTTTGCAGTTACTATAAAACTATAAAATAATTTATTGTACCCTGCTCTTCGAGGTGATTTATACTATTGCGGATAGTTAACGGTAGAAAATTATTTTCTAAACTTTCTTGATATTAACATATTAAATTATTAACTTCATTTGCTACTCTGATTGCCGATATTTCATCATCTTCAGTAAGCTTTATAACGTGTTGAAAAAGAGCAGCTTGATTTTGTAGAAACTCTAGCCAAATTTTTGAATATTCTCTTTCAAAAAACTTTTCTAAAATTCTAGGACATTTGTCCTGTGATAGAAAGTAGGATTTTAAAGGACCATACATTTTCAAAATTCTTTCGATAGCTGGCAGAAGAACTAACCAACGCGTTTTACTGTATCCAAGTATTTTCTGATATTCAACTTCCTCGGCAAAAGCAATATGTTAGTCGTCGTAACCCATAGGATTCTTAGAACGCAAAGCAATGAGTTTCATAAATATAAAATTCCACTTAATTCTAAAAGTCGGGACTTTTGAAAAACGTCGCGGGATGCGGGACAAATTGTGAAAAATCGGGACTGTCCCGCCAAAAGCGGGATGTCTGGTCACCTTAGGGAGAATGCATGTATGTGATGAAGCTTCTCTGCAATCTCACGTCTTGTACTGTGAGGATCCGAATCGATTATTGCTTTGAATAAGACTTCATCAACTTTAACTGAACGACCATGTTTTTCGTCTTTAAGTGAAAAATCACCACGAACGAAATTTGCCAAACCAATTTTGACATTGTTCTTTTAAGGCTTCGTCGCCATATACAACACATTTTTTATGAGCCTTCGATGCGTTTTTCCCTTTGCGGAAATAAAGAAGCAAAATATTACAAAAATGTTCCTTTTTTCATTTTTCAACGAAGGCCAAACGAAAAGTCCGATCAAAAAACTTTTTTTACTGATTAACTGCTGAATTGCTAACTATCAAATAATAAAATGTGTTTTACATTTGTACTATCTCTGGAAACCCAAAAAATCAACTGAAACAATCTATGAGTGAAATCTGCAATTACTTAGTGGCCAACCCAATATTTAATAGAAATTTTCTGAAAATAAAACGAAGAGATACCGAAATAAAAACAAACAGAAATCTTTCAAAGAAGTTAGAATGTTTGTTAAGGAAAGCGAGATCTAAATTTTTCCCTTGGTAGAAGCTTCCTGAACTTTGTTGCAACTGCTCTTTTGTGAATAACAAAGTTTTTTTTTTTAAATTTGCAAATTTTTCTTTGGTATTTAATGAAAATTTCCTAGAAACAAAAAGAGAATAGTAGCAATTACTTAGTTGCCAACCCAATATATACAGGGTGATAACTAGGAACCAGGCGATTTTGAAATTAATGGTATGTAAAAAGTTTTAAGATAACAATGTTTTATTAACCCTCTGTGTGTACACTGGGTCTTTGAAGGAACAGTCAAAATTTGAAATTCGAAATTCTCTCTTATGGATAGAGGGTAGGCTTCGGCTACTCCCCCTAAAAAAGTTTGGCAACTACTCGGCCATGTAGTAGACGCTCCAATAAGTAACTCAGAATTTTTCTAGAATTTTTGAAAGCCTAGAAAACTTTGAAAACATGCCTGTTCCCTAAAAGACCCAGTATACACACTGTGTTTCAAAAAATATAGTATACACACGCTAGGTTAATATCAGAATGAAGCTCACACACTGTCGAGCTTACAATTACTGGACAATTTTATTCCCTTCAAAACTCATTTCACGTTTTGGAAATATGTCGTAGGTCCTAAAGTCTGTAGAGGTGTTTGAAGAAACGACGAAATGCTCAGGATAACCGTTACTTAAACATTCTTTAAGAATGCCAAGGAAATGGCATAAAAGCCTGTTATGGATGACTTTATAAAAATAATTTGAACTTAATCCATATCTTAACCCATTCAAGATGACGATTTTTTTTCGAGCAAGGTCCCCATGAGCGAAATTTTTTTCTTTATATTGTTCATTTTTTAAAAAAACATGTTTACTATGAAAATCATCCAATTCGTAAGCGAAATCACATAAATAAAATAAAGAGCTTGCTACTCGGAAAATTTTTATTGCGAGAAGCGGATTGAACACCATGTGTGCAATGTAAGGTGAAATGAAAATACATCATTAAAAAGTTTGGAGGCTTTGCCCTTATACTACCCCGTTCTTGAGTGTTTTATGGTCACACGAGGGATAAAAATGAGACCAATGGGTAGTAAAACTAATGCCAAATTTTCCTGTACTTTACAGATTTCATTAGTTCAAGAAAAATCATACTTCGACGACTAAGTAGTTGACTCAGAATAACTGCTAATTGCACGTTACTGTTATTGCACACATGGTATGCAGGTTGTCTTATAGGATTGGAAATCAATTGCACACGCGGTATGCAATCAGTCTCGAATGGGTTAAATGACATGGTGTAAAGCTTCGTTTTGATGTTCAGAAGACTTTGTTATCTTGCAAACATTTTATGCAACTCTAATTTAAAATTAAGAAATAAAATTTTTTAGTACCATGCTGGTTATAAGACAATTTTTATTTGTCTAACATATTTCGGCGCTAGTCATCTTCAGAGACAACTACAAAGATGTAAAATTTCAAATACAATAGGAGATGAATGTAAAATTTCATGATAACCACATTGTCTCTAATACTAATTTAAAAGTCGTCTGATTTCCACTTGTAATCCTGTATTATTTCTGTATCTGCGATATTAAATTGCTTCAATGTGATTTAATTCTATGTACAATGTCACCAAATAGTAATATCACATGTTACTAATTGCTATACTTCATTTAATAACTAGGAGGAGTGATTTGAATTTTGCGCGCCAAAATAGTGAGCTATTATTGGTCGCTCCGCAGTCAAGTTTACGAAGACGAAAAAATTGGTTTTTGTCATTTATTGTTTTTAACGTTTGAGGTTAGGTGCTTTACCTAATTTGTCAACTTGTTTCTCGCTTTTTCGTTGTGCTCAAATGGTTGCGATCAAAAAATATTAAGTTCGAAGAAGGTATGGTACGATGTCATCTGTTGGATGTAATACGTCAACACAAGGAACGTCTTTTGGATAAATTTTGAACAATGTACGTATAGATAAACGGCCATAGAGATATTTGGTATGTTCTAGAATACTACGCTCAAACGCTTGGTGTTTTGTTGGTTGCATAAATGTGACTGGTTTGAAGCTTAGAATTCAAATTTGCCGCTAAAAATGTTTAGTGTATTTTTTAGTTACTTTTTCCTATGTAAATGGGGTTTTGAGATTTACTCCTCCTAGTTATTAAATGAAGTATAGTTACTTGTTGTTAATTGCCACACTGTGAAACTCGCCTAAACTTTCTCTCAATACATCATAAGATCTCATTTGGCAAAACGAAGTTAAATAATTAAAATGCAATATTAGGCAATTTTATATGAGTTAATATAAAACATAAATAAAATATTCATGTATATTTCCCCAGTTGCTGCGTATACTTCAGAGGAATGTACGGATGGAATGTCCGAACTTTTAGCACGAGAGAGAAATAAAAATTTTATTCCCGTACTTTACTTTAGTACATAAAGCGTACACGCCAAAACTAACCCGACTACAAGTTAAAAAAAAAAGGATAAACATGTCGCAACATATGCGTACGAAAAAGGATTTATATCATGTAATATGATGTATTTAAATTTCACAACTTGTAATACGCCGAGCTTTTAAATTTTGTTTCCTTTTTATTTTTAATCCTTCAACACGCTTGCCTGCATTATAAGCTGACGTTACGTCCGGAACATTATCGGTGGGAAATAAGAGTAGAGAAAATCGTTAAATGTAAACTTCGTCAAAGAAGATTAACCTTAAGGAAAGTTACTTTAGGGGAGATAACATCGCTTTGGAGGATTATAAGCAACATCAAAACGGTTACTTAATAGTGTATTCGTTCGGTAGGCAGACCACTTTACGACATTACTCCGATTTTACGACCAAGTCTATGAACGTTTTTACGATAAGGGTGGTCAGGAGGTTTTATAATCGTTAATAACATACATTGTAAACTTTTTTATGGTTTATGTTTTCTTTACAAAAAAATTCTTTAATAAAAAAAAATTTTTTACTAACAAAAATTTTCTTTACAAAAAAAATTTTTACTAAAAAAATTTTCTTTACAAAAAAAATTTTCTTTACAAAAAAAATTTTTCTTTAATAAAAAAAAAAAATTATTAAATTTAAAAAGAGGGAGTGTTTATTTTTTTTAAGATCGCGATATAAAATTTTAAAATTCTCGATTCGTTGAGATCCGAAAATAAAATAATAGTTAATGTTTGTTCAGTGAGACAAATGCAGTTTTGAATGCGAAATTCAACTCTACTTATTGATCTCTCCGGTTTTATTTACATTCTTTTATAATACGCTCGATGTACTATGTGAATATAAAGCTTCCACCGAAGGAAATCCATTGGTGTACGAATATATCGTAAACAAATACGGAATTTATTGAGATTTAATCGAAAGTCGGGGAACATCAATCTATTTTAAACAAGACAGTTACAATAAAACTTCCTCAATTTGAACTTTTATAACAGGAATTATTTTCTAACTTAAATAATTCTATCAAGGTTTGAGGAAAAGTTTGTGAACTAATATTATGTGATTTAATTTAGGAATCATTATTTATTTTATTGCAAATAAAATTTGTTTTATTATAAATAAAATTTATTTATGTAATTTAATAAATCTCTCTTGTTTAATATAATATAAATTAAGCTGTGGAGTCTAAACTCGAAATCATAGCGGAAAGTTATCCGTTCCGCTACCCTAATACGAAGTAAACCGAAATTGTTGTTTTGTAATGAGAGTACCATGCGGGAATTGGCAGCGAAACGAATAAATTTGAATTATTGCGTTCGTACCGTTGCGAACGTACTACTACCTTTGGAAATAACGTACCCGGAAAGAATACGTGATGGTATTTCGCATTGGAGAGTAAATTTACATTTAACTTTTTTGGAATGGTTATAATACCGCATTTAAATAACTCTTCTTTGCTTATAAACTAACTTTAAATGTAATAGGAATAAATATAAATGATATTAGAAAAAGAAAATGATAAAGTAATGGGTGTTGATGTTTATTTGTTAAAAACTTGATTAATGTTTGGATCTGCTAAAAAGAAATAAAGTGCGAATTGGAAAGTAAAAATTTTAGGTGATTTTTAAAGATATTTAAATGATTCAAGACGATTTGAACCAATTTTAGACGATTTTAGATAATATAGCTTCATTTTAACGATACTAAACGATTTTAAATGATTGAATAATTTTAAACGAAAAATATTTGGACTATTGTAAATGATTTTAGACGGTTGTAAATGATGCTAGACGATTTTTGGTGATCTTAGACAATTCTAAATGATAATAGAGCATTCTAAATGATCTTAAATCTTCTTTGATCTTAAATGTTATTTTACTTGGACGTCTTCACATGATTTTAGATAATTGTGGAGGATCCTTACATACAGTTTCAAATTATTGAATTAACAAGGAAACCTCACGACTTTGGAATCGCCGATTTTAAAGAAAGTGGTACCAATCGATAGGTACTGGTACATTGTAGGAATGTGTGAAATATTAGGGCTCACTCTTCAGCGATTCGCGAATAAATCGCGATTTCAGGTCGCGATTCAAGACCACACCACTTATACGTCAATGGTTGGCCTCCTCCCGACCCCGCCTCTTGCTGACTCACTACGACCGACTTCCACATGCGAAACAATACGGTTGAAATCTCGGAAAGTAACCTGTTCCTATTCTTAATATAATGAAAATTTTCAATATTTCAATTTATTTTCTCTAATATTTTATTGTTATATGTTCTGAATACAAATAAGTCAACACATTTTTCCGTTTTTACTTTAATTTTTAATTTAAATTAATTAAAAAAGAACCAGGGGCGGATTCGGAGGGAGTAGTTAACCACTGACGTAAAGCGGCATGGCCTTCATCCGGTAGCTGCAATCGCGATTTACTCGCGAATCGCTGAATAGTGCGTCGTAATATTTCACACATTTCTACTATGTACTAAACCTATCGATTAGTATCACTTTCATTAAAATCGGCGAAACCAAAGTCGTGAGGTTTCCTTGGAAGACTAGAACTAACATTAACACTAACTCTAACATTAGACCTAGAACTAGGAGCTTTCGGGTTTAGCCATGCGTCTTTTGAAAAAGCGTTTGACCTTTCAGAAACGAGTTCAAAGTCATTTCTAAAGAAGATTGCAACATGGTATCCGAAACATCAGACGCTTTTTCAAAAGATTCACGGTTAAACCTCAGAGCTCCTGAGCATTCAAAAGACGCACTTTTGAACAGCGTTTGACGTTTCGAGTATCATGTTGAGACCTTCTTCAGAAACAAGTTCGAAGTTCTTTCTGAACCTTTCCCTTGACCTTAGGGAAAAGTATTTGAAAAATTCTCGACGTTTTTACACGATTTTGTATAATTTTAGACGGTTTTAAACGATAACAGGTGATTTTAGACGATTCTAGGTAATTTTAGACGATTTTAGATGATGGCAGGCGATTTTAAATGACTTTGAAAGGTCTTACACGAAAGATATTTGAAGGATTCTAGATAATTTTAACACGTTGAGTGCCACGCGGTTTTATAACGACTTCTCCGTCAGGCCACTGGTGACTGTCGAGGCCTGAACGAAAAGTTGTGTCAGTCACTGATGACTGATGCGACCTGAACGGAAAGTTCGGTGTCAGCCATCGATGACTGGCATGGCACTCAACGTGTTAATACGCTTTACGCATCTTTCCCACTAACTTATATTATAAACAAATCGCCCCTATTTGAGAAAAGCAGCAATACTATAGGATTTTGCTGTGTCTAGGGGTTTGATTTTTGGTAATAAGGCCAGCTTTTATAAAACAGAATTAACCAATCTATTTAACAAGAATAAGATACAATTGTCCATCTTCTACGCCTTCACTATTTCGCGTCTCTACATCTTAGGCTGGTCGTCCACTGGATGCGTAGTCATGCGACTACTAGTCGGAGCATGTCGGACGACTTTCAGTCGTACGACTTTGGGACGACTGAGGTCGTCCATTGCAAGCGACTAACATACTACTTAGTTCGCGATATTTTGTGGTATTTTTGACCTTCATATCCCACAGCGGGGTTTTTTCCCGGACCGCACTAATTAATTTTTCTATATTCATAGCAAATAATTGCTTAGTAACTTGCCAACTATGAATAGTTATCAAGAAATCCCGTTAGAAAGATCCGATGCTTGCTATGGATATGACGCGCAGTGGATTAGATCGGCATATTTTCGGAAAAATGTAACTTCTATTACGAAAAGTATAAAGAGACAATATTTTACATACAGGTATTACCTATATTATTTACCTATTTTATGGTTACAATATTAATTGTTTCCAAAATAACTGAAAAT
The DNA here is from genome assembly GCA_036711955.1 of Digitonthophagus gazella. NCBI lineage: Eukaryota > Metazoa > Arthropoda > Insecta > Coleoptera > Scarabaeidae > Digitonthophagus > Digitonthophagus gazella. The sequence goes on from JASCIT010000003.1 coordinate 3,640,174, forward strand.
CTGTGGATAAAATCCTCATCAACGTTGGTGATCTCAGTAGTTAGCTTTGTGTCTTCAAAAGATCTTCGAGATGTTTCCATTATTTGTTTTACTTGCACCTTGCTTCATAAAATTTACTTTCAACCTCAAGCGCTCTCTAAAGGCTTAATCTTCTTTGTTCCTTTTTTCTCTTAATGGTTGCGTTTTAGAATTGGTTTTCCACGCTTGGAAAGGCATACTATACGCAACATGTAAAATGCTTTCCATAAATTTTATACGTGCGTGAGAACTAGATATGCCGAATCTATACGAATCTTCGCTGCTAATTCGCTTTTTTTATAGCGCTAAGATTGTTCATCTGTGAGGACTTTGCCTTACAAATCACCCTACTACTTTTGAAGTTTTTAAATTAAAACCAACCTTTTTGATTGTATGGACAATGCAAAGTAACTTGTGTCACCATTATGGATATTCGGTGGTTTAATCAGAATTGAAAATCCGAAATAGTTAAAATTCTGATAAAATATAGAAATTTGCCGAATAAAAACAAAAGCGCAGATATGTCCAGCAAAATTTTACTGAAATGTGTTAAGTTTAAATTAGTCCACATTCAGGTATAAAGAGTAGCTTGGCGGCAGTTGGCGCAAACAAGTTGTAGTTCAAAAACTGCATAAAATCAATTCTTTTCTTAACCATCTTTACCTATCGATATAGCATAGAAGAATAAGTAAACTTTTTTCGCTGAATCCATTATCATTGACTCAAATATACATATTTTAGATAACCAATATAATTTTAAAATATGAGACTGATGCGACAATATTATGGGTTCTCACGAGCTACTATAACGATCTGATTAACTATACTTAAGATGTACAATTTTAAACTTCCTTTACAGATAAACTATCGTGGTAAGAGACATGGCTTTAGTTGATTCTACATGTTAAGAGTTTTAAGAATTGATTTATAAACATTTATTGTTAATACTGAAAGTCAAAATATTGGATTTTGTCCGTTCATTGACCACTGTGTGACGCACAGAATGTATGTAGTATTCGGGGAATTGTATCCAATGCTTTAAAACTTAAAGTAAAAATCCAAGTACTCCCCGTGTTGAATTTATTTTTATATGAATACTGTGCGACTACGTGCGACCAATCCCATTTCAGGGGGATCAGTCGCAAGTCTGATGTAGTCGGCCAGCAAGTCGTGCGACCAGTCGGTTGCACTGGACGCGGTTCATATACTATTTCTGTATTGGGATTAGTCGCGTCAATACGGACGTATACGCACGACTTTCTAGTCGTACGACTACGCGTCCAGTGGACGACCAGCCTTATACACCTAACGTCGTCTTTTTACAACCTGGGTATTTGCCCAATTCGCGTCTGCACCTTATTCTGGTTTTTAGCCAACTGACTCCTTTTGCCTCGCGTTTTTCAAACTACCCAAACCTCAAGGATACTGGATTAACAGGATGCTCAACTCCATAAGATGTGTATACGCCGAAATTTAATGCGCAGCCGCCAGTTTGACGTCACTACTGCCCGTTTTGTTGTCGTTTCTTGCGAGTGTTAGACAAAGAGTCGAGTGTAAGATAGAAACGCTAAATCTAGCAGTGACGTTAAAGGGTTACGGACGGTTATTGCAGATGGAGCTATCATGTTAGTCCAGTGTCCTTGTTCAAACCTATTTCCCTCTCTATTTACTTCCGCACTCTTGCCCTATCTACCTAATCTATGCTTAAACTGAACTTATAACAATAAATAATAATCGATCCCTACAATACTATTGTAAATTTCTTTGCTATTCATACTTAACGCTTCGGAGGATGTCGGAATTTACACACTAGTGTTTATAAGATTCTGGATTAAACTTTTCCTTTGACCCTGATATTTTATATAATTAAACAACAAATTATAAACATTACAAACTTCTCGGAAATTTACCGTGTCCAAATTTCATCCTCGCAGTAGACATATACATATACAAATCTATCAACCTGTCTATCACTATACCAAGGTATATAAAAGTGTGGGAATTTATACCTAAAATATACAGAATATGCCACTCACAATCAGTTCTCAATATATGCATTTGAACGCTTCTAAACTACAGACAATTTTACACTCTTGACTTTTACACTTGAGTTTTACACAAACAATTCTAGACGATTTTATTTATTATAAAACCACTTTAATCGAAATTCGATATTTAGATGATTCTACTTTTTGGCAATCAAAGATGATTTTGGTAAATTTTTTATAATATTTAAACGGTTGCACAACATTTTAGATGAATGTCATTTAAAACTTAAATCAGACTACATAAACTATACTCGATTATAAACTAAAAGTTTAATGAATCCAAAATATGTGATTAGTTATACAAAAAGACCAACGTTATTCACTATTAATAACTCCTTTAAACGAAATTCGCTCCTAACTCAAGTTTGCATTTCGTATTAAATATTTCCCCAAGGATATTCCATAAAAACTTTTTTATCATAGCCCTCGGAGCTATACAAAGCCAGAAGTGTTATATTTATCTTTAATTTTAGATCGCAAACATTCCACAGCAGATTGTTCACTCTCGCCACGTTTTTATTGGATTCTTTTTTGAATTTTTTTTGAAATTTTTTTTTCAACATTCCACTTTTATAACCCAACAACAATCAATTGAAAACTGAAAAAGTTGTTTTAAAAAGTAAAAATTGTTCGGTATACAAAATAAATTTCGAATACAATTGCTACTAAATAACATATAAAAGCGGTGGGTCGGTGTGTGTGTGTGTGTTTTTATTACCCCCATCGAAGTTAATTCCATTGGGACTCCTATATTTAGAAAGTCGAGCTTTTAACTTATATACTACTACTTCTGTACTTTGGAGTAAGTTAAAAGGTAAAGGTAAGCTACCGGTTGTAACTTGGAACCGTAAGGTTGAATTCGTCTTCGAATAGCTAACAAGACGAACTTGAAGCTCTTTGATCTGATCCTAAATAGTAATTTGAAAGCTCGATATGAATTTGTAAATGGATCAAAGGTTCAATACGAAAGTTTTTATGGTTAGCTCTGAAATATCAAAAGTTCCTTTTGATATTTCAAAATGGATTTTTTTTAACTTAAAAAAAATGTTATATTCAGTATGTTCATAAAACTTTTCCACATTGGAAAACTGTCGCGATAAATCTGGTAATAAATTAGGAGACAACGTCCTTGGGATAATGAAAGGACTACTCGCGCTCCCTCTTTGTTTTTATCGACGTTTCCCCAAATTGGAAAACATCTTTCGTTTTTCGAGCGCGTGATTCGTCCCTAAATTCACTCTGAAATAAGTTTTTAACTTTTCCAATATTACGAAAATCTAGAATTGGTTATTTTTGAACTTTTGCGGTGACGTTAGAAACTTGTTTTAAAGTTTTACTTTCAAATTAAAGTCAAATTGAACAAAGTTGAGATAATAAATCTTAAATACGTATTTAGATTACTATTCTTTGATTTATTAGAGAAATTAAGTTCTTGTTATTATTCAACGAGATCATAACGTAATCGATATCAAGTAATTAACAACCATATTAGAAATATGAGTTGAAATTTATCTGAAATTCATATCACAGATGATAAATGTATTCTAAAAGCATCTTTTCTTATCGATATTTTATAAAGTAAAAACACGTTTTTGACCGTTTAAACCCAACCTTCAAGAAAACTCCTTAACTTTTCCAATATTACCGAGATTTCAAATCAGTTATCTCGAAGAAGTACCCTGTAAGTGGCAGGAACTTTTAATATTTCAACTTCAAGGATGTTCTCGCAAACTTTATCATCTAAATAAAGTTGTTTATTAAGAAAATTTTAACTACGTTTTCACAATGATATATTACACAACTTTATTTTAATAAAAACGGGTAAATATTAAACGCAGTGAATTCTTAGTTTAAGCGAAGCATATTTCACCTATAATTCTTTAAATAAATTGGCTTTTTTGCTGTGTAAAGTTTAATAGTAACGTTTATTTTAACGTTTTACGTTCTGTTACGACAATCCGTAAAATGTAACTGCCCATTTGTAGGTATGTATATTTCGGTCTAAATGACTCACATAGAGCCGGTATATCTGCAAAAGTGGAATTTAAATTGGAATTCGCGATGGTTAGGATGGTGGAGGTGCACGTGTGTGCCTTTTGAATAAATCAATAAACTAGTGCATGCATAGTGTATTTTATCCGGTTCGCTTAATTACGAATACATATAATCGTTAGATCAATGTCAATAAGTATAATGAAATCAATAATTCAATTGGGGAAATTAATTTTTTTTTTATTTGGTATTTATGTTTGTAATGGAGAATTTTATTAGATGTGTTTAATTTGAATATTTTTCTTTATGTGGGTGTTTTTAATAAATTTGAGTTTTATATTTTTAATGGAATTTGTTGGATGACAAAAAAATAAAAGGAAATCGAAAGAGATTCAAAGTTTATAATTTTAAAAGGTAAGTAAGGTTTTTCTTAGAACTTTTTAAGAGGGTCATTAAATACTACTTATAAAATTAGATTGCTGGAAGTATTTTGAAACTTATTACATTCTTGGAATTTTACTTAAAAAAATTAAGTTCATGTTGATTGGTCGCTTTTATGTTTATTAACTGTCCTTAAAACGAGATTTAATATTTTTTTCTCAAAAATTTTTTAAGAAGGCAACCACATTAGATATTGATTAGAAAATTAGATTGCTGGAAGTATTTTAAAACTTATTACATTATTGGAATTTTTTTAAAAAAATAAGACCATGTCGATTGGTTGCTTTTATGTTCATTAACTGTCCTTAAAACGAGGTTTAATAATTTTTTATCAAAAACTTTTTAAGAAGGCGATCATATTAGACACTACTTACAAAATTAGATTGCTGGAAGTATTTTGAACTTCACTATATTCTTGGATTTTTTAAAAAATTAGGATCATGTTGGATAGTCGCTTTTATGTTCATTAACTGTTCTTAAAACGAGGTTTAATAATTATTTCTCAAAAGAGTTATTAGTTTTTAGAGAAGATTAAAGATGTAAATAAATTTAAACTACTTTTAACTGTCTAAATCAGGGCTGCTCAAATAGTGTACAATGCATGCGTGCTAGTTGCTGTGAAAATGTGCTGTGCACTGTGCCCATGTTGTGCATTTTTTGTTGTCAAAGGCAAAAATGGTTGTGAACTATAAGCCGAAATGGAACTGCACCATGAAGAGAAAGATGAAAACTAAGCTCTCCTCTGCGAAACATTGCTGAGTACTCTTTCATCTTTCTCTTCATGGTGCAGCTCCATTTCGGGTTATAGTACCTAGATATGATAATATGACTGTTAAGTGATATCAAATAATTCGAACTTATTAAACTTTTCTGTTTAATTGTAAGTGAAAGTTTTTTGTGTGTCATTGTGATTGAATTTCACGGCAGAAAGAAAAATGTGACTCTTTTAATCCAAATTAGAGGTTTTTAAGTTCAATTCAATGCAAAGGTTTATGACAATGACAAAAATCATTAGTCACTTTTTCATTTTTTGGGTTCTTTCTGCTGTTCTATGTTGTCATGAGTCAACAATATTTATAAATAAATATTTTATAATTTACTACTTGATTTTTATAATTTGATTTTGATCGTTCCGAACCTCGAAAATGGTTTACAAAAGCCATAACGAAAATGAGCAAAACATGAAATATAAATTGGTTGCTTGGTTAGGTTACATTTTATCGCAAAGTAATGGCAAGTGGAAGAGATATTTTTTCAAGGGAGTAATGTGTACGTCATGGACACAGTGCACCGATTGTGCAATCCACACTGAGCAGAACTGATCTAAATGATTGTCTGAAGTTAGATATTTTCTAATATCATCTGAAATATTAGAATTTAAATCACATTTCAGAAACTTTAATACCAAAATTTTTTTTTCTAAATTCTCTAAGTTTGTAAGAAAAATCTTAGCTGAAAATTATTAGAAAATCTGACCTAAAATCGAGTAAACTTTTCCATAAAGTTGAAATAAATGCTTCCATTCTTCAGTTGATGAGAATGAAATAAATAAAATCTGGAAGTTTTTTCTGAAGAGACTTTTATTTAAAGTTGTAATTATTTGGCCCAAGGTCATCATTATAGTATAACGAGAAATAAAAATCGACGTAAACGGATGAAAAATTATTTATTTAAGTGCAATTCGAATATCGAATACTCAGTAGCCATCTTCAGGCACGACTGAAAAAGGGGGATTATATGGGGGATATATCGAAAGGGGGATTTGATGCTATTGATCTCCTTTTTATGATACTTGACGGTAATTATTATCTAACTTTAATTTTATTTAATTTTATGTTATTTTAATTCTGTTTCCTTATACAGGGTGTTTACGGTCTTGTGATTTTATTTTTGGAGAGTGATAAAGCATCTTAAAAGAAGGTTATTAATTATAAAATGTCTTAACAGAAGTTGCATAATAAGGGAGATATTACTATTAAAAAAAAATATTTTATTTTTTCTTTTTGAAGTTTAATTTTTTTTAATGATTAATAAAAATTAAATAAAAAATCTTATTTTGATTTCCAGACTTCGTTAAATAAGATAAAAGAAAGTTATTAACGCAAAAACGAGTGGTCAACAATAGTAAATAGTAATTATTTCAACAGTCACGTCTTTCTTATTATACAACTTTTGTTAAGACATTTTATAATTAATGACCTTCTTTTGCGATGCTTTATCACTCCCCAAAAATAAAATCACAAGACCGTAAACACCCTGTACTTACACTCTGTTTTAATTTTTAATTTGTTAATTTACTTTAATCTTAATGTGTTTATTTTTTTATTATGTACCTGATGTTATAATTTATAATCCCTCTTTTTCAGTCGTGCTTGAAGACGGATACTGAGTATCCGAAATTTGAATTGCACTTAAATAAATAATTTTTCATCGTTTACGCCGATTTTCATTTCTTGTTAGACTTTTATTTGTACTTGACTATACCTAGGTTTCGATCCTTGAAGAATCGTCATCAGTTCAATCACGTTAAATAATGAGTGTTATGAATTGCCATCGATCACATTGTTAAAAAAGTGATAATAGTTTTAATGTTTTTATTTGTTTAATACTCTTCCCTAAAGTTTCATTTCTGATATTAAGTTGTTTGGAAAGTAAATTCGTTTTTTCCCCGAAAGAGAATTTAATATTATTTTTTCGCATCCAATTTCATACTTAAGTCGCATAGTCATTATAGTTTTGATAGCTAATTAAGTAAGGTTTGTGTATGAAAAAGTCCGAATGTTTCTACGCATTACTTTTTGATTGGTGACTTTTTAAATATGAAAAAATGAAAAGCAGCATTTTCGTCATATTTTACTTTTTTTTATCATAGAAAAAATAAAAATGCCGTTCAAGCCTTAAAGAAATTAACAGAGGTGTATGGAGAAGATGTATTTTTGACATAAACTAACTAGAGACGTACTCCAACATTTTCTGGTTACCATACAATGACTTTGTTCATAGAACCGATTTCCATCGGTTTCTGATTTTTAGTTTGGAAAGTAAATTCGTATTTTTCCTGAAAGAGGATTTAATTGTATTTTTTCACGCCCAATTTCATACTTAATCCGCATAGTCATTATAATTTTGAGAGTTAATTAAGCAAGGTTTGTGTATGAAAAAGTTCGAATGTTTCCACGCATTAGTTTTTGGTTGGTGACTTTTTAAATATAAGGAATGAAAAGTAGCACTTTTATCATATTTTACTTTTTTTACTATAGAAAAAACAAAAATGCTGTTCAAGCCTTAAAAAAATTAACCGAGGTGTCTGGAGAAGATGTATTGAAAATACGTCAGTCCCAGAACTAGTTTGCAAAATTTCAATCCGGTAATTTTCATGTCAAAGATGCACCACGTTCTGGAAGGTCGATTAAAGCTGATAGAGACATATTAAAGGCATTAATTGATCTAAATCGGCAAATAACAACACATGAGATCGGCGATAGCTTAAATTTTTTTAAATTTTACTGTTTATGACCACTTGAAAGACCTAGGTTTAACCTCAAAGCTCGATATATGGGTTCTCCATGTTCTCACAGAATATTCAATATACAAGATGTCCCAGAACTCTGTTGCTAAATCTAACCACGCATTCTAGAGTTGATTTCATGCCGATTTAACGAAAAAGTCCTTATCCGAAATTGCTTCCTAAGAGAACTAGAGTCTCTTGAAGATGAAGTGTCTGAACAGGTTTTTTTTAAATACAGTATACTCCGGTTATAACGCACCCGGTTATAACAAACTTCTTGACAAAAATTAAACTCAAGTAGTACTAAACAAAAAGTTGTCAAAAGATACGGAAGATGTTTTTACTGACATTGTGCGCGAATGGGATATGGAATTAACCAAGAAGAAACGTAAATAGCTTTGTTGGTTGATAATTGCCCTGCTCACCCGAACATTCTTAATTTAAATTCGATCCAGTTGATCTTTATGCCATCGAATACAAGCAGTAAACTTCAGCCAATGGACCAGGAAATCATACATTCTCTTAAAAGTCATTAGCGACATTAGTTATTGAAAATTGTGCAAGGATTAGACGCAAATTGGTCACCGAGTCCACGATTAAAAATTGCTTCAGAAAAGCCGGATTCTATGTCAACAATGAAGTAGAAGTAAATTAAATAAATTTAATTCTTGATTTTTTTTTTAAATTACCGCTTACAACGAACTTCGGTTATAACGAAACGATTTTCATGTCCCTTGAGGGTTCGTTATATCCGGAGTACACTGTATTTTAATAACACCTTTAGCTATCGCAATAAAATTTTGAGCGTCTGTGAACTTCGAAATGCTCATCGTTTACTGGTGAAACAATTTTTTTACTGCCATCGTAAAGGTGGTAAGTGCTACCAGGCTAAGAAGTCAAAGCCTACATTTAAAGCATTTTTTCTCGTAAACGGCGTGTTTTTGCAGTTTCAGATAAGAGTACCTATTTTTCGTCAAAAACTTGAAAGTTTTAAATTTTGATACTAAAATCGTTAAATTGAACAATGTTAAAAAGTTGGCACCTAAAATATCTTACTCTGGTAGCACTTAACACCTTTACGATGGCAATAAAAAAATTGTTTTGCCAGCAAACGATGAAGCATTTCGAAATTTACAAACGTTCAAAATTTCATTGTGATAGCTAAAAGCGTTATTAAGATATTTCGAAAAAACCTGATCCGACACGTCATCTTCAGGATGCTAAAGTTCTCTTACGATGCAATTTTGGATAAGGACTTTTTGTTAAATCGCAATGAAATCAGCTTTAGAATGCGAGGTTAGCGTTTGGCACTTGAGTTCTGAGACACTTTATATAGTTTAAGAAAGTATTTATTCGCTGTAGGAGAATTGCCTTTCATTTTCACAAAATAAAAATGAAATTATTTTCCAAACAACTCAAAAATTAGACATTTACAGAGAAAAAAAAACGCAATAGCATAGTATCACCCTGTATATTAGAATACATAAACCAATGCTTGAAGATATAATTTTCTAAACTATTCTTAAGCTGACAAAAAAATAATCTCTCTAAAAGCATTGTATAAAAAATTTTGGGGATTAAAACCAGAAGATATTTAAAAAAATTGCTTATTATGAATAAATAAACTTTTTCATAAAGTTTTATTTGTTAAAATTAGATGTTTATGTAGTGCAAAAAAAAGAAATAACTTCGTAACACTTTGAATATTAAAACAGATAAACTTATACACGAAAATATTAATTTTTTATCTCCTAAAAGGCATTTATTCTGAAGCTAACAACTAAATTAATACAGATAATTACCAATCATTTTAATTGGATATCAAAACCGGTTGTACATTTTATTTCAACTAAATCCTGAAAAAGATTGACATAAACCTTTCACATTTCCCTTGTATTTTCATATGAAAATAGGGTTTTAAATCCATAGAGTTTCATATCACTGATAAAAGCAAAAATATTATTCTCTTTTAAGTTGTTTCTGTATGTAGTATAAACCATTTTTTTACCTTGTCAAAGGGAATTGAAGAGTGAAAATCGATCGAATTTTTTTTTTATAAAAATGAGTTCGACCTGTCTTTTTCGAACTGTAATTTTTTTGATATATTTTTAAAAAAAGCTTTCATGATATAAACTTTATTTTTATAAAAACCTTTTTTTTAATTCATTTTTTTTAACTTTAATAAATTAAATAATAAATTAAATATTTTATATTGAAATAAATTGTATGTCAAAATACTTTCAAAATGAATTACAAAACTTTCCCAAATAACTTTTAAACTTATAAAAAATTACTTCGAAAGAAACTACTCTATCTAACCGAACTTCATTAATAAAAAGCATCCGCACGGTAACACGACGAAAACGAACCCGACACGTCCCATCCATTAATTAGAACGTAATTCGCAACTAAAATCACCACTCACGGGACGAAATTCCCGCTACCAAGCAAAAAAAAGTATACATAAACTTCCCTAAACTCGCCAAAAAAAGGACGGGTAACGTAGATTGATGGTCCGTTTTCGTCCGGAAAAGTTGCATTACAACGTTTCCGTGTCCCCCGAACCCAAAGTTTAGAGCGTAACAAAAGCTCAACTTACGCGTCGTGAGCTTTCGCGTAGACTCCCCGCTTGATACAACTGAGGAAGTCGATCACATTTTGGAACATCGGCGGATAGGTCCCCCTTCTTCGGTGAACTTGCGCGCGGTACTACCGGTGGACGACGCTCGTCGGAGGCGTCGCGACGCCGTTTTAAACCGTTCCCACCGCCGACGACGAATGTTAACGCGCGCCCGAAGGGCACCACGACCGCATAAACGGGGAAAAACTTCCGGACCTTCAGGCCACTTTCAACGAGATAGGAATTTCTGGTATTTCAACGATTTTAAAGTGGAAAGGGGATGGGGGAGTTTTAAAAAGTTCGCCTAGTAATGAGATTAATAATGTAGATTTATTAAATGGTTCTCGTAAATTTAAAAGTGGAGGGAGGGACTTATGTAATTTTAAGTTTATAAAAGTTTTTTATTTTAGGGGGATGTAAAAGATTAATTTTGTAATTCAAATAACCTCATTAGAAAATATTTTTTCATTGTGTTTTTGAAACATTAATAATTTGACATTACAAATTGGTATGGATATGTCTAATAGAGTGGAAATTTTTAATGTTATAATGCTAGAATGGAAGTTATTTGAAATGAAAGTTGGGTATATTGGCGTAAATCACGAAGGAAATCCGGAACTTCTAAAAGGATTTGTGCGCTCTGATTGAGGCAATCGTCCGATCGACTGATGGCCATTTCACATCGTCTGTGTAATCCTGCCTTGGAGAGGCTCTATATCATGGAATTCTCGCCACAGAGAAGAACCCTGACATTTTCCCTTTTAGCTATGAAATATATTGCGATGTCCGAGAGTGCTTGATTGCAGTACGTTTTTGATAGGAGCTCCATCGAATCGGAAAGAATTGTGTAATAAATACTAGGAAGCAGTAAATGTATAGTGATGCGATAAAATTGTATTGACACAAAAATAAGAAGGGTGACAACTTATAAAAATTCTAGGAAAATCAAAAAGTTATTTATTTATAGAATAAGAAATAATTAATGACAAATAGTTTGTTGATTGATCCATTTTCTACCAGTTAGAACTTTAAGAACATTACAACCAACGAGTCTTAAAAAATAATTGAAGGGTGGAGTGCAAAAAGGACCTAAGTAGCATTTTTATAAAATCTGCGTAATCGGCAGATCCTAGGTTTATCATGTTTGATAAACCTAGATGTCGCGATTAGGCAAATTTTATAAAAATGCTACTTAGGTATTTCTTGCACTCCACCCTTCAATTGCCTTTTAACAAGAACATATTAAAGTTTCTTCTTTAAAGTAACATTTTACAATCTACTTATTTGCTTAAAGTAAGCTTTCATCTTTTAGCATCCATGTGAGTAATGTTTAGTTTGATGAACATCCTAAAATTTGTTAAAATGTCATCAAATTTTATTATATTGATGACCAAGAGTTGGATTTTTCTTTTATTGTTGATAAAATCTCCTTACATTTTCGTTTTATAAAGCTCAACAAACTAAAGAAATTTATTTTTTACTTGTTTGCAACATGTCCAAACCATTTCACTTTTTAACAGAAGTGTTTGGGCCAAATATTCTATGGAACTGTCTGCTCTATATCATGGGATATATATATCTCTTGTCAGAAATGAAACTACAACGTATCATAATGTTTATGTTAATCTGAAACTTCTTCAGAATGTTGTATAACTTTAAAGGATTCAAGTTTTATGTCTGTACCGTAGAGGTAAACAGTCGTAAATCCTATAATGTAAGTTTTACAAAAATGGCAAATAATGTTAACCCGGCGTGTGTATACTATATTTCTTGAGACACGGTGTGTATACAGAAGTCTTTTAGGGAACAGGCGTGTTTTCAAAGTTTTTTAGGCTTTCAAAAATTCTAGAAAAATTCTGAGTTACTTATTGAAGCGTCTACTACATGGCCGAGCAGTTACCAAATTCAAAAGTTTAAAACTGTTGTCAATAAAAATGAAACAATCGTCTGAATCGTCTGAAAAGTCAGAAAAACGGAAATTTTGACTGTTCCTTCAAAGACCCAGTGTACACACGGAGGGTTAATCTGGCAATTAAAATTGAAATTTTTGTTATATAGTAAAAATTAATTAAATACATTCTTTGGTCGTTACTGTAACTTCAGACGCCTTTTCTATAACCTTAACCCTAACTCCCAACCTTAACTCCCAATAGACTGTAGAATAGAAAACTGGACTTACGGCTGTTTACCTCTAGGGTACAGATATACTATCGATGAATATAAAATGTTGGGACGCTGCAAAATTTATTAGTATGTGTTACATTTTGAATTTGTCAGTTAATGGTCATTTGATGTGTCAAAATTTTAATGTTAGCACAGCAATGTAGTCTAACATTGTAATCTTCTTTCAAGGAGATTGACTCTTTAGGCATAAATTCGCTAATTGTTGACATAAACTAATTAGAGACGTATTCCAACATTTTCTAGTCACCATACAATTTGGTGACCAGAAAGCTTTGTTCATACAAGCGATTTCCATTGGTTTCTGATTTTTTTCAATCAATCAAGATTTACAATTTTTTGCATGTGATCAAGATTCAACAATTTAATTGGTTGACAAAAATTAAAAATCGTTAGAAATCGCTTCTATTAGCAACGCTAATATTTCTAATTGTTAAATGTCATAAACAGAAAGGAATACATGTCATGGAAGTAGATGTGCGCTTTAAAGCGACTTGTTTTAAATATTTTGCAATGACGTCAAAGTCAATTCTTCCCTTTCTTTTAATTACGATTTGTCTCTTGAGTTAAGAAATTTGCAAAATTAACTAACATTAATCTCACCAGTACTTTAAGACAAATTAACTGCTTACTGCAGAAAAACAACCAGTCGAATGTTTATATTTAGCAGATGAAGTCAAGAGATATCAAAATGGCGAAATAAGGAGATGAGACGATAACCAGATAAAAGATGGTTAGATCTTTAGATCTTCTCACCTTCTTAAAGAGATAAGGAGGTGGGAAGATGAGGGCATAAAGAGATTAGGAACTGGTGAGATGACGAGATGGTCTGATAACGAGAAAAGGAGATGGGATGATAACTAGATGAGGAGATGAGGAAATTAGGAGATGAGGAGATCGCAAGAGGACGAGATGAGAAGACGGTGAGATGTCTTAATCACGAAAAAAGGTGATCAGGATATGAATAGAAAATGAGACTAGACTAGATAACGAGAGGAGAAGATCGAGAGATTAGGAAATTAAAACAGGAGATGACGAAATGACGAAATAAGGAGATGAAATGACCAGATAGAAGATGGAGAGACAAGGGGATGAGATGATAACTAGATCAGGAAATCAGGAGCTGAGGAGATCGCAAGAGAACGAGATGAGAAAACGGCGAGATGTCTTGATGACGAAAAAAGGTGATCAGAATATGAATAGAAAATAAGACTAGACTAGATAGCGAGAAGAGAAGATCAAGAGATTAGGAAATTAAAACAGGAGATGACGAAATGGCTAGATAAGGAGATGAAATGACCAGATAGAAGATGGAGAGACAAGGAGATGAGAAAATTGCAAAATGACAACATAAGGAAATGAGGTTGTGATCATAAACCATAGAAAAGGAGAGGTCAGGAGAAGAGCAGATGAAGAAATGACGAGTTGAGGAAATAATGAGTTGAGGAAATGGTGAGATGACAAAAAGATCTCATGACAAGAAGAGGTGAGGAGGCTATAATCAAGAGATGACGAAACGACAACATAAACAATGAGTAGATGTTCAATTAATAGATAAGGAGATGAGAAAATGGCAAAACGATGAGATAAGGAATGTATGTAGGAAACAGGAGGGCACGCCAAATGGCATACCGCACTTAGATCCCATTGCGCCCATTGTACAACCTCCCTGTCACTCACTCTGTCTACATCAACCAGCTTAGGGATCTACCAAAGATTAGGGTGTAGTTCAGAGATGTGTCCCTGATTCCATCCATGGTTGGCCAGTCATCACCCAAGTCCCTTAATCTAAGGTCCTTGTGGTTCGGACAATCACATAGGATGTAACAGTCTCAACGTTTTGCCCGCAAGCACGACATAGAAGAGAAGCGGCAAACCCTAAATGAGATAAGGAAATAAGGTTATAACCATAAACCATAGCAATGGCGAGATTAGGGGAAGAGAAGATCAAAAGATGATGAAATGAGGAAATAGTGAAATGACGAGATTACCTGATGACAGGAAGAGGTGATGAGGATATCAGGCAGATGAGTTAGATGAGTAGATAAGGAGATGTCTAAATGACAGGGCAAGGAAATGACTAGATGATAAGATGAAGAGATCAAGAGATAACGAGATGAAGAAGTGACTTGATAACGAATTGATTTGAACACCAGAAGAGGTTATGAGGATATCAGGAGATGAGTAGATGAGATGTCTAAATGACGGGACAAGGAAATGACTAGATGATAAGATAAAGGGATCAGGAGATAACGAGATGAAGAGGTGACTTGATGACGAGTTGATTTGATGACCAGAAGAGGTTATGAGGATATCAGGAGATGAGTAGATGAGATGTCTAAATGACGAGACAAGGAAATGACTAGATGATAAGATAAAGGGATCAGGAGATAACGAGATGAAGAGGTGACTTGATGACGAGTTGAGTAGTAGAGTACCAGGAGATGAGTAGTTTCATATAATCAATGAGTAATTTTATTTTCTTAAACACAAGGTTTGTGTTCCAACCTCACAATAAAAAAAGTGATAGAAAACTAACTTTATACATTTTGACTCTTTTTTTAGGATACAAAAAAAAAACAGTCAAGATAAAAAATAAAAATTGCAGTTGGAAGGAATCGATAATCCTTTTTTTCCCCCGCAAAACCGATTTCAAATCTTTTGTTGAACCCATTACAGCTCAATTTTCAGCTCTCATTACAATTCAGTTAACAGCACAAACGTTCCTACTCGTTGCCGAGAATTTCTATTTGTCTATTTTAGAACAGCTTAATTTTCCAACGAGGTTACGGTTCCCCTAATTGATATATCGATTACATTATTCTTGCATCGAATCGTGGATATTTTATGACGGGTATTAGACTGGGTCGATGTACGCTTGCGCAATATCCTTGATAGGAAATTTTATTAAAGTTATTTATAATTTAAAGATAGCTTTTCATTCGAAACTCAATAAACTATCACAATATTTTTATAAATCAGTATTTCAAGTTAAATCGAAATAATATTTCAAGTTCTTTCCATCCGAATACTTGAAAATTCTTAAACATCTCAACTTCAAGATGAAGTTTTATCATCCCTCCACTTCAAGATATTTAAGAATTCATTTACTACTTTCCAATATATTCCCCAAAGGGTTTCATCCCAAAACGTCGAGTTAACCCGAAGTATTTTATAGTTAGCGGCAGTTTTGGTTTTAAAACTCGAACCGCGAACGCTTCCGGAAACTTCGCGTTTGAAAGACCACTTAACGTGAACTTTGGAAATATCGTCCGGATTCATTCGTGCGTATCACCGCGAGTATGGCACAACTTGAACGCCTGCACGAGCTTGTGTATGGCATTAAGGATGTGCCTCGGTCCGAGTCGAGTATCGTCCTGAATTGAAGGGAAAAGTACTTTGCACGTAACGCTTCGCTTCCGTTTGCCCTTCGCCTTTCTATTTAATACCCCTCGATGTCATAACTTGAATGTTATACAAGTTTCCACCGAACTTATTAAATCGTTTATAGCGAAACGTCTGGTAAAATTGTACTTAAAAAGAAACGTGAGAAGTTTTAAAAATCATATATTGAAGAAATAAAGTTAGATTAACTTAAAGTTAAGTTAGTTTTTCTTATGAGATGTTAAAATGTAGAAGTTTATAAAAATATCTCTTCTTATACGGGGTGTTTCAGAATTGCACGGCAGCTGTGGTGGAGAACATATCCCTAAAATAGTGCCGTGCAATTCTGAAACACTCTGTATATATATTGAACACTCTTGTATAGTGGGTGTTGATTGGCAACTTTATAACAACCTACGTATATCATTTTACCTGTAAACATGAGAAACGGTTTACATGTTGAGCGGGTGTGGATTTGAATTGTACAAAGTGATTGACGTTTCGATAGGTTCGTTGAAAGCTTGTTTGAAAATCGAGTTCAATTGAATTTGGTTTGTAAAAGAGGAGTTTGTTACAAGTTCGCCAAATCAAAATTTAATTGCGTTTTATTGTTACGTTTTTTCTTTACCAAAGCATTTTTTTAATTTAAAAAGAAATTGTGTTTAAAATCGAAATTTATTCCGTTAATATTTTTTAAATAATTTAAGATTTTTGATAGAAGTATGGCAGTGAACCAGGATTTCTAAATTAATTTCAATGAATTTTCAAAATATTATTATTAATTTTTTATTTAAAGGAAGAATCATGAAAGTTCAAAATTTTCAACCTAATAGCACTCAAAGGAGATCTTAGTTTTCTTTGTACTGGTCAAATGAAGAAATTGTTATCGCTTTTTTCAAGTGTTGATTTTGTTTGAAATTTCTATGTTCTTCAACTTTTCTTTTAACATAATCCAACGGATGTCGAATACTGAAATCCATAATTTTTCATCGTTTGTGGTGGTCATATGATTATTTAAAAAAGAAGGAGTGGGAATTTAAAATTTATAAGTCAACAGCTTCATTTCCAAGCTTTGAATTTCTTTGAAACTTGTAGGTTCATCAACTTTTGTTTTGAGATAACCCAGCAAATGTTCAATAGTGAAGTTTATAATTCTTCATCGAGTGTGCTAGCCATAGGATTATTTAAAAGGGAAAGAGTGGAAATTTAAAATTTATAAACCAACGGCACTCAAATAAGATGTCAATTATCTCTGCATTGCTCAAATGAAAAATTTGTTATCACCCTTTCAAGTTTTGATTTTCTTTTAAATTTTGATTGAGTAGGTTCATCAACTTTTAACATAATCCAATAGATGTCCAACAGTGAAATCTATAATTTTTTATTAGTGTAGTGGCCATATGATTATTCAAAAGGAAAAGAATAGAAATTTAAAACTTATAAGGCAACAGTACTCAAATGAAATCTCAATTATCTTTACACTATTCATATTAAAAATTTGTTATGGCTCCATCCAAGCTTTGATTTTCTTAAAATTTCTAGATTCATCAACTTTTTCCTTGATATAACCCAATATATGTTCAACAGTCAAATCTATAATTTATCAATATGCGTAGCAGTAACAGAATTATTTAAAAGAGGACGGGTGGAAGTTTAAAATTTATAAGCTAAAAGCACTCAAATGAGGTCTCAATTTTCTCTGCATTGCTCAAATGCAAAATTTATTATCTCTCTTTCCAACCTTTAGTGTGCATTTTCGCTACATATTCTCTCGCATTTATGTCAATTTTTTAGCTTATTATTTCTCTTAAGATAACCTAACACAAGTCTAATAATAAATCATATAATTTTTCAACGTGAATAATGACCATAGTGAGAGGATGAGACATCTTACAAACACATATGTTCCACAACGCATTTAAAATCTTAAATTTTCCACCTTAATCTTTTAAATAAAAAAAATAATACTATAAAGTCAGCTTTCACAGTGAAGGTCTGTATTAAATAATTAATTTTTAATTATTTTTTATTTAATTAATTTAAGAAAATTAAAATGTCTTTTTTTGTGATAAATTGTAGTAAAACCTGCATATGAGTCTTATATTCGAATCAAACGTAATTTCAAGATTTTCGAGACTACGTTTGGTTCAATTATCATTGAATTACGTATGCATCGCATGCCGATGGAATTACATCAGCTAGGTGAACTGTATAAATTGAACATAGTTGCAAAGCCAATATCGAGCTTTGGGAGACTCTTGATGAAGGAATCTACATACCTTCATTTGAGCAAAATGAGTTTCTTAGAGAAATATTTATACGCTGCATTCATTAATTAATTCATTTCTGTTTTTAATATCAATTTAAAGAAAATTTTGATTAAGGATTTATCTCTACGATAATACAGTATAAATTACAATTATTTCGATGCCAAGTCAACATTAAATACAATAAATCTATATGGTTTTAATGTTATTAAACAAAAAGATCTTTTACACCAAAACTTTTCGTGCCCCTTGCATTCGTACGCCTATGACCAAACGTTCTAGGGATATTTGAATATTTGTCCTACCAATTTTTGGATAAACGACAGAAATAAGTCACTCCATTTGATCATGGAACACTCTGTATATCGACGATATGTTAGATTGTTGCTTTAAGTTGAAATAACAAAAATAAGAATAAAACTCAAGTTTTTTACCACATCACGTAAGGCAAACAATTTCTAAAAGGAAACGAAATAATAAATGGTAAACCTTCTTAAATAATAAATACTTCAGAGCTGGAAAACCCTTAGAAAAGGGGGAAGAAAACGGTCCTTAATTCATTATTACTACCAACAACCAGTAATTTATTTTCGTAATCACTTGATTTATATATTTGAAGAGGTTTTTACTTATATGAACTAAATTCAGTTATACTTTTGAGTTGTACAATCAATTATTGACACAATAATAAATCGAGTCTTATTTGACAATGAGTGTTATCAAGTTAAACTAGATTGCAATTTCTTTTAGTAGCTAACATATCACAAAAAGCAATAATTTTAAGTGAGTTCAAAATTAGACTTAATAATTTGGAAAAAAGATTGTTTGATGATTTCTAAAAATGGATTATCTTGTCAGGAAATTATAAAATTGGTATTATTTTTAATATAATGGATTTTTAATATAATCTTGGTGAAAAATTCCAATAATTTTTGTACCTCTAGAAAATCGAAAATAACCCTTCATAAATCTCAAGAATATTGATGATGTAAGAAAAGGGGCGTGAAACGAATGGTTATAACTTTTCGCGTACCTCACTATTTTTCACTCCCCCAAAACCCATTCGTTATAATTAAAAGTGAGCACTTGAAGGAATGTTTTAACTCGGTCATTAATTTCTCACGCAACGATTAATAATTTTCCAAAGTTTTCGTCACCATAGATTTCCTAATATATTTGTTAAAATATTAGCAAATCACTTAAAAACCTTTTAAAATCCCATTAGGATTAAGCTTGTTTTGTTATCCTCTTATTTTTTTCTTTTTTAAGAATGTCTATATAATTAGGGGAAAAATTTTCTTAACGTTTCCATTATAATCGCCACAATGGCTTAATTTATTCGGGATTAAAAAGTGAGCCAGTTTCTTGACGATTTATCGTCCGGCTTCCGACACTTCCGGTCGGTCTGGGCAAATTGCTGAAATAAATATTCGCTCCCCTTTGATCCTGAGGGGAAAGGAAGCGGAATGGGGAGTTTTGCCCCATTTTCACCGCGCTTTGAGCATTCCGGTAATATTTTCGAAGCGTTCCGGCAATCGGTCGTATGATTAAATTTGTCATCCCGAGAGCGGAATAATTTGTCGGCAATTCCTCACGAAATGAATTCAACGAACTTGAACTTGACTAAACCTCTTGGTGTTCTAGAAAAGGTCAAGGATTCTATGAAGTATCACTAAAATATCTTTCTCTAATTTCGATGTATCAAAAATTTTACTTTGTTCATGAAATTAAATCATTTTTACGTTTTCCCTAAATACTAAATGAAATAATGTAACTTTGATGATAAAACAATGAACGTATTATCTTTCAATCAAAACAAAAAAAAAGGTATTGTGAAATATTACGTGAACAAAAGGCTGATATTCGTTTCATGTGCGGATGGATAAATGGATATTCATTAAAACCATTAGCGATAACGATTTGTTCACATTTTCTCGAACAAATTGGTCTGAATCTACCAATGGTTCGTTTTCATACAGTTTTCAATTAGTTTAATCAAGCTCAAACATCTACAACTACTTTTGGTTACAATACTCTTTACTTTTTTACAAAAGAGGAATTATTCCTCTTCTAAAGAAACTAATTATTAGTAAAATCGAAAAATGGGACTGAAGAATTTTATTATAAAAAGAACTTCTTGGTTTTATTAATTGAAGAGCACTTTTCCAAAACTAACTAAGTCCAAAATAAGTATTTGTAGATATGACTGAACTTCTGTAAAAAGTTGTATAGAACACATTCAGTAGAAATGTGTTAATATATCAATGATATTCTATTTTGTAGTGAAGGAGTCACATGAATATTTAGGATTAATTTATTTTTTATTTTTTTCTTGCAAACAATTGGTGTTCAAGTCACAAAATTTAACCTAAAACTAAACTAAGTCCTTGGACATAAGTAAGATATGAAAAAATAACAATAATAAACACAAAACATTATTAAAGGAATAGTTCCCTATTAGTTACTTCCGTCATCTACTCTTAGATTATCTGTATCCCTTGGCTCTACCTTTTTAAGAGCATTGTGGTAGAATGTCTTTCCTTCACCCGTTAATTTAATGTATTTCAAAAGATGTTGAACATTACTCTTTTTTTGTATACTAATTTTATAAATGGGGGGTGATGGTTTTATATTCTTTAACGGATTTAGAAGATTCGTAATATTAATTTTCAAAACACTATGGGAGGACAAGGAACCAGTATAAGTAAATTTCACATCTACTGGTTTTTAACCTTTGTAATAGGTAAATACTCGTTGTTCTGTTATTTTAAATGGTAGTTTTCGTTTAAAGAAAGTACTTATTTCCGTTTTATAATCGTTTATATTCCAGTCTTTGCCATTTTTCAGGACTGTGGAATTATGTCTAAAAATATCATAGTAACTTTCAGGGCTTGCGATTTGTTCTTGCCTCTTTGTTATTTTTTTTCAGAGCGTCCAAATACACGATCAGGTGGCAAGAAGCGATGTCCTCTTATAGGAAATATGTGTACAATTTCGGTAAACATAATGTTATGTACATGGCACAGTAGCATAAATATAACAGCCGAGTTCTTGTTCTGTCCAGGGCATGAATCGGAGAACAGTTTCAAAGTGGAAGGCCTGTTTGCAGGATCCACACCGACATATCTTGCTTCTAGTAACCCAAGAAAATGTTTGAGCGCAGGACAAATCTTGTTTGACCCTTTACGTTTTCCTCTTCAGCAAAGTTGCACTTCTACATTGTCATCATCCAACATTTCTTGCAAGAACGCTCGAAAAATTGCGGGACATTTTGACGCACTCTAATGAGCGTGACTTACAATTAGTCAGTTTTGGAATACAATCTTTTTGGACTTGGATTAGCTTTGGAATAAATCTTTTCGAGGTTTATCAAAATAAACTGAGATGTACAGGGTGTTTAAAAATGCCTTATACCAACGCAGAAATGGCAGACATGCATTTTATGTATGGCAAAGCCGATGGAAATGCTTGTGAGGCACGTCGCCTTTATGCCGAAGCATTCCCAAACCGGGTACTTCCGTGTGACAAACTTTTTACAAATTTACATCAACGTTTATCCGAAGTTGGATCGTTTAAATCAAGGAACGGTGATGGTGGTCGGCCTAGATCAGTTTGTACTCCCGACGCAGAACTTAACATTTTAAGACGAATTGAAGAAAATCCTGGTACTAGTACTAGAAGACTCTCTACTGAAACAAATATTAATTTTTCCCTAATTTGGAGAATTTTACGGGAGCAGCAATTGCACCCATACCATATTCAAAGGGTACAGGCTCTAGCTGTGCCTCATTATGCCGCACGACTGGTGTTTTGTCGAAGCATGTTGACAAAAGTCGCGGAGAACCCAAATTTTGTTACGAAAATTTTATTTACAGACGAAGCTGGTTTCACGAGAAATGGCATTTTTAATTTTCATAATAGCCATGTTTGGGCCGACGAAAATCCGCATGCCGTTGTTGAATCGAATCATCAACACCGATTTGCAATCAACGTTTGGCTTGGTGTGTTAGAAGACCATCTGATAGGACCTTGTTTCCTGCCTAACCGTTTGACTAGTCAATTGTACCTTGACTTTTTGCGGAATACATTACCACTGCTGTTAGAAGATGTGCCCCTCAACCACAGAATTAATATGTGGTTGATGCACGATGGAGCTCCTGCGCATTACGGAGTCTTGGTCAGAAATTATCTAAACGAAAATTACAATGGCAGGTGGATAGGGCGAGGAGGTCCAATTGCATGGCCCCCTAGATCTCCCGACCTCACTCCACTCGATTTTTGCATTTGGGGGTATTTAAAGACATTAGTTTATTCAAGTCCTGTGAATAATTTAGATGAGTTGCGAGAACGAATTGAACATGCCTGCCAGACTGTTCGTATAAATCCGGGACTCTTTGAGAGAGTGCGGCGTTCACTTTTACGGAGATGTGAAATGTGTATACAAATGGAAGGAGGATATTTTGAACATCTTCTTTAAGAATCATTAATTTGTAATAATTAAAATGTATTTATACTGATATTTGAGTGTAAATTATTTTAATTTGAAAAACAGGCTGTAATTAGGAAGCGGCTGATTTTTGGACTTATGTTTATTTTGACTTTTTTGTTTGTACTGATGAGATTTATAAGTGGGCCAAATATTCGAACGTATTTTTTAAACACCCTGTATATTAGTTTTTTTGAAACATAAACCTATAGATCAAACGCAACTTTTTTATACTTATTTTAAACACAAAAACACGATTTTTGATTTTTTTGGACTTAGTTAGTTTTGGAAAACACCTCTTCAATTTATCTAGAAGAATTTTTTTATACAGAGTGTTTCCGAAATGCGTGTACAACGTAAGACCTCGGATTCCTTGGCTTGAAACAAGTCGATTTAAGTTAACTTATCTATATCCAAAGTTGCTTCGTTTTGCTGCTAGAGGACTTTAAGAATAATATTTTCAATGAGTTTTTCTTAAATTGCTCGAAAAATCTTCGTTAGATTTTATTCATGTTTTGACCACGTCTTTATATCAGCTGGGCAAAGCTTTCTGTGGAACAAATTCGAATTTCGCCACATACAGAGTGTACAGATACACTCTTACCGCAAATTATTCATCCAAATCTTTTTAGCCAGCCTGTATAATTTTCTAACAATTCTTTTACCAAATAGCTCTACATTCATTAAGAAACTATTGTCTCTCTTACGAAATTTCAATTGGGCAAACGGTTTAGGCATAAAAGAAGATTTTATAAATGCCTACAAGCCCAAAACGGTAAATTAAGGTAACATTAACAAAATTCAAAGTACCAATTTCTTCACGGGATATGAAGATCTTTTAAGAAAACCACATGTTATAGGTTTGGAAGTAGTTTATTGCTTCAAATTTTCAAATTTTTGCATTTGTGAACATTATCAGGGTTTAGCCCTTGTACTCCGTATTATGCAAATTCTACTGTAGAATCGAAGGAAATAAAGAGAAAATCATGCTCCTCTAAACTAGTCAGCAAGATCAGTAAACCTAGCACCTTCTGATTTTGTTTATTGGGTATCATAAAAGCAAAAATGCAACGAAACAAGCAAACAGTAAAAATTTTGCACACTGTATTATTTTTGCCCTGATGATGGTCACAAATCCTGGTAACATTTTGAGCAAAAACTACTTCCAATCCTCTAAAATGTGTTTTTCTTGAAAGAGCTGCATATTCTGTGAAAAAATTACTACTTTGAACTGGGTTAATGTTACCTTAACTTATAGATTTGAACTTGGGAGTTAAAAAATGTTTTTTTTTATGGCTAAACCATTTGCCCAACTGAAATTTTAAAAGAGAGAAAATAAAGTCTAAATTAATGTAGCTATTCAGAAAAAGAATTGATAGAAAATTATACAGGGTGGTTAAAAAGATTTGGACGGATAATTTGTG
Organism: Digitonthophagus gazella; assembly: GCA_036711955.1. Classification (NCBI taxonomy): domain Eukaryota; kingdom Metazoa; phylum Arthropoda; class Insecta; order Coleoptera; family Scarabaeidae; genus Digitonthophagus; species Digitonthophagus gazella. Next base: position 3,664,543 of record JASCIT010000003.1, read on the forward strand.
GTGAGAGTGTTTGTAAACGCCCTGTATGTTTGGAAATTCGAATTTGTTTCACAGAAAGCTGTAGTCAGCTGATATAAGGCGTGGTTAAAAAGTAAATAAAATCTAATACAAATTTTTCGAGTAATTTAAGAAAAACTCATGGAAAATACTATTTTTAAGGCCTTCTAGCGGCGAAACGAAGCAACTTTGGATATAGATAAGTTAACTTAAATCGACCTATGAGCCAAGGAATCTGTGGTCTTACGTTGTACACGCATTTCGGAGACGCCCTGTATAATTTAATAAAGTATTTGTTTATTATACGAAAACTGTCTTTCATTTCCACCAAAAAAAAAAAAAACGAAATTACTTTCCGAACAACCCAGAAAATAACCGAAAAGAAAGTACATTTTTTTATTCTTTAAATCTTTTCTAATTAAACCTAAAATACCTTCTATGAAAACATTTAATGTAATGAAATTCTTTCTTTTAATTTTCTAAACGATCGGGTTTTATATCAAACCTTTAGTAAAGGAAAACTTTATTATTTTAAGGTTTTCAAAGTCAAGGAGAATGCAATTATACTCGTCGCACTCGGTTCTCCCTTTCTTTAAAGTTTCGATTTTCCAAGTTCCGTTTAATTAACAGCTTGTTAAACGCTTTTTCGCGCCGCGCCGTTTAACGAGTGTCTTTCTTCGAATTAATTACAACCCCGTCGTTATAAGTTTCACGTTACGTCGACCCCCTCAATAGATTCTACGTACCCTACGGATTCGCGAAAACTTCCAAGTTCTCTCCCTCCTATTTACTCGATTCGCTTTAAACGTACCCCAAACACAACTTTACTTCGTTACTATCCAATCGTTGATTGCGAACATTGTTCTTACCAGTTGTTTGTTAAGAAAACAAACTTAAATTAAACGAATTAAAACGAAAAAGTTAATTTTTTTATTTCCTAATTATTGTTTTTATTTCCTAATTATTTTTTTTATTTCCTAATTAATTTTTTTATTTCCCAATTAATTTTTTTATATTTACTAGTAAGTTTAAACGTCCGTCAAAGTAAAAACTTTCATCTTGTTATTTTTAAACGGTTTATTTAAAAGGATCCGTTACACTTGAAATTCCGAAGTAAACTTTGAAACCCGGTTCATTATTATTTCAACGTACAAGTGGTGAGCTTTAAGCACACCGTAATTGGAGTCTGTTTGGATTGTCTCCTTTTACTGTATCATTCGTTGTTTGTCGCCGGTTGCATTCGTAGTGATGTTTGCGTTTGGTTAAAACTACGTTCGTTAAACTTGTTTAAACTCACTTATATGCAACTAAATAAATGTTCGTGTTCATCTCATATTTTAATTAACAAAAAAAAATCTCATAAATTTAATTATATTAATGAATAATAACGAATATGATATAGAAATTAATATTGTAAATGAACTAATTAAATTTGATACTAAGGAAATTCTAGGAATAAAGGTAACAAAGTACAGTTTGTAGAACAAGGGTAATATTATCATTTGAGAATTATAATTAATTATAGCGAATAGGAAATGTTGAAACAACTCTCTCAATATTATGAGTTCGAGTTGGATTAATGACTGTATATTTTAGAGTGAATAATTTAATATAAACTGGGTTATTCTTGTGTAATTATTTGAAAATGATTCGATTTTACTCTAAATTAGTCTTAATCTGATTACATCTAACAAGGAGACCTCACGACTTGCCCGTCACCGATTTTAATGAAAGTAGTACCAATCGATAGATATTGGTACATAGTACAAATGTATAAAATATTAGGGTGCACTATTCAGCAGTTCGCAAGAAAATTGGTGTTAAAGTATGCAATCGGCTTATATGTCAATGATTTGTCATTTCCCCTACAACCCCCCAACAGCTAAACTGAAAATATACCGGCTTCCAAATCCGTAGTACGGTGGTTCGAATCCCGAATAATACATTTTAATTTCCTTTTTTAATACAATGTTCTAAGTTATTTTTATAACATGTTGATGTAATATTAAAATATTTTTAAAATAACATGAAATATTGTATTCAAAATAAAAATAAAAAAGTTATTGTTCGAGATTCGAACCACCGTACTATGGATCTGGAAACCGATATATTTCCACTATGGCTATTGGGGGGTTGTAGGGGAAATGACAAATCATTGACATATAAGCCGATTGCATACTTTAACATCAACTTTCTTGCGGACCGCTGAATAGTGCGCCCTAATATTTTACACATTTGTACTATGTACCAATATCTATCGATTGGTACCACTTTCGTTAAAATCGGTGACGGGCAAGTCGTGAGGTCTCCTTGTAAGATGTAATTTGATCTTAATTATACGTTTATACTTTATACATTTTCCTAAAACCTCAAATCTCGCTATAAAATCGATTAATGAGAATTAAACATTCCCATTTCTCTACCTGAGAATTAAACATTCCCATTTCATAAGATTTAAGCTAATAGGATTTAGAGAGAGAGTTTAACGATGATGTGATGACTTTCAACTTATCAGATTTACGAGAAAATACACTTCTAGTAAAGAACCCTTTAAACCTTCCCTTTTACTTTATTACCAGCTTCCTGTGTTGGATAAAATAGAAAAGCCAATCGAAAATCTATTTGATACGAAAAACCAGAGGTAGTAAATTAAGAAATTGATCTGTTTTTGTCAGTTTTCCCCATCTTTCTTTAATCATATTTTATGGATGTGGGTATTTATTTCAGTTAAAAAACAAATAAATAAAAAAAATAAATTTTCGCGTGTACACAACCATATTTTTATCGCAATTATTTTCTCTACATTAGCATCGATTTTGTAATTTAGTTCAAAAACAGATAGAACGAAACACGCAATATAATCGTTAGGTGAGGAAAAATGTAAGTGCAACATTTATGAGTGGTTGATATATCGTACTTTCATGTTTTATTGTTTACAAGTTGATTACAATTTATGTTTCTTAACTTATACATAAGTACCCATAATTATGAAAGTGGTCTAAGTCATACATTTTTTGTTTCAATTTAATGAATTGTATTTGAACGAATTAAAAAATATTTTCACGTTACACGACATATTAATTTATAATTTTATTAGTCTTGATTAATGGAAATTTATTATGAATATGAAATTTTGTGTGAATTTCATACTAAAATGTTATTTTTAAAGCTTGAATTGACTTACAATTAGACCATTTTCAAAATTAACTGAATGTCCAATAAATGACTTAGAACAGTAAAGAACTATAAATTTCATTCAAAACAATAACTTTAATAAAATAATTTATGAATATTTATTAATTAAAAAGTAATCCATTTTTATCATTCCGAGGTTTTAAGATTTTTTAAATGTTCTCGAAAAACTGGAGGGGTGTATGGTAGTAAACATATAATATCTTTATGTTTTTCTTCTGTTGCTGGTCTAATGGAGGTCTATAATGGAAGTAAAGTAATATTTCCGTATATTTTTGGTCTTCCGCTTTTAGGTGAAAGATCCAAAACGTGGAATTCAGAATAGTCTAAAGAAATTTTATAAAACATTTTATAAAGTTCATTTTTCAAGAATCTCATCCACTGAATTTCCAACCAAGAAACAGATTCGCCAGAGGTATTTTTTTCTCTTTTTGTTGATGATTCTTCTAGTGATTTCATTGAAATAACATCCGACTGTGACATTCGTTTTATCGAAAGTGTCTTCTTCTACACATTTCTATCAATTCATAATAATACTCAGGAGTGTACAAGAAATTTGCTTTTTAATTTTCGTTTCTATTAAACCAAAATCACGGTCATTTGGTAGAAAGGAATGACCCGATACCAAAAATTTATGGTCTAGCGTTTCAATATTATTTTTCAATATATAAATTTGATGATTTTTGACTTACAAGGAGAGTGCAAGGTCTTAGGGTTATAGATTTAGTTCAAATTTTGTAGGATGGTAGATTTAGTTTCCCTGTTGATGAGAATATATGGTTGTAGGGGCCACTACTCAACAGTTCTTTAGATATTTGCAATTGAAGATGCAATTCGCTAGCTAAATTCAGGTCTGTAGCAAACGATTAAACATAATGGGTTTAGCGTAACAGCAATAGATCGGTGTTTCTCGTTATTAGGCGCCGGGTTCGAGTTCTGAAAGTATCTATTTTTACATATAAAGATACCATGAGTGGATATAAAATGTTGTGACATCGAAACATTTTTTAAGTGTGCACCGAACTTTGGATTTGTCAGTTAATTATCATTTGATCTGTCAAGACTTCAAAATTAATACAGGAATATGACTTGACATTATAACCTTTCTTCAAAAAGCCTGACTTAATCGATATAAATTCGGTTAATTTTGACATTATCCGGACTTGTCCTAGCGAATTAATTGCATCTTTAATTGCAAATATTTTAAGAATTATTGTATAGTGGCCCCTATAACTATATATTTTCATCAACAGGGAAACTAAATCTACCATTCTACGAAATTTGAACTAAATCCACGACCCCAAGACCTTGCACTCTCCTTGTTAGACCACTTTCATAATTAACACTAAATGAATTCCGTATAACGTTGAAATTACAACCACTACCTAAAGGTTCATATTTGTCGATATCGCAAAAATTACATTCTATAAATTTAGTTTAGAATAATGTGGTGTGAAATAAGTGATAAACTCATTTTTTAAAAATTTTGACTTAGACCACTTTCATAATTATGAGCACATATATGAGTCATGTTTGAATAAAGTTAATTAAATTTCATTTGATAGTGAAGTAAATTTCATTTGATAGTAAAATAAATTTCATTTGATAGTAAACTAAATTTCATTTGATACTGAAGTAAATTTCATTTGATAGTAAAGTAAATTTAATTTCAATAGTAATGGTTTAATAGAGAACTGATTAAATGTAATTTAACTTACTAGTCACCTTCATAAGATAAAGCGTCCGATAAAGTTAATCCTAATAAACGTAATTAAGAAAGTTCGATCCGCAATAAATTCTTCGGGGTCGAGATAGGGTTAACCCTCGATTACTCCGCGTGTCGAGGTCGGTGTTGTACCCGCGTCAAAGTTTCCGAATTTCGTCTTCCAAATGTTTTAGAGTTTGGTACGAATTGAAGTAAGGGTACGTGCCAGTTAACGTAATCAAAATAGTTTTGGGTAAAGTTTGAAAAGACTTTTAGCAAGAAGGAGTATTTTGTATACTCTATAAATAGAGAGTAGTAAGGTTTTGTAAATAAATTAAGAGGATTTGTTAATGGTTTACTTCTACATCTTATATTAAGTTATAATTGAAGTTATGTTAAATGATTTAAAAAAAGGTTTTAAAGAAGAGAGGATTTGTAAGTAGTAATGAAAAGTTTCCCAGTCAATTATGTAGATGATGGTTTGGAAGCTAATGTGAATCAAAATATCAAAATGAAAGGAAATTCATTTGTGCTAATTAATTAACACTTTGTTGATCAGTGACGAGTCAACTTGTCATTGCACTTGTCATTGCCGGTGACGTAACAGTTTCTAACAAGGAAAGTGCAAGGTCTTGGGGTCGTTGATTTAGTTCAAATTTTTTAGGATCATAGATTTCGTTTCCCTATTAAGGGGGAACAACAGGGTGGTGACCGCAAAAAATGGCGATAATTAAGATTTTATTTCGGTTCACTCATATATTTTAGAAAAATCGGAATTTGATATTTGTAACTACGCAGTTTAAACTTATTTTAGGAAGTATAGTGAAAAAAAATCTGTCTTAGAATACATGTATGGAGGGTGTCCAAATGCACTAACAAAAAAAAGCATCTTGTTGGTTGTCACTATAAAACGTGTAAAAATAATCTGAAAATAAAAAAGGAAACGTCATTTTAATCTATATTAGTGTAGCTTCAGTTAAGCGTACCCGATTTAGAAAATAATAATTGCTGTTAAAATGGCACCCCTGCAAAAAAGAGTTAAGAAAATCGATAAAATAATTAATCTTTCCAAGGGGTAAAGAAGCAGCAAATATTAATACAAATAAAAATCCGTACGCTTATCTGAAGGGAATTTTATATAGATTGAGAACGTCTCAATAAACTTTGAATGCGATTCTCGTTGGTAAAGAAATTGTGACAACAGGTTAAAAAAATTTTACTGTGAGAAAAACGCATTTAAAAAATTAAGTTTAGTTCTAGATGATATAATGGAGGAAATTTTAAGAGTTACCACAATTCATCGATTCCTGCTCCATAATAAAGGTCTTTAGAATTTCTAGAACATAATTCGACTTTCTTCTTGTTGTCTGAATTGTCCAAAACACTTGAAATTTAAGGCACTTGAACTCGACTTATACAGTGTTGGTCTTTAGCTGTATAAAATGCGTACATTTGGGGTCCAATATGGATTTGTATTTCATTTGCCACCTTTAATAAAGATGCCATTCCATTATTTAAAATGGAATCCGTCAAATAAGTAGCAATTTGCACAATAACTGCCCGACTTGATAAAATTTTCGGAGCGAAGTTCCAAATGAGGGCATTAAAGCTCTCATTCGAATTTTGCGCAAATCCGCCTATACAGCGCTCAAGCAACTCCGTCTTGGACAAATCCATGTAAATGGGAGTGATAGCATCGATAACATTTTGTGACAATGGTTGTTTATGTTCGTATTCAAGTAATGGCTTCGTGTGCGCGAGTAGAAAAGAGCTATAATTCCATTATTTGTACAAATTTTGTTATAATATTGTAGGACAATATTCTAAAAGGTACATACTTTCGAATTGCGTAAAGAAAAAAAAACGATTTTTCAAAAAATTTACCCTGTTGTTCCCCCTTAATGAAAATGCATGGTTATAAGGGTCACTATTCAATATTTTTCTAGATATTTGCAATTGATGCAGTTCACTTGTTAGGACAAGTCCAAAGTTGGACAATGTCAAAAATAATCGAATTTATGTCGATTATGTCTGGCTTTTTAATGTCTGGTTATTTATTTATTTATTTTACAGGGTATTGTAGTTGGAGTTTGAGTATTTAGCTCTTCTTCTCCAGTCTCGATGTTTGTGCTTCACTTTTTTTCATTAAAATCTGCGATCCTTACAAAAGTATAGTCTATTAACATTTACAAAATCATACAAACCAAGATATATTTCCAGATATCTTATTATTATACTTCTTATTATCGGCAAGTAAAGAAGTTAGGTTATAGGGGGGTACCTTTCTTTGAATATTAATTTTCGAATCATATTATTTCTGGCTAGTTCATACTTCATACCTGTTACCAGCAAAAAGCAACTGATTCAAATCGCCGTACTGTCCACAATCACAATTTTGGCTTAGTTTCAATTTAATTTTCTGAAGGTGGGCTGGGAACATAGCATGCCCCAAACGGAGTCTTGAGAATAACGAAAAGGAATTTCTTGATATAAAAGGAAAGGTTTCAAACTACGCTCTGCTACCAATTTCACCTTGTACTGCTCTGTATAAGGATAGTCCTTTATAATTTAGTGAGTTTTTCGTTTCAAGCTGCCACCTTTCCCAAATACGTTTCTTCACATCAACAAAAACCTCCCCCAATCTTAGCTTGGTATTCAACATTTGTTTCTCATGTCGATGTCTGACTAAGTCATCAGCTCTTTCATTTCCCTCTATTCCATAATGACCCTGTATCCAGCAAACATATTTCTCTTTTCCTGCCAAGCCTTATACAATTCCTCCACGATCTCAAACAAAAAGTGATGTCCTTCAAAATTAGATTTGTACCCCTCCAAAGCCACAACTGCACTCACAATCAGTGAATCTGTAAAAATTATCGTTTTATTTACAGTTAGTAGTTTAGCAATTCTAAGAGCCGTCAAGATTCCAAACAGTTCTGCTTCATAAATAGACGTCAGTGTAGGTAATCGGCTTGAAAAATCAACATTCAAACTCTGAATAGACTCCACAAGCATCAGTTCTAGGATTGTCACGTAGTGATCTATCAGTATATAAATATGAAGCATCAGGCCACTCTTTGTGTACATAATCTTTAAAATTACTGTTGATCAGCTGTTTATGATTGTGGATAATTATTTGAGGTACTTGTATTGGTGGGTTAATGTCAGGTTATATTGACCTATTAATTTTGAAATGTTGATATAGAAATGACTAAATGACTATAAAAATTAAATGACTAAAAACTGACATCGAAAGTGAGGTGCACATTCAAAAAATAATTTGGTGTCATATCATTTTATGGGCACTGATCGTATCTTTATATGTAAAACTAGAAAGAACGTTGAACAAAAATATTCACTCTCTCCGAACTCGAACCTGACACTTAATGTTGAGAAATGCTGATCTGTTGCTGCTACGCTAAACGCATTACGTTTAATCGTTTACTATAGAATTTAGTGAGCTACTGAGTAGTGACCCCTACAACCATACATTTTCCTTGACAGGGAAACTAAAGTTACCATCCTGCAAAATTTGAGCTAAATCTGTGAACCCAAGACTTTGCACTCTCTTTGTAAGTAAAAATCCCGGCCAACAAAGTGTTAACAATAGTTGCAACCAGGAAATACTTCTTTATTTGATTCACTGTTGCATAGAAAAGCATCTTTAGTTTACTATGGAACGTATTCAGAGTTAGTACAAAATGTGTGTCAGATGTTCATATTTCCCTTTGATAATGAGAATTAAGTCATTATTTAACGAACATATTTCACTTTATTTCTCAACCTTTCAAATAACTCTGATATAAATCCATCTATCAAACATTATAAGCAAATTTGTTTTGGAAAATTTTTCAATTGCTTATCTGACCACTTTTCAAAAGTTCCTGAGAAGAAATTAAATAAAGACAAAAAATGAGATTGTGAAAAAACCACTTAAACTATTTCTAATCTCATCAATTCTAATCATTTCTACGGCATCTATCTACTATTGATTGTTTGAATTGCAAACTCCCGCCACTAAAATAAAGTGGGAGAAATCAGCTGATAACTCCCACTTTTACTGTGCTGCGCAATCGCTTTGTAAAAGTGATGCCGTTTTGTGTTGTAGTGTGTATCATGGCATTCGATCCGAATGGTTAGTATGTTTTGATTCTTTCTATATTGAAACAATGGGAAGACTTTTGATTACTTCTTCAATTAGATCTTTAAAACATAAATATGTTAATCACATTACAAACGTTAATGACATTAAAGACTATACTAGGTTTGCTTTTGAATCTACTACATTGGATAACATTTCAAAATATGCATAGATATATGTTGTAATGTTATCAGTTGTGAAGTATGTGAATGGTTTTGATAAAGGATAGCATTCTTTTTAAAATAAGATATTGGCATCAACTATAGCAATGCTACTTATAGCATGCTTTTAAAGCTGACTATTTAAAGCTATTTTTCAAAATATGTAAAAGTCATAATACTTATTATGCAAGGTTACCAAAGATAAAGCATGTGAGTGCTTCAACAAAAAAATTCATGGTAAATAAGCAATTTCCAACTTGGCAAAACCACTTATTAAGTCAGAAAAGTTTGCTTTTAAACCTGGCATATTTTTTAAAATATGCATAAAAACCCGTAATATTGTGCAATTTTATCAATTTTACATTTACATGTTTTTTAAATGTTCCCATAAAGAATGACATTGAAAATAGGACATTAGTAGGAACTTTATCATAACTATTTAATTGTTTGCTTTTAAATCTGACATATTTTACAAAATATACATGTCGACCTATCTAACGAAAACTGTCGTAAGTCAAAAATGGTGATTTTGAAAAATTTGAAAAGAAAACAGAATTAATTGTTATTCTTCTATGGTGAATCTTTTCGGAATCCTCTATATAAGATATCTATAGCAACCAAGTAGGAAATTTTTACATAGAAAATTTTATTTCTTAAAATGCAATCTGTTCAAAAGCTTTAAACGCTTATATCTCATGCAGTTCTATCAAAAATGACTTACAATAGTCTTCGTTGCATAGGTCGATGTGTCATAATAGTTTGTAATCAATAGAGAAATATCTAATCTTAGTGTTTTTGTAAAGGATACTACTTCTTGTAAAACAGGGCTTTAGCCGAAACATTAGTAAAACTGCTTGCTAAAGTGAAATAAACTTACTTTTACAATTAAACCTGACCTATATTGCGAAATATCCAGAGTTACAATGTTATCCTTGTTTATCAATAAAACAGGATGTGAGTGCTTTGATAACAACAATAAATAAATTTTTAAATAACCTTCCATAATATTATTTCATCAACTTAATTCACATAATAAGGAACAACAAAATTGAAAATCATTACGAGTCTTATTGTTAAACATATTTATTTTGTTCTTTTTAGAACACCAACATAATAGATACAACCCACTCAGAGACGAATGGGTTTTAGTATCCCCACATAGAATGCTTCGTCCATGGAGTGGACAAGTAGAAAACGCCCCAACCGAACACATTCCACCTTTCGATCCCAAGAACCCTCTATGTCCAGGAATACAAAGACCGTGTGGTGTAAAAACCCCCGAATACGATTCAGTTTACGTATTTACAAATGATTATCCAGCTTTACTAGAAGATGGGCCAAGTCCTCCGCAATCAGACGACCCTCTATTCAAAACCGAATCGGCGAAAGGTACTTGTCGGGTGATTTGTTTTCATCCTAAATCGGATGTGCATATAGGTACGATGAGTAATGATGAAATTATGGATGTTATTTCGGAGTGGGTGAAACAAACAGAGGATTTGGGGAAAAAGTACGCGTGGGTGCAGATATTTGAAAATAGAGGTGCTATAATGGGATGTTCTAATCCGCATCCGCATTGTCAAGTCTGGGCGTCGAGTTTTTTACCAAATGAAGCAAGAATTAAAGATCGGAATTTAAAAGAATATTATGAAAAACACGGTAGACCGTTGTTAATGGATTATGTTAAAAAAGAATTGGAAAAACGTGAAAGAATTGTATATGAAAACGATGAATGGGTCGTTGTTGTACCTTACTGGGCGTTTTGGCCTTTTGAAACGATGTTATTACCCAAAAAACAAGTTTTAAGATTTGGTGATTTAGATGATAACCAAAAGAAATATTTAGCTGACGTTATGAAAGTTATCGTTTCAAAATACGATAATATTTTTAAGTGTAGTTTTCCATACTCTATGGGATTTCATGCAGCACCTACTGGAGAGTATTTAGACAAAAATCAAGATCATTGGACCTTTCATGGTATGTACTATCCACCTTTGTTGAGATCAGCCACTGTTAAGAAGTTTATGGTTGGATATGAGATGTTTGCACAGATTCAAAGGGATTTAACACCGGAGAAGGCTGCAAAAGTATTAAGAGATCAATCTAGTATACATTATAAAGTCTCTAAATAAATAGAAAAATAATAAAAAAATTTGTTGATGTTAAATGGGAAAATAAAGAAGATTAAAAATGTTAATAGTGAATAATAAGTCGGTGTTAAAAGGGAAGAATAGAAATTGTACAAAAAAAAGAAGTGGATTGTAGTCAAAGATTGTTATCATATCACATTTTCTAAGTTTTTTGATTAATCAATGTATTAATAGACTTAAATTTACATTATATTTTTCGTTTATGTTAAAATGTTTGTTAATAAGGGTTGTTTTAGTAACAATTTTGCCATTATTTTTTGATTAATATTCCAACATTCCCTTCTTAGGCAAATTTGTAATCTACTGATGAATGGAAACTTACATAACATCTAATATAGTGTATTGTACGTTTTTAATTCGTTCAGTTTCAATCATGCACAGTTATCTTTAGGTACTTAAATATTAAAAACCTACAAAACCAGAAGAATTTCACTAATTGTAAGAGCAAGAGAAGCTCTCTTCCCTTTTGTTTTGAATTATATTAACTATGGTCAAGGTGTATCATCCTTTCCTAACATCCTATACAGGTGTCTCGAAATTAGATGGTCATATGCTACCAGCGCATTTTACGTTTAAAAACAAGAATAAAAGCTTAAAAAAAACATTGGTCGAAAAATGCTTCCTAAGGGAGCAACAAACCTTTGAAGGCCGCAACAAAAAAAACGGTTTTTAAGGAATATCCTCAGAATAGCTTGGGTTAAGTCAACAAAAATTGGTATACTAGCCTAAAATTCCAAGAGAAATAGATGGTGGTATCGATTTTGCATGATACTCATCAGTGGCGTGCGTGTAAAGGGTTGACATGGTTTATCTAACGTTTTTATATGCCAACTTTTTTACTCTTCTGACTTAGGGGGGAACAACGGGTGGAGATCGCGAAAAAAGGCGATAATTAAGATTTTATTTTGATTCACTCATATATTTTAGAAAAATCGGAATTTCATATTTGTAACTACGCAGTTTAAACTTATTTTAGGAAGTATAGAGAGAAAAAAATCTGTCTTAGAGTATATGTATGGAGGTGTCCAAATGCACTAACAAAAAAACATCTTGTTAGTTGTCACTATAAAACGTGTAAAAATAATCTGAAAATAAAAAAGGAAACGTCATTTTAATCTATATAAGTGTAGCTTCAGTTAAGCGTACTCGATTTAGAAAATAATAATTTCTGTTAAAATGGCACCCCTGCAAAAAAAGAGTTAAGAAAATCGATAAAATAATTAATATTTCCAGGGGGTAAAGAGACAGCGAATATTAATACAAATAAAAATACGTACGCTTAACTGAAGGGAATTTTATATAGATTGAGGACGTCTCAATAAAATTTGAATGCGATTCTCGTTGGTAAAGAAATTGTGACAACAGGTTAAAAAAATTTTACTGTGAGAAAAACGCATTTAAAAAGTTAAGTTTAGTTCTAGATGATATAATGGAGGAAATTTTAAGAGTTACCACAATTCATCGATTCCTGTTCCATAATAAAGGTCTTTAGAATTTCTAAAACATAATTCGGATTTCTTCTTGTTGCCCGACTTGTCTAAAACACTTGAAATTTAACGCACTTGAGCTCGACTTATACGGTGTTGGCCTTTAGCTGTACAAAATGCGTACATTTGGGGACTAATCTGGATTTGTATTTCATTTGCCACCTTTAATAAAGATGCTATTCGGTTATTAAAAATGGAAACCGTCAAATAAGTAGCAATTTGCACAATAACTGCCCGACTTGATAAAATTTTCGGAGCGAACTTAAAAATGAGGGCATTAAATCTCTCATTCGAAGTTTGCGTAAATCCGCCTATACAGCGCTCAAGCAACTCCGTCTTGGACAAATCCATATAAATGGGAGTAATAACATCGATAACATTTTGTGACAATGGTTGTTTATGTTCGTATTCAAGTAATGGCTTCGTACGCGCGAGCAGAAAACAGCTATAATTCCATTATTTGTAAAAAATTTGTTATAATATTGTAGGACAATATTCTAAAAGGTACATACTTTCGAATTGCGTAAAGAAAAGAATAACGATTTTTCAAAAAATTGACCCTGTTGTTCCCCCTTAAAATTTAAATACCTTAGACCTTTCTACGTAAAAATGGTCGTCTTGTTGCAACTGCGTAACTGAAACCGTCTTCGAGTAATTTGTCTTTGGATACCAACTAACCTTATCTTTCAACCAAGTAGGAATTTTTTGCTAAGAGTGTGTTAAGCGCTTTAACAACGCAGCGTTCTAAGATTGTCTATTTTGCCATTGCTTCCTTTTATGAATTGTAGCTTCTTTAGGATCCATTTTTGGACCAATGTTTATTTGGGCTTGTATTCTTGTTTTTGAACGTAGAGTGCGCTAGTAGCCTATAGCCGTCTAATTTTGGGACTCCTATATATTCTATTATAACATGGGAATGAAATATAATACCGTTTTTCAATAATACCTTTGGTTTTTAACATAAAAACATAAATCTTTAAGAAGTTTTTATCATTTTAATTTTTTTTATTAGACAAGTTAACTGAATCACTGAAAGAACATCGTTAAAACCAGAGCTTCGAACTAGAATGTAACTGAAAGCCGAAAACTGAAAAGCCAGTTGTTTTTGCCGGAACGAAAACCAGAACTGAACCGATAAAAATATTGTCTTTTTTGGGTTTCCAATATTTATTTAGGTGTTCAAGAAATTGTTAATAAAATAAAAATGTTACTTACATATACAAAACAGGTAAATTAAAAACCAAAAAACAGGTAATTTTGTTGAAGTAAAAACTGAAACTGAATCGATATAGATTTTTCGTCTTATGACGAAATGAAAATCGGAATTTAGAAAACGATACGAAACTTTAGTTGAAACCCATTAAATTTATAAAGAAATATACATTAAATTAAATACTGATACAGTCAAATATACTCTTCATAGAAGTATAATTTATAGTTTAATATTACTACTTACTTATACCATCCAATTCCAAATGCTATCAGCCCAACGGTAGCAGCTGCGCTAATCCCAGCAACAACAGCAATAATATAAACCCCCGCAGTATCAGTGTCAGATAAATTCGGCCGAACAGCAACTATTTTCACCGTGCTATCATCCTCATCGTCCGTACTTTCTTCTACATCTACTTCTGATATGCCTGATGGTTGTTTTCTAAAATCCGCCGCGTTAAAAGAAACTTTATCTGCGCCTTCTCGTTCTCGTTCTACTTCTTCATCTTCATCCTCTTCTTCGTCACCATTTTCATTTATTTGCTTTTGGTTGGTTTCTCGTTGTATAAAACTGGATTCTAAAAATAATATAAAAGAATTTTAAAATTTCTTAAATGTAAAAAATAATTTTTAATTTAGATTTTATATTTTTTATATTTATTTAAAAAAAATTATTAAAAAAAATAAATCTTTAATTTATTCTTTCTTAGATGCTTACTTTGAAGTCTGATTATTCAAGTTCAATAATAATTTTCCAAACGTCAATCTCATCCCTTCAATATTCCAAATGAAATTTCCATAGAAAACAAATTAAATAAGCGAAATTGAGAATATTAATGACGGTACCGAGCATAAAATCGATAATATAGTTCGACCCGAAGCAAACTGTAAACAACATTTTCAAGATCTTAAAGCTGTACTCAAATATAACCTTAAAGTCGAGATGCAATTAAGATTAACTCTTTAAACTTTAAATTAATCCTTAAAAAAAATCCTTTAAAATCGGATTTAATTTTAAAAGAGATATCAAACATGTTACTCTCGAATAAATATGTATCAACATATTCCAAGTTAAATCTAGCGTTTCTAAAATGTATTTGAGTTATGCACGTATTTACTTGGAGTTTCCTGAAACTTTGTAAGCGCAGTTATGTTCCATTTCGTTCGAGTAATTTCATAGCTGTAGTTAACGCAACGAATTTAGTTTACTTGTTCGGTAGTATCTCTTTATTACGCGATTTACTACAACAGATGTTAGTTATTATGAAAGTTGGTACTTTGTGTTACATATTAGGATTTAAAACACAAGGTAAAATAAATAAATAAATAAATAAAAAATATATAATATATAATATTGTTTTAATTTGGTATTTTATTTGGGTAAATATGAAGCTTTTAATTTACATTTAACTATTGATTGGAGTTTGTAATTTTATTATGACTTCGTTGGGATGTTTAAAATTTAAATTTAGAAAAAAAATCTTATATTCTAATCAACTGAAGCTTAGTGAGAAGGAAAGTCATCTCATAATGGATAAATTTTAAGAGAATTTAAGTGACAAAAGTGAATAATAATTCTGTCAGGGTTAATAAAGGGAATCCTTAGTTCTCGGAGTATTTAGACGAATAATTTGATTACGTCCATGTAATACCTAAATGTACTGCAAGCTGAATCCCGTTCACCCGAATTAAACCGCAACAACATTAATAACAAAGCTTCTGTTCCACGAAACCGCCCTTCGTGAATTTAATTTGGCGGTTCTGGGAATATAGGAGATTTGATCAATGAACTATCTCATATATTCACATGAATTTATGAATGATGGTCTTCTTAATATCATATCAAAGTCACTCAAGTTATATAAACAAAGGATTTAAATAAAAATTCTAAAAATATTGAGAGTTTTTTATCGAACCTAAGCTAATATCAACAAATTTTGGTCTGACAATTAGAGAACATTTGTTGATTGATCTATAATTTCTCCAGTTGAAACTTTAGAAGTTTCATCTCAAGACATCTTTAACCAAAAATTGAATGTATTTTTTGATCTTTTTTTAAGTTCAATTTTTAAAAAATTGACCAATTTTGTTTTAAAAACAAATTAGATTCTCAAAAAAAAAAAATATTGAATTCCGAATAAACAAAAAATCTCTTTGGTTCAAATACGATTTTAAATAAAACTAGTTTAGTTTTATTTTTAGTATTTTTCCAAAAAAAAATTTATTGTTTTTGGTTGAATTGATCAACGTTTTGGTAACTTTGGTGGAAGCTTTACGAATTTAGTAAGTTTTTGGTGGAATTAAAAAAAAAAATTGGTAAATTTTTGGTGGAATTTTTACAAATTTTGTAAGTTTTTTGGTGGAATTTTTAAAAAATTCATTATTTTTGGTAGAATTATTAAAAATTTTAGTAACTTTGGTGGAATTTTTATGAATTTACTAAGTTTTTGGTGGAATTTTCAAGGTTTTAGTTAATTTTTAATGAAATCGTTTCTAATTTGATTGATTTTTGGTGGAATTTTAAAAGAATTTGGACATTTTGGTGGAATTCTTAAAAAATTTGGTAAGTTTTTGGTAGATTTGTTAAAAATGTTGATAATTTCGGTGTAGTTTTTAGGATTTTTGTAAGTTTTTGGTGGAATAAAAAAAATTCAGTAAGTTTTGGGTGTAGTTGTTAAATATTTTAATAGCTTTGGTGGAATTTTTGCGAATTTTATTCATTTCTGGTGGAATTTAAAACAGATTCAGTGTTTTTGGTAAAATTCTTATGAATTTAGTAAGTTTTTGGCGGAATTTTTAAAAAATTCAGTATGTTTTTGGTGGAATTATCAAAGATTTTGATAACATTGGTGGAATTTTTGCGAATTTTATTCATTTCTGGTGGAATTAAAAAAAAAAAATAGTGTTTTTGGTAAAATTCTTATGAATTTAGTAAGTTTTTGGTAGAATTTTTGCAAATTGTATTAATTTTTGGTGGAATTTTTTAAAAAATCAGTATGTTTTTGGTGGAATTATCAAAAATTTTGATAACATTGGTGGAATTTTTGCGAATTTTATTCATTTCTGGTGGAATAAAAAAAATCAGTGTTTTTGGTAAAATTCTTATGAATTTAGTAAGTTTTTGGTGGAATTTTTAAAAAATTCAGTATGTTTTTGGTGGAATTATCAAAAATTTTGATAACATTGGTGGAATTTTTGCGAATTTTATTCATTTCTGGTGGAATTTAAAAAGATTCAGTGTTTTTGGTAAAATTCTTATGAATTTTGTAAGTTTTTGGTGGAATTTAAAAAAAAATCAGTATGTTCTTGGTAGAATTATCAAAAATTTTGATAACATTGGTGGAATTTTTGCGAATTTTATTCATTTCTGGTGGAATTTAAAAAATTCAGTGTTTTTGGTAAAATTCTTATGAATTTAGCAAGTTTTTGGTGGAATTTTTAAAAAATTCAGTATGTTTTTGTTGGAATTATCAAAAATTTTGATAACATTGGTGGAATTTTTGCAAATTTTATTCATTTCTGGTGGAATAAAAAAAAATCAGTGTTTTTGGTAAAATTCTTATGAATTTAGTAATTTTTTGGTGGAATTTTTAAAAAATTCAGTATGTTCTTGGTGGAATTATCAAAAATTTTGATAACATTGGTGGAATTTTTGCGAATTTTATTCATTTCTGGTGGAATTTTAAAAAAATTCAGTGTTTTTGGTAAAATTCTTATGAATTTAGTAAGTTCTTGGTGGAATTTTAAAAAAAAATCAGTATGTTTTTGGTGGAATTATCAAAAATTTTGATAACATTGGTGGAATTTTTGCGAATTTTATTCATTTCTGGTGGAATAAAAAAAACAGTGTTTTTAGTAAAATTCTTATGAATTTAGTAAGTTTTTGGTGGAATTTAAAAAAAAATCAGTATGTTCTTGGTAGAATTATCAAAAATTTTGATAACATTGGTGGAATTTTTGCGAATTTTATTCATTTCTGGTGGAATTTAAAAAATTCAGTGTTTTTGGTAAAATTCTTATGAATTTAGTAAGTTTTTGGTGGAATTTTTAAAAAATTCAGTATGTTTTTGGTGGAATCATCAAAAATTTTGATAACATTGGTGGAATTTTTGCGAATTTTATTCATTTCTGGTGGAATAAAAAAAATCAGTGTTTTTGGTAAAATTCTTATGAAGTTAGTAAGTTTTTGGTGGGATTTTTGCAAATTGTATTAATTTTTGGTGGAATTTTTAAAAAATTCAGTATGTTTTTGGTGGAATTATCAAAAATTTTGATAACATTAGTGGAATTTTTACGAATTTTATTCATTTTTGGTGGAATTTTTATATTGTGGAATTGTTAAAAAAGTTGATAGCTTTGGTGGAATTTTTATTAACTTTAATCATTTTTGGTGGAATTGTTAAAAATATTGGTAATTTTAGTAGAATTTTTATGAATTTGGTAAGTTTTTGGTGGTATTTTTTAAAAATCAGTAAGTTTTTAGTGGAACTATTCAACATTTTTGTAGCTTTGGTGGAAAATTGAAAAAATTTAGTACGTTTTTGGTGGAATTGTTAAAAATGTTGGTAACTTTGGTGGAATTTTTACGAATATAGTAAGTTTTTCGTGGAATTTTTACAAATTTTATTGATTTTGGGTGAAACTTTTAAAAAATTCACAAAGTTTTTAGTAGAATTGTCTCCAAATTTAATAATTTTTGATGAAATTATATTCAATTTAACTAACTTTTGTGGAATTTTTATTGTTACTTTTTTATTTTTGTGAAATTTTTAAGAATCTAATCAATTCTTGACGAAATTAATCTTAATTTTAGTATATTTTTAAAAATTCAGCAAGTTTTTGGTGGAATTATTAAAAATTTTGATATCTTTGGTGGAATTTTTACAAATTTTATTCATTTCTGGTGGAATAAAAAAATCAGTGTTTTTGGTAAAATTCTTATGAATTTAGTAAGTTTTTGGTGGAATTTTTAAAAAATTGATTATGTTTTTGGTGGAATTATCAAAAATTTTGATAACATTAGTGGAATTCTTGCGAATTTTATTCATTTTTGATGGAATTTTTTAAAAATTCAGTGTTTTTTTATAGAATTTTTACGAATTTTGTAAGTTCTTAGTGAAATTTTTCCAATTTTATTAATTTTTGGTGGAATTTTTATAAAATTCAGTATGTTTTTGATGGAATTGTTAAAAAAGTTGATAACTTTGGTGGAATTTTTATTAACTTTAATCATTTTTGGTGGAATTGTTAAAAATATTGGTAATTTTAGTAGAATTTTTATGAATTTGGTAAGTTTTTGGTGGTATTTTTTAAAAATCAGTTTTTGATGGAATTATTCAACATTTTTGTAGCTTTGGTGGAAAATTAAAAAAATTTAATACGTTTTTGGTGGAATTGTTAAAAATGTTGGTGCCTTGGGGGGAATTTTTACGAATATAGTAAGTTTTTCGTGGAATTTTTACCAATTTTATTGATTTTGAGTGTAATTTTTAAAGAATTTAGTTTTTAATAGAATTATTTCCAAATTTAATAATTTTTGGTGAAATTATATTCAATTTAACTAACTTTTGTGGAATTTTTATTATTAGTTTTTTATTTTCGTGAAATTTTTAAGAATCTAATCAATTGGTGACGAAATTAATTTTAATTTTAGTATATTTTTTTAAAAATTTAGTTTTTGGTGGAATTGTTAAAAATTTTGATAGCTTTGGTGGAATTTTTACAAATTTTATAAGTTTTTGGTGGAATTATTAAAAATTTTAGTAGCTTTGGTGGAATTTTTACAAATTTACTTAAATTTTTGGTGATATTTTCAAGAATTTAATTAGTTTTTAGTGAAATTTATTCGAATTTCTGCTCTGCATAAATTAAATATTTGATAATTATTAATTAACCGATCGTTTGGACACTTCATGTGGCATTAGCGTGGTTAGAATAATAAATAACGATTATGAAAATTGAACCAACTGTTTTATCGGCCCAAATCCAAAATGACGGAAAATGGGGACTTTGTTTATGGCTTAAATCGGCCGTTTCGAGTCCAAAGGGGCCCCGATTCGCATATAACGTTGCGTTATAAAGCCGTTCAGAAGGTTAACCGGAAGCAGAGTCGCGGAGCCGGTGGCTTTTTGGACAAAGAGTGCGTTCGAAAATTAACGAAAATGACAGGCGGACGATCGAGAATTTTAATTTCAGTTAGGGCTACCGCAACGTCGTTCGATTTTCAGGGCCGTTTTTCCGAAATCGGTCACGAACCCCCCAAAATCGTCGGGGAGGTGAAGATAATGGTCGGCAGAAGGAGTTTGAAATTTTATTATCACTTCGTTGGGATGTTTAAAATTTAAATTGAGGAGAAAATCTTATATTCTAATCAACTGAAGCTTAGTAAGGTAGAAAGTAATCTCGTAATGGATAAATTTTAAGAGAATTATTAATAATTTGGCGGTTCTGGGAATATAGGAGATTTCATCAATGAACTATCTCATATATTCACATGAATTTATGAATGATAGTCTTCTTAATATCATATCAAAGTCACTCAAGTTATTAACAAAGGATTTAAATAAAAATTCTAAAGATATTGAAAGTTTTTAATCGAATCTAAGCTAATTAAAAAAAATTTTTTTCTAACAATGAGAGAATATTTGTTGATTGATCCACAATTTTTCCACAAGTTAAAACTTATGAGTAAAATTTGAAGGAAACATTACTTTTACTGGTATCATAATTTATTATCATCTGACATGTTTCGATTCTCCAAACTTCTTTACTCAAACAAAAATCTTTAATTCCGAATAAATAAAATAAAACAAATAAAACATCTCTTTGGTTCAAATACGATTTTAAATAAAATATAAAACTTATTCCACGAAAAACATCCCATTAAATCTTAAACTACACAAAGTTATATAGAAACATCAATCGATAAAACGTCTTGTATGTACATATTTACCTTCGGGTGTATTTTTCTCATAAAATCTCGGATCAGGTGGCGCGACAGCAAACTTCGTCGGTTCATCTTCAGTAACAAAACTAAACCTCGACTCGGTTCCGTAGTTTTCCCCGTTCCTTTCGTAGTTGTTTTCGACACCTCTACCCATCTGATCTCCGTAGTTGTTTTGAAAGTTATCCTCGAAATCGTCCGTATCTTCCTCTCTAAACGTGAAATCGGAACCGGAATCCTGTCTGACATCGCCGAGAATATGCGAATTCGAATGGCCGTAATCGTGCGATGTGTACTTGTGATAATTGGCTATGTCTGGCATCGACATGTGCTTGTAGGCGTTTAGGGCTTTCGCTTTCAGGGCGTTCTTGTTGTTGATGATCTCCTTCTGCATCGCTTTCCAATTACTCGTCAGTCGATTTCGAAAGGCCTCCAAGGGCATTCCGAAATACTTCTGGTCCAACTCAAGCTCGGCTTGAGCCCTTCGCGAGTTGTATATCGGAAGGAGAGGATCATCGGAAATGTCGAGATTTTTATTTTGGTCCTCAAAGTTATAACCTGAAAATATAATTTATAATATCGATAAAATTCTTCCTTAAATAAATTTATTTAAAATAAATTTAAAAAACCATCGTTGACAATAAGTTTTAAAAATAGCTTTTCTACTTGTGTATATTGAAAATTCCATAAGGAAGAATTCCCAACGTTCGTTTCACATGAATACGAACACGTTGAAATTCAAAGTTGCACCGAAGCCTGAACCGTCTGAAAAGACACAAGGAATTTCATCCATTGAAATGTAAATTTAATGGAAATCACTGACGTCGTTCGAAGCTCGTTCTTTACGGTAATCGATACTTTGATTATTATGGACGGTCTAAAAATTCATAAATGCAATCTTATTGCAAGAATGGAATTTTATTAGCAGGTATATCTCTTTTTACTTTTATAAAGACAAAAATAAATCTAATTTATGATTCAATAAAATAATATAAGGTTTGGAATTTCAAACTTAAGTGGATAAATATCTTTAAAGAAAGACAAAAAGATCTAAACTGTCGAAAAAAAAAGATCTAAACTGTCGAAAAAAAAAGATCTAAATTGTCGAAAAAAGACAAAAAGATCTAAACTGTCGAAAAAAGACAAAAAGATCTAAATTGTCGAAAAAAGACAAAAAGATCTAAACTGCCGAAAAAAGAAAAGATTCAATTTTTTAAAAGGGATTCATGAAAAGTTAAGTTGGGTTTAAGGAAAGGTCTCCTATAAATTCTGGAAGGTTTAAGTAAAGTTCTTTATAATTCACGGGAACAGCTTTTGTATCTTGCAATATTAAACTGGAAACTACTTCTACTACTTTACTTCATAGGGTGTAATTGGGAACAGTATCTTTATTTATTGGCTAGAAAGTAACTTTATTGTATTTTCTAGTAAATTAATAAAAAGTAACTCTATTCATTGTCAGTAATTAAAATACATAAGAAATTTAATTAAAATTTTAATATATAGAGTGCCAATTTTAATAATAAAAAGAGGTTTCTGTTTTAATATATTTTCTCTTTGACATATTTGGTCTTTGAAAAGCTTTTATTTTAATTTTCTTGTTATTCTGAGTATTTTATTATGTTATTTTGAATGTTTCTTATTTTCTTTTAATTTTGCATTTTCTAAACAGTCTAGTAGATACTTTATACTAAATGAGTAATACTTAAAATGTTTGGTTAAAAATCATATTGGTTTTCGAGAAAATAAATAGAATAATTTGTTATAAAAGATAACAAAAGCTTTAAAAATGTACTCTATCTCGTACTTGTACTTTACTATAAAATTCATAACCTAATTTTCATCCTTCAACTTCGTTTTTTGAAAATAACCGGTTTTAAAAAATTCATGTTCACTCCTCGAGGTGACAATTTAAATTTTAAAAAGGTTGGGAAGGTAAATATTTTAAGAAAGAAAACTGAGCTGGAGAAATTTTAAGCATTTTTTATTGTTGATCTAATAATAATTTTTGTAAAAGAAATATTTGTCAGTTTTTTGTACTTACTTATATTTTCAAGTATCATTCTTTTTTTTGTTAGCAGTGAAGAAACTTCACTATAAAAACAGTAATTATGTACGTATTTTTTTTAATCAATCTGTCTTCTAAGTAAACGAATTGATTGATAATTATTATAAATTTGATCAGATTACGGAAGAAATTTGGTAGAAATAATTCCAAACTTCTGATTTTAACGTGGTATTAGGCAACATATTTAGCTTGCTGTTTGATTTTTGGTTAAAACGTTATTTAACTTTAAGTCTATTCTTATGAAGGAATATGTTATAATTTGAAGGCTATAGATAAAGAAGATATTCTATCAAATTAAAATATTGTTATCGTCTATTTGAAAATTTTTAATAATTTGACCCTATTCAATCATTCACACCGGGTGTTCATTTAAATTCGTGCTCAAGAGACCTATGGATTTTTCTAACATTTGTGAAGTATGTCTGAAATAAAACACAATTGACGCACTTAAATCTTGTATAGGTTATCATGTGAATTATATGACAAGGCAATAAAAAAAGCAGAATCATAGAATCAAAATCCTGAATGTTAAACTAAGAACCAGCAAAAAATCTCATAACATGTGTTGAAAATGTTGTTCACCTTGCTTATTGTACATTTCAATTCTATGCATAAAATTTTGCATCACATTTTCTAAAACTGCAGGGTTGGTTATTGAAAGTTCCAAATATTTATCTAAAATTCCTTGTTGCAATTCATTTACAGTTTCAACACGGGTTTGGAAAATTGAATTTTTGAGATAAGGCTACAAAAAGAAGTCACAAGAACGAGATGACCAAGGTATTACGGTATTAAGGCTGATTATACGGTTGTCAAAAAATTCTGCAATAAAATTTTGTGTCCCGCATTGTATAGAGTCTAGCACCATCTTATTGAAAATACCAATATAGAAAATTCGGTTTCTTTATTTTGGATATCTCGCCTTGAAAGAAACTGGGACCAATAATTCGTCTTTCTTGCCCAAACACCAAACGCTTTTCTGAGTGTAGGGGCACTTTCAAATTTTCATGTGGATTTTCAGTGCTCCAGATTCTCGAGTTTTTTGAGTTAAAGTATCTCGATTTATAAAACCTCATCAGAGAATATAATATATTTGCAAAATTGTCCATTACCATTCATCTTGATAAATCAATTGCAAGAATCTATTCTAAGTTGATAATCAGCTGGCAACAGTTCTTGAATGATGGTAATTCTATAGGGATAAAATTCGACTTGATGATTTAATCGCCTAATAGAAGTTTTTGGATTATCATTTAGAATTTCTTGCACTTGTGCAATAACTTCTACGGTGCGTTTTCTGGGCGCATTACTTTCGGGTTTTCTTGAAAAATTCCCAGTTTTGTTAAATAAAGTTACAGCTCTGTTTAAGGTTTCCTCATACTGAGTATATTCTATCGATATATTAGGAAATTCGTTAATTCAATCTTGAAGTGAATATTTCCAGATTCCATCGATTTTTCTACCAGTTTGAAAATATGATTTCACCATAAGTATTTTTTGTTCCAAATTAAACATCTTATTAAATGAAGCGTCTAAATGCAAAACCCGACATTTGACATTCGAATAGTTTTGAGTAAAGCGCGAAAAACCTCTCCTTGTCGTTTAAGTCACTCAATCGACTTGGTATTTTAACCAAAAGTAGATAATACATGGACGCGTCTTTATGTGCTTTAAAGCGCAAGTCAGGCTTATAGTAAAAAAGTTATTTTGATTAAAAAAATGAGAATGTCTTGTTTTGCATCTAAGGCTTGGAAATCTCTGCTTCGTGAACTGTAAAGTTCTGGATTTTACAAAATTAGTTTCTTAAGTCAGCCGAAGTATTGGCTGGATTTTCTTGAAACGCGTTTTTGAAGAACTCCAAACGTTCATCGTTTTCCCATTCTGCACCATAGTGTTTGGCTAGCAAAGAGGAAATGCTTCTTACCTTGTCAGGTTTAAGCCTTCTGCCTTAAACCTCGGCCTCTTTGTCTTGGCTTTTTCACGCTTCCACTCTTACTTACTTGCTATTCTGTTTCGCCCTTTGCCACGAGGACTTGGCTCAATGGTAATGTTGTTGAAGGTAATCAAAACTCCATAACACATTCGTTACCACGCTCTCGTTTAAACTAATCATGCAGAAGCGAGCAAAACTAACAGCTACTTCAATGTCACGGCTATCACGTGAGATAATGCGAGACCTGGATAGGTTCAAACACAAACGTCTGCTTTTGCACCTAACTACTTGGCGCAAATGTCTGCTTTTGCATTTAAAGAGGAATTTATTATTGTAATAACTCGCTTAAATGTATTGTTACGTTCCTGGGGACCACAAAAATTGACTTCTTGCTAAATTTAGAATACAGATCCTTGTCTAACTAGTTTTGAAGAAAATGTCGAATGTCTGCTTTTGCATTTACACGCTTCAAATATTGTATGATTTGGCCAGATTTGACCTCTGTCAAATTTGAAGTTTTTTGTGATTAGAGTGCACTAACAATGCGACATACAGATCTGGAAATTTCATTTGAGGACATAGGAAAATAATGCGTGCAACAAAGAAGCATATAGGAAGTAGATTAGATAAACAAAGAGCGATATAACTGTTTAACCACGCCTTTTCCGACCCGACCCTAGTCGCCCAACCAACCACCTTCTTCCCACAAACTGTCGAACTGTCAGACTGTCAAACTGTCAGTTCGTTTCGTGGTTAAACAGTTATATCGCTCTTTGTTTATCTAATCTACTTCTTATATGCTTCTCTGTTGCACGCATTATTTTCCTATGTCATCAAATGAAATTTCCAGATCTGTATATATATTTTTTATTTTTCACTCTACTTTCGCCTAACAAAATTTTATAGCACACTTGAACACGAATTTAAATGAACACCCGATAGTATAAATCGCTTAATTAGAGGTTATTTGACTTTGTAACATTGATGAACAGGCCTCTAATCTTATGACAAAGACCTTTTTTTCCTTTTTTTTGTGTTGTGAGGTGCTTCGTTTGGTATTTTTGTTTAAGTTTAACAAAAATGATAATAAACGTGAAATCTACGTTCGTAGAAAACAAATAAGAACATAAAGTTTCTAATATTATAAAACGAGTTTTCTCGAAATCATGTTTTTTGACATAGCGCCTTTTTTGTCTGGAATCTTCATTTCGAAAACTTGGTTTTAGAAAAGAAAAGCAAATTTCGTAAATCCTTCATTGCTTTTGAATGTAAAGTCAGATCAATATTTTAAATTTCATTTGATTTGAAAATAAATTTTTTGTACATAAAAAAAAGTTTGCCTCTAACATGAAATTATCTAACTTCTTGGAAGCTATTGATTTTAGAATTTTTTGACATTTCTATAATCAAACACCCACGAATTACAGATACTTTTATATAAAAGCTTTCATAAGTTTATTACGTACTACCCTATATTTTATTTCTACTAATATTTACTGTCACAAAATTCATTCAACCACAACCCACTTTCATAACAAAAACTCGGCACACTTTTATAAATCCCTACTTCCATTTAATTCGTAATCCAACTGTCGACGCTTATATCTTTAAATAAACGCTTTCATAAAGCTCTTTCATTTCAAATTATAAGAGGATTTTACTAAAACCCCTTTTACTAAAAAAAAAGAAAACTACACCCTATATTTCATTCAATACCATTTCATTCATTACAATAAAAGTCAAGCCGATTGTATAAAATCCAATTTCAATTAGTTACACACAAAAATATTTCTATTTTTGATTTTATCCGTTCCAATTTTACCCGGTTTTATATTTAGAAAAAAAATTAAAACCGTTTTTATTACCTACAATCAGACTCTGTACAATATTGAAAATATTACTCTGGTATTTTATTAAATGAAACGTCCCTTTGTTTCGGGAAACGGTTCGTAATAGCCCTTTCATCTGCTTGCCTGTTTTCATTATAACAGCACATCATTTAGCGAAATAGCGTGGAAATGGAAACACGCTATAGTGAACATAGAGAACCACCAGTATAATCCTATTACCATTGATATACGACGAACGTGTATGTACGCGTATTATATGTATTTCATGGTGTGGTGGAAACCAAAAGGACTAAATTGTAAACTCTAATATTAAGAGAGAATATCAAATGCAGTAATGAATATGTAATAATTATAATATTAATACATACATTATTTCATTCAATGAGTTTTAGTTTTTTCTATAGAAGAAAAATTCTAACTTAAATTAATTTACATATCGATTAAGATTTCTCAATTTTTAAAAATTCATATCTAAGAAATTAATTGTTCTTGAGATTTAAAATTTTATGAGGATTTAGATGGAAACTTAATCTTTATTTTTGCTAAAAATAAATTTTCTACAACTTTTAGTTTTTCCCTCAGAAGAGAAAATATCACTTAATGTCGATTAAAAATTTGTCAAGCTTTAAAAATTCATATTTAAAAAACTAATTGTTGTTGAGACTTGAAATTTGATCTGGATTTACATTAAAACTTAATCTTTATTTTTATCAAAGATGGATATTTTATAACTTTTAGTTTTTCCCTCAGAATATTTTTTTTATAAACACCATTTCCAATTTTCTAAAGTGAATTTATTCTTGGATATAGAAACTAATCCAAACTTTGATGGCTTTATCGAACTAGAAGCCGTTGATTTAATAAAATAAGTTTTAACACCACATTAATATTAATCTCTACGTCTCAAACTTGGAAAACTTTAGACGTCGCGCTTTAGAATCCATTAATAATACGGATAACTTTGAAATACCATACAAACGTATTTTGGTTTAAGAGAAAACGAAAACGATTTAACTGTGTGTTAACTCAAATTCGATTTGCTTTGAAATTTTTTTGCTCGGATAGGCGTACTCGTCGTATTGGATTGGACTCGTTGACCTGAAACCAATAAGCCGGGAAAACCCTTGCTTGGAACGGTCTTTAATTGAAAATCGCTAAAGGTAACAGGTATACAGTTCAATTAGTCGGAAGCCGTTCGAACTTTGGAAGTACTCGAATACCTGCAAACCGTTTGGCTTTCGCTAAAAGTAATTAACGCCGGCTGTAAACCTAGCTTTGAGGTTTCAGACTTTCGGGCGTATGTTTTTGAATACTCCTATTTCCGCGTTTACAATTAAATAGTGGTATTTTAATTTCTGTGTTTGGTTTCTTTAGGCAAAGTAATTAAATCCTGGGAGAATTAATTGAAAAGTAGGAGAAAGAAAACTTTCATCTGCAGGTTCTTTTTCAAAGATTTTATTTATATATTAAAAGATTATATCTATAATGAAAAGATTTTATAATTATTTTTTTTAAATTTTTTAATTACTTAATGTGTCATTTGATGTGATGATTTTTAAGGATATTTTTTTAATACGAAAGAAAAAAATAAATAAAAATAGTGTCTTACTTAGTTTAGTAAGTTATTTGTGTTTTCAACGACAAATAGCTTAAATATAATACGCAAAAGTACTATCACTTCACTAACTAGCAGACGATAAAGACGATTAGATAATGATTTTCCAACAAAATAGAAGCTAGTTTTAAAAAAACTTGTTTACTAGTTAGTAAGGATGACTTATGATAGGAAAAATATTCTAGTTTTTAACCCTTAAAAGTCTTTCTTATTTGAACACACGACATTAGCTGAGTTTCAGTACTTCAAACATTTGTTTTACCTAGATCTTATGTTCACAACGTCTGGACAAAGGATTTTTAAGGGTTAATCCTAAGGAGAATAAAAAGCACGGTTCAGAATTAATGGTGGAACAAGTTCATTTGTACTGAAGTTGCTGAAGATTATCTTGATAGAAAAAAATGTTGTAAAGGTGATTTGTTAACTTTATGACCAAATTCGACAGTGAAAAGCTGTTGTGAAAGAAATATTATAAGAATATAGGTTCGATCTTTATTCCTTTCAAAGTTATTCCAAACAAAGCATTTTGTTTTTCATATACTATCAAAGTTTCCATGTACTAGAGATTCAAAGATGCATTATTTACAAGTGAAAAGTATACTGAATACGATTTTGTGATGGAAATACTTAAGCAGCAGACAGAAAATATCAACACAGATATCCAAAAATCTTAACGGACATCAACCTCTTTATAAAAATTACACAGGCCTACAAAATTTTATGAAAGGTGAGACCCATTGATCAAATAGTACTTTTCTAAAAGGTTTTAGCGCGCTGAATTCAAATATGATTTCAGACCTCTTTCATCACCTCAGGTTTTCAAAATATTCTAATCTATATATGCGAAAAACACGAGTTTTTTAGCATATTTAGAAATAAAAATCGTAACAAATACATTTTTATCTACAAAACTGAATGTAGCATCGGAATGTATCACTTTTCCCATTCAAAATGCATTTTGAATTTTTTCAACATCTTAATTTCTTCATGAAAAAATCTTTTTATAATCCCCCAATCGTAGTCGTCGGTATAATAAGCAATGATTTGGGCGTAGTCTCAAAAAAATTGTTTTCTCTTTAATTCAAATGAACGTTGTTGTGACCCAACCCAACTTATGAAATTATCTTTCCTTTTCAAAGCTCATTGTTAGCAATAATAGGCCACCGTTCTTTCATCTTTACACTCATTTTTTGTGTCAAAACGTGCACAAATATAACAAAATTCGTTAAGTTTTTTTTTAAAACTGTGGCTTTTTGAAGTCATCGTTTTCTGCAAATCATCTAAATTGTACAGATTACGCATGCTGAAATGACATTATAGGCCTACTCTTTCGACGACTACTGCTGCTGTTATGGGTTAATAGTTGGAAAAAAGGGGTTGTTATAGTAATTATATTCCTTCAGGAAGAAATGAAGATATTCCAAAAATTCAAAATGCGTTTAAAATGGAAACAGTTGTACTTTTAGATGCCGCATGGAATTGTGTGAATAAAAATTTATTCGCTATGTTATTTAGTCCCGAATATAAAAACGAGTTCTTGTCATTTTTACGTTAAAATATTTCAAAAACCTGGTGTGATGGAGCAATTTTGAGGCCAAATTTGAGTTCAGCGCGCCCAAAATTATTAGGAAATTATTGTCTGATCTATGGGTTTAAAAAATGTTAGCCAGTGTCATTCACCCGATTTTTTTGGCTATATATAATTTAGAAAAGAACTTTTAGCAAAATGTCCTAAAAGATTTACATAATGTTTTAAAAGGCCAATCAAAAAATTTTCTTTCATTTCCAAATTAACAAAAAAAAGGGTGAATAATTTTGAAACATTTTTTCTCCTGTTTTAGTGCGGAATTTCCTAGATTGTACAGGAATGAGGGTTTAATACAAATCTAAATCTAAAATCTGTCCATTCCTAAATGTTTTGCAAAAACCTACCATCTAACAGTATTTTTGATTTCTTGAATGTTTTAACATAATGGCCTTTCTTTTTTTTGGGGGGGCTGTATCGAGTGTGTTTTTTATGTTGATTGTATTTCTAAAGTTTTAACTCATTACTAGAAGGTAAAAATTCTTAATTCTCCCGGCGTTAAGCCGGGCATTGATTATTCAAATAACTAAGTAGTAAATTTATTCAAATAAAAATGTACCTAATTTGTGAATTGAATTTCTAGTAATTACATTTAATATGATAGTTACCAAAATATTTTTCTACACATAAAGGCATCTGACAATGTCCGTACATGAAACAAGTTTCTTTCATGTTGTCATAATTTTTGTAAACTTTACAACGTTCCTGAGGAAAATTTTCTTTTCCTGGACTACGATTTTTATCAACCTGCGCGTTTTTATCTGCTAAAAGCCTAGTTGGTACGTTTTTACAAGAAATTCCTTTTAGTGAACCTCTAAATTTTCGTGCAGCCTTTGGCAACTTGTAGTAAATAAGAGGTAAATTTTATTTTTATTTTTGAAGATAACAAGTTAGGATCCATTTTAACCAGTATTGTATAAAGGTGAAAATTAAAAAAATGTGTACCTTTCTGGTTATGTAAATTATTTTATTTTGCTTGACTAGTTTCGACCAAATTTGGTCATCTTCAGAAGCAAAAAAGCCATTTAAGTGTAGAAATAACAACCGGATAGGTAAAACTTAACCGGTGAGAACCGGTTCTCACCGGTTAAGTTTTACCTATCGTACACGTTTTAATATGTCCTTCGTCTGCAAATTTTAATAATTTTATTGTACTCTTTAAAGAAATTTTACTTGTTCTACATTTTAATAATTTTAAATTTTTCACATAATGGTTGTTATTTCTACACTTAAATGACTTTTTTGCTTCTGAAGATGACCAAATTTGGCCGAAACTAGTCAAGCAAAATAAAATAATTTACATAACCAGAAAGGTACACATTTTTTCAATTTTCACCTTTAAATTTTATTTTGTTCACGGAATTCAGTTTTTTTTTTGTATAAATGAATTAAATATTGCACGGTTCGACATAAAAGCTTTTTTTATCCATTTGACACTTTTTCTTGTGATTGGAATATAAAAAAAGTATCGACCTGTCAAATCAACTTTTTTTTTGTACATATAGTATTTCATATTTTTGGATTTTGTTATCATTTCACTAGTTTTTCGATTTATTTTATCAGTTTCTATCAGTCGCGCTTGATGTATTGTGGAAATCATATCTTTTGTCTTTCGATTATCTTTGCAATGCACCTAAACGAACAATAAAACAAGCTGATTGTGTAAGAAACATATTAATACGTTAAGGACTTTTGGGATATCAAGAAAAACGTCGTATTATTACATTAGCTATCAGTAATGAGTTAAGTTCTTGGTAAGATTGCGACGTTAGTAGTTTACACGTGTTAATCGAGGTTAGATTTGATTTTGAAAATGTGTGCAATTAAGCACGAAAATTAGGCTTATTATACAACAATAAACAATGTTTTAAACCACTACTACCTTTTTTTCTAAAGTGCTATACCCGGTATAAATACATAATTAGTTCAGTTATGTACTACTTTTCTACTTCTTGTTCATTTAATGGACTTTGTTTGGACTCTTCACTTTAGTTCGAATTTCAATAAAATAAATATATCTCGAAAACTTGATTGTGATTCATTTTTTCACCAGTGTGTATTAACAAGGAAATCTCACAATTAGGTCCTCGCTAATTTTAATGAAAATAGTATCAATCCACACATATTAGCGCATACTACAAATGAGTAAATTAATGAGATGCACTATTTAGCGATTCGTGAGTAAATCGTTCCTAAATCTTGGAATTTAATTCCACGCTGCTTTAGGTCAGTGGTTGGCCACTCCCTCAGAGACCTCCTCTGGTATCTTTTAATAAATTTTTATTAAAAATCAAGGTAGAAAATGATAAAGTGTGCTGAAGTATTTGTTTTTAAAACATATAACAATAAAATCTTAGAGAAAATAAAGTGAAATATTAACCATTTTATTTATGAAACATTAGTAGTAATAAAAATCTGTACTTTTACTGGTCTTTTGAATTTATTCTTACGTCGTACATGTTTCAACTCACGATATCGTCTGAGACGACTACAAAAAATGAACGTAGCAATTAATTAACGAAAACATGTGTGATTATAAATTTGGAAAAATCGCATAATTGCTACGTTCATTTCTTGTAGTCATCTCAGACGATATCGTGAGTTGAAACATGTACGACGTAAGAATAAATCCTAAAGTTAGTAAACGTACAGATTTTTATTACTACTAACGTTTCTTAAATCTCCAACTGGTAGCAAATGGATCAATCAACTAACTTTTTGTCATTTTATTTATATTAAAAATAAAGAGCAGTTACGCCGTGGGGTTCGAACCATCTGGGACGGTATGTGAAAACTGGTTCGTAATGACCCAACGAGGGGAAGTTTCTGAAAACTAAGCCAACCACTGACATTTAAACAGAGTGGACTTATTTTTCTAACTAATTTACGATTTACTCACGAATCGCTGAATAGTGTGCAGTAATGTCTTACTCATTTGTATTATGTACTAATACCTATTGATTGTTGCCATTTAAAATCGGTTAGGACCTAGTCGAGAGGTCTTCTTATAAGACCTAGTGTATAAAATATTAATCAGCACTTTTTCTGGGTTTATTTTTAAAATTCCTTACATGTTTCGGCTTAAGACCATCTTCAGAGATCATTTCTCTTTAACGGAATTAAAATTTATAATAACTATTAAAACTTGTTCAAAAATACACAAGATTAAATGAAACAAAATTAGTGAGTAAATACCAGAACATGTTAAATTTGTTTTAATTTTAAAATGTACGTGTACTATGTTTTTTTTTTAAATAAAACCAAAAAAAGTGCTGATTAACATGTTTTATTCTACGTCTAAATAAATATATGTTTTTTATGAACGACTTTATTAATCCAATCAGAGTATTTTTTGAATATAACTAACAATAAAGGTTAACGTATTTAGTTGCAAGTTAATTATAACTGAGAGAATTAATTACAACTAACAAACTTTGAAATTTGTTTTTCCTGATTCACTATAACTTTGAATCCTTCTTATAAAGGTTTGTTATAATGAGTTTACAATTTAATAAACTTTAACATAAAATAATCCTTTTTAAAACTCTAATCAGATCCTTATTCCCACTAAATCGCCTTTTATTAATATAGAGAGTGCCTCCAAAAAGCTAAGACATAGACTTACTAAAAGTTCTTGGGATAAAAAATATGATGAATTAACCCAACTTCAGAGGTATGATAAATTATCCCATCTTCTTTCCAGACTGGAAAGATTAAAGAAAAAAAATATTCTTTTTTTAAAGAGTATACATTTTTGATTTAATTGAGGGATAATGTAATTAGTTGTAATTTTATCTTTAAATAAGTCCGCATTATTCATATGACATAAAAATACGAAATTTTAATGTTATGGTGCTTTATTATCCTAAATTTTTTGTTAGACCTTTTCATTTGTGCCCTTAATTATGAAAGTGGTCTAAGTCATATATTTTTTGTTTCGAGATATTTAATGAATTGTATTTGAACGAATTAAAAAATATTTTCACATTATACGACATATTAATTTATAATTTTATTAGTCTTGATTAATGGAAATTTATTATGAATATGAAATTTTGTGTGAATTTCATACTAAAATGTTATTTTTAAAGCTTGAATTGACTTACAATTGTTAGACCATTTTCAAAATTAACTGAATGTCCAATAAATGACTTAGAGCAGTAAAGAACTATAAGTTTCATTTAAAACAATAACTTTAATAAAATAATTTATGGATATTTATTAATTAAAAAGTAATCCATTTTTATCATTCCGAGGTTTTAAGGTTTTTAAAATGTTCTTGAAAAACTGGAGGGGTGTATGGTAGTAAACATATAATATCTTTATGTTTTTCTTCTGTTGCTGGTCTAATGGAGGTCTATAATGGAAGTAAAGTAATATTTCCGTATATTTTTGGTCTTCCTCTTTTAGGTGAAAGATCCAAAACGTGGAATTCAGAATAGTCTAAAGAAGTTTTATAAAACATTTTA
Organism: Digitonthophagus gazella; assembly: GCA_036711955.1. Lineage (NCBI taxonomy): Eukaryota > Metazoa > Arthropoda > Insecta > Coleoptera > Scarabaeidae > Digitonthophagus > Digitonthophagus gazella. The sequence goes on from JASCIT010000003.1 coordinate 3,699,051, forward strand.
TAAAGTTCATTTTTCAAGAATCTCGTCCACTGAATTTACAGCCAAGAGACAGATTCGCCTGAGGTATTTTTTGCTCTTTTTGTTGATGATTCTTCTAGTGATTTCATTGAAATAACATCCGACTGTGACATTCGTTTTATCGAAAGTGTATTTAATCTTCTACACATTTCTATCAATCCATAATAATGCTCAGGGTTGTATAAGAAATTTGCTTTTTTAATTTTCGTTTCTATTAAATCAAAATCACGGTCATTTGGTAGAAAGGAATGACCCGATACCAAAAATTTATGGTCTAGCGTTTCAATATTATTTTTGAATATATAAATTTGATGATTTTTGACTTAGACCACTTTCATAATTAACACTAAATGAATTCCATATAACGTTGAAATTACAACCACTACCTAGAGGTTCATTTTTGTCGATATCGCAAAAACTACATTCAATAAATTTAGTTTAGAATAATGTGGTGTGAAATAAGTGATAAACTCATTTTTTTTTAATTTTGACTTATTGTTAGACCACTTTCATAATTATGGGCACATTTATAGTTAAGTTTATCAATGAAAATTGCTCTAATATGATAAACAAAAAGGTATGTTGCTGGTTCTTGGATTTTAGTAAATTTCTCAAGGGATAAAATAACCTGAAATTAGGTTATATCCCAAGATTTTTGAGACTCTTATATTATGTAATAAAGAATAAGGCGTAGTGTTTATAAGCGTACTGTTTAAAAAAGTCACTTATAATAAATCTAAAGAAGAATGTGAAAAAAAAACCTTGAAATCAATTATACATAAATATTTATACCTATGATTTAAAAGTGTTGAAATATTAGAACAAATAACTGTTTTTAGTAAGAAGGAAAAATAACAAATAAGCATTTTATTTATTATCTACCTATGTGATTTGATTGATTGCTTAAATATTTGTCAATATTTTATGAATATGTCTCTATGGTGTAATAAAATTTAGTCTGCTTTCATTTTACATGAAGCAATCTTTTCATAAAAAATTTAATCAATATATACAAAAATAAATAATACAAAAAGTCCTAATAGAGAAATTATGAACTCAATTTACTATAGAATAAAAGATTATTTAATTATACTTTCAAGTAGTAGTTCCATTTTATTATCTTTTCCACATAAATCTACATATCAAGCGTTATCACAACGAGTTTCCTGTCTATGGAAATTATTAAGATACTAGAACACGTATTACGTACATTAAAAATAATAGACTTCCACTTCTCTACGTAAACTCGTTAAAAACTCCTTACAAATACCCTTAATTTTTTTTTTTTTTTTTTCTTCCAAAGATAGTAAATTATTTCATAAATTCCCCTTATAAATCCTATAGTAGCCTTAATAAAAATTCCTAAGTAGCCATAAATGAGTTTGTTGACAAACGCGACATTCCTCTCTCGTAGAACTTTTAACTACGATCCCGTACAAAAAGAAAAATTAATGAAACCAATAAAACAACTTACCGGGGTATATCTCCAAGTCGCCGAAAGCACAAACACTACATGATATGAAAATGACAAGCGTGCGGAGGGAGCTTTTCATATTGTAGTCCGACTACGACGGTGTCACTCCATATGTTATCACACCTCTGCCATTTTCCGCTGTGACGATAATCGATAATTTTCGCGCGGCGCGCAATTGGGCGGCTGCGTCTAACGTCACCGACGACGGCGGAGGCGGGCGAGCTTTCGCCGGTCGCGGAGCTTCAAAGCTTTTGCTAGGCGCGCTTCTTCGTCTTCGCGACGAAAGTAATCGTCTGCTACTGGTCCCGGTTAATGTCTGCCGTGGGACCGCCCGCCGTTTTAACTTTAACGACTTTGATAAGAACGGCCGCGTTCGCTTTTAATAAACGCAACGAAACGATTTTAATTAGGTTCTAAAAGATTACTTATACTTCGAGTTAACGTGAATTGCGAACGTTTAAATAAACTTTAGAAATGGTATAAAATGTGGGAAGGGATGTGGTTAACCAAGATAATGAAAAAATAAGAAATTATTTTATATATACAAGAATTTATCTTATAATATGTTATTTTTGTCTTTATTTAATAATAAATTAGAAAAATTTAAAGTAATTTATACGATTTTGTTAAGAATTGTTGTTGGGATTTCAATGATTTTAGAACTATTTTTATAGTCAATCTAACTATTCTAATAGAATTTGGGTGATTTTAGCAAAACTTTAGATACGTTTTTGGATAAATGTCGTCTAATCACTACGATTTAATACCTTAAATTGACACGTTTCTTTTTGAAGATGGTTTTATAAGAAATCGAAACCGAAATCGATCAAAATAAGAATAAATAAAAATTGACACCAAAGTACAAGTGTTCTTCTTTAATTACTTATAATGATGTTAACAAATCCAACATTATACGATAATTTCAAAAGGATTTAAATGATTCTAGCAAAACTTTAGCTTTAGAGAATTACTAAGTGATTGATCAGATGATTTTAAGAAGAATTAGTCTAATTTAGACTATTTCGTTAAAATTTTTGTTGGGATTTCAATGATTTTAGAACTATTTTTAGTCGACCTATCTATTCTAATAGAATTGGAGTAATTTTAACAAAACTTTAAAGACGTTTTTGGGTAAATATCGTCTAATCACTGCGATTTAGTACCTTAAATTGACACATTTCTTCCTGAAGATGGTTTTATAAGAAACTGAATCAGGTCAAAATAAAAATTGACACCAAAGTATGTCTTTTTCTTTAATTATGTAGAATGATTTTAGCAAATCCAATATTAATCGATAACTACAAAAAAAATTAAATAATTTTAGCAAAATTTTAGGCTTAGAGATTTATTGATTGTTTGATCAGATTATTTTAAAAGAAATTTGCCTAATTTAAACGATTTCCTTAAAATGTACAAGTTTCTGAAATAAATTTTGATAGTTTTAGATAACTTTAGAAGAATTTTTAGTCATTGACTAAAAATAAACAAACCTCAAAGAATTTGAACGATTGTGGAAAAGCTTTAGACGATTAATCAATCAGTAATCTCACGATTCTAAAAGAGATTGAGCTAATTTAGATAGTTTTCTTGAGATTTCGTGCGTTTTTAGAGTAAACTTAGTTAGTATTAGATTAATATAAATAACTGAAGAGTTAAAATCGATTAATATTTGATTTGAAATTTAATAATCGTTTAAACTTTTGTTGGTATCATTCGAAATCACTGAGACTCATCGAATAAAAAGTCAGTAATGCTCCAGAACTATTTACATTAAAATTGTCCTAAAATCATCTAAAATTACCAAGAATCATTTAATTTTTTTTCTAGAAACCTATAAAATCTTAACAAAATCGTCTAAATTAATTCAATTTCCTTTAAAACCGTCTAATATCTACCAATAATCGTTAAAATTTTACTAAAATCGTTTAAAATTTTACTAAAATCGTTTAAATTTTCTTAAAATCATTCCCATCGACTAAAAATTCTTTTGAGATTATCAAATAATCTATAGTTATTCTTAAAACATATAACATCTTAATAAAATCGTTTAAATTAAACTAATTTCTTCTAAAACCGTCTAATATCTACTAATAATCGTTCAAGGTTTTACTGAAATCGTATGAGTCTTCTTAGAATCGTTCCCATTCACCAAAAATTCTTTTGAGATTATGAAACTATCTAGAATTGTTCTAAAATCGAATCGAATAAAATTTTAACAAAATCGTCCAAATTAGGCCAATTTCTTGTAAAATAGTTTAATACAGATCAATAATCGTCTAAGGTTTTGCTGAAATCATTCGAATATTCTTAGAATTCTTCCCATTGACTAAAAATTCTTCTGAAATTATCTAACCATCTAGAATTGTTCCAAAAACGTATAAAATTTTAATTATAACGTATTATAAACTCATTGGGGAAGACACAAAAAAGGAACACAGTTCGAGGTTTAATCGCCAATTTGGTGGTTTGGCTGTAAAATCCTCAATTTGAGGACAACAAACAAGCTTTGCATCGGAGGCAACAACGTCTCTCCTCGTGAACACAAGTCGAGAAATTCCTTTTTTATTTTCCCAAATTCTTCAAATTACTTTCTTATTTTTCCCTTGAAATTAAAAATTCTTAATTTCGGTTCCTTTCTTATTTTCCCACAGCCGATATTGTTCTTCCTTATACAGGATGTCCCAAAATTATACCGACAAACTGCTAGGTTATATTCTTTGGATAATTTTTAGTCTATTGAAATTAATACCTGTTATCCGATCTCTTATAATTTGAGAGAAATTCAGTGTTAAAGTACTTTCTACTTGCGTCAATTTTTCTTTATAACGTTGTTAATTTTGAGAAGATATACCTCAAAGTTTCTCACAAATTTAGGATTTAACCTCAATTGAATGGTAGTAATTTAAAAATGTTATTACTTCCATAACATGCTTTTTGTCAATCTTTCACAAACTTAAACTAATACAATTTATTTCACAAACTCCCATCCACACAAAAGCATGTTATGAAGTTAAGAAAACTTTGAAATGATTATCATGTAATTGAGGTTAAATACTTAAGGTTCGTGTGAAGTTTTGAAATATATTTCCAAAAAATCAGTATAGTTATTAAAGTAAGTTGACTTAATATATGTAGAAAGAACTTTGACATTGAATATGTTTGAAACTATAACAGATCGAATAACAGGTTTTAATCTCAATTTACTTAAAATGACTCAAGGAATGCATAACAATTTGTCGGTATAAGTTTGGGGCACCCTGTATTTCTGGGCTTGGGTTCACGGGGAGTGACGTTGTTGCCTCCGATGCAATGCTTGTTTGTTGTCATCAAATTGAGGATCTCGCAGCTGAAGCACCAAATTGGTGATTAGTCCTCGGACTGTGTTCCTTTTTTGTGTCTTCCTCAATAAGTTTCCACCTTGCTCCTTGGCTATACTGTAATGATGAGAAGTAATAAGTTCGAAACACGTGTCTACGGTTGCATCTTTGTGGCGGTTTTGCCCTTAATTTCGATTCCTTTCTTATTTTCCCATTTTTTTCCCCGATATTGTTCTTCCTTTCTCCCATATTAATTCCCATTGAATAGTTCCCATCGATTAAAAATTCTTCTGAGATCATGAAACTATCTACAGATGTTCTAAACACGGACAAAATTTTTACAAAATCCTTAAAATTAGGTCAATTTCTTTTAAAATTTTCTAATATCGATCGATAATCGTTCAAGGTTTTACTGAAATCATTTAAATTTTCTTAGAATTATTTCCATTGACCAAAATTTTTTTGAAGTTATAAAATGATCTGCAGTTTTTCTAAAAAACATAAAATCTTAACAAAATCGTCTAACATAAATTAGGTTAATATCTTTTAAAATCATCTAATATCCTCCAATAATCACATAAGATTTTATTGAATTCGTACGAATTTTCTCAGAATAGTTCCCATCGATTAAAATCTTTCGAAATTATTGAAATTCTTTTAAAAATCGTCCACATCCACCAGAAATTATTTTACAACAGTAGTATGTATTTGCCGATTCAAGAACCTCCTCTTGAAACGCAGGTTCGAGGAGGAGGTTCTTGAATCAGTATTTTGGGACACCGGTGGTTGAGAAGGAGGAGGTTCCGAAAGCGACAAATAGGGTAAACTGCCCAAATGTTGGTCCCCTTAAAAATACTTCCTAATGTCGGCCTTTCTGCAGAAATCCATATAAAAAAAACTGGAAAGCCGATTTTAGGCGCATGGCCGAGATTTGGTTAGTTTACCCTATGTTGAGGTAAATGTTTTGCAGCCTCCTGTCGTGTTTATAAATCCTCTCCCTTCCCATACAACCTGTACCTTGTAAAGTACAGGTTGGATGCCTTTTATTTTATTTGCATCAGTAACGTATTTATAGCTTTTATCTCATTTATCCACAACCAAGGAGGAGATTTTAAAAAAGAGATATTTGTCTCCCCGATAACCCACCGCCGACTAACTCATTATGTATGCAAAGTAAAAAAAGCGACCCTTCGTCAATGATCTCACTGCCAGCCAACTAATTATGTACGCAAAACATCCGACCCTTCGTCGACCAGTTCATGTATACAAATAAATATGCGACTAATGCAAAATATCTGACATTTTATCACGAAACGTGGAAGGATCACCTTCACATTTCTCTTCAAAAACTTCCTCATCGTTTAAGATCCTCTTGGTTGTAATAAAATTCTCTTAAAATAGATCCTCGAATACAGGTGTGAGGAGGAGTCCCAAAATATTTGCCAATTCAAAAACTTCCTCGCTGAAACACAGGTTCGAGGAGGACGTTGTCGAATCGGCAAATATGTGCAAATCGGCAAAAATCTATTAAATTAATCTTTCAAAAACTGTTTGAAATTGTATTTTTTTTAATTATCTACATTCAAGAAAAAAAAATTCTAAAACTGTTCAAAATTGTTAGAGAGATATCAAGATCGTCTGAAATTGTTCTAAAATTGTTAAAAGATATTATTAAAATTCTCTAAAATCATTCTTCTAAATAAACAAAAAATGAAAAAAGTTTTATTTTAAACTAGAAATTAAAGAAATATTAGATAGAAAAAAAAAACAGCACAGAGAATTTTTGAAAACATTTATTAAACCTAATTTGTACATTAAAACGCATTAACAACAACACTTCTAAACACTATCATAAAAAGATCTCTTTGTATTTCTCTCAATTATCCATATCATCAGTCGACTCGCCTTCAAGCATCAACCTTGGCTCATGCTTTCTTTTTGCTTTCTTCTTCTTCCTATTATAAACCCCATCTTCTTCATCCATCATCCGAATAATCAACATTTGATCCGAACAATCCATAGGAGCAACAGATATATCTCTAACAGCTCTAAATTTTCCACAATTATTAAGATGTTCATTCTCTAATCGAAAATAATTCCAGATAAATCTCCTAAAAATTCAAATTTAACTCAAATTCTTTTTCATAATTTCAATTATTTTATTTTTTCATAATTTCAATTATTTAATTTTTTCATAATTATTTTTAATTCGTTTAAAACTGACCTAAAGACTTCTAACGGAGCTAATATAGTAACCATTAAATCCGCGTGAACGTAACCCAACTCGGTCAAAGACATAGAAAATGCCCAACCGAACCGCAATATAAAATCCTCTATTATTGCAAAGTAGTAAAACCACTGCAACATAAACAAGTTAGAGAAAAGTGCCGGGCAAGAATCAACCGGTATTAAACTGACGGTGGAAGAGTAGACGATCTCCTCTCGTAAAAATTTATTGTCGCCCGCTTTCGAGTCGAACAGTCCCCAATCCAATTTGATGTCCCAAGTGTAGGCGTAACACGAGCTGATTAACGATGAGCTGATCCAGAAATAGAAAAACGGATTCTCCATCATCGATTGATAATTATCTAAAAATATATAATGTAAAATGACTACTTTTCATCTTTAAACCATATTTTTAACAACAGTATAATCAAATTGTTTCATTTTGATCACATAGAAAAAAATATAAATCTTAATTGATTAAAAAATCAGAAATTTGGAAATCGCTTTTGTGAAGAAAGTTAATACTTCAATAAAATATAAAATTCATCATTGAATAAAGATAGTGTAATGTGAAATTTTGTTAAAAACATTAAAGAAATTCGAAAAATAGAAGAAAAAAGAGAGAAATTTTTCAATTTTTCAAACAAAAATGTTGGAATTTAACAAAGAATTTAAAACTGATAAAAAAGCTTTTACATAATAGAAAGTATTTTTTAAAAAAATTTGTGTTGAAACTTCTACATTTTTTACTTAAACGAATTTTTCTTTAATGTTAAAATAAAAACACCTTTTAAGGGGGAACAACAGGGTGGAGACCGCGAAAAAAGGCGATAATTAAGATTTTGTTTTGGTTCACTCATATATTTTAGAAAAATCGCAATTTGATATTTTGTAACTACGCAGTTTAAACTTATTTTAGGAACTATAGAGAAAAGAAAATCTGTCTTAGAATACATGTATGGAGGGTGTCCAAATGTACTAACAAAAAAAAAGCATCTTGTTGGTTATCACTATAAAACGTGTAAAAATAATCTGAAAATAAAAAAGGAAACGTCATTTTAATCTATATTAGTGTAGCTTCAGTTAAGCGTACCCGATTTAAAAAATAATAATTGCTGTTAAAATGGCACCTCTGTAAGAAAAGAGTTAAGAAAATCGTTAAAATAATTAATCTTTCCAGGGGGTAAAGAGACAGCAAATATTAATACAAATAAAAATCCGTACGCTTAACTGAAGGGAATTTTATATAGATTGAGGACGTCTCAATAAAATTTGAATGCGATTCTCGTTGGTAAAGAAATTGTGACAACAGGTTAAAAAAATTTTACTGTGAGAAAAACGCATTTAAAAAGTTAAGTTTAGTTCTAGATGATATAATGGAGGAAATTTTAAGAGTTACCACAATTCATCGATTCCTGCTATAATAATAAAGGTCTTTAGAATTTCTAGAACATAATTCGACTTTCTTCTTGTTGTCTGAATTGTCTAAAACACTTGAAATTTAACGCACTTGAGCTCGACTTATACGGTGTTGGTCTTTAGCTGTACAAAATGCGTACATTTGGGGACTAATCTGGATATGTATTTCATTTGCCACCTTTAATAAAGATGCCATTCCATTATTAAAAATTGAAGCCGTCAAATAAATAGCAATCTGCACAATAACTGCCCGACTTGATAAAATTTTCGGAGCGAACTTCCAAATGAGAGTATTAAAGCTCTCATTCGAATTTTGCGTAAATCGTATTAAAATAGTTTTTTAATAGTTTTTTTGGAAATCGCTTTCTGGACGATTCAATGGTTTTACGTCATTCTGCCGACCATTATCTTCACCTCCCCGACGATTTTGGGGGGTCCGTGACCGATTTCGAAAAAACGGCCCTGAAAATCGAACGACGTTGCGGTAGCCCTAATTGAAATTAAAATTCTCGATCGTCTGCCTGTCATTTTCGTTAATTTTCAAACGCACTTTTTGTCCAAAAAGCCACCGGCTCCGCGACTCTGCTTCCGGCTAACCTTCTGAACGGCTTTATAACGCAACGTTATATGCGAATCGGGGCTCCTTTGGACCCGAAACGGCCGATTTAAGCCCTAAACGAAGTCCCCGTTTTCCGTCATTTTCGATTTGGGCCGATAAAACAGTTGGTTCAATTTTCATAAACGTTATTTATTATTCTAACCACGCTAATGCCACATGAAATGTCAAAACGATCGGCTTATTAATAATTATCAAATATTTAATTTATGCAGAGCAAAAATTCGAATAAATTTCACTAAAAACTAATTAAATTCTTGAAAATATCACCAAAAATTTAAGTAAATTTGTAAAAATTCCACCAAAGCTACTAAAATTTTTAATAATTCCACCAAACACTTATAAAATTTGTAAAAATTCCACCAAAGCTATCAAAATTTTTAACAATTCCACCAAAAACATGCTGAATTTTTAAAAAATATACTTAAATTAAGATTAATTTCGTCAAGAATTGATTAGATTCTTAAAAATTTCACAAAAATAAAAAAGTAGTAATAAAAATTCCACAAAAATTAGTTAAATTGAATATAATTTCACCAAAAATTATTAAATTTGGAGACAATTCTACTAAAAACTTAGTGAATTTTTTAAAAATTCCACCCAAAATCAATAAAATTGGTAAAAATTCCACGAAAAACTTACTATATTCGTAAAAATTCCACCAAAGTTACCAACATTTTTAACAATTCCACCAAAAACGTACTAAATTTTTTCAATTTTCCACCAAAGCTACAAAAATGTTGAATAATTCCACCAAAAACTTACCAAATTCATAAAAATTCTACTAAAATTGCCAATATTTTTAACAATTCCACTAAAAATGATTAAAGTTAATAAAAATTCCACCAAAGTTATCAACTTTTCTAACAATTCCATCAAAAACATACTGAATTTTATAAAAAATCCACCAAAAATTAATAAAATTGGAAAGATTTCACTAAAAACTCACTAAATTCGTAAAAATTCCATAAAAAACACTGAATTTTTTAAAAATTCTATCAAAAATGAATAAAATTCGCAAAAATTCCACCAATGTTATCAAAATTTTTGATAATTCGACCAAAAGCATACTGAATTTTTTAAAAATTCCACCAAAAACTTACTAAATTCATAAGAATTTTATCAAAAACACTGAATTTTTTTAAAATTCCACCAGAAATGAATAAAATTCGCAAAAATTCCACCAAAGCTATTAAAATATTTAACAACTACACCCAAAACTTACTGAATTTTTTTTTATTCCACCAAAAACTTACAAAAATCCTAAAAATTACACCGAAATTGTCAACATTTTTAACAATTCTACTGAAAACTTACCAAATTTTTTAAAAATTCCACCAAAATGTCCAAATTCTTTTAAAATTTCACCAAAAATCAATCAAATTAGAAACAATTTCATTAAAAATTAACTAAAACCTTGAAAATTCCATCAACAACTTAGTAAATTCATAAAAATTCCACCAAAGTTACTAAAATTTTTAATAATTTTACCCAAAATAATGAATTTTTTAAAAATTCCACCAAAAAAACACAAAATTTGTAAAAATTCCACCAAAAATTTACCAATTTTTTTTTTAATTCCACCAAAAACTTACTAAATTCGTAAAGCTTCCACCAAAGTTACCAAAATGTTGATCAATTCAACCAAAAACAATAAATTTTTTTAGAAAAATACTAAAAATAAAACTAAACTAGTCCATATAAATGGGAGTAATAGCATCGATAACGTTTTGTGACAATGGTTGTTTATGTTCTTATTCAAATAATGGCTTCGTGCACGCGATCAGAAAAGAGCTATAATTCCGTTATTTGTACAAATTTTGTTATAATACTGTAGGACAATATTCTAAAACGTACAAACTTTCGAATTGCGTAAAGAAAAAAAAAACGATTTTTCAAAAAATTTTCCCTGTTGTTCCCCCTTAATTTTTAACATTTTGACTGCTTCTTATAAAAAAATCTTTTAAATTCGAATTTAAAAACACAACTTTCTATTTTTTAAATAATATTTTTACCTGAATAAACATTGAGTAAAGTGGTAAACGTCATCACAAAAAAAGACGTAGCATATTTAGCCGCGTTGGCAAGATGTGGAAAAGCTTCCCTTGTGTCACGATACCTTCTTAAACACTGTGCGAATCTAAACCAAGGAGGTAGACAAGCTATAAACAGCCTGAGGAAGATCCTCTTCTCCACGCAGCCGGTCCAATCTGTAAAACGCATCTTAAACGGAATAAGAAATAATTTAAACGTTCAAATTTCAATTTTCTATAAGGGTGCTACAAAGCGACAATCTATTTTATCTATTTTTTTTTTTTAATTTTTTTAAATTATTTTACATTGCACGAGGAATAAACAAATAATCGAAATTAATTTAAAAATAAAGTTACCTTTAGCCGTGTACCAATCCCCGTTTGAAATATAAAAACATATTATAAATTGTATATCACTAAAAAGTGGAATTAAACTGATAAGTTGATCTGCCATCCAAAAATCGGCGAAATTTACATAAAAAAATGGTGCTAAAAGAATTCTTCCCTATAAAAATAAAAAACAACCAATTAATCCATCAAATCAATCTAAACTTTTATAATAAGATTAATTACCAAAACTTTCAACGCCCAAAATCTAGCAGCATGTCGAAACGTTTTCGTTGGATTTAGTAAAAACGCCAACATTAAACCAAACAACACCAATGGATTTACATAAGCCGGAATGCCAAGTTCAGTACTGTAAATGAAACTTAGAAGAGATAAAGCCCAAACGACCCCGAAAACCGCTGCCATTTCGATAACGTGCTGCTCCGACAGGTGGTTTCTGGGGTCTAACTCGAAGATGAGGACGTGATTTACGCCCGACGATCTCCAACCGTAAATATTTACTCCCCAGAGGAACATCGAGAGGATTATTAACAATGGACCTCTGTATAGGCGACATGCTACTCTCCAATCGTCTTTTCCATGATGGAAAATGCCTAAAAAAATTGTAAATTAATGAAGATTCTTTATTATTTTTTATTATTTTATTCATTAATTTTTAAAGACATTTACGTCCCCATTTCCCCATTAAATAATAAATCTAAATCTACAGAGTGATTCAAAAATAGAGGGAAGACTACTCCAGACATAAAAAATTAGAAAGATTGAAGCAAAAATAAGGAATAAATTTTTTCTTCATTGAGGTTCGTCTTGAAATATTCACATTTAAAGCTTAAAAGGTCAATTATATGATCATATCAGTTTTCAGTTCAGCCTCACTTTTTTATGTCCTTAAGTTTTCCGTCGTCGTTTCCATTCTCCGTCCAGTTTTTAGTTTTCACACATAAGAAGAACTTACAGTTCAACTGACAATGAGTTTGAGAAAATCAGAAGATTAATAAATGAGTTATACGAGCTTAGTGTCAAGATTTCAAAATTTTTGTCTAATTTTTTGACACAGAGGTTTGGAAAAACATTCGCCAGAAACTTTCCAGATCCAATATAATAATGCCCGTTTAGAATCTTACTCAGAATTGAATAAGGAATCATTTCAAGGAAATCGTCCCAAAATTGGGGGATCGATAACCGAGTTACACGAGCTCAAAGTCAAAATTTCAAAATTCTCGTCTAATTTCTTGATACAGAAGTTTGGAAAAACATTTGTCAGAAACTTTCCAGATCCAATATAACAACGCCCGTTTAGAATCTTGCTCAGAATTGAATAGAGAATCATTTAAAAGAAATCGTTCAAAAATTGGGGGATCGATAACCGAGTTACAGGAGCTCAAAGTCAAAATTTCAAAATTCTCGTCCAATTTCTCAATGCAGAGATTTGGAAAAACATTCGTCAAAAACTTTCCAGATCCAATATAAAAACGCCCGTTTAGAATCTTGCTCAGAATTGAATAGAGAATCATTTAAAAGAAATCGTCCGAAAATTGGGGGATCACTAACCGAGTTACAGGAGCTCAAAGTCAAAATTTCAAAATTCTCGTCTAATTTCTTGATACAGAAGTTTGGAAAAACATTCGTCAGAAACTTTCCAGATCCAATATAACAACGCCCGTCTAGAATCTTGCTCAGAATTGAATAGAGAATCATTTAAAATAAACTGTCCAAAAATCAGTCGATCGATAATCGAATTACACGAACTAAAAGTCAAAATTTCAAAATTCTCTAATTTCTCGATGCAGAGGTTTGGAAAAACATTCGTCAGAAACTTTCCAGATCCAATATAACAACGCCCGTTTAGAATCTTGCTCAGAATTGAATAGATAATCATTTAAAATAAACCGTCCGAAAATCACACGATCGATAATCGAATTACACGAATTGAAAGTCAAAATTTCAAAATTCTCTAATTTCTCAATGCAGAGGTTTGGAAAAACATTCGTCAGAAACTTTCCAGATCCAATATAACAACGCCTGATTAGAATCTTACTCAGAATTGAATAAAGAATCATTTCATGGAAATCGTCCCAAAATTGGGGGATCGATAACCGAGTTACAGGAGCTCAAAGTCAAAATTTCAAAATTCTCGTTTAATTTCTCGATGCAGAGATTTGGAAAAACATTTGTCAGAAACTTTCCAGATCCAATATAACAACGCCCGTCTAGAATCTTGCTCAAAATTGAATAGAGAATCATTTAAAATAAACCGTCCGAAAATCAGACGATCGATAATCGAATTACACGAATTGAAAGTCAAAATTTCAAAATTCTCTAATTTCTCAATGCAGAGGTTTGGAAAATATTTGCCAGAAACTTTGCAGATCGAATATAACAACCCCCGTCTAGAATTTTGCTCAGAAATGAATAGAAAATTAGTTAAAATTAGCTAAAATTTCACTGATAAAGACGTGGTTTGACACTCGAGAAAAACTATCAGAGGTGAACAAACTCCGAAAAGGAAAAATGGGATTTCAGGGATGGGGAAACCTCTTCGAGGGAGATTTTAGGGGTTGATAAATTTGGTTGAGGGATATTTCAGGGTTTGTCAAACTTTGTAGAATACAAATTCAAGGATAAGTAAACCCTCTATTTCTCAAACGGGCTTCAGGGGTGGGAAAACCTTGTCGAGAGATATTTCAAAGGTTTGCAAGCTTCGTAGATACTTGATTCAAGGATAAGTAAATTCTCACTTTTTCAAACGGGCTTCAGGGATGAACAAACCTCATCGACAGACATTTTAGAAATTGACAAACTCAATTCAAGGATAAGTAAACCTTCGATTTTTCAAGCGGACTTTAAGGGTGGGCAAACCTCGTCGAAATATATTTTAAGGGTTGGCAAAACTTATCGAGAAATATTTCAGGGATTTGGCAAATTTCGTAGAAACCCGATTCGAGGATATGTAAACCCTCAATTTTTTAAATTGACTTCAGAGGTGGACAAAATTCGTCGAAAGACATTTCAGGAGTTGGCAAACTTTGGAAAACTCCGATTCAAGGATAACTAAACCTTCGATTTTTCAAATAGGCTTCAGGGGTGGGCAAAATTCGTCGGGAGACATTTTAAGGGTGGGCAAACCTTGTCGAGAGACATTTTAGAGATTGACAAACTTCGTAGAAACCCGATTCAAGAATAATTAAACTCTCGATTTTTCAAAGAGACTTCAAGGGTAGGCAAACTTCATCGAGAGATATTTCAGGGGTTGACAAACTTCGTAGAGACATTTAGAGGTTACAACTTTATTACATATAATAAACCGTCTGAAAATCGGGCGATCGATAACTCAGTTACACGAACTGAAAGTCAAAATTTCAAAATTCTCTAATTTCTCGATGCAGAGGTTTGGAAAAACATTTGTCAGAAACTTTCCAGATCCAATATAACAACGCCCGTTTAGAATCTTGCTCAGAATTGAATAGAGAATTATTTGAAATAAACCATCCGAAAATCAGACGATCGATAATCGAATTACACGAACTGAAAGTCAAAATTTCAAAATTCTCTAATTTCTCGATACAGAGGTTTGGAAAAACATTCGTCAGAAACTTCCCAGGTCCAATATAAAAACGCCTGATTAGAATCTTACTCAGAATTGAATAGAGAATCATTTCAAGGAAATCGTCCCAAAATTGGGGGATCGATAACCGAGTTACAGGAGCTCAAAGTCAAAAGTTCAAAATTCTCGTTTAATTTCTCGATGCAGAGGTTTGGAAAAACATTCGTCAGAAACTTTCCAGATCCAATATAAAAACGCCCGTTTAGAATTTTGCTCAGAATTGAATAGAGAATCATTTAAAATAAACCGTCCGAAAATCGGGCGATCGATAACCGAGTTACAGGAGCTCAAAGTCAAAATTTCAAAATTTTCGTTTAATTTCTCGATGCAGAGGTTTGGAAAAACATTCGTCAGAAACTTTCCAGATCCAATATAACAACGCCCGTTTAGAATCTTGCTCAGAATTGAATAGAGAATTATTTAAAATAAATCGTCCAAAAATCGAGCGATCGATAACCGATTTACAAGAGCTCAAAGTCAAAATTTCAAAATTCTCTAATTTCTCGATGCAGAGATTTGGAAAAACATCCTTCAGAAACTTCCCAAATCCAATACAACAACGCCCGACTAGAATCTTGGTCAAAATTGAATAGAGAATCATTTAAAATAAACCGTCCGAAAATCAGACGATCGATAATCGAATTACACGAACTGATAGTCAAAATTTCAAAATTCTCTAATTTCTCAATGCAGAGGTTTGGAAAATATTTGCCAGAAACTTTCCAGATCTAATATAACAACCCCCGTCTAGAATCTTGCTCAGAATCGAATAGAAAATTATTTAAAACTAGCTAAAATTTCACTGATAAAGACGTGGTTTGACACTCGAGAAAAACTATCAGCGGTGGACAAACTCCGAAAAGGAAAATGGGATTTCAGCGATGGGGAACCTCTTCGAGGGAGATTTTAGGGGTTGACAAATTTGGTTGAGGGACATTTCAGGGGTTGTCAAACTTTGTAGAAACCAAATTCAAGGATAAGTAAACCCTCTATTTCTCAAACGGGCTTTAGGGGCGGGAAAACCTCGTCGAGAGATATTTCAAAGGTTTGCAAGCTTCGTAGAAACTTGAATCAAGGATAAGTAAATTCTCACTTTTTCAAACGGGCTTCAGGGATGAACAAACCTCATCGAGAGACATTTTAGGGATTGACAAACTCAATTCAAGGATAAGTAAACCTTCGATTTTTCAAGCGGACTTTAAGGGTGGGCAAACCTCGTCAAAATACATTTTAAGGGTTGGCAAAACTTATCGAGAAATATTTCAGGGATTTGGCAAACTTCGTAGAAACCCGATTCGAGGATATGTAAACCCTCAATTTTTTAAACTGACTTCAGAGGTGGACAAAATTCGTCGAAAGACATTTCAAGGGTGGAAAAACCTCGTCGAGAGACATTTCAAAAGTTTGTAAGCTTCGTAGAAACTTGATTGAAGGATAAGTAAATTCTCACTTTTTCAAACGGGCTTCAGGGATGAACAAACCCCATCGAGAGACATTCTAGGGATTGACAAACTCGATTCAAGGATAAGTAAACCTTCGATTTTTCAAGCGGACTTTAAGGGTGGGCAAACTTCGTCAAAATACATTTTAAGGGTTGGCAAAACTTATCGAGAAATATTTCAGGGATTTGGCAAACTTCGTAGAAACCCGATTCGAGGATATGTAAACCCTCAATTTTTTAAAGTGACTTCAGAGGTGGACAAAATTCGTCGAAAGACATTTCAAGGGTGGAAAAACTTCGTCGAGAGACATTTCAAAGGTTTGCAAGCTTCGTAGAAATTTGATTCAAGGATAAGTACACTCTCACTTTTTCAAACGGGCTTCAGGGATGAACAAACCCCATCGAGAGACATTTTAGAGATTGACAAACTCGATTCAAGGATAAGTAAACCTTCGATTTTTCAAGCGGGCTTTAAGGGTGGACAAACCTCGTCAAAATATATTTTAAGGGTTGGCAAAACTTATCGAGAAATATTTCAGGATTTGGCAAATTTCGTAGAAACCCGATTCGAGGATACGTAAACCCTCAATTTTTTAAAGTGACTTCAGAGGTGGACAAAATTCGTCGAAAGACATTTCAGGGGTTGGCAAACTTTGGAAAACTCCGATTCAAGAATAACTAAACCTTCGATTTTTCAAATAGGTTTCAGGGGTGGGCAAAATTCGTCGAGAGACATTTTAAGGGTTGGCAAAACTTGTCGAGAGACATTTTAGGGATCGACAAACTTCGTAGAAACCCGATTCAAGGATAATTAAACCCTCGATTTTTCAAAGAGACTTCAAGGGTAGGCAAACTTCATCGAGAGATATTTCAGGGATTGACAAACTTCGTAGAGACATTTAGAAGTTACAACTTTATTACATATAAATAAACCGTCCGAAAATCGGACCATCGATAACCGAATTACACGAGCTCAAAATCAAAATTTCAGTCTATTTTCAGTGAAAATAATTTTGGTAAAATATAAGAAAATAAAAAAGTGAACGTGAAAGGAAATGAGATTGAAATAATCATAGTTGAAAATCTGCTCATACATGGAATCGAAAATAAGAGGAATTTTTCGAGAAAATTGTTAAAGTTTTTCCCAAAAAGATGTGCAAATTTAGCTTACAAGTTTCAAATAGTTATTTCACATCCTTGATTGTAACTAAAAACTTTTAAAAGGGATTATTTTGAAAACGAAAATCGATCAGAAAACATTCCATTCTGGATTTTTAACATTAGACCATTAGAATTTCTACCTATTATTTCATTTGTAACATTTACTTTTGAATCACTCTGTATATGAAGATGTCATAGTGTTGCCAAGAATTTTCTAACAGGTTTACTGCCTCCAATTAATCCCAACTTGACCTACATTACGAAACATTTCCATCCAGTAATATTTATAGATCAGTTAACTTATGTCCACAAGTATATTTTTTTATTTATTTTTAAAATAAAAAATATATTTATCGAATTGTCAAACACAATCATTTTCAAGAAAGAAATTACCTGATAATATCACAGCTACTAAAAGTATAGTAAAAGATCCGGTAAAAAGACCAACTTTAAAAGTAATCCAAGGACTTTGTTTTTCTCCCAAAGGTGGTACACGGAGTCTCTTCATGGCTCTTTGTCGATCTCCACCTTCTATATATTGAGTTACCGTACTTTCCGTTTCTCTTATAATTCGATCTATATCTTTGTTCATGAAAAAGTGAGAGCTTTCTACGTGATTCACCCTCCATCTTGCACCTACTTCCGAAGATAATAACTATAATTATTAAAAAAATTAAAAGAAATTTTCGATTTAAATTTGTTGATTTTATAACCTTGTCGTGTTTTTTTAGTATTTTGCGAAATCCGGTAAAGTTTAAATTTTGGTAGTTTTGTAGAAGAATAAGACTTAGGTAGAATTCGCTAAAAGCTAGTTTTAGTTCTTGTAGTTTTCTAAATGGAACGTTCTTTTTACGAAGGAGTTTTTGTCCTCTGGTTGATGATTTTTTCTGATTGCTATCACTTTGATTTTCGATTATTTCACTACGTAGAGTAGCATATTTCCTAGTTGCTTCAGCTAATTTTTCTGTAATAAGAATAAAATGAATAATAAACTAGAATGAAAGAACTATAGAAAGTTTCAATTGAATGTGAAAAATTATTATTTTAAGATGTGTAAATTTAATAAGCTATTAAGATATTATCCTTTAACTTTTTGAGTACAAATTTAACGTTTCAAAACTTTACACTATTGCGAGACTAACTTAAAAATCTATTTCAAGATATCCGGTAAACATTGGTCATCTGTAGATAAAATAATCATTGCCAATAATTTTGGGACGAGTTTGCCAATAATTTCGGCCAAATATCATTCATCAAATCTTTCAATAAATTTTTTTATCAACACCTGGACCACAGAATCAAAAGGTATTATTTAGATAACTTAACGATAAATTAAGAACGAATGGCTTTAATCAAAATTAACAATAATATTTATTTATTTAATACGTTTGCAGAGTCTAACATTTCGGATTTTGCAGTCAATTGCGATTTTAATGAAAAAATGAAATAATTTGGGAGAAATTATTTTAAAAAATACATTAAATTGTTGTTTCTGAATACATTTCGCAATAATCTTTTAAGTGTAGATATTGAATCACAATAATAAAAATATTTTACAATAATTCCTATTCAATATTGAACAAAATAATAATCGTTTGAGTGAATAAAAGATGCTATAAATTCAAATTTACGAAAATATAGTTAGTTTTATAAGACGTCCTTCATAGGAATTTATAACTTCTATAGAAATTATTGATCCAAATTAAATTTAGCTCCTTTGTTCTCTTATGAGCCGCTCCAGTCAATAGCTAGATATAGGTAGGTATTATTACAAAAGATATTTTTTGTAAATCGATGCTCCCAAGTTAAAACGACATAGCCTCCAAATAGTAAATTTTACAAAAGAACAAAAATACGTTGAATATAAAAATTGCATACAGGTGTCCTGGAAAATGTGGGAAATCTCTTGGATCCTGATAGAACATTAAAAAATATGATTACAAGTTCCCATAATTTTTTTTCCTAACGGCCTTCCCCTCGGAGATACGGCCTTCTAAAGGAAGCCACTGCAAAACAATTTTTTTAAATAACTTTTAAAGTACTTAATTTAATTTAATGAAAATTTAATATGATAAACAGTAGTAAGGACCTCTTAAAAAAGTTACCTTAAAACATAATTGGTCTCTTTAGTTTACCAGGGACGTACTAGGTTGTACATTTTAATGCTTACATTTTTAACACCCTGTATGGTAAGGAGTTAAAAAAAAATAAATTTAGATACCTTGAATATTTAGCTAAAGAAAAGGTACTCTTATTCAGTGTCGATAAAATGAACCGTTTTCGAGAAAAAAATTGTAAAAGAAACCAACAAGATTAAAAATTTATTAATATTTCCTAGGTACCATAGTAACGTTTGTAAAAACAGCGCTAAATTTGTTGTCTGCAACATCAGTATTTAAAAAGCGCTGGTTTTACAAACGTTACTATGGTAATGTTACTATTAACACGAAATATTAATAAATTTTTAATCTTGATGGTTTCTTTTACAATTTTTTTCTCGAAAAAGGTTCATTTTATCGACACTGAATAAGAGTACCTTCTCTTTAGCTAAATATTCAAGGTATCTAAATTTATTTTTTTTAACTTCTTACCACACAGGGTGTTAAAAATGTAATCATTAAAATGCATAACCTAGTACGCCCCTGGTAAACTAAAGAGACTAATTATGTTTTAAGGCCATTTTTTTAAGAGGTCCTTACTACTGTTTATCATATTAAATTTTCATTAAATTAAATTAAGTACTTTAAAAGTTATTTAAAAAATTGTTTTCCAATGGCTTCCTTTAGAAGGCCCTATCTCCGAGGGGAGGGCCGATAGGAAAAAAAATTATGGGAACTTGTAATCATATTTTTTAATGTTCTATCAGAATCCAAGAGATTTCCCACATTTTCCAGGACACCCTGTATATTTTTTTCATTTTTTATTGGGTTGATCAATTATTATCACCTAACGCCGTTACTGTAACATCATTAAAATGTTTTCATAAACTTTCACACTATAGGCTCTATAATATAGGGTCTTTCAATAATGACGTTCTATTTGTTAATGTAAATATGTATCTGTGTGAGGTATTCACTCGTTCCTTTTTCTATTTCAAAGAACATTTTATTGCAATAAGTATGGAGTTTGAAATCCCTCAAATATCTTTTGCAGTTTTGCTGAGTGGCACACATATTCGATAGGTTCAATTTTTCATATTGTCGCGTAAAACTAATTGAAACCGCAGGAAGGAATTCGTTATATTGCTTCAAGGGCATCAAATGTTTGCTGTGTATTCATATAAACCTATTATTCAAGATATTCCCAAAGGAAATGGTCTAAAATAGTTAAATCACATGATTTCTGCAACCAGTTGACATGCCTAAACCTCAAACAGTTGATTTAATCCTCTATTAGACCGTGTAACTTTCAAGCCACATTTTAATGTATTGACATTTTACCAAATAATTATAGTTTCTCATATGATTACGCATAAATCTTAATTCTATAACGTTACCATACAATCAAAAACAATATTTACGACCATTGCCAGACTCATCAACCTGCCCATAGAGGATTAATTTGTCTAAAACGGAGACATTTTTATGTGGCGCTTATGCTTTTTAAATTTATCAATATCAAAAACTCTTATAATGTCGCTTACGCTAGCGCTTATCACCATACATATGGCACTTATATCGTTCTGTAGAAAAACTGAAGTTTCACGAACAGGATCACAAATCACTCATTCATTTTAAAACTGAAATAATAAGATATATAAACGCATTTATCCCTTATGTTGTTTGTACAGAACGATTGGTTGTGAGCCTTTTTCTAATGGTGTGAATAACTCATTTTCGAAATTTCTGGCGCTTGTGTCTATTTAGTTTGAGAACTTCAAAACAGATTTTTATAATTTCAATATGGTTATTGAAATATTACTTTGTGCCATGAAATTGACGAACACCGCCTAAAAGCTTTAGTGCTCATCGTTGGAGCTTAAAAAAGGTAATTGAAAGACTCAATCTTCAACCAAGAAGGAAAATGACGACCAAAATTTTAACACAGAAATCATGCTTTAGAGCCTTAGTATAGCTGAGTAAAGGCGAAACAATTATCAAACGTGTGTTTTTAAAATTTCATATAGAAATAATTTTTAAACTTAAAACGCGTTTTCCCGGAGCCGTATTTTTAAAAACTGCTGAAAATTATCTCAACAAATTTATATCCAAATGACTCGAAATGTTAACTATACATTCTTAGATAGTTTATTTAGTGAAATACACACGATTTTTACGAATACTCTACAATTACGGTTTTTATAAGCAAATCAAGATTAATTTCTTCATCAAAACCACCATTGTATTTTCAAATTGGTGCTAAATTTCCCAAAAATCTATATTTGACTATGTACTTTAGTAGTAAATTTCATTTAAATGAGGGGAGTTTTTTTTTATAGCAATTGGAAAATGTTTTCCTTTTGGAAGTGTTTAAAAACTAGAACGATCTCGGTGAACTTATAATACATTTACTATTTTATATTACTTTACTCTATTTTTTTATTTTTTCATGTACACTAACAACGAGACCACACGACCTTGTATTCACCGATTTTGATTTATGGTACCAATCAATAGATATCAGTACGTAGTACAAAAGTCTTGATTCACAAACTGAAATCGCCATTTACTCGCGAATTGCTGAATACTGCATCCTAATATTTGACATATTTGTACTATGTACTAATACTTATCGACTGGTACCACTTTAATCAAAAATCGGTGAATACAAGGTCATGTGATCTTTTTGTAAGACATGAGTTATAAATCATTAAAAGTTTATTTCGATTGCTTTTTCATTATTCTCAGAAAAAAATCAAAATAAATCCAATTTTTTAAGTATCTATGGCAGTGTTTCCCAACGTGGGGCGTGGGCCCCACAGGGGGGCAATTTCGGTGTTTTAAGATGTGTTAAAAAAATTGTGTTAGTCCGTTTCGTAAAAAATTGGCTATTGATTTCTTCCAAAAAGGCACCAGAAAAGATTGTTATATGAACAATCCCATACAAAATTATTACTTTAAAACCATGTGACCTTTTTTTTTTGGGCGCATCGATGTGTTCTTAGGTAGATTTTATGTTTCAACTTTATATTGTTTTCATATGTAAATACCCAAATCAACAAATTTTTTCTTGGTGGGGAACCTTAGGGGGGACATACCAATATTACAAAACCTAACATGGGAAATGGCAGAAAAAAGGTTGGGAAACACTGATCTAAAGTGATATAACTTCTTAAGCAAACGGAATCTAATCGTTTATGACTAGATAATAGCAAGTTTTGATTGTAGGGGTATTACTTATTGATGTTAAATATTTATAAATCTTATTTTTTAAACAGACAAATCCAACAATTGTTTCTCAAACTCAAAATAACACCTTTCGGATTTATTTACCACTCTTGTACAGTGCCTCAAATTAGACACTCACTTCCTCTCAGTTTTTATGACTCTGCATCCTTACTTATGATAATTAATTCCAAAAATATAAAAAAAACCAAAAGTGAGATTGTAAACAAAAAGCTAAATAAATTTAAATTCCTAAATTCTTATCAAGAACAACGTAAAATTTAAGATCTGTTTGTAAATTTTTCCAAATTTGTTTTTAAATCCGTTTAAAAACTAAATTCATGCCTGAATCTTATTTATAATTTATTTCTACATTTAAACCTAGCTTTACCAACAATCCCTTTTCCTCTATTTATAACTTCCAAAAACACGTTCAAAGGTTTTTAAAAGTCATAAAAACCAAACCTCATTTGAAATAGTTTACTCACCAGATTCAACCATCAAATATTTACTATAAATAAAAATACATATTCATTTCCTTTACAATTTATTTACTTAAGAATAAATATTCCCACTATATTCGAATGTATTTCAAACGTGTAGTAGAAAAACTATCGTGATTGAATTACCATTTAAAGATTATATTGTCAGATAACAAACCTTGAACGCAACTCCAACTCCAACACGCAACATGCAAATAGAACGAAAGGAAAATCGTTCGTTTTCTAGGTCAAACCCACCGAATGTATGTACCGAGATATCGACAAGATAAAACATTAATATCTCTTAATACCTTTATATTTTTAACCCACCTGAATAAAACGTATTAATTTTTGCTAATTCCTTATCACAGTAATGAAAAAATTCTTCGTCAAATTTGGCGAAGTAACGTTGTAAGACTTCTGGTTCCACGTGCTCGCTAGAAGGTGCCTGTTCCACCGCGGAATATAAAAGCTGTTTCATTTCCTATTTAGAAAAAAAAAATAATAAATATTAGGAAGATTGAAAAAAGTTTATTTTTTAATTAAATCAATGAGATGCAAACCTCGTAATTTATGTATTGTTTGCGCCATTCTGGCGTAATATGCGCTGCCAAATGCTCGGCGAACTTCATTTTTACTAACGTTTAACTCATCTTTCTATTTCTACCTCACTATTCTCACTATTCCTAATAATATTTTGTATTTTCATCGGGACTTAACGTCATTCTGACAGAGGGGATCGACGCTTGACGTCTATCCCCACCATTTTAGCGTCGCGGTTAATAAAGGAATCTGTTTTATCATGACAATTATTTGACAATTAACTAACCTCACTTTTTCTAAGCACGAAAACATTACTTTAATTGTAGGTTTTAATTTATATAAGAGAATACGAATTGAATAATTAATAAAAAATGCTACGAAATTTACGATTTGTTGGAAACGCAAGAAACGTAATTAATTCAAGTTTAATTTTAAGGTTAGAATTACAAAAATGTTATTTGTGGTTTTAGTTTTCAACAAAATCTAAACCTAAAGTTTTGGCTGATGAAAATGTAATAACAAATGTGGATAATCAAGTGTATAAACCTCGAAGACATCCTGGAATAATTAAGTTAAAGAGTGTGTCTTTGCCGGAAAAGGTTGCAAAAGCTATTGAAAAGATTGTTGCGGGTAAGGTTAAAAGATTATGGTAAAACCCTGCTAATTCGTAACTTTTGGGACTTTGGATATGATTAGATTACTAGCAGGGTTCTACTGTATTCATTCAAGACCTATTAATTTTTCATAATGCATTAAAGATGCTATAAAGTAATAAATTAAAAAAATCGTAGAGAGTTTATTCTTTTAAATTAAGAAATGAAATTTGTATTAATTGAAAGCTAAAATATTCTATTTTGTAATAAAAAAATCAATTTTGTTCTAATTATTACCCAAAAAATTAAAAAAATTCTTAAAGATGATTAAAATTTTTTATAACCTAAGTTTTTAAAAATTTTGATCAAATTTAAAAAACCGTGGAAACTTTATTTTTTTAAATTAAGAAATGAAACTTCTGTTAATTGAAAGTTAAAATATTCTATTTTGTAATAAAAAAGTCAATTTTGTTCTAATTATTACCAAAAAAATTAAAAAAATTCATAAAGGTGGCTAAAATTTTTTTAACCTAACTTTCAAAAATTTCTACCAAATTTAAAAAATCGTGGAGACTTTATTTTTTTTAATTAAGAAATGAAATTTGTATTAATTGAAAGCTAAAGTATTGTATTTTATAGTAAAAAAATCAAATTTTCTTTAAATATTACCCAAAAAATTTAAAAAATTCACAAAGATGATCAAAATTTTTGACAGTTCATAACCTAACTTTTTGAAAACTTTGACTAACTTTAAAAAATCGTAGAGACTTTATTTTTTTTTAATTAAGAAATGAAATTTGTATTAATTGAAAGCTAAAATATTCTATTTTGTAATAAAAAAGTCAATTTTGTTCTAATTATTACCCAAAAAATTAAAAATATTCATAAAGTTGACTAAAATTTTTTATAACCTAAAAAAAGATAAAAAAAGATGAGAAAAAATGGAGTTATTTAAGAATTAAAGTTAATGTAACATAATTTATATTAAAATTGTTAAAAAATGACTTAATTTAGTCTAAAATTGTAATATTTCACTCAAAATTTTTTAAAATCATCGTTTTTTTTCCAAAATTTCACGAAATTTGGTGCAAAATTGCCGAATTTCGTTTAATTTCATCAAAATTTTTTCGAATTCCATTAAAAAATAACTTAATTTAGCTTGAAATTGGGAAATTTTGACCAACATTTTCAAAATTCGTCCAATTTCGTTTGAAAATTCACGAAATGTCGTTTAAAATCGTCGAATTTCATTGAAAAATAACTTAATTTATCTTAAAATTGTGAAATTTCATCTAAAATCGTTGAATTTCATCTAAAATTTTCTAAAGTTATTAAATTTTATTTAAAATTTCACAAAATTTCATCAATTTTTTTTCCAATTTCATTAGAATAAAACTTAATTTAGCTTGAAATTATGAAATTTAAACCAAAATTTTCTAAATTCGTCAAATTTCGTCTAAAATTTCACGAAATTTTGCCTAAATTTGTCGAATTTCATTGAAAAATAACTTAATTTATCTTAAAATTGTGAAATTTAATCTAAAATCGTTGAATTTCATCTAAAATTTTCTAAAGTTATTAAATTTTATTTAAAATTTCATCAAATTTTTTTCCAATTTCATTAAAATGACACTTAATTTAGCTTGAAATTATGAAATTTAAATCAAAGTTTTCAAAATTCGTCGAATTTCGTCTAAAATTTCACGAAATTTCGCCTAAATTTGTCGAATTTCATTGAAGAATAACATAATTTAGCTAAAAATTGTGAAATTTTATCTCAAATTTCTTAAAATTGTCGAAGTTCATTTGAAATTTCACGAAATTTCGTCTAAAATTGTTGAATTTCATTGAAAAATAACATAATTTAGCTAAAAATTGTGAAATTTTATCTCAAATTTCTTAAAATTGTCGAATTTCGTTTGAAATTTCACGAAATTTCGTTTGAAGTTGTCGAATTTCATTGAAAAAAGCTTTATTTATCTTAAAATTGTGCAGGTTCATCTCAAATTTTCTAAAATCCGATTTTTTTTCCAAAATTTCACGAAATTTCGCCTAAATTTATCGAATTTCATTGAAAAATAACATAATTTAGCTAAAAATTGTGAAATTTTATCTCAAGTTTCTTAAAATTGTCGAATTTCGTTTGAAATTTCACGAAATTTTGTTTGAAGTTGTCGAATTTCATTGAAAAAAGCTTTATTTATCTTAAAATTGTGCAATTTCATCTCAAATTTTCTAAAATCCGATTTTTTTCCAAAATTTCACGAAATTTTGCCCAAATTTGTCGAATTTCATTGAAAAATAACTTAATTTAGCTAAAAATTGTGAAATTTTATCTCAAATTTCTTAGAATTGTCGAAGTTCATTTGAAATTTCACGAAATTTCGTCTGAAGTTGTTGAATTTCATTGAAAAATAACATAATTTAGCTAAAAATTGTGAAAATTTATCTCATATTTCTTAAAATTGTCGAATTTCGTTTGAAATTTCACGAAATTTCGTTTGAAATTGTCGAATTTCATGGAAAAATAACTTAATTTAGCTAAAAATTGTGAAATTTTATCTCAAATTTCTTAAAATTGTCGAAATTCATTTGAAATTTCACAAAATTTCGTCTAAAATTGTTGAATTTCATTGAAAAATAACATAATTTAGCTAAAAATTGTGAAAATTTATCTCATATTTCTTAAAATTGTCGAATTTCGTTTGAGATTTCACGAAATTTCGTTTGAAATTGTCGAATTTCATTGAAAAATAATTTAGCTAAAAACTGTGAAATTTTATCTCAAATTTCTTAAAATTGTCGAAATTCATTTGAAATTTCACAAAATTTCGTCTAAAATTGTTGAATTTCATTGAAAAATAACTTAATTTAGCTAAAAATTGTGAAATTTTATCTCAAATTTCTTAAAATTGTCGAATTTCGTTTGAAATTTCACGAAATTTCGTTTAAAATTGTCGAATTTCATTGAAAAATAATTTAGCTAAAAATTGTGAAATTTTATCTCAAATTTCTTAAAATTGTCGAAATTCATTTGAAATTTCACAAAATTTCGTCTAAAATTGTTGAATTTCATTGAAAAATAACTTAATTTAGCTAAAAATTGTGAAATTTTATCTCAAATTTCTTAAAATTGTCGAATTTCATTGAAAAAACTTTCTTTATCTTAAAATTGTGCAATTTAGTCAAAAATTTTCTAAAATTCGATTTTTTTTCCAAAATTTCACGAAATTTGTTGTAAAATTATCTAAAATTGATGAATTTTGTTTAATTTTGCCTAAACTTTTTCGAATTTCATTGAAAAATAACTTAATTTAGCTTGAAATTGTGAAATTTCAACAAAATTTTTAAAAATTCGTCAAATTTCGTTTGAAATGTCACTAAATTTCGTCAAAATTGTTGAATTTTAAAAATAACTTTATTTAGATTAAAATTGTGAAATTTCATCTAAAATTTCTTAAAATCGTGAAATTTCTTCTAAAATTTCGCCAACTTTTGTATAAAATTGCCTAAAATGATTGAATTTCGTCTAATTTCATCTAAAATTTCCTTAAGTCATCGAATTTCGTCTGGAATTTCACCAGATTTCGACAAAAGTTGTCAAATTTCATTGAAAAATAACTTTATTTAGATTAAAATTGTAAAATTTTATCTAAAATTTGCTAAAATCGTCAAATTTGGTGATGAAAATTTTGACCAATTTTAAAAAATCGTGGAAACTTTATTTTTTTTAATTAAGAAATGAAATTTTTATTAGTTGAAAGCTAAAATATTCTATTTTGTAATAAAAAAGTCAATTTTGTTCTAATTATTACCCAAAAAATTAAAAAAAAATCATAAAAGAAATTAATTTTTTGTTAACTTAACTTTTAAAAATTTTGACCAACTTTAAAAAATCGTGGAGACTTTATTTTTTTTTAATTAAGAAATGAAATTTGTATTAATTGAAAGTTAAAATATTCTATTTTTAATTAAAAAAATCAATTTTTTCCTAATTATTACCCAAAAAATTAAAAAAATTCTTAAAGAGACTAAAATTTTTTTTAACCTAACTTTTATAAATTTTGACCAACTTTAAAAAATCGTGGAGACTTTATTTTTTTAAATTAAGAAATGAAGTTTGTATTAATTGAAAGCTAAAATATTCTATTTTGTAATAAAAAAGTCAATTTTGTTCTAATTATTACCCAAAAAATTAAAAAAATTCATAAAGGTGATCAAAATTTTCAATTTTTTTTTTTTTTGAAAATTTTTCCCAAATTTAAAAAATATTAAAGATTAACAAAAAAATAATCTTAATGTTTTTAGATTATCCAATAAAAGCCTTAATAACAAACTCAGACGATTTATCAAGACACTTAAAATATAGAGTACCACCAATGGAAATCGATCAAATAAACGACTTAAAACACAGAATCTACAACCAAGTATTACGCAAAGAAAAAGATACCGTAACACAATCAAAAGAACAATTCCAACAAAAAATCAACGATAAAGTCCAAAAATTACTCAAAGAAAAAGTTTATAATTGGGCTCCGATTAACTACGATTTACAAAAATCTTTGTTATATTTATTTGCTAGAAGTGCGATGGAATACGCGGTTTTATCAAAGATTTTTATGGAAATAAATACTCGAGATCCGGGTTTCAAACCGAGGAGTTTATTTGATTTTGGATCGGGAGTTGGTAGTGTAACTTGGGCGGCTAATAATTATTGGAAACAACATTTATTTGAATATTACAATGTTGATATATCCCCTGATATGAATGATTTAGCTCGGGAGATTTTACAGGGTGGACCTGGATATTCCGGGCAAAATTTAAAGGGTGTTTTTTATAGACAATTTTTACCAGCAACTAATGTAAGTTAATTCGGTAATTAATTAATTAATTAATTTATTTATTTATTCATAATTTATTTATTTGTTCATAATTTATTTATTTGTTCATAATTTATTTATTAATTCATAATTTATTTATTTTTAATGTAATGCTGATTGTTTTATATTTGAAGATTATGTACGATATAGTTGTATCGGCTTATTCATTATTAGAATTACCATCTTTTGAAACTCGAATGGAAACTATATTAAGATTATGGAATAAAACGAGTAAATATTTAGTTGTTGTGGAAAATGGATCTAATGCAGGATTTAAAGTAAATATTAAATTAATTTTAATTTTTGAAAGTTGATTTTAATTTTATTAATTTTTAGGTTCTTAATGAAGTAAGAGATTTTTTATTAAAAATTAAAGATGAACCTAATCGAGGTCATATTTTCTCACCTGTAAGTTTTTTTTTCTAGATTTCGGCTTTTAATAAATTTTTAATTTTTACATTTCAATTTTTTAGTGTCCACACGATTTTGCATGTCCTAGGTTTTTAGCTGATGATAATACACCTTGTAACTTTGAAATAAATTATTTTCAAGTACCCATCACAAATAAATTTGAAATGCAGAAGGAGAGATATTCTTATATCGTACTTAAAAAAGGTTAGTTACAAAATTTATATACCTTAATATACATTATTTGATCTAACAAGTGATCCAGAAGTCAGTTGCCAAACACTAACCATGCATTTTAGGACTAATTTCGTGCTGAGTTAACGTAAAATTTCTGATTCGAAATTGCTTCATAATAAAGGTAAAGTCTCTTAAAGATGTATGTGAATAACTTTTTTTGAGGTATCGGAAAAACGCGTTTAGTTATCACAATGAAACTTAGACGTTTGTTAACTTGGAAATGCTTCATCATTTGCTAACAAAACCCTAAATTACATTGTGGTTGTAAAAGGCGTTTTGAGATATTCTGAAAAAATCTGTTCACATACATCTTTCAAGACTTTCTTCAAGGCTTTAACTTGCTAAACTAAAATTAGAATAAACATTACTACTAACTTCAACACAAGACCTAGAATTACGAACTCGGATTCCATGTTGCAACCTTCTTTAAATCATATAATATAATATATTCTTTAAGTCATCCCTAAAACTACTTATATACAAATGAAGAGCCTGGTGCAAGAACGGGATAAGTAACAATATGTTCATATTTCAGCAAAGCTAAAAAACATTTTCATTTTTATGTTAGTGTTTAAATTAATTATAATGGTTTATTGAAATAAGTATGAGCATTTATGTTTGGTCACAGCATAATTTTGGTAGAAATAGTGATTTAATAGCAAGGAGCAAATTGTGGTGGAAGAACGGGATATGTGATTATCTGGGATATAATGATTTAACAAAGAAAAGTATTGCTTTTCTTTACAAATCGCGGTATTACTATCAACCTGCTGAATGAGTTTCTATTAATATTTGAATATTGAATAACTAACTAATCTTGATAGTGTATGTTCCAATATTTCAAGATTTTTATTTTAAATATTTTTTTATTTTAATATATTTATTTTATTTTAACCACAAATTAAAATAACTACCTAACTAGCGGACTTTCGCGAAAATAAAAAAAAGGAATTTAAATGCAAATGTTGTGTTAAAATTTTTAAAGTTGACTTTTAAACACAGTTTGCTACTAACACTTCGATATCGAGTTATTTTCATCTGAAATGTAACACACTATTAATGCAAAATTGATACAGGATTGTTTGGTGAAACAACGGGATAAGTGCTACGTAACTTATCCCATTCTTGCACCAGTCTACTGCATGGGATTGGTGATTTTCTCTTATAATTTCTATTCAGCTAATCATATATTACACATACTTCGAGTAAACAAAAGAAAATATATTTTTAAACTGTTTTCAGTAAATAACTCATTTCTCTAAAATTTGGCGTATATCCCCTTCTTGCACCAGGGTCTTCAAATACTTAAATTAATAAGGTAACGTTAATATGTTATGATTGTGGAACTTGCCATTTGGGTTTTAATTTTTCCCAGTGCAGTAATGAGACATTTTTTCTTCTTTAACGCTTAAGAGGTAAGATTTTCCTAATTAATTATTTCCTTTAAATATTTTCCTTTAAATTTTAATTTTTCACTTTGGATTTGCTTTATATTTTGATGAGCTGTTGTATTATATTTTAATGTAGCTGTTGCATTAGCAACAGTATACTTTTTAACAGATTCATTGGGTATGACATCTTTTCGATCCCAGCCGTGATGGTGATCGTGATGATCCGGGGTTGGAAACCATTCGGATATTATCACCGGTCTCCAAATTTGTTTCCATCCCGGGACCCATATTTTCCTCCACGCTGGAACCCAAATTTGTTTCCAAGCTGCTTTCCATTCGAGTTTCTTATCCGGAACCCAAATTTGTTTTTGTACGGTTTTCCATACTTGTTTCCACGCTTCTTTCCATTCTAATTTTTTATCAGCAACCCAAATTTGTTTCTTTTCTGTTCACCAAATTTGTTTCCAAGCTTCTTTCCATACTAATTTTTTATCAGCGACCCAAATTTGTTTCGTTTCCGTTTTTCAAATTTGTTTCCATGCTTCTTTCCATTCTAATTTTTTATCAGCGACCCAGATTTGTTTTTTAGCGGGTTTCCAATATTTTTTCCATAAAGGTTTCCAAATTAATTTCTTTTTCCATATATCGTGAGCTGTGTATTCATTTCCATGGTGATCTTTTCCTAAGTAATGTTTACCAGGAATTCCTTCTTTAACCCATTCGGGAATCCAGATTTTTTTCCATGTAGATACTTGTATATCTTTCCAAGCTGGTACTTGAATTTCCTTCCAAACCGGTTTCCAAATCTTCTTCTAATCGGAAACTTGAATTTCTTTCCAAGCGGGAACCGAAATCGGTTTCCAAACCGGCTTCCAAATCTTTTTCCAATCAAGTACTTGAATTTCTTTCCACGCGGGGACTGTTATCTCTTTCCAAATCGGCTTCCAATTTTTTTTCCAATCGGGAACTTTAACATCTTTCCAAGCTGGAACAGTTATGGGAACCCAAATCGGTTTGCAGTATTTTTTCCAAGCCGGTTTCCATATTTGTTTTTTAGCTGGCTTCCAAATTTTCTTCCAGCCTTTTTTTCATATTACTTTTTTCTTCCAAAATCCTGGATCGTGATGATCATGATGGTGATTGTGTATTTCATAATGATCATCGATCACGTGGTGTTCTTCGGGGTGATCATGATTGTCGAAACCTCCGGAAGTTGGTGGAAGGTACTCTGTACCAACACGTTTTTGAACCCTTTTGTATAAAAAAGAATTTTTTTTGATGATTTGTGTAATTTTTAAGATTTTTTAAGATAGTTTAAGATCTTACTTTTGAAATAAAGCTTTTGCTTCGGGTTGAGGTTGAGATTCAATGGCTTTTCCAAGAGCTAAAGTAAGTTGTAGTGCTGCATACAAGGCAATCTAAAAACCAAGCCAAAAATCCAAGTTCCAAGCTGGTACTTGAATTTCTTTCCAAGCGGGAATCGAAATCAGTTTCCAAACCGACTTCCAAATCTTTTTCCAATCACGTACTTGAATCTCTTCCCACGCGGGGACTTTTATCTCTTTCAAAACCGGCTTCCAAATCTTTTTCCAATCGGGAACTTTAACATCTTTCCAAGCTGGAACAGTAATTGGAACCCAAATCGGTTTGTAATATTGGTTCAGAATTCAGTTGCTAAACGTTAACCATGTATTCTAGGACTAATTTCATGCTCATTCAACGTAAAATTTCTGATCTGAAATTACTTCTTAAGAAAGCTGAAGTTTCTCCAAGATGTCGTATGTAAACAGCTTTTTTTTTAGATATTCCTTCCAAACCGGTTTCCAAATCTTCTTCCAATCAGGAACTTGAATGTCCTTCCAAACCAATTTTCAAATCTTCTTCCAATCGGGAACTTGAATATCTTTCCAAGCGGGAACCAAAATCGGTTTCCAAACCGGCTTCCAATTCTTTTTCCAATTATGTACTTGAATCTCTTTACCCGCAGGGACTTTTATCTCTTTTGAAACCGACTCCCAAATTTTAACACCTTTCCAAGCTGGAACAGATATTGAAATCCAAATCGGTTTGTAGTATTTTCTCTAAGCCGGTTTCCAAATTTGCTTTTAGGCTGGTTTCCAAACTTTTTTCCATCCTTCTTTCCTTTCACCTTTAAAATTTCTGATTTGAAATTGTTTCCTAAGAAAGCTAAAGTCTCTCCAAGATGTATGTAAACAGCTTTTTTTTAGATATTGAAAAAGCGACTTTAGCTATCATAATGAACCTTGGAGCGTTTCTTAGCTTGGAAATGCTTCATCATTTGCTAACGAAAATCCAAAGTTGCATTGAGGTAGCAAAAGGCGTTTTAAGTTACCCTGAAAAAAATTGTTCACATACATCTTTCAGGACTTTCTTCAAGGCTTTAACTTTGCTGAACTAAAACTAGAACAAACATTAATACCAACTTCAACACAAGATCTAGAATTAGGAGCTCGGATTCCATGTTGCAGCCTTCTTTAGAAAGAAGTTCAAAGTCAAAGTTCACTTCTAACTCGTTTCTGAAGTGAACTTCTTCCAATTACTTTGAGAATGTTACAACATGGTATCCGAAACGTCAAACGCCTTTTCAAAAAACGCACAGTTAAACTCAAGAATACTGGATTAACCCATTTGCATCATAAGCGCATACTTGCGCGCATTTTTCCTGGCCACTATCACCAGGGCGCGCATATATGCACTCATCGCATATAAAATTGCAAATAAGGAAAAATGTTCGGTGATAAGAACAAATTTTTCATTTTTCTGCGTGATGCAAATGGGTTAACAGGATGGCTCAATCCCATAAGATGTGTATACGCCGAAATTTAGTGCACAGCCGCCAGTTTAACGTCACTTGTTGTGGTTTCAGTCGAGTGTAAGAGAAAAATGCTAAGCATGGCAGTGACGTTAAAGGGTGGCGGGCGATTGTGGCATCCTGTTAGTCCAGTGTCCTTGGATTAAACCCTATAACTTGTAGATCTAGTGTTAGAGTTAGAAGCAATTTCGGATAATAAAGAGTTTTACGTTAAATTAATATAAAATTAGCTGTAAAAGTACGTGGGTAAAGTATGACGATTGAGTTCTGAAACAGCTTGTATATAGGTGTTCTTAAAATGCAACATAAAAATAACATAATGTTATTAAGCATTGCATGTACATACAGACTTTTTAAAGACAGATACAGGATGTCTCATCAAAAGTTATTAAAAAAACATTTTTTTTTCTTAAAAATTACAAATAATACAAAATCTTTTTTTCAAGTAAAATTATCTTTAAATTAGCTAATCTAACAAGAAATAAACATTCCATGCAACAAAAATTAATTCATTAACCACTTCCGATCTAACCGGAAATTGCAGATGCCCAAAAATATTTTCAAAATTTAGCTTACTATTCATTAAATCTGTGTATAAAATTTCAAATTTGTCATATTTGTAGTTTTCGAGTTATTTTGACTTGTCTACTTTAGTGAAATACCCTGTATATTATCTATAACTACAATATTATTAATTCTTAGGAATTGAAAGAGATGCCACGCAAGATTGGCCTAGAGTTGTTAGAGAAACTTTAGTTCGACCTAAACATTCAATTTGCAGAACTTGCACATCACACGGAAAATTATCCGAAATTATTTTTACTGCATCCAAACATGGAAAGTAAGTTTTAGATTTTACAAGTCTTTAGATTAGTATAATAGTTTGAATTGGGGTAAGTTTTTACTAAACGAATACGTTTTAGAACTATGTATCATTGTGCAAGATCGACTAAATGGGGAGATAGATTACCAATTAAATTAGATGAGAATCATCTAGATGTAAAAACTGATCCTATAGATGAAAATAAATGTACAGAAAGTTAATATGTTTGTTAATAATACAATTTCATAATGAAAAAGTTGTTTTTATATTTTTAATTTTCTACATTTCGTTTTTATTAAATATTAAAATCATCTATTTTATTTTCTTGTACACTATTTAAATGAAACTTTCTTCACTCTCTAGTTATTTTAATTGCTGATTAAATGAATCTATGTAACCCTTTAATAATTTCAATTTCTTATAATATTCGTCTTTTATTTAAATAGTCCAATTAAAATTCAAAGCTAATTCTAATATCCAAAAGAAACTTGAATAATTCACCAATAAAAATAAATCTTACTTTTACCAACAACCAAATTTCCCAAATCTTACAAATATTAACTTAATAAAATAAATTTCTATTAATATTCCGCGTGCATCCAAACAGAAAGTTAAGGTCAAAAAAGAAGATTCGTAAGCAAATGCGCGCCGCGGTTTCGATAATGACCTAAATGCGACAAGATGTATAACACTTTCTTACGTTGAATATTCACCTAGCGTCTAAACTATATATATCAAGACTCGACGATTTCGTCTTTCGAACATTTTCAATCGTTTAGTGTTTCTAGCAACAACTGCAATAAAATCAAATGCAATAGGAACTTTACGAAAAGAAGTTTTAATCAAATAATGAAAATTTACGTGAGTATTGTTAACACTTTAGTTAAGTGTTATTAATTGGGGTGTTTTTTTTTTTAAGGTTTTGGTTGTTTTATTAAGTGTGATATGTGTAATCGTAACTTGTCAACAAAAATCTACAAAGAGGTAAGTGTAATATACATTTTTGTTTTCCATTAATTAAATTTATTTATTTGGTTGTTAAAAGGTCGCTGGAAGTACCAGCAGAAACTCCAATAGGTGGACATTGGAGAACAAAGTCGGAATGGAGAGCTCATTGGGTAAAACATTGGGTTCCAAAAACAGTAAGTTTACTATCAATTATAAAATAGAAAAATAGAATAGTAGTACATTTTAATTTTAACTTTTAAGATTTACATACCCGTGTGGAAAAAAGTGTGGACTCCAATAAATATAAACGAATGGATTCCTTACGTTCCAGTTCACCATTAATGGAAACGGCTTTACACGACTCTAAGGTTTTACTAGATGAATTTAGTTATTATAATTTAACAATGTATATGCTTTTACAAATAACGTAAAAGTGTTTATTGTTTTGCTATAAGTAATTTATTTATTTATTTATGAAGAAAAATGTGAAATAAATCATTTTAATAATTGAGTCTTGTATGCACTAACTTGTATTCTTTAACTTTTTTTAAATCTAGTATTCATAGGATTTTTTTAATTTTGTTTCTTTAATGACTATTAGGAATTAATTTCTGCTGAAAGCGTTATTTCGTTTGATGAGTTCTTGAATAGATCTATTAGATATTTATATTTGTGTAAATAAATTGTACACTGATACATAAATGAATACAATACAGGGTGTCCCAAAATTATACCGACAAACTGCTAGGATATGTTCTTTAAGTCATTTTAAGTACATTGAAATTAAAACCTCTTATCCGATCTCTTATAGTTTCCGAGATATTTAGTGTTAAAGTACTTTATACTTGTCAATTTTTCTTCATAATTTTGTTAATTTGCAGAGAATATGCCTCAAAATTTCACACAAATCATAGGATTTACATGCCATAACATGCTGTTGTGGGGGTAGGAGTTAGTAAAATACATTTTATTAGTTAAACTTTTTGAAAAATCGACATTTTTATATCACAATAATGTTCTCTGATATTTTTTAAATTAAAAAGCATAATCTGCTGTTATTACAAAGCGTAGCATTAAAAGAATTCATTAGAAAAAAGTCGAGCATTTGCTTCATCCCTTTATTTTCATTTATCAAAGGTGACCAAAAAATATTGACAAAAGCTTTGTCGAAATGTTGTCGTTACGTTTGAATGACGGTGGTTTGGATATCTTTCTTGATAAAGTCGTTTCGCCAGCCGTCCTTTACCTCGAACTTCCCCATAAATAAAATGTATCTCGGCTAATTCACGATTAGAATACATTTTCTAGGCCCTTTTTCGCAACAGCTTAAAGTGACAGTTTAAATTCGAACGTAATGTCAAAATTTTAACAAAACTTAAGTCAGTGTTTCGTAGTCACCTTTGATAAATGAAAATAAAGGGATGAGGCAAATCCTCGCTTTTTTAAAATAAATTCTTTTATGAATTCTGAAATAATCACCATGTAATTAAGGTTAAATCCTAAGATTTGTGTGAAACTATGAGACATATTCTCTGAAAATTAACAAAGTTGTGTAGAAAAATTGACATAAGTATAAACTACTTTAACGCTGAATATCTCGGAAACTATAAGAGATCGGATAAGAGGTTTTAATCTCAATGTACTTAAGATGGCCCAAAAAACATATCCCTGCAGTTTGTCGGTATAATTTTGGGACACCTGTATATGATTAGTACGGTTTTATGTTTTAGTGTCTGAGAGCAGAGATAAGACCGGAACGGTAAAAAGGCTATGGTTTCTGAGAACAGACATGCGTCCGAAAAGGGTTAATTATTGGAAAGCACATTTATTTGAATTTGTATGCTGGATATGTTTTCCAATCGTAATCCCTATTAATAGAATTTCAAAAATATACGAATAGCGAAATCCAAAATAGGTTCTTTCGAACCAGATTTTGTGTTGAAAAAAACCAAGGCTTTTGGTCGAAACAGACAACTGACGTCCCACCCGAAATTTTGTTGTTGAAATTTTCGACATGTAACTGAAAGAGCTTTAATATGTTTTTTTGGCTTTTTTCGACTCGTAACCGAATTAGCGCTATCGCACTTTTTGGCTTTTTTCGGCACATAACTGAAGAACGCGATTGCGTTCCTTGGCACTTTTCGATCGTGTTTTTTAAAACCCCGTGGTACGCAAACGGTGAATATTACACTTTTGCCACACAATGGAATACTATAATGTATGGCTCTTTTACTAAATTCTACCTTAACCCTCTATCGGATCGCATAACTTTCAGGTCACTC
The DNA here is from genome assembly GCA_036711955.1 of Digitonthophagus gazella. NCBI lineage: Eukaryota > Metazoa > Arthropoda > Insecta > Coleoptera > Scarabaeidae > Digitonthophagus > Digitonthophagus gazella. The sequence continues at coordinate 3,737,452 of JASCIT010000003.1, forward strand.
ATCAACCTGATACAGCAAAGTAAATGCTGTGCAAACTATAACTTTTGTTTGGATTTAAAACAAAAAACCGGCCCATAGAGGGTTAAGATATTGTTTATGTATAACAAAATAAATTCCACTAACATCGAAGACTTTGTAAAACGCACAGGAAAAATTAATAATGTTTAATCAATCGCCCAGACTTTATATATGAAAATTGAAACAAAAATGTTTAGTAAAATCTAGAGATGGGACCGAAGCCGAATAATTATTCGGTATTCGGCTTCATTTGCAATATTCGGTATTCGGCAGAATATTGAATTTATTTACCGAATATTCGGTTGTCTATGTGACCGCTCTAAGTTTTTAATAAATTCGAAGAATACATTAAATGAGCATACAATGGTTTTTTGCGCAACTGTCGATTAGCTTTTTTTGTATGTTTCCTGCTTCAGAGAACAACTGGTCATTGAAAACTGTACTTGATAAGTACGCTTTTGGCAATTTACTTATTTTTGGGTATTTCAAGCTATGTTGTTTCCACCAAACAAATGGAACTTGCTTTCTCTTTAGTAATTCCCCATACAAGTAACAGTCCAATTCACAAACGACTGGATTGGAGTCACTAACGGCTTTACTAGATGTGGCTATGACTTTATTGCAGTCGCAAAATGACTTCGATTCAAATTTTTGCCTGTTGTAAGGGACAACTGCTGAATGTTTGTGTTTATATTAATCTTATAACTTTCATCGCTACTATTGTTTCCGGAGTTTAGCGAGCCTAAATCTCTTCCAAGTGCATCCAAAAAAAAGTATGCCTTTAACGGATGTTCTTACAAGAGAAAAAGTTTAAGAGATATCGCAGGTTCAACGACGTTGCCATAAAATAATTTTTTTGCTTCTCTATTTCTTTGAATCTTATTTTCACGCCAGTCAACAAAGGCCGAATATTCGGCCGAATATCCGGTTCAAATTTAGCCGAATGTTCGGTATTCGGTTGAACTACTATTCGTCACATCACTAGTAAAATCTTTGTTTACTGAAACTTCTACTTTTAATTCATACAGTAAAATATGTTTTATTTATTACCAAAAATTAAAAAGAAATTCTAAACGACATCGGAAATTTTTAACCAAACCTGATATAACATTAACAAATTTTAACAAAATCCCGTATAGTTTATGTATTAAAATAAAGAAAAAGAAAAATCTTAAAAAATGATAAAACTTCAAGACTTCTTCACTTCCATTTTTCAGGAAAATTTGAAATTTATTTACATTTTAATTCATACAATAAAAATTCTTCCAAAACTATTCACCCGATTTTGTTGTTTAACTGTAATTTAGAAATCAAAGGAAATGCTTTGGTGAGCCTTTTTCTGTACTTTATTTGAACTTTCAAGATTTAGGACAAGTTTTGAGAATGGTATGGGTTGAGTGGATGAAATTATTTTTGATTATATGAGTTGTTTTTACGGCATTTTATGTAGGTTTTTTTAATGTCGACGATTATGTACTCAATTACTATCCTTCAGAGCTGCAAATATCTGTCGCTTGTTTACATAGACGCCTGACTTCAAAATACTCCAGAGAAAGAGGTCTCAAATCAAGAAGGGCCAACTCAAATTGTCTTGCATATTGTCTTTAACCCTTTGACTGCTACGAGCTCAAATATGCGCCCAGAGAAAACTTGACTGCACATACGCATCCATAGTCTATGTGAATAAAGTAACAGTAATTAGATTCTGTAGTATATTATAATTTATAACCGAATAAATTCAGATTGCGTGAAAAACTTGAAGATTGCTACTGTCAGTCGCAGGCCGTTTACTCCAAGCGTTTCAGATTGGAGTATTCAGCAGTCAAAAGGTTAATATACTGGCCAAAAATCTTTCCCGATTTGACCATTCCGAAATTCCTTTTTAAATTTTTTTGAAAATTTTACAACCAATTGGTAAGATTGCCGTTGACTACACTGCACTAACTTGCACTATGGTGTAAAGGTGGAATTTCATGCAGCATTTAACTCTTTGAGGGGCGGACATTTTCAAATAAAAAAACCAAAGTGGGCACTACAGAGATGTCATCTAAGAGATTAGCAAAAAGCATAATCTGAGTTTGAAGTGGTGAGGTGGTACGCGCTCTCAACCACTAGCAAAAAGAGTAGAAATTTAAAAAAATTGTTTGTTTTGTGTACCAGCGAGCACAAAGGTTAAAATTCGAAGTGGTACATTAACACGTTCACGCCGGCGCGTACCACAGGTGGCCCGCACTAAACTGTTTTATCGGACGGCGTGTACCACCGGTGGTACGCATAATATAGGATTATATTTTTTGCCGCCAGATGAAGCGCAGTATGAAAATCGGTTCCGGCGTGAACGTGTTAAGCCACCCACCAACCCTCAAAGAGTTAAAGGAGAATGACCGTGATTCAGTGTAATTTGGTGCACTTTAGTTCAAGTATCCTCTCTGATCCAACGAAAGCACATGTAACCGAAATTTAATAATGCACAGAACTGCTAAGTGCAAGCAGTGCAGTCCTAACGAACAAAGCTAATTTTTTCTACATTGAACTAATTCGCAGATAAAGCAAACTGATTTAATTGAGAAAAAAAATTAGTTTACAAGAACTTTACAGAATATGTTCTTTGAAACATTTCTTCCTCTTCGTTGAGAAAAAAATTCAAAAATTTAATGATAATATTGATCACCCATTTCATCATTATTTGAAAACTAAACAAATAAGATCTGATTTGATTCCAAAATTCAGTAACCTTTAACACTATATTAAAAAAGATTTTTTATAAATTTAATAAAACCTTTAATAAAAAGATAAAAACTATTATATTTACTTTCTATTATTAGATATTTTCAAAAATTTTGAAACTCATTCCCATCATCTGTAAAAACCCACGTGCCTTCCTTGAAATTCTCTGGTTTGTTTTGAAAATTTTCCAAAGTAAACACCGCAACACAAATATATTTACTTTCACTGGACATTGCGTACGTTATGGAAAATCACCATCCATTAGAAAACGCTTAACAATCCAACCGCTTTAGTCTATCGACACAACTCGCGACATTATGTGAATTATTGCTGACCAAGAATCATTATCAGTGAAAGTTCTTTAAAAACAAAAATAAGATTTTATGTATCTTTCAACTACTCAATCTTCCCAACTACTCTTAAATAAACTTTCACTTCAACCCAATCAAAAAAATATTATTAGGTATTATCTTTTATTAAATAAAACAAAAATCAACAACTTATGAGGTCATAATCACACTAACATGCAAGAAATCCTAACGCTATAACACATTCAAGTCAGTCATCCCTAAAACTAATTATATACAAATACTTAAATTAATAAAGTTAATATGTTATGATTGTGGAAATTGCCATTTGGGTTTTAATTTTTCACTTTGGATTTGCTTTATATTTTGATTAGCTATAGCTTTTGATTGTATTGTAGCTGTTGCATTAGCAACAGTATACTTTTTAACAGATTCGCTGGGTATGACATCTTTTCGATCCCAGCCGTGATGGTGATCGTGATGATCTGGGGTTGGGAACCATTCGGATATTATCACCGGTCTCCAAATTTGTTTCCATCCCGGGACCCATATTTCCTTCCACGCTGGAACCCAAATTTGTTTCCAAGCTGCTTTCCATTCAAGCTTTTTATCTGGAACCCAGATTTGTTTTTGTACGGTTTTCCAAACTTGTTTCCACGCTTCTTTCCATTCTAATTTCTTATCAGCAACCCAAATTTGTTTCTTTTCTGTTCGCCAGATTTGTTTCCAAGCTTCTTTCCATACTAATTTTTTATCAGCGACCCAAATTTGTTTCTTTTCTGTTCGCCAGATTTGTTTCCATGCTTCTTTCCATTCTAATTTTTTATCAGCTACCCATATTTGTTTTTTAGCCGGTTTCCAGTATTTTTTCCATAAAGGTTTCCATATTAATTTCTTTTTCCAAATATCGTGAGCTGTGTATTCATTTCCATGGTGATCTTTTCCTAAGTAATGTTCACCAGGAATTCCTTCTTTAACCCATTCGGGAATCCAAATTTTTTTCCATGCAGGTACTTGTATATCTTTCCAAGCTGGTACTTGAATTTCCTTCCAAACCGGCTTCCAAATCTTTTTCCAATCGGGAACTTGAATTTCTTTCCAAGCGGGAACCGAAATCGGTTTCCAAACCGGCTTCCAAATCTTTTTCCAATCAGGTACTTGAATTTCTTTCCACGCGGGGACTTTTATCTCTTTCCAAACCGGCTTCCATATTTTTTTCCAATCGGGAACTTTAACATCTTTCCAAGCTGGAACAGTTATGGGAACCCAAATCGGTTTATAGTACTTTTTCCAAGCCGGTTTCCATATTTGTTTTTTAGCTGGCTTCCAAATTTTCTTCCAGCCTTTTTTCCATATTACTTTTTTCTTCCAAAATCCTGGATCGTGATGATCATGATGGTGATCGTGTATTTCATGATGATCATCGACTACGTGGTGTTCTTCGGGGTGATCATGATTGTCGAAACCTCCGGAAGTTGGTGGAAGGTACTCTGTACCAACACGTTTTTGAACCCTTTTATATAAAAAAGAAAATTTTTTTGATGATTTGTGTAATTTTTAAGATGGTATAAAATCTTACTTTTGAAATAAAGCTTTTGCTTCGGGTTGAGGTTGAGATTCAATGGCTTTTCCAAGAGCTAAAGTAAGTTGTAGTGCTGCATACAAGGCAATCTGAAAGAATAGGAAAAAAATTGTTATTTATATTAAGAAAAGAAATAAAAATTAATATTGTTTAATATCCCACTCATATATTTATACTTGAACATATTCTAAAACCACAACACGTAGTGAAAGCGCTATTAATCAAAAACTCGTAACAACAACCATAAAACCATCCGAACAAAGGTAATTGTAAAGTCATCGTTATGGATGTAAAAGAAAGTTAATTTTTAAAAATTATAAGTTCTAATTAGGTATAACAAATTTAACTCAAAACACAATATTTACTTTAAATTTTAGTAAACGTGAAAGTTTTTACCATATTACACAACGCCAAATTCTTTCGAAATCCCACATAAACAAAACGAGGGAAAGCCTTTCGCTTTCATGAACCTTTACGGGGATTCGATGACTGCGCGTAGACGATCGTAATCGATGAAAGTGATCTTAATGAAGCTCGCGTCACGTAATTTAACGGGGAAACCTCAAATTCGCCAATGTTAAAAAAAAATTAAGAGATAAACTGGTCAAGATCAGTACTGGTTTATTCAAAGCTTTCACCAACAGGTGAAAGAAAAAGTAATGACCTACCCACATAACTATCACAAGTTGGAACTAAAATGAGAAGATGAGAAGTATAAACAATGAATCATTTTGATTTTTAGTGAACTTTATATCTGATTTTTTTGAAATTGTTATTGAGATTGGTTTTGTTCTATAATAGAAATCGGTTTGTTGAAATGGAAATATTTACTCTTTGAGTTTGTGTGTTAATGGGTTATTGAAGAGTGGTGATTAAAGATGTAAAATTATATTGTTAGGTCTAATAGGTAGGTAAAAGTACATAGAAAGTCAATTATTGGTGACAAAATTATGACTTTTTTATGTACACTCATTAAAACTGAAAATGATTCAATTACTGTTTGAATAGGCAATTTTATTTGCAAGAAATTTGTTTTGATTCTGCTTATAAATTGATTATATGAAAGATATTTAAATCTTTTTTTATTCTAATGAGTGTACTATAACCCGAAATGAAGCTGCACCATAAAAAGAAAGATGAAAAAGTATTCGGCAATGCTACAAAGAGGGGGCTTATTTTTCCACCTTCCTCTTCGTGGTGCAGCTCCATTTTGGGTTATAGTACAATGAAGACAACGTTGTAGTGACAATATTGAGGGTTCAGAGTTGAATTTTGATGCTTTTGTAGGGTTGCAGATCTTCCTATGATAGAGCTAAACTATTATTTTCTGTAATAATAGCGAATCAAATGAACAACAGCATTAAATTATAGTTCATGGTAACATTTTTAGTCAAATTTGGAAATTTGTCTCTTTAGCAAATAGTCTCCCAAGCTTTGTTCACATTAATTCTGAACCGTCCACATATGAACTATTTCAGATTCACTTTTGATACTAAATTTTCTAATACTGCATCAATATTTGATCGCTGAAACATTAATAAATAAAATATCAATTAGTGAAGTCAAAATCATCAAGCAATAAGAATCCTTCATTAACCCTTAGAATCACAATAGAAAAAATCTATTTCTAAAATAGAGTGAAATGGGAAATTGTATGAAATGGCAATCCAACCCAAGCCAATCTAATTTAACCCAACCCAACTCAAACATGAACTGATTGTGAATTTATAATCATCCTTAAGAAGGTTAACCCATTCGAGACAGATTCCACATAGTGTGTGCAATTGATTTCCGAGGCTCTAAGATGATAATCGAACTCAAGCCAATGTAATTTAGCTGAACCCAACTTAAATATGAACTAATTATGGATTTATAATCATCCTTAGGAAGGTTAACCCATTCCAAACCGATTCCACACCGTGTGCAATTGATTTCCGAGGCTCTAAGATGATAATCCAACCCAAGCCAATCTAATTTAGCTGAACCCAACTCAAGTATGAACTGATTATGAATTTATAATCATCCTTAGGAAGGTTAACCCATTTGAGACTGATTCCACATCGTATGTGCAATTGATTTCCGAGGCTTTAAGATGATAATTCAACCCAAGCCAATCTAATTTAGCTGAACCCAACTTAAATATGAACTAATTATGGATTTATAATCATCCTTAGGAAGGTTAACCCATTTGAGACCGATTCCACACCGTGTATGCAATTGATTTGCGAGGCTCTAAGATGATAATCCAACCCAAGCCAATCTAGTTTAGCTGAACCCAACTCAATCTAATTTAATTGAACCTAAATTAAGCATGAACTCATTATGAATGTATAATCTTCCTTAGGAAGGTTAACCCATTCGAGACAGATTCCACATAGTGTGTGCAATTGATTTCCGAGGCTCTAAGATGATAATCCAACCCAAGCCAATCTAATTTAGCTGAACCCAACTTAAATATGAACTGATTGTGAATTTATAATCATCTTTAGGAAGGTTAACCCATTCGAGACCGATTCCACACCGTGTGTGCAATTGATTTCCGAGGTTCTAAGATGATAATCCAACCCAAGCCAATCTAATTTAGCTGAACCCAACTCAAGTATGAAGTGATTATGAATTTATAATCATTCTTAAGAAGGTTAACCCATTCGAGACCGATTCCACACCATGTGTGCAATTGATTTCCGAGGCTCTAAGATGATAATCCAACCCAAGCCAATCTAATTTAACTGAAGCCAACTAAAATATGAACTGATCGTGAATTTATAATCATCTTTAGGAAGGTTAACCCATTCGAGACCGATTCCACACCGTGTTTGCAGTTGATTTCCGATATTCTAAGATATTCCACACCGTGTGTGCAGTTGATTTCCAAGGTTCTAAGATGGCCTGCACAACATGTGTGCAATAATAGTAAATTAACTAACTACAAAAAGAAAGAAAATTTCACTCCTGAGAACCGTGAAATTCGAAAAATTTTCGTCTCGAATGGGTTAAGAGATAATTCGTATTGAGTAGTGTTTCTGCAACTGAAAATACAAGATTCAGAGAAAAACATGATGGGTATGATACAAAACCCATCATATTTAAAAAATATGATTGGTATGATACAAAACCCATCATATTTTCTTTTAAATTTTCTGAAAAATTATATCTATCAAGCTTTCAAAAACTAGAAATTCTTCAATAACTCTTAAAATGAAAATACAAAAATCTCTCAAGTTGCAAAAACATAATTTTTAATAAGAGCTGAATCAACGGAAACCAATTTTGTGAGTTAGGGATAAAAAAATTATGATTAACTAATAATTCATTTTTGCAACTAAGATTCACAATAAGAACATGATGGGTTCAATTCAAAAACCCATCACATTCCCTATTAACAATTTTTAACCGTTTTCAAAAATTTACACAAACCCCATACCCAAAACTCAAAAAATTAACCACTCGTTAAAAAAAATTAAAAAAATAATATAATCACTAACCACTAGGTTCCGGTGGACCTTCATGGTATCGGAAACCCACTAGAACGAGGTCCCTCGTTCTTCACCAGGACGAAACCGTTCAACTCGTGCAAAAGTACCACACGCCATTGAATAAATAGTCTCGGGTGCGGGATGAAAGTGGGGCTCCACTTTCGCTGTCACCCTCCGAACTTCTCGGTGTTGCAAGGCCAAGGCACAAGGCTACGGGCTTCGTTTGAAGGAAAGAAAGAGAAACCGGCGAGCGCTCATCTGTTCGGCCGCGACGTCCGACGCATAGAAATGGCGAATCTGTTTCTAGAAGTTACATATTTGTCGCGGCGTGAAAGTGTTGCGTCGTGACCGCCGATGGTTATCGGTGGTAACTCTTAGCTTTAGCTTCGTACTGTTACGGGAAAAAGTAACGGGTTACTTTGCTGGAAGAAGTGACGGGTCGTAAATGTGCGATTGTCGTCGAATGTTAGGGTTCAATTTTGGTTTTAGTTAAGTGTCATAAATTATTTAGGAAGCTTTCTAGAAATACCTTAGTAACAGATGATAAACATCGTTGTGATGGTAATCGTGGTAATCTTCATGAGCATATATACCTTTTAGATAGGTATTATCGTCATGGATCATCACATTTGTTTCTATCTTGAGATTCCTCATTTTTCTATGATGGAATCCAATTTTGTTTCTAAGTGGATTTTCACTTGAGTTTCTTTGTATAATCTTCCAAACAAAACGTTCCAAGTGAACATTTTTGTTTCTTTCCAACTTGGCTTTCAAGCCAGAAAGAAAAAGCAGTTAATGGGTTTAAGCAAAATTGCTCCTTTGTGTACTTTTTTCCGGTTGATTAAAATCGCTGAAGAGCAGAGGTTCATTGCAAAAAGCGAATTCCATATTTATTTTTTTTTCTTTCAAGAATCTCACTATTTTTCTAAGCTGCAACAATTAGTTATAAATGATTTCCAAATCTTGAAGCTTTCTAGAAATATTTTAGTGATAGATGATAAACATCATTGTGATGATGATCGTAATTATCTTGACGAGAGTGGATACCTTTCAGACTTACTATCATCATGGATCTTCACATTTCTTTCAATTTTGAGGTTCATATTTTTTTATGATAGAACCCAATTTTATTTCCAAGTGAATTTTTACTTGAGATTTTGTCTAAACTAGATTCCAAATCACAAGGAAAAGCAAGGCAAAGAAATGAAGAAAAATTGTCGCTTTGTCAATTTTTTCTTCTGTTTTTATGTTGCTGAAGAATAGAGGTTTTCATTGAAGAAAAATAGCTTTAAAAGGAATATTGGAATTTGTTAGAAATCTCCAGTCGATATTTCTTTTTGAATAGTCTTCCAAACAAAACGTTCCAAGTGAATATTTTTGCCTCTTTCCAACCCGGCTTCTAAATCAGAAAGAAAGAGAAGTCAATGGGTTTAAGCAAAATTGTTCCTTTGTCTACTTTTTTCCTTTTGATTAAAATCGCTGCAGTAGGAATTATCATCTTGGATCTTCACATTTGGTTCTACCTTGAGATTCCTCATTTTTCTGTGATGGACCCAATTTTGTTTCCAAGTAGATTTTCACTTAAATTTCTTTCCAAAATTAGATACCAAATCTCAAGAAAAAACAAGACAAAGAAATGAAGTAAAATTCTCACTTTGCCAACGTCTTCCTTCTGATTTTATGTTGCTGAAGAATGGAGGTTTTCATTAAAAAAAAATTGGCTTTAAAAGGAATGTTGGAATTTTTCAGAAATCTCCAAATCATATTTCTTTTTGCGCAGTCTTCCAAACAAAACGTTCTAAGTGAATGTTTTTGCCTCCTTCCAATCTGACTTCCAAAACAGAAAGAAAAAGCAGTCAATGGGTTTAAGGAAAATAGTTCCTTTGTCTACTTTTTCCCATTTGATTAAAATCGCTGAAGTAGGGACTATCATCATGGATCTTCACATTTGTTTCTACCTTGAGATTTCTCATTTTTGTGTGATGGAACCCAATTTTACTTCCAAGTGGATTTTCGCTTGAGTTCTTTTCCAAACTAGATTCCAAATTACAAGAAAAGAACAAAACAAAGAAATAAAGTAAAATTGTCGTTTTATCAACTTTTTTCCTTCTGGTTTTGTGTTGCTGAAGAATGGAGGTTTTCATTGGAAAAAATTGGCTTTAAAAGGAATGTTGGAATTATTCAGAAGTCTCCAATCCATATTTCTTTTTGTATAGTCTTCCAAACAAAACTTTCAAAGTGAACATTTTTGCTTCCTTCCTAACTGGCTTCCAAGGCAAAAAGAAAAAGCAGTCAATGGGTTTAAGCAAAATTGTTCCTTTGTTTCCTTCTTTCCCTTTGATTAAAATCGCTGAAGAGCAAAGGTTCATTGCAAAAAATGAATTCCAAAAAAATGTTGGCTTTCAGCAATCTCACTATCTTTCTAAGCTGCAACAATTAGTTATAAATGGTTTCCAAATCTTCTTCCATAACACTTCCTTCTTTCAAAACATGGAATCGTAATAACTGTGATACTGAAGATCAACTAAATTCTATGAAAAGTCTTCTCTTTGGCTTTCAAGAATCTCACTACCTTTCAAGAAAAAGCAGTCAATGGGTTTAAGCAAAATTGTTTCTTTATCTACTTTTCTTCTTTTGATTAAAATCACTGAAGAGCAGAGGTTCATTGCAAAAAATAAATTCCAAAAAAATTTCCAAATCCTCTCCCATAACACTTACTTCTTTCGTGAAAAACATGGAATCGTAATAACTATGATACTGAAGATCAACTAAATTCTATGAAAAGTCTTCTCTTTAGTTTTCAGGAATCTCACTATCTTTTTAAACTGCAGCAATTAGTTATAGCAGGTTTCCAAATCTTCTTCTATAACATCTTCTTCTTTCAAAACGTGGAATCGTGATACTGAAGATCAACTAAATTCTATGAAAGGTCTTCTCTTTGGCTTTCAGAAAACTCACTTTTTTTCTAAGCTGCAGCACTTTACAGCTTCTGATATGAGTAAAATTGCAGTATTATGGGATTGACTTAGTTTATTCTCACAATCAGTGTTACAAAAAAAAAACACTGTAATCTCCAAATTTTGTTGCTAGGTTTTGTACCAATCAATTTTGTATCAGATGAAGAGTCCATTGCAACAAGAAAAAATGTCCAAAAAAAATTGTAGAAATGAAATTGAAGATTCCATATTTGACAACGAAAGACATCAATTTCAATTCCCGAGGAATAAATAAATCATAAGAGTTCCTTATTTTATAGTGAACTCTTCAAATATTGTAATCAATTTTGAAAAAATTCAAAAATCAATCTCTAGCTGAAAATAGTAAACATCAAAGTTATGATTTAGCTACTCCTTCACGTTTTATACTAATATCGTTGGTTTAGATTTAGAATATACTAGCTGTTAAACCTGACATTGAAATTTTATTAAAATAAATCAACTTCGAAATCTTTTACTTATTTCATAAACCAGTGACATTGCCATAAGACATGTTCCCTTAAAAGGAAACCAGCACGCGGAAACGAATGATTCGAAAAAGGTAAACTTTACTAGGATTTTCTTTTCCGTAGAAACTTCACGTACGATGTCGACTGCTCGCACTTTTTTCCCATAGACGATTAGCGATTTTCAACGGTCATTTTCTCCTTAACATAGCGCCGACATCTCTTAATTGCCCCCAGGCAAAAAGGTCGATGTCATTCACTTTCAATACCTTACAAAGTGCTTTCTTTCGACTTTGATATTAACCCAATAAAAAAAAGATTTTCTTTAAATCACAACAAAAATTTTTATTTGAAGAAAACAAGTTTGGAAAATTTTTTACATTAAATTTTTTATACCTACTTAAAAAGGAAGTGTTACGTAAACAATTATTACTACAACTAATTTTCCAACCGAGTTCCTCAAGATTACTATAACACTCATTACACAAATTATTCGCATGAAGCAGTAGTAAGGTGAAAGTTATGACACCATATAATATAATAGCCAGTGGCCAGCGATGACGCCCACTTATTAACCACACAGATTCACTTTTTTACATAGATCTTTAGGGAAATCCGGAACGGGCGTGTCTCTTTTAACTAGCTGATTAGAACGTATTAAATTTTAGAACGATATAACTCCTATAGAAGGAATTATTCCTTCACGCTGATTGTAAGTATCTACACACGTTGGAATTGGAAGAAAGTTTATTTACGATGGAATAACCGCGCCTTGAACTTCGTTTTGCAACGGTCTTGGTGCAAGTTCAAGTTAACGACCGTATCTGGAGCTTATACAATCTTCAAGCTGCGCTATATGGAGTAATAGGAAATTTCTAATTAATTCTGATTGAAAAGGAAAGTTTATGTTATGCGTGTGGGTTTCTTATTATTGATTTGTGGCGTTACTTATTTGGGATTACCAATTATTAATATGTAGTATAAAAATTGTGTAAGACAGATATTCTAAAAAAAATAATTGGTGTAAATTTAAAAAGAAAATCCGAAAGTCTTCTAGTTCTGTGTAATGGTCAAAAAATGTGTATGACATTACGCAACAAATTTCATCTTTCCCAAAGTGCTAAATCTTTTTACCATCACGGAAACACACGTAATTATTTTCAAAACATGCGGAAAGTCCGACATGACGTAAACGTGTTGATCTCTTCGTACAATGCGGGGAAAGTGCTACTTCCCATTTTGGAGATTAACAACGGTATGTTTTGACCTTACCATTTACCTTGCATTTAGCACTTTTAACTGCTTCATTAAGCTTGTGATTATGTTTCTTAATAAATACAGTTATGGCCAATGAATTTTATCTACCAAATTCATGAGATAAAAAAAAATCGTGTGGTTTACTTTTATTTATTAAAATGACTAACATTAAAATCCCTTTAAGTTATAGAATTAAGAATATCAGGAAGAAGCAATACTGTCCTAAAAGAAAAAGGAAAGCCTCTATTTTAAAGATTTTCCTTTAAGACAATAGATTTGAGTTGAGCTGTAAAATTCGACTTTCAATGATGAACTATCAAATTTGAAGAGACGGTGGATACTATTAAATAATCAGATAAGTAAGGTAAAAAATTGTAAAATATGCAGTTTTTGAAAAAATGTGATAGTTAATTTCTTATTCTTTTTGATTCAAGATGACTATATGCCACGCAACTTTTTATTGTGCTACTTTGTCATCGAAATCGATTTTTATGTCATAAACTTCTTCACAGAGATTATTTATAACTTTCCAAAAATTCGATTTTCTGGTTCTGAATCCATATTTGCTTTTATACGGTTTTCGAAATTTTCCAAGTGGACTGTTGTCTCTTTCCAAACTGGCTTCCAAATCTTTCTTTTAGCAATTTTTATAACTAACCTGCAATCATTAATTTTATCCAGTTTCCAAAGCTACTTCTTGAAAATCATGGTAATAAAACCAGTTTTAATGTTAATACATCTCAAGTCTGTGATCAAACTTGCGTTCTCTATATTAACCCTTAAAAATTTTCTTATTTTGAAACCTGACATTGGCTGAATCTCAGTACTTCATACATTACATATGTTGTGCTCAGATGCATGTTCTCAATGTCTAGACAAAGGACTTTTAATGGTAAAAGAGTGTTCTGCTTATGTACTTGTGCCAGTTTTTTCGCTCTACCTTCCAAGTTGACAGTGCTAGAGCGAACTGTAGCTTATCGTTGGAAATTAGATTTCATGAGCTGTAACAACGGTGGCCAAACGGCGGTTCGCAAACCACATGCGGCTCTTTTAAAGTTTTAGTGCGTCTCAATTAAAAAATGTCATCAATACTTTCTAGTAGATTTTGAATGACTAACAAAATTTGTTTTCTATACTGAAAGGGAATCAGGATGTATAATTCACTGGATCTCCTTTTTTTGGGACGGCGAACTTCCGATGAGGCTCAAAAGAATGGCCAAACCTGTGTCTCTTTTTGAGTTTTATTGCGGGTCAATTACAAAAATTTCATAAATACTTTTTACTAGGTTTTGAAAGAAGCAGGAGGTACAATTTACTGAATGTCCTTTTTTTTTGAAGGGTGAATTTTCCGATGTGGCTCTTCAAAATTTTCTATTTTGCAATGCGGCTCTAAGTACCACCAAGTGTGGCCACCCCTGGGTTATAATATAAAGAAGGAGCCATCTCGATAGAACAACTAGTAAGGTAGCTGTGGACGAAGAAAGTTCTTGAAGTTCTATTTGGGTGCTTGTGTCAGTTCTTTCGCTCTGTCTTCTAAGTTGTTAGTACTAGAAGTACTAAGGGCAGTACTATAGCCTGTCTTGGAAGATTTCATAAGATATAATACAAAGAAGGAGCCATCTCGATAGAACAACCAGTAAGGGAGCTATGGACGAAAGAAATGCTTGAAGTTCCATTTTGGTGCTTGTTTCAATTTTTTCGCTGTATCTTCTAAGTTGTTAGTACTAGAGAAAACTATAGCCTATCGTTGGAAACTAGATTTCATGGGATATAATATGAAGAAGGAGTTATGTCGATAGAATAACCAGTAAGGGAGCTATGGACGAAGGAAATGTTTTAAGTTCTGTTTGGGTGATTGTGTCAATTTTTTCGCCCTACCTTCCAAGTCGTTAGTGCTAGAGCGAACTACGGGCTATCTTTGGAAACTAGATTTCATGGGCTATAATATGAAATAAGAGCCATCTCGAAACAATAACCAATAAGAGAACTAGGGACGATGGAAGTGCTTTCAGTTCTGTTTGTATGGTTCCTAGGTCTCTCTTGTATTGTTGTGTATTTCTCGGCATAACTATGTTATCCTTTTTCTTCCATCGACCCTTGTTAGCGTGCTCTGTTACCAAAATGGTTTGCCTTCTATAATAAATGTCCTCCTACAGTCCTCTTCTTTCCAACACTTTTCCAAAATTGATTTGCTCTCACGAATTTGACAACAATAAAAACATATCACCTCTACATAAACAAAATAAAACTTTTAAACTTAACCTTTTATAGATTTACGAGATACATAAATTTAAATACAATAATAGTTCTGTCGAATGTTTAAATGACTAGACATATACTGTAAAGACACCCTTATACATTAACCCAACCCAAACCTTATACAAGTTCCTTAATCATTCCTACGAAGATCCCACCTAAAACCTTCCCCATTCAGCTTAGGGTTGTGACATCTGTCTGCGTGCCACAACCGCACTGTTTGGGCTCCTAGCAGACACCAATCCCTTCCATCATCCTTCCTTACCCTTTGACCCTTATCCTAACACTTCGCTTTGACCCTAATAATTCGCGGTGGATGCGCATACATGTAGCCAATTTGGCTGGATGTAATTTTAATAGTCACGTTTTATAAAAATTTTAACTTTATGTTCAACGTCTACAAATTATCGATCAATTTTGACATGTGCAATTATTCTAACATCCGTATGCATAGTCGTTCGCCGGCGATTCGCCGGAGATTCCCCGTTCACCAATAGAAAATTCCGGTGCAGTCAATCACCATGGAATCATTCACATGCGTTATGCTGTTTTTTCTGGCGACGCGCCGGAGATTTGCCGGCGATTTGCTGGCGATTTGCCGGAGATTTGCCAGAGATCGGTCGATGTCAAAAACGTCAATAAAATCATAATTTATGTCAGATTAATATTGTATATATAAAATAGATCTGGATTTGAATTGGATGTATAGCGCCAATAAATCACAAATCACGTTACAAATCATCGGTGATTCGCCAAAACGGAGATCGCTGGGAGATCGACTATGCATCACAAATTATATTCCGACCGTTCGCCGGCGAATCTCCGGCGAGTCTCCGGCGAATCTCCGGCGAATCGCCGGCGATCGACTATGCATACGGGTGTAAGTATTTTCTGTTGTTAAATTCTTTATAACTTTTTTTCGATGTTAGTTTTAGAACTGACCGTTATGTCGCAGTTATTTTAACATTGTAATTTTCACTAAACATTTTTTAAAATTATATAAATTTTTGTAGTGCTTCTGAAGATGGCTGAGGTCGAAACTAGTCAAGGAATAAAAATAAAATTTAAATAACCAGGAAGGTATAAAGTTAAGTATTTTCTTTGTCTGTTATATTTATCCAAAACTTTCTTCAAATCTTTCTAATTGTACACCTTTGACTCTCTTATTAGCTTCTGTTCTCCTTCCTTTTTACTTTTTTGTGTTTGGCCCACAGTTTAGGTTTGTGTTCACTAATCTATCCTCTGTATCAATATGAACTTGCACCATCCATTATTCTGTTCCATTGTCACACTTCAACTCTATCTTTCTTACTTTGTAACTACTGATTTAGGTTGGATTAGCGTTAGGTTGCCTTTATTTATTGTGACAGTGTGAGTAGAATTCAAAAAATTCTAAATTAATCTTCAGATTTTGTACTATATTTTGTATCAATTCTATTTCTGAATCTCAAGCTTTATTTATATACATAGAATACCTAACAATTGTTAGATATTGTGTGGCTATAGTGACATAGACCAAAGGTAGAGGATATTAAATGATCAAGATTTAAAATTGAACTAATTGTAAAACTAGAACTAACATTAGCACTAACTCTAACACTAGACCTAGAACTATAAGCGTTCGGGTTTAGCCGTGTGTCTTTTGAAAAACGTTGGACGTTTTGGATGCCATGTTGCAACTTTCTACAAAAACGAGTTTGAAGTACCACTTTTTCCCGTTTCTGAAGAAGGTTGCAACATGGCATACGAAACGTCAAAATCTTTTTCAAAAGATGCACGACTAAATCCGAAAGCGCCTAGGTCTAGTATTAGAGTTAGTCCTAAACTTAATTCTAGTCTTAGTTCAGTTAACACCAGCCGTGAATGCCTTCGTATTTATAAGATTTAAAATATTCTTTGACAAGTATTTCTAACCAGGGCCGGCCATAGGGGGGGTGCCGTGGATGCGTAGCATCCGGGCCCCGTAACTCACGGGGGTCCCCAAAACGATTCAAAGAGCTTTTAGAACTAGGTCTAAAAGTGTTTGCTTGTCGGATTTTTTTTCCGATAAACAAAATTGTTCAATTAGAATATCAGAATAAGGTTACAAAATTTTTCTTGCACCCGGGCCCCTTCATTAAGAAGGCCGGTCCTGTTTCTAACCATAGTTAAAAACCTCTAATATCTATTTTAGAAGTTTATCTGTTAATTATCAGAATGTGGCTAAACTTTTATGGCCACACCAGTAATTTTCCATAAGAGATATTAAGACATAAGTCACTTTTACTTTTCCATCTATTTCCGTAGCGGTACGTTTAGTCATAATGACTGAATAAACTTTAAAAATAAATCATGTAGAGGTCTAATTAATAAAATCAGAGAGTCGGAAGTATCGTTTATAAGATATCCATCCGGAACTAAATCATTTCTGGATCGTTCTGCTCGAGTGATTTCACTTGCAGTTAATTTCGTTCTAGATATAAACATTTTAATGTGGTAATTTAGAACAGTGTTTTTACTAAATTAAATAAAAAAAATTGTTATATTATTATGAAATATTTTTTATTTATTTATTTTTTTTTAATTTTATTTTTTTATTTCTTACTATAAATAAATCATTTTACAACATGTTTTAAGTTCAACCTTACCCACCTTTATATTTCTTACTTATCGATCTCTTAAATTCCTTTTAAATTCCTTCTAAGAAATCTAAAAGTAAATTCCTTCCAAGATTTTATCATAAAATTTTAATATTTATAAAATCTGATATCATAACAAAACTATTATTCCTCCTAAAGTACATTAAATACTTTCTCTTCATTCGTATTCGTATTCATTTTCATTTTATTCGCGTACTCATCACCATCCTAATAAAATCCAATAAAAATATCCTTTTATCGTCTCCACTATAAGCAATTAACACAAAAAGCAATAAAGTAAAATTTCCTTCAATAATTTCCAATTTTATTTTTGCGAAAAAGAAAAAAACCAACACACCCATTTTATATTTTTCAAACATCCCCAACTTCATCAATCATTAAAACTTATAAATTAATCCGGCGACACAACGACTTTTAATTAACCGATTACACAGCACGTTCGGTCATCGAAAGAAAGTTAACCGTCCAAACGTTATTGGTGGAGTTCTTTCGAAGACATATTTCGCCTTTAATTAATGATTAAATTTCACTAAATGCCATGATGGAGAAAAACGAAAAATGATAATCAGTCACGCATGATTTGAAATTCTACCATAGGTTCTTAATGGTTAAATGGATCGATTATCATTATGTGCATTTAGATTATTAGAGTGTTTAAGTAATAAACTAAACTTTCTTTTTGGTATTTATTAAACTAATACTGATTGTGAGATGACTCCTAATTGATTTAATTTGCTTAAATTGTAAAAGTAACTCTTATTATCCACATTAGTGAATAGGTTTGTAGACATAACATTATATAAAATATGCTAATTATGGTACTTTTTCAAAGTTTTACATTAAACATCCGGTATTACACAAGAAAGTAGGAAGCTCATTATAGTGGTACAAAGATAAACACTTATTACATAATACCATGATCAAAATAAATAACGGAAATAATGGTGTAATATGGGACAATATGGGTCGAGGAAATCATTATTTACTAAAAATATTTCTAAAAAATTCCACTCAATTTACATAAAGAAAACTTTATGACTCACAAGAAAAACACAAAATAACGTCGTTGACATTGAAATAAATAATTTCTCCTATACATTAAAAAGAAACCCCCAAATTAAAATTCCATTCACGATTAGCAATTTAACAATCTCCTTATCATACAAATTACGCGAACGCTTCGACGTTGTCAATGTGTGAAATTCATGGGCTCATTCATAATTTATAATATAAACCGCTGCGTCGATATAGATTTTCAATAAGGTTTCTAGTCCTGCGGCTTTAAACCTCCACCTTAAAATGTAGATCGTTTATCGCTATTAACAGGATAGATCGATAATAATTACGTCTAATCGGTAAATTTATGCTGTAATTTAAAATTTAAAAGGAGTTCTTTATTTTATTTATTTATATCGTATGCAGTAGGCATAATAATTGAGATTTTCTTCCTGACATTAACTAGATTTATGTACTGACTTTCTTGCGTTTTCTTATAACAGATTAACAACGTTGATTACGTCGGTATTATGAACAAGAAGTAAAAGTTACATTTATTTTGTTGTTTTGCTTGTGATATGAGGAAATGCTCGGGACATTTCATTTCTCCAAGTTTAATGTTAAATAATTTATTTTGTTTGTTTATTTTACTTGATATTATAATGTGTAAAATTTATTACATGCATTTTCTATATAAATGGATGAAATTAAAGCGAAAATTTTTAATAAATACTTTTTTGGATTAGTTGGGAGATTTCGAAACATATTTGTGCTAAAACCGATGGAAAATCTATTATCTCATGAAGAATCATTTTCACAAATACACTCCTTTTTTTAATTAGTTGAAATATATTTTTTTAATTATAACCAAAAAAAATTACTTGTCTCAAAAAATTTCGTCTAAAATTATGTTTTGATTTATTTAGAAATAAAAGTTCAAATAGTTTTAAATCGTTTTAAATTTGTTAGATCTTATTCAGTATGTCACATGGAAAAAGATTTAAATGTGTTATTAGTTTCATCAAATCTATTTTAAATTTTCTTTAAAATTAACAGTTTATTTAAAAATACAGTAACATTTTTTGTAATTGAATTCAATTCGAAATTGAAATTTACCTCTAATTCGTACAACAATTGAAGGGTGGAGTCTAACAATAAGAAGTACCTAAGTAGCATTTTTATAAAATCTGCCTAGGTTTAAAATCTAGGTTTATTATGTTTGATAAAGCCTAGATATCGCGATTAGGCAGATTTTATAAAAATGCTACTTAGGTACTTCTTGCACTCCACCCTTCAATTGGATGACCTCTATTTCTCTCTAAATCGAATTATTTCTTCTTTACATTACATCTTTTTACATTCTTAATTCTTTAAAAATATTGTTTATTTACTTAGAAAACAATTTTATTAATCATATACAGTAAAATTCCCCTTCGCGTACACCTCTCTTGAACGGACATCTCCTTGGATGGACAGTTTATCATGGAACCGTCTGACTCTCATAGAATTACTTCGCATTTCTCTTAAGCGGACACCCCTCTTGAACGGACACTTTTGATGGGTCCCGTTGGTGTCTGCACAAGAGAGATTTCACTGTAATTTATTAATTCTTTAGTAAAAATTTAGTAAATTGGGAAGTTTGAATATTATCTTGGCGATATATAGACAACCAATATTTCATTACACTGTTGAATTTAGAAAGTAAGCTTATAGTTGAAGAAACTTGTAACTAGCTGCTGATACTTTCTCTTCACAAAATATCTTAATTTAACTCTTATATCATAGATGTCTGTACTGTTGTGCGTTATACATTAATTAATTAATTGTACATTAATTGAGTACCCTAGAAACTAGTAGATACAAGTGATAAAAACTTAAATAAACAAATAATAAGTGTAGATTTCTTAAAAAACTAGACTGGGTTTCACTAGATTGATTAACAGTCAAAATTCAAATAATTTCACACATCTCCTTTGACTTTCAATGTATTTAAACATAAAGGTCCTCAATAATAAAAATTTGATTGAATTCAATATAGAATCAGAATTCAGTAGTAGAACCAGAATTGACTTAGATCTGATTACTGAGAAAATCTAAATTGAGAATCTTGTTAGAATGAGAAAATTTGAATCCTTGAAATTTCCTTGGTCTGTTTCTTTGGTAATGAGGAATAAAAGAAATGAGACTCTACTTTATTAGGGATGTGATATTAATTACATTAAAATGGCTTATTCTTAAACCAATAACAACACCACTTGTCTTGACTGGTAAATCTATTGTACCATAGATTGTGTTTTTTGTGAAGTTATTGAGCTATCAAACTTCTGACCAAAATCTATTTTATCTGTTAATTAAATACCAATCTATTTTAGTATTTTTCTTTAGTTATGCAACAGATTTAAATACGACTTCGAACCTGAACATTTACAAACGAAGCTATTTTATAATTCTACCACGTAACGTGAAAGAACCAACTGGGCAATTAAACAAACAAAATATTACAGGTAAAGGACACAAACGAAGTTGACAACCACAAAACTTATCAACCCAAAACATGAGCAACACAAAATTTTAAAAAACTTCCAAGAACAACAAAAAGTACCAAAACGAATTTAGAAGACACAGAAAGAATAAAATAATGATCACTTTAAATGGAAAAAAATTCATCGAGCAAATGAATTCATAACGACTTTTTCACGTGAAGAGAAGAGGAAGAGACATAATAACAAAAATGATAGAATAAAATAGTAGATGAATAAAAGTAAAGGAAGAACAGGGATAAAATAGAAAAATTAAGTTGAGTCAAGATGTTTCACTTAAAAAAAATATATATTTTTTCAAATATTTCGAAAATGTTTAGACAGCTCAATTTTGAAAAAGGCACTGTAAAATTAATAATTAGGGATATCTTGTTTCTGAAGAAAGGGCATAATAAGACGAGTGAGAGTATAGATTGTAGGTTTATGCATCATTTATATGCATTTGATTATATTGCACATCAACATTGGGATTTTATACCAGGTGTTTTTAACCTCCAAAACCGGAAAAAAGCATCATTTTTGTCAGCTACTTAGAAAGTCATTCCGTAGTTTCTGCTGGAATTTTGCCAGAACTAAACTGAAAATCATAAAAGCTGTTATTTTTGCCGGAGCGAAAATCAAAATTAAACCGATATGCGTTATCGTGGAAGGTTGGTTCTTACCAGTTGGGATGTTATGTGATGAACGCTTTTTGTTCAGGGGTGGCTAATTGTAAGAACTAGTTGTTGTATAACGCTCTGGTTTATTTTTATGATAAAATCTACCTGAAAGTGATTCAGTTGTACCTTGTAGCTTGCGAGAAGCTGTCGAATATAATTCCTAGTTGACGCCAGAGTTTGTTTTATTTCACTTGCGAAACCCTAAAGCTAACATATCTGCTTTTGTTCTGTTCTGTTCTCCATATCTGTTCGTTTTTTTTTTTGGTACCTAACTCTAAATTTCTTTCCTTTCAGTTTTTGATACTTGAACCCAACCCTCTAGTTGATACTCTTTGTAAGGTTGTTGAGCTATCAAACTTCTAAACAAAACTTAATTGATATTGTCATTATTTTTCCGTAGTTATGCAACAAATTTAAACATTTATAACTATGTTAATCATTAATATGTCCAAGCAGTTGTAAAATGTTCTGTATAAGAAACAAATGTTATTCTTATTTCTGTTCTCTATAAGAATCACTAGAAACTATAGCACTACCTTGGTTATCGTAACTATTAGAAATTGACAAGGCTATAAATTTCTCCATAGGTTTTGAGAATTTTTTCAATAAAATAGAAAAAATAAGTCTTTCTATTTTTGATGATTTGAGGCATATACTTTCTGGACTCTTTTAATGTTTAAAATCTTTGAATTTGTAAGCATCTTCTAATTTTTATTTTCTTCTGAATTTTGGATTCACCTAATGTTTAGCTTTTTCAATATTAGGATTTTTCAATTTCTAGTATTTTCTGACCACCAACTTATTCCAATTTTTAACTTCTGAAAACGTTTACATTCATTCAGTGAATAGCTTGCAATATTTTTCCTTCCCTTAGCTTCTTCCAATTTTTAAACTTTGTCATTTTAGCTTCTTTCAGTTTCAGGATGTCTCCAACTTCCAGTTTCTTCAAAATTTTGATTTAGATCAAATTTTTAATTTTTTGCTCTTTCCAATTTCTGAATTCATCCAATTTTGACTTTCTAATTCTTTCTTCCACTTGTCATCTTCTTTGAAGATTATGGACGAATAGAGTAAAAGTGTTATATTACGGTAAACAGTTCATCTAATTAAGTCTAGAGCTTAATATTGTAAAAGTTTTTCTGTTTCCATCTCACAATCATTAACGACTTTTGAAACGACTGTCTTCAGAAATCGAGAGTCTTATCTTCTTCTACCTCAATAATAGATCGAGGCAATTACATTTATTAAAGTTATTTTAAGGAAAAAATATGTAATATGTTGCATCATACAATTCTTAACTATTTTTATAATTGATTTTTCATTTCATATTCCATCCTTTTATGATAATTAAGTGACTTAGAAAATAAAATTACACCAATCTTTTTCAAACAAAAGCTTTATTTATGTCATTTATTTATAATAATTTATATCAAACTTATTTCAATTTCATACAAAAAACTAAGTATAAGAAAACGACAATTTCCTCTTTGTATCCTTGTATTCATATAATGAAGTAATATTCCTTACCTTTAAAGAAATTCCAAACTTGCGCAATTTCGCATTCTTCAACTACTTAAATCGATTGTTTGTTTGCCCACGTTAAATCAGTAAAATCGAAAGTGTCCGGACCTAGAAAGTTATTTGCCTCCTAAAAGGGAATCGAATCGTAATAACGTTTGTGTACTCATTTATCCTTGATCTTGAGTGCAAATGGTCACGCATATAAGAGAAAGTAGGCATACGGATAAACCCGGAGCGGTTAAACTTTATTTATTGACTTAAGCCGACTTAATATGCGCGATTTAAGTGTGCCATCCTCCTTCTGTGCAATTTGCGAGAAAGTAATTTGTGTTTTCCATTGTTTTGTAATCCGTACGAAACGTACGAATGGCAGGATGTGGGCGGAGGAATGCGAATCATTAAAACGATCGGTATTTACTTAGTTATTTAGTTTATTTAAAAATAAAATAACAAAATATAGAAGGTTGGTCAACAAAGAAATATCTAGAACCTGTTTATATATACAAGAGTATTTGTACTAGAAAGAGGCTATTTACAGAAAAGAAAATGTACAAATTCATCAGTCCCAACCGTGATGGACGTGTACTTTAACCCAAACTTTCTCCCATATTGGTTTCCAAATTTTCTTCCACGCTGGGACTTGAATTTCTTTCCAAACTGGTACCCAAATTTGTTTCCATTCGTCTTTCCAAAATTGTTTCTTTTCGGTAACCCAAATTTGTTTCTTTTCGGTTCTCCAAATTTGTACTTTTTCTTGTTTCCAAATTAATTCTTTTTTAGGTACCCAGATTTGTTTCTTTTCTGTTCTCCATATTTGTTCTTTTTTGGTTACCCAAATTTGTTTCTTTTCCGTTCGCCAGATTTGTTTCTTTTCTGTTCTCCAAATTTGTTTCTTTTCTGTTCTCCAGATCTGTTTCTTTTCTGTTTTCCATACTTGAACCCAAGCCTCTTTCCATTCCATTTTCTTTTGAGGAACCCAGATTTGTTTCTTCTCTGTTCTCCAAATCTTCTTCCAAACAGGTTTCCAAATCAATTTCTTTTTCCACACATCGTGTGCCGTGTATTCGTTGCCGTGATGATCTTTTCCTAAGTAATGCTCTCCAGGTATTCCCATTTTCACCCAATCGGGTACCCAGATTTTCTTCCAATCGGGAACTTGAATCTCCTTCCAAGCAGGTACTTGAATTTCTTTCCAAACCGGTTTCCAAATCTTCTTCCAAGCAGGAACTTGAATTTCTTTCCAATCAGGTACTTGAATTTCCTTCCAATCAGGTACTTGGATTTCTTTCCAATCCGGAACTTGGATCTCCTTCCAAGCGGGGACTTGTACTTCTTTCCAATCAGGTACTTGGATTTCTTTCCAAGCGGGAACTTGAGTTTCCTTCCAAATCGGTTTGGTTATCACCTTCCAATCTGGTACTTGAATTTCCTTCCATATTGGAACTTGAATTTCTTTCCAGATCGGAACTTGGATTTTCTTCCAGTCCGGTTTCCAGATTAATTTCTTCTCCGTTCGCCAGACTTTAACCCAGATTGCTTTCCATGTTAGCTTTTTACTCCAGTACCCTTCGGGTTCTGAATGGGATCTTTTCACACGTGAGACACTTACTGGATTTGATTCGCTTACAACGAACAAACACCCTAGAATCACCTAGAAAATAAAACAATATATTACTAAAAGTTGAAGGAGAGTTTTATTGCAAATAAAAATAATAATGATTGGAAATGTAATTTTGTAATAACCCAACCCTTTTATTTTATTCGTCCAAAATGATCAAAGAAGATGATAAGTGGATGAAAGAATTAGAAACTCAAAATTGGATGAATTCAGAAATTGGAAGGAGTAAAAAATTGAAAACTTGAACTAAATCAAAATTTCTTGGAAATTGGAGATATCCTGAAACTGAAAGAAGCTAAAATCACAATGTTTGAAAATTGGAAGAAGCTAAAGAATGCCAAAATATTGCAAACAACTCGAACTAAATCAAAATTTTGATGTATCCGGAAATTGGAGATATCCTGAAACTGAAAAAAGCTAAAATGACAAAGTTTGGAAATTGGAAGAAGCTAAAGAAAGGAAAAATATTGCAAGGTATTCATGGGATGAATGCAAAAATTAGAAGAAGCTGAAAATTGGGAGAAGTTGAAGGCTCAAAAATACTAGAAATTGAAGAATCCGAATATTGAAAAAAGGTAATCATTAAGTGAGTCCAAAATTCAGAAAAAAACTAGAAAATAGAAGATACTAGAAATTCAATGATTTTGAAAATTGAAAGAGTTCAGAAAATATCATGGATGGTGTTCATAATTTATAGAAACTTGAAATTAGAAGAATCCCAAAATAAAGGAATTAGAGGAAATTGAAAGAAGCTAAAAATTGAAACATGTGGAAAGCTGAAAGAAGTGAAAAACTTGAAGAAGTGAAAAACTGAAAGAAACAGAAAATTCAAAGAAGCTAGATTACTCTTGAAATAGGAAGAAACAAGAAAACTCCAGAAATACGAAGAAGCTAGAAGACTTCTAGCAAGAATGGAAAAATATCGCAAGCTATTCATTGGATGAATACAAAATTTTCAGAAGTTAAAGTTTGGAAGAAGTTGGAGGTCAGAAAATACTAGAAATTGAAGAATCCTAATATTGAAAAAAGCTAATCATTAGGTGAGTGCAAAATTTAGAGAAAATAGACTAGAAAATAGAAGATGCTAGAGATTCAGTGATTTTGAACATTAAAAGAGTCCAGAAAATATCATGGATGGTGTTCATAATTCATACAAACTTGAAATTAGAAGAATCCGAAGAGGAAGGGAATTAAACGAAATTGAGGGAAGTTAAAAATTAAAACCTGTGGAAAGCTGAAAGAAGTGAAAAACTTGAAGAAGTGAGAAACTGAAAGGAATAGAAAATTCAAAGAAGCTAGATGACTCCCGAAAAAGGAAGAAGCTAGAAGACTTCTAGCAAGAACGGTAAAATATTGCAAGCTATTCATTGGATGACTCCATAAATTTTCAGAAGTTAAAGTTTGGAAGAAGTTAAAATTTTCAGAAGCTAAAAATTGGAAGAAGTTGAAGGTCCGAAAATACTAGAAATTGAAGAATCCTAATATTGAAAAAAGCTAATCATTAGGTAAGTCCAAAATTTAGAAGCAACTAGAAAATAGAAGATGCTAGAGATTCAGTGATTTTGAACATTGAAAGAGTCCAGAAAATATCATGGATGGTGTTCATAATTCATACAAACTTGAAATTAGAAGAATCCGAAGAGGAAAGGAATTAAAGGAAATTGAGGGAAGTTAAAAATTAAAACCTGTGGAAAGCTGAAAGAAGTGAAAAACTTGAAGAAGTGAGAAACTGAAAGAAATAGAAAATTCAAAGAAGTTAGATTACTCTTGAAATACGAAGAAGCTAGAAGACTTCTAGCAAGAACGGAAAAATATTGCAAACTATTCATTGGATGAGTGCAAAATTTTCAGAAGTTAAAAAGTTTGGAAGAACGTTTGGAAAAGTTAAGTTTTGGGGGTCAGAAAATACTAGAAATTGAAGAATCCGAATATTGAAAAACAGCTAATCATTAAGTGAATCCAAAATTTAGAAGAAACTAGAAAATAGAAGATGCTAGAAATTCAAAAATTTTAAAAAATGAAAAAGTCCAGAAAATATCATGGATGGTGTTCATAATTTATAGAAACTTGAAATTAGAAGAATCCCAAAAGAAAGGAATTAGAGGAAATTGAGAGAAGTTAAAAATTGAAACCTGTGGAAAGCTGATAGAAGTGAAAAACTTGAAGAAGTGACGAACTTGAAGAAGTGAGGAACTGAAAGAAATAAAAAAAATCAAAGAAGCTAGATGACTTCCGAAAGAGGAAGAAGCTAGAAGACTCCTAGCAAGAATGGAAAGATATTGCAAGCTATTCATTGGGTGACTCCAGAAATTTTCAGAAGCTAAAAATTAGAAGAAGTTGGTGTTCAGAAAATACTAGAAATTGAAGAATCCTAACATTGAAAAAAATCTAATCGTTAGGTGAGTCCAAAATGTAGAAAAAATAGAAAGCAGAAGATGATAGAAATTCAGTGATTTTAGAAATTGAAAGAAGCCAGAAAGTATTATGGATGGTGTTCATAATTTATAGAAAGTTGAAATTAGAAGAATCCCAAAAGGAAATGAATTAAAGGAAATTAAGAGAAGCTAATAATTGAAACCTATGGAAAGCTGAAAGAAGTGAAAAATTTGAAGAAGTGAGAAACTGAAAGAAATAAAAAATGCAAAGAAGCTAGATGACTCTTGAAATACGAAGAAACTAGAAGATTGCAGAAATACGAAGGAGTTAGAAACTAGGAGAAACTAAAAATTGAAACCATTAAAACCTAAAAAGTTCAGAACTGAAACCTGTTGAAAACTGAAAGAAATGAAAAACTTGAAAATGTTAGAAACTGAAAGATATAGAAAATTCAAAGAAGCTAGATGACTCCCGAAAGAGGAAGAAGCTAGAAGATTCCAGAAATACGAAGAAGCTAGAAGATTGCAGATATACGAAGAAGCTAGAAGATTGCAGAAATACGAAGAAACTAGATGACTCCAAAAACACAAAGAAGCTGTGTTTAGAAGCAGCATTAGTAAGCCAGCATTAAAAACTGGGAGAAGCTAAAAATTGAAACCATTAAAAACTGAAAAATTAATAAACTTGAATAACCTAGAAATTGAAAAAAAGTAGAAAATTCAAAGAAGCTAGATGAGTCTAGAAACACAAAGAAATTAGAAATCGGAATATAGGAAAAAATAGGAAATTGAAAACAGCTTCAAACTGAAGGTTAGAAAAAAGGACATCTAGAGAATGGCAAAAATTAGAAAAAAATAACTGTAAATTGGAAGCTTAATATTGATGATCATTACAAAATGAAACAAGCTAATACCTATGCAAAAAATGCAAGATAGATTTTAAACGAGAAACAAAGAAATCTGCATACTCATTGACTGCTTTAGATAACTGATTGACTTAGCAAAAAAAATCAACTCAAATATATTACAAAAAATATACTTTAAAATGATTAACAAATAATTAGTAACAATCCCAAAATTACTCAACAGTTAATTTTAAAAGTAAACACATTATTCTCTCGCTCTATCCATCAATTCTTTCAACTATTCAAAGTTATTGACATAAATGTATAAAAATAAAATTCCAAAATCTTATTCAAAAATTTCAAAATGACTTTTGAAAATAAATTTTGAAAATATTATCACTACTTAATTCTGAATCACTTGGTTTATTGTATTGTTGGATAGAGCGAGAGAAAAATTATCTGGACTGTAGTAATCACTATAAAGCACTAACCAGGAGTGTGAGGCACTTCATCTTTGAACTTTCTTTCCCCACAATCGGGGCCTAAAGTTGCGTTCTTCGGACGCACAAACAACACTGCGGGTTATCAGTTCGCGATGGTGTTTTATACCGGCACGTGTTTCTGGCAACTTTCCCCCAATAACCCGGCTTCTCCTGTACCACCCGAAAGAGAACGCGCTTTGTGGGGATGGACCCGCCAATTTTTACTTGGTGGGATGATGTCCTCAACGCGAGCTTCTTTCCACTCCGCGCGATTATCGTACGGGGAATTGCACTTCCGACAGAAGCGGTCAGGTCGAATAGGTTATTTCCTTAAACGTGTTTTTTATAAACCATCATCTTCAAAGACATAATGCACCATGTTATCTTTAATCGTAATCGTTTTAGGTTTCACAAGTTTCTCTTTTGTAACTATCGTTAATAATAAAGACTTTGGAGTTGTGGTTTGTTATTACTATTATTATTATCACATTACTTTTAAAAGTTATGTAATCTGATTGAAATGATTTTAAATTAATCCTAATTGAAAAAAATCTTATATGGTTTTAAACCACAATAAAATATTAAACTATTTACAACACTTTTCATTTTCTTAATAACTAGAGTATGTGTTATTCTTGGTTAAAATCTATTTTTAGCTTTATTATTGTTAGTCTGAAAAAAGAGATTTTTCGTGTACTAATCATAACAAAGGACAAAGTGAAAATGGTAGGTAATAGTTTGTGTGTATGCGGATGAGTAGCAAGCGCATCATTATCATCAGTGAAAAGCGCAGTGTTCGCTCCCACGTGCTTCCTTGGTTCTCTCGTGGCAAGAGCTTGCTCGCCTCGCGAGAAAGTTCCACATCTTAAGTCGGCGAAATTTCGACGCAATTAAACGCCAAATAAGGTTAATTAAACTCGAAACACTTTTCAGGATAATTTATATAGAGTGATATAAAAAAAATCTTTTGGAACTATTTTTAAGGATAGGTTTATCTTATATTAACGTTTATGAAAAATTTTAAAATTTATGAAGAAAATTTGTAATCTTAACGATTTATTTATAAAATATATTTTTTATTTAAAATTCGATATCCTACATACAGAGTGTTTTTTAAATATCTGTTTCTTAATAATTTCTATGGTTTTATTTCAAACGTCTAAAAATGTTGTCCATTAAACGGAAGATCAATAATTCTAAACAAAGAGAAAAAATGGTTTAATTGCAAAAGAATTCTTTTGAGTTACAATTTTATTTCTTACCTACAGATGTTTTTTAATGGATTGGGAAAGAAAATGGATCTATTTTCTTGTATCTCTGTTTTCTGTCTTATTGTTAGTACATAAATTTCTCTTCTCCTGTATTTTTTTGTCCCATAGTCGATTAATAGATAAATCTTTAAGTTGTTACAAGCAAACATCTCCAACACTTTCCCCTGTTTGATTTTCATCGCGCCGTTAGTGTCATTCAGGCAGTTGAGAACATCAACAATCGTTTGCCTGCTTTAGTCGAGTCTCACACTGAGGCAACAAGCAACCAGGCATAAGCAATATTACCACTTAATGGCATTTTACATACAATTAAATGATGTCTCTCAAATTGGAGCAATTCGACATCGTAAATAGAGGCGATGATAGGCGATTTCGAATTTCTCCAATAAAAGACGATTTGTTCATTTCTCTATAAAATGCCATCAAGTGGCAATGTTGCTTATTGCTGGTTGTCTCAAGGTGAAGCGTACTATAAATTGATCCTAAGCCTCACCATGGAAAGAAGGATGCAAAAGGGAGCTTCCTCGCGGTAACTTTACTGATTAGGTCCGACTAGAGTACATCAGAACGAAGAACCAGAGTGTTGTCCACTCCTTCTTAATGCAAAGGTCTTCCAGTCCAAAACAGCTTCGAAATCAAGGACTATAATACACAGTCGATTTTGTGGTTTAAGAGTTAACCCTTTTTGCTTATGCTTTAAGGCCTGAAAAAGGACCAAAAGTCCGAACGAAAAAATTAAAGCAACGGGGAGCCTCTATTCGACGGTATTTTGGCTTGAAAGACCTTTGGAATGGGGAAGACCGGTCAGTACTCTGGTCCTCCCTCCCACTATACTCAACTTGAACCCGGTAAGTCCAACTAGAGTACATTACAAGGGAGAAACAGAGTATTGTCCACTCGCACTTAATGCAAAGGTCTTGCAGTCCGAAATACTATGGATTTTTCACCTATGCTGTAAGACCTGAAAAAGGGTCAAAAGTCAGAACGAAAGAATTAAAGCACCGGGGAGCCTCTATTCGACGGTATTTTGGCTTGAAAGACCTTTGCATTAAAGAAGACCGGTACTGACCGGAGGATCAGAAGACCAGAGTACTGACTCTGGTCCTCCCTTCCAGCGTACTCAATTCGAGTACATTTGATAAAGTTATGGGAAGGACCCTCGCTCTTGCACCCTTCTTTCCATAGTGAGGCTTAGGATCAATTTACAACACCTTCGAGAACGATTTTGCCATAAGTAACTGATCTCATTTTGGACGAGAAGTCATGTTCAACGAAAAACAATTAACTGCCCTTCTTTAAGAAGACTACCGTCAAACATCACGAGATTTGGCACAATAATTGGGTCGTGATCACAAAATGCTTCTTAACCACTCATATACCATGGAAAAAGTCCAAAAACTTTGCGTATGAGCTCAGTCAAACCAACATAAATAATTAGGATAAATCAACTTTCAACTTTTGGGTCACATTTGAGTGTTTGAATGACCTTTGAATTACTTTTTGACCACCTTGGAAACTATAAACGACCTTTGAATAACTTTTCAATCACCTTAGAATATCCCTTTAAACTAGTTTTAGAACGCTTTTGAACGATCTTTGAAATACTTTTAATCTACTCTCAAACAACCGTTGAGTTTCTTATGGGCAACCTTTGATGTATTGAAAATTCAAAGAAGCTAGATGACTCCTGAAATAGGAAGAAGCTAGAAGACTCCTAGCAAGAATGGAAAAATATTACAAGTTATTTATGGGATGAGTGCAAAATTTTCAGACCTTTGAATAACTTCTCAATCACCTTAGAATGCCCTTTAAGCTAGTTTTAGAGTACTTTTGAACGATCTTTGAAGTACTTTTGATCTACTCTCAAACAATCGTTGAGCTTCTTTTGGGCAACCTTTGATATTTTGAACGGCCTTTAAACTACTTTTGAAGCAACTTAGAACGACCTTTGAACTACGTTTGTACGATCTTTGAACTATTTTTAAACCACCTTTGAACTTCTTTTGAGTCACTTTTTAACTATTCTTATATCACCTTCGAACCTCTTTTGATCCACTTTTGAACCTTTAAACGGAGTCTGAACTACTTTTGAACCACATTTGAACTAGTTTTAGATCACTTTTGAACGATCTTTGAAATGCTTTTGATATACTCTCAAACAATCGTTGAGCTTCTTTTGGGCAACCTTTGGTGTTTTGAACGGCCTTTAAACTACTTTTGAAGCATCTTACAACGACTTTTAAACTATTTTTGTACCATCTTTGAACTATTTTTAAACCACCTTTGAACTTCTTTTGAGCCATTTTTTAACTATTCTTAAATCACCTTAGAACCTCTTTTGATCCACTTTTGAGCCTTTAAACGGAGTCTTAACTACTTTTGAACCACCTTAGAACGACCTTTGAACTACTTTCTCCTTTGAATTTCTACCATCTTTGAACTATTTTTAAACCACCTTTGAACTTCTTTTGAGTCACTTTTTAACTATTCTTAAACCACCTTCGAACCTCTTTTTATCCATTTTTGAGCCTTTAAACGGAGTCTTAACTACTTTTGAACCACCTTAGAACGACCTTTGAACTACTTTCTCCTTTGAATTTGTACCATCTTTGAACTATTTTTAAACCACCTTTGAACTTCTTTTGATCCACTTTTTAACGATTCTTAAATCACCTTCGAACCTCTTTTGATTCACTTTTGAGTCTTTAAATGGAATCTGAACTACTTTTGAACTATATTTGAACTACTCTTAAACCACCTTTGGACTTCTTTTGGGCCACCTTTAAACTTTTAAACGACCTCTAGACTACCTTTGAACGACCTATGAATTACTTTTGTACCACCTTTGAACCATTTCTTAACTACTCTTAAACCACCTTCGAACCCTTTTTGATACACTATTGAGCCTTTAACCCTCCGGTGGGCGTGCCTATCGGACTTACACGAATAGGCGCGTTGCGGCTTTTACACCAAAATAGGATATTTAAAGGTTTCACAGTGAACTTAGAAATATTTTGGAAAAAAAATGCTGCTAACTGCCGGATACGCGCCCACCGGAGGGTTAAACGGAGTCTGAACTACCTTTGAGCCACATTTCAACTGCTCTTAAACCACCTTTGGACTTTTTTGGCATCTTGGAGATTTTAAACGACCTTTGAACTACTTTTCAAGTGAAAGGAAGTTAGTTTTTTGATCCATCATTTCTACCAGTTAATAATTGAATCCGTGATTAATAAATAAAAGCTGTACTTTTACTGGTTTTTGTATAATTTATTACGCATAACATGTTTCGGCTCACGCCATCGTCTGAGACGAAATATCCAAGAAAATTAACACATTAATTAACAAAATAGACCGAATTTTAAATCATATATTATAAAATACGTTAACTGAACAAATGTGACCGTGTCGATAGAACAACGTTTTACGTTTTTTTTAAAGGTCACTTTTGGTCTACTCTTAAACAACCTATGAACTTCTTTTGGCCAACCTTTGGACTTTTTGGCACCTTGGAGACTTTAAACGACCTTTGAACTACTTTTCAAGTACCTCAGAACGACCTTTGAATCACTTTTGGTCTACTCTTAAACAACCTATGAACTTCTTTTGGGCAACCTTTGGATTTTTTGGCACTTTGGAAACTTTAAACAACCTTTGAACTACTTTTCAAGTACCTTAGAACGACCTTTGAACCACTTTTGGTGTACTCTTAAACAACCTATGAACTTCTTTTGGGCAACCTTTGATCTTTTGAACGGCCTTTGAAATAAAGGCCGTAAAGGAAATTTGATTCTAATTTTGGAACCACCTTAGATCGACCTTTGAACTTCCTTTGAACCACTTTTGAAGCTAAAGGTTGCAGACCATGGTTTTCTTTTCATTAATTCCTTTTTTTAATATCTATTGTTGATTGTTACGGGTAATGAAACAGGGTGCCCATATGTGAATTTGAAAAAATGAAAAGCATAGCTTGACAAGAATGAAAAAGCAACCCTTCATGCCAAGCACATTCTTCATCCTCTCGAGGTATTGATGAGTGTTTGGCAAAATTTGAAGAGTATTATTCATTAAGAACTGTTAGATAGAAATAGAACCGTTTGGCAGAAGTAATATCTAAAAAATTGTCAAATGCTCAGTGTGATTTAGATCATTTCAAGAATTTCTCAATCTCTATAAAATTTAACCAAAATGGAAATCCAAGAGTCATCGGTTGGGAAGTTTTTCTACACCCACCATATTCTCTAAAATTGGCAATGTCATACTATCACTTTTTCGGCTCTCTTTCAAATGCCATTAAAGACGTTTCATTCAGTAGTGACCAAAAATTAGAAATTTAGCTTACTAATTGATTTAATTCAAATGTTGCGAATTTTTCTGGCGTTGAATTCAAAAACATATGAATAATGAAGGGGGATATATTTTGAATTGACTGTCAGTTAATTTTGAAGAGAGAACAAATCATATTCTCTAAGCTAAATTTGAAGAATTCTGAAAATTGGTAAATGTTGGAAACTGGAAGAACCTGAAAATTAAAAGAAATCAAAAATTTTAAGAAGGTAGAAATTGAAAATATTCCGAAATTGAAAAAAGCTAAAAAAAGCTAAATTTGAAAATTGAAAGTAGCTAAAAATGAAAAAATATTGCAAGCTATTTATTAGATAAATGCAGAAATTTTCAAAAGCTAAAAATTGGAAAAATCTATTTCTTCTATAAGTCGATTTCTAATAAAATTATGAAAACTGGATTTTTTACAATTTCATAACATTACATACTGAATCTAAATAGTCTTATAACTGCGTGAGTCAAACGGTTTGTAATATGACACCGATATAAAATAGGCATTTACATGTTGTGACATAAAGATGTTACAACAAATTAGATTAATATTCATCGCTGTCGTCCATGAATAATATATACTTTTTATCGGTTTGAAGTGCTAATAACAAGATAAATTGACGAGATGCATGCAAATCGCTTTCTCTTAATTCATATTTTATTCCTATTTTTAGCCAAACAGAAAATTCCTTAATCCTTAAAATAATTCTAATTAATTAATTCTTAAAAGTTAATTAATATCTTCCTATGTTAATATAAATTTTCTTTTTCTCATTCATTTTCATTAATACCAGCAACATTTTAATGATTACATAAACAAACAGCATGAAGATTAATTACACTACAACGTATTTAGTTTTGTAATGACCATAAAAGTTGTTTACAAAGTAAAAAAGATGTAGAAGTGAATGTAACACTATTTGTAATTGAAATGTTAATGACACTTTAAATCTCTGCTTAAAACCTAAAGAGTGGATTTCATAATTCTAACAAGTACTTCTAACCAAATATTAACCAAAACAAAAATCTTAACTTTTTTATCTTTATGAATTAATTGATTAAATTCCTATATATTTATTATAAATTCAAGATTTAAATTGCCTCAAAAAAATAGATTTGTCAAACAGCTTGAATCTATTATTAAAAATAACCTCATCAAACTGTCATGAACTCGAAAGTATAGATGACTCGTCCAATATAGTGATGAAAACAAATTGATGTCTAATTTGTATATTACACAATCATTTTTACTTTCGCTTAGAAAAGTGACTCAAAGCAATTAGTAAAAAAAGATTGCATGATGCACATAAAAAAAATGATTTATTAAATTTTTTTTTTTTTTCGTTAGAATAAGAGAAAATTTTTCGATATCCATAAAGCTATTTAAATTTAAAACAATGAAAAAAAAATATGTGTCAAAGAATGCGATATACAACTATACACGATTTTAGCTTTCTAACATGTACCCACCAACCAAGTAACACAAATCGTCTATTTAAGTTAATCGCAACCGATCGCAAGAACATGGTCATCGAGTGTATTGCGTTGACAGGTACACAATTGTTACAGTTACATAAGAACCCCGTAAGTGGCACAAAAATTATGTAGTCAGCGCGTCGAGTTGATAAAGTAATGCGGATATCACTGGGTCATCGTTCATTTGCAAAATTCCATCTTTTATTACATAAGATGTCGACATACAATTTTAAAACTTACTGTTTATCAAATATTTTCTTCAATACAAACATTGTGATTTCTTCAATACATAAATATTAATTAGAAAAGTAAGAATTAATTTAAAAAAAATCTTTTGTGTTTATAAATAAAAGATAGAAGTGAATAAGAATGGAAAATTTATTCTTGACCTAAAAATGTTTTGATTTCGCGGTTATTTTGGGTAAACTTTCTTTTAAAATGGAATTTGATTAATTTAAAAAATGGTAATTTAATGTGTAATTTGAAGTGCTGTATGTATTTTAGTATTTTAATAATGGTAGAAAGTAACATTTCTAAGTTTTTATTCTTGTGTGGTATTTAAAGAATTAGGAGTTTATGGCCGTAGTAAATTTTATTATTAACTTCTAATTAGGAATAATTTATTACATCCGTAAGTATTTTAGTACTGCCAGAAGGAAAAATTCCTTACAGATAGGTAAAGTTTTGTCACTTTTACTTATTTAATTTTTTACTTAACTAATTTTTTTTTAGTTGTAGAGTTTACAAAATCTTTATTGTGTTTATTGAAACATAGAGATTTACCAAAAAATCTAACTTAAATCTAACAAAAAATAAACAATTTTATGAATTGTATTGAGTTGGCAACTAATTGTAAGTAATTGCGGATTTCACTCATAGATTGCTTCAGCTGACTTTTTAGGTTTGCAGGCGTAGTACAAATGAAGGGTGGAGTGCAAGAAGTACCTAAGTAGCATTTTTATAAAATCTGCCAAATCGCGACATCTAGGTTTATCCTCTAGTCTAGGTTTATCAAACATGATAAACCAAGATTTTATAAAAATGCTACTTAGGAACTTCTTGCACTCCACCCTTCAAATGTAAAACATATTTTGTTATTTAATAGTTGGCAAATCAGCAGTCAATCAGTAAAAAAAGTTTTTTGATCGGTTTGTAGCGCACAATTACAAGTTAAAATATTATTCGGATTGAAGATCCGTAATAACAAATTTAAATAATAAAAGAAAAACGATAATAAAAGAAAAATATAGAACGTTGGCTTATCTGTTGGAGGTGTCTCTGTCTGGTTTCGCCGGGCTGGTCGTCTCTTTTTGTCTTTCTCGATCAAGCGCGTCGCTCCGGCGTCGGTTGAGTGTACTTCCGTCCCTGTCTCTCTAACGGCGTTCAATGTAATGAAGAGAGAAAGATGGCCGCCAGGGGATCCACTCAAAATTGCGACGCAATAAAATTTCAATCCAAAATTTCGACGAAATTACCAAAATAAATCCAAAGATAAAAATAAAAAGCCTAGGGAAAACACGAATTACAAAATGATCCCAACGAAAAGATTCTAGTTCTCTCAAAGCGCAAAAAAAACATACCTTACGATCTTAAGCGGCTTGAAGTATTGGCTGGCGTAAAAACCCTTTTATCCGATCAATCCGATAACTCACAAATACAACATCAAATTTGTGGTGTGTGAAGATAATCCGCCAAATTGCGTTTTTAGAAGCTCTCCCAAACACCAACGGAGACGCTACCAAAATCTTCGACACCCACGTAGTTTTGTCGCAGCCAAAAACGTATATCCTCTTCCGAGACACAACAACGAAGAGGGCGAAATTACCACAATTGCGACACTCGAAAGAACTAAATCCCCACCACTATTTCCGATCGCACTAATCTGAGAAACCAACTAGTATTCTGTATTGCACAACAAAACCAAGAGATCTAAAAATTACCGATTCCAACAGATGGCCCAAATCAAATAATTTCAAATTTAATTAGACGAAAAACAAAACCGTTACAGGTTAGTTTTCGTTTGGCCTTCGTTGAAAAATGGAAAATCAAAAGTACCATTTTCGTCATATTTTGCTTTTTTAAACAAAAAGAAAAACTCATCGCAAGCTCATAAAAAGTTATGTACTGTATATGGTGATGAAGCCTTCAAAGAACGGCAGTGTCAAAATTGGTTTGCCAAATTTCGTTCTGGTGATTTTTCACCTAAAGACGAAAAACATGGTCGTCCAGTTAAAATTGATGAAGTCCTAATCAAAACAATAATCGATTCGGATGGTCACAGTACAACACGTGAAATTGCAAAGAAGCTTCATGTATCACATACATGCATTCTCCCATACATTCTCACATACATGCACACTCTTACCACCCAACCGAACGATCAATTCTGATGTCTATGTTACCGGCAAACTTCATTACGCCGGCACACCTAAGATTGACTGGGCAATTCGCACATTGCCTGAGCATTTTTGACCAAGTCCGAAATAACTTTTTGTTTCTGGGTTTGCCTAGTATGCAACTAGGTAAACTTAGGTGCGCCCAATGAGACTCAGGCAAAGTGCGAAAAGTGATTAACTTCGGACATTGCCTAAATGAGTTTAGGCAATTTACTTACTATTATTAACTATTTTTATTAACTATTTACTGCTATCAGCGTTATCAACAAGCTGTCTATGTGTGCGCATCCTTTGGTTTCTTAACTAACAATAAAAATAACGGAATTGGAATTTTCCCAATACAACTTTATTTTTGTAAATGAAAAAAAACAAACATACAAAAAATAACAACTCGTAAGATTATATGGGAAACTGTGTAAACCATTACTTGTTTGAACACGAACTTAAATGATGACATTTCGAGTTGCAAAGCACTTTAGCCCTCTTACATTTGCTTAAATTTGTTTGACATTTCTTATTGCAGTTACACTTCAAAAACCCTTGGCCCCCGAAGACAGAATTTTGGCTAGTAATCTGACGCAGCGAGAATTCAGTCTCTTGAACGTCCTGAATTTTCAAAAGTGTGTCTTTACACGCTTTAATTTGATTTCTTGAATACAGCGAGCTAATAATTCCTTTGTTGGTTCCAATTTTATAAAGTCCATCATTTGTTGTCTCCAAAACTACGCCAATTAAGTTTCGTGCATCCCCTTTGCTCCTGTCAAGGCTAGGAACAGGCACAGTAACTGATGTTCCAACCTCAATCGGGGGAAATTTTTTATTAGATGTAAACTTCATTTTCTCTGCCTGCTCTTTCAATCCTTCGAAAGCTTTCTCTTGATTTGAAATCATCATTTTTTTATTTGCCCATCGAAGACATAAAACTGATGTTCCATACTCCACGTTGGTATTACTTGTGCTTTGGGCACAGATGACATGAATATCCTGGGCATCACTGACAAAGAAAGCACGTGAAACCTAAGTTTGCCTGACCCACTTAGGCAAAGTCCGAAGTTAATTTACATTTTTTGGACTTTGCCTGAGCCTCGTTTGGCGCACCTAAGTTTACCTAGTTGCATACTAGCCAAACCCCGAAACAAAAAGTTATTTCGGACTTGGTCGAAAATGCTCGGGCAATGTGCGAATTGCCTAGTCAATCTTAGGTGTGCCGGCGTAATGGAGTTTGCCGGTAACATCTACATTGAACAACTAACGAAATTAAACAATGCAGTTGAAGAAAATCGGCCTGAATTGATAAATCGAAAACGTGTTGTATTCCATCATGATAATGCAAGGCCACACACATCTTTGGTCACTCGGCAAAAATTATTGGAGCTTAGTTGGGATGTTTTGCCACATCCACCATGTAATTCTGACCTTAATCTGATTACTTTTTATTTTGATCTTTACAAAACTTAAATGGTAAAAATTTCAATAATGATGATGAATGTCAAATCGTACCTGATTCAGTTTTTTGTTAATAAAAACCAAAGGTTTTATGAACGTGGGATTATGATGCTGCCTGAAAGATGGCAAAAGGTCATTGATCGAAATGGGCAATACATTACAGAATAAAGTTATTTAGTTCCATGAAAAAATTGTCTTTGATTTTCTAAAAAAAACCGCAATTACTAAGTTGTCAAGCCAATAGAAGAACCTCCAGGACATAACTTCTATGTAGCGAAGATAAGACTCATTGTGTATTTTTTTTTCTAGTTAGTTCATTTATTTTTGAATTTTTAGTTAGTTAATAACACTGGACAACAAACTTTGGTTTATTTGCTGTATCGTCTTTGAAAAGTACGTTTTTTAGGTATTTTTGGGGTACTGAATACAAATATCACAATGAAATTTAAAACTTAGTTGCAGTTTTTAAGAACACATTTTTATTTTTACACTATTTTTGCAATTTTAGACTTTAGTTATAGCACTGTCTTTTTGCTACTCTTTTGTAAATTGTTTCTGGAGTATCTCTAACAAGAGTCGAGCAGTAGTCTGCAAGCATGGAAGGATTCCACTTTCCTTGGTACCATTTTTCCATATATGATATATCCTGATGAAAACGTTCGCCGTGTTCATCACTTACAGCTCCGCAGTTTTCAGGAAAAACGTCCATGTGTGAATGTAGGAAGTGCATCTTAGAGACATATTACAACCCATTTTTTTGATACGATAACAGCATATCCTTAACAAGAGTAACGAAATTGTCAGCTTTTTGGTTTCCCAAGAAATTGGTGACCACCAAGTGAAAGTCATTCTAAGCATTTTTTTCAATATCTGTTAGAGTGTTGTCAAATTGTTCGTCCTTCAAAATGTTTCGAATCTGTGGCCCAACAAAAATACCTTCTTTCACTTTTGCTTCACTTAGCCTTGGGAGTTTCTAACGCAGGTATTGAAAAGCTGGCCCATCTCTATTTAGTGCTTTGGCAAAATTTTTCATTAGAACCAATTTAATATGCAGTGGTGGCAACAAAATCTTTTTAGAGTCCACCAATGGCACATGCTGTACATTCTTATGGCCTGGCTCTAGTGATTATCGAACGGGCCAGTCTTGTCTCTTGGAATGTAGTGCCTTTGCCCGACTGTTTATGGTTAATTTAATCCAAGTTAGAGACTCGCACTGTATAGGGTCATGTAGCATCACATATCTTTAAAACGTGAACTAATATTGCAAACATTAAATTCTTTTCGGATTCAGCGCACCAAAAATAGTAAAGTTTTGTTGATTTTATTTTTGACACTTTTTGTCTGTTGTCCAGTGTAATTAGTTCATGAATTTTGGAACACCCCCTGAGATTTACATAAGAAATATGTTGATGGTAACGAAAATGATCTACGATGAACAGGCTTTTGAGACTGAGAAACACACTTAAAATCTCATTTGGAAACACATTTCTTTAATATAAATATACTGGAATTTTTCGTTTAGGAAATATTTTCAGTTGTCTTCTATTTGGCTCCATCTAACTCAAAAGAGAAGCGAGTTAGGAAAAAATGTTTCAAATGAAAGTTATTGCATTCTTAACGGCGAACAACTTTTACTTGAAACATTTTACCCTATTCCCGATGTTAACGGAGTTATAACCCAACCTATAAACTGGAACATCCCAAATGGAACATTTCTATTTAGCTCTATCTAACTCAAAAGCTAAGTGAGTTAGAAAAAAACTGTCAAATAACAGTTATACCATTCTTAACACTTTAACTGCCATGTGTACCATATATGGACACAGTTGCATTAACTTAACATTAGTTAATTTTTTGATGGCGCTTAACGTGTTAACCAGTTAACTGTTTATGACGAATATATTCGTCATGGCGTAAAATTGTGCAACTCGCAAAAAGTAATGATATTGGCTATTTAAATTGTAATTTTTGTGAAATTCAAATCATATTCTCAAATTATAAGATGTCCAGAATATTTTGAGGCTAGGTCGAAATAAAACAAACAAATAAAAAATATGAAAAATTTCAGATGAAGTCGTATAGGTGCGCGCTTTCAAAACGGAGCGAAACAGTTAACTGGTTAATGGTGAACAATTTTTATTTGAAACATTTTTCCTTATTTCCGATGTTAACGGAATTATAACCCAAAAACTAGAACAAATGGGACATTCCTATTTGGCTTCATCTAACTCAAAAGCTAAGCCACTTAGACAAAAATGTCTCAAATAAGAGTTATACCATTCTTAATGGCAAACAATTTTTATTTGAAACATTTTTCCTTATTTCCGATGTTAACGGAGTTATAACCCAACCCATAAACTGAAACATCCCAAATGGAATATTTCTATTTGGCTCCATCTAACTCAAAAGCTAAGCAAGTTAGACAAAAATGTCTCAAATAAGAGTTATACCATTCTTAATGGTGAACAATTTTTATTTGAAACATTTTTCCTTATTTCCGATGTTAACGGAGTTATAACCCAAAAACTGGAACACCCCAAATGGAACATTTGTATTTGGTTTCATCTAACTCAAAAGCTAAGCCAGTTAGACAAAAATGTCTCAAATAAGAGTTATACCATTCTTAATGGTGAACAATTTTTATTTGAAACATTTTTCCTTATTCCCAATGTTAACGGAATTATAACCCAAAAACTGGAACAAATGGAACATTCTTATTTGACTTCATCTAACACAAAAGCTAAGCCACTTAGACAAAAATGTCTCAAATAAGAGTTATACCATTCTTAATGGTGAACAATTTTTATTTGAAACATTTTTCCTTATTCCTGATGTTAATGGAGTTATAACCCAAAAACTGGAACACCCCAAATGAAACATTTCTGTTTGGCCTCATCTAACTCAAATGCTAAGCCATTTAGACAAAAATGTTTCAAATAAGAGTTATACCATTCTTAATGGTGAACAATTTTTGTTTGAAACATTTTTCCTTATTTCCGATGTTAACGGAGTTACAACCCAAAAACTGGAACACCCCAAATGGAACATTTCTATTTGGCTCCATCTAACTCAAAAGCTAAGCAAGTTAGAAAAAAATGTTTCAAATAAGAGTTATACCATTCTTAATGGTAAACAATTTTTATGTGAAACATTTTTCCTTATTTCCGATGTTAACGGAATTATAACCCAAAAACTGGAACAAATGGAACATTCTTATTTGGCTTCATCTAACACAAAAGCTAAGCCACTTAGACAAAAATGTCTCAAATAAGAGTTATACCATTCTTAATGGTGAACAATTTTTATTTGAAACATTTCTCCTTATTCCCGATATTAACGGAGTTATAACCCAAAAACTGGAACACCCCAAATGGAACATTTCTATTTGGCTCCATCTAATTCAAAAGCTAAGCGAGTTAGAAAAAAAATGTTTCAAATAAGAGTTATACCATTCTTAATGGAGAACAATTTTTATTTGTTGTCTTCTATTTTATTAATTCACGAAATTCAAAATTTCATACTTAGTCTTTTAGCAATCTATAGAAAACTTTGAATAATTTTCAAAATAGTTAGATAAATATTTCAGTTCATAATATCCAAGGTTTGAAATAAAAAAATTGGACGTATGTAATGAAAACATTGAATTTATGAGGTATAAATTGTATACATATAAAATCTTAAAAAACTCTGATGTTATACACATATCTGTATATGTTTCTCAAATATAAATTAGAAAACTTTTCCTTGAACGAATCCTTTCTAATATTCTTAGTTTTAAATCTTGTAAAATACCAATGAGGAAATTAAATTATAATTAATACCGCCTTAGCGTGAAATGATGGTATTATGAATCTGTCTCGAATAAATCAACTTAAATAAAAAGATATATAGCTTTAGAAGTGCCTCGAGGAAATGCGATTGGAAATTTTTACCGATTCGGACGCGTGGGATCAAGCACGGACACACATCTGTGTTGTATGCCTTCAAGGAGTCTCCTTTCACTTGCTTCAAGACCGCGATTGCCGAATGCGTGTTGTTTGGTATTTGTTGTTCGTCACCGGGTATCATATGCTCACCACAGGAGAATCCTTTCACTATCGGAGAGAGTATTTTTCGGTTCGAGGCGCCT
This sequence comes from Digitonthophagus gazella, assembly GCA_036711955.1. NCBI lineage: Eukaryota > Metazoa > Arthropoda > Insecta > Coleoptera > Scarabaeidae > Digitonthophagus > Digitonthophagus gazella. The sequence continues at coordinate 3,781,246 of JASCIT010000003.1, forward strand.
TCTTCAACACAGTCAAGTGTATTGAAAGCCTTTAGTACAGAATCGTCTTTAAGAATTTTTCAAACTAAAATTTTTCAAAATTAAATTTTTCAAACTTAAATTTTTCAATAAAGAAGTTTTACTTCGTTTTTAACTATTTCTTCTTAATTTAGCTATTAAAATTTTATTTGAGTTCGATGATTTTTACTAAATACTAATAAATTTTTAAATCCGTCTCTGTAGATACATGTAAATATAAAGAGAACTCGATAAACAACATTCGAATATACGTGCAAAGCTTGGCGAGGAGTGTAATTAAGAGAATATCGACGTATTCGTAAAAAAGGAGCGTCTCGGCACTTACGTTTTGAGGTAGTACGAGAAACGCAATACCGGACGTGTCCCCGCGAAGTAATTTATAGTCGGAGGACGTCGAATGGAGAAATTCGCAGATTCTCTAACGGCCCTCCGAGCGGCGATTAGGTAACCTATTGTATTTCGCGATTTATATGGTAATCAGATATAAACGTTAGAAACGTCAACGCAAATCACTGGTTCGAAGAGATGGTTGAACGGATTTCCGAAAGGATGCAATTCATGGAAAAAGAAAAAAATTGTTTTGATGTGTTTGATCTCTATAAAAAAATTGGAAATAAAGAACAATCATTTCATTTAAAAAATAATAATGATAGATTGAGATCTCTAAAACATAGTAGCAACTTTGAATAGCGAAATTGAAGGTTCCAAAGAAAAAAGTTCATTATAAAATATGAAATCTACACTTAACAATAATGTAGGGTTACAAGTATTATGTTTTTTTATGAAATCCAGAGTTTTTCCAAAAAGAGCAAGAAAACTTATACTTATTCAATTTATTTCTGATGTTAACTAGTTCGAGATTTTCCTCATATTCGTTTATTTTTTCTTTTTTTTCAAATCCTAGACTATAGTTTATAATCTGATTCATCTAATTATTCTAGATTTTTCTATAAATTCTCAAAAGACCAAGTCCTAAATTTAAAATTTTGTGAAATAACGAAATTTTAAAAAGTTTAAAAGTTTTCCCTACGTTATCCAAAGACCAAATTTGAAAATTTGAATTTTTATTGCTTAACTATATTTTGATCATTTGCTACACAGAGAATAGGAAGAACAACCAACTGGGAGGCTTGTATCTACTTAATTTGAAGAGTTCTTATTTCACTAGCTCTAACATTGATATATCTGACAATTTAGAGGCTCATGAAAGAAGCCTACTGATAGACTATAAGAAAAATAACAAATTTCAAACTACTTTTCCTCAAATAAGAACAACTTTTTTTCTAAATGCAGGATTTTATCCCATTGGATCCTGAAGGTATTTTTCTAAAAAGTTTTCTATGGCGTTATTCAAAATCTGTCTGCAAATAATTCCAAATTTTTGTATTATAATAAAAAATTTCTTCAAACTTATCGAAAGTCCTTTAAAAATTAACTTAAACAACCAAAGATTTTCTAAATTATTAAAATTTTATAAACCTTAAAGTGTCTAAATCATTTAGACAAACATCAAGAAATACTTAAAAATAGCCTAAAAGCTTCTTGAAATTATCTAAAATGATCGAAATCTTTCAAAGATATCTTAAATCAAGTTTCAAATCTAAAACTATAGGGTGTTTATAAATGAATATTGGCATTTTAACTCTTTATAATATTTATTACATTAAACTTACAGTTATAAATTATATGTCAAATGAAAAAGCAACTCAAACAGTTTTCCAAGAACCTTATAAATGTTCAATGTGACAACCATTTGTCACACAGCATACATCAAGTCTATAATTGAGTTCTTCCCAAACGTTGATAAGTGTGTATTCAGTAATTGTAGCAACAGCTGCTTCCATCCGGTTTCTTAATTCAGGGAGGTCAGCTGGTAGCAGAAGCACGCACGCACGATCCTTGATGAAGCCCTAAAGGTAAAAATCGCATGGCTTTAGGTCAGGAGATCGTGGAGGCCATGCGTGCATCGTTATGCCAGTGAAGTGGCGCACCATCTTGCTGGAAAATGAAGTCCTCTGGTTAATTTTCTTCCAACTGAGGGAAGAGTTATTGCTCTAGTGTATCAAGGTAAGAAGTGCCAGTTATAGTAGGTTCACCAAAAAGGAAGGCCCATAAACTTTTCGCCGGGATACGGCACAAAAAGCATTTACTTTAGGGGAATCTCGTTGCATTTGTACTATCTCTAGTGGATTGTAGCAGAAACATTTCGCGCACATGCACACTGGTACCAACAACCAAAACTGTTTGAGTTGCTTTTTCATTTGACATAATATTTATAATTGTAAGTTTAATGTAATAAATATTATACGGCGTTAAAACCCCGATATTCATTTATAAACACCCTGTATTTTGTCTAATTGTTTACTGCACTCTACAACAATACAGTATAACAACATTCTAAAAACTTTTTATGTAACGACCCAAAAATATTTAAATTCGCAATGAACTTATAAGAAATTTAAAAAAGGGGAAAGGTATTATAATAAAATAAAACGTTTCACCATCCAACCCATTTTTCGATCCTTTACAACCAAAAATTGGATCACAACTCCCTGATTGCAATTTACTGCTCTACAATTTAAAATAGCTGCATTAGAAATAAGTTTAAAATTTTATTCTTTTACACAATCAATAAAGCTAAATGCACCAAAGATTTTTTTTAGATATTTTATTTAAACTTCAAAATCACACCTTAAATAGTATTTCTTTTTCTGTACCTTAACCGAAATTGGATTCCATGGTACCATTAAAATTACAATGCCCCGTAATTAACCCGAAAAAACATAATTTTATATTATAAAGGTTTTGTACGCTTTCTCTTATAGCCCGAAGGCGCAATTTTCGTGTCCCATGAAACCAACATTTTCGATCTTCCACAAACATTAAAGGTGTTAAAGACGTAACTTACACAACGATTTATTGTTCGGTAAATAACTTTTTTTCATTCCATTTACCTCTAATGAATTAATAATAATAATCAATTTTCAACATAAAGGAAATAAAATTTGATTATTATTGTAATTTTTGTATCATAGTTTATACCATTTTTTATCTTGATTTCCTTAATTATTATACATACTAGTTTAGTTTTATTTTTAGTATTTTTCTAAAAAAAAATTATTGTTTTTGGTTGAATTGATCAACATTTTGGTAACTTTGGTGGAAGCTTTACGAATTTAGTAAGTTTTTGGTGGAATTTAAAAAAAGATTGGTAAATTTTTAGTGGAATTTTTACAAATTTTTTAAGATTTTTGGTGGAATTTAAAAAAAATCATTATTTTTGGTAGAATTATTGAAAACTTTAGTAACTTTGGTGGAATCTTTATGAATCTACTAAGTTTTTGATGGAATTTTCAAGGTTTTAGTTAATTTTTAATGAAATTGTTTCTAATCTGATTGATTTTCGCTGGAATTTTAAAAGAATTTGGACATTTTGGCGGAATTTTTAAAAAAATTTGTAAGTTTTTGGTAGAATTGTTAAAACTGTTGACAATTTCGGTATAATTTTTAGGATTTTTGGTGGAATAAAAAAAATTCAGTAAGTTTTGGGTGTAGTTGTTAAATATTTTAATAGCTTTGGTGAAATTTTTGCGAATTTTATTCATTTCTGGTGGAATATAAAAAAAATCAGTATTTTTGGTAAAATTCTTATGAATTTAGTAAGTTTACGGTGGAATTTTTAAAAAATTCAGTATGTTTTTGGTGGAATTATCAAAGATTTTAATGGCTTTGGTGGAATTTTTGCGAATCTTATTTATTTCTGGTGGAATAAAAAAAATCAGTGCTTTTGGTAAAATTCTTATGAATTTAGTAAGTTTTTGGTGGAATTTTTGCAAATTGTATTAATTTTTAGTGGATTTTTTAAGAAACTCTTTATATTTTTGATGGAATTATCAAAAATTTTGATAACATTGGTGGAATTTTTGCGAATTTTATTCATTTTTGATAGAATAAAAAAATCAGTGTTTTTGGTAAAATTTTTATGAATTTAGTAACTTTTTGGTGGAATTTTTAAAAAATTCAGTATGTTTTTGGTGGAATTATCAAGAATTTTGATAACATTGGTGGAATTTTTGCAAATTTTATTCATTTCTGGTGGAATAAAAAAAATCAGTGTTTTTGGTAAAATTCTTATGAATTTAGTAAGTTTTTGGTGGAATTTTTGCAAATTGTATTAATTTTTGGTGAAATTTTTAAAAAATTCAGTATATTTTTGGTGGAATTATAAAAAATTTTGATAACACTGGTGGAATTCTTGCGAATTTTATTCATTTTTGATGGAATTTTTAAAAAATTCAGTGTTTTTTTATGGAATTTTTACGAATTTAGTAAGTTTTTAGTGAAATTTTTCCAATTTTATTAATTTTCGGTGGAATTCTTATAAAATTCAGTATGTTTTTGATGGAATTGTTAAAAAAGTTGATAACTTTGGTGGGATTTTTATTAACTTTAATCATTTTTGGTGAAATTGTTAAAAATATTGGTAATTTTAGTAGAATTTTTATGAATTTGGTAAGCTTTTGGTGGTATTTTTTAAAAATCAGTGAGTTTTTGGTGGAATTATACAACATTTTTCTAGCTTTGGTGGAAAATTGAAAAAATTTAGTACGTTTTTGGTGGAATTGTTAAAAATGTTGGTAACTTTGGTGGAATTTTTACGAATATAGTAAGTTTTTCGTGGAATTTTTACCAATTTTATTGATTTTGGGTAGATAAAATTTGATTATTATTGTAATTTCTGTATCATTCTTTATACCATTTTTTATCTTGATTTCCTTAATTATTGTACATATTTTATTACATATCGTATAACAATTTTTTCTCGTAACATAGCAAAGTCCACAGGTTAATACAATACATTAGGATTTCTTTAAGTAGGACAAAGATAACTTATATAGCAATCCAATCGTAATAATCGTTGTTACTATGCCTACACAATGCCAGGTCAAAAGCACAAGTTATGCTTTTGACAGATTGGTTGACATCAAAACGATCGGTTTATTAATAATCATCAAATATTTAATTTATGCAGAGCAAAAATTCGAATAAATTTCACTAAAAACTAATTAAATTCTTGAAAATATCACCAAAAATTTAAGTAAATTTGTAAAAATTCCACCAAAGCTACTAAAATTTTTAATAATTCCTTCAAAAACTTATAAAATTTGTAAAAATTCCACCAAAGCTATCAAAATTTTTAACAATTCCACTAAAAACTTGCTGAATTTTTAAAAAATATACTAAAATTAAGATTAATTTCGTCAAGAATTGATTAGATTCTTAAAAATTTCACAAAAATAAAAAAGTAATAATAAAAATTCCACAAAAGTTAGTTAAATTGAATATAATTTCACCAAAAATTATTAAATTTGGAGACAATTCTATTACCAAATTCATAAAAATTCTACTAAAATTACCAATATTTTTAACAATTCCACCAAAAATGATTAAAGTTAATAAAAATTCCACCAAAGGTATCAACTTTTTTAACAATTCCATCAAAAACATACTGAATTTTATAAAAATTTCACCAAAAATTAATAAAATTGGAAAAATTTCACTAAAAACTTACTAAATTCGTAAAAATTCCATAAAAAAACAATGAATTTTTTTAAAATTCCATCAAAAATGAATAAAATTCGCAAAAATTCCACCAGTGTTATCAAAATTTTTGATAATTCCGCCAAAAATTAATACAATTTGCAAAAATTCCACCAAAAACTTACTAAATTCATAAGAATTTTACCAAAAACGCTGATTTTTTTAAAATTCCACCAGAAACTTACCAAATTCATAAAAATTCTACTAAAATTACCAATATTTTTAACAATTCCACCAAAAATGATTAAAGTTAATAAAACTTCCACCAGTTATCAATTCTTTTAACAATTCCATTAAAAACATACTGAATTCTATAAAAATTCCACCAAAAATTAATAAAATTGGAAAAATTTCATTAAAAACTTACTAAATTCGTAAAAATTCCATAAAAAAACAGTGAGTTTTTTAAAAAATCCGTCAAAAATGAATAGAATTCGCAAAAATTCCACCTGTGTTATCAAAATTTTTGATAATTCCACCAAAAATATACTGAATTTTTTAAAAATTCCACAAAAAATTAATGCAATTTGCAAAAATTCCACCAAAAACTTACTAAATTCATAAGAATTTTACCAAAAACACTGATTTTTTTTATTCCACCAGAAATGAATAAAATTCGCAAAAATTCCACCAATGTTATCAAAATCTTTAATAATTCCACCAAAAACATACTGAATTTTTTAAAAGTTCCACCAAAAACTTACTAAATTCATAAGGATTTTACCAAAAACACTGAATTTTTTTAAAATTCCACCAGAAATGAATAAAATTCGCAAAAATTCAATCAAAGCTATTAAAATATTTAACAACTACACCCAAAACTTACTGAATTTTTTTTATTCCACCAAAAACTTACAAAAATCCTAAAAATTACACCGAAATTGTCAACATTTTAAATAATTCCACCAAAAACTTATAAAATTTGTAAAAATTCCACCAAAGCTATCAAAATTTTTAACAATTCCACCAAAAATTTGTTGAATTTTTAAAAAATATACTAAAATTAAGATTAATTTCGTCAAGAATTGATTAGATTCTTAAAAATTTCACAAAAATAAAAGAGTAATAATAAAAATTCCACAAAAGTTAGTTAAATTGAATATAATTTCACCAAAATTATTAAATTTGGAGACAATTCTACTAAAAAGTTAGTGAATTTTTTAAAAATTCCACCCAAAATCAATAAAATTGGTAAAAATTCCACGAAAAACATACTATATTCGTAAAAATTCCACCAAAGTTACCAACATTTTTAACAATTCCACCAAAAACGTACTAATTTTTTTCAATTTTCCACCAAAGCTACAAAAATGTTGAGTAATTCCACCAAAAACTTACTGATTTTTAAAAAATACCACCAAAAACTTACCAAATTCATAAAAATTCTACTAAAATTACCAATATTTTTAACAATTCCACCAAAAATGATTAAAGTTAATAAAAATTCCACCAAAGGTATCAGCTTTCTTAACAATTCCATGAAAAACATACTGAATTTTATAAAAATTCCACCAAAAGTTAATAAAATTGGAAAAATTTCATTAAAAACTTACTAAATTCGTAAAAATTCCATAAAAAAACAGTGAGTTTTTAAAAAAATCCATCAAAAATGAATAAAATTCGCAAGAATTCCACCAGTGTTTTCAAAATTTTTGATAATTCCACCAAAAATATACTGAATTTTTTCAAAATTCCACAAAAAATTAATACAATTTGCAAAAATTCCACCAAGAACTTACTAAATTCATAAGAATTTTACCAAAAACACTGATTTTTTTTTATTCCACCAGAAATGAATAAAATTCGCAAAAATTCCACCAATGTTATAAAAATTTTTAATAATTCCACCAAAAACATACTGAATTTTAAAAAATTCCACCAAAAAACTTACTAAATTCATAAGGATTTTACTAAAAACACTGAATTTTTTAAAATTCCACCAGAAATGAATAAAATTCACAAAGATTCCACCAAAGCTATTAAAATATTTAACAATTACACCCAAAACTTACTGAATTTTTTTTATTCCACCAAAAACTTTAAAAAAATCCTAAAAATTACACCGAAATTGTCAACATTTTTAACAATTCTACCAAAAACTTACCAAATTTTTTTAAAAATTTCACCAAAATGTCCAAATTCTTTTAAAATTCCACCAAAAATCAATCAAATTAGAAACAATTTCATTAAAAATTAACTAAAACCTTGAAAATTCAAAACTTAGTAAATTCATAAAAATTCCACCAAAGTTACCAAAATTTTTAATAATTCTACCCAAAAAAAATTGAATTTTTTAAAAATTCCACCAAAAAACTTACAAAATTTGTAAAAATTCCACCAAAAATTTACCATTTTTTTTTAATTCCACCAAAAACGTACTAAATTCGTAAAGCTTCCACCAAAGTTACCAAAATGTTGATCAATTCAATCAAAAACAACAAATTTTTTTTAGAGAAATACTAAAAATAAAAGTAAACTAGTACGGTATAATAAAATTGTAACTTTTAAACGCCAAATTTTAATGTAATCCAAAGAAAATTCCACTTTTAGTACGCTGCCTAAGTTTTAAAATTAAAAAAAAATTAACTAAGGACTTTAAGTTACATTTTCTCTTTTGAGGGAAAAACTAAAAGTCGTAAAAAATTCATCTTTGACAAAAATAAAGATTAAGTTTCAATCTAAATCCTCATCAAATTTTAAGTCTTAACAACAATTAGTTTCTTAGATGTGAATTTTTAAAAATAGACAAATTTTAATGGATATTATGTTACATTTCCTCTTCTGAGGAAAGAAGTAAAAGTCGTAGAAAATCTATGTTTGGTGGGAATAAAAACTAACAATAAGTTTCAATCTAAATTCTCATAAAATTTCAAGTCTCTACAAAAATTTGTTTTTTAAATACAATACTTTAAAAAATTTATTAGTAGCTTAATAAATATTTACCATTTATTAAAACTAATGTATCTCAAAGACTTTTATCTTAAAGATAAAAAATGATAATCATATTTGTTTTAATCATTATATGTTTTGCCTTAAATAGTTTACTTTTTAATGTCTTTTAAATATTACATACATTTATTTTTAAATTCACGTTAATAAACTCGAATTGGAGTTTTCTTTGCAAACTGGAAAGCGAGCAGGTAAATTTCAACCCACGCGCTTAGTAATTTCCAGTTTTATACCGAACAAAACCAGTTTCCCCTCCAACAATTAGGGGTTGAACGCACCATAAAACTTAAATTTAGAAATTCTTCGCAGTTACTGTGCGGGTTTTCAATCTGTCGTGTTTTCTCCTTATTTATTTGTATTCGTTTAATCTTTTTTGTAATTAGTGTTAAAGAAACTTTAGTGTTTTCTGTGAATGTGTTTCAAATCATTGGAGTTCTTCAGATTATCATTTTAAGGAAGTCTTCGGATTGTTATTCTGCGAATGTTTCAAGGTAAAATACTTTTGATTTATTAATTTTTAAAAAATATTCTTTTTTTAAATATTTTTTTTTTAATATTTTGTTTAATATTTTTTTCTTTAGGAGATTTTTCAAAGGAAACAACATTCGCTTGGTGAGTCTTTTTCATTTTCATTTTTTAAATTTCATAAAAATATATATATTATAAAACAAATAATAATTAAATATTTATGGATAGTATAAGTAGATAAACTGGTTTAGTTTTATTTTTAGTATTTTTCTAAAAAAATTTATTGTTTTTGGTTGAATTGATCAACATTTTGATAACTTTGGTGAAAGCTTTACGAATTTAGTAAGTTCTTGGTGGAATAATAAAAAAATTGGTAAATTTTTGATGGAATTTTTACAAATTTTGTAAGTTTTTTGGTGGAATTTAAAAAAAATTCATTATTTTTGGTAGAATTATTAAAAATTTTAGTAACTTTGGTGGAATTTTTATGAATCTACTAAGTTTTTGATGGAATCTTCAAGGTTTTAGTTAATTTTTAATGAAATTGTTTCTAATTTGATTGATTTTTGGTGGAATTTTAAAAGAATTTGGACATTTTGGTGGAATTTTTAAAAATGTTGGCAATTTCGGTGTAATTTTTAGGATTTTTCTAAGTTTTTGGTGGAATAAAAGAAAATCAGTAAGTTTTGGGTGTAGTTGTTAAATATTTTAATAGCTTTGATGGAATTTTTGCGAATTCTATTCATTTCTGGTGGAATTTTAAAAAAATTCAGTGTTTTTGGTAAAATTCTTATGAATTTAGTAAGTTTTTTATGGAATTTTTTAAAAATTCAGTATGTTTTTGGTGGAATTATCAAAGATTTTGATAACATTGGTGGAATTTTTGGGAATTTTATTCATTTCTGGTGGAATAAAAAAAAATCAGTGTTTTTGGTAAAATTCTTATTAAATTAGTGAGCTTTTGGTGGAATTTTTGCAAATTGTATTAATTTTTGATGAAATTTTTAAAAAATTCAGTATATTTTTGGTGGAATTATCAAAAATTTTGATAACACTGGTGGAATTTTTGCGAATTTTATTCATTTCTGGTGGAATAAAAAAAATCAGTGTTTTTGGTAAAATTCTTATGAATTTAGTAAGCTTTTGATGGAATTTTTGCAAATTGTATTAATTTTTGGTGGAATTTTTAAAAAATTCAGTACATTTTTGGTGGAATTATCAAACTTTTTGATAACACTGGTGGAATCTTTGCAAATTTTATTCATTTTTGATGGAATTTTTAAAAAAATCAGTACATTTTTGGTGAAATTATCAAACATTTTGATAACACTGGTGGAATTTTCGCAAATTTTATTCATTTTTGATGGAATTTTTAAAAAATTCAGTGTTTTTTATGGAATTTTTACGAATTTAGTAAGTTTTTAATGAAGTTTTTCCAATTTTATTAATTCTTGGTGGAATTTTTATAAAATTCAGTATGTTTTTGATGGAATTGTTAAAAAAGTTGATAACTTTGGTGGAATTTTTATTAACTTTAATCATTTTTGGTGAAATTGTTAAAAATATTGGTAATCTTGGTAGAATTTTTATGAATTTGGTAAGTTTTTGGTGGTATTTTTTAAAAATCAGTAAGTTTTTGGTGGAATTATTGAACATTTTTGTAGCTTTGGTGGAAAATTGAAAAAATTTAGTACGTTTTTGGTGGAATTGTTAAAAATGTTGGTAACTTTGGTGGAATTTTTACGAATATAGTAAGTTTTTCGTGGAATCTTTACCAATTCTATTGATTTTGGGTGGAATTTTTTAAAAATTCATTAAGTTTTTAGTAAAATTGTCTCCGAATTTAATAATTTTTGATGAAATTATATTCAATTTAACTAACTTATGTTGAATTTTTGTTATTACTTTTTTATTTTTGTGAAATTTTTAAGAATTTAATCAATTCTTGACGAAATTAATATTAATTTTAGCATATTTTTTAAAAATTCAGCAAATGTTTGGTGGAATTGTTAAAAATTTTGATAGCTTTGATGGAATCTTTACAAATTTTCATTTTTTAAATTTCATAAAAATAAATATATTATAAAACAAATAATAATTAAATATTTATGGATATTGTAAGTAGATAAATAATCAAAGAATAAGTAATAACATCTTTATTAACACCGCTAAAATCAAGATGTAAAACCTTCGTGCGTATAATAATAACTTTTATAATTAACTGCAAATTGCTGTCACATGAAAACGCCGTTTCATCTTTCACTCGGACGTAAATCACTCCGAAAACGGCTTCGAATCGGCAATAAAACTAAATCACAATCAAAGAAATATAAAATCGAGAAGCCGGACGGGTTCGTTTAAAAAAAATTTACTGCCGCCCCTGTTATAATTGAATTCTCGCGGGATAAGGAAATGAAAGAAAGTGATGCTCGGTGCCCGAAAAGAATCGCGTTTTCTCGCGTGCCAAGAAGGCACCTTAACGTCGTTATCCGTCCGTCGGACGTAGTTTCCGGTTTGAATAAAAGTCGCGAGCGAATAAAATCGGTCGCAAAACTGCCGAAAAATGAACAACAACTTTCTTCTTTTACTCTCGTTGAACGGTCTTTTTATCGGACGATTTCCATATTTGAGGTATATCGAATGGTAATTTGTAAATTCTTACTCGTTTATTGTCAAGTTTTTTCTCTATCTTAAACCTATCTGATTTATTTTATAAAATAAAATGTTATGTATTCTTAGAAATACATAACATATTTAACTTTTGCTGAAGTCATAAATTATTTCTTGTATAACTACAAGTAACAATTTGCTAATTAATCTAACGTCCACTAACAAAGCACTAAAATAAATATTCACAAAACTAACAATACATCTTTTTGTTTGGGTTATAGTCACATGTAAAACTTTTTTGTTTCCGTTTAATATTTGTCGTTTTAAGTGTGAATAGGAAAAAGAATTCGTTATACAATCTCGGAAAAGTTTGTCTCCTTTTATGTCAAGTGCAATCTCATCACTTTACGTAACGGTGTCATCAACGTTTCTTTTTACCGTACACGTCCAACATCTTAAATGGAATAAGTACCTCTTTATAAAAAAAATGTCTGTAAAAAGTGGTTGAAAAGTGGTTGTAGTAGTTTCATAAGAAGCGGAAAAGTAAATCTTTTATTTTTTTTATTTAAAATCGGGTTAAGTAAATTTATGTTTGGAAGGAATAGTTTTTGTTTAGTGTGCATTTGCACTTATGTGATGAAAAACACAAGAAACTTTCCATTTTTTTGCACATTAACAAAAACTTTCTTATTTTAGCACTATCAAACAATTGCATATTTTCTTGCAAATGAAATTTTGTCTTTTTAAGTGGTATTTGAATAATTTTCAATTTTAGTAACTTTACTATAATATTCTGATGAAGAAAATTAGAGGAATATTTGTCTGTATCTTTGTTAGATTAGTTTTTATTCAAATCTGATTGAAATCGTTAAAGCAACTTAAACTTAGGTTGCTGGAGTTAAAAGCTTCCAAATAAAGTTCAAATTTTCTTCCAGCTAAAAGAAACTTTAATCAAAGAATGGGAAAATATATGCGCAAAAAATCTTTTGGAAAGACCCAGAACCATAGGAAGTATAGCTTTATGCATTCAGTTGAGACACTACAAATTTATTCAATTCTGAAGAACAAAATAATAAGATCTTGTATAAAATAATAAGAAGCTTTATCATCTAACAGTTCATTACTATAATACAGTGGAACCTCGCATAACGAGTATAATTCATTCTAGGATCTTACTCGTTGTATGAAACACTCGTTAAGCGAAATAAATTTTTCCGTATAAATTAATGTAAAAAGGGATAATGCGTTCCGTGACAAAAATACTCGGCATATTTTTATAATATAACGTTTATTTGCAGATACAATAATATCCTATCTACTTATATATAACTTTTAACGAACGAAATTATCCTTTCTATTTTGTAAAGTATCGAAAAACCTGGAATGTAATTTAATCACGTAGTTCAATATTTTTATGAATTTATGAGAATTATATCTACCTAATCCTTTTTAATTGAAGGGTTTCGTGCAAAAAGTCCCTAAGTGACATTTTAATGTTTTGAGATATTAAGGGTTTTTATTATAACTTAGGGACTTTCAAAGAAAAAAAACAATTATGTATTTTATTCAAAGAAGTAACAATAACATCAAAACTGCAAACATATTCTAACAAAATTCTGGACTGTCTATAACAAATAAACTTATAAAGAAATGAATGTTCTTAACAAAGAAAAAATAATATTTTTAAACAGGACTAACAACAAATTTATTCATACTCTTCTATATCTGATTTTTCTTCTTCTCCATCTTCCATTTAATCGCTTTCTTTATCTAACAACTTATAAAACTCCTTGTCTTCTTCTTTTTCAATATAATTGACGAGGATCTTAATATTTTTTAACTTCTCTGGCTTCAGTTTCAGAAATGAAGTGTATGCTGGATTTGGTGAAATTGTTGCAGAAAGAAGTCGTTGGTGTCGACAGGAAAGGAAAGGCTCATAATATCCTGTCATGCTCTCCCTTATTTTAGGTTTTTCGTGAGTAGAAAATATGACGGATCGACATTCTGATATATTAGGTATAGAAGCCTTTATCTCTTCACCAAACATTTTTTTGTAATCCAGTACTTTAAGAACGTTAATTTCTTCTGAAATATTGTTATTTTTAGTTAGTAAACTGTGTTCTAAGAACACTATTTCAAAAGGATCCTTGTATCGAGCATTTTGTATAAGCTTAACATAATATTCTGGATTATTTGCTTTTTCGCTTTTAAGTCTCTTCTTTTCAATTAACGCAAAGCATCGGTCTACAAGCATCATAGAGTGACCAGGCATAGGATAATATATTACAATAATTTGAAAAATTCCTGATGCACAAAGAGAATCTAAATAGGTAAATAAATATCTATTTTTGTTTTGGGAAAAACAGTTGTCACAAAATATTGTCAGGGTTTGCTGTTCAGTTCTCTTATACTTTTTTAAATAATAATCTAGAGCAGTGATAACTTCGTTAGGACCTTTCGTGACAAAGTTTTCAGTAAAGAGAAACATAGTTGCCTGATTAGTAACAACGTTATTTATGCCAAAATTATGAAGCCATAGTTGCCTTTTATAGTATTCATCAGTAATGTTAGTAACTGGTAAAGGTAGGTTTTTTTGAAAATCGAAACATATAACTAAGTCTCTATTACTGGCATGTTCTTTCTTATCTTTAAGGAGATCAAAAAACACCTGGGACTTACGAAGGTGTAGTTCCTTTGCTGCAGTAATAGAGCTAATTTCATCTTCATTTTTTCCAAGTTTCGAAGAATTAAGGTTAGCAAGAAACTTTGTACACACTGCACATATATCTTTCTTTGGATGTGCAAAGGAGTAGTTGTAATCTTCCGTAAAAATTTTGTAGAATAGTCCATACTTTACAGTATGATCAGGAAAATGTTTACAATAATCTCTATGGAGTTGGGTTATAGTAAGATCTGACGGCAGATACTTTTTGCACCTGTTTTCAGAACGACTATAATGTGACTCAAGTGCTGGTACATTTTTTAAAAAACTATTCACCTTGGCAATAGTCTCTGCAGGTACTTTGTTTTTTCGATTAGGGTATTTTCCTCTATAGTCCCTTACATCCTCTACATTAAAATTTAAAATCTTCTTTCTAAGTCTATCTCTTTTTATGCCATGCAATGCCAAAAAACTGTTTTGGCATGTAGTAATAGATTTTCCATTAGCTATAACTTTGTATTGAAAACCCATTCTCGGAGTTTTATTTTTGTTAATGTGTCTTGACGCTGGTGTTGAAGTTATGCAGCCTCTTAAATACAAATTTTGCTCATTATAGATTAAAGATTGGAAGTTGGAAAATATTTGCTCGTGAGAATCGCTAGAAATTCTACTTTTGCAGTTGCAACGACACTTTGGCATTTCAGATGATTTTCGTGAGTTTTTTAAGCTCATCTTTTTCTTTTCGCGCACCCATTGCTTTGGGTCGGATTTTCTCTTTTTACATTGAACTTCTTCCTCTTCGTCATTACTTGAAAATGGTTCTGTACAGGCAAGTTAAATGTTACGTATTAACGCGATTGAAATTTTGATTTAACTTACCAGATATTTTTTTATTAATATCGCTCATTTTTGTTAATAGTCAACAATTAAAGCACAATAACTCAAGTGACAGTAAACATAAAATTTTACAATACAAATAGAAACCGAAGTCACCGCCGTCTTATTTTTTTTTTTACTTAGGGACTTTTTAGAACTTAGGCACTTTTCAAAAAAAAGTCTAGTGAAGGCATAAAAGAAGTATATAAGAATTTAACTGTTCAGAGACTTATACGAACAAAATAGTTTCAATATTATGAAAATAGGTGATGTTGCATCTGATGATGCAGATAGTACAAAATCGTGAAAATGTCACTTAGGGACTTCTTGCACGAAACCCTTCAATTAGAAAACTATCTAATGTCGTTTGCTTTCGTCGGCGCTTCAAAATTTGGTCAAAGTATGACACCGCATTGTCGTAGAACAAATTTGCAGAGCGCACAGCCACCTCTTTATTGAGATTATGTTTTTCAATGAATAACGTAACAGTTTCCTATGCTTTTAACATTTCTTTCATTGCATCAGATGTTGGCTCCTCTACTGCTTCATAGTCTGAAAGACTCTCCTTTTCATCTTCACCTTCTTGCTGTGCAAGATGTAGCAGTTCTGTAAGCTCTTCGGTGGTTAGCTCTTGATTGTACTCTTCCACAAGCTCATCAATATCGGTGTCATTTACCTGTAGTCCCATGGTGTTAGCTAAAGACACAATTTCGTTAACTAAAGGATTTGGATCTATTGCATCAGCACCCTCAAAGTCACTTTCAACAATGGCCAAAGCTTTTTCCAAGCCGAAGTGAGAGTTCTCTTCGTGACTCCTTCCCATGCTTTATCAATCATTTTGAGGCATTTAACGATATGGAAGTGATACTTCCAGAACTCTCTAAGAGTAAGATTTGTCCCTTCAGTCACCTCAAAACAACGTTCAAAAATCTTTTAGTGTAGAGTTTCTTAAAGTTGGAAATAACTTTCTGGTCCATAGGCTGAAGTAACGGTATGGTGTTGGGAGGCAGAAACAGAATTTTGCTGAAGTTAAATTCTTCACGAAGATCGTTTTGTAAGTGTGGGGGATGAGCAGGTGCGTTGTCCATTACAAGTAAAACTTGGAATGGCAGATTCATCTCTAGCAAATATTTTTTTCATAGAAGGCTCAAACTCTTGATATATCCAATCAGTGAATAGTTCACGGGTCACCCAACCCTTGCGGTTGGATTTCCACATAATATTTAGCTTGCTCTTCTGGACATTATGTTTTTTAAATGTCCGTGGATTTTCTGAGTGATAAACAACCAGCGGTTTAACTTTAGATCGCCACTTGCATTAGCACAAAACAACAACGTGAGTCGGTCTTTCATTGGCTTGTGGCCGGGCAGCGTATTCTCCTCTGCTGTTATGTAGGTTCGTTTTGGCATCTTTTTCCAGAAGAAACCCGTTTCGTCACAATTAAAAATTTGTTGTGGGAGGTAGCCCTCAGTTCCTACAAGATTTTTGAACTCATCGATAAACATTTCGGCAGCCTTAGTGTCAGCACTTGCTGCTTCACCGTCAAAGGATAATAAATTAACACTTTGTCATGTCGACTTTATTACGTCTTATTGCTAGCAGGTAGAGAATGACCCGGCCTACATACTGCAAATTTTGCATAACTGCAAAAAAAAAAAATTTTGCAGGAGGAGCCAAAATAATTAGAATCAGCATTTTTTGGATACATTGATGGCCTTATCTCATTTTATCAAAAAATTGCAGTTACGTCGATGTTGTTCCGGAACGGCGATATATTCTTCTTGAAAATTGTTTTTGCCTTTGCGTCTAGACACATTTGGGCAAAATGTTTATTACTCGTTATGCGAAATGTCGCTCGTTAAGCGAGCCATTTTTTTACCATTCTTTTCGCTCGTTATGCGAAATACTCGTTGTGCGAGGTACTCGTTAAGCGAGGTTTCACTGTATTTCATTTAATCGTTAATCAACTTTGATTACTTATTGTTTATTTTACTCACATAAATTTACTTGTTTCTAATGATCGATAAAACAAACCATTTGAAATCGTGAAACGTATAAGTTACATAAAATATTATTACGTCGGACAGCTGTGAAGTTATTAAGCAATCTCGCGAAGTATAAAGCGATTAAAGAAATAACTCCGCGTTTCTAGTTCAAGTTTTACGTTACAAGGTTGATGAGTTTTATAAAAGGTTGATGAGTTCATAAAAACTTAAACAAAAAAAAGTTTAATTCTTTTTTTGAAGAACTAATGAATTACAAGATAAAAATAAAAGGGCAATTATGTCTTTTTGTCTTACAAGTTGTAATTTTTATTTTTCTTAAGATAAACTTTGTGGTATCACGTAAAGTCGTGTCGTGAACTTTCGTTCGTTGAGTTTCGTGCTTCGGACGTGACCTTTTGATTCGGTTCAAAGAGAAATTGAAAGTGCACCGTTGCGACGATATGCGGTTCAATTAGATGCTGCGAAGCAGCTGACACTTCCTCAGTCATTGACACTTAAACGATTTTAGATTGCAAATTTTTTTCTTTGATTTTCTTAGTTCGATTATAAATTCAACTAAATACTTTTTCTTTTACTTTAGTAAATATTTTTAAAACAGATGTAAGATATTTTTTGGAGAATCATAAAGGAAGGTACTATAACCAGAAATTAAGCTGCACCATGAAGAGAAAGATGAAAGAATACATAATGTTACGGAAAAGTTTCATTTTGGGATACAGTGTATATTTTATGCTAACAAAAAAACTAAAATAGATACAAATCTGTTTTTTTAAGAATCCTAAAGGAAGTTGTTTTATTTAAAAGAAGTTTTGTTATACCTCCTTTTATTTGGGAACAAAGAAATGACACAGTGAATGGTTAAAAATAGAGATTAGATTTACAATTTATTTCCTGAAAAACTGAAAGAGGTACAAAGTTGTTTTTCTTAGGAAATATAAAAGAAAATATTTAGTTTAAAACCTTAAAAAAGTTTTAAAATATTTTTTTTTGTTTGGGAGAAAAAGATGTAAAAATCTAAATATGTTAAAAATTGGAATTAAATTAAGAATATTCTTGTCTAATAAGAAACTAAAGCAGATACAAACTTATTTTTCCAAGCTATCGTAAAGAAAATAATTTGGTTTAAACCCATAAAGACAATTTTTGAAATATCTCTATTTGTTTAGCAGAAAAAAAACTGAAAAAATGTGAGGTTATTAGAAATTGAAATCTGGTTTATAAATTGGTTTTCTAAAAACCAAGACAGATACAAACTTTATTTTTTCAGGAATTATAAAGAAAATAATTTGATTTAAAGTCACAAAGAAATTTTGAAAATATCTCCATTTGTTTGGCAAAAAAAATTTGCAAAAATTGATCTATTTTTTCTATTTTTCTATTCAGAAATTATAATAAATAATAACACATACATAACACAACCTAACTAATTTAAAACTACAAAGAAAATTTTCAAATATCTCATTTTATTTATATACCTGAGGCAATTATTACCTTTGACATACTTCGCCTGAAGAAAAGAAGAAGTTACATTCCATTTCTTCATGCTATTAACACCTTCTGTTCTTGGCAAACACGTTATGTGTACATATTTTATAGTTGTTTACTTACTGTTTTTTGTTATTTATTTACAGTTTTAAAGTTGTTTTTATCTTCTTTAAAAGAATTTCTTTTCGAATTCACCACAAATTCCCTTCTTGCTAATATTAATAGAAAATTGATTTTTTAAATAATTAATTAGATAGAATAAAAATAATTACAAGGACTTAAGATAAGTCCTTAAAAATTCTTATGGAAATTAGATGGTATAACAAACGTGAAACGTGAAGAAACACTTTATTAATTCAGTAATTAATTACGGCCAAGCACTCGAAGATAATATCGTCCTTTAAGGTGCCTCCTGTCAGCGTAAACTTTCTTTCCATTGATCGGAATCGACGAGGAAAAAATCGAAACGGTTCGCGCAAAACATCTGTTACAGACATTGACCTCGTGCTTTAATACACCCAGATAAGCTCTCCGGTTATAACTACACTCGTAAATCTTTATGTTATACTAACAAGAAAATTTTCTAATTCGAACAACCAAAAAGACGAATTAAATAATATTTTGAATTTTAGAGAATTTGTATTGTTTTAAAGAAAAATCAATAGAATTTCAATTTCTTAAGAAAAAAAAATAGATATTCCTTTCATTAAATAAAAGAGACGAAGAGATAAGATCACTGAAAAGGAAAACCTGAAAAATTTAGAAACCAAGACAGAAAGTAGTAGAAAAAAAATAATAAAAACGTTTCGAAGAAGAAGAGAATGAGAAGTCACAAGAATCCAAGAATTCTATCAAATCTGCAGAAATCCTGTAGCTAGAGTGTGATATAAACTGAGTGTTCGAACTCTAAAACCCAACAAGAAGAATAGCATAACATAACCTGGCATTATAACCTTCCTCTAAAAAGCATAATGCGCGATATTAGTGTGACATCACATGTTGTGGAAGGTTCTGTATGTGTATCCAAATAAACTTTTTCTACATAGATTCAGTCTACGAACTTTTTAAGCTTACGTTTGACTGATACGATTTTTGAGGTTATGTGTACGCGAACTTATTTCTGCTTTTACGGCTTTAAAAAATTTAACTTACCATTTTTGGTTTAGATGTAGAAAACGGTATTTTACGTTGTAATGCCCACTTTTCATCCCTTAAATATGTCTCTAAGTACTCTAAAAAAATTATTTTCTCGCCGCTTATGGACTAAATCTATGTAGAAAAAGTTTGTTTGGATACATGGCACTGACCTACGAGAACATGTGACGTCACCACTAATATCGCGTATTTAATCGATATAAATATATACTCAGCTGCAAAAGTTTGCGTACAAAGAATTTGGAATACTTTAACTGAGAAAACAATGGTTATAATCTAATACGATAAATTACAAATCTTATTTATTGTATAAGTCAACAATATACAAATCTATTAACAAAATATAAATCAATAGAACACAAATGTAATTAAAAAAATAAAATCAAATCTAAAAACATTTTAAAAAATGCGTACGCAAAAATCTGCATACAGAGCAAAGCAGCTTTTATAGAAAAATATATTAGTAAGAGGTTGGATAACTCTTAAGCTTGATGACCTCTCTTAAACGTTTCGGCATGAATTGTACTAATTTCTTTATCTCGTCCGAATTGATTTTGGCCCATTCGCTAATTATAAATTGTTTCAGCACTTCTTTCGATGTTATGTTATGTTGACCAATTCTGCGTTCCAATAAATCCCATAAGTGCTCAATAAGATTTAAGTTAGGTGATTGTGAGGATGTTTTGATTGTGTTGGAATCTTTTTACAAAGTTTACTATTATGCACAGAATGTTTCGGGTCGTCTTATTGAAAAATGTGTTCAAATCCCAAACCCAAATTGTCTTGGTTTCAAATTTTCCTTTTAAATGTCTCTCTACATTTTATGGTCCATTGTGGATGTTATAAAAGCCAATTTCCCTACTTCTTTGGCGCACATACACCCCCAAACCATCCCTACACCACCTATATGTTTTACAGTATCTTTTAAGTTTTGTGGATTTAAGTACAGGGTTTTATGTACATAAATTGTTTACCTTTGGAGATGCAAAATATGCTCTCAGCTGTAAAAAGAATCTTCTCCCAGAATTCTGTGGACTTGTTTTTAGATGTTACTTAGCAAAGGCAATCCGCTTCTATCGATTGACGTCTGATATGAATGTTACCTATATGTTTTACAGTATCTTTTAAGTTTTGTGGATTTAAGAACCGGGTTTTCTGCACATAAATTGTTTACCTTTAGAGATGCAAAATATGCTCTCATCTGTAAAAAGAATCTTCTCCCAAAATTCTGTGGACTTGTTTTTAGATGTTATTTAGCAAAAGCAATCCGCTTCTATCGATTGACGTCTGATATGAATGTTTTTTTTTTCATGCAATGTAAGTGTGGTAGTGGACCTTTGATAATGTTCTTTTTGTTGTATCTTTGCTAATAATTTTATGAAACTGCTGTTACACATTATGTGCTATTCTTGTTGCTAGTTTAGGTTCTTTTAGCATCTACTGTACAATGCTTCGCTCATCTCGGTATGTTAGAAGAGATTGTTGATGACTCTCTAAATGGAGGAATGTGATTTGCCAACAGTTCTTCCTATTTTTCGAAGAGTTTTTCCCTCTTTCCATAGTTTTATAATAACTTTTCTCTCTCTTGCTTCAATTTCCTATCCTTTTGTCTCGATTCTAACTTTTAGCTTCCAATTCTCTATTGCAATCAACTACATGTAACATACAAAATAGAGATGGGACCGAAGCCGAATAATTATTCGGTATTCGGCGTATTCGGCTTCATTTGCAATATTCGGTATTCGGCCGAATATTGAATTTATTTACCGAATATTCGGTTCTCTATGTGACTGTTGTAAGTTTTAATAAATTCGAAGAATATATTGAATGAGCATACAAATGATAAGCTATTCAGAGAATAGCTGCTCAGTGAAAACTATATTTAATGGGACTGATAAATACACTTTTGGTAGTTTACTTATTTTTGAGTATTTCAAGCTATGTTGTTTCCACTATACAAATGCAACTTGCTCTCTCATTAGTAATTCCTCAGACAAGTAATCGTCCAGTTCAATTGCTACTCTATTTCTAGGACTGCAGTCATTAACGGCCTTACTATACTTCATTCAATAACTAGGAGGAGTAAATCTTAAAACCCCATTTACATAGGAAAAAGTAACTAAAAAATACACTAAACATTTTTAGCGGCAAATTTGAATTCTAAACTTGAAACCAGTCACATTTATGCAACCAACAAAACACCAAGCGTTTGAGTGTAGTATTCTAGAACATACCAAATATCTTTATGGCCGTTTATCTATACGTACATTGTTCAAAATTTATCCAAAAGACGTTCCTTGTGTTGACGTATTATATCCAACAGATGACATCGTACCATACCTTCTTCGAACTTAATATTTTTTGTTCGCAACCATTTGAGCACAACGAAAAAGCGAGAAACAAGTTGACAAATTAAGTAAAGCACCTAACCTCAAACGTTAAAAACAATAAACGACAAAAACCAATTTTTTCGTCAATTCTTTCGTAAACTTGACTGCGGAGCGACCAATAATAGTTCACTATTTTGGCGCGCAAAATTCAAATCACTCCTCCTAGTTATTAAATGAAGCGTATAAATGCAAAAGCAGACATTCGACATTTTCTTCAAAAATTAGTTAGACACGGATCTGTATTGTAAATTTAGCAAGAAAGCAATTTTTGTGGCCCCCAGGAGCATAACAATACATTTAAGCGAGTTATTGCAATAATAAATTCCGCTTTAAATGCAAAAGCAGACATTTGCGCCAAATAGTTAGGTGCAAAAGCAGACGTTTGTATTTGAACCTATCCAGATCTCGCATTACCTCACGTGATAGCCGTGACATTGAAGTAGCTGTTAGTTTTGTTCGCTTCTGCATGATTAGATTAAACGAGAGCGTGGTAACGAATGTATTACGGAGTTTTGATTACCTTCAACAACATTATCATTGAACCAAGTCCTCGTGGCAAAGGGCGAAAGAGAATAGCAAATAAGGAAGAGTGCAAGCGTGAAAAAGCCAAGACAAAGAGGCAGAGGTTTAAGGCAGAAGGCTTAAACTTGACAAGGTAAGAAGCATTTCCTCTTTGCTAGCCAAACACTATGGTGCAAAATGGGAAAACGATGAACGTTTGGAGTTCTTCAAAAACGCCTTTCAAGACAATCCAGCCAACACTTCACAAACTCAGGCGGATGTGAATGACACACTAGTGTTTTCTGATAATGAATCTGATATTGACTTACCAATTTAAATTTGTATATAAGAAACTAATTTTTTACTTTTTTCAATAAAATCAGCTTCTTTAAAATCTCTTTTATCGCAATTCCAAATTTTGTTAGTGCCAGATACTGCTAGTTTTTATACAGAAACGTCAAATCCAGAATTTTGCAATTCACGAAGCAGAGATTTCCAAGCCTTAGATGCAAAACAGGACATTCTCATTTTTTTAATCAAAATAACTTTTTTACTATAAGCCTGACTTGCGCTTTAAAGCACATAAAGACGCGTCGATGTATTATCTACTTCTGGTTAAAATACCAAGCCGATTGAGTGATTTAAACAACAATGAGAGGTTTTTCGCGCTTTACTCAAAACTATTTGAATGTCAAAAGTCTGCTTTTGCATTTATACGCTTCAAATGAAGTATAGATATAGCTATGGTTTTATAGCAGTCCCAAAACGAAATATGACTTCTATTGAAATTTTTACCTGTTGTAGAGGACAGTTGCTGGATATTTGTGTTTATATTCATCTTATCATTTCCATCGCGCTCTGTATCATCTCTACTACTGATTCCGAGGTTTGAGTCTCTTCCAAGTGCTTCCAAAAAATAGTATGTCTTATAACGGATATGTTTTCACATGAGAAAAAGTTTAAACGATATCGGGGATTTAAAAACATTGCCATAAAATAATTTTTTCCATTCTCTATTTCTTTGAATCTTATTTTTACGCCATTCAACAAAGGCCGAATATTCGGTTCAAATTTAGCCGAATATTTGGTTCAAATTTAGCCGAATATTCGGTATTCGGTTATTCGGTTGAATCACTATTCATCACATCACTAATATAAATTATATTGTTTATTTATCTGTAAACCATTGTTTATACCAGTCATTTTGAATCGTACATAGATATTTGCATAAACACCATTTTAAGTATTTTTAAGTATTTTACTAATTTATACTTTGTTAATAGATTTGTATATTGTTAACGTAAAGAATAAGTACGATTAGAAGTTTGTCATATTAGATAATGACTATTTTTTACTGGGTGAAAGTATTCCAAGTCCTTTATATGCAGACTTGTGCTGCTGAGTGCATAGTTTTTTAATGTTTTTCAATTGACAGCTTGTCCCAAGATTTTTTGGGCACTGATGGTACATTACACAAAGAGGTGAAAATCGAAGATACTAATCTAAGATAACACTAATAACAAAAGGCTAATTATGCGATTCAAAGGGTCACAGAAGAACTTGATAGAATGGGACTTCAAGTAGCACCAGAAAAAACAGAAATCGTATTACTACAAGGAAGAAGAAAACTAAAAGAAATACAATTAAAAATAAACGAAAATGAGATAAGGAGTGCCAAGAAGGCAAAATATCTCGGGGTCTACTTAGACAAAGATATGAAAATGACGGAACATATAAAGGAAATTTGCAAGAAAGCAAACGTCATGATAAATAACTTATCGAAAATTATGCCAAACATCAGAGGACCCAAAGAGAAGAAAAGGAAACTCCTTGCTTCTATTGTTCTTTCGGTCATTTTGTATGCCGCTCCGACATGGAGTAGAGCTCTAAATTATAAATACTGTTTAAATATGCTTTCCTCAATTAATAGAAGATTAGGAATCAGGATATCTTCTGGATATAGAACGGTTTCTACGGTGGGTATTGAAGTGGTGGCTCGTTTACCGCCCATTGACCTATTAATTGAGGAAAGATGTAACCTATACAGTAGAGGTAAGGAACATAAAAAACTATATAGAGAAGAATTATTGGAAAAATGGAACAGAAGATGGAATCACGGAATTAAATGGACCAACGTATTAATCAAAGATTTAAAAAAATGGTTTGAAAGAACATGGGGCGAATTAAATTACTACCTAACACAATTTTTGACGGGTCATGGAATTTTTTGTAGTTATTTGTTCAAAATAAAAAAGAAGGAGAATTAATTTTGTTGGTTTTGTGAAGAAATAGATAATCCAGAACATACGTTTTTTATATGTAATAATTTTGCCCGGAAAGAAATATTTGTCGTAATAAAATCGGAAAAAATATCGAAAAAGAAAACATAATAGATATAATGCTAGAAAAACAAGAGCACTGGAGAGCCGTAGATGAAATGGTAAGAAACATTATGAAAAAAAAAGGAAAAGCATGAAAGAGAACTAGAAAATAGAAGAAGAAATGTACAGTAGACCCCGAAAATTACATTTATATACCTCTGAAGTTATACCTTGATGGGTGGTTCCGGAGGCGGAGGGGAAAGGGTTTTAGTTGGTCGATGTATTCAAGATGAGTACATCAACCCAACACAAGGTGGTCATCGATACGAATCACTTAGATAGTGATTTTGACCACTCGTCTGTCAACAGATTTCCTAAACCCCTCCATAAAAAAAAAAAAAAATCTAAGATAACACAATTAGTTGAAGCATGAGACATTTTTCGTCGAAGGGAGAATATTTTCTTCTCAATTATTTGACTTATAAGAGTTGAAGAAATTTCACAGATGTATCAGTTGTTCAATTTACGTAAATTTTTGTCTTGAATTACATTGTATGGATACAAGTTTAAGTTGAAGTGACTGTAAACTTCCGAAAACATATCGATTCGTTACCGTTTTATTTTTTCTCGTCGTTGCATTTTAGAGCTGCACCTGAAGTGGACTTGGGCGTGGTCCGGAGCAGCTTGAGTCCGGACCGGAGCTCCGAACGGAGCAGGCAGAAGGGGCCAGTCTGGGGCAGGTTTAGCGATCGCCCCGGGACCCATTTCCGTCCGTACGACGCCAATAAAACCGGAAACTTCCTCCGGTAAAAGTCGTCGTGTTTTTTATCTGTACTATCTCTCCTTTCACTCCGGTTCCGCGCGAACCTCGTCAAGTGGGTACAGTACTCGCATTTTTTGGGGGTCCCGTTTTCAATCTGACCGGAGCGCTGGACTACGTTGGTCCGGCGACGCCTTTGAGGGATATTATTAGGAGAAATTCGTATTATGCAAGGTGCTTTTCCTTTCTGCCTCCGCGTTCGGCCTTCGTACGATTCACGTAACCGAGCTGCGGCCGCGAAAAAGTGTTAATTATCCCGCTATTACACGATTTCACACTCCAGTTACGTTCCGATCCCCACGTCCAAGATCATGTTCGTTTAAATTACATACCTTCGTGTCTACTTTTAAGATACACTACCAAGGTAGCATATCTGAATTGAAAAAACATTTGTTGATAATGATTTATTTGGATTAGTAAAATTTAATCATTTTTTTT
Organism: Digitonthophagus gazella; assembly: GCA_036711955.1. Classification (NCBI taxonomy): domain Eukaryota; kingdom Metazoa; phylum Arthropoda; class Insecta; order Coleoptera; family Scarabaeidae; genus Digitonthophagus; species Digitonthophagus gazella. The sequence goes on from JASCIT010000003.1 coordinate 3,807,546, forward strand.
TTGCAACACCCTGTAGTTATCCGGATTGAAAAATGTTTTTGAGGAAGATATTGGTAAACTTAATAAAGATCAATATTTTTATAGAGATTTTATTAAATATTTTATCATCTAACAAAGTTTAATAATACTTTTTTTGCCAACACCCTGTATATATCCGGATCGAATATCGCTATTCGCCAATTATTCGACTAATTTATCCTTGATAATTAATTTGAAATGTTACTTTTAGCAAAAACAGTTTTTAAAAAATTTAGTAAAATTTTTTTATCACCACCTTATATTTATTTAATAAATTATGGATCGCATTTAAATGCTCAGTATTTTTATACCTTATTGCTCAGTAAAAAATACTAAACGCTCAGTATTTAATTTTAAACATGTTAAGTATAAAAACAAAAAATGCTCAGTAAAATATTTGAAATGTTAAACATATAAAGCATAGTATGAAATTAAATAACTCCCAGTAAAGAATTACAATGTGTTCATCTAACCTCAAAATTGTTTATCAAAATTTTAGATTAAAAATAAATGAAATATCTCATTACGAGAGTGATGAAAGAGAAAGTGAACACGAAGCAAGTGCTTTTTTGTTCAGGCAAAAATTATCGATGATTTTGGAAATTTTTAAAATTTTTTTGGGAACAACTACAATTAATTTGATTTGTTTAACATAAAATAGATACCTTAACCTATTTTTATTCAAAAAATCTTTTCAAAATTTTCATAAATAAACTCAATGAGATTTTTCAAATTTGTTCAAATTTTGTTGAATTTGGGAAAAAATCATCGATGACTTTTGCGAATTTTTTAAAATTTTTTGGGAACAGTTACAGTAAATTTGGTTTGTATTGTATAAAATAGATACTTTAATGTATTTCTATATAAAAAATCTTTTCCAAATTTTCATAAATAAGCTCAGTACGATTTTTCAAATTTGTTCAAGTTATATTGAATTCGGGCGAAAATCATCGATGACTTTAGGAATTTTTTTATGTTTTCTGAGAACAGTTACAATGAATTTGATTTCTTTAGCATAAAATAGATGCTTTAATGTATTTCTATTTAAAAAATGTTTTCAAAATTTTCATAAATAAACTCAGCACGATTTTTTAAATTTGTTCAAGTTATATTGAATTCGGGCGAAAATCATCGATGACTTTAGGAATTTTTTTATGTTTTCTGAGAACAGTTACAACGAATTTGATTTATTTAGCATAAAATAGATGCTTTAATGTATTTCTATTTAAAAAATGTTTTCAAAATTTTCATAAATAAACTCAGTACGATTTTTCAAATTTGTTCAAGTTATATTGAATTCTGGCGAAAATCATCGATGACTTTAAGAATTTTTTTATGTTTTCTGAGAACAGTTACAACGAATTTGATTTATTTAGCATAAAATAGATACCTTAATGTATTTCTATATAAAAAATCTTTTCCAAATTTTCATAAATAAACTCAGCACGATTTTTTTAAATTTGTTCAAGTTATATTTAGTTTGGGTAAAAATCGTCGATGACTTTAGTTTTTTTTTAGGAACGGCTACAGTTAATTTGATTTGTTTTATATAAAATAGATGCTTTAATATATTCCTATTTTAAAAATCTTTTAAAAATTTTCTTAAATAAACTCTGAGCGATTTTTCAAAATTCTTCAAGTTATACTAAATTCGGCCGAAAATTATCGATGACTCTGGATTTTTTTTTTATTTTTTTGGAAACGGCTACAGTAAATTTGATTTGTTTAACATAAAGTAGATACTTTAATATATTCCTATTCCAAAAATCTTTTCAAAATTTTCATAAATAAGCTCAGTGCGATTTTTTAAAAATTTTCAGGTTATATTGAATTTGGCCAAAAATCATTGATGACTTTGGGAATTTTTTTAATTTTTTCGGAAACAGCTACAGTAAATTTGACATGTTTAACATAAAATAGATATGTTAAGGTATTTCTATTTAAAAAAGCTTTTCAAAATTTTCTTAAATAAGCTCAATGAGATTTTTCAAATTTGTTCAAATTTTTTTAGGTTCGAAAATCGTCGATAACTTTGGGAATTTTTAATTTTTTTTTGAAAACAGCTACGATAAATTTGATTTGTTTAGGATAAAATAGATGGATTAATGTATTTCTATTTGAAATTTTTCCTTTGAATTTCCAGAAATAGCCTCAGTACGATTTTTTAAATTTGTTCAAGTTGTGTTGAGTATGAGCATATTATTTTTTTAAAAGTAATTTCAATTTTTTACTGATTTTTTGGTATAATTACTGAACAGTTAAGATTTGTACTGAACATTTAGGATTTTTACTGAGCGTTTAGTATATTGAGTCTGCATTTAACATTTTTAATGGTCATTTAGTTTCCGTACTGGATATTTATATTAATACTGAGCGGTTAGTTTTTTACTGAGTAATTAAATAATATACCGTGTATATCTACTTTACATTCAAGAGTAATACTGGGTATTTAATTTATACCCGTAAATTATTCATTAATAAAATAAAATACAAAACCAATTATAACAATCCGGAAGATACCAACTTAACCAAGCTCACGATTCACGATAACAAACAAGTTCTCTGCAAAGACGATGATTAAACATCTCACCTACAGTTTCCGTACTTTCCAGAAGACTATAAATTTACCGGAAGACACCTTTCCGGACCGCTTACATACATTACCGGGTGAAAACGGTAGTGTTACGACGATTGTATTGAAATAAACTAAAGCGCGAATCGTAAAGTTGCGAAACGAGCGCATCGGTTGACTTAAAGCCGAACCGACGAAATTAAAAGTAATAGAAATGCAACGGTAACGCCGACCGATCGTTAAAGGACTATCAAACACTTTTACTTTTATTTAACGATTATTCTTTGGGTCAATGCGACTATTGTTTCGGTGCAGAAGTCGGTTTCTGCGCGTTCACGATCGAGTCGGTCGTTAGTGATAGCGTTTCCATGTTGAACAAGGCCTTAATCGTTTTCTAACGAGCTGGTTACTTTCTTTTTTCGAGTTAATTCGGTTAGAAGAAGGTATATTGCGCAAGTGTTCTAGTAGGAGTGTGTTTGCGGTGTAGAGTAGATTATTAGGTTAAAATCTTTTGGGCGTGTTCACACATCGTCGTTATAATGTAATTTTCAGTAAGACATAACTTTAATGTTTTCTTAGGTAATATAGAATTAGCTGTGTTTTAGAAGAAGTTAAGTACTAAAAATTTATGATAAAATTTTGTGTTTTTTATTTTGGATTAAGTTGATTAAAAAGTGTTAATTATGGAAAAGATCATTATTTTCTTAAATTAATTTTTTAATGAAACTATTAAAATGAGGAAGAAATTTCATAAATAATACCAAAAATATAATCTAATCGACATTAGAAAAACTTTCTATTGCATTAAACGGTTGAAATATTTTATATGTTTTATAATGTGCAAAATGGAAATTTTTAATTTGCATAAAATTTGTGAAAGTAAATTTTTAATTTGGTATTTTTAGTTTTGTATAAATATTTACAGACATCTTATTGTTAGTGATATAAAAAGTATAAAAGTGGTATACAAAATAAGTTATTTTGGGATAATGTTTAGAGATTTTTAAAGTTAATTTACAAACAAATTATTTTTGAAGGATAAAAGTAAGAATAGGAATATAAGTAGGGTGTTGGAAAATGATAAACTTGATATTTAATAATATTCAGAGCGTAACGACATTGGAATGATTGGAAAACTCGGTTTGAGTAAAAGTTTAATGAACTACGCCATATACATAATATATCAGACTAATAACACTTTCAGATTTCAACTTTTAATGAAAACTATTGCACAATTTACTCGACAGCGTCTTAACATATTTTCCTATACATCAGTGATACTATAAATAATTCATCAATTAGTAGAAGGAAATTGCGGACTTATTTATTCATGTACCTGTATCAATTTAAGAGTGGGTTAAATTGAATACATATGAAATGAAAACTGGTTATAAGGTGTAGAATTGTGCCCATAATTATGAAAGTGATCTAACAAGGAGACCTCACGACTTTGGAATCACCGATTTTAACGAAAGTGGTACCAATCGATAGGTATTCGTACATAGCGCAAATCAAATCTGTAAAATATTAGGGCGCACTATTCAGCGGTTCGCTAGTAAATCATTAATAACTAAAGTAATTAATCGCCAATCAAGGCCGAGCGAGCTGACATCAGTGACAGACCACGCCCCCAAGGCCGGTTCATAGCCGCGGTGAAATTAGCCGAGTTCACATGCAAACCTAGATGGTTCGAATCCGGAATAAAATAATTATTTTTTTTCTTTTAATTTTTAATATAATATTTCAGTCTATTTTTATAATATTTTATTTTTACGCAGTATAATTAATTAAGAATACTTTTTCTTAATTTTGATTTTATCCCTCAATTATCCCTCACTGGTGCAGCTGTGAGGGCTAATATTTTAATATAAGTAAAAACACAAGTATTTTACAAATCTATAATGTGCAAAAATAAAGCTATTAAAGGACGCGTTTGGTTCCGAAACGTTTCTGCTGTAGCTAGAGTTTCCTCAATTGTGGCAGTTTCTCTTTCCGTAACAAATTTCGTCATTTTCCCCTGTCGAATCCTATGTTGTTTCTTAAAATTCAAAGCCCACGAATTAGTTGCTTTGGAATTTAAGTCAGTGAATTGGCTAGCGGCAGTTAAACCCCACTCTTGGAGATTCCTGGTCATTACTTGTTGATGATCTTGTCTAACTTCCACAAAACGATCATATGCCCAAGAGTCAATCAATTTGTACTTATCAACAACTGGTCCTCCTTTTCTGACATGTTCCTCCTATTCCTTTAAATGTGCCTTTTGGTTAAGCGTGGACATCCTTTCTTCTGAAGAGTTTGCAAAGATCACTTGAGATGTTCTTTAGCAATATTCACAATTTTTACCTTATCCTCGAGTGGAATATTATACTCATCTCCTATTTCTTTTATCAGCTGTTCCGGAGATAAATATTGTTCACACGCTTCAGGTGGCTCGTCGTAAACACGTTCTTCGTCCGTCTCGGCCATTACAATTAGTTCCTCGGTATTTACAATTTTTTTCTTATTTAAGATGTCCACGATAGCATCAAATATATCTTTACCAAATTGCTCAGCCTTTTCTGGAATTTCCACGGTTGGTTCTGGTGTAACAAGATCATTTTCCAGTAGTAGGTTCTCTAAATACAATAGTGCACCTCTCAAAAGTAATTTTGATTTATTTGTTTGAATCATCATCAGTATTATAATAATATTGATATGTACTAATGTGTAATATCATATTTCTAGATAATAAGTATAATAAGTAAAATGTTATATTAATTTGTTTTTCTTGTATAAAAGTTTAATAAATTATTTTACATTACATGCGTGGGTATTGTTAATGCAAAACGTAAGATCTTTTTAACACGTTCGCTACCACTATGCAAAAGGGCACCGTCTCCCATAGACCAATGATATGTTTTAATGCGCCTATATCAACGTCCCAAATATGAGTCGTTGGTCTCTTAGAAAAAACCCTTTGGCTCAAATATGAGCCGGCTGAAAAAAAAACAGAAAAATGATTGTACTAAAAATAATAGTGCAAGTTGCACATACTTTTTAAACCTGCTGTTGCAACTAATTCTCCCATTTTCGCACATTATAGATATGTAAAATACTTGTGTTTTTATTTATATTAAAATGTTAGCCCTCACAGCTGCACCAGACTTTTATTGTTACTAATAACGCCTCGCAATAGTTGGGGGATAAAATCAAAATTAAGAAAAAGTATTCTTAATTAATTATATTGCGTAAAAATAAAATATTATAAAAATAGACTGAAATATTATATTAAAAATTAAAAGAAAAAAAATAATTATTTTATTCCGGATTCGAACCATCTAGGTTTGCATGTGAACTCGGCTAATTTCACCGCCGCTATGAATCGGCCTTGGGGGCGTGGTCTGTCACTGATGTCAGCTCGCTCGGCCTTGATTGGCGATTAATTACTTTAGTTATTAATGATTTACTCGCGAACCGCTGAATAGTGCGCCCTAATATTTTACAGATTTGCACTATGTACGAATACCTATCGATTGGTACCACTTTCGTTAAAATCGGTGATTCCAAAGTCGTGAGGTCTCCTTGTAAGTTAAAATTTTTAAAAAATGAGTTTATCACTTATTTCACACCACATTATTCTAAACTAAATTTATTGAATGTAATTTTTCCGATATTGACAAAAATGAACCTTTAGGTAGTGGTTGTAATTCCAACGTTATACGGAATTCATTTAATGTTAATTATGAAAGTGGTCTAACAAGGAGACCTTACGACTCGCCCCTCACCGATTTTAACGAAAGTGGTACCAATCGATAGATATTAATACATAGTACAAATGTATAAAATATTAGGGCGCAATACTCAGCGGTTCGCAAGAAAATTGGTGTTAAAGTTTGGAATCGGCTTATATGTCAATGATTTGTCATTTCCCCTACAACCCCCCAATAGCCATAGTGGAAATATATCCGTTTCCAGATCCATAGTACGGTGGTTCGAATCTCGAACAATAACTTTTTTATTTTTATTTTGAGTACAATATTTCATGTTATTTTAAAAATATTTTAATATTACATCAACATGTTATAAAAAACACTTTATAATTTGATATATGAAGGGGGGTCAATTTTGGTGTTGTTGGAAAGAGCTTTTCAAAAGAAATAACTTTTATAGGAAGCATTTTTTGATATTATTTACTGTTTTTGTTCAAAATCGCTTTCAAAATCTCGATTTTTTACGAGTGTTCCTTGATGTCACCACTAGATGTCGCTGTCTGCCATTTAAAAAAAATCATGGCATTTAGAAATGACGAATGATAGTAAGTCACAAGGAATAATTTTATTAACAATACGACAAAATAATGTAATACCCTTAACTAAACTTCATAACTTAATACACTTAAGCCCAATAACATAAAACAATTTAATTTTTTAAAATGGCCGACAGCGACATCTAGTGGTGATATCAGAAACACTCTTAAAAAATCGAAATTTTGAAAGCAATTTTGAACAAAAACAGTAAATAATATCAAAAAATACTTCCTATAAAAGTTATTTCTTTTGAAAAGCTCTTTCCAACAACACCAAAATTGACCCCCCTTCATATATCAAATTATAAAGTGACCTTCAATTATTCATATTTCCGGTTAATATTAGATGTTCCCTTTCCATTCGTAAGGAAGTTTGTATGCTATTTATGCATCAAATTCTTTGTTTCAAGTTCCTAGGACTTATAGTTTTTGAGTAAATCAGGTGGTACGAGTGGTCTGGGACACCCTGTATATTGAAAAATAATATCGAAACACTAGACCATAAATTTTTGGTATCGGGTCACTCCTTTCTACTAAATGACCGTGATTTTGGTTTAATAGAAACGAAAATTAAAAAAAAAAGCAAATTTCTTATACAATCCTGAGCATTATTATGAATTGATAGAAATGTGTAGAAGAAGAAATACACTTTCGATAAAACGAATGTCACAGTCGGATGTTATTTCAATGAAATCACTAGAAGAATCATCAACAAGAAGAGTAAAAAATACCTCAGGCGAATCTGTCTCTTGGCTGCAAATTCAGTGGATAAGATTCTTGAAAAATGAACTTTTTAAAATCTTTTATAAAACTTCTTTAGATTATTCTGAATTCCACGTTTTTGATCTTTCACCCAAAAGAGGAAGACCAAAATATACGGAAATATTACTTTACTTCTATTATAGAACTCCATTAGACCAGCAACAGAAGAACAACATAAAGATATATGTTTACTACCATACACCCCTCCAGTTTTTCAAGAACATTTTCAAAATCTTAAAACCTCGGAATGATCACAATAGATTACTTTTTAATTAATAAATATTCATAAATTATTTTATTAAAGTTATTGTTTTCAATGAAATTTACAGTTCTTTACTGCTCTAAGTCATTTATTGGACATTCAGTTAATTTTGAAAATGGTCTAAGTCAATTGAAGCTTTAAAAATAACATTTTAGTATGAAATTCACACAAAATTTCATATTCATAATAAATTTCCATTAATCAAGACTAATAAAATTATAAATTAATATGTCTATAACGTGAAAATATTTTTTAATTCGTTCAAATACAATTCATTAAATATCTCGAAACAAAAAATATATGACTTAAACTACTTTCATAATTATGGGCACAATTGATTAATGATATCGATGTCTGAGGGTCGATTTCTATGATCAAAAGACTACCTGTTAGAATTTCTGAGATACTGTATAATTACTAACTTAAGTATACATTTGTATAGTTAATTAAAAAAATTAAATAAGTAAGTGGGCAAGAAATCTCAATCCACGATGAGTCACTTTCACTATAGCTGGTACGGGGTATAGATCGAGTCTTATATTTGCTATCAATAAAAAGACGTCATGAAATCGAAATGTTAAAGTACTAATTTATTACACTTTAATTTAAAGCACGTTTTAGACTAAGGTAAAGAGTAACAAGGAAGTAACAATCAGCAACGCATAATATTGTCACTTGGTGACATTTTGCAGAGATTTAAGACTCACGTTGTCATTGATTCTCGTCTCACATTGGAGTTATTCGATATCGTTTTTCTATTTACAATATCCAATTATGCCAATGTGAAGTTTTCAATTTAATTCTACTTAAAATCTCGCTAAGTGGCAACATCAAGAGTTGCTGATTTCTAATCGCTTGTTGCTGGTTATCTCAGCGTGAAATGTGTTTAATCCTTCTTGTTAAAGTCTAAATCCAATATTAATTAAGCCAAACTATCAACATTTAATAGAGTCTCAATTCATTGTTAAATTAGTTGAGACTCGATTAAATTAGTTAGATTACTTGACTAATTGGAAATAAAATTTGTTTATTAAAAAAATCTCTACTTGCTATAACCTTCAACTTATTGATAGTTTACCAAATAAATTTTTTAAAAGAAACCTCGTAAACAATCAAAAGTCCCGTATTACGATAAAATATTTACCAAGGACGATTGTGCAATTTGTCGTGTGTTAAAAGAAGTGTAAATTATTTCTATTTACAGAAGTATAAATAGAAATACAAACGAAAAGTAATGTGAGTCAGATGTCACCTTACTTTAAGTGGTATTGAGAAAAAGAAATGCATTGGTAAACGGAGCGTATGCAAAGATAAATTTCTCCTATTTACTTTCCCTATCGAGACATTAAACAGATTTTTCTTTTACTTAGAATTCTGCACACACCTGTTACCTATCATTTAAGTCATCGATATTAATATTTATTAATCGATATTAATAAATATTAATATCGATGACTTAATCTGATTCACCATATCAAAAACTCAAATCCTTCTTTTATTTTAATCAAGAACACAATAGAATCTGTAGGTAGAGACAATCACAATGAACAAAACCAGAAATAAATGGGTTACTTTCTACAATTGTTTGCTAATGATTCTATACATTACAAACTAAGCAGATGATTTTACAATGCTAAATAGATGGAAAATTTGTATTTAATTATCTCATAAACCACAACCAATTACCGAAAGAATAATTTCTTTACTCTTAAAGTAAATTACTCTTTGGATGAAATTATCCATTTAAGCGACAAAGTTATTAAATGTAGAGATTAGAGTTTAAATCCGTAAGAGAAAAGTAAAAATACTTTTATACCTAGAACGTTTCCGTAGAAAGCTTTCGGTTATCGTGCGCTATGGAAGAATTCTATCTTCATGTGGTTTGAAGGTAATTCACCTACTACCTCGTATGTGTTCAAACGACGTGGAAGAGGAAAAGCACGATGGTATAGCGGAAGTGTCTATATGGCTTGCGAAGATCCAACTCCATTATAGAAACACCGTGAGTCGTATACCGACTTCTTGCGTTGACTTCCTGGTGTACATCAATTTCATGTCTGTGTTTTCTGTCCGCTAAGCGAACGCATAATGGTCGATCATGCTTACGCACTTTCTACAAATCTCATTGTAGGATTTGTAGGTTTATAATTTATAAACTATTCTTTAAAATGATATAAAAAGAACATAATTACAAAATACTAGATGTGAAAAATAGATTAACTTTTATCGTATTATATCGAAACTTTGTAAATGATTGAAGATAGAAAGTAATTTTTATCTTGATGAAGGTCGTGTATTTCTGACGAATTTAAACTTGTAATATCTACGCTTCGGGCGATTCACGAAATCGCGTAATCTGGAGGTTTTGTCGTGTGTGCTACTTCTTCGTCCGTATTAGACCGTGACTTTGCATTCCACCTCGTCTACGTTACACAACCTCAATTATCGCGGAAGTAATCGCGAAGACCATCGAAGACAAGTTTTTTTTTGTCAGCGCGAAAGTTTTTAATCGAAATCGATACTTATTGTATCGGATAAAGCCAATTATGGATTTCACCGCATGTTGAACCACTATGAAATTTGATATTCCACTTGGAGGATTAAATTAAAGATGTGTATACTTGTTAAAATTAAAAATGAGTCACATGACATTGGCCCTAATGAATAAAAATTTAGCAATTGCTTTTTCTTGTAATATCAAAGAAAATGCTTGAAAACTAATGAATAAAAATTGAAGTAATTGCTGTTGTTCTCAGGAATTGCTTAAAAGTGCAGCAATTGCTTCTATTCAAATAATTTTCTTAAAAAATAGAATCAATTGCTTACGTGTACTTAAAATGAGATGAATAAACCAAGGAATTGCTTTTGCTAGTATGGCAATTGCTTTCGTATTTGTAAGCTAGGTCGACCCCTGCATCATTTGCTTGTACACGGACAGGCAACTGTTTCTCTGTGGTATACAGGTGAGCTTCTATTTATTAGATTTTTTTATTTATGGCCGAATTCATGAATGTGCGTAAACGAAATATATACAGTGTACGTAAAAATTGTAGAGATGATGATTTCAGAAAGCTATATCGGTTTGATCGGGAAAACGTTGAGTGGTTAGCAAATTATTTTTTAACTGACAGTGGTGAAACGCGAGGTGCTGCATTATCACCTATAAATCAGATGAAAATCTTTTTGCGACATCTTTCAGATCCCGGGTTTCAAAATTCTGTAGCTGAAGAACTCGGTGCCCATCAGAGTACTGTCAGCAAGACGTTTACTTCAGTAAAGCATGCTGTTTTGGAAAAAGCTAACGTTTTGATTAGATTTCCGAGAAGTGCTAAAGATTTTGTGGAAGCAAAATTGCTGTGGTCAGAGAGATACCGTTTTCCAACTGCCATCGGTGCAATAGATTGCACACATGTTAAAATACCAAAATTTCAAGAATTTGGAGATGGACATATAAAGCAAAGAGGATACCCCAGCATTAACGTACAGGCAACATGTAATGCAAAAGAAATTTTTACAAGTGTAGACTGTCAATGGCCAGGTTCTGTACACGATAGTAGAATTTTCAAAAATTCTAATATATACAGCATTCTTAAAAACAGTACAGAAGAATATGTATTATTAGGAGACGATGGCTACTCGATATCACCTTGGATTATGTCTCCATGGAGAAATCCTGCAACCCAACAGCAGCAAAATTATAATAAAAATTTCTGTCAAGAACCTGTCCTTATTGAACGTTGTTTCGGACAATTAAAAGCAAGATTTCCTGTGCTTTAATATAAAATTAGGGGTGCATTAGAAAGGATACCATCGACGATTATATCCTGCGTTGTGCTTCACAACATCGCAATTACTGTAGTAAGCAATTGCTGTAAAGATGTAGAAGACGCAGCATTTACTTAAAAATATTACTCATGTGCAGATCTAGCTATTGATTTTACTAGTAGCTTTTAGTTTTGAAGCGATTGCTTTTCCTAAAAAGCAATAGCTTAAAGCAAATGCTAAAATTTTATTCATTAGGGCCATTAATTTGGAAGAAAACCATAAAAGTATATTTCAGGATTAGACTCTACTTATACGTACACTGAAGAAAAAAGTAATAAACTAGTATATTGTGAATGGAATCTATCATAATTCTTATAATTTAAGTCAGGTTTTTGACTTTAAATCTAAACCTTGTGCGTGACTTATTTTTAGCAATAGAAACGTAGAAAATTTCAATATGTGAAATAAATTATAGAAAGTAAAATTAGAAACGTTTATTTTAATATATTTCTTAAATTGGTATAAAATATAAACAGTATTTACCTTTATGGCGTTGATAAATATTTCCGCATAACATTTTACTTACTTTTTATTTTATACGAATATGTGAAATTTACTTTAAAACCTTAAAAGCATTAAACCTGATTGTCGGCTTTCCTTTAGAATAGTTTAGAAGTTAGAGATCATTAATAACCGGAAATCGCTCATTTGTAACTGTACTGCTAATTATCAGAGATTCATTTCCGTGTTAGGTGTGTGCAAGTTGGGAATGTTTACATTAATTAGCGTGTCATTAATGAAGGTTTTCTCTATTTTGCCTAACCAGTAGTAAATACTTGAGTTATTTTGTGGTGAAACCTTTGGTTGATATATAGGGTATATGTATTACAAATCAGGATTTTTTTCTGTCATAATTTGTCTTATCGTGTGACTATAATAAAATAAAAGCTTTATTCGTTATGGTTGTACTGCTTGCACATAGTAGTTTAGAGCATTATTAAATTTTTGTTATACAGTTTTATAGTTTAATACATTCGATGATAAGCAGAGAATTGTTAAAACTTAAAATTACAAAAACATATCTGCAAACAAATTCTTAGATTTACCTCTAAGTAAAATCATAAAACTAAAAATTTTTCTGAATGATTACATACATAGATTTCTAATAGACTAATTAATATTTTTTTCCCATATAAGAGAAATGAAAACCTCTCCCATGTTTTTACAATAGCATTCAAAGGTTTAATTACGACACACATCAAGTATTAAAATCGATAAAGTATAGACATAATGATTTCTTATTAAGCCGCGATGTAGCCTCGTGATTAGTTACTTTCTCCGTTGTTGTTGACAGCATCATTGCAGTTGCGTAAAAGCTTACATCTAGAAGGTCACTATCGGTCAGTCTCTGAAGTTATAATATAATTGACTTTGGTACAAACTTCCTTTTATTAGTGAATTCCTTTTATTGAATTCCTTTAGTGGAATCTTAAGTGTTATAAAAAAATTCTTGACTAAGTAATTGCTTTTTTAAAAGTGGGTAATCAAGGGGTTTCGTATTGAAAGTTGATTACTACTCGAAACTGGCTCGTAAAAAATATGAAAGCGCAAAAGGTGCATTTAACGAACGATTGTTGACGTCGAGTTGAGGCGCAAGTAAAACGTTCTTGACCCACACGATCTTCACCATTGTTTCACGTCGTCGACTCTTGAATCTGTTCTTCCGTTCATAAAAGGTCGACCGTTTTCACTCTCACGATCTTTACTGGTTCTCATAAGTTTCTCAGAAAACAACAATTAAAATAACAAAAGGACATAGAAAAAACATACAGTGAACAAGAAAGAAAAATTGAAAGCATTTTGATGGTAGATAAAGAAAATTTTCAGATAAACTAATCCTTCAAATAAATTAATAAGTGTCAAAAAGAAAAAAACAGTTTATTTTTTGGTTTAACGTTTAAAGTAATGGAATTGTTTAAAGATGTTTAAAGATATTTAAAGATATAATGATTAAGGAGTTTATTTTTTGAGTAAAAAAACTTGACAAAATAACTAATAGAAAAACACTCTGTAAATGTATCGCAAATTAAAAAAATAAAATAAAATTGTTGGTTTTTGCTTAGAACAATTTTACTGAAAAATTCTTCAATGTTTAGTTAGAAATAAAACATCTCATGTAACTCTAATAAAAAATTGTAACATACATTATTGTCTAAATTATTTTTATTATCAAGGAGATACAATCATCATAATTGAAAATGCATAAAAATCGTATATGTAGGCAATTTTAATAATGTGTAGTTATATACGTGCTTCCATCTAGATGTTGAACGTTAAAAGAGTTAACTCTTACTTAAAGAAATTCTCTTCAACCAGAAGACACTTTCACATTCCATTTTAAGTCTTTAGTGTTAAAAATGACTACTCACTTATAGGTGTCACTTGTTTTGTACAGTTATTTCAATATAGGCTGCAGTATTTTAAGAACACCTAATTATCTAATTGCATTAAGTATATAAGAATTCAGAAAGTATGAAATTATGAACAAGAGAAATAAATCACTTAACTAAATATTCAAAATTGTCTCATACAGATATTGACGGTTTCCAAGTTAAAAGAAGCAACACCTGTGTTTCAGGAGAATTGGAATTAAGAAAGTGTTATTAGAAAAACTTTTTCAAATGAAGATACTTTTACAAGATAATGTTTTTTGAATTTTTTCATCGTTTTTGAACAAATCTACGTATTGTTCAAAATTGGATTCTAGATATAGGGTAAATGCACTGGTTAGCCGACCGGCACTGGATCTCGACCATTTCATCATTTAAATTCAAATAATAAGAAATATATTCGCTATACTTCAGAAAGGTGTGCATATTTGGTTTTATACATCTATAGCACTTTTAAAATTGTTCTCAAAATGGAGCCAAAAATCTACATTATTCCGTGAAAAATCAGTAAATACATGTCTATCGCGATGACAGTATAGTTTCATGTATAGTGTAAAAAAGTGTCAACCGAACTCGGCCAGAAAATAGTAAATAATTTTGATTTTAAACACGTTAGGTGATCATATTATGGTTTATATCTATTATTAGTTATAGTTGCTTATATATTTTAAGAAAAAATAGGCTCACAGTAAGTTTTTTGCTTAATATTTGATGGTCGCGAACCAATATTAAAATAATTGCCTTTTTCAGTTCTCGACCAAAATGGTCTAGAATCAGTAAGCTTTAAAAAAAATTAATTGTTTTGGCAATATCATCTATTTAAGAATTGTTGGTATTTTTGTGTATACTTCAATTAATTTATATATCTACTTTTTAAGTTTTAGTTTGCGACCATAAAATTAGACCAAAGTATTCTTTTTCTACACTCTTGTTATAGGTGGTCGAAAATCAATTAGTTCTCGACCACATCAACAAGGAAATTGATTAATGTCACTTTCTTTATTAGTAAAAAATAATAATCTATATTTTTGTAAGTTCCTATCTACGTTTGCTTAGTGAAAAATATGTGTATATTTATATTAAAATTGTTTGAATTTATGTTTTTCTCTAATGAAATCCATTGTTCTAAATATATTTTCTTAGAAATTAGTCCAATTTGTGGTGGTCGAGAACTAATATAAAATGGTCGGGAACTCCGCGGAGTGGTCGAGAAGTAGTGATATTGTACTTTTTTTATTTTTATTGAAATTTTAATAAATATTGTTGAAAGAGAGGAAAAAGCATACTTGCAAACTAATAAGAACTCATTGAGGAATCGTTGAAGTCTAGGTGTACTAAAATTTGAATCATTTTTCGACATGTAAAATACATTCAAAGTCAATTTTTTTGTTAACTGGTCGAGAACCAATGCATTGACCCTATGTAGGAAATATTCTGTGTGTAGGGGTTGCTTTTTAGATAATAAGGCCCGCTTGTTTGGTAAAAGAACATATTTAACAAAAATAAAACGCAATTATCCGTCTTCTACGTCTTCACTACTTCGCGTCTCTACAACTTATCCTCCTACCGTTGTATTCTTACAACTCGCATCTTTGCCCAACCGACGTCTCCACCTTGTTCTCGTCTTTAACCAACTGACTCCTCTCGCCTCGCGTTTTTCAAATTACCCAAACCTAAGGACACTGGACTAACATGATAGCTCAATCTGCGACAATCGCCCGCCAAACCACAACAAATTTCGGCGTATACACATCTTATGGGATTCAGCCATCCTGTTAATCCAGTATCCTTGACCCAAAGCTATTTCCCTATCTACCTAACCTATGCTTACATTGAACTTATAACAATAAAAGGTAATCAATTCCTACATATATGTTATCAAAATAGACTAATGCCATCACTATCTGCAATTTTATTAAAAATGCTGCTTTCAAAATCTATCTAAAAACCATCTAATATGCTTTTATGAAAATTATTTTTAATTTCCTCATTTACTGTACAAATACTGGTGTTGATTTTTTGTAAACAGTTTCGTCATCAGTTTTAACAAGTTATTTTCTTTCATCAAAAGTTATTTCTTAACCCCTTGACGTGCATGCTCGAATTAACTTGAACGACTTTCTATTTATTTATATTTTGTTTGGGTTAATAAAAATATTGCCTCCTTAGTGCACTCGAATTAACTTGAGCATGTACTATTATCAGAAATGGGGCTGCATCGTGAAGAGAAAGATGTAAAAGTAAGTCCTCTCTCCGTAAAATGGCCCACACACGTAACGATTTGTCGTACTGTACGCAGTACGACATTAGTCGAAGCTGCTGCAGTAAAATCGTATGTTTCATAGTACGCAGTGATCGAATCGTTTGCAGTTCGAAACTTCCATAAAATATCGTATCAACGGTCGTGTTTGGAAGCAAGTTGATACGTGTGGAGAGAGCGGCGGTTGTTGTAGGTGATTTTTCTAGTTTACATAGTTACATTAAGTTTAAATAAGTTTGTTGAGTAAATGAGTTAATTGAGTTTGACCATGAACGTTAAAAACAAGAAATTCAGGGAACAATTTATAGAACTATATGGGCAAAACACCTGTGTATGGGATGTAAAATCCAAAGATTATTTAAATAGAACAAAGAGAAGTGCAGGTTATGACATCTGTCCGGCAAACATTTTTTTCACCATTTTTTCTTTTTAATTACTTTATGTTCGACATCTACATCAAGCAATAATACTGCAATTACAAGTGCTGTAGCACTTTTTGGCATTTTGTTACATGAACGTATGTAGTTCACACTCATCGAGACTACTACTACAATAATCTTAACTACTGTAGTCCGATGTATTGGAACCGTGTATAGAGAAAACGACAGTACTGCAATTCCTACAATTTTTTCTCAAACCTTTAGTTCGGCGTGCAGTACTACAAATCGTTACTTGTGTGGTCCGTTTAACATTGTCAAGTACTCCTTCATCTACCTCTTCATGGTGCAACTCCGTTTCGGGTTATAGTACGTTAAAGGGTTAAATAAAAAAAATATTTTTTTGTCGAATTTGTTTATATTAACACGTTATCTGCCATCCCTAATATAAAAAAAATATGTACCGTGTCCCATGGGCCATGTTTGTTTCTTAATGAAATAATGTTTTGATGTGTTGATGGTACAGATGGCGCTGGGGTTAATTCAACTGTGTCGATATACAGTACACATGGCGGTTAACGTGTTAAGTGTGTTTTAAGAGGTTAATGTACAAAAGTCATCTTTAAGCCTAACACCATTCGTAGATAGTGAATATCCTTGTCTATTCTGCTTCTCTGATTAACTAAGGTGCTTCTCACCGATTTGTGTGGGTTAATGGGTTATGTTGGTATTATACAGAATGAACAAGTTGTTTGTTTGGATAAGGAAACATGGCAAAGTTATTGATGATAATCGATATTGCGAATACTGTCGATTTTCAAGCAATAATAAGTTTATGAAGCTTGGAACTGCCGCTGGAAAGATTTCTATAACCATAAAATGACGCAATATGCATTTATTCATTTGATGGCACTACATAAATAACGGAATGCGGAAGTGTATGTTCCTCGTAGGTTTTTTCTACAGTGGCCAGTCTTATTGTTAGGTATGTACACAGATGTTTCTTATGTCATTCCTACAAATTAAAAATTGTGTCCTCTCCAGGTTGCAATTATGGACATTAACCCCAAGTGGTGAAACTTAACCACTTAACTAGAATTTTTTAATAAATTTAATAAATCGTTTTGTGTCAATATTTTGTTATTAAAAGACAACATTTGAGAAGAAGTTGAGAAGATGAATTTTTATAATTCTACACTTTTTTAATCTCTCAAAAGAGAAAACTAAAGAAAAGTATGATTTCAGTCAAAAGGCAAGATTAAAAATCATTCCTCATTCTAGACTAAACAGGAAATTAAGGAAATATTTGGAGGGTGAAAATTGAAGTAATGTGAAAAGCAAATTTATGAAATAATCATCATCTGATTTTATTCAAAAGACAAATCATCGCCTTAGAACCACACTACTCTATGATCATTTTCTTAATTTTACAGAAAGCGAGGTTTTGTTTTTGATATTCAATTTAACGTAATGGAAATTTATTTAAAAAAAACGACTCCGTAATATAAAGGATACGAATGTATGTAAGTTGATTTGGAAGAAACATTCAGATATAACTTAAAACATAATATAGGTTGGTGTTAATTGAGCATAGAATTGTTGGGTTCTAAATTGCCGAAATATCTGTCAATTTACCAAATGCAAAAGTTAGTTTTCTACTTTTAGGGTCAGTTTATTCATTTTTGAGTAAATTAATCTATCTGGTATCTAACATGGTTACTGATAAAATAGCAAATTAACACTTTCCCGTCTGTACTATTTGCAAAAATTTGTTCGTTTAACGCCGTCAGCACTAATTCAGTTACTATTTCTTACCACTATTGAGATATGTTTTGCGCTCGATACCATAGCAGTGTCGCCAGCTAATTTTTTAAAATTTTTCTTGTTATTTAATTATGTTACTCATAATAAGCATCGTTTCCTTTTTCAGAACTCTCTCTCGGTTAGTGATTTTTCGTTACCGCTTAACCCTTTACGTAATGAGTTTTCACAAAACATTATCAAAAAACACCAAAAGCCACGATCGCATTTTCTTATTCTTATTTTTTTCATCATAACATTACATATTTCTTCCCTATTCTACATTATTTTATTTCCTCACCACATTGCTAAGTATAATCTTCAATGTTTATACTCATATGAATTGATCAGATTTCACTTCTTTCCTTTTAAAGCCTAATAAATCGATTTAAGTCGATATAAGCTTATAACACATAAACTTCTAACACTTCCTATTAAGGCTGTGGTCTCGGGCCCGAAAAAGTTGTTCCAATATTTCGCGTTAACCGTTTGATAAATCAAAAAAAATTTCCAACGAAAGTTGTCTAAAAGTGAAAAATCTAGACATGCAAATAGAGATATTTTATAAATTATTTTTAATAACTGAGATTATTAAGAAAGGTTTTTAAAAGGGCTATTTGCATGAATAGATAAATATTCAAGATATATTTTTTCCATTTACCGTTTTTTGATATTTTAAAAGATAAGCGAGAAATTTTGGAAATTCCCACGGTACAAACTTGGGAATATTTTTCAATTTCGCTGGATAGCTCCGCCCTGATTGACCACGTGGTATGGCCGGCGGAGTTGAGTAGGTGCCGTAAGTAAACAAGTTTTTTGTGTAAGTCGATTCTGCTTCGTTGTGCATTTCTGGAGATAAATACTTTGGAGAATTATTCGAGTTTGGACTTCACAGATTTTATGGCTTGTAAAAAATTTTAGAATTTTAGTAAACTAAAATGAATGAAAAGTTCATTTTATAATTTTACTAATCTTTTTGTTATATAAGTACCTCGACCTCATGAAAATAAACTTTGATATTGTAATTTTGAACACTATTTTTTTCTTTACATACACTACATGTAGCAGAGAAAGTATGTACAACTGGGCCAAATTGGTCACTTTTCAAGGGACACTCCTGTTTCTATAAGAAATAGAGGAAAAACAGTATCGGTAACTGATGCTCGATTTTTATAAGAAATCGAATGCTGAAAACCTCATATTGATATCTTTTACGGTTTCAGAGATACTGGGGATGCTTTTCGAGAAAGTGCATTTTTGAAGTCTTCATAATTTTTTTTCTGTTGGAAAATGTTTAATTTTGTGAAAACATTCTCGTGGCAACTTTTTATGTAGATTTTGACGGTGTAGGTTAGTTTTCTCTGTAAGCAATATTTTAATAGCTACATACATAAAAGTGTTTTTTTTAATGGAACACTATATTATTACATATTACACGAGAGCCTAGAATTCCCTTTCCAAAAATATGCCTATAAAGTTTGAAAAATGGGATAGATGCGATAATTTGTTTCAGAGAATCTGGAGAAAATGCAGAGGTTTTATTTACATAAACGATATACAAAGAGAAGATAACGTTTAAACTCATTTTTCTCGATGCTAAAAAAATTTAGATTGTTTGAATCCATAATCTGAACCAATAAGGCTAAGTGATATCGCAAGCAAGGTATCATGTGTGGCACACTTTTGGAAAGGCAATTTAAACTCCCGTCGAATATGCAAAAACGTATAGGTGTTCCATTTGAAAAAGAAATATTTGTCTGATTCTATTAGAATATTGCTTACAAAAAATCTAATTTACACCAACAAATTTTACATAAAAAGTTGTTTCGGGAATCTTTTCACAGAATCAAACATTATCCAATAGAAAAAAGTTATGGAGATTTTTAAAAAATGCACTTTTTCGAAAAACACCTGTATTTCCGAAACCGTAAGAGGTATCAATTTGCGGTTTTCACCATTCGATTTCTTATAAACATCGAGCAAGAGACCAATATTATTTTACCCTATCTCTTATAGAAACAGGGGTGTCCCTTTACAAGTGTCCAATTTAGCCCACCAGTACAGTACAGTCGATTATCCCATCTGTACTACGAACTGCTGTACCATTTTAAAACATTTAATTTTTTTGTACAGTATTTATTACATATACTAAAATAAGTCAGGATCTTATTAGAATTTAGTAAGAAAGATACATCTAATGTTTCCGTCTTTTTCTACTTTACTAAAACGAACTGAACCTCGATTCATGTATTCACTTCGCGACAAAAGATAAATAAACATATGAGTTTCGAATATAAATCCTTTGTCTCTTATCTACAGAGGGCGGAGCGTAGCCCAGAATTAAGGTCCACCTTCCTGCTTCCGAACGTCCGTCTCCTGCGCCCCTGAGAAACTCGATGACCGTAAGACCACAGCCTTAACAATAAATTTTAAAAAACTATCTACAATACCAAACCACATTTTTAAAATCAGCTCCATAAAATAAACATCCGGCACTTTCCTTTCAAACCAACTACTTAATACATGAAACATTTTTATTCACATCAATCAAAATAATATGATAGATAATAAACCGTAAAACTTTCTATCGAAAACAATACGAAAAGAAAACCATATAATTTCCCGCCCCAATACATTCCAACAATAAAACTCAAATTATACCAAGAATAAAACATCTTTATTTATTATAATACAACAAATACACATAAGTAGATACGTATTTACATTAACTATATATCGCAACTTTAGGTAACTACGAAACCATCAAATGTGATTTTATTAACACATTGATCTGTTTCGAACTTTCTCTAAATAGTTGCGAATGAATAGATTTTCTAAAGTAGAAATATTTTCTCTTTGGAGCAGATTTTTTTTTTGTTATTTTTTAAAATATTGTGACTTATTATAACAAGGTGCTTATGTAAACTTGTGAAGTATCTACCACCAGCCTCCGTGCACGTGATGGTCGACGTGTGGATGGACAAAGATCTTCTTTATTACAGGTACTGGAACGGCGTGATGACTCACGTGATGATGGTGAACGGTGTGGACATGGTATGGAACATGAATTATATGATGTTCACTAAAAATAAAATTTCATATAAAATTAAATATGTTTGTGAATGGAATTTTAAATTTTTATTGAAAATTTTTAATGAAATGTTTTAATGAAATAATTCCAAATATGGTTTTTAATCTGATATAGGTATTCGATACTGAAAATGAGAGTGATTTAAAGAATTAAATCCGTATACCGTATTCAGATTTATTCGAGTTAATCAAAGATGGTTAGAACAGGAAAGAAAGCGAATGCCTGATTTTGAATTTAAAGCCGATTAAAGTAACTCCGAGCTACTCGATATTCAAGATCGAGCCTCGTTCGCCGAATAAGAAAACGAAAGCGGAATTACATAAGGAAACGTATCGCGTGCTAGGAGTAACGTAGGAAATGAACCAAATTGGAATAAGTGTAAATATACACGTGGGATAAACCCAAGAGGTTTATCCCACATTTTCACATGTATTTGTGAGGAATATCACG
Source organism: Digitonthophagus gazella (assembly GCA_036711955.1). Taxonomy (NCBI): domain Eukaryota; kingdom Metazoa; phylum Arthropoda; class Insecta; order Coleoptera; family Scarabaeidae; genus Digitonthophagus; species Digitonthophagus gazella. The sequence continues at coordinate 3,829,638 of JASCIT010000003.1, forward strand.
TAACTAACTTTCCCAAATACTTATTATTTTTTATGAATCAGAGCTTTGAGATAATATTTAGTAATTATTGAGTAATTAAAGTCTCTTTTCCTAGCAATTTAAGTGAATTATAATTTCTCGGAAGTGAAGATGTTTACAATTCATTAAAATAATGATGGGATTTTCAAATATAGTGAGATAAATTATAATTACAATGTTTTAAAGGGAAAATGTATTATATTACTTTTGTATTTACAATTGATTTGCATGAAATTAAATTATTTTCTTCTGGAAAATCTATAAATCTGAAATCTTTATGTGGTATGTATTCAATGCTTAAGTATTAATGTAGTTTAACTGAAAGTTCTAAGTAGTCAAAATGAAACTAATCAAATAACTATATTTGATTGTCTATAAACTGAAATCTTCATACTTCATTAATTTAATCTTATATCACTGTGTATAAGTCCATAAAAATTAGATGTTATACCCTTTTTTCTAATTTTACATATAACTAGCTGTCAAAACTATTTTCAAATCTCCACAGTCTGAAATTCTCTCTTCTTTAAAGGTAAATGATTTATTAAACAATGTTCAAAGATTTTGGGCATTTTTTATTTTAAAAACACCTTTAAGAAACTCTAACCAAAGACTATGAATGAAAACTATTTAATATCTATTAATAAAACTCCACCCAATTCAATCAAACCTAACCCAAGGTAGTTCTCTACTGAAATCTTTAGAGACATTCCCAAACAATCACTATGAAACCTTTTATGTTTATACAGACTTCAATTTAACTCAACTCAATCCAGTTTCCACAATAAATCGTGCCAACGTAAGCCAATACAACCCAATCTTTTATTAAAATCTTCAAACTAAACAATTTTTAAAAATATAATTCTCACAATCAACAAAAAATTTATTAAAGTATAAATTAAATTTTTCTGACCACTTTAGAAGAAAATCGAGTCTAAAAGTCAAAGAAACAACACTTCTGGAAAATGTAATTTAAGCACAGTAGTGGAATTTTAGACTAATTTTTATATTTCTAACCTTCATTCACTCAAAATTAAATTTTTGCCAATTGATTCTCTTACATTCTAGAATACCCATTTAGTTATTAGATCTAATCATTCGTTGGAATCTTAGAATTGACTCCAAACAGTTTCAGATTGTTTCAAAAAATTAACTTTATTAAGTCTAAAACTTTTTAAATTTTGATTACTTGAAATAATCCTAAACCGTATAAAACCAACTACAAAATATTCCAAAACTATTTTTTTTAATGATTTTTTTATTAATCTAAAATTTAGAACCAAAAAAAATTTTTCTTAACAACTTTGAAAATTTTTTAAATTTCTTTGATAAGATTTAGAATAAAACGCTCTTTTTTAGTTAAAACTAGAATGTTTTAAGTTTCATTTAGAAAAAAAATCAGATCAAAATCTTTAAAAATGAATTTTTGATGAATTTTTAAAGTTAATTTTCTTAAGTTAGAAAAGTGTCAAAAATGTTCATCGTCTTTTGAAATCAAAACTAGAATGTTTTAAGTTTCATTTAGAAAAAAAATCAGATCAAAATTTTTAAAAATGAATTTTTGATGAATTTTTTAAAAAATGGTTAATTTTCTAATGGTCTATTTTCTTAAGTTAGGTTAAAAGTGTCAAAAATTTTTAACAACTTTGAAATTTTTAAAAATTTTTTTTACAACACTTGGAATAAAACGGTCTTTTTTGATTGAAATTAGAATGTTTTAAGTTTCATTTAGAAAAAAAATCAAACCAAAATCTTTAAAAATGAATTTTTGGCGAATTTTTAAAGTTGATCGATTTTCGTAAGTTAGGTTAAAAGTGTCAAAAAATTTTTACCAACTTTAAAATTTTTTTAAATTTATCTAACAACAGTTAGAATAAAACGCTCTTTTTTAGATAAAACTAGAACGTTTTAAGTTTTATTTAGAAAAAAAATCAAATCAAAATCTTTAAAAATGAATTTTTGATGAATTTTTAAAGTTGATCGATTTCGTAAGTTAGGTTAAAAGTGTCAAAGAATTTTTTACCAACTTTAAAATTTTTTTTAATTTACCTGACAACAGTTAGAATAAAACGCTCTTTTTTAGATAAAACTAGAACGTTTTAAGTTTTAATTAGAAAAAAAATCAAACCAAAATCTTTAAAAATGAATTTTTGATGAATTTTTAAAGTTGATCGATTTTCTTAAATTAGGTTAGAAGTGTCAAAAAATTTTTACAAACTTTGAAATTTTTTTAAATTTTTTTGACGACAGTTAGAATACAACGGTCTTTTTTGATTGAAATTAGAATGTTTTAAGTTTCATTTAGAAAAAAAATCAAATCAAAATCTTTAAAAATGAATTTTTGATGAATTTTTAAAGTTAATCTATTTTCTTAAGTTGGAAGTGTCAAAAATTTTTCACCAACTTAAAAAATTTTTTTAATTTTTTTGACAACATTTAGAATAAAACGGTCTTTTGAAATCAAAACTAGAATGTTTTAAGTTTCATTTAGAAAGAAAATCAAATCAAAATCTTTAAAAATGAATTTTTGATGAATTTTTAAAGTTAATCTATTTTCTTAAGTTAGAAGTGTCAAAAATTTTTCACCAACTTAAAAAAATTTTTAAATATTTTTGGCAATAGTTAAAATAAAACGGTCTTTTGTAGTTGAAACTAGAATGTTTTAAGTTTCATTTAGAAAAAAATCAGATCAAAATCTTTAAAAATGAATTTTTGATGAATTTTTAAAGTTGATCGATTTTCGTAAGTTAGGTTAAAAGTGTCAAAAAATGTTCACCAACTTTGAAATTTTTTTTAATTTTTTTGATAACATTTAGAATAAAACGTTCTTTCTTAGATAAAACTAGAACGTTTTAAGTTTCATTTAGAAAAAAAATCAGATCAAAATCTTTAAAATTTTGATTACTTGAAATAATCCTAAGCTAAAGATCAACTAAAAAATGTTCCAAAACGAGTTTTCAACTTTCACTAAAATCGTAACTTAAGTAAATCCAATGTAATTTCAATCCCAACCCATCTCACAATGAGTCTAAACCAACCCAATCTAGTCCTTTATTAAAATCTTGAAAAATCAATGTAGTCATTAGAAACATAATTAACACTGTTGACTAGGAATTTTACATAGAAACTATGATATGTCACCGCAATGTAAGTACAATGACAATTAGTTAACTCTTCACCGGTCAGCAAAGTGTTAACAAACCTCCATTCAAAATAAAATACTTACTGATGTCCTCCAAATCCACCAGGAGTAGGTGCACTAGCTACTAGAGCTAATAACACACTAACCAAAACCAACTGAAATCAAAATGAATACTTTAACTTTTACCAAAATACCTTTTCACCAAAAAACAAGAAATTTTTCTTACCAAGCACTTAACGAAGGCCATTTCAAAAACTTGGTGGTTCACAAGTTCACAAAGTAAAAAACACCAAAAGTATCCGTTATGGTATGGTCACAACATCGTCGTGGATCTATATAAATACTACTCGACAAGAAACCCCACCCAATGGCTTTCAGAAGGCTTCCACCTTCAGAAGAGCGTTACATAAAAAGGAAATAACGTCCGACCGCATCCCTCACCATGCCAGCCATCGTCTTGTCTTGGCGAAATTTTGTCACAAGTCGAACGAAGTGATTTACGCGCATTTCAATACAGACTTTTTACTCGATTCGAAATTCGAATGTCAAGGGAGTTACGCAATTTGTAAAAAATACAGTTCGAACGCGATTAAAGCTTATATTCGAACTCCGATTGTGAGATCGAGGAAGAACTCCAGTTGGAATATTAAAGAGGGGTTTGGTAATTCTATTAAAATGAAAGTTTAAAGGTCATTTACATGATATATTCTCAAAACAATTTGACCATCAATATTTAAAGAGCAAATATTATTATTTTCCAATATTTTTTCCAACATCTTTGGCCTTTTTACATAGATATTAGAGAAGGAAATTAAAAAATGTTTTTATCTATGATCTGAAAACTTACACACGTACGCATTTCTGATATCTATCTGTTAGGAAGTGTAACAAAGAGCTTCATTACTTATACAATCATCATCTAACTTTCTAATTGAATTAATTAAGATAGAGTTAGATGTTTATTAATGAACTACTAAGTGGTGTAAATAAACATGCCAACAAAAGTATAAAGTTTCGAATTTAATTTATCAAAATAACCCATCAAAACGCTTCTTGAAAGAAAAATTTTGTGCTGAAAGATACATTTTCTCTTCTGGGGGAAAAACTAAAAATCGTAGGAAATTTATTTTTGGTAAAAATAAAGATTAAGTTTCAATCTAAATCCCCTTATAATTTCAAATCTCAATAGCAATTACCTTTTTAGATATGAATTTTTAATTAATTTTTTTATTAACTTAAGATTTAAAACCCAAAAAAAATTTTTACCAACTTTGAAAATGTTTTTAAATTTTTTGATAAGATTTAGTATAAAACGGTCTGCTTCAATTAAAACTACAATGTTTTAAGTTTCATTTAGAAAAAAAATCAGGTAAAAATATTTAAAATTCGATTCTTTATGAATTCTTTTAAAATTACTTTTTCAATAATCTAAAATTTAGAACACAAAAAAATTTTTACCTACTTTGAATTTTTTTTATTTTTTTTATTAAAATTTAGAATAAAACGGTCTTCTTTAATTAAAACTAGAATATTTTTCGTTTCATTTAGAAAAAAAAAAAAGGTTCGAAATATTGAAAATTCGATTTTTTATGAATTTTTTAAAAATAACTTTTTTAATAATCTAAAATTTAGAACCCATAAAGTTTTTACCAACTTTGAAATTTTTTCTAAATTCTTTGACAATATTTAGAATAAAACGGTATTTTTTATTTAAAACTAGAATGTTTTATGTTTCATTTAGAAAAAAAATCAGGTCAAAATATTTAAAATTCGATTTTTTATGAATTTTTTTAAAATGATTGATTTTCCAACCCAAAAAAAAATGTTTCCAACTTTGAACATTTTTTTAATTTTTTTGAATAAATTGGTCTTTTTTAATTAAAACTAGAATGTTTTAAATTTTATTTAGAAAAAAAATCAGTTCGAAATATTGAAAATTCGATTTTTTATGAACTTTTTTAAAATGACTTTCAATAATCTAAAATTTACAACCCAAAGAAAAATTTTACCGGCTTTGAAATTTTTTTAAAATTTTTTGACAACATTTAAAATAAAACGACCTTTTTAATTAAAACTAGAATGTTTTTAGTTTCATTTAGTAAAAAAATCTGGTCAAAATATTTAAGATTCGATTTTTTTATGAATTTTTGATAAATGATTGATTTTCTAACCTAAAAAAATTTTTACCAACTTTGAATTTTTTTTAAATTTTTTGGTTAAAATTAGAATAAAACGGTCTTTTTAAGTTAAAACTAGAATGTTTTTAGTTTCATTTAGTAAAAAAATCTGGTCAAAATATTTAAGATTCGATTTTTTTATGAATTTTTGATAAATGATTGATTTTCTAACCTAAAAAAATTTTTACCAACTTTGAATTTTTTTTTAATTTTTTGGTAAAAATTAGAACAAAACGATCTTTTTAAATTAAAACTAGAATCTTTTTACATTCATTCAGAAAAAAATTAGATCAAAATCATTAAAATTCAATTTTTACGAATTTTTTTTTAAACTATTGATTTCTTAACCTAAAAAATTTTTTGTCAACGTTGAAATTTTTTTCTAATTTTTTGGTAAAAAGTAGAACAAAACGATCTTTTTAAATTAAAACTAGAATCTTTTAACTTTCATTCAGAAAAAAAATTGGATCAAAATCACTAAATTTCAATTTTTTACGAATTTTTTTAGAAATTATTCATTTCTCACCTAAAAAATTTTTTGCAAACTTTGCAATTTTTTAAAATTTTTTTGGTAATGTTTAGAATAAAACGGTCTTCTTGTATTAAAACTAAAATATTTTAGGTTTCATTTAGAATAAAAATCAGTTCAAAATATTAAAAATTCAATTTTGTAGGATTTTTAAAAATGATTGATTTCCCAACCTAAAAAAAATTTTTCCAACTTTAAAACTTTTTTTAATTTTTTTGATGAGGTTTAGAATAAAACGGTCTTTTTTAATTAAAATTAGAATGTTTTAAGTTTCATTTAGAAAAAAAAGTCATTTCGAAACATTAAAAATTCAATTTTTTATGAATTTCTTAAAAATGATTTTTTTAATAATCTAAAATTTAGAACCCCAAAAGAAATTTTTACCAACATTGAAAATTTTTTTAAATTTTTTGACAACATTTAAAATAAAACGGTCTTTTTTAATTAAAACTAGAATGTTTTTAGTTTCATCTAGAAAAAAAATCAGTTCAAAATATTTAAAATTCGATTTTTTATGAATCTTTTAAAAACGATTGATTTTCTAACCTAAAAAAAATTTTACCAACTTTAAAAATTTTTTTAATTTTTTTGATGAGATTTAAAATAAAACAGTTTTTTTAAATTAAAACTAGAATATTTTTAGTTTCATTTAGAAAAAAAAACAGTTCGAAATATTGAAAATTCGATTTTTTATGAATTTTTTAAAAATAATTTTTTTAATAATCTAAAATTTAGAACCTAAAAAAATTTTTTACCAACTTTGAAAATTTTTTCATTTTTTTTTTTTGTAAAATTTAGAATGAAGCGGCCTCTTTAACTTAAAACTTGAATCTTTTTATATTCATTCAGAAAAAAATTAGATTAAAATCAAACTATTGATTTCTTAACTTAAAAAACTTTTTGTCAACTTTGAAATTTTTTTCTAATTTTTTGGTAAAAATTAGAACAAAACGATCTTTTTAAATTAAAACTAGAATCTTTTTACATTCATTCAGAAAAGAAATTGGATCAAAATCATTAAATTTCAATTTTTTACGAATTTTTTAAAAATTATTCATTTTTACCTAAAAAATTTTTTGCCATCTTTGAAATCTTTTTTAATTTTTTTGATAAAATTTAGAATAAAACTGTCTTTTTTAATTAAAAATAGAATATTTTTATTTTCATTTAGAAAAAAAACAGTTCGAAATATTAAAAATTCGATTCTTTATAAATTTTTTAAAATTACTTTTTCAATAATCTAAAATTTAGAACCCAAAAAAATTTTTACCAACTTTGAAAATTTTTAAAATTTTTTTGGTAAGATTTAGAATAAAACGGTTTCTTTTAATTAAAACTAGAAGGTTTTTAGTTTCGTTTGGAGAAAAAATCAGTTCACAATATTTAAATCTCAATTTTTTAAGAATTTTTTAAAATTTTCTAACCTAAAAAATTTTTACCAACTTTGAAATTTTTTTTAATTTGTTTGATAAGATTTAGGATAAAACAGTCGTTTTTAATTAAAACTAGAATGTTTTAAGTTTCATTTAGAAGAAAATTAAATCAAAATCTTTAAAAATGAATTTTTGATGAATTTTTAAAATTGATCGATTTTATTAAATTAGATTAGAAGTGTCAAAAATTTTTTACCAACTTTAAGAATTTTTTAAATTTTTTTGACAACAGTTAGAATCAAACGGTCTTTTTAAATCAAAACTAGAATGTTTTAAGTTTCATTTAGAGAAAAAATCAAATCGAAATCTTTAAAAATGAATTTTTGATGAATTTTTAAAGTTGATCGATTTTCGTAAGTTAGATTAAAAGTGTCAAAAATATTTATCAACTTTGAAAATTTTTTTAATTTTTTTGACAATATTTAGAATCAAACGGTCTTTTTAAATCAAAACTAGAATGTTTTAAGTTTCATGTGGAAAAAAATTAAATCAAAATCTTTAAAAATGAATTTTTTATGAATTTTTAAAGTTAATTTTCTTAAGTTAAAAAAGTCAAAAATTTTTACCAACTTTGAAAATTTTTTTAATTTTTATGACAACAGTTAGAATAAAACGGTCTTTTTAAATCAAAACTAGAATGTTTTAAGTTTCATCTAGAAAAAAAATTAACTCAAAATCTTTAAAAATGAATTTTTAATGAATTTTTAAAGTTGATCGATTTTCTTAAGTTAGGTTAGAAGTGTCAAAAATTTGTTTACAAACTTTGAAAATTTTTTTAATTTTTTTGGCAACATTTAGAATAAAACGGTCTTTTTTAATTAAAACTAGAATATTTAATCTAAATCGTCATAAAATTTTAAATCTCAAGAACAACTAGTTTCGTAGATATGAATTTTTAAAAATTAATGAATTTTTAAAATTCATTAAATTCATTAATTTTTAAAAATTCATATCTAATTGTCCCCAACTTTTCTCTTTAGACATTAAAAACTAGAAGTTATTCCAAGGTCTATAATTTCAATTTGTGTCAAGTCAATCTTATGTCAAATCAAAATAGAAAAAAGAAAACAAGAAAACAAGAAATCGAAAAATACAAACACCTTTAGTTTCAACTGAAATACAGAAATAATCGGTAAACCGCTCGACCCATTTTTAACGGTTGAGCAAAAAATGAAACCGGCCCGTATGTGCGTGAAACGTTATCGTCAACGTCGATCGCCTTCCGCAAACCAATTTTCCAACGTCTAGAAACTTTTTCGGAAGTACTCCTCAACTGCCACAACGAACGTTGTGACATAATAAACCGGTCGATTTCAAACTGTCTACTAAACGAGCTAATACTACACGTGGATAGTAATTCTAGGTGAAGGAAAAGACCTAGACAGTCTTAAAAAGTCTTTAGAAGAACGACAAAACTACTTTCTCCAGATAAACGATGCTATTATAAATATTTATCGGTGTTAAAATGTGACAACACTTGTAATATACAAAATTTAAGTTGTAATTTATTTTTGAATAGATCTTTAACTATCTTAACTATCTTAAAATATAAAAAATGGCTCAAAATAAAAAATACAATTTCACTTTTCTCTTCGTTTAATTATAAACAATCCCCTTTCTGTTTTATTATCCTCCGACCATAAATCCGGTGAAATAACAAGTACCATAGTGCATTTCGAAAGTTTACATAAGTGCTGACCTATAACTCCGGATATCGAACGATTCTCTTGAACGAATTGTATAATTACAGACGGACGATGATGAAGAAAAGTCATAAAGATGTAAACAAATTATATAAGAAGTGTATTATGCAACAAAAATGGGCTTTCTGGAATTTTTGTAGTCGGTATTCTGGTCAGATTATAAATGTGGAATTGTTTTACAACGCACGGTGAAAGCGGTTGGTCACCTTTTCAGGAAAATTAACATAAAAACATGAAAGAGGCTCGTCTGACTTGTTTAAAAAAAATTGCTACTGATGTAATTTATAGTTAGTTTAGAGAAAAATTAATTCAAAGGTTTTTTTTTATAATCCAAACAAACGTAAGATATATGTACAGTCCGACACGCGAGAACTTGCGGCTGGGTAAGTCACGGCTACAGTTGCGCAGTGGACAACAGTAACTTCAAATTAGCACGCTTCATTTAAACCTAGTCGCTTACAGTGAAGAGACCTGAGACCTGTATTTTATAGATTTGTAATAATTTCATATAATTTGACTTTTAATTTAAACACTAGAATTTTTATCTTTAAACGTCAAAACTGACACATTAAAGATAAAAAGTGACGTTTAAATGTCAAAATTGACATTTTTAAAACAGATTTACACATTTAAACGTGAAGATTGACATTTCAAAAGAGAATTTTGATCTTTAAACGTTAAAAATGACATTTTAAAAAAGAATTTTGATCTTTAAACGTCAATATTGACATTTCAAAACAAAATTTTGATCTTTACACGTCAAGATTGACATTTCAAAAGAGAATTTTGATCTGTAAACGTCAAAAGTGACACATTACAGAAGAAAGGTTATGTTTAAACGTCAAAATTGACATTTTCAAAACGGAATTAGAAATTTAAACGTCAAGATTGATATTTCGAAAGAGAATTTTGATCTTTAAGCGCCAAAAAATGACATCTTGAAAGAGAATTTTGATGTGTAAAACCAAAATTGACACTTAAAAGATAAAAATTGACGTTTAAATGTCAAAATTGACATTTTCAAAACGGATTTAGACATTTAAACTTCAAGATTGACATTTCAAGAAAGAATTTTGATCTTTAAACGTCAAGAATGACATTTAAAAAGAGAATTTTGATCTGTAAACATCAAAAGTGACACATTACAGAAGAAAGGTGATGTTTAAACATCAACATTGACATTTTCAAAACGGAATTAGAAATTTAAACGTCAAGATTGATATTTCGAAAGAGAATTTTGATCTTTAAACGCCAAAAAATGACATCTTGAAAGAGAATTTAGATCTGTAAAACCAAAATTGACACTTAAAAGATAAAAAGTGACGTTTAAATGTCAAAATTGACATTTTAAAAATGGAATTAGAACTTTAAACGTAAAGATTGACATTTCAAAAGAGAATTTTGATATTTAACTGTCAAGATTGACATTTCAAAAAAGAATTTTGATCTTTAAACGTCTACATTGATATTTCGAAAGAGAATTTTGATCTGTAAAACCAAAATTGGCACTTAAAAGATAAAAAGTGATGTTTAAATGTCAAAATTGACATTTTCAAAACGGATTTAGACATTTAAACGTCAAGATTGATATCTTGAAAGGGAATTTTGATCTGTAAAACCAAAATTGACACTTAAAAGATAAAAACTGAAGTTTCAATTTCAAAGTTGACATTTTCAAAACAGATTTAGACATTTAAATATCAAAATTGACATTTCAAAAGAGGATTTTGATCTTTAAACGTCAAAAATGATATTTTAAATAGAATTTTGATCTTTAAACGTCTAGATTGATATTTCAAGAGAGAATTTTGACCTTTAAACGTCAAAAATGACATTTTAAAAAAGAATTTTGATCTTTAAACGTCAAAAATGACATTTTAAAAGAGAATTTTGATCTTTAAACGTCTAGATTGGCATTTCAAAAGAGAATTTTGATTTTTAAACGTCAAAAATGACATCTTGAAAGAGAATTTTGTTCTGTAAAAGTCAAAAGTGACAGATTAAAGATGAAAAGCGACAGATTATAGATGAAAAGTGACATTTAAACGTCAAAATTGACATTTTCAAAACGGAATTAGTCATTTAAACGTCAAGGTCGACACTTTAAAGTTAAAAAGTGACGTTTAAATGTCAAAAGTGATATTTAAAGATTAAAAATGACGCAAATGTCGCAATTGACATTTCATAAACTTGACATTTCAAAGGAAAATCTTGATTTTTAAACGTCAAAACTCTGATTTTAAAATTATCATTTACAAAGTTCATTTACAACTTTATTATATTAATAATTTTCTTAGTTTTGTCTTTACGCATTTGTTAAGTTCAAGTAGGGACTCAGACCCAAAGTAATAGCACACTGCAGCTAAAGATGCACGCGTAATTTAATCTCTATCTACCCGAATACTTTCTCACTCTCGCTGTCGCGCATTTTTGTGGAATCTCAGCCGCAAGTTCCCGCGTGTCGGACTGTATTTGTACTCCTATTTTATTTATCTAATTCTAATCGCAGTAAAACCTTTCTAACTCAAACTTTTTTAGATTTTTTTCGTATTTAATTCTAAATCAAACCCATTCATTTCACTAACTAATTAGATTTTTTAATGAATTTTTACCCCTCTAACTCAATTTAACGACTCGAACTATTTAGGAAAATTTTACTGTAGTTTTATATCTTTTTTAACACCTCATCTCTTGAAATTTTATTATCTTAATACTTTTTCCTTATAATAAAAAATATACAAGTTAACAATACAGTTAATAATATATTAAATCTCTATTAAACCTAAACTGGACATCTTAAACATAACACATGTACACGAATAATAAATTTCTTATCACTTATCATAGAGACTCAGTGTTTTATACTTGAACAACATAGATTTTCTAACTTATCATAAATAAAATAAATCAACAAATGTACAACAACCAAACGGAAAAACATTAACAAATATTATCAATCGTACGAAGAAAACCCATGAAAATCTGGTGGTAATGATAGCTGATGATAAGGCATTTCCGGCTCATGTTCTTTCTCGTGGAAGTAATGATGGTGTTCTGGAATTGTGATTACTTTAGTGATGTAAATCTTCTTTATTTTAGTCGGAACGTGTATTTTAACTCTAAAAATAAAAAAAGAAATTAGTATTTTTTAAATAAGTTATTATAAGTTGTAATAAGTTATAAAATTTAACACCAAAAATAGTAAAGTTATAGAAAGAATCTTTCAGGTTTGATTCCAATCATGTAAGTGAAACCTAAAACGTTTCTTTTTTACTCTTTTACTTTCTTTATTTTTATACCATCTGTTATACCACTTTTAGCTAAAACCACATATTAGAACATCACTTTATATCGTCAATAGACATGTTTTCTTTTCACTTTTTACACAATCACTTTTAACCGGTTTAAAATTAACCACGTTTCTATTTTCAGTTTAAATTATTTGACTGGAATTTTTAAAAATTTATCTTACAATTAATCCAATTCAAAGTAAAAAAAAAAATCAATGAGAATTTGAATATAATATTGAAAAATTTGATGTAATATCATAAAAGTTAAAATGATATAAGGATTCTTACCTAGTTGGAGGAACAGCATCAATAAATTTTAATAAACCGATAATTAAAATCGTTACAAAAACAACCTGAAACAATGACACAATTAATTAAATAGTTTCTTCTTTAAACGAGGCAATGTAAAATCGAAAAAACTTACTGGTATCAGTTTCATCTCGGGTTTTCAATGTCGCTCGTTTTCAAAGTCAAGTTCGCCCGTTTCTTCACTAACAAAACGAGTTTGAAAGAATGCCCGGAACTTTATATATACGCGGGAGACGAGACGAGACGAGACGTTCAAGTGGGGAAGTACAACAATTAAGCACATTTTATCGAGGAGGTACTCGGTGAAATTAAATACCTTCTTCTCTTTAAGAAACGCTTTAAGAATAACCGTTCTCAATTGATTAGTCTTAGAAATTCAATACCACCAAAGAAAAATAGTTTGGATCTTATAAAAGAAACTTGTGAAAATAAATGTTTATTAAACTATAAAATTTTTATTAAAATTAAACCATACAGCGAATTTTTAAAAAATCATATCTAAGAAACTAATTGTTATTGAGACTTGAAATTTTATGACCATTTAGATTAAACATTCTAGCTTTAATTTAAAAAGACCGTTTTATTCTAAATCTTATCAAAAAAATTTAAAAAATTTTCAAAGTTGGTAAAAAAATTTTTTTGAGTTCCAAATTTTAGATGATTAAAAAAGTCATTTTTTAAAAATTCATAAAAAATTGATTTTTAAATATTTTGAACTGCTTTTTTTTTTTTAATGAAACTTAAAACATTCTAGTTTTGGTTTAAAAAGAGCGTTTTATTCTAAATGTTGTCAAAAAAATAAAAAAAAATTTCAAAGTTGACGAATATTTTTAACACTTTTCTAAATTAAGAAAACTAACTTTAAAAATTCATCAAAAATTCATTTTTAAAGATTTTGATTTAATTTTTTTCTAAATGAAACTTAAAACATTCTAGTTTTGATTTCAAAAGATCGTTTTATTCTAAATGTTGTCAAAAAAATTAAAAAAATTTCCAAAGTTGGTAAAAAATGTTTGACACTTTTTTTACCTTAAGAAAATTAACTATAAAAATTCATCAAAAATTCATTTTTAAAGATTTTGATTTAATTCTTTTTTCTAAATTAAACTTAAAACATTCTAGTTTTGATTTCAAAGACCGTTTAATTCTAAATGTTGTCAAAAAAATTTAAAAAAATTTCAAAGTTGGTGATCATTTTTGACACTTTTCTAACTTAAGAAAATTAACTTTAAAAATTCATAAAAAAATCATTTTTATAGATTTTGATTTGATTCTTTTTCTAAATGAAACTTAAAACATTCTAGTTTTGATTTCCAAAGAGGGTTTTATTCTAAATGTTGTCAAAAAAATTAAAAAAATTTACAAAGTTGGTAAACAAATTTTTTGGGTTCTAAATTTTAGATTATTAAAAAGGTCATTATTAAAACATTCATAAAAAATTGAATTTTTAATATTTTGAACTGATTTTTTTTAATGAAACCTAAAACATTATAGTTTAAATTAAAAAAGACCGTTTTGTTCTAATTTTTATCAAAAAAATTAAAAAAAATTTCAAAGTTGGCAAAAATTTTTGACATTTCTTAACCTAATTTAAAAAATCGATCAACTTTAAAAATTAATCAAAAATTCATTTTTAAAGATTTTGATTTGATTCTTTTTCTAAATGAAACTTAAAACATTCTAGTTTTGATTTAAAAAGACCGTTTTATTCTAAATGTTATCAAAAAAATTAAAAAAATTTTCAAAGTTGGTGAACATTTTTGACACTTTTCTAACTTAAGAAAATTAAAACTTTAAAAATTCATCAAAAATTCATTTTTAAAGATTTTGATTTGATTTTTTTCTAAATGAAACTTAAAACATTCTAGTTTTAATTAAAAAAGACCGTTTGATTCTAAATGTTGTCAAAAAAATTAAAAGAAAATTCAAAGTTGGTGAAATATTTTTGACACTTTTTTAACTTAAGAAAATTAACTTTAAAAATTCATCAAAAATTCATTTTTAAAGATTTTGATTTGATTTTTTTCTAAATGAAACTTAAAACATTCTAATTTTAATTAAAAAAGACCGTTCTATTCTAAGTCTTATCAAAAAAATTTTCAAAGTTGGTAAAAAAATTTTTTTGGGTTCTAAATTTTAGGTTATTAAAAAAGTAATCGAACGACGTTGCGGTAGCCCTAATTGAAATTAAAATTCTCGATCATCCGCCTGTCATTTTCGTTCATTTTCGAACGCACTTTTTGTCCAAAAAGCCACCGGCTTCGCGACTCTGCTTCCGGCTAACCTTCTGAACGGCTTTATAACGCAACGTTATATGCGAATCGGGGCTCCTTTGGACCCGAAACGGCCGATTTAAGCTCTAAACGAAGACCCCGTTTTCCGACATTTTCGATTTGGGCCTATAAAACAGTTGGTTCAATTATCATAAACGTTATTTATTATTCTAACCACGCTAATGCCACATGAAATGTCAAAACGATCGGTTTATTAATAATCATCAAATATTTAATTTATGCAGAGCAAAAATCCGAATAAATTTCACTAAAATCTAATTCAATTCTTGAAAATATCACCAAAAATTTAAGTAAATATGTAAAAATTTAAAGTTACTAAAATTTTTAATAATTCCACCAAAAACTTATAAAATTTGTAAAAATTCCACCAAAGCTATCAAAATTTTTAACAATTCCACCAAAAACTTGCTGAATTTTTAAAAAATTTACTAAAATTAAGATTAATTTCATCAAGAATTGATTAGATTCTTAAAAATTTCACAAAAATAAAAAAGTAATAATAAAAATTCCACAAAAGTTAATTAAATTGAATATAATTTTACCAAAAATCATTAAATTTTGAGACAATTCTACTAAAAACTTGTGAATTTTTTAAAAATTCCACCCAAAAGCAATAAAATTGGTAAAAATTCCACGAAAAACTTACCATATTCGTAAAAATTCCACCAAAGTTACCAACATTTTTAACAATTCTACCAAAAACGTACCAATTTTTTTCAATTTTCCACCAAAGCTACAAAAATGTTGAATAATTCCACCAAAAACTTACTGATTTTTAAAAAATACCACCAAAAACTTACCAAATTCATAAAAATTCTACTAAAATTACCAATATTTTTAACAATTCCACCAAAAATGATTAAAGTTAATAAAAATTCCACCAAAGTTATCAACTTTTTTAACAATTCCATCAAAAACATACTGAATTTTATAAAAATTCCACCAAAAATTAATAAAATTGGAAAAATTTCACTAAAAATTTACTAAATTCGTAAAAATTCCATAAAAAAACACTGAATTTTTTAAAAATTCCATCAAAAATGAATTAAATTCGCAAAAATTTCACCAGAGTTATCAAAATTTTTGATAATTCCACCAAAAATATACTGAATTTTTTAAAAATTCCACCAAAAATTAATATAATTTGCAAAAATTCCACCAAAAACTTACTAAATTCATAAGAATTTTACCAAGAGCATTGAATTTTTTTTAAATTCCACCAGAAATGAATAAAATTCCCAAAAATTCTACCAATGTTATCAAAATTTTTGATAATTCCACCAAAAATATAATGAATTTTTTAAGAATTCCACCAAAAACTTACTAAATTCATAAGAATTTTACCAAAAACACTGAATTTTTTTAAAATTCCACCAAAAATGAATAAAATTCGTAAAAATTCCACCAAAGCTATTAAAATATTTACCATCTACACCCAAAACTTACTGTTCTTTTTTTATTCCACCAAAAACTTCTAAAAATCTTAAAAATTACACAGAAATTGTGAACATTTTAACAATTCTACCAAAATCTTACCAAATTTTTTAAAAATTCTACAAAAATGTCCAAATTCTTTTAAAATTCCACCAAAAATCAAACAAATTAGAAACAATTTCATTAAAAATTAACTAAAACCTTGAAAATTCCATCAAAAACTTAGTAAATTCATAAAAATTCCACCAAAGTTACTAAAATTTTTAATAATTATACCAAAACTAATGAATTTTTTAAAAATCCCACCAAAAAACTTACAAAATTTCTAAAAATTCCACCAATAAATTACCAATTTTTTTAAAAATTCCACCAAAAACTTACTAAATTCGTAAAGCTTCCACCAAAGCTACAAAAATGTTGAATAATTCCACCAAAAACTTAGATTTCTAAAAAGTACCACCAAAAACTTACCAAATTCATAAAAATTCTACTAAAATTACCAAAATTTTTAACAATTCCACCAAAAATGATTAAAGTTAATAAAAATTCCACCAAAGTTATCAACTTCTTTAACAATTCCATCAAAAACATACTGAATTTTATAACAATTCCACCAAAAATTAATAAAATTGGAAAAATTTCACTAAAAACTTACTAAATTCGTAAAAATTCCATTAGAAAAACACTGAATTTTTTAAAAATTCCATCAAAAACGAATTAAATTCGCAAAAATTTCACCAGTGTTATCAAAATTTTTGATAATTCCACCAAAAATATACTGAATTTTTTAAAAATTCCACCAAAAATTAATACAATTTGCAAGAGTTCCACCAAAAACTTACTAAATTCGTAAAGCTTCCACCAAAGTTACCAAAATGTTGATCAATTCAACCAAAAACAATAATTTTTTTTAGAAGAATACTAAAAATAAAGCTAAACTAATTTTTAAAAAATTCATAAAAAATGTGTGCATTATTAAAAAAGTAATTTTTAAAAAATTCATAAAAAATTGATTTTTTAATATTTTGATTTATTTTTTTTTTCTAAATGAAACTTAAAACATTCTAGTTTTGATTTCAAGAGAGCGTTTTATTCTAAATGTTGTCAAAAAAATTAAAAAAATTTTCAAAGTTGATAACAATTTTAGGTTAAAAAATCTATCATTTTTAAAAATTCATATCTCAAAAATAAATTATTATTAAAACTTAAAGTTTTTATGAGGATTTAGATTTAAATTTAATCTTTATTTTTACCAAAAACGAATTTTCTACGATTTTTGGTTTTTCCCTCATTGTCAGAAGAGAAAATGTAAGTAAACATCCCATGAATTTATATCCTAAAAAAAATAAAACGAATCAAAATCTAATACAGTGTTAAAGAAAATTTCCAGATTCTTCCAAAGTAAGAACTTTCCATCATTAACGACATAATCCTCAATAGAACAATATTTATGTACGACTTGCTTTCTAAATTTTAATTATTATATCATTACTTTCTTGAGATTTATTCGAAACTCTGAGATGAAATCCTATTTTAAACTCCAACCAACTTTTCTCTCTATAAATAAAAGCTCCATTGAATCTTATACTTCAATACACATCTTCTTTATTTCAATACACAACTTTATTTCAGTACATATCCTTACTTCAATACACAACTTTATTTCAATACAAATCTTTATTTCAATATAAATCTTTATTTCAATACACGTCATCTAAAAGCCTTTAAGATATTTATAAAAGGAGAAGTATTTTGTTCGTATGAGAACCGTAGAAACGCACAAAAAAAGTATTTATTGTCGAAAGGAGCGTTACAAGTCTGGAAGAATCGTCTAAAGTGCTTTTGAAAGTGGCATATTTCTCCAGCTTGACAGTTGCTTCCTGCACCGCTAAGTCTTTGAGGCAGGAAGCATTTTTACAAGCCGCTCCCGTCGCGAAAAGAGAGATCCGAAGCCCATATATAAAACTTGTTACAGAATTTAACTTGGAACGTCTACAATTTATCGTACGAGCTTAACACCAAATTCGATCATACATCTCTATTTTGTAAAGCTCGATAAATTGACAGACAACATTCCATCAAACGACTTCCAAATATTTTCTTTATACTTTACCATAAATATTTTAGAAATAGAATATTTTAGCTTTAAACTAATACAAATTTCATTTCTTAATTAAAAAAAATAAAATCTCCACGATTTTTTAAAGTTGGTCAAAATTTTTAAAAGTTAGGTTAAAAAAAATTTTAGACATCTTTATGATTTTTTTTAATTTTTTCGGTAATAGTTAGAACAAATTTGACTGTTATAATTCAAAATAGATTCTTTTTAGATTAATTCAAAATAAAAACTACCTCTTAATCTTTAAAAATAAGTTCTGGACGATTTTTTAAAGTTGATCAAATTTTTCAAAAAGTTAGGTTAGCTAACTGTCAACATTTTTACCAAGTTTAAGAATTTTTTTAATTTTTTGATAATAATTAGAACAAATCTGATTTTTACAGTTCGAAATAGAATCTTTTAGCTTTAATTTAAAATAAAAATTATGCCTTAATCTCTAAAAATAAATTCTCTATGATTTTTTAAAGTTGAACAAATTTCTTAAAAAATAGGTTAGTTAACTGTCAAAAAATTTTATTAACTTTAAGAATTTTTTAAATTTTTTGAATAATAACTAGAACAAATCTGATTTTTACAATTTGAAATAGAATCCCTTAGCTTTAATTTAAAATAAAAATTATGTCTTAATCTCCAAAAATAAGCTCTGTACGATTTTTTAAAGTCGCCCAATTTTTTAAAAAAGGTTAGGTTACTGAAATGTCCAAAATTTTTTCCAACTTTAAGAATTTTTTTTTTAACTTTTGGGTAATAATTAGAACAAATTTAACTGTTATAGTTCAAAATAGATTCTTTTGAGATTAATTAAAAATAAAAACTACCTATTAATCTTTAAAAATAAGTTCTGGACGATTTTTTAAAGTTGATCAAATTTTTCAAAAAGTTCGGTTAGCTAACTGTCAAAATTTTTACCAAGTTTAAGAATTTTTTAAATTTTTTGATAATAATTAGAATAAATTTGATTTTTACAATTCGAAATAGAATCTTTTAGCTTCAATTTAACATAAAAATTATGTCTTAATCTCTAAAAATAAATTCTCTACGATTTTTTAAAGTTGAACAAATTTCTTAAAAAATAGGTTAGTTAACTGTCAAAAAATTTTAGTCGCGGTTATGAATTTTTTTAATTTTTTGAATAATAATTAGAACAAATTTGATTTTTACAATTTGAAATAGAATCCTTTAGCTTCAATTTAAAAAAAAAATTATGTCTTAATCTCTAAAATTAAGCTCTGTACGATTTTTTAAAGTCGCCCAATTTTTTTAAAAAAGGTTAGGTTACTGAAATGCCCAAAATTTTTTCCCACTTTAAGATTTTTTTTTTAATTTTTGGGTAATAATTAGAACAAATTTGACTGTTATAGTTCAAAATAGATTCTTTTGAGATTAATTCAAAATAAAAACAACCTATTAATCTTTAAAAATAAGTTCTGGACGATTTTTTAAAGTTGATCAAATTTTTCAAAAAGTTAAGTTAGTTAACTGTCAAAATTTTTACCAAGTTTAAGATTTTTTTTAATTTTTTTGATAATAATTAGAACAAATCTGATTTTTACAGTTCGAAATAGAATCTTTTAGCTTCAATTTAAAATAAAAATTATGCCTTAATCTTTAAAAATAAATTCTCTACGATTTTTTAAAGTTGAACAAATTTAAAAAAAAAATAGGTTAACTGTCAAAAAATTTTACTAACTTTAAGAATTTTTTTAATTTTTTGGGTAATAATTAGAACAAAATTGATTTTTTTATTACAAAATAAAATATTTTAGCTTTCAATCATTAACATTACAGGTTGGTTTGAAACTTAAATAATTTCTCCATATAAAACATAAAGGTTTGGAACTAAAATAATGGTTTGAAACCAAAATATAAATTAAAGATTTGTTTTCGTTGAAAATATCATATGATATATTTAAGTGAAAGTTTTAGGTTCTACTTTTTATTAATTTATTAACGTTTTTAATAATTTATAAATATAAATAATAAGTTTTCAAGGAAATAATCAACATAACCTCACTTTATATTAAAAATTACAATTTACTTAAAAAAAATCCATTTTATAAACATGCAAAAAGGTGAAAATGTACTATTTATTGACCCCTTTCATGGTGGGTCTCATAAACAACTTATGGATGTCTTAACAAAACGTATTTATTTTTTTAACTTTCCGATCTTCAAAATAAAAATTAAAGATTTTCTTTTAGATGTAAATAATCCAACGATGGTTTATTTAAAACCGAAAAAGTGGCATTGGAAAGCAAGATGTTCTGGATTAATGGTAGCACACTTAATTCCACCGGTGATAAACGAAAAAGTTTTATTTTGTACTTCCGTCCTTAATTTAGCCGAATTACTTGGATTAAGACCGGATCTTAATCATTTAAAAAAAGTCGTTTATTTTCATGAAAATCAACTTGTTTATCCCGTACAACTTATAAAAGAACGAGATGTTCAATATCAAATAAATCAAATAACAACTTGGTATAAATCGCTTTACTTTTTGGGAAAACAATTTTAATTAAATTAAAATTTTTAGTTTATCAGCTGACTTAATAATTTTTAATTCAAACTTTAATAAAAATTCATTTTTAACGAACATAAATAAAATACTCAAATTAATTCCTGAGTTTAAACTAAAAAATGTAACAGAAAAAATCCAATCGAAATGTATCGTTTTATACTTTCCAATATCTTATCCAATATTACAACCGAAAGATCGTCCGTCTGCACTTCATATAATCTGGCCACATCGTTGGGAATACGATAAAAACCCCAAAGCGTTTTTTAACGCTTTGTTTAAATTGAAAGAGTCCGGAAAGCATTTTATCGTGTCTATTTTGGGTGAACAATATTCTGAAATTCCAGACATTTTTCCGCTTGCTAAAGACGCCTTGGAAGAGGAAGTTATAAACTATGGATTTATGCAGAATCGGGATGATTATTTAAATACTTTAGCGACAGGTCATGTTGTTGTTTCGACGGCTGATCATGAATTTTTTGGAGTTGCAATGTAAATAAATTTTTTATTATTAAAATAATTAATGAAAAATAATAGAAATCATAAATAAAATAAAATTGTTGTTAAATTAAATAAAAAAATAAATGTTGTTGAAAGACTTTAATTAAAGATATAGTTTTAAAGCTGGGTTTACATGATACATTTTTAGTGTTTATGCTTTCTATTAATTATTTCTTTCTATTATTAATGAACGATTCTTTTAGTAGTAAGTAATTATTTTCTTTAATGATGTAGGTTAGAGGCTACATACTTAGGATGTTATCCGCTGGTTCCAAATAAATTGGTGTATCCAGAAATATACCCAGAGGAATGTTTGTATAAAACGGAAGATGAATTGTTTAAAAAGCTTTGTATTTTTTGTGATAACCCTCAGAAGGCGTGTGATGCTCGAAAATCTTTAAATATAGATCTTGGAAGATTTTCTGAAGAAAGTCTTGTGCCAAAATTTCTTGATATACTCAAAGTTAGGTGAAATATATTTATATTCTGTATTTTTTGTGCATTTTATTCTTCCCAAATTGGATGAAATTGGAGAATTACTAGAACGTATGTTATAACTATGCTAGCAATCTGTAAAATAAAAGGACAAAAATAGGTTTACACAAATACGAAGGCTTTCACAGCCGGTATTAACTGAATTAAGACTAGAACTAACTAGACCTGGCATCCGCAACGTCAAGCATTTTTTTAAAAGAAGCACAGTTAAACCCAAAAGCTCCTGTTTCTAGGTTTGATATTAGAGTTAGCATTAATGTTAGTTCTAGTCTTACAATTAGTTTAGATTTATACAGTTTAATATTGAGAGGGAAAAGGTATCTACAGTTCTTCTTCAAATACGTTTTTTAGTGTTTTTATGATATTACGATGATTATACATCATGAAAACGCTATTAATAAAATTTCGAAAAAAAAAATTTGAGATACAACCCTTCACCTCTTATTGTCAGCTATAAATATTTAAGTAAGGTTTAGACGCTATGTTATTAGTATACTGTAGTTACCACAAAACAGACAAAATAGAATTATAAGATTGGGAAAACTATTTCAAATTACATTTTCAAAATTTTTTTAAAAAATTGTGGAACGTCTGTAAAGCGGAGTTTACACGTTCCTATTTGTAGTTAACATCACTTTAAAGAAGGGAACTACAAAACTAACTGCATCAAAATTAAGTGAGAGCCATTTTAAGTTATTTATACCGGATCTTTATTTCAAAACTTCCCACCTCAATTTATTTTTTTTTTTTAATGATTATTATTTTTTTTTAAACCTTTCACAATTTACTGTAATTTTACATTTTGTAGTCAGGTTGTTAACTTGGAAAAGGTTAAGTTACAAAACTGAATTTCAGCGAAAATTACTCAATTTTTTTGCGAATTTTGTAAATTTTTCAGAAAAGTCTATAAAGTTTCATTAAAATTAAACTTTTTTAAAGCGAAATTTCTAAGTGTTATAAGTTAGATGACATAGAAGAGGAATACTTTAAAAATTTCATTAAAATACTCTTAAAATTGTGTTTATACGTACGTCGCTTTTTGTGAGCAATGAAATGATTGATATTTTGGAAAAAAATCATTCCGAGGCAAGATAACTGTTGTATGAGTGTTCAGATAATTTCAATCCCAATAAATAAATTTTAAAGTGGAGTTTGTGCTTCACGTTTTGTGGTCAATATGACAAATTTGAAAAAAAGTGTAACCTAAATCTGAGAGAATTTGAGTAATAATGTGTGATTTTAATCATTTTTAGACTATTAGCATTTCATAAACCATTCAGAAAACTTTAATAACAGAACAGTATTTTTAAAGCGGAATTTATATTTCACGTTTTGTAATCTATTTTACAACTTGTAAGTTGTGAAAAAAATTGTAAGTTTGAGAGAATTTGAGCCAAAAATTCTAATGAGTAATTTTGGAATGTCAACATTTTCTAAACCTTTCAGAAAAGTTTAATTACAATAAATCAGAGCGAAAAATGTATGTTATTTTAAGCTAATATTTTCCTAATAAATAGCTCGCCAAAAGACCACAACACCCAGAAGAAAGGGTCGTACGAACTTGAAATTTTGGTGATATGTAGAGTTCAAGCGAGATATCAAATGATTAAAATTTGGTCACGATCCGTGCACTCTTTGGTTGCTTTCTGTCTGGTTTTTAGTTATTGTAGGTATACTTTTTTTACACCATGTAGCTACACTAATGATCACCAACAACCTAAATCTTATCAAATCCTTTACTTGTGTTGCAGTTAAATTCCGAGACATTTGAAATCGGCCCTATATTCAATTAGCTCATGTAAAAAGAAGCCAATTGTGAGAAGTTTTCAGATCCACCGGTGATAGGTGTTTAATGGAAGATAAATCTGAAGATTGTGTGTGTGTTCTGGCAGTATATTAACATTGTTCTTATTAACCCATTTGCGACGGCGCACCTGTACCATCTATTGGCATTTTTTATAAAATTACAAAAAAAATTTTTTTTCGCCCTTTGTGATGTCTACCTAAATTATAGTTTGTCGCTTTACACGAAGGCTCAATTGACTGCCGTATATATACGGTGTCAGCCAGTGTGATGCACAAAGTGGCTGCCGTATATACAGCATGTTTAAAAAATACGTTCGAATATTTGTCCCACTTATAGATCTCATCAGTACAAACAAAAAAGTCAAAATAAACATAAGTCCAAAAATCAGCCGTTTCCTAATTACAGCCTGTTTTTCAAATTAAAATAATTTACACTCAAATATCAGTATAAATACATTTTAATTATTACAAATTAATGATTCTTAAAGAAGATGTTCAAAATGTCCTCCTTCCATTTGTATACACATTTCACATCTCCGTAAAAGTGAACGCCGCACTCTCTCAAAGAGTCCCGGATTTATACGAACAGTCTGGCAGGCATGTTCAATTCGTTCTCGCAACTCATCTAAATTATTCACAGGACTTGAATAAACTAATGTCTTTTAAATACCCTCAAATGCAAAAATCGAGTGGAGTGAGGTCGGGAGATCTAGGGGGCCATGCAATTGGACCTCCTCGCCCTATCCACCTGCCATTGTAATTTTCGTTTAGATAATTTCTGACCAAGACTCCGTAATGCGCAGGAGCTCCATCGTGCATCAACCACATATTAATTCTGTGGTTGAGGGGCATATCTTCTAACAGCAGTGGTAATGTATTCCGTAAAAAGTCAAGGTACAATTGACTAGTCAAACGGTTAGGCAGGAAACAAGGTCCTATCAGATGGTCTCCTAACACACCAAGCCAAACGTTGATTGCAAATCGGTGTTGATGATTCGATTCAACAACGGCATGCGGATTTTCGTCGGCCCAAACATGGATGGCTATTATGAAAATTAAAAATGCCATTTCTCGTGAAACCAGCTTCGTCTGTAAATAAAATTTTCGTAACAAAATTTGGGTTCTCCGCGACTTTTCTCAACATGCTTCGACAAAACACCAGTCGTGCGGCATAATCAGGCACAGCTAGAGCCTGTACCCTTTGAATATGGTATGGGTGCAATTGCTGCTCCCGTAAAATTCTCCAAATTAGGGAAAAATTAATATTTGTTTCAGTAGAGAGTCTTCTAGTACTAGTACCAGGATTTTCTTCAATTCGTCATAAAATGTTAAGTTCTGCGTCGGGAGTACAAACTGATCTAGGCCGACCACCATCACCGTTCCTTGATTTGAAAGATTCCAACTTCGGATAAACGTTGATGTAAATTTGTAAAAAGTTTGTCACACGGAAGTACCCGGTTTGGGAATGCTTCGTTCGGAATAAAGGCGACGTGTCTCACAAGCATTTCCATCGGCTTTGCCATACATAAAATGCATGTCTGCCACTTCTGCGTTGGTATAAGGCATATTCGAAAATTTCAACAATGGGTTACAGCAACAACTACTTCAATAAACACTGACAATAACGGACACACAATAATTACAACAAATGTGGCAACTACACTAACAGAAACGAACAAAATTTGTTTTGTTATTTCCATGGATGACTTCATAAATACGCGAATCACTCCTACTGAGTGTAAATTATTTTAATTTGAAAAACAGGCTGTAATTAGGAAACGGCTGATTTTTGGACTTATGTTTATTTTGACTTTTTTGTTTGTACTGATGAGATCTATAAGTGGGCCAAATATTCGAACGTATTTTTTAAACACCCTGTATATGGCACCCGTCGCGAAAAGGTTAAAAATATTGCTGTGAATCGTACTGACTGCGCTTCAGTTTGGTCTTATTGAAAAACATTGCTACGAGGTTTTTAAAAGTGTGGTAACAAAATTAGCATTAGAATTTCGTTGATGTACCTGATTGCACTTACATTTTTTTGAATGATGACTAAAGATTACTGGCTTCCAAACTGAATTTCATCCCATGAAAACACCAGAGGTTAAACCATAATAGCATCCACAAGCGAATTTCAAATTTAATCTTTCTGTTCTAGATCTTCTGAAACCCTATTGACCATCGAATTGTTATAGGCATAACCCATATTCATGACTAAAGATGAAATTTGTAGATGTGGTACCAAACCATTGCAATGAATTCTTCAATAAATTGTTTGCATTGATGCCTGACTTCCCCAAACAGCCCTCCAAGGCAAAGGGCTGGCCGAGTTCTTTCAAACGGATTAATTAAGGCATTCAAGGAAGATATCTTTTTTACTATTTATTCATGATTTGTGATCGACGACCTTTATTAAGTGTTTACCAATCTTGATTACTAGACATTACATGGTTAAACGATAGTAAAGCAATTTTGATTCAATTTTTTGACAATTTCGCGAAAGGATATTCGAAGGTTTATGCATGTCCATACTTTGACTCTCCTTGAAAGGGATTAAGACTGATTTCGTTAGATGCGTCTAGATTGCTAGTAATCATCAATATAGCTATGCGCTCTAAAAGAAATATGTCTGTTAAAACTTAAAATACCAGACAAAATACCACTAAAAAGTTCAATGATCGTGACCAAATTTTGATCATTTACTATCTCGCATAAGCTGTATTATAACCCGAAATGGAGCTGCGTCACGACGAGAAAGATGAAAAACTAAACTCCCTCTCCGTAACATTGCCGAGTAGTCTTTCATCTTTCTCTTCATGGTGCAGCTCCATTTCGGGTTATAGTACATACTAGCAAAATCTGAAGTTCGTACGATCATCGTTTCTGGGTGTTACGATTTTTTTTGGCGAGCAGTGTATTTGAAGCGAAATTTATATGTATAGTATTGTACGTTTTATAAAGACTCAACCCATCTCTGATATAATTTAAAAAGTAAAGTAAAATGAGTCACTTTAAACTCTCAAGAATTGAAAAACCTTAAAAAAAGCTCCTTAACTTCACTAAAATTTTCTTAAAGCTAAGTTTATACATTCCTTTTTGTGGTAAATCTGATATAATTTGGAAGAATAATTCATCATGAACCAAATTAGTGATATAAATCTTATTTCTACACTTTGTATATTTACCGATGCTGTTAAAGCTGCGTTAATGTAAAACATATTCGCACCGGTTAACGTAGGCGTTTGTGTTTTCAATAAAATTATAATATTTTCAACCTAAAATAAATAAGCAACAATACAAAATACCCCAAAACTTCATATTTCTTTGTAAATATGTCTAATATGAATAACCATAAGATCCTTACTTGTAAAGCTTCGTTTAAATTTAACTCACTCATTGGATAAGTTGTCAATTGAGATAAAACTTTATCATTCTAAAAAAAATTAACTTTCATTAAAATACTCAAATCAAATTAAAATTGAGACAACTTACAACATTAGTCAATTTTTGAGCATTAACAATTCCATCAGCAAACCCACAAGAAGCAAGTATCAACAAAAACAACATAGAAAAAAAATCCTTATTCGTCTCCACCATAACATTCCCAAATAAACCATTTACAACAACATATCCGGTTGCAACAAGCAAACAAATCGCGTTTGCTATTCCAGATGTAAGCATCGCGTTTATATACAAATTATATCTTTTTAAATTAAAATAAACAGCAGTTTGGCAACTACCTAAATAACTTAATTTTTGAAATAAATCCTCGGAATTTATAATAATATCAAAATGTTGATTTTTTATTATTTCTTTTTTAACGCTATGGTTTATTAATTGATTAATTCTTTGGAAAAATAATGTATAAATGCGAAATTCAAAAGAACAATAAAACGCAAGTCCGAGGTAATTATAAGCAGCAGCTGCGTTAATTACCCTTCGACTTAAAAAAAATCCATAGAAGATTGAAATCGATATTTGGAGAAAAACATAAATCCTACTTAGAGTTCTCAATTTGATTATTATTTTCCGATTAAATATAGTTTTTATTCCATATGTTCGTCTTGAGTTAATAATCCTTATTAAACCTTTAAAACTTTCATATCTTTCTTTGATGTAACATAAACTAAAGAAGAGTGAAAAGATTGACATTGCAAGTAAAGTATCGGATACTAAGTAAGTTGCGTCGATTATTGTTAAATTCATTTGGACGGCTAATTTATTATAAAGTTGATAAGATATATCTAAAAGTATCATTAGGCAATATAATGCTGAGATTAACATTTTCTTTTTTGATATTTTTATGAAGTATTTATTTTTTGTAGGTGTGTGTTCACAGTTTATATCTAAACATGAGTATCCTATGAAGCTGTTGTTTTTCCAAATTGGGGTAAAAGCACAAATTAAACAATTTTCTTCTATGTTAGACATATTGTGGTTGAAATAAACTGGATAAAAATGTTACAATTTGAAATATAAGACATAATTATGGTGATTTTTTATTAGTGAGGTTTGTATTTAGGTTGATTGGAACTTTATAGGTTGTAATAATTCTTAATCATTGTTTGTGTTTGCTTAGTAATGATGATAGATTTAGAAAAGTACAAAGAAAATATTTGGAGGTCGTTTGATGGAATGTTGTCCGTCAATTTATCGAACTTTATGACGTGATCAAATTTGTTTTTTAGACAAATTTAAAAAATCGTGGAGACTTTATTTTTTTTAATTAAGAAATGAAATTTGTTTTAATTGAAAGTTAAAATATTCTATTTTTAATTAAAAAAGTCAATTTTTTCCTAATTAGTACCCAAAAAATTAAAAAAATTCTTAAAGGTGATTAAAATTTTTTTTAACCTAACTTTTAAAAAAATTTGACTAAATTTAAAAAATCGTGGAGACTTTATTTTTTTTAATTAAGAAATGAAACATGTATTAATTGAAAGCTAAAATATTCTATTTTTAATTAAAAAAGTCAATTTTTTCCTAATTATTACCCAAAAAATTAAAAAAATTCTTAAAGTTAGTAAAATTTTTTGACAGTTAACTAACCTATTTTTTAAGAAATTTGTTCAACTTTAAAAAATCGTAGAGAATTTATTTTTAAAGATTAAAGCATAATTTTTATTTTAAATTGAAACTAAAAGATTCTATTTCGAACTGTAAAAATCAGATTTGTTCTAATTGTTATCAAAAAAATTAAAAAATTCTTAAACTTGGTAAAAATGTTGACAGTTTACTAACCTAACTTTTTGAAAAATTTGATCAACTTTAAAAAATCGTCCAGAACTTATTTTTAAAGATTAAGAGGTAGTTTTTATTTTGAATTAATCTAAAAAGAATCTATTTTGAACTATAACAGTCAAATTTGTTCCAATTATTACCCAAAAATTAAAAAAAATTCTTAAAGTTGGTAAAAATGTTGGGCATTTCAGTAACCTAACCTTTTTTAAAAAAATAGGCGACTTTAAAAAATCGTGCAGAGGTTATTTTTAGAGATTAAGACATAATTTTTATTTTAAATTGAAGCTAAAGGATTCTATTTCAAATTGTAAAAATCAGATTTGTTCTAATTATTATTCAAAAAATTAAAAAAATTCATAAACGTGACTAAAATTTTTTGACAGTTAACTAACCTATTTTTCAAGAAATTTGTTCAATTTTAAAAAATCGTAGAGAATTTATTTTTATAGATTAAGGCATAATTTTTATTTTAAATTGAAACTAAAAGATTCTATTTCGAACTGCAGAAATCAAATTTGTTCTAATTATTATCAGAAAAATTAAAAAAATTCCTAAACTTGGTAAAAATTTTGACAGTTAACTAACCTAACTTTTTGAAAAATTTGATCAACTTTAAAAAATCGTCCAGAACTTATTTTTAAAGATTAAGAGGTAGTTTTTATTTTGAATTAATCCCAAAAGAATCTATTTTGAACTATAACAATCAAATTTGTTCTAATTATTACCCAAAAATTAAAAAAAATTCTTAAAGT
The DNA here is from genome assembly GCA_036711955.1 of Digitonthophagus gazella. Lineage (NCBI taxonomy): Eukaryota > Metazoa > Arthropoda > Insecta > Coleoptera > Scarabaeidae > Digitonthophagus > Digitonthophagus gazella. Next base: position 3,859,396 of record JASCIT010000003.1, read on the forward strand.
TGGAAAAAATTTTGGCCATTTCAGTAACCTAACCTTTTTTAAAAAATTGGGCGACTTTAAAAAATCGTACAGAGATTATTTTTAGAGATTAAGACATAATTTCTATTTTAAATTGAAGCTAAAGGATTCTATTTCAAATTGTAAAAATCAGATTTGTTCTAATTATTATTCAAAAAATTAAAAAAATTCATAAACGTGATTAAAATTTTTTGACAGTTAACTAACCTACTTTTTAAGAAATTCAACTTTAAAAAATTGTAGAGAATTTATTTTTAGATATTAAGGCATAATTTTTATTTTAAATTGAAGCTAAAAGATTCTATTTCGAACTGTAAAAATCAAATTTGTTCTAATTATTATCAAAAAAATTAAAAAAATTCCTAAACTTGGTAAAAATTTTGACAGTTAACTAACCTAACTTTTTGAAAAATTTGATCAACTTTAAAAAATCGTCCAGAATTTATTTTTAAAGATTAAGAGTTAGTTTTTATTTTGAATTAATCTAAAAAGAATCTATTTTGAACTATAACAGTCAAATTTGTTCTAATTATTACCCAAAAATTAAAAAAATTCTTAAAGTTGGAAAAAATTTTGTGCATTTCAGTAACCTAACCTTTTTAAAAAAATTTGGCAATTTTAAAAAATCGTACAGAGATTATTTTTAGAGATTAAGACATAATTTTTATTTTAAATTGAAGCTAAAGGATTTTATTTCAAATTGTAAAAATCAGATTTCTTCTAATTATCATTGAAAATATTAAAAAAATTTATAAACGTGACTAAAATTTTTTGACAGTTAACTAACCTACTTTTCAAGAAATTCAACTTTAAAAAATTGTAGAGAATTTATTTTTAGAGATTAAGGCATAATTTTTATTTTAAATTGAAGCTAAAATATTCTATTTCGAACTGTAAAAGTCAGATTTGTTCCAATTATTACCCAAAAAATTAAAAAAAATATTTAAAGTGACTAAAATTTTTAGCAGTTAACCTAACTTTTTTTTACTACTTTAAGTGTCGCATTAACACAATCTAGACTTTTATCTAGAAACTAGAAATAAAGATAAGAAATTTTCAAATAATTTCTTTAAAATATCTCACTTCTCCCACGTTTTTTTTTATAAATCTATATCCCGGTATTTATAATAAATCCTATGATAAGACTATCAAAAAAAAACAGTCTTAAGTTAGTTTGTTACACGTTTGTGTCTCCGACTGTTTGAATATTTACTCGTTTTGATTTAATAAATCAATTATAAAGGTACGTTTCACAAAACAGACACTAATTTCGATATTTATAACAATAAAATCAATCAATCGTATATAAAACTTTATTTATGAATCAGCTACACTCAAATATGTAATAATATTAAAAAATAAAGAAACGTCTTTACATTTTTTGTTCAGTACTTACAAAACTCAATCTTTATTTTTAAATATCAATCTTAAATACCTTTCAAAAAGACTATTATTAAGACAGTTCTCATTACCATTAAACTATAAATAAGAAAACTATTTGCATCTACATATATACACAAGTTCTACATCAAAAACGCCTATAAAATTTTGAAAGCCTCTTTTTTTAAACTTTACAAGTCATGCAAATAGTTGTAAAAATCTGAACGCTTAAATACCATTGAAAAATCGGAATAAATATCAAAGTTACGAGCAAATCTTAAAAATTACGTAAGTTCTCCAAAAACGAAGCGGTGTGAAAGTGTATTTTAGAATTAACGTATATACGGTGGCTATCACAGCACTTTTACAGCGTTTCTACATTTACATAAAAGCGAATATTTAAAACCCCTCCGCTTTTAATCGTACTCGTGACTATTTTCCTTGGTTGGAAGTAAATTTTCGTGTTCTTCATCTTCCATTACTTCCGTTATTAACGCTTCTTTCTTCGGTTTTTGTTTTACATTCACTCGAGTTACGTTTTCCATCGCTCCGATTTCAGTCAATCTGGAAAACACCCTAAGGGTCAAATTAAAATAAAAATGATGGACAAAAATGAAATTTAGAAATAATAAATTAACTAATATGAGAGGTGCCTTTTATATTTTAAGATTAGAGAACAAAAATAAATAAAAAACCTTCAAAATGTACACGATTTAATTCCATTACAAGTTTAGTTTTATTTTTAGTATTTTTCTAAAAAAAAATTATTGTTTTTGGTTGAATTGATCAACATTTTGGTAACTTTGGTGGAAACTTTACGAATTTAGTAAGTTTTTGGTGGAATTAAAAAAAAATGGTAAATTTTTGGTGGAATTTTTACAAATTTTGTAAATTTTTTGGGGGAATTTAAAAAAAAATCATTATTTTTGGTAGAATTATTAAAAATGTTAGTAACTTTGGCGGATTTTTTATGAATCTACTAAATTTTGAATTTTCAAGGTTTTAGTTCATTTTTAATGAAATTGTTTCTAATTTGATTGATTTTTGGTGGAATTTTAAAAGAATTTGGACATTTTGGTGGAATTTTTAAAAAACTTGACAAGTTTTTGGTGGAATTGTTAAAAATGTTGACAATTTCGGTGTAATCTTTAGGATTTTTGTAAGTTTTTGGTGGAATAAAAAAAGTTCAGTAAGTTTTGGGTGTAGTTGTTAAATATTTTAATAGCTTTGGTGGAATTTTTGCGAATTTTATTCATTTCTGGTGGAATTTTTAAAAAATTCAGTGTTTTTGGTAAAATTCTTATGAATTTAATAAGTTTTTGGTGGAATTTTTAAAAAATTCAGTATGTTTTTGGTGAAATTATCAAAAATTTTAATAACATTGGTGGAATTTTTGCGAGTTTTATTCATTTCTGGTAGAATACAAAAAATCAGTGTTTTTGGTAAAATTCTTATGAATTTAGTAAGTTTTTGGTGGAATTTTTGCAAATTGTATTAATTTTTGGTGGAATTATCAAAAATCTTGATAACATTGGTGGAATTCTTGCGAATTTTATTCATTTTTGATGGAATTTTAAAAAAATTCTGTATTTTTTATGGAATTTTTACGAATTTAGTAAGTTTTCAGTGAAATTTTTCCCATTTTATTAATTTTTGGTGGAATTTCTATAAAATTCAGTATGTTTTTGATGGAATTGTTAAAAAAGTTGATAACTTTGGTGGAATTCTTATTAACTTTATTCATTTCAGGTGGAATTTTTAAAAAAAATCAGTGTTTTTGATATAATTCTTAGAATTTAGTAAGTTTTTGGTGGAACTTTTAAAAAATTCAGTATGTTTTTGGTGGAATTATCAAAAATTTTGATAACATTGGTGGAATTTTTGCGAATTTTATTCATTTCTGGTAGAATAAAAAAATCAGTGTTTTTGGTAAAATTCTTATGAATTTAGTAAGTTTTTGGTGGTATTTTTGCAAATTGTATTAATTTTTGGTGGAATTTTTTAAAAATTCAGTATATTTTTGGTGGAATTATCAAAAATTTTGATAACATTGGTGGAATTTTTGCGAATCTTATTCATTTTTGATAGAATTTTTAAAAAATTCAGTGTTTTTGGTAAAATTCTTATGAATTTAGTAAGTTTTTGGTGGAATTTTTAAAAAATTCAGTATGTTTTTGGTGGAATTATCAAAAATTTTGATAACATTGGTGGAATTCTTGGGGATTTCATTCATTTCTAGTGGAATTTTAAAAAAATTAAGTGTTTTTGGTAAAATTCTTATGAATTTAGTAAGTTTTTGGTGGAATTTTTAAAAAATTCAGTATGTTTTTGGTGGAATTATCAAACATTTTGATAACACTGGTGGAATTTTTACGAATTTTATTCATTTTTGATGGAATTTTTAAAAAATTCAGTGTTTTTGGTAAAATTCTTATAAATTTAGTAAGTTTTTGGTGGAATTTTTAAAAAATTCAGTATGTTTTTGGTGGAATTATCAAAAATTTTGATAACATTGGTGGAATTTTTGCGAATTTTATTCATTTTTGGTGGAATTTTAAAAAAATTCAGTGTTGAATTGTTCAGTGTAGAATTGTCTCCAAATTTAATAATTTTTGGTGAAATTATATTCAATTTAATTAACTTTTGTGGAATTTTTATTATTACTTTTTTATTTTTGTGAAATTTTTAAGAATCTAATCAATTCTTGACGAAATTAATCTTAATTTTAGTATATTTTTTAAAAATTTAGTTTTTGGTGGAATTGTTAAAAATTTTGAGAGCTTTGGTGGAATTTTTACAAATTTTATAAGTTTTTGGTGGAATTATTAAAAATTTTAGTAACTTTAAATTTTTACAAATTTACTTAAATTTTTGGTGATATTTTTAAGAATTTAATTAGTTTTTAGTGAAATTTATTCGAATTTTTGCTCTGCATAAATTAAATATTTGATAATTATTAATAAACCGATCGTTTTGACATTTCATGTGGCATTAGCGTGGTTAGATTAATAAATAACGTTGTTGAAAATTGAACCAACTGTTTTATCGGCCCAAATCGAAAATGACGGAAAACGGGGACTTCGTTTAGGGCTTAAATCGGCCGTTTCGGGTTCAAAGGAGCCCCGATTTGCATATAACGTTGCGTTATAAAGCCGTTCAGAAGGTTAGCCGGAAGCAGAGTCGCGGAGCCGGTGGCTTTTTGGACAAAAAGTGCGTTCGAAAATTAACGAAAATGACAGGCGGACGATCGAGAATTTTAATTTCAATTAGGGCTACCGCAACGTCGTTCGATTTTTAGGGCCGTTTTTCCGAAATCGGTCACGGACCCCCCAAAATTGTCGGGGAGGTGAAGGTAATGGTCGGCAGAATGACGTAAAACCATTGAATCGTCCGGAAAGCGATTTCCAAAAAAACTATTAAAAAAAGAGCTAGGCACCTGCGGCGCCCTCTTTTAAAGAGGCGCTGCTTGCTTACTACTTTAACACTATGCCGTCCGGCGTCACCACAGTGGTGATGTGCGCAAACTAGCGGTTAACGGCCGGCGTCACCACAGTGGTGATGTGCACAAATTAGCTGTAAAAGGCTGGCGACACCACAGTGATGTCCCCAGAAGAACGGCCAAGTGATCCAAATAAGTGCTGCCGGCGCCAAGCGAAAAAATATTTACGAATCGTGCGGACGGCAAAGTGTTAATATATTACTACCTCTGTCCCATAATAAGTGACCGATATGGTGGAAATTTAAGTCCCAAAATAAGTGTCCGTTTTAAAATAAAAAAGCTTATAATTTTTTTTCAAGATTTTTTTAATATCAAACGTCCAAAATTGTTAAGAAATATACATATTTATAACTTTACAAAACTGTGTAAGAGTAATAATACTACTTAATTACTGCTACTAATCTTTGCCTGAATAATGGTACACACTTTGTAAATAATGGTACACACTTTGTAAATAATGGTACACACTTTAACGCGCTTCTTGGTTTAGGTTAGGCCTTTTTGGTTGAGACACAACTTCAAAAACTCCTCGACGGTCCATTATGTGACCACTCCAGTACTTTTAGAAATAACAAGACGACGTATGATTTATAAATCATTACCCAAAAGTTAAGTAAACGCGTTTAAATTTTTTAACAACATTCATGTGTCAGTTTTAACTTAAGTCGCTTGATGGAATACAAGATTGCAACCGACATTTCGAAATAACGTTAAGATTCGGTAAATACCAAAATCGGACACTTATTATGGGACAGAGGGAGTATAATTTAACTGAGATGAATCTTAAGTTACTGTAAACAACCCAAATACCTCTCGTATGTTAAAACGCTTTAAGTACGTATAACCACAAAAATGTAAAACTTTATGATAGAGCTGTAAGTTGCCAGATTGCAACACTACGGTTCTCCAAATCAAAAATATAAAAGGCAACTTACGTACCTTTAAATAATTTTAAAATAAATTACAAAAATAAAATTTTATTTAAAAATTAAAAAAGAATCAAACAATTTACAAACAAAAACTATACTCACACTTCATCCTCATCTTCATCATCTGACGGAACCGAAAAATAAGGATTATGAGCAGCCGGTCTAAATTTATACCCAGTCAACACAAAGAAAACATAAGTAGCCATTTCACGGAACATTTCATGTAACCACCCGTATTGAAACGGAACGGTAATCTTCAAAAGATAAACGATAATCCTCGTAAAATAAATATAACAAACGATCATAACGTAAAAGTGTCTGAACAATTTCAATTTTTTTAAATTAACAGCTGCTTTTCCATCTATTTGGGAAGCTTCTTGTAAATGTCTAATTGACCAAACAACCGGGAATAAGATGCATCCGCAACATAGTAAATCCACAAGTATAAAAACGTCCTGCCAAGCTCGATGTTCTCTCGCGCCTTCTTCACTCTCCTCTAAAATTATTTCCGCGACGTTTGCTAAAACTTGCAATGGGATAACAGCCATAAATAAACGTTTATCTCTTGGGGCTAAGACGTGTTTTATAAACGTCCAACCGGTTCCGACTAATACCAAGGTTATAAAAAGTAAGGCGCCTTTTAATAAATGGGCGACGTAGAATAGAACAGCCCAGGTGGCTAAATGGACGCCTTTTACTTCAATAAAATGGTAGTTTACTCCATGAAATGCCAATGAAATTGATTTTATAAAGACTAAGGTTGCCATTAAATAATGTATTTTAAATACGGGATGTCTTGATTGTTTTAAAAGGAAAACCCAAAAGCATCCGGATAGGAAGAAAAGGAAAGCCATCGTGCAGTATAATGCTGGTAGAGGCATTTCACCGGCTGATAGAAAACTACCACCAGCGTTTTCTTCTCTTATTTTCATCTAAAAAATAAGAAATGTTAAAATAAAATTCATTCATTGAAAAATTCAAGTTCATAAAACACAAAAAGATTATGTAAACTATTTCATAATAGTTTTTTCATAAATTAAATAATAAAAAACAATAAGATAATAATAAAAATCGCTTGAGTGCCACGATTTAAAGTTCTTTGCTTTAAGGATCTATCGTTACGACACAACAAGACGTCAGCACGATATTGTCGCTATTAACACATTAACGGCGGGCGATCTCGACGGAAGTGTGCTAGGTAAAGCGGGCGATTTAAGCCGCCGTTCAGTTAAATCGTATTACTACGTCTCCCGCCTTTAAGTCGCAGTCGAGATAAATCGTAGTACTACGACTCCCGCCTTTAGTGTGTTAACTTGCCTCCTTATATTCTTATGGGAGTATCCAAACCTTACTTCACTAAAAAATCTATATAACATTTATATGCTGATTATACGGAGAATTACATGTCACAGGAATGTCATGTTGACGTTCTGCAGTGTCGTAGGAATAAAACTTAAGGCTAGGTTCACATGGCAAAAGTTTGATACTCAATTTATAAGCGCGCGTTTAGATACCACGGTGTTTTAAATACAACTGATATGACTACATGTCAGAAAACGTTAATGCAGCGCTCAATCTAACGATCTCTGGACGCACGTGATCATGCATTAACATACGCTTTGAGTACTACATAACACCACCATAATGTTTAGATGAGCATGCGTTTTTATCACGCTATAACACATTTTTAACTGTGAAGATGTATTTTTGATCTGGAGTCTACGCAAAATGGACGAATCTCTAGATATTGACATCGACATTCTAATTCATGAAGAAAAAGAAAGAATGCATTTAAAACATAGCTTTGGAGTCATATTACCAGGATCAGGACAAAACTCCAAAAGAGGGTCATTGTATATTGCGAAGTTAGCACAAACACCTAATTAGATGATGATAAGAAGGCAGAGAATTCAATGGAAGGAACTTCATGGTCATCAGCCCCACCATTAGCCCATTCAAAGAGGTTCCAGGTGCTAGCTCCGCCCGTGAGGTCAAGAAAGGCAGTTAAGAGAACGTTGGCTGGTGGGTTACTTGTACGTCCCTCTCCCTTGTGAGTGTTAGTGCAGCTCTGAGGGAAGTTCCCAACAAAAAAAAAAGTATACCTCTTGCTTATTCAATCTCGTAACCACAAACAAGCGAGTAACTCGTGACATTATAACAATAACATATTAAAATGCTATTTCCAAACATGGAAAGAATTGGTTTTGTAACGGTTTTATTTTTCGGTTTTTATTAAATTTGAATTATTCGGTTTTGGGCCATCTGTTGGAATCTGTCATTTTTAAGATCTCTTGGTTTTATTGTGAAATACAGGATGTTGGTTCGTTTCTTAGATTAGTGCGATCGAAAGTGGTGGGGATAGTTCCTTCCTGCATCGTAGTTTAGGTAATTTAGACCGGGGATTTGGTTCTTTCGAGTGTCGCAATTGAGGTAATTTCGCTCTCTTCATTGTTGTGTTTTGGAAGAGGACAGACGTTTTTGGCTGCGATAAAAACTGCGTGGGTGTCGAAGATTCTAAAAGCGTCTCGTTGGTGTTTGGGAGAACTTCTAAAAACGCAATTTGGCGGATTAACTTCCCACGCCACAAATTTAGTGTAGTATTTGTAAATTATCGGATTGTCCGGATAATTGGGTTTTTACCAGCCAACACTTCAAGCCGATTAAGATCGTAAGGTATGTTTTTTTACTAGAATCTTTTCGTTTGGATCATTTTGTAATTGTGTTTTCCCTAGGCTTTTTACTTTTATTTTTATTTTTGGATTCCTTTTTTTTTGTATTTTTGGACCTATATTTGGTAATTTCGTCGAAATTTTGGATTGAAAATTTATTGCGTCGCAATTCTGAGTGAACCACTGGCGGCCATCTTTCTTCATTACATTGAACGCCGTTAGAGAAATAAGGACGGAAGTACACCAGCCGATTTCAAGACGACGCGACGCACGCAATAGAGAAAGAGAGAGAGACCACTCCTGCGAAACCAGACAGAGACACCTCCAACAGATCCTGATGTTGTTAAAAATTATCCTGAATATTCTTTTACCGCGGAGGAGGACGAAATTACCTAAACTACGATGCAGGAAGGAACTATCCCCACCACTTTCGATCGCACTAATCTAAGAAACGAACCAACATCCTGTATTTCGCAATAAAACCAAGAGATCTTAAAAATGACAGATTCCAACAGATGGCCCAAAACTGAATAATTCAAATTTAATAAAAACCGAAAAATAAAACAGTTACAGTTTTAGTTTTCTCAAACTGATTCGCAAGAAAAAATAAGATGTATGTGTTCGCTATTTTTTCTTGTTTTTATATGTCCACAAAATCACACCTTCTGCATCCATTCTCTTATTACTATCTTAATAACTCATAAAAGTAAACTGATCTAATTTAACCGTAATTGCAGGTGAAACGAGTGGTATCGCTCATCTAAACACTTACAAAATCCTGTCATGTGTTAACACATTGCGTACGGATCACGAGATATCTCGTTTTTAGCAAATCGAACGTTCCTGCCGGGTCACGGGATATTTCGTTTTGAATTCGTGTTTTTGAATTGCGTTCTAAAATGTGCGGGCCTTGAGGGCGTGTTGAACGCGCAGAGTGTCGTACGTAATGTGTTAACACGCGGATTTTGTACAATACATCTGAACCTAGCCTAACCGTGCGCTTAAAAGCCTCCTGTCTCTACTTACTTGTGGGGTCTTTACACACCGCATCTTTTCCGCATGTTAGGGTGGGTTTAGAATGTCAATCTTAATCATAACCTTAGCTGTAATAACGACTAAATTTGCCGTTACTTCTAACTGTTGCCTAAACCCTACTATTTAATCACAGTAGTTGAACTTTTTTAAATACTACAGCTACTGCTACGGTTATGGTTACAGCCTTTAAGTTTGACATCCTAAATCCGCCCTTACTTGTGCTACAGCACTGCACAATTTTGTTAAAGATTGTAGTACCAGTCAATATTAGCTAATTACTAATTTTTTTAGAACTTTGCACAACTTAAAACGATTTCTTTAAAAAACGATTAGAACCCAGAAAGGTCTTGTATGTCTTATGCGGTAAAATAAACTCTTATGAACTTGTTGGATGATCATTCTTTCTTTTTTATTAATCCAAAATAAAAATAAGTGACGTTGTACTCGCTCAAATTATCTCAAGTGTGCACAGTTTGGTCCATTTAGCGCGCTCAAATTAACTCGAGCATATACATTAAGGAGTTGAGTTATACAAAGTTATCAAAAAATTCATTTTTGTTGCGTCTTACGTACACTCATAGTCACTGGAAAAAGAAAAGTTCTGTGCGAGAGTGATAATTAGAACGGTCTCGGGTTCGGTAGGTTTTCAAGATAATAAAACCTGGCGTGAGGCTATAATTCATCCAAATCAATGTTCGTTTACCTACTTCGTAGTTATTAATACCGCATCGAATCAAGCTCTTGTCCCATCAATGTCTTTCTACGCCTTTAGCCTCACGTCAGGTTTTATTCTCTCAAAATCCAGTAAGTTCTATTGACTAAATGAGTGCACGTCAACAACATATAAAAAAAACAGTGTGAAAGAGCCCTAATTTGTCTACATTTTGAACTGAAATGTGAAACGCAGGCAATATTTTAAAATTTTACGTTTATGTAATTTCTTAAACATTGAAGGTCAGCTCCTATTAGTCGAGCAAAGTGCGAGCCATCATTTTTGGAATAAATACACATTAATACAAAACGACGCAAGGTAGCACAGTACAACTCAACATAAAGACAACAAATAGTAAATTTCAAACATCAGTAGCGTTTTGATTCATTGTCAGTTGAAATTTACACAAATATATGCAATAGCAAGTATATGTCTTGAATATGAGAAGCGTAAACAAAAAAGGAAGTGTATTTGTTGGGTACATGGCTTATTTCGCCCCAGGTTAAACGAATAAAAATTTCATATGATTTTTATAAGGTTACAAAACCATGAGAATAACCCATGAAAAATATAATCACTTATTTGACATTATATGAATTCTTTTATCTAAAATGAATGCCAAATTTTGTCAAATGTATTGGACCACATGAGCTATGATCTGTACAAAGTTGCATACATCAGAACATATATCGTATCAAACCATAAATTCATATCTGTTCGTCGAGCTGTAGTTCACCGCAGCATCATGCGACATACTGAACAGTATCATACAAAAACATAGAGAAAATTTTAAACGAGTTTTGGTAACTGGCCTTTACTCTAACTAACTTTTAAATCCCTAAATTCAAAAAATTTAATTGTAAACTGGCAAGATGCTAACTTAAAAATTTTCCGTGGCACTCAAGATGTTTCTTTTTAATTGATTTTTACTGATATTTTTTTATTTATTATAACACACGATATTCTATCCCCTGTATAGAAAAAAAAACTTACTGTAAAATCGTAAATAACTTCTTTTTCATAATTCGGACAACTGTGAAAATAAAGACTGTAAAGTCCTTCTCCGCTATCAGTTTCAACAGTCACTACAAACTGAAAAAAGAAAATAACAGATTAAAAAAATAATATACAGGTGTCCAAACATAGCCAAAAAATTTAAACTAATTAAATCATATAAACATGAAATAAAATTTAAAAATTTTACAACCTATAAATAATTTAACAACTAAAAAGTTTTTTTTTTTTATTTCAGAAACTTCCAATTCTACTAAAATATTCATCCATATAATTATACATACACTCGTATTATAATAAACAACTCCCGTCTTCTCATCAGTAACTTCCGTTATAGGTAACGACATGCTACAATGCTCAAGTCCGCCCATCACATCTCTATTAGCACGAAGAAGCGTCTTATCACCAAAAATATCCTTTGTATGGTATTTTATATCCTTTCTATCTTTATAAATATGAACCCCATTATGCCAACCTTTACTACAGTTAACGTTCATTCTAAAATAACATTCTTATTAGTCAAAATGACTAATTGATAAGTAAACGATTTCAAACAATTTTTAAAATTCCTATTTAATGAAAAATTTCGCTCTAAAGGAAATAACAAGAATACTTACGCTTTGTTATTTAAATCTAAGGTGAAATAAATTATGGCGATATCATGTTCAGTCCGGAATGTTTGCGTTAACAAACATTGTTCTTGATGGGTGTCTAAATAAGGATTCATAGCATCGTTTAATGTTCGATCTAAACTAAAACCAAACTAAAAAAGCACAAAATACATTAATAATTTATTACGTAGATTAATAACAAACATTGAGATTATATTTAAATTCTAATTAAATATTTAATTAGAATTTGATCAAATAATTAAATCAAATTATACTAACCACATCATTTTTATTTAATGGATTTGCTGTAAAACGTTCAAGTTGGACTTCTAAAGTCCCTCCTTTATAAAAACCAAACGTACTAAGAGCTATGTATTTCCGACCATCTTTCTATACAAATAAAAAATCCCCATTTAATCAATCTATCACTTGAATTATAATTACTAAACTATAATAACTTACTTCAATTGCAATTTTGTGTATTCTACCGAAACATAAATTCACAATTATTAACAGGATAAAATATTTCAAAACGTTTTTGTACATCTTGAAAGATTAAATGTTTACGAATCTCACAACCTTTCAAAAAATACTAATGAATTGAATTTGTATTTAAAAGTTCACTTCATTTCGACACTTTATCACCTATTACTCAGAAAAAATAACTCCTTTATGCGTTTTAAATACGCATCGTACACTTTTAGGTCTTCGCCAAATGTCAATTTTTAGGATGACGTTTGACGTTTAAGTGACAGATCGGAAGTAATCGGGTATTATCGGGATTTAAATAAATTAACGATCTTAACATCAATCAGATTAATCAATAAAATTAATTTAATTTATTTATAAAAATAAATAAAATTAACTAAATATAAAAATATAAAGTATGTTTTTAATTTATTTTAATAGATATTGTTTTAATTATTAAATTTTATTATTATTTCAAATTCAGTGTTACCATCTTTAAATCTAAGCAAGAAAAGAAACTAAATGAAGGAATAATTATTATTATCTTTATATATAAATCAAATTTTATTTAATTCAAAATACACGATAAATAATTAAATTAAATATTATTATTTTATATATATTAAAAATACCCTTTTTTAAAATTTTTAATATTCTTATTAAAACACAAAGAAATAAAATCCCTAAATACAACTTATCAACCAGCTGATTTGTCATTATTTATCATTTTAGATGTAACTTCTAAATAAAACTAATTTTAAGAATAAATCAAAATGGTAGAAGAAGTAAAAAAGTACCTACAACAATTCTTAACAAATATCTCCGGATTATACAGCATAATAATATCCGATAGAGATGGAGTTCCCGTAATGGTTGTTACTTCCGAAACGGCTCTAGAAGTAGCAACAAAACCGACGTTTTTATCTACATTTAGCTTGGCTGTGGATCAAGGAAGAAAATTCGGATTGGGAAAAATGAAAACTTTGATTTGTTCGTACTCTCAATATCAAGTCATACAAATGAACAAATTACCGTTGATAATCACTTTTATTGCCAGCGATATTGCAAATACTGGACATATATTGTCTTTGGAGGATCAAATTGAACCTGTTTTATCGAATTTAGTTAATGTCGTTGCTGAAAATTAGATTTATAAGAATATTTTTATTGTTTTTTAATTATGTATCGTATAAATTAAGATCGTATAAATAAAATATCGAAATAATAAAAGAAATATTTTGTAAAATGTTTTTATTCTCTTGTTAACATAATCGGAAAGTTTTCGGTTACAAGATGATCATCGTGGAATATAATAACTATATTTAATTCAAATTCTAAAACAAAAATAGAAGATTTAAATTAATTTTTTTTATTTTTTAATCTTACAATTTAAATATTTACTTACCTATTTTAAAATTAACTTTGATCAACGTTGGACAAGTAAATAATCTTGGAAATATCATATAAATTGCAATTTCTGTGTTATGCGGTATATCACCATCTCCGATTTGAATATTTTGTATTTCCGTAGCTAAAAAATAAAATAAAATTTAATATATGAAGTTTTTTGATAATCTTTTATAACTTATTTATATCAAAATGTGATATAAAATCATAAAAACTAACCCTAATTTGGAATAACTAAAGATGTTTGACGTTTAAGTGTCAAAATTTGACATTTTGAGGTTATTTTTAACGTTTTAACCTCAAATGTTAATTTTCCAACTTTAATGTCAAATAACTCAAAAAGTAAGATAGATACAAAAAAATTGTTCAAATAAAAATTATAGCTTATTTTATTCTGAATATTATTTCTTATAAACAATTTCCTTGAATTTTTAATATTAAACGAATTATAATCTAAAATTTGATTATAACCTCAAATTTAAATTTTTCAAGTTTAATTTCGAATAATTCAAAAATCAAAATAGATACAAAAAAATTGTTCAAATAAAAATTATAGCTTAGTTTATTCTGAATATTATTTGTTATAAACAATTTTGTTGAATTTTTAATATTAAGGGAGTTATAATCTAAAATTTAATTATAACCTCAAATCTCAATTTTTCAACTTTAATTTCGAATAATTCAAAAATCAAAATAGATACAAAAAAATTGTTCAAATAAAAATTATAGCTTAGTTTATTCTGAATATTATTTGTTATAAACAATTTTGTTGAATTTTTAATATTAAGCGAGTTATAATTTAAAATTTAATTATAACCTCAAATCTCAATTTTTCAACTTTAATTTCGAATAATTAAAAAATCAAAATAGATACAAAAAAATTGTTCAAATAAAAATTATAGCTTAGTTTATTCTGAATATTATTTCTTATAAACAATTTTGTTGAATTTTTATTATTAAGCGAGGTATAATCTAAAATTTAATTATAACCTCAAATCTCAATTTTTCAACTTTAATTTCGAATAATTCAAAAATCAAAATAGATACAAAAAAATTGTTCAAATAAAAATTATAGTTTAGTTTATTCTGAATATTATTTGTTATAAAGAATTTTGTTGAATTTTTAATATTAAGGGAGTTATAATCTAAAATTTAATTATAACCTCAAATCTCAATTTTTCAACTTTAATTTCGAATAATTCAAAAATCAAAATAGATACAAAAAAATTGTTCAAATAAAAATTATAGCTTAGTTTATTATGAATATTATTTGTTATAAACAATTTTGTTGAATTTTTAATATTAAGGGAATTATAATCTAAAATTTAATTATAACCTCAAATCTCAATTTTTCAACTTTAATTTCGAATAATTCAAAAATCAAAATAGATACAAAAAAATTGTTCAAATAAAAATTATAGCTTAGTTTATTCTGAATATTATTTCTTATAAACAATTTTGTTGAATTTTTAATATTAAGAGAGTTATAATCCAAAATTTAATTATAACCTCAAATCTCAATTTTTCAACTTTAAATTCGAATAATTCAAAAATCAAAATAGATACAAAAAAATTGTTCAAATAAAAATTATAGCTTAGTTTATTCTGAATATTATTTGTTATAAACAATTTTGTTGAATTTTTAATATTAAGGGAGTTATAATCTAAAATTTAATTATAACCTCAAATCTCAATTTTTCAACTTTAATTTCGAATAATTCAAAAATCAAAATAGATACAAAAAAATTGTTCAAATAAAAATTATAGCTTAGTTTCTTCTGAATATTATTTCTTATAAACAATTTTGTTGATTTTTTAATATTAAGGGAGTTATAATCTAAAATTTGATTATAACCTTAAATCTCAATTTTTCAACTTTAATTTCGAATAATTCAAAAATCAAAATAGATACAAAAAAATTGTTCAAATAAAAATTATAGCTTAGTTTATTCTGAATATTATTTCTTATAAACAATTTGCTTGAATTTTTAATATTAAGGGAGTTATAATCTAAAATTTGATTATAACCTCAAATCTCAATTTTTCAACTTTAATTTCGAATAATTCAAAAATCAAAATAGATACAAAAAAATTGTTCAAATAAAAATTATAGCTTAGTTTATTCTGAATATTATTTATTATAAACAATTTTGTGGAGTTTTTAATATTAAGGGAGTTATAATCTAAAATTTGATTATAACCTCAAATCTCAATTTTTCAATTTTAACTTCAATTTAAAAAAAAAAATAAAATAAAAATTATATAAAACATCAAGCCAAAATTCCTACCATCTCTAGAAAATCCTTCAGCACATCCGCAAGTTTCAACCCTAACAAGTTGAAGTTCAATACTCTTTATCGGAACGGCACAGTGTTCGACAACTAAATATCCCATTAAAGGTGAAGATACACTACACCTACTTGAATCAAACTTCCCATGAATCTTAAAATTAGGCGCTCCGGCTCCTCCAGAAGCCAAAGAAGCCGGACTTATTGTAAATTGTACAGTTCTCAGAGGATCGGCTATCCTCGGTCTGTACTGTACCAAAAATTGTTGAGTCTTTTGCAAATCTTTCGATAAAAATGATCTTTTTATATCACATTTTAAATTATAACTTATGTTTATAAAAACTCCATGGTAAGTTTCGTACAATTCTCTGTTCGGTTTTGGATGTAATGGGAGTTCAAACGGAATTTGAGTGTTTCCGGCCGGTATTCTACCCGGACCGCTAACTTCACAGTTAACGTAAACCAATTGTATTGGTTTTACCGAGTTATAAAACGCTTCTAATATCCCTACATTCTTTGAACTTAATTGTAAGTTGACATATCCTTCCATTATTAAGGTAATTCCATCGTGTTTTAAATCGGTGTTTGTATTTATGACAATTAACCCAGTTACTTTCTCCTTTTTTTTTATTAAATAGAAGTGTGAATTAGTATAAAATGTTGTTTTAAAAGAAAATAATACTTCTTACCCCTTCATGATATACTTTATCCACTTTTTTTAGCTTTATATCAAGTGTTACAGACATTTTTGATTACTTTCTTAAAGATTAATGTTTTTAGGTTTGTGTATAATAAAAATTATGCATCCCAAATAACTTAATAGTGATTTAAATTAATTACAATTATAATAAAATCATTAAAAACTTTAATATGTATTAATTTAGTAAATTTTTAGTAATAGTTTTATAGGTTATTCAACTGTCAAAATGACAGTTTAAATAGAATTTATATTTTTATTTTTTTAATTTGTATTTATTCAAAACTATACTTTATAAATAACATGTTAGTGATTAAAATTAAAATTATAATCAAATAATTAAAAATAGGAAATATATAAAAAAATTTTAATTTATTTTTTTAATAACAACTTTGTTAGGTTATGTAAATGTCAAAGTGACAATTTTAAATTTTAATAGAATTATTTTTATACAATTAATAGTTTTATCTTTGTTGAAGATTTATGTTTTTTATGTATATTAAAGGATTACTAGTTTAGTTTTATTTTTAGTATTTTTCTAAAAAAATTTATTGTTTTTGGTGGAATTGATCAACATTTTGGTAACTTTAGTGGAAGCTTTTTCGAATTTAGTAAGTTTTTGGTGGAATTTAAAAAAAAAATTGGTAAATTTTTAGTGGAATTTTTATAAATTTTGTAAGTTTTTTGGTGGGATTTTTAAAAAATTCATTATTTTTGGTGGAATTATTAAAAATTTTAGTAGCTTTGGTGGAATTTTTACAAATTTACTTAAATTTTTGGTGATATTTTCAAGAATTTAATTAGTTTTTAGTGAAAAGGTTTATATTTTTGGATGTATATTAAAGGATTATAATTAACTAAAATAATTAGAAAACCTTAAAAAATGGTTTAATTACAAAATTCTAATGACTTTAGAGGTTAAATAACTGTCAAAGTGACGGATTAAATTTACCTATTTTTGTAATTTAAAAAAGTTAAATTTATATTTATTAACTTATTAATTATAGATTATGCATTCCAACAGTCATATTAAAATAATTAAACATAATTACAATTATAACGAAGTAATTAAAGTCTAATAAATTACTTAATTGATCAAAATATTTACTAGTAATTATAGGTTAAAGAACTGTCAAAGTGACAGCTT
Organism: Digitonthophagus gazella; assembly: GCA_036711955.1. Lineage (NCBI taxonomy): Eukaryota > Metazoa > Arthropoda > Insecta > Coleoptera > Scarabaeidae > Digitonthophagus > Digitonthophagus gazella. The sequence goes on from JASCIT010000003.1 coordinate 3,877,270, forward strand.
TGAAATTTTGGATATTTCATCTAAAATTAATTTTAAAATTATTTCATACTGTTATAAAATACAACATAAATCTAAATTTATACTTCAAATAAAATAAATTCTTAAAATTCCTTTAAAATTGAGAAAAATATTCTAATAATTTTGTAAACTTCAAATACCATTGGCGTACCATAACATTTATATCATTTTTCACAAACACACATTTTTAAATAAGAATTCTAATGAGAATTCTATTTAAATTTAATGTAAAAAATATATTTTTATATAAAACACTTTTATTTATATGAAATAAACTTTATTTTATGAAATATAAATAATTTATACGTTTAAAATTAGTTTGACGTTCGACGTTATATTGTATACGTGTACGTTTTCGTGGCACAAGCGTGCTGCCGCCACTCCAGCCACTCGCTAACCCAAAACCGTGACAGAAGGTAGTGTTACACGAAACCGTAGCTGGTGACGGTCGATTTCATTTCGCATTTTAACTGCCAGCAACGTTTGAAAAAATGGTAAAGCCAGTCAGAAAGAATTCGAGTAAAAACCCACCCATCTTCAGTCATGAATTTATCATTCAAAATCACGCGGACATCGTTTCGTGTGTGGCGATGGTGATTGTTATTGGCCTTATGGTACAGGTGAGTTGTCTCCCCGTCCATATGTTTCCCCTATTTTCCTTCCATATGTTTCCCTATTAATGAATGATATTTTAATTTAAATCTAAACTCATTTTTAATTTAGGTTACGGCTCCGATTGCTTCGTTATTTATTGCTCTCCAACATAATGTTACCGAAGCTGCTGAAGTGCCTTTATACGGACCGGGATATAAAGATTGGGCCGCTGTATTTTTCTACAGTTTGATTTGCATCGTTATTCATGCTATTATTCAAGAATATGTTTTGGACGTAAGTATTTTTATTACGTTACATCTCATTTTACTTTTAACACATTGAGGACAGATCACGAGATATCTAGTTTTCATGTTTTTTTATTTAGTTTTCAACTAAAGCCAAGTATATTTTATTTACATTACGATGGTAACAAAGCCTCTCGCATAGCAACGTTCAGTTTGCTAAAAGCGAGAATTCTCGTGACCCGTCCGCAATGTGTTAATAACATCTTACATTAAAATTTATTAAAAAAACAATTTTACATTTTAGAAAGTATCCAAAAGATTACATTTATCCAAATCAAAACTAGCAATTTTCACAAACAGCGGTCAGTTAGCCGTCTTTTATATGTGTTCGACAGTTTGGGGATTTGACATCATTTTACGGGAACGTTATATTCCAGAGGTAAGTAATAATTGTAAAAATTACTGATATTTAAGACACAAATTGAGTTTAATTCAAGTTTACACCATTTTTTTTAAATTTCAAAATTATAACCTAAATAACTGTCAAAGTGGCAGTTTGAAGAAAATGTAATTAATAATATTAAGTGGCGCCATCTAATAAATTTTCGTTGAATTTTATTCTTATGAAATTAAAATTCGTCTTTAAATCAATTTTTAAATTTACTTTTAATTGATATATTCTTTTTCTTGATTATTTAATTAGGTTATTTTTAAAAAAACTACATTTTAATTCGATTTATTTATAAAAATAAATCGTTATGATCTAAAATTTAATTATAACCTAAAATGTCAATTTTCAACTTTAATTTCGAATAATTCAAAAATCAAAATAGATACAAAAAAATTGTTCAAATAAAAATTATAGCTTAGTTTATTCTGAATATTATTTGTTATAAACAATTTTTTGAATTTTTAATATTAGGCGAGTTATAATGTAAAATTTAATTATAACCTCAAATCTCAAATTTTCAACTTTAATTTCGAATACTTCAAAAATCAAAATAGATACAAAAAAATTGTTCAAATAAAAATTATAGCTTAGTTTATTCTGAATATTATTTGTTATAAACAATTTTGTTGAATTTTTAATATTAAGGGAGTTATGATCTAAAATTTAATTATAACCTAAAATGTCAATTTTTCAACTTTAATTTCGAATAACTCAAAAATCAAAATAGATACAAAAAAATTCTTCCAATAAGAATTATAGCTTAGTTTATTCTAAATATTATTTGTCATAAACAATTTTGTTGAATTTTTAATATTAAGGGAGTTATAATCTAAAATTTAATTATAACCTCAAATCTCAATTTTTCAACTTTAATTTCGAATAATTCAAAAATCAAAGTAGATACAAAAATATTGTTCAAATAAAAATTATAGCTTAGTTTACTCTGAATAGTATTTGTTATAAACAATTTTGTTGAATTTTTAATATTAAGGGAGTTATAATCTAAAATTTAATTATAACCTCAAATCTCAATTTTTCAACTTTAATTTCGAATAATTCAAAAATCAAAATAGATACAAAAAATTGTTCAAATAAAAATTATGGCTTAGTTTATTCTGAATATTATTTGTTATAAACAATTTCGTTGAATTTTTAATATTAAGGGAGTTATAATCTAAAATTTGATTATAACCTCAAATCTCAATTTTTCAACTTTAATTTCGAATAATTCAAAAATCAAAATAGATACAAAGAAATTGTTCAAATAAAAATTATAGCTTAGTTCATTCTAAATATTATTTCTTATAAACAATTTTGTTGAATTTTTAATATTAAGGGAGTTATAATCCAAAATTTAATTATAACCTCAAATCTTAATTTTTCAACTTTAATTTCGAATAATTCAAAAATCAAAATAGATACAAAAAAATTGTTCAAATAAAAATTATAGCTCAGTTTATTCTGAATATTATTTATTATAAACAATTTTGTTGAATTTTTAATATTAAGGGAGTTATAATTTTTAAGTTTTAAGTTTTAAGTTTTTTAAGTTAACTTTTTAAGTTTTTAAATCGATTTTTAAATTTGTTTTTAATTCGTACAGTCTTTTTCTTGATTATTTAATTAGCTTATTTAAAAATAATTAGTATATATTAAAGTAGTAAGGAAAAGTAAACAAGTAGCGCCATCTTTTCGAGGTTTTTCACTTTTTTCTCCGTTAAAACGAGCTTTTCGTCAGTTTTGGGGGGTACTACCGGGACCTGATTCTATATGGGCATCTTCCATAAGCGAGTATGGGGCCCGTACGACGTTTTTTAACGGAGAAAAATGCAAAAGAAGTGTTAAAATTTTTCGGAACTAACGCCGGCAGTCGGCCATTTTCCCGTTCGCTACACTCTTAAACGTCAAACTGGCCCTTTTTTTCCGGGTTTTTCCGACCTTGCCGCCTTAGCTGGCGTTCATGTTGATGAAGGAAACGTTAGAATACAGCCTATTTTATAGGTTTCGGGCCATTTTTGAACCTAAATCGGTTAAATAGCGCCTTTCCGAACGTTTTTTCCCGAAGCCGATTTTGTGCCATTAGGGCGGGTACAATTTCTATTGACCGTTTTTTGAACAATAAATTTTTCATCGAAAACGGCTAAAATCGCATTTTCTTATATATAAAATTGTTCAAAATCATAAAAATTGAGTAAAACAAACACGTATTTGTATCCGTTTTTCGAAAAAACTGCTTGGAAGAAGTTAAAAAATAACCCTCTTCGAGTACCAGGGTCAACCAAGAATGACAATTCGTTTTGACGTTTGGCCGTTTTCTCCAATATGCTTCGATTCAAAGCGCCAATTGGCCGAAAATCTTTAAAAATTGTATACAACGGTCTCGAAAACGTTTACCCTTTCGGTTTGGAAACATCGAAACAGGTTAGCTACTTTCACAAGTGTTTATTATTAAAAAAAAATTTTAATTAGAATCTAACCTTTTAGCCATGAAAAAAATATGCTGAAAAAGTCCAAAGATTCGATTTTCTGTCAACAAATGGAGTCGGTGATGTTTATTTTAAACTACTTTTATACTTGGAGACATTAAAACAGATTATATCGCTTGTTATCTTTTAATTCGATTTATTTATAAAAATAACTAAAATTCAAATAAAACTCATCAATATATGTGGCGCCATCTAATACTTTCGAGTTGAACTTTATTCTTATAAAATTAAATTCAATTTATCTTTAAATTTATTTTTTAATTTATGTTTAATTAATATATTCCTTTTTTTAACATTAAATTAACTTATTTACAAAAAAATTGTATTTTAATTCGTCTTATTTATCAAATTTTCTAAGAAGAAATGTCATTTAAAACCTAACCTAACTTATTTTAACCGGAATAAAATATTGAGATTTATTTAATTATATTAGATATTAATCATCTTAAATAAAAAGAATTAAAGTTTTTCATTAAAGGTATATAATTACCATTTTTAAAAAGTAGATTTGAATAAAAAACCTAAAATATTTATAAATAAAGGTTAATTTTAAGCTTATTTCTTTTCCGATTTTATATTTCCTCACTTTTTCTTATACTTTTCTCTTTTAGATTTCTTTATTATGGAACAATTACCCATCTCCGATGACTTTCATGATGAAATTGTACTTCATCGTTCAATTGGCTTACTGTTTACATGAATTACCCGAACTTTACTTTCAAAAAGTTAAGAAAGAAGAGTACGCAAGCAGAGCAACTAGGAGCATCGCTGGGGTTATTTTAATCGCCATTCCATATTTCTTAAAGTATGATTAAGTTTATTAAACAACTATTTTAAACTGAGAGATGGAAATTTTCAATTTTTTTTTTAAGTTTGAGTACCTTGTCGTTGAATTATTATAGTTTTAATTTTTTGATTGTTAAAATAATTAAATTTACTAGATTAAGTAATTGAATTTACTAGAAATTAACGAATCTTAGGTTGGGACTAAGTAATGTGTTATAATTTAAATTTTCATCTCTCGGTTGATAAAAATATTGGGTATTTTTTAATATTTTCTGTTCTAATTTAATATTTTATGTTTTAATTTAATATTTTATGTTCTAATATTAATATAATTAATTTGTTTTTTGATTTACAGCTTCAATCGTTTATTGATTTGTCTTCTTGTCTTGCATTATACTTTTGAGCTTGTTCTTCACATCGCTCAATTGATCCAAACTGTTGATCGTGATGACAAATTTACAAAAGGTTAGTAAAAAAATATCAAAGATTAATATTATACTAAATTTCAATCAGAGTTTAAAATATAAAAGGAAGAAAAAGATATTCATAAAATTATTTTGAATAAAGCCCATATTTTATTTACAAAACTTTCAAAGAACTGTCAAAACTGACAATTCAATCTGTCAAAAGTGACGTTTCAATATTTTTCTTTAATTTTCAAAATAAATACATATTTATTTTAGTTTTAATTACAAGAAAAATAAATTTAAAATGTTTTAATACTTCTTTTTAGTGATGGTATTAAATTTTCTAACATTCTGAACGGCTTTATAACGCAACGTTATATGCGAATCGGGGCTCCTTTGGACCCGAAACGGCCGATTTAAGCCCTAAACGAAGTCCCCGTTTTCCGTCATTTTCGATTTGGGCCGATAAAACAGTTGGTTCAATTTTCATAAACGTTATTTATTATTCTAACCACACTAATGCCACATGAAATGTCAAAACGATCGGTTTATTAATAATCATCAAATATTTTATTTATGCAGGGCAAAAGTTCGAATAAATTTCACTAAAAACTAATTAAATTCTTGAAAATATCACCAAAAATTTAAGTAAATTTGTAAAAATTTAAAAGCTACTAAAGTTTTTAATAATTCCACCAAAAACTTATAAAATTTGTAAAAATTCCACAAAAGCTATCCAAATTTTTAACAATTCCACCAAAAACTTGCTGAATTTTTAAAAAATATACTAAAATTAAGATTAATTTCGTCAAGAATTGATTAGATTCTTAAAAATTTCACAAAAATAAAAAAGTAATAATAAAAATTCCACAAAAGTTAGTTAAATTGAATATAATTTCACCAAAAATTATTAAATTTGGAGACAATTCTACTAAAAACTTAGTGAATTTTTTTATAAATTCCACCCAAAATCAATAAAATTGATAAAAATTCCACGAAAAACTTACTATATTTGTAAAAATTCCACCAAAGTTACCAATATTTTTAACAATTCCACCAAAAACGTACTAAATTTTTTCAATTTTCCACCAAAGCTACAAAAATGTTGAATAATTCCACCAAAAACTTACTGATTTTTAAAGAATACCACCAAAAACTTACTGATTTTTAAAGAATACCACCAAAAACTTACCAAATTCATAAAAATTCTACTAAAATTACCAATATTTTTAACAATTCCACCAAAAATGATTAAAGTTAATAAAAATTCCACCAAAGTTATCAACTTTTTTAACAATTCCATCAAAAACATACTGAATTTTATAAAAATTCCACCAAAAATTAATAAGATTGAAAAAATTTCACTAAAAACTTACTAAATTCGTAAAAATTCCATAAAAAACATACTGAATTTTATAAAAATTCCATCAAAAATAAATAAAATTCGCAAAAATTCCACCAGTGTTATCAAAATTTTTGATATTTCCACCAAAAATATACTGAATTTTTTAAAAATTCCACCAAAAACTTACTAAATTCATAAGAATTTTACCAAAAACACTAAATTTCTTTTAAATTCCACCAGAAATGAATAAAATTCGCAAAAATTCCACCCAAGCTATTAAAATATTTACCAACTACACCTAGAACTTACTGAATTTTTTTTTTATTCCATCAAAAACTTATAAAATTTGTAAAAATTCCACCAAAGCTTTCAAAATCTTTAACAATTCCACCAAAAACTTGCTGAATTTTTAAAAAATATACTAAAATTAAGATTAATTTCCTCAAGAATTGATTAGATTCTTGAAAATTTCACAAAAATAAAAAAGTAATAATAAAAATTCCACAAAAGTTAGTTAAATTGAATATAATTTCACCAAAAATTATTAAATTTGGAGAGAATTCTACTAAAAACTTACTGAATTTTTTAAAAATTCCACCCAAAATCAATAAAATTGGTAAAAATTCCACGAAAAACTTACTATATTCGTAAAAATTCCACCAAAGTTACCAACATTTTTAACAATTCCACCAAAAACATACTAAAATTTTTCAATTTTTCACCAAAGCTGCAAAAATGTTGAATAATTCCACCAAAAACTTACTGATTTTTAAAAAATACCACCAAAAACTTACCAAATTCATAAAAATTCTACTAAAATTACCAATATTTTTAACAATTCCACCAAAAATGATTAAAGTTAATAAAAATTCCACCAAAATTATCAACTTTTTTAACAATTCCATCAAAAACATACTGAATTTTATAAAAATTCCACCAAAAATTAATAAGATTGAAAAAATTTCACTAAAAACTTACTAAATTCGTAAAAATTCCATAAAAAAACATACTGAATTTTATAAAAATTCCATCAAAAATAAATAAAATTCGCAAAAATTCCACCAATGTTATCAAAATTTTTGATAATTCCACCAAAAATTAATACAATTTGCAAAGATTCCACCAAAAACTTACTAAATTCATAAGAATTTTACCAAAAACACTGATTTTTTTTATTCTACAAGAAATGAATAAAATTCGCAAAAATTCCACCAATGTTATCAAAATTTTTGATAATTCCACCAAAAATATACTGATTTTTTTAAAATTCCACCAAAAATTAATACAATTTGCAAAAAATCCACCAAAAACTTACTAAATTCATAGGAATTTTACCAAAAACACTGAATTTTTTTAAAATTCCACCAGAAATGAATAAAATTCACAAAAATTCCACCAATGTTATCAAAATTTTTGATAATTTCACCAAGAATATACTGAATTTTTTTAAAATTCCACCAAAAATTAATACAATTTGCAAAAATTCCACCAAAAACTTACTAAATTCATAAGAATTTTACTAAAAACACTGATTTTTTTTATTGCACCAGAAATGAATAAAATTCACAAAAATTCCACCAATGTTATCAAAATTTTTGATAATTCCATCAAAAACATACTGATTTTTTTAAAAATTTCACCAAAAACTTATTAAATTCATAAGAATTTTACCAAAAATACTGAATTTTTTTAAAATTCCACCTGAAATGAATAAAATTCGCAAAAATTCCACCAATGTTATCAAAATTTTTGATAATTCCACCAAAAATATACTGAATTTTTTTAAAATTCCACCAAAAATTAATACAATTTGCAAAAATTCCACCAAAAACTTACTAAATTCATAAGAATTTTACTAAAAACACTGATTTTTTTTATTGCACCAGAAATGAATAAAATTCACAAAAATTCCACCAATGTTATCAAAATTTTTGATAATTCCATCAAAAACATACTGATTTTTTTAAAAATTTCACCAAAAACTTATTAAATTCATAAGAATTTTACCAAAAATACTGAATTTTTTTAAAAATTCCACCAGAAATGAATAGAATTCGCAAAAATTCCACCAAAGCTATTAAAATATTTAACAACTACACCCAAAACTTACTGAATTTTTTTTATTCCACCAAAAACTTACAAAAATCCTAAAAATTACACCGAAATTATCAACATTTTTAACAATTTTACCAAAAACTTACCAAATTTTTTAAAAATTCCACCAAAATGTCCAAATTCTTTTAAAATTCCACCAAAAATCAATCAAATTAGAAACAATTTCATTAAAAATTAACTAAAACCTTGAAAATTCCATCAAAAACATAGTAAATTCATAAAAATTTCACCAAGTTACTAAAATTTTTAATAATTCTACCAAAAATAATGAATTTTTTTTAAATTCCACCAAAAAATGTACAAAATTTGTAAAAATTCCACCAAAAATTTACCAATTTTTTTTTTAATTCCACCAAAAACTTACTAAATTTATGAAGCTTCCACCAAAGTTACCAAAATGTTGATCAATTCAACCAAAAACAATAAATTTTTTTTAGAAAAATACTAAAAATAAACCTAAACTAGTTTTCTTTAAAGTTTTAATTAATTTCAATACAAATATATTTATTTTAGTTTATTTAGTAATTAAATTTTAAAAAATTAAATAAATTCTTTTTTAGTGACTGGTGTGGTATCAAAAATCGTCTTAAACTTAACCCGATTGGGAAGTATAATCCTAGCCGTTTTGACTCTTTGGTTCGGCTTGGCTCAAGGAGAACAACAAGAATTGAACATCCAAGCGGGATACTTCAACACCCCCGTTATTCGTTTAGCGATACTTGGCGGTATCTTAGCTTTACAAATGTACTTGACTTTCAATTACATTAACCAAGAGCTTCAACTCATCGCTAAGAATACGGAAAGTTCTGGGGTATCTGTTGTATCGAAAGGAAAGAAGAAGGACAAATCGAAAAAAAGTATGTTATAATTGGATTAAAAAATAAAACATTTGATTAATATATTAATTTTGTTACAGCTAAGAAATCTGACGAATCTGATCTTCCGGAAGTTGACCAGAACACAAATAAAAATTTGAGAAAGCAGAAAGTCAAATAAAAAAAAATAATAATAATAAAAATATTCACTTTTGCACATTTTTTTTGTTTTTCACGTCATTTTAGTTTTTTTTAATCTTTTTTATTTGAAATGTTCTTTTTTTTTTAAATTTATATTAAATACATAATAATTTATGTAGTTGTTGCAGCTGATATAAGATGATTATTTTTTTAAATGTCTCAATCTCTTCTCTTCACTTTATAACAAAAATTTCGAATTTGACTTTTTGTTGTCATTCTACACATTTCCACCTTCATTTATCACATTTGTTTTATATTGTATAAGTACGTAGCTTCGAGATCAACATGTAAGAACTTGTTAACATGCCAGCTAAATGATTAAAATGCTCAGGTGGTTCAAAACTAAATAATTGAGAGATCTTAAAATAAGATTTTTAATTGATTGCCTTGTCATGTAATTTAACGCACATGAATTGAAAATTAATGTAATGATTTTACATTTTGCTTTAGATACTTTGTCCTTTAAATTAATGGATGAATTTATAATCAAAATTTTAATTCATTTTAACTTTATAATCAAAATATTGATTATAAAGTTAAAATGAATGAAGAATTAATTAAAAGTGTTTAGCTGGTTATTAATTATTGTATGTAATTAATACGTGTTTTAAGACTTAAGAGATTTTTTGGTATACCACAAACAATTTCATGTTTTAAAAAGAACTTTTTGTAAAAAAATAATATAAAACATATTTCAATAAATTTTGTTTGATTATTTGTTTTTATAGTAGTTAAAATTCCATTAGCAAATACGTGGTTTGAAGCTTGGCTATTGGCTGAGGACAAATTTTATTGAGAGAGGATTCAGTGGAGGATGATCTTCATGGAGGGCCGATTGAAGAATAGACAAATCCTTGATTTGTCGAACGGAATTCAAGGGCGAGTAAACCCCATCGGGAGACATTTCAGGGGTGGACAAACCGTCAATTTTTTGAACTAATTTCAGTAGTAATCCAACCTCATCAAGAAACATATCAGGGATGACCAAACTTTCGATTTTTAGAATGGAAATCAGGGGTGGGCAAATGCTAGATCAATCAAAATTTAATTGAAGTAACTGTGATTTAGTTGATTAACATCAGGAAACTCTATTTTTTATTTATAATCTATAGTATAGATTCTATACTAACTTTTTATACCTATGAAACAAGAACAACTAGAGACAAAGTGACAGCTAAGCGGGAAGCATGTGAGCAGGCCTATCACACCTAGCAAACCAGGTGAGACGCTGAAACCAGAGGAAAGTGGACGGCCAGGTTAATACCGGACGTTAGAATTTGGAACGATCGACGTACGGAGAGGTGGGTTACTACTTGACTAAGTTTCCCACCGGCCACGGGTACTTCATGAAATACTTACACACAGTTAGAAAAACGAAATCTTCAACCTGTATTTTTGCGAACGCAGAAATCGACGACGCCGAACATACGTTTTTCCACTGCGAACACTGGAGACTGCAAAGAGTGCAATTAACTACTAAGATGGGGGCTTTGACTTCGGACACTGTCGTGTTCCAGATGCTGGGTGACTAAGAAACTTGGGACGTGATAGCCGATTTTGCCACTAAAATACTCAAGGCAAAAAAACGGCCTCCATAAATGTAGAAGACACATTAACAGGGGAGACCCATATGGGCTCAAGAGCCTCTCTTCCAACAGTTTTCACGGCCTAACTGACGATGACCTGACGGCAGTGTTGGGCAAACGTCAATCGTGATAGCAATTGACGATTAATTAATCCACAATCGTCTTCTGGCATTAGGATTAATAATTATAGTCAGTTTCCTTCACCAAGAGTTTCGATTATTCAGTCGTGATTCCAAGTGAAGACAATTTACTATTAATTAATCGAAATTCTCATAGAAGGCAATTGACAATTATTATTAGCCCTAATACTAGAAGGCGATCATACCGTGCGTTCAGAAATGATTGTAGATCGTTTGAATTTGGCGCGCTCGTAATTTAGTGATTTTCGATGGTCAATATTGTTACCTGTGAATTACCTACCTCGTATCTTGCATATCAGTGGCGTAGCCGGATTTATTCATGACGTATCCTCTTCAGTATTAAGTGTATATGTACATATACTCATAATTATTGGAGATCGGATATCAATTGCAATGGCATTGGTCAATAAATTCAATAAAATACCTTTGTCTTACGATTTTTTGACAACTTATGACAGCTTTCAATATTTTCCATGGCACGCCTATGAGATATGATTAACATTATTGTATTTATACCAACTTTAAAAATTAATCTATAGCGCGCCAAATTCAAACGATATACAATCGTTTTTGAACGCACGGTAGAAAAAATAATATACATAGGTCAACTCTCACTAGATCAGTGAAATCGGCTTGCGCGTTCCTATGCCGACACACTGATGGCGCTAATATGGTTTTTTTGAAAGCGCCTCCTACCGAAATACCCAAAACTACTTCTGAACCCGCGAAATTCGAAATAAAATTCTTTTTTTTTTTAATTTATACTTTATTTCACCTATACAACAATAAGTGACTATAGTACACTTATTATTGTACGAAAAATAGTAATGCCAAAAAACCGTTTTAAAATAAGTTAAAATATTTTTTTAATTTTCGTTTACGTAATTAATACAAGTATAGATAATAATTTTTGGTAAAGTTATTCTTTATTCCTTTAATAAGATAAGGCGGATACATGGTAAAGCTCGTCTCAGCAGTTTTGACAGTTACGTCACTACTTACATCTAGTCACGTGATCGCGCTGTTGTCAAGCGTTTAATGTTTTGGTTGTAGGTACTATTTGGAGGTTATAGAACATAACCTCCAAATCGATATGGCCAGTTTTTGAACGAATTAAAAAGTTTGAAGTTTAATAGAAAATAGTGGTTAATTAGAAATTCAAACGTTGTAATAAATCAGTAATCGTGTTTTAACTATTATTTAATCACCGGGATGTGGTTATTGGCATCGTGATTAACTTAAATAAAAATAATAAAACACAATTTAAGATTTTTATTGTAATTTAATATATTTTAATAAATCACAAAAATGTAATGGAAAATATCAATTAATAAATAAAAACACTATTTTAAAATAAAATCATGTAACCAACATAAATTTTAATTTTATAACAATATAAAATTAAAACATAAATAAAATTCTAACATTTCTAACATAAATCAACATTTTGTAAAATAATAAAACATTCAATTAAATACGGTAACTAAACTACCAAACCAACAAAACTAATTTAACAATAAATAATAAATCAAAAATAAATAAATAAATATTAAGTAGATAATATATAGGTAATAATCAATATAATAAATAATAGAAAAACAATAATAACTAATCAATAAATAAATAAATAAATATATTTTATAAAACCATGCTGCCAACGTAAGTTACTATTCTGCAACAAAATGAAAAAAACGTAAATTAAATTCAAACATAAATCAACCAATAAAATAACGAAATAAACAAAAATACTTATCCAAAATCATCTTCTTCACTACTATCTGAATCCAATGATATTATAAGCGGTTCGACTTCAGCCATTCTTTCTATACCAACTTCTTTATCCCAATAATCTTGTATTATTTTCTCCGCGTGTCCTATTGAATTCTTCCACATTGTATCTGTAACCATATCTAGAGCTTCTTTCCACATCGCTAAGCATTTTTCTTTTCCATATCCATCTCTTCCTATATGCTTATTATAATAATTCTTCGTAATCCCCCATATATTTTCAATTGGATTAAATACACAATGGTACGGTGGCAATCTTAAAACGCGATGTCCATATTGTTCCGCTAACGTATCTGCAATGAAAGTTTTTTTAGGTTTGTGTAGTAAAGCAATCTGTAGAAGTTCCTTTTTAAATGCTTCCTGTTGGAATGTAATTCCTCTTTCCGTTAACCATTCTTGAAGTTGATTCTTCGTCCATGATAAATTTGGTATTTTATTCTCTAGCACTGAGTGATATCGGGCATTATCCATTACTATTAAGGAAGGCTCTTCTAAGTTTTTCAGCAAATTATTCTCAAACCAATTTATAAAATTGCCATGGTTCATTTCTCCGTGATAGTCCATATCTTTTGTTTTTGAGGAAAAAATCAAACCTGCTCCTGGAATAAAGCCATTCGCATTACCTGCATGTACTATAACGTACCTGGTACTCTCCGGTTTAGTACTCCGTACTGATTCAGGTGTTCCATCTTGCCATGATTTCGCTGCTGATCCATTTTCAAAAATCCATGTCTCATCTAAATATACAAACTGTCGTTCTTGCTTCCTTTTGTTTCGAATATATTCCTGCAAAAAAGAAAAACGCCACAAAACAACATGTGATAATTCCATAAGACCTACCTTTGGATTATCCTTAATCCACCTAAATCCTATTCCTCCAAGTATTCTATGTAATGATGCTTTCGAACAGTTGATTATATCTTTCTCCTTTAAAACATTTAACAAACTTTCCAATGTTACGTGCTGTTTCTTCTTATGCATGTCATAAATCGTTGTCCTGATATTAAACTGGGTCAATTCATCGATATCTGTCTTCGGTTTTGATTTTTCCTTAACAATTTTGGCCTTCTTATTTCCTGTTATCCTATTCACGGTAGATAAGCTGATACCCAATGCTTCAGAAACTCGCTTTAACATATAATATATTAAAAAATCCGTTCCAAAATCCTCTAGCCACTTTCAACGATTAAAGTATTACCTCATTCACAGCTGTTAAAGGTATTAATGGCCCACCATTATCACGCTCCTTTTTAAAATAAATAACCAGCTTCTTCACCATCTCTTTCACTTCTTCACTGTAAGTCATCGTTGCTCAAACAAAAACAATAATGTTAAGTTAGCTTTGAACAACGAAAAGGGTTAGAATAATGTAATAATTACAAATCGCACTTGCCTGTTCACTTTTCAATCACAAATAATGTTTGTCAAATTCTGTGGTTAAAACACAGTTCAAATGGATCGTGACAATATGCGGCAACGGTGTAAACAGCTGTTTGGCGAAGGTTGGGTAACATTAAAACGCTAAATCATGTTAACTTTTATTTCAGTTTAATACGAATTTTGTTTTGAAATTTAGTTTTAATGAACGTATTTTGTCACTTTATCGTCGTATAAATTATATTCTGTGAAAAGTGTATTTTAAAATAGCTTAATTATGAAAATAATTTTTAATGCGATTTATCTCCGAACGGTTGGTAGCAAATCCAAATTCAAATAGTGGTGACGTAATCAGTGACGTAACTGTCAAAACTGCTGAGACGAGCTTTATATTTTCTGTAGATGTCTTTGCCCAATCAGGTAATTAATAGCCTCTTGGTTGTTGCCTTCTCAATTATTTCTTTGAAAAGTTTTGTAATTTACCAACTTTTTGGCAGTTCTTTGTTCTTGGAAGAGTGCATATTTGGCAAAATTTGTTGTTTTTACTTGTCCATAGTCAACAGAATCTTAGAATAAGTCGCCAATTGATGGTTTCTGAACTGAACAACCTAGTCAAAACGTGATCTTTATAAATTTTTTGTTAACAAAAGTAACTAATAAATACTTACATAATGCAGAATGACAAAGCTTAGCGGAGTACTGGATTTGAGAAGGTTGGGGGGTTTCAACTGAGAAGGACTGAATTGGTTCATAGTTAATTTCTTTAGACTTCATCAACTTTAACAAACGTTGTAATGCCGAGATTCAAAATTTTTAAGTTAGTTACCTTACCGATTACAGGATTAATCAGAAAAATATTAGATTTTATTCTACATTTTTAAGCAGGAAAGCAGGAAATGACGTAGATTTATTTGAACAAATCAAACTGTCATGGAAACATCTTCTATAAATTTCTGTAACCTTTCAAAATTATCACATCAGCGCCATCAGTGTGTCAGCATAGGTACTTTTTTTTGATTTCGCTTTTTCCCGCTAACAATAAGTTGAACTACACTGTCTAACGGCGATGACGAACCGACTCCTTTTGCGGGGCGGATCAGCTGAGATCATGGGACACTAGAAAGGAGTGCCTCTTGAGGTATTAAGACACCCCCCTCCTTCCACACCTGAGATGTCACGGCCATGGTGGGGCAAAAGAGGATGTACATGATGGTCCCCGACCTTGGTTCCCTGAAGTTATACCTCCTTGTTGGTCCCAGGAGAAGAAGACAGGGAACTTATCATGCATTGTTATTGTTGATTTGAGTATAAACTGGACGAAAGTTATTATTATACTGATTTTTTATAAAATCTAGAGACTTAATTTTGTACAATGTGTTGATTAAAAGCTAGTAACTTTTCTCTGTTCTTAATTCTTAAAAACATTTTATTAAAACTAGTGACTTTTTTGTAAAGTCAATCTAAAATAACGTCAATACATAAAATTTAATACATATTCTTTCTTTTTAAACCGTAACATAATTATTTATTGGAATTGTTTGGTACACATTTCAATGTACCAAATTTTAGTATTTTCTAAAATTTACTTTTAACACCTTGTTGACTGGTGACGAAATAACTCGTCATTTTTATTAACAAAGTGTTAATAAAAAGTCAACAAAGAAATAATTAAAATAACACTGTCAATTGACTTTGACTTTTAATTTTTTTGTCAGTTTTATCACTTAATTTTTATTCCTTATGTGTTTTAAACCCCATAAAATTTCTTATTATGTTTTCGAGTAGTGCAAAAATTATTAACCTAACTATAAAAGGCAGTAAATTTCTTGTACAACACAGAAAACACCTCTTCGGCTTCCAAACCAACCGATTGCTTTCGACCTGCATTACCACTTTTTCAACAGGAATAAATTTAACTAATATCGATTTCTATGGACAAAAAAACGTTTTCCAAAATACAGCTTTTGGAAGGATACAAAAACGATTTCAAACCAGCGCCGATTGGGTATTGTATTATTTTCTAATTTGTTTTGTCTCACTTTTTCCATTTTATTTATTAATTCTTTTCCTTTTAATTTTAATTTAGGTTCAAAAGCAAAAGGTTATTGGAACGTCTGAAAAATTAGTATTCGTTCCTTGTGAATGTGCTAAGGTAATTCTTATGATTATAAAAATTATTACATTTTTTGACAACATTTAGAATAAAACGGTCTTGTTTAATTAAAACTACAATATTTTAAATTTCATTTAGAAAAAAAGTCAGATCAAAATCTATAAAAATGAATTTTTGGCGAATTTTTAAAGTTGATCGATTTTCGTAAGTTAGGTTAAAAGTGTCAAAAATTTTTTACCAACTTTAAAAATTTTTTTAATTTTTTTGGCAACATTTAGAATAAAGCGGTTTTTTTAGTCGAAACTAGAATATTTTAGGTTTCATTTAGAAAAAAGATCAAATCGAAATCTTTAAAAATGAATTTTTGATGAATTTTTAAAGTTGATCGATTTTCTTAAGTTAGGTTAAAAGTGTCAAAATTTTTTTACCAACTTTAAAAATTTTTTTAATTTTTTTAACAACATTTAGAATAAAACGACTTTTTTAAATCAAAACTAGAATATTTTAAGTTTCATTTAGAAAAAAATCAAATCGAAATCTTTAAAAATGAATTTTTGATGAATTTTTAAAGTTGATCGATTTTCTAAAATTAAAAGTGTATTAGAAGATTGACAAGTTTTAATTGACATTAAGTTACATTTTCTCTTCTGAGGAAAAAACTAAAAATCATAGACAATTTATCTTTGATAGAAATAAAGACTAAGTTTCAATCTAAATTCTCATAAAATTTCAAGTCGCAACAACAATTAGTTTCTTAGATATGAATTTTTTAAAAGTGACAAATTTTCATAGACATGGTAATTAAGTTAGGTTAGAATTTCTCTTCAGTAGAAAAGACTAAAAGTCGTAGAAAATTCATTTTTGGTAAAAATAAAGATTAAGTTTCAATCTAAATTCTTATAAAATTTCAAGTCTCAACAATAATTAGTTTCTTAGATATGAATTTTTTAAAACTGACAAAATTTCATAGACATGGTAATTAAGTTAGGTTAGAGTTTCTCTTCTGTAGAAAAAATTAAAATTTGTACAAGATTCATTTTTGGTAAAAATAAAGATTACGTTTTAATCTAAATCCTCATAAAATTTCAACTCGCAACAACAATTAGTTTCTTAGGCATGAATTTTTTAAAAATTGACAAATTTTCATAGACATGGTAATTAAGTTAGGTTAGAATTTCTCTTCTGTAGAAAAAGCCAAAAGTCGTAGAAGATTCATTTTTGGTAAAAATAAAGATTAAGTTTTAATCTAAATCCTCATAAAATTTCAACTCTCAACAACAATTAATTTCTTAGATATGAATTTTTTTTTAATTGACTAGTTTAGTTTATAATCTTCCACACAGATGGAACATTTATTTTTTAAATAAATAATTTTTCCATCTATTTAGTAGCAAACTAGGGACTAAGATAAACATTAAAATAAAAATCAAATTTTTAAACAAATTATAAAAATCTCAAGTATATATTTATCGTTTACCGATAAAATGTTACACTTAATCCTTTATATCTCAACTCTTATTTACTATTCCTTATAAATAAATACTCAAAAAACCCATCCTTTTCCTTCAAACAATTTCCTCATTGTACCATTTAAATGTTAAAGACCTCATTCGCGCAAACTCAGTTAAAACCAACACAGAAGGTCACCTTGAGTGAAACATTTCAAATTATATTTCGCAGTGTTATCGTGTTTAGTCTCGATATTTATCTGTTCCCGGTATTAATCTCAAATTAAAACAACAATAAAAGGTAAACTAACGACTATTAATTCTAATACAAAACCAATTTTGTAACAAAAAGTGACCTTATTATGAATCGATCCAATTTATAATATTATTGTTTATAGGAAATCATGGCTGAAGGGGAAGGTAACAAAATGTGGGATAGGGGTTCTTTTAAACATAAATCCATTGCTCTCTTTACAAGTGGTGGAGATTCTCAGGTAATAAAAATATTTTTATATATGTAACCCCTTTTTTACATATGTAACGTTTGATTTTTCTTATTTCTTTTTTATAAGGGTATGAATGCAGCCGTAAGAGCTGTAGTTCGAATGGGTTTATATCTCGGTTGTAAAATGTTTTTTATTAAAGAAGGATATCAGGGTAAAATTCCAAAATAAAGCTGTGATTTTGTATTGATTTTTTTATGTTATTAAGGTATGGTCG
The DNA here is from genome assembly GCA_036711955.1 of Digitonthophagus gazella. Taxonomy (NCBI): domain Eukaryota; kingdom Metazoa; phylum Arthropoda; class Insecta; order Coleoptera; family Scarabaeidae; genus Digitonthophagus; species Digitonthophagus gazella. The sequence goes on from JASCIT010000003.1 coordinate 3,895,905, forward strand.
ATGGAGGAGAATTTATCGTTGAAGCTAATTGGGCCTCGGTTAGTTCTATTATTCATAAAGGTGGGACTATTATTGGTTCCGCTCGATGTCAAGCGTTCAGGTAAAAAATTCACAATAAAGGATAAAATGAATTTTAATTGTAATTTTGGAAATAGAGTCTTATTTAGGGCAATAATACCAAAAATTAAGTTTAATTTCCGGATGTGTTATAGGTCAATTAAATATTTCGATAAAAATGAAAATATGTTCTTATCTGAGAGTTTAATACTATATATATACATTTTTTTAGTAGTATTTATGTATTTTATCTCTTATAGGATAAAAGGTTTTATCTAAAAGTTGGATAAATAATTTGTTTAGAAATATTTTTAACTTATACATTTTAATTAACCCCTTAATGCACATTTTTTTAATCAATTTAGGTACAAAAAAAATCATTTATTTTTCATTAGTAACCATGACGTTTACAGAGCTGCACAATTCTGCCGGTAAACGTTGCCCATATATGTCACGGAGGTGTGCATTAAGCTGTTAATTAAAAAAACAGACTTCTACTGTTGAGTGAGATTAAACGATGAATTTTTTAGTCAAATTCTTCTCACTAATATTATTAACATTAAAAATTTTTAAAATTTTAGAACACGAGAGGGTCAATTAAAAGCAGCAAAAAATCTAGTAAAACGTGGCATTCAAAACTTAATAGTAATAGGAGGAGATGGTACTTTAACGGGGGCAAATGCATTCCGAGTAAGTTGGACGGATCTATTGGATGAGCTTCTTCAAAAAGGAGAAATAACGAAAGAAGAACGCGAAAAGAACGATCATTTGAGTATCGCTGGATTAGTTGGTTCGATCGACAATGATTTTTGTGGCACCGATATGACGATTGGAAGTGATAGTGCTCTTCATAGGATTATCGAAGCTGTTGATGCTATAGCTTATACTGCTTACTCTCATCAGCGTACTTTTATTATGGAAGTTATGGGCAGACATTGCGGGTAAGTTATAATAAAAAAAATCTTTCTTTAAAAATCTACTAAATGTTTGGAAAGTTGTAAATGAAATATTTAGAAAATAAAAAATTATTATTTGAAATAAAAAAGATTTGAGATGGATTAAAAAATCCTGATGAATGTACTTTTTAGTTATTTAGCATTAGCAGCTGGTATGGCTGCAGAAGCGGATTACGTTTTCTTCCCGGAAGCTCCACCTCCGGAAGATTGGGAGGCGAGATTGTGCAAAAAATTGAGCGAGGTTTGAGGAAATTTGAATGGTTTTGGGGGTTGAGTTGGATTGGTAGTTGGTGAAATTGACCTGAAAATCTTGATTATTTCTAGTATCTTTTAACCCTTAACGATCTGTTGTCCAGACATTGTGAACTTTGCATTATTCCTGTCAAGTCCTATGTCCAGACGTTGTAGATGTTTAGACATAAATTTAATGTCTGAAATATCTAGACGAATAATTTAATAGTTTTTATTGTTATGAAGGTTTGTTCTATTAGTTGGTTCATTGTCCAGACATTCTGGGAATGACTATGAAAAGAAAATTGGTTAAGAAAAATATATACAGATCTGGAAATTTCATTTCAGGACATAGAAAAATAATGCGTGCAACAGCGACGCATATAGGAAGTAGATTAGATAAACAAAGAGCGATATAACTGTTTAACCACACAACGAACTGACAGTTTGACAGTCTGACAGTTCGACAGTTTGTGGGAAGGAGGTGGTTGGTTGGGCGAGTAGGGTTGGATCGGAAAAGGCGTGGTTAAACAGTTATACCGCTCTTTGTTTATCTAATCTACTTCCTATATGCGTCGCTGTTGCACGCATTATTTTCCTATGTTCTGAAATGAAATTTCCAGATCTGTATAGTTATATACTTTTCAATTGCAAACCACGTGGTTTTAGACAACCAATATTTCACGAAAAAATAAATGTGGACTCAGCTAATAACATACAGCAGACCCAATCCATCTTGGCTAGGGTTGCCAGATCCACTCGGCCTCAATGCCGGAGATTGGGGGTCAAATACCGGAGATTGGGGGGGAACATTTTATTTTTTACAAAAAAAATGTCATGTGTATAGTAAACATTTATTTTAACAAAAATATAGACTTTTTTATTTATTTATTTTATAAATTTCATTGAATTTCAATGTTCGAATGCCTGCTGGAGGCCTGAGATGAACATTAAATGCCGCAGACTCCGGCGTAATGCCGGAGATCTGGCAACCCTAATCTTGGCCTATAAAGGTCACCAAAAATGCGCAGACGAAAGAGTGAGACAGTAAATCGTTGGAGAAAGATGGGTGTATTCATTAGACAGAGAACGGCAAGTATAGAGCGCGGCAAAAGTTACCCTGTGCTCCATACGTTGCCTGTTCAACAATGGGGTTTTGGGAAATGGGTGTATTTGAAAGTACGTCGAATGCTGAACATGCAATTAAAGAACCCCAAATTGGTTCACTTTTCTTTCCGCCATCTCGACTTAAATATTATCTCTCGCACTTATACACAAACTTTTGCTTTGATCTGTACACGATCAGAACCCCGTTGAGTCTACTATGGAAATGAGCTCCCTAAAAACCACCCACAGATTGTGCCAAGATGAAATGGGCCGGCTGTATGTCAAAATAGCAGGACCTTTAAGGGTTAATGAATTGAAGAGAGTACAGTAAAGAGTGATTTTTAAAAATTCTCCATTTTCTTTCATTTAGATATTTTATCATTTTCACTTTTCAATTATATTAAATGCTTTCTTTAAAACTCTTTCAATTCGGTTACTGGACTTTCTTGGAATTCATATGATTCAGCAGAAACGAAAAGGTTAATTCCTTCAATTTCAAGATTTTCTCAGTTCAATAGAGCTTTAATTATTTGCTTTTGATGTTTATTAAAATTTGTTAAAATAATTTTAATCCTTATGTTTTCGGTATTAACTTTTTGACTGCTATAGAGGCAAATGTACGTCCAATGAAAGCGATCGCTGTGATCTCTGGGCGCATATAAACGTCCTGCACAAGCCATTAATATAGACTTTGGGCGCACATGTGCGCTCGGATGCATATTGCTTGAAAAAGTATCCAGTCCCCAGCGATAGCTATTGCCAACCGCACACCATTGATGTGAATCGCTTCCGTTCAGAGTACTCAGCAGTCAAAGGGTTAAATACAATAAGTAATAAATATTTTAATAAACATTCTTAACACTTTAACGACCGCTCACACAACATGTGTGTGATAGCTAGAACAACCGTTAAGGACCGCTCACACAACATGTGTGCGATGCTACCGCCGAAAATTGAAAGGTTGAAATAGCATTATTTTCACTTGTATTTTGTTGAAGCAACAAAAAGCAACAATATGACAATAAATACACTGCCGGCCCCTGGCGACGTTTGACTGCGTAGACGTGCGGTCGTTAAAGTGTTAAGATAATTTTCTGCTTTTTGATGCATGCATACATTTCAGCTTAGAACTAAGTGGATGCTGTATAATACAAAAAAAATCCTTGCTGAATTCCTGATCTGTTTCCCCGACATTTTCCTCATTCTCACAAATTATGAGTTTTGAGACTTACAAATTCGGCTTCAATTTTCACTTAGATTCCAAAATTTTTCGAATTTTTCTTTGTTAAGAATTGATATTCGTTTTCTCTTATTATTATTTATTATTTTTCTTCTTATTATTTTCAATTATTTTTGATATAAATTTAATAATTACAAAGTTATCTCTAAATCTTTTCTTTTTAAATTCTATTACTGAATAAATTACAGTTATTTAGGTTTAGTTGCTGCTTTAGCGGGTGAGGCTGACTATGTTTTTGTACCAGAAGCTCCGGCTCCTGCTGATTGGCAGGAGTTAATGGGTACCAAACTGGTACAGGTAATATAATTTTTAACAAGTTCAAATAATTAAATTACACAATTAACTTCTTTAAAATTACACAATTTTAAAGAAAAAAAAAAGAATAATGATAGATCATTGAACATTTAAGATTCCTTTAAAATCCTTTTTCACACATTTTCAATCTTCCATCCAGAATTCCAATATACCAACAAAACAGCTTGATATTTAAGAAAAATCTATACAATTTCAGTCATACAATAAAATATTACTTTTTATTTTACAATTAGGAAAGAGAAGCCGGAAAACGCTTAAACATAATTTTAGTCGCCGAAGGTGCCATTGACATGACTGGTCAACCGATAACAGTAGAACAAATTAAAAAAGCCATAGTGAAGAACTTAAATCAAGATGCAAGAATAACAATTTTGGGACACGTCCAACGTGGCGGCAGGCCGTCAGCTTTCGACAGAATCTTGGTACTTAAAATAGACTTATTATATTAACTCAACAATTTTTTCTTTGTACACTATCTTTATGGTATTATATGTTTAATTTGATTTAGGGTTGTCGAATGGGTGCTGAAGCCGTAATGGCTATATGCGAGAGCACACCGGAAACTGAACCGTGCGTTATCACTTTAAGTGGAAATCAAGCTATTAGATTACCATTGATGGAATGTGTGAATAGAACTAAAGATGTTGCTACTGTAAGGAATTACTATTCGGATCTTTTTAATATAATAATATAACTTAAGTGGAATTAAAATTATTATTATTTTTTTATTTTCAGGCGATGCAAGAAAAAGATTTTAAACAAGCTGTAGAATTGAGAGGAAAATCATTTACTAGGAATTTGGAAACGTTCAAGATGCTTACTAGACTTAAACCACCTAAAACTGACAATAAGGTATTATTTTTAACTCTTATTACATCATACACTACTATAAAAAAATTAGCGGAGCACTCTTTTGTATATTTGTATCGACAATCTAAAAAAGATACAGGAAACAAAACGACGAATAAATGCATTATTTGTCCAAAACATTTTGAAATTGACCTTGTGTGAGGATTGATATCAGGTGTAATAAATATGAAGGCTTTTACGACCAGTGTTAATTGAACTAAGACTAGAGATAACGTTAACACTAACTCTAACACTATACTTCATTTAATAACTAGGAGGAGTAATTTGAATTTTGCGCGCCAAAATAGTGAACTATTATTGGTCGCTCCGCAGTCAAGTTTACAAAGACGAAAAAATTGGTTTTTGTCGTTTATTGTTTTTAACGTTTGAGGTTCGGTGTTTTACCTAATTTGTCAACTTGTTTCTCGCTTTTTCGTTGTGCTCAAATGGTTGCGATCAAAAAATATTAAGTTCAAGGAAGGTATGGTACGGTGTCATCTGTTGGATATAATACGTCAACACAAGGAACGTCTTTTGGATAAATTTTGAACAATGTATCTATAGATAAACGGCCATAGAGATATTTGGTATGTTCTAGAATACTACGCTCAAACGCTTGGTGTTTTGTTGGTTGCATAAATGTGACTGGTTTGAAGTTTAGAATTCAAATTTGCCGCTGAAAATGTTTAGTGTATTTTTTAGTTACTTTTTCCTATGTAAATGGGGTTTTCAGATTCACTCCTCCTAGTTATTAAATGAAGTATAGACCTAGAACTAGGCTCCACGTCGTCCTTTCTGTTAACGTTATTTCTGTGCCGATGAATCTCTATATCCCCCCTTGTCAAGTGTTGGTAGTAGGGTCAATGCATTGGTTCTCGACCAGTTAACAAAAAAATTGACTTTGAATGCGTTTTACATATCGAAAAATGATTCAAATTTTAGTACACCTAGACTTCAACGATTCCTCACTGAGTTCTTAACAATGTGCAAGCATGCTTTTTTCTTTCTTTCAACAATATTTATTAAAATTTCAATAAAAATAAAAAAAAAGTACAATATCACTACTTCTCGACCATTCCCCGGAGTTCTTGACCATTTTATATTAGTTCTCGACCACCATAAATTGGACTAATTTCTAAAAAAATATATTTAGAACAATGGATGGATTTCATTAGAGAAAAACATAAATTCAAACAATTTTAATATAAGTATACACATATTTTTCACTAAACAAACGTAAATAGGAACTTACAAAAAATAGATTATTATTTTTTACTAATAAAGAAAGTGACATTAATCAATTTCCTTGTTGATGTGGTCGAGAACTAATTGATTTTCGACCACCTATAACAAGAGTGTAGAAAGAGAATACTTTGGTCTAATTTTATGGTCGCAAACTAAAACTTAAACAGTAGATATATAAATTAATTGAAGTATACACAAAAATACCAACAATTCTTAAATAGATGATATTACCAAAACAATTAATTTTTTTTAAAGCTTACTGATTCTCGACCATTTTGATCGAGAACTGAAAAAGGCAAATTATTTTAATACTGGTTGGCGACCATCAAATATTAAGCAAAAAACTTACTGTGAGCCTATTTTTTCTTAAAATATATAAGCAACTGTAACTAATAATAGATATAAACCATAATATGATCACCTAACGTGTTTAAAATCAAAATTATTTACTATTTTCTGACCGAGTTCGGTTGACACTTTTTTACACTATACATGAAACTATACTGTCATCGCGATAGACATGTATTTATTGATTTTTCACGGAATAATGTAGATTTTTGGCTCCAATTTGAGAACAATTTTAAAAGTGCTATAGATGTATAAAACCAAATATGCACACCTTTCTGAAGTATAGCGAATATATTTCTTATTATTTGAATTTAAATGATAAAATGGTCGAGATCCAGTGCCGGTCGGCTAACCAGTGCATTTACCCTATTTAGTAGACCTAACTGGAATGTTCTGAGACTGCCGAAGACTGGATTTTCTTCAGTGTGACGTCCTTCTTATGTTCTTTGATCAGGTACTCAATGTTATATCCAACCTGGCCAATTTAATACTTCCTGCAAGTGCATAATCGTACAACGATTTTGTTATTCTTGAAGCACCAATTTGCTTCGTCACACCTGAGACATAAAGAAGACATACAAAGCCATCAGGTTGTTTGATTTCAATCCTCTGTTTGTGTTTATGTTGTTTGGTGACTCGTTAGATATTACTTTGGAATGTAACCAAAGTGAAGTACATTTTTCAAGAATTCCTCCTCATTGTTCACCATCACAAATAACTTTTTACCACCTTCTTAGATGTACTTTTAATTCCCAGATGATCTTAGACTCATCCATCCGTCGTTTAAGATTTCCCTAACCCTTTAACCGCTACATCCATAGTCTATGTGGATGAAGTAATAGTAATTGGATTCTTTAGTATATTATAATTTAACGAGTTTTTATGTGTCGTTGGGTTTTTGTTCCAGTTGCAAATTGAATGCAGTTGGAGGGAAATTTTAAATTTTGTTCATTTTGGTGGAAATGGAAGAGGTTTAGGAGAAAATTTTTTTCTTAAAATTTTTATAATTTATCGAAAAATTTTTTATAGTTTATTAAAAAAGACATTTTAATCTATAATTTTTCAAAAAAATCTTTTTAAAATGTTTGAAAATAAATCCTGGGTGAATTTTTAAAGTTTTATTAAAATTTATGATTTTGAGGTTAGATGTCAAGGTTTAGAAAAATTTTTTTTCTCGAAATTTTTTTAACCTAACTTAAAAATTTTTATAAATTTTGTTAAAAGACATTCTAATCTATAATTCTTTAAAAGATTTTTTTTTAATTTTTGAAACTAAAGCCTGTGTGATTTTTTAAAATTTTAGTGTTTTTAGGTTAGGTCAAAAAACCTGGACTTAGAAAAAAATTGTTTTCTGAAAATGTTTATAACTTAAACTAAAAATTTTTATAAATTATGTTAGAAGACATTCTAATCTATGATTCCTTAAAAGATTTTTTTTTTAATTCTTGTAAATAAAGTCTCTATGATTTTTTAAAATTTAATAAAATTTTAGATTATATCAAAATATATAACGTTGAACAGATTCCGATTACGTGAAAAAGTATTTAGTTACTAGTGGTGCCTATTGCCAGCTGCATGTCGGTCTCGAAGTGTTTCAAATCAGAGTATTCAGAAGTCAAAAAGCTAGTGAGAAGAGAATTTTGGAAGCATTTGAACGTTTTTAACTATGTCTATCCAATATATCTCCAACAAGTCTCTAATATGTTCGATCAAATTTAAATTGAAATTAATTCAACAGATACAAAAAGTTGTTCCCAAAAAAAAAAAAAAAAATATTGAACAGTGTATTTTGTAAGAGTATTAAAAAAATTAAATTTATAAAGAATAAACCATTATTTTTCTAGCCTCGCACAGTAGGTGTAGTTCAAGTCGGGGCCCCAGCTTGCGGTATAAACTCCGCAGTCCGCTCATTCGTCCGAACGGTGAGCTACCACGGCGTAAAAGTCTTGGGCATTCACAACGGTTTCGAAGGCTTCGTCCAAGGTAACATAACGCCCCTCGGCTGGTCGGACGTGATCGGCTGGGTCGCCCAAGGTGGGGCCATACTCGGCACGAAACGCTCTCCGATCGGAAACCGCTTACCTCTGGTCGCCCAAAAAATCGAAGAATTCAACCTGGACGGTTTAATGATCATCGGCGGATTTGAAGCTTACGAAGGCGCACTTAGAATGTATCAAAATCGCGATAAATATCCACAGTATAAAATCCCAATCGCCGTTATACCAGCTACGATTAGTAATAACGTCCCCGGCACTGAATTTAGTTTGGGGTGTGATACGGCTTTGAATGAAATAACAGAAATTTGCGATAGGATTCGTCAATCGGCTGCCGGAACGAAAAGAAGGGTTTTTATTGTTGAAACGATGGGTGGTTATTGTGGGTATTTAGCTACTTTAGCTGGATTAGCAGGTAAATTAAAAATTTAAATACAGTTAAAATTTATTAAAAAGAAAATTTTGATTAAAAAATAGTTTTGATTAAAAAATAATTTTTATTAAAAAATAGTTTTGATTAAAAAATAATTTTTATTAAAAAATAATTTTTATTAAAAAATAATTTTTATTTAGGTGGTGCAGATTCAGCATACATTTTCGAAGAAAAACACTCGATTAAAGACCTTCAAGAAGACGTCCAACACATGGCTACAAAAATGGCTGGAGGTATTCAAAGAGGTTTGGTTTTACGTAACGAACATTCGTCGAGAAATTACGACACAACGTTCCTTCATAAGTTATATGCGGAAGAAGGAAAGGGATTATTTAGCGCCCGAATGAACGTTTTGGGGCACATGCAACAAGGTGGTACACCATCCCCATTCGATCGAAATCAAGGGACGAAAATGGGCGCTAAAGCGGCTAATTGGATGGCTGGTAAAATGAAAGACTGTCCATCCGGCGAGAAATGGTGCGTTACCGGACCCGATACGGTTGTTGTTGTTGGAATTGTTGGTAAACGTTATCGATATTCACCTGTTGAATCATTGGTTGAGGAATCAGATTTTGAGTAAGTTAAAAATTTGTAAATTTTTATTTATTAAAAAGATTTTGAAATATTTTTAAAATTAAATTTTACCAAACATAACCTCACAATTTTTTAGGGTAAATCCAAGCTTTTATATAGGTTTCAGATGTCTATGATTTTTAGAATATAGCTAGAAAAAGACTCAAAAACACAATTATTTTCTTAAAGTTGATGAAAATTTGAGGTTATGCTAAAAATCGTTGTCTTGAAAAATTTTTTTTTTTAATTTTTTATAAATATTTTAAACAAATTTGATTATTTTATTAAAAAATAAACATTTTAATCTATCATTTCTTAAATATTTCTTTTTTGAATTCTGATAAATAAATTCAGTATGATTTTTGAAAGATGGTCCAAATTTTATAAGATTAGGTTCGGTCTAAAACTTTGCTTCTGTTGGGAATTTTTTTAAATTTTTTGAAAAGAATTAGAATAAAAATGATTAATTTATTCAAAAATAGACATTTTAATTCATCATTTTGTAAAAAATTTTTCGTCCTATTTTCATAAATAAATTCAGGATGATTTTTTAAAGTTGGTGAAAATTTTAGGTTATGTCAAAAATCGTTGCCTTAAAAATTTTTTTTTTTTTTAATTTTTCAGTTATAATTGAAACAAATTTGATAATTTTATTAAAAAATAGACATTTTAATCTGTTATTTGTTAAAGATTTCTTTTTTTAATTCTTATAAATAAATTCAGTGTGATTTTTTAAAGTTGGTTCAAATTTTATAAGGTTAGGTTCGAACAGAAATTTCAGTTTTTTTGGGATTTTTTTTAAATTTTTTGAAAGAAACTGGAGTAATAACGATTAATTTACTAAAAAATAGACATTTTAATTTATCATTTCCTATGGTTTTTTTTGTTCAATTTTCATAAATAAATTCAGGATGATTTTTTTAAGTTGATAAAAATTTTAGGTTATGTCAAAAATCGTTCTTAAAAAAATTTTTTTTTAATTTTTTGGTAATAGATTCAACAAATTTGATGGTTTTACTAAAAAATAGACGTTTTAATTTATTATTTCTTAAAGATTTCTTTTTTCAATTCTTATAAATAAATTCAGTATGATTTTTTAAAGTTGTTAAAAATTTTATAAGGTTAGGTTCGATCAAAAAATTGACTTTGGGAATTTTTTTAATTTTTTTGAAAATAATTAGAATAAAAACGATTAATTTATTAAAAAATAGATACTTTAATCTGTCTTATTTTAAATTTTCGTTTCAAAATTCTTACAAATAAATCCACTAGGATTTTTTAAAGTTGATAAAAATTTTAGGTTATGTTAAAAAATCGTTGTCTTAAAAAATTTTTTTTTAATTTATTTAGCAATGATTGAAACAAATTTGATAATTTTATTAAAAAATAGATATTTTAGTCTGCGTTTGGTAAAATATTCTTTTTAAAATTTTTATAAATAAATTCGCTATGATTTTTTAAAGTTGATAAAAATTTTAGGTTATGTCAAAAATCGTTGTGTTAAAAAAATTTTTTTTTAATTTTTTTGCAATACTTTCAATAAATTTGATGGTTTTACAAAAAAATAGACATTTTAATTCATCATTTCTTAAAGATTTCTTTCTTTAATTCTTATAAATAAATTTAGTATGATTTTTTAAAGTTGGTCAAAATTTTATAATTTTTCGATCGAAAACTTCGATTCTTTTGGGAATTTTTTTAAATTTTTTGGAAATAATTAGAACAAAAACGATTAATTTATTGAAAAATAGATATTTTAGTCTACCCCTTTTTAAATTTTCTTTTCAAAATTTTTATAAATAGATCCACCATGATTTTTTAAAATTGATAAAAATTTGAGGTTATGTGAAAAATTATTTTGTTAAAAATTTTTTTTTTAAGTTTTTAGTAAAAGTTGAAACAAATTTGATGGTTTTATTAAAAAATAGACATTTTAATCTATCATTTCTTAAAGATTTTTTTTTTAATTCTTACAAATAAATTCAGTATGATTTTTTAAAGTTGTAAAAATTTAAAGTTCGGTCAAAAATTTTCGGTTAGTTTCGGATTTTTTTTTTTAATTTTTTTGATTGTAATCAGAACTAATTTGCTCATAAAATACAAAAAGTGCGAAAGCGTTATTTACTTATCGAAAATTGATTAAGAAAGTTTTCATGTTTTTTAGTTTATATAGAGATCAGTGATTGATCGAAAAGAATTTCTGTGTAAATCCATAATTTAACTTTCAAAACTCATATTAATAGCTTTTGTATTCAGTAAGTTTGAATTCCTTTTACCGAATAATATAAATAATATCTTCAACTTCATTCGTTTTGACATAATTTGAAGAAATCTTGACATCAGTGCCATCTATTGGTTTGAGTTGTTATAAACAATTTGTAAACTAAATAGTTCTACGACCGTTTTTTTACATATCTTACATAAAAATAATCACAGAATCTTCGATTTTCAATAATTTAATCAGATCTAGTCTTTTACAAGCATTAATCCACGAACAAAATTCAAAATTATAAATAATTTAAACTGTCAAAGTGAAATCATAGATATTTTAATCGATGTGGACAAATTTATTAATCAAAAAAGTGATCTCGATATATTTAAAAATTAATTAAATGATATTAAAAATTTTATTTTTGTTGAAAAATCAGAAATAAAATATTCAAATAAAAAGAATGAGTTTTAAAGAATTAAAAAAAATTTAAAAAATCGAAAATTTAAATAAAGATTCTAAATGATCAAAGAGAAATACTAGATGTTTTAAGCGATATAGACAAGTTTAAAAGTCAAAAAATTGATCTCGATATCTTTCAAAGTCAATTAAACGATTTCCGTTTAATTTCGTTGATAAATCAAGAATAAAACGATAATGGAATCTTGAAGTCTTTTAAAAGGTTTAAATCAATTTTTTAGTTATATTCTAAAAATCATGGAAATCTAAGACCTACAAAAAGCTCGGAAAATCCAATTTTTTGACCAGCATAGAAAAATAGACTTTATTTACAAAAATTTTTACTTTAAGTTGAACTTAATAAATTCAATTCGGTTTGAAAAAAGTCAAATTTGTTCTAATTGCTACCAAAAAAATTAAAAAAATTCTTAAAGACGGTCCAAAAATTGACAGTTAAATAACCTAACTTTTTTAAAAAATTCGATCGACTTTAAAAAATTCCATAGGGTTTATTTTTAAAGATTAAGAAATAATTTTTACATTAAATTAAACTTAAAAGATTCTATTTTGAATTTAAAAAGTCAAATTTGCTCTAAATCTTATCCAAAAAATGAAAAAAATTCTTAAAGGTGACTAAAATTTTTAACAGTTAACCTAACATTTTTTAAAAATTTTAACCAAATTTAAAAAATCGTGGAGACTTTATTTTTTTAAGTTAAGAAATGAAATTTGTATTAATTGAAAACTAAAATATTCTATTTTGTAATAAAAAAGTCAATTTTGTTCTAATTATTACCCAAAAAATTAAAAAAACTCATAAAGGTGACTAAAATTTTTGACGGTTAACCTAACATTTAAAAATTTTGATCAAATTTAAAAAATCGTGAAGACTTTATTTTTTAAAATTAAGAAATGGAATTTTTATTAATTGAAAGCTAAAATATTCTATTTTGTAATAAAAAAGTCAATTTTGTTCTAATTATTACCCAAAAATTTAAAAGAATTCTTAAAGATAACTAAAATCTTTGATAGTTCATAACCTAACTTTTTATTAAAGCTCATTAATTTTGTTATTTCAGACATCGTTTACCAAAAAATCAATGGTGGTTAAAATTACGTCCTTTATTACGTATTTTGGCACATCACGACTCGATATACCAAGAGGAAGGTGTTTATATGACTTTGCAAGAAGCCGAAACCGATTGAAGCTCTCTTTTATTTTATCCGAACGTGTTTGTTACGTCAGATATATATATTTATAGGTGTATAAGGTGTAGATAAATTAGACCACGAATGCTCTTTGTCTTTATATGCAATATTATTTTCTAAAAATTCTCGATATATACAAAATAAATCTTATTCAAAATATACAAATCTTTTTCTTCAATTTTTAATTTTTAATTGTAATTTTTTAAATCTGCTAAATCTTCTAACATACTTTCAAAATTTTCAAAGGCTTCGTTTAAACCATTATGAAGCTTAGCGAGTATCACCTATAAAATTATTATTGTAGATTTATACACGGTGTTTCAACCATGTATTAAAAGGTTGGGAAATTATGATTGGTAAACTTACTTTTCGTTTTAAAGACGATTCAGCCGTTTTTTGTAAAATACGATTTAAGAAAGCATTACCTTGCTTTATAACGTCTTCTTTTTGTTTTGTTAATGTTTCCTTTCTAGATTAAAGAAATCAATTAGTAAACGACTTAATTAAATGACGTAAATTAAAATTTTTAATGTTGATACTTACTGTTCTAAATATCTCTGCTTTTTACTTTCCAATTCTTGCATTGATTCACGTTTATTAGTTATTTTCTTCATCAAATCATCATTTACCTCCTTTATTTGTACAATTTTCTCTTTGTATTTTTCGATTTGCTGAAATTTTTAATTTAAAAACCCAAAAAATTATTATTAAAAATCTGTTTGGATAATGAATCGGATTTTTTAGAGTTTTTGGGTTAATTTCTTACCTCTTTTTGTGATTTGGATATCTCATCCAAAACACCTTGAGTTTTCTCTTCGGTAGTTTGTAACTGCACTTTCAATTTAAGTAATCTCTCTAGAGTTTCTTTATTCTAAAAATACTTTACAAAATAGAAAATATTTCCAATCAAAAAAAATCATTTACCTGAGTCTCCTCAATTTCCAATTCCCTTAACAACCTTTTGATACGTTTTTGTTCGACGTTAAAGTTATTATAAAAATTGCTTAGTTTTTCTTTAAATTCCTTAACTGTCTGTAATTTGTAATTTTATTATATAAAAAATTAGTGTTAAATTTTATAATTTATAGCAATTAAAATAAATTCGTGTAAATGAAAGGTATTTAGAATAAAAGGAGTTTCAGTTTTTCAAGTTTTAACTTTAAAAAATCGTACAGAGTTTATTTTTGAAGATTAAGAAATAATTTTTACTTTAAATTAAACATAAAAGATTATATTTTTAATTAAAAAAGTCAAATTTGTTCTAATTCTTACCAAAAGAATAAAAAAAAAATAAAGTTAGCAAAAATTTTTGACGTTTAACCTAACTTTTTAAAAAAAAATTGATCAACTTTAAAAAATCGTACAGAGTTTATTTTTAAAGATTAAGAAATAATTTTTAGTTTATATTAAACATAAAAGATCATATTTTGAATTTAAAAAGTCAAATTTGTTCTAATTATTACCAAAAAAATTAAAAAAATTCTTAAACTTAGCAAAAATTTTTGACACTTAACCTAACTTTTTTAAAATAATTAATCAACTTTAGAAAATCGTACAGAGTTTATTTTTAAAGATTAAGAAATAATTTTTACTTTAAATTAAACATAAAAGATTCTATTTTGAATTTAAAAAGTCAAATTTATTCTAATTGTTACCAAAAAATTTAAAAAATTTTTAAAATTGACAAAAATTTTTGACGCTTAATCTAACTTTTTTACAAAATTTTATCAATTTAAAAAAAAATCATACAGAGTTTATTTTTTAAAGATTAGGAAATAATTCTTACTTTAAATTAAACATAAAATATTCTATTTTGGTTTAAAAAAGGTTGACTTTGTATAATAATTATCAAAAAAATTAAAAAAATTCTTAAAGACGAGAATGTTTTTTCACATAACCTAACTTTTCGAAATTTCGGTAAACTTTAAAAAATCGTACATACTTTATTTATAGGAATAGAATCATGACTTTTATATTAAATTAAATCTAAAACATTCTATTTTAATTTAAAAAAGATGGATTTTCTCTAATTATTATCAAAAAAATTAAAAAAATTTTTAAAGACACTCAAGTTTTTTGACCTAACCTAACCTTAAAAAAATTTCATCAACTTTCAAAAAATCCACAGAATTCATTTATAAAAACTAAGAAAAGATTTTTATGTCTAAAAATAGTTTAAAGTATCTACTTTTTATTAAAAAAGAGAGTTTTGTTCTAATTATTACCAAAAAATTAAAAAAATCCTTAAAGTTAGCAAAAGTATTTGACGGTTAACCAAACTTTTTAAAAAAAATTTATCAACTTTAAAAAATCATACAGAGTTTATTTTTAAAGATTAAGAAATAATTTTTAGTTTATATTAAACATAAAAGATCATATTTTGCATTTAAAAAGTCAAATTTGTTCTAATTATTACCAAAAAATTAAAAAAAAATTTTTAAGTTGACAAAAATTTTTGACCCTTAACCTAACTTTTTTACAAAATTTTATCAATTTTAAAAAAATCATACAGAGTTTATTTTTAAAGATTAAGAAATAATTCTTACTTTAAATTAAACATAAAATATTCTATTTTGGTTTAAAAAAGGTTGATTTTCCCTATTAATTATCAAAAAAATTAAAAAAATTCTTAAAGATGAGAATGTTTTTTCGCATATCCTACCTTTTCGAAATTTCGGTAAACTTTAAAAAATCGTACAGATTTTATTTATAGGAATAGAAACATGACTTTTATATTAAATTAAATCTAAAACATTCTATTTTAATTTTAAAAAGATGGATTGTCTCTAATTATTATCAAAAAAATTAAAAAAATTATTAAAGATGAGAATGTTTTTCACATAACCTAACTATTCGAAATTTCGGTAAACTTTAAAAAATCGTACAAACTTTATTTATAGGAATAGAAACATGATTTTTACATCAAATTAAATTTAAAATATTCTATTTTGTTTTTGAAAAGGTTGATTTTCTCTAATAATTATCAAAAAAATTCTTAAAGATGAGAATGTTTCTTCATATAACCTAACTTTTCGAAATTTCAGTAAACTTTAAAAGATCGTACAGACTTTATTTATAGGAATAGAAACATGATTTCTACATGAAATTAAATTTAAAATATTTTATTTTGTTTTAAAACAGGTTGATTTTCTCTAACAATTATCAAAAAAATTAAAAAAATTCTTAAAGATGACAATGTTTTTTCACATAACCTAACTTTTCGAAATTTCGGTAAACTTAAAAAAATCGTACAGACTTTATTTGTAGGAATAGAAACATGATTTTTATATTAAATTAAATCTAAAACATTCTATTTTAATTTAAAAAAGATGGATTTTCTCTAATTATTATCAAAAAAATTAAAGACATTTTTAAAGACACCTAAGTTTTTTGGCCTAATCTAACCATTAAAAATTTTCATCAACTTTAAAAAATTCCACAAAATTTATTTATAAAAACTAAGAAAATATTTTTATGTCTAAAGATAGTTTAAAGTATCTACTTTTTATTAAAAAAGAGCGTTCTGTTCTAATTATTACCAAAAAATTTAAAAAAATCCTTAAAGTTAGCAAAAATTTTTGACGGTTAACCTAACTTTTTAATAAGATTTGGTCAACTTTAAAAAATCGTCCAGACTTTATTTATAAAGATTAAGAAATGATTTTTGGTTTAAATGAAAGACAAAAACTTCTATTTTGGTTTAAAAAAGATAAATTTCTTCTAATTGTTACCAAAAAAATTAAAAAAATTCTTAAAGTTAGTAAATTTTTTTGACAATTAACTAACCCAACTTTTTAAAACATTTGACTAATTTTAAAAAATCGTCCAGATTTTATTTATAAAGATTAAGAAATGATTTTTGGTTTAAATGAAAGACAAAAACTTCTATTTTGGTAAAAAAAAAATAAATTTCTTCTAATTGTTACCAAAAAAATTAAAAAAATTCTTAAAGTTAGTAAAATTTTTTGACAATTAACTAACCCAACTTTTTAAAAAAATTGACTAATTTTAAAAAATCGTCCAGACTTTATTTATAAAGATTAAGAAACGATTTCTGGTTTAAATGAAAGACAAAAATATCTATTTTGGTTTAAAAGAGACGAATTTGTTCTAATTATTACCAAAAAAATTAAAAAAATTTTTAAAGTTGACAACAATTTTTAACACTTAATCTAACTTTTTTAAAAAATTGATCAACTTTAAAAAATCGTACAGAGTTTATTTTTAAAGATTAATAAATAATTTTTACTTTAAATTAAACATAAAAGATCCAGTTTTTAATTTAAAAAGTCAAATTTGTTCTAATTATTACCAAAAAATTTAAAAAAATTCTTAAAGTTAGCAAAAATTTTTAACAGTTAACCTAAATTTTAAAAATTTCGACCAACTTTAAAAAATCGTCCAGACTTTATTTATAAAGATTAAGGAATGATTTTTAGTTTAAATGAAAGACAAAAACTTCTATTTTGGTTTAGAAGAGACGAATTTGTTCTAATTATCACCAAAAAAATTCGTAAAGATGGTCCAAAAATTGACAGTTACATAACCCAACTTTTTCAAAAATTCGATCAACTTTAAAAAATCGTCCAGACTTTATTTATAAAGATTAAGAAATAATTTTTATTTTAAATTAAACTTAAAACATTCTAATTTGGATTTTAAAAGTCAAATTTATTCTAATTATTATCAAAAAAATTAAAAAAATTCTTAAAGTTAACAAAAATTTTTGACACTTAACCTAAAATTTTTAAAAATTCGATCAACTTTAAAAAATCGCCCAAAATTTATTTTTAAAGATTAAGAAATAATTTTTACTTTAAATTAAACATAAAAGATTCTATTTTGAATTTAAAAAGTCAAATTTGTTCCAATTATTACCCAAAAAATTAAAAAAATTTTTTAAGTTGGGAAGTATTTTTAACACTTAACCCAAATTTTTCCAATTTTTTTTTTTTTTTTTTTGGAATAAAATATTAAAAATTCATTTTATTCCTAAACCTTTCAAACATTATAAACAACCTGAATCATATCCTCTTGAAGATATCCCCCATCACGAATTAAAAGTTCCTTCAAATCGGGAATTCTCTGAGACTCACGTAAAATCGTATTATTTACACTTTCAATCTTATCCTTCACTTGATACTGAACATTAATCAACTCCATATCAAGTTGAGAACATCTCTCCTTATTCTCAATTTCCCTTTTCTTTCGTAATTGAACATCATAATTAATCAATTTTTCCTCATCGGCTAACGCCTTCCATTCTGCCGGAGAACAAGCAGAATTCTTCGCAGCTTCTTCTAATTGTTTTTCCAATTCGCGATTTTTCACCAAATCTTTTTGACGTTCTTCATACAAATTTTTAAGCTCAACGCTATCCCGAATACTAATAGCTTTTCTTTCTTCATGTTTATCACGTTTTTCTTCCAGATTATTCCGTACTTTATTAACACGTTCTTGTAATGAGTCTCTTTTTTGCTTTAATGTTAATAATTTTTCTTCCGATGCGTTAAGTGCAGTTAGAAGTTTTTGTTTCTCGGAAGCAATTTCAGATTTATTCTTTATGCTGATGTTATTTTTCACACAGAGAAATTCTATAAAAAGAAAAAATTAAAAATACTCAAAAAATTAAAAATGAAAATTTTAAAACCAAACCTAAATGTTGCTTTTCAAAGTTTTAAAAATCACATCAAGCTTATTTATTAAAATTAAGAAAAGATTTTTTAACTTAAGATAGATAAAAAAGTCTATTTTTGATTAAAATCATTAAATTTATTCTAATTATTACTCAAAACATTAGAAATAGAAAAAAAAATTTTAATTTAACCTAAATGTCACTTTCCGAACAAGTAGAAAAATCATACCGAGCTTATTTATTAAAATTAAGAAAAGATTTTTTAACTTGAGATAGATAAAAAAGTCTATTTTTAATTAAAATCAATAAATTTATTCTAATTATTACTCAAAAAATTAAAAATAATTTTTTTAATCTAACCTAAATGTCACTTTTCAAAGTTTAAAAAATCACACCAAGCTTATTTATTAAAATTAAGAAAAGATTTTTTAACTTGAGATAGATAAAAAAGTCTATTTTTGATTAAAATCAACAAATTTATTCTAATTATTAATCAAAAAATTAAAAATTGAAATTTTTAAATCTAACTTAAATGTCACTTTTTAAATTTAAAAAATCACACCAAGCTTATTTATTAAAATTAAGAAAAGATTTTTTAACTTGAGATAGATAAAAAAGTCTATTTTTGATTAAAATCATTAAAATTATTCTAATTATTACTCAAAAAATTAGAAATAGAAAAAAAATTTTAATTTAACCTAAATGTCACTTTCCGAACAAGTTTAAAAAATCACACCGAGCTTATTTATTAAAATTAAGAAAAGATTTTTTAACTTGAGATAAATTAAAAAGTCTATTTTTAATTAAAATCGTTAAATTTATTCTAATTATTACTCAAAAAATTAGAAATAGAAAAAAAATTTTTAATTTAACCTAAATGTCACTTTCCGAACAAGTTTAAAAAATCACACCGAGCTTATTTATTAAAATTAAGAAAAGATTTTTTAACTTGAGATAAATTAAAAAGTCTATTTTTAATTAAAATCGTTAAATTTATTCTAATTATTACTCAAAAAATTAAAAAAAATAAAAACAAAAAATTTTTAATCTAACCTAAATGTCACTTTTTTAGTTTAAAAAATCACACCGAGCTTATTTATTAAAATCAAGAAAAGATTTTTTAACTTGAGATAGATAAAAAAGTCTATTTTTGATTAAAATCATTAAATTTATTCTAATTATTACTCAAAAAATTAAAAAAAATAAAAATAAAAAATTTTAAATCTAACCTAAATGTCACTTTTTAAGTTTAAAAAATCACACCGAGCTTATTTATTAAAATTAAGAAAAGATTTTTTAACTTGAGATAAATTAAAAAGTCTATTTTTGATTAAAATCATTAAATTTATTCTAATTATTACTCAAAAAATTAGAAATAGAAAAAAAATTTTTAATTTAACCTAAATGTCACTTTCTGAACAAGTTTAAAAAATCACACCGAGCTTATTTATAAAAATTAAGAAAAGATTTTTTAACTTGAGATAAATTAAAAAGTCTATTTTTGATTAAAATCATTAAATTTATTCTAATTATTAATCAAAAAATTAAAAAAAAATAAAAGTAAAAAATTTTAAATCTAACCTAAATGTCACTTTTTAAGTTTAAAAAATCACACCGAGCTTATTTATTAAAATTAAGAAAAGATTTTTTAACTTGAGATAGTTAAAAAAGTCTATTTTTAATTAAAATCATTAAATTTATTCTAATTATTACCCAAAAAATTAAAAAAAATAAAAATTAATTTTTAAATCTAACCTAAATGTCACTTTTTAAGTTTAAAAAATCACACTGAGCTTATTTATTAAAATTAAGAAAAGATTTTTTAACTTGAGATAGACAAAAAGGTCTATTTTTGATTAAAATCATTAAATTTACTCTAATTATTACTCAAAAAATAAAGAAAAATAAAAATAAAAAATTTTAAATCTAACCTAAATGTCACTTTGTAAGTTTAAAAAATCACACCGAGCTTATTTATTAAAATTAAGAAAGATTTTTTAACTTGAGATAGATAAAAGAGTCTATTTTTGATTAAAATCATTAAATTTATTCTAATTATTACTCAAAAAATTAGAAATAGAAAAAAAATTTTTAATTTAACCTAAATGTCACTTTCCGAACAAGTTTAAAAAATCACACCAAGCTTATTTATTAAAATTAAAAAAAGATTTTAACTTGAGATAGATAAAAAAGTCTATTTTTAATTAAAATCAACAAATTTATTCTAATTATTAATCAAAAAATTAAAAATTGAAATTTTTAAATCTAACCTAAATGTCACTTTTTAAGTTTAAAAAATCACACCGAGCTTATTTATTAAAATTAAGAAAAGATTTTTTAACTTGAGATGGATAAAAAAGTCTACTTTTGATTAAAATCATTAAATTCATTCTAATTATTACTCAAAAAATTAGAAATAGAAAAAACATTTTTAATTTAACCTAAATGTCACTTTCCGAACAAGTTTAAAAAATCACACCGAGCTTATTTATTAAAATTAAGAAAAGATTTTTTAACTTGAGATGGATAAAAAAGTCTACTTTTGATTAAAATCATTAAATTCATTCTAATTATTACCCAAAAAATTAGAAATAGAAAAAAAAAAATTTAATTTAACCTAAATGTCACTTTCCGAACAAGTTTAAAAAACCACACCGAGCTTAT
This sequence comes from Digitonthophagus gazella, assembly GCA_036711955.1. Classification (NCBI taxonomy): domain Eukaryota; kingdom Metazoa; phylum Arthropoda; class Insecta; order Coleoptera; family Scarabaeidae; genus Digitonthophagus; species Digitonthophagus gazella. The sequence continues at coordinate 3,917,429 of JASCIT010000003.1, forward strand.
TTATTAAAATTAAGAAAAGATTTTTTAACTTGAGATAGATAAAAAAGTCTATTTTTGATTAAAATCATTAAATTTATTCTAATTATTACTCAAAAAATTAAAAAAAATAAAAATAGAAATTTTTAAATCTAACCTAAATGTAACTTTTTAAGTTTAAAAAATCACACCGAGCTTATTTATTAAAATTAAGAAAAGATTTTTTAACTTGAGATAGATAAAAAAGTCTATTTTTAATTAAAATCAATAAATTTATTCCAATTGCCACTCAAAAAATTAAAAAAATTAAAAATTAATTTTTAAATCTAACCTAAATGTCACTTTTTAAGTTTAAAAAATCACACCGAGCTTATTTATTAAAATTAAGAAAAGATTTTTTAACTTGAGATAGATAAAAAAGTCTATTTTTGATTAAAATCATTAAATTTATTCTAATTATTACTCAAAAAATTAGAAATAGAAAAAAAATTTTTAATTTAACCTAAATGTCACTTTCCGAACAAGTTTAAAAAATCACACTGAGCTTATTTATTAAAATTAAAAAAAGATTTTTTAACTTAAGATAGATAAAAAAGTCTATTTTTGATTAAAATCATTAAATTTACTCTAATTATTACTCAAAAAATAAAATAAAAAAAAATCAAACCCAAAAAAATTTTTTAATAGAACACAATTTATTACCATTCACTCATTTTTACCTTGAATTTCTTGAGAAAATTCCTCATTAAGCTTCTCATCCTCATCGGTTTTACACAAATTAAAATTATTAAATTTAGCCGCAGAAAACTTTATAAACAAATTGTAAAGATGCAAAGCGCCTTCGTCGGCTGTCGAAGGTTCTAATATCACCTCCGGATTACGCATCACCTCTATAATATCCAACAACCAAACCCAAATTGGTACAATATACTGAAAACTATTCGGCAAGAAAGGATTTTTCAACGCAGACGATGGAACTTGTATCGGATATTTATACAACTTCAAATATTCCGATATACATTTATTTACATTATTTTTATCCATATTTGATAGTCTCGGATCAATTTCTTGCCAAAGTATATTCATCGTTGCTATGTAAACTTGCATACTTAACGGTTTTAAAGGACCTAGTGCCGGATCTACGTTGTAAAAGTATTCTTGCACTCTCGCTAGTTGAGAAACTAATAAATCTTTATTATTGACTGAATATTTATTTGAATAACATGATGATGTTGGTGTTCTTAATGACGAAACTATAATTAAAAAAGGAAAAAAATTTCTGTTTATTTTTTAATTTGTATTTTTTAATTTTTATTTTTTAATAGTAATGAATTATAAACCACCCTGTATATAATACCTGAAGTTCCGAGAGGAGTCGAACAAGTATCTCGAACATTTGCACAACTTCTCGATCTAACAATACTTCCTCTTATTTGACCGATTTGAGTTGACGGCCTTCTATTTGCACTTGAACTACGACAATTTTGACTTCTTCTATTTCCGATACATTCCTGAGTACTTTAATACAATAAATTATTAGAAATATTATTTAAATAATTAAATAATACATACTTTACTGGAATTCTTGATTGTCTTTGAGTTCCTTTATAGCCTTTGGGGACTTTTAAAAACGGTGATGAACTCATCCTAACCTCAAAATAATTTTTAAAAGTTAAATTACACACCTTATTAGAATTAATCCGGGTTATTATCATTAATATTAATGAAGTTTTTACTTACTAAATTATAATATATACCGAATTTTCTCCAAATAACTAATTATAAGTTGTTAAATTAAGATTCACAATATAATAAGAGTTCAAATGTGACATTTACTTGTCAAGGTGCCGTCAAGTTAACGACTTTTCCAAACATTAGTGTTGCCAACCTCTAATTTAAGAACTAAAATTACATAAATTAATTTTTTTCTAATAATAATAAAAATTAATATAAAATAGCAATAAAATAATAAAGACTAATAAAAACTAATTAATATACATCAAAAAAATTTATTCTTATTTAAATTATTATTATATTTACTCTACTAATTATAATAATTAAATTTGTTTGTAACTTTTCTCATAGATGGCGGTCATTTGGATACATTTAAATTCAATTTTTAAAATTACAAAATTTTAAATTTTGATCAATTTTAAAAAAATCGTGGAGACTTTATCTTTTCAAATTAAGAAATGAATTTGTATTAATTGCAAGTTAAAATATTCTATTTTTAATTAAAAAAGTCAATTTTTTCCTAATTATTACCCAAAAAATTAAAAAAATTCATAAAGTTGACTAAAATTTTTTTAACCTAACTTTTAAAAAATTTTGACCAAATTAAAAAAAATCGTGGAGACTTTATTTTCTTAAATTAAGAAATGAACTTGTATTAATTGAAAGCTAAAATATTCTATTTTTAATTAAAAAAGTCAATTTTGTTCTAATTATTACCCAAAAAATTTAAAAAATTCATAAAGTTCACTAAAATTTTTCCTAACCTTAAAAATTTTGACCAAATTTAAAAAATCATGGAGACTTTATTTTTGCAAATTAAGAAATAAAATTTGTATTAATTGAAAGCTAAAATATTCTATTTTGTAATAAAAAAGTCTATTTTGTTCTAATTATTACCCAAAAAATTAAAAAAATTCATAAAGTTGACTAAAATTTTTCCTAACCTTAAAAATTTCGACCAAATTAAAAAAATCGTGGAGACTTTATTTTTTAAAATTAAGAAATGAAATTTGTATTAATTGAAAGATAAAATATTCTATTTTTTAATAAAAAAGTCAATTTTGTTCTAATTATTACCTAAAAAATGAAAAAAAATCATAAAGTTGACAAAATTTTTTCCTAACCTTAAAAATGTTGACCAAATTTTAAAAATCGTGGAGACTTTATTTTTTTAAATTAAGAAATGAAATTTGTATTAATTGAAAGCTAAAATATTCTATTTTGTAATAAAAAAGTCAATTTTGTTCTAATTATTACCTAAAAAATTAAAAAAATTCATAAAGTTGACTAAAATTTTTTGACAGTTAACTAACCTATTTTTTAAGAAATTCAACTTTAAAAAATCGTAGAGAATTTATTTTTAGAGATTAAGGCATAATTTTCATTTTAAATTGAAGTTAAAAGATTCTATTTCGAACTGTAAAAATCAGATTTGTTCTAATTATTACCAAAAAAAATTAAAAAATTCTTAAACTTGGTAAAAATTTTGACAGTTAACTAACCTAACTTTTTGAAAAATTTGATCAACTTTAAAAAATCGTCCAGAACTTATTTTTAAAGATTAAGAGGTAGTTTTTATTTTGAATTAATCTCAAAAGAATCTATTTTGAACTATAACAGTCAAATTTGTTCTAATTATTACCCAAAAATTAAAAAAAAATTCTTAAAGTTGGAAAAAATTTTGGGCATTTCAGTAACCTAAACTTTTTTAAAAAATTGGGCGACTTTAAAAAATCGTACAGAGCTTATTTTTTAGAGATTAAGACATAATTTTTATTTTAAATTGAAGCTAAAGGATTCTATTTCAAATTGTAAAAATCAGATTTGTTCTAATTATTATTCAAAAAATTAAAAAAATTCATAAACGCGACTAAAATTTTTTGACAGTTAACTAACCTATTTTTTAAGAAATTCAACTTTAAAAAATCGTAGAGAATTTATTTTTAGAGATTAAGGCATAATTTTTATTTTAAATTGAAGCTAAAAGATTCTATTTCGAACTGTAAAAATCAGATTTGTTCTAATTATTATCAAAAAAATTAAAAAAATTCTTAAACTTGGTAAAAATTTTGACAGTTAACTAACCTAACTTTTTGAAAAATTTGATCAACTTTAAAAAATCGTCCAGAACTTATTTTTAAAGATTAAGAGGTAGTTTTTATTTTGAATTAATCTCAAAAGAATGTATTTTGAACTATAACACTCAAATTTGTTCTAATTATTACCCAAAAATTAAAAAAAATTCTTAAAGTTGGAAAAAATTTTGGGTATTTCAGTAACCTAACCTTTTTTAAAAAATTGGACGACTTTAAAAAATCGTACAGAGTTTATTTTTTAGAGATTAAGACATAATTTTTATTTTAAATTGAAGCTAAAGGATGCTATTTCAAATTGTAAAAATCAGATTTGTTCTAATTATTATTCAAAAAATTAAAAAAATTCATAAACGCGACTAAAATTTTTTGCCAGTTAACTAACCTATTTTTTAAGAAATTTGTTCAACTTTAAAAAATCGTAGAGAATTTATTTTTAGAGATTAAGGCATAATTTTTATTTTAAATTGAAGCTAAAAGATTCTATTTCGAACTGTAAAAATCAGATTTGTTCTAATTATTATCAAAAAAATTAAAAAAATTCTTAAACTTGGTAAAAATTTTGACAGTTAACTAACCTAACTTTTTGAAAAATTTGATCAACTTTAAAAAATCGTCCAGAACTTATTTTTAAAGATTAAGAGGTAGTTTTTATTTTGAGTTAATCTCAAAAGAATCTATTTTGAACTATAACAGTCAAATTTGTTCTAATTATTACCCAAAAATTAAAAAAAATTCTTAAAGTTGGAAAAATTTTTGGGTATTTCAGTAACCTAACCTTTTTTAAAAAATTGGGCGACTTTAAAAAATCGTACAGAGCTTATTTTTAGAGATTAAGACATAATTTTTATTTTAAATTGAAGCTAAAGGATTCTATTTCAAATTGTAAAAATCAGATTTGTTCTAATTATTATTCGAAAAATTAAAAAAAATCATAAAGTTGACTAAAATTTTTCCTAACCTTAAAAATTTTGACCAAATTTAAAAAATTGTGGAGACTTTATTTATTAAAATTAAGAAATGAAATTTATATCAATTGAAAGCTAAAATATCTTATTTTCTAAGAAAAAAGTCAATTTTGTTCTAATTATTACCCAAAAAATTAAAAAAATTCATAAAGGTGGCTAAAATTTTTGACATTTTATATCACCACCATCCAGGTTGTTTTCTTTCAAATTTTTAAAATTTATTTAATTGAAAATGTCACCTCCTTTTAAATTAACATACTTCCCTATAAAAGCTTTAGCCGAACCGGTTCGATTTCTTCTAAAATATGGAGAAATTGAATTCGAAGACTATCGTTTGGATATTGCCCAATGGCCAAATGTAAAAGACAGTAAGTAAGATAATAATTTACAAGGTTCAAATTAAATTCGAATAAAAATCTTTAGAGATGCCCTTTGGTCAAGTACCTGTATTAGAAATGGATGGAAAAATGGTCCATCAAAGCGTTGCAATTAGCAGATACTTAGCTAAATTAACAAATTTAACTGGTAGTAATGATTTGGAAAATTTAGAAATTGATGCTATTGTTGATACAATTACGGATTTTCGTTCAAGTATGTTCTTAAATTAAAAATTAAGAAATTAAAAATTTAATAAGATGTTTTCATATTTAGAGATAGCTGTTTATAACACGGAAAAAGAAGAATTGAGAAAAAGTGTACTTAAAGAAAATTTATTTAAGGAAATTATACCCTATTATCTAACGAGATTTGATTCTATTACCGCAGCAAATGACGGATATTTAGCTATTGGACGTTTAACTTGGGCTGATTTTTATTTCGTCAGCTTATTGGATTATTGCAATGGAGTATTAAAAAGGGATATTATAGCTGAGTATTCTAATCTTGTTAAATTACGTGAAAAAGTTTTATCACTACCGGCTATAAAAAAATGGTTGATGGAAAGACCAGACTCTGAATATTAGAAATGTATTTTTTTTTGTAAATTTTATGTATTTGTTATGTGAATGTTTTAGCCTTCAATTTATACAAATTTTAGTTCTTAATTAAAAAAAATAAAGTCTCCAGGATTTTTCAAATTTGGTTAAAATTTAAAAAAAAGTTAGGTTAAAAAAGTTTTAGTCACCTTTAAAAATTTTTTTAATTTTTTGGGTAATAATTAGGAAAAAATTGACTTTTTTATTACAAAATAGAATATTTTAGCTATCAATTAGTACAAATTTCATTTCTTAATTAAAAAAAATAAAGTCTCCACGATTTTTTAAAGTTGGTCAAAATTTTTTAAAAGTTAGGTTAAAAAAAAATTTTAGTCACCTTTAAAAATTTTTTTAATTTTTTGGATAATAATTGGAACAAATCTGATTTTTACAGTTCGAAATAGAATCTTTTAGCTTCAATTTAAAATAAAAATTATGTCTTAATCTCTAAAAGTAAGCTCTGTACGATTTTTTAAAGTCGCCCACTTTTTTAAAAAAAGGTTAGTAAAATGCTCAAAATTTTTTCCAACTTTAAGAATTTTTTTAAATTTTTGGGTAATAATTAAAACAAATTTGACTGTTATAATTCAAAATAGATTCTTTTGAGATTAATTCAAAATAAAAACTACCTCTTAATCTTTAAAAATAAGTTCTGGGCGATTTTTTAAAGTTGATCAAATTTTTCAAAAAGTTAGGTTAGTTAACTGTCAAAATTTTTACCAAGTTTAGAAATTTTTTTAATTTTTTTGATAATAATTAGAACAAATCTGATTTTTACAGTTCGAAATAGAATCTTTTAGCTTTAATTTAAAATAAAAATTATGCCTTAATCTCTAAAAATAAGTTCTCTACGATTTTTTAAAGTTGAACAAATTTTTTAAAAAATAGGTTAGTCAACTGTCAAAAAATTTTAGTCGCGTTTATGAATTTTTCTAATTTTTTGAATAATAATTAGAACAAATCTGATTTTTACAATTTGAAATAGAATCCTTTAGCTTCAATTTAAAATAAAAATTATGTCTTAATCTCTAAAAATAAGCTCTGTACGATTTTTTAAAGTCGCTCAATTTTTTAAAAAAGGTTAGGTTACTGAAATATCCAAAATTTCTTCCAACTTTAAGAATTTTTTTTAATTTTTGGGTAATAATTAGAACAAATTTGACTGTTATAGTTCAAAATAGATTCTTTTGCGATTAATTCAAAATAAAAACTAACTCTTAATCTTTAAAAATAAGTTCTGGACGATTTTTTAAAGTTGATCAAATTTTTCAAAAAGTTAGGTTAGTTAACTGTCAAAATTTTTACCAAGCTTAAGAATTTTTTTAATTTTTTTGATAATAATTAGAACAAATCTGATTTTTACAGTTCGAAATAGAATCTTTTAACTTCAATTTAAAATAAAAATTATGCCTTAATCTCTAAAAATAAATTCTTTACGATTTTTTAAAGTTGAACAAATTTCTTAAAAAATAGGTTAGTTAACTGTCAAAAAGTTTTATTCACCTTTACGAATTTTTTTAATTTTTTGGGTAATAATTAGAACAAAATTGATTTTTTATTACAAAATAGAATATTTTAACTTTCAATTAATACAAATTTTATTTCTTAATCTTAAAAAATAAAGTCTCCACGATTTTTTAAAGTTTGTCGATATTTTTAAAAGTTAGGTTAAAAAAATTTTTAGTCAACTTTATGAATTTTTTTAATTTTTTGGGTAATATTTAGAACAAAATTGACTTTTTTATTACAAAATACAATATTTTAGCTTTCAATTAACACAAATTTTATTTCTTAATTAAAAAAAATAAAATCTCCACGATTTTTTAAATTTGGTCAAAATTTTTAAGTTAGGTTAAAAAATTTTTAGTCACCTTTAAGAATTTTTTAAATTTTTTGGGTAATAATTAGAACAAAATTGACTTTTTTATTACAAAATAGATTATTTTAGCTTTCAATTAATACAAATTTCATTTCTTAATTCAAAAAAATAAAGTCTCCACGATTTTTTAAATTTTATCAAAATTTTTAAAGGTTAGGTTAAAAAAAATTTTAGTCACCTTTAAGAATTTTTTTAATTTTTTGGGTAATATTTAGAGAAAAATTAACTTTTTTATTACAAAATACAATATTTTAGCTTTCAATTAATACAAATTTCATTTCTTAATTCAAAAAAATAAAGTCTCCACGATTTTTTAAAGTTGATCAAAATTTCTAAAAGAAATTTATTCTCAACCATGCTTATAACTTCACATTGGATTGAACGTCACCTCGTTCAAAAAACCCACAGTTTAAATTTTCTAATTATTTAATTTACTATTGTTAGAGCTTTATTGCTAATTACAATTATCATTATTATTATCATTACATTTCAACAATTTCAAATTATTTTAAATACTTTAAGATTATTATTGACAAATTTAAATTTATTATTTGCAAATTTAAATTTATAATAAACAAATTTTAGCAGATTTTTACGTTTTTGAATTAAAAAATCTCCAATGTGGAAATTTTTTTAGGTTGGCGTCTTGAAATCTGACAATTCAATTTCTTGACGTTATGTCATTTTGTAATTTTAAAAATTAACCTTCAAACTTTGACGTTTAGAATTTACAATTTCTTTTTAATCAGGAAAAGTTTGCGATCACCAAATTCACCAGTATTAAAAAAAGATTAAAACTTCATTAGAAAAGAATATAATTCTAACATCAGCATATAATTTTTTTTGACACACTAAGCAAAAATAACCAAATTCTAATATTACAACTTAACACAACATTAATATCATTTTTCAAGATAAATGCAAAAATTAAAAATAACATTATTACAAAACATCAAAATACATAGTATTACAAAATATCAAAACCATCCACTTTTATTACTGTTTTATTCCAATAAACGCGAAATTATATCTGTGTGTGTATTTATAATGAAAATATTATGTTAAATCCCGTGATGTTATTAATCTTAAATTACCAATAGTTATGAAGATTGATAAACTTGATTACAAAATCAATGGAAAATATTTTGAATTGTATTACGTCAATAATAAACGGATAAACGCATATTTCTCCTTAAGTAATAACGTGTTAAGATTAATTTACTCCCGTTCGTCGTATATAAACCCACATTAACCAATTTTCTAGTTCATTACAAGTTTGCTTATCAAGAAAACCGGTCGAATTCAAGGTTAGTACATGTGACGATTATGTAACAAATTTTAAGGTTATGTAAAAAATTTTTAAGGTTATGCAAAAAATTTTAAGGTTATATTAAAAAAAAATTATTTCTTTTTAGATAAAAATGAATAAGTGGTTAATAATCGGTATTAGTGGTGTTACTTGTGGAGGAAAAACAACAATAGCAACCGAATTAAATAAAATATTTCCAAATAGTAAGATTATAAGTCAAGATGATTATTTTTTACCGGTTGACGATCCACAACATGTGGTTATACCACATTTAAATCACATAAATTTCGATATCTTATCCAGTTTGGATATGAAAAAAATGGTTGAAGATGTTAAACAATCAATCGCTTCAAGTGTTATCGATACAAACATTAAGATCATCGAAGAGGATTTAGTAACTAAAATAAATCCATCGTTTGATGTACAATCATCGGTAGTACAAGTTGCTAAGAATTTACATGTTAAAGTGTTAATAATCGAAGGGTTCTGTATCTTTGCCGATAAAGAAATCGAAGAATTATGTAATTTAAAGTATTTCGTTACTTTAAATCAAGAGGAGTGTTTTAATAGAAGGAATAAGAGGGTTTATGAACCGCCAGATTGTCCGGGATACTTTGAAGATTGTGCTTGGCCGGAATATGAAAAACATTTCGAGTACGTTCGTAAGAATTTAAAGCAAATTCGGTATTTTAATGAATCTACTAAAGAACCTTTAAAAGAGGTTTTATTAGATATTTGGCAATCTCTACAGCATATCTGAGTGCTTTGAAGTTTATACTTTGAGTTTAATTCTTTCGTGATTTGTAAATATTTATTTTTGTGTTTGTACCGATACTTTTTAAGCATTTAAATTATTTGATTTGTTTATGATAGATATAAATATGTATATTTTCATTTAAGTGTGTTAATAAATTATTTACTTATAATTATTATTAATTATTAAAAAGCGCTTTTAACAAAGAAAAAAATTTTTTTTTTTGGAGCGTCCGATGAGGGAGGCAACCCAACTCTGCGTCTCGACGTCTCTCACCGCCGAGTCGGTTGACGGTGAATTTTTCCGAAAAAATTTTTTTCCCTTATCCGAGTTTAATAGTCGTTTCTAAGCTTAAAAAGCGTTTTTAACAAAAAAAAATTTTTTTTTTTTTTGGGAGCGTCTGATGAGGGAGCCAACCCAACTCTGCGTCTCGACGTCTCTCACCGCCGCACAGTGGGGCGAAATGCTCTAAACTCGGACATTCATATAAAAATTAAGTTTTAGAAAACTTATACTTTTGACATTTTTTTATATTCTAGATACTTGAGTCTATTTATAAATGCATTTGAAACATTAATTTTTATCATTTTTCCTATAGAAAATATTTTTCAAATCCGACGTTTTCAAAACTAATGAAGTTTCATTGATTCGACATGTACTGCTTTAAAACGTTCTTCCATCAAAACTAAACGAAGGGGGTAATTGAAATTTTTATAACGTGAGGAGTAGGTTTCAAACTTTATATTATAATTATTATCATCTTGTAAAGTTGTTTGTATATTCTTAATATACGCTTTAAAACTAATGACATTTATATAATAGAGATCACATATTTTAAACGGCCAAAACTTTTTTTGTCCAAAACTGTCCAAGCTACGCAATATATCAAACGGTTGCCAAAAGGCTCTAGTTTATAAAAATCCTTATTGTCCGTCCACCTTCATCCACCTTTTTATGAAAATTGCATTTAAAGATAAAATATGTCAAATTATACGCTATCTGTCATGTAAAACCAGTTTATATTAGGATAATAAATTACATAAAATCATCATTTAAAACCTTTTTTTTTGTATAATGAAAATAATTATGGAAAAATATTGATATTTTTAACAAGTTATTAATTTCGCTGGAGCCTATAATTCTTTGAATGCCCAAATTTTGCAAGAGAAAGGAGATTTACACAAGAGATTTTTGAAGACGTGGAAAATGTTTTATGTTATTATATTAAACTTGTAGATATTGAAAATGAAGTTCTTTCTAAATATACAACATTTATAAGCCATAAAATATTTTTATCATATATCTGCATGCTGAGGTCAATAACCACAAGTAGGTATAGGTTGTTACAATGTTTTTGTACTTATTTCTGGTAATACATGGTCGTTTGTTAACTACTTAACGTTAAAAATCTGTTATAATTAATATTATTTCTAAAAAAAGTTACGTCCTGTTTGGGAATTGAACCCGCTTCTGCAACAAATTTGACTTTTTTTTCATTAAAAGCAAATAAAGTGTTATTTTCTTTAATAGTAAATGCTCACTTCTTTTATATACTTATTTATACACCTATTTTACTCATTTGCACTCAATTTTATGGTTGTTCTATTGAAAAAAAGAAAGTTATGTGGCGATGTCCGCAATTTAAGCATGTCGCCCCACTGTGCGCCGAGTCGGTTGACAGTGAATTTTTTCGAAAAAATTTTTTCTTATTTTTATATACAAAAAAAGAATAAAAGAAAAACGAAAGATGGTCTTAAAACAATATAACTCTCAGTAATAATTAAATACATTTTAAAATTACCTAACTTGTTCTAATTCTAATATTTAAATTGATAGTTAACATATGGCACCATCTATTGAAGAATGAAGGGATTAAATTTGAAAAAAGGCAACGTTCATTTACTACTTTATTTATATAATTTCTCATTTATACTTTTTAAAGCAATAAACTCAATCTAATTTTTTATATATCCCTTTTATTAAAAAAGAAAAAAATATTTTAATTAAAAATCAAATTTTAAAAATAAATTAAATAAATTTCTAATAACTTCACATCTTTCAATTTCAAATATGGTGTCATCTTAATTGACCAATCAGAGACCGTCTTTTCTGTTTGTAACAACATTCGGACGTTTGAACCGATTTTGACATTTAACGAGGCGCAAAACAGACAGTGACATTTGTAACAATTAATAGTTAATTAAGTTCTTTACGTATATTATGGCCGAGGGTGACGATGGTTCGGCGGACAGAAAACAAGGTATTTTGTGCGGACCGTCCGACGAAGATCAAGACGACGACGGCCCCGTGAGGTTAAATACCGGGGTTAACGACGCGTCTAGAAATTTAGAACGAATACACCAAAATGCGAGTTTTAACGATATTGGATCACAAAGTACGTATGTATTTTTACTTTTAAGTGTAAGTTAGTAATTTTATATATAAGATCTGTCATTAAAGTAAGGTTAAAAACCTTTAATATCTATTTTTATTATTAAAAGGTCCAACTACAGACCCACCAAAAAAAGAAGACAACCCATTCTCATTTAAACATTTCCTCCGAAGTGGAAATTCATCTTACCACAGTCAAGGTGCTCGACCGAAAGTTTATTGCGACGGTAAACCGGTAACTTCCATGCCGGATTTAGATATACATGTAACAAATCCCGTTGATAATAATAAAGGTAGAGTACCACCGGAATTTTCTTCAGCCCTTCCGGATTTTGTACAAGATCATTTAGTCGTCGAACAATGTTATTTAAACAAAAACGGTCCTACGAGGAGTTACACGGATATGGGACTTCCGGATTTTGCCCCATCGCGTCCTTTAAATTTAGATTCTAGTCGTAAAGAAAGACGTAATCATCCCGTGCCGTTAGACTTGCCGGTTAGACCTCCAGCGGAATTCCCTTTAGACTTGCCCGTTAACGATAATCAAAATCAATCGAGGAGTTGTCCCCCGACGGGGGAGGTAGCTGTGTCGAAAAGTTTGCCTGATTTTTTGGCTGACGGAGCGGTTAGAACTCAAAATGAAGATACCATTCCGACTCAAAGTCCTGAACGGGAGGTTGATAGGTATAGACAAGAATTGGAAATGACTCGGAGGCAACTTGCCGATGAAAGAAGGAGAACGGAACATTTACAAAGACAGCTGGATCTTGCTAGGAATAAAGAAAAGGAGTATACTCAAAGTTTAGGAAAAGCTTTAGAACAAGTGGAACAAAATTTAGATATGAATACGGTAAATTTATTTTATTTATTTATTTCTTTTTTAATTTAATTTTTTTTAATTTTTATTTTTAAATAAAAGAATTTTTGATAAAAATATATTTAATTTTTAGAAGCGAATGGTGTCATCGGAAAATATGGTATTGCAATTGAGGAAAGAAATGAAGGGACTTTGCGTAAATATTTAAGTTTATAAAGTTAATGTATAGTGTGTTGTAAAAAAGTGGTTATTTTAGGCGGAAATTAGTAGGTTAAAACGGGAGAATGCCATTTTGAGACGTGATGAAGGTGCAGCTGCTGGAACTTCGACGGATAGTCATCAAGGAAGGGCACAAGTTAATGTTGCGAGGGATTTAAGAGCTGCGGCGAGTACTGCCGAACAATCTTTGAGGTAACTTCCAAATTTTTTAAATCTCTTGGGTAATAATTAGAACAAAATTGACTTTTTTATTACAAAATAGAATACTTTAGCTTTTAATTAATACAATTTACAAGTCTTAATTTAAAAAAATAAAGTCTCCATGATTTTTTAAATTTGATCGAAATTTTTAAAAGTGAGGTTAAAAAAAATTTTAGTCACCTTTATAAATTTTTTTAATTTTTCGGGTAATAATTAGAACAAAATTGACTTTTTTATTACAAAATAGAATATTTTAACTTTCAGTTTATACCAATTTCATTACTTAATTTAAAAAAATAAAGTTTCCACGATTTTTTAAAATTGGTCAAAATTTTCATCACCAAATTTGACGATTTTAGCAAATTTTAGATAAAATTTTACAATTTTAATCTAAATAAAGTTATTTTTCAATGAAAATTGACAGCTTTTGTCAAAATCTGGTGAAATTTCAGACGAAATTCGATGACTTAAGGAAATTTTAAATGAAATTAGACAAAAATTCAATCATTTTAGGCAATTTTATACAAAATTTGGCGAAATTTTGAAATAAATTTGACAATTTTTGAGAAATTTTAGATGAAATTTCACAATTTTAATCTAAATAAAGTTATTTTTCAATGAAATTCAACCATTTTAGACGAAATTTAGTGACATTTCAAACGAAATTCGAAGAATTTTGAAAATTTTTGTCGAAATTTCTCAATTTCAAGCTAAATTTAGTTATCTTTCAATGAAATTCAAAAAAGTTTAGGTGAAATGAAACGAAATTCAACAATTTTAAATAATTTTACACCAAATTTCGTGAAATTTTCGAAAAAATCGGATTTTAGAAAATTTTAGATGAAATTGCACAATTTTAAGATAAATAAAGTTTTTTTCAGTGAAATTCGACAATTTTAAACGAAATTTCGTAAAATTTCAAACGAAATTTAACAATTTTAAGAAATTTGAGATAAAATTTCACAATTTTTGGCTAAATTAAGTTATTTTTCAATTAAATTGAATTTTGTAAATTTTGGTTTAAATTTCATAATTTCAAGCTAAATGAAGTTTTATTTTAATGAAATTGGAAAAAAATTTGATGAAATTTTGTGAAATTTTAAATAAAATTTGATAACTTTAGAAAATTTTAGATGAAATTCAACGATTTTAGATAAAATTTCACAATTTTAAGATAAATAAAGTTATTTTTCATTGAAATTCGACAAATTTAGACAAAATTTCGTGAATTTTCAAACGAAATTGGACGAACTTTGAAAATTTTGACCGAAATTTTACAATTTCAAGCTAAATTTAGTTATCTTTCAATGAAATTCAAAAAAGTTTCGGTGAAATTAAACGAAATTCAACAATTTTAGATAATTTTACACCAAATTTCGTGAAATTTTGGAAAAAATCGGATTTTAGAAAATTTTAGATGAAATTGCACAATTTTAAGATAAACAAAGTTTTTTTTTTAATGAAATTCGACAATTTTAAACGAAATTTCGTGAAATTTCAAACGAAATTCAACAATTTTTAGAAATTTGAGATAAAATTTCACAATTTTTAGCCAAATTAAGTTATTTTTCAATTAAATTCGACAAATTTAGGTGTAATTTCGTGAAATTTTAGACGAAATTCGACGAATTTTGAAAATTTTGGTTTAAATTTCATAATTTCAAGCTAAATGAAGTTTTATTTTAATGAAATTGGAAAAAAATTTGATGAAATTTTGTGAAATTTTAAATAAAATTTGATAACTTTAGAAAGTTTTGAATTAAATTCAACGATTTTAGATGAAATTTCACAATTTTAAGATAAATAAAGTTATTTTTCATTGAAATTCGACAAATTTAGACGAAATTTCGTGAATTTTCAAACGAAATTGGACGAATTTTGAAAATTTTGATCGAAATTTTACAATTTCAAGCTAAATTTAGTTATCTTTCAATGAAATTAAAAAAAGTTTAGGTGAAATGAAATGAAATTCAACAATTTTAGATAATTTTACACCAAATTTTGTGAAATTTTGGAAAAATAACGGATTTTAGAAAATTTTAGATTAAATTGCACAATTTTTAGATAAATAAAGTTTTTTTCAGTGAAATTCGACAATTTTAAAGGAAATTTCGTGAAATTTTAAATGAAATTTCGTGAAATTTTAAACGAAATTCAACAATTTTTAGAAATTTGAGATAAAATTTCACAATTTTTAGCCAAATTAAGTTATTTTTCAATTAAATTTGACAGATTTAGTCGAAATTTCGTGAAATTTTAGATGAAATTCGACGAATTTTGAAAATTTTGGTTTAAATTTCATAATTTCAAGCAAAATGAAGTTTTATTTTAATGAAATTGGAAAAAAAATTGATGATATTTTGTGAAATTTTAAATAGAATTTGATAACTTTAGAAAATTTTAGATGAAATTCAACGATTTTAGATGAAATTTCATAATTTTAAGATAAATAAAGTTATTTTTCATTGAAATTCGACAAATTTAGACGAAATTTCATGAATTTTCAAACGAAATTGGACGAACTTTGAAAATTTTGATCGAAATTTTACAATTTCAAGCTAAATTTAGTTATCTTTCAATGAAATTCGAAAATGTTTAGGTGAAATTAAACGAAATTCAACAATTTTAGATAATTTTACACCAAATTTCGTGAAACTAGAAAAAAAATCGAATTTTAGATAATTTTAGATGAAATTGCACAATTTTAAGATAAAGTTTTTTTTAATGAGATTCGACAATTTTAAACGAAATTTCGTGAAATTTCAAACGAAATTCAACAAATTTTAAGAAATTTGAGATAAAATTTCACAATTTTTGGCTAAATTAAGTTATTTTTCAATTAAATTCGACAAATTTAGGCGAAATTTCGTGAAATTTTAGAGTAAATTCGACGAATTTTGAAAATTTTGGTTTAAATTTCATAATTTCAAGCTAAATGAAGTTTTATTTTAATGAAATTGGAAAAAAATTTGATGAAATTTTGTGAAATTTTAATTAAAATTTGATAACTTCAGAAAATTTTAGATGAAATTCAACGATTTTAGATGAAATTTTACAATTTTAAGACAAATAAAGTTAATTTTCATTGAAATTCGACAAATTTAGACGAAATTTCGTGAATTTTCAAACGAAATTGGACGACCTTTGAAAATTTTGATCGAAATTTTACAATTTCAAGCTAAATTTAGTTATCTTTCAATGAAATTCAAAAAAGTTTAGGTGAAATTAAACGAAATTCAACAATTTTAGATAATTTTACACCAAATTTCGTGAAATTTTGGAAAAAATCGGATTTTAGAAAATTTTAGATGAAATTGCACAATTTTAAGGTAAATAAAGTTTTTTCCAGTGAAATTCGACAATTTTAAACGAAATTTCGTAAAATTTCAAACGAAATTCAACAATTTTAAGAAATTTGAGATAAAATTTCACAATTTTTTGCTAAATTAAGTTATTTTTCAATTAAATTCAACAAATTTAGGCGAAATTTCGTGAAATTTTAGAGTAAATTCGACGAATTTTGAAAATTTTGGTTTAAATTTCATAATTTCAAGCTAAATGAAGTTTTATTTTAATGAAATTGGAAAAAAATTTGATGAAATTTTGTGAAATTTTAAATAAAATTTGATAACTTTAGAAAATTTTAGATGAAATTCAACGATTAACGTTTAATAAGAACTTGAAAAAAATAAAAATGAAATATGTAATAATACAATAAAATATTTTCTTTTTAGACAATTATTATCTGGAGTAGATAATCTTCGAATAATAGCATCGACGTTAGAAAACATGTGCCGTATTGAAGAAACGTCAGATCCGTTGCAGGATTACGATAGAGATTCTGACGCCGCAGGTCCCGCGTTGTAAATGTTTACCACACCAGAAAATAAATCGCCGCCTTAAAACCAAACTATTCTGTGTCTAATTTTTCCAAAAACTGAATTTTTAACTCCAATCTATATCATGATTCAAACTCTTTATTCGTGTTCCTATACTCTTAAATCGGATTTTTTAAATGTCCATTAAATTATATTAATTGTAAAAACTAAAATCTCACTTTCTATAAAGTTTTTAAAAATTGACATAAAATAGTTTTGGTTTTAAAGCGACAAAATACTCTCGTAAATATCGTTAGAAAGGAAGGATGAAGTCCAGTCAATATCTACCGATAACTGCTGCAGCGTTACTGTACATATATACTTCGGTAGCGTTTTAAGTTTCATCTTAATTAAAATAGGTTGTGCAGATGTGATGTATTATAATTTAAATAAGACCTACTTTTATTTATAATAGCACCTATAATCAGTATACTACCGTTTCATTACATAATTTCCTTTTTTTTTACTCTATTTTAAAAATCAATCAATTAAAAATCAACAAATTTAAAGTTACAAGTTAAAATATTTTAATATTAATTGAAGATTTAGTAAAAAAATTAGTTTAAGATCAAAATAATTTAAACTTAATTAAAAAAAAATTAGTTTTCGATTTACTTAATTCTTGATTTAAAAAATAGAGTATAAAATCAATGTACTGTCTTTCTGCGAGTTCTTAGCAAATGTGTGATCATTATATGTAAAAAAAACGCTTGTTGCTCAGTCATTGTACATGTCACCTTGCATGTTTTTATTATAAATGATAGAGAATTATTTTTCGAAATTCGGTTTTGCCTATATGTATACATAATGTACGAAACGTCTTATTTACATATGTGTAGGTCTCAAGAAAAAAAAAATCAATTCGTAATCTATATTCGTATGATTTTATTAATAAATTTTTATTATTATTTTTAGATTATTTTTCTCCTTGTCTTTACCATAATGTTTTAATCTTAATAATGTCTATCATTTATTATCAAGTAAAATTTAACATTTTTGGTTGATCGGAAGATTTAATTTATTAATTTTAGTTCTTCGGAAAGTAAAATTTTATACTTTTGACTCTTAGAAGAGTAATATTTACCATTTTTACACCTTCCGAAAGTCAAATCATACATTTTTAGATCTCTAAAAAGGTAATATTAACATTTGTAGACTTTCCAAGAGACAATTTTAATAATTTTAAACCTTCCGATACTCAGTTTTAAGTTTTGAATGTCCGGAAAGTAAAATTTAACGTTTTTGGTTGATCGGAAGATTTAATTTATTAATTTTAGTTCTTCAGAAAGTAAAATTTTATACTTTTGACTCTTAGAAGAGTAATATTTACCATTTTTAAGTCCTCCGAAACTCAAATCATACATTTTTAGATCTCTAAAAAGGTAATATTAACATTTGTAGACTTTCCGAGAGACAATTTTAATAATTTTAAACCTTCCGAGACACAGTTTTAAGTTTTGAATGTCCGGTGAGTAAAATTTAACATTTTTTCCTTACCTTTATCATAATCTTTTAATCTTAATAATGTCTATCATTTATCTTTTATAATTTTATTTAAACACCAGAATAAAATTAAATTTACCAGACAGTTTTGTCGAGTTAGATCTAAAAGAGGACTATTTTAAGTTAAAATGCAAGTAAATGAAAGAACTATTTTTGGGTAAACCCATTATTTATTGTATTTTCATAGAAGTTTTTATAGAAACAAAATAAGAGTAACGTGAAAAAAGAAAATTTAAATTATTTTGCTTTAATTTCCATAAATAAAGTCTGGGGGATTTTTTAAAGTTGACCGAAAATGTTGAGGTTAAAAAATTTTTCGATGTCTTTGAAAATTTTTTTAAATTTTTTGGTAAATGTTGGAATAAATCTGACTTTTTTAATGAAAAATAGATATTTTAATCTATTCCCATTTAAATTAATTTTCTTTAATTTCCATAAATAATGTCTGGGGGATTTTTTAAAGTTGACCAAACATTTTTTTAGGTTATAATTGGTTTTTCACTTATAACTTTTTTTATATTAAAAATTGAAAAAAATGTTTTTAATAAAAGATATTTATAATTAAAAAGTACATAAATTTTATTTGAAAAGGTTTTTTCTATTTACCTTACTTTTTGAATTATTTGAGATTAAGTTTAAAAATTTGACATTTTAGGTTATAACTTGATTAATATGAAAAATTTCAAAAAATCATTTATAATAAAAAATGTTCAAAATTAAATTATTGACGAGTTTTATTTGAAAATTTTTTTCCTATCTAGCTTAGATTTTGAATTATTTTAAATTTAAGAAATTGACGTTTGATGTAAAAATGACATTTTAGGTCATAACACAATTAACATTAAAAATATAAAAAAATCTTTTTAACAAAAAGTATTCACAATTAATTTATCTACAAGTTTTATTTGAAAAAATTTTGTCTATTTACCTTACTTTTTGAATTATTTGAGGTTAAGTTTAAAAATTTGACATTTTAGGTTATAACTTGCTTAATATGAAAAATTTCAAAAAATCATTTATAATAAAAAATATTCACAATTCAATTATTTACAAGTTTCATTTGAAAATTTTTTTCCTATCTAGCTTAGATTTTGAGTTATTTTAAATTTAAGAAATTGACGTTTGATGTAAAAATGACATTTTAGGTTATAACACAATTGAAGAGCCTGGTGCAAGAACGGGATAAGTAACAATATGTTCATTTTTAAGCAAAGCCAAAAATCATTTTCATTTGTAAGTAAGTGTTTAAATGAATTATAATGGTTTATTGAAATAAGTATGAGCATTTATGTTTGGTCAGAGCATAATTTTGGTAGAAATGGTGATTTAATAGCAAAGAACAAATTGTGGTGGAAGAACGGGATATGTGATTATCTGGAATATAACGATTTTGAGAGGTGACTGAAAAACATAAATAACAAATTAAGATAATTCTTGGGAATTCAACCAACAAAGGGGAGAATTTAAAAACTTCCTTTTTATTATGCCGAGCTTTCGATCCATTTATTTTGATCTTCTTCAGGGTTTAAAGCAGAGGTAAAACGTATTTGAAACTATGTCATTTAAGACAAATTCCCGGAACTTTAGAAACAAGGTTGAACATATTAAAATACATTGACTTTGTAGATTAAAATTAGTCGATGGAACAGACAAAAGTCGAAAAATGATTTTTCGACTTATTTTTCGACACTATTAATACAAAATTGATACAAGATTGTTCGGTGCAACAACGGGACAAGTGCTACGTAACTTATCCCATTCTTGCACCAGTCTACTACATGGGATTGGTGATTTTCTCTTATAATTTCTATTCAGCTAATCATATATTACACATACTTCGACTAAACAAAGGAAAATACATTTTTAAACTGTTTTCAGTAAATATCTCATTTTTTTAAAATTTGGCGTATATCCCCTTCTTGCACCAGGGTCTTCAATTAATATTAAAAATATAAAAAAATCTTTTTAACAAAAAGTATTCACAATTAATTTATCTACAAGTTTTATTTGAAAAAATTTTGTCTATTTACCTTACTTTTTGATTTATTTAAGGTTAAGTTTAAAAATTTGACATTTTAGGTTATAACTTGATTAATATGAAAAATTTCAAAAAATGATTTATAGTAAAAAATGTTCACAATTAAATTATTTACAAGTTTCATTTGAAAACTTTTTTCCTATCTAGCCTAGATTTTGAATTATTTTAAATTTAAGAAATTGACGTTTGATGTAAAAATGACATTTTAGGTTATAACACAATTAATATTAAAAATATAAAAAAAATCTCTTTATCAAAAAGTATTCACAATTAATTTATCTACAAGTTTTATTTGAAAAATTTTTGTCTATTTACCTTACTTTTTGAATTATTTGAGGTTAAGTTTAAAAATTTGACATTTTAGGTTATAACTTGATTAATATGAAAAATTTCAAAAAATCATTTATAATAAAAAATATTCACAATTCAATTATTTACAAGTTTCATTTGAAAAATTTTTTCCTATCTAGTTTAAATTTTGAATTATTTTAAATTTAAGAAATAGAAATCGAAAGAAATTGACGTTTGATGTAAAAATAACATTTTAGGTTATAACTCAACTAATTTTAAAAATCTAAAAAAAATCTTTTTAACAAAAACTATTCACAATTAATTTATCTACAAGTTTTATTTGAAAAAATTTTGTCTATTTACCTTACTTTTTGAATTATTTGAGGTTAAGTTTGAAAATTTTACATTTTAGGTTATAACTTGATTAATATGAAAAATTTCAAAAAATCATTTATAATAAAAAATATTCACAATTAAATTATTTACAAGTTTCATTTGAAAAATTTTTTCCTATCTAGCTTACATTTTGAATTATTTTAAATTTAAGAAATTGACGTTTGATGTAAAAATGACATTTTAGGTTATAACACAATTAATATTAAAAATATAAAAAAATCTTTTTATACTCTTTTCGCGGAAAGATGTCTCATGCGTCATTAATTAATTATATTATCCTAGACTACTATTTTCGGTTTTCGTCTCTATCTGACATATATGATTAAATAAAGAAAAAAATATTTGACATATGTCGAGAAAACGCCGACAACTAATGACGCATGAGACATCTTTCCGCGAAAAGAGAGTAACAAAAAGTATTCACAATTAATTTATCTACAAGTTTTATTTGAAAAAATTTTGTCTATTTACCTTACTTTTTGAATTATTTGAGGTTAAGTTTAAAAATTTGACATTTTAGGTTATAACTTAATTAATATGAAAAATTTCAAAAAATCATTTATAATATAAAAAATGTTCAAAATTAAATTATTGACGAGTTTTATTTGAAAAAATTTTTCCTATCTAGCTTAGATTTTGAATTATTTTAAATCTAAGAAATTTACGTTTGATGTAAAAATGACATTTTAGGTTATAACTCAATTAATATTAAAAATATAAAAAAATCTTTTTAACAAAAAGTATTCACAATTAATTTATCTACAAGTTTTATTTCAAAAAGTTTTGTCTATTTTTTTTTAGTGTTTGAATTATTTAAGATTAAAGTTGAATAAAAATTTTGAGGTTAAGTTCGGACGAAATTCTTCGGTTTTTGAGAATTTTTTTAAATTTTTTAGTAAATGTTGGAACAAATCTGACTTTTTTAATGAAAAATAGATATTTAAACCTGTTTTGTTATGTAATTTAATGATACACAATTTATTGATTAATAACTTTATTAGCGCTCTGTGTCTTAATACATACACTTCAACACTCTTGAATACTCTCTAATGCTCTGGTTTCATGCGCGTCTCCGCTACATGCATTTTTACGTTTGCGCATGCTTCTTATCTATAGGGTAACCAACTTAATATTATTCCAACATGCCCTTCTCTTAAAATAAAATATAAAATCATTAAACTAAACAATTTTTTTTTTTTTTTTTTTTTGTTTAATTACACACAAAGTCTTTAAGTTTTGCGGGTAGTTTTATGTCTCTTTTGGGTCGTGTCAATTTCGGTTCTATTGTTGCTTTTTCACTTATCACTTCACTTTTATTTGCTCCACTTGCTTCATTCTTGATGGAATCTTCTCTCTTCTCTTCATTTTCTTTACATGAACTGTCCTCCATTATTTCTGGTTTATTCACTGGTTGGTGAGGATTTTGGGATATATCGGTAGGATTTTCAGTTAGCTCAATGATCGCAGGTTTAATATGTACTTGACTTCGTCGGTATTTCTTTCCTTGTACATCTACTACGTACGATCTGTCGCTAAGTTTTCTTTCGATTTTTCCCGGCATCCATTCTTTGGTAATTTCAGGATTTAGTTGAGTTGTTACTGGTTGCCCAATTTCTAAACTTGGTAGGTTTTTAGTCCTTTTGTCATAGTGTAATTTAGCTGCTTGCCTATTTTCTTCTATTTTTTGCGGTACATCATTAATGACTTTAGGTAAATAATTTTTAGTTACTGAAGGTACTAAGGTTCGCGTTGATCTTGAATATAATCTTTGAGTCGGACTTGTACCGATTTTGTTTGGTACGTTACGTTGATGTAGTAGATTAAGCCATATATCTTCGTTATTCATTTCTGATTTTTTAATTAGTCGTTTAGCAATTTTGACTGTAGCTTCTGCCTTTCCGTTTGCTTGTGGATAATGAGGTGATGATGTTGAATGACATATATCCCACTCTTTCGTAAATTTTTTGAAATCTTCACTGGCAAAATTGGTTCCATTATCGGTTATCAATCGTTGCGGTATTCCGTGTCTGCTGAAATTTTTCTTACAGATATCAATAAGAATTTTTGAAGATAAATTTTTTAACATATCTAATTCAAAAAAATCTGAGTAGTGATCAATAGTTATTAGAAAGTATCTTTTCTTTCCTTTGTACGTTGTTGTTAACAGATCCATTGATACGTATTGAAATGGGAATTCGGGTATGGGATGTGATTGCATAGGTGGTCTAGCTTGTGAATCTGCTAATTTCATACAAGTTGTACATTCTTTTATTGCATTTCGAATTTCCGTAGTTATTCCAGGCCAAAAGACGTTTCGTCTTGCTACGTTGATCGTGCCTTCAATGCCATTGTGACTGGTATGTAGAATTTTCAAAATTTTCTTTCGAAGTTTAAATGGTATGACTATTTGATGGTTTTTGTAGATTATACCGTTCTGGTAAGTAAGGTCATATTTATAAGAGTTATAACGTTTAACTTCATCAGGCATCTCATGTATGGTATTAGGCCATCCTGTTAATATATAATCTTTAATTTTGTTTAGACAAAAATCGTTAGCTGTTTCGTCTCTAATTTCCTTTAATCTTTCTTCGGAAACACTCACTTGTTTTGAAAGATCGATACTTTGTAGATTTTTACATAATCTTTCTTCGGAAGTTGTCGAAATCGTATAAATTCTAATATCTTCTTTCTCGAAAGTATTATTTGTTAATGGTGCTCTCGATAGTGCATCCGCCACCATGTTATCCTTTCCATTTACATACTCCACGTTAAGGTTGTATCGTTGTAACGTCATGAGCATACGTTGCAGTCGCTTAGGCGTACTAAGTAATGGTTTTCTGAAAATATTTATTAAGGGTTTGTGGTCAGTTCTTACGGTTACTCTGTTACCTGCTAAGTACTGATCAAATCTTATACAAGCAAATACTATTGCGAGTAGTTCTTTTTCTATTTGAGCATAATTCATTTCTGTTTTTGTAAGTGTACGAGAGGCGAATCCGATCACATGATTACCTTGATATAGTGCTGCTCCTAATCCGTAAGCGCTTGCATCACATTCTATTATGACTGGTTTTCCTTTTTCAAAATATTTCAATGTGTTCGAAGAAGTTAGCTGATTTTTTAATTTCTTAAATTCATCTTCTTGTTCCTTTTCCCAACTCCATTCCACTCTCTCGTGTATCAAAGTTCTTAATTGTCGAGCTTCAGAACTTAAATTCGGGATAAATCTACTAAGGTATGTAATCATTCCAAGAAATCTTTGTAGATCTTTCTTATTTTTTGGTTCCGGAAAATTTCGTATAGCTTCAATTTTCTTTATATCGGGTTCCAAACCGTTTTCAGTTAGTGTATGACCATAAAAGGTTAGTGATTTTTTACATAAATTTAATTTTTCCTTGCTTAATTTACAGTTTCGTTCTCTTAGCCTTTTTAGTAAATCTTCTAGGTTTTTGTTATGATCTTTCAATGCTTCATATTCGTTTTCTCCACAACCGAAAATAATTATGTCATCGGCTAAAACTTCTATTCCTTTTAATCCTTGTAAGACATTTTGAATTTTCATTTGGAAAATTTCAGGTGCTGAGGCTATCCCAAATGGCATTCTTTTCCAACGATACCTTCCAAAAGGTGTCCAGAAGGTTGTCAGTAAGCTGCTTTCTTCAGTTAGCTTCACATGCCAGAATCCCTTCTTTGTGTCGACACTTGAGAAAACCTTAGCCTTGCCAAGCTCCGGAAGTATTTCATCAATGGTTGTGAACTGAAAGTTAGGCCTTTTGAGTGCCTTATTTAGAGGAATTGGATCGAGACATATTCTAACCTTATCATTTCTGGTAACTAACAGAATATTACTCACCCATTCGGTATGTTCGTCTGTTTTCTGAATGATGTTATGTTTTTCTAAGTGATCTAATTCTTGTTTTAATTTGTCTCTCAATTCAATTGGTATGCGTCTTGCTTTCTGTATTATAGGTTTTACTGACGTATCAATTTCTAGATTAACTGTGTCGTCAAAAGTTCCATAACCCTGAAATACATCTGTATAATTCTGTATTATTTTTTTCGCTTCTTCCTTCAAGTGGTTTGTTACGTTACACGAAACTTCTTGTTGTATATTATTACAAAACTTGATTAATCCAAGCTTCACGCACATATCTGCTGACAAAAGTGGTCCATGACATACGTCAACTATCTGGAAGTTAATAGGATACTTTTTGCCTTTATGTAAACAAATAAGATTCTTCTCTCCAAGTACTTTTATTCGATTTCCTCCAAACGAGTATAACTTGTGATTGGACTCATTTAGCTTTGTATTTCTAACGTTTAAAATTTTTAATAAGCTTTCTTTTCCTATTATGCATACGTTCGCGCCCGTATCCAACTCACAAAGCAATGTTTTGCTTTTGCCATTTATTATGAATTTCAATTCTGCCCTAACAGCTCCACCTTGCGAAGAATTATCTTGTATCTTCTTAATTTCCGTTTCAGAATCACAGGTTTCACTTACCTCGCTGTCTTCTTTTCTGATATCTTCATCTTTAAGTTCTTTAACTTTCATTTTCTTCATTGTATCTTTAGAACTGTCATTCTTCTTTTTCTTGCACACTTTAGCAAAGTGATTCTTTCCGTTACATATAGAACATTTTTTTCCAAACGCTGGACACATGCCTTTTTCAAATTTGTGCTTATTTCCACAAAATCGACATAATTTTTCAGTAAATCCTTTTCTTACTAGTTTATTGATTGAATTTTCTGTATTTTCTAAATCTCTTATACGTTGTACAGTGAGTTCGTCAACTCTACAAATATCTATAGCTTGTTGTAGCGTCAGTTCCGGCTTTGTCATTAACTTTTTTCGAATTTCTTTATTTTTTATGCCTAATACAATCCTGTCTCTAAGTAAATCATCTTTAAAATTTGCAAACTCACATGTTTCAATAAGTGATTGCAATCTCAATAAATATTCATCAAAAGATTCGGTGTCGTGCTGATTTGCACTGTTAAACATCGCTCTCTCATATATTACATTTTTCTTTTTACTTAAAAGTTTGCGTATTGTACCTATTACATCTACACATGATGTTTTATTATCATCTGTTAAGCCAAAATCGTTGTATTTTATCATAGCTTCATCGCCTAAAGCTGCAATGAATGTGTGTACCTTTTTCTTTTCATCCGTAACCGGCCATTTATCCATACCAGTAGCTATAGTATAATTATTCCATGCTTTAACGAATTGCTCAAAATTCTGAGCTACGTCACCTTTTTTAATATTTAAAGGACCAGGTAAAGGAATTTTTGAATTGTCTTGACCTTTTGATGAGTCCGAAAATTGCTGTGCCATAAGAGCTAAAATTTCCGTTTGTTTTCTAATAAGTTCAGCTATTTCCGCCATTTTTTTTTTTTATTAATCAAATACCGTGCGACCAGAAAGCTAACTAAATATCTAAGGAAGGATTATCAAGGGATAAATAATTTCACTTATCTTTCTATCCGCCGTTGATGACCCCGGTTCAATTTCTATGATGAACCACGCCGTCCTCGCTAAAAAAATACCCTGTCGCCTATGGCGTCGCGTCGTCGCTGCTCCTGTCTGGTCACGTAGTCGCTGCCCACGAAGAAAAGCTTCTCGTTGACGATTCTTCGATTAAATACGACTCCAAATGTTCTAATTTTCACCTGACACCATGTTTTGTTATGTAATTTAATGATACACAATTTATTGATTAATAACTTTATTAGCGCTCTGTGTCTTAATACATACACTTCAACACTCTTGAATACTCTCTAATGCTCTGGTTTCATGCGCGTCTCCGCTACATGCATTTTTACGTTTGCGCATGCTTCTTATCTATAGGGTAACCAACTTAATATTATTCCAACAAAACCTACCTTCATTAGTCAACAAAGTAAAAAAATCTTGTAAAATAAATAAAAAAGGAAAATTCTTATCATAAAGACATAAAAAAGTATACGATAATTAAAAAATCTATCATTTACTAACATAACAATTACAAAACATCATCATCAGTACATTTGGTAGCTCGGAAATCATATTTAATAATTTCCGGATAATCATTACATAAAGCTTTATAAGCATAACATAATCGAGAAAATTCCTCGTTGGAAATTTCAAACGGTCTTGCTTCGTAATCAACATCAGCTAACATGAATAATTTTGTACCTATAAATAAAATCAAATACATTTTTTTTAAATACATATATAAAATATAAATAAAATTTACCTAATTTATCTCTTAAATGTTCCGGAAATAAAGTTTCTCCACCTCTTAAAGAATATTTTTGTCTCATATTAAAAATATTCCTCAAAACTTTTTCAACTAATTCAAATTCTAATTTCACCAAAGGATATTTTTTAGGAACAAACGTAACGACACCAACATCAACATCGGGTTTCGGTACAAATGCCTTTCCGGGAATGGTAAATTTATAATCAACATCGCACCATAATTGAGTCATTACAGATAATCTACATCTCTGCTTGTCGATTATCGGTGCGACAATTCTTTCGGCAACTTCTTTTTGAAAAGTTAACGTTAATGGTGTTCGACCAAACGACCAAGCGGATTTTTTTTCTGAAATTGATTCTAACCATCTGATTATTAAATGTGTAGATACGTTAAATGGTAAATTTCCGATTAAATGAATCGGAGGTGGAGCTTCTAACCAATCTCGTTTTGGCACTTTTTCAAAACCAGAATTAAAATTATAAGAACGAATATCTCCGATTTCTATAATAAAATCTGTATATCCAGCCGAGGCTTCTTGTAATAATTCTAAAGTTGGTAAAAATCTTGGATCTTTTTCTACGACTATTAATTTTTTCGGATGTCTTTTTAAAATCGATCGTGTTATGCTTCCGGGTCCGGGACCGACTTCACAAATATACTGATTTCTTATATTACCAGCACACTTTACTATTTTATCGGTAATGCGTTCGTCCATTAAAAAGTTTTGGGATAATTGTTTAATTGCTCTTAATTTATACAAACGGACTAAATCTCTAACAGACGGAAGCGGCGGTAACCGCAAAGCGTTTACTGCGGACATTATTGTTTATCAATTACTTTACGTGGTTGTTCAAAATCGTCCAAGAACGTTTCTTGTTTCACCGCGTACATAGAATAAAAGTAAATACCCAACACACCACAACCGATAATTCCGGCTGTGATGAGGTTATTCCTTCGGACTCTTTTTAATTTCTCTACTCGTTCTCTATTTTGCTTTTCAACGTAACGAATAAAGTCTAAATCGGATTGTTTTAACTTTGTTACATCTATTTTAGGCATACGATCACTATCACCCATTATTTCCGGCTTTTTTAAGGGGTTGGAATATTATTAGAGACAATTTGACAGGTGACAGAATAGAAATAAGGTTATTTTTATAACCAACATTAAAAAATCAAATGTGACTAACTGTTGAATAATAGAATTTTTATTTAAAATTTATATTATAATTTATATTTAAAATCATATTGGACTTTTTGATTAAATTAGAGAAAAAAATATTTAATTATTTAAAAATAAAGTTTAGTTTATTAAATAATTTAAAAAGAATAAAAGACTTTTTAATTTAACTACATATACCTAATGACATCTTTGGAATCTTTTTAGAATTATAACATCTGCTTTTTATTTAATTTAAAATTTATAAAAGTAAATATAATTAACTTTTAAAATAAATTAAAAGACAATTAATTTAATTATTTGAAAAAAAAGTTTAATTTATTAAATAACTTAAGAAAATAAATTTGTCTAAAAAATCTTTTAAATCTTATTTTAAATAAAATAAAAATTTTATATTATTATTTTAATTTATTTCATTTATAAATTGTAGAATTAAATATTTATAATTTACAATAATTTACATAAATAAATAAATTCGAAAAAGAAATAATATTAAAAATGATTTTTTTAAATTTAAAATGACTTTCAAAAAATTTATGTTGGTAACTCATAACCAAAAAACGCATGTTAAACGTCAAAATTGACACACCGGCATTTGAGGTTAGTTTTGTCAAAAAAACACATTTTTTAAAAGGTACAACCTTATAAAGTAATTTGGTGATGATATAAATGAAGAAAATGGATCGATTAACTTTAGAAGAAAAGAATGAGCAGATTTTGGCAGTGCTTTTGGTCGATTTCGACAATTGCGACGCTGTTGAAGAAGACAGCGAGTACATAGAAATGATTTATCCTACTTTGCCAGTTTGGAAGGTGTTAATAAAAAGTAACGAACCTTGGGATGAGTTGATTAAATGTAATTTTGATGAGAGTATTGTCAAAGAGGAAATAGCCAAGTTACCGAAAGAACAAATAAGGGCTTTTTTTACTTTCGGAGTTGGATGTTTATTGGGGTTCGTACAGGCGAATTTTACCGGTCCGGATTTATTACCGGAAATTGTCGATTATTTAAAAGACCCTAAATTCGATGGATATGATTTTGCTAAAATGTTAGCTGTAAATAACGAGGAAATTAATGTTAACGTTAAGTATCCGTGTTTATTAGTCGCGGCGAGGATAATGTTTCAACATTGTCAATTAATGGGACCTATGTTGAATTTATGGTGGATGTGGAGGGTTCTTATTATCCATCAATTAGTTTTAGATGAACCAAGTACTACAATTTTACATACAGCGGATCAAATGCAAAAAGAAATTCAAAATTTAGAATTAGCCGGTATTTATTTTTTATAAATTTTTGTTAAATATGTATTTTTACAATTATTATTTCTATTTAGGTCATCACAGAGTGAAATTTGAAGTAGAACAAGCTCAACTTTACTTAATATATCGTAACTTTATGAAAGCGGAGATGCATTTAAACATCGCTTGTGATGTAACAGGTTTAAAATACCAATTAGTTGGAAAATTAGGTAAACGTACGAAACATCAACAAGAAGACATCCCTCAAATCGCTCTTAAAATGGAATTGGAACCGCGAGATAATTTAGAACGAGAACCTGTTTTAAAATTACCCGTTCCTAAAGATGTTTATCTAGACGATGACGTTCGATTAGATCAGGTTCAATACGCGGAAGGAATGGAAACACCAATGTTACCAAACACGGAACAAAAATTAGTTTTGGCTCTTATACATAAAATGTCAATTTGTAAACCACAAGATGATTTATTTTACGAGGAAATAAAACCGTTTATAGATGTTATTTTAAATCAGAATAATACTTGGGCCGTGAGAACTGCGGCTTTATTAATGAGGGCGAAGATTGAATCAAAACATAAACGAACGGTGGAAAGGTCGTTGATGCAATTGGAGGAAATTATGACTTGTATACGGAAGAAAGATCCTCATCCGATGACAAGAGTTGGGGGTGTTTACGGGACTGCTATGCCTCCGATTTGGAAGACGGAAGCGCATCAAGCTGAACTTATGTTGAATTTGGGGATGGTTAAAGGCGCTTTGGAGATTTATACTAGGTTACGATTATGGGAGGAGGTTATTGTTTGTTATACGATTATGAATGCTCGACATAAGGCTGCGGAAATTATTCGACAGGAATTGGAAAAGACACCTACGGTTAAATTATGGTGTTTATTAGGTAAATTATGTTTTGAATTAAAACGGTTATTAAATTTATGGTTAAGTGCATTTTAATTTAGTTAGAAAAGCGGTGTTAATGTTACGTTGGAGAATTTATGGGTTGTTTTCAAGGGTTGGTTCTCGACTAAATATATAACTTGATACTCCGCTTCAGGACAGGTTTTAGAATGATAGGGAAAGTAGATGTACAGTGTTGCTCGGAAATTATCCTTATTTGACATTCGAAATTAGCACCTAAACCTTCTTAAACAAGTTTTGGACCAACAGGTTGGGTTTTGGAGATCGGTTTTGACAACCAAAAGTAATGCGAGCAATCTGATGGTTAGAGATCCTGATTCTCAGGTTGGCCATATTCTTATACTCATTTGATTAGGTTTCTGGATAACAGGAAAGGTAGATATACATTGTTGCTTGGAAATTATCCTTATTTGGGATTCCGAATTAGCATCTAGACCTTCTCAAACGAGCTGTAGACCAACAGGTTAGATTTCGGAGTTTGGTTTTGACAACTAAATAGTAACGGAAGCAATCTGATGGTTGCCCACGTTCTTATACTCATTTGATTAGACTTTGGGACGAAAGGCAAAGCAGGTATACAGTGTTGCTTAGAAGTTGTCTTTATTTAAGACTCATAATTAGCATCTAAAGCCTTCTCAAACGAGCTGCCGATCAACAGGTTGGGTATTGGAGATTTGTTTTAATAACCAAAAAGTAACGAAAGCAATCTAACGATTGCCCACGTTCTTATACTCATTTGATTAGGCTTTGGGATGAAAGGCAAAGTAGATATACAGTGTTGCTCGGAAATTGTTCTTATTTGGGACTCGGAATTAGGACCTAAAGCCTTCTCAAACCAGCTACAGACCAACAGGTTGGGTTTTGGAGATTAGTTTTAACAACCAAAAAGTAACGGAAGCAATCTGATGGTTGCCGACGTTCTTATACTCATTTGATTAGGCTTTGGGACAAAAGACAAAGTAGATATACAGTGTTGCTCGGAAATTATCTTTATTTGAGACTCAGAATTAGCACCTAAAGCCTTCTCAAACGAGCTGCCGATCAACAGGTTGAGTTTCGGAGATCGGTTTTGACAACTAAAAATAATGCAAGCAACCTGATTATTAGAGAATCTGATTTACATTAGTTTAAAATTTTAAATCTACAATTTCATAAACATCTCCTATTTATAATAGAAACGATCCATTATATAAACATTTCATTAGATTTTTTGACATTTAAAAAAAAGTGAGGTTATGATTAAAATTTTTCAACTTAAAACCAATATTAAGGATTTTCTCTGATATAATCGTTAAAATAATAAGAAATAAATAAAATAATTATCAAAACAGACATTGAAATTATATTTTTTAAGTATTTAAGTAGGATATTAGTAAAGTAAACTAAAGAGTCTCAAAATACCTTCCGTAAAAGTAAAAAAGAAGTTAACATAGTGTTTCCATCGTCAAATATTACTCTTTTTTTGTGTTATGATTTTGTTAGATGTCCAAAGAGTCAAATTATACATTTATAGATCTCCGAAGAACTAGATTTAATATTTTTAAGCCTTCTAAAAGATCATGTTAACATTTTTAAGCCTTCTAAAAGACCATGTTAACATTTTTAAGCCTTCTAAGAGATCATTTTAAGAGTTTTGAATGTCTAGAGAATGAAATTTAATATTTTTAAATGCTCGGATTAGATAACATTACCATTTTACAACTTCCGAGAGATAATCTTAACATTTTTAAACCTTCCGAGACACAGTTTTAAGTTTTGAATGTCCAGAAAGTAAAATTTAACATTTTTGGTTGATCGGAAGATTTAATTTATTAATTTTAGTTCTTCGGAATGTAAAATTTTATACTTTTGACTCTTAGATGAGTAATATTTACCATTTTTATATCTTCCGAAAGTCAAATCATACATTTTTAGATCTCTAAAAAGGTAATATTAACATTCGTAGGCTTTCCGAGAGACAATTTTTAATAATTTTAAACTTTCCGAGACACAGTTTTAAGTTTTCAATGTCCGGAAAGTAAAATTTAATATTTTTGATTGATCGGAAGATTAAATTTATTAATTTTACTTCTTCGGAATGTAAAATTTTATACTTTTGACTCTTAGAAGAGTAATATTTACCATTTTTATATCTTCCGAAAGTCAAATCATACATTTTTAGATCTCTAAAAAGGTAATATTAACATTTGTAGACTTTCTGAGAGACAATTTTAATAATTTTAAACCTTCCTAGACAAAGTTTTAAGTTTTGAATCTCCGAAAAGTAAAAATTAACATTCTTGGTTGATCGGAAGATTTAATTTATTAATTTTAATTCCTCGGAATGTAAAATTTTATACTTTTGACTCTTAGAAGAGTAATATTTACCATTTTTAGACCTTCCGAAAGTCAAATCATATATTTTTAGATCTCTAAAAAGGTAATATTAACATTTGTTGACTTTCTGAGAGACAATTTTAATAATTTTAAACCTTCCGAGACACAGTTTTACGTTTTGAATGTCCGGTGAGTAAAATTTGACATTTTTGGTTGATCGGAAGATTTAATTTATTAATTCTAGTTCTTCGGAAAGTAAAATTTTATACTTTTGACTCTTAGAAGAGTAATATTTACCACTTTTAGATCTTCCAAAAGTCAAATCATATATTTTTAGATTTCTAAAAAGGTAATATTAACATTTGTAGACTTTCCGAGAGACAATTTTAATAATTTTAAAGCTTCCGAGACACAGTTTTAATTTTTGAATGTCGGGAAAGTAAAATTTAACATTTTTGGTTAATCGGAAGATTTAATTTATTAATTTTAGTTCTTCGGAAAGTAAAATTTTATACTTTTGTCTCTTAGAAGAGTAATATTTATCATTTTTAGATCTTCTGAAAGTCAAATCATACATTTTAGATCTTTAAAAAGGTAATGTTAACATTTGTAAACTTTCCGAGAGACAATTTTAATAATTTTAAACCTTCCGAGACACAGTTTTAAGTTTTGAATGTCTGGAAAGTAAAATTTAACATTTTTGGTTGATCGGAAGATTTAATTTATTAATTTTAGTTCTTCGGAATGTAAAATTTTATACTTTTGACTCTTAGAAGAGTAATATTTACCATTTTTACACCTTCCGAAAGTCAAATCATACATTTTTAGATCTCTAAAAAGGTAGTATTAACATTCGTAGACTTTCCGAGAGACAATTTTAATAATTTTAAACATTCCGAGACACAGTTTTAAGTTTTGAATATCCGGAAAGTAAAATTTAACATTTTTGGTTGATCGGAAGATTTAATTTATTAATTTTAGTTCTTCGGAAAGTAAAATTTTATACTTTTGACTTTTAGAAGAGTAATATTTACCATTTTTATATCTTCCGGAAGTCAAATCATACATTTTTAGATCTCTAAAAAGGTAATATTAACATTTGTAGACTTTCCGAGAGACAATTTTAAACCTTCCTAGATACAGTTTTAAGTTTTGAATGTCCGGAAAGTAAAATTTAACATTTTTGGTTGATTGGGAGATTTAATTTATTAATTTTAGTTCTTCGGAAAGTAAAATTTTATACTTTTGACTCTTAGAAGAGTAATATTTACCATTTTTAGATCTTCCAAAAGTCAAATCATACATTTTTAGATCTCTAAAAAGGTAATATTAACATTCGTAGACTTTCCGAGAGACAATTTTAATAATTTTAAACCTTCCTAGACAGTTTTAAGTTTTGAATGTCTGGAAAGTAAAATTTAACACTTTTGGTTGATCGGAAGATTTAATTTATTAATTTTAGTTCTTCGGAAAGTAAAATTTTATACTTTTGACTCTTAGAAGAGTAATATTTACCACTTTTAGATCTTCAAAAAGTCATATCATACATTTTTAGATCTCTAAAAAGGTAATATTAACATTCGTAGACTTTCCGAGAGACAATTTTAATAATTTTAAACCTTCCTAGACAATGTTTTAAGTTTTGAATGTTCGGAAAGTAAAATTTAACATTTTTGGTTGATCGGAAGATTTAATTTATTAATTTTAGTTCATCGGAAAGTAAAATTTTATACTTTTGACTCTTAGAAGAGTAATATTTACCGTTTTTAGACCTTCCGAAAGTCAAATCATACATTTTTAGATCTCTAAAAAGATAATATTAACATTTGTAGACTTTCCAAGAGACAATTTTAATAATTTTAAATCTTACGATACACAGTTTTAAGTTTTAAATGTCCGGAAAGTAAAATTTAACATTTTTGGTTAATCGGAAGATTTAATTTATTAATTTTAGTTCTTCGGAAAGTAAAATTTTATACTTTTGACTCTTAGAAGAGTAATATTTACCGTTTTTAAATCTTCCGAAAGTCAAATCATACATTTTTAGATCTCAAAAAAGGTAATATTAACATTTGTAGACTTTCCGAGAGACAATTTTAATAATTTTAAATCTTCCTAGACAAAGTTTTAAGTTTTGAATCTCCGGAAAGTAAAATTTAACATTTTTGGTTGATCGGAAGATTTAATTTATTAATTTTAGTTCTTTGGAAAGTAAAATTTTATACTTCTGACTCTTAGAAGAGTAATATTTACCATTTTTAGATCTTCCGAAAGTCAAATCATACATTTTTAGATCTCTAAAAAGGTAATATTAACATTTGTAGACTTTCCAAGAGACAATTTTAATAATTTTAAACCTTCCGAGACACAATTTTAATAATTTTTAACCTTCCGAGACACAATTTTAAGTTTTGAATGTCCGGAAAGTAAAATTTAACATTTTTGGTTAATCGGAAGATTTAATTTATTAATTTTAGTTCTTCGGAAAGTAAAATTTTATACTTTTGACTCTTAGAAGAGTAATATTTACCATTTTTAGACCTTCCGAAAGTCAAATCATACATATTTAGATCTTTAAAGAGATAATATTAACATTCGTAGACTTTCCGAGAGACTATTTTAATAATTTTAAACCTTCCAAGACCCAGTTTTAAGTTTTGAATCTCCGGAAAGTAAAATTTAACATTTTTGGTTGATCGGAAGATTTAATTTACCATTTTTAAGTCTCCGGAGAATTAATTTTTTAATCTAATCCTAATTTTTTTTTTTGTTATGTATAAAGTATTATTGTTTTATTAAAATTTAATGTTCAGCAAGTTTAATAATTTTTATGAAATTTAATTCTAATAATTTTTAGGTGATGCAACGGATGATGTAACATGTTACGAAAGAGCATGGGCATTATCTCGAAAAAGAAGCCACCGAGTACAACGTCACTGGGGAATGTTCTTATACGGAAAGAAACAATACCAAGAATGCATACCACATTTTGAAAAATCAGTCAGCATAAACCCCCTTCAACCAAAAGTTTGGTTACGTCTTGGTTACGCCGCTTTAGAAGTAGAAAATTGGCAAGTAGCTGCCACAGCTTATCGTCGTTTTGTAACCCAAGAACCCGATTCTTTCGAAGCTTGGAATAACCTCGCTCAAGTTTACATAAAATTAGGCAATAAACGAGCCGCTCATCACGCTTTAATCGATGCTTTAAGATGCAACTTTGAAAATTGGAAAGTTTGGGAAAATTTATTAGTCGTCAGCGCGGATATAAGTCATTTTAAAGACATAATCCGAGCTTACCATCAATTATTAGATTTAAAAGAAAAATATTTAAACACCGAAGTATTAGGTGTTTTAGTTTACGGCGTTTGTAAGAATGCAAACGATCACGAAGGTAAACCTTGTGGTCAATTAATGCAACGCACTAGAGAATTATTAGGTAGAGTCACCGCACTTTACCCAGCCGATGGATTTTTATGGGAACTTTACGCAAATTTATCCCCGATGTTATACCTTCGCGCTCAACGTTTACAAAGGGCTTATCGTGGTTACACCAGTCAAAGCAATTGGGATAAATCTTCATCGAGATGTCAACAAGTTTTATACGTTTTACATAACTTAGCGGAAGTTACATTAAATGATGAGATTGATCCGAAAGATACTTTAGTACATTCTGTTCGTTTGACGATGAGTTCATCTTTAACGATAATTAAGAAACATAATTATAGCGATGTGAAAACTTTGATGACTGAAGTTGCTGGTTTATTGGCGAAGGTTATTGAAAAAGCTAAATTGGGATCTATTTCGAAAGGTGAACCACAAAAACCGGCTGAATCTTCTTCATCTTCTACGACTTCTACACCAACGTCTACATCTTCATCATCATCTACTTAGAGATAATTGATTTTAGTGATGTAAGTTTTTTATACGGAGATGTGTTTTTAAATTCCTTGGAATCGATACTGAATTGTATTTAAATTTACGGTCTGTAAAGTGGATAATCTATGTAAAAAAAATAAGAAAATTAATTAATTGAGTTAATTATTAAATTGTTTAATTTAATTTTTAATTCTTTAAAAAAAATTTTAATTCTTTAAAAAAATTTTTAATTCTTTAAAAAAATTTTAATTCCCAAAAACGATTTTTCACCTAACCTAAAATTTTGGCCGTTTTGAAAAAATCCTCAAGAGTTTATTTATAGGAATTAATGAAAGATTTTTGAACTGAATGTAAATTAAAATGTCTAGTTTTAATTAAAAAAGAGGGATTTTTCCTAAGTAATTTAGAAAAAATTAAAAAAATTTCTAAAGAAAATGAAGATTTTTCACCTAACCTAAAATTTTGACCGTTTTTAAAAAATCCCCAAGAGTTTATTCATAGGAATTAATGAAAGATTTTTGAACTGAATGTAAATTAAAATGTCTAGTTTTAATTAAAAAAGACGGATTTATCCTAAGTAATTTAGAAAAAATTAAAAAAAATTCTAAAGAAAATGAAGATTTTTCACCTAACCTAAAATTTTGACCGTTTTTAAAAAATCCCCAAGAGTTTATTCATAGGAACTAATGAAAGATATTTGAACTGAATGTAAATTAAAATATCTAGTTTTAATTAAAACAGTTAATTTTTTTCTAATTATTACCCAAAAATTAAAAGAATTCTTAAAATTGGAAACTTTTTTTTAACAGTTAACTAACCTCACTTTTGAGAAAATTTGATCAACTTTAAAAAATCGCACAGAGGTTATTTTTAAAGATTAAGGAAAGATTTTTACTTTAAATTGAGCGTTAAATATTCTATTTTTGATTAAAAAAGTTAAATTTTTCCTAATTGTTACCAAAAAAATTAAAAAAGTTCTTAAATTTGGAAAAAAAAATTGAGTTATTAACCTACCTTTCAAAAAAATTTAATCAACTTTAAAAAATCGTACAAGGTTTATTTTTAGAGACCAAGAAATGATTTTTACTTTAAATTGATCTTGAAACATTTTATTTTTGATTATTAAAGTCTAATTTTTTCTAATTGTTACCCAAAAAATTAAAAAAATTCTTAAAGTTAGAAAATTTTTTTTGACAGTTAACTAACCTCTTTAAAAAAAATTTAATCAACTTTAAAAAATCGCACAGAGGTTATTTTTAAAGATTAAGGAATGATTTTTACTTTAAATTGACCGTAAAATATTCTATTTTTGATTAAAAAAGTCATATTTTTCCCAATTATTACCAAAAAAATTTAAAAAATTCTTAAAGTTGGAATATTTTCTAACAGTTAAGTAACCTCACTTTTGAGAAAATTGACTATCTTCAAAAAATTCCCAAGAGTTTATTTATAAGAATTAATGAAAGATTTTTGAACTAAATGTAAATTAAAATGTCTAGTTTTAATTAAAAAAGACGGATTTATCCTAAGTAATTTAGAAAAAATTAAAAAAAATTCTAAAAACAAGGAAGATTTTTCACCTAACCTAAAATTTTGACTATCTTAAAAAAATCCCCAAGTGTTTATTTATAGGAATTAGTGAAAGATTTTTGAACTGAATGTAAATTAAAATGTCTAGTTTTAATTAAAAAAGACGGATTTTTCTTAAGTAGTATAAAAAAATTAAAAAAATTTCTAAAAATAAGGAAGATTTTTCACCTAACCTAAAATTTTGACTATCTTAAAAAAATCCCCAAGAGTTTATTTATAGGAATTAGTGAAAGATTTTTGAACTGAATGTAAATTAATATGTCTAGTTTTAATTAAAAAAGACGGATTTTTGCTAAGTGGTATAAAAAAAATTAAAAAAATTTCTAAACAAAAGGAAGATTTTTCACCTAACCTAAAATTTTGACCATCTTTAAAAAATCCCCAAGAGTTTATTCATAGGAATTAATGAAAGATTTTTTAACTGAATGTAAATTAAAATGTCTAGTTTTAATTAAAAAGAGGGTTTTTTCCTAAGTGGTATAAAAAAAATTAAAAAAATTTCTAAAAATAAAGAAGATTTTTCACCTAACCTAAAATTTTGACCATCTTTAAAAAATCCCCAAGAGTTTATTTATAAGAATTAGTGAAAGATTTTTGAAATGAATGTAAATTAAAATGTCTAGTTTTAATTAAAAAAGACGGATTTTTCCTAAGTAGTGTCAAAAAATTTAAAAAAATTCCTAAGAACAAGGAAGATTTTTCACCCAACCTAAAATTTTGACCACCTTTAAAAAATCCCCAAGGGTTTATTTATAGGAATTAATGAAAGATTTTTTAACTGAATGTAAATTAATATGTCTAGTTTTTATTAAAAAGGACGGATTTATCCTAAGTATTACTAAAAAAATTTCAAAAATTATCAAACACACCAAAGTATTTTGACTGAATTTTAATGACTGTTATGTTAAATGAAAGCTTAACTTTTCTAATTTCTATTAGAAAATTTAAATTTGGGTTAATTAGGATTAAAAAAATTCCAATCAGACCGAAAATTTTGGACGAAACGCTTTCATTAATTTCATAAATTTGAAAATTTTCGACTAATTCAAAAAAAATCGTCCAGAACTTATTAACAATAATTATTAAAAAAAAAAAAACATGAAAGGAAAGATAGATTAAAATCTCTATTTTTCATAAATATCATTAGATTTGTTTCACTTATTACCAAAAAAATTAAAAAAAAATTCAAATAGAACCAAAATTTTAGACGGAAATAAATTTGAAAATTGTTGACTAACTTTGAAAAATCGTACAAACTTTATTCGTAGAAATTAGGATTGAAAATTGAAATGAGAGGTAGCTTAAAATCTTTATTTTTCATTAAAACCATCAGATTTATTGTAATTATTGTCAAAAAAATATAAAAAATTATCAAATAGATTGAAGAATTTTAACCTACAAATTTTTGAGCATCTTTAAATAATTATACAGAACTTATTTGTGAAAGTTAAGGATTAATTTTTTGTCAAATAAAATCTTAATGAATCTATTTTTTATAAAAAAAGTTAAATTTATTCTAATTAATACCAAAAAATTAAAAAAAAGTCCAAAATATCCGAAAATTTTGAACGAAATCAAATATAAACTTAAAAAATTTTAGACCCATTTTGAAAAATCACATAGAATTTATTTATGGTAATTGAGAGTTGAAATATTAAAGGAGGATAGACTAAAACTATAATTTTTCACTAACATTATCAAATTTCCTCTAATAATTTCCAAAAAAATTAAAAAAAAAATCCTAAATACATTGAAAATTTTGAACGAAAACTGCAAATTTTTAATTAACTTTAAAAAATCGGAGTTTATTTATGAAAATTGAGGAAAACTATTGTAAAAATAGCTAGATTAAAATGTTTATTTTTTATTAAATATAGCACTTTTACTCTAATTATATCCAAAGAATTTTAATTAATTTTCAAAGACACCCAAAATTTTAACCCAACCTAACCTACAAAATTTTAGACCAACTTTGAAAAATCGTACAGAATTTATTTATGGAAATTGAAAGTTGAAATATTAAGCGAAGTTATAATAAAAGTATTATTGTTTACTGAAATGATCAGATTTGCTATAATTATTTCCAAAAAACTTAAAAAAAATCCCAAAAGATTGAAAATTTTGAATGAAACCTACAAAGTTTTAACCAACTTTAAAAAACCACACAGAGTTTATTTATGAAAATTGAGGAAAATTATTCTAAAAATAGCTAGGTTGAAATGTTTATTTTTTATTAAATATAGCATTTTTTCTCCAATTATATCCAAAGAATTTTAACTAATTTTCAAAGACACACAAAATTTTAATCCAACCTAACCTACAAAATTTTAGACTAACTTTAAAAAATCGCACAGAATTTATTTATGAAAATAAAGAAAGAAAATTTTAAAGGAAGATAAATTAAAATTTCTATTATAAACTAAAATTATCAGATTTTACATAACTATTATCAAAAAAATTAAAAAAATTCCTAAAAACAACGAAGATTTTTCACCTAACCTAAAATTTTAACCATCTTTAAAAAATCCCCAAGAGTTTATTTATAAGAATTAATGAAAGATTTTTGAACTGAATGTAAATTAAAATGTCTAGTTTTAATTAAAAAAGACGGATTTATCCCAAGTAATTTAGAAAAAATTAAAAAAATTTCTAAAAACAAGGAAGGTTTTTCACCCAACCCAAAATTTCGACCATCTTTAAAAAATCTCCAAGAGTTTATTTATAAGAATTAATGAAAGATTTTTGAACTGAAGGTAAATTAAAATGTCTAATTTTAATTAAAAAAGACGGATTTTTTCTAAGTGATATAAAAAAAATTAAAAAAATTCCTAAAGACAAGGAAGATTTTTTCACCTAATATTTTGAATTTACCGCGTTTTAATTTAATTCTATAAAACTGTCAAAGTGACGTTTTAATAATGTTTCACTCATTTCACCTAAATTTAAGAATAAAATCATTTTTTATCAACAATTTATTATGCAAGAAAGCTCAGAGGTTTCTAATTATTATAAATCTTATCTTTTAACTTTAATTTTGAGATAACCTTTAATTTAAAAAATATAAACTTATAATAAAATACTAAAATCATCCGATAGATGGCAGCAAAGTCGTGTTTTTTTTTTTTTTTTTGATTAAAATAAAAATATATTTTTTTCTTAATATTCTTCACTTATAATAAAAAATACATTTATTAATCACTCTTTATTTATATTACAATTCATACAATAATATTATAACCAATTATAATAAACAAAAATTGTCATAACGTTGAAATCAAAACCAAAACCAGTTGCAACTGTAAAAGTGCAGCTGACAGTTCTTTTCCAAACGTAAATCTTAAAACATACAATTTCCCCTCAATAAATGTAAAAAGGAAATGGCTTCAGCATTAGAACAATTCGTAAACACCGTTAGGAATCTTTCCTCACAAGGTAAAATCTCATTATCAAAGTATTAAAGTACCGCGATTTGAGGTTATGTTAGATTTGAGGTTATGTTCGTTTTATTGTAGGAAATTACCGAGAACTATGTGAATACTTATCGAAATCAAACGAATCTTTATTAAAACACGGCCCTCATTTAGATAACGTTCTCGAAACGTTAGATTTACAACAACATTCGCTTGGATTCCTCGCCGTGTTGAACGCCAAGTTTAATACGACTTGTACCGGAGCTACTCAAGAAAACAAGTTTAATCAAGCTCAAGATTTTATTAACGGGTGTAACGGTGAACAAATTCGATTAGCTCCGGATTTATGTAAATTGATATTTTATTTATATTTTATGATTTTAACATTTTGTACTTTTTTAAATTTAGTCGCAGAATTTTGCCACGGATTCACACATTATTTAATAACTCAAAAGAAACCGATAAGAGGAATTTTACTTTTAAAAAAAGCTATATCAAAATTGCAACTTTACGATTCACAACTAACGTCGATTCATGCCGATTTATGTCAGTTAAGTTTACTGGCGAAGTGTTTTAAACCAGCTATTCAGGTTCTGAATATAGACATAACGGGGATTTGTCAGGAGGTTATGGAAGATGTATGTCTTAAAAATGATCATATTCTAACGAATTCCTTAGAAATCTGCTTTTTTTAAGAATCCACAGCTGCTAAACGGAGCCACTTTCGATGCTAAATACTATTTATTGTACTTTTATTATGGTGCTATGATTTATTTAGCTGTGCGGAACTTGGATCGAGCTTTGTACTTCTTAGAAGTGGCTATTACGACACCTGCTCATGCGGTTTCTCATATTATGTTGGAGGCTTATAAGAAATATATTCTTGTTTCTTTACTTTTACATGGAAAGGTAATTAAAATAACTTTTTTTTAGTGCTGTAATAATTATAAAAAAATCTTTGATATTTTGAGGTTATTTTGAGTTGAATCTATTAGCGCCATCTATTGACTTGAGTTGTTATAGACAATTTGTAAATAAACTAATATTATGATTATTAACTTACCTTTTATAAAAACAATCAGGATCGTTGATTTTCAATGTTTCAACTAAATTTAATCTTTAACATTAACTTAATTTAATCAAGTATTAATTCACGATTAAAATCCAAAATTAATAATTTAAACTGTCAAAGGTAAGTCATAGATGTTTTA
This sequence comes from Digitonthophagus gazella, assembly GCA_036711955.1. Lineage (NCBI taxonomy): Eukaryota > Metazoa > Arthropoda > Insecta > Coleoptera > Scarabaeidae > Digitonthophagus > Digitonthophagus gazella. Next base: position 3,960,856 of record JASCIT010000003.1, read on the forward strand.
AGCGATATGGAGAAAGACAAAAATTAAAAAAAATTTAAATATGTTTAAAAATCAATTTAATTTTAAAAATTTATTTTTTATTAAAAAATTGAAAATAAAATATTCAAATTAATAAAAAATGAGTTTAATAAATAAAGAAAATACATAAAAATTAAAAGGTTTAATAAAAATTTTAAACCTATCAAAGGTAAATCATAGATATTTTAAGTGATATGGAGAAGGACAAAAATTAAAAAAATTTTCTCAATATGTTTAAAAAGTCAACTTAATTTTGAAAATTTATTTTTTATTGAAAAAATAAAAATAAACATTCAAATTAATAAAAAATAAATTTAATAAATAAAGAAAATAAATAAAAATTAAAAGATTTAATAAAAATTTTAAACCTATCAAAGGTAAGTCATAGATATTTTAAGTGATATGGAGAAAGACAATAATTAAAAAATGTCAATATGTTTAAAAGTCAATTAAGCGATTTTAAAACGAATTTAATTTATAAATACAAAATAAAATGATTGTTAAATCTTAAAAAAAGTGTTTTTAAAAGATCATGTTTTATTTTATAAGGTACAATATAAATAAATCAAATTTAAAATTCATATCAAATTACTATTAATTCATATCAAATTAACAACTCAAATCGTTAGATGGCGTCACTTACTATTTTAGGTTAAGTTTGACATAAATAAAATAAATATTTCAATTTGTTAATTATATTTACTTATTTTAGGTTCAAATGGTACCTAAGTACACATCACAAGTCGTTAATAGGTTTATTAAACCGCTTTCGCAACCGTACCATGAATTAGCAACTGCTTTTTCTTCAAATAATACTTCGGAACTTAATGCCGTTTTAAATAAACACACTGAAGTAGGTTTTTTTTGATTTTTTTATGAAATAGGAAGGTTTATAAACAATTATGTGTATTTATTGTGATTTAGGTGTTTACTAGAGACCGTAATTACGGGCTTGTTAAACAAGTTGCAACCGTAATGTATAAAAAGAACATACAAAGATTAACAAAGACATTTCTTACGCTTAGTTTGTCCGATGTAGCTAGTCGGGTTGGATTACCTGGACCGGCAGATGCTGAAAAATATATTCTACATATGGTAGGTTTATAAAATATTTAAAAATCGAATTTCCTTCATTCATTAGATTCTTAAAAAAGGAAAAAAATAATCAATTTTTTTAAGTTAGAAGTGTTAAAAATTTTTTACCAACTTTGAAATTTTTTTTAATTTTTTTGACAACATTTAGAATAAAACGGTCTTTTTAAATCAAAACTAGAATGTTTTAAGTTTCATTTAGAAAAAAAATCAAATTAAAATCTTTAAAAATGGATTTTTGATGAATTTTTAAAGTTGATTGATTTTCTTAAATTAGGTTAGAAGTGTCAAAAATTTTGTACCAACTTTGAAAAATTTTTAAATTTTTTTGACAACATTTAGAATAAAACAGTCTTTTTAAATCAAAACTAGAATGTTTTAAGTTTCATTTAGAAAAAGAATCAAATTAAAATCTTTAAAAATGGATTTTTGATGAATTTTTAAAGTTGATTGATTTTCTTAAATTAGGTTAGAAGTGTCAAAAATTTTGTACCAACTTTGAAAATTTTTTTAATTTTTTTGGCAACATTTAGAATAAAACGATCTTTTTAGATCAAAACTAGAAGGTTTTAAGTTTCATTTAGAAAGAAAATCAAATCAAAATCTTTAAAAAAGAATTTCTGATGAATTTTTAAAGTTGATTTTCTTAAATTAAAAGTGTCAAAATTTTTTTAAAAACTTTGAAAATTTTTTTTAATTTTTTTGACTACATTTAGAATAAAACGGTCCTTTTAAATCAAAACTAGAATGTTTTAAGTTTCGTTTAGAAAAAAAATCAAATCAAAATGTTTAAAAATGAATTTTTGGTGAATTTTTAAAATTGATCGATTTTTTAAATTATGTTAGAAGTGTCAAAAATTTTTTACCAACTTTGAAAATTTTTTAAATTTTTTTGACAACATTTAGAATAAAACGGTCTTTTTAGATCAAAACTAGAATGTTTTAAGTTTCATTTAGAAAAAAAAACCAAATCAAAATCTTTAAAAATGAATTTTTGATGAATTTTTAAAGTTGATTGATTTTCTTAAATTAGGTTAGAAGTGTCAAAAATTTTTTACCAACTTTGAAAATTTTTTTAATTTTTTTGACAACATTTAGAATAAAACGGTCTTTTTAGATCAAAACTAGAATGTTTTAAGTTTCATTTAGAAAGAAAATCAAATCAAGATCTTTAAAAAAGAATTTCTGATGAATTTTTAAAGTTGATTTTCTTAAATTAAAAGTGTCAAAAATATTTTACCAACTTTGAAAATTTTTTTAATTTTTTTGACAACATTTAGAATAAAACGGTCTTTTTAGATCAAAACTAGAATGTTTTAAGTTTCATTTAGAAAAAAAAATCAAATTAAAATCTTTAAAAATGAATTTTTGATGAATTTTTAAAGTTGATTTTCTTAAATTAAAAGTGTCAAAATTTTTTTAAAAACTTTGAAAATTTTTTTAATTTTTTTGACAACATTTAGAACAAAACGGTCTTTTTAAATCAAAACTAGAATGTTTTAAGTTTCATTTAGAAAAAAAATCAAATCAAAATGTTTAAAAATGAATTTTTGGTGAATTTTTAAAATTGATCGATTTTTTTAAATTAGGTTAGAAGTGTCAAAAATTTTTTACCAACTTTGAAAATTTTTTTATTTTTTTTTTGACAACATTTAGAATAAAACAGTCTTTTGAAATTAAAACTAGAATGTTTTAAGTTTCATTTAGAAAAGAAATTAAATCAAAATGTTTAAAAATGAATTTTTGGTGAATTTTTAAAATTGATCGATTTTCTTAAGTTAGGTTAGAAGTGTCAAAAATTTTTTACCAACTTTGAAAATGTTTTTAATTTTTTTGACAACATTTAGAATAAAACGATCTTTTTAGATCAAAACTAGAAGGTTTTAAGTTTCATTTAGAAAGAAAATCAAATCAAGATCTTTAAAAAAGAATTTCTGATGAATTTTTAAAGTTGATTTTCTTAAATTAAAAGTGTCAAAAATATTTTACCAACTTTGAAAATTTTTTTAATTTTTTTGACAACATTTAGAATAAAACGGTCTTTTTAGATCAAAACTAGAATGTTTTAAGTTTCATTTAGAAAAAAAATCAAATCAAAATCTTTAAAAATGAATTTTTGGTGAATTTTTAAAATTGATCGATTTTCTTAAATTAGGTTAGAACTGTCAAAAATTTTTTACCAACTTTGAAAATTTTTTTAATTTTTTTGACAACCTTTAGAATAAAACAGTCTTTTTAAATCAAAACTAGATTGTTTTAAGTTTCATTTAGAAAAAAAGTCAAATCAAAATTTTTAAAAATGAATTTTTGATGAATTTTTAAAGTTTATTTTTCTTAAGTTTAGAAGTATCAAATTTTTCTTCCAATTTTACTTAATTTATTGTAATATTGATAAATTAATAGATAGAAGACGAACAAATATACGCAACAATAAATCAAAAAGACGGTATGGTGGTGTTCCGTGACGAACCGGATAAATACAGTGGTCCGGATGTGTTGAAAAATTTGGAGATGCAACTGAGTCTTTGTATGGAGTTGGATCGACAGATTTTGGCGATGGACGAAGAGATTCAGGTGAATCCGCAATACGTAAAGAAGGCTAGTGGGATGCAGGAAGATGAACAGCCAAGTAAGAGTACTTACGCTATGTAAGTTTAATTATAAGGAAAAGTATGGGAATTTTTAAAGGATGAAATGTAAAATGAGAGAGAGTAAGAGAGAGTTTTTTTAATATGCGTTATTGTGCATAAGGGAATTTTTCACGGAACGTTCGTTGCTTTAGGTATGTATATTTATTTTGAATTTCAATGTGGTCTGAATTATTTTTGTGAAGATTGTGAAGAAATAATAGATGCAATGTTTGAAATATTGAGTTTTATTTTATTTATTTATTTATTAAGTTTTGTTAATATAATAATACTAACTAATGTACTGTATTAACCTGTGCGAGAAGAAAACCATCTGTCAATTTGACAGCTTTAAATATTTTTTATTCATCAAAATTAAATTTTACTTTTTTTTAATTTTTATATCTTTAATATAAATAATTAGTTTTTTTCTTTTTAAACGTATTGAATGATAAAATCACAATTTTTATATTTAAATTCAAATAAAAAATTTAAATATTTAATATTTCCTAACATATAGCGCCATCTTGTAAACAAACCCCGTATTAATGCGCCGCCATTATTTTTCTCCTGACGTTATGAAAATCCCTCCGTTAAAAATCAAAGTTTTTGGGAGAAAAACCCCTCGGGACGTTCTAAAACCCATCGAAGAATATTCCCGAAGTGTTTCGGTTTACGTCTATAATAATTTCCCGAGTGGTAAGTGTAATCTTTTCGTTAAAATTCATAAAAAAACGGTTTTGAAAGTTAGGGACGCTAAATTAAAGCAATCGGGTTCGATCGGAAATCGTCGGAAGCGTTCGAGTTTTAGCGCGAAAACTTCAAATTTCAAATATGGAGGATCATAAAGGTAAGTAAATTACTTTTGTGTTAAGTAAATATTAAGAGAGAAAGAGATATTTTTGTTTTTTGAAAAGACAATAAAAATGAGATTATATTATTTAAAAGACTGTACACGTGGCTTTTGTCTTATATATGTATAATAAAGTTGTAAAGGACTTCTTTTTCAACTCATCTTTCACTAAATTAATGAATAAAATAAGAATATTTTGGAAATTGAGTGATTTTTAACAATTCCACCAAAAATGATTAAAGTTAATAAAAATTCCACCAAAGTTATCACCTTTCTTAACAATTCCATCAAAAACATACTGAATTTTATAAAAATTCCACCAAAAATTAATAAAATTGGAAAAATTTCACTAAAAACTTACCAAATTCGTAAAAATTCCATAAAAAAACACTGAATTTTTTAAAAATTCCGTCAAAAATGAATAAAATTCGCAAAAATTCCACCAATGTTACCAAAATTTTTGATAATTCCACCAAAAATATACTGAATTTTTAAAAATTCCATCAAAAACTTACTAAATTTATAAGAATTTTACCAAAAACACTGAATTTTTTTAAAATTCCACCAGAAATGAATAAAATTCGCAAAAATTCCACCAATGTTATCAAAATTTTTGATAATTCCACCAAAAACATACTGAATTTTTAAAAAATTCCACCAAAAACTTACAAAATTCATAAGAATTTTACCAAAAACACGGATTTTTTTTTATTCCACCAAAAATGAATAAAATTCGCAAAAATTCCACCAATGTTATCAAAATTTTTGTTAATTCCACCAAAAACATACAGAATTTTTTAAAAATTCCACCAAAAACTTACTAAATTCATAAGAATTTTACCAAAAACACTGAATTTCTTTTAAATTTCACCAGAAATGAATAAAATTCGCAAAAATTCCACCAATGTTATCAAAATTTTTGATAATTCCACCAAAAACATACTGAATTTTTTAAAAATTCCATCAAAAACTTACTAAATTTATAAGAATTTTACCGAAAACACTTAATTTTTTTTTTAATTCCACCAGAAATGAATAAAATTCGCAAAAATTCCACCAAAGCTATTAAAATATTTAACAACTACACCCAAAACTTACTGAATTTTTTTTATTCCACCAAAAACTTACAAAAATCCTAAAAATTACACCGAAATTGTCAACATTTTTAACAATTCTACCAAAAATTTACCAAATTTTTTAAAAATTCCACTAAAATGTCCAAATTCTTTTAAAATTCCACCAAAAATCAATCAAATTAGAAACAATTTCATTAAAAATTAACTGAAACCTTAACAATTTCACCAAAAACTTAGTAAATTCATAGAAATTCCACCAAAGTTACTAAAATTTTTAATAATTCCACCAAAAACTTATAAAATTTGTAAAAATTCCACCAAAGCTATCAAAATTTTTAACAATTCCACCAAAAGCTTGCTGAATTTTTAAAAAATATACTAAAATTAAGATTAATTTCGTCAAGAATTGATCAGATTCTTAAAAATTTCGCAAAAATAGAAAAGTAATGATAAAAATTCCACAAAAGTTAGTTAAATTGAGTATAATCTCACCAAAAATTATTAAATTTGGAGACAATTCTACTAAAAACTTAGTGAATTTTTTAAAAATTCCACCCAAAATCAATAAAATTGGTAAAAATTCCACGAAAAACTTACTATATTCGTAAAAACTCCACCAAAGTTACCAACATTTTTAACAATTCCACCAAAAACGTACTACATTTTTCCAATTTTCCACCAAAGCTACAAAAATGTTGAATAATTCCACCAAAAACTTACTGATTTTTAAAAAACACCACCAAAAAAATACCAAATTTATAAAAATTCCACTAAAATTACCAATATTTTTAACAATTCCACCAAAAATGATTAAAGTTAATAAAAATTCCACCAAAGTTATCAACTTTTTTAACAATTCCATCAAAAACATACTGAATTTTATAAAAATTCCACCAAAAATTAATAAAATTGGAAAAATTTCACTAAAAACTTACTAAATTCGTAAAAATTCCATAAAAAACACTGAATTTTTTAAAAATTCCATCAAAAATGCATAAAATTCGCAAAAATTCCACCAGTGTTATCAAAATTTTTGATAATTCCACCAAAAACATACTGATTTTTTTAAAAATTCCACTAGATATTAATACAATTTGCAAAAATTCCACCAAAAACTTACTAAATTCATAAGAATTTTACCAAAAACACTGATTATTTTTTATTCCACCAGAAATGAATAAAATTCGCAAAAATTCCACTAATGTTATCAAAATTTTTGATAATTCCACCAAAAACATACTGAATTTTTTAAAAATTCTACCAAAAACTTACTAAATTCATAAGAATTTTACCAAAAACACTGATTTTTTTTAAATTCCACCAGAAATGAATAAAATTCGCAAAAATTCCACTAAAGCTATTAAAATATTTACCAACTACATCCAAAACTTACTGAATTTTTTTTATTCCACCAAAAACTTAGAAAAATCCTAAAAATTACACCGAAATTGTCAATATTTTTAAAAATTCCACCAAAATGTCCACATTCTTTTACAATTCCACCAAAAATCAATCAAATTAGAAACAGTTTCATTAAAAATTAACTAAAACCTTGAAAATTCCATTAAAAACTTAGTAAATTCATAAAAATTCCACCAAAGTTACTAAAATTTTTAATAATTCTACCAAAAATAATGAGTTTTTTAAAAATTCTGCCAAAGCTATCAAAATTTTTAACAATTCCACCAAAAGCTTGCTGAATTCTTAAAAAATATACTAAAATTGAGATTAATTTCGTCAAGAATTGATTAGATTCTTAAAAATTTCGCAAAAGTAGAAAAGTAATAATAAAAATTCCGCAAAAGTTACTTAAATTGAATATAATTTCACCAAAAATTATTAAATTTGGAGACAATTCTACTAAAAACTTAGTGATTTTTTTAAAAATTCCACCCAAAATCAATAAAATTGGTAAAAATTCCACGAAAAACTTACTATATTCGTAAAAACTCCACCAAAGTTACCAACATTTTTAACAGTTCCACCAAAAACGTACTACATTTTTTCAATTTTCCACCAACGCTACAAAAATGTTGAATAATTCCACCAAAAACTTACTGATTTTTAAAAAACACCACCAAAAAATTACCAAATTTATAAAAATTCTACTAAAATTACCAATATTTTTAACAATTCCACCAAAAATGATTAAAGTTGATAAAAATTCCACCAAAGTTATCAACTTTTTTAACAATTCCATCAAAAACATACTGAATTTTATAAAAATTCCACCAAAAATTAATAAAATTGGAAAAATTTCACTAAAAACTTACTAAATTCGTAAAAATTCCATAAAAAAACACTGAATTTTTTAAAAATTCCATCAAAAATGAATAAAATTCGCAAAAATTCTACCAGTGTTATCAAAATTTTTGATAATTCCACCAAAAACATACTGAATTTTTTTAAAATTCCACCAAAAATTAATACAATTTGCAAAAATTCCACCAAAATGTCCAAATTATTTTATAATTCCACCAAAAATCAATCATATTAGAAACAATTTCATTAAAAATTAACTACAACCTTGAAAATTCCACCAAAAACTTATAAAATTTGTAAAAATTCCACCAAAGCTATCAACATTTTTCACAGTTCCACCAAAAACTAAATTTTTAAAAAAATATACTAAAATTAGGATTAATTTCGTCAAGAATTGATTAGATTCTTAAAAATTTCGCAAAAATAGAAAAGTAATAATAAAAATTCCACAAAAGTTAGTTAAATTGAATATAATTTCACCAAAAATTATTAAATTTGGAGACAATTCTACTAAAAATTTAGTGAATTTTTTAAAAATTCCACCCAAAATCAATAGAATTGGTAAAAATTCCACGAAAAACTTACTATATTTGTAAAAATTCCACCAAAGTTACTAACATTTTTAACAATTCCACCAAAAACGTACAAATTTTTTCAATTTTCCACCAAAGCTACGAAAATGTTGAATAATTCCACCAAAAACTTACTGATTTCTAAAAAATACCACCAAAAACTTACCAAATTCATAAAAATTCTACTAAAATTACCAATAGTTTTAACAATTTCACCAAAAATGATTAAAGTTAATAAAAATTCCACCAAAGTTATCAACTTTTTTCACAATTCCATCAAAAACATACTGAATTTTATAAAAATTCCACCAAAAATTAATAAAATTGGAAAAATTTCACTAAAAACTTACTAAATTCGTAAAAATTCCATAAAAAAACACTGAATTTTTTAAAAATTCCATCAAAAATGAATAAAATTCGCAAAAATTCTACCAATGTTATCAAAATCTTTGATGATTCCACCAATAACATACTGATTTTTTTTTTAAATTCCACCAAAAATTAATACAATTTGCAAAAATTCCACCAGAAACTTACTAAATTCATAAGAATTTTACCAAAAACACTGAATTTTTTTAAAATTCCACCAGAAATGAATAAAATTCGCAAAAATTCCACCAATGTTATCAAAATATTTGATAATTCCACCAAAAACATACTGAATTTTTAAAAAATTCCACCAAAAACTTATTAAATTCATAAGAATTTTACCAAAAACACCGAATTTTTTTAAATTCCACCAGAAATGAATAAAATTTGCAAAAATTTCACCAAAGCTATTAAAATATTTACCAACTACACCCAAAACTTACTGAATTTTTTTATTTCACCAAAAACTTAGAAAAATCCTAAAAATTACACCGAAATTGTCAACATTTTTAACAATTCTGCCAAAAAACTTACCAAATTTTTTAAAAATTCCACCAAAATGTCCAAATTCTTTTAAAATTCCACCAAAAATCAATCAAATTAGAAACAATTTCATTAAAAATTAACTAAAACCTTGAAAATTCCATTAAGAACTTAGTAAATTCATAAAAATTCCACCAAAGTTACTAAAATTTTTTATAATTCTACCAAAAATAATGAATTTTTTAAAAATTCCACCAAAAAAACTTACAAAATTTGTAAAAATTCCACCAAAAATTTACCAATTTGTTTTTAAATTCCACCAAAAATTTACAAATTCGTAAAGCTTCCACCAAAGTTACCAAAATGTTGATCAATTCAATCAAAAGCAATAAATTTTTTTTTAGAAAAATACTAAAAATAAAACTAAACTAGTTTTAAAAAATTGTGAACGAATTTTTAGACGAAATTTTATAATTTTAAGCTGAATTAAGTTACTTTTTTATTAAATTCGACAGTTTTAGATAAAATTTGACGAAATTCAATAATTGTTGACTATTTTATATGAAATTTTGGAAGAAATTCGATAATTTTTGAAAATTTTAGGAGAAATTTCATAATTTTAAACTAAATTAAATTGGTTTTTAATGAAAATCGGAAATTTTAGAAAAAATGAATTGAAATTCAATAATTTTAAAAAATTGTGTACGAAATTTTGCGAAATTTTAAACGAAATTCGATTATTTCAGAAAATTTTAGATGAAACTATACGAAATTGGGCGAATTTTTTTACGAAAAGCGATGATTTCAGAAAATTTTAGATGAAACTATACGAAATTGGACGAATTTTTTTACGAAAAGCGATGATTTCAGAAAATTTTAGACGAAATTTCATAATTTTAGATTAAATTAGACGAAATTCAATAATTGTTGACAATTTTATATGAAATTTTGGAAGAAATTCGATAATTTTTGAAAATTTTAGATGAAATTTCACAATTTTAGGCTAAATTAAGTGATTTTTAAGTGAAATTAAAAAACTTTAGATGAAATTCGACAATTTTAGGTGAAATTTCAAAAGAAATTTGATGATTTTAGAGGATTTTTTGGTGAAATTTTACAATTTTTGGCTAAATTAAGTGATTTTTAAGTGAAACTCGAAAATTTCAGATGAAATTAGACGAAATTCGACAATTTTAATAATTTTAGACAATTTCATGCGAAATTTTGGACGAAATTCGACGAGTTTAGAAAATTTCTGACGAAATTTCACAATTTTAAGCTGAATAGTCACTTTTTTTATGAAATTCGACAATTTTAGATGAAATTGAATGAAATTTAATAATTTTAGAAAATTGTGTATGAAATTGGACGAAATTTTAGACGAAATTCGATGCTCTTAGAAAGCTTTAGACGAAATTTTATAATTTTAAGCTGAATTAGGTTCCTTTTTTTTATTAAATTCAACAATTTTAGATTAAATTAGACGAAATTCAATAATTGTAGACAACTTTATAAAAAATTGTAGATGAAATTTGACGATTTTAGAAAAATTTTGGACGAAATTTCATAATTTTAAGGTAAGTTTAGTTATTTTGTAAATGATGATAAAAAATTTAAAATGAAATTAAACGAAATTCAATAATTTTAGACGATTTTATACGAAATTTTGGATAAACTTCGATGATTTTATAAAATTTTAGATGAAACTGGACGAAATTCAATCATTTTAGACTATTTCATGCGCAATTTGGCGAAATTTTAAGGTGAAATTCGACTAGTCTTTAAAAAATCCCCAAGAGTTTATTTATAGAAATTAAGGAAAGATTTTTGAACTGAATATAAATTAAAATGTCTAGTTTTAATTAAAAAAGACGGATTTATCCTAAGTTATTTAGAAAAAATTAAAAAAAATTCTAAAGAAAAGGAAGATTTTTCACCTAACCTAAAATTTTGACCATCTTTAAAAAATCCCCAAGAGTTTATTTATAGGAATTAGAGAAAGGTTTTTGAACTGAATGTAAATTAAAATGTCTAGTTTTAATTTAAAAAAATGGATTTTTGATTTTTTTTAATATCCTTTATTAAACAAGTTATTTTCACATTACATTAGAAACATTTTAAGTAACACTACAAAATAATTAATTACCATTCGAATTAGATATTCCCATCTACTTACAAAAAAAACTTATTATTTCTCTTTTTAGCTAATATAAGCCGTAATAAACATTAATCATTTGTGCAAATACTTTTTATTTTTCCATCGATTACAATTACATAGTTATAAGAGATTGAAGAGAAAAATAGAACTTCGAAATGTTCCAACAACCTAAATCCGTACCATAAAAATCACTCAGAATTTTATTCTTCCTCGTCAATAAAAAAATAAAAAAAAAAAACTCATAAACAAAAAGAACTAAAAAGTATAACATTACAGTCAGGCGTTAATCTCCTCCAACATCTGTTTAAACTCATCAGTTTGAGTTTCCATATGCGCCATATCCCGACAACTCATAACCATTTTATTCCCATTAGTTGACATCATCGTTTGACTCTCAACCGATCTCAACACATCCTCAAACATCGTCTGAGTATGCGAACTATTAAACTCATTAAACACATCGAAAACTTCCTCTCCCGTTTGAGTACACATATTACTATAATCCTGATCCAAAATCAACATAAAATCAGTTTGAGTCTCCGCACTACAATTGAAATAATTTTCAGAATCAAACGTATCCTCGTGAAAACTCGTCTGAGAACTTGAATGCATAAATTCACCGATTTGTGCAAACGGTTCGGTTTGCATTAAGAATAAATCGCAATCGGATGGCATTACCGCCGTTGTTTGAGTACTCGAACTACTTCTTTCATAAGAAAAATTAAAATCATCCAAATTAAACGAAGTATTACATGATTTTGTTGTCGAATCAATCGGTTGAGTTTGTGTTTTATTATCTTTACGTTCAAAACAATCTTCATTACTCGGAACTTGATCTAATTTAACATTCCGTATATAATCACCGATTGTTTGTGTTTCAGCCGTTAATAAACATTTATTATTGTGCGTTTGAGTTTCTTGTTGGTTAACTTGACGGGATTTTAATTGTCTCGTCTTTGAATAAATATCCGTTTGACTGCTTCGTTCAATCGTAAGTATATTTTTTGAAATTAATGAATTAATATCGTGTAAACTGCTTGATTTAATAACGCAAGGATTTTTCTCACTTTTATTTAATAAAGTTGTACTCGAAGCTTTTTGTATAGATTCTAAACCTTTATAAGCGGTTTTTTCTAAGATAGCGTGTCCTTTACGTCTACTGTGAGTCATTAAAGACTCGTAAGATGGATACGAAGAGTTACAATCGCAACAACTAAAACTTATCCCGCAATAATTTACGTGTACGTTTCTAGCGGTTATCGTGGGGAATTTCATGTTGCATGTGTAACATTCAAACATTTTTTCGGAATGTACTTTTAAATAGTGTTGTTTTAATAGTTTAAAAGACTTAAAATATTTGGTTTTGTGATAGACGCATTTAATATCCGGACAGTGAAACTCACGTTGGTTGGTGTCTTTTTTTAAGAGTTCTGCTCGTTTGTGTGTCTTCGCAAGATGTAGATTTAGATTCGAATCGGATTTAAAAACGCTTATACAACCTTGTTCCGGACATTGGATATTCATGCTTCCGGTTTTAGTTAATTCTTCAGCCGTCGGATAAACTTTAATCGGTTCCATTGTGTGGTGAATAATGAATAAACGTGGGGACGTTTAAAGAGTTTTTTTCAAGTTGACGGCTTTTATTCTACAAAATTAATTTTGATTTTCTTGGTTGTTTTTGTTTGTTTACTTTATAAAGGGCAACTAAGATTTTGTACGGTTTCTTTTGACAGTAGGGTTTGTTTTGACAGGTTAGATTATTTGACACTGACAGTTCGCCATGTTAAAATTTGTCATGGTTACCATGTCACTATTTTTTTAACAATAATTTTCCCTAATTTTTAATCTTTTAATCGCAATTTGTATAATTAAAAAAAAATTTCTTCTTAAAAAAATAACTATAATAATGATATATCTTAAAATTGATAATTATTATTAATTAATAATTATTAACCTAAAAGTTTTTTTTTAATACCATAAGAAAAAATATTTTTTAAATAAAAAAATCGATCAACTTTAAAAATCCATCAAAAATTCATTTTTAAACATTTCGATTTGATTTTTTTTTTAATGAAACTTAAAACATTCTAGTTTTAAACTAAAAAGACCGTTTTATTCTAAATCTTGTCAAAAAAATTAAAAAAAATTTCAAAGTTGGTAAAATTTTTTTTTGGTTAAAAATTTTTGACACTTCTAACTTAAGAAAATCGACCAACTTTAAAAATTCATCAAAAATTCATATTTATAGATTTTGATTTGATTTTTTTACCAAATGATACTTAAAACATTCTAGTTTTGATTAAAAAAGACCGTTTTATTCTAAATGTCAAAAAATTTAAAAAAATTTTCAAAGTTGGTAAAAAAATTTTTTAGGTTAAATATTTTTGAAACTTAAGAAAATCGGTCAATTTTAAAAATTCTTTAATAATTCATTTTTAAAGATTTTGATTTGATTTTTTTTCTAAATGAAGCTTAAAACATTCTAGTTTTGATTTGAAAAGGTCGTTTTATTCTAAATGTTGTCAAAAAAATTAAAAAAATTTTTAAAGTTTGTAAAAAATTTTTGACACTTTTAATTTAAGAAAATCGACCAACTTTAAAAATTCATCAAAAATTCATTTTTAAACATTTTGATTTGATTTCTTTCCCAAATGAACCGTAAAACATTCTAGTTTTGATTTAAAAAGGTCGTTTTATTCTAAATATTGTCAAAAAAATTAAAAAAATTTTTCAAAGTAGGTAAAAAATTTTTTTAGGTTAAAAATTTATGACATTTCTAAAAAAAAATCGATCAACTTTAAAAATTTATTAAAAATTCATTTTTAAACATTTTGATTTGATTTCTTTGCCAAATGAATCTTAAAACATTCTAGTTTTAATCTAAAAAGATCGTTTTATTCTAAATGTTGCCAAAAAATTTTTTTTTTAATTTTCAAAGTTGGTAAAAAAATTTTTTAGGTTAAAAATTTTTGACACTTCTAAAGAAAATCGATCAACTTTAAAAATTCATTAAAAATTCATTTTTTAACATTTTGATTTGATTTTTTTTCTAAATGAAACGTAAAACATTCTAGTTTTATATAAAAAAGACCGTTTTATTCTAAATGTTATCAAAAAAATTTAAAAAATTTTCAAAGTTGGTAAAAAAATTTTTTAGGTTAATAATTTTTGACACTTCTAAAGAAAATCGATCAACTTTAGAAATTCATTAAAAATTCATTTTTAAACATTTTGATTTGATTTTTTTACCAAATGAAACTTAAAACATTCTAGTTTTGATCTAAAAAGACCGTTTTATTCTAAATCTTGTCAAAAAAATTTTAAAAAAATTTAAAGTTGGTAAAAATTTTTTTTAGGTTAAAAATTTTTGACATTCCTAACTTAAGAAAATCGACCAACTTTAAAAATTCATCAAAAATTCATTTTTAAAGATTTTGATTTGATTTTTTTTTCTAAATGAAATTTAAAACATTCTAGTTTTAATCGAAATTTTGTTCTAAAAAGACCGTTTTATTCTAAATGTTGCCAAAAAAATAAAAAAAAATTTCAAAATTGGTAAGAACATTTTTTAGGTTAAAAATTTTTTACACTTGTAAAAAAATCGATCATCTTTAAAAATTCATTAAAAATTCATTTTTAAAGATTTCGATTTGATTTTTTTGCTAAATGAAACTTAAAACATTCTAGTTTTGATCTAAAAAGACCGTTTTATTCTAAGTGTTGTCAAAAAAATTTTAAAAAATTTTCAAAGTTGGTAAAAAATTTTTTTAGGTTAAAAATTTTTGACACTTTTAACTTAAAAAAATCGATCAACTTTAAAAATTCATTAAAAATTCATTTTTAAAAATTTTGATTTGATTTTTTTTCTAAATGAAACCTAAAACATTCTAGTTTTGATATAAAAAGACCGTTTTATTCTAAATGTTGTAAAAAAAATTAAAAAAATTTTCAAAGTTGGAAAAAATTTTTTTAGGTTAAAAATTTTTTTAGGTTAAAAATTTTTTTAGATTAAAAATTTTTTTAGATTAAAAATTATTGTTTATTAGAAAACCATTTTTAAAAAATCAATCATTTAAAAAACAATCATATTTTAAAAACTAATTATTAAAGTTTGAAATTTTTATAAGGATTTAGATTAAAATTTCTTATTCTTTCAATTCAAATTATTTCATTTTCCCGCTTTATAATTCCTTATAAACATCACCAAAGAAAACATTTCAAATCAAATTCCCCTAGTTTTATCTATTTGGGAAGTAATATGAAATTTTATGGTTATTTTCTTTTAGAAAAATAATTTTATTAATAATATATAATTCATAAAGATTAACTATCATCAAAAATCTTTTAATTTTTAATTATTCTTATTTTTTTACCTTTATAATTAATTATAAATACCATAACAAAAAATGCATAAAATCAAATTCCCCTAGTTTTATCTATCTACATTCTACAAAGTAATGAGAAGTTTTGTGGTTGTTTCTTTTTAAAAAATTACCGCGATAATGTTATATTTCGCGGTTATTAATTATTATCTACGACTTCCACGAACGTATATACGTACTGTTTATCGAAAACGTTTTAGTTTAATCTTCTGTGAGTGTTGTTAACGAACGAGAAAGTATTTTACTAACAGATTATGATGATGCTAGCAAATTAATCGAACAGTCTCGAAAAAAAAGGTAAGGTTATGCCAACGATACGTTTGTGACGTTGAATAAAAGTTTTATTGAGGGTTTTTTGATTAAATAATTGGTATAATTTAATTTAGTGTGTATTTTTTATTTTTATTGATTAAAAAATATTTTTAATTATTTATTTATTCATAATATTAGAAAGAAGAAGAAGGTGAGTGAAAAGAGAAGGTAAATAAAGTGAAGTAAGTAAACAAAGAGATTTTTTTAATTAATATTTCTAAAAATGACATCTAATAAATCAAAATTTCTATTTTTAATTTTATTATCTGATTGATATATCGTATATTGTAATTTTATTAATTAAATGAAATTTTTGAATTAAATTAAAAATTAAAATTAATAAAATGTAAATTTTCTTGAGAAAAAAAATTAAAAAAATAATTTATGTTGGCAACATTTCGCATATGATATTACACCTGTCGTTTAACAGATGGAGGTGAGATCGCGAAAGATGTTGCCGCTTGGAAGTCTTTCCAAACGTCAAAATTGTCAGTCGGTCGGATTTCTTGGCGAGGTGATAATGGTATCGCGTGCGACCGATGCGTTTAAACGAAAGTAACGATTAACGATATGAAGGGTAACGGGAATAACGTTAAATATGAGAAGATACCGCAGGAATCTCTTAAGGACGCCGATCCCGCGAAAACCACCAAACGTCTATTGAATTCCGTGAGTAATTATAACAAGATTTACCATCAAAAAGAATACAAACGATTTCGGGGTTTATTTCTTTAATAAGATGGTTGGTTTTTCCAAAACCTATTACCTATATTAAACCCATTCTTAAAATTTTTATCAGATCAATCGATATTAAGATGTGATTTCTTTTTTCAAGAATTAAAAGACTTAAAAAAATTAAAAATTATTTTTTAACTTTATCTTTCTTTTTTTTAAGGTGGTAAATACAAAAATACAAATATTTATTTTAAAGGTATTTATTTCTTGTTTATAAAAGGTTTTTTTTTTGGATTTATATTAATATAAAAGAAGAAAAAGATTAATTTTTGTGGAAATCGGGTAAATTTTTTTAACTAATGTCCTAGTTTTATTGGGAGACGATAAACACACCTGTAATTATTGCGGCACGACGATCAATAACGTGGTGCGGCGCTTGCAATGTTAAAACGACCGCGTGCATTGTTGTTTGGACGGGTTTTTATCATATTTATTGAAATACCAAGATCGATATGTTTTGTATATGCTTTGTACATGCTTTGAGAATGTTTTAAAATGTATGTAGACTTAAATTTTAATGTGTTTGTAATAATTGTGTTTATAACAAGAGGTTTAAAGCTTATTAATGTTTATTCTTAAGCTATAAATGCAGGTGGGTATTAATAATAAGGATTATAAGTGGATTTTAAGGGATAATTATATTTATTTTATTGATTATAAGTGAAAAAATTAGTTAGATAGCTTTATCTTTTTGTTTTATGGATTAAAAAAATGTAAAAATCATCTAAAATCGTTAGAAAATTGTTTATTTTCTCATAAATTTGTCAAAAAAATTGTCTAAAATGATTAAATTTTATCTAAATTTTTTAAAAAATATTGAATTTTATCTAATTTTGTCAAAAATTATTGAATACCATTAAAAATATAATCAAATTTGTTCTAAAATTGTGAAATTTCGTCGAAAATACTCTAAAAATCGTCGAATTTGGTCTAAAATTTCACCCAATTTATTATAAAATTGTCTAAAATGATTGAATTTTATCCAAATTCATCTAAAATAGTCGATTTTTATTTAAAAGTAACTTAATTTAGCTTAAAATTGTGAAATTTCGTCGAAAGTACTCTAAAAATCGTCGAATTTTGTCTAAAATTTCATCCAATTTAATATAAAATAGTCTAAAATGATTGAATTTTATCCAAATTCATCTAAAATTGTCGATTTTTATTTAAAAGTAACTTAATTTAGCTTAAAATTGTAAAATTTCGTCGAAAATACTCTAAAAATCGTCGAATTTTGTCTAAAATTTCACCCAATTTAATATAAAATTGTCTAAAATGATTGAATTTTATCCAAATCCATCTAAAATTGTTGATTTTTATTTAAAAGTAACTTAATTTAGCTTAAAATTGTAAAATTTCGTCGAAAATACTCTAAAAATCGTCGAATTTTGTCTAAAATTTCATCCAATTTAATATAAAATAGTCTAAAATGATTGAATTTTATCCAAATTCATCTAAAATTGTCGATTTTTATTTAAAAGTAACTTAATTTAGCTTAAAATTGTAAAATTTCGTCGAAAATACTCTAAAAATCGTCGAATTTTGTCTAAAATTTCATCCAATTTAATATAAAATAGTCTAAAATGATTGAATTTTATCCAAATTCATCTAAAATTGTCGATTTTTATTTAAAAGTAACTTAATTTAGCTTAAAATTGTGAAATTTCGTCGAAAATACTCTAAAAATCGTCGAATTTTGTCTAAAATTTAATTCAATTTAATATAAAATTGTCTAAAATTATTGAATTTTATCCAAATTCATCTAAAATTGTCGACTTTCCTTTAAAAGTCGCTTAATTTAGCCTAAAATTGTGAAATTTCGTCTAAAACTTTCTAAAATCGTCGAAATTTGTTTAAATTTTCATCCAATTTTATATAAAGTTGTATATAATTATTGAATTTCTTCTAAAAGTTCATTCATTTTCGTATGAAATAGTCTAAAATTATTGAATTTTATGTAATTTTATCAAAAATGGTTGAATATCATTTAAAAAATAACGTAATTTATTTAAAAATTCTGAAATTTCGTCTAGAATTATCGATTTTTATTTAAAAATCACTTAATTTAACTTAAAATTGAAACATTTCGTCTAAAACTTTTTGAAATAGTCGAATTTTGTCTAAAATTTCATCCAATTTCGTATGAAATTGTCTAAAATTGTTGAATTTCGTTTAATTTCGTGTAAAATTATTGAATTTCATTTAAAAGTCACTAAATTGAGACTTAAATTGTGAAATTTCGTCTAAAATTTTCTGAAATCATAGAATTTCGTTTAAAATTTGGTTCAATTTAATATGAAATTGTCTAAAATTGTTGAATTTGATCTAATTTTATCAAAAATTGTTGAATATCATTAAAAAAATAACTTAATTTGTCAAAAAATTCTGAAATTTCGTTAAAAATGTCCTAAAACCATCGAATTTTGTCTAATATTTCCACCAATTTCGTATGAAATAATCTATAATTGTTGAATTTCTTCCAATTTCGTATAAAATTGTCTGTAATTATTGAATTTCGTGCAATTTCTTGTAAAATTCTCGAATTTCATTTAAAACTTACTTCATTTAGCTTAAAAATGTAAAGTTTCGTGTAGAATTTTCTAAAATTGTTGAATTTCGTCTAAAATTTCGTCCAATTTCGTATAAAATTCTTGAACTTGATCTAATTTTATCAAAAATGGTTGAATATCATTAAAAAATAACTTAATTTCTTCTAAAATTGTGAAATTTCGTCAAAAATATTCTAAAACTGTCGAATTTTGTCTAAAATTTCGTCCAATTTCATAGAGAAATCGTCTAAAATTATTGGATTTTATCTAATTTTATCAAAAATGGTTGAATATTCTTTAAAAAAAACTTAATTTGTCCAAAAATTCTGAAGTGTCGTCTAAAATATTCTAAAACCATCGAATTAGTGTTCTAAAAGTCACTTAATTGGTTCTAAATCTGTGAAATTTAGTCTAAAACTTTCTAAAATTATCGAATTTTGTCTAAAATTTCACCCAATTTCGTAGAAAATCGCTTAAAATTTTTGAATATCATAAAAACTACTTTATTTGTCCAAAAATTGTGAAATTTCGACTAAAATCGTCGAATTTCGTCTAAAATTTTGTTCAATTTTTTTTTGTAAAATTGCTAAGATTATTAAATTTCATCTAATTTTATCAAAAGTTGTTAAATATCATTAAAAATGTAACTTAATTTGTTCTAAAATTCTGAAATTTCTTTTAAAGTTGTCTAAAACCGTCGATTTTGTCTACAATTTAATATGAAACTGTCTAAAATTATTAAGTTTCGTTTAATTTCATGTAAAATTGTCGAATTTCATTCAAGTCACTTAATTTGCCTTAAAATTGTGAAACTTCATCTAAAACTTTCTGAAATTGTCCAATTTCGTATAAAATTGCCTCTAATTGTTGAATTTCATCTAATTTCGTCTAAAATTGTCGAATTTCATTTAAAAGTCACTAAATTGAGCCTTTTAAATTATAAAATTTCGTCTAAAATTTTTTAAAACCGTCGAATTTTGTTTAAAATGTCATCGAATTTAATATGAAATTGTCTAAAATTGTTGAATTTCGTCTAATTTTGTGTAATATTGTCGAATTTCGTCTAATTTTGTGTAAAATTGTCGAATTTCATTTAAAAGTCACTAAAAATTGAACCTTAAATGCGAGATTTCATCTAGAACTTTCTAAAATTGTCGAATTTCGTCAAAAATGTCATCCAATTTCGTATAAAATTGCCTCTAATTGTTCAATTTCATCTAATTTCATATAAAATTGTCGAATTTCATTTAAAAGTCACTAAATTGAGCCTTAAATTATAAAATTTCGTCTAAAATTTTTTAAAACCATCGAATTTTGTTTAAAATTTCATCGAATTTAATATTAAATTGTCTAAAATTGTTGAATTTCGTCTAATTTTGTGTAATATTGTCGAATTTCGTCTAATTTTGTGTAAATTGTCGAATTTAATTTAAAAGTCACTAAAAATTGAACCTTAAATGCGAGATTTCATCTAAAACTTTCTAAAATTGTCGAATTTCGTCAAAAATTTCTTCCAATTTCGTATAAAATTGCCTCTAATTGTTGAATTTCATCTAATTTCGTCTAAAATTGTCGAATTTCATTTAAAAGTCACTAAATTGAGCCTTAAATTATAAAATTTCGTCTAAAATTTTTTAAAACCGTCGAATTTTGTTTAAAATTTCATCGAATTTAATATGAAATTGTCTAAAATTGTTGAATTTCGTCTAATTTTGTGTAATATTGTTGAATTTCGTCTAATTTTGTGTAAAATTGTCGAATTTCATTTAAAAGTCACTAAAAATTGAACCTTAAATGCGAGATTTCATCTAAAACTTTCTAAAATTGTCGAATTTCGCCAAAAATTTCTTCCAATTTCGTATAAAATTACCTCTAATTATTGAATTTAGTATGATTTTGTCTAAAATTGTCGAATTTCATTTAAAAGTCACTTAATCGAACCTTAAATTATGAAATTTCGTCTAAAATTTTCTAAAACAGTCGAATTTTGTCTAAAATTTCATCGAATTTAATATGAGATTGTCTAAAATTGTTGAATTTCGTCTAATTTCGCTTAAAATTGTCGAATTTCATCTAAAAGTCACTAAATTGAGCCTTAAACTGTGAAATGTCTAAAATTTTCTAAAATCGTCAAATTTCGTCTAAAATTTCGCACAATTTCGTATAAAATTGTTTAAAATTACAGTATTTTAACTAATTTTATCAAATGTGATTGAATATCATTAAAAATCTAATTTAATTTGTCCTAAAATTGTGAAATTTCATCAAAAATGTCGTCAAATTTTGTCTAAAATTTCGCCCAATTTTGTTTAAAAATGGTTTCGGTTATTGAATTTTGTCTAATTTCATTTAAAAAAAAACTTAATTTAATCAAAATTTGTGAAAATTTTCTACTTTTATAAAACTGTCAAATATGGTCTAAAATATGGCAAAATCGTCAAATTTCGTCTAAAATTTCGCTTAACTTAATCTAAAATTTTCGAATTTTACTCATTAGTTTAGTGAAAGATGTGTTTTTTATTCTATGGATTTAAAAATCGTCTAAAATCGTTAGAAAATTATTTATTTTCTCACAAAATTGTCAAAAAAGATGTCTAAACTTATTGAATTTTATGTCATTTTATCAAACACAGAATTTTTGATTTTAGAGTTTTATTTTACATAATATGATTAACTCATTACAAAAAATTTGCAATTTATTTCATTTGAATTAAAACAAGATCAATCAAATTGTACGAGTAAATTTTTAATAAACAAACCAACGATGTAGGTAGATAGAAATCATGTTAATTGACCTCGAAATATGTGAGTTAAAATACCACGTGAGATTAAAAACATCGTAAATATCGTAATAACAATTAACGAAAAAAAAAAAGAAAAAAATCTCTCCATATAATTAAAAGCATTTAACCTTTATAAATAAAAAGAAAACAATCTCTGGGTTTTATCGTGGAAACTTAACTCGACTTACCACTGAAATGAATGGTTTGGCACTGAACCGGACAACCTTGATGTTACAACCACAGGCAAACAACCTGATGGATAAAATTAAACTTTTAACTTTACATGATGAAGATTTCAAAACGAATCGAAATGTAAAATATACAAGTTTTATTATCATATTGATGAGGATATTTTTTGTTATCTTTATTAAGTTTTTTTTGTGTTTTTAGATAATTTTTTTTTTGTGTTTTTAGTTAAGTTTTTATTTTTTTATATGTGTGTTTTGTAAAATGGCAAATAATCTGTGTCTGATAGATACTGATATTTTTGGATGAAAGGATTCGTGATTAGCATAAGAAATCTACCTGAACGGGAATTTGCAATTCAAATAAGGTTAAAATCGGTTCTCCGGTGACGGTCTAACATCGTTACAGGTAGTTTTTGAGGGCGCATCACAATGATTTTATTGTGTGCGTTGTGGTTTAACAAGTTTATTGCTCGATAAGAAGGGGATTTTTGTGTTTTTGGCATCTTTTTGGGATTGCAGTTGAAAGTGTTTTATTAAGGTTGGTTAATCGTTTTCGTTCATCTTTGAGAAATTTTTAAAAATCTTTACAAAGATCTCCAAGATTTTGTGTTTTATTTTGACAGTTCGAATTCTGCCGTATTGTAATTGAGTTTGGTTTCAAATCCGCTTAAGTCCAAATTTTTCAATTTTGAGAAAAAATTTTCAATTTTGGCAAAAAGTATTTTGGGATGATTTTGGCCTTATTAATTCAAACGTAATTTATTTGTTATTAGGAGACTTACTGAAGTTTCAAAAATTCTATAACCGTGTCTTTTGAAATAGATATAAAAATCACAAAGTGGATTTAAAAATGGTGTTTGGTTTGCTACCAAACTATAGATTAAGGCTCATTTGAATCTGAACAAAATGGATTAGGCATGAATTGAAAGTGAATCAAATCTCTTTGTAGCTAATAACAGGAAACTTTACTTTTTGAAAGATATGTTATTTAAAAACTGTACTTAAAAAACTCTTAAACTCTAACATCAGGTATATTTTCGGTTGATTCACATAAACTAGGCTCTTCGTCCCCTCTTCTCGAGAATCGCCAAGAATATTATTGTTCTGAAATTTTCCCAACACATGTAATAAGCCAAATTTTCTACCTCTTTTCAGTTCTTTCCATAATTTTTGCTTAACAAGTTATTTACATCTCTCATTTTCAGATCTTTTGGTTTCACTCCGGTAGGAATTTCTTTTAGCTGGATATTTTGGTTTGGTTTTTCCTAAAAAATTCCTTTGAATCTATTGTACAGTTTTTGTAACTGCGCATCTATTGAAAATGGATTTAGTGGGATTTGAATCTAAAGGCTGTCTATTTGATTTGAATTTTTAAGGGATTCGCGCGGTTTTTAATACAAATCATTGAGTATTTTATAGAAAATAACTTTTTCTAAGACATAGCATATAGAGATCTGGAAATTTCATTTGAAGACATAGGAAAATAATGCGTGCAATAAAGAAGCATATAGGAAGTAGATTAGATAAACAAAGAGCGATATAACTGTTTAACCACGCCTTTTCCGATCCAACCCTAGTCGCCCAACGAACCACCTTCTTCCCACAAACTGTCGAACTGTCAGACTGTCAAGCTGTCAGTTCGTTGCGTGGTTAAACAGTTATATCGCTCTTTGTTTATCTAATCTACTTCCTATATGCTTCTTTATTGCACGCATTATTTTCCTATATCCTCAAATGAAATTTCCAGATCTGTATATCTCATATTTGCCCAAAAATGGATTTAGGGGATATTGAAACCAGACAACTCAATTTATCGTGATTACATCATTGGTTTTCTAACAATAATTTCCCCTAGTTTTTTTGTCTTATATTTTTAAATTTAAAGTTATACAATTTTAGAACAATTTCGATGGTTGGTTATTCAATTTTCGTTCATCTTGGAGAAATTAATAAAGTTATGAACGCTCTACTTCATTTCTGGACCATCAATTACCATTAAAATTTATTTTGGAAGACGGTAACTTTCAAAAGTCGAACACCTGCCAATAATTACGAATTAAATCGATGGTATTAAATAGTAATTTGAAGATAAATTTTATTGAAATACTAATTTAGATTCTTTTATTCATTATTTTTATTAAATTTGTTTATTTTATTTGAATAAATATTTTATTTACGTTATTTGATTTGATATAAATTCTGAAATTTTATATTCTGTTTAAATTTATTCCATTTATTTGAAATTATCTTGTAAATAATTTCAAGTTGGAGTAAAATTTTAATGTATTTTCGCATATTTTAAAAATTATTTTGTACCAAGGTTAAAAACGGTTCGAATTTTTTGAATAATCGGTAAAACAGTTTTAGTTATTATATTTATGCTTGTATGGAGTTGTGTTTAAATGTAAGTTCTGTGTTAGATGTTTTTACAAAATTAACTAAACCGGTGAGTTGTTATAAATCAAAAGTGGTTAAATTAATTAAAAAAAGGTTTTGAAATGTTTTAAATTAGCAGTTTATATGATAATTAGTTATTAAAATAATAATTTGAATCAAATTATTATTGAATCAGAGTTCGGTAAAAAAAATTGATGTTTTTGGGAATTTTTTTGTTATAGTTGGAATAAATCAATCGATTTTATTGAAAAGTAAACATTTTAATTTATCCCTCTTTAAATTATTTTTTCTTAGTTTTTATAAATAAGCTTAGGATGATTTTTTAAAATTGGTCGAAAATTTAAAGGTTAAGTACGGTAACAAAATCGATGTTTTTGGGAATTTTTCTAATTTTTTTGGTTATAGTTGGAATAAATCAATCGATTTTATTAAAAAGTACACATTTTAAATTATCCCTTTTTAAATTATTTTTTCTTAGTTTTTATAAATAAGCTCAGGGCGATTTTTTAAAATTGGTCGAAAATTTAAAGGTTAAGTTCGATAAAAAAATCGATGTTTTTGAGAATTTTTCTAATTTTTTTGGTTATAGTTGGAATAAATCAATCGATTTTATTAAAAAGTACACATTTTAAATTATCCCTCTTTAAATTATTTTTTCTTAGTTTTTATAAATAAACTCAGGACGATTTTTTAAAATTGGTCGAAAATTTAAAGGTTAAGTACGGTAAAAAAATCGATGTTTTTGGGAACTTTTCTAATAGTTTTTCGGTTATAGTTGGAATAAATCAATCGATTTTATTAAAAAGTACACATTTTAAATTATCCCTCTTTATATTATTTTTTCTTAGTTTTTATAAATAAGCTCAGGACGATTTTTTAAAATTGGTCGAAAATTTAAAGGTTAAGTTCGGTAAAAAAATCGATGCTTTTGGGAATTTTTCTAATTTTTTTGGTTATAGTTGGAATAAATCAATCGATTTTATTAAAAAGTACACATTTTAAATTGAATTAAATTATTTTTTCTTAGTTTTTATAAATAAGCTCAGGACGATTTTTTAAAATTGGTCGAAAATTTAAAGGTTAAGTTCGGTAAAAAAATCGATGCTTTTGGGAATTTTTCTAATTTTTTTGGTTATAGTTGGAATAAATCAATCGATTTTATTAAAAAGTACACATTTTAAATTATCCCTCTTTAAATTATTTTTTCTTAGTTTTTATAAATAAGCTCAGGATGATTTTTTAAAATTGGTCAAAAATTTAAAGGTTAAGTTCGGTAAAAAAATTGATGTTTTTGGAAATTTTTCTAATTTTTTTGGTTATAGTTGGAATAAATCAATCGATTTTATTAAAAAGTACACATTTTAAATTATCCCTCTTTAAATTATTTTTTCTTAGTTTCTATAAATAAGCTCAGGATGATTTTTTAAAATTGGTCGGAAATTTAAAGGTTAAGTACTGTAAAAAAATCGATGTTTTTCGGAATTTTTCCAATTTTTTTGGTTGAATTTTAACCTTGTTGGTTATTAAAATATTAATTGGAGATTAATTTTATGGAATACAAATAAAATACAGATCGTTTTGATTTGTTAAGTTTTATTTATTGTATTTGTTTTGATGTTTAGTAAATTTAAAAATTTTCTAATATAAGATTTAATTTGTTTATTTATAATTATTAAGGAATTTCAAGTTGACGTAAATTTTTAACGATTTTTTGCATATTTTAACAAAACAATGAATAAAAATTTAAATAATTAGTAAACCGGTTTTTAGCTTATTACTTAGTAGCATTTACATGTTTAAATAAGAAACAAGAAAGAGTTGTGTTACGTTTAAACTGTGTTAACTTTTTTTTTAATACAAAATTTAATCGAGCTAACAACCGGGGATTTGTGATTTTTAAAAAATTAGTTGATTAATTCATGGAAAATGCTTCGGTATGTATTATTTACAAAGTGACATTCAATCAATTTATAATTAGAACGAGGTCTGTTTTTTTTATTATCAATCAGAAGCATGAGTCAGATTCATGATGTGTTACCTCCATAAATAATTCATGCTTGATTATTTGACTTATTAATTTCAATTTGATTACATTTAATTGATTTTTTTAATCACATTTGATTTTTTTACGAATTAGACAAGAAAAATAGCAAAAATCAATTCTGCAAAACCCAACTAAACTCAAGGTCAGGAAGTGGAATCAGACGGTTTTAAAAATTGCATAATTCAATGAATTTTCAAGAAATTTTAGTATTATTTTTTTTTATTTAAAAGAGAAAGTTGAAATTTAAGATTTAAAAAGATTATTTTCCAAAGCAAAATTAACATCACTCATGTGATCTATTTTCTTTGCTCTTTATATTTGAAATCTCTCATTTTCTCATTATGGTCACAAACCATATTAAAAAAATTTCAGATTTCATTGCTAAACCTTTGTTGGGTTATCTCAAGAGAAAATTTAGATTTGTTCGTTGCGTTAAAATTTGCACTGCATTAAGTTATGGTGCATATTTAACCTAAATTTTCAAATTTATTAATATATTTTTTTTTAGAATTATTATATTTTGTATTTAGTACAATATTTATTACCTATAATAACCATGAAGTGGTAATTTTTTATAATTTTTGTACCGTCATCGTTTAGTACGAACCATCTTTTTAAAATTTCCGCTATTACATCTGCGCTGCACCGTTTACACTTACTCCGGAGCAGGTTCAACAAAAAAATGCACCAACTTGCACTCGCTGCACGAAGTTGCACTATGCGTGGTAAAACGAACAGTACGAGTGCAACTGTATTAAACAACACTATGCCCAACGAATCTGATATATCTGTACCTTGGTGGAAAAAGGGCCAATGTCTAGTTCGCCTGTTTTCCTGAAATAAAGAATTGAGTTGGACAGCGCTTTGAAACTAAATTAAAAAGTGTGAGATTTGTATTAACAATTTGATTTTAAAAACTCAGAAGTAGCTAATAATAAGTTTTCATATTATGCTATACTTTTGTGAATATTCCTTTTTATTGTAAAAAGCAATGGACATTGGCCCTGAGCACATTTACTGACTGCGGACATTGGCCCTGAGCACATTTACTGACTGCGGACATTGGCCCTAAAAGTTTGGAGATGTTATAATATCTGCACTGAACGGCTAAGTACAAGTAGTGCAGCCCTAATGCACTACGAACAATGCTCTTGATAAACATATAAATTTGTCAGATTTGTAAAAGAATATTCAGCGAAAATTCATGCGATCTCTTCTCAAAGTTTCTACATAGCGATAAATTTTGCTTTTGAGTAATGTAGAAAAATTTGAAATTATCATTTGAATGAATTTAACTTAAAAATTTTATATTTCTAATATTTCTCTTTTAAATAAAAAAATAATAACAAAAATGTTTTGGAAATTCATTGAATTACTTAATTTTAAAATCCGTTTTTGTCAGACGAGAATTTTGATTTGTAAACCTCAAAAGTGACATTTTAAAGATAAGAAGTGACGTTTAAATGATATTTCAAAAATAAATTTAAACATTTAAACGTCAAAAGTGACACTTTAGAGGTGAAAATGACATTTAAACGTCAAAAGTGATATGTTAGAAATGAAAATGACATTTAAACGTCAAAATTGACATTTCCAAAATGGATATAAATATTTAGACGTCAAAAGTGACATTTAAACGTCAAAATTGACACTTTAGATTTGAAAAATGACATTTAAACGTCAAAATTGACATTTCCAAAATAGATTTAAACATTTAAACGTCAAAAGTGACAGTTTAGAGGTGAAAAATGATATTTAAACGTCAAAATTGACAATTTAGATGTGAAAAATAACATTTAAACGTCAAAATTGACATTTCCAAAATAGATTTAAACATTTAAACGTCAAAAGTGACACTTTAGAGCTGAAAAATGATATTTAAACGTCAATATTGACAATTTAGATGTGAAAAATGACATTTAAACGTCAAAAGTGACATTTCCAAAATAGATTTAAATATTTAAACGTCAAAAGTGACACTTTAGAGGTGAAAAATGACATTTAAACGTCAAAAGTGACATTTCCAAAATAGATTTAAACATTTAAACGCCAAAAGTGGCACTTCAGAGGTGAAAAATGACATTTAAACGTAAAAATTGACACTTTAGAGATGAAAAATTGCATTTAAACGTCAAAATTGACATTTTAAAACTATTATTTACAAAGTTTATTTATAACAATTTTATATTATAAATGTAAATATTTGTGTATAATCTCTTTGTGAATCTATTATTTCAAAAAAATGATTTTTAATTAAACTCAAAATTTTATAAAAGATCTTTTACTAAAATATCTTTATAAATCAAGTAAATTTTATGGTTTAATAAATTGTATTTTATAAGAGATTTATTTCATAACAAAAATATCTTTCATCAAAATTGGTTACACTCGATCACATTTTATAAAAGATATATTTAATATGTTTATGAATCTTTTATAAAAAAGTTTTTATCAAATTTTTGACAGTGTAATAGCGGTTTTACTCATATTTTGCAATAGTATCAAAAAAATAAATAATAGTGATTTTGTATTTTATATTCTTACCAATAAATAACAATTTTATTATTTTTCTTCTCATTTCTATTAAAACAATGGACTATTTTTCATCTACTTGCTAATTATAGACGTACAAATTTAGCATGCAACAATTTCCTTAATTTTCCACTCTATGAATAGATAAATATTCAACAACCGCTTATTGTGTGCATTTAAATCTTAATTGCCATTGTGAGACTACTGCAATTAGAGCGCAAGGTTAATGATGGTAGTTCAATTAACGGAAGGAAATTGTATCTAACAAGTTTTTAAGATGATTAACGATTATACAGAGTGTTTTATTCTGAAAATTTAAAATTTTACAAATTGTATAATTGTTAAGTTAACAAAAAAATAAAATTTTAAGATTTAATTTAGTACCTATTATTTTATAATATTTTAAAGATCGTATTGTTTTTGTCACCCTGTATATTTTATGATTTTTATTGATTTTTAATAAGAATGAAATCATTATTGATAGCTTTTTAATGAATTACTTTCTAATTAATTTAATAACCACTTTAAATAAAGTACACTTTAAAATTATTATATCTATGTATTTGAATTCCTAATACAATTGTATAGTTAGCCCACTTTTTTTGTAGTGTTGTCACTCTGTAATCATTTTAATCAGTATTATATCTATTGATTTTTTTAAATAAAGTCATCAAATTAACTAAAATACCCCTCCCCCCACAAAAAAAACTTGTAGGTACTTATGTTAATTACGTGTACGATAAAAATGTTATCACGACGAGGACGTCGACGTTCTCTCAACCTCAACCTCAACGTCCTCTCAACCTAAGCAATTAACGGCCTATTACGCGATAATCTCACTACTATATCGATTACGTGAACCGAGTAAAAGTCATTCAGTTGCAAGTTTAGAGTAGAAGTGCGATGACGGAGATATTCACAATGCTTCTAATCGCGTTTTGTGACGTTTAAAAAGTGGTTGCATTGAGTTTTTTGAAAGATTGTTTAAATTTTTTTTAAATTTTGTGTTGGATTAAGAGAAAATAAAAGAAAATGTGGTTAACTAAGGTAATTTTTTTTTATTAATTCTTAATAAAATAAAAATAGTACAGATATTTTTTTTAAATATTAAGTCTCAAAATTTTTAATGAATTTTTATGGTATTTTGAGTAGAATGTTAGAAGTGATGTTACACTGTAATTATTTTAATATCTATTTATTGTCAAAGTGGTTATTATCTAAAATATCTTTGACAAATATTTAACTATAGTTAGAAAATTTGAAAGCCTGTTTTACATGTATGTATACTAATTGATTGTCAAAAATTGTTCTCATATTTTGGGATATTCAAGTTTCAAAGTTTGAACTTTTAAATTATTGAAAATAAACCAAAAAAAATCTGGTTTTAATCTAATTGTAAAACAATATTATTTTTGTTACAGGGTGATCCTGATATACCAATGTGGATTCACACAGTAGAAGCTAGCGCAATGGGCGCTGAAGAAGTCAGCGCCCGATTGCGAGTCGAAGTGCGACAAGGTTTAAGCTGGCAGGAGGCGAATCACAGACGACAATTAATAGGGTAAGACCTGCAAACTTCATCCCCGAGAGAAGACACTTTGACAGATTGTCGCGCGCCTTCCGAACCTTCTTAACTCCGCCAACTCTCAACTTGGCAACCTTACGAAATTACCGGAAATTTACCAACCGACGACAAACTTGGCGCAATTCAAATAAACTAACTCCGCGTACTCGTAAAGCTTCCGGAACGCACCAAGTCTAGTAGAACGGGGTTTCTGTTTACTTTGTCGTGTTCGTCGAGCAGTTGTAATTTGTTGTATTATCTTTCCCTTTGCATTATGTAACCGTACAATGTAGGTAATGTGGAAGGTTGGCATTGGCAGAGAGATATGAACGCGGAAGTTAAGAAATCGATTATGCAAATGCGGGTTTACGTAAATATTTTACAATCATGTGAGAGATTAAAGTAGGTTGACTGTTATTTAGGTTAGGTTTGGAGAATGGGATTATTGGAAAATGGGGTTTTCTAACGGACGATTTTTATTGCTTTGTATAATCAATAAGAAGACACGGGTTGTTTAAAATAGAATTTATTATAAGGTTGGAAAATACGTTTTTATAAAATGTGGTGTTATTGAAGATATTATTTAATACAGGGTGTCTCATGAAAATAGATTGAATATATATTTTTTTATTAAATCATAAAAATAAAATTAAATATTTTTATTTTTTTTCAGATATAATGAATTTTCAGTAAAAGATGAAGATCCACCCTGGAAAAAATATTTAGAACAATTTAAGAATCCCCTGATTCTGCTCCTACTCGCCTCAGCGCTCGTTTCCATCTGCATGCGGCAGTTCGACGACGCTATCAGTATTACCGTGGCCATAGTGATCGTCGTGACCGTGGCTTTCGTCCAAGAATACCGCTCGGAGAAATCCCTGGAGGAGCTGACCAAATTGGTGCCCCCGTCATGTCACTGGTAAGTGCACGCGTCGCATTTCTGGCCGTCCGAATAACGATTCAGGTAGTCTCGTGTTCGTTTCGAGGTTCAGGTGTCCTCCTCCTTTCGGTGCAAAGGACGGCGATGGTTGCAAGCGATGGATGCAATCTGGGTCAAACTCGTTCGAATGCGATCCGAAACTGCCTCGGTATGTCACTTAGGCCGAACGCGCTCCACTTTATTGTATCTCACTCGGTAAAAGCATAAAAGCTAATGTAGGCGGTTATAAAAGGGGTTTTCCAGCGATCGATTTTATTAGTAAGCTTTCAGAGGTTGGTTGGAGAGTTTAAATGAGAGTCTATTACAAACTTGTTTAGTGTCTACAAAATAGAAAACGAATTTTAAATAATTATGAAAAAAATTAAATAAAATAAAAATAAATATTGAAAATTAAAAATTTAAAAATAAAATACTTTAAAATTCTTAAATATTCCCAAAGATTATTAAAAACGTCTTATGACGATCATTTAAATCATCATATAACTATTTTTTATAAAGAATTTTATCCGGAAATTTTTAATTTTGTTAAATATTATGCACTTGTAACTGATTTAAATTATCGAGTAGAATTTCCGTTCTAAAACGGTTTATTAAAGTCGCAAACGTCACGGTACATTCGACGAACAATCAAATCGAATTGTTGTTTTGCATTTCTACGCGTTTGCATTTTCCCAACTATAACAAGAGGTTATTGGCGGGCTACTATGCGGTTTGGAAAACACGCTTTTAGTCGAGCCGAACACAACACATCTGCTTCCCGTTTCTTCGCGGAAATCCATTGTTCTCGCCAGAACTTGACGTTACAGAGTTTATTTACGATTATGTACGTGTGTATTTGAATAGGATCGCGGGTGCGTTATGCTTGCTTTCGCGAAGCCTGTCCAACGTCGAAACTATTCGTTTATTTGCAGATCAATACATACATTTGGATTGATTGATTTATTTAATGTGTTATAAATATTTTGTGGTTTTGAATGTTGAAGGTTCAAATTTTGAAAGATAAAAT
Source organism: Digitonthophagus gazella (assembly GCA_036711955.1). Lineage (NCBI taxonomy): Eukaryota > Metazoa > Arthropoda > Insecta > Coleoptera > Scarabaeidae > Digitonthophagus > Digitonthophagus gazella. The sequence continues at coordinate 3,993,798 of JASCIT010000003.1, forward strand.
AAATATAAAATTTAATATAAATAGTTGAGGTTGTGATAAATTTTCGATTATATTGGATTAATTTAAAAATTTGTTGAATGAAATTTTTTTCCCAATCAAGTTTTTTAAACTATAGTTATGGCCATATAATTTTGACCATCAGCTTCTTGACATTAAAAAGAAAGTGTAGTTTAGTCTTTATTTGTTAAACTTACTGATAAATCCCTTACTAACATTAAAATCTCTTTATTAAACCTAACTGATGATTAGAAAACTCTAAAGTCTGTTTTCCACGTTGGTAGATGGTCAGAACGTTGCTCAAAAATCGTATAATTCATTTTTTATATGTCAAAGTTACTGACTAACGTTAAAATCTCTTTATTGTATCTAACTAGCGGTTAAGAAATTCTAAGGTCTGTTTTACACGGGATTGTCATAAAATGGACAAAAAATCCTGTAGTTCAGTCTTTATTTTTCAAAATTACTAGTAAAAGTTTCACTAACATTAAAATTCCTTTTTTGAATTGAATTGATAACTTTAATATATGTTTACAAAATTCTAAAGCTTGTTTTACACGTCTATTGTCAGATGTTGACAAAACAAATCGTGTAGTTCATCTTTTATATATCAAAGTTACTAATAAAAGATTAATTAACATTCAAAAACCTTTTTATTGAACGTAGCTTATGGTTAAAAAAACTCTTAAGGCTATTTTACACGTGTTAATTGTCAGAAAAAGACAAAAGAAGTGTAATTTATCCTTTTTTTGTTAAAGTTACTGACAAATGACTTGACTAACATTAAAATCCCTTTATTGAACCTAATCGTTGGTTAGAAAATCTTAAAGCTTGTTTTACACATTTACTAATTGTCAAAAGGTGACAAGAAAAACGTACAGTTCACCTTTTTTTGTTAAAATTGCTGACAAATGATTAATTACTATTAAAATCCCTTTTTTTGATTTAATTTATGATTAGAAAATCCTAAAGTCCGTTTTACACGTTCAATGGTTGTCAGATTATAAAAATTTTATGGTCGTAACAGTACATTGTTTGAAAACACAAACTTTGATATCGTATTGTTATTATTAGAGTCTATTAAAGTGGATGTAAATAAAATCATTAAAAAAGTCCTTACTTGACCGGTTTGATTTGAAAATCCCTTTAATTTCATTAACGACCTAGAATAACACGTTTTCTTCGGCCTGTTTAATGTTTCCGGAGTTTAACAAGTTTGTAAACGAACTAAAAACAAGTTAAAAATAAATGTACTCAATCTTCAAAAATTTTCTTTCATATTTTGTTCACTTATTGCATATTTTATAATCTTTAACCTTCCAGTACACGCGCTTTTTTTTTTGTTGGCGCGACTACACGCAACGGACTCTGAGTCCGGGTTCGAAAAATAAATAAGAGAGGGAGCTGATACTAAATAAAAAATTATTTAATAATGTCAAATCGTCTTCTTCATTTTCATCTTCCTCATCTTCATATTCTGAAACGTTGTTGTCCAATAATAGATTTTCATCCTCTTCCTCCTCATTATTGGACAACAAGTTTTTGTTCCTTTCTTCGTTACAGCTCATATTTTCGAAATAACTGATTTTGAAATGGAATCCAAGCTCAACACGCGATGCATTGGCAGATAATAAAATGTCGGTAAGAAAGAAATTCATCAAAAAAATTATGGTCAGAGCAAGTTCGAAATAAAACTAATAGATGACGCTCAAAATCTGGACTGAGAGTCCGGTGCGTGTAGCGAAAGGTTAAGTTGATGAACTGAAATATGAAACGTCAGATAAATGTCAAAATTTTAAAGTTAACGCCATCAAATTTCGAGATGAGAAATTTTCATGACACTTTAGAATCTTTTTTTATTAAATATACGATTTTTAAGTTGGCTACACTGTGAATTGAAATGTGAAACGTTAGGCAAACGTCAAAATTTTAACTTTAACGCCATCAAATTTCAGGATGCCAACTTATAAATTTTTTTTATGATATTCTAAAATTTTTTTTTATTGAACATACGATATTTAAATTTCTAAAGCTTGTTCTACACGTATAAAAATTAGTCGATCAAAATTGCATAGTCGCAACTATAATTTTTTAATTTTTATTAATTGTCTAGAATTATTAACGTTTATTTCATTGCATAATCATGAATGAAGGTTCGTTATGTTTGTATGTTGCTTACAATGTAGTTATAATGTCTTATAATTTGTTAGTTATATCCACGGTTGAGTAATTCACTTATGTATAATGTGAACGTTTTCATTATTTTGAGTGCACGCAAGAAAAATAACCACTTATTAAGTTTACGGTATATAAAAAAATCCTTACTTTGCATTATTAATTCACCTCAAGTTACTGTTAATGTTGTACGATTTGTTTTTATGCTTCAGGTGGTTTAGCAAAGTCATATTTATTACTGTTATTATATAAGTACATAGCAATGAGATTGGTATATCGTGTGAAGGTGAAATATATCTGTGTCAGTTGGGATTATATAAATTATTATTGCGAATTCTAGGTTAAATAAGTAATTTAAATAAGGAATAAAAAATATTGCAATATGCAAACTAATATTTTCTATTTATTTAAACTAATTGACACTAATGACAATTGTACTGTCGTTAGTTTGAAAGTTCTAACGTTGTATTAAGTTGCAATCAATTTTGACCTACTTACACACATTTCCACTTTGTGGAAATAAAAAAAAAAGTTAACAAGGTATATAAAGGCAATCTTCGTAAAAGCATTTTTATAGTAATTGTAAATCAATTTTGTTTCTTTTTTAAGATATGCCTTTGAGTATTCGGTAAATAAGCTTTGTTTTATTTGGGTTATTGATCGTCTTCGGAAATTCTGTGTAACGATGATGGTGCGGGGCAGGGAAATGGGAGTAACTCGGACGATACGGATAGGGAGGAAATATTGAATGTATTATATTCTTGGAAAAATACTATCGAGGAAACGATAGAAGTGGTGAAACAACGGAAAGGGAGTTCGGGGGTGAAAAGGATGATCAGGATGCTTCGGAAGGAAAAAACTAGCAAGGCGAATCCGTATTTGTGTTTTGTGTCGTTTCTGGTTTTTTGTAATGCTTTTTATCTTTTGTATTTATTTGGTGGGTTTTAAAAAAATAAATAAGTTATATTATTATACAGGATGTTTAAAAAAGATGCGGCAATATCAATAAAGGTGCAGAACAAGGGTTGTATGTATGTATGAGTTCGGGGCAGGGTAATATCACCCTAACACTTAGGCCTCAGTACGCCCTTTGTATTAAACCCCAGGAGGTTTGTCGATGTTCAAATAACCAGTACCGCTTCCTCGCAGGCCCCCCGCAACCAAGGCGGCGCCAGCCACGCCTGGGCTCGGGTCCGTCTTATCCGCGAGGTGCCGCTCAGCGAGCGCAAACGCGCATCTGGTTATACAAATCTCCTACACGCAAGGGTGATACACAACCAGAGATGTTCGACTGGTTGCGGGACCGACGGCTTAACGACCCCTCCGAAGGTCGGTGGAGCGATTAGGTGTTGGGAAATCTCGGACTCGAACCCGGAATACCAAACGTGCTAACCCGAGAGTTAGCCGCTGAGCCATCGACTCCACGAACAAGGGTTTTATTCAAGGACAAAAACACTAGGATCTGTTTTAATTGAGTTGCACCCAACATTGATTCGATTTCTTAAGTCTTCTACGTTTTCCAATGGAGTACATACATACATACACCAAGGACTTCAAATGACCCCACAGGAAAAAATTGAGGGGATTTAAGTCTGGGGATCGTGCAGGCCATAAGTATAACCTCGGCCAATCCGATTTCCATATGCTTGTATTAAGCAATCATCATCTACTTGACTACATTGGTGCGCCATCTTGTATATACCACATTGCATCTCTAATTGTTAAAAATGGCTCCAGAAAACCAAGGAGCGTGTTTTCCAAAAAGTTGCGATACACCTCTCCGGTAAGTCTTCCTGATAAAAATACCGGTCTAATTAGGCAGTCATACAATTCCAAGCCTAATGTTGAAAAAAAATTGATGTTGAAAAAAAATTGATGTTGAAAACGATCTTCAACAATTTTAGATTTTCGTCACACCATACATGGTTATTATGGAAATTGCATATTGCATTTCTTGAAAAATTTGTTTTATTGGTGAACAGAACCAACATCAAGAATTGAGAGATTTTCTTCAAAAGCCAGAATACAATGCGAGGAGGAAAATCAGCAGGAAGCTTGAACGCGTTTTATATGGAATGGGTACAACAAATTTTCCTTCAGAATGTGTCAAATAGTCCCATTACTTACATTCAAAGCGTTAGCAATTTTTCAAATAGAAGTACTTTGATATTCTTCAATCATGTTTAGCACATCCTCTTCCATCACTACCGTTCTTGCTGTCCTTGGCCTTTCTACTCCTCCATTTCGTCTAAATGTGCCTGTTTCATAAAAACGCCGATGAATACTTTCGAAAGTTTTTCTATCAGAAGCAATACTTATAATAAGTATAGCGATTTATGATAAGGAAATTCAACAAATTTGACACACACAAAATTACACTGGACAACGCCAAAAAGTATCTTAAATAAAATTAACAAAACTTTACTATTTTTGATGCGCTGAATCCGAAAATAATTTAATTTTTGCAATATTAGTTCACGTTTTAGAGATATCTGATGTTACATGACCCTATACAGTGCAAGTCTCTAACTTGGAATAAATTAACCATAAACAGTCGGGCAAAAGCACTACATTGCAAGAGACAAGACTGGCCCGTTCGACAATCACTAGAGCCAGGCCAAAAAAATGTACAGCATGTGCCATTGGTAGACTCTAAAAAGATTTTGTTACCACCACTGCATATTAAATTGGGCCTATGAAAATTTTGTCAAGGCACTAAATAGAGATGGGCCAGCTTTTCAATACCTGCGTCAGAAATTCCCAAGGCTAAGTAAAGTAAAAGTGAAAGAAGGGATTTTTTAAGGGTCACAGATTCGAAACATTTTGAAGGACGAACAATTTGACAACACTCTACAGATATTGAAAAAAATGCTTGGGATGACTTTCGCTTGGTGGTCACCAATTTCTTGGGAAACCAAAAAGCTGACAATTACGTTACTCTTATTAAGAATATGCTGTTAACATATCAAAAAATAGGGTGTAATATGTCTCTAAAGATGCACTTCCTACATTTACACTTGGACTTTTTTTCTGAAAGCTGCGGAGCTGTAAGTGATGAACACGGCGAACGTTTTCATCAGGCTATATATCATACAGTTGCTCCCAAAAGTATCCGGCCGCCTGGCAAATTTTCATATTTAACACAATATTACTTAAGAATTAAACAATATAACCAATACTTATTTTTTTTTATGATGCTAGTATATTATCATTCAACTTTTGATACATTGCAAATATAACAACAGCAAACAATGTAACAAAGAACATAAATAACATTATTATAGGCACACAAAAGTATCCGGCCACCTATACAAAATACCTTTAAAAAAACTAAATATGTAACTCTTAAAAGCTATTAAAACAGCTTTTTAATATTTTGTGGGGTAACCTTTTGAATTTAAAACATCTCTCAATCTGTTGGGCATTGACTTAACCAATTTATTCGTTAATAAAGAGTTTATCATCTTCCATTTCAGCAGTAAATGGTTTTTAAGCATTTCTTTACTGGATATGCGCTTTTTGTTCAGACTAATAAAACTTTCAAAATTGCCCATAAATGCTCTATTGGGTTGAGATCTGACTTGTTGCTTTATATAATAACCATTCTCCCGTTCTCATGCCACAATATGTATTAAGTAATATAGTGTTAAATGTGAAAATTTGCCAGGCGGCCGGATACTTTTGGGAGCAACTGTATACGGAAAAACGGTACCAGGAAAAGTGGAATCCTTCCATGCTTGCAGACTACTGCTGGACTCTTGTTAGAGATGCTCCAGAAACAACCTACAAAAGAGTAGCAAAAAGACAGCGCTATAACTAAAGTCTAAAAGTGCAAAAATAGTGTAAAAATACCTATTTCTTTTTTTAGTTTGTTAAAAATAAAATAAAAATGTGTTCTTAAAAACTGCAACTAAGTTTTAAATTTCATTGTCATATTTGTATTCAGCACCTTAAAAATACCTAAAAAACGTACTTTTCAAAGACGATACAGCAAACAAACCAAAATTTGTTGTCCAGTGTTATTAATCAAATGTCATTCAATATGTCAGTGAATAAAACAGGACTGTTTCAAAATATGTAAATTTTTACTACTTTTTTTAATTAAACTTCAACACGCTGTAGATCGGCAACGAAGCGTTTTCAGACCATGTTTATTAGAAACTTTTTTGTATAAAATGACCTAAACAATCACTCACTTTAATATAGCCGCATCTTTTTCAATTTTTAAGGTATTTCGATTTCTTCAACATCACGAAACACTCTCTATATATGTTTTATACAATTTATAACTGTTTATTTTTATTTGTATTATTCTTCATGGTTAAATTTTAAGAATAAATTAATTAATAAACATATCAAAATTTATCAACCGCAATTTGTTACTTTACTCATTTACTTGATAAACATTTAATTATAGCAATTATTGCGTCACGTTTAAACGCATTTGATCAACGGACTTTTTGGTTACCATAAGTTATTGATCGGGAAAATCCTAAGTTGTATCAAATTAAATAATTTTTAAAGATCTTTGTAAAGATTTAAGAATATTTGAGGTATCTTTAGTTTTTGATTTCCATTTTTTTAATTTTTTTATTGAATTTAAAAATGACAAAACACATGAATTGTCTGGTTTCAATATCCCCTAAATCCATTTTTGGGCAAAAATGAGATATATACGCCATCTGTTAGAAAAAGTTGTTTTCTATAAAATACTCAATGATTTGTATTAAAAAATGTGGAATCCCTTAAAAATTCAAATCAAATAGGCAGCCTTTAGATTCAAATCCCACTAAATCCATTTTTAATAGATGCGCAATTACAAAAACTTTATAATAGATTCAAAGGAGCTTTTAGGAAAAACCAAACCAAAATATCCATCCAAAAGAAATTCCTACCGAAGTGAAACCAAAAGATCTGAAAATGAGAGATGTAAATAACTTGTTAATCAAACATTATGGAAAGAACTGGAGAGAGGCAGAAAATTTGTCTTATTAGATGTGTTGGGAAAATTTCAGAACAATAATATTCTTGGCGATTCCCGAGAAGAGGGGACGAAGAGCCTAGTTTATGTGAATCAACCGAAAATATACCCGATGTTAGAGTTTAAGAGTTTTTTAAGTACAGTTTTTAAATAACATATCTTTCAAAGAATAAAATTTCCTGTTATTAGATACAAAGAGATTTGATTCACTTTCAATTCATGCCTAATCAATTTTGTTCAGATTCAAATAAGCCTTAATCCACAGTTTGGTAGCAAACGCAACCATCATTTTTAAATCCACTTTGTGATTTTTATATCTATTTCAAAAGACGTGGTTATAGAATTTCACTTCAGTAAGTCTTCTAATAACAAGTAAATTACGTTTGAATTAATAACGCCAAAATCATCACAAAATACTTTTTTGCCGTTTTCTCAAAATCGAAAAATTTGGACTTAAGGGAATTTGAAACCAAACAACTCACATTATATGACTGCTAAAATATATTTGTACTTTCCCCTCATCCATTACAATTAAATCCTCGCTCATTCTCGCTTAGCAGCCAGCATAGACAATTAAACCAATTTAAATAGCAAGTTATTTACGCGTCGTGACCCCGCACGTTACCGTTCAATGCGTCCGTTGTCTCTCCAAGAACCCACTTTTACAGCGGAGGAGTTCACGTTTTGTTTAGCCGCAGATAAACATATCAACGTGCGTTCCTCAACCCGCCTCCTTTTACACCACACACAATCGCTCAGTCAGTCAAGCGTCGTCGCCGATTTCTCTCTCTATACTTAAACTTAAACCTAAACCTTAAATATTTCAATTTTCAGCTTGCGAGAAGGAACGCCGGACACGTTTTTGGCGCGCGAGCTCGTTCCCGGAGACGTCGTTCTGTTAAACATTGGCGATCGGGTGCCCGCTGATCTTCGTCTATTCGAATCCGTCGATTTGACCATTGACGAGAGCAGTTTTACCGGGGAAACGGAACCCGCCCAGAAGAATACCGCCCCTATTTTGAGGCCGAATGGATCTCAATCTTCCAAGACTAATATAGCGTTTATGGGAACGCTTGTAAGATGTGGAAGTGGAAAGGTATGTTTTTGATAGATGGTAAAAAAGTAATATTTTTTATTGTAATGGTTAAATTTGTTCTATTATCAAAAAAAAAAAAAATCTTAAAATTGGAAAAAAATTTTGGCAGTTTAATAACCCAACTTTTTCAAAAATTTAGTCAATTTTAAAAAGTTGTCCAGGCTTTATTTATAATTATTAAGAAATAATTTTTAGCTTAAGTGAAAGGTAAAAGATTGTATTTTTAAATAAATACTAGAGGAAATTGGATAATTTTAGACGATTTATAAGAAATTGAACCAAATTTTAGACGAAATTATACGATTTTAAATGAAATTAGACGAAATTCAATAATTTTAGACAATTTTATAAGAAATTTTACACGAAATTTGACGGAATTTGAAGATTTTAGATGAGATTAGACGAAATTCAATAATTTTAGACAATTTTATATAAAATTTTAGACGAAATTTGACGAAATTCATAAATTTGAATAATTTCATAAGAAATCTAACGAAATTTTAGACCACATTTGACGGTTTAGATGAAATTAGACGAAATTCAATAAATTGAGACAATTTCACATGAAATTTTCGACTATATTTGATGATTTTAGATAAAATTTAATGAAATTCAATAAATTTAGACAATTTCTAAGAAGCTCGACGAAATTTGAAGATTTTATATGAAATTAGACGAAATTCAATAATTTTAGACAATTTCATATGAAATTTTCGACTATATTTGATGATTTTAGATAAAATTTAACGAAATTCAATAAATTTAGACAATTTCTAAGAAGCTCGACGAAATTTGAAGATTTTAGATGAAATTAGACGAAATTCAATAATTTTAGACAATTTCATATGAAATTTTAGACTGTATTTGATGATTTTAGATAAAAAGTCAAATTTATTCTAATTGTTACCAAAAAAATTTAAAAAAATTTTAAAGTTAACAAAAATTTTTGATCTTAACCTAACTTTTTTAAAAAATTTGACCAACTTTAAAAAATCGTCGAGGCTTTATTTATAAAAATTAAGAAATGATTTTTGGTTTAAATGAAAGACAAAAATATCTATTTTGGTTTAAAAGAGACGAATTTCTTCTAATTATAATCAAAAAAATTAAAAAAATTCTTAAAGATGGTCAAAAAATTGACAGTTAAATAACCCAACATTTTACAAACATTTGACCAACTTTAAAAAATCGCCCAGACTTTATTTATAAAGATTAAGAAATGATTTTTGGTTTAAATGAAAGACAAAAATATCTATTTTGATTTAAAAGAGACGAATTTATTCTAATCATTATCAAAAAAATTTAAAAAATTCTTAGATGGTCTAAAAATTGACAGTTAAATAACCTAACTTTATAAAAATTTTGGTCAACTTTAAAAAATCACCCAGACTTTATTTATAAAAATTAAGAAATGATTTTTGGTTTAAATGAAAGATAAAGATATCTATTTTGGTTTAAAAGAGACGAATTTGTTCTAATTATTACCAAAAAAATTAAAAAAATTCTTAAAGTTGACAAAAATTTTTGACAGTTTACTAACCCAACTTTTAAAAAATTTGACCAACTTTAAAAAATCGTCCAGACTTCATTTATAAAGATTAAGAAATGATTTTCATTTTAAATTAAACTTAAAAGATTCTATTTTGGTTTTAAACAGACCAATTTTTCCTCATTATTACCAAAAAAATTAAAAAAATTCTTAAAAATGGTCCAAAAATTGACAGTTAAATAACCCAACTTTTTCAAAAAATTTGGCCAATTTTAAAAAATCGCCCAGACTTTGTTTATAAAGATTAAGAAATGATTTTTGGTTTAAATGAAACACAAAAACTTCTATTTTGGTTTAAAAGAGACGAATTTATTCTAATTATTATCAAAAAAATTAAAAAAATTCTTAAAGTTGACAAAAATTTTTGACAGTTTACTAACCCAACTTTTTTCAAAAATTTGGTCAACTTTAAAAAGTCACCCAGACTTTATTTATAAAGATTAAGAAATGATTTTTGGTTTAAATGAAACACAAAAATATCTATTTTGGTTTAAAAGAGACGAATTTGTTCTAATTATTACCAAAAAAATTTAAAAAATTCTTAAAGATGGTCCAAAAATTAACAGTTAACTAACCCAACTTTTTCAAAAAATTTGGCCAATTTTAAAAAATCGCCCAGACTTTGTTTATAAAGATTAAGAAATGATTTTTGGTTTAAATGAAAAACAAAAATATCTATTTTGGTTTAAAAGAGACGAATTTGTTCTAATTATTACCAAAAAAATTAAAAAAATTCTTAAAGATCGTCCAAAAATTGACAGTTAAATAACCCAACTTTTTTAGAAAATTTGGTCAACTTTAAAAAATCGCCCAGACTTTATTTATAAAGATTAAGAAATGATTTTTAGGTTAAATAAATTGTAAAAGATTCTATTTTTAAATAAATAAGTTAAATTTCTTCTAATTATTACCAATTGTTGATGTTTTAGGGACTTTTATTGACTATCTAATTAAAATTTAACTTCATTTTTGAATGTTTTTAAGCATTTTTTTTTTCGTATATAATAAATAAAATTATCCTTACAAAGATAATAAAGTTCATTTTAATTTCTTTTATAGGGAATAGTGGTTAGTACAGGAGTAAATAGCGAATTCGGTTCAGTATTCAAAATGATGTTAGAAGAAGAAGCTCCAAAAACACCATTGCAAAAATCAATGGATAGCCTCGGAGCTCAACTATCAATATACTCATTCGGAATTATAGGATTAATTATGTTAATCGGTTGGTTACAAGGAAAAGAAACATTGGAAATGTTTACTATAGGTGTTAGTTTAGCAGTTGCTGCTATTCCAGAAGGTACATTTATTTAAAAAAAAATCCTATTAATACATATTAATAATTATTATTTTTTTGTTTAGGATTACCAATCGTAGTTACAGTTACATTGGCTTTAGGTGTTATGAGAATGGCAAAACGTAACTCCATCGTTAAAAAATTACCCACAGTTGAAACTTTAGGTTGCGTTAATGTCATATGTTCGGATAAAACAGGAACGATAACTCGTAACGAAATGACTGTTACCGTTCTTGTTACTTCTGATAATTATTTAGCTGAAGTAACTGGTGCGGGTTATAACGATCACGGACAGGTTATTTTACAAAAATGTGAACATCCCGATTATGCAAGAGATAGTGTTAGTAAAGTATTAGAGGTAAAAATAATTTATTAACCTTTTACAATTTTAATTTTAATCCAATATTTAATATTTAATCCAAATTGATTAAATTTAGGTGGGAGCTGTTTGTAATAACGCAATGATAAATAATGAAGTTTTACTCGGACAACCAACAGAAGGAGCTTTATTATCAGCCGCTATGAAACACGGAATGTACAACGTCGCAGATAGATACATTCGATTGCAAGAGTATCCGTTTTCGTCCGAACAAAAAATGATGGTCGTTAAATGCGTTCCGAAGTACGATAACGATAAGCGGGAGATTTTCTTTGTGAAAGGCGCTTTGGAGAGAGTTTTGCCGAAGTGCACTCAGTATTCGTATAATGGAACCGTGCAGAAGTTGACGAGTAAGAAAGAGCAAGATTATATGGCGGAAGCGCATGAAATCGGTAGAAAGGGATTGAGGGTTATCGCCTTGGCTAAAGGTACGAACCTTCAGGAGTTGGTTTATTTGGGTTTGGTGGGAATATGCGATCCTCCTAGGCAATATGTAAGGGAGTCTATTACGACGTTGTTGCATTCTGGAGTGCAAGTTAAAATGGTTACTGGGGATGCTGCTGATACAGCTGTAGCAATTGGTAATTAACTTTTTTATTCTTTTAGATTTTATATTCATATATGATTCATTTTGGTTAATTGAACTAACAATAAGACTAAAACTGATATTGATATTAACTCTAACTCTAGATCTAGATCTAGAACTAGGAGCTTCCGGATTTAGCCATGTGACTTTTGAAAAGGGGTTTAAGGCTTCATATGCCATGTTGTAACATTCTTCAGAATTAAATTTGAGTTGAAGATGGTTTCCGAAGCTTCCTAGTTTTAGTTCTAGTGTTAGAGTTAGTTATAACCTTCTTTGGAAATAAGATTGAAGTGAAGAAGGTTTCTCAAGCCGTCTATGTTTAGTATTAGAGTTAGTTACAACTTTCTTTAGGAAAAAAGTCAAAATGAAGAAGGTTTCTGAAGGCTTCTAGTTCTAGATCTAGTGTTAGAGTTAGTTGCAATCTTCTTCAGGAACTAACTCGAAGTGAAGAAGGTTTCTGAAGGCTCCTGGTTCTAAGTCTACTGTACAGTTAGTTACAACCGTCTTTCGGGAATAAGATTGAAGTGAAGAAGGTTTCTAAAGATGTCCAAATTTAGTATTAGAGTTATTTTCAACCTTCTTTAGGAACAAAATCAAAATGAAGAAGGTTTCTGAAGGCTCCTAGTTCTAGATCTAGTGTTAGAGTTAGTTACAGTCTTCTTCAGGAACTAAATCGAAGTGAAGAAGGTTTCTGAAGACGTCTAAGTTTAGTATTTGAGTTAGTTGCAACCTTCTTTAGTTGCAGTCTTCTTCAGGAACTAAATTGGAGTGAAGAAGGTTTCTGAAGGCTCCTGGTTCTTAGTCTAGTGTTATAGTTAGTTACAACCTTCTTCGGGAATAAGATTGAAGTGAAGAAGGTTTCTGAAGACGTCTAAGTTTAGTATTTGAGTTAGTTGCAACCTTCTTTAGGAACAAAATCAAACTGAAGAAGGTTTCTGAAGGCTCCTAGTTCTAGATCTAATGTTAGAGTTAGTTACAGTCTTCTTCAGGAACTAAATCGAAGTGAAGAAGGTTTCTGAAGACGTCTAAGTTTAGTATTTGAGTTAGTTGCAACCTTCTTTAGTTGCAGTCTTCTTCAGGAACTAAATTGGAGTGAAGAAGGTTTCTGAAGGCTCCTGGTTCTTAGTCTAGTGTTATAGTTAGTTACAACCTTCTTCGGGAATAAGATTGAAGTGAAGAAGGTTTCTGAAGACGTCTAAGTTTAGTATTTGAGTTAGTTGCAACCTTCTTTAGGAACAAAATCAAACTGAAGAAGGTTTCTGAAGGCTCCTGGTTCTAAGTCTAGTGTTATAGTTAGTTACAACCTTCTTCGGGAATAAGATTGAAGTGAAGAAGGTTTCTGAAGACGTCTAAGTTTAGTATTTGAGTTAGTTGCAACCTTCTTTAGGAACAAAATCTAAATGATGAAGGTTTCTGAAGGCTCCTAGTTCTAGATCTAGTGTTAGAGTTAGTTGCAATCTTCTTCAGGAACTAAATCGAAGTGAAGAAGGTTTCTGAAGACGTCTAAGTTTAGTATTTGAGTTAGTTGCAACCTTCTTTAGGAACAAAATCAAAATGAAGAAGGTTTCTGAAGGCTCCTAGTTCTAGATCTAGTGTTAGAGTTAGTTGCAATTTTCTTCAGGAACTAAATCGAAGTGAAAAAGGTTTCTGAAGGTTCCTGGTTGTAGGTCTAGTGTTACAATTAGTTATAACCTTCTTTGGGAATAAAATCGAAGTGAAGAAAGTTTCTGAAGTCATCTAAGTTTAGTATTCGAGTTAGTTGCAACCTTCTTCAGGAACAAAATCAAAATGAAGAAGGTTTCTAAAGGCTCCTAGTTCTAAATCTAGTGTTAGAGTTAGTTGCAATCTTCTTCAGGAACTAAATCGAAATAAAGAAGGTTTCTGAAGGCTCCTGGTTCTAGGTGTAGTGTTACAGTTAGTTATAACCTTCTTCGGGAATAAGATCAGGGTGAAGAAAGTTTCTGAAGACGTCTAATTCTAGTATTCGAGTTAGTTGCAACCTTCTTTAGGAACAAAACCAAAATGAAGAAGGTTTCTAAAGGCTCCTAGTTCTAGATCCAGTGTTAGAGTTAGTTGCAATCTTCTTCAGGAACTAAATCGAAGTAAAGAAGGTTTCTGAAGGTTCTTGGTTGTAGGTCTAGTGTTACAGTTAGTTATAACCTTCTTCGGGAATAAGATCAGGGTGAAGAAAGTTTCTGAAGACGTCTAATTCTAGTAGTAGAGTTAGTTGCAACCTTCTTTAGGAACAAAACCAAAATGAAGAAGGTTTCTAAAGGCTCCTAGTTCTAGATCCAGTGTTAGAGTTAGTTCCAATCTTCTTCAGGAACTAAATCGAAGTGAAGAAGGTTTCTGAAGGTTCTTAGTTGTAGGTCTAGTGTTACAGTTAATTATAACCTTCTTCGGGAATAAGATCGAAGTAAAGAAGGTTTCTGAAGACGTCTAAGTCTAGTATTAGAGTTAGTTGCAACCTTCTTTAGGAACAAAATCAAAATAAAGAAAGTTGCTGAAGGCTCCTAGTTCTAGATCTAGTGTTAGAGTTAGTTATAACCTTCTTTGGGAATAATATTGAAATGAAGAAGGTTTCTGAAGACGTTTAAGTTTAATATTAAAGTTAGTTGCAACCTTTTTTATGAATAAAATCAAAATAAACAAGATTTCTAAAAGCTCTTAGTTCTAGATCTAGTTTTAGAGTTAGTTTCAATCTTCTTTAAAAACTAAATCGAAGTGAAGAAGGTTTCTTAAACCTTTAATTCTAGTGTTAGAATTAGTTACAACCTTCTTAAGGAACAAGAACGATGTGAAGAAGATTTTTAAGACTCCTAGTTTTATCTCTAGTGTTAGAATTAGTATTAATGTTAATTCTACTCTTAATTCATTTAACATCCACCGTAAAAGCCTATTCACATTTATAGATTAATTTTGTCATTTCTAATTTTGTCATATCTAATTTTATTATTTTTGTATTTAAGCTCAAATGATTGGACTGGATACGTTACACTCGCAAGTTCTTTCCGGGGAACAATTGGATAGTTTTACAGAACAAGAATTGGATGCTGCAGTCCCCCACGCTACAGTTTTTTATAGGGTAACTCCAAAAAATAAGTTATCGATCGTTAAATCTTTACAAAGAACTGGTCATATTGTTGGTATGACTGGTGATGGGGTTAATGATGGAGTTGCGTTGAAAAAAGCTGATATAGGGATTGCGATGGGGAGAAATGGTACTGATGTGTGTAAAGAAGCGGCGGATATGATTTTGGTAGATGACGATTTCCATACGATAATGTATAAAAAATTACTTTTTTTTAAGTAAACATGTTATAAAATCTGAAATTTTATATATTTTAGATCTGCTATTGAGGAGGGGAAGAGTATATTTTATAATATTAGGAATTTTGTAAGATTCCAATTGTCTACGTCCATAGCGGCGTTGTCTTTAATTGCTTTGGCGACGTTAATTGGTATTCCAAATCCTTTAAATGCCATGCAAGTAAGTTGTTATATTTCATCATCGTTTATCAACTTATTTATGAACATTCTTAAAGAATAATTTATTTATAAAATTTCAAATAAATTTTTTGGTTTTAATCTTTAGATAAGTTATATGATTTAAAATAAAAATGAAGTTGTTAAACTTCTAAATTAAGTTTCTTAGGTAATTTTGGGCTTTTGTACTTATTTTGAGATGTCTAGAAGAAAAACCAAGCGTCTAGAATAGATTAATCTTCCTTTAGAGACGAAGTTTAGCTTCCCGTCCCAAAATAAGTCTTTGAGTTTAAGTAACGTACTCATTCGTTTCTTGGACATTTTAATTAATAATTAGATTGGTTCCACTTATTTCTAGGTTTCTCTAAAAACGATACTTTAACACAGGGGTTGGTAAACTGCAGCTCGGAAGCCATGGTTCAGTTTTTATGCGGCCCACCAAGTATTCTAATTATAATTGTCATGGAAGTAGCAATAGAAATTGGCGTTCATTGTTTTTATGACAATTACCTAACTGTGCGGTCCACTTAAAAATATTGTTTTTTAAATAGCCCACCGTGAAGAAAAGGTTACCGACCACTGCTGTAACAGATTATTATTTACGAATTTCATGAGATTGAACGCTGGTCTGTCGGTTTAATCTTAACTGGAAGAAACAATGTTCTGTTTAAGTACATCTCGCACTGTTGTGTAACACTCGTATGCATAGTCGATTGCTGGCGGTTCGCCGGCAATTCGCCGGATTCTCCGTTCGCCAATAGAAAACTCCGTTGCAGTCAATCTCCGTGGAATCATTCACGTGCGTTTTGCTATTTTTTCTATCCACGCGCCGGAGATTTGCCGGCGAATTGCCGGAGATTTGCCGGAGATCGGTCGATGTCAAAAACGTCAATAAAATCACAATTTAATGTCAGATTAATATTGTATCTATAAAATGGATAGGAAATTGAATTGAATGTACAGTGCCAATAGATCACAAATTACGTTACAAATTACCAGCGATTCGCCAAAGCGGAGATCGCTGGGAGATCATCACAAATTATATTCCGACCGTTCGCCGGCGAGTCTCCGGCGAATCTCCGGCGAATCGCCGGCGATCGACTATGCATACGGGTGTAAGACAACGTGCTTACTCGTTATTTATAAGTTTAGTTAAACATTAGATTGGTACCACTGTCTATTAGTTTTTCTGGCGATGGTACTTTTATTATTGACGAATTTCATGTGGTTGAACAGTTACTCCCTGGGTTTAATTCGAGGAAACTATTTTTTTTTTTTTTTTAATACATCTTACATCCGCAAACAATTTGTAATTTTTATCGCTGAGGCCGTATCTCTCTACCTTTTTTCAAAATGTCATTGATAGCATTCTTATAATGTATAATCATCGTAGTATCATAAAAACAGAAAAAAAATATATATTTGAAGAAAGCTTGAGATATGAACTTTCACCTCTCAACTATAGATATTCTGACGTTTGTGAAGGTTAGGGGTGCTCAGATGTCGAAAAAAAAATTGATTTTACGAACACAGATTTTTATAGTTTTCTTACAACATTTTTTTGTAACAACTTGTTATAACGTTTGTCTGGTTACAAGTGTTCTTTTTTACACGGTATCGCCACGAAGGTCCCTCGAAGCTCCCTGCTTTCCTAATCCTTTTTAATGCCTCAGTTCTAATAACTCGGTTCTTTTCTCAGTTTTTTATTTCTTTGATATTTACTAGAAACATTGACTGCTGGTCACCGACTGGTCCCCAATTTCTCTGATTTTGCCCGAATATTATTTATTACTTATATTTTTTTTACCTTTTAGATTTTATGGATCAATATTATAATGGATGGCCCGCCGGCGCAAAGTTTAGGTGTAGAACCGGTCGAAAAAGACGTAATTAGACAAAAGCCCAGAAACACTAAAGAGCCGATGATTACAAAATCGCTAATAGCCAACGTGTTAATTTCCGCGTTGGTTATCATTTCCGGGACGTTATGGGTCTTCAAGAAAGAGGTATATTATAATATAAATGCATTTTTCTTCTTTAATTATTTGTAGAAGATCTTTAACCACTTGACATACAAATAAAATGCCCGTTGATGCGTCCGTAGGATACCAATTAATTCTAAAAAAGCACCAACCCCCAAACGAAACAGCTAATCTAATAATACACTGTGACGCTATTTTTTTTCCTTTAATATCCAGATCTCCTCTTTCTTTTTCTTACGAAATCCCCTAAAGGTGACCTTTAAATTCTATTTCCCTTCTTCATTCTAATTTCTGGTCTTGTTCGACAGCCACTTCGCTCCGATAGTCAGGTTGTTTGCAAAAACAGGAATGAGCCAAAGATGGCGGCTCCTTCTTCTGCTCTGACACGAGAAAAGTTTGTTACAAGAAGCCAAATTTTCTTTACTAATTTCCTATGTCCCTTTCTGTTCTCCCTTAATCTTCTAAACGATCTTACGAATAGAGAAAGGCCGGGGGAGGAACGCCTAAATGAAAGTAATTAAAATACTGACAAAAAAAAAGTGTAAAGGATAAAAAAAAACGAATGTCCAAAATTTTTTATTTAATTAGATACTCTAAAACAGTGTTTCCCAACGTGGGGCCTACGCCCCACAGGGGGGCAATTTGATTGTTAAGGGGGGCAATTCGAAAATGAACTCGACACGAGTTTAACCGTTTCGCTCTGGGCCATTTAAATACAATGCTGGATTTCGGTGTCAAATTTAACGAAAAGAGTAAATTCTTAAATAACTGCGGTACATAATTATTAGATATAATTGCGTTTGACGAGTCCAAAATATTAAATGGGTGTTTGGTAGCTAAAAACATCTCGCTTCTTTATACTGAAGTAAGATAGCTATCCAAAGCGAACTGTTTGAAAAGATTTATGGAACTAATTGATATTCTTAGTAATTTTTTAAGCGACAAATCTGAAATGAAGTATCTGTTAGCAATCGATGGTAAAGCATTTGTGTTATTTAGCTGATATATTTAAAAAACTAAATATATTAAATAAGCAACTTTAAGGAACAAATACAACTCTTGTCGATGCAAAAGCGAAGATATTTGGTTTCATTACCTATATTGAGTTATGTCAGAAACATATTAATAACAAAAATTTGGAATAGTTTCATTGGCTTCAAAAATCATTGGCTCAAGCAACTAATACCGCTTTAGTTGCTATTGTCAATCATCAAAATATTCTATCGGCTGGTTTAAAAGAAAGATTTTCTAATTTCAAACAAATTGATTTTCCAACATGGATGATGCGGCCAATGTTAGTGGATTTGTCTGATATATCAAATATGCAGTATCAACAAGAACTTGCAGAATTGCAAAATGATGAGTCAGTTAAAACTTTATAAAAGAAGCGATGGCATGGTTTTGTGAGGAAACAGAAATCAATACCCAAATTCAACCAAATATGCAAGATAACTATTGCTAACGTTTCCATCTTCATATATAGCTGAATGTGGATTTAGTCCTATAAATGATTTACTGGTTTAAAAAAATAAATGGGCTGAATATAATACAACTTGGAGACTTGAAACTGAAGCTAATCAAATTGGAACCTAATATAAAGTCTTTGTGCAGCAAGCATCAACCGCAACGATCTCATTAAATTAAAATAATAAATTAATATATTATAAAAGTATTCTTTAAAATCATTTGAAATTTGAATTTTAGTTTTTCATTATATGTTTCGAAAATGTACTTACTCTGTTTCGTTAACAATTTCCTAGTGATTTCTTCCTAAAACCTATCATTTAAGTTTCTTAGCTGAACAATTCAATTTTTTAATATGAAAAATTATGTGTGTTACATAGGGGGGGCTTAAGAATATTAGAAAAGCTAAGGTGGGGCATGGCACAAAAAAGGTTGGGAAACACTGCTCTAAAAGGAAAATTAAATTTTAATAAATACCTTAAGTTGGTGAAGGCGTGGTTATAAAATTCCAAGATGTTAAAAGTTTAGAATCTTTTTCAAAACTGTCACCAGAGGAAAATCCAAGCCACCGAAGTGATGTTGGAAACGAAATTTGTGAAGAAAATCCTGATTAGTCAGATGAAAAAGGCAGCCAAAACTAATTCCAATATGGCTTATCAACGTCTTTTAAAAATCTCACAAAAGTTAAAAATCACTAACTTCTAACTTGTAAACGGGAAAGAAAACAGAACCAGAATATACGAAACATGATTTATATAGGCAGAAGAATAATAAACTTTCGGAGCTTCGTGCCAGTCAAACAAGGCGAGAAAATAAAGAACCTAAACAAACAAAAATTAATTAAGTACACTAAAAAAAAAACATCCATTAAGAAAAAGTGTAACAACACTACCCAGTTTTTTTGTCTTTAGCCAAAGACAGATCTTGACGTCTCAGAGACGTCATTGTATGTGAAGTGATTAAGAAGTATTTTTACTTTTAAAAATTACTCATTTATAACGTTTAAACAATTAATAGTGTTAGTTACTAGTTTTACGGGTTGATTTTAAAAAGGCCAATGTAGAATGTAAGTTTGAAGTTTGCCCTTTTAGCATCGAACAAACTGATTTGGTAATTAAAAATTTGCTTTTCCGTTACTTTTAATAATTGTAAAATATTGAATTAAGACAGTTTAGCTTAAAAATGTCTCATGATATGACTACGTAATTTTAAGATTTTCTGTAAGCTTTTCTAATATTCTATATATCAGGAGTGGGTAACTTTTTGTATAGTGGGGACCAGATTACGGTTTGGTTTTAGTAAGCGGGCCAGAATAGAAAATTGACAAATTTTTGTTACTTATAAGTTTTTTTCTTTACATAAAAAATAAAGTTAATTATTAGATATCCCAGATTTTCTACTTTCCTTGGTAAAACAACTGCCCGGAAAGTAAACAATCTGGGTTTGAATCCCAGTGCACCAGAGCTGTGAACCGTAATGAGATATTTTTTCTTTTCTAACGCATTAGTGATAAAAAAACCTTTCTTTAATTATTTGTTCCTATTAAAAATTTTTAATTTAAAACAAAAACTTATTCTTTTTCGTAAAAATTGCACAGGTTGAAGTTGGCCCTTGAGCCGGTGATTGCCCACCGTTGCTATACACCATCAATGTTGATAACTAGTAATTTTTTATGTCTTAATTTTATTTCAGTTAAGTTCTGAAGGCATAACACGTCGAGATACAACAATGACGTTCACATGCTTCGTTTTCTTCGACATGTGGAACGCCCTCTCCTGTCGATCACAGACGAAAAGCGTCTTCTCGATTGGACTTTTCTCCAACAAAATGTTCCTGGTAGCCGTCACCCTTTCGGTGGTCGGTCAAATGTTGGTTGTGTACTTTCCGCCTTTACAAAGCGTGTTTCAAACTGAAGCTCTCACTGTATGGGGTAAGTTAAAATTTATCGTCTTTAAAAAAATTTTATGTTAAGATAAAAAAAATTTATGTTAAGATAAAAAAAAATTTCTTATGTAAGTATAACTTTCAATGGTTATAGTTAATTTTTTCTTTTTTATTGACTGTATATTCTTTTTTCAGATATGATATTCCTAACATTATTAACGTCATCAGTATGGGTAATATCGGAGATGAAAAAATTATGCGAACGATTGTTGGAACAACGCGGGAAAGGTAAACGTTCGCCATTGGAATACGTATGACATCAAAGGGGGCCAGGGGCTGACTCCCATCGCGATTAGCTGCTCTCCGAAAACCTCGCCCCCGAAATACTTAAGGCCCCCTTAGAATG
Organism: Digitonthophagus gazella; assembly: GCA_036711955.1. Taxonomy (NCBI): domain Eukaryota; kingdom Metazoa; phylum Arthropoda; class Insecta; order Coleoptera; family Scarabaeidae; genus Digitonthophagus; species Digitonthophagus gazella. The sequence continues at coordinate 4,015,077 of JASCIT010000003.1, forward strand.
TGCAAATTCAATCGAGTCGAAACACACAAAACACTCACATAAACATATACACGCAAACATTTCCACTTTTTTAATTGCTTAATAATCCAAAGCATTTTTTTAATAAGTTTTAAAGTTTTAAAAAGTAAAAGCGATTAATATTAAATTTTGAGATGTAAATTATTCCATATTATTCTTTTATTGTATACGCAAAGTGTTAATTATTTTTTTTTAATAAGTGTATTGCAAAAAATAACTTTTATATGGTAAAAGTAAGTGTTGAATGTTGTAGCTGTTGTAGCATAACAGAAAACGGCGCGTTTTGCACATTTTAAGTTTTATTTTTACGCCCGACCTAAGCAGCTAACTGATGAAAGAGCATTTGGCCTTTTTTTATTTTTAAATTCCCTCTGAAATAATTTTGATGGATTTCGTTAATCTCAGGCAAATCTTAAATTTATTTATTCTCATTTTCTTTTTTTTGTTTCTTTACTTTAAAGTGATTTTTTTTAACTTATTATCGTGTTGTCCCTTTTAGTTAATTGTACATTGGAGAAAAAAAAAAAGTAAAATATACAATGTTATTAAATGTTTTTGTTTTCATTTTTGTTATTTTTCCTTATTATTAATTTTTTTTATTTTATTTTAGATTTTTTTTTAAGATACACCATTGTCTATTATTAGATTAAAAATTTAATAAATATAATTTTATGTTTATTTTTTTAGGGAATTATTTGATTATTGGTGGTTTTTTGAATTTGGTATGTTTTCGTGGATTATTTCAGAAGAAAACTTTACCTTTATATAACAAGAAACCTTAACTTCATTTCTTTATTTTTATTTTTAAAAGATGTTAAACGAAACGGAATTTTTCCTGGATTAATAACGATTTTAACCACTTTTTTTTTCTTTTTCATAGATGCTTTTTTACAATCTACTAAATAAAAATAAACAGGCGGTTAATCTTATGAATTAAGAAGAAATTGAAGATTTGTATCTAACGTTACAATTGATTCTTTTAATATTTATGTTCCTTATTTAATAAAAATATTTTTATATTGCTTAATAATTTTAATAATTTCAGTTCTCGATGTTAATCGATGAAAATAAATTAAAATTTTTGGGAACAATGGTGTATCTAAGGTAAGTTATTACGTATAAAATACTTATGAAAATAATAGCAATATAACCTGCAATTATTAAGCAGAAAATTTTAATGTAAATAAATCTTTAATTGTTAAATTAAGAAACCAAAATAATATACATACAACTAAAGATATAACATTAGAAAAAAATAATTTATAAGATTTCGAATCCTTCTAAAACTTTTAAAATCCTTCTTTTAAAATTTTTATTTCCAAAAAATACTTCTATTTTTCTAAAAATAACACTCAAAAAATAGTGAATATCACTAATTATTTTCAATTTTATTTTATTAATCACCAAGTTTTTATTTTTTATGCATGCTTTAAAAATAATTTAAAATCTCTGATATAATAGTTCTGTGATACACGTCATCATTAAAAACTAAGTGCATATTCTATTTAATAAAAAATAATAATAATAATAATAATAAATGTAAAATCTTTATGTATACAATGGTAATATGTTGTGTAATTTAAATAAGAAATAAAATCCGCTTAATCTTTCTTCTTAAATATTATAAAATATAAAATCATATACGATGAAATATATTCTTGTTGCACTTGATCATAAAATTAAAATAATTATGCACCGCTCGCGTTATATTATGTAAAAAACAAGCAAAAAAATTACTGTACTATGAATAATTTTTGTGTGAACTTAAATGTATGCTCTAAAATGTAAGCGTTTTATCTAATGATTAATTAATTAATTAATTAACACAGGGATATTTATGTTGGTTTTATAAACCAAAAATAAATGGTAATCATATTTATAAGTGTTTTATTCATATTTAAAATAATTTTTTTTAATTATTAAATTTTTTAGATTTTAGAATAAAATTTTTATGATAAATCGTTAGGAAATTAAATTTGCTTTAATTTGAGTATAAACACGACATATCTAGCTTAAATGGTTTTAGAGTTATTAATCTTTTTAACTTTAAAAACAATTGATAATCGGCCATTTTGAAATTTTTTAAATCGATGAAACTTTGTTGTTTTTAATCGGAATATAGTCGTGTTTGGTATCAAATTAAAGGATTTTTAATGAATTTTATAAATATTTAAGAATTTTAAGGTATTTTTAATTTTTTGGTTGTCAATTCGAAATCTTGGTCTTTCAGAGTCAAAATTTGACAATTCGTCAATGAAATGTCAAAAATCTAATAAACTGTCAAAACTTTGACAAGATGTCAATTAGTGACAGGTTGAATTCGATTCTCGAAGTCGAAATCTTGGTCTTTTAAAGTCAAAATCTGACAATCTGTCAATGGATTGTCAAAAATCTAACGATCTGTCAATGAACTGTCAAAACTGACAAAATGTCAATTAGTGACAGTTTGATTAACACCAGTATCGATGAATATAGATCTGTGATTGTTAATTATTCGTTTTCGAATTCGAAATCTTGGACTTTCAGAGTCAAAATTTGACAATTCGTCAATGAATTGTCAAAAATCTAATGAACTGTCAAAACTTTGACAAGATGTCAATTAGTGACAGGTTGAATTCGATTCTCGAAGTCGAAATCTTGGTGTTTTAAAGTCAAAATCTGACAATCTGTCAATGGATTGTCAAAAATCTAACGATCTGTCAATAAACTGTCAGAATTGAACGAAATGTCAATTAGTGACAGTTTGATTAGCACCAGTATCGATGAATATAGATTTGTGATTGTTAATTATTCGTTTTCGAATTCGAAATCTTGGTCTTTCAGAGTCAAAATTTGACAATTCGTCAATGGATTGTCAAAAATCTAATGAACTGTCAAAACTTTGACAAGATGTCAATTAGTGACAGGTTGAATTCGATTCTCGAAGTCGAAATCTTGGTCTTTTAAAGTCAAAATCTGACAATCTGTCAACGGATTGTCAAAAATCTAACGATCTATCAATGAACTGTCAAAACTGACAAAATGTCAATTAGTGACAGTTTGATCAACACCAGTATCGATGAATATAGATCTGTGATTGTTAATTATTCGTTTTCGAATTCGAAATCTTGGTCTTTCAGAGTCAAAATTTGACAATTCGTCAATGGATTGTCAAAAATCTAATGAACTGTCAAAACTTTGACAAGATGTCAATTAGTGACAGGTTGAATTCGATTCTCGAAGTCGAAATCTTGGTCTTTTAGAGTCAAAATCTGACAATCAGTTAATGGATTGTCAAAAATCTAACGATCTGTCAATGAACTGTCAAAACTGACAAAATGTCAATTAGTGACAGGTTGAATTCGATTCTCGAAGTCGAAATCTTGGTCTTTTAGAGTCAAAATCTGACAATCTGTCAATGGCTTGTCAAAAATCTAACGATCTGTCAATGAACTGTCAAAACTGACAAAATGTCAATTAGTAACAGTTTGATCAACACCAGTATCGATGAATACAGATTTGTGATTGTTAATTATTCGTTTTCGAATTCGAAATCTTGGTCTTTCAGAGTCAAAATTTGACAATTCGTCAATGGATTGTCAAAAATCTAATGAACTGTCAAAACTTTGACAAGATGTCAATTAGTGACAGGTTGAATTCGATTCTCGAAGTCGAAATCTTGGTCTTTTAAAGTCAAAATCTGACAATCTGTCAATGGATAGTCAAAAAATCTAACGATCTATCAATGAACTGCCAAAACTGACAAAATGTCAATTAGTGACACTTTCATTAACACCAGTATCGATGAATATAGATCTGTGATTGTTAATTATTCATTTTCGAATTCAAAATCTTGGTCTTTCAGAATCAAAATTGGACAATTCGTTAATGGATTGTCAAAAATCTAATGAACTGTCAAAACTTTGACAAGATGTCAATTAGTGATAGGTTGAATTCGATTCTCGAAGTCGAAATCTTGGTCTTTTAAAGTCAAAATCTGACAATCTGTCGATGGATTGTCAAAAATCTAACGATCTGTCAATGAACTGTCAAAACTGACAAAATGTCAATTAGTGACAGTTTGATTAACACCAGTATCGATGAATATAGATCTGTGATTGTTAATTACTCGTTTTCGAATTCGAAATCTTGGTCTTTCAGAGTCAAAATTTGACAATTCGTCAATGAATTGTCAATAATCTAATGAACTGTCAAAACTTTGACAAGATGTCAGTTAATGACAGGTTGAATTCGATTCTCGAAGTCGAAATCTTGGTCTATTAAAGTCAAAATCTGACAATCTGTCAATGGAATGTCAAAAATCTAACGATCTGTCAATGAACTGTCAAAAATCTAACAATCTGTCAAAATTATAACGAAATGTCAATTAGTTACAGTTTGATTAGCACCAATATCGACAAATATGAATATTTTTCTTAATAAATTCTAAATTTTTTAAAATTAAGCAATTCTAAATGTTTAAAAATTAAGATAAATCTATTCTAGTCTATTTTACGATAAACTTATCAAATTTATTCCAACCCTTTCCAAAAAAATTTAAAAAAATCAAGTATTGTATTCCGATTCTAACCTCAAGTTTCGAAAAAAATTGTCAAAGTTTATAAAATCATCTAAGCTTTATTTATTCGAATTAAGAAGTGATCTCTTCACCAAATTGTAGATAAAAGTGTCTATTTTATGATAAATTTATCAAATTTATTCCAACTCTTTTTAGAAAAATTAAAAAAAAATAAAACATTGACATTATAGTAAATAAAAATCTTATATTGTAGTACATCATATTAATTCAAAAACAAAATCATTCACATTTAAAAAAAATCTTATCTAAATCCACCACGTCCACCCCTATTAAACCTTCCTCCGCCTCCACCTCCTCGTCCACCAAATCCACCACCACCTCGTCCACCAAAACCACCTCCGCCTCCTCTTCCTCCAAATCCACGTCCTCCACCTCGTCCACCAAAACCTCCTCTTCCACCGCCTCTTCCTCTACCTCCTCCGCCACCACCTCTTCCACCCCCTCCTCCTCTTTTCTTCTGTACACTTCCCGGAGCTTTTGGTAAAAATCTTTGTAAAGGTAATAATTTTGCCGGATCTATGTAGAGCTTTTGATTTTTCTTAAAACTCTTCGCGTTCATATTTTCCCCTAATCTAATGCTAACGTAATAGTCTCTAATGTTACCGAAAATCTCATCGACTTTTCCTATTTGTTCCTTGTTTTCTAGGTAAATCGGTGCGTTGAAAAATGGTACGTCTTCGATTTCAACTTTGCAAATTAAGTCATCTTGGACGGGATAATCAAAATAGCCTAATGGAATTACTGATTCTGGGGGACCTTGATCGAAGTTTCTTCCACCCCCGAAACTATTTCTATTACCGCCACGGAATCCACCTCCTCGGCCGCCTCCTCTACCTCTTCCACCTCCGCCACCACCTCTCCAAGACATCTAATAAAATAAAATAATTAAAATAATTTTAAAAAAGGTAATATATTATGTCTAACTAATAAAAATATTTTTGTTGTTATCGAATATTGAAGAAAATGATTACCATAACCTTAAATAAGAAATTAAAATTTCTTATTAAATTAAATCTGATAAAAAATAAAAAATTTGTGATATTACCTTAATATATTATTTGTAATTCACAATAAATCTAAATCTAAATAATTCTTGATTTATTTTCAGATACTTTTTAATCTTTGAGAAGCGTGGAAGCGGCAAAAGTGAGGTTATAACACGACGCACGTGTGTTGTCACAATATTGCCAACAGATATTTAATAATAAAAGTTTTAGTAAAAATTACTAACAAAATAATAAAAAAAATTTAAAATTAAATATGAAATTTAATAATAGCATCAAATTTAACTATTAATAACGCCGGTAATTTAAATATATCAATTTTTAAAAATTTATTTTTAATTTTTAAGAAATTTATTTTTAATTTTTAAGAAATTTATTTTTAATTTTTAAGAAATTTATTTTTAATTTTTAAGAAATTTATGTTTAATTTTTAAGAAATTTATTTTTAATTTTTAAGAAATTTATTTTTAATTTTTAAGAATTTTAATTTTATCAAAAGAAAATCGAGGAATTTTCTTCCCCGAATTCCCTTCGAAAAATCGGTGTTTGTCCACTCCTGAATCGGGTTATTACGAAGTTTGTTTTACCTTTGAGCAACTGGGTGCTCTGGAGGCCTTTGAAAATGGAATCGAATCAGAAGTTTTGAGAAGAATAATTTTTAATAATTCTAATAGCTTACTAAATTGTTTTTTAAAATGATTTATAAATAAAAGACTAATTTGTTATAATGCTAGTTTATGATTTAACAAGAAAATTTTTAGGTTAGTTTATAAAAATGTTGAGAAATTAATTATTTTTTAAAACCTAACCTAGAAACGTCAAAATTAAACTTTAAAAAATCGCCAAGACTTTATTTCTAGAATTAAAGGAAAGATTTTTGGGGAAATTATAAATAATAATGTCTATTTTAATATAACATACTAATATCTATTGATTAGGTTATAAAAATGTCAAGAAATTAATTTTTTTCTAAACCTCTACATAGGTTAGAAATGTCAAAATTAAATTTAAAAAAATCGTCCAGACTTTATTTCTAGGAATTACAAAAAGATTTTTTGGGAAAATATAAACTGGAACATCTACTTTAATGTAACATAAGAAAATTTTTAGGTTGGTTTATAAAATTTTGAGAAATTAATTTTTTTCTAAACCTTTGTTTACACCTAAGTTAAAAACGTCAAAAATAAACTTTAAAAAATCGCCCAGACTTTATTTCTATGAATTCAAAAAAGATTTTTTGGAAAAATATAAATTAGAATGTCTACTTTAATATAACATAAGAAAATTTTTAGGTTGGTTTATAAAATTTTGAGAAATTAATTTTTTTCTAATCCTTTGTTTACACCTAAGTTAAAAACGTCAAAATTAAACTTTAAAAAATCGTCCAGACTTTATTTTTATGAATTCAAAAAAGATTTTTTGAGTAAATATAAATTAGAATGTCTACTTTAATATAACATAAGAACATTTTTAGGTTGGTTTATAAAATTTTGAGAAATTAATTTTTTTCTAAACCTTTGTTTACACCCAAGTTAAAAACGTCAAAATTAAACTTTAAAAAATCGTCCAGACTTTATTTTTAAGAATTCAAAGAAGATTTTTTGGGAAAATATAAATTAGAATATCTACTTTAATGTAATGTAAGAAAATTTTTAGATTAGTTTATAAAATTTTGGAGAAATTAATTAGAGAGGCGCCACCGTAGAAATAAATTTTTGTGGTTCGAAACTCTGCTATCTGGGGTGGGCAAACTTTTTGTGAAAAACTTGGAAAAGTTTTCAGTTCGAGTTTTGGAATTTCAACTTTGTATCAGAACATCAATTAACTTTAATTTAATAAATATTTAAAATTTAATGATTATACAACCCAATTAACATTTGTAGATATGCAACACAACAAACACTTTAGTATAGAGGAAAGAAAACTAATACACAACACAACTTTTTTAAAATGTCTTTTTTTTATTAATTTACTAAAACGTTACAGTGTATTATCGAATATACATAACAAGTCTAAAATTATAATAAAAAAAAAGTTAGTTTATTCTAAATCTAAAGGTTGTATAAAAACAATAATAATATTATATCGAACAGAATCAAAACAATTTATCGAGAACAAAAATTACTTATCGATTCGCTTATCATCATCGTCATCATCATCATCATTATCATCATCATTATGATTACCATCCAAAAAGAAAAAAAATCTCGTCCGAAAAAATCATCACTGTTAAAAAAATAAAAATAAAAATTGTTTTAATTCTCAACAGGTAACAGGTTACTTTACAAAAGAATTATCACTAATTAAACCACAGTTAGCACCTTAATAGTTAACGATTTTTTTTCGTCGCTCGTCATCCAGCGCGTTGCTTTGTCACTTTTATTTCCCGTCAACAAACCAGCCAATAGTTTTATTTTTAATTATTATTTATTCACTAAAGTCTTTGGTTTTTAAACTATAAATTTTTCTTCATTTATTTACGTTTAATAGTAGTAGTAGTAGTTTTGTGCACATTTCCGACATGATTTATACTTTCAGATTTTTAAATTCAACCAACAAACGAATATTAGCTTAATTTTTTTTTAAATTTTTAAATTTCCCGCCAGAATTATTTTGTTAGAAACGTGCAACTTTTCCTTACTGTTAGCTGAAGGAAAAAAATTACCCATAAAACAAAGAATATTTTATCACTTATCAATTATTAATCAATTGTGTTTTTTTATTTATTTAGAAATGTAATGAATTGTTAAATTAAATAATTTAGAAATATAAGAATAAAATGGAAATTAAAAAATAAAATAGAAATTAAAAAATAAAAAATCAATTCATTAATGACAATTCATAACATTTCCTCATTAAATAAACACACTATATTTAAAAAAAATAGTACGAAGTTAGCTGCCAAAATTAATTTTTTACTTTTAATAATTTTATTGTGTTATGTATTTGAAATTCTTACTTATAATGAGACTCTTTTAATTCAATTTGAGTTAAATTATAATTTTTCAATAAATAAATTTATTAGGTTCAATTAAATTCAATTTCAATGAATAAAACGTCACTTAAATAATTATCAAATTATGACATCTATTAGGAAAATTATAAACTAACCCAAATTGAAGTAAAAAATATAATTTTTTTCTTTTTGTCACTTAAATCATTTGATTTTTTAAGATTTTCAAATACATTAATGATCACAAAACGTACATAACATCAAATATTATACATAATATGTACAACTTCTTCCAATTCCAACAATTAACTCGAGTTGTTATAAATAACTTCCGAACTAAAGGTACAACTTTTTTTTCTTAACATACGTCTTATAAAACTAATCAGAATTTTCGCTTTTTAACAATTCAACAAAATCTAGTCTTTTAAAACCATGAAATCACGAATAAAATCCAAAATTATAAATAACCTAAAAACTGTCAAAGTGAAGTCATAGATGTTTTTAAGAAAAATGGACAAGTTTATTAGTGAAAAAAATGATATCAATATGAACCAATTAAAGGAGTAAAAAACTTTTTTTAATTAAAAAATCAAAAATAAAATATTCAAATATGAAAAATAAGTTTTAATAAGTTAAGAAATTTGTTTAAATTAAAAAATTTGCTTAAATTAAAAAATTTAATAAAAATTTTAAACGATTGGAAGGAATTAATAGATGTTTTAAATGATATGGAAACGTTAAAAAATTGATGTCAAATTTAAAATTTAGTTAATTAAATGATTTTAAAAATAATTTTGAATTTCTTTAATAAAATGATTGTTAAATCTTAAATAAAGCCTTTTTAAAAGGTTAAATTTGCTTAAATTAAAAAAATTAATAAAAATTTTAAACGATCGGAAGGAAATAATAGATGTTTTAAATGATATGGAAACGTTAAAAAATTGATGTCAAATTTAAAATTTAGTTAATTAAATGATTTTAAAAATAATTTCGATTTTCTTTAATAAAATGATTGTTAAATCTTAAATAAAGCCTTTTTAAAAGGTTAAATTTGCTTAAATTAAAAAATTTTATAAAAATTTTAAACGATTGGAAGGAATTAATAGATGTTTTAAATGATATGGAAACGTCAAAAAATTGATGTCAAATTTAAAATTTAGTTAATTAAATGGTTTTAAAAATAATTTCGATTTTTTTAAATAAAATGATTGTTAAATCTTAAATAAAGCCTTTTTAAAAGGTTAAATTTGCTTAAATTAAAATATTTAATAAAAATTTTAAACGATCGGAAGGAATTAATAGATGTTTTAAATGATATGGAAACGTCAAAAAATTGATGTCAAATTTAAAATTTAGTTAATTAAATGATTTTAAAAATAATTTTGAATTTCTTTAATAAAATGATTGTTAAATTTTAAAGCCTTTTTAAAAGATTATATTTCAATTAATACAATATAAATAAATAAATTTTAAATTTAAATTAATAAATAATCATTAATTCAAACCGTAAGATGGCACCATTTATTTACCATTTTTCGATGTTAAATATATATAAAGAAGTTGTACGTATTAATTATCTATAATATTTAATAATATTAATAAAACTATGTTCAAATAAAAAGAAATTTTTAAAGTAAGACGAATTAAAATTTTTCTTTACTTTAGGTTGGCTATACTTCAAAGTGAAATACGCAGTTTTAAGTAAAACGTCAAACATTTAAACTCTAACCTCAAAAAATTGGACAAAATTTTAGGTTATCACTTTAAAAGTTTCTTTTTAATATTGAATATAAGAAAATTAATAATTAATCGAAATATTTTGCTGTATAAATCCGTTGCGGTGGGAAAAATAAACGTAAGTTACATTTTAATTGACTAACTCCTATTATTTCTCTTTACAAGAACGAAAAACACATCGAAAGCTCGCCTTACCATATGAAAGTATCAAAAATATCTCTTTCTCACGGAAACTGTCTACTCCAAACTTACGTTTCTATTTTCGTTTTCGATCAACTTAGCGAAGAAAAACTAGGTCAATTAAATCAAGCTTTTTTTCCTCGACGAATCATTTATCTTCACAATAGAAACGATTTTCTTAATTACATCTCGGACACAAAGATTTTTTTTTGTAAGACTTTACGATAAGGATGGTACTTATTTGGTCCAAATCGTACGTAGCCTCCAAAAGATTTACCAAATAAAATTTATTATGTTTTTTAAATATCCGCTACACACATAATCTTATATTAAGTTGACTATATTACATTTCCAATTTTATTTTTCTTGTAAATACAAAAACGTGCGTCTTAAATAGTGCGACGTTTTCTTGCTTTTGCAGGTGTTTAGGAACGGCGCGAACATTTAAGATAAATAGAGCGGATCGAAACCAAAGGTGATATGTAAACAGTACATAGTTTTATTAATCGTTAATATAATTCTTTTTTTTTAGTCCTTCGATTAACTTAAAACACAGTTTTAAGGGAAATTCGGGTAGCAGTTTACGTGCGAGATGTGGTTGTTATACTGGGGCTGTTTTCCTTTTTGATTTGGCCGGAACAAATAAACGATAAGGTAACTATGCGGGTAGTTTTAGTAATTTGAGTGGTTCTGTTCTCAGTTGGAACCACAACCGCGCGGTTGAAGAAGCTAAGTTGGTTCCTACGATGTACCACGATGGGTTATATACATATTTACAGTCAACTGCGGGCGGCGAAGGCGGCGTCCAACTATGCTAGTCGCCTGGATGTTCTGGACACGAACGGTTTATTTCGAACCACTGATCTATACATCTACAACAAAAAAAAAATCAATAAATAATTATGTGGAGACTTTATCTTTTTTAATTAAGAAATGAAATTTGTATTAATTGAAAGCTGAAATATTCTATATTATAATAAAAAAATCAATTTTGTTCTAATTATTACCCAAAAAATTAAAAAAAATTTTAGTTGACTAAAATATTTCCTAACCTTAAAAATTTTGACCAAATTTAAAAAATCGTGGAGACTTTATTTTTTTAAATTAAGAAATGAAATTTGTATTAATTGAAAGCTAAAATATTCTATTTTATAATAAAAAAGTCAATTTTGTTCTAATTATTACCCAAAAAATTAAAAAAATTTTTAAAGTTGACTAAAATTTTTCCTAACCTTAAAAATTTTGACCAAATTAAAAAAATCGTGGAGACTTTATTTATTTTAATTAAGTAATGAAATTTGTATTAATTGAAAGCTAAAATATTCTATTTTATAATAAAAAAGTCAATTTTGTTCTAATTATTACCCAAAAAATTAAAAAAATTTTTAAAGTTGACTAAAATTTTTCCTAACCTTAAAAATTTTGACCAAATTAAAAAAATCGTGGAGACTTTATTTATTTTAATTAAGTAATGAAATTTGTATTAATTGAAAGCTAAAATATTCTATTTTGTAATAAAAAAGTCAATTTTCCTCTAAATATTACACAAAAAATTTAAAAAATTTTTAAAGTTGACTAAAATTTTTCCTAACCTTAAAAATTTTGATCAAATTAAAAAAATCGTGGAGACTTTATTTTTTTAAATTAAGAAATGAAATTTGTATTAATTGAAGGCTAAAATATTCTATTTTATAATAAAAAAGTCAATTTTGTTCTAATTATTACCCAAAAAATTAAAAAAAATTTTAAAGTTGACTAAAATTTTTCCTAACCTTAAAAATTTTGACCAAATTAAAAAAATCGTGGAGACTTTATTTTTTAAAATTAAGAAATGAAATTTGTATTAATTGAAAGGTAAAATATTCTATTTTTAATTAAAAAAGTCAATTTTTCCTAATTATTACCCAAAAAATTAAAAAAATTCTTAAAGGTGACTAAATTTTTTTTTAACCTCACTTTTAAAAATTTCGATCAAATTTAAAAAATCGTGGAGACTTTATTTTTTAAAATTAAGAAATGAATTTGTATTAATTGAAAACTAAAATATTCTATTTTTAATTAAAAAGGTCAATTTTTTCCTAATTATTACCCAAAAAATTAAAAAAAATTTTAAAGTTGACTAAAATTTTTCCTAACCTTAAAAATTTTGATCAAATTTAAAAAATCGTGGAGACTTTATTTTTGTAAATTAAGAAATGAAATTTGTATTAATTGAAAGCTAAAATGTTCTATTTTGTAATAAAAAAGTCAATTTTGTTCTAATTATTATCCAAAAAATTTAAAAAATTCTTAAAATTGACTAAAAATTTTTTTAACCTAAAAAAAGATGAAAAAAATAAAAAAATATTTAAGAATTAATTAAGTTAATGTAACTCAATTTATATTAAAATTTAAAAAAATGACTTAATTTAGTCTAAAATTGTAATATTTCACTTAAAATTTTTTTTAAATCATCGATTTTTTTCCAAAATTTCTCAAAATTTGGTGCAAAATTGTTGAATATCGTTTAATTTCATCAAAATCTTTTCGAATTCTATTAAAAAATAACTTAATTTAGCTTGAAATTGTGAAATTTCGGCAAAAAATTTCAAAATTCGTCCAATTTCGTTTGAAAATTCGCGAAATTTCGTCTAAAATTGTCGAATTTCATTGAAAAATAACTTAATTTAGCTAAAAATTGTAAAATTTTATCTCAAATTTCTTAAAATTGTTGAATTTCATTTAAAATTTCACGAAATTTCGTCTAAAATTGTTGAATTTCATTGAAAAATAACTTAATTTAGGTATAAATTATGAAATTTTATTAAATTTCTTAAAATTGTCGAATTTCATTGAAAAATAACATAATTTAGCTAAAAATTGTGAAATTTTATCTCAAATTTCTTAAAATTGTCGAAGTTCATTTGAAATTTCACGAAATTTCGTCTAAAATTGTCGAATTTCATTGAAAAATAACATAAATTAGCTAAAAATTGTGAAATTTTATCTTAAATTTCTTAAAATTGTCGAAGTTCATTTGAAATTTCACGAAATTTCGTCTAAAATTGTCGAATTTCATTGAAAAATAACATAATTTAGATAAAAATTGTGAAATTTTATCAAAAATTTCTTAAAATTGTCGAAGTGCATTTGAAATTTCACGAAATTTCGTCTAAAATTGTCGAATTTCGTTTGAAATTTCACGAAATTTCGTTTAAAATTGTCGAATTTCACTGAAAAAAACTTTATTTATCTTAAAATTGTGCAATTTCATCTCAAATTTTCTAAAATCCGATTTCTTTTCCAAAATTTCACGAAATTTGGTGTAAAATTATCTAAAGTTCTTGAATTTCGTTTCATTTCACCTAAATTTTTTCGAATTCCATTAAAAAATAACTTAATTTAGCTTGAAATTATGAAATTTCGACCAAAATTTTCAAAATTCATCCAATTTCGTTTGAAAATTTCACGAAATTTCGTCTAAATTTGTCGAATTTCAATGAAAAATAACTTTATTTATCTTAAAATAGTGAAATTTCATCTAAAATCGTTGAATTTCATCCAAAATTTTCTAAAGTTATCAAATTTTATTTAAAATTTCACAAAATTTCATCAAATTTTTTTCCAATTTCATTAAAATAAAACTTCATTTAGATTGAAATTATGAAATTTAAACCAACATTTTCAAAATTCGTCTAAAATTTCACGAAATTTCGCCTAAATTTGTCGAATTTAATTGAAAAATAACTTAATTTAGCAAAAAACTGTGAAATTTTATCTCAAATTTCTTAAAATTGTTGAATTTCGTTTGATATTTCACGAAATTTCGTTTAAAATTGTCGAATTTCAATGAAAAAAAAAAAACTTTATTTATCTTAAAATTGTGCAATTTCATCTAAAATTTTCTAAAATCCGATTTTTTTCTAAAATTTTACAAAATTTGTTGTAAAATTATTTAAAATTGATGAATTTCGTTTCATTTCACCTAAACTTTTTCGAATTTCATTGAAAGATAACTAAATTTAGCTTGAAATTGAGAAATTTCGATAAAAATTTTCAAAATTCGTCCAATTTCGTTTGAAAATTTCACGAAATTTAGTCTAAATTAGTCGAATTTCAATGAAAAATAACTTTATTTACCTTAAAATTGTGAAATTTCATCTAAAATCGTTGATTTTTATTTAAAATTTTCTAAAGTTATCAAATTTTATTTAGAATTTCAGAAAATTTCATCAAATTGTTTTTCAATTTCATTAAAATACAACTTCATTTAGCTTGAAATTATGAAATTTAAACCAAAATTTTTAAAATTCGTCGAATTTCGTCTAAAATTTTATGAGATTTCAATTTTTTAATTTAAATTTATTTGAAAAATAACTTAATTAAGCTAAAAATTGTGAAATTTTGACCAACATTTTCAAAACTTGTAAAATTCCGTTTGAAAATTCACGAAATTTCGTCTAAATTTGTCGAATTTCAATGAAAAATAGCTTTATTTATCTTAAAATGGTGGAATTTCATCTAAAATTTTCTAAAGTTATCAAATTTTATTTAAAATTTCACAAAATTTCTTCAAATTTTTTTCCAATCTCATTAAAATAAAACTTCATTTAGCTTGAAATTATGAAATTTAAACCAAAATTTTCAAAATTTGCCGAATTTCGTCTAAAATTTCACGAAATTTTGCCTAAATTTGTCGAATTCAATTGAAAAATAATTTAATTTAGCTAAAAATTGTGAAATTTCATCTAAAATTTCTTAAAATTGTCAAATTTCTTCCAAAATTTCGCCAAATTTTGTATAAAATTTTCTAAAATGATTGAATTTTTGTCTAATTTCATCTAAAACTTCCTTAAGTCATCGAATTTCGTCTGAAATTTTACCAGATTTCGGCAAAAGTTGTCAATTTTCATTGAAAAATAACTTTATTTAGATTAAAATTGTAAAACTTTATCCAAAATTTGCTAAAATCGTCAAATTTGGTGATGAAAATTTTGATCAATTTTAAAAAATCGTGGAAACTTTATTTTTTCAA
This sequence comes from Digitonthophagus gazella, assembly GCA_036711955.1. Lineage (NCBI taxonomy): Eukaryota > Metazoa > Arthropoda > Insecta > Coleoptera > Scarabaeidae > Digitonthophagus > Digitonthophagus gazella. The sequence goes on from JASCIT010000003.1 coordinate 4,030,562, forward strand.
ATTAAGAAATGAAATTTGTATTAATTGAAAGCTAAAATATTCTATTTTATAATAAAAAAGTCAATTTTGTTCTAATTATTACCCAAAAAATTAAAAAATTTTTGAAGTTGACTAAAATTTTTCCTAACCTTAAAAATTTTGATCAAATTAAAAAAATCGTGGAGACTTTATTTTTAAAAATTAAGAAATGAAATTTGTATTAATTGAAAGCTAAAATATTCTATTTTTAATTAAAAAAGTCAATTTTTTCCTAATTATTACCCAAAAATTAAAAAAAATTCATAAAGGTGATTGACATTTTTTTAACCTCACTTTTAAAAATTAACCAAATTTAAAAAATCGTGGAGACTTTTTTTTTAATATTAAGAAATGAAATTTGTATTAATTGAAATCTAAAATATTCTATTTTTAATTAAAAAAGTCAATTTTTTCCTAATTATTACCCAAAAAATTAAAGAAATTTTAAAGATGACTAACAAGGAGAGTGCAAGGTCTTGGGGTCACGGATTTCGTTCAAATTTTGTAGGATGGTAGATTAAGGTTTCCTGTTAACAAAGATATATGGTTATAGGGGCCACTACTCAATAGTTCTTTAGATATTTGCAATTGAAGATACAACGCGCTAGTTAAATTCAGTTCAATAGTAAATAATGACAAGTAACGAGTTTAGCGTAGCAGCAACCGATCGGTGTTCCTAATCGATAGGATCCGGGTTCAAGTCCGTTGGGGGGTGAATATTTTTTTGTTGTCTTTTCTTACATATAAAGATAGATAGTAAAGCTTAAGTAAACTGAAAATGAAATGTCTTTAATGACTAGAAACCTTGTAATAATTTTGTTTGTCATTATCATTCGCATTTATACAGAATATTTATTACAAAACAATAAAAGCAATGCACAAGAACCTCGAAACTATAAATTGTTGGAGCAAATAATAAATAAAACGTATATAAAATTAACAGAATTAATATAAAAATATGACTAACTTCCTAAACCTCATTGTCCGTGCAATGGTGAAACATGTCGTAAAAGCATACGAAGCATAATTTCGAAAAACATCTCGCGCATCGAATTAGTGCAGTATTGTTGCATAAGCATTTGCTGCTCTGTATTTCTTGGGGAAAGCAAACTTCGTTGACGTTATCAAACACCTCCCTTTCCGTCGACAAGCCTGATGCAAACCAGGCGTACTTTAACATCGGCACGAAAATTGGTGCGCACAACTGGTTGTGGATGAGCGAATGTAATTTAATAACATCTTCCCTGGTTGATATTTCCCGCTCAGGCTCCACTACTAACAGGTGATAGCAGTTCTGAATTTTTTTTATGAAGTTTTTCAATTGCCGATAAAAGTACACGTCGCAAGGTTGGACCAGTGGCGTGCACTTAGGTGGAACAATTTCGACGGTGCAGGTACAGTCGCCTTCATCAGTGCTAAACATATCGTCATACATCTGTATATTTGTCTGCCCTCCCCAAGAATCAATAATTAAAAGAAATTTTTGATTTCCCACGTAAGGCTGTATCACTGATTTTAAAAATGATTTATATAATTTATTAGTTAATTTGCCAGATTTTGACGACGTTACAATTATGTTTCTGTATCTTGCTTCCAATTTGTCAACTTTTTTCTGCACGGTCGGACCAAATTTTCCCGTAGGTTCCTGCATGCACAGAAATACATGGGGCAATAGTTTTCCTGTCATCGACATAGCATACTGGGCGGTATACGAATGTGTCGTCTTATTAATATTCTTTCTGTTGACAAAAATGGCTTTTTCTCCTTTTATTGCCAAAGTCCTGTCGAAGGTAGACAGGTATTGACACCCTGTTTGATCTGTATTGATTATATATCTAGCGTCAAATTTAGGTGCGATGAATTTTATATGCTTTCGAAAGTTATCAGCGGCCTTTATTATGTCATCCAAACTAGAATTTTCTTTAAACGAAACGTATTTCGTTATTTTTCTTTGCCGAATTCCATGCTTACTTTTAAAGTATGCCACCCAACGAGAAGAAGCTCTAAATACAAAATTGTCTGATTGGAATTGTGTGGCTGCTGCCAGAGCCCATTGTTGCAGTAGGCGAGTGGTTACTTGTTGAAAATTTTGTCGAAATTCCTGAAAACGATCGTATGTCCATTTATCTATGGCATCATATTTATCAAATGCCGTGCTACCCTCTTTTATTTGTTTTTCCCAGCGAATAATATCATCTTTTTTTTTCAAATGCTTGGTTCCTTTTTTTCTTAAGGTTTCCAAACTCCAAGAGGGATGCCGACGTGCCAGATTGACTACTTTAATTTTACAGTCTAATGGAATAGTTCGCCGTCGTTTTTTCTTCGACGGTTCGTACCATTCATCTTTCATATCATCCTCGTGTATTATTTCTTCATATAAGTTCTCATAATCTGATTCATCATTATCAATTAAACATTCTTCTGTTACTCCTTCATATTCATTTAGCATGTTCTTCATATTTTCAACAATTCTTTCACCTAATGTTATTGCCAAATTAGAAATTATAATAGATGCTTCATCAGTAATTAAATCTTCAGCACGTAGGCACCGTTCAGCATGAACCAACGCATCTTTTAGTAGTTGCTTATCACATAATTGTTTGTTAAACTTACAATCACTCGTGCCAGAAATATTAATTCCTTCTGAAGTTGAAAGCTGTAGATCCATTGTAATTTTGTTAAATTTGACGTTTTTTGTTTACTTGGTTAGTTTCTAGTCATTAAAGACATTTCATTTTCAATTTACTTAAGCTTTACTATGTATATTTATATGTAAAAAAGAACAATAAAAATATATTCAACCCTCCACGGACTCGAACCCGCATCCTATCGATTAGAAACACCGATTCGTTGCTGCTACGCTAAAGTCGTTACTTGTCATCGTTTGCTATTGAACTGAATTTAACTAGCGCGTTGTATCTTCAATTGCAAATATCTAAAGAACTATTGAGTAGTGGCCCCTATAACCATATATCTTTGTTAACAGGAAACCTTAATCTACCATCCTACAAAATTTGAACGAAATCCGTGACCCCAAGACCTTGCACTCTCCTTGTAAGTTTTTTTTTTTAACCTCACTTTTAAAAATTTCGACCAACTTTAAAAAATCGTGGAGACTTTATTTTTTTAAATTAAGAAATGAATTTGTATTAATGGAAAGTCAAAATATTCTATTTTGTAATAAAAAAGTCAATTTTGTTCTAATTATTACCCAAAAAATTAAAAAAAATCATAAAGGTGACTAAAATTTTTTACGGTTAACCTAATTTTGTTTTGAAAATTTTAACCAAATTTAAAAAATCGTACAGACTTTATTTATGGAAATCAAAGAATGAAAATTTAAAATTGGATAGATTAAAATGTCCATTTTTTATTAAAATGAGCAAATTTGTTCTAATCATTACCAAAAAAATTAAAAAAATTTCAAAAATCACCGATGATTTTTGATCAAATTTAACCTAAAAATTTTTGGTCAGTTTTAAAAAATCGTACAGATTATATTTATGGAAATCGAGGAAAGAAAAACTAAAGATGGGCGGATTAAAATGTCTATTTTTTTACTAAAATGACCAAATTTATTCTAATTCTTACCAAAAAAATTTAAAAAATTCCAAAAATCATCGATGATTTTTGACCAAATCTAACCTAAAATTTTTTGGTAAACTTTAAAAATTCCTACAATCTTTATTTATAGGAAACGAAGAGAGAAAATTTAAATATGAAAAGACTAAAATGTCTATTTTTTAATGAAATCCGCAAATTCGTTAAAACTATTATCGAAAAAATTAAAAAATTCAAAAAATCAACGAAAATTTGTAACCGAACCCAACTTACAAATTTGTAAAAAAAATCGTACAAAATTTATTTATTGAAATTAATGAAAGGAAATGTAAATATAGATAGACTAAAACATCTATTTTATTAGAATTAACAAATTTCCTCTAATCCTTACTTTTAAAAAGATTTAAAAAATCATCTACAGTTTTTGAAAACCAACAAATTTTTAGTCAACTTTAAAAAATCCTTCAAACCTTATTTATAAAAATTAAGAAAAGAAAATTGAAAATTTAATAGATTAAAATATCTATTATTTTTTAAAATAAACAAATTTGTTCTAATTATTACCAAAAAATTTAAAAAATTTCCAAAAATCACGAATGATTTCTGACCGAGAATTTACAAATTTTTGATCAACTTTAAAAAATCCTGTATTCACAAACATTTAAGAAAGAAAATTTTAAAATGTACAGATAAAATGTCTGTTTTTTACCAAAACCATCAAATTTGTTCTAACTATTACTAAAAAAAGTAAAAAAAATCTTAAAATCAACGATGATTTTTGTCCGAATCTAACCTACAAATTTTTGGTCAACTTTAAATAATCGTACAGACTTTATTTATACGAATTAAGGAAATAAAATCTAAAGATGGGTAGATTGAAATGTCTATTTTTCATTAAAATAAACAAATTATTATTAAAAAAATTTTAAAAATTCATAAAGGTGACTAAAATTTTTTACGGTTAACCTAACTTTTAAAAATTTAAAAACTTTAAAAAATCGTGGAGACTTTATTTTTTTAAATTAAGAAATAAAATTTGTATTAATTGAAAACTAAAATATTCTATTTTGTAATAAAAAAGTCAATTTTGTACTAATTATTACCCAAAAAATTAAAAAAATTCTTAAAGGTGACTAAAATTTTTTTTTTAACCTCACTTTTAAAAATTTCGACCAATTTTAAAAAATCGCACAGACTTTATTTTTTTAATTATCATAAAAATTATCATAACAGGCTTATGTTTTCTTATATAAATGTCAAATTATTTAAAAATAAAGTCAGGTTAATTCAACATTAATTTTAAAAATTTAAAAATGTCATCTGTACCATACTTTCTTCAAAATCTTCCTCCCGGAGTTTACGACGATATAGTTTATCTACCAAAAAAAGACGACTTATATACAGATGCAATAGAAATGTTAAATGAATCTACGGAAATGAGCGTTTTTCCAGTAGTAATCCCATTTAGTAACCCAGAAATATTAAGTCTACTTTTAGTGAGTACAGAAAACGTCGTTTCAATTTTCGATATACTATCTTACGGCGATCAAAAAATTCCACCGGAACTAATTCAAATATTCCTATCGAATAAGAAAAAAGTCGTCTTCGACAAAAACAGAACTTTACACCGATTGGGATTTAAACCGGATGTAAACGTACCTCACATAGTTGATATTAAAATGCTCGACTATCTCTATAATTTAATCAAAAATCCGGGTTATTATCCCCATAGGAAATTGTTACATTGTATGGAAGAGTGTTTTCCTCAAGCTAAAAAATGGATTGATATTTCAGCGGTAAATTAATTTAAATTAATTCAATTTTGATGAAGTTAAATTAATTGATTTGTCTTTTTAGCTTTTGATTTTTGTTAATTGGATCGACCGACCGCTTTGTAACATGCAACATTATAAAATCGGACGGTTTGCTAGCTTTTTGTTGCCGACTTCGAAAGTATTGGAAGAAAAATTAACTGAAAGTTTAAGTTAAAATGAAAAAAAAATTGTTTACTAAAAAATTTTATTACTGTTTTTTGTTCTTCTAACTTAATAAATAATCTAATAAATAGATAAATCAATTTTCAGTTTCAATCTTGTAGAAATAATCACTTACTATTTTTGTTGTTTAACTATTTTAATGATTAAAGTTTAAGTAATTGTAGGTCTTTAAAATAAGTGTTTTAGAGTAAGATGAATACTTTTGAAGGATTTTTAAAGATACTTACCCTTTATGGTATATACATAAACATGGTAATCGAGCTATTACATCGCCTTGACTTAATTCTTCTAAGCAAATCACACATTCTCCTTTGTCGTCAGTCAGAATGTCTTCTGCAAATTTACGCAAGACACAAAATTAATAAATGAATCAATAAGTATATTAAATTTAATTTATATTACAAATCTTATACAAAATTTTTGTTGTATTTTATTAATTAAAATCTAGTAGTATAAGAAATAAATATTTTCAAATTTAAATCAATATACAGGTGTCCGGAAATGTTATTTAAAATGGAATACCACAGATACCTTAATTAAAAATACGATTTAATCCAACTTTTCATATTTTTAAAATTGTACATTTTCGGATAGTCTATATTCTTTCAATTTGAAATTTTGAATTATGTCAAATTTTGAAAAAATTTGGAAAGATTTTTTTTGTTAATTTAAAATTTTTATTAAAAATTCTTAAACCTTATTAAATTTCCTTTAATTTGATACCAAATACGACTATATTCGGATAAAAAACAAAAAAGTTATCACGATTTAAAAAAATCAAGATGGCCGACTTCCGGTTTACATTAAAATAAAAAAACTCGATATTTTTTTATTTTTAATCGTAGATATGTCGTACTCGTACTCGAATTAAAGGAGATTTTATTTCCTATCGATTTTTAATAAAAATTTATTTGTAAAATTATTTTTGACATTTTTTCCTTTTGAAATTTTTAACATTTTTAAAGAATTTTTAATATTTTTGTCATTTTTTAAGAAGTTTCTTCAAATTTCTTGTTTTTCTTTGAAAATTTTGACATTTTTTTTTTAATTCTGACTTCTTCTTTGAAAAATTGGCATATTTTTAAAAGTTTTAACGTTATTTTTGAAAAAATTGACACTTCTTTTTATTATTTTAAAATTTTTATTAAAAATGCTTAAAATATATTAAAAATCCTTTAATTTGATACCAAACACGACTCTATTCGGATAAAAAATAAAAAACTTAGGTTAGTTTAAAAAAATTCAAAATGGCCGACTTCCGGTTGTCATTAAAATAAAAAAAATCGATAACTTTTTTATTTTTGATCGTAGATATATTATGTTTGTACTTGAATTAAAGGAATTTTAATTTCCTATTGATTTTTTATAAAAATTTTGATCTGAAATTATTTTTGACATTCCTTCTTTTTGAAATTTTTAACACTTTTAAAGAATTTTTAATATTTTTGTCATTTTTTTTACAAGTTTCTTTAAATTTTTGATTTTTCTTTGAAAATGTTGACATTTTTTTGAAAATTTTGATATTTTTTTGAAAATTTTGACATTATTTTAAAAATGTTGACACTATTTTTGAAAAATTTGACACTTCTTTTTTTTTTAAATTTGAAATTTCTATTAAAAATTCTTAAAATACATTAAAAATCCTTTAATTTGATACCAAACACGACTATATTCGGATAAAAAATAAAAAAGTTAGGTTAGTTTAAAAAAATTCAAAATGGCCGACTTCCGGTTGTCATTAAAATAAAAAAAATCGATAACTTTTTTATTTTTGATCGTAGATATATCATGTTTGTACTCAAATTGAAGGAATTTTAATTTCCTATCGATTTTTTATAAAAATTTTGATCTGAAATGATTTTTGACATTTCTTCTTTTTGAAATTTTTAACATTTTTAAAGAATTTTTAATATTTTTGTCATTTTTTTAGAAGTTTCTTTAAATTTTTTATTTTTCTTTGAAAATTTTGAATTTTTCTTTGAAAATTTTGATTTTTTTTTGAAAATTTTGACATTTTTTTGAAAATTTTGACATTTTTTTGAAAATTTTGACATTTTTTTGAAAATGTTGACATTATTTTTAAAAAATATGATACTTCTTTTTTTTTAATTTAAAATTTTTATTAAAAATTCTTAAAATATATTAAAAATCCTTTAATTTGATACCAAACGTGACTATATTTGGATAAAAAACAAAAAAGTTATTGGGATTTAAAAAACTTCAAGATGGCCGACTTCCGGTTTCTGTCAAAATTCAAAATTTTGATAACTTTGTTATTTTTGATCGTAGATATATCGTGTTTGTACTCGAGTTAAAGGAAATTTTATTTCCTATCGATTTTTAATTAAAATTTCATTTTAAAATTATTTTTGACATTTCTTCTTTCAGAAATTTTTAACATTTTTAAAGAATTTTTAATATTTTTGTCATTTTTTAAGAAGTTTCTTCAAATTTTTGACATTTCTTCTTTTTGAAATTTTTAACATTTTTAAAGAATTTTTAATATTTTTGTCATCTTTTAAGAACTTTCTTCAAATTTTTTATTTTTCTTTGAAAATTTTGATTTTTTTTTGAAAATTTTAACCTTATTTTTGAAAAATATGACACTTCTTTTTTTTAACTTAAAATTTTTATTAAAAATTCTTAAAATATATTAAAAATCCTTCAATTTGATACCAAGCACGACTATATTCGGATAAAAAATAAAAAAGTTAGGTTAGTTTAAAAAAATTCAAAATGGCCGACTTCCAGTTGTCATTAAAATAAAAAAAATCGATATTTTTTTTATTTTTGATCGTAGATATATCGTGTTTGTACTTGAATTAACCCATTTGCATCACACAGAAAAATGAAAAATTTGCCCTTATCACCGAACATTTTTTTTATATGCAATTTTATATGCGATGAGCGCATATATGCGCGTTTTGGTGATACGGGCCAGGTAAAATGCGCGCATATATGCGCTTATGATGCCGATGGGTTAAAGGAATTTTAATTTCCTATCGATTTTTTATAAAAATTTTGATCTGAAATTATTTTTGGCATTTCTTCTTTTTGTAATTTTTAACACTTTTAAAGAACTTTTAATATTTTTGTCATTTTTTAAGAAGTTTCTTCAAAATTTTGATTTTTCTTTGAAAATTTTGATTTTTTTTTGAAAATTTTGACATTTTTTTGAAAATTATGACATTTTTTGAATATTTCGACGTTATTTTTGAAAAATTTGACACTTCTTTTTTTTAATTTGAAATTTTTATTAAAAAATCTTAAAATATATTAAAAAATCCTCTAATTTAATACCAAACACGACTATATTTGGATAAAAAACAAAAAAGTCATTGGGATTTGAAAAAACTCAAGATGGCCGACTTCCGGTTGTCATTAAAATCAAGAATTTCGATAACTTTTTTATTTTTGATCGTACATATATCATGTTTGTACTTGAATTAAAGGAATTTTAATTTCCTATCGATTTTTTATAAAAATTTTGATCTAAAAGTATTTTTGACAATTCTTCTTTTTGAAATTGTTAACATTTTTTTTTTTTAATTTTTAGCATTTTTGTCTTTTTAAGAAATTTTTTAATAAAAATAAGTTGGTTTATTGTAAAAAGAAGCTTTGAAATGGTTTTGTTTGGTGTGTTGGTATAAACTTACTATATTTTTATTAATTAACAAAGAAAACAACTTACCGTTGTAGGAAAGTCGTGGTTTCGTTAGGCACATAACCAGATGGCACTCGATATCATCGTCAGGAATGACAAATTTACTGCACATAGGGCATTTAATTCCTGAAAACAAACAATTATTAAGAAAAAAGAAAATCAGAGAGATAAATCTAAATGTTTATACAATGCACCATAGAAATAATAACATGAAAATGTAAGATTTTCAAAAAAAAAAAAAATTCATAAAAATTTTATAACCTAACCTATATTTTTTTATAACTTACTTGAAAAAAGACCTTTTAATCTATCATTTTCTTAAAAATCTCTTCTTTATTTTTAAAAATAAAGTTTGGGAGATTTTTAAAAATTCGATTTTGACGTTTTTTGAAAATGTAAGATTAAAAAAAAATTTTTTTCTTAAAAATTTTATAACCTAACCTATAATTTTTTATAAATTACGTGAAAAAAGACATTTTAATCTATCATTTTCCGAAAAATCTCTTCTTTATTCTTACAAAATAAAGTCTGGACGATTTTTTGACGTTTTAAACGTCAAAATATCCAACTTTAGTTTTTGACGTTTAATGTCATTATTTGATGTTTAATGTCATTATTTGACGTTTTAAACGTTAATAATTTTTTTTTTCAAGAAATCAATTCCTATTTTTTGCTTTTTATACTTTCTTAAACGTTAAAAAAGAACTAGATTGTGAAAAATTTTTTAAATTCATATTTGAATGATTGAAATTTACATATAAACCGACGTCAGCTTTGATGAGTGAGTAGTTGCACGACGGCATTATCGATTTTTTTCCGCGCCGCAAGCACATCCGTCTTTTGTGCCGACAGACCGACCGACGTCAACCGCTTCTACAAATATTTGCGCAAATATTTAGAGCTCTCGCGGTTTCATTTAGCACCAATTCATGTGATTCGAATAATATCACTGCTCTCGACGTCTCCCTCTTTACAAAAATTCATATAAAGCACTCGTAATCCCTACCATTCATTTAGAACCACGAAAAAAAAAACTCGTTCATATTGCGGTTTTAGTCATCACATCACTCACTTTTCAAATATTTCTCTATTCAAAAAGAAATTTCCATGCGTACTCTCTAAAAACTTAAAAAAAAAAATTCATAAAAACGCTTTTATATCCTCAACTGCTGATTACTATGATTATTAGCAAAGTTGAGAAATGAATAGAAATACTTTTTAAGTTTTATAAAAATTCTCATTTAAAACTCTCCCTCTTAAATTAATCTAAAACGTTGCCAATAAAGTGCGGCTTAAACTCTTCAAGTACCCGTTCTCCGGCTCTCACTTAGCAATATAGAGCCTTCTCGTTGCCAGAAATGACGAGACTTTAAAACTTGGGTAGAATGAAATGTGAGTTGTTGAGTTCAGAGTGGGATACAAGAAGTTAACGATTTCGAACGAAACTGCCGATGTAATAAATCCACAACACTCCAATTTTGTCGAAAATAACAACTCGTACACGAAACCGTACCAAGCTGAAACACTTATAGCCCTAGCTATAATGGTGCTGGTGTAATATTGTCTGAAACCTTAGATTGTTGGCACCAGTTTAGTTCAAGTTAATTGGGTAACATTGTGACGACGATGACGTACCACGTTACATTGTTGAAACATCGTTAATCAAACGTTGAGTGTGTTTACGGTTTAATTATTATGACAGCACTTAGCCTTTAACCCTTTTTGCTTTATTAGTATTCTATTATTGGATGTAATATTAAAAATGACAAAACGCGTATCAAGTTTTAATTCCTAAAAATAAAGTCTGGGTGATTTTTTAAAATTTATCAATTTTCTAAAAAAGTTAGGTTAGACGTAAAAAATTTTTACAAACTTTAAAATTTTTTTTAATTTTTTTGGTAACATTTAGAGTAAAACGGTCTTTTTTTAATAAAACTAGAATGTTTTAAGTTTCATTTAGAAAAAGAATCAATTCAAAATTCTTAAAATTCGATTTTTTATGATTTTTTTAAATTAATCGGTTTTTTAACTAACAAAAAATTTTTACCAACTTTGAAATTTTTTTTAATTTTTTTGGTAATAATTTGGAAAAATCTAATGATTTTATTTTAAAATAGATATTTTAATCTATCAATTTCCAAAATATTTTTTCTTAGTTTTCAAAAATAAAATCTGGGGGATTTTTTAAAGTTGGGTAAAATTTTTTAATTGGGTGAAAATAACTTTGAAAATTTTTTTAATTTTTTTGGTAATAATTTGGAAAGATCTAATGATTTTATTTAAAAATAGATATTTTAATCTATCAATTTCCAAAATATTTTTTCTTAGTTTTCATAAATAAAATCTGGGGGATTTTTTAAAGTTGGGAATTTTTCAATTTGGTGAAAATAACTTTGAAAATTTTTTTAATTTTTTTGGTAATAATTTGGAAAAATCTAATGATTTTATTTAAAAATAGATATTTTAATCTATCAATGTCCAAAATATTTTTTCTTAGTTTTCATAAATAAAATCAGGGGGATTTTTTAAAGTTGGGTAAAATTTTTCAATTGGGTGAAAATAACTTTGAAATTTTTTTAATTTTTTTGGTAATAATTTGGAAAAATCTAATGATTTTATTTAAAAATAGATATTTTAATCTATCAATTTCCAAAATATTTTTTCTTAATTTTCATAAATAAAATCTGGGGGATTTTTTTAAAGTTGGGTAAAATTTTTCAATTGGGTGAAAATAACTTTGAAATTTTTTTAATTTTTTTGGTAATAATTTGGAAAAATCTAATGATTTTATTTAAAAATAGATATTTTAATCTATCAATTTCCAAAATATTTTTTCTTAGCTTTCATAAATAAAATCTAAGGGATTTTTTAAAGTTGGGTAAAATTTTTCAATTGGGTGAAAATAACTTTGAAATTTTTTTTAATTTTTTTGGTAATAATTTGGAAAAATGTAACAATTTTAATAAAAACTAGCTATTTTAATCTATCAATTTCCAAAATATTTTTTCTTAGTTTTCATAAATAAAATCTGGGGGATTTTTTAAAGTTGGGAATTTTTCAATTGGTTGAAAATAATTTTGAAATTTTTTTTAATTTTTTTGGTAATAATTTGGAAAAATCTAATGATTTTATTTAAAAGTAGATATTTCAATCTATCAATTTCCAAAATATTTTTCCTTAGTTTTCATAAATAAAATCTGGGGGATTTTTTAAAGTTGGGTAAAATTTTTCAATTGGGTGAAAATAACTTTGAAATTTTTTAAAATTTTTTTGATAATAATTTGGAAAAATCTAATGATTTTATTTAAAAATAGACATTTTAATCTATCAATTTCCAAAATATTTTTTCTTAGTTTTCATAAATAAAATCTGGGGGATTTTTTAAAGTTGGGTAAAATTTTTCAATTGGGTGAAAATAACTTTGAAATTTTTTTAAATTTTTTTGGTAATAATTTGGAAAAATCTAATGATTTTATTTAAAAATAGATATTTTAATCTATCAATTTCCAAAATATTTTTTCTTAGTTTTCATAAATAAAATCTGGGGGATTTTTTAAAGTTGGGAATTTTTCAATTGGGTGAAAATAACTTTGAAATTTTTTTTAATTTTTTTGGTAATAATTTGCAAAAATCTAATAATTTTAATAAAAACTAGCTATTTTAATCTATCAATTTCCAAAACATTTTTTCTTAGTTTTCATAAATAAAAGCAGGGGAATTTTTTAAAGTTGATTAAAATTTTTCAATTGGGTGAAAATAACTTTGAAATTTTTTAAAATCTTTTTGGTAATAATTTGAAAAAATCTAATGATTTTATTTAAAATAGATATTTTAATCTATCAATTTCCAAAATATTTTTTCTTAGTTTTCATAAATAAAATCAAGGGGATTTTTTAAAGTTGGGAATTTTTCAATTGGGTGAAAATAACTTTGAATTTTTTTAAAATTTTTTTGATAATAACTAGTTTCAATTAACATAATACACTCTTAAAACGTTTGCAATTTACATGCTCGCTAAATAATTCACCTCACACATCAATAACCGATATGCAGCCGCTTCGTGATACATATTCACGTTATAACAGCGTTTAATAGGCGATCAATCGCCCATCGACGTTACCGGGCGAGGAAATCGCCCCTTTTTTTGATCCATTTTCCGTAGGTTACATGTAGATGGGTAGTTGGTTACGTCGGTGGTTAATGAAGCGTGTTTTAGTTTGAGCCAGACGCCTCCTCCAACCCCTCGTACAGATAGTTAGCAGTTGGTCGTCGGACGGTAGACGGAATTTTGTTCGCGTTAATTACGAACCCTCGTTACACAACCTCAATGACTAGTAGCGGCTTATTGGGTATTGATCCGCCTTCTAACTGCACCGGGATAACTCGTTAACAACTTTTAACACCGGAATAATTCACTAATTAGGTATTAAATGATGTTGAACTGTTAGGTAAATAACGAAGCGAACTAAGAAGTGTCAAAATTTTTTAACCAACTTTGAAAATTTTTTTAATTTTTTTGACAACATTTAGAATAAAACAGTCTTTCTAAATCAAAACTAGAATATTTTAAGTTTCATCTAGAAAAAAAATCAAATCAAAATCTTTAAAAATGAATTTTTGGTGAATTTTTAAAAAATGGTTAATTTTCTAACTTAAAAAAATTTTTACCAACTTTGAAAATTTTTTTAATTTTTTTGACAACATTTACAATAAAACGGTCTTTTTCAGTTAAAACTAGAATGTTTTAGGTTTCATTTAGAAAAATAATGAAATCGAAATCTTTAAAAATGAATTTTTGATGAATTTTTAAAACTAATTTTCTTAAGTTAAAAAAGTGTCAAAATTTTTTTCCAACTTTGAAAATTTTTTTCATTTTTTTTGACAACATTTACAATAAAACTGTCTTTTTTAGTTAAAACTAGAATGTTTTAGGTTTCATTTAGAAAAAAAATCAAATCAAAATCTTTAAAAATAAATTTTTGATGAATTTTTAAAGTTAATTTTCTTAAGTTAAAAAAGTGTCAAAATCTTTTTCCAATTTTGAAATTTTTTTTAATTTTTTTGACAACATTTAGAATAAAACAGTCTTTCTAAATCAAAACTAGAATATTTTAAGTTTCATCTAGAAAAAAAATCAAATCAAAATGTTTAAAAATGAATTTTTGGTGAATTTTTAAAAAATGGTTAATTTTCTAACCTAAAGAAATTTTTACCAACTTTGAAAATTTTTTTAATTTTTTTGACAACATTTACAATAAAACGGTCCTTTTCAGTTAAAACTAGAATGTTTTAGGTTTCATTTAGAAAAATAATGAAATCGAAATCTTTAAAAATGAATTTTTGATGAATTTTTAAAACTAATTTTCTTAAGTTAAAAAAGTGTCAAAATTTTTTTCCAACTTTGAAAATTTTTTTCATTTTTTTTGACAACATTTACAATAAAACGGTCTTTTTTAGTTAAAACTAGAATGTTTTAGGTTTCATTTAGAAAAAAAATCAAATCAAAAGCTTTAAAAATAAATTTTTGATGAATTTTTAAAGTTAATTTTCTTAAGTTAAAAAAGTGTCAAAATCTTTTTCCAACTTTGAACATTTTTTTAATTTTTTTGATAACACTTGGAATAAAACGGTCTTTTTTAATTAAAACTAGAATGATTTAAGTTTCATTTAGAAAAAAAATCAAATCAAAATCTTTAAAAATAAATTTTTGATGAATTTTTAAAGTTAATTTTCTTAAGTTAAAAAAGTGTTAAAATTTTTCTCCAACTTTGAAAATTTTTTTAATTTTTTTGACAACATTTAGAATAAAACAGCCTCTTTTAATTAAAACAAGAATGTTTTAAGTTTCATTTAGAAAAAAAATCAAATCAAAATCTTTAAAAATGAATTTTTGATGAATTTTTAAAGTTGATCGATTTTCTAAAATTAGGTTAGAAGTGTCAAAAATTTTTTGCCAACTTTGAAAATTTTTTTAATTTTTTTGACAATATTTAGAATAAAACTGTCTTTTTAAATCAAAACTAGAATGTTTTAAATTTCATATAGAAAAAAAATCAAATCAAAATCTTTAAAAATGATTTTTTTATAATTTTTAAAGTTAATTTTCTTAAGTTAAAAAAGTGTCAAAAATTTTTACCAACTTTAAATTTTTCTTTTTAATTTTTTGACAGCACTTGGAGTAAAACGGTCTTTTTTAATTAAAATTAGAATGATTTAAGTTTCATTTAGAAAAAAAATCAAATGAAAATCTTTAAAAATGAATTTTTGATGAATTTTTAAAGTTAATTTTCTTAAGTTAAAAAAGTGTCAAAATATTTTTCCAACTTTGAAAATTTTTTTAATTTTTTTGACAACACTTAGAATAAAACGGTCCTTTTTAATTAAAATTAGAATGTTTTAAGTTTCATTTAGAAAAAAAAAATCAAATCAAAATCTTTAAAAATGAATTTTTGATGAATTTTTAAAGTTAATTTTCTTAAGTTAAAAAAGTGTCAAAATTTTTTTCCAACTTTGAAATTTTTTTAAATTTTTTTGACAACACTTGGAAGAAAACAGTCTTTTCTAATTCAAATTAGAATATTTTAAGTTTCATCTAGAAAAAAATCAAATCAAAATCTTTAAAAATGAATTTTTGATGAATTTTTAAAGTTATCTTTCTTAGGTTAAAAAAGTGTCAAAATTTTTTTCCAACTTTGAAAATTTTTTTAATTTTTTTGACAACATTTAGAACAAAACGGTCATTTTAGATTAAAACTAGAATGTTTTAGGTTTCATTTGGTAAAAAAATCAAATCAAAATGTTAAAAAATGAATTTTTGATGAATTTTTAAAATTGATGGTTTTTCTAAAATTAGGTTAAAAGTATCAAAATTTTTTTACCAACTTTGAAAATTTTTTTAATTTTTTTGACAACATTTACAATAAAACGGTCTTTTTTAGTTAAAACTAGAATGTTTTAGGTTTCATTTAGAAAAAAAATCAAATCAAAATCTTTAAAAATGAATTTTTGATGAATTTTTAAAGTTAATTTTCTTAAGTTAAAACAGTGTCAAAATTTTTTACCAACTTTGAAATTTTTTTAAATTTTTTTGACAACACTTGGAATAAAACGGTCTTTTTTAATTAAAACTAGAATATTTTACGTTTCATCTAGAAAAAAAATCAAATCAAAATCTTTAAAAATGAATGTTTGATGAATTTTTAAAGTTACCTTTCTTAAGTTAAAAAAGTGTCAAAATTTTTTACCAACTTTAAAATTTTTTTAAATTTTTTTGACAACACTTGGAATAAAACGGTCTCTTTTAATTAAAATTAGAATATTTTAAGTTTCATTTAGAAAAAAAAATCAAATCAAAATCTTTAAAAATGAATTTTTGATGAATTTTTAAAGTTGATCGATTTTCTAACGTTAGGTTAAGAAATGTCAAAAATGTTTACCAACTTTGAAAATTTTTTTAAATTTTTGTTGTTCTGTTAAAAACTCATCGATATTTTGTACGTTACGTGAGAGATTTTTGTGATAATGTAAATATCTACTTTAACCAAAATACACACTTGTATTTTTAAAAATAACCAAATAAACACATTCTAATGTAGGTCAAACCATGAATTCTATTACTATTAAAGTAACGTTATCTTGATTAGCTGCCAAGTGTACGCAATTAGACGTCTAAGTAGACAAAAATATTAACCATTTAATTCAAACACTTGGCACCACACTTAACGGTTGATGATATAACAATTAATTGTTCACTAGCAAGTTAATAATTTTATTAAACATCATATTATAAGTCATTTAAAACTACTTAACCCAATTAACTTTACTTACTAACCATTTAAACGGACAACAAACTTACACTCTTATATTTTTCATTACAGCAGTTTTAATTAATAACTTTAAATTAAACCTCTAAAACTTTTAAAACTGGTTTAAAAAAATTACTGGATGTAAAGTTCTTTCCTTAAAGAATTATTACCTGTTTAACCGTTTCCTACTATAAGATAAGGTAATTTGGATGACTTTCAAAAACGAAAAGTATTTCTCGTAGGAGTAGTAAGTATGTTACTTACGTATTTCCGATAGAAGAATTTCGTTTAATGTTAATCCTTTTTTTCTCATAGAATTAACTACACTTTCAAAACAAACAATATTTTAACATAATAAACACGCGTCAATTAAAACTTAAACGCGTGTAAATTTAGAGACTGTTTACCGCATATTTTATTCAATGATTTATTAACTTTTAAGTACTCTACTCTTTAATTTTCTTTTTTAACATCAAATTATTAAACGTTCAAGAAGAAAATTTATCTCTAAGTAATATTTTTTGCTACATTATTAATTAACCCTCCGTGTGTACACTGGGTCTTTGAAGGAACAGTCAAAATTTCCGTTTTTCTGACTTTTTTAGACGATTCAGACGATTGTTTCATTTTTATTGACAACAGTTTTAAACTTTTGTATTTGGTAAGTGCTCGACCATGTAGTAGACGCTTCAATAAGTAACTCAGATTTTTTCTAGAATTTTTGAAAGCCTAGAAAACTTTGAAAACATGCCTGTTCCCTAAAAGACCCAGTATACACATGGTGTCTCAAAAAATATAGCATACACACGCCGGGTTAATAGAATAATATTTTTTGTTAAATATTAAACAAAATGATTTAAAAAATTCTTTTAAAAAATTAAATATAAAAAAGATTTTTGAACTGAATCTAACTTTAAAATTTTTAACAAACTTTAAAACTTATCCAAAAATGGTCATTTTTTACATTTTAAACGTCAATTTCTATTTTAAACTATCATTTTTGACATATTAAACGTCAATTTCTATCTTAAACTGTCATTTTTGACATTTTAAACGTTAACTTTTTTCTCAAATTGTCATTTTTGACATTTTAGAAGACAATTTTTATTTTAAATTGTCATTTTTATACTTTAAACGTTAACTTTTTTTTCTAATCCGTTATTTTTTACACTTTCAAAGTCAGTTTTTGAACCAACTTTAAAACTTCTGTCTCAAACTGTCATTTTTTTGGCATTTTAAACGTTAAGTAACCTTTTTCTCAAACTGTCATTTTAAACGTCAATTTTTATCTTAAACTATCATTTTTGACAATTTAAAAGTCAAATTCTATTTTAAACTGTCATTTTTGACATTTTAAACATCAAATTCTATCTTAAACTGTTATTTTAGACGTCAATTTTTGACGAAAACAAAATGAAAATTTACGTTTTACAAGCAAACTGTCATTTTTTGACAATTTAACTTTTAATGTTTTTCTGAAACTATCATTTTTGACATTTTAAACGTCAATATCTATCTAAAACTGTAATTTTTCACATTTTAAACGTCAATTTCAATCAAACTGTTATTTTTTGACATTTTAAAAGTCAATTTTTATTTTAAACCATAATTTTTATCCTTTAAACATTGACTTTTCTTTCAACCTGTTATTTCTTACATTTTCAAAGCCAATTTTTGTACCAACTTTAAAACTTCTATCTCAAACTATCATTTTTGACATTTTAAACGTCAATTTCTACCTCAAACTGTCATTTTTTGACATTTCAAACGTTAATCTTTTTCTCAAACTGTTATTTTTGACATTCTAAACGTTAACCTTTCTCTCAAACTATCAGTTTTGACATTTTAAATGTCAATTTCTATCTTAAACTGTCACTTTTGACATTTTGAACTTTGGTTTCTATCTAAAACGTCAATTTCTATCTAAAACTGTCATTTTTGACATTTTGAACTTTATTTTCTACCTAAAACATCAATTTCTGTGTAAAATTTTCATTTTTTGACATTTTAAACATTAACTTTTTTCTCAAACTGTCATTTTTGACATTTTCGAAGTCAATTTTTGGACTAACTTTAAAACTTTTACCTCAAACTGCAATTTTTGACATTTTAACCGTCAATTTCTATCTAAGATTATCATTTTTGACATTTTAAATGTTAACCTTTTTCTCTAACTATTATTATTGATATCTTGAACTTTAGTTTCTATCTAAAACGTCAAATTCTATTTAAAATTTTCATTTTTTGACATTTTAAACATTAACCTTTTTCTCAAACTGTCAGTTTTGACATTTTAAATGTTAATTTTTATCTTAAACTGTCATTTTTTGACATTTTAAACATTAACCTTTCTCTCAAGTTGTCATTCTGGACATTTTAAACGTCAATTTCTATCTTAAACTGTCATTTTTAACATTTTGAACATTAACCTTTTTCTCAAACTGCAATTTTTGACATTTTAAACGTCAATTTGTATCTTAAACTGTCATTTTTGACATTTTAAAAGTGAATTTCTATCTAAAACGTCAAATTCTATCTAAAATTTTCATTTTTTGACATTTTAAACATTAACCTTTTTCTTAAACTGTCAGTTTTGACATATTAAACGTCTATTTTTAGCTTAAACTGTCAGTTTTGACATTTTAAATGTCTACTTCCATCTTAAACTGTCATTTTTGACATTTTGAACGTCAATTTCTATCTAAAACTATCATTTTTTGACATTTGAAACATTAACCTTTTTCTCAAACTGTCATTTTTGACATTTTAAACGTCAATTTGTACCATAAACTGCCATTTTTGGCATTTCGAACTTTAGTTTCTATCTAAAACGTCAATTTCTATCTAAAATTTTAATCTTTTGACATTTCAAACATTAACCTTTTTCTCAAACTGTCATTTTGACATTTTAAACGTCAATTTGTATCTTAAATTATCATTTTTGACAATTTAAATGTCAATTTCTTCCTTAAACTGTTATTTTTGACATTTTAAACGTCAATTTTCGACGGAAAAAAATTAAAATATTCTTTCTCAAACCGTCATTTTTGACATTTTAAACATTAACCTTGTTTTCAATCTGTTATTTTTGACATTTAAACTTCAATTTTTATCTTAAACTGTCATTTATAATATTTTGAATGTCAACTTTTGACAAAAAGAAAATGAAAATTGATGCTTTATAAACAAACTGTCATTTTTTGACATTTTAATCGTTAATCTTTTTCTGAAACTGTCAGTTTTGACATTTTCGAAGTCAATTTTTAGACCAACTTTAAAACTTCTACATCAAACTGTAATTTTTGACATTTTAAACGTCAATTTCCATCTAAGATTGTTATTTTTAACATTTTAAATGTAAACCTTTTTCTCAATTTATTATTTTTGACACTGTGAACTTTTGTTTCTATTTAAAACGTCAAATTCTATCTTAAATTTTCATTTTTTGACATTTTAAACAGTAACCTTTTTCTCAAGTTGTCATTCTGGACATTTTATACGTCAATTTCTATCTTAAACTGTCATTTTTGACATTTTGAACATCAACCTTTTTCTCAAACTGTCATTTTTGACATTTTAAAAGTGAATTTCTATCTAAAACTTCAAATTCTATCTAAAATTTTCATTTTTTAACATTTTAAACATGAACCTTTTTCTCAAACTGTCATTTTTGACATTTTGAATTTTAGTTTTTATCTAAACCTGTCATTTTTTGATATTTTGAACGTTAATCTTTCTTTCAAACTGTCATTTTTGACATTTTAAACGTGAATTTCTATCTAAAACGTCAATTTCTGTCTAAAATTTTCATTTTTTGACATTTTAAACATTAACCTTTTCCTCAAACTGTCATTTTTAACATTTTAGACTTCAATTTCTATCTTAAACTGTCATTTCTGACATTTTGAACTTGAGTATCTATCTAAAACGTCAATGTCTACCTAAAACTAACGTTTTTTAACATTTCAAACATTAACCTTTTTCTAAAACTGTTATTTTTGACATTTTAAACGTCAATTTCTATCATAAACTGTCATTTTTGACATTTTAAACGTGAATTTCTATCTAAAACTGTCATTTTTGACATTTTAAACATTAACCTCTTTCTCAAACTGTCAGTTTTGACATTTGAAACATCAATTTTTATCTTAAACTGTTATTTTTGACAGTTTGAACGTCAATTTCAATTTTAAACTGTCATTTTTGACATTTTGAACTTTAGTTTCTATCTAAAACGTCAATTGAAGACCCTGGTGCAAGAAGGGGATATACGCCAAATTTAAAAAAAATGAGATATTTACTGAAAACAGTTTAAAAATGTATTTTCCTTTGTTTAGTCGAAGTATGTGTAATATATGATTAGCTGAATAGAAATTATAAGAGAAAATCACCAATCCCATACAGTAGACTGGTGCAAGAATGGGATAAGTTACGTAGCACTTATCCCGTTGTTGCACCGAACAATCCTCTATCAATTTTGTAATAATAGTGTCGAAAAATTATTTTTCGACTTTTGTCTGTTCCATCGTCTAATTTTAACCTACAGAGTCAATGTATTTTAATATGTTCAACCTTGTTTCTAAAGTTCCGGGGATTAGTTTTGAACGACATCGTTTCAAATACGTTTTACCTCTGCTTTAAACCCTGAAGAAGATCAAAATAAATAGATCGAAAGATCGGCTTAATAAAAATGAGGTTTTTAAATTCTCCCCTTTGTTGGTTGAATTCCCAAGAATTATCTTAATTTGTCATTTATGTTTTTCAGTCACCTCTCAAAATCATTATATCCCAGATAATCACATATCCCGTTCTTCCACCACAATTTGTTCTTTGCTATTAAATCACCATTTCTACCAAAATTATGCTCTGACCAAACATAAATGCTCATACTTATTTCAATAAACCATTATAATTCATTTAAACACTAACAAAAATGAAAATGTTTTTTTGGCTTTGCTGAAAAATGAACATATTGTTACTTATCCCGTTCTTGTACCAGGCTCTTCAATTTCTATCTAAAATTTTCACTTTTTGACATTTTAAATGTTAACCTTTTATTCAAACTATTACTTTTGACATTTTAAACGTAAATTTGTATCTTAAATCGTCACTTTTGACATTTCAAATGTCAATTTCTATCTTAAACTGTCATTTTTGACATTTTGAAGTTTAACTTTTACCTAAAACGTGAATTTCTATCTAAGATTGTTATTTTTTGACATTTCAAAAGTTAACATTTTTCTCAAACTGTCATTTTGACATTTTAAACGTCAATTTGTATCTTTAACCGTCACTTTTGACATTTTAAATGTCACTTTCTATCTAAAACGTCAATTTCTATCCAAAACTGTCATTTTAAACATTAACCTTTTCCGCAAACTGTCATTTTTGACATTTTCAAAGTCAATTTTTGGACCAACTTTAAAACTTCTATTTCAAACTGTAATTTTTGACATTTTAAACGTCAATTTCTATCTTAAACCGTCATTTTTATACTTTAAACGTTAACTTTTTTTTTCTACCTGTTATTTTTTACATTTTCAAAGTCAATTATCTTTCAAACAGTCATTTGTAACATTTTAAACAATTAGTTTTAATATTTTAACCTGTCATTATAAATATTTTAAATAAATCGTCGTACCATAAACAACGTGATGAAACCTCTGATCCAAATCCTGATCATCATCAGGCATACAAGACCCGACAACAATTCCCATGACTCCAAAAACAATTTCAAAACCCCATTAAATTCAACAAAATCACTCAACTAAACTACAAAGTCGTGAAACACATCGCGACATAATATTTCATGTCATCACATAATAACCACATAATATTTCGTCAAACTAGTTAGTTCCATTTAGAACTAAAACTTTCCCCAAACTATTTTCCCAAACTACAAACTCGAACTGCGTTTTCACAGCGATGATGATAAAACTATGTTTTGAACAACGGCTCGCTTCGGTTTCTCTTGGACACAAATGTGTGTGTATGTGTGCGTGTCGTCGTGAAGTTCTTATATGCATGCGCTGTCCACTCGAATTGTGGTTCGTGTACTTGGAAGGTCGGCGATGTATCGACTTCCTCCGTCGATTTGCCAACGGACTGATTATGTTTGTATCCTCAATTCTTTACGTCCTTCACTTTGGTCAAACGTAAAATGACTAATCAATCGAACAATTTTTGACTTTTAGAAACCATTTAACTTAATTTAATTAATGTTTTTTATCAAAGTTCTCTATAAACGATTTTTAAAGGAGATTTCAAGATTTTTAAGTGAATTTAGAATATTTTTTCTTAATATTATAAACGATTTTTAATGATTTTAAGCGATTTTTTATATTTTTTTTTAATAATTTAAATAATTTTAATAATTTTGATGATTAAAAAAAAAATTAATATTTAAAAATTTTTTTTTTAAATATTTTTAAGAATTTTAACGATTCGATATAGTTTTTAATCGAATTCAATTGATTTTAAACGATTTCTTGTTTTGAACAAAAAAGTCTAAGTTCGGATCTGTCCTTTAAATGTCAAATTTGACAGTTCTCAAAATGCATAAAATTTCTTTTCTAAAAATTATTTTTAAGCAGTTCTAAACGACTTTTGAACGGTTTTAAATCAATTTTAAATCAATTTTGACGATATTTTTACAATTTTAGGTTATTTTTAAAAAGATATTTAAAGAATATTTAATTAAATTTTCTATAAACGATTTTTTATGGAAATTTAAGCGTTTTTAAGCCAATTTGGATGATTTTTTAAACATTTTAGACTATTTTTCTAACATTTTAGGTGATTTTTTAAGTCCGGATCTGTCGTTTAAATGTCAAATTTGACAGTTCTTAAAATGTATAAAATTTTTCTTCTAAAAATGATTTTTAAATAATTCTAAACGATTTTTGGACGATTTTAAATCAATTATAACCATATTTTTAGAATTTTAGGTTATTTTAAAAAAAATATTTAAAGAATTTTTAATGAAATTTTCTATAAACGATTTTTTAAAGAAATTTAAACGTTTTTAAGCCAATTTGGATGATTTTTTGAACATTTTAGACTATTCTTCAAACATTTTAGATGATTTTTTAAACATTTTGAATGATTTTTTAAACATTTTAGATTATTTTTTAAACATTTTAAACGATTTTTTAAACATTTTAGATCATATTTTAAATAATTTAAACATTTTTTTAATGATTTCTTAATTATTTTAATAACTTTTAAGAATTGTAATGGCTTTATATAGTTTTTAATCGAATTTAATTGATTTTAGTTAACCTTAACTAATAAAAGCTGTCAAATTTAACAGTTAAGCTACAGATCCGAACTTGGCCCTTTTTGTTTATTGAAAATCGTTTAAAATTGATCAAATTTCTTTAAAAAATGATGTAAAACCATTAAAAAATCAAAAGATTATTTATAAAAATCGTCTGTTTAATTAAAAATTGTCTAGAATCGATTCAAAATAACCAAATATCTACTAAAATCGTTTAAAATAATCTTTAAATCGTCTAATACAAATAAATTCAGTATGAAGTAATAATAAAAATTCAACAAAAGTTAATTAAATTGAATATAATTTCATCAAAAATTGTGAAATTTGGAGACAATTCTACTAAAAACTTAATGAATTTTTTAAAAATTCCACCCAAAATCAATAAAATTGGTAAAAATTCCACGAAAAACTTACTATATTCGTAAAAATTCCACCAAAGTTACCAACATTTTTAACAATTCCACCAAAAACGTACTAATTTTTTTCAATTTTCCACCAAAGCTACAAAAATATTGAATAATTCCATCAAAAACTTACTGACTTTTAAAAATACCACCAAAAACCTACCAAATTCATAAAAATTCTACTAAAATTACCAATATTTTTATACAATTCCACCAAAAATGATTAAAGTTTATAAAAATTCCACCAAAGTTATCAACTTTTTTAACAATTCCATCAAAAACATACTGAATTTTATAAAAATTCCACTAAAAATTAATAAAATTGGAAAAATTTCACTAAAAACTTACTAAATTCGTCAAAATTCCATAAAAAACACTGAATTTTCTAAAAATTCCATCAAAAATGGATAAAGTTCGCAAAAATTCCACCAGTGTTACCAAAAATATATTGAATTTTTTAAAAATTCCACCAAAAATTAATACAATTTGCAAAAATTCCACCAAAAACTTACTAAATTCATAAGAATTTTACCAAAAACACTGATTTTTTTTATTCCACCAGAAATGAATAAAATTCGCAAAAATTCCACCAATGTTATCAAAATTTTTGATAATTCCACCAAAAATATACTGAATTTTTTAAAAATTCCACCAAAAATTAATACAATTTGCAAAAATTCCACCAAAAACTTACTAAATTCATAAGAATTTTACCAAAAATACTGATTTTTTTTTTATTCCACCAGAAATGAATAAAATTTGCAACAATTCCACCAATGTTATCAACATTTTTGATAATTTTACCAAAAACATAGTGAACTTTTTTAAAATTCCACCAAAAACTTACTAAATTCATAAGAATTTTACCAAAAACACTGAAATTTTTTACAATTGCACCAGAAATGAATAAAATTCACAAAAATCCTAAAAATTCCACCAATGTTATCAAAATTCTTGATAATTTTACCAAAAACATACCGAATTCTTTAAAAATTCCATCAAAAACTTACTAAATTCATAAGAATTTTACCAAAAGCACTGAATTTATTTAAAATTCCACCAGAAATGAATAAAATTCGCAAAAATTCCACCAAAGCTATTAAAATATTTAACAACTACACCAAAAACTTACTGAATTTTTTTTATTCCACCAAAAATTTACAAAAATCCTAAAAATTACACCGAAATTGTCAAAATTTTTAACAATTCTACCAAAAACTTACCAAATTTTTTAAAAATTCCACCAAAATGTCCAAATTCTTTTAAAATTCCACCAAAAATCAATCAAATTAGAAACAATTTCATTAAAAATTAACTGAAACCTTGAAAATTCCATCAAAAACTTAGTAAATTCATAAAAATTCCACCAAAGTTATTAAAATTTTTAATAACTTTACCAACAATAATGCATTTTTTAAAAATTCCATCAGAAACTTACTAAATTCATAAGAATTTTACCAAAAACACTGAATGTTTTTAAAATTCCACCAGAAATGAATAAAATTCGCAAAAATTCCACCAAAGCTATTAAAATATTTAACAACTACACCCAAAACTTACTGAATTTTTTTTATTCCACCAAAAATTTACGAGAATCCTAAAAATTACACCGAAATTGTCAACATTTTTAACAATTCTACCAAAAACTTACCAAATTTTTTAAAAATTCCACCAAAATGTTCAAATTCTTTTAAAATTCCACCAAAAATCAATCAAATTAGAAACAATTTCATTAAAAATTAACTAAAACCTTGAAAATTCCATCAAAAACTTAGTAAATTCATAAAAATTCCACCAAAGTTATTAAAATTTTTAATAACTTTACCAACAATAATGCATTTTTTAAAAATTCCACCAAAAACTTACAAAAATCCTAAAAATTACACCGAAATTGTCAACATTTTTAACAATTCTACCAAAAACTCACCAAATTTTTTAAAAATTCCACCAAAATGTCCTAATTCTTTTAAAATTCCACCAAAAATCAATCAAATTAGAAACAATTTCATTAAAAATTAACTGAAACCTTGAAAATTCCGTCAAAAACTTAGTAAATTCATAAAAATTCCACCAAAGTTACTAAAATTGTTAATAATTTTACCAAAAATAATGAATTTTTTAAAAATTTCACCAAAAGTTTACTAAATTCATAAGAATTTTACCAAAAATACTGAATTTTTTTAAAATTCCACCAGAAATGAATAAAATTCGCAAAAATTCCACCAAAGCTATTAAAATATTTAAAAACTACACCCAAAACTTAATGATTTTTTTTTGATTCCACCAAAAACTTACAAAAATCCTAAAAATTACACCGAAATTGTCAACATTTTTAACAATTCTACCAAAAACTTACAAAATTTTTTAAAAACTCCACCAAAGTGTCCAAATTCTTTTAAAATTCCACCAAAAATCAATCAAATTAGAAACAACTTCATTAAAAATGAACTAAAACCTTGAAAATTTCATCAAAAACTTATGGCGTATTCGATTGGTTGCACTCAGTTGCACTGGTGCGCACCAGTGCATAGCAGCGTGTTCTATTGGTTTTTTCGTTGTGTTCTATTACATTTTATTATTGTAGTTTATAAAACATTTTAAACATCATCAAGCCTTGAACACACTTACAAGTGATGTTATGATTATGTTTGATTTCATCGCGTTCTGTTGAATTTGCCTTTTTTTGCACTAAGCTAGTGTGACATATGTCACATTTTGCACTCAACGAGTGCGCACCAGTGCACACTAGTTTTCCCAATCGAATTCGCCATTAGTAAATTCATAAAAATTCCACCAAAGTTACTAAAATTTTTAATAATTCTACCAAAAATAATGAATTTTTAAAAAATTCCAGCAAAAATTAATACAATTTGCAAAAATTCCACCAAAAACTTACTAAATTCATGAGAATATTACCAAAAACAGTGAATTTTTTTAAAATTTCACCAGAAATGAATAAAGTTCACAAAAATTCCACCAAAGCTATTAAAATATTTAACAACTACACCCAAAACTTACTGAATTTTTTTTATTCCACCAAAAATTTACAAAAATCCTAAAAATTACATCGAAATTGTCAACATTTTTAACAATTCTACCAAAAACTTACCAAATTTTTTAAAAATTCCACCAAAATGTCCAAATTCTTTTAAAATTCCACCAAAAATCAATCAAATTAAAAACAATTTTATTAAAAATTAACTAAAACCTTGAAAATTCCATCAAAAACTTAGTAGATTCATAAAAATTCCACCAAAGTTACTAAAATTTTTAATATTTCTACCAAAAATAATGAATTTTTTAAAAATTCCACCAAAAAACTTACAAAATTTGTAAAAATTCTATCAAAAACTTAGTAAATACATAAAAATTCCACCAAAACTATAAAAATGTTGAATAATTCCACCAAAAACTTACTGATTTTTAAAAAATACCACCAAAAACTTACCAAATTCATAAAAATTCTACTAAAATTACCAATATTTTTAACAATTCCACCAAAAATGATTAAAGTTAATAAAAATTCCACCAAAGCTATCAACTTTCTTAACAATTCCATCAAAAATATACTACATTTTATAAAAATTCCACCAAAAATGAATAAAATTGGAAAAATTTCACTAAAAACTTACTAAATTCGTAAAAATTCCATAAAAAAACACTAATTTTTTTAAAAATTCCATCAAAAATGGATAAAATTCGCAAAAATTCCACTAATGTTATCAAACTTTTTGATAATGCCACCAAAAATATACTGAATTTTTTAAAAATTCCACCAAAAATTAATACAATTTGCAAAAATTCCACCAAAAACCTACCAAATTCATAAGAATTTTACCAAAAACACTGATTTTTTTTATTCCACCAGAAATGAATAAAATTCGCAAAAACTCCACCAAAGCTATTAAAATATTTACCAACTACACCCAAAACTTGTTGAATTTTTTTTATTCCACCAAAAACTTACAAAAATCCTAAAAATTACACCGAAATTGTCAACATTTTTAACAATTCTACCAAAAAACTATAAGTTTTCTTTTAATTAAATCATAAAAAGCCTTTTTTTACAATTTCCCTTTTTTACAATCTCCCTTTTTTTACGTCTCAATAATTCCCTACAAATTAAATCGTAACTTCACCCAAAGTTAACTAAATAAAACCCAAACCTTCATTAAAATCCCATCAAAGAACCATTTATAATTCCAACACTTTTAAAACGAACGAAACTCACTAACGAATATCGTTCAAGTTTCTCCCCCAAAAAATAAAATAAAAAATCAAACGAAATAAAACGCTTTTATTATGTCGTTGAAAGGTCATTCGATATAAACGAAACGGTAGTTTTAAAACACCTCCTTCGCGTGTTCGCAGATGAAACATAACACCTCGAGGGAACTTCCCCTTCATCAGATACGGTACGAAAACGACTCCGAATGTCACATAAATTATTCACCTGAAGCGTTTCGAACTGTATGTGTTTTATGCTGGTATAGAACGAAGGAAGTGCGTAATTTATCAAATTCAATACCGAGAGAGTATACGAGTCGCAAGAGACCGCGAAATTACGACCTTACACCGAGAAAGTTTCCTTCGTTTTATCTTATTTCACACCGTGTACAATGTATCGCGTTGACGTTTATCATACTTGACATTTACGATGTGAGAAATTTTCAAAATTGGAAGATATAATTTAAAATTTATAAATTTATAAATGTATATTAATAAAAATAAATGTTTTAATGTTTTTTTTTTTAATTATTAAGTATTATAAAATTTATTAAGTTTTATTTATTAAAATTTTTAGGTTAAATAGATATTAGTACATTTGAATGAAGTTAAAATGTTGGTAATAAAGATCACATTATAAAACTACACTTCTAAATGTCAATAAAATTCACCTAACCTAAAAATTAAAAACTATGTTTTTTAACCAATTTTTTTAATAAATTAACACATAATTAATAATATGTAAAATATAATTAACGTCAATTATATTATTTAATTAATAATTAAATTCGAAATTCGGATGGGTATGTTTTAATCCTTTTAGATGAGTGAAAATCGTCGTCCGATCGATAATATCCGTACATCATAATTTGTATTGAAGTATACCGGTTAATTTCGGAAATGACTAGAATCCGTGTCAATATTAATGACGATGCGTCACTTTGTCAATATTGATAAACTGCAATTTCCGACCCGTTTCTATTTGCACGGTTACCCTATTAATTGAAAACCGGTCGTTTTGTGTACGTACATACGTAATTGTAGAGCTTACTTGGTGATTCATGCGTAAGGTAGTTTTTCCCAACTTACCTAAAAAAGAAGAAATAAGTGTTAATAATGAAAACAGTTATGAATTTAAAAAAATCTTATTTGTTAAAATAACGATGTTAAAAGTTAATTTTTAAGAAAATATTTTTAAATGTCATCAAAATATATTCGATTTAGTTTAACTTACAATTGAATTTTTATTACAAAATAGGAATAAAGGTTCTGTTTATGTAAAACGTCTAAAAATTAATTTAACCTAATACATCAATGACATTTGACATTTATCAAAGACGACCTTTTTTATCGGCTTAAAGACAATTCTATTTAGTAAAAAAAATAATAACAATTCAACTCTATTTATTCAATATCCTTTAAATTTCATAAATTTCTTCAAGATATAACCTATTTTATCTATTAAAAAATCATAGTTTATTTTATAAAATTACATTTTGAAACTCAAAGTAACGCCATCTGTTAACAATCGATGGACGTTTTTTGTACATTTTATTTCAATTTTATGGATTTAGATTTAAGTTAAAATTAATGATTAAATGTCAAAAATGACGTTTTAATTTTTTGACGTTTCACGTAATTTCTAAGATTTAAAGATTAAAATTAAAAGTCAAATTTAAAAATTACACTTTTTAAATATTTTATGTCATTTCTAAAGTTTACAGGTTAGAATTGGCGATTAAACGTCAAATTTGACAGTTCAATTTTTTGACCTTTCATGTAATTTCAAAAGATTTACAGATTTGAGTAAATATCAAGTATGAAAAATGTACGTAATGATTAAAATTGTAAAAAAAATGTAAATGTAATGATTAAAATTAAGGATTAAATGTCAAATTTTACATTTTAATTTTTTGACAGATTATGTAATTACGAATATTTTACAAATATGAGTAAATGTCTTATGTAAAAAAAATTACATTTGTTGACATTTTGGGTCATTTTTTAAAGTTTCTAGGTTAGAATTAACGATTAAATGTCAAATTTGACATTTTAATTTTTTGACGTTTTATGTAATTTTTAAGATTTAAAGGTTAAAATTAAAAGTCAAGTTTAAAAATTACATTTTTTGAAATTTTATGTCATTTTTAAAGTTTATAGGTTAGAATTGGCGATCAAACGTCAAATTTGATGATTTAATTTCTTGATAGTTCACGTAATTTCGAAAAATTTGCAAATAAAACTAAACGTCAAGTTTGAAAATTATATTTTTTGACATTTCATGTTATTTCTAAGGCTTATAGGTTAAAGTTAACGATTAACTGTCAAATTTGACATTTTAATTTTTTGACGTTTCACGTAATTTTTAAGATTTAAAGTTTAAAATTAAAAGTCAAATTTAAAAATTACTCTTTTTGATATTTTATGTCATTTCTAACGTTTACAAGTTAGAATTAGCGATTAAACGTGAAATTTGAGTTTGATTTTTTGACAGTTCCTTTAATTTCGAAAAATTTTTAAATAAAACTAAACGTCAAATTCGAAAATTATATTTCTTGACATTTCATGTTATTTCTAAGGCTTATAGATTAAAGTTAGCGATTAAATATTAAATTTGACAGTTCAATTTTTTGACGTTTCAAACAATTTTTAAAATTTAAAGTTTAAAATTAAAAGTCAAATTTAAAAATTACACTTTTTGATATTTTATGTCATTTTTAAAGTTTACAAGTCAGAATTGACGATTAAACGTCAATTTTGACAGTTTGATTTTCTGACAGTTCATTTAATTTCGAAAAATTTGCAAATAAAAGTAAACGTCAAATTTGAAAATTATATTTCTTGACATTTCATATTATTTCTAAGGTTTATAGGTTAAAGTCAACGATTAAATGTCAAATTTGACATTTTAATTTTTTGACGTTTCACGTAATTTTTAAGATTTAAAAGTTAAAATTAAGAGTCAAATTTAAAAATGACATTTTTGATATTTTGTCATTTCTAATGTTTACAGGTTAGAATTGGTGATTAAATGTCAAATTTAACGGTTTATTTTTTTGACAGTTCATGTAATTTCGAAAAATTTGCAAATAAAAGTAAACGTTAAATTTGAAAATTATATTTCTTGACATTTTATGTTATTTCTAAGGTTTATAGGTTAAAGTCAACGATTAAATGCCAAATTTGACAATTAATTTTTTTGATAGTTTATATAATTTTGAAGAATCTACAAATTTGAGTAAATGTCAAGTTTGAAAATGAAATTTTTTGGCATTTTATATAATTTCTAACGTTTACAGGTTAGAATTAATGGTAAACATCAAATTTATCAATAAACTATTTTGACATTTTATGTCATTTTGAAAAATTTACAGATTTGAGTAAACATCAAGTTTGAAAATGAAATTTTTTGACATTTTGTTTCATTTTTAACGTTTACAGGTTAGAGTTAATGATTAAACGTCAAATTTGACAATAAACTTTTATGACAGTTTATGTAATTTCGAAAATTTTACAAATATAAGTAAATGTCAAGTTTAAAAATTGCACTTTTTGACATTTTATATCATTTTTAACGTTTGCAAGTTAGAATTCATGATTAAACGTCAAATTTGACAATAAACTTTTTTGACAGTTTATATAATTTTGAAAAATTTACAGATTTGAGTAAATGTCAAGTTTGAAAATGAAATTTTTTGACATTTTATGTCATTTCCAACGTTTACAGGTTAGAAATAATGACTAGACGTCAAATTTGACAATTAATTATTTTTGACAGTTTATGTAATTTTGAAAAAATTACAGATTTGAGTAAACATCAAATTTGAAAATGAAATTTTTTGACATTTTGTTTCACTTTTAACGTTTACAGGTTAGAATTAATGATTAAACGTCAAATTTGACAATTAATTTTTTTGACACTTCATGTAACTTTGAAAAATTTATAGGTTTGAGTAAAAATCAAAGGCGTTTTCTGGCGTGCAGCGCTTTCGAACGTGGATTCAAATCGGTTTGAAACGCTACGTCATAGTTTGTGCACTCGCGCGAATGCGTGTTTTTAAACCGCATTCGAACAATTCGATTATCAACAATCGTTACATAACCTACAAATTTTTACTTCTATTATTTTCAAAAATGGACCTCAGAACTTCGGAATTATGTTTAATTAACAATAATTTTAATACGAACAGGGAAATGGTAATGTTGTGAATGTTGAATAATGGAGAAGAAATGCCACACTTTTCTATTTTATTATAAAAAACTCAATACTTAACCATTAGAGCAGGGGTGGGCAACTTTTTGTAGTGTGAGCCAAATTATGATTTACTTTTCCTACTCTGACCGGAATACAAAATTGGCAAATTTTTGTTACTTATAAGTTTTCTTATATAAAAAATAAAGTTCATTTTAGATCTTCTGCTTTCCTTGGTATAACAACTACCCGGAAAGAAAGAGATCTGGGTTCGAATCCCAGTGCAGCAACAAGACATTTTTCTTCTGTACTGCATTAGTTATAAAAACCTTTCTTTGATCATTTCTTTCTGTCAAAAACTTTCGAGTTTAAACAAAAATTATTTATTATTCTTTCTAAAGATCTCGCGGGCCGGATAAGACTCTCACATCGGCCGAAGTTGGCCAACGGGCTGGAGGTTGCCCACCCTTGCATTAGAGGATATTATGAGGAATGGTTAACTTTTGTACCTTGGGCACGATCTTTTTCAATTATTCCAAATGGGAAGAGCTACGTTTAAAACTCTGTTAGAAAAGATTAATTGCCTTGAATGTAATAAAAAATTTATTGATAATCTGCCTATATTTGGGGAAAAGATTTCGTCGACCTTTATCTGAATATCGTCCACTACTACGTCGACTAGTTTATTTTCATCTGCTTATTGCATTTTGAGTATTACAATTTTATTAGAAACTAAATTCACTAAAAAATTGGGTTATGTTAGGAGGTTATGTTCATCTTTCAATGTGCGCATGTGTGTGTAAAGTTTTGAACCGAGATCGTAGAGCATTTTGAAACGGTTCAAGCGTTTTCGTCAGTGACGTCACGGTTTGACACGAGAATAAAAAGATTTCAAAAGCTTTCAAACCGCTGCATCGCCAGAAAACGCCTCTAATTATAGGACACCTATATCTTTTATTATACTCATTTTGAAAGTAAATTACATTTTTTTGTACATTACTTTTTTTATGTCAATTTGAAGGATTTAGAGGTTAAAATTAATGATTAAATGTCAAATTTGACATTTAACTTTTTGACACTTCATGTAATTTCGAAAAATTTGCAAATAAAACTAAATGTTAAATTTGAAAATTATAGGAAAATTATATATAATATATTTCTTGATATTTTATGTTATTTTTAAGGTTTATAGGTTAAAGTAAATAATTAAATGTCAAATTTGACATTTAAATTTTTTGACGTTTCACGTAATTTTTAAGATTTAAAGGTTAAAATTAAAAGTCAAATTTAAAAATTATATTTTTTTGATATTTTATCTCATTTTTAAAGTTTACAAGTTAGAATTGGCGATTAAACGTCAAATTTGACAGTTTAATTTTTTGACAGTTCATTAAATTTCGAAAAATTTGTAAACAAAACTAAACGTCAAATTTGAAAATTATATTTCTTGATATTTTGTTATTTCTGTGGTTTATAGGTTAAAGTTAACGATTAAATATCAAATTTGACATTTTAACTTTTTGACATTTAACGAAATTTTTAAGATTTAAAGGTTAAAATTAAAAGTCAAACTTAAAAATTACATTTTTTGATATTTTATGTCACTTTTAAAGTTTATAAGTTAGAATTGGTGATTAAACGTCAAATTTTACAGTTTAATTTTTTGACAGTTCATTTAATTTCGAAAAATTTGTAAATAAAAGTAAACGTCAAATTTGAAAATTATATTTCTTGACATTTCATCTTATTTCTAAGGTTTATAGGTTAAAGTCAACGATTAAATGTCAAATTTGACAATTAATTTTTTTGACAGTTCATGTAATTTTGAAAAAATTACAGATTTGAGTAAATATCAAGTTTGAAAATGAAACTTTTTGACATTTTGTTTCATTTTTAACGTTTACAGATTAGAATTAATGATCAAACATCAAATTTGACAATAAACTATTTTGACAGTTTATGTAATTTTGAAAAATTTACAAATTTGAGTAAATATCAAGTTTAAAAATTACATTTTTTTGAGATGTTATATCATTTTTAACGTTTACAGGTTAGAATTAATGATTAAACGTCAAATTTGACAATAAACTATTTTGACAGTTTATGTAATTTTGAAAAAATTACAGATTTGAGTAAACATCAAGTTTCAAAATGAAATTTTTTGGCGTTTTATATCATTTTTAACGTTTACAGGTTAGAAATAATGATTAAACGTCAAATTTGACAATTAATTTTTTGACAATTTATGTAATTTTGAAAAATTTACAGATTTGAGTAAATATTAAGTTTAAAAATTACATTTTTTTGAGATTTTATATCATTTTTAACGTTTACAGGTTAGAAATAATGATTAAACGTCAAATTTAACAATTAATTTGTTTGATAGTTTATGTAATTTTGAAAAATTTATAGATTTGAGTAAACATCAAGTTTGAAAATGAAATTTTTTGACATTTTGTGTCATTTCTAACGTTTACAGGTTAGAAATAATGATTAAACGTCAAATTTGACAATAAACTATTTTGACAGTTCATGTAATTTTGAAAAATTTACAAATTTGAGTAAACATCAAGTTTGAAAATGAATTTTTTTAACATTTTGTGTAATTTCTAACGTTTACAGGTTAGAAATAATGATTAAACGTCAAATTTGACATTTTAATTTTTTGTCAGTTTATGTAATTTTGAAAAATTTACAAATTTGAGTAAATCTCAAGTTTGAAAATGAAAATTTTTTACATTTTGTTTCATTTTTAACGTTTACAAGTTAGAATTAATGATTAAACGTCAAATTTGACAATAAACTATTTTGACAGTTTATGTAATTTTGAAAAAATTACAGAATTGAATAAACATCAAGTTTGAAAATTAAATTTTTTAACATTTTGTGTAATTTCTAACATTTACAGCTTAGAATTAATGATTAAACGTCAAATTTGACAATAAACTTTTTTGACAGTTTATGTAATTTTGAAAAATTTACAGATTTGAGTAAACATCAAGTTTAAAAATGAAATTGTTTGACAATTTGTATCATTTCTAACGTTTACAAGTTAGAATAAATGATTAAACGTCAAATTTGACAATTAATTTTTTGACAATTTATGTAATTTTGGAAAATTTACAGATTTGAGTAAACATCAAGTTTTAAAATGAAATTTTTTAACATTTTGTGTCATTTCTAACGTTTACAGATTAGAAATAATGATTAAACGTCAAATTTGACAACAAACTTCTTTGACAGTTTATGTAACTTTGAAAAATTTACAGATTTGAGTAAACGTCAAGTTTGAAAATGAAATTTTTTGACATTTTGTGCCATTTCTAACGTTTACAGATTAGAAGTAATGATTAAACGTAAAATTTGACAACAAACTATTTTGACAGTTTATGTAATTTTGAAAAATTTACAGATTTGAGTAAATATCAAGTTTAAAAATTACATTTTTTTTTGAAATTTTATATCATTTTTAACGTTTACAGGTTAGAAATAATGATTAAACGTTAAATTTGACAATTAATTTTTTTGACAGTTTATGTAACTTTGAAAAATTTACAGATTTGACTAAATGTCAAGGTTGAAAATGAAAGTTTTTGACATTTTGTGTCGTTTCTAACGTTTACAAGTTAGAAATAACGATTAAACGTCAAATTTGACAATTATTTTTTTTGACAGTTCATGTAATTTTGAAAAATTTACAGATTTGAGTAAACATCAAGTTTTAAAATTAAATTTTTTAACATTTTGTGTAATTTCTAACGTTTACAGGTTAGAATTAATGATTAAACGTCAAATTTGACAATAAACTTTTTTGACAGTTTATGTAATTTTGAAAAATTTACAGATTTGAGTAAACATCAAGTTTGAAAATTAAATTTTTTAACATTTTGTGTAATTTCTAACGTTTAAAAGTTGGAATTAATGATTAAACGTCAAATTTGACAATAAACTTTTTTGACAGTTTATGTAATTTTGAAAAAATTACAGAATTGAGTAAACATCAAGTTTGAAAATGAATTTTTTTGACATTTTGTGTCATTTCTAAGGTTTATAGGTTAAAATTAACGGTTAAACCTCAAATTTGACATTTCAATTTTTTGACATTTCAAATAATTTCGAAGATTTAAAAGTTAAGTTGGATTTTATTCATTTTAAAACGGTTTTTTTTTATTTTGATTGAATTTTCGGTTAAAAATATTAAAATCGATATCATTTCCATAAATCATTCCAATTTTTAGGTTAGTTTAACACTAAATTTTAATCATTTATTTTAGTTTTCTAAATTTTTCTTTTCATTTACCATTTCCACATTTCATTTTTCATTTTTTTTAGGTTGGTTCATCTGATTCACAGTATTAGCTATCTTCATGAATGTTATGATTTAGTACAACATTTTTGAAAGATAAGTTTTTATTTCTTCATTTATTTGAATTTACTTTTATCTAAATTTACGTTCATTTTACCATTCCAATTTATTTCTTTAACGTTTTTTCCTCATTCCACCGTAACAATCCGCACAATTAATTCAAAGTACAAACCCGTGTTTATTATATTCCACTCTCAGACCGTACATGCAACGAACGCATAACCTAAAAGCTACACTCGACGTCGCGTTCAGACAAATTTCCATCCATTTAACGTACTAGCTTCGGTCTAATACAATGCTAGACGTGATTACAATATGATTGTCACCGACGTTGATATTCATCCTCTTCCCGTACAAATTACGGAACCATCGAGATCCGTTAACAACGGACACCTTTTGTGTCACAAAGATCTATCTCACTCTCTCTCTCTCTCCGTCAGTTTCAAGCAAACTCGCAAATCGGAATTAAATTAAGACGTCTCCAGCTGTCTACTTAGCTTTAGTTTGAATTAATAATATAACTACTCCAATTATAACTTTGAATTAAATGTAATTCGTATTGTAATTAATAAGTGTAGTGGAAATTTTCAAGTATATTGAATCATTTTACTATACAGGTGTCCTAGAATTCAGTTGTCAAACACTACTAACTATTTTACGAAGTAATTTTAGATATATTTCATGTTGAATCATTATAAAAAAATAGTTCTAAAATGTATTAGTATTTGGTAATTGAATTCTAGAAGAAATTCTAACCTAACTTAATTAACATGTTTGTTAAAATTTATCAATTTTTAAAAATTCATATCTAAGAAACTAATTGTTTTGGAGATTTGAAATTTAAGGAGGATTTAGATCCAAACTTAATCTTTATTTCTACCAAAAATTAATTTTCTACAACTTTTAGTTTTTCCCTCAGAAGAAAAAATGTAACTTAACCTCCTTAATTGAAATTTTTAAACGTCCTAAAAATTATGCTATGTTCTAAAAGCGGTATTTTTTTTTGGATTATATTAAAAATATATTTAATTTTTCCATCCAAATTGAATATTCATCGATCTATGCGAGGACGCTAATTGGTTTTCTTTGCTTTGACGTACTTGTCGGAATTAAATTTTTTGTAAGTAGTTGATCCATCGTGATTAAACCGAGACGAATCGATAGCGGAAAACACGTGCGTGTCCACGTCACAAGCCTAAAGCAGTAACGTTCCCAACCTAATTATGGAAAACTTTGATTGTTTTCAAATCTTCTAGACGTGTAAATTTTAGTCGGTTACACAAAGCGTGCAGGTGAAAAGGAATTTATTAATAGAGAAGAAACGGTTTTACTTTGATGTTTTTAGAATGTAATCAAAGATCGATTCTTGGTATTCGAACAATATTTACTGATTTAATTTTTTTAGATAAATAAGCTAAGAATATAAACATTGATTTTGTGAAAGAAGTTTTGAAATAATTTTAAAATAATATTTTTTTCATTGAAAATCGTTAGAAAATTAAATTTCCTTTAATTTGAGTACAAACACGACTATGTTTCGATTAAAAACAAGGATGTTACATCAATTAAAAAAATTCAAGATGGCGGATCATCATTTTTTAGGTTAAAAAACAATATTTAACAATTATATATTTTTAACAATAAAAATAATTATTTTTTACTTTTTCATTTTCAATTTTGGGAAAATTAAAATTAAAAAAATAATTTTAGAAGAAAATTTTTATGAAAAATCGTTAGGAAATTAAATTTTCTTTAATTTGAGTACAAACACGACATATCTAACTCAAATAGTTTAAAAGTTATCAAAATTTTTAACTTTATCAACAATTGAAAATCGGCCATCTTAAAAATTTTATCATAAGTCGATAGAAAATTATATTTCCTTTAATTTGGTACCAAACACAAGTATATTCGGATAAAAAACAAAAAAATTATCGAAATTTTTAATTTTTTTTTTTAAAGCGGAAGTCGGCCATCTTGAATTCTTTAAATTACGATAACTTTTTTGTTTTTTACCCGAATATAGTCGTGTTTGGTATCAAATTAAAGGATTTTTAATGATCTTTAAGAACATTTAAAAAGTTTAGGATATTTTTAACTTTTTACTTTTCGATTAAAAAAAAAGAAAAAATTAAAAATCATTCTAGAATAAAATTTTTATAAAAAATCGTTAGGAAATTAAATTTCCTTTAATTTGAATAGAAACACGACCCATCTAATTTGAATGCTGTCAAAGTTATCGGATTTTTTAAGTTTAAAAAAATTGAGGTTAGATATAGACGAAAAATTCTTTTAAAAATCAATAGAAAATTAAATTTCCTTTATTTTGAGTACAAACACGACATATCTAATTCAAATAGTTTAAAAGTTATCAAAATTTTTAACTTTATCAACAATTGAAAATCGGCCATCTTGAAAACTTTATCATAAATCGATAGAAAATGAAATTTCCTTTAATATTAGTACAAACACGACATATCTACGATCAAAGATAAAAAAATTATCGAAATTTTTAATTTTTTTTTAAACCGGAAGTCGGCCATCTTGAATTTTTTTAAATCGAGATAACTGTTTTGTTTTTTATCCGAATATAGTCGTGTTTGGTATCAAATTAAAGGATTTTTAATGATCTTTGAGAATATTTAAAAATTTTGAGATTTTATTTTTTTTTATAAACGAAATTTTTTTTTTAAATAATAAATTTTTGATGTTAGATTGTTTAAAAATGAAATTTCCTTTAATTTGAGTACAAACATAA
Source organism: Digitonthophagus gazella (assembly GCA_036711955.1). Classification (NCBI taxonomy): domain Eukaryota; kingdom Metazoa; phylum Arthropoda; class Insecta; order Coleoptera; family Scarabaeidae; genus Digitonthophagus; species Digitonthophagus gazella. The sequence goes on from JASCIT010000003.1 coordinate 4,070,833, forward strand.
CCTATCTAATTTTTGAAACAGTCAAAGTTATCGAATTTTTTACTTGTAAAAAAATTGAGGTTAGGTTTCGACGAAAAAAATTTTTTTAAATCAATATAAAATCAAATTTCCTTTAATTTAATACCAAACATGAGGTATCTAGGTTAAATGGTTTGGGAGATATAATGATTTTTAACTTTGAAAACAATTGAAGGTCGGCCATCTTGGATTTTTTTTAATGTTCGTAACTGTGTAGTTTTTAATCGAAATATAGTCGTGTTTGGTATCAAATTAAAGGATTTTTTATAAATTTTAAGAATATTTAAGAATTTTTTTCAAAAAAAAAAAAAAATTATTTTCTTTTATGACTTAACTTATATTTTATTGGCGTTGAAATAGTTTGTAATAGAACATTTTGTAATGAAATTGTTTCAGGATATGAAGCTAAAATTAAAAAAAAATCTTCATCAGGATTACGAAAGCTTATGAAAAATTATTTCCGGTTTTTTTAAACGCACCTAAATATTCCATCGATAAATGAATAAATAAAATTGATTGAAATAGGACGGAAATTGTAGTCTGGTATAATCCCTCTAAAAATTACCTCCCATTTTAAAATGCAGAACGCTACAAAAGAAACTTCCGGGACACACTTCCGATGCACGAGATCGCAAACTTTGATCTACAAATTAAAGCTTAGAAGAGGGCTTTCCGCGTAGGTAGGCACCTAATACGTCAACGGCGACGATGTCGGCGAGAATTTTAAAGCTAGCTTTCTGCTAAAGCTTCGTATTGAAACGCGAACTTTACGGTTGCTGAATATTAAAGCAAAGTTATTTTCTCCCGGAGCGCCTTCGCCGTCCGCTCTTCCTTCTTGCAGTAAAGTTCCTTTGTGTAATTGTCCTCGACGGTAAATTGGTCGTTTAGAAAGGGGAGAGAAAGAGGACTGCAATTGTATCCCGAGACTCGGGTGTAATTGAAAATCCGAGAACAAGGTTATTTAATAAGGGAAAAAATAAAGATAAGAAAGTAAAAAAAATAAAGGGGAAAGTTTATGGCTACACGTAGTTACATAGTTTAGTCACTAATTTTAAAAGAAAATTTTTAGAAGAAATCGATAGGAAATTAAATTTCCTTTAATTTGAGTACAAACACGACCCATCTAATTTGAATACTATCAAAGTTATCGAACTTTTTAAGTTTAAAAAAATTGAGGTTAGGTATGGACGAAAAATTCTTTTAAAAATCAATAGAAAATTAAATTTCCTCTATTTTGAGTATAAACACGACCTATCTAACTCAAATAGTTTAAAAGTTACCAAAATTTTTAACTTTATCAACAATTGAAAATCGGCCATCTTAAAAATTTTATCATAAGTCGATAGAAAATTAAATTTCCTTTAATTTGATACCAAACACAACTATATTCGGATAAAAAACAAAAAGATTATCGAAATTTTTAATTTTTTTAAAAAGCGGAAGTCGGCCATCTTGAATTTTTTTAAACCACGATAATTTTTTTGTTTTTTACCCGAATATAGTCGTGTTTGGTATCAAATTAAAGGATTTTTAATGATCTTTAAGAACATTCAAAAAGTTTAGGATATTTTTAACTTTTTATTTTTCGATTAAAAGAAAAAAAATTAAAAATCATTCCAGAATAAAATTTTTATAAAAAATCTTTAGGAAATTAAATTTCCGTTAATTTGAATAGAAACACGACCCATTTAATTTGAATGCTGTCAAAGTTATCGGATTTTTTAAGTTTAAAAAAATTGAGGTTAGGTTTAGACGAAAAATTCTTTTAAAAATCAATAGAAAATTAAATTTCCTTTATTTTGAGTATAAACACGACCTATGTAACTCAAATAGTTTAAAAGTTACCAAAATTTTTAACTTTATCAACAATTGAAAATCGGCCATCTTAAAAATTTTATCATAAGTCGATAGAAAATTAAATTTCCTTTAATTTGGTACCAAACACAAGTATATTCGGATAAAAAACAAAAAAATTATCAAAATTTTTAATTTTTTTAAAAAGCGGAAGTCGGCCATCTTGAATTTTTTTAAATCACGATAACTTTTTTGTTTTTTATCCGAATATAGTCGTGTTTGGTATCAAATTAAAGGATTTTTAATGATCTTTAAGAACATTTAAAAATTTTAGGATATTTTTAACTTTTTTACTTTTCGATTAAAAAAAAAAGAAAAAATTAAAAATCATTTCAGAATAAAATTTTTATAAAAAAATCTTTAGGCAATTAAATTTCCTTTAATTTGAATAGAAACACGACCCATTTAATTTGAATACTATCAAAGTTATCGAATTTTTTAAACTTAAAAAAATTGAGATTAGGTTTAGACGAAGAATTCTTTTAAAAATCAATAGAAAATTAAATTTCCTTTATTTTGAGTATAAACACGACCTATGTAACTCAAATAGTTTAAAAGTTACCAAAATTTTTTACTTTAACAACAATTGAAAATCGGCCATCTTAAAAATTTTACCATAAGTCGATAGAAAATTAAATTTCCTTTAATTTGGTACCAAACGCAACTATATTCGGATAAAAAACAAAAAAGTTATCGAAATTTTTTTTTTTTTAACCGGAAGTCGGCCATCTTGAATTTTTTTAAATCACGATAACTTTTTTATTTTTTACCCGAATATAGTCGTGTTTGGTATCAAATTAAAGGATTTTTAATGATCTTTAAGAACATTTAAAAATTTTAGGATATTTTTAACTTTTTACTTTTCGATTAAAAAAAAAGAAAAAATTAAAAATCATTCCAGAATAAAATTTTTATAAAAAAACCTTTAGGAAATTAAATTTCCTTTAATTTGAATACAAACACGACCCATCTAATTTAAATGCTGTCAAAGTTATCGGATTTTTTAAGTTTAAAAAAATTGAGGTTAGGTATAGACGAAAAATTCTTTTAAAAATCAATAGAAAATTAAATTTCCTTTATTTTGAGTATAAACACGACCTATGTAACTCAAATAGTTTAAAAGTTACCAAAATTTTTAACTTTATCAACAATTGAAAATCGGCCATCTTAAAAATTTTACCATAAATCGATAAAAAATTAAATTTCCTTTAATTTGATACCAAACACAACTATATTCGGATAAAAAACAAAAAAGTTATCGAAATTTTTAATTTTTTTTAAACCGGAAGTCGGCCATCTTGAATTCTTTTAAATAACGATAACTTTTTTGTTTTTTACCCGAATATAGTCGTGTTTGGTATCAAATTAAAGGATTTTTAATGATCTTTAAGAACATTAAAAAAATTTAGTACAAAATTTTTCACTTTTTGATTAAAAAAAAAAGAAAAATTCAAAAATCATTCTAGAATAAAATTTTTGTAAAAAATCGTTAGGAAATTAAATTTCCTTTAATTTTAGTACAAATACGACCCATCTAGCTTAAATAATTTTAAACTTATTGATGTTTTAACCTTAAAAATAAATGATGATCCGCCATCTTGAATTTTTTTAAATCGACATAACTCCATTGTTTTTTATCCGAACATAGTCATGTTTGGTATCAAATTAAAGCATTTTTGATAAACTTTAAGAAAATTTAAGAATTTTTAATTAATTTTTAAAATAAAATTTTGAATCCAATTATTATGTTATAAAACTATCAAGTTGTAGTAAATTAAACGAATTAAGGCTCTTATAAATTCATAAATAAGCCTTAAAAACCCATTTTTTATTATTTTAATCCGTCTAGACGACCATTAAAAACAACTTTCAATTGCTCAAACGGTTTAAATGAACAACTCGTTTTGTTTCCAAAGAAAGGAAGGAAGACTTTTAAACTCTCTCGTTTGAAAAACGCGAACGGGTTGGGAACGTTGAACCACAGACGTTCAACGTTCGAGATCGTCAGGTTATTTCAGAAGAAGGTTTATTTATAGTCGCGTATCGCGCACAAAGCAATCTCCGAATCCGTATCTCTTTATCTCGAAAAGATTAAACAGATATTATATGTATACGAAATCGCGTCGTTCCGTTCAAACTCCTATGTGCGTGTTTTCCAACTGTCACAACACGTCAACGGGATAAAACACGTTTATCTTTACCTTTTCAGTTCATTTCAAAACGTAAAAAGTATATTGTTTTCGTTAAAATGAAACTTTTAAACTTAACCACTTCGGTACGGGCGTCGACTATAGCCGACGGCCAAAGATGACCCCACACAGCCGAGCGTCGACTATAGTGGACGGCTCTGCCAGCATACGAACGATGAAAGCCGGTTCTTAACGACGTTTTGCGGCCGATAGGCGCCAAAAATATGCGAAAAATATTCAATTATGTTACTGTTCCATTATGGAACACCCTGTATAAATGTTTTTTGGTTAATAAAGTAGAACGTTGCACACCCTGTTGGAGTTCTATAATAATTTTTGCAAAATCTCTAACGATTTCGAAGTTACACAGTGAGCGGGTGCTTATCCAGACTCACCCTGTATATAAATATTAAAAATGTTTTAAAATTCTTGCAGATTATTAAAAAACCTCTAATTTGACTACAAATTCGACTATATTCCGATTAAAAATAAAAAAGGTATCGCGATTTAAAAAAATTCAAGATGGCCGACTTTCGGTTTAAAAAAAAATTAAAAATTTCGATAATTTTTCTATTTTTGATCGTAGATATATTGTGTTTGTACTCAAATTAAAGGAAATTTAATTTTCTATTCATTTATGATAAAATTTTCAAGATGGCCGATTTTCAATTGTTGATAAAGTTAAAAATTTTGATAACTTTTAAACTATTTGAGTTAGATATGTTATGTTTATACTCAAATTAAAGGAAATTTAATCTTTTATTAATTTTTGAAAGAATTTTCCATCTAAACCTAATCTCAATTTTGTACACGTAAAAAATTCGATAACTTTGACTGTTTCAAAAATTAGATAGGTTATGTTTGTACTCAAATTAAAGGAAATTTAATTTTTTATTAATTTTTGAAAGAATTTTCCATCTAAACCTAACCTCAATTTTGTACACGTAAAAAATTCGATAACTTTGACTGTTTCTAAAATTAGATAGGTTATGTTTGTACTCAAATTAAAGAAAATTCCATTTTTAAACAATCCAACATCAAACATTTAATCTAAAACTATAAAAAAAATTTTATTTATAAAAAAATAAAAAATAAAATCTCAAAATTTTTAAATATTCTCAAAGATCATTAAAAATCCTTTAATTTGATACCAAACACGACTATATTTCGATTAAAAATAAAAAAGTTATTGCGATTTAAAAAAATTCAAGATGGCCGACTTCCGGTTTAAAAAAAAATTAAAAATTTCGAAATTTTTTTTATTTTTAGCCATAGATATATCGTTTTGTACTCAAATTTAAGGAAATTTAATTTTCTATTGATTTATGATAATATTTTCAAGATGGCCGATTTTCAATTGTTGATAAAATTAAAACTTTTTATAGTTTTTAAACTATTTGAGTTAGATATGTCGTGTTTGTACTCAAATTAAAGGAAATTTAATTTTTTATTGATTTTTAAAAGAATTTTTTCGTCTAAATCTAACCTCAATTTTTTTACACGTAAAAAATTCGATAACTGACTGTTTCAAAAATTAAATAGGTTATGTTTGTACTCAAATTAGAGGAAATTCTATTTTTAAACAATCTAACATCAAAAATTTATTCTAAAACTACAAAAAAAATTTCGTTTATAAAAAAATAAAAAATTAAATCTCAAATTTTTAAAATATTCTTAAAGATCATTAAAAATCCTTTAATTTGATACCAAACACGACTATATTCGGATTAAAAATAAAAAAGTTATCGCGATTTAAAAAAATTCAAGATGGCCGACTTCTGGCTAAAAAAAAAAATAAAAAAATTCGATAATTTTTTTATTTTTTATCGTAGATATGTCGTGTTTGTATTTATATTAAAAGAAATTTAATTTTCTATTGATTTTTAAAAGAATTTTTTATCTAAACCTAACCTCAATTTTTTTAGGGTTAAAAAATTCGATAACTTTGACTGTTTTAAAATTAGATGGGTCGTGTTTGTATTCAAATTAAAGCAAATTTAATTTCCTAACAATTTTTAATAAAAAATTTATTCTAAAATTATTTTTAACATCAAGAAAATACAAAATAACGGTTTTAAAATCGATTTTAAAGCACATCTGGTATTCTAATGTGTTAAGGTGGGAGTTATGAATCCCCCATTAGAATATTTTAAGCTAACAACATAAAGTTCATTTATATTTATACCCCTGCCATCGTTGGCATTTATCCAATTTTCGCCAATCTCTCCTTATTTCATTCTACAACCGTTTATTCCTTTTACTTTTATCAAAAATCTATTTACATGCATCCGGTGAACGTAAATTATAATTTTCTGGTTAAAGGTAACGCTAAATCAAAAAGAATAGAAAACAATAACCTTCATTTACAATCGCAAATCGAATTTTATCGACAGATTATTTATATTTTACTCACAAATACTTTAAACATTGAATTTGAATATTAGCTACATTGTAAATTATACTGTTATTGACGTTTTTTCTTTAAGTAAGTATTATACATAGTATATACAGTACATAGAAGCTAACATAGTATACACAGTATATACTATGTAACGATGAATTCACAAGGATCAATTTCATCTTGTTATGATAATTTTAATGGAAGGATATTGTATGTTATAATGGATATTATTAAGCTCTATCAATAACCATACGAATTGGTAAACAAATCACACATATACTGGAAGGTTGTTACGAAAATGATCGTTAGTGTCAGCGGAAAGTTGTTTGATGAAGGGAATTTCGAGCGAAAATTACTTCGCTGTGGGAAACTAAATACAACTCGTGAAACAAATTATCGTTACGTGAAACGCAAATGATAACGTTGCGTGGGAAATGTTTTTCTAACCTTAAGAATAGAAGTAGAAAAATAGAAAAACAAAAAACAAAAACGAAGGTCTTTGAAGAACTAATTTGACTACGAATTAAGAGTTATTAAGAGTGTTTTTAATGTTTTTTTTTTTTTTTCTTTGCTTTAAGTTGGCTGCATTTTGATTTGACATTTAAAATTTTGACGTTTTAGTAATTTTGACGTTTATTAATTCTAACCTCAAAATCTACCAATTGACATGACAAGTCAAAAAATTTTATGACGATTGATCGATTTTTTAAAGTTTGGTTAGAAGTGTCAAAAATTTTTACCAACTTTGAAAATTTTTTTAATTTTTTTGACAACACTTGGAATAAAACGGTCTTTTCTAATTAAAATTAGAATGTTTTAGATTTCATTTAGAGAAAAAATCAAATCAAAATGTTTAAAAATGAATTTTTGATGAATTTTTAAAGTTTTAATTTTTTTAAGTTAAAAAAGTGTCAAAAATTTTTACCAACTTTGAAAATTTTTTTAATTTTTTTGACAACACTTGGAATAAAACGGTCTTTTCTAATTAAAATTGGAATGTTTTAGGTTTCATTTAGAGAAAAAATCAAATCAAAATCTTTAAAAATGAATTTTTGATGAATGTTTAAAGTTTTAATTTTCTTAAGTTAAAAAGTGTCAAAAATTTTTACCAACTTTGAAATTTTTTTTAATTTTTTTCACAACACTTGGAATAAAACGGTCTTTTCTAATTAAAATTAGAATGTTTTAAGTTTTATTTAGAGAAAAAATCAAATCGAAATCTTTAAAAATGAATTTTTGATGAATTTTTGAAGTTTTAATTTTCTTAAGTTAAAAGTGTCAAAAATTTTTACCAACTTTGAAAATTTTTTTAATTTTTTTGACAACACTTGGAATAAAACGGTCTTTTCTAATTAAAATGAGAAGTTTTAGGTTTCATTTAGAGAAAAAATCAAGTCAAAATCTTTAAAAATGAATTTTTGATGAATTTTTAAACTTTTAATTTTCTAAAGTAAAAAAGTGTCAAAAATTTTTACCAATTTTGAAAATTTTTTAAATTTTTTTGACAACACTTGGAATAAAACGGTCTTTTCTAATTAAAATTAGAATGTTTGAGGTTTCATTTAGAGAAAAAATCAAATCAAAATGTTTAAAAATGAATTTTTGATGAATTTTTTTTTAAATGATTAACTTTCTAACCTAAAAAAATTTTTACCAAATTTGAAAATTTTTTTAATTTTTTTGACAACACTTGAAATAAAACGGTCTTTTCTAATTAAAATTAGAATGTTTTAGGTTTCATTTAGAGAAAAAATCAAATCAAAATCTTTAAAAATGAATTTGTGATGAATTCTTAAAGTTTTAATTTTCTTAAGTTAAGAAAGTGTCAAAAATTTTTACCAACTTTCAAATTTTTTTTAATTTTTTTGACAACACTTGGAATAAAACGGTCTTTTTTAATTAAAATTAGAATGTTTTATGTTTCATTTAGAGAAAAAATCAAATCAAAATGTTTAAAAATGAATTTCTAATGAATTTTTATAGTTGATTTTCTTAAATTAAAAGTGTCAAAATTTTTTTAAAAACTGAAAATTTTTTTAATTTTTTTTTCAACACTTGGAATAAAACGGTCTTTTTTAGTTAAAATTAGAATGTTTTATGTTTCATTTAGAGAAAAAATCAAATCAAAATCTTTAAAAATGAATTTTTGATGAATTTTTAAAGTTGATTTTCTTAAATTAAAAGTGTCAAAATTTTTTTAAAAACTTTGAAATTTTTTTAAATTTTTTTAACAACATTTGGAATAAAACGGTCTTTTCTAATTAAAATTAGAATGTTTTAGGTTTCATTTAGAGAACAAATCACATCAAAATCTTTAAAAATGAATTTTTGATGAATTTTTAAAGTTTTAATTTTCTTAAATTAAAAGTGTCAAATTTTTTTTAAAAACTTTGAAAATTTTTTTAATTTTTTTAACAACACTTGGAATAAGACGGTCTTTTCTAATTAAAATTAGAATGTTTTAGGTTTCATTTGGAGAAAAAATCAAGTCAAAATCTTTAAAAAAGAATTTTTGATGAATTTTTAAAGTTAACTTTCTAAAGTACAAAAGTGTCAAAAATTTTTACCAACTTTGAAAATTTTTTAAATTCTTTTGACAACACTTGGAATAAAACGGTCTTTTTTTATTAAAATTAGAATGTTTTAGGTTTCATTTAGAGAAAAAATCAAATCAAAATGTTTAAAAATGAATTTTTAATGAATTTTTAAAGTTGATTTTCTTAAATTAAAAGTGTCAAAATTCTTTTAAAAACTTTGAAAATTTTTTTAATTTTTTTAACAACACTTAGAATAAAACGGTCTTTTCTAATTAAAATTAGAATGTTTTAGGTTTCATTTAGAGAAAAAATCAAATCAAAATCTTTAAAAATGAATTTTTGATGAATTTTTAAAGTTAATTTTTTTAAGTTAGAAAAGTGTCAAAAATCTTTACCACATTTGAAAATTTTTTAAATTTTTTTGACAACACTTGGAACAAAACGGTCTTTTTTAATTAAAATTAGAATGTTTTAAGTCTCATTTAGAGAAAAAATCAAATCAAAATGTTTAAAAATGAATTTTTCATGAATTTTTAAAGTTTTAATTTTCTTAAGTTAAAAAAGTGTCAAAAATTTTTACCAACTTTGAAAATTTTTTTAATTTTTTTGACAACACTTGGAATAAAACGGTCTTTTCTAATTAAAATTAGAATGTTTTAGGTTTCATTTAGAGAAAAAATTAAATCAAAATCTTTACTAAAACCGATTCGCGATAAATCCTCATCAACTTGTTGTGAATTTATTTCAACCTCGTTATCAATGAACATTTCACGTGACAACAGATCTTTCTAGAAACAAAACTCTCCACAATATGTTATTCCATAATTATTTACTTACAAACGAGTGCCAAACTGGCATAATAACAACTCAACACCATCTGTGTGTCGTGACAGACCAAAATATAAACCAAATACGCGTCCAAACAGTTTTTAAAACCTAGGCCAAGTATTTCAAAGATGAACGTCAAATTTAACATCCATCTATAATTATCAAAGAATTTTTTTCCCATCTTTTATTTTAACTCAGTCATATCTTACAAATTATGATGCAACTTTTTTAGATGTTAAGAACGTCTTTCTTTAAATAGATAAATAAATAAAGTGTCTAAATTTAAATTTGTCTGTCTGAGCATTTTCAAAACCTAGGCCAAGAATTTCAAAGATGAACGTCAACCAACATTAGGGTTATAATTAGTACTAGTGGTTAACTTTTTTGAGTAAAATTCGAACCGAAAAAACATAAAAAATCATACAAAATTCAATTTTAAAGATTTTGATCTGATTTTTTTTCTAAATGAAACTAAAGACATTCTAGTTTTAATTGAAAAAGATCGTTTTATTCTACGTGTTGTCAAAAAATTAAAAAAAAAATTCAAAGTTGGTAAAAATTCTTGACACTTCTAACCTAATTTTAGAAAATCAATGAACTTTAAAAATTCACCAAAAATTCATTATTAAAGATTTTGATTTGCTTTTTTTTTATTAAATGAAACTAAAAACATTCTAGTTTTAATTTAAAAATACCATTTTGTTCTAAATTTTGCCAAAAAAATTAAAAAAATTTTTAAAGTTGACAAAAAATTTTTTGGTAAAAAAAAAATCAAAATTTTTTTAAAAATTCGTAAAAAATTGAATTTTAAAGATTTTGATCTGATTTTTTCTCTAAATGAAACTAAAAACATTCTAGTTTTAATTGAAAAAAACCGTTTTCTTCTAAGTTTTACCAAAAAAATTAAAAAAATTTTTAAAGTTGACAAAAAATTTTTTGGTTAAAAAATCAATAATTTTTTAAAAATTCGTAAAAAATTGAATTTTAAAGATTTTGATCTGATTTTTTTTTCAAAATGAAACTAAAAACATTCTAGTTTTAATTTAAAAAGACCGCTTTCTTCTAAGTTTTGTCAAAAGAATTAAAAAATTTTTAAAGTTGACAAAAAATTTTTTGGTAAAAGAAATCAATAATTTTTTAAAAATTCGTAAAAAATTGAATTTTAAAGATTTTGATCTGATTTTTTCTCAAAATGAAACTAAAAACATTCTAGTTTTAATTTGAAAAGATTATTTTATTCTAAACATTACCAAAAAAATTTAAAAAAATTTTAAAATTGGTAAAAATTTTTGACACTTCTAACCTACTTTTAGAAAATCAATGAACTTTAAAAATCCACCAAAAATTCATTTTTAAAGATTTTGATTTGATTTTTTTTCTAAAAGAAACTAAAGACATTCTAGTTTTAATTTAAAAAGACCGTTTTAATCTAAGTGTTGTCAAAAAATTTTAAAAAATTTTCAAAGTTGGTAAAAATTTTTGACACTTCTAACCTAATTTTAGAAAATCAATGAACTTTAAAAATTCACCAAAAATTCATTTTTAAAGATTTTGATTTGATTTTTTTTAAAAATGGAACTAAAAACATTCTAGTTTTAATATAAAAAGACCGTTTTATTCTGAGTGCTGTCAAAAAATTTTAAAAAATTTTCAAAGTTGGTAAAAATTTTTGACACTTCTAACCTAATTTTAGAAAATCAATGAACTTTAAAAATTCACCAAAAATTCATTTTTAAAGATTTTGATCTGATTTTTTCTCTAAATGAAACTAAAAACATTCTAGTTTTAATTTAAAAATACCATTTTGTTCTAAATTTTGCCAAAAAAATTAAAAAAATTTTTTAAATTGGCAAAAATTTTTTGGTTAAAAAATCAATAATTTTTTAAAAATTCGTAAAAAATTGAATTTTAAAGATTTTGATCTGATTTTTTCTCTAAATGAAACTAAAAACATTCTAGTTTTAATTTAAAAATACCATTTTGTTCTAAATTTTGCAAAAAAAATTTTTAAAATCGGCAAAAATTTTTTGGTTAAAAAATCAATAATTTTTTAAAAATTCGTAAAAAATTGAATTTTAAAGATTTTGATCTGATTCTTTTTCAAAATGAAACTAAAAACATTCTAGTTTTAATTTAAAAATACCATTTTGTTCTAAATTTTGCCAAAAAAATCAAAAATTTTTTTTAAATTGGCAAAAATTTTTTGGTTAAAAAATCAATATTTTTTTAAAAATTCGTAAAAAATTGAATTTTAAAGATTTTGATTTGATTTTTTTTCAAAATGAAACTAAAAACATTCTAGTTTTAATTTAAAAAGACTCCTTTGTTCTAAATTCTACCAAAAAAATTACAAAAATTTCGAAAGTTGGCAAGAAATTTTAATTTTTTAAAAATTCGTAAAAAAATGAGTTTTAATGATTTAAAATGTCATCGTCTAATGCTCTATCTTAAAACAATGTTTCTACTACTTAATAGCCGAGAAAATTTTTTTAATTATTTCGAAGGTGACATAAAATCAGATGTAAAATCGTCCGAATTCAGCGACGATTTAATGCATATTTCTAATCAATAGAAAATTAAAGCCTATTTTACACGTTTTAATTGTTAAAAAGTAAATAATAAAATTTTTTTATTCCCTAATAAAAAAAATACAACCCAAAAAAATCCTCTTCTTTATTATTACTAATTTCTAACGAAATAAAAATTAAAACGTAAAAAATAAAAAAAAAAACTTTCATAAAACCCGTAACACAAAAACACCCAATAATAAATTCAACGAGAAAAGTTGGTTTTAAAAACCTCGTCCTCCGGCCCGGGGCAATTTTAAATTAGACATTAATTCCAATTTTCGTCGTTATACCTCCGGGCGGCGCTTATTTCGCGCATTACCATAAAAATGGAAAATTCTCTTCGCGTAATTTTCATTCGCAACACAACAACGAGTGTACAAAGAAACGACGACGCGGCGAGCGACGACGAGCGATCGTTTGACCTCCGGCGCAGCCGTGGTTCTCGTTTAATGCGAGATATTAGAAAGGATTTTTCCCGACGTTAATTATCACGTCTATATTTAGCCGGGCGCTCGCGATCTAAACAACAAGCGTAAATTGCTTTACGTTCTCAACACTAATTTCATTACTTTGAAATCAGACGATTTTTTACCTTCTTCTAACAATAAGTTATATCAATAAAAATATTAATAATAAAAATTAATGAAATTTTAATTTGATAATTAGAAGTAGAACACTTAGAATACTGTAGGATTAATACCTTATCCTTTTTCAGACAGTGTTCCGAAGGTCCACCTGTAATCCTATAAAAGTCGAGTCACCGGACCTCTGACTCGCAAAAGAAAATTCTCCTTATCTTGTGTTACTGTTTTATTTTAGTACGTTTCAAATCATAAAGAAAAGATTTTTCAAAAAAGACCAATAAAAAAACCGGTCCCTTTTTCATTTAACTCGCGATATTCCCTAAACCGCGGTACCTACGATTTCAATTTTGGATATATCACGCAGAAATGATCACCAATTATGACAATCTTTACCCCGATTTTTTTCGACGAAAACTTTCGGAGTACGAGCATCCGAAAGCTTACTGACTTGACTTATGGCATAGATAGTACTCTCTTTTCGCGGAAAGATGTCTCATGCGTCATTACTTGTCACCGTTTTCTCGACATATGTCAAATATTTTTTTCTTTATTTAATCATATATGTCAGATAGAGACGAAAACCGAAAATAGTAGTCTAGGATAATATAATTAATTAATGACGCATGAGACATCTTTCCGCGAAAAGAGTATAGTGTGACATATGCACCCCATTATGCATTCAAGATCAAATTCTGGCGTACACCAAGGACACTGGACTAACAGGATAGCTAAATCTGCGATGATCGCAAGCCACCTTTTAACGTCACTGCCAGGCTTAGTATCTCTACACTCGACTCTTTATCACAGATTATACAGATGCGACACTCCGAGCGGCATCTTTGATGTTTTAGGAGTAGGGCGGTTGACCTTCATTCTCAAATCCCTTTAAATAGGTTTATAGAAAAGGCGCGAAATTCAAAAAAATAAAAATAAAGTTATTTAAAACGTGTCCTAACATTTGATTTCTTAAAAGTTTATTTAATTTATGTACAATAAAATATCAATATAACCTAAAAGTACATCAAATCAGTAAAAAAGAAAATACAAAGCTTACATTAAACTTACGTATTATGCGGCACATATAATAAAGTAGTAAACGAGCAGCGCCGTCTTTTTTGCCCTCAGTTTGCACCGAACTAACGAAAATCGACCAATTTCGGCGCAGAATTGCCTTTTCGAACGTCCTTTTCTGGGTCAGATTTCGGGACATTAGAATAGCGACATCTAGGTTTATCAAACATGACAAACCTAGATTTTAAACCTAGGCAGATTTTATAAAAATGCTACTTAGGTACTTCTTGCACTCCACCCTTCAATTAAATCAATTTAGATAGTTTTCTACAAAATCTGACAAAAATGTTAATAAAATTCGATGACTTCAGAAGAAACTTTGAAAATTTTTTTAAATTTTTTTGATAATAGGAAAAAAAATCTCTTTTAATTGAAAATAGAATCTTTTAGCTTTAATTTAAACCAAAAATCAATCTCTAATTCCAAAAAATAAAGTCTCAGTGATTTTTTAAAGTTGGTGGATTTTTTAAAAAAAGTTGGGTTGAAACCGTTAAAAATTTTTACCAATTTTAGGAATTTTTTTAATTTTTTTGGTAATAATTATAAAAAATATGCCTTTTTAAAATCAAAACAGAATCTTTTATTTTTCATTTAAACCAAAAATCATTCCTTAATTTTCAAAAATAAAGTCTGGACGATTTTTTAAAATTGGTCGATTTTTTTTTAAATTTAGGTTAGTCACCTGTCAAAAAAATTTCCAACTTTAAGAATTTTTTAATTTTATTGATAATAATTAGAACTAACCTGTCTTTTTTAATTCAAAACAGAATCTTTGAAATTTCACTTAAACCAAAAATCTTTCCTTCATCTTCATAAATAAAGTCTGGGTGATTTTTTAAAATTGGGTGATTTTTTAAAAAAGTTTGGTTAGAACTGTCAAAAATTTTTACCAATCTTAAATTTTTTTTTTAATTTTTTTGGTAAGGATTAGGAAAGATCTGTCCTTTTTAATTCAAAACAGAATTTTATCTTTCATTTAAACCAAAAATTATTCTTTAATTCCAATAAATAAAGTCTGGGTGATTTTTTAAGAAAATTAGGTTAGTCACTTGTAAATTCATAATGATTGTTAATTTCCTATCATTTTTTGCTTGCGTTTTAAAATCTCTATTTGAAAATTTCATGACATAAAAAATTCTTAATCTAATATAGAGTTTAATTAAATAATCTAAAGGGAAATGAGGACAAGGATGGGTAAAACACCTGTAATTTCTTTGCACTGCGAATATAGGGCTTGTCCTACACCTATTGTAGTAATATATTTGTTTATATTTGTTTATATTGACAAAAAATAAAATAACTAGAGCAGTAACCGTACACTCTGATTTCTTTAATTTCATCAAAACAAAATTACCTAATACAAAAAATTTTAAAATAATGGATTTCTATTGGTCTAGGCGTATAATGGATCGATAAAATTTCCGAGAGTTACCGAGTATTCATTCGATTTTTCTCGTTGGACCTTTAAATTGGTTTCGTACTTATCTTTGTCTTGAAATAACTCTCTCTTTCTGAGTACCGAATCTGTATAATCTATGTCTTTATCTTTCACTCGACTGAAACCACAACAAAACGGTCAGCAATTACGTTAAAATGGCGGCTGCGCACTAAATTTCGGCGTATACACATCTTATAGGATTGACCATCCTGTTAGTCCAGTATCCTTAGGTGTGCACTAGTGTAGCCAAAAGAAACCGCCATAAGCATGGGATATACTCTCTAACGTTGTCATATCTTCATAAAATTGGTATACAAATGAAGGGCCGCGGCTAAAAACGATCAAAGTCCAAACGTCTACATTTTACAGTATTTAAATTTGAAAAATTTTAATTGATTATTATTATTATTAGTCAGTACAGTAGAAATAAAACAAAAATGTGATTTCAAACGAACAACTATTGTTTAATAAAAAGCATTATATTCTAAGAAAAAACTTTGATCTTTTATACCTATTAATACCTGGATCTTGATCGTTTTTCGGTGGTACCTATTATTTTCAAAGACGTTTTTTTCGAAGAATATTATTTTTTTTTTAGCAGTAGGGGATAACTATTGGATGATACATACTATAAGCTATTTTATAGTGACATTATCTCATTTAAAAAAAAAAATGGACTTTGATCGTTTTTAGCCGCGGCCCTTCAAATCTCTTCTACCTTTGTGGAGAGAATGTAAATCTAACAATAAACTATAGTTTCTTTGGATATGAAAGATTTACAACATATCAGAAAAAAAATTTCATTGAAGTCTTTTAAAAAATTGTTGTAACCTACTAATAAATCTTACATCGTTATTAGCGATTGGATAGATTAAAATTTATTTACTTCTACATAATTTCACTAACTTCATAAGAATTTAAGTGATATTTACCAAACTATGATACTATTAGATAAGAAAAGTAACGAATTTATTTTTCAATAAGAACAGCAAGACTAAAACTAAGCTTTTAGCCTCACAATAGTATTAATTAACCAACTGTCCGTGTGATAGTTGTCCCTATTCAATCCTTTCATTGTTTAGTTAATAAACCGATTTGTTTTCCAGGCACAATAATCCAAAAGTCCTTCAGATGTCTTAAGTTGAATCACCGGATCTTTGACTCGTAGAAGAACTTTGTCCTAAATTATTATGTACTATCGTACATACATAGGGTTGCCAGATCTCCGGCATTACGCCGGAGTCTGCGGCATTTAATGTTCATCTCAAGCCTCCGGCAGGCATTTGAACATTTCCGGCAAAATGAAATTCAATGAAATTTATAAAATAAATAAATAAAAAAGCCTATATTTTTGTTAAAATAAATGTTTACTATACACGACATTTTTTTGTAAAAAATAAAATGTCCCCCCCCCAATCTCCGGCATTCAGGCCGAGTGGATCTGGCAACCCTATACATACAGGTGTTCCGTTTTGATTGTCTTATCCTTTATTGGCAAATTCCCACATTAAAAACAAATAAAAATGTCCTAATAAAGTTAGGTCCGAAAGTGGTTTATTTTCGAGACACTCAAGATATTAATTCCATAAGTTTATTCAACGATACCGCACTAAACGGCACTAGACGCTCAGACTTACCTAACAACTTGCCTGCACAGTCCCAGTTTGCGCAGGTAAGGCTCTCCGCACACAGATCGACCATTTGGCAACCTGAGTTTCAAACTTGTTGGATATTAATTGCAAAATGGTCTCATTTTTATCGCTTATGTGTGGATCTCCGCTCTTATGCACGAGCAAAGTCACCAAACGGTTGCGTCTTCAACTGATTTGAGACTCGGATTGCAAATCAGTCGACTCATGTGCGGAGGGCCTAAGTCGTTGCGTGTGGATGCAATTCCCTTTGTTTAAGTGACTTTAAGGCCTTAACAGGATGGCTCAATCCCATAAGACGTGAATATGCCGAAATTTAGTGCGCAGCCGCCAGTTTAACGTCACTTGTTGTGGTTTCAGTCGAGTGTAAGACAGAGACGTTAAGCTTAACAATTACATCAAAGGTTGGCGGACGATTATCGCAGGTTGAGCTATCCTGTTAGTTCAGCGTCCTTGAAGTTGATCTATTATTAACAATATTATAGTAAATTATACACCGTTCGACGAAAGATGTCTGATTCGTTTCATTCATTACTTGTCATCGTTTTTCCAACCTACATCAAATATATCTTTCTAGATCTAAATGAAACCAAACTTTCAATATCTCAAAAACGAATCACTTTTAGGCTCATGTTCATTAAGATTTTTTTTTTACTTATTTTTAGTCAAGAAATACACCAGTACAAAATCGGACAATCAAAACAGGACACCTTGTATTCTTTAGAGTGTTTTATTATGTCAAAATCTTATATTTTTAAACCACAAATTAGGAAATGAAAAAGACGTAAATAAAAGAAAAAAACTCCAAACTCGAACATAAAAAACCCAAAATCCAATCAGAAAAAGAACTAATTAACAAACAAACTAACAAATTTCTAAAATCCTAACCTCAAAACTTTTAATTATCAAATTTCATTGTGCCAACCAAACAAAATAAAATTTTCCATATCACTTTAAAGTTTAGAGATTTATCAACTCAAGAGGTTTTATTTAACCTGGAACATTTTGCGTGATTGAAGATGATTGTAACAATTGTACAAAATGATTCCTTTGAAAATAAAACACAGTTTAAAACTTTTGTAAATAAGAAATTAATTTGATAATAAAGTGAATGGTCGATGATTCATTTGCTAATTAATGTCATCACATTTTAAGAATTTAGAACCTTATAAAAAACCCGTTCAAATTAAATTTGTTCAACAAACAAACAATTTTTTTAGTAAATAATAAAATTAACTGTTAATTAACCATTAAAAAATTCTTAAATGTTTTTTTAATATTATTTACAAAGATTATCTAATTAACCTTTTTTAATTATAAAGGTATTTACATCCGAAAATAAAAAAGTATTTATTATATAATAATATATTAAAGTAGTAAGCAAGCAGCGACTCTTTAAAAGAGGGTGCCGCAGGCGCACAGCTCGTTTTTTAATAGTTTTTTTGGAAATCGCTTTCCGGACGATTCAATGGTTTTACGTCATTCTGCCGACCATTATCTTCACCTCCCCGACGATTTTGGGGAGTCCGTGACCGATTTCGGAAAAACGGCCCTGAAAATCGAACGACGTTGCGGTAGCCATAATTGAAATTAAAATTCTCGATCGTCCGCCTGTCATTTTCGTTAATTTTCGAACGCACTTTTTGTCCAAAAAGCCACCGGCACCGCGACTCTGCTTCCGGCTAACATTCTGAACGGCTTTATAACGCAACGTTATATGCGAATCGGGGCTCCTTTAGACCCGAAACGGCCGATTTAAGTCCTAAACGAAGTCCCAGTTCTCCGTCATTTTCGATTTGGGCCGATAAAATAATTGGTTCAATTTTCATAAACGTTATTTATTATTCTACCACGCCAATGCCACATGAAATGTCAAAACGATCGGTTTACTAATAATTATCAAAAATTTAATTTATGCAGAGCAAAAATTCGAATAAATCTCACTAAAAACTAATTAAATTCTTGAAAATATCACCAAAAATTTAATTAAATTTGTAAAAATTCCACCAAAGCTACAAAAATTTTTAATAATTCCACCAAAAACTTATAAAATTTGTAAAAATTCCACCAAAGCTACCAAAATTTCTAACAATTCCACCAAAAACTGAATTTTTAAAAAAATATACGAAAATTAAAAAGTAATAATAAAAATTCCACAAAAGTTAGTTAAATTGAATATAATTTCACTAAAAATTATCAAATTTGGAGACAATTCTACTAAAAACTTAGTGAATCTTTTAAAAATTCCATCCAAAATCAATAAAATTGGTAAAAATTCCACCAAAGTTATCAACATTTTTAACAATTCCACCAAAAACGTACTAAATTTTTTCAATTTTCCACCAAAGTTACAAAAATGTTGAATAATTCCACCAAAAACTTACTGATTTTTAAAAAATACCACCAAAAACTTACCAAATTCATAAAAATTCTACTAAAATTACCAATATATTTAACAATTCCATCAAAAATGATTAAAGTTAATAAAAATTCCACCAAAGTTATCAACTTTTTTAACAATTCCATTAAAAACATACTGAATTTTATAAAAATTCTACTAAAAGTTAATAAAATGGGAAAAAATTCACTAAAAACTTACTAAATTCGTAAAAATTCCATTAAAAAAAATGATCTTTTTAAAAATTCTATCAAAAATGAATAAAATTCACAAAAATTCCACCAGTGTTATCAAAATTTTTGATAATTCCACCAAAAATATACTGAATTTTTTAAAAATTCCACCAAAAATGAATACAATTTGCAAAAATTTCACCAAAAACTTACTAAATTCATAAGAATTTTACCAAAAACACTGATTTTTTTTCATTCCACCAGAAATGAATAAAATTCGCAAAAATTCCACCAATGTTATCAAAATTTTTGATAATTCCACCAAAAACATACTGATTTTTTTCAATTTTCCACCAAAGCTACAAAAATGTTGAATAATTCCACCAAAAACTTACTGATTTTTAAAAAATACTACCGAGAACTTACCAAATTCATAAAAATTCTACTAAAATTACCAATATTTTTAACAATTCCATCAAAAATGATTAAAGTTAATAAAAATTCCACCAAAGTTATCAACTTTTTTAACAATTCCATTAAAAACATACTGAATTTTATAAAAATTCCACCAAAAATTAATAAAATTGGAAAAAGTTCACTAAAAACTTACTAAATTCGTAAAAATTCCATAAAATAACTGAATTTTTTAAAAATTCTATCAAAAATGAATAAAATTCGCAAAAATTCCACCAATGTTATCAAAATTTTTGATAATTCCACCAAAAATATACTGAATTTTTTAAAAATTCCACCAAAAATAAATACAATTTGCAAAAATTCCACCAAAAACTTACTAAATTCATAAGAATTTCACCAAAAACACTGATTTTTTTATTCCACCAGAAATGAATAAAATTCCCAAAAATTCCACCAATGTTATCAAAATTTTTGATAATTCCACCAAAAACATACTGATTTTTTTTTAAATTCCACCAAAAACTTACTAAATTCATAAGAATTTTACCAAAAACACTGAATCTTTTTAAAATTCCACCAGAAATGAATAAAATTCGCAAAAATTACACCAAAGCTATTAAAATATTTAACAACTACACCCAAAACTTACAGAATTTTTTTTTTAATTCCACCAGAAATGAATAAAATTCGCAAAAATTCCACCAATGTTATAAAAATTTTTGATAATTCCATCAAAAACATACTGAATTTTTTAAAAGTTCCACCAAAAACTTAATAAATTCTAAGAATTTTACCAAAAACAGAATTTTTTTTAAAAATTCCACCAGAAATGAATAAAATTCCCAAAAATTCCACCAATGTTATCAAAATTTTTGATAATTCCATCAAAAACACACTGAATTTTTTAAAAGTTCCACGAAAAACTTAATAAATTCTAAGAATTTTAGCAAAAACAAAATTTTTTTTTAATTCCACCAGAAATGAATAAAATTCGCAAACATTCCACTAATGTTATAAAAATTTTTGATAATTCCATCAAAAACATACTGAATTTTTTAAAAGTTCCACCAAAAACTTAATAAATTCTAAGAATTTTACCAAAAACAGAATTTTTTTTAAAAATTTCACCAGAAATGAATAAAATTCCACCAATGTTATCAAAATTTTTGATAATTCCATCAAAAACATACTGAATTTTTTAAAAGTTCCACCAAAAACTTAATAAATTCTAAGAATTTTACCAAAAACAGAATTTTTTTTAAAAATTTCACCAGAAATGAATAAAATTCCACCAATGTTATCAAAATTTTTGATAATTCCATCAAAAACATATTGAATTTTTTAAAAGTTCCACCAAAAACTTAATAAATTCTAAGAATTTTACCAAAAACAGAATTTTTTTTAAAAATTTCACCAGAAATGAATAAAATTCCACCAATGTTATCAAAATTTTTGATAATTCCATCAAAAACACACTGAATTTTTTAAAAGTTCCACCAAAAACTTAATAAATTCTAAGAGTTTTACCAAAAACAGATTTTTTTTTTTTAATTTCACCAGAAATGAATAAAATTCGCAAAAATTCCACCAAAGCTATTAAAATATTTAACAACTACACCCAAAACTTACTGATTTTTTTTTATTCCACCAAAAATTTACAAAAATCCTAAAAATTACACCGAAATTGTCAACATTTTTAACAATTCTACCAAAAAAATTGCCAAATTTTTTAAAAATTCCACCAAAATGTCCAAATTCTTTTAAAATTCCACCAAAGATCAATCAAATTAGAAACAATTTCATTAAAAAATAACTAAAACCTTGAAAATTCCATCAAAAACTTAGTAGATTCATAAAAATTCCACCAAAGTTACTAAAATTTTTAATAATTCTACCAAAAATAATGAATTTTTTAAAAATTCCACCAAAAAACTTTGGTGGAAAAATTTGTAAAAATTCCACCAAAAATTTACCAATTTTTTTTAAATTCCACCAAAGTTACTAAAATTTTTAATAATTCTACCAAAAATAATGAATTTTTTAAAAATTCCACCAAAAAACTTACAAAATTTGTAAAAATTCCACCAAAAATTTACTAATTTTTTTTTTTAATTCCACCAAAGTTACCAAAATGTTGATCAATTCAACCAAAAACAATAAATTTTTTTTAGAAAAATGCTAAAAATAAAACTAAACTAGTCATGTTTAATAATTAAATATTCCGATCATATTTTTGTTAGGATTTTAAGTTTTTAAAAAGAAACAAATATTTTACCATAATTTAATGTAAATTATCTCTACTTTTTATTAAAAGTATACACAAAAACTCCTCAGTAGTTTCCTGAATAATGGATTTCACAACCTTAATTGACCCCATAGCTGCACACATTGCAACACAATTGCCTTTCTATGCGCAGCATTAATTAATATGGAAATTAAGTTTTGTGACACCAAAAGGAAACTCGCATTTTCTTTGATAGCTATTTCCAACTTGCTTAATATAGGTGGACAAAGTATATCAACCTTCCTAAATGAAGTTTTGAAACTTTATTAACATCTTTAATCACAATATTACAAACTTACACACAACTATTGAAAAAAACATTTAGATACAAACCATTATTTTTAATTATTAATCCATCAATCACACAAAACACTTAAACACGGTTATTATTTTATGCAATAAAATGTTTTTCCCCTTTTTTATTATTTTCTGGCTTTTATCATATTCTCACAATAAGTGCTTCAAATGATTGATTCAAAGATTTAAAATCAATCCCGTAAACATGTCCACACAGTTCAAGGTTGATTTAAAACTTCCATTCAAACGTAACAAAATTTAATAAACTCAAATAAGATCAAAAATCAAAAATAAGCAAAGTACATCTCTCACAAAGTGTTTATAAATTCATAAACAAGAATAAAAACACCCACGATTTCATTTCCTCCAGCTGTTACAAAACGTGAGAAAATAACAACAAGCAAAATATTCGTAACAACAGATTTTA
The DNA here is from genome assembly GCA_036711955.1 of Digitonthophagus gazella. Lineage (NCBI taxonomy): Eukaryota > Metazoa > Arthropoda > Insecta > Coleoptera > Scarabaeidae > Digitonthophagus > Digitonthophagus gazella. Next base: position 4,093,968 of record JASCIT010000003.1, read on the forward strand.
TCGAAATCGTTTATCCGTAACATTTCCTAAACACAAAATAATATCTATCTTATTTAGATTTATTATCTTTACGGTTGTATTTACAGATTAACGATAATGATAAATCAACCGAAACGACCTTCAAACTCTCACTTAAAAACAAATCAAATACTTAATAAAGAAAAACGTACGAAAAGTATCACACGTTTAACAATTATATTTCACAATTTAATTTGTTGTTGAATTTAATTGGAAATGACTGTCGGGTTTTATAGAAAGTGAGGTTATAAATCCCCAATGATTTTGCAAATATTCAGTTTTCGTCGAGATGTGAATTCACGGTCAAGTTTAATTGTGAGTAGATGTTTGGCTGTAGATTAGAAGATATACGATGTTTATTAAAGATAAAACTGTTATATTTAAAGATGAGTTAAATAATTTCGTAAAAAGTTACGTCAAATTGATTACAGATTTAATATTAGAGTTATTAAGTAGAAAAAAAAAGTTCAAAGATCTTTCAATTAATACCAATTTCATTAATTTAAAAAAATAAAGTCTCCACGATTTTTTAAATTTGATCAAAATTTTTAGGTTAGGAAAAATTTTAGTCAACTTTAAGAATTTTTTTAATTTTTTGGGTAATATTTAGGGGAAAATTGACTTTTTTATTACAAAATAGAATATTTTAGCTTTCAATTAATACAAATTTCATTTTTTAATTTGAAAAAATAAAGTCTCCACGATTTTTTAAATTTGATTAAAATTTTTAGGTTAGGAAAAATTTTAGTCAACTTTAAGAATTTTTTTAATTTTTTGGGTAATATTTAGGGGAAAATTGACTTTTTTATTACAAAATAGAATGTTTTAGCTTTTAATTAATACAAATTTCATTTCTTAATTTGAAAAAATAAAGTCTCCACGATTTTTTAAATTTGGTCAAAATTTTTAGGTTAGGAAAAATTTTAGTCAACTTTAAGAATTTTTTTAATTTTTTGGGTAATAATTGAAACAAAATTGACTTTTTTATTATAAAATAGAACATTTTAGCTTTCGATTAATACAAATTTCATTTCTTGATTTAAAAAAATAAAGTCTCCACGATTTTTTAAATTTGGTCAAAATTTTTAGGTTAGGAAAAATTTTAGTCAACTTTATGATTTTTTTTAATTTTTTGGGTAATAATTAGAACAAAATTGACTTTTTTATTATAAAATAAAATATTTTAGTTTTCAATTAATACAAATTTCATTTCTTAATTTAAAAAAATAAAGTCTCCACGATTTTTTAAATTTGGTGAAAATTTTTAAAAGTTAGGTTAAAAAAAATTTTAGTCACCTTTAAGAATTTTTTTTAATTTTTTGGGTAATAATTAGAACAAAATTGACTTTTTTATTACAAAATAGAATATTTTAGTTTTCAAATAATACAAATTTTATTCCTTAATTACAAAAAATAAAGTTTCCACGATTTTTTAAAGTTGGTCGAAATTTTTAGAAAAGTTAGGTTAAGAAAATTTTAATCACCTTTAAATTTTTTTTTTAATTTTTTGGGTAATAATTAGAACAAAATTGACTTTTTTATTACAAAATAGAACATTTTAGCTTTAATTTAATGTATAAATCATTTCTCAATTCCTATAAATAAATTTGTAGCGATTTTTTTAGCTTGTTAAGAATTAAAAATCGCAATTCAATTAAAATATAAAAATCTTAAATAATTTATAAGAAGTAATAAAAGGAATAAGAAAGTTAATTCTTATAATTTACAACTAATTATTACTTCAAATACTAAAACGTATATCGTGTTAAATTTCCTTTAGGAAACGCATTAATAAATATAATACATGCAGCATGCAAGAAGAATATTATGTGTTAGAAAGTGTAATATAAGAATTTCTTCAAGGAAGTACAAAAATATATTAATAGATATCTAATATATCTTAATTACTATAAAATCCTTGATAAATTAAATTAATAATATACTTACTATTTAAACATGATCTTGATTTTTTTTTTACTTTATTAATATTGTGATATCAGGCATAAAATTCATTCTAACAATAAGATTTAAATCTATATCATATTTTTTAATTCATACAACTGATTGTAAATTATAAGTAAATCCCAGTAATTATTGTTTTAAGTCATAAGTGGTAGTCATACATAGATTTCACGGTATCATATTAAAACAGTGAGTCAGAAATTCCCGATGCGTTTTAAACTACCGTTAAGCTATTTGAATTGTTCTCATACTTGTGTTATCATCGTGTTCGAGGAAAACGAACATTTCCAACGTCAACATAATAACTACAATACATTTAATGAGTCTAAATATTGAATGTATGACTATTACTAAAATTACAAAAAATTTTGGCTACCTTTTGACAAATCAGACATCGTGAATCATTCTTGACAAAGGTAAAGAGAGAATAACTGATTTTACATATTTCTCTCAATAGTACAATTGAATCGCTCATTTCAAAAACCACCTAAGTCAAAAAAGTTAAATTTTCAGGAGCAGTAAAAACCCGTTTAACATAAAAGGTATGCCTTGCATGAACAAAACCGTGAATGCAAATTGAACTATTTATGAAACTACAACAAATGTAATGAAACACGGTATAATTAATTGTTAGATTTTTGCAAAAACGGTATTTTTCTTTGTATGACTTACGTGGTTTTTGCACGGACTGTTTTTCCCATGTCTAAATGCTGGCATTAGAGGGAAATAAATACAAGAGAGTCCACACAAAAGTTTTATTGCAGTTTGAAAAAAGTATTACATGACTAACGAGGCAAATTTATGGTACATAATCGTATTCATTGTCACTTTCGATGGCATTTTTTTCCTCTTCTGTAGTTGGCCATAGAAAAATTCTTTTATAAAAAGACATATGTTTGAAAATAATAATACTTTGTACCTGTTTGATATTTTCTATCTTTTTGGGGTTTATGGGAACAGAACCAGCTGGATACGTACATTCTGTTGGTAGTTTAATGGTAATAGATTTGTTTCTTGTCAAGTTAAATGTATAGTTACCTAAACCATCGATAAAGTCTTGAACAATTACAGTTCCTTTCTTATCCTTTTAATATTGAAATGACAAATAATGAGAAGTATAGAATGATTCTTTATGTTCCTTTTTAACACGTTTGCCAAAACTCTCATTTCACAAACACGTTCTTTTATAACATGTTGGCCACCACTGAGAGAAATTTAGAATTTGGTGAGTTGCAGAAACAACGCAAGTCGCTCACTTATGTGGTTTCAGCTGCGAACGCAGATACTTGTACTGACATATCTTGGTAATGCTTCACGAGACTTGTGCGATTTTTGCACAGACGGTGTGAATACCCCCAAAGAAACGATTCGTGGTAAAAACTCCATTTTGTAAAATTTTGACTTATGTGGTTTTTGAAATGAGCGATTCAATTAGTTTTTCCGTTGATTGTACGTGTAAACCAGGCTTTGTAGTTTTCCAATCAAAAAAATACTTGCCAACGAATGCTTTCAATATCGATCATTTTGACAATAAAAAGATTTAAAATGTTAGTCATTTTTAAGAAGTAAAGGGTGCATTACACGATTTTTTATTAATGTCAAAAACGTTTTCTAGAATTTTCTCATTTAATAGTTTAAGATTTGCGAGTATTTTAAAATACGTTTACTTTATTACTTTTATACAATAGTTGAAGTGATTATTGTTAATAATATAATAACAAAATACTTTACAATATAATCAATAAAAATTTATTTTATGTAATATTGTAAAACACGTGTTATAACAATGTGTGCGTTAACAATCAATACACGTGACGTGTAAAACAAGCTTTAGAGCTTTCTAACCAGAGATTAGAAATACTTTTCAAAGAATGTTTTAAATACCAATCATTTTGACAATAAAAACATGTTAAATGTGTCATTTTTTACAAATCAAGGGTGAATTACACGATTATTTTTAATGTCTTGATTCTGATGATTAAAATTTTTTTATCAACAACTGTTATTATTTTCATATTTCTATTAGACATTGCTAAAATTTAACAAAATTGAATTCATTGTCAAAGTAATTAATGAAAATTTCAATTTAGGTTGGTAGCACTGGATTAATTTTAATAGACGAGGTGTGGATGAGTTTTTTAAGTAGGTTAAGTTTAAGTAACGCACTCACCAATTTTTTCACAATTTTTCTTTAATAGAAAGATTAGATTTACGACCATAAAATTTTGGTCACAACAATTAATACACGTGACGTGTAAAACAAGCTTTAGAGTTTTCTAACCAGAGATTGGAAATACTTCACAAAGAATGTTTTATATATCAATCAAACTTTGACAATAAAAAGATTTAAAATAACCAATTTTTAACAAATCAAGGGTGAATTACACGATTATTTTTTAATATCGAAAATCTAATGACTAAAAATTTTTTACCAAGAACTGTAACTATTTTTATATTTCTGCTAGTTAGATATTGTTAAAATGACTAAACTGAATTCATTGCCAAAATAGTTAATAAAAAGTTCAATTTAGGTTGGTAACAATGGATGATTTTGCCATTTGTGAATCAATTTTTAAGGTAGGTTAAGTTTGAATAATGCACTCACTATTTTTTTTACGAATTTTTTTTAATGGAAAGAATGGATTTACAGCCATAAAATTTTCGTAACCTAATAATTAATATACGTGACGTGTAAAACAAGCTTTAGAGCTTTCTAACAGAAATTAGAAATACTTATAAGAAAATGTTTTACATATCAATCAAACTTTGATAACAAAAAAATTTAAAATGACCAACTTTTGACAAATCAAGGGTGAATTACACGATTCTTTTTTAATGTCAAGAATCTGATGATAAAAATTAAAATTTTTTTACCAGCAACTGTTACTATTTCCATATTTCTATTAAATATTGTTAAAATTTAACAAAATTGAATTCATTGTCAAAGTAAACTAATGATAATTTCAATTTAGGTTGGTAACACTGGATGAATTTGTCATTTGTGAATCAGCTTCTAAGGTGGGTTAAGTTTGAGTAACGCACTCACTAATTTTTTCACATTTTTTTTATTTTTTTAATGGAAAGACTGGATTTACGACCATAAAATTTTGGTAACCTAACAATGAATACACGTGACGTGTAAAGCAAGCTTTAGAGTTTTCTAACCAAAGATTAGAAATGCTTGTAAAAGAATATTTTAAATATCAATCAAACTTTGATAATAAAAAGATTTAAAATGACCAATTTTTGACAAATCAAGGCTAAATTACACGATTATTTTTTAATGTCAAGAATCAGATGACTAAAATTTTTTACCAGTTATTGTACTATTTTTATATTTCTGTTTGATATTGTTAAAATTTCACAAAACTGAATTGATTGTCAAAGTAAACTAATGATAATTTCAATTTAGGTTGGTAACACTGGATGAATTTGTCATTTGTGAATCAGTTTCTAAGGTGGGTTAAGTTTGAGTAACGCACTCATTAATTTTTTCACTAATTTTTTTTATTTTTTTAATGGAAAGAATGGATTTACGACCATAAAATTTTGGTAACCTAATAATCAATACACATGACGTGTAAAACAAGCTTTAGAGTTTTGTAACCAGAGATTAGAAATACTTGTAAAAGAATGTTTTAAATATCAATCAAACTTTAACAATAAAAAGATTTAAATTGACCAATTTTTGACAAATCAAGGGTGAATTACACGATTATTTTTTAATGTCAAAAATCTAATGACTAAAAATTTTTTACCAAGAACTATTACTATTTTTATATTTCTGTTAGTTAGGTATTGTTAAAATTTGATTAAACTGAATTCATTGCCAAAATAGTTAATAAAAAGTTCAATTTAGGTTGGTAGCATTGGATGATTTTGATAGACGAAGTGTGGATGAGTTTTTAAGGTAGGTTAAGTTTGATTAACGTATTCACTAATTTTTTTTTAGATTTCTTTATTTTTTTTAATGGAAAGAATAGATTTACGACCATAAAATCTTGGTAACCTAACAATCAATACACATGACGTGTAAAACAAGCTTTAAAGCTTACTAACCAGAGATTAGAAATACTTCTTAAAGTATGTTGTAAATACCAATCACTTTGACAATAAAAAAATTTTAAATGTATCACTTTTGACAAGTCAAGGGTGAATTACACGATTATTTTTAATGTCAAGATTCTGATGACTAAAATTCTTTCACCAACAACTGTTATTTTCATATTTTTATTAGATATTGATAAAATTTAACAAAATTGAATTCATTGTCAAAGTAATTAATGAAAACTTCAATTTAGGTTGGTAGCACTGGATGATTTTAATAGACAAGGTATCAATGAGTTTTTAAGGTAGGTTAAGTTTGATTAACGCACTCACTAATTTTTTTTTACAAATTTTTTTAATGGAAGAATGGATTTACAGCTATAAAATTTTGTTCACTTAACAATCAATACACATGACGTGTAAAACAAGCTTTAGAATTTTCTAACCAAAGATTAGAAATACTTCTAAAAGAATGTTTTAAATATCAATCAACTTTGACAACAAAAAAACTTTAAAATGACCAACTTTTGACAAATCAAGGCTGAATTACACGATTATTTTTAATGTCAAGAATCTAATAATTAAATTTTTTCACCAGCAACTGATAGTATTTCCATTAAATATTGTTAAAATTTAACAAAGTTCAGTTCATTGTCAAAGTAATTAATGAAAACTTCAATTTAGGTTGGTAGCACTGGATGATTTTAATAGACAAGGTGTGGATGAGTTTTTAAGGTAGGTTAAGTTTGATAAAGGCACTTACTATTTTTTTTCACAATTTAGAGCTTTCTAACCAAAAATTAGAAATACTTGTAAAATAATGTTTTACATTTCAATCAAATTTTGACAATAAAAAGGTTTAAAATGATCAATTTTTGACAAATCAAGGGTGAATTACACGATTTTTTTTAATGTCAAGAATCATATGACTAAAATTTTTTACCAATTATTGTCCTATTTTTATATTTTTGTTAAATATTGTTAAAATTTGACAAACCTAAATTAATTGTCAAAGTAATAAATGAAATTTTAATTTAGGGTGGTAACACTGGACAAATTTGATAAAAAAAGGTGTGGATACATTTTTAAGGCAAGTTACGTTTGACCAACGGACTCACTAATATTTTTTACAATTTTTTTTAATGGAAAAAATGGATTTACAGCCATAAAATTTTGGTAAGCTAACAATCAATACACATGACGTGTAAAACAAGCTTTAGAGCTTTCTAACCAAAAATTAGAAATACTTGTAAAAGAATGTTTTACATATCAATCAAACTTTGACAACAAAAAGATTTAAAATGACCAACTTTTGACAAATCAAGGCTGAATTACACGATTTTTTTTTAATGTCAAGAATCAGTCGACTAAAATTTTCTACCAATTATTGTCCTATTTCTATATTTTTGTTAGATATTGTTAAAATTTGACAAACCTAAATTAATTGTCAAAGTAATAAATGAAATTTCAATTTAGGTTGGTAGCACTGGATGAATTTGATAAAAAAAGGTGCGAATAAATTTTTAAGGCAAGTTACGTTTGACTAACGGACTCAGTAATATTTTTCACAATTTTTTTAATGGGAAAAATGGATTTACAGCCATAAAAATTTGGTCACCTAACAATCAATAAACGTGACGTGTAAAACAAACTTTAGAGTTTTCTAACAAAAAATTAGAAATACTTGTAAAAAATGTTTTACATATCAATCAAACTTTGACAACAAAAAGATTTAAAATGACCAATTTTTAACAAATCAAAGGTAAATTACACGATTCTTTTTTAATGTAAGGAATCAAATGACTAAAATTTTTTACCAGTTATCGTATCATTTTTATATTTTTGTTAAATATTGTTAAAATTTAACAAAACTGAATTTTTTCTTAAGGTAATTAAGAAAATTAACAAAATTAAGAAGTTTAACAAATGAAACTTCAATTTGGGTTGGTAGCACTGGATGAAGTTGACAGAAGAAGTATGGATGAGTTTTTAAGATAGGTTAAGTTTGAGTAATGCACTTGCTAATTTTTTTTCGCGATTTTTTTAATGAGACGCTTAGATTTACAGCCACAAAATTTTGGTAACCTAACAATCAATACATGTGACGTGTAAAACAAGCTTTAGAATTTTCTAACCAAAGATTAGAAATACTTCTCAATGAATTTTTAAATACCATTCAATACCAATCCACTTTGATAATAAAAATGGTTAAATCTTAGTCACTTTTGACAAATCAAGGGTAAATTACACGATTTTTTTTAATATCAAGACTTTTTAATGTCAAGAACTAAAAATTTCTTATCAACAATTGTTACTATTTTTATATTTTTGTTAGATATTGATAAAATTTAACAAAACCGAATTCATTGTTAAAGTTACCAATAAAATTTCAATTTAGGTTGGTAACCCTGGATGAATTTCCCATTTATGAATCACTTTTTAAGGTAGGTTAAGTTTGACTAACGCAAAAATTTTGACAAACAAAAAGTTTGACAAACAAAAAAAGTTCTAAACTAACAAAATAATTACAGATCAACAAAACAATTTAAAAAATACAAAATTGTGCTGAAAAATAAATTCGACAAGACTTACCGGTTTTTTTGAAATTATTGCAGTTTCGTCAACAGTTCAATTAACGAAATTTATGTTGTACATATTACGCTTCAAAAATACTGGAGTGCAAACGTCATTCAACACGTAAAACAGCGATAATTAAATTGCTTTTAAGCGTACATCAAATATTTTCGACTTTTAAACCAATTTGATAGAATTTCTGACGTATTTACTATTTAACTCTTAATAATTTGTTAGCGTCTTAAAGATACAATTGTTGTTATAAAATTTTTACCATTTTATGACAATCAATAAATGTATAACGTCTAAAACAGGCTTTAAAGTATTCTAACCATCGATTTTTCACTTTTTAAAAAAATATTAGAAGCATTTTTTAAAATAATCAAAAATTATCTTTTTACAATCAACAGATGTACGTGTAAAACAGACTTTAAAATTTTCTAATCAGATTTTTGATTAGTCAAAAATGTATAGAAGACATGTCTCAAAAAAAATTAAGATTTCTTAAAATAATAAGTTAGCCTATAAAATGTCAATTAAATAAAGGGTGAATTACACGATTTTTTTTAATATCTAGAAGAAGTTGTTCAAAATATTAAAACCTTAACTTGAATTTTTTTTGATATTTTTTTTTCTCCTCTAACAAGAGTTAATATAAAATCTACCACATTTACTTCTAATAATCTAAATATTTTCATTAAAATTTTCCCACCCGGTAAGTTTTAAAATAAACAAATATCAAAGATTTACGACTGTTTATCAATTTTAATTTCCTCTCACCTGTTGTTTTTTGCGTACTATGGCGAATATGATGCGACGACGAGGACACGCTCTGCCCCATTTTGAAGAGCTCTCAACGTAAGAAGTCCTCGACACGAACGGAAAATATCGACGAGAGTCAATAGCAATAACGCGGAAGAGGGTACTAACACTTCGTCACCAAAGAAAAGAAGAGTACTTTCCCGGGGAAAAAGCTATAAATCACACAGACACACGAACCACGAGGTGAATTAAACGCGAAACTCTAGCAGAAAAGCCGGTTCGATCGACTCGTTTCCGGTCCGATATTTTCGCAGCAAAAAGAGTGAAATAATAAAACGGCTCAAGAACGGCACGTTCGAGGTTAACGATAGGAACGACTCGACGGTACTGTTTGTCGGCTCGTTTCCAACCAACTGGTCGTCTCGCGGACGCTTTTCGTTATCTCGTTAAAGATAGGCAACGCGAGTGCGGAGAGTTGGCGGGTTCTAAAAACAAACCGGACCCGGTGTGGAGCGGTGCATTTGACGCCCCCCTTGTTCGTTGGTATACTACCTACAGGTCGCGCACGGAGACATACGCACCTCCGTGTCAACACCGATGAACGCGCTAGCCGTAACAACAAAGATCGTATCACTCTTTGTTTACGACATTTTTATTTTAAGTGTGAAATATGTTTTTAATTTTACAACATTGTATTAAATTAAAACGTATATTCGAGTTGTAATAAAGCATCTACGTGGAAATGGAAATGTTTTGACGTTTATTTATAATGCGAATTGTGAAATAATTACTTCATTATCTTTGGAACAATAAATAAATTTAATTGAAGTGTAATTATAAAACAAAATATCTATTATTATTATTAGTAAATTTAATCATTAAAGAGTCAATATAAATTAGTTTAAGCCCTTTTATTATACAGGTGTCTCAAGATAAACTGTGTTGATTTATGTTTGGAAAATTATAAGTTCCAATATTCCGAATTCGAATCTCGGTTGTTCTAACACCGAGTCTCTTCAGCAACTTTTGGAGGGGTTGTAAACCCGTCGGTCCCGCAACTAGTCAAACATCTCAGGTTGTGTATAACTTTTATTGTGTAAGAGGAGGATTATTTGAATATCAACAAACCTCTTGGGATTTGATACAAGGGACCTACTGAGACCTAAGTGTAAAGCCGGCTCTACACACTCGGCGAGACTGTTCGTTGTCAACGAAAGTGCGAAGAGGTTGTTTTTCGCCAAGGCAAATCTTGGAGAGAGCCTTTTGACTCGGATCAAAATACCGACAGAGTAGAGATGTCGCAGGCAAATAGTCATTTAAGGCTGACTTTTACCAACCTCCTGTTAATTTAACCAGCGGTTTAATTTCAATTTCAACTTATGCGATTGGCTACTTTGCCAATAACCATGGCAATAAACCGCTGGTTAAATTAACAGGAGGTTGGTAAAAGTCAGCCTAAGGAAAATAACTTTTGTCTAGTCAAATAGCATTTGTCGGTTCAAATGGTTTTTTTTATAGATTTACTAACTATTTTACTAGAAAAATATCATTTAACTATACTTCATTTAATAACTAGGAGGAGTGATTTGAATTTTTCGCGCTAAAATAGTGAACTATTATTGGTCAGTCCGCAGTCAAGTTTACAAAGACGAAAAAATTGGTTTTTCTCGTTTATTGTTTTTGACGTTTGAGGTTAGGAGCTTTAGCTAATTTGTCAACTTGTTTCTCGCTTTTTCGTTGTGTTCAAATGGTTGCGATCAAAAAATATTAAGTTCGAAGAAGGTATGGTACGATGTCATCTGTTGGATATAATACGTCAACACAAGGAACGTCTTTTGGATAAATTTTGAACAATGTACGTATAGATAAACGGCCATAGAGATATTTGGTATGTTCTAGAATACTACGCTCAAACGCTTGGTGTTTTGTTGGTTGCATAAATGTGACTGGTTTTAAGTTTAGAATTCAAATTTGCCGCCAAAAATGTTTAGTGTATTTTTTAGTTACTTTTTCCTATGTAAATGGGGTTTTGAGATTTACTCCTCCTAGTTATTAAATGAAGTATAGGCAAATAGTATTTGCCTAAAGGTTCCTTAGGAAAGTAAAAGAGAAGCTCCACCGCAAAACTAACTTTCATTTTAAGATGAAAACAAATAATATGCTTTAAATTTTGATTGTTTGCGATTATTTGTTTTGGCAAGGATTACTGTAATGACACCTACTATTGCATAAATTTTTAGCTTTAAAGCACGCACATCGTTTGGTATTGCACTAGTTTTTTGATGGTTGACACTGGCATTTGGAAAATCCCTGACCTGAGAACATTGATTGGGCAGCACAGGCTTCTCTTAAAGAAATGAAGTGGTCCTGAGGAATGTCATTGTAATTAAAAGTTACTGCTGAAACTTCTGTTAGATTACTTCTAGGAAACCAGGTTCTTAAAACACCAGATTTTGTACCTATTCGGTAAACAGTATTCTTTTTATCAGTTACAATCCCTTCTAAGTTCTACTTGCCTAATGGTCCTCTATCGACTTTAGGGACAGCAACAGTGACGTATTTGCCACATTCTATGTCGTTGTATGTTGCTCTGCTAGCTTTTGTCATTACTTCAGCAGCTTTCAGTTGGCTTTCATATGACCTCTTTCGATTTTTTCTAATATTGTCTTCATTAACACAATGATTGCATATGACCTGGCTACTTACGTCTTCACTGTCTTCCTGAGTAACGCCACAAATAACGTGCACTATTTTAGAACACTTCAAACAGGTATGTGCACCTGTACTGTGGTTTCCACAGACACAGCAGTACATATCGTCATTCATAGTATGGCAGTTATTGTTGGATTCTAAATCTTCTTTTGAAGTGTCAATTTGTACTTCTTCCTCGAGATTTTCCGGACTGATGGGAACGCTAACTTCGTTCATATTATTTTTTTCAACTATATCATCTGCTCTGGAATCAACAACTTCATTTACTTGATCGGGTACATTCGTGCGCAAGACTTCCAAGTCCTCTTCAGTGAATATTTTATCTAGAAGGTCTAAGGGCAGATTTGTCGATCGTAAGCCTACTTTTGGATCAGCACCATATAAATCAGTGTAGGGTGTTCTTTCAATAATACGATGATAGGACGTATTTTTTTACCATTGCACAAAATGACAACCTATTGACCAATGAGTAGATTTATTCTCCTCATCCAAATTCTTAACATTTGCTCTACATCTTCATTTGATCACTTACTCTCAATTCGGTCACTGTAAGCTATGTACATTATTTGGCTAATAACAATTCAGCCAAATACCATTTTCCTAGAATAATAACACCCGGCAAAAAAATAAATGTCGACGTGTCATTTGGCTAGACGAATACTATTTGGCTAGCGTAAAGTTATTTTCCTTCAATTACTATTTGCCTGCGACAGAGACATAGCGAGGCGAGGCAAGAGGATGACGATGTAATAATTTGAATTATTACGGGCTGAGTTTAAAGACTTTTAGTTTATTTTGGTATGTTCAGTTCAGATCAGGTCGGGAGTCTGTCCCAAAGAAATAAATTGTATGTAATAAAGATGTTATTTTTAAATGGGCAGCTGGCAGGTCATAAAATTTTAGATACAAGTGTTTTTAGAAATTAACGCTTGAAACTCTCTTTCTCTCTTCCCGGAGTTCTTTTCAGGTCTGGAAGAACTTCTTCATGATAATGTGTTGGATATGCTTGAAGAAGCTGTTCAACACATCGACGGTTTTTCGCGAGTTTAGTTTTCGTTTCCGAGTTTGAATTTTCCTCGGCGGTTATGTTCGCATGATAGACTTGAGCGTGTTCCCATCCGGAGTTTATCTCTGTCATGGTGATTTCATCAACATTACGAGCGGCGAGGTAAGGACATAACCGCAAACCAATGGGTTTTGTTGTTGAGGAAAAGGGGTGAGTTTTCTGAGCCTGGGTAAATATTTAATAATAGTTAATAATTATTTGAGCTGGAAATTCGCATAACTATCTTCTCGTTTAATTAATTCGCATAGCTATCCTCTTGATTAATTAGATCATATAGATTTGTAACTTTTCTTAATAAACTTTTAAAGCTAGGTTTGCTTTTTATTTGATAAAGTCAATATCCCTTTTCTGGATCTAGTTTAATTAAAGTTCTTAATAATAAAATAAAGAGGTTTTTTTTAAATCGTTTTCTACCCTGCAACTTTTTGCATTTCGAGCCAGAGCCCTAGCGCAAGGACCCACGGTTTCCGGAAGGTTTCGCAGGTAAAAACCTTGCCCTGGTGGCGGCTACGTCTAACCCAAATTACTACAACGAGACGACGAACTAGAGTTGTCTACACTCTCGGTAACCCATGCCATGTCTCGCCGAGTGTGTGGAGCCGGCTTTAGAGTGATAATACTCTGTCCCACGATTCTACAAGTTCCACCTTTCTAAAAGATTGTAGAGTAAACTGCCCAAATGTCGACCCCCCTTCTAAAAATGCTTCCTAAAGTCGGCTTTTTTATATAAAAAAAAAACATATAGAAAAACTGGAAGGCCGACTTTAGGCGCATGGCCGAGATTTGGTGAGTTTACCCTAGTTAGACTAAAGACGAGACGCCCCAATGATATGAAAATTTTAGAAATTGTGACACAATGTAGATTTAATGCTAGAAAAAGAAGAATATTAGAGAACTATAGATGAAATATTTGCAAATATTATGAAAGAAAAACATGAAAGAAAATTAGAAAATAGAATAGATACAAAGTAGATTCCCGAAAAAGAAAAGTTTTTTGCCTCTGAAGTTACAACTTGAGAGACGATTTTGAAGGCGGAAGGGAGAGTTTTAATTCATCGATATATTCAAGATAAGTATGAACCCAACCCTAAATGAGATATATAGGGGTTACTTAAATAATGATTCGGGCCAATCGTCTGTCAACAGATTTTTAAAACCCTTCCATAAACAAAGAAAAATAAAGAAAGTAAATATTTTCAAAATTGAACATTGAAATTTGCATATTTCATTCTACAGGGTTAATCTCCATCTCCTAAAAGACTAGAATTCGTAAAATCCAAGTAATAACCTCTTCAGTTACGCATTTAAAAAATCTCAATATGAGCCTTCTCTCTTTATCTTTCTCTATATAAATTAGGAAATTTCAAAAAATCGTAGAACTTCAAAGTTTGACATTCAGAACATTGAAATTTTGAAATTTCAATCTACAGGGTCTACTTCAGGGATGGGTAATTTCCATTTCAAAAAAGACTAGAATTCGTAAAATTCAAGTGACAACCTTTTCAGTTAAGTATTAAAAAATTCTCAATACGAGCCTTCTCTCTCTCTCTGTCTTTCTTTATATAAATTAGGAAATTTCAAAAAGATCGTAAAACTTCAAAGTTTGACATTTAAGACACTGAAATTTTGAAATTTCATTCTATAGTATCAATTCCCATCTTTTAAAAGACTTGAATTCGTAAAACCTAAATGACAACTTTTTCAGTTAAGTGTTAAAAAAAATTTCAATGTGTGCCTTCTTTTTCTTTGTCTTTCTGTACACAAACATTAGGAAATTTCAAAAAATAGTAAATTCTCAAAGTTAGACATTGAAATTTGGAAATTTCATTCTACAGGATTAATCTCCATCTCATAAAAGACCAAAATTCGTAACAGTCAAGTGGCAACCTTTTCAGTAAAGTGTTAAAAAAATTTCAATGTGAGCCTTCTCTCTCTCTAAGTTTTTTTCTAGATAAAGGAAGAAATTTCAAAAGATTTCTCATAAAAGACCAGAATCCGTAAAATTCAAGTTGCAACCTTTTCAATTAACACTTGGCATGCGGGGAACGTATTTTTACGTTTTGCGCTTACGGCAACCAAATATACCCGCATACCAAGTGTTAAGTGTTGAAAAAATTTCAATGTAAGCCTTCTCTCTTTGAGTCTTTTTCTAGATAAAGGAAGAAATTTCAAAAAAATTCTCATAAAAGATCACAATTCGGAAAATTCAAGTGGTAACCTTTTCAGTAAAGCGTTAAAAAAATTTCAATGTGAGCCTTCTCTCTCTACGTTTTTTTCTGGATAAAGGAAGAAATTTCAAAAAGTCAAAGTTGGACGTTGAAATCTTGAAATTTTATTTCACAATTATTCTTGATACTACAAAGAACTACAATTAATAAAATCCAAATAACAACATATTCTAAGTAGTATTTCATCACTTACAAAATTTCAAAAAGATGTCACTCATAGTTTTCCCAATACAAATCGAAACAGTTCATCATAAAACATCCTGTATAAACGCTCTCAAAATGCATTTTGTTATACAAAAAGAAAGCAATTTTATTTATTTTCTTCATAAACATTTTTTTAATATAGCAAACTTCATACATTAATAAATTAATGTATCAAATCTGTAAAATTGTATAAAAAAAATTTTAGGTTGCCACCCTGAATTTTGACAATTAACTTTTTGTCTTTGGAGCCTTTCTCAAGGTTTAAAGGTTAGTTAAAACGAGTAACTGTCAAATTTTTTAAGTTTATCCAACTTTTTTTTGTACTCCAATTTAAAGTGTAGCCAACATAAAATAAATAAAAATATTAAATCACAACACCCTAAAAGTACTATTTTATTAAATGGTATTATTATTTCTTTAACAGTTTTTGGTAGCAATTTTATGTAACCAACTTGAAGTAAAAAAAAAAAACGTTAAAACATGACACCTTACAGTAATGAACATATACCGGATGTTAGAAGAAAAAATTCCAAACCCACGTGTTGGTTATTTTTGTTTGGAGTCCATTTAAATTTTTTCCAGCAACATCTAATATTTTTCAAGCAACTAATTTTTATTTATTTTATCAGCAACTATTACATTTATTTCCTTCCAATTTATCAAAACCCTTTTAACTTAGAATCACTTCACCTCAATTTTTTATTAAACGTCCAGCTTTGGTGAACTTTTACGACTTTCAACTGAATTTTTCACAAAATCTCACCCGTCAATAGACATCTACTCGTTACCTACACAGACTTTTACGAGAAACTTTTAACAATTTACGTCCTACCCCAAGAACTTTACAAAAATCACACTTATTTTATAAATATCTACTCAAACTTCTATCATAAGTACTTTGTTAAGTAAAATATGAATATTATTCCCATTTCATTTAATACATAAACATAAATTCATGTAATTTACAAACTACATAGTTAATTATCACAAAAACAAACAAACATAACCATTATGATAAAATACCCACCATTCCAACTAAAAATAACTAATCAGTAGGAAATAAAAACAACGGCGTAGAATAAATACGTCAAAAGAGAAATTAACGACCATCCTCTAGCAAACATGCACAATGCATTTACTACAATAGCTACGTAAAACGACGTCCTTGAAAACCGTTAGTAAACAGAAGGCAGTTTACGTGCGATAAACCGTTTAATTTAACAAAGCCATATGTGCCTCTACTGGAGAAATAAATTTATAATTTTAACGGAAAGCAAATAAATAAACGCGACTATGATAATGTATAAAACTCGGTTTAATGCGGTTCGTCACAACGAACAAGTCTATTTTAAGACTGATAAGATAACAAGTACAGTACTTTACATCAATTAGATTTTGTTCCTACAATCTATCAATAATGTTATACTAGAGAATAATAATAATAACAAGCAGAAATATAAATTATCAAATTATGGAAATTTATAATTGAGGTAAAAGTTGCCACTAAATTTTAACATTTTGATTGGGAATTTTACACAAAACTATGTCACGTCATCGGTGATTATTTTGTAATTGAGGAGTTAAAATGTTAGCAAAATGTTAAGAGAGATTTTTGTCATTGAGGGTTTTCCCAATGACAAATACTAAAATATATCATCCTATCTATTAACGTCAATGAATGTTATTTTCCAAATAGATGTTCTTTCACCTGAACATGGAAACTCTTTCTGACGTAAAGAGTCGATTTTAATTTATTTTCTTAAATGGGAAATTAATACAGATAAAACTATGGAATTATACTTTGCAAATGTATCACAATTAATAACTTTATTAGTTTGGAATGAATCGGATTTCTGTGCAGCGTCGCGAATCGATTAAAAACCGTTCGTTCGATGATCGTCGATGATTGCTTCGTACATAAATCAAAGTTTACGGTCGCAACTGCTGGGAGCACGTTTAAATTTTCAATATGCGGTCGGTCATGTCGACCGAGACCGGCTGATTTATGGGAAACAACATTTTCACACGCCCGAGGATAACATTGAGCATCGCCGAACTGTTTAGTTTTGTAAACCGTTTATATGTTCATTCGCAACAGGACTTAACTGGGGTATTGCGTTCAACTAAACGATATATCATGTGTTCAATTAAAAAAAAAATCTCTAGAGTGACACGAAAAATGTTTTAGATTGATACTCGAAAATTTTTGACGATTAATTTTTTTTTAATTCGTATTTTAAAGGTTAGAATTAATGAATAAATATGGCGTAAATGCCAAATTTTTTGACGTTTGACGTTTCATATTTTAATTAAAAATGTAACAAATTTAAGGTAAAGAAAATCGTTATTTCATGACACTCAAAGTTCATTTTGTCGAATATATATAGGGTGTCAAAAAAAATTAAAGCCAAATCTCGATTATTTTTATTCGGAGCCTATTTAAATTTTTTCTATGGCTTTTCTTTTTTAAATTATTATGTTTATTTTCTTCAACGGTAATTTAAAGAGATGAAGTGCTACCAACCTAACATAAAGTGAAATTTCTTAGGTTACTTTGACGATGAATTCAGTTAATTTCTATCAAACTCTTTTAATAAGAATAGAAAGATTAAAAAATAAACACCTTTAGAGAGACATACAAGATTTTATAGGTTGATAACTTGAAATTATTGACAATTATTTTTTTAACCTTCCAATACATGCGCTTTTTTTTGTTCGTGCAACTGCACGCAACGGACTGTGAGTCCGGGTTCGAAAAATAAATAAGAGAGAGAGCTGATACGAAATAAAAAATTATGTAAATTATTTAATAATGTCAAATCGTCTTCTTCATTTTCATTTTCCTCATCTTCATATTCTGAAACGTTGTTGTCCAATAATAGGTTTTCATCTTCTTATTCCTCATTATTGGACAACAAGTTTTTGTTCCTTTCTTCGTTGTAGCTCATATTTTCGAAATAACCGATTTTTAAATTGAATTCAAACTCAACACACGATGCATTGACAGATAATAAAATATCGGTAAGAAAGAAATTCATCAAAAAAATTATGGTCAGAGCAAGGTCGAAATAACATTAATAGATGGCGCTCAAAATCCGGACTGACAGTTCGGTGCGTGTAACGAAAGGTTAAGAATCGAATTTTAAAGGTTAAAATTAATGACTAAATATGTTAACGTAAAGTTTTTGACAGTTGTTTGACGTTTCAAATTTCAGTTTAAAATGTACCCAACTTAATGTAAAGAAAATCATAAAGTCATCGCCCTGAAGTTGATTTTCATATTTCTACAGTTGGCAATGTTGAAAAACTATAATGTAAACAATAAAAATTGTTTAATTTGTCAAATTAGTGTCTTTGGTTTCAAAACGTTCGACGTCTTAAAAAATAGAATGTTTTTGATTGAAAATTGCTTTAAAAATTTGGAAAAATATCAAACCAAACTTAACCTAAAAGCCAACACACGCGTCCTTTACTAAATTCATGAAGTGTTACCAACCTGATGTAAAATTAAATTGTTTAATTTGTCAAATTAATGTCTTTGGTTTCAAAGCATTCGATGTCTTAAAAAGTAGGATTTTTTTGATTGGAAATTACTTTAGAAATATTAAAAAATACAAACCAAACCTAACCTAAAAGCCAACACACGCGTCCTTTACTAAATTCATGAAGTGTTACCAACCTGAAATAAAATCAAATTGTTTAATTTGTCAAATTAGTGTCTTTGGCTTCAAAACGTTTGACGCCTTAAAAAGTAGGACTTTTCTGATTGGAAATTGCTTTAGAAATATGGAAAAATAACAAACCAAACTTAACCTAAAAGCCAACATACGCGTCCTTTACTAAATTCATGAAGTGTTGCCAACTTGAAGTAAAATCAAATTGTTTAATTTGTCAAATTAGTGTCTTTAGTTTCAAAACTTTCGACGCCTGAAAAAGTAGGATTTTTCTGATTGGAAATTACTTTAGAAATATAGAAAAATAGCAAACCAAACTTAACCTAAAAGCCAACACACGCGTCGTTTACTAAATTCATGAAGTGTTACCAACTTGAAGTAAAATCAAGTTATTTAATTTGTCAAATTAGTGTCTTTAGTTTCAAAACTTTCGACGCCTGAAAAAGTAGGATTTTTCTAATTGGAAATTCCTTTAGAGATATGGAAAAATCGCAAACCAAACCTAACCTAAAAGCCAACATACGCGTCCTTTACTAAATTCATGAAGTGTTACCAACCTAAAGTGAAATCAAATTGTTTAATTTGTCAAATTACTGTCTTTGATTTCAAAACATTCAACGCCTGAAAAAGTAGGATTTTTCTGATTGGAAATTGCTTTAAAAATATGGAAAAATAGCAAACCAAAGTTAACCTAAAGCCAACACACGCGTCCTTTACTAAATTCATGAAGTGTTACCAACCTGATGTAAAATCAAATTGTTTAATTTGTCAAATTAGTGTCTTTGGTTTCAAAACGTTCGATGTCTTAAAAAGTGAAATTTTTCTGATTGAAAATTGCTTTAGAAATATGGAAAAATAGCAAATCAAACTTAACCTAAAAGCCAACACACGCGTCCTTTACTAAATTCATGAAGTGTTACCAACCTGAAGTAAAATCAAATTGTTTAATTTGTCAAATTAGTGTATTTGGTTTCAAAACGTTCGATGTCTGAAAAAGTAAGATTTTTCTGATTGAAAATTGCTTTAGAAATATGAAAAAATAGCAAACCAAGCTTAACCTAAAAGCCAACATACGCGTCCTTTACTAAATTCATGTTACCAACAAAGTGTTACCAACATGAAGTGAAATTTTTTAACAAATCACTTTTATTAAATTTTGCCAACAATAATAAAAATATTAACAAAATAGACACAAAAAATTTAAAGTGACACGAAAAATTTTGTAGGTTGGCATCCTGAAAATATTAATAATTAAAATTTTTTAAGGGTTTATTTTTTAAGTAATGGGTTGGAAATTAAGTAATTGCGGGTTTCGTTCATAGAAAGCTTCAATTGAATTTTTAGGTTTTTAGACGTACCAATGTAAAACACATTTTGATATTTGATAGTTGGTAAGTCAGCAGTCAATCAGTAAAAAAAGTTTTTTGATCGGTTGCGTAGTTTTTGGCCTTCGTTGAAAAATGGAAAATCAAAAGGAACATTTTCGTCAATTTTGCTTTTTTAAGCAAAGGGAAAAACGCATCATAAGTTCAGAAAAAGTTATGTGCCTATGGTGACGAAGCCTTAAAAAAACGGCAGTGTCAAAATTGGTTTGCCAAATTTCGTTCTGGTGATTTTTCACTTAAAGACGAAAAACATGGTCGTCCAGTTGAAATTGATGAAGTCCTAATCAAAGCAATAATCGATTCGGATCGTCACAGTTCAATGAGATTGCAGAAAAGCTTCATGTATCACATACATGCATTCTCCCATACATTCTCACATACATGCACACTTACCACCCATCCGAACGATCAATTCTGATGTCTACATTCAACAACTAACGAAATTAAACAATGCAGTTGAAGAAAAGCGGCCCCGATTGACAAATCGAAAAGGTGTTGTATTCCATCATGAGAATGCAAGGCCACACACATCTTTGGTCACTCGGCAAAAATTATTGGAGCTTGGTTGGGATGTTTTGCCACATCCACCATGTAGTCCTGACCTTAATCTGATTACTTTTTATTTCGATCTTTACAAAACTTGAATGGTAAAAATTTCAATAATGATGATGATGTCAAATCGTATCTGATTCAGTTTTTTGCTAATAAAAACCAGAAGTTTTATGAACGTGGGATTATGATGCTGGCTGAAAGATGGCAAAAAGGTCGTTGATCAAAATGGGCAATACATTACAGAATAAAGTTATTTAGTTCCATGAAAAAATTGTCTTTGATTTTCTAAAAAAAAAATCCGAAATTACTTAGTTGCCAACCCAACAGTAGTAATTTACTACAAGTCAAGTTTTGGAATTCGAATCAATGTTTATATTATACTCCAGACACAAAATTTGGTAGACATTTCAGGTTAACTTGTCAAATTTCTTTATGGTCTATATACTGGATGTTTTCTCTTTCTATCTTGTGGTTACGATTAGAGGTATGGATTAATATTATAAACAAAGATATTAAAACAGAGATGAAACTTTTTTGTGAGTCGGAGGTTCGGTATCTTGGTTCTCATATAGGTTTAGGACAGACACTTAGATTTGTTGAAACGAGGCAAGGAGAAGATAGTGTGATTGAGGTCTGAATTGGAGTGATCTGAATTTCAGACCACTTCAGTGGCGTCTCCTGGAGTTTTACAAAAATGAGGCTGAATGTTAAAAAAATCATTAAAAATATCTCATGTAAAACAAATTACTCCAAAATTTAAAGAGTTAATTGAACCTCCTCTGCTTCTTCCCTTGACGAGTCACCAGTTTGAAATTTGAAAATTGAATTTTTGACTTTATGTCATTTCACAACTTTTAAAGATTAGAGTTAAAAATTAAATGTCAAATGAAGCGTATAAATGCAAAAGCAGACATTCGAGATTTTCTTCAAAAATTAGTTAGACACGGATCTGTATTGTAAATTTAGCAAGAAATCAATTTCTGTGCCCCCAGGAGCGTAACAATACATTTAAGCGAGTTATTGCAATAATAAATTCCGCTTTAAATGCAAAAGCAGACATTTGCACCAAGTAGTTAGGTGCAAAAGCAGACGTTTGTGTTTGAACCTATCCAGATCTCGCATTACCTCACGTGATAGCCGTGACATTGAAGTAGCTGTTAGTTTTGCTCGCTTCTGCACGATTAGTTTATAAACGAGAGCGTGGTAACGAATGTATTATGGAGTTTTGATTACCTTCAACAACATTACTATTGAACCAAGTCATCGTGGTAGAGGGCGAAAGAGAATAGCAAATAAGCAAGAGTGCAAGCGTGAAAAAGCCAAGACAAAGAGGCAGAGGTTTAAGGCAGAAGGCTTAAACCTGACAAGATAAGAAGCATTTCCTCTTTGCTAGCCAAACACTATGGTGCAGAATGGGAAAACGATGAACATTTGGAGTTCTTCAAAAACGCCTTTCAAGACAATCCAGCCAATACTTCGGAAACTCAGGTGGATGTGAATAACATACTAGTGTTTTCTGATAATGAATCTGATACTGACTTACGAATTTAAATTTGTACCTAACAAACAAATTTTGTACTTTTTTTCAATAAAATCAGCTTCTTTAAAATCTCTTTTATCGCAATTCTAAATTTTATTAGTCCAGATACTGCTAGTTTTTCTATAGAAACGCCAAATCCAGAACTTTGCAGTTCACGAAGCAGAGATTTCCAAGCCTTAGATGCAAAACAAGACAATCTCATTTTTTTAATCAAAATAACTTTTTTAATATAAGCCTGACTTGCGCTTTAAAGCACATAACGACGCGTCGATGTATTACCTACTTTTGGTTAAAATACCAAGTCGATTAAGTGACTTAAACGACAATGAGAGGTTTTTCGCGCTTTACTCAAAACTATTCGAATGTCAAATGTCTGGTTTTGCATTTATATGTTTCAAATATGGTTATACCTGTTAACATCACTTACAAGTACACCTATTTTATTTCCTAATAAAAAAATATTTGCACATGGCCTCTAGTTTATTCATTCTTAATCGCACCATACAAAGAAACTTAACATCTGGTTGAAGGAATGTTTATAAAAGTAGAAGACTCTCAACTCCAATCCTAAATTTATATGTATACTCTTTATGCATCGAGAAAACCAGATAGATCTGCAACGCATTGAAGGAGAAACCGCGTTATACACGTTCCAGGAGCGGTTTCTTTATGCAAATCTAAATCCGGCGCACTATTCAAACGCTGTTGACCTCTTCCAGTTCGTGTTTATATTGCCGGATCGCGGGAGGATTCCTCCTTCGAACAAAGACGAACGAACGGAGTCTGAAATATTCCCCGACCGTGACAATTGTAATACTAGTGGTTAATTAGAACGTGTGCGTATTATGCAATCGCCAGTTAGACATCCCATTATCGAGTACAAAACAATGGGGTTCTTTGTATAACCGAGTATAATTATGAGAAAAAATTTTCAAATAAAAGAAAAAACAACCTAATCAGTTCCATTTTACAATGACTACCTCAATGAAAAAATCAGTATGTTCGAAAAGTCTAATAAATAAAATTGAAATAGGATTTAATTTAATTACGACTTATTCAATTTTGAAACGCATAAAAACGCCATTCGACGTCGTAAACAAAATAAAATGTAAACTAAACGTTTTACAACCGGCACAGTCTAGTCGTCGTAAAATACACTTCGAAGCAAACAGTCATATTTTATTGCAATCTCGATTTATCCCCTCGATAAATGTTCCACAATCAAACGATAAATACAGGGTGTCCCGGACCAACTGTACCACCCCATTTCTTCAAAAACTATAATCCCTAGGAACTTCAAACAAAAAATTTATTAGATAAGTTAAGTGTGAATTTTTTTTTGTTTCAAGTTCCTAGGTCTTATAGTTTTTGAATAAATGAGATAGTACGGATGATTTGGGACACACTGTATGTGTATATTCCTAATCAAATCGAATTCTAGGATTTCGTCCGAGCGATTTAACAAGAAATAAGAGAAATTCAACGATAACTCAAAAGTCCATCCACGATAAATAATCCGCCGAGCGGTTCGTAATTTTCAGTTAGTATGCAACCGAATATACAGTCGATTAATTCCGTGAAACCATTAAATTCATTACCGCGAACGTAAATTTAAACGGTACATTGGACTTGTGTGTGCGGAAAAATCGATTGGATTCGCGGGAAGCCCGTGAACAAGATTGCGCCGCGGTGCCGATCTGCTTTTAATGCAAATCCAATATTACAAACTCTAAACCATCCACACTATTCAATTACGTTATTCGAAAATGCTTTGGTTGTTAAAATTTCATACAAAAAACTTTTACCTCTTCGTCAGAACTTGATATTTGTGTATCTTAAAAAATTTTGTATTGATTTAATAATAAAACTTTAAGTGTACGTTAAATTAATATAAAATCCAAATCTAAACTTACTACCACAACACTAAAGTGCTTCGTAATCCCAGGATGAAAGTTCCTTCGCTTTCGGGATTAAAACGTACACTTCGGCAACACAACGTATATACATGTATCTGATTTGAATTTCAATCCTTTATGGTTATACTTTACCATGAAAAGCCTGTGTTATATTACATAATAACAAGATTAAGAATAATATACATAAAGGAAAAAAATTAAAAGAAGGAGAAATGTTTTGGGAAAAATTTAGAAAGGTTGAAAGAAGAAAAATAGACATAAGTTATAGTCTAACTAATAATCATTCTTAAAATTAAAAAATTAAAGACGAACTAAAACCGAATTTGAGTTTGAAACCTAACTGAAAAATATTATGATCGTACAAAAAGTCCTTTAGGAACATTTATGTTGATATACAGAATGTCCCAGAACTCAGTTTTCAAACGCTAACCATGCATTCTAGAGCTAATTTCATGCCGATTCAACGAAAAAGTCCTTAGCCGAAATTACTTCTTAAGAGAACTTACCCTGGTAGCGCTTAACACCTTTACAATGGCAATAAAAAAATTATTTTGTCAACAAACGAAGAAGCATTTCGAAATTTACAAACGCTCAAAATTTCATTGTGATAGCTAAATCATTATTACTTCATTTAATAACTAGGAGGAGTGATTTGAATTTTGCGCGCTAAAATAGTGAACTATTATTGGTCGCTCCGCAGTCAAGTTTACAAAGACGAAAAAATTGATTTTTGTCGTTTATTGTTTCTAACATTTGAGGTTAGGTGCTTTACCTAATTTGTCAACTTGTTTCTCGCTTTTTCGTTGTGCTCAAATGGTTGCGATCAAAAAATATTAAGTTCTAAGAAGGTATGGTACGATGTCATCTGTTGGATGTAATACGTCTACACAAGGAACGTCTTTTGGATAAATTTTGAACAATGTACCTATAGATAAACGGCCATAGAGATATTTGGTATGTTCTAGAATACTACGCTCAAACGCTTGGTGTTTTGTTGGTTGCATAAATGTGCCTGGTTTGAAGTTTACAAATCAAATTTGCCGCTAAAAATGTTTAGTGTATTTTTTAGTTACTTTTTCCTATGTAAATGGGGTTTGAGATTCACTCCTCCTAGTTATTAAATGAAGTATAGTTCTCTTAGGAAGCAATTTCGCATAAGGACTTTTTCACTAAATCGGCATGAAATCAGGAATGCGTGGTGTGCGTTTGGCAAATAAGTTCTGGGACACTCTGTATATGAGTTTAAAAGAAATTGTATGTGGCGATGTGTATTACGTTTGAGAACGAACTCGACTAATTGGATAGAGTCATGCAAAAATCGTTGTAAGCCACGTTATTTTGAAAAATTAAAGCTTCCACTGAAAAACTTTACGTGACAAGCGAAAATAATTTAACCGCGGGTTTGTTTTCCGCGAGTATTCCACGGAAAAATACCTCAACGAATTTTAAACAAAGTTACACCGTACAATACGTTCCGCTTTTCTTTACTTTATGTTAGAACTACACTTTGAACTGAAACGTAAAACAAGCAAATGTCAAAAATTTTACATTAAAAAAAATTTTTAGTAATTAGGGCGCTGTACATTTTTTAAAACATTATTCTTTAAAAATTCAGCTTTATAATGTCAAAAATTTTTTATCGTAATGAAAGTAATTATTAAACC
Source organism: Digitonthophagus gazella (assembly GCA_036711955.1). Lineage (NCBI taxonomy): Eukaryota > Metazoa > Arthropoda > Insecta > Coleoptera > Scarabaeidae > Digitonthophagus > Digitonthophagus gazella. Next base: position 4,120,272 of record JASCIT010000003.1, read on the forward strand.
AGGGGATATGAAGCTGAAAAGCTGAAATTGCGGAAAAAGAAATCTGAAAAATTAAAAAAAAATAAAAAAAAGAAAAAAAAGTTGTACTTCTAATTAAAACAGATTAAAACAAGAAGTCACAAAAATCTAGAATTTTGTAAAGATTGGAGAAATTTTGTACAGAGTAGGTCAAAAATTTGACTCTTTTAAAAGAAAATTTTTGTTTTTTATAATAGATAGAGAAAAAATAATATGGCTGATACTCGGTTTTGATAAGAAACTAAATGGTCAAAACCGTATATTATCTCTTACGGTTTTAGAGATACAGGTGTACTTTAAAAATGAATTTTTTTTTTTTTTTTTTTGAAAAAACAGTAAGTATTACTATACTTTATTTAATAACTAGGAGGAGTGAATCTCAAAACCCCATTTACATAGGAAAAAGTAACTAAAAAATACACTAAATATTTTTATCGGCAAATTTGAATTCTAAACTTCAAACCAGTCACATTTATGCAACCAACAAAACACCAAGCGTTTGAGCGTAGTATTCTAGAACATACCAAATATCTATATGGCCGTTTATCTATACGTACATTGTTCAAAATTTATCCAAAAGACGTTCTTTGTGTTGACGTATTACATCCAACAGATGACATCGTACCATACCTTCTTCGAACTTAATATTTTTTGATCGCAACCATTTGAGCACAACGAGAAAGCGAGAAACAAGTTGACAAATTAGGTAAAGCACCTAACCTCAAACGTCAAAAACAATAAACGACAAAAACCAAATTTTCCGTCTTTGTAAACTTGACGGCGGAGCGACCAATAATAATTCACTATTTTAGCGCGCAAAATTCAAATCCCTCTTCCTAGTTATTAAATGAAGTATAAACCATAAGAGAGGTTCATATCAAGTTTTGACCATTTAATTTCTTATCAAAATCGAGTAATAGTCACCGATATTATTTTTCCTCTATCTCTTATAGAAATAGAAGTTTTCCTTTAAAAGTATCTAATTTGACCCATCCTGTATATGTACATGGAAGATAATATGAATTGAGAGTTCGAACTCTTAAATCCAACCGGAAGAGGAATTAAAAAACCAACCTCAAAAAATTTCTTTTTCAAATTTTAGATCATCAATGTTCCAACCTAATATATCGTATGTTCAAAAACAAAAACCTCTAAAGTGCCATGAAAAATTTTATAGGTTGGCAGTCTGGAAGTGAAATTATAAGCTTTTTTCGCGACTGAATGTTTCAGACCTGGTTTGAACGGTCAGTTAACTGATTCATTTTCACGAAATACGTTCATGAAGTTTATTGCGCGGAGTGTACCTACCAAGTCTAACCACTTGTCAACATGGTTAAGAATAGTGTAGCAAACTGATTAAATTGTCAAGACTGTCAAATAGTAATTTGAAGGTTAGGGATACTTGTTAGGGAATATTTATCCATACAGTGCGCAATTCACCATAGATTATCTTTTGAGGTTATGTTACTTGTTACTAAACAACGTAGACAAATGTCAACAGAAGTGTCAATTTGACCAGTTCGTTTTTACCATTATTAAACAAAGAAGGGTATAGATCAAATAAAGACGGGTTAGTGACCGAATGGTTTGAAACGGTCATTCGCGAAAAAAAGTTTTTTATGTTTTAATTTTATATTGACTTTATATTATTTCGTAAGTTTTAAAGGTTAGAGATAACAAGTAAACGTCAAATTTTTGACATTTATCTCACGTTTTATATATTAATTCACAGTGTGTCCAACCTAAACTTCGACAAAATAAAGTACTTTACCTACTTTAGATATTTTATTTTATTAAATACATAAAAATCTGTAAAATCCTTAAAAATTAGTATGAATTGAATCAAAAGAAAAATGAAACTAACTAACCTCAAAAAAATTCATTATAAAAATTCAAGATGCCAATATAAAAAAAATACCATAGTACTATTAGAAGTTTTCTTTATTAAACATACTGTACATAGTATATATTCCACGAAATAAACCTTAAAAGTGCCATAGAACATTTTATAGGTTGGCACCTTGAAATTCAACAGTTCAATTTTTTAACTTTGTTATTTTGTAAATTTTAGAGATTAGAATTAACAAGTAAACGTCAAATTTTTGACATTTATCTGACGTTTCATATATTAATTTATAGTGTGACCAACTTAAATTTAAAAAACCAAAAAAAAGAAGGAATAAATATCAAATCATAGATGTTTTCTTTTAATGAATTCATCAAAATCTGTAAAATTTTTGATCATTATTTTTTATAAAATAAACGAAAAAGAGAATTAACCTCAAAAAAATGCATTTGCAAAAAAAAAATCAGGACGCCAATATATATTTTACCATGTAGTGTGAAGGTTTTCTTTATTGAACATACTCTACATAGCAGATATATAACAAAATAATCTTAAAAATATCATAGAAAATTTGATAGGTTGGCACCTTGAAATTTGACAGTTCAATTTTTTGACTTTGTTATTTTGTAAATTTTAAAGATTAAAATTAACAAGTAAACGTCAAATGTTTGACATTTCTCTGACGTTATACTACTATGGATATATTACTGTGGAGATATTCTTTATTGAACATATTTAACATAGTATATACTCAATCAAATAGATCTTAAAAATGCCACAGAAAATTTTACAGGTTAGCACCTTGAAATTTGAGAGTTAAATTTTTTTTGACTATTATTTTTAAAATTTTAAAGATTAGAATTAACAAGTAAACGTCATAATTTTTGACATTTATCTGAGACATTTCATATATCAATTTACAATATAACCAACTTAAATAAAAAAAAAAATTAAATCATAACTCTCCAAATTTTCTTTTAGTAAATACATCAAAACTTATAAAAAAACATTCTAAAAACTTGTAAAATAAGGAAATGTTTTTTTTTTATTGAATTCTTTTTTTTTATAAAAACGATTTTTGCACAATTTCATCGTTATTTCTCGTCCATACATTAACATAAATCTAACACACGTGTGGTAAAACTTAAAGATAACATCAACCGACTATTTGCTCGATTACGATAATGTATTATTTACCGAGCATAAATAAATAATAACCGCGAAGGTAAAAGGGCTACTCTTACTCTTTCTTTTTATTTTTATATTTTTACGAACAACATTTCTCAATCGATACAACTCACCCCATAAAATATCAATATCTATGCAAAATGTCAAAGGACCTATCGTAAATTTCGGTAATCGAGATTTATTCGAAGGTTACTCCGCTTTTTGAATATTTATACGTAAGTACATATTTGATATCTTTGACCTATACCCTTTTGGTAATAATCTGAAATTTCTGAAAGGTTAAGAAAACGCGCATATGTGACGTTTTTCCATTTACGAAATAAATTTTCATATCATTTAAATAAAAAAAAATTTTTTTTAATTCGAACTTTAAATATTTATATTTAAACGGAAATATTCATATTTATTCTAGGAAATTTTTCTTTTAAATATATACAGGGTGAGTCTGGATAAGTCCCCCCCCCCCCGCCGTACCGTATTAAAACAAAAAATATTCAATTATGTTACTGTTCCATTATGGAACACCCTGTATAAATATTTTTTGGTTAATAAAGTAGAACGTTGCACACCCTGTTGGAGTTGTATAATAATTTTTGCAAAATCTCTAATGATTTCGAAGTTACAGAGGGAGGGGGGGTGCTTATCCAGACTCACCCTGTATATAAATATTAAAAATGTCTTAAAATTCTTGCAGATTATTAAAAAACCTCTAATTTGACTACAAATTCGACTATATTCCGATTAAAAATAAAAAAGTTATGGTGATTTAAAAAAATTCAAAATGGCCGACTTCCGGTTTAAAAAAAAAATAAAAATTTCGATAACTTTTTTGTTTTTTATCCGAATACAGTTGTGTTTGGTATCAAATTAAAGGAAATTTAATTTTCTATCGATTTATGATAAAATTTTCAAGATGGCCGATTTTCAATTGTTGATAAAATTAAAACTTTTTACAGTTTTTAAACTATTTGAGTTAGATAAGTCGTGTTTGTACTCGAAATAAAGGAAATTTAATTTTCTATTGATTTTTAAAAGAATTTTCCATGTAAACCTAACCTCAATTTTTTTTATCCTTAAAAATTTTAATAATTTTGACTGTTTTAAAGTTAGATGGGTCGTGTTTGTACTAAAATTAAAGAAAATTTTATTTCCTAACGATTTCTAATAAAAAATTTATTCTAAAATAATTTTTAATGTCAAGAAAATAAAGTAGAACGTTGTACACCCTGTTGGAGTTTTATAATAATTTTTGTAAAATCTCTAATGATTTCGAAGTTACAAAGGGGGGCGCTTATCTAGACTCACCCTGTATATATACAGTCAGAACAGAAAGTAAAAACTGAATTTCAGGGGTGAACAAACTTTATAGAAATTCGATTTAAGGATAGGCAAATCCGCTATTTTAAAAACAGACTTTAGGAGTGGGCAAACCTCGTCGAGAAACATTTTAAGAGTTAGCAAAACTCGTTGAGAGACATTTCAAGGGTTGGCAAATTTCAACAAAACGAAAAGTCAAAAAAAAAGCGAAAATAGAAGCGGTTCGTTTGACATTTAGAAACGTCAAAAATCACTCGGTCGATAATTCTGCACTGTGATTGGTCAATTTTTGTTCTTTTACTACTTCAATGTAATAAGAACTAGTCAATTTTAAAAAAATCATATCTAAGAAACTAATTGTTGCTGAGACTTCAAATTTTATGATTATTTGGCTTTAATTTTGATCTTTATTTTTGCCAAAAATGGATTTTCTACGACTTTTAGTTTTTCCCTTAGAAGAAAAAATGTAATTTAATGTCGATTAAAATTTATCAATTTTAAAAAATTCATATCTCAAAAAGTAATTGTTTTTAAGATTTGAAATTTTATGAAAATTAAGATTGAAACTTAACCTTTATTTTTACCAAAAATGAATTTCCCACGACTTTTAGTTTTTCCCTCAGAAGAAAAAATGTAACTTAATGTCGATTAAAATTTCTAATTTTTAAAAATTCATATCTCAAAAACTAATTGTTTTTAAGATTTGAAATTTGATGAAAATTAAGATTGAAACTTAACCTTTATTTTTACCAAAAATGAATTTCCTCCGACTTTTAGTTTTTCCCTTAGAAAAAAAAATGTAATTTAATGTCGATTAAAATTTCCCAATTTAAAAAAATTCATATCTCAAAAACTAATTGTTTTTAAAATTTGAAATTTTATGAAAATTAAGATTGAAACTAACCTTTATTTTTACCAAAAATGAATTTCCTACGACTTTAATTTTTTCCCCCAGAAGAAAAAATGTAACTTAATGCCGATTAAAATTTCCCAATTTTAAAAAATTCATTTCTCAAAAACTAATTTTTTTTAAGATTTGAAATTTGATGAAAATTAAGTTTGAAACTTAACCTTTATTTTTACCAAAAATGAATTTCCTACGATTTTTAGTTTTTCCCTTAGAAAAAAAAAATGTAATTTAATGTCGATTAAAATTTACCAATTTTTTAAAATTCATATCTCAAAAACTAATTTTTTTTAAAATTTGAAATTTTATGAAAATTAAGATTGAAACTTAACCTTTATTTTTACCAAAAATGAATTTTCCACGACTTTTAGTTTTTCCCTCAGAAGAAAAAATGTAACTTAATGTCGATTAAAATTTATCAATTTTAAAAAATTCATATCTCAAAAACTAATTTTTTTTAAGATTTGAAATTTTATGAAAATTAAGATTGAAACTTAATTTTTATTTTTACCAAAAATGAATTTCCTACGACTTTTAGTTCTTCCTTCAGAAGAAAAAATGGAACTTAATGCCGATTAAAATTTCCCATTTTTAAAAAATTCATATCTCAAAAACTAATTTTTCTAGAAATTTGAAATTTTATGAAAATTAAGTTTGAAACTTAACTTTTATTTTTACCAAAAATGAATTTCCTACGACTTTTAGTTTTTCCCTCAAAAGAGAAAATGTAACTTAATGTCGATTAAAATTTCCCAATTTTAAAAAATTCATATCTCAAAAACTAATTGTTTTTAAAATTTGAAATTTTATGAAAATTAAGATTGAAACTTAATCTTTATTTGTACCAAAAATGAATTTTCTACGACTTTAATTTTTTCCCTCAGAAGAGAAAACGTAACTGAACGTCTTTAATTGACATTTTCTAACCACTTCGGTACGGGCGTCGACTATAGTCGACGGCTGTGCGAACGTACGGACGAAGTGGTTAACATTCTCAAAATTGGGCTATATTCCATAAACGAAATTTCGTTTGGAAATTCTAAGTAAGGAAAAGTCAATAAGCTTATTATCAATGAGTCATTATAAATCGTTATAAGTATGGAATAGAGTAAATTGCACCCTGTATTTAGTTTTCTTGATGATTCAGAGGGAAAAATTACTTCTCTTTATTCGAAATTTTAAGAATAAAGTTTTTTATTTGTATAGAATTTGTTCGATTTTATAAAATATGGTTTTAAAATCTTGTTTGTTTGTGGTGTGAACACAACTTATTTTTTTATTTATTTATTTTTGAAAAACAAGTCGTCCTTGATAGTGAAACGAACTGTCATTAAATAAAAAAATATGGATTTAATGATTATACAAAACTAAATCTTCTTGATTTTTTTTTTTTCTTTGGTTATATTTTATTATTTATTTTTATTATCTACTAACTAATTAACTATAATTAGTTAGTAACTTACCATTTAAAGACCAAATGTGTGAAGGTAACGAATGTGCCGCATAAACCCTTCCAAGGGCAATACCAGCGGCATTAGAGGTAAGATTAGCCTCGGCCTCCTCGGTAGAACTACTATCCGTTTCGGGGCTGGCACCGTTCGAGACGTCGAAAGAAGCCCCCGTGGCCGGGATGGCGATCGCCTCGCGACTCCCGTGAAGGTCGGGAACGCTCGAAAGGGACCTGGCCCGCTGCCTATCGTTCGAAACGTCCATCCCCGGCAGGGACCGTAGGAGGCGAAACCCCGCCGGGGCCGCCGCGACCACCTCCGAGCTGCTGCTCGTCGAGAAGGCCCTCGTCCGGGGGCTCTGGCTCCCGTTAGCACTACTCGGTTTCGCGCCCATCACCACGACGAGTCGAGGTTCGACATGTTCAATCACTCGCGAAATTACGGCGCGTCTCGACGACCCCTTACCTGGACAGGTCGGTTACGGTCCGGGGTTGGCCCCCGCGGCGACCTCCCGTCGCGATTTTGTCCGGATTTAAAGGCATTTTCAATCGGATTGATAACTACATCAACAGATGTCAGGGGACGACTGGATCCGCGCACCGAGCGCCCGCGGTGCTGCCGCCCTCGACCGTCGCCGGAACTAATCGCTCGCAGGCGCGAATTCGAAATCAATAAGACGCCCACCACATGCGCAAAATATTATTTTTAACGACACACACATGTTGTTACTCTTTGCCAATATTTTGAAATTTAATATCTCTTTTTAAAGAAAACATTAAAACAGACAAACGAAATTTTACGACGCAAAATTTTGAGTTAGGAATATTTTTCTAAACCTCTAAAAAATTTGACATTTCTAACCTCTAAAAAAATTGGTCAATTTTAAAAAATCCCCAAGACTTTATTTATGAAAATTAAGAAAAAAAAAATTATACTAAAGATAGATTAAAATGTCTATTTTCAAATAATAAATAAATATGTAAATGTTAGATAATAAAAATTTTAAGTTAGGAATTTTTTTCTAAACCTCTACAAAATTTGACGTTTTAAAAAAATTTGACATTTCTAAAAAATTGACCAACTTTAAAAAATCCCCAAGACTTTATTTATGAAAATTAAGAAAAAAAAAATTATACTAAAGATAGATTAAAATATCTATTTTCAAATAATAAATAAAAATCTAGATGTTAGATAATAAAAATTTTGAATTAAGAATTTTTTTCTAAACCTCTACAAAATTTGGCGTTTTAAAAAAATTTGACATTTCTAAAAAATTGACCATCTTTAAAAAATCCCCTAGGCTTTATTTATGAAAATTAAGAAAAAAAAATTATATTAAAGACAGATTAAAATGTCTATTTTCAAATAATAAATAAAAATCTAGATGTTAGATAATAAAAATTTTGAGTTAGGAATTTTTTTCTAAACCTCTAAAAAATTTGACATTTCTAACCTCTAAAAAAATTGGTCAATTTTAAAAAATCCCCAAGACTTTATTTATGAAAATTAAGAAAAGAAAATTTATACCAAAGACAGATTAAAATGTCTATTTTCAAATAATGAATAAAAATCTAGATGTTAGATAATAAAAATTTTGAGTTAGGAATTTTTTTCTAAACGTCTACAAAATTTGACGTTTTAAAAAAATTTGACATTTCTAAAAAATTGACCAACTTTAAAAAATCCCCTAGACTTTATTTATGAAAATTAAGAAAAAAATTTATACTAAAGACAGATTAAAATGTCTATTTTTAAATAATAAATAAATATGTAGATGTTAGATAATAAAAATTTTGAGTTAGGAATTTTTTTCTAAACCTCTAAAAAATTTGACATTTCTAACCTCTAAAAAATTGGTCAATTTTAAAAAATCTCCAAGATTTTATTTATGAAAATTAAGAAAAAAAAATTATACTAAAGACAGATGAAAATCTCTATTTTCAAATAATAAATAAATATGTAAATGTTAGATAATAAAGATTTTGAGTTAGGAATTCTTTTCTAAACCTCTACAAAATTTGACGTTTTAAAAAAAGTTGACATTTCTAAGAAATTGACCAACTTTAAAAAATCATCTAGACTTTATTTATGAAAATTAAGAAAAAAAAATTATACCAAAGATAGATTAAAATGTCTATTTTTAAATAATAAATAAAAATTTAGATGTTAGATAATAAAAATTTTGAGTTAGAAATTTTTTTCTAAACCTCTAAAAAATTTGACGTTTTAAAAAAATTTGACATTTCTAAAAAATTGACCAACTTTAAAAAATCCCCTAGACTTTATTTATGAAAATTAAGAAAAAAAATTTATACTAAAGACAGATTAAAATGTCTATTTTCAAACAATAAGTTAAAAATCTAGATGTTAGATAATAAAAATTTTGAGTTAGGAATTTTTTTCTAAACCTCTACAAAATTTGACGTTTTAAAAAAATTTGACATTTCTAAAAAATTGACCAACTTTAAAAAATCCCCTAGACTTTATTTATGAAAATTAAGAAAAAAATTTATACTAAAGACAGATTAAAATGTCTATTTTTAAATAACAAATAAATATGTAGATGTTAGATAATAAAAATTTTGAATTAGGAATTTTTTTCTAAACCACTAAAAAATTTGACATTTCCAACCTCTAAAAAAATTGGTCAATTTTAAAAAATCCCCAAGACTTTATTTATGAAAATTAAGAAAAAAAAAATATACTAAAAACAGATTAAAATGTCTATTTTCAAATAATAAATAAATATGTAGATGTTAGATAATAAAAATTTTAAGTTAGGAATTCTTTTCTAAACCTCTAAAAAATTTGACATTTCTAACCTCTAAAAAATTGGTCAATTTTAAAAAATCCCCAAGATTTTATTTATGAAAATTAAGAAAAAAAAATTATACTAAAAATAGATTAAAATGTCTATTTTCAAATAATAAATAAATATGTAAATGTTAGATAATAAAAATTTTGAGTTAGAAATTCTTTTCTAAACCTCTACAAAATTTGACGTTTTAAAAAAATTTGACATTTCTAAAAAATTGACCAAATTTAAAAAATCCCCAAGACTTTATTTATGAAAACTAAGGAAAAAAATTTGTCCTAAAGATAGATTAAAATGTCTATTTTCAAATAATAAATAAAAATCTAAATGTTAGATAATAAAAATTTTGAGTTAGGAATTTTTTTCTGAACCTCTAAAAAATTTGACATTTCTAACCTCTAAAAAATTGGTCAATTTTAAAAAATCCCCAAGACTTTATTTATGAAAATTAAGAAAAAAAAATTATACTAAAGACAGATTAAAATGTCTATTTTCAAATAATAAATAAATATGTAGATGTTAGATAATAAAAATTTTGAGTTAGGAATTTTTTTCTAAACCTCTACAAAATTTGACGTTTTAAAGAAATTTGATATTTCTAAAAAATTGACCAACTTTAAAAAATCCTCTAGACTTTATTTATGAAAATTAAGAAGAGAAAATTTATTCCAAAGATAGATTAAAATGTCTATTTTCAAATCATAAATAAATATGTAAATGTTAGATAATAAAAATTTTAAGTTAGGAATTTTTTTATAAACCTCTACAAAATTTGACGTTTTAAAAAAATTTGACATTTCTAAAAAATTGACCAACTTTAAAAAATCCCCTAGACTTTATTTATGAAAATTAAAAAAAAAAAATTATGCTAAAGACAGATTAAAATGTCTATTTTCAAATAATAAATAAAAATCTAGATGTTAGATAATAAAAATTTTGAGTTAGGAATTTTTTTCTAAACCTCTAAAAAATTTGACATTTCTACCCTCTAAAAAAATTGGTCAATTTTAAAAAATCCCCAAGACTTTATTTATGAAAATTAAGAAAAAAAAATTTATACTAAAGACAGATTAAAATGTCTATTTTCAAATAATAAATAAATATGTAAATGTTAGATAATAAAAATTTTGAGTTAGAAATTTTTTTCTAAACCTCTACAAAATTTGACGTTTTAAAAAAATTTGACATTTTTAAAAAATTGACCAACTTTAAAAAATCCCCTAGACTTTATTTATGAAAATTAAGAAAAAAAAATTATACTAAAGACAGATTAAAATGTCTATTTTCAAACAATAAATAAAAATCTAGATGTTAGATAATAAAAATTTTGAGTTAGGAATTCTTTTGTAAACCTCTAAAAAATTTGACATTTCTAACCTCTAAAAAAATTGGTCAATTTTAAAAAATCCCCAAGACTTTATTTATGAAAGTTAAGAAAAAAAAATTTATACTAAAGACAGATTAAAATGTCTATTTTCAAACAATAAATAAAAATCTAGATGTTAGATAATAAAAATTTTGAGTTAGGAATTCTTTTGTAAACCTCTAAAAAATTTGACATTTCTAACCTCTAAAAAAATTGGTCAATTTTAAAAAATCCCCTAGACTTTATTTATGAAAATTAAGAAAAAAAAATTTATACTAAAGATAGATTAAAATGTCTATTTTCAAACAATAAATAAAAATTTAGATGTTAGATAATAAAAATTTTGAGTTAGGAATTTTTTTCTAAACCTCTAAAAAATTTGACATTTCTAACCTCTAAAAAAATTGGTCAATTTTAAAAAATCCCCAAGACTTTATTTATGAAAATTAAGAAAAAAAATTTATATTAAAGATAGATTAAAATGTCTATTTTCAAATAATAAATAAATATGTAAATGTTAGATAATAAAAATTTTGAATTAGGAATTTTTTTCTAAACCTCTAAAAAATTTGACGTTTTAAAAAAATTTGACATTTCTAAAAAATTGACCAACTTTAAAAAATCCCCAAGACTTTATTTATGAAAATTAAGAAAAAAAAATTTTATACTAAAGACAGATTAAAATGTCTATTTTCAAACAATAAATAAAAATCTAGATGTTAGATAATAAAAATTTTGAGTTAGGAATTTTTTTCTAAACTTCTACAAAATTTGACATTAAAAAAAAATTGACATATCTAAAAAATTGACCAACTTTAAAAAATCCCCTAGACTTTATTTATGAAAATTAAGAAAAAAAAATTATACTAAAGTTAGATTAAAATGTCTATTTTTAAATAATAAATAAAAATCTAGATATTAGATAATAAAAATTTTGAGTTAGGAATTTTTTTCTAAACCTCTAAAAAATTTGACATTTCTAAAAAATTAACCAACTTTAAAAAATCCCCTAGACTTTATTTATGAAAATTAAGAAAAGAAAATTTATACCAAAGACACATTAAAATGTCTATTTTCAAATAATAAATAAAAATCTAGATGTTAGATAATAAAAATTTGGAATTAGGAAATTTTTTTCTAAACCTCTAAAAAATTTGACATTTCTAACCTCTAAAGAAATTGGTCAATTTTAAAAAATCCCCAAGACTTTATTTATGAAAATTAAGAAAAAAAAATTTATACTAAAGATAGATGAAAATGTCTATTTTCAAACAATAAATAAAAATCTAAATGTTAGATAATAAAAATTTTGAGTTAGGAATTTTTTTCTAAACCTCTAAAAAATTTGACATTTCTAACCCTTAAAAAATTGGTCAACTTTAAGAAATCCCCAAGACTTTATTTATGGAAATTAAAGAAAACTAATTTAAATGAGAATAAACTAAAATATCTATTTTTCATTAAAAAAATCAGATTTATTCCAACATTCACCAAAAAATTTTAAAAAATTTTCAAAGACATCGAAAAATTTCGACCGAACGTAACATAACCTTCAAAATATTTGGTCAACTTTAATTATAAATAATTCAAAAACTTAAAAAAAATAGACAAAACTTTTTCAAATAAAACTTGTAGATGAATTAATTGTGAATACTTTTTGTTAAAAAGATTTTTTTAGATTTTTAATATTAATTGAGTTATAACCTAAAACGTCATTTATACATCAAACATCAAATTCTTAAATTTAAAATAATTCAAAATCTAAGCTAGATAGGAAAAAAATTTTAAATAAAACTTGTAAATAATTTAATTTTGAACATTTTTTATTATAAACGATTTTTTGAAATTTTTCATATTAATCAAGTTATAACCTAAAATGCTAAATTTTCAAACTTAACCTCAAATAATTGAAAAAGTAAGGTAAATAGACAAAAGTTTTTCAAATAAAACTTGTAGATAAATTAATTGTGAATACTTTTTGTTAAAGAGATTTTTTTAGATTTTTAATATTAGTTGGGTTATAACCTAAAATGTCATTTTTACATCAAACGTCAATTTCTTAAATTTAAAATAATTCAAAATCTAAGCTAGATAGGAAAACATTTTTCAAATAAAACTTGTAAATAAATTAATTTTGAACATTTTTTATTATAGACGATTTTTTGAAATTTTTCATATCGATCAAGTTATAACCTAAAATGTTAAATTTTCAAACTTAACCTCAAATAATTCAAAAAGTAAGGTTAATAGACAAAACTTTTTTTAATAAAACTTGTAGATAAATTAATTGTGAATACTTTTTGTTAAAAAGATTTTTTTAGATTTTTAAAATTAATTGAGTTATAACCTAAAATGTCATTTTTACATCAAACGTCAATTTCTTTCGATTTCTATTTCTTAAATTTAAAATAATTCAAAATCTAAACTAGATATGAAAAAATTTTTCAAATAAAACTTGTAAATAATTTAATTTTGAACATTTTTTATTATAAACGATTTTTTGAAATTTTTCATATTAATCAAGTTATAACCTAAAATGTTAAATTTTCAAACTTAACCTCAAATTATACAAAAAGTAAGGTAAATAGACAAAACTTTTTTTAATAAAACTTGTAGATAAATTAATTGTGAATACTTTTTGTTAAAAAGATTTTTTTAGATATTTAATATTAATTGAGTTATAACCTAAAACGTCATTTTTACATCAGACGTCAATTTCTTAAATTTAAAATAATTCAAAATCTAAGCTAGATAGGAAAAAAATTTTCCAATAAAACTTGTAAATAATTTAATTTTGAACCTTTTTTATTATAAGCAATTTTTTGAAATTTTTCATATTAATCAAGTTATAACCTAAAATGTTAAATTTTCAAACTTAACCTCAAATTATACAAAAAGTAAGGTAAATAGACAAAACTTCTTTTAATAAAACTTGTAGATAAATTAATTGTGAATACTTTTTGTTAAAAAGATTTTTTTAGATTTTTAAAATTAATTGAGTTATAACCTAAAATGTCATTTTTACATCAAACGTCAATTTCTATCGATTTCTATTTCTTAAATTTAAAATAATTCAAAATCTAAACTAGATAGGAAAAAATTTTTCAAATAAAACTTATAAATCATTTAATTTTGAACATTTTTTATTATAAACGATTTTTTGAAATTTTTCATATTAATCAAGTTATAACCTAAAATGTTAAATTTTCAAACTTAACCTCAAATAATTCAAAAAGTAAGGTAAATAGACAAAACTTTTTCAAATAAAACTTGTAGATAAATTAATTGTGAATATTTTTTGTTAAAAAGATTTTTTTAGATTTTTAATATTAATTGAGTTATAACCTAAAATGTTAAATTTTCAAACTTAACCTCAAATAATTCAAAAAGTAAGGTAAATAGACAAAACTTTTTCAAATAAAACTTGTAGATAAATTAATTGTGAATATTTTTTGTTAAAAAGATTTTTTTAGATTTTTAATATTAATTGAGTTATAACCTAAAATGTCATTTTTACATCAAACGTCAATTTCTTAAATTTAAAATAATTCAAAACCTAAGCTAGATAGGAAAAAAATTTTCAAATAAAACTTGTAAATAATTTAATTTTGAACATTTTTTATTATAAACGATTTTTTGAAATTTTTCATATTAATCAAGTTATAACCTAAAATGTTAGATTTTCAAACTTAACCTCAAATAATTCAAAAAGTAAGGCAAATAGACAATTTTTTTTTAATAAAACTTGTAGATAAATTAATTGTGAATAATTTTTGTTAAAAAGATTTTTTTAGATTTTTAATATTAATTGAGTTATAACCTAAAATGTCATTTTTACATCAAACGTCAATTTCTTTCGATTTCTATTTCTTAAATTTAAAATAATTGAAAATCTAAACTAGATAGGAAAAAATTTTTCAAATAAAACTTGTAAATAATTTAATTTTGAACATTTTTTATTATAAACGATTTTTGAAATTTTTCATATTAATCAAGTTATAACCTAAAATGTTAAATTTTCAAACTTAACCTCAAATAATTCAAAAAGTAAGGTAAATAGACGAAACTTTTTCAAATAAAACTTGTAGATAAATTAATTGTGAATACTTTTTGTTAAAAAGATTTTTTTAGATTTTTAATATTAGTTGGGTTATAACCTAAAATGTCATTTTTACATCAAACGTCAATTTTTTAAATTTAAAATAATTCAAAATCTAAGCTAGGTGGGAAAAAAATTTTCAAATAAAACTTGTCTTACTTTATAAAATATGATAAAGAAGTATTATTAGTCGAAAAATCTAAAATTGTTCATTTTGAACCACCACTATAACCTGAATTTAGGAAATTGTAATTTTACATAGTTGAACTGTCAAATTTGACAGTTGTGATTGATTAGAAAATTCATTTTTAATTTATAAATTAAAAACGGTGAAATATCGATTTTCAATGCCAAATTTTGTTAAATTTCACTTTAAATTTATTAAACAACTATAAAAATAGATTATTTGAGAAGTGTAAATGCAAAATTTAATGCGTTTAAATGACATTTCGTAAATTATAAGATATATAGAGTCAAAATTTTTAAGACGACACATTTTCTAATGTCTGCATACGGTATAAAACGACAGCTTAAAAATTTTACCTCTATACGTATCATCGGTGTTTAAAAAATCTTGGGACAAACTGAAGTATTCATTTCAATATCAAAAATATCTCATTCTTCATATAAATAGTTTACATTTACATTTTTTTATTTTAATTAATTTTTTTTTTTACTCAACTTTGTAAACAATTTATTATGTACACTAGTTTAGTTTTATTTTTAGTATTTTTCTAAAAAAAATTATTGTTTTTGGTTGAATTGATTAACATTTTGGTAACTTTGGTGGAAGCTTTACGAATTTAGTAAGTTTTTGGTGAAATTAAAAACAAAAATTGGTAAATTTTTGGTGGAATTCTTACAAATTTTGTAAGTTTTTTGGTGGAATTTTTAAAAAATTCATTATTCTTGATAAAATTATTAAAAATTTTAGGAACTTTAGTGGAATTTTTATGAACCTACTAAGTTTTTGATGGAATTTTCAAGGTTTTAGTTAATTTTTAATGAAATTGTTTCTACTTTGATCGATTTTTGGTGGAATTTTAAAAGAATTTGGACATCTTGGTGGAATTTTTAAAAAATTTGGTAAGTTTTTGGTAGAATTGTTAAAAATGTTGACAATTTCGATGTAATTTTTGGGATTTTTGTAAGTTTTTGGTGGAATAAAAAAAATTCTGTAAGTTTTGGGTGTAGTTGTTAAATATTTTAATAGCTTTGGTGGAATTCTTGAGAATTTTATTCATTTCTGGTGGAATTTAAAAAAAATCAGTGTTTTTGGTAAAATTCTGATGCATTTAGTAAGTTTTAGGTGGAATTTTTAAAAAATTCAGTATGTTTTTGGTGGAATTATCAAAAATTTTGATAACACTGGTAGAATTTTTGCAAATTTTATTCATTTTTGATGGAATAAAAAAAATCAGTGTTTTTGGTAAAATTCTTATGAATTTAGTAAGTTTTTGATGGAATTTTTGCAAATTGTATTAATTTTTGGTGAAATTTTTAAAAAATTCAGTATATTTTTGGTGGAATTATCAAAAATTTTGATAACACTGGTGAAATTTTTACGAATTTTATTAATTTTTGATGGAATTTTTAAAAAATTCAGTGTTTTTTTATGGAATTTTTACGAATTTAGTAAGTTTTTAGTGAAATTTATCCAATTTTATTAATTTTTGGTGGAATTTTTATAAAATTCAGTATGTTTTTGATGGAATTATTAAAAAAGTTGATAACTTTGGTGGAATTTTTATTAACTTTAATCATTTTTGGTGGAATTGTTAAAAATATTGGCAATTTTAGTAGAATTTTTATGAATCTGGTAAGTTTCTGGTGGTATTTTTTAAAAATCAGTAAGTTTTTGGTGGAATTATTCAACATTTTGGTAGCTTTGGTGGAAAATTGAAAAAATTTAGTACGTTTTTGGTGGAATTGTTAAAAATGTTAGTAACTTTGGTGGAATTTTTATGAATTTATTAAGTTTTTGATGGAATTTTCAAGGTTTTAGTTAATTTTTAATGAAATTGTTTCTAATTTGATTAATTTTTAGTGGAATTTTAAAAGAATTTGGACATTTCGGTGGAATTTTGAAAAAATTTTGTAAGTTTTTGGTAGAATTGTTAAAAATGTTGACAATTTCGGTGTAATTTTTAGGATTTTTGTAAGTTTTTAGTGGAATAGAAAAAAATCAGTAAGTTTTAGGTGTAGTTGTTAAATATTTTAATAGCTTTGGGTGAATTTTTGCGAATTTTATTCATTTCTGGTGGAATTTAAAAAAATTCAGTGTTTTTGGTAAAATTCTGATGAATTTAGTAAGTTTTTGGTGGAATTCTTAAAAAATTCAGTTTGTTTTTGGTGGAATTATCAAAAATTTTGATAACATTGGTGGAATTTTGCGAATTTTATTAACGTCTGGTGGAATAAAAAAAATCAGTGTTTTTGGTAAAATTCTTATGAATTTAATAAGTTTATGGTGGAATTTTTGCAAACTGTATTAATTTTTGGTGGAATTTTTAAAAAATTCAGTATATTTTTGGTGGAATTATAAAAAATTTTTATAACATTGGTGGAATTTTTGAGAATTTTATTCATCTTTGATGGAATTCTTAAAAAATTCAGTGCTTTTTATGGTATTTTTACGAATTTGGTAAGTTTTAAGTGAAATCTTTCCAATTTTATTAATTTTTGGTGGAATTTTTAAAAATTCAGTATGTTTTTGATGGAATTGTTAAAAAAGTTGATAACTTTGGTGGAATCTTTATTAACTTTAATCAATTTTGGTGGAATTGTTAAAAATATTGGTAATTTTAGTAGAATTTTTATGAATTTGGTAAGTTTTTTGTGGTATTTTTTAAAAATCGGTAAGTTTTTAGTGGAATTATTCAACATTTTTGTAGCTTTGGTGGAAAATTGAAAAAATTTAGTGCGTTTTTGGTGGAATTGTTAAAAATGTTAGTAACTTTGGTGGAATTTTTACAAATTTTGTAAGTTTCTTGATGGAATTTTTAAAAAATTCATTATTTTTTGATAGAATTATTAAAAATTTTAGTAACTTTGGAGGAATTTTTACGAATCTACTAAGTTTTTGATGGAATTTTCAAGGTTTTAGTTAATTTTTAATGAAATTGTTTCTAATTTGATTGATTTTTGGTGGAATTTTAAAAGAATTTGGACATATTGGTGGAATTTTAAAAAATTTGGTAAGTTTTTGGTAGAATTGTTAAAAATGTTGACAATTTCGGTGTAATTTTTAGGATTTTTGTAAGTTTTTAGTGGAATAGAAAAAAATCAGTAAATTTTGGATGTAGTTGTTAAATATTTTAATAGCTTTGGTGGAATTTTTGCGAATTTTACTCATTTCTGGTGGAATTTTAAAAAAATTCAGTGTTTTTAGTAAAATCCTTATGAATTTAGTAAGTTTTTGGTGGAATTTTAAAAAAATTCAGTATGTTTTTGGTGGAATTATCAAAAATTTTGATAATATTGGTGGAATTTTTGAGAATTTTATTCATTTTTGATAGAATTTTTAAAAAATTCAATGTTTTTTTATGGAATTTTTACGAATTTAGTAAGTTTTTAGTGAAATTTTTCCAATTTTATTAATTTTTGGTGGAATTTTTAAAAATTCAGTATGTTTTTGATGGAATTGTTAAAAAAGTTGATAACTTTGGTGGAATATTTATTAACTTTAAACATTTTTGGTGGAATTGTTAAAAATATTGGTAATTTTAGTAGAATTTTTATGAATTTGGTAAGTTTTTGGTGGTATTTTTTAAAAATCGGTAAGTTTTTGGTGGAATTATTCAACATTTTTGCAGCTTTGGTGGAAAATTGAAAAAATTTAGTACGTTTTTGGTGGAATTGTTAAAAATGTTGGTAACTTTGAATTTTTACAAATGTAGTAAGTTTTTCGTGGAATTTTTACCAATTTTATTGATTTTGGGTGAAATTTTTTAAAAAAATTAAGTTTTTAATGGAATTGTCTCCAAATTTAATAATTTTTGGTGAAATTATATTCAATTTAACTAACTTTTGTGGAATTTTTATTATTACTTTTTTGTTTTTGTGAAATTTTTAAGAATCTAATCAATTCTTAACGAAATTAATCTTAATTTTAGTATATTTTTTAAAAATTCAGTTTTTGGTGGAATTGTTAAACATTTTGATAGCTTTGGTGGAATTTTTACAAATTTTATAAGTTTTTGGTGGAATTATTACAAATTTTAGTAGCTTTGGTGGAATTTTTACAAATTTACTTAAATTTTTGGTGGTATTTTCAAGAATTTAATTAGTTTTTAGTGAAATTTAATCGAATTTCTGCTCTGGATAAATTAAATATTTGGTAATTATTAATAAACCGATCGTTTTGACATTTCATGTGGCATTAGCGTGGTTAGAATAATAAATAACGTTTATGGAAATTGAACCAACTGTTTTATCGGCCCAAATCAAAAATGACGGAAAACGGGGACTTCGTTTAGGGCTTAAATCGGCCGTTTCGGGTCCAAAGGAGCCCCGATTCGCATATAATGTTGCGTTATAAAGCCGTTCAGAAGGTTAGCCGGAAGCAGAGTCGCGGAGCCGGCGGCTTTTTGGACAAAAAATGCGTTCGAAAATTAACGAAAATGACGGACGATCGAGAATTTTTGTTTCAATTAGGACTACCGCAACGTCGTTCGATTTTCAGGGCCGTTTTTCCAAAATCGATCACGGACCCCCCCAAAATAAAACGATTGAATGCTTTAATATACTTTAATATATTTTGATAGGTAAATTTTATCAAAATAATACAAAATACAAAATCCCACAAAGAAACTAAATAAAGTGCTGCCATCGAGTTAGAAACAAAGTAAACTAATCGGCCGCAGGCGCGAATTCGAAATCAATACGACAGAGCTCTCACATGCGCAAGATATTATTTTTGAGCCCAAATATTGTCGGGCTGCGATGTAAAGCGTTAAAAAATAAAATTCCGGCTTAATAACAGTGCGAAATTTACGATGGAACAGAACGGCAATGAAGCGGCCGGTTATTCAAAATTGGGAAAATGCAAACGCGAAAACGATTTTCACGTGAAAAACGGATTCACCAGCATGAATTTATCCCCGCCGACCGATACTTACAATATGGTTTATTTATCTTTCGTTCTGGGAGGAGCTGGATTTTTATTTCCTTATAACAGGTAAAAGGAAAATGAATATTGTTAATTTTTAAAATCAATTTTATGTATGTGGTGTATTTTTTATTAATCTTGATCGGTTGTCATCTAAAAGACGATAGATGTACGCGTGCGTAGTAGAGGTGAATATATCATTAATGGTCTAGGACACACCAGTTGATATATTTATGTTGTTATACATATTGTATATAGATGATAAATTGTTGGATTTAGAGTTAAAATGAATGATGACATTGAGATAGAAATCACTGATTTAAAAATCGTCCGGTTTCATATTATCTCTCGGTATAAAAAAAACATGACTTTATGATTTTTAATTAAAATATGAAAAGTTCTTTCGATTCCTGTAATAAATCTAAAACACACTGTATATTTAAAATACAAGGATACTGGACTGATAGGATTGCTTAATCCCATAAGATATGTATACGCGGAATCATTGCTAGACTTTCTCAAAGTGAAATATTAAAATTTATTTCATTTACCTTATCATTGATATCCTAAATGGTTTTAAAATTAATTCAAAGTACATTGTTACCATTCTATAAAATCTTTGGTAATCAATTTCACAATAAAATTCACGATTAAAGTGAAACAACCGAGTATAAAACAGAGACACTATTCTTTGCCAGTGACGTCAAAGGTAGCGAACGATTATCGCACATTGAGCAATCCTCTTAGTCCAGTATCCTTGTTTAAAATACAAATTTATTTCATCTTTTTAGTTTTATTATGGCAATGGATTACTTTAAAATTCGATATCCCGGAACTCCAGTAGTCTTCGATATGTCCCTAGTGTACATAGTTGTGGCTTTCCTAACTGTGGTCGCAAATAACTTACTTGTGGAAATATGTAGTCTCAACACGCGTATAAATTTCGGTAAGTGTAACTTTGGTTGCCTATCTTTCATGCCTATCTATTGTTTTTCATCCTTTTTAGCAAACGTTTAATATTATTTTATTTTATTTCGTAGGTTACGTTATGTCTTTTATAACATTAACATTCGTCGTAACGTGTGAAGTATGGTGGGAAGCTTTTGGCACATCTACTTCCTATACAATAAATTTAGCTGCTGTTGCTGTCGTTGCAATCGGTTGCACAGGTAAGTTTTAAGGCGCGGTTACATGGTGCGTGGTTCGCCGAACCTTTCTGGACGAGCCATGAACCACAAGCCGTCTGACATAACCGGTTCGCATTGTTCCGTGGTTCGTGGTGCGCGGTTCGCTGATTCCTATCGAGTGTCAATAAATTTGGAAAGACTAAAGGAGAGCTCGGGCAAGGTTCGTGATGATTTGTGTTGGCTCGTGTTGGTTCGACGTTACAGAGGAATTTCGTTGCAGATTTTGTAGGTTAAACAACGTAGGTACATAATTTAATTTCTTCGGGTTAATATGGCGTGGTCCATGTAATGTTTTGTTCTTTTATTGATACTACTTTTTAGTATTGTTTAACACTTGTTTATTGTTAATTATTTGTTACATTTATAAAATAGAAAGTAATTTGGTCTTCAACACGTTTTGCGTTGTAGCCGTTGACGTTTATATCCCCTGAAGTTGGAGCGTTACCAACCTAACTTCATTTAGAACCAAATGTCACAGTCCACAGAAAGGACATTTGAATTTATTGAAGACCTGGAACAAGCCCCGGAAATATGGAACTCCAAAGACATGGGCCATCATTACCGGAATATTGTGCATACGGCATGGGTTAGATTAGAAAACAAATATGCCGTTTCTATAAAAGAATTAAAAAAGAACGGAATATTTGCTACTTATAGAAAGTATGCAAAGAAAGTGACAGAGTCAAAAAAAGTGGAAGTGGGACGCAGGACATATATGAACCGAACTGGCAGTATTATAAATCGGTTGACAAATTTTTGCGGTCGGTTTATACACCATCCACCATCTCTTTTTATGACGCTTCTGCAGTATTAATTCTGCGTTAATAACGCACAATGACGCAGTCACAATAAATTTCTGCCTGTCATCCATGATTCCAATTCAGGACTGATAGACTTTCGGCAAACCACGGACGAACCATTAGGACGAACCAAATCACGTTAAAAGTCTGACGAACCGCGCACCGTGTTGTCACTACTGGTTCGTAAAAACGCAAGCCATCCCGAACTGGCTTGTAGTTTCATGGTTCGGCAAACCACGCGCCGTGTAACCGCGCCTTTAGACCTTCCGCACATAGATTGATATGCAACCCGAAATTCAAATCAATTACGGTTATAAAAATTCACACACGAGGTGATAAAAATTAGATTAATTTGCAATCAATATCTGATTTGAAACTCGGGTTGCTAATTGGCTAACCGTGTGCGAAGGGTTTTAATTTAAATTTGAATCAAATTTTATGCAACACAAATTACTTTAAAATTGTAATATGTGAGGAATGAGTTCATTTTAAAAAATCCATTTTTTAATGTTTATAATTTAAATTATTTTATAGTACAACAGTCTAGTTTTTATGGATATACGAGTATGTTACCTTCAAGATATACGCAAGCTGTAATGGTTGGAGAAAGTAAGATTTGATAAAATAGTACAAACTGTTCCGAAATTAGACGGCCATACGCTACCAGCACATTCTACGTTAAAAAATAAGAATAAAAGCCCAAACAAACATTAATCGAAAAATGCTTTCTAAAAGGGCTAGTTTCTTGAAAGGAACCATGTTAAAGTAGACCATCTTAGAATGTTGTAGTTTCCACGATTATGTAATTTTATCATAAAATCAAACTCCTAACGGTAACAAGACATTGCGCTGTTAAAGCGCTTAAAGCCCGGTTCATATTATTCCAGTAGTATTCCAGTACAGTGATTGAAACCAGTGCTGGAATGCTACTGGAATAATGTGAAACCTCACTGGAATAAACTGGAATGCACTCATTCCAATGAGCAATCCAGTCCAGTGACTGGACTGAAGCCCGGTTTACATTATTCCAGTCCAGTAATCCAGCTAGTTAATCCAGTCCAGTACTAGACTGGATCATATCGTTCACAATATTCCAGTCTAGTAATCCAGTTAGTCAATCCAGTCCAGTGCTAGACTGGATTGTATATGTCTTCCCAGCAGTTTTGACAGTTACGTCACTACTTATGTCTGGTCACGTGATCGCGCTGTTGTCAAGCGTTTAATGTTTTGGTTAGAGGTACTAGAACATAACCTTGCGACAATATGCGACAACGGTGTAAACAGCTGTTTAGCTAAGGTTGGGTAACATTAAAATGCTGAATCATATTAACTTTTTATTTCAGTTTAATACGAATTTTATTTTGAAATTTACTTTTAATGAACATATTTTATCACTTTATCGTCGCATAAATTATATTCTGTGAAAAGTGTATTTTAAAATAGCTTAATTATGAAAATAATTTTTAATGCGATTTACCACCGAACGGTTGGTGGCAAATCTAAATTCAAATAGTGGTGACGTAAACAGTGACGTAACTGTCAAAACTGCTGGGAAGACTTATACTCTATTTTCGCGGAAAGATGTCTCATGCATCATTAGTTGTCGGCGTTTTCTCGACATATGTCAAATATTTTTTTCTTTATTTAATCATATATGTCAGATAGAGACGAAAACCGAAAATAGTAGTCTAGGATAATATAATTAATTAATGACGCATGAGACATCTTTTCGCGAAAAGAGTATACATGCTCACGCATGTATCCAGCACTGGATTAGCTGTCTACACTATTTCAGTGGTGCTGGAATGGGCGAGCTGGATTGAAAAAATAGACCGTCAATCCAGTCACTGGACTGGATAGCTCACTGGAATGAGTGCATTCCAGTTTATTCCAGTGAGGGTTCACATTATTCCAGTAGCATTTCAGCACTGGTTTCGATCACTATATATTCTTTTTCAATCCAGCTCGCCCATTCCAGGAATAATGTAGACAGCTAATCCAGTGCTGGATACATGCGTGAACATGTACACGTGACTGAACACCCGTTATTGTGGGTCCATAAATTTCATAATGAAGTTAACTGAAAACCAAACTCTGCAATTTGTTTCTTTATATAGAGAACAAGTGTGTTTGTGGGACATTACGTCAGAATGAAACTCCTAATAAACTCCTTTCTTGAAATCATTGTTAGTATAATGTTACCGATTCAACAGCTTCTGAATGACTGGAATAATGTAAACCATATGATCCAGTTCAGGAGTAGACTGCATGGAGCAGCTGAATTGCTGGACTGGAATAATGTGAACGATATGATCCAGTTTAGCACTGGACTGGATTGACTAACTGGATTACTGGACTGGAATAATAATAATAATAAGAAAAAAGTCCTATTTTTGTTAGTTCAAAGATAAGTTTAGTCGGTCTTCAAAGACGATTTGTCCGAAAATGGTTGCAGTTAGGTAATTGCAACAAAACGGCCGTTCTTATGTAGAAAGGTCTAAAATATCTAAATTATAAGTCAGGGTAGTAAAAAATTGACATGCAAAACAGTTAGATGAACAATTAACTAAGTCAGGGGTGACTTGGAAATGGGTTTCCATGCATGCAAGAATGAGTTTCAAACAAAATCGATATCAGCATCTAATTTCTCTTGAAATTTTTAGCTAGTATAGCAATTTTTGTTGACTTAACCCAAGTCATTCGGAGGATATTCCTTAAAAAGCGTTTTTTTTTGCTGTCCCTTTCAAAGGTCTTTAGCTCCCTTAGGAAGCATTTTTCCATCAATACTTATTTGAGATTTATTCTTATTTCTGAACGTAGAATGTGCTCGTAACATATAGCCGTCTAATTTCGGGACATCCTGTATATTTAAAATTATTTTCTGTAATTATTAAAGTTAGTGTAAAAACTGATTATTTTAGGTGCTTCTGGTGTGTTTACCTCTTCCGTTAGAGTCCTAACAAAATTCGTCATATCAGAAATCCGCGGTAGCACCATTTACTTCTTCAGCGTTTCAATTACGTCCGTGGCTACTTGCTTCGCCATGTATCATTTGGTGAGGAGAAGCGATTTTATCCAATTTTACATTACGTTGTGCGAGAGAGCGAAGACTAGAATTACCTTAGAACCGACAGAAGATGCTGGACTGGTAAGTCAATACAACACAATTATGCAAAATACAGAATGACTTATTACCTTTATGATAAACTACTTTAGTTGTATGTATGTAGGAGTTCGGGGCAGGGTAATATCACCCTAACACTTAGGCCTCAGTACGCCCTTTGTATTAAACCCCAGGAGGTTTGTCGATGTTCAAATAACCAGTACCGCTTCCTCGCAGGCCCCCCGCAACCAAGGCGGCGCCAGCCACGCCTCGGCTCGGGTCCGTCTTATTCGCGAGGTGCCGCTCAGCGAGCGCAAACACGCATCTGGTTATACAAATCTCCTACACGCAAGGGTGATACACAACCAGAGATGTTCGACTGGTTGCGGGACCGACGGCTTAACGACCCCTCCGAAGGTCGGTGGAGCGATTAGGTGTTGGGAAATCTCGGGCTCGAACCCGGAACACCAAGCGTGCTAACCCGAGAGTTAGCCGCTGAGCCATCGACTCCACAACTACTTCAGTTAAAAAACTCATAAATTTCTAAAAAAAAGTGTTAACAACGTAGGTCCGATCTTCATTCAATTCAAAGTTAAAACGTCTTGAAGAAAATTAACACATTCTTCACAACAGATGTTCCCTATATTTCCTCACGTTCTTAACTTACAATTACGTGAGAAATGTTGGGAATAGCATCAGTACTAACACTTTCTTCATCTTATA
This sequence comes from Digitonthophagus gazella, assembly GCA_036711955.1. Classification (NCBI taxonomy): domain Eukaryota; kingdom Metazoa; phylum Arthropoda; class Insecta; order Coleoptera; family Scarabaeidae; genus Digitonthophagus; species Digitonthophagus gazella. The sequence goes on from JASCIT010000003.1 coordinate 4,146,199, forward strand.
GATACATGTAGAATGAGGATAAATAGTTCTTGAATCTGGTCTTTTTGATTTTCATGGTCCATAAAATGCTGCACATAAAAATTCCAACATATGGAAATTTTGAGAGTACTATAACATGAAATAGAGCTGCACCCTGAGGAGGAAGATGGAAGAGTACTCGGTTATGTTACAGAGAGGGGGCTTACCTTTTTATCTTTCTCTTCATGGTGCAGCTCCATTTCTGGTTATAGTACGTAACAAACTAACAAGCAGAGTTAGTTTAATCTCTCCTTGAACTGACAATGAGTGGTATAGTATCGTATAAAGATTGACAAAATCCTAAAACACACTATTCAGTCAAAACTGAATAAATCGCGTTTGAAGTTTAAAGGTATGAACGCACTTAAGCGACACTGCGCGACGCAGCGCTACGCTGCGCGGCGCGACAAAATATAGTTTCAAGCATTTTGTATGATACAAGTCGCATTAGAGCGGTATTGCCGGTGTGACGTGGCATATTTTGATTGGGGTATAAGGTGAAGGTGCAGCGTCGCGTAGTGCAGTGTCGCTTAAGTGCGGTCATACCTTAACGCTCCGTTTATATTTTGGATAAGTAAACTCGTTTACAGGCGTCCAGTGGCGGAATTGTTAAAGCGGTGAGTCAACGATCCAGAAAAAGCAGACATCGCTGGTTCGAATCTTTTTGTGTGTAAACTTTGGAAGGAATGAAGTTAGAACTTACATTCATACAATATTTTTTTCTTAAAAACACGTTAATTTTTCTCTATAGTTTCTCATAAAGTTAACAAGTCATTAGTATAATCACAAATTAAAATTTTTGTTATCGATTTGTGTTTTTTTATAGATTGAAACTACAGATGCTCAATACGGCGTTTTAAAAATTCAAAACAGCCCACCTACAAGTACGACTTTGAGCTTTGCTAATCCCGTTTACGAACCGTCCGTTCCAGCCCCAACTTACAAAGTTGAGGATGTCGTTATTAGAGGGAGGAGCAGCGTTAGTGCTGGGGGTGGATTTACAGGAATAAAACGTAAGAAGAGACTAACTTCTTTCAAGTTTTTTAAGGTTGTTAAGGTTCCGACTGAACTTAGAAACTTAGTTAGCGTTAGAAAACCTTTGATTTAGAGAAAACTCTTAGAACTTAAAAAGCTACACAAACACATTTACGAATATTTACTTAGAGGTACAAATGTATTTTACTTTTTATAAAGATTCACTTACCAATTTTTACGTCTTTGGTAGGTTTTATCCAATTTAGACCAAATGATAATGATATCATATGATTTTTAAAGTGTGTCATTGTAAGGACGAGTGTAGAAGACATATTTTGGAGACACAGTAAAATATTATTAATTTTTGGTATCTGCCTTAAACTTTAAACTTTGTATTCTCATCGTTACCAGAAAACTAATAATTTTTTTTAATTTACATCTGTTATTTTCTTTCAGGTGGTCTTTTAGCCCGTTGGGAAATAACGAAAGCAATCTACCCATACATGATCTCAATATGTTTGGTATACTTCGCCACCCTGTGCCTTTATCCGGGCATAGCATCCGAAATAACAAGCTGCCAGCTACGTTCTTGGATGCCCATTCTAATGATGGCCATCTTCAATGGGGCAGACCTTCTTGGAAAAATGTTAGCTGCTTCATCATGGCATTGGACGGGATCTCGTCTCGTGCGATGCTCAGTCATCAGATTAATCATGATTCCTCTCATGTTAATGTGCGCTTTACCCCGAGCTCATCCTTTATTATCCGCCGAAATCTTCGCGTTTATATTTGCTTTAATCTTGGGACTAAGTAATGGAGTTTTAGGAAGCGTACCGATGATTCAAGCACCTAGTAAAGTTGACGATAGACATCGAGAATTAACAGGTAAAAACGTTTTCTTGGATTTTTTATTTTTTTTCTTTAAAAAATTTTTTTACGAAAAAAATTTTTTTAAGAAAAATTTTTTTTAAGAAAAATTTTAAATTTCTTTAAGAATTTTTTTAATTTTTTTGGTAATAATTAGAATACATCTGACTTTTATACTTAAAAATACAACCTTTTAGCTTTAATTTGGTGTAAAAATCATTCCTTAATCTTTAAAAATAAAGTCTGGGCGATTTTTTAAAATTGGTGAACTTTTTAAAAAGTTAGGTTAGTCATCTGTCAAAATTTTGCCTAACTTTAAAAATTTTTTAAATTTTTTTGATAATAATTAGAACAAATCTGATTTTTATAATTAAAAATACAATCTTTTAGTTTTAATTTGATATAAAAATCATTCTTTAATCTTTAAAAATAAAGCTTAGGCGATTTTTTAAAGTTGCTCAATTTTTTTTCTAAAAGTGAGGTTAAAGGTTAAAAATTTTTATCAACTTTACGATTTTTTTTAAATTTTTTGGTAAAAATTAGAATAAATCTGACTTTTATACTCAAAAATAGAATCTTTTAGCTTTAATTTGATATAAAAATCATTTTTTAATCTTTAAAAATAAACTCTGTGTGATTTTTTAAAGTTGCTCAATTTTTTTCTAAAAGTGAGGTTACAGGTCAAAAATTTTTACCAACTTTACGATTTTTTTAAATTTTTTTGATAATAATTAGAATAAATCTGACTTTTATAGTCAAAAATAGAATCTTTTAGCTTTAATTTGATATAAAAATCATTCTTTAATCTTTAAAAATAAACTCTGTGTGATTTTTTAAAGTTGGTCAATTTTTTTTTAAAAGTGAGGTTAACAGTTAAAAATTTTTACCAACTTTAAGAATTTTTTAAATTTTTTTGATAATAATTAGAACAAATCTGATTTTTATAATTAAAAATAGAATCTTTTAGTTTTAATTTGATATAAAAATCATTTCCTAATCTTTAAAAATAAAGCCTGGACGATTTTTTAAAGTTGCTCAATTTTTTTCTAAAAGTGAGGTTAAAGGTCAAAAATTTTTACCAACTTTACGATTTTTTTTAATTTTTTTGGTAATAATTAGAATAAATCTGACTTTTATAGTCAAAAATAGAATCTTTTAGCTTTAATTTGATATAAAAATCATTCTTTAATTTTTAAAAATAAACTCTGTGTGATATTTTAAAGTTGGTCAATTTTTTTTAAAAGTGAGGTTAACAGTTAAAAATTTTTACCAACTTTAAGAATTTTTTAAATTTTTTTGATAATAATTAGAACAAATCTGATTTTTATAATTAAAAATAGAATCTTTTAGTTTTAATTTGATATAAAAATCATTTCTTAATCTTTAAAAATAAAGCCTGGGCGATTTTTTAAAGTTGGTCAATTTTTTTCTAAAAGTGAGGTTAAAGGTCAAAAATTTTTACCAACTTTACGATTTTTTTTAATTTTTTTGGTAAAAATTAGAATAAATCTGACTTTTATAGTCAAAAATAGAATCTTTTAGCTTTAATTTGATATAAAAATCATTCTTTAATCTTTAAAAATAAACTCTGTGTGATTTTTTAAAGTTGGCCAATTTTTCTTAAAAAGTGAGGTTAATAGTCAAAAAAATTTACCAACTTTAAGAATTTTTTTAATTTTTTTGATAATAATTAGAACAAATCTGATTTTTATAATTAAAAATAGAATCTTTTAGTTTTAATTTGATATAAAAATCATTTCTTAATCTTTAAAAATGAAGCCTGGGCGATTTTTTAAAGTTGCTCAATTTTTTTCTAAAAGTGAGGTTAAAGGTCAAAAATTTTTACCAACTTTACGATTTTTTTTTTAATTCTTTTGGTAAAAATTAGAATAAATCTGATTTTTATAATTAAAAATAGAATCTTTTAGCTTTAATTTGATATAAAAATCATTTCTTCATCTTTAAAAATAAAGCCTGGGCGATTTTTTAAAGTTGCTCAATTTTTTTCTAAAAGTGAGGTTAAAGGTCAAAAATTTTTACCAACTTTACGATTTTCTTAATTTTTTTTGGTGAAAATTAGAATAAATCTGACTTTTATAGCCAAAAATAGAATCTTTTAGCTTTAATTTGATATAAAAATTATTCTTTAATCTTTAAAAATAAACTCTATGTGATTTTTTAAAGTTGGTCGATTTTTTTAAAAAGTGAGGTTAACAGTTAAAAATTTTTACCAACTTTAAGAATTTTTTAAATTTTTTTGATAATAATTAGAACAAATCTGATTTTTATAATTAAAAATAGAATCTTTTAGTTTTAATTTGATATAAAAATCATTTCTCAATCTTTAAAAATAAAGCCTGAAAGAATTTTTAAAGTTGGTCAATTTTTTTTCTAAAAGTGAGGTTAAAGGTCAAAAATTTTTACCAACTTTACGATTTTTTTTAATTTTTTTGGTAATAATTAGAATAAATCTGACTTTTATAGTCAAAAATAGAATCTTTTAGCTTTAATTTGATATAAAAATTATTCTTTAATCTTTAAAAATAAACTCTATGTGATTTTTTAAAGTTGGTCAATTTTTTTAAAAAGTGAGGTTAACAGTTATAAAAATTTACCAACTTTAAGAATTTTTTAAATTTTTTTGATAATAATTAGAACAAATCTGATTTTTATAATTAAAAATAGAATCTTTTAGTTTTAATTTGATATAAAAATCATTTTTTAATCTTTAAAAATAAAGCCTGGGCGATTTTTTAAACTTGCTCAATTTTTTTCTAAAAGTGAGGTTAAACGTCAAAAATGTTTACCAACTTTACGATTTTTTTTAATTTTTTTGGTAATAATTAGAATAAATCTGACTTTTATAGTCAAAAATAGTCTTTTAACTTTAATTAGATATAAAAATCATTTCTTAATCTTTAAAAATAAAGCCTGGGCGATTTTTTAAAGTTGCTCAATTTTCTCCTAACAGTGAGGTTAAAGGTCAAAAATTTTTATCAACTTTACGATTTTTTTTAATTTTTTTGGTAAAAATTAGAATAAATCTGACTTTTATAATCAAAAATAGAATATTTTAAGCTTACTTTGGTATAAAAATCATTCCTTAATCTTTGAAAATAAAGCCTGGGCGATTTTTTTAAAGTTGGTTAATTTTTTAAAAAAGTTAGGTTAGTCATCTGTCAAAATTTTTTTCAACTGTAGGAATTTTTTAAATTTTTTCGGTAATAATTAGGAAAAATTTGTCTTTTTTGGTTAAAAATAAAATAGACATTTTAAATTATCTAATTTAGAAATATTTTTTCTTAATTCTTATAAATAAAGTCTGTGGGAATTTTTAAAAATTGATAAAAATTTTTAGGTTATTAATCAGCGTCTCATTTAAAATTTTTTTTAATTTTTTTCATAAAAGATATAAAAAATTTACTTTATTTATTATAAAATAGACATTTTAGTTTATCTAATTTAGAAATATTTTTTCTTAATTTCTATAAATAAAGTCTGTGGGAATTTTTAAAAATTGATAAAAATTTTTAGGTTATTAATCAGTGTCTCATTTAAAAATTTTTTTAATTTTTTTCATAAAAGATATAAAAAATTTACTTTATTTATTATAAAATAGACATTTTAATTTATCTAATTTAGAAATATTTTTTCTTAATTTCTATAAATAAAGTCTGTGGAAATTTTTAAAAATTGATAAAAATTTTTAGGTTATTAATCAGTGTCTCATTTAAAAATTTTTTTTAATTTTTTCATAAAAGATATAAAAAATTTACTTTATTTATTATAAAATAGACATTTTAATTTATCTAATTTAGGAATATTTTTTCTTAATTTCTATAAATAAAGTCTGTGGGAATTTTTAAAAATTGATAAAAATTTTTAGGTTAAATTTCACTTAATTTCTACTAAAAACTTTCTAAAATTTACTACATTTCGTCTAAAATTTTCTAAAAATCGTCCAATTTCGTTTAATATTTAATTTAATTTCGCGTGTAATTGTTTAAAATGATTGAATTTCTTCTAATTTTGTTAGAATAATGCGCTTAAAAGTCTCTTTTCCTTTTTTGAGTATTTTGACGAATGACGAAATAGTTTGACAATCAAAACACAGTGGCGCCATCTAATGAATTTTCATCGAACTTTATTCTTATAAAATTAAACTTAATTTTTTTTTAGGAAAAAATTTTTTTCTTTAAAATAATTTTTTTTAAATAATTTTAGGAAACATGATGACACTACTTTACAACTTCGGTCTTACAACCGGATCACTAATGGCATACTGTTTAGAATCTTTAGTGGGCCCCACAGACATCGATCCTTGTATAATAAACCAATTTAGCGAACCTCCACAAATTTTAATCAACACAACCGTCTTTCCAACGACGACATTTACAACTTTACTATCATCACTACCAAATACGACCATGGATTTTAGCCAATAACTTTATATCAAGTGTAAATATCATTTTTAAAAAAATCGAATTAAATTAAATTAAATTAATCGTTGAATTCGTTGAATCTTAATTAATTAATGAATTAATTAATGTTATCTATTGCTTTGTTAGATTTGAATGATATAAAAATATATCGATCAATAAACTACTACCCCACAAATAGATTTGTTTATTTTATCTCCATAGTGATGAAACCACAACCTAAAAGTCCTTTTAACTTTAATCCTTTTAGCCAACTTTAGTCCTTTTAACCACCTTTTTAAGAAGTATTAACTCCTGATTTTAGTTTAAAATTAGTTTTTAAAAAATTAGTTTTTAAAAAATTAATTTTGATAACCATGTCTCATATAACATACAACGACGAATGGAAAAAAGCTCAAGAATTATTAACACAAACCATACATTCCGAACAAACACCAGGTGATAGAAGACAACAAAGAAAATCATTAGCTACATTATACATAAAATATATAATCGTAGCGAATAAATTATCGGAATGTGTTGATCAAATGGTTCAACCACAAAAAAGAGCTTTAATTCGTAAGCTTTTGGAAGCTACTTTGGGGAGAATTATCGAGTTAAAATGGGATTTGGTCGAAGCGGATTTAAACGAATGGAGTCACGTTGGTGATGTAATTTCCGAGTTAAATGTTACACCTTACCAATGTGAATTAAAAGTTCCAAGGTGTTTTACTGATGAAAGAAGTGAAGAAATTGCTTATAGGGAAAAATTTATTGAGGATGTTTTGGAAAAGTATGGATTTTCGGATAAAGTTGAGGAGAAAAAACCGATGAGTGAACAACAAGCTATTTTAATTATACAAACTCATGAAAGAGCTCGACAAGGAAGGTTAAGAGCACAATTTATGAAAGAGGTAACAAAAAATATTTTCATTTTCTATCAGTAAGTTGATTTTTTAAAGAAATTTAAAAAATTATTTCAAAATTTATAAAAAAATGATCTAAATTTTTTTTAAATTAATTGGAATTTGTCTAATTTCGATTAAAATTATATTTTGTCTTAAAATTATCAAAAATTATCAAATTTAGTCTAAAATTTTGCCCAATTTCGAATAAAATTTTCTAAAATTGTTTAATTTTAGACAATTTTATGCAAAATTTTAAACGAAATTCGAAGAATTTTGAAAATGTTAGACGAAATTTCATTACTTTGGATGAAATTGAACCAAATTTTACATAAAATTTCATGATCTCTTAATATAAGTTAAAATCGTAAAATTTCGTCTAAAATTTTCAAAAATTATGAAATTTATTCTAAAATTTCGCCCTATTTCGTATAAAATTTTCTATAATTATTGAATTTCGTTTAATATCATCTAAATTTATCAAATTTCATTTAGAAAAAATACTTAATTTTAGATAAAAATCGCAAAATTTCGTTTAATATGTTCTAAAATTGTGAAATTTTAACTTCATTTAAAATTGTTGGATTTCATTTTTAAAAAAATATTTGATTTCACCTAAAAATATGAAATTTCCTCAAAAACTGTCAAATTTCATCCAAAATTTTATATAAAATTATTGAGTTCAACTAATTTCATTTAAAATTGTCTGATTTATTGACTAATTACTTGATTTCGCTTAATATTACAAAATTTTGTCTAAAATTGTTGAATTTTATTTAAAAATCACTTAATTTCGCATAAAATCGTGAAATTTGGTGTCAAATTTCGTTCAATTTCATCCAAAATGGCAAAATTTCGTCTAAAATTTTCAAAATTCTTCGAATTTCGTTTAAAAATTGGTATGAAATTGTCTAAAATTATTGAAGTTTGTCTAATTTAATCAAAAATCCTAAAATTTTTACTAAAATTGTGAAATTTCACGAATTTTGTGAAAGAAATTTCTTCATTTCGTCTAAAATGGCAAAATTTCGTTGAAAATTGCCAAATTTCATTATAAAAACACTTAACTTCGTATAAAACCGTGAAATTTTAACGAGAATTGTGAAATTTCATTTAAAATTTCGCCCAATTTCACATAAAATAGTATAAAACTTTTAAATTTCATTAAAGAAACTCCTTCATTTCGTCTAAAATCGTGATATTTCGTCGAAAATTGTAAAATTTCGCCTAGAATTTAACCCAATTTCACATGAAATTGTATAAAATTGTTGAATTCGTCGAATTTCATCCAAAATTATCGAACTTCATTAAAGAAATTCCTTCAATCCGCCTAAAATCATGAAATTTAGCACAATATCACATGAAATTGTATAAAACTTTTGAATTTCATTTAAAATTGTCAAATTTCATTTAAAAAATCACTTTATTTCGCATATAATCGTGAAATTGTATCAAAAATGGTGAAATTTCGTTTAGAATTTGGACCAATTTCACATAAAATTGTACAAAACTTTTAAATTTCGACTAATTTCATCTAAAATTGTCAAATATAATTAGAAAATCACTTAATTTCGCATAAAAACGTGAAATTTCGTCGAAAATTGTAAAATTTTGTTTAGAATTTAACCCAATTGCACATGAAATTGTATAAAACTGTTGAATTTCGTCGAATTTCATCTAAAATTGTCGAATTTCATTAAAGAAACTCCTTCATTTCGTCTCACATAATGAAATTTCGTCGAAAATTGTGAAATTTCTTTTAGAGTTTGGCACAATTTCACATGAAATTGTATAAAACTTTTAAATTTCATCTAAAATTTTCAAATTTCGTTAAAAAATCATTTAATTTCGCATAAAATCATGAAATTTTGTCGAGAATTGTAAAATTTCATCTAAACTTTCACCCAATTTCACATAAAATTGTATAAAACTTTCAAATTTCGTCCAATTTCATCTAAAATTATCGAATTTCATTAAAGAAACTCCTTCATTTCCTTTACAATCGTAAAATTTCGTCGAAAATTGTAAAATTTCGTTTAGAATTTAACCCAATTTCACATGAAATTGTATAAAACTGTTGAATTTAATCGAATTTCATCCAAAATTATCGAATTTCATTAAAGAAATTTCTTCATTTCATCTAAAATCATGGAATTTCGTTAAAAATTGTGAAATTACGTCTAAAATTTCGCCCATTTTCACATAAAATTGTATAAAACTTTTAAATTTTGTCTAATTTCATCTAAAATTTTCAAATCTCATTAAAAAATCACTGAATTTTGCATAAAATCATGAAATTTTGTCGAGATTAATGAAATTTAATCTAAAATGTTATCCAATTTCACATAAAATTGTATAAAATTTTTGAATTTCGTCCAATTTCATCCAAAATGATCGAATTTCATTAAGAAAACTTCTTTATTTCGTCTAAAATCGTGAAATTTCGTTGAAAATTGTAAAATTTCGTTTAGAATTTAACCCAATTTCACATGAAATTGTATAAAACTGTTGAATTTAATCGAATTTCATCCAAAATTATCGAATTTCATTAAAGAAATTTCTTCATTTCATTTAAAATCATAAAATTTCCTCGAAAATTATGAAATTACGCCTAAAATTTCGACCAATTTCATATAAAATTGTATAAAACTTTAAAATTTTGTCTAAAATCATGAAATTTCCTCGAAAACTGTCAAATTTGGTTTAAAATTTCGCCCAATTTCATATAAAATTGTCAAATTTCATTATAAAAACATTTAATTTCGCATAAAATCATGAAATTTCATCGAAACTTGTCAAATTTCGTTTAGAATTTAACCCAATTTCACATGAAATTGTACAAAACTGTTGAATTTCGTCGAATTTCATCCAAAATCATCGAATTTCATTAAAGAAATTCCTTTATTTCGTCTAAAATCGTGAAATGTTCATTTAAAATAGTGAAATTTTATTCAGAATTTGGCACAATTTCATATAAAATTGTATAAAACTTTCGAATTTCATCTAAAATTGTTAAATTTCATTAAAAATCACTTAATTTAGCATAAAATCATGAAATTTTATCAAAAATTGTCAAATTTCGTTTAGAATTCCCCCCAATTACACAAAAAATTGTATAAAACTTTTTAATTTCATCGAATTTCATCTAAAATTGTCTAAATTCATTCAAAACTCGCTTAATTTTGCATAAAAAAGTGAAATTTCATCTAAAATTTCGTTCAATTTTCCCTAAAACTGTATAAAATTTCTGAATTTCGTTAAATTTCATCTAAAATGATCAAACTTCGGACAAATTTTTTTTTTTTTTAACCATCAAATTTCACCTAAAATTTTATCAAATTTCGAATAAAATTGTCTAAAATTATAAAAATTCGTCTAATTTCATCTAAAATTGTCGAATTTCATAAAAAAATTATTTAATTTTGCCTAAAATTGTGAAATTTCGTCTAACATTGTTGAATTTCGTGTAATTTCATCTAAAATTCCCAATTTCACCAAAAGAATTAATTGATTTTGTCTAAATACGTGAAATTTCGACTAAAATTGTTGAAATTCATTTAAGAATCATTTAATTTCACCTTAAATCGTGAAATTTCGTGTAAAATTTCGTTCAAATTCAAATAAAATTGTAAAAAATTACTGAGTTTCATCTAATTTCATCTAAAATTATGAAATTTCGTCTAAAATTTTAAAAAATATTTGAATTTCGTTTAAAATTTTGCATAAAATTGTCCAAAATTATTGAAATTTGTCTAATTTAATCTAAAATCGCGAAATTTCGATTAAAATTGTTAAATTTCATAAAAGAAATGACGCCTAATTTCGCCTAAAATTCTAAAATTCCATCTAAAATTGTTGAATTTCGCAAAATTTCATCTACAATTTCATTCAATTTCACATAAAATTGTATAAAATTACTAGAATTTAGTCTAATTTCATCTAAAATTGTAAAATTTCGTCTAAAATTTTAAAAAAATATTTGAATTTCGTTTAAAATTTTGCATAAAATTGTTTAAGATTATTGAAATTTGTCAAATTTAATTAAAAATAGTGAAATTTCGACTAAAATTGTAAAATTTCATTAAAGAAATTACATAATTTCGTTCAAAATTCTAAAATTTCATCTAAAATTGTTGAATTTCACAAAATTTCATCTAAAATTTCATTCAATTTCACATAAAATTGTATAAAATTACTAGAATTTAGTCTAATTTCATCTAAAATTGTGAAATATCATCTAAAATATTCAACAATATTCGAATTTCGTTTAAAATTTTGTATAAAATTTTCCAAGATTATTGAAACTTGTTTAATTTAATCTAAAATCGCGAAATTTCGATTAAAATTGTTAAATTTCATTAAAAAAGTTACATAATTTCGCCCAAAATTCTAAAATTTCATCTAAAATTGTTGATTTTCGTAAAATTTCATCTAAAATTTCATTCTATTTCACATAAAATTGTATAAAATTACTAGAATTTAGTCTAATTTCATCTAAAATTGTGAAATTTTCTCCAAAATTTTCAAAAACATTCGAATTTCATTTAAAATTTTGTATAGAATTGTCTAACAAAAGATTATTGAAATTTATTTAATTTAATCTAAAATTGCGAAATTTCGATTAAAATTGTTAAATTTCATAAAAGAAGTTACATATTTTCACCCAATATTCTAAAATTTCATCTAAAACTGTTGAATTTCGTAAAATTTCATCTAAAACTGTTGAATTTCACAAAATTTCATCTAAAATTTCATTCAATTTCGTATAAAGCTGTATAAAATTATTTAATTTCGTTTAATTTCATTTAAAATTGTGAAATTTCGATAAAAATTGTCATATTTCTTTAAAAAAAAATACATGTTTTTACCCAAAATTCTAAAATTCCATCTAAAATTGTTGAATTTCGTAAAATTTCATCTAAAATTTCATTCAATTTCGTATAAAACTGTATAAAATTATTTAATTTCGTTTAATTTCATTTAAAATTGTGAAATTTCGATTAAAATTGTCAAATTTCTTTAAAAAAATTACATAATTTCGAATAAAATTGTTAAATTTCATAAAAGAAATTACATAATTTCGCCCAAAATTCTAAAATTTCATCTAAAATTGTTGAATTTCGTAAAAATTCATCTAAAATTTCATTCAATTTCGTATAAAATTGTATAAAATTATTGAATTTCGTTTATTTTCATTTAAAATCGTGAAATTTCGATAAAAATTGTCAAATTTCATTAAAAAAATTACATAATTTCGCTTAAAATTCTAAAATTTCATCTAAAATTGTTGAATTTCGTAATATTTCATCTAAAATTTCATTCAATTTCGTATAAAATTGTATAAAATTATTAAATTTCGTTTAATTTCATTTAAAATCCCAAAATTTCGATTAAAATTGTCAAATTTCATTAAAAAAATTACATAATTTCGCTTAAAATTCTAAAATTTCATCTAAAATTGTTGAATTTCGTAAAATTTCATCTAAAATTTCATTCAATTTCGTATAAAATTGTACAAAATTGATGAATTTCGTTTAATTTTATTTAAAATTGTAAAATTTCGATTTAAATTGTCAAATTTCATTAAAAAAATTACATAATTTCGCCTAAAATTGTAAAATTTCATCTAAAATTGTTGAATTTCGTAAAATTTCATCCACAATTTCATTCAATTTCGTATATAATTGTATAAAATTATTGAATTTCGTTTAATTTCATTTAAAATCGTAAAATTTCCACTAAAATTATCAAATTTTGTCCAAAATTTCACTGAAATTTGTTATAAAATCGACTCAAAAATCTTAAAATAATCCCAAATCTTAAACATAATCCCAAAAAATTAATCATTTTTAATTAATTTATTTCTAAAGGTTCGAAATATGAAAGAAAAATCAAAACCACTTTCCGGCAACGGAAAAGAAAACGAAGAACAATTCAAACAAAGCATCAGCCTTCCTGCAGCGATGAGAATACAAAAAGTTTGGAGAGGTTATCAAACGCGAAGACAAACCAGAAGAAGAAAACTAGAAGAGATGCTTTTAATCGGAATGATTCCACCGCCAAAACAACAAAGCGAAGAAATAACCAGAGCTATAGAAGTTGAAAAGTATAGAAAAAATTTACAAAAATCCCGTCAAATAGAATACGAAAATTCCATTCAAAAATGCAGAGAATTTTTAGAAAAGCATCAAAGGGCGATTGTCTTAGAACAACTTAGCGATGAAATTAGAACTTGGTTGTACGAATATAAATCACAAACGGGAAAAATACCCGAGTATACAGGCTCTGATAGAGGTTCTTCTAGATTATTACTAAGCAGACAAGGTATTATACAATGTTTACAACTTTTTTATATAAATAAACTTAAACTCACTTTTTTGAAGGTGTTAAAAACCTACCTGAAATTACATTTAATCGATTTTCTTTTGTAAAAGGTTCCTAAATCGTCCTCACTTTAAGATTTTTAAAGAAAAATATTAATTTTGACGTTTTATTAAAAAATGGTTAGGAAAAAATGACACTTGCGCCATCTATTGGTTAAATTTTAAACTAAACTTTTTCATTCATTTTATCTAATTTTTATTACATCTAATAATTATTTTTCATATAAATTTTGTTAAATTTTTTCACTAAACATAATTAAACTAACTAATTAAAAAATTAAATTTTAGGTACTGATAGTGAAATGAGTAAATCAACTCAAGGCTCATCAAAAGAAACCAAACCGAAAAAATCGAAAAGTGCAAAATCAAAAGATGAAAAATCAGATGAAGAAGATGATGAAACTTATTCAAAAGCAATTATTTCCTCTTTTCTACCATCTATAACAATTCACAATGAAGAATACGATGAAATTTGGAAAAATAAAGACGAATCTTCAAATCCAAGACAGTTTCATTATTACGACATGATTGAAAAACAACAAATGGGTGAAATGGAAAACGAATTAAGAAAAGTAGTTGATGATATGATGAGAGTTGAGCTTCAATTATTACAAGAAGCTTATGATAGAGATAGAGGTAGTAAAGGTAAGAAGCAAAAAGCTAGTAAAAGAGGAATGAAAAAGGCTAAAAAGAAGAAAGAAAAAGATTTAACACCCGATAGAACAACAGAATCTTTATTTGAAGAATTAGTCGCGAATGGAATTATTAAAAAATATCCAAAAGTATATCTTGATGATTTTAAAGGAGAGCGTTCTTACAACAATCCGGTTCCTTTTAATAAAGGAAGTGATCCTTCGATAAGTCTTGGAGATTTTCGACAAATCCTAACGGAATACTGCGTTATTCCTCTTTTATCAGATAATATCCATCAATCAACTCCTCAAGTAAAATCTATTTTAATAGCTGGAGCAAAAGGTAGTGGGAAAGATATGTTAGTACACGCTGTATGTACAGAAATTGGAGCTACTTTATTTGATATAACCCCAGCGAATATAGTTGGGAAATATCCGGGAAAATCGGGATTAACTATGCTTATACATTTAATTTCTAAAGTTTCACGGTTGTTACAACCGGCTGTTATTTACATGGATAATGCTGAAAGACCTTTTGTAAAGAAAATACCTAAAACGGATAAAACAGATCCAAAGAGACTTAAAAAAGATTTAGTAAAAATTGTAAAAAGTAAGTTTAAAAAAGTTTAAAAAAACATTTTATTTTATGTGAAATCGGTGAAATTTGTTTCAACTTTTGCCAAAAAAAATTTAAAAAATGCCGAAAGACAACTATAATTTTTGACAGGTAACTTAACCTAAATTTAAAAAGTTTTAAAAAATTATACCTAACTTATTTATAAGACTAAAGAAACAATTTTTATGTCAAATGAAACCTAAGACATTGTATTTTATCTTAAATCAGTCAAATTTGATCCAACTTTTCCCAAAAAAAATTAAAAAAATTCCGAAAGACAACTATAATTTTTGACAGGTAACTTAACCTAATTTTTAAAAAAATTAAAAAAAATCGTGCTGAACTTATTTATAAAAGTAAAGAAATGATTTTTATGTCAAATGAAATCTAAAACATTCTATTTTATCTTAAATCCGTGAAATTTGTTCCAACTATAATTTTTCGGATGCAACAATTTTTCAAAATACAGGGTGGTCCAGACCACACGTACCACCTGATTTACTCGAAAACTATAAGTCCTAGGAACTTGAAACAAAAAAATTGATACATAAATAGGGTATAAACTTTCTCATGAGTGGGAAAGGAGCATCTAATATCAACCGGAAGTATGAATAATTGAAGGTCATTTTATAATTTGATATATGAAGGGCGGTTAATTTTGATATTGTTAGAAAAAGCTTTTTAAAAGAAATAACTTTTATAGGAAGCATTTTTTGATATTATTTACTGTTTTTATCCAAAATCACTTTCAAAATTTGGATTTTTTACTAGTGTTTTCTAATATCACCACTAGATGTCGCTGTCGGTCATTAAAAAAAAATCATGACATTTAGAAATGACGAGTGATAGTAAAGTCACAAGGAATAATTTCATTAACAATACGACAAAATAATGTAATACCCTTAACTAAACTTCATAACTTAATACAATTAAGCCCAATAACATAAAGCAATTTGATTTTTAAAATGGCCGACAGCGACATCTAGTGGTGATATTAGAAAACACTAGTAAAAAATCCAAATTTTGAAAGCGATTTTGAATAAAAACAGTAAATAATATCAAAAAATGTTTCCTATAAAAGTTATTTCTTTTGAAAAGCTCTTTCCAACAATAGCAAAATTAACCCCCCTATATATAGGGGTGGCACGCTAATTAGCACACCGTAAGGTATGTTGGCGAAAACGCAAAAATCGCAGAAAAATGGAAGATTTCGACAAGGAACTCAATGATATTTATTTTTTATATAAAATCAAAGATCAAAACTTCAAAATAAACGTTGAAAACAAAATCAAAATCAAGGGAAGTCGTCAACCATTTATCAACATACTTAATGAAAAATAACACCTTATTTAAACAATTCTGTATTAAATATACACAATAATAGTGTATAAGGTTCATAAGTATTCAATACTTTGTTGGAAATCCCTTTTGGACAATTACGGCTTCACATCGCCTTTGCATGGACGATACAAGATCTGCGCATGTTGCCCTTGGGATTTTTTGCCATTAATGCTGAATGACATCCCATAATTTTTGTTGCGTTTTTGGGTTTAGCGCCATAACCTTCCTTTTAATAATTGCCCATAATTTTTCAATTGGATTTAAATCCGGACTTTGCGTCGGCCAACTCAATAGAGATATTGCCTGATTTCGAAATCACTCTGTCACCAGCTTCGACTGATGACAGGGCGCGTTGTCTTGTTGGAACGCCGTTTTTGAATAAATTGACAACGGCAAATTTTCTAAATATGGTAGAAGAGTATCTGACAACAAATTTTTATAAGCTAGGATATTGAGTTTTCCTTTTATTTCAACAATTGGCCCAGCACCACGCTCGCTGAAGCAACCCCATACCATTACGCTTCCGCCGCCGAACCTCACCGTCTTTCTCGTATACCTTGGATCCAATTCCTTATTTGGAGGACGTCGCACATAACTCCTACCATCTGGACTGTATAGATTAAATTTTGATTCATCGCTCCAAATTACAGAATTCCAGAAAAGGGGAGGACGACCAATATGGCTTTTAACGAATTCCAAGCGTTTCTTTCGGTTTCCAATCAAAACTTTCGGTTTTCTTAAACTTTGGCATCCCCGAAGGTTATTTTCAAGAAGTCGCTGTCTGACGGTTCTACTACAGATGTTTACACCATATTCTTATTGCATTATGGCTCCTATCTGTGAAGAAGTTGCGAAAGGGTCTTTAAGTACATGTCGAACAATTAAAGAATCTTCCCTTTTGGAAGTTTTCCTACGTCTGGATCGTTTTTGATTTGCAAAAGTTTTATATTGTTGGTAATATTTGAACGCATTTTGAACTTTTTTCCGCGAACATCCAATAGATCTGGCAATCTTACTGATATTTTTTTTTCTTTTTCATACATTTTCCATATTAGCAGTCTTCCTCCCTCCGTAGAGCTCTCTTTGTGTCCCATCTTAATTGTGTTTCAATGCTTTACGTTTATTATTCAAATTCAACTATCCGCGCGAACTTCACACCAAAGAAGCTTTGCAAACATCTGAGTGTGCTAATTAAAATGCCAACTTAAACTAAACTAATTTTTGAAAAGTGCTTGTATCCATTTAAGCTCCGATAAAATCTTATTGCAATTGATCCATTACGAAAAATAAAATAATAGTCAATACAATTAACTTAAAAATTATATTAAAATGCCGTTATAGTTCCAAGTAGAGGTAATACTGTGCGAACTTGCAAGGGTGTGCTAATTAACGTGCCAGCACCGTATATGAAATTATAACGTGACCTTCAATTATGCATACTTCCGGTTAATATTAGATGATTCTCTCCCACTCATAAGATAGTTTATACCCTATTTATGCATCAAATTTTTTGTTTCAAATTCCTAGGACTTATAGTTTTCGAGTAAATCGGGTGGTACGGGTGGTCTGGGACATCTGTATACACACTTTGTACACTTTAGTGAGACACCCTATGTAATGAAATTATAATTATTTTAGATTTTTGGCCTGAAGATAGAGTTATATTAATCGGAGTTTCGAATTGTCCTTGGGAAAGTGATCAAAAACTCCTTCAGCAAGTTTATCAAAAATACTTAGTGATTCCAAGACCTGATTATAGTTCAAGATATTGTTTGTGGAGTTATTTGTTGGGTCAATATAGTGCTATTGGATGGAATTTTGATATTAGTGGAGTTAGTAGAGTATCGGATGGATATTCAGCTGGTATGACAAAAAGATTTTAAATTAATTTTAAAAAAATCGTCAAACATAAAAACCTATTGTTAAAATTTTTACTTGTATTGAAATTTTCATCGAAAAAAGAAACGAAAAAGAACAATTTTATGACGAACGTTACTTTAAAAATTTACATATACACAATGAACGTACACATAAACACAACAATTAATTTTTTTTCTTTGATTAATAAATTAACATAAACACACATTTGTAAATGTTATATCACAACATACTTTGAGTTAAAAAAAGTGTTTTTTGCGTTAGGGTTCCAATATGTCCAAAAATTGGACGGAAGAAAATTCAAATATTCCTAAATCGCGTAGTCATAGACGTACAAATGCATGGGATAAGAAAATTTCCAGTGCAATTTGGGTTGCCTAGCCACAAGTATTTAGTAAACTAATATTTAGTAAAAAAAAGTTAGTTTTTACTATCAATTGTCAACTTTCTACTTGACATCGATTATTAACAGATGGTAAAAAAAGCAAAATTAATAAACATTTAATTTCCTATCGATTTGATATAAGTTATAACATTTCTCACATAATTTTTACTTTAAAATTTTTTTATAAATTTAAAAATTTGATAGTTTATCAATTTAAGAGGTTTAATCTCAAAGAATTAAAATTTACAGGTCCAATAGTAAAATGTGTATCGGAAGTAATGACCGTTAAAAGAATGGTCCAACTCAGAGTTCAAACTTTGAGCCCTTTCGAATTAATTAACGCCTTGGCGAGGTACACGCCGGTTTATAAAGAGGAAGAAGAAGCCATGGAAATTTGGCATGCGAAGACCATCATGTGCAAACGCAGACTACGAGCTATTGAAATGCTCGAACAAGAAATCGCCGAGTTTCAAGCAAAACAAGCCAACGCTAAAAAATAATATTTATTAACTAATTGTAAGCCACAAATTATTTCCTCACAATTATTATTCCTTCACAATTATTATTTCCTAACTTGTTAGTTTCACTTTAAACACACAATAAATATATTTATAGAAGGTCATCTGTTTATCATTTCGATCAATATGGTTCGATCCCCTTACTTCTTATGAATGATCACTTAAAACCACTTGAGACTTACCAAAAAAGTACTTAAAAGTTTTGTAATGATTACGTGAACAATAGAAACGACAAGGCGGTATAATGTTATTAAAAAGTGGCGTGTTACAACAAGTAAATGACCAACGAACGGCGTTAAATTGAATTAACCCGACTTGAAAGTGTACGTTAAGTGCACGAGCACCGAATGTAATTGTATAAAATTGTATAATCGAGTTTCGTCCTTAAAAGTAACACTAACCGACTGAGAAAATTACAAGTTTAATCAAAAAAATAACTAAAAATAAAAATAAAAAGAGAAATTTTATTCAAATTTGTGTTTTTTTTTTAACCTAAACTTAATTTTCAAAAAACCAAATTTTCAAAAAGACCAACTTTAAAAAATCACTCTGACTTTATTTATAGGAATTAAGAAATGATTTATACTTTAAATTAAACCTAAATTAATCTATTTTTAAATAAAACATCCAAATTATTTGTAATAATTCATTAAAAGGAGAAAAAAAATTTTAAGACATAAAATGTTTCTAACTCTAAATGTCAAAAAAATTGACCAACTTAAAAAAATCACTCTGTCTTTATTTATAGGAATTAAAAAATGCTACGTATCTTAAATTAAACCTAAATTAATCTATTTTTAAATAAAACATCCAAATTATTTGTAATAATTCTCAAAAAAGAAGAAAAAATTTTTTAAAACATCATTGTTTATAACCTAACCTTACCTCTTAAAAAGATTGACCAACTTTAAAAAATCACTCTGACTTTATTTATAGGAATTAAGAAATGATTTATATTTTAAATTAAACCTAAATTAATCTATTTTTAAATAAAACATCCAAATTATTTGTAATAATTCTCAAAAAGGAAGAAAAAATTTTTTAAAACATCATTGTTTATAACCTAACCTTACCTCTTAAAAAAATTAACCAACTTTAAAAAATCACTCTGTCTTTATTTATAGGAATTAAAAACTACTAAATATCTTAAATTAAACCTAAATTAATCTATTTTTAAATAAAACATCTAAATTATTTATAATTATTCTCAAAAAGGAAGAAAAATTTTTTTAAAACATCATTGTTTATAACCTAACCTTACCTCTTAAAAAAATTAACCAACTTTAAAAAATCACCCTGACTTTATTTATAGGAATTAAGAAACACTACATATCTTAAATTAAACCTAAATTAATCTATTTTTAAATAAATCATCCAAATTATTTATAATAATTCACCAAAAGGAGAAAAAAAAAATTTAAGACATTAGTGTTTATAACCTTACTTTTCAAAAAAATTAACCAATTTTAAAAAATCATCCTGAGTTTATTTATAAGAATTAAAAAATACTACATATCTTAAATTAAACCTAAATTAATCTATTTTTAAATAAAACATCCAAATTATTTGTAATAATTCTCAAAAAGGAAGAAAAAATTTTTTAAAACATCATTGTTTATAACCTAACCTTACCTCTTAAAAAAATTAACCAACTTTAAAAAATCACTCTGACTTTATTTATAGGAATTAAGAAATAATTTATATTTTAAATTAAACCTAAATTAATCTATTTTTAAATAAAACATCCAAATTATTTGTAATAATTCACCAAAAGGAGAAAAAAAATTTAAGACATTAGTGTTTATAACCTTACTTTTTAAAAAAATTGACCAACTTTAAAAAATCACCCTGACTTTATTTATAGGAATTAAGAAACACTACGTACCTTAAATTAAACCTAAATTAATCTATTTTTAAATAAAACATCCAAATTATTTATAATAATTCACCAAAAGGAGAAAAAAATTTTTTTAAGACATCAATATTTCTAAATGTCACAAAAATACCCAACCAAAAAAAAATCACTGTAACTTCATTTATTGAAATTAAGAAATGATTTATATCTAAAGTTACCTCTAATAACATAAATCTAAATTAAGAACTTTCCAAAAGATAATGAAATTAATCGTTCGATAATTTATATTTAACTGGTTGCTATCTTAAATCACGAAGGACTGCAAAAAAGTTGTTGTTGTTAAAAAAATAATGTAATCGGGGAATTGCTAAATTATCTCGCGTGTTCCCAGCGGAAGATAGCGTCCAATGTGACCTTTAATGATACAATTGTAGGTAAGGGACGCCATCTACATAATCTAGAACGATAAGAAGAGGGTAATTCAAAACACATATTGCATCATTAAGAGATCATTTGTAATTATACAAAGGTTATCATCATTAATAACAAATTATTGCTAATAATTAATTTTAATTTTATTTCATTTTTAGGATGTATTTTTTATGGAACACGCTGTATATAAGAAATAATCACTCAAAACGTAATATGCATTTTTTAATTTTTTTTTATATTACTTTTTGAATTCGATTTTGTGACGATATCGTGCATGAAATTACGACTAATTTATCGCTATTTTCCAATAACGACCTAATCGAGTCGTTTCGATAAAACACGTGTAATTTCTACTTAGAAATGATACGCAAATCGTTTACCGTAATGTCAACTGTAAACAATTTAAAAAAAGAATTTTTATTTAATATGAGTATGATTTGATTGACCCAAAATTATTGTATATTTAAAAATATATAAACTTAATATATTGTAATTTAAAAATTAAACAATTTAGGCGAATTTAAAAACAAGTTTCTCAAAAATAAAAATTAAAAAAATAATCTTAAAATGAAATTTTTATTAAAAATCGATAGGAAATTAAATTTCCTTTAATTTGAGTACAAACATGACCTATCTAACTTTAACAGATCAAAAGTTATCGAAATTTTTAATTTTTTAAAAAACCGGAGGTCGGCCATCTTTAAAATTTAATCACAAATCGATATAAAATGAAATTTCCTTTAATTCAAGTATAAACACGATATATATACGACTAAAAATAAAAAAGTTACCGAAATTTTTTATTTGGATGACAACCGGAAATTGGCCATCTTGAAATTTTTTAAATCATGATAACTTTTTTATTTTTTATCCGAATATAGTTGTGTTTGGTATCAAATTAAAGGATTTTTAATAAACTTTAACAAATTTTTAATAAAAATTTCAAATTAAAAAAAGAAAACTTTAAAACTTTCAAAAACAATGTCAAATTTTCAAAAATTGTTAAATTTTGAAAAATTACGTCAACATTTTCAAAAATAACGTCAATATTTTCAATAAAATATATTAAAGTTTTCAAAGAAATGTCAAAACTTCAAAAATTTTTTCTAAAAAAAGACAAAAATGTTAAAAATTTAAAAAAAAAGAAATGTCAAAAATAATTTCAGAACGAAATCTTTATTAAAAATCAATAGTTAATTAATTTTCCTTTTATTTGAGTACAAACATGACATATCTATGATCAAAAATAAAAAAGTTACCGAAATTTTTTATTTGGATGACAACCGGAAGTCGGCCATTTTGAATTTTTTTAAATCACGATAACTTTTTTGTTTTTTATCCGAATATAGTCGTGTTTGGTATCAAATTAAAGGATTTGTAATAAATTTTAAGAGTTTTTAACAAAAATTTTAAATTTTTTGAAAAAGAAATGTCAAAACTCTCAAAAATAATGTAAAATTTTCAAAAACTGTCAAATTTTCAAAAATAACTTCGATATTTTTCAATATACATGTTAAAGTTTTCAGAGATATATCAAAAACTTCAAGAAATTTCTAAAAAAATACAAAAATATTAAAAAATTTCAAAAGACAAAAATCAAAACTAATTTTGAAACGAAATTTTTATTAAAAAGCGATAGAAAATTAAATTTTCTTTAATTCGAGTACAAACACGACATATTTACGATCAAAAATAAAGAAATTATCCAAATTTTTAATTTTAATGACAACCGGAAGTCGGCCATCTTGAAACTTTTTAAATCATGATAACTTTTTTGTTTTTTATCCGAATGTAGTGATGTTTGGTATCAAATTAAAAGATTTTTAATAAACTTTAACAAATCTTTGATAAAAAATTAAAATTCTCAAAAAAAACTTTAAAATTTTTCAAAAAAAGTTACAATTTTCAAAAAAAATGTCAAATTTTTAAAAGTAACGTCAATATTTTCAAAGAAAAATATTAAAGTTCTCAAAGAAATATCAAAAACTTCAAAAAAATTCTAAAAAAAGAGACAAAAATGTTAAAAATTTCTAAAAAAGAAGTGTCAAAAATAATTTTAGAATGAAATCTTTTTGAAAAAGCGATAAAAAATTAATTTTCCTTTTATTTGAGTACAAACACGACATATCTACGATCAAAAATAAAAAAGTTACCGAAATTTTTTATTTGGATGACAACCGGAAGTCGGCCATCTTGAAATTTTTTAAATCAACGTAACTTTTTTGTTTTTTATCCGAATATAGTCGTGTTTGGTATCAAATTAAAGGACTTTTAATAAACTTTAACAAATTTTTAATAAAAATTTAAAATTAAAAAAAAACCTTAAAATGTTTAAGAAAAAGGTTAAAATTTTGATAAACAATGTCAATTTTTCAAAAATAACTTTAACATTTTTAAAAATACATATTAAAATTTTCGAAGAAATATCAAAAACTTCAAGAAATTTCTAAAAAAATACAAAAATATTAAAAAATTTTAAAAAAATAAAAATCAAAAATAATTTTAGAACAAAATTTTTATTAAAAATCGATAGTAAACTAAATTTCCTTTTATTAGAGTACAAACACGATATATCTACGATAAAAAATAAAAAAGCTATTGAAATTTTTAACTTTACTAAGAACCGGAAGTCGGCCATTTTGAATTTTTTTTAGTCAATGTAACATTTTTGTTTTTATTCGGATATACTCGTGTTTGGTATCAAATTAAAGGATTTTTAATAAACTTTAAGAATTTTTAACAAAAATTTTTAATTTTTCGAAATAGAAATGTCAAAACTCTCAAAAGTAATGTAAAATTTTCAAAAACTGTCAAATTTTCAAAAATAACTTCGACATTTTAAAAAATACATATTAAAGTTTTTAGAGAAATATCAGAAAGTTCAAAAAATTTCCAAAAAAGGACAAAAATGTTAAAAATTTAAAAAAAAGAAATGTCAAAAATAATTTTAGAACGAAATCTTTATTAAAAATCGATACAAAATTAAATTTCCTTTAATTCGAGTACAAACACGACATATTTATGATCAAAAATAAAGAAATTATCCAAATTTTTAATTTTAATGACAACCGGAAGTCGGCCATCTTGAAATTTTTTAAATCACGATAACTTTTTTGTTTTTTATCCGAATGTAGTCATGTTTGATATCAAATTAAAAGATTTTTAATAAAAAATTAATTCTCGAGAAAAAACTTTAAAATTTTTCAAAAAAAAGTTAAAATTTTCCAAAACAATGTCAGATTTTTAAAAATAATATCAATATTTTCAAAGAAAAATATTAGAGTTTTCAAGGAAATGTCAAAACTTCAAACATTTTTCTAAAAAAAGACAAAAATGTTAAAAATTTCTAAAAAAGAAATGTCAAAAATAATTTTAGAATAAAATCTTTATGAAAAAGCGATAAAAAATTAATTTTCCTTTTATTTGAGTACAAACACGACATATTTACGATCAAAACAACCGGATCAAATGACAACCGGAAGTCGGCCATTTTTAAATTTTTTAAACCAGTTTTTAACAAAAATTTTTAATTTTTCGAAAAAAAATGTCTAAACTCTCAAAAATAATGTAAAATTTTCAAAAACTCTCAAATTTTCAAAAATAACGTCAATATTTTCAAAGAAAAATATTAAAGTTTTCAAAGAAATGTGAAAAACTTAAAAAAAATTTCTAAAAAATGTTAAAAATTTCTAAAAAAGAAATGTCAAAAAGAATTTTAGAACGAAATCTTTATTAAAAATCGATAGATAATTAATTTCCCTTTTATTTAAGTACAAACACGACATATCTACGATCAAAAATAAAAAAGTTGTCGAAATTTTTAATTTTACTAAGAACCAGAAGTCGGCCATCTTGAAATTTTTTAAACCAACCTAACTTTTTTGTTTTTTATCCGAATATAGTCGTGTTTGGTATCAAATTAAAGGATTTTTAATAAACTTTAACAAATTTTTAATACAAATTTAAAATTTAAAAGAAAACCTTAAAATTTTTCAAAAAAAACGTTAAAATTTTCAAAAACAATGTAAAATTTTCAAAAATAACGTCAACATTTTCAAAAAAAAAAATAAAGTTTGCAAAGAAATATCTAAAACTTCAAGAAATTTCCAAAAATATACAAAAATGTTAAAAATTTCAAAAAAAGAAAAGTCAAAAATAATTTTAAAACGAAATTTTTATTAAAAATCAATAGAAAATTAAAATCCCTTTTATTTAAGTACCAACACGACATATTTACGATAAAAAATAAAAAAGCTATTGAAATTTTTAACTTTACTAAGCACCGGAAGTCGGCCATCTTGAATTTTTTTAAACCAACATAACTTTTTTGTTTTTTATCCGAATATAGTCGTGTTTGGTATCAAATAAAAGGATTTTTAATCAATTTTAAAAATTTTTAATAAAAACTTTAATTTTTTTAAACCGCCATCTTGAAAATTTACAAATTGACGTAACTTTTTTATTTTTAATCGTAGATATGTCGTGTTTGTACTCAAATTAAAAGATTTTTAATAAATTTTAAGAATATATAAGAATTTTGAAGAAACTATTTCATTGGAGATCGTTGAAAAATAAAATTGTATTATAAAATTATTGTATAATGACGTACGGTAATGACACCAGTCACCGTATTTTTATGGTTGGCAACTCTAATTGATAGTACGAAAAAAAGACAGAGAGAAGTTAGTTACTAAAGAAAAATAGGACATGACAGAAGTTAAAAAGGTTTGATGTAAAGTTAGTTTTAGTGAATAAAAAATTAAAAAGAAAGTTTGTTCATCATTGTTGAAATTCTTTAAAAAGCGAACATTAAAGTTTATTTTATTGACGTTTATTCATCTTAAATTTTGAATGAACTAAACCAGTAAATTGATACAATCAACTAAAATAGTCTTCAATTGATAAAAAATTTAGTCTTCATTTGATAAAAAAATACAAAATATACCCACAAAAAAATTTTCATGGTACTAAATTAACTTTAAATTTCCTGTTATTACATAAAAGTTATAAAACCATGAGAGTGTTGAACTTGACCGACTGGTTATTTTAGCACAAGACATTAAAAAGGAGAAAGAAAAGACTATCTAGAAAAAGAAAAACTCTCCACTCAGGTCAGATACGACACAGATACACGAGACACAAAACGCTCCCCGTTTCCTGACCTTGATACTGTTCCTTCTAGTGCTCTCTCGCATTCTCTCATCTCGTGCCAGCGTTTCTAAATAACGATAGCACCGTGGATCACGCCATTTTTCGATTTGAACGATACCACGTCCTCTAATACTTTCTGTAGGTTGTTGTATTAGGTAACATCACGTTGTGTGTTTTTATGCGACAAGAAGATATTAAATTTCATTTATGTTTACAAAGATAACACCGTATTTTAATAATTTGTTGAAGCAGTTAAGCACATAAAAGTTTTTTCAACAAGTCTTAATATTTTAAGTTTTTTAAAAATTGTTTTTAAGTAAAATTTTTATGAAAAATCGTTAGAAAATTAAATTTCCTTTAATTTAAGTACAAACACGACCCATCTAGCTTAAATACATTTGAAGTTATTGACCTTTTTAACCTTGAAAACAATTGATGATCCGCCATCTTGAATTTTTTTAAATCAACATAACTCTATTGTTTTTAATCAAAATATAGTCGTGTTTGGTATCAAATTAAATGATTTTTAATTATCTTTAAGATTTTTTAAGAATTTTAAAAATTAAAAAATAAAATAAAAATAAATATGTTAATGTGACAAAACTTTTTTTAATGATTTTGATAAAAAGTGTACTTTAAAATTGAACAAAGTTGAAAAAGCAAGCCTTACTTTTGTATAATAGATCTTTTAACATTATGTAATGAGGATAATTTGAAGGAAATACAAAAACTTAAATAACATCGATTTTCCTTGAAAGTGTAAAAGCTTATTTACAAATTGACGCAAACAAGTTTTTTAAATGAAGATAATGACCAACGATTGTTCTTTTTGTGTTTATATTTTCGTCAAGTAAGTCAAGTTTGAGCTAAAAAAATCAAGCTTACAAGCTGTAAAGAGAATGTCTCCATCAACTAAGACAAAAAAATAAATATTCCTCTTAAACAAATTATTACTCCTATAAAATATCACACTACTTCTCAACATAAAAACCAAAACACATTAAATTTCATTTTAGCGTAAGGATGTAAACATAAAACTGCTGTAATATTGACAGAATTAAAAAAAAAATACACATGCATATTTTTGTCGCTCATTTATATACAAAAAAAAAATATTACGCGATTTTCGAAGGATTGTTTGCGTTTAATATAAACACTTTCATTGTACATTTGCGGATATCTGATTATTCCTAAAGAATCTGCGCACTTCTCACTTCTCACCTTCTCAATATTTACTACCAGCAGTATAAACTTAATTCAATCACAATTAAATTAAATTCTAAACTTTTAAAAATTTTTTACCAAATTTAAAAAATCGTGGAGACTTTATTTTTTTAAATTAAGAAATGAAATTTATAAAAATTGAAAGCTAAAATATTCTATCTTGTAATAAAAAAGTCAATTTTCCTCTAAATTTTACCCAAAAAATTAAAAAAATTTTTAAAGACGACTAAAATTTTTCCTAACCTAAAAATTTTGACCAAATTTAAAAAATCGTGGAGACTTTATTTTTTTAAATTAAGAAATGAAATTTATAAAAATTGAAAGCTAAAATATTCTATTTTTAATTAAAAAAGTCAATTTTTTCCTAATTATTAC
The DNA here is from genome assembly GCA_036711955.1 of Digitonthophagus gazella. NCBI lineage: Eukaryota > Metazoa > Arthropoda > Insecta > Coleoptera > Scarabaeidae > Digitonthophagus > Digitonthophagus gazella. Next base: position 4,174,172 of record JASCIT010000003.1, read on the forward strand.
CCAAAAAATTTAAAAAAATTTTAAAGATGACTAAAAATTTTTTTAACCTAAAAAAAGATTAAGAAAGATAAAAAAAATAGAATATTATTTAAGAATTAAAGTTAATGTAACTTAATTTATATTAAAACTGTTAAAAAATGACTTAATTTAGTCTAAAATTGTAATATTTCACTTAAAATTTTTTAAAATCATCGATTTCTTCCAAAATTTCACAAAATTTGGTGCAAAATGGTTGAATTTCGTTAAATTTAATCAAAATCTTTTCGAATTCCATTAAAAAATAACTTGATTTAGCTTAAAATTGTGAAATGTCAACCAAAATTTTCAAAATTCGTTCAATTTCGTTTAAAAACTCACAACATTTCATCTAAATTTGTCGAATTTCAATTAAAAATAACTTTATTTATCTTAAAATAGTGAAATTTCATCTAAAATCGTTGAATTTCATCTAAAATTTTCTAAGGTTATCAAATTTTATTTAAAATTTCACAAAATTTCATCAAATCTTTTTCCAATTTCATTAAAATAAAACTTCATTTAGCTTGAAATTATGAAATTTAAACCAAAATTTTCAAAATTCGTCAAATTTCGTCTAAAATTACACGAAATTTCGCCTAAATTTGTCGAATTTAATTGAAAAATAACTTAATTTAGCTAAAAATTGTGAAATTTTATCTCAAATTTCTTAAAATTGTTGAATTTCGTTTGAAATTTCACGAAATTTCGTTTAAAATTGTCGAATTTCACTGAAAAAAACTTTATTTATCTTAGAATTGTGCAATTTCATCTAAAATTTTCTAAAATCCGATTTTTTTTTCCAAAATTTCACGAAATTTTGTGTAAAATTATCTAAAATTGTTGAATTTCGTTTAATTTCACCTAAACTTTTTCGAATTTCATTGAAAGATAACTAAATTTAGCTTGAAATTGACAAAATTTCGATAAAAATTTTCAAAATTCGTCCAATTTCGTTTGAAAATTTCACGAAATTTCGTCTAAATTTGTCGAATTTCAATGAAAAATAAACTTTATTTATCTTAAAATAGTGAAATTTCATCTAAAATCGTTGAATTTCATCTAAAATTTTCTAGAGTTATCAAATTTTATTTAAAATTTCACAAAATTTCATCAAATCTTTTTCCAATTTCATTAAAATAAAACTTCATTTAGCTTGAAATTATGAAATTTGGACCAAAATTTTCAAAATTCGTCGAATTTCGTTTAAAATTTCACGAAATTTCGCCTAAATTTGTCGAATTTAATTGAAAAATAACTTAATTTAGCTAAAAATTGTGAAATTTTATCTCCAATTTCTTAAAATTGTTGAATATCGTTTCAAATTTTACGAAATTTCGTTTAAAATTGTCGAATTTTACTGAAAAAAACTTTATTTATCTTAAAATTGTGCAATTTCATCTAAAACTTTCTAAAATCCGATTTTTTTCCAAAATTTCACGAAATTTGGTGTCAAATTATCTAAAATTGTTGAATTTCGTTTAATTTCACCTAAACTTTTTCGAATTTCATTGAAAGATAACTAAATTTAGCTTGAAATTGAGAAATTTCGACAAAAATTTTCAAAATTCTTCGAATTTCGTTTGAAATGTCACTAAATTTTGTCTAAAATGGCTGAATTTCATTGAAAAATAACTTTATTTATCTTAAAATAGTGAAATTTCATCTAAAATCGTTGAATTTCATCTAAAATTTTCTAGAGTTATCAAATTTTATTTAAAATTTCACAAAATTTCATCAAATCTTTTTCCAATTTCATTAAAATAAAACTTCATTTAGCTTGAAATTATGAAATATAAACCAAAATTTTCAAAATTCGTCGAATTTCGTCTAAAATTTCACGAAATTTGGTGTGAAATTATCTAAAATTGTTGAATTTCGTTTAATTTCACCTAAATTTTTTCGAATTTCATTGAAAGATAACTAAATTTAGCTTGAAAATGAGAAATTTCGATAAAAATTTTCAAAATTCTTCGAATTTCGTTTGAAATGTCACTAAATTTCGTCTAAAATGGCTGAATTTCATTGAAAAATAACTTTATTTAGATTAAAATTGTGAAATTTCATCTAAATTTTCTTAAAATTGTCAAATGTCTTCTAAAATTTCGGCAAATTCTGTATAAAATTGCCTAAAATGATTGGATTTTTGTCTAATTTCATTTAAAATTTCCTTAAGTCATCGAATTTCGTCTGAAATTTCACTAGATTTCGACAAAAGTTGTCAATTTTCATTGAAAAATAACTTTATTTAGATTAAAATTGTAAAATTTTATCTAAAATTTACTAAAATCGTTAAATTTGGTGATGAAAATTTTGACCAATTTTAAAATATGGTGGAAACTTTATTTTTTTAAATCAAGAAATGAAATTTGTATAAATTGAAGACTAAAATATTCTATTTTGTAATAAAAAAGTCAATTTTCCTCTAAATATTACCCAAAAAAATTAAAAAAATTTTTAAAGGTGACTAAAATTTTTCCTAACCTAAAAATTTTGACCAAATTAAAAAAATCGTGGAAACTTTATTTTTTTAAATCAAGAAATGAAGTTTGTAAAAATTGAAAGTTAAAATATTCTATTTTGTAATAAAAAAGTCAATTTTGTTCTAATCATTACCCAAAAAATTAAAAAAATTCATAAAGTTGATTAAAATTTTTTCTAACCTTAAAAATTTTGATCAAATTTAAAAAATCATGGAGACTTTATTTTTTTAAATTAAGAAATGAAATTTGTATTAATTGAAAGCTAAAATATTCTATTTTGTAATAAAAAAGTCAATTTTCCTCTAAATTTTACCCAAAAAATTAAAAAAAATTCTTAAAGTTGACTAAAATTTTTCCTAACCTTAAAAATTTTGACCAAATTTAAAAAATCGTGGAGCCTTTATTTTTTTAATTAAAAAATGAAATTTGTATTAATTGAAAGCTAAAATATTCTATTTTGTAATAAAAAAGTCAATTTTCCTCTAAATTTTACCCAAAAAATTAAAAAAAATTTTCAAGGTGACTAAAATTTTTCCTAACCTTAAAAATTTTGACCAAATTAAAAAAATCGTGGAGACTTTATTTTTTAAAATTAAGGACATGAATTTGTATTAATTGAAAGCTAAAATATTCTATTTTGTAATAAAAAAGTCAATTTTGTTCTAATTATTACCCAAAAAATTAAAAAAATTCATAAAAGTGACTAAAATTTTTGACGGTTAACCTAACTTTTAAAAATTTCGATCAACTTTAAAAATTCGCCAAAAAATCATTTTTAAAGATTTTAATTTGATTTTTTTTCTAAATGAAACTTAAAATATTCTAGTTTTAATCAAAAAAGACCGATTTGTTCTAAGTATTGTCAAAAAAATTAAAAAAATTTTTAAAGTTGTTAAAAAATTTTTGACACTTCTTAACCTAACTTAAGAAAATCGATCATCTTTAAAAATTCGCCAAAAATTTATTTTTAAAGATTTTGATTTGATTCTTTTTCTAAATGAAACTTAAAACATTCTAGTTTTAATCAAAAAAGACCGATTTGTTCTAAGTGTTATCAAAAAAATTAAAAAAATTCCCAAAGTTGGAAAAAATTTTTTGGCGGATTTAACCTAACTTTTTAAAAAATTAACAAAATTTAAAACATCATTCTTGCTTTATTTATAGAGATTAAAGCGAGATTTTTGTTCGAAATGAAAGATAAAATATCCTATTTTGAATAAAAAAAGTTGTCGATTTTAACCTAACTTTTTTTTTTAATTAACCAACTTTAAAAAATCGTCCAGACTTTATTTATAAAGATTAAAGCAAGATTTTTGTTTTAAATGAAAGATAAAATATTCTATTTTGATTGAAAAAAGTCAAATTTGTTCTAAGTTTAACAAAAAAAATTCAAAAAATTCCCAAAGTTGGAAGAAAAAAATTGTCGATTTTAACCTAACTTTTTAAAAAATTAACAAAATTAAAAAAATCATTCTTACTTTATTTATAGAGATTAAAGTGAGATATTTGTTCTAAATGAAAGATAAAATATCCTATTTTGATTGAAAAAAGTCAGATTTGTTCTAAATTTAACAAAAAAAATTTTAAAAAATTTAAAAAATCGTGGATAGTTTATTTTTTAAAATTAAAAAATGAAATTTGTATTAATTGAAATCTAAAATATTCTATTTTATAATAAAAACGTCAATTTTCCTCTAAATTTTACCCAAAAAATTAAAAAAATTTTTCAAGGTGACTAAAATTTTTTTTAACCTAACTTTTTTTAAAAAAATGACCAAATTTGAAAAATCATGGAGACTTTATTTTTTAAAATTAAGAAATGAAATTTGTGTAAATTGAAGACTGAAATATTCTATTTTGTAATAAAAAAGTCAATTTTCCTCTAAATATTACCCAAAAAATTAAAAAAATTCATAAAGTTGACTAAAATTTTTTCTAACCTAAAAATTTTGACCAAATTAAAAAAATCGTGGAGACTTTATTTTTTAAAATTAAGAAATGAAAGTTGTAAAAATTGATAAAAATACAATATAACAATGTTTATTACTGTGTAATCTTGTGACAAATACAATAATAAACAAATTTGACCTACAGACAACCGAAACGACCGAGATATGTAACGTAATGTACATGATGTAAAAGTCCAAAGTTCGAGAAGTCGAAGAATCCCGATAACGATGGGGTGATCCTCTCGAAATCGCGAGGAAATGGATTACATTATCGAACACGTTTATATTTACACACAGTATAACTTTCCAAGATTAATTTTTATCAATGAACTTTCGTTCCTGAATCATTTTTTCTAGACTGCAAAGTCACGATTGTTTAATTTTAAATCCTAACGAAATTAAGCAACAATACAAATAAATACATTTTAAATACCTATCTGTTAATTATTAATATTACATTAATCGATAATTTTAATAGATAAATGATAAATATTTCGTTATCACAATCAGTTCTTAAAGTCTTGGACCCAATTTTGAATGAAAAAATGTTATAAAATGTTAGATGAAGGACACCTTTTTAAACGTATCGTAGTTAGAGAGTTAGAAGTAGACGAAGGGACAAGTTAAGAGTAATTTAATCGAATTGCAAGTCCTTGAGGGATAAAACCAACATCTAAAAATACGAGAAAATCAATAAAAGCGACAAGTGTCACTTATCAGGAGCGCGAAGAAGCCATTCCTGATACAGTAATGAATGTTTCGCGATCGATCACGCACTATAACATTGAGTTGTCCAACACAGGTGACGATTTTATGTAAGTGGAAATTCTTCACGCATTAATAACTTAATATGGCACGTATTATATTTTAATAGTTTAGTCGTATACATACTTTAGATAAGATTATAATGTATTATTGCAGCCATAAAATTTTGGACATTAGCTTCTAGCCATTAAATAAAAATCGCACCACTCACCTTTTCTTTGTCACAGTAATTAATAATATTTCTATATTGTTAAAAGTGATTGGTATTTAAATTCTTTAACAAGTATTCTTAAATTCAAAAATTTGTTTATTAAAAGTGGTTATAAAAATAGCTGTATGAAAGAAAAAATGATATATAACAATCTAAGACTTGTGTTTATTTACAAATTTTTGAAAGACAAACACAAAATTGTAAATGATTCATTACTCATTCTATGTCCTGACCGTAATGAAGTCAAAACGACGTACAAAGACACATTGTAGTGAACTTTATGGAAATTAATTCAGGAATTTATTAATAGAGGTTTGTTAGAGCAATGTTACTTAAAGCGAATTCCATAAGTCAGGTCATATTTAGGAAGTTTAGATAGGTACTTAAAGATTTCTATGTATAGTCGTCCACATCAAGGTTCGGAATTACGCACAATGGGGTAATTTGCGATTTTTGTGGTCATAACAAAAAATATGAAAGTGTGCTTCTTACAAAAAGAAAAATCTTCGAAGTATAAAAAGGGTATCTTACGCATTCATAAAATTATCACCACTTTGGAAGTTAAATTCATTCAAATTCTTCTCAAGGATAAAAAATCGAAAAAATCAAACGAAGTAAACAGTAATAATAAACAGGAGCCAATGTGACAAAAACAAATGGGTTACATACTCAATCAATCAATTTCAACATTTAGCAGGAAGTTGACCTATCTTGAACATATCCAACTTAGCAATATATAGGGTGTCCGGAAATGTCGTGTACAACAGAATACCACAGATACCTTGATCAAAAATATGATGATTTAACCCAACTTATCTATATACAAAGTTGTTTAGTTTAGCCGCTAGAGGACTTTAAAGATCATATCTTTCATGAGTTTTTCTTAAATTACTCGAAAAATATTCAATGAATTTTATTCATTTCTTGACCATGTCTTTATATTAGCAGGATGCAGCTTTCTGTAAAACAAATTCGAATTTCGAATCATACAGGGTGCTTAGAAACATTTTCGCGGCAAGTTATTCATCCAGATCTTTTTGACCAGCCTGTATACTTTTCTGCCAATTTTTTTCTGAATAGCTATATTAATTTGGAAACTATTTTCTCTCTTATAAAATTTCAGTTGGACAAACAGTTTAGCCACAAAAAATATTTTCTAAATACCTACAAACCCAAATTGATAAAATAAGGTACCATTAGCAATGTTCAAAGTAGCAATTTCTTTAAACGATGTGAAGTTCTTTAAAAAAAAACCGAAATTTTCAAGTTTAGAAATACTTTATTGCTTAAAATATTCAAATTTTCAGCAAGACTTATGACCATCATCAGGGCTAAAAATAATACAGAGTGCAAAATTTTTACAATTTGCTTTTTTCGTGGCATTTTTGCTTGAAGACACCCCATAAACAAAGTCTTAGGTCTAGTGATTTTGCTGGCCAATCAGGGTTAAATCCTGATGATGCCCACAAATCCTGGCGAAAATTTGAATATTTTAAGCAATAAAGTACTTATAAACCTGTAACATCTGGTTTTATGAAAAAATCTTCATACTGCTTAAAGAAATTGCTATTCTGAACTTTGTTAATGGTACCTTAACTTATCGATTTGGGCTTGCAGGTATTTAGAAAATATTTTTTATGGCTAAACCGTTTGTCCAACTGAAATTTTATAAGAGAAGAAATAGTTTCTAAATTAATATAGCTATTCATAAAAAAATTGGCAGAAAATTATACAGGCTGGTTAAAAAGATTTGGATGGATAACTTGCCGTGAGAGTCTTTTTAAACACCCTGTATGATTCGAAATTCGAATTTGTTTTACAGAAAGCTGCATCCGGCTAATATAAAAACATAGCCAAAAAATGAATAAAAACTAATAAAGATTTTTCGAGTAATTTAAAAAAAACTCACGAAAAAATTTGTTTTTAAAGTCTTCTAGTGGCTAAACAAAGCAACTTTGTATATAGATAAATTGGGTTAAATCATCATATTTTTGACCAAGGTATCTGTGGTACTCCGTTGTACACGACATTTCCGGACATCCTATATAAGCAACCTCTCTATAAGCAACATTCTTTATAAGCAACCTCTATACAAGCAACTTTTCTTGGTTCAAATGATCTGTATAAGCAACTTATTTTTTTAAAGCTAAATATTTAATTTAAGTTTAGGCCAATTGAGAAGTAAAATCAGCTGTTCACAACAACATAATCTCAACTTGCAAAAAATTCTCTTATTAGAATATGTTTGAGTTTTGTGCTGTCAATATTGAAGTGAATTTCTGTTAAAACAAAGGACTGTTCTAACAAATATGTTAAACAAAGTTGCTAAATCTATAATAAGTAGAGTAAAAGAAAATTTAGAAGAATATACGTCCAAAATGTATGTATATCAGAGTCAGATTAAACGAATGAAGACAATAAAATATAGTGAAATCGACGATACAGTCTTTTCTTGGTTTTAGGAACGGCGACAATTAACACGTTGAGTACCATGTGAGCCATCGATGACTGACGCCTGGCTTTCCGTTCAGGCTGCGTCAGTCTTTAGTGACTGACATAACTTTTCATGACTGACTTTCAGTGACTGACAGTGGAAGACGTTATAAAACCGAGTGGCACTCATTGTGTTAAATGATTTACTTCGAAATGAATAATAAAATTAAAAGCACTCGAAGCAAATAGATTAAATAATGGACTTGAAACATTTGCAGCAGACTAGCTAATTTAAAAATTGTATTGCTGAAAATGGCTATCTGCCTGAACAAATACATAATTGCGAGGAAACTGGTCTCGTCTATAAAAGCTTGCCCAATAAAACTAACGTTATTCTACACAGTTTAATTATTAAAAGAAATAAATAAAAATATTTTCCAAACGGTTAAGCATTTTTATACTCCTTTTTTCCCTATAAGCAACTTTTCCCAATAAGAAACTTTTTTATTGAAATTGGTTCAAATGAGTTGTTTATATAGAGCGTTCACTGCATAATGAAAATTTTCAATATTTCAATTTATTTTCTCTAATATTTTATTGTTATAAGTTTTGAATACAAATAAATCAACACACTTTTTCGTTTTTACTTTGATTTATAATTTAAATTTACTAAAAAAGAAAAAGGGGCGGATTCGGAGGAAGTGGCTAACCATTGACGTAAAGCGATATGGCCTTGATTCGCAAGCTGAAATTGCGATTTACTCGCGAATCGCTGAATAGTGCGTCCTAATATTTCACACATTTCTACTATGTACTAATACCTATCGATTAGTACCACTTTCATTAAAATCGGCGAATTCAAAGTCGAGAGGTCTTCTTGTCAATCTCATGCAAGGAATTTATCTTATTGTTAGCCGTTTGTCGATACAATTTTGGAACCGTTTTTATATAAGCTTTGTTCGTGCAGACAGTTTCCAACAATTTCTGATTTTTTCATCCAATCAAATTTTTTAATTTTAATCACATGCAAAAAATCCTGAATCTTGATTGGATGGAAAAATCAGAAATTGATGGAAATTGCATGCATAAAGAAAGCTATAGTTTACTGGCAAAAAAAATGTTAAACTCAACCAAATATCTCTTTAAATTTTAAACTGTTAAGTGTATCAGAGTAAATTAAGATTAAAATTGATGTAAATTATATTTTGGAAAACTGTCTGACGATGGCAAATAACCGAAACTAGTTGTAGATCAGACAATAAAAACCAGCAAAAGTACAAAACAAAAGTCTATTTATTTACTAATTATCGACTGGTAGAATGGATCGGATATTTGATTTTCACTCATCAAGCAAATATGTTAGTACATGTCTGACTAAAACTGCACTGGATTTACAGTTCCGTCTAAAAATAAGGTAGAAACGCTTCATGATAGTTGTAATTTCGAACTTTGGTGTGGATGACTATAATACTAATCTTTAAATTAAAGTGAACGAACCCTTAATAAAAAAATGATTCAGAATTCAAACTTTTCGGACTAAAAAGAAAAAAAATACATATTTGATTTGGTTTTTGTGTCTGATTAAAAACTTTTTTAGAATTTTTTTAACCACCTATACTAAGGTTATAAAAATTTGTTTTTACAATCAAAATTTTATGTAAATAATGACGTCAATTTACAACTAACTCCAATAAGATGACTCACATTGATTGTCCAAAGGTAAATACCAAACATTTCCGACGTCATATTTTTATTATGTATCATCTCAAAAAAAAAAATCATAAATAAAAGAAGCTGCAATCTTTAAGAATATTTCCTTGATATGTCTCATTTACAATTTATGACAGTTGTAAAACGTAAACGTTCATTTTTATCTACGATCTACGTAATATAAAAACATAAAAGCTCCCATAAATGTTGAACTCTGTCACTTAAAAACAAAAATCTCCTTTGTTTTAAAAATGAAACAGTCGACAAACTCGGTTGAGCTTAACTCCACGGTTGCCTTGACAACCAAACCGCGATTACTTAACACACATCGGAACAGCTGATTAAAGTCGCCGCCGAAGCGTCTCAAGCGATATAAAGATAAGTTGAAGGTTAAGCGTAGTATACTACTTTTTTTAAGTTTGGTTTTTTTGTATGGTGGTGTAGAGGTTTGGTAATCGATGAAATGCGACGCTCGACGTCGGTTTCTAGGTGGAATCGGGTTGTCGGTAGCATCGGGCCGACGGACGGCGGCGACGGCGCCGTCGCCGTCGCCACGACCGCCTAACGTGAGTCTATCGACCGTTTTCAGGCCGATGGCACACGAACGGGCGGACCACGCCATCGTCCCATTGGCCGAAACGCCATGGTCTGACATGGGACCACGCTCCGCCGCAAATAAATTACAACCGCCAAAAGTTCTAAGGAATAGTCGGCGAACGGTCGCGAAACTGTACACTCACTCGTCTTTGACTCTTTAACATCTTTTATTAAAATTTTTTGAAAAACGATTAAAATTTTAAACACGTTTAAAATCATTTATATTTAAATTTGAGGGTGTTCGATTTGTGATCGTGAATGAATCATTGGACTCTTTTTATTTAAAGATTTAATTTAATTTTTTTTTGGGATTTTTTTTTTCTTGGATTATTTGAGGTAAGTAAATACTTAATAATTTTTAAATAAGTTGGAATTTTAAAATAAATTTTTTTAATGAAAAAAAATTTTTTTATAGTTGATCAATAATTTAAATAAGATTATTTTTATTAAAAAAAATTTCATTCACCTACTTATTTAATACATTAATTAACAACTTAGTTAATTAAATAATGAAAGCTTTAAAATTTTCTAACATTAAATATGTTTATTCTTGTAAATTCCAACTAAATAAATACCCATTAAAAAATAATCGTGGTTTGATAAGAGGTTGATAAAAATGTCGAAAAATCAAACATAAGAAAGTTTTAAACATTACTAAACATAAACAAATTTTAATTTTTTTAAGTGTTTTGAAACCTTCATTTTAAAAATCTAGTTAAATAATCAAGCTTTAATGACAATAAATAATAATCTTTAAAATCAAAATTTTTCATATTAAATCTCGATTACACAAATTTTCATCAAAATTAATCATGGTTTCACGAAAGATTACCTTTAAAGCTTTTAAAATCTGTTTATAAATCTCATTTCAAAAATGTATTTGGATAAATACTCATTAAATTAATCCAGATTTGATGACAAATTGATAAATCAATAAATTTAATTTAAAAAAACAGATTTTTTCTAAATTTTATCAAAAAAATTTAAAAAATTCCTAAAATTGGGGGAAATTTTTGACAGTTTATAACCCAACTTTTTTAGAAATTTCACCCAACTTTAAAAAATCATTACAAATTTATTTTTAACAACTAAGAAGAGATTTTTTGGAAAATGAAAGTTAAAAGATTGTAAATTTAATTAAAAAAGACGGATATTTTCTAAATTTTATCAAAAAAATTTAAAAAATTCCTAAAATTAGGGGAAATTTTTGACAGTTTATAACCCAACTTTTTTAGAAATTTCGCCCAACTTTAAAAAATCATTACAAATTTATTTTTAACAACTAAGATGAGATTTTTTGGAAAATGAAAGTAAAAAGATTGTAAATTTAATTAAAAAAGACGGATTTTTTCTAAATATTATCAAAAAAATTTAAAAAATTCCTAAAGTTGGGGGAAATTTTTGACAGTTTATAACCCAACTTTTTTAGAAATTTAAACCAACTTTAAAAAATCATTACAAATTTATTTTTAACAACTAAGATGAGATTTTTTGGAAAATGAAAGTTAAAAGATTGTAAATTTAATTAAAAAAGACGGATTTTTTCTAAATGTTATCAAAAAAATTAAAAAAAAAATTCCTAAAATTGGGGAAAATTTTTGGAGATTTATAACCTAACTTTTTTAGAAATTTGAACCAACTTTAAAAAATCATTACAAATTTATTTTTAACAACTAAGATGAGATTTTTTGGAAAATGAAAGTTAAAAGATTGTAAATTTAATTAAAAAAGACGGATTTCCTCTAAATGTTATCAAAAAAATTCAAAAAATTCCTAAAATTTGGGGAAATTTTTGATAGTTTATAACCCAACTTTTTTAGAAATTTAAACCAACTTTAAAAAATCGTTAAAAATTTATTTTTAACAACTAAGAAGAGATTTTTTGAAAAATGAAAGTTAAAAGATTAGAAATTTAATCAAAAAAGACGGATTTTTTCTAAATATTATCAAAAAAATTTAAAAAATTCCTAAAATTAGGGGAAATTTTTGACAGTTTATAACCCAACTTTTTTAGAAATTTCACCCAACTTTAAAAAATCATTACAAATTTATTTTTAACAACTAAGAAGAGATTTTTTGGAAAATGAAAGTTAAAAGATTGTAAATTTTATTAAAAAAGACGGACTTTTTCTAAATTTTATCAAAAAAATTTAAAAAATTCCTAAAATTGGGGGAATTTTTTGACAGTTTATAACCCAACTTTTTTAGAAATTTCACCCAACTTTAAAAAATCATTACAAATTTATTTTTAACAACTAAGAAGAGATTTTTTGGAAAATGAAAGTTAAAAGATTGTAAATTTAATTAAAAAAGACGGATATTTTCTAAATTTTATCAAAAAAATTTAAAAAATTCCTAAAATTGGGGGAAATTTTTGACAGTTTATAACCCAACTTTTTTAGAAATTTCACCCAACTTTAAAAAATCATTACAAATTTATTTTTAACAACTAAGAAGAGATTTTTTGGAAAATGAAAGTTAAAAGATTATAAATTTTATTAAAAAAGACGGATTTTTTCTAAATTTTATCAAACAAATTTAAAAAATTCCTAAAATTTGGGAAAATTTTTGACAGTTTATAACCCAACTTTTTTAGAAATTTGAATCAACTTTAAAAAATCATTACAAATTTATTTTTAACAACTAAGAAGAGATTTTTTAGAAAATGAAAGTTAAAAGATTGTAAATTTAATTAAAAAAGACGGATTTTTTCTAAATTTTATTAAAAAAATTTAAAAAATTTCTAAAGTTAAGGGAAATTTTTGACAGTTTATAACCCAACTTTTTTAGAAATTTCACCCAACTTTAAAAAATCATTAAAAATTTATTTTTAAACACTAAGAAGAGATTTTTTGGAAAATGAAAGTTAAAAGATTGTAAATTTTATTAAAAAAGACGGATTCTTTCTAAATTTTATCAAAAAATTTTTAAAAATTCCTAAAATTGGGGGAAATTTTTGACAATTTATAACCCAACTTTTTTAGAAATTTCACCCAACTTTAAAAAATCATTACAAATTTATTTTTAACAACTAAGAAGAGATTTTTTGGAAAATGAAAGTTAAAAGATTGTAAATTTAATTAAAAAAGAGGGATTTTCTCTAAATTTTATCAAAATAATTTAAAAAATTCCTAAAATTTGGGAAAATTTTTGACAGTTTATAACCCAACTTTTTTAGAAATTTCACCCAACTTTAAAAAATCATTACAAATTTATTTTTAACAACTAAGATGAGATTTTTTGGAAAATGAAAGTTAAAAGATTGTAAATTTAATTAAAAAAGACGGATTTTCTCTAAATATTATCAAAAAAATTTAAAAGATTCCTAAAATTGGGGGAAATTTTTGACAGTTTATAACCTAACTTTTTTATAAATTTCACTCAACTTTAAAAAATAATTACAAATTTATTTTTAACAACAAAGAAGAGATTTTTTGGAAAATGAAAATTAAAAGATTGTAAATTTAATCAAAAAAGTCGGATTTTTTCTAAATTTTATCAAAAAAATTTAAAAAATTCCTAAAGTTGGGGGAAATTTTTGACAGTTTATAACCCAACTTTTTTAGAAATTTCACCTAACTTTAAAAAATCATTACAAATTTATTTTTCACAACTAAGAAAAGATTTTTTGGAAAATGAAAGTTAAAAGATTGTAAATTTAATTAAAAAAGACGGATTTTTTCTAAATTTTATTAAAAAAATTTAAAAAATTCCTAAAGTTGGGGAAAATTTTTAACAGTTTATAACCCAACTTTTTTAGAAATTTCACCCAACTTTAAAAAATCATTAAAAATTTATTTTTAACAACTAAAAAGAGATTTTTTGGAAAATGAAAGCTAAAAGATTGTAAATTTAATTAAAAAAGCCGGTTTTTTTCTAAATGTTATCAAAAAAATTAAAAAAATTCTTAAAATTGGGGAAAATTTTTGACAGTTTATAACCCAACTTTTTTAGAAATTTAAATCAACTTCAAAAAATCATTACAAATTTATTTTTAACAACTAAGAAGAGATTTTTTGGAAAATGAAAGTTAAAAGATTATAAATTTAATTAAAAAAGACGGATTTTTTCTAAATTTTATCAAAAAAATTTAAAAAATTCCTAAAATTGGGGGAAATTTTTGACAGTTTATAACCCAACTTTTTTAGAAATTTCACCCAACTTTAAAAAATCATTACAAATTTATTTTTAATAACTAAGATGAGATTTTTTTGGAAAATGAAAGTTAAAAGATTGTAAATTTAATTAAAAAAGACGGATTTTTTCTAAATTTTATCAAAAAAATTTAAAAAATTCCTAAAATTAGGGGAAATTTTTGACAGTTTATAACCCAACTTTTTTAGAAATTTCACCCAACTTTAAAAAATCATTACAAATTTATTTTTAACAAATAAGAAGAGATTTTTTGGAAAATGAAAGTTAAAAGATTGTAAATTTTATTAAAAAAGACGGATTTTTTCTAAATTTTATCAAAAAAATTTAAAAAATTCCTAAAATTGGGGGAAATTTTTGACAGTTTATAACCCAACTTTTTTAGAAATTTTACCCAACTTTAAAAAATCATTACAATTTTATTTTTAACAACTAAAAAAAGATTTTTTGGAAAATGAAAGTTAAAAGATTATAAATTTAATTAAAAAACACGGATTTTTTTCTAAATGTTATCAAAAAAATTAAAAAAATTCCTAAAATTGGGGGAAATTTTTGACAGTTTATAAATCAACTTTTTTAGAAATTTAAATCAACTTTAAAAAATCATTACAAATTTATTTTTAACAACTAAGAAGAGATTTTTTGGAAAATGAAAGTTAAAAGATTGTAAATTTAATTAAAAAAGATGGTTTTTTTCTAAGTGTTATTAAAAAAATTTAAAAAAATCCTAAAATTCCTAAAATTTTTGACGTATTATCGCCTTTGTCCTTAAATTTTAAAGAATTTCTTGTGTATTTCGGAAAGATTTTGACTTCAATTTGAATGTATTTTAAATTTCTCAATCTTGTTTATAAATAGAAAGAATTTATCTTTTAAAATGGTTTTAAATCGCCCCTGAAGATGGTCTTAAGCCGAAACATGTAAGAATTTTAGTAACAAAAACAGTAAAAGTTAATATACACTGATGAAAAAAAGGATAAGAATCTTATTTTTGCTAATTATTAAATTTTATTGATTAAAATTTAGAAAAAAAATCAAATATTATATAAAAATACAATCACATTTTGTCAAATACAACAAAATTTAAACAAACCTTCAATTTTTAAAGCACAAACGATACTTTTTCAAACTCATCTACACATTTTCCGAATATCATTTCCATAAATTGAATAACAAAACGTTCCTTATTCTGTATTCGTTATGTACTATTGATAAACACGAATTACAATTGACACTTTCTGAATAATAACCGAATAGTATTCTAATAGCGTTCTAAAACGTACTTTTGAAAAAAAAGGTGCAAATAGGATTACGTCAATTTCCCGAAACTTAATATTAAGTTACCAAACGTGTTATGTTATTTATTAATCTTAAAAATGTTGCAACGTTTGCCAACGTTCGCTAAAAAGATAACCGCTTTAAAAATGTGGATGATTCACTTCGTAGGAAAAAAAAATAGGTGAACGTACTCAATTTTCGATGCTCTAATTCTGTTCTCTCGGTGTGTACAGGTATACTTTTGTGTAAATCTGGTCGATTTAACCGGATGAAAGACTAAAAAAGGTCATAAACCTTTTTCGTCAATAATAATTTTATTAATAAATTAGGTTTTATAAATAAAATTGTAAAAAAATCTTAAAAATATTTTTAAATTTTAGATTAGAAATGTCAAATTTTATAAACGATTGAAAAAAAAATTCTAACTCAAAATTCTTATTATCTAATATCTAGATTTTTATCTATTTGTAAAATAGACATATTAATCCGTCTAAAACATAAAAATCTTTTCTTAATTTCGATAAATAAAGTCGTAAAGAATTTTTAAAAATGTCCTAATTTTTAGGTTAGAAGTGTCAAATTTTGTAGATGTTTGAAAAAAAAATTTTAACTTAAAATTCTTATTATATAACATCTAAATTTTTGTATATTTGTAAAATAAACATATTAATCCTTCTAAAACATAAAAATCTTTTCTTAACTTTCATAAATAAAGTCGTAAAGAATTTTTAAAAATGTACTAATTTTTAGGTTAGAAGTGTCAAATTTTATAGATGTTTGAAAAAAAAATTTCTAACTCAAAATTCTTATTATCTAGTATCTAGATTTTTATCTATTTGTAAAATAGACATATTAATCCGTCTACAATATAAAAATCTTTTCTTAATTTTCATAAATAAAGTCGTAAAGAATTTTTAAAAACGTCTTAATTTTTAGGTTAGAAGTGTCAAATTTTGTAGACGTTTGAAAAAAAAAATTCTAACTCAAAATTATTATTATCTAACATAAAACGGAAATCAGATCAGTGATATTAAACAATAAGTAATTAGAATAACAATACTTTCTTAAAAATTCAAATATTCGAATTATTTTGTAATAGTGTTGCTAAACGGAAGAGAAATTTCGTCCTATTTTTGCTGTCAAATCAAAACAAACTTTTCTAATAAAAAGAACATCTTTTTGTAAAAAAAAGATTTTTTAATTTACAATTAAAATAAAGAGTTGTATTGAAAAACACTAAAGTTCCATTTACCTAAATTACCCAGTTTTACTGAATAAGCATTTTCGGTTATTTTCGACAATTGTTATTGTCATTTACATCACACGTGACTTACTTTCACGTTTATATATTTAAAAATTTACTTACGAATGTAATACTTCTCTTTTTTTGGTAGGAAAAATCGTATTTTAAACACATTTTTGGTAAATTTTTAATCGATTAATGATTTAAAAACGATACTTTTGATTTTTAGGTTATATCAGTTTTGTTGACATTTAAATCATGGTGATTTTTTTTAGTGACCTTTATTACCAACATAATCTTCAATATACTTTTTTTGAAATCTATTAACATTTCTTTTAATTTAAAACTACTAATTTTAAGAGAACATAAAAATCAATGTTAATAATCTTTAATACTTTTTTTTAAAATTTAGTAAATTAACTTCGTTAAAGGTTTTTGAAGATTATTTTCATTAAATTAAATGAAAATTAATAAACGAAACAACGCCATCCATGAATGCTTTTATAAATTATAAATTCAATTTTAAATTTGAAGTTTAAAAGTTACAACTTTTCGTTCTTTTTTGAAATTTATTACCATTTTTTTAAATCTAAAATTTTTAATACTTCTAAAAAATCATTAAAAATCTACTCTAAAAAAAATATATACGTCTCAAGTGTCAAAATTTACAGTTCTAGTTAACTTTTGAGGTTTAAAATGTAAAAAATCACATAATTAAGTAAAATTTAACGTCTCAAGTGGCAAAATTGATAGTTTTAATTAAATATTGACTTTTAAAACGTCAAAATTGGCAATTTTAATTAACCTTTAACGTTTAAAATGTAAGAAATCTCAAATCTAAGCAAAATTTGACGTCTTAAATGTCAAAATTGACAGTTCTAGTTAACCTTTGAGGTTTAAAATGTAACAAATAGCAAATCTAAGTAAAATTTGACGTCTCAAGCGTTAAAATTGACATTTTGAATTAAATATTGACTTTTAAAACGTCAAAATTGACAGTTGTAGTTAACCTTTGACGTGTAAAATGTAAAAAATCATAGATTTAAGCAAAATTTAACGTCTGAAGTAACAAAATTGACGATTTTAATTAAACATTGACTTTTAAAACGTGAAAATTAACAATTTTAGTTAATATTTGACGTTTAAAATGTAAAAAATCGCAGATATAAACAAAATTTGACGTCTCAAGTGTTAAAAATAACAGTTTTAAGTAAATATTGACTTTTAAAAGATCAAAATTGATAGTTCTAGTTAACTTTTGACATTTAAAATGTAAAAAATTACAGATCTAAGCAAAATTTAACGTCTCAAATGTCAAAATTAACAGTTTTAGTTAACCTTTGAAGTTTAAAATATAACAAATCACAAATCTAAGTAAAATTTGACGTCTAAGCGTCAAAATTGACATTTTGAATTAAATATTGACTTTTAAAACGTCAAAATTGACAATTCTAGTTAACCTTTAACGTATAAAATCTAAAAAATCATAGATTTAAGCAAAATTTAACGTCTAAAGTAACAAAATTGACGATTTTAATTAAATATTGACTTTTAAAACGTCAAAATTAACAATTTTAGTTCACATTTGACGTTTAAAATGTAAAAAATCGCGGATATAAACAAAATTTGACGTTTCAAGTGTTAAAAATAACAGTTTTAAGTAAATATTGAGTTTTAAATTACATTTTTGACGTTTAAAATGTAAAAAATCTCAAATCTAAGCAAAATTTGACGTCTGAAATGTCAAAATTAACAGTTCTAGTTAACCTTTGAGGTTATAATATAACAAATCACAAATCTAAATAAAATTTGACGTCTCAATCGTCAAAATTGACATTTTAAGTTAAATATTGACTGTGAAAACGTCAAAATTGACAGTTCTAGTTAACCTTTGACGTTTAAAATGTAAAAAATCATAGATTTAAGCAAAATTTAACGTCTGAAGTAACAAATTTGACGATTTTAATTAAACATTGACTTTTAAAACGTCAAAATTAACAATTTTAGTTCACATTTGACGTTTAAAATGTAAAAAATCGCGGATATAAACAACATTTGACGTCTCAAGTGTTAAAAATAACAGTTTTAAGTAAATATTCACTTTTGAAACATCAACATTTACATTTTGAGGTTTAAAATGTAAAAAATCATAAGTCTGAGCAAAATTTAACGTCTCAAGTATTAAAAATGACAGTTTTAAGTAAATATTGACTTTTAAAAGATCAAAATTAACAGTGCTAGTTAATCTTTGATATTTAAAATGTAAAAAATCACAGATTTAAACAAAATTTTACGTCTCAAGTGTCAAAATTGACAGTTCTGGTTAGGAATTGACATTTAAAACGTCAAAATTGACAGTTTTATATAAATCTAAGTTCTTTTACTCTAATTTTTAGTAATTTTAAGAAATCATTAAAAATTGTTAATTTTAATAACCATTAATACATTGTTTTTTTAAGATTCAATAAATTAATGAAGTTTTATTAAAGATTTTAAACATTAAGCAGATTTATTTATGGACTTTTATTGACAATCAAATTTTAATTTATCTTTGACATCTATTAACATGTTTTAAACCTTAAACTTTTAATAATTTCTTGCTATACAATTTACCGTTGCTATACAAAAATGAATAACGGAATAAAACCTTCTCCTCATTATAAAATAAATAATAAAGATAATAATAAATGTTTTGAACGTGGTGAACACAATTTCCTTTTCAACTCGATAAAATTCTACAGATTAATAAACGTTTAACTACAATAACTATAAAACGCCAAACTGACGTACTTACAAAATAAATAATAACGATGTAAAACTTTCCTATTCGCGGCGGAATAATAAATTTTTCGTAATCAGTCCTTTCAACGGAAATATTGCATTGACCTCCGATTTCACGGTCAGAGGCCAATAAAAGTCAATGAAAGAGATTTTGAAATCGCCTATAGAAAAAAAGAAATTGATAATATCATGCATAGAAACGCATTTACCTACTCGTTTACAAAAATAATATCGCACCGTTTATCACATTCATCGGCTAGAAAGGTAAAACACATTATGTACTTAAAATTTATATGACAAGTTGTTAATTGAACTAAATAATTATCCAATTATCAAATACGTACGTTTACAAGTTGTGTGAATCATAGATATTAAATTAGTAGTAAATTGGTTCAACGATATGATTTAATTATTATTAGAAAAACCTTGGTAAAAACATTATCTTTGAATGAAATAATAAAATTAATTATATGTGATAAAATTCTGATAAATTCAAAATAAATTAGTGATTTTAGAGGTTACATACATTATAATTTCATTAGTGGCAAACAAATAAAATTATGTCATTAGATAAGCATTATTATGATTTGTCAAGTTTACAATCACTTTGAAAATCGAAAGTAATCGAAAATAAATAGTTATTTTTGAAAGTTAAGAAGTTTTTGTGTATATTTTCCAGGGATTTCAATGTTCAAATTTTGTGATAAGCTATTAATAGTCTCATATGCTTTTAAGAAGGATATCATTTCACAAATATCAAACCCAAGGTAAAGATAACATTATACAACGTGATTCATTGTGAGTAGAATAGCTTGTTTTTACAATATTAAATTACTCTTTACTTGGTCATTAATTTTTTATCAAATGCGTATTTAAAACGCTTAAAATCCAAACTTAATCATTTGATTTTTTTCCAAAAAAATTGTAAGTCGAATTCTCGGAGTTTGATGACAAAAAGTTACTAAAATTTATTTAAACTAAAACTAAAATATTAATAAATTTTCTCCAACATCTCAAAAAAACATTTAAAAAATCGTTCATTATAAAGGAACTTTACTGCTTTGTAAACTCCACTGATCTATTGTAAAAATGAGTTATAAAACGAATTTTTTAATCTGTTAGAACAATCTAAAATAAAAACAACCCAATTTTATATCCTTTTTTTTTATACACGCCACTTATAAAATGCGTAGCTCCGTTCGTCAACACCGGACGTAAAACAAAATTACCCAACAAAAGCCAATTTACGTTCTATTGTGGCTCGATTGGAAGCTCATGAGTCCACAATAAACCCCCCTACTAAAACACAACATCCTCAGTCTTCATTCGCATCGCTCACCGATCACTTTCCAACACTCATTCTCTCCATCGTACTCATCAAAATGTCTTTTGATTGCAGATATCACACTAAAAGACACAAAATGCCCGCTCGAGCACCAGATATGCAACAAAACGGTCAAATACACGAACTAATCGACGATGTGGTCATCACCGGTATTTCCGGTAGGTTCCCCGAAAGCAACAACATAGAAGAATTCAAACAACAACTATTCGAAGGAGTCGATTTAGTAACCGATGATGAAAGAAGATGGCCTTCCGGTTTATACGGTTTACCAACTCGAACCGGAAAATTAAAAGACATATCTCACTTTGACGCCACGTTTTTTGGAGTACACGCTAAACAAGCTCACGTTATGGATCCACAATTAAGATTGTTATTGGAATTAACACATGAAGCTATCGTTGATGCCGGAATGAGTCCTTCGGAATTGAAAGGATCTAAAACTGGGGTATTTATCGGAGTATCTGATAGTGAATCTTCGGAATATTGGACCTACGATCCGGATAAAATTAATGGATACGGTTTAACCGGTTGTTGTAGAGCTATGTTTCCAAATAGAATCTCTTACACTTTTGATTTTAACGGACCAAGTTATGCTATTGATACGGCTTGTTCTAGTAGTTTATTTGCTTTTCAACAAGCCATGACAGCCATAAAAACCGGTCAATGTGACTCAGCTATCGTCGGTGGTGTAAATCTTTTATTAAAACCAACATCTTCATTACAATTCCACCGATTGGGTATGTTAAGCCCGCAAGGAATGTGCAAAGCTTTTGATGAAAGCGGAAATGGATACGTTAGATCGGAAGCTGCTGTTGTTGTCTTCTTACAAAAAGCAAGCAATTCTAGAAGAGTTTATGCAACGGTTTTGGGGGCAAAAACCAACACCGATGGAAATAAAGAACAAGGAATTACATATCCATCTGGAAATATGCAAAATAAATTAATGAAGGAAGTTTACGCCGAAGCCGGAGTAAGTCCTTATGAAATATCTTACGTTGAAGCTCACGGAACTGGTACTAAAGTTGGTGATCCTCAAGAAGTAAATTCAATAGCCGATCTTTTCTGTAAAAATCGCAAAGGACCTTTACTTATTGGATCGGTTAAAAGTAATATGGGACATTCCGAGCCTGCGTCTGGTCTTTGCTCGTTAGCTAAGGTTATTATCGCTATGGAATCGGGATTTATTCCTGGTAATCTTCATTTTCAATCTCCAAATCCCGATATACCGGCTTTAAATGATGGACGATTAAAGGTAAATATTTTAAAAATAATGATATTTTTTTTAATCATAGATCAAAATCTTTTTAAACATTTTTGGTTGGTAAATAAAATAATTGTTCGATTTCTCGTATATACATAAAATATCATCTATAAAATACTCTAACAGTAAAATAAAAGTACAAAATCGTTACTTACTGAAAATTGTCAAGATATTTATAGGTTATGTTGACATAATAGATTTTATGATTGGTCAATAGATGGTGTTGGCAGTATTACCAAACCAAGTATTTTTATCAAAAATTATGGAACAATTTGTAAGATTAAGGGCCACTTTTACCACCTTCTGTTATTCCTACTGTTATTTTTAACTTATTGTTATGTCAAAAATCGTCTTTTACCACCATTTTTATGTTGCTGTTAGAGATAACTGACAGTTATTTGTCACCAAACAGTGACTGTAGGTTTAGGGTTCGGTTATCGGTCTAACCGTAGGTTAACGATTGTTTCAATTTCTTTCTGCGAGGTGGCGTATCGTTCGAACTCTTTATAAACGTGAACACGTGCGTTGACAGTTTGTGGTTGAAGGTTTCATTCGATATAGTAATATGGATGTTGAAGATTATGAGAATGAAGATAGTGATGATTTGTTGGAAGAAATTGAAGAGATTGATGAATTATTTCCAATTCGTGGTGGCCGTGTTTATAAAGGAGAGAATTGACCATGTGCAATTTTTCTCCGATGTTGAATTCATAAAGAGATTTCGTCTCTCAAAAGAATGCAATGGTTTTGTGTGTATTATGAATAATTTGTTAAAATTAAAAATATAATTTTTTTATTATTAGCGACCGTAGTCGCTTATCGCCCATTTCTAATATGCTTTGAAAAAATTATGTATTTTACGCCAAACGATCACCGACGCACTAAGGTTATTATTATTTATTTATTATTTATTTTTATTTTACAAGGTATTGGATTTGGAGTTTGAGTGTTTAGCTCTTCTTCTCCAGTCTCAAGGTTTATGCTTCACTTTTTTCCATTAAAATCTGCGATCTGAGTATGATGAGTACATTTGGATTACTTTATTCGTATTATATTTTAATTTGCCTAATCATTTATTATTTTTGATATATTCTTCAAAATTACCAATTTCTTCGCCAAAATAACGAATTTTACATCAAATTTTATAAAATAACTTTCATTTAATTTGACAGTTAAAACCGAAATGAAGAAAGGTTATAATGTCAAATCGCACTAAGGTTATGTTACCACGAGCCACAGGGTTACCGTCAAAAAATATGTCAAATGACCTTACAAATGATCTAATTTAGGTCATTTGTATGCCAGGGTCAAGTGTCTTTACAAAATTCCCCTATCTAGATATATCGGTTTAACCGACAGTTATCTTATTCTACTGGTAAGTTGTAGTGGTAAAAACCATTTTGGAGATAACCTTATGTTATACGTTAACTGCCAGTTACGATTCCAGTCAGATTGACAGAAGGTGGTAAAAGTGGGCATAATTTAAAATATTTAATTAATTTAAACTTTTAATTGTTTTTTTTTAATCATCTAAAATCATTTAAAATTCATCTGATTTTTTTAAATCTGACCAAAAATAAAATTCTAAAATTTAATATTCATATTTCTTGATATTTTAAACGTCACTTAGACTTTTGAAACGTCATTTTTATTCTTTAAACGTCAAAAGTGACATTTTGAAATAGAATTGTGATTTGTAAACGTCAAAAGTGACACTGTAAAGATGAAAAGTAACATTTAAACGTCAAATTTAATATTTTGAAAAAGAATTTGAATCTGTAAATGTCAAAATTGACAGTTTAAAGATGAAAAGTGACGTTTAAACGTCAAATTTAACATTTTGAAAAAAAAGTAATCTGTAAACGTCAAAAATGACAGTTTAAAGATGAAAAGTGACGTTTAAACGTCAAAATTAACATTTTGAAAATAGATTTAGACGTTTAAACGTCAAAATTGACAGTTTGAAAGAGAATTTTGATTTGTAAACGTCAAAAGTGACACTTTGAAGATAAAAAGTGACGATTAGATGTCAAATTTAATATTTTGAAAAATAATTTTTATGTGGAATCGACATTTTGAAAATAGATTTGAACGTTTAAACGTCAAATTTGACATTTTGAAAGAAAATTCTGATTTGTAAACGTCAAAAGTGACATTTTAATGATAAAAAATGACGTTTAAACGTCAAAAGTGACAGTTTAAATATGAAAACTGACGTTTAAACGTCAAAATTAACATTTTGAAAATGATTTTCAACATTTAAACGTCAAAACTGATAGTTTGAAAAAGAATTTTGATTTGTAAACGTCAAAAGTAACACTTTAAAGACGAAAAGTCACGTTTAAACTTCAAATTTAACATTTTGAAACAGAATTTTAATCTGTTAACCTCAAAAGTGACAGTTTAAAGATGAAAAGTGACGTTTAAACGTTAAAATTGTTATTTTGAAAATTGACTTAGAGATTTAAACGTTAAGATTGATATTTTGAAAATGGATTTAAAGATATAAACGTCAAAATTGACGTTTCAAATGAAAATTTTGATTTGTGAACGTCAAAAGTGACACTTTAAAGATGAAAAGTGACGTTTAAACGTCAAAATTGACATTTTAAAAGTGGATTTAAACATTTAAACGCCAAGATTGACATTTTGAAAAAGAATTTTGATCTGTATACATCAAAAAAGAAACTTTAAAGATGAAAAGTGACTTTTAAACGTTAAAATTTACATTTTAAAAGAGAATTTTGATCTGTAAACGTCAAAAGTGACACTTTAAAGATTAAAAGTGACGTTTAAACGTCAAAATTGAAATTTTGAAAATGGATTTAGACATTTTAACGTCAAAATCAATATTTTGAAAATTGATTTAGAGATTTAAATGTCAAAATTTAGACATAAACGTCAAAACTGCCATTTTGAAAAAGGATTTAGACATTTAAACGTCAAAATTCAGACATATAAACGTCAAGAGTGACAGTTTAAATATGAGAAGTGACGTTTAAATGTCAAAATTAACATTTTCCAAACATATTTAGATTTTTAAACGTCAAAACTGACAGTTTGAATAAAAATTCTGATTTGTAAACGTCAAAAGTGACAGTTTAAAAATGAAGAGTGATGTTTAAACGTCGAAATTAACATTTTGAAAATGGAATTAGACGTTTAAACGTCAAATCTGACAGTTTGAAAGAAAATTTTGATTTGTAAACGTCAAAAGTAACACTTTAAGGATGAAAAGTGACGTTTAAACGTCAAAAGTGACACATTGAAGATGAAAAGTGACGTTTGAACGTCAAATTTAACATTTTCAAAGAGAATTTTAATCTATAAACGTCAAAATTAACATTTTAAAGATGGATTTAGACGTTTAAACGTCAAAACTGACAGTTTGAACAAAAATTCTGATTTGTAAACGTCAAAATTAACATTTTGAAAATGGATTTAGACGTTTAAACGTCAAAACTAACAGTTTGAAAGAAAATTTTGATTTATAAACGCCAAAAGTGACACATTGAAGATGAAAAGTGACGTTTAAACGCTAAATTTAACATTTTCAAAGAGAATTTTAATCTATAAACGTCAAAATTAACATTTTAAAGATGGATTTATACGTTTAAACGTCAAAACTGACAGTTTGGAAGAAAATTCTGATTAATAAACGTCAAAAGTAACACTTTAAAGATGAAAAGTTACTTTTAAACGTCAAAATTTAACGTTTTGAAACAGAATTTAAATCTGTAAAAGTCAAAGGTGACAGTTTAAAGATGAAAAATGACGTTTAAACGTCAAATTTGACATTTTGAAAGAGAATTTTAATCTGTAAACGTCAAAAGTGACAGCTTAAAGATGAAAAGTGACGTTTAAACGTCACAATTAACGTTTTGAAAATTAATTTAGACATTTAAACATCAAAATCAATGTTTTGAAAATGGATTTAGAGATCTAAACGTCAAAATTTAGACATAAACGTCAAAATTTAGACATTTAAACGTCAAAATTCAGACATATAAACGTCAAAATTCACATTTTGAAAAAGAAAATTTTCTTGAAAATTATAAGACTATCCTTGTTAATATTTAAATATGTAATAAAAAATAATTTAAAGAAAACATGGTACAATTACATAATTATGATAGGGTTGGCAACCCTGAGATAGAAGTTAAAAGTTAGGTTAAGGAATAAAAATGACAAATATCAATTTTTCTAACGTTTACCCTAAAGTTTTTACATTTCACTATTAGTTTAAAGTGTAGCCAATTATTTGAACATATATTTTAGTCTGAAGATCTGTTTTTTTCATAAAAATTTTCAACTTATTTAATTTATAACCTTTAAATCATTAAAACCATTCCTTTTTTTCTTTTATTAGGTTGTAACAAAAGCCGAACCATGGAACGGTGGTTTAATAGCAATCAACTCTTTCGGTTTCGGAGGTGCAAACGCTCACATAGTCTTACGATCAAACCCAAAACCGAAAACAATATGGCCTATGGAACCACTTCCTCGCGTAGTTGGTATTTCCGGTCGTACAGAAGAAGGAGTAAACGAATTTTTAGATCAAATAATCGCCAACAAACAAGACGAAGAATTCTTATCGTTAATAGATAAAGTCCACTCTTTAAACATCCCCGGTCATTCTTATAGAGGTTACGTTGTTTTGGGAGATGAAACAACAAAAGAAATTTCTCAAATTCAAAGCGATAAAAGACCACTTTGGTATATCTTTTCCGGAATGGGTTCTCAATGGCCGGGAATGGCAAAACAACTAATGGAAATTGAAATATTTAAAAATTCTATTAAAAAATGTTCAGATGCCGTCAAACCGAAAGGAATTAATTTAGAAGATTTACTTATTAATGGCACAGAAAGTACATTTGATAATGTTCTTAACTCATTTGTATCTATCGCTGCTATTCAAGTAGCTTTAACAGATATTTTAACAACTATCGGTTTAACCCCAGATGGAATACTCGGTCATTCAGTTGGAGAAATCGGTTGTGCTTACGCCGATGGAACACTTACAGCCGAACAAGCCGTTTTAGCAGCTTATTCCCGAGGAAAAGCCATCATGGAAAGTAACCTAAAACCTGGTGCAATGGCAGCAGTTGGTTT
Organism: Digitonthophagus gazella; assembly: GCA_036711955.1. NCBI lineage: Eukaryota > Metazoa > Arthropoda > Insecta > Coleoptera > Scarabaeidae > Digitonthophagus > Digitonthophagus gazella. The sequence goes on from JASCIT010000003.1 coordinate 4,201,507, forward strand.
ATCATGGGAAGAATGTAAAAAACGTTGCCCGAGTGATATTTTCCCCGCTTGTCATAACAGCGAAGATAGTGTAACAATTTCCGGCCCACCTGAATCTTTAAAAATATTTACCGAACAACTAGCGAGTGAAGGAATTTTCGCTAAGATTGTAAACAGCTCCGGAACGGCTTTCCACAGTAAATATATCGCCGAAGCTGGTCCTAAACTACGTAAAGCTTTAGATGAAATTATTCCAAATCCAAAACCAAGATCATCAAAATGGATTTCCTCGTCTATTCCTGAATCTCAATGGGGATCACCATTAGCTCAAATGAGTTCGGCAGCTTATCACGTTAACAATTTACTTTCTCCGGTTTTATTCCACGAAGCCATTCAACACATTCCCAAAGATGCTATTGTCGTTGAAATTGCACCTCATGCTTTATTACAAGCTATTTTAAAGAGAGCTTTGGGTGGTGATGTTACTAATATTGGATTGGTTAAACGTGGACATTCAAATAATGTTCAATTTTTATTGTCTAATCTTGGAAAGTAAGTAAATTTTTATTTTATTTTAAAATTGTACATTTAATATAATTTTTTTAATGGTAAATGGAATCGTAAAAAATTTGAGATAATTTTAAAAGAAAATTTTTATGATAAATCGTTAGGAAATTAAATTTGCTTTAATTTAAGTACAAACACGACCTATCTAACTTAAATAGATTCGCAGATATTGAATTTTTTAACCTTAAAAACAATTGATTATCCGCCATCTTGAAAATTTTTAAATCTATATAACTCCCTTGTTTTTAATCGAAAAATAGTTGTGTTTGGTATCAAATTTAAGGATTTTTAATAATCTTTGAGAATATTTAATCATTTTGAGACATTTAAAATTTTTTGATTTTTTACTTTTTTTTAATGAAAAATTTAAAAATGATTTTAAACTAGATTTTTTATAAGAAATCGATAGGAAATGAAATTTGCTTTAATTTGAGTACAAATACGACCTATCTAGCTTTAATAGATTCGCAGATATTGAATTTTTTAACCTTAAAAACAATTGATTATCCGCCATCTTGAAAATTTTTAAATCTACATAACTCCCTTGTTTTTAATCGAAATGTAGTCGTGTTTGGTATCAAATTAAACGATTTTTAAAAATCTTTAAGTATATTCAAGTTGAATTTACTAAAATTAAAATTTCAAATTTTCATAATTCAATTTTTCAAAATACAAAACACCAAATAAGTTGTAATATTGATTTAAAAACGATTTGAATGTCTTTAGACGATTTAAATGGTCAAAAACTAATGAATTATTTAATTTATAGAATTTATATGGCTGGTGCACAACCGCAATTTGGAAATCTATACCACCTTGTGCATTTCCCGGTTGGAAAGGGAACCCCGATGCTTTCATCGATGGTGAAATGGGATCATTCCACCGAATGGGCTGTTGCTGATTTTTCCGGAAAAGGATCAAAATCAAGTGAATTGATCATCGATGTTGATTTAAGCAAAGAGGAATATCAATACTTAGCCGGACATGCTATAGATGGAAGAATACTATTTCCGGCAACAGGATATTTAGTAAGTGAATTTATAAAACATCTCAATTTTAATAAAATTGAGATAAAATCTTAATTAATAAAATAAAATTTACAACTGAACTAAGCTTAGAACTATCAATAGTACTAACTTTAACACTAGACTTAGAACTAAGAGGTTTTGGATTTAACCGTGCATCTTTTAAAAAAGCGTTTGACGTTTCGGATGCCATGTTGCAACCTTAGAAACAAAAATCAGATTTCAAACTCATTTCTATAAAAGATAACAACATGAAGTAAGGTAAGAACATTGCATCCGAAACGTTAAATGTTTTTTCAAAAGACGCACGATTAAACCCGGAAGCTCCTAGTTCTTGATCTAATGTTAGTGATAGTGCTTATGTTGGTTCAAGTTTAGATACTTAAATAACTTTAAAAAAGTGTCAGGCTGAAAAAAATGTAAATATTTTTTTGTTTTATTATTACTATTAGAATGGCTATAAATGATTATATTTACCGAAAGGCAAGTCTTTGTTCCGGCAAGCCCACAGGTAGTCAATGAATAGATCGGAAGGTTAGGTTATTTTTTTTGCAGTTCCATTTTGGATTATAATACATATTTTTCAAGATGTAAAGAGGTAAAATCTGCTTTCTAGTAAAAATTCAAGAGTTGGTAGATCTTCGGAAAGTCGAGCATTCACTCCTAGCTTTCCGGTCTATTTATCGACTACCTTTGAGGCTTGCTGGAAGAAAGACTCAAATGCTCAACTTTGCAAAGATCTACCAACTTTTGAATTTTTGCTGGAAATTTTATTCGAAAGCAGATTTTACCTCTTGAAAGTCTGAATATTTACTATAATCCAAAATAAAGCTGCACAAAAAATAAGCTCCCTCTCACAATTGTCAATAACATTGTCAGTAACATTGACCAGTATTCTTCCATCTTTCTCTTCATGATGCTGTTAATTATTGTCAAAAAAATTTAAAAAAATTTCAAAGTTGGTAAACATTTTTGACACTTTTTTAACTTAAGAAAATTAACTTTAAAAATCAATCAAAAATTCATTTTTAAAGATTTCGATTTGATTTTTTTTCAAAATGAAACTTAAAAGATTCTAGTTTTGATTTAAAAAGACCGTTTTATTGCAAGTGTTGTCAAAAAAATTAAAAAAAAATTTTAAGTTGGTAAAAATTTTTTGACAGTTCTAACCTAATTTTAAAAAAATCAATCAATTTTAAAAATTCGCCAAAAATTCATTTTTAAAGATTTTGATTTGATTTTTTTTCTAAATGAAACTTAAATCATTCTAATTTTAATTAAAAAAGACCGCTTTATTCTAAATGTTGTGAAAAAAATTTTAAAAATTTTCAAAGTTGGTAAAAAATTTATAACATTTCTAACCTAATTTAAAAAAATCGATCAATTTTAAAAATTCATCAAAAATTCATTTTTAAAGATTTCGATTTGATTTTTCTTCTAAATGAAACTTAAAACATTTTAGTTTTAATCAAAAAACACCGATTTATTCTAAGTGTTGTCAAAAAAATTTAAAAAAATTTTAAAGTTGGTTAAAAATTTTTGACACTTCTTAACCTAACTTAAGAAAATCGATCAACTTTAAAAATTCGCCAAAAATTCATTTTTAAAGATTTTGATTTGATTTTTTTTCTAAATAAAACTTAAAACATTCTAGTTTTAATCAAAAAAGACCGATTTATTCCAAGTGATGTCAAAAAAATTAAAAAAATTTTTAAAGTTGGTAAAAAATTTTTGACAGTTCTAACCTAATTTTAAAAAAATCGATCAACTTTAAAAATTCATCAAAAATTCATTTTTAAAGATTTTGATTTGATTTTTTTTTCTAGATGAAACTTAAAGCATTCTAGTTTTAATCAAAAAAGACCGATTTCTTCTAAATGTTGTCAAAAAAATTTAAAAAAAATTTAAAGCTTGTAAAAATTTTTTGACAGTTCTAACCTAATTTTAAAAAAGTCGATCAATTTTAAAAATTCGCCGAAAATTCATTATTAAAGATTTTGATTTGATTCTTTTTCTAAATGAAACTTAAAACATCCTATTTTTGATTTAAAAAACCTTTTTATTCTAAATGTTGCCAAAAAAATTAAAAGAAATTTTAAAGTTGGTAAAAAATTTTTGACACTTCTTAACGAAAATCGATCAACTTTAAAAATTCGCCAAAAATTCATTTTTAAAGATTTTGATTTGATTCTTTTTCTAAATGAAATTTAAAACATTCTAGTTTTAACTAAAAAAGACCGACTTGTTCTAAGTGTTGTCAAAAAAATTAAAAAAATTCCCAAAGTTGGAAAAAAAATTATCGATTTTAACCTAACTTTTTTTAAAAAATTAACCAACTTTAAAAAATTATTCTTACTTTATTTATAGAGATTAAAGCGAGATTTTTGTTTTAAATGAAAGATAAAATATCCTATTTTTAATAAAAAAAAGTTAGATTTGTTCTAAATTTAACAAAAAAATTTAAAAAAAAATTCAAAGTTGGAAAAAAATTTTACGATTCTAACCTAACTTAAAAATTGACCAATTTTAAAAATTCGTCCAGACTTTATTTATAAAGATTAAAGCGAGATTTTTGTTCTAAATGAAAGATAAAATATCCTAATTTGAATTAAAAAAGTCAAATTTGTTCTAAGTTTAACAAAAAAATTTAAAAAAATTTTCAAAGTTGGAAAAAAAAATTTACGATTCTAACCTAACTTAGAAATTGACCAACTTTAAAAATTCGTCCAGACTTTATTTATAAAGATTAAAGCAAAATTTTTGTTGTAAATGAAAGATAAAATATCCTATTTTGATTGAAAAAAGTCAGATTTGTTCTAAATTTAACAAACAAATTTAAAAAATTTCAAAAACACTTAATATTTTTAACCGAATTTTATCCAACTGTCAAAAATTTTATACCAACTTTAAAAATTTCTACAGACTTTATTTATAAAAATAAAGAAAAGCTTTTTGAAATAAAGATAGATTAAAATGTCTAGTTTTCACTAAATTAATTAGTTTTGTTCTAAATATTACCAAAAAAATTTAAAAAATTTTCAAAGATACTTAAGATTTTTCACCGAACCTAACCTCATTTTTTAAAATTTTGTCCAACTTTAAAAATTCGTCCAGACTTTATTTATAAAGATTAAAGCGAGATTTTTGTTCTAAATGAAAGGTAAAACATCCTATTTTGAATAAAAAAAGTTAGATTTGTTGTAATTTTAACAAAAAAAATTTAAAAAATTCCCAAAGTTGGAAAAAAAAATTGTCGATTTTAACCTAACTTTTTTTAAAAAATTAACCAACTTTAAAAAATCGTTCAAACTTTATTTATAGAGATTAAAGCAAGATTTTTGTTCTAAATGAAAGATAAAATATCCTATTTTTAACAAAAAAAATTTTAAAAATTCCCAAAGTTGTTGAAAAGAAAATTGTCGATTTTAACCTAACTTTATTTTTTTAAATTAACCAACTTTAAAAAATCACCCAGATTTTATTTATAGAGATTAAAGCGAGATTTTTGTTATAAATGAAAGATAAAATATCCTATTTTGAATAAAAAAAGTTAGATTTGTTGTAATTTTAACAAAAAAAAATTTAAAAATTCCCAAAGTTAGAAAAAAAAATTGTCGATTTTAACCTAACTTTTTTTTTTAATTAACCAACTTTAAAAAATCGTCCAGACTTTATTTATAAAGATTAAAGTGAGATTTTTGTTCTAAATGAAAGATAAAATATCCTATTTTGATTGAAAAAAGTCAGATTTGTTATAAATTTAACAAAAAAATTTTAAAATATTCCCAAAATTAGTAAAAATTTTTGACGGAATTTTTTAAAAAATTTACCAACTTTAAAAAATCATTCTTTAGCATAGCTTTATTTATACAAATTAAATTGAGATTTCTTTTTAATATAAATTCACCCAAAATACTCAATCTAAAACTACAACTAACTTTATTAATCTTAATTTTTTTTTTTTTCAGACATTAGTTTGGAAAACTTTCGCCAAACTACACAACGCTGACTACGAAAAATTCCCAGTCATTTTAAAAGACGTCCAATTTCAACGAGCAACAATCATGCCAAAAGAAGGCTCCGTAAAGTTCCTAATCAACATTTTCGAAGGTTCCGGAGAGTTTGAAATTTGCGAAGGTGGATCTGTTGCAGTCTCCGGAAAGATTTTCAAACCAGAAAACATCGAAAAAGAAACCTTAAATTTACAACCAAATCAAATCTTAGAGAATGATTTATTAAATTTAACAACTTCAGATATTTACAAAGAATTAAGATTAAGAGGATATGATTACCAGGGTATTTTTAAAGGAATTTCTGAATCCGATAATAAAGGATTAAGTGGAAAATTAAAATGGAATAAAAATTGGATAAGTTTAATGGATACGATGTTACAATTTTCTATTTTGGGACAAAATACAAGAGAATTATATCTACCGACAAGACTTCAAAAAGCAATTATTAACCCGAATGCACTTTATAATTATTTAAATGAAGAATTAGACGAAGAATTAAAAGAATTAAAAGATATCCCGGTTAATATGTATCGAAATATCGGTGTTATTAAAATCCCCGGAGTTGAATTAAGAGGAATGAAAGCTAACTTAGCCCCTCGAAGACAACAAAGCCAAGCTTCACCAAAATTAGAACGATATCAATTTATCCCATACGAACAAACCGTCTCTGCTTTTACTTACGAAAAAGCCAACCAACAAGCTTTAGAAATATTAATGCAAATTGTAAATGAAAACAGTTCGGGTGCTTTAAAATTAAAAATCGCCGAAGTTGGATATGCAAAAACCACAGAAACATTTTTATCCCCAAAATTATTAGATATAATCGAATCTGAACCTATGTTATCAGCCGATGTTACAATCATAACCTCCGGAAACATAGACACTTCTAGTTTTGACTCGAAAGGGATTAAAATAATCCAAAAAGATTTAACATCATCTTCTATTGAACAAAACGCCCATTTAGTTATTTTACCGGAAATTTTATTAAGCGAAAAAGATATTTTAGATAACGCTTTAAATTCAATAAAACCAGGTGGATTTATTTTGATTGAAAGCTCAACTACAATTAACTTATCAGAAAAAAATTTAGTTTTAATCTCACAACAAAAAGTCGCTTCAAAAATTTATACACTTTTTAGAAAACAAGAAACTATATTAAATGATAATTTAATTAATTATAAAATAATTAAAATAACAGAAAATTTCGATTACGTTGAGATTTTAAAAGAAGCTTTAAAAGAATCTGAAAGTTCCGGTAAAAAAATTTATTTAATAAGCGAAGGTGAAGAATTAAACGGTTTAGTTGGATTAGTTAATTGCATAAAACAAGAACCCGGAGGTGTAAATATCCGTTCATTCTTTATCCAAGATAAAATTGAACCTTTTTCATTAACATCGGAAAAATTCATCCCACAAATAAAAAAAGATTTAATTCATAATGTTTATAAGAATAAAACTTGGGGGTCGTTTAGACATTTATCAATCGATCAAATAAACGACGGTGGGAAATTACAAGTTGAACATGCTTATATTAATACGATGGTTAGAGGTGATTTATCAAGTTTAAGATGGATCGAAGGACCGCTTGCTTATTACAAAGGTGATAATCCAAATGTTGAGTTGTGTTCTGTTTATTACGCCCCATTAAATTTCCGAGATATTATGTTAGCAACCGGAAAACTCCCCCCAGATGCTTTACCCGGGGATTTAGCCGCTCAAGATTGTATCCTTGGATTGGAATTCTCCGGAAGGAATTCCCAAGGAAAACGAGTTATGGGAATGGTATCTGCTCGTAGTTTAGCTACTAGTGTTTTAGCAGACCCTCATTTCTTATGGGAAGTACCGGAAAAATGGTCTTTAGAACAAGCAGCAACCATCCCGGTTGTATACGGAACTAGTTACTATGCTTTAGTCGTTCGTGGTGGCATGAAACCGGGTGAATCGGTTTTAATCCACGCTGGAAGTGGAGGTGTTGGACAAGCATCAATCGCAATCGCTTTACACATGAACTGTAAAGTATTTACAACCGTAGGAAGTCAAAGTAAAAGAGAATTTTTAAAAAAAACCTTCCCTCAATTAACCGATGACCAAATTGGAAACTCCCGAGATACCAGCTTCGAACAATTAATTTTAACCCAAACAAATGGAAGAGGTGTTGATTTAGTTTTAAATTCTCTAGCTTCCGAACAATTAGAAGCTTCAGTTCGTTGTTTAGCAATCGGAGGGAGATTTTTAGAAATCGGAAAAGTCGATTTATCAAATAATTCATCTTTAGGAATGAGTATCTTTTTAAAAAATACCACATTCCATGGGATATTACTCGACGCTTTATTCGAAACAAACTCCCCAGAAAAAAAAGAAGTCATGCGATTAGTCACCGAAGGTATTCAAAACGGAGCTGTTCGACCACTTCCAAGTACGGTTTATGGTGAAAATCAAATCGAACAAGCTTTTAGATTTATGGCTTCAGGTAAACACATCGGTAAAGTCATCTTAAAAATTCGAGATGAAGAATCTAAAGGTGAAGAACCCAAAAATAAATTAGTAGCTGCGATTCCAAAAACTTACATGCACCCGGATAAAAGTTATTTATTAGTCGGTGGGTTAGGAGGATTCGGTTTAGAATTAACAAACTGGTTAATCCTCCGAGGAGCAACAAAAATTGTTTTAACCTCCCGAAGTGGGATTAAAACCGGTTATCAAAGTTTATGTATTCGAAGATGGAAAGATTTAGGTGTTAATATCTTAATATCAACATTTGATGCTACAACCGAAGAAGGAGCAACTAAACTTATCCAACAAGCTTCATCGTTAGGACCAATCGGAGGCATTTTTAACTTAGCAGCTGTACTTCGTGACGCCATGATGGAAAATCAAACCGAAGCTGATTTTAAAACAGTTACTAAACCAAAAGTAAACGGTACTAAATTCCTCGATTTAGTTTCAAGAACCCTAGCACCGGATTTAGACTACTTTGTATGTTTCTCATCAGTTTCTTGTGGAAGAGGAAACGCCGGACAAGCAAATTATGGTCTTGCTAATTCCGTAATGGAAAGAATTTGCGAAAATCGTCAAAGTTGTGGTCTCCCCGCTTTGGCAATTCAATGGGGAGCTATCGGAGATGTCGGACTCATTTTAGAAACAATGGGAGGAAACGACACCGAAGTAGGTGGAACCCTCCCCCAAAGAATGTCATCTTGTTTAACAACCATGGACATATTTTTACAACAACCTAATCCGGTTGTAGCCAGTATGGTTTTAGCTGAAAAACGTAAATCAACCGGAAGTGGAAGTCAAATTAGTTTAGTTGACGCCGTGGCGAATATTTTAGGAATTAAAGACACCAAAAATTTACCTTTAAATTCCTCATTAGCCGATTTAGGAATGGATTCTTTAATGGGATCAGAAATAAAACAAACTTTAGAGAGGAATTACGATTTAGTATTAAGCGCGCAAGAAATTCGCGCTTTAACTTTTGGTAAATTAGTTGATTTATCTTCCGGGGAAATACTCGTTTCTGATTCACAAGAAAAACCAATCCCAAACGATCAATTACAATACGAATCAATCACCGAAATCATGCCAAGTAAATCTCTAATAAAAATGTCGAGTAAAACCACAGATAATAAAACAAACCCAGTTTTCGTTTTACATCCCATCGAAGGTGTTGTTAACGCTTTAAATGAATTAGCTAAACAAATTCAAGCTCCGGTTTATGGATTACAATGTACTAAATCAACACCTTTAAATACAATTGGAGAATTAGCTGGTTATTATATTGAAGAAATTAAAACGGTTCAATCTAAAGGACCTTATACACTAATCGGTTACTCATTCGGTGCTTGTGTTGCTTTTGAAATGGGGGTACAATTAGAAGCAACCGGTGAAAAAGTTAAATTAATGTTACTCGATGGATCACCTGCTTACGTAGCTACGCATACCGGAAAGGCTAGGACTCAAAAACTTATTCAAGGGGATGCTAGCGCTGAACAAAGTGAAGCTTTGGTTTATTTTATACTTCAATTTAAGGAAGTTGATCAACAAAAGGTAATTAAATAATTTATAATTTATCAAAAATATCAAAAATTTTTCTCTATTTCTATAAATAAACTCTGTAGAAATTTTTAAACTTGGTATAAAATTTTTTGACAGTTGGATTAAATTCGGTTAAAAATTTTAAGTGTTTTTGTGAATTTTTTTAAATTTTTTGGTAATATTTAGAACAAAACTAATTAATTTAGTGAAAAGTAGACATTTTAATCTATCTTTACTTAAAAAATCTTTTCTTTGTTTCTATAAATAAAGTCTGTACAAATTTTTAAAGTTGGACGACATCTAAAAAAATGAGGTTAGGTTTGGTAAAAAATCTTAGGTGTTTTTAAAATTTTTTTTAATTTTTTTGATAATAATTAGAACAAATCTGATTAATTTAATGAAAAGTAGATATTTTAATCTATCTTTATTTCAAAAATCTTGTCTCCATTTCTATAAATAAAGTCTGTAGAATTTTTTAAATTTGGACGAAATTTTTAAAAGTGAGGTTAAAAATCGGTCAAAAATCTTAGGTTTTTTTGAAAATTTTTTTAATTTTTTTGGTAATATTTAGAACAAATCTGATTAATTTAATGAAAAGTAGACATTTTAATCTATCTTTATTTAAAAAATCTTTTTTTTTATTTTTATAAATAAAGTCTGTAGAAATTTTTAAAGTTGGATGAAATTTAAAAAAAAATGAGGTTAAGTTCTTTCAAAAATCTTCGGTATCCTTAAAATTTTTTTTAATTTTTTTGGTAATATTTAGAACAAATCTGATTAATTTAATGAAAAGTGGATATTTTAGTCTATCTTTACTTAAAAAATCTTTTCTTTATTTTTATAAATAAAGTCTGTAGAATTTTTTAAAGTTGGACGAAATTTTTAAAAAATGAGGTTAGGTTTGGTAAAAAATCCTAAGTGTCTTTGAAAATTTTTTTAATTTTTTTGATAATATTTAGAACAAATCTGATTTATTTGATGAAAAATAGATATTTTAATCTATCTTTACTTACAAAATCTTTTCTTTATTTCTATAAATAAAGTCTGTAGAAATTTTTAAAGTTGAACGAAATTTTTAAAAAATGAAGTTAGGTCCGGTCAAAAATTTTAGCTTTCTTTGAAATTTTTTTAAATTTTTTTGGTAATATTTAGAACAAATCTGATTAATTTAATAAAAAGTGAACATTTTAGTCTATCTTTATGTAAAATATCTTTTCTTAATTTTTATAAATAAAGTCTGTAGAAATTTTTAAAGTTGCATGAAATTAAAAAAAAATGAGGTTAGGTTCGGTCAAAAATCTTAAGTGTCTTTGAAAATTTTTTTAAATTTTTTTTATAATATTTAGAACAAATCCGATTAATTTAATGAAAACTAGACATTTTAATCTATCTTTATTTCAAAAATCTTTTCTTTATTTTTATAAATAAAGTCTATAGAAATTTTTAAAATTGGTATAAAATTTTTGACAGTTGGATTAAATTCGGATAAAAATTTTAAGTGTTTTTGTGATTTTTTTTTAAATTTTTTGGTAATATTTAGAATAAATCTGATTAATTTAATGAAAAGTAGACATTTTAATCTATATTTATTTCAAAAATTTTGTCTCTACTTCTATAAATAACGTCTGTAGAAATTTTTAAAGTTGGACGAAATTTTAAAAAAATGAGGTTAAGTTCGGTCAAAAATCTTAGGTTTCTTTGAAAATTTTTTTAAATTTTTTTGATAATAATTACAACAAAACTAATTAATTTAATGAAAAGTTGACATTTTAATCTATCTTTATTTAAAAAATCTTTTCTTTATTTTTATAAATAAAGTCTGTAGGAATTTTTAAAGTTGGACATTTTAAGAAAAATGAGGTTAGGTTAGGACAAAAATCTTTGGTGTCTTTGAAAATTTTTTTAATTTTTTTGATAATATTTAGAACAAATCTGATTAATTTAATGAAAAGTAGATATTTTAATCTATCTCTATTTAAAAAATCTTTTCTTTATTTTTGTAAATAAAGTCTGTAGAAATTTTTAAAGTTGGTATAAAATTTATGACAGTTGGGATAAATTCGGTTAAAAATTTTAAGTGTTTTTGTGAATTTTTTTTAATTTTTTTGTAATATTTAGAACAAATCCGATTAATTTAATGAAAAGTAAACATTTTAATCTATCTCTATTTCAAAAATCTTGTCTCTATTTCTATAAATAAAGTCTGTAGAATTTTTTTAATTTGGACGAAATTTTTAAAAGTGAGGTTAAAAATCGATCAAAAATCTTAGTTTTTTTTTAATTTTTTTGGTAATATTTAGAACAAATCTAATTAATTTAATGAAAAATAGACATTTTAGTCTATCTTTATTTAAAAAATCTTTTCTTTATTTTTATAAATAAAGTCTGTAGAAATTTTTAAAGTTGGACGAAATTTTGAAAAAATGAGGTTAGGTTCGGGCAAAAATCTTAAGTATCTTTGAAAATTTTTTTAATTTTTTTTATAATAATTAGAACAAATCCGATTAATTTAATGAAAAGTAAATATTTTAATCTATCTTTATTCAAAAAATCTTTTCTTTATTTTTATAAATAAAGTCTGTAGGAATTTTTAAAGTTGGACGAAATTTTAAAAAAATGAGGTTAGGTTTGGTCAAAAATCCTAAGTGTCTTTGAAATTTTTTTTAACTTTTTTGATAATAGTTAGGACAAATCCAATTAATTTAATGAAAAGTAGACATTTTAATCTATCTTTATTTAAAAAATCTTTTCTCTATTTGTATAAATAAAGTCTGTAGGAATTTTTAAAGTTGGACGAAATTTTAAAAAATGAGGTTAGGTTCGGTCAAAAATCTTAAGTGTTTTTTGTGAATTTTTTTTATTTTTTTGGTAATAATTACAACAAAACTAATTAATTTAATGAAAAATTGACATTTTAATCTATCTTTATTTAAAAAATCTTTTCTTAATTTTTATAAATAAAGTCTGTAGAAAGTTTTAAAGTTAGTATAAAATTTTTGACAGTTGGATTAAATTCAGTTGTCTCTATTTTTAGAAATAAAACCTAAAACTTTATAAAAATAAAACTTAATAGATTTTAAATAACTAAACGATTTTTTTCTTTTTATTCAGACTGTTGCTGAAATGTTATCATTAAAAACATGGGAAGAAAGATTAGCCCGAGCAACTCAAATCCTCTCCGGAGCAACACCATTCCCAAGCGAACAATTAGCAGCTGCCGCAGCTAGTTTTTACTTTAAATTAGTAGCTGCCGACAAATACAAACCAACCAAACAATTCCAAGGTGACGTTACACTTGTGAGAGCTATCGATAACTACGTACAAATGGGTGATGATTACGGTTTAAGCGCGGTAAGTACTTCATCATTAACATACATCTTATTCTTAATTAATTTAACTAATTTAATAACTTTAAATTAGTTATTTAGTTATTTTTTATTTACATTAGTTATTTATTAATTTCCTATTTATTTTTTACAGGTGTGTAAACAAAAAGTATCCGTTTTACCATTAGAAGGTAACCACAGATCGATACTAGGAGGACAAACCGTACTAAAAATAGCCGATATACTTCACCAAGCGATCACCGTTTAGATAATTAGAATAAAAACAAGAATCGTTTAACTTATGCATTCCTACGCGTCTCGTAATACTCTTTCTAAAGAATTTCATTTTTATTTTCTTTTTTTAATAACAGTAGTATATTTTTGATTGTAAATATTAGTTGGTAGTTTTTCATAGGCTGATATTAGAATAAGTAGCTTATTTTTGTACTGTTTCGTTCTCGTTTAATATCACGTTAATTTTTAAGGGACTGACATATTTATTTTTGTACAAATATTTATGTAATTGTAATTAGAATTTTTTGGCTTTCATTTTACATACTGTGTGATGTGGTATAATTACGTTCTCGATAATATACTATGTGTTGTATGGTGTATATAATCCAAATAAAGTAGATAATAAATTATATGGAGATATGTTTCATTTTCATTAAAAAGTCTTGGTTTAATTAAAGAGTGCTCAAATAAATTAAGAGTTGATTGTTAAATGAAGTTAGCAAATATTTAAAATAACTTACCGAACAGATGCTGTTTACTCTGAAAAGAAAAATAAGGAAAAAAAATTATTTCTTGTAAATACTTATTAGATTACTAGAATTTTGATCTTTAAACGTCAAATTTGACATTTAAAGTAGAAAGACTAAGATTTAAATGTCAAAATTGACGTATTGAGTATAGAGTTAGACATTTAAATGTCAAAATTGACATTTTGAGAGAAAATTGTGATCTGTAAATGTCAAAAATGACACTTTAAAGATGAAAGGGACGTTTAAATGTCAAGATTGACAGTTCGAAAGAGAATTTTGATCTTTAAACGTCAAAAGTGACATTTTAAAGAAGGATTTAAACATTTAAATGTCAAAATTGACACTTTGAAGGAGAATTTTGATCTGTAAATGTCAAAAATGACACATTAAAGGTGAAAAGTGATGTTTAAACGTCAAGATTGACAGTTCGAAAGAGAATTTTGATCTTTAAACGTGAAAAGTGACATTTTAAAGAAGGATTTAGACATTTAAATGTCAAAATTGACACTTTGAAGGGGAATTTTGATCTGTAAATGTCAAAAATGACACTTTAAAGATGAAAAGTGACGTTTAAACGTCAAGATTGATAGTTCAAAGGAGAATTTTGATCTTTAAACATCAAAAGTGACATTTTAAAAATCGATCTAGACATTTACATGTCAAAATTTACGTTTTGAAAGAGAATTTTGATCTGTAAATTCCAAAGATTACGCATTAAAGGTAAAAAGTGACGTTTAAACGTCAAGATTGACAGTTCGAAAGAGAATTTTGATCTTTAAACGTGAAAAGTGAAATTTTAAAGAAAGATTTAGACATTTAAATGTCAAGATTGACAGTTCGAAAGAGAATTTTGATCTTTAAACGTCAAAAGTGACATTTTAAAAATTTATTTAGACATTTAAATGTCAAAATTGACACTTTGAAGGAGAATTTTGATCTGTAAATGGCAAAAATGACACAATAAGATGAAAATTGACGTTTAAACGTCAAGATTGACAGTTCGAAAGAGAATTTTGATCTTTAAACGTCAAAAGTGACATTTTAAAAATTGATTTAGACATTTGAATGTCAAAATTAACATTTTGAACGAGAATTTTGATCCGTAAATGTCAAAAATAACACATTAAAGTTAAAAAGTGACGTTTAAACGTCAAGATTGACAGTTCGAAAGAGAATTTTGATCTATAAACGTCAAAAGTGACATTTTAAGGAAAGATTTAGACATTTAAATCTCAAAATTGACATTTTAAAAGAGAATTTTGATCTGTAAATGCCAAAAATTACACATTAAAGAAGAAAAGTGACGTTTAAACGTCAATGTTGATAGTTCGAAAGAGAATTTTGATCTTTAAACGTCAAAAGTGACATTTTAAAAAAGGATTTATACATTTAAATGTCAAAATTAACATTTTGAACGAGAATTTTGATCTGTAAATGTCAAAAATGACACATTAAAAATGAAAAGTGACGTTTAAACGTCAAGATTGACAGTCGAAAGAGAATTTTGATCTTTAAACGTGAAAAGTGACATTTTAAAGAAGGATGTAGACATTTAAATGTCAAAATTGACATTTTGAAGGAGAATTTTGGTCTGTAAATGTCAAAAATGACACATTAAAGGTGAAAAGTGATGTTTAAACGTCAAGATTGACAGTTCGAAAGAGAATTTTGATCTTTAAACATCAAAAGTGACATTTTAAAAATTGATTTAGACATTTAAATGTCAAAATTGACAGTTTGAAAGAGAATTTTGATCTTTAAACGTCAAAAGTGACATTTTAAACATGGATTTAGACATTTAAATGTCAAAATTGACATTTTGAAAGAGAATTTTTATTTATAAATGTCAAAAGTGACACTTTAAAGATGAAAAGTGACGTTTAAACGTCAAGATTGATAGTTCAAAAGAGAATTCATCAAAAGAACATCAAAAGTGACATTTTAAAGAACTATTTAGACATTTAAATGTCAAAATTGACACTTTGAAGGAGAATTTTGATCTGTAAATGTCAAAAATGACACATTAAAGGTGAAAAGTGATGTTTAAACGTCAAGATTGACAGTTCGAAAGAAAATTTTGATCTTTAAACGTCAAAAGTGACATTTTAAAAAAGGATTTATACATTTAAATGTCAAAATTGACGTTTTGAAAGAGGATTTTAATCTTTAAACGTCAAAAGTGACGTTTTAAAGAAGGATTTAGACATTTAAATGTCAAAATTGACACATTAAAGATGAAAAGTGACATTTAAACGTCAACATTGATAGTTCGAAAGAAAATTGTGATCTTTAAACGTCAAATGTGACATTTTAAAAAAGGATTTATACATTTAAATGTCAAAATTGACGTTTTGAAAGAGGATTTTAATCTTTAAACGTCAAAAGTGACGTTTTAAAGAAGGATTTAGACATTTAAATGTCAAAATTGACACATTAAAGATGAAAAGTGACATTTAAACGTCAACATTGATAGTTCGAAAGAAAATTGTGATCTTTAAACGTCAAATGTGACATTTTAAAGTTAAAAAGTGACGTTTAAACTTCAAAAGTGACATTTCAAAGTAAAATTTAGATTTTTAAGCGTTAAAATTATGATTTTAAAACTGTTATTTACATTTTATTTGCAATTTTATTATATTGACAATCGTATTACCTCCTAGCATCTTAAAAATATCCATCCGAAGTCTCCTACAGCTTGATTCGAACTCCATTTTCACTAAATAAAGTTTCACTTCACTTATAACTTACGTTAGAAAAAGGTTTTAGACATTTTAGTAGACATACAATCGATTTCTTAAAAACGCGCGCGATTACTAAATGATTACTAATGATTACCAAACCGAAAATCGTATCTTGAAGTTTATTTTGCTTAAACATCTGTCTGAAAAAGGAGGGGGAAACTAAATTTCTTCCAGGTAATAAAACAACCCTCAAGTTAGTGAGTTTTTAAGTTGAAATTTACCTGCTATTTGTTACAAAGAAATTTATCCCATTTATTTTTATTTCCCGTCCAGATAATAAAAATTATGGAAGATTTTAACGTACAAACCTAATCTATAAAGTGTAACAACACTAATAACATTAAATTTGGTGATCTTTTAAACACAAAGGTTAACTGATTGATTGAATTAAGTTTTAGATCTTCACTCCCCGATTTCTTACTAAATTTACTTACAATGAGTTCAAAAAAACAAACCTCTAAAGTGGATATTTTCCATGATTTAATATTTTTCCTTACTTTAAATTAATCACACTTTGAAAAAACACGAATAAACATTAAAAAAATTGATATTTATTCTTTAAAATTAACCGTTAAATTTAGAAAATGACATAAACTGTCAAAAAATTTAATTGTCAAATTTTAGGATGCCAACCTAAAATAAAACTAAAGAAAAATTATACTACTACAACATTTAAAAGTCTTTTTTTTAATAATAAATTAACTTCTATAAATACAGTAAATGAATAATCGTCTTTTTATTAAAATATTTAGTAAATTTTAAAGTCTTTTAAATATTTATAGTTTAGATTCAAAACGTCAATTATGGTAAATATTTAAAAAAAAAATAAACATTTTATTTATTTAATTTAATTTTTATATCATAAAAAAATTAATGTTTTATTTTATCATATTTGATAATTTTAATATAATTCACTTTAATTCCAAAAATTAATTTTAATTTTTTTTTAATTAATTTTAATGTATATCAGAACGTATCCTAATTTTTTTAATAAAAACATTAATTATAACTTATAAATCAACGAATTTAAACATTTTAGTTAAAATTGATAAAATTTTAGTATAATTAAGTGAAATTTCTAATTAATTTTCATAATTTTTCTAATTAAATTTAATGTAAATCGAAAATTCCATTTTTAGAACGTAACCTAATTTTGTGTTTAAAAATGTCAGTTGTGGTATTTAAATCATAGAATTTATTAAAGATTAATTAAAATTGATGAAATTTTACGATTTGTTAACGATTTTTATCAAATTAATGAAGATTTTAGTGAAATTTTAATGAAAATATTATTTTAATGAAAATATTAAAATTCCACTAAAATCGTTTTTAGAACGTAACCTAACCTAACCTTAAAAATTGTGACGTTTAATACGTCAACTTCATTTTCATTAAAATATTACAAATAAATATTAGTAAACAACACAAAAGTTTTAAAAAATCAACAAAAAACAACTTTAAACAGTTATAAATCAAATCGATTTATTAACATACAAAATTTGCTACGTAACAATCTACTTTTTAATATTAAAAAAAATACTGTGAAGTAATGACGAGTTAAAACGTGAATGAATACAATTTATCCTAACGATCCTTAATTTTGAAATTCAGGAATAACAGGATCTTCTATCGATTTACTAATATCGCAAGTAAATGAAATAGTAATTGCGTATCTAGTCCCAGAGACAACACGTTCAACAAAATGTGTATTCTCCGCACCGGAAGTAAACATTGAAACCCTTCCTTTCCTCGGTTCTACGGTAACATTATTTCGTTTTTCCGAAGGTCCATCAACAAACATAAATCTACCACCTCTAAAATCATGGTTGTAATCGTTTAAATACAACAACGAAGTATAATAAAATGATTCATAGGTATCCTTAAAATATAAAAAATTAAATTATCATCATAAAAAAAATTAAATTATCATCATAAATAAATTTTATATTTACCTTATCGATATGTATGTGCCAATATTCATCATGTTCAGTCTTCGGTTCTTCGTTTGTAAGTCTACTAAAAAACGTTGGGTGCGTTAAATATATAAACTCCGGATCGAGATCGAATAATTGTGCTATTGCGTATTTTATTTTCTCCTTAACTATCTTATAAACGGTTAAATCTGGTGCTGTAAATACATCTTTTGACTCTTCTAATGAGTAAACGTTGATAAACTTTCTTCCGTAAGAAAGAGCTCCGGAATGTAAATCTAATACTGATGCTCCACCATCGGAACCACCTAATTCTAATCCTATAAAATAATATATATTATTTAAAATAAATAAAGAGTTTAAATAAAATACTAGTTTAGTTTTATTTTTAGTATTTTTCTAAAAAAAAATTTATTGTTTTTGGTTGAATTGATCAACATTTTGGTAACTTTGGTGGAAGCTTTACGAACTTAGTAAGTTTTTGGTGGAATTTAAAAAAAATTGGTAAATTTTTGATGGAATTTTTACAAATTTTGTAAATTTTTGATGGAATTTTTACAAATTTTGTAAGTTTTTTGGTGGAATTTTTAAAAAATTCATTATTTTTGGTAGAATTATTAAAAATTTTAGTAACTTTGGTAGAATTTTTATGAATTTACTAAGTTTTTGATGGAATTTTCAAGGTTTTAGTTAACTTTTAATGAAATTGTTTCTAATTTGATTGACGTTTGGTGGAATTTTAAAAGAATTTGGACATTTTGGCGGAATTTTAAAAAAATTTGATAAGTTTTTTGGTAGAATTGTTAAAAATGTGGACAATTTGGGTGTAATTTTTAGGATTTTTGTAGGTTTTTGGTGGAATAAAAAAAATGCAATAAGTTTTGGGTGTAGTTGTTAAATATTTTAATAGCTTTGGTGGAGTTTTTGCAAATTTTGTTCATTTCTGGTGGAATTTTAAAATAATTTAGTGTTTTTGGTAAAATTCTTATGAATTTAGTAAGTTTTTGGTGGAATTTTTAAAAAATTCAGTATGTTTTTGGTGGAATTATCAAAAATTTTGAAAACATTTGTGGAATTTTTGCGAATTTTATTCATTTCTGGTGGAATAAAAAAAAATCAGTGTTTTTGGTAAAATTCTTATGAATTTAGTAAGTTTTTGGTGGAATTTTTACAAATTGTATTAATTTTTGGTGGAATTTTTAAAAAATTCAGTACATTTTTGGTGAAATTATCAAAAATTTTGACAACATTGGTGGAATTTTAGCGAATTTTATTCATTTTTGATGAAATTTTTAAAAAATTCAGTGTTTTTTTATGGAATTTTTACGAATTTAGTAAGTTTTTAGTGAAATTTTTCCAATTTTATTAATTTTTGGCGGAATTTTTATAAATTTTGTAAGTTTTTTTTAGTGGAATTTTTAAAAAATTCATTATTTTTGGTAGAATTATTAAAAATTTTAGTAACTTTAGTGGAATTTTTAAGAATCTACTAAGTTTTTGATGGAATTTTCAAGGTTTTAGTTAATTTTTAATGAAATTGTTTCTAATTTGATTGATTTTTAGTGGAATTTTAAAAGAATTTGGACATTTTGGTGGAATTTTAAAAGAATTTGGACATTTTGGCAGAATTTTTAAAAAATTTGGTAAGTTTTTTGGTAGAATTGTTAAAAATGTGGACAATTTCGGTGTAATTTTTAGGATTTTTGTAGGTTTTTGGTGGAATAAAAAAAATGCAATAAATTTTGGGTGTAGTTGTTAAATATTTTAATAGCTTTGGTGGAATTTTTGCGAATTTTATTCATTTCTGGTGGAATTTAAAGAAAATTCAGTGTTTTTGGTAAAATTCTTATGAATTTAGCAAGTTTTTGGTGGAATTTTTAAAAAATTCAGTATGTTTTTGGTGGAATTATTAAAAATTTTGATAACATTGGTGGAATTTTTGCGAATTTTGTTCATTTCTGGTGGAATAAAAAAAAATCAGTGTTTTTGGTAAAATTCTTATGAATTTAGTAAGTTTTTGGTGGAATTTTTAAAAAATTCAGTATGTTTTTGGTGGAATTATCAAAAATTTTGAAAACATTTGTGGAATTTTTGCGAATTTTATTCATTTCTGGTGGAATAAAAAAAAATCAGTGTTTTTGGTAAAATTCTTATGAATTTAGTAAGTTTTTGGTGGAATTTTTACAAATTGTATTAATTTTTGGTGGAATTTTTAAAAAATTTAGTGTTTTTCCATGGAATTTTTACGAATTTAGTAAGTTTTTAGTGAAATTTTTCCAATTTTATTAATTTTTGGTGGAATTTTTATAAAATTCAGTATGTTTTTGATGGAATTGTTAAAAAAGTTGATAACTTCGGTGGAATTTTTATTAACTTTAATCATTTTTGGTGGAATTGTTAAAAATATTGGTAATTTTAGTAGAATTTTTATGAATTTGGTAAGTTTTTGGTGGTATTTTTTAAAAATCAGTAAGTTTTTGGTGGAATTATTCAACATTTTTGTAGCTTTGGTGGAAAATTGAAAAAAATTAATACGTTTTTGGTGGAATTGTTAAAAATGTTGGTAACTTTGGTGGAATTTTTACGAATATAGTAAGTTTTTCGTGGAATTTTTACCAATTTTAATGATTTTGGGTGGAATTTTTAAAAAATTCACTAAGTTTTTAGTAGAATTGTCTCCAAATTTAATAATTTTTGGTGAAATTATATTCAATTTAACTATCTTTTGTGGAATTTTTATTGTTACTTTTTTATTTTTGTGAAATTTTTAAGAATCTAATCAATTCTTGACGAAATTAATCTTAATTTTAGTATATTTTTTAAAAATTCAGTTTTTGGTGGAATTGTTAAAAATTTTGATAGCTTTGGTGGAATTTTTACAAATTTTATAAGTTTTTGGTGGAATTATTAAAAATTTTAGTAGCTTTGGTGGAATTTTTTACAAATTTACTTAAATTTTTGGTGATATTTTCAAGAATTTAATTAGTTTTTAGTGAAATTTATTCGAATTTTTGCTCTGCATAAATTAAATATTTGATAATTATTAATAAACCGATCGTTTTGACATTTCATGTGGCATTAGCGTGGTTAGAATAATAAATAACGTTTATGAAAATTGAACCAACTTACTACTTTAATATATTTGATAATATTTATTTTTTTTTAATGTTAAAAAAGGTTATTTTAAAGAAAATATAAAAAAATTGTAAATTGGTGATCTTCTAATAGATGGCGTTGTTCTTGATAAGTTATTCAAATTATAAAAATAAAATTTAATGAATTTAATAAAATATTTTTGTATTTATATATAATACGCCTAATAATAAAAAAAAATAATAGAAAAAAATAAAAAAATCATTAAAATATAACATAAAATAAATTTTCTCTAAAATAATTATTTATTAATTTGAGGTTATCTGTCATTTTCTTCATCTGTCACTTTGACATTTAAGAGAGGTTAAAATTTCAAATAACTTGTAAATTAAATTAAATTACCTTTCTTGGCAAGTTTTAATAAAATATCAGCTTCGGTAGCACTAACAATTTTATCAGAAACGAATCTACCGCAAGTTCTCGGAGCACATTCCGGAAAATTAGCAAGTTCTTCTTCGAAATCAACATCGCACTGAAAGGTTTGTCCTCGTTGTTCTAAAATTTCCCCCTGCCTCGCTAAGGAAGTGACTTTTACTTTCGTCGAATAATAATAAATATAAATAGATATCCCAATTAAGATAATAATTCGACTCCAAACACGTTGATGTTTAAATCTCGGTAAAGGACCAAATTTCCTAAATTATATAAAGCGTAATTTATATTTATTTATTAATAATTAAAAAAAATCTTATTTAATTATATTTACGGTTCGATTTTTTCATCATTTTGTCCTTGTTGTACCCCTTTGGAAACATCTTTCGGATCTTTCGGTTTTTCAATCGCTTTTCCTTTCCGTTTAGTTACCTTAGATACGTCACTCATACTTTTTTTCTTTTACTCAAAATTCCCGAAGAAATGAACTTATTAACGACGACTCGCCGACCGTAAGAGTCACCCCTTTCGACACACGCCAAAAATGGGGTAGTTTTTGACGGAAATTTGTCGCTACACGATCAACATAACCTGTATTTTGAGACTTTGACTTCGATAGCCGGTGTGTGACCTGTCAAGATATCATAAAATCGATATTTATTAAAATTTATCAAGGTATACCATTAACATTTCTACATAGTAAGTATAAAACATAAAATACTATTTTTTTGGGTTATAATTAAATATTTAAATACAACGAAGTTTAATGATAAAGTAGTTTTTAATGAAAAAGAGGTTATGTTTATGTAAATAATTTTTAAAAATTCCCGCGTACTTAAGTTTCATGTCTTATTTAAAGATGGCGATATTAGTATTTTAATAAATAATTTAATAAATAAAAAAATATTTTTAAAATTAAAATTACTTTTTAAATTAAGGGTTTATCTTAAACTATCGAGATTATTAAATTAAATATTTTTTTTATAATTTATAAATTAGATTTTAATAATTAATTAAAGAAATTAGGTTAATAACTTTTAAATTTTAGGTTAGTTAGTAATTAAAACTGTCATTTTGACATTTCTTAAAAGTGTTCATTTAAAAACTTGAGATTGTATCATTTCAAACTTTAATTTTAATTTATAATAATATTTCTCAATAAAATAAACAGTAGATTTTAAAAAATTCCAACCAAAAATTTACTGGGTTCTTAAAAATCCCACCAAAAATTACTAAAATTAAGTGTAATTCCGCCAAAAGCAATAAAAACCTAAAAATTTAACCAAAATTTATTGATATTTTTATAATTCCACCAAAGTTTATTATAGTTTCTAAAAAATTCCGACAATATTTTCTAAATTTACAATAATTCCACCAAAAATTTTGTAGAAACTTGAAAATTCCAACAAAGATACAAAAAATTAATAACAACACTCCACCAAAATTAACAAAATTGTAAGTTTCACCAAATTTTATCGAAATTCTTACAATTCCACCAAAGTTTATTATAAATTCTTAAAAATTCCAACCAAAAATTTACTGGATTCTTAAAAATTCCACCAAAAATTACTAAAATTAAGTGTAATTCCACCAAAAACTTAAAAAAACCTAAAAATTCCACCAAAATTTATCGATATTCTTATAATTCCACCAAAGTTTATTATAGATTCTAAAAAATTTCGACAATATTTTCTAAATTTACAATAATTCCACCAAAAATTTTGTAGAAACTTGAAAATTCCACCAAAGATACAAAAAATTAATAACAATTCTACCAAAGTTAACAAAATTATGATGTTTCACCAAATTTTATCGAAATTCTTACAATTCCACCAAAGTTTATTATAAATTCTTTAAAATTCCAACAAAAATTTACTGGATTCTTAAAAATTCCACCAAAAATTACTAAAATTAAGTGTAATTCCACCAAAAGCAATAGAAACCTAAAAATTCCACCAAAATTTATTATAGATTCTAAAAAATTCCGACAATATTTTCTAAATTTACAATAATTCCACTAAAAATTTTGTAGAAACTTGAAAATTCCACCAAAGATACAAAAAATTAATAACAATTCCACCAAAATTAACAAAATTGTGATGTTTCACTAAATTTTATCGAAATTCTTACAATTCCACCAAAGTTTATTATAAATTCTTAAAGATTCCAACCAAAAATTTACTAAATTCTTTAAAATTTCACCAAAAAATACTAAAATTAAGTGTAATTCTACCAAAAACTTAATAAAAATCTAAGAATTCCACCAAAATTTATCGATATTCTTACAATTCCACCAAAGTTTATTATAGTTTCTAAAAAATTTCGACAATATTTTCTAAATTTACAATAATTCCATCAAAAATTTTGTAGAAACTTGAAAATTCCACCAAAGATACAAAAAATTAATAACAATTCCACCAAAGTTAACAAAATTGTGATAAGTTTCACCAAATTTTATCGAAATTCTTCCAATTCCACCAAAGTTTATTATAAATTCTTAAAAATTCCAACCAAAAATTGAATGGATTCTTAAAAATTCCACCAAAAATTACTAAAATTAAGTGTAATTCCACCAAGAACTTAATAAAAACTTAAAAATTCCACCAAAATTTATCGATATTCTTATAATTCCACCAAAGTTTATTATAGTTTCTAAAAAATTCCGACAATATTTTCTAAATTTACAATAATTCCACCAAAAATTTTGTAGAAACTTGAAAATTCCACCAAAGTTAACAAAATTGTGATAAGTTTTACCAAATTTTATCGAAATTCTTACAATTCCACCAAAGTTTATTATAAATTCTTAAAAATTCCAACCAAAAATTTACTGGATTCTTAAAAATTCCACCAAAAATTACTAAAATTAAGTGTAATTCCACCAAAAACTTAATAAAAACTTAAAAATTCCACCAAAATTTATCGATATTCTTACAATTCCACCAAAGTTTATTATAGTTTCTAAAAAATTTCGACAATATTTTTTAAATTTACAATAATTCCACCAAAAATTTTGTAGAAACTTGAAAATTCCACCAAAAATACAAAAAAATTAATAGCAATTCCACCAAAGTTAACAAAATTGTGATATTTCACCAAATTTTATCGAAATTCTTACAATTCCACCAAAGTTTATTATAAATTCTTAAAAATTCCAACCAAAAATTTACTGGATTCTTAAAAATTCCACCAAAAATTACTAAAATTAAGTGTAATTCCACCAAAAACTTAAAAAAACCTAAAAATTCCACCAAAATTTATCGATATTCTTATAATTCCACCAAAGTTTATTATAGATTCTAAAAAATTTCGACAATATTTTCTAAATTTACAATAATTCCACCAAAAATTTTGTAGAAACTTGAAAATTCCACCAAAGATACAAAAAATTAATAACAATTCTACCAAAGTTAACAAAATTATGATGTTTCACCAAATTTTATCGAAATTCTTACAATTCCACCAAAGTTTATTATAAATTCTTAAAAATTCCAACCAAAAATTTACTGGATTCTTAAAAATTCCTCCAAAAATTACTAAAATTAAGTGTAATTCCACCAAAAACTTAATAAAAACCTAAAAATTCAACCAAAATTTATCAATATTCTTATAATTCCACCAAAGTTTTATTATAGATTCTAAAAAATTCCGACAATATTTTCTAAATTTACAATAATTCCACCAAAAATTACTAAGGTTTATAATAACTCCACCAACATTTATTGAAATTTTTGCAATTCCACCAAAGTTTATTGAAGATTCTTGAAAATTCCACCAAAATTACTAAAATTGAGAATAATTCCACCAAAAAATTAATAAAAATTTAAAAATTTCACCAAAATTTATCAAAGTTCTTACAATTTCACCAAAATTTATTATAGATTCTAAAAAATTCTGCTTTAAAATAATGTTGCAACTTATAAACATCAAATTTTAATGAAATCTAAAGAAAATTCCACTTTTAAAACATGGCCTAATTTTTAGAAGGTTTAAAAATTTCAATTAAGGACATTAAGTTGCATTTTCTCTTCTGAGGGAAAAACTAAAAGTCGTAGAAAATTCTTTTTCGGTAAAAATAAAGATTAAGTTTTAATCTAAATGCTCATAAAAATTTCAAGCCTTGTTAATAATTAGTTTTTGAGATATGATTTTTTAAAGATGATTGATTTTTTAACCAAAAAAACTCTTTAACCTAAAAAATTTTTTTATCAACTTTGAAAATTTTTTAAATTTTTTTGACAACATTTAGAATAAAACGGTCTTTTGGAATCAAAACTAGAATGTTTTAGGTATCATTTAGAAAAAAAATCAAATCAAAATCTTTAAAAATGAATTTTTAATGATTTTTTAAAGTTATTTTTCTTAAGTAAAAAGTGTTAAAATTTCTTTCAACTTTGAAAATTTTTTTAATTTTCTTGACAACATTTAGAATAAAACGGTCTTTTTAGATCAAAACTAGAATATTTTAAATTTCATTTAGAAAAAAAATCAAATTAAAATCTTTAAAAATGAATTTTTGATGAATTTTTAAGGTTAATCGATTTTCTTAAATTAGGTTAGAAGTGTCAAAAATTTTTTACTAACTTTGAAAATTTTTTTAATTTTTTTGACAATATTTAGAATAAAACGGTCTTTTTGGATCAAAACTAGAATGTTTTAGGTTTCATTTAGAAAAAGAATCAAATCAAAAACTTGAAAAATGAATTTTTGATGAATTTTTAAAATTGATCGATTTTTTTAAAGTTAGGTTAAAAGTGTCAAAAAATTTTTACCAACTTCGAAAATTTTTTAAATTTTTTTGACAACATTTAGAATAAAACGGTCTTTTTAGATCAAAACTAGAATATTTTAAGTTTCATTTAGAAAAAAAAATTAAATCAAAATCTTTAAAAATGAATTTTTAAAGTTAATCTTCTTAAGTTAAAAAAGTGTCAAAATTTTTTCAACTTTGAAATTTTTTTTAAATTTTTTTGACAACATTTAGAAAAAAACGGTCTTTTGGAATCAAAACTAGAATGTTTTAAGTTTCATTCAGAAAAAAAATCAAATCAAAATCTTTAAAAATGAATTTTTGATGAATTTTTAAAGTTGATCGATTTTCTTAAATTAGGTTAGAAGTGTCAAAATTTTTTTCCCACTTTGAAAATTTTTTAAATTTTTTTGACAATATTTAGGATAAAGCGGTCTTTTGGAATCAAAACTAGAATGTTTTAGGTTTCATTAAGAAAAAAATCAAATTAAAATCTTTAAAAATGAATTTTTAATGAATTTTTAAAGTTAATTTTCTTAAGTTAAAAATTGTCAAAATTTTTTACCAACTTTGAAAATTTTTTTAAACTTTTTGACAACATTTAGAATAAGACGGTCTTTTGGAATCAAAACTAGAATGTTTTAGGTTTCATTTAGAAAAAAAAATTAAATCAAAATCTTTAAAAATGAATTTTTGATAAATTTTTAAAGTTAATTTTCTTAAGTTAAGTGTCAAAATTTTTTTCCAACTTTCAAATTTTTTTAAATTTTTTTGACAACACTTGGAATAAAACGGTCTTTTTAAATCAAAACTAGAATGTTTTGGGTTTCATTTAGAAAAAAAATCAAATCAAAATCTTTAAAAATGAATTTTTGATGAATTTTAAAAATTGATCGATTTTCTTAAGTTAGGTTAGAAGTGTCAAAAAATTTTTACCAACTTTGAAAATTTTTTTCATTTTTTTGACAACATTCAGGATAAAACGGTCTATTGGAATCAAAACTAGAATGTTTTAGGTTTCATTTAGAAAAAAAAATTAAATCATAATCTTTAAAAATGAATTTTTGATGAATTTTTAAAGTTGATTGATTTTCTCAAGTTAGGTTAGAAATGTCAAAAATTTTTTACCAACTTTGAAAATTTTTTTAATTTTTTTGACAACATTTAGAATAAAATGGTCTTTTGGAATGAAAACTAGAATGTCTTAAGTATCATTTAGAAAAAAATCAAATCATAATCTTTAAAAATGGATTTTTAATGAATTTTTAAAGTTGATTGATTTTGGTCAGTTAGGTTAGAAGTGTCAAAAAAAATTTCCAACTTTGAAAATTTTTTTAATTTTTTTAACAACATTTAGGATAAAACGGTCTTTTTAAATCAAAACTAGAATGTTTTAAGTTTCATTTAGAAAAAAAATCAAATCAAAATCTTTAAAATTGAATTTTTAATGAATTTTTAAAGTTATTTTTGTTAAGTTAAAAAAGTGTCAAAATTTTTTTCAACTTTGAAAATTTTTTTAATTTTTTTGACAATATTTAGAATAAAACAGTCTTTTGGAATCAAAACTAGAATGCTTTAAGTTTCATTTAGAAAAAAAATCAAACCAAAATCTTTAAAAATTAATTTTTGATCAATTTTTAAAGTTGATCGATTTTCTTAAGTTAGGTTAGAAGTGTCAAAAATTTTTTTCCAACTTTAAAAATCTTTTTCATTTTTTTGACAACATTTAGAATAAAACGATCTTTTGGAATCAAAACTAGAATGTTTTAGGTTTCATTTAGAAAAAAAAATTAAATCATAATCTTTAAAAATGAATTTTTGATGAATTTTTAAAGTTGATTGATTTTCTCAAGTTAGGTTAGAAATGTCAAAAATTTTTTACCAACTTTGAAATTTTTTTAATTTTTTTGACAACATTTAGAATAAAACGGTCTTTTTAAATCAAAATTAGAAGGTTTTAAGTTTCATTTAGAAAAAAAACCAAATTAAAATCTTTAAAAATGAATTTTTGATGAATTTTTAAAGTTGATCGATTTTCTTAAATTAGAAGTGTCAGAAATTTTTTTCAACTTTAAAATTTTTTTTAATTTTTTTTACAACATTTAGAATAAAGCGGTCTTTTTAAATCAAAACTAGAGTGTTTTAAGTTTCATTTAGAAAAAAAATCAAATCAAAGCCTTTAAAAATGAATTTTTAATGAATTTTTAAAGTTAATTTTCTTAAATTAAAAGTGTCAAAAATTTTTTGAAAACTTTGAAATTTTTTAAAATTTTTTTAGCAACATTTAGAATAAAACGGTCTTTTTAAATAAAAATTAGAATGTTTTAAGTTTCATTTAGAAAAAAAATCAAACCAAAATCTTTAAAAATGAATTTTTGATGAATTTTTAAAATTGGTCGATTTTCTTAAATTAGGTTAGAAGTGTCAAAAAATTTTTGCTAACTTTAAAATTTTTTTTAATTTTTTTGACAACATTTAGAATAAAACGGTCTTTTTTATATGAAATTAGAATGTTTTAGGTTTCATTTAGAAAAAAAATCAAATTAAAATCTTTAAAATTGAATTTTTGATGAATTTTTAAAAATTAACTAATTTAATTATAAAGTCACTAAATATTTTATAGAAAATAAGGATTTTTAAAGTAGCTTTTAAAGGAAAGTTACTGGCTTTTTTATGTTTGTTGGTGGCTTTTTCGTCTAATGAAATCGACCCCCTAAAGGCAACGTCCTAGATTTTTAGCCCGACGAACCACCCACAACCCATAAATTCAATCCGGCGGACGACTGAGAGTCACGCGATTTTCAAACGGGCTGCTTCTATCGTAGCTTTAAAACGAAGATTAATATCTTACGTGTGTCTGATATCGTTTTTGGGGCAACGGCTTTTAGATTTGCATATGGGAACGATCGGAAGTAATCCGTACAAGAAGTGACAGATGATAAATCCCTTTTTCAAGAAAAAAAAAAAAAAAAATGCTAAAATAGAGAATTTTTTTATTTAATTTAATTTACTAAATAAAAAAATTCATATCTGAGAAACTAAATATTCTAGAAATTTGAAATTTTATGACGATTTAGTTTAAAATCTAATCTTTACTTTCACCAAAAATGAATTACCTACGACTTTTAGTTTTTCCCTCAAAAGAGAAAATATAACCTAACTAAAAAAGTTAGGTTAGTCAAGATGGCAATTTAAAAAATTCAAAATTTTAATTAAAAAATCTTAAAATTTATTAAAAATCCTTTAATTTAAATCCAAACATGATATATTTATGATTAAAAGTAGAAAAGTTAGGTTAGTTTAAAAATTTTCAAAATGGCGGTTTAAAAAATTCAAAATTTTAATTAAAAAAATCTTAAAATTTATTAAAAATCCTTTAATTTAAGTCCAAACACGACATATTTACGATTAAAAATCAAAAAGTTAGGTTATTTTAAAAATTTTCAAAATGGCGATTTAAAAAATTCAAAATTTTAATTAAAAAAATCTTAAAATTTATTAAAAATGCTTTAATTTGAATCCAAACATGACATATTTATGATTAAAAGTAGAAAAGCTAGGTTAGTTTAAAAATTTTCAAAATGGCGATTAAAAAATTCAAAATTTTAATTAAAAAAATCTTAAAATTTATTAAAAATCCTTTAATTTGAATCCAAACATGACATATTTACGATTAAAAGTAGAAAAGTTAGGTTAGTTTAAAAATTTTCAAAATGGCGATTTAAAAAATTCAAAATTTTAATTAAAGAAATCTTAAAATTTTTTAAAAATGCTTTAATTTGAATCCAAACATGACATATTTATGATTAAAAGTAGAAAAGTTAGGTTAGTTTAAAAATTTTCAAAATGGCGATTAAAAAATTCAAAATTTTAATTAAAAAAATCTTAAAATTTATTAAAAATGCTTTAATTTGAATCCAAACATGACATATCTATTATTAAAAGTAGAAAAGTTAGGTTAGTTTAAAAATTTTCAAAATGGCGATTAAAAAATTCAAAATTTTAATTAAAAAAATCTTAAAATTTATTAAAAATCCTTTAATTTGAATCCAAACGTGACATATCTATGATTAAAAGTAGAAAAGTTAGGTTAGTTTAAAAATTTTCAAAATGGCGATTTAAAAAATTCAAAATTTTAATTAAAAAAATCTTAAAATTTATTAAAAATCCTTTAATTTGAATCCAAACATGACATATCTATGATTAAAAGTAGAAAAGTTAGGTTAGTTTAAAAATTTTCAAAATGGCGATTAAAAAATTCAAAATTTTAATTAAAAAAATCTTAAAATTTATTAAAAATGCTTTAATTTGAATCCAAACATGACATATCTATGATTAAAAGTAGAAAAGTTAGGTTAGTTTAAAAATTTTCAAAATGGCGATTTAAAAATTCAAAATTTTAATTAAAAAAATCTTAAAATTTATTTAAAATGCTTTAATTTGAATCCAAACATGACATATTTATGATTAAAAGTAGAAAAGTTAGGTTAGTTTAAAAATTTTCAAAATGGCGATTTAAAAATTTAAAATTTTAATTAAAAAAATCTTAAAATTTATTAAAAATGCTTTAATTTGAATCCAAACATGACATATTTATGATTAAAAGTAGAAAAGTTAGGTTAGTTTAAAAATTTTCAAAATGGCGATTAAAAAATTTAAAATTTTAATTAAAAAAATCTTAAAATTTATTAAAAATCCTTTAATTTGAATCCAAATATGACATATTTATGATTAAAAGTAGAAAAGTTACGTTAGTTTAAAAATTTTCAAAATGGCGATTAAAAAATTCCAAATTTTAATTAAAAAAATCTTAAAATTTACTAAAAATCCTTTAATTTGAATCCAAGCATGACATATTTATGATTAAAAGTAGAAAAGTTAGGTTAGTTTAAAGATTTTCAAAATGGCGATTTAAAAATTCCAAACTTTAATTAAAAAAATCTTAAAATTTATTAAAAATCCTTTAATTTGAATCCAAACATGACATATCTATGATTAAAAGTAGAAAAGTTAGGTTAGTTTAAAAATTTTCAAAATGGCGATTAAAAAATTCCAAATTTTAATTAAAAAAATCTTAAAATTTATTAAAAATCCTTTAATTTAAGTCCAAACACGACATATTTACGATTAAAAGTAAAAAAGTTAGGTTAGGTAAAATTTTCAAGATGGCCGACTTTCAATTGTTTTTAAAATTAAAAATCGCTATATATTTTGAACTATTTAAGATAGATATGTCATGTTTGGTATCAAATTAAAGGATTTTTAACGATCTTTAAAAATTTTCAAAATGGCCGACTTTCAATTGTTTTTAAATTAAAAATCGCTCTATCTTCTGAACTATTTAAGATAGATATGTCATGTTTGGTATCAAATTAAAGGATTTTTAACGATTTTTAATAATTTTTAAAATTGACGCTTTTTCAATTATTTTTAAAATTAAAAATCTTCATAACTCGGAAACTATTTAAATTAGATATGTCAAGTTTGTACTCAAATTAAAGGAAATTTAATTTTTTAACGACTTTTAAGAAAAATTTATTTTTATTATTTTTTTTTATTTAAATAAAATTAAAATTTCCATGTAGTAAAATACAACTTAAAGCTTTTAAATACATATTAAAATTTTAAATTTTTTCTATGTAATCTCTTTTTTAAAATCATTTAAATTATGCTAAAACACACCCCCGATTTAAAACACCACGCAACTTCCACGTGTCCCACTTAAAAGAACTAAAATGACACCGTTTTCTCCCTCAAGACCTTATTTTTATTGTATTTTCTTTTTGTATTATTCAATTCTCAATACAAAGACTGTGCCATTATGGATTGAGGTCAAAGAACAGGACCGGAACTTCCCCGACTTTACCAACGTTTACTTTCAAACACGAAATCCACCCTTAGTATTACCAGCAGCCATTTTTCCAAAAATAATCGATATCCACGTCGTCGACAGACCACAACGTGAATCAGTCGTACTTCCAGGCTCTACCTTTATGCAGGTGTTCGCCTGCAAAGTTTAGTTACTACAAATAAACATATTAAGTTACGGTTCGTTTGGAATTAGTCACCCAAATATCTTTTTCATATACTGTCATTGAGTTTAAATACAAGCTTTATGTATTAAATGAAATCATGAGGATTGGAATTTGAAGAAGTTAAAGTTCTTCGTGGTTGGTTTTTTTTTGCAGGATGAATAGATATATTACGCTTCATCAACTTGGAGATGGCACTTATGGTTCGGTCGTTTTGGGCCAGAGGAAAGATACCGGGGAAAAAGTGGCGATTAAAAGGATGAAAAGGAAGTATTATTCTTGGGAAGAAGCTATGAATTTACGAGAAGTTAAGGTAAGTTATGTAAAAAGTACAAAAAAAAAATTATGAGTATATTTAAACTATAAAAACTTTCTACCTGGTTAAAGAAAAACTATATTTTATTGTATTTGTTACTTTTTACGTTTGTAATTCTTAAAATTTCTTTTCATGTTTAATAAAATTGATGTTTTTTATCAAAAAAATGTGGATTAAACGAATGAAAATCAAAAACTTTTCTATTTTTGAAAAAGTTTACATCAAAAATATAATCAAATAAGATATTTTTAATATTTCTAAAAATATTATACAGTGTGAGTCGAAAGAAAGCGACCAAATTTTAAAATTATATTCCATTACTTTTTTTTTCAATAATCCTTCCAAAAATTCTCGCCCTGTATGTATTACCCTGTATAATTATTTATATATATTTTTTCTGAATAGCTACATTAATTTAGAAATTATTTTCTCTCTTATAAAATTTCAATTGGGTAAACGGTTTAGGCGTTAAAAAATCTTTTCTAAATCCTTGCAAACCCAAATCGATAAGTTAGGTACCGTTGACAAAGTTCAGAATAGCAATTTCTTTAAACGGTGCGAAGTTCCTTCAAGAAAACCAGATGTTACATGTTTAGAAGTATTTGTTGCTTAAATTTTTCAAATTTTCGCCAGGATTTGTGACCATAATCAGGGGCTATAAATTTTTAGAGTATATTTTTTATGTTAAATTATCTTTACATTTGTTGCCTCTCAAAAATTATAGTTGTCTTTCGGAATTTTTTTAATTTTTTTGGGAAAAGTTGAAACAAATTTGACCGATTTAAGATAAAATAGAATGTTTTAGGTTTCATTTGACATAAAAATCGTTTCTTTACTTTTATAAATAAGTTCGGTACGATTTTTTTTTAAATTTTTTAAAAAATTAGGTTATTACCTGTAAAAAATTATAGTTGTTTTTCGGAATTTTTTTAATTTTTTTGGGAAAAATTGGAAGAAATTTGACCGATTTAAGATAAAATACAATGTTTTAGGTTTCATTTGACATAAAAATCGTTTCGTTACTCTTATAAATAAGTTCGGTACGATTTTTTTAGATTTTTTAAAAAATTAGGTTAGGTTACCTATCAAAAATTATAGTTGTCTTTCGAAATTTTTTTAATTTTTTTGGGAAAAGTTGGAATAAATTTGACTAATTTTGGATAAAATAGAATGTTTTAGGTTTCATTTGACATAAAAATCGCATCTTTACTTTTATAAATAACTTCGGTACGATTTTTTAGAATTTTTTAAAAATTAGGTTAAATTACCTGTCAAAAATTATAGTTGTCTTTCGGAATTTTTTTAATTTTTTTGGGAAAAGTTTGAACAAATTTGACCGATTTAAGATAAAATGGAATATTTTAGGTTTCATTTGACATAAAAATCGCTTCTTTACTCTTATAAATAAGTTCGATACGATTTTTTAAAACTTTAAAAATTAGGTTATTACCTGTCAAAAATTATAGTTGTCTTTCGGAATTTTTTTATTTTTTTTTTGGAAATGTTGGAATAAATTTAACCAATTTAAGATAAAATACAATGTTTAGGGTTTCATTTGACATAAAAATCGTTTCTTTGCTCTTATAAATAAGTTCAGCACGATTTTTTAGAATTTTTTAAAAATTAGGTTAGGTTACCTGTCAAAAATTATAGTTGTTTTTCGGAATTTTTTTAATTTTTTTGGGAAAAGTTGGAATAAATTTGACCGATTTAAGATAAAATAGAATGTTTTAGGTTTTATTTCACATAAAAATCGCTTCTTTACTCTTATAAATAAGTTCAGTACGATTTTTTAGAATTTTTAAAAATTAGGTTATTACCTGTCAAAAATTAAAGTTGTCTTTCGAAATTTTTTTAATTTTTTTGGGAAAAGTTGGAAAAAATTTGACCGATTTAAGATAAAATAGAATGTTTTAGGTTTCATTTCACATAAAAATCGCTTCGTTACTCTTATAAATAAGTTCGGTACGATTTCTTAAAAATTTTTAAAAATTAGGTTATTACCTGTCAAAAATTAAAGTTGTCTTTCGGAATTTTTTTAATTTTTTTGGGAAAAGTTGGAACAAATTTGTCCGATTTAAGATAAAATAGAATGTTTTAGGTTTCATTTCACATAAAAACCGTTTCTTTACTCTTAAAAATAAGTTCGGTACGATTTTTTTTAATGTTTAAAAAATTAGGTTAAGTTACCTGTCAAAAATTATTTTTGTCTTTCGGAATTTTTTTAATTTTTTTGAGAAAAGTTGGAAAAAATTTATCCGATTTAAGATAAAATACAATGTTTTGGGTTTCATTTTACATAAAAATCACTTCTTTACTCTTATAAATAACTTCGGTACGATTTTTTTAGAATTTTGAAAAAATTAGGTTATGATACCTATCAAAAATTATAGTTGTCTTTCGGAATTTTTTTATTTTTTTTGGGAGAAGTTGGAACAAATTTGACCGATTTAAGATAAAATAGAATGTTTTAGGTTTTATTTGATATAAAAATCGTTTCTTTACTTTTATAAATAAGTTCGGTACGATTTTTTAAAACTTTTTAAAAATTAGGTTATTACCTGTCAAAAATTATAGTTGTCTTTCGAAATTTTTTTAATTTTTGTGGGAAATGTTGGAACAAATTTGTCCGATTTAAGATAAAATAGAATGTTTTAGGTTTCATTTGACATAAAAATCGCTTCTTTACTCTTATAAATAAGTTCGGTACGATTTTTTAAAACTTTTTAAAAATTAGGTTATTACCTGTCAAAAATTATAGTTGTCTTTCGGATTTTTTTTAATTTTTTTGGAAAATGTTGGAACAAATTTGATCGATTTAAGATAAAATAGAATGTTTTAGGTTTCATTTCACATAAAAATCGCTTCTTTACTCTTATAAATAAGTTCGGTACGATTTTTAATTTTTCTTTTTAAATTAGGTTATTACCTGTCAAGAATTATAGTTGTCTTTCGGATTTTTTTAATTTTTTTGGGAAAAGTTGGAACAAATTTGTCCGATTTAAGATAAAATGGAATGTTTTAGGTTTTATTTGATATAAAAATCGTTTCTTTACTCTTATAAATAAGTTCGGTACGATTTCTTAAAATTTTTTAAAAATTAGGTTATTACCTGTCAAAAATTATAGGTGTCTTTCGGATTTTTTTTAATTTTTTTGGGAAAAGTTGGAACAAATTTATCCGATTTAAGATAAAATACAATGTTTTGGGTTTCATTTGATATAAAAATCGTTTCTTTACTCTTATAAATAAGTTCGGTACGATTTTTTAAAACTTTTTAAAAATTAGGTTATTACCTGTCAAAAATTATAATAGTTTTTCGAAATTTTTTTAATTTTTTTGGGAAAAGTTGGAACAAATTTGACCGATTTAAGATAAAATAGAATGTTTTAGGTTTCATTTGACATAAAAATCGTTTCTTTACTCTTATAAATAAGTTCGGTACGATTTTTTTAAATTTTTTAAAAAATTAGGTTAGGTTATCTGTCAAAAATTATAGTTGTCTTTCGGAATTTTTTTAATTTTTTTGGGAAAAGTTGGAACAAATTTGAACGATTTAAGATAAAATGCAATGTTTTAGGTTTTATTTGACATAAAAATCGCTTCTTTACTCTTATAAATAAGTTCGGTACGATTTTTTAAAACTTTTTAAAAATTAGGTTATTACCTGTCAAAAATTATAGTTGTCTTTCGGAATTTTTTTAATTTTTTTGGGAAAAGTTGGAATAAATTTGACCGATTTAAGATAAAATAGAATGTTTTATGTTTCATTTCACATAAAAATCGCTTCTTTACTCTTATAAATAAGTTCGGTACGATTTTTTAAAACTTTTTAAAAATTAGGTTATTACCTGTCAAAAATTATAGTTGGTTTCGGATTTTTTTTAATTTTCTTGGGAAAAGTTGGAACAAATTTGACGAATTTAAGATAAAATACAATGTTTTAGGTTTTATTTGACATAAAAATCGCATCTTTACTCTTATAAATAAGTTCAGTACGATTTTTTTTAGAATTTTTAAAAAATTAGGTTATGGTACCTGTCAAAAATTATAGTTGTCTTTCGAAATTTTTTTAATTTTTTTGGGAAAAGTTGGAACAAATTTGACCGATTTAAGATAAAATAGAATGTTTTAGGTTTTATTTCACATAAAAATCGCTTCTTTACTCTTATAAATAAGTTCGGTACGATTTCCTAAAATTTTTTAAAAATTAGGTTAGGTTACCTGTCAAAAATTATTGTTGTCTTTCGGAATTTTTTTAATTTTTTTGGGAAAAGTTGGAACAAATTTGACCGATTTAAGATAAAATACAATGTTTTGGGTTTCATTTGACATAAAAATCGTTTCTTTACTCTTATAAATAAGTTCGGTACGATTTTTTAAAACTTTTTAAAAATTAGGTTATTACCTGTCAAAAATTATAGTTGTCTTTCGGAATTTTTTTAATTTTTTTGGGAAAAGTTGGAACAAATTTATTCGATTTAAGATAAAATACAATGTTTTAGGTTTCATTTGACATAAAAATCGTTTCGTTACTCTTATAAATAAGTTCGGTACGATTTTTTTAGATTTTTAAAAAATTAGGTTAGGTTACCTGTCAAAAATTATAGTTGTCTTTCGGAATTTTTTTAATTTTTTTGGGAAAAGTTGGAATAAATTTGACCGATTTCAGATAAAATAGAATGTTTTAGGTTTCATTTTACATAAAAATCGTTTCTTTACTCTTATAAATAAGTCCGGTACGATTTTTTTAAATTTTTTAAAAATTAGCTTGTTACCTATCAAAAGTTATAGTTGTCTTTCGGAATTTTTTTAATTTTTTTGGGAAAAGTTGGAATAAATTTGACCGATTTAAGATAAAATAGAATGTTTTAGGTTTCATTTGACATAAAAATCGTTTCTTTACTCTTATAAATAAGTTCAGTACGATTTTTTTAAATTTTTTAAAAAATTAGGTTAGGTTACCTGTCAAAAATTATAGTTGTCTTTCGGAATTTTTTTAATTTTTTTGGGAAAAGTTGGAATAAATTTGACCGATTTAAGATAAAATAGAATGTTTTAGGTTTCATTTGATACAAAAATCGTTTCATTACTCTTATAAATAAGTTCGGTACGATTTTTTTAGAATTTTTAAAAAATTAAGTTAAGTTACCTGTCAAAAATTATAGTTGTCTTTCGGAATTTTTTTAATTTTTTTGGGAAAAGTTGGAACAAATTTGACCGATTTAAGATAAAATACCATGTTTTAGGTTTCATTTGACATAAAAATCGTTTCTTTACTCTTATAAATAAGTTCGGTACGATTTTTTAAAACTTTTTAAAAATTAGGTTATTACCTGTCAAAAATTATAGTTGTTTTTCGGAATTTTTTTAATTTTTTTGGGAAAAGTTGGAACAAATTTATCCGATTTGAGATAAAATACAATGTTTTGGGTTTCATTTGACATAAAAATCGTTTTCTTACTCTTATAAATAAGTTCGGTACGATTTTTTAAAATTTTTTAAAAATTAGGTTATTACCTGTTAAAAATTATAGTTGTCTTTCGGATTTTTTTTATTTTTTTTGGGAAATGTTGGAACAAATTTGACTGATTTAAGATAAAATAGAATGTTTTAGGTTTCATTTGACATAAAAATCGTTTCCTTACTCTTATAAATAAGTTCAGTACGATTTTTTTTTAATTTTTAAAAAAATTAGGTTAAGTTACCTGTCAAGAATTATAGTTGTCTTTCGGAATTTTTTTAATTTTTTTGGGAAAAGTTGGAACAAATTTGACCAATTTAAGATAAAATACAATGTTTTAGGTTTCATTTGATATAAAAATCGCTTCTTTACTCTTATAAATAAGTTCAGTACGATTTTTTAAAATTTTTTAAAAATTAGGTTAAGTTACCTGTCAAAAATTATAGTTGTCTTTCGGAATTTTTTTAATTTTTTTGGGATAAGTTGGAACAAATTTGACCGATTTAAGATAAAATACAATGTTTTAGGTTTCATTTGACATAAAAATCGTTTCCTTACTCTTATAAATAAGTTCGGTACGATTTTTTAAAACTTTTTAAAAATTAGGTTATTACCTGTCAAAAATTATAGTTGTCTTTCGGAATTTTTTTAATTTTTTTGGGAAATGTTGGAAGAAATTTGACCGATTTAAGATAAAATAGAATGTTTTATGTTTCATTTGACATAAAAATCGTTTTTTTACTCTTATAAATGACTTCGGTACGATTTTTTTAGAATTTTTTAAAAATTAGGTTATGGTACCTGTCAAAAATTATAGTTGTCTTTCGGAATTTTTTTAATTTTTTTGGGAAAAGTTGGAAGAAATTTGACCGATTTAAGAGAAAATACAATGTTTTAGGTTTCATTTGACACAAAAATTATTTTCTAGTTAATGTATAATTAAGTAAATTGTTCTATCAATATCAAATTCATTAATATTGGTTATTTACCAAGTTTATTTCTCTTATTGACTTTTAATGACGAAAAAATTCAATTAACCCAATACTAACTTAATTACCCCAAAAAATTCTCAAGGACTATCGACAACAAAACTCCCCATTAAATAATTAAGTTGATCGCGTTTTCAGCAAACTATTTACTCTTCTTATTTTTCAATATTTCGATTCACGACTTTTACTTATTGTTAGAACGATTATCTACGTTTTAGTATTGATTTTTAAATGCTGTCACAAGTTAAATAACAGTTAATCACTCGGTTAAAAGAAATCAAAAAACCTTAAATTGCCTTGAAAATATAAAACCTCCAATTTGTGTAATGGACGGATATTTATTACAATTATACTTATACAATACGTATATTACACTTATGTAATAGTGAAACGAAGTGATTTACATTGCGTGTAATTAGGTGAATATGTGGGTTCTAATGTCAATAGATTTTCTTTGCGTCATAGTATTGATAAAGCTTTGAATGCTATAACTTTTAATGATACCTAGATAGTGCGTCGTTTGTTGCGTCAATGTGAAACTTATTATTGTAACTCATGAGATAATTATAACGGAATTACAAATACTATTTTATTTATTGCTAGTTAACTTTTAATTTGCTAAAAAGTTTTCATTACGTTTTTTAAAATTTTTTGATTCATTCTTTGAACTTCACATTTAATGGAATCTTTGAAATCTTGTTTATTTAAAAAACTCCACAATGAATGAAATCGAACATAACATTTCTCACTCCACCATAATTAATTATTAATTTGGAATTGATTGTTTCCAGTCATTAAAAAAACTACACCATACGAACGTCGTTAAACTGAAAGAGGTGATTAGAGAGAACGATGTCCTCTACTTTGTGTTCGAATACATGCAGGAAAATCTTTATCAATTGATTAAGGATCGTCGAGTGCCTTTTCCGGAAGCTACAGTTAGAAATATGTTATTTCAGGTAAGTTTCAATCCGATCAATGACCGATATAATATTCAAGAATGAAATTTTCATTAAAAATCGATAGGAAATTTAATTTCCTTTAATTTGAGTTCAAACACGACATATCTACAATCAAAAATAAAAAAGTTATCGAAATTTTTAATTTTAATGACAACCGGAAGTCGGCCATCTTGAATTTTTTTAAATCAGGATAACTGTTATGTTTTTTACATGAATATAGTCGTGTTTGGTATCAAATTAAAGGATTTTTAATAAACTTCAAGAATTTTAAATAAGCTTCAGGAATTCTTAATAAAAATTCCAAATTTTTCAAAAAAAGGAATGTCAAAAATCTCAAAAATAATGTAAAATTTTCCAAATTATTGTAAACATTTTCAAAGAAATATCAAAAACTTTTAAAAATTCCTGAAAAGGATAAACATATTAAAAATTTCAAAAAAATGTTAAAAAAATTTAAAAAAATGTTAAAAAATTTCAAAAAAAAATGTCAAAAATAATTTTAGAACGAAATTTTTATTAAAAATCGATAGAAAATTAAATTTCCTTTAATTCGAGTATAAACACGATGTATCTACTATCAAAAATAAAATAGTTATTGAAATTTTTAATTCTAATAAGAACCGGAAGTCGGCCATCTTGAATTTTTTTAAATCACGATAACTGTTTTGTTTTTGATACGAATATAGTCGTATTTGGTATCA
The DNA here is from genome assembly GCA_036711955.1 of Digitonthophagus gazella. NCBI lineage: Eukaryota > Metazoa > Arthropoda > Insecta > Coleoptera > Scarabaeidae > Digitonthophagus > Digitonthophagus gazella. The sequence goes on from JASCIT010000003.1 coordinate 4,242,627, forward strand.
AATTAAAGAATTTTTAATAAACTTCAAGAATTTTTAATAAGTTTCAAAAATTTTTAATAAAAATTCCAAATTTGTCAAAAAAGAAATGTCAAAACTCTCAAAAATAATATAAAATTTTCCAAAATATTGTTCAAATTTTGAAAGAAATGTCAAAAACTTCTAAAACTTTCTGAAAAGGATAAACATATTAAAGATTTCAAAAAAAATGTTAAAAGATTTTAAGAAAATGTTAAAAAATTTAAAAAAAAAAGTTAAAAATAATTTTAGAACGAAATTTTTATTAAAAATCGATACAAAATTAAATTTCCTTTCATTCGAGTACAAACACGACATATCTACAATCAAAAATAAAAAAGTTATCGAAATTTTTAATTTTAATGACAACCGGAAGTCGGCCATCTTGATTTTTTTTTAAATCACGATAACTGTTTTGTTTTTTATACGAATATAATCATGTTTGATATCAAATTAAAGGATTTTTAATAAACTTCAAGAATTTTTAATAAAAATTTAAAATTTTTCGAAAAAAAAAAGTCAAAATTTTCAAAAATAATGTAAAATTTTCCAAAATATTGTCAAAATTTTCAAAGAAATGTCAAAAACTTCCAAAAATGTCTGAAAAAGATAAACATATTAAAAATTTTAAAAAAATTTTTAAAAAATTTTAAAAGATATTAAAAATTTAAAAAAAAAAAGTTAAAAATAATTTTAGAACGAAATTTTTATTAAAAATCGATAAAAAATTAAATTTCCTTTCATTCGAATATAAACACGATGTATCTACGATCAAAAATAAAAAAGCTATTGAAATTTTTAATTTTGTTAAGAACCGGAAGTCGGCCATTTTGATTTTTTTTAAATCACGATAACTTTTTTGTTTTTTATCCGAATATAGTCGTGTTTGGTATCAAATTAAAGGATTTTTAATAAACTTTAACAATTTTTAATAAAAACCTTAATTTTTTTAAACCGCCATCTTTAAAATTAAAAAATTAACCAAACTTTTTTATTTTAAATCGTAGATATGTCGTGTTTATACTCAAATTAAAGGATTTTAAATAAATTTTTAGAATATTTAAGTATTTTAATGAAATATTTTCATTAAAGATCGCTGATAAACAAAAATGTATCATAAAATTACCGTATAATGACGTTAATGATATTAGGATCGTATATTTTTGGTAAAAATAATTTGTACGGTATTAATTAAATCGTGAATTTATTAAAAAATAACTACTAAAATCTTTAATCGTCAAGATAATCTCATATTTAACCAGTAATTTTCTATTTAAAGAATCATAAATTACCCCAAACTGCATAATTTAAAACCCTAAAATTTCATGCATGCAAATTCATTGATTTTCTCTTCCCAGACCTTTATAACAAGTAATATTTAATATTTCTCAGTTAAATAAACCATAATAGCATCCAACTAGGTCAAAAACTTAACCTGACCTATAAATTTGTTACTAGATTATTTCGAAATATTCTATATTAATTCCGTATTAATATTTAAAACCCAAATCGATAACATTTTAGGGGTTCAATTTAACGTTGCCCACCTGTACTGCATTACATATTTAATTAGTCACGATACTATACCGAGTACATTGTATCGATATCCAATGATTGGCGGTTTTCGTAAATTATTTAAAAAGGATGAAAGTGACGGAACGATTGTAATGCAACACTTCAAATAAAAGTTTTATTTGATATACTGACACAAAAGTTAAATGCTACTTTAGACTTTTAACCTTAGAATTTTTCTTTTCTTAAATTAAAAATGTAATACTCTCGTAAAAAGAAAAGAAAAGTAAAGTAATTTCATAGTGTTTGAATAATTAAACAACCGTGTTATGGGAGTTTTACACATTCTATTATCCCACTTTAACGACTATGACATGAAATGCTAATAAATTCATACGTTCATTTTCTTTGTTGTCACGAGAGGAAAAATAATAGTCGATTAAATGGAAATATTTAACTAGTCTGGGGTAATATTATGTTTTAACATAAACGTTGAAAGTTGCATGTTATGTTATGCATATTAAGGTTTTTCTAGTCTAGGGGATTGTTTTATGGAAAGAATTTTTAAAAATACTTAATAGTTTTTTTGTAATTTCCATAATCATGAATATTTTGCTAATAATAATAATAATAAATTAATAACATTAAATTAAACTCAAAGATTAATCTATTCTTTTATTAATTTAAATAGTAAATTTTTAAAAATTCATCAAAAATTCATTTTTCAAGTTTTTGTTTTGATTTTTTCTTCTAAATGAAACTTAAAATATTCTAGTTTTAATTAAAAAAGACCGTTTTATTCTAAATATTGTCAAAAAAATTAAAAAAATTTTCAAAGTTGGTAAAAAATTTCTGACAGTTCTAACCTAATTTAAAAAAACGATCAACTTTAAAATTTCATAATAAATTCATTTTTAAAGATTTTGATTTGATTTTTTTTCTAAATGAAACTTAAAACATTCTAGTTTTAATCTAAAAAGACTGTTTTATTCTAAATGGTGTCAAAAAAATTAAAGAAATTTTCAAAGTTGATAAAAAATTTTTGACACTTCTAACTTTAAAAAAACGATCAACTTTAAAAATTTATCATAAATTTATTTTTAAAGATTTTGATTTGATTTTTTTTCTAAATGAAACTTAAAACATTCTAATTTTGATTTAAAAAGATCGTTTTATTCTAAATGTTGTCAAAAAATTTAAAAAAATTTTCAAAGTTGGTAAAAAAATTCTGACAGTTCTAACCTAACTTAAAAAAACGATCAACTTTAAAATTTCATAATAAATTCATTTTTAAAGATTATGATTTGATTTTTTTTTCTAAATGAAAATTAAAACTTTCTAATTTTAACCAAAACAGACTGTTTTATTCTAAATGTTGTCAAAAAAATTAAAAAAATTTTCAAAGTTGGTAAAAAATTTTTTGAAATTTCTAACCTAGCTTAAAAAAATCAATCAATTTTAAAAATTCATCAAAAATTCATTTTTTAAGATTTTGATTTGATTTTTTTTCTAAATTAAACTTAAAACATTTTAGTTTTCATCTAAAAAGATCGTTTTATTCTAAATGTTGTCAAAAAAATTAAAAAAATTTTCAAATCTGGTAAAAAAATTTTTGACAGTTCTTAACCTAACTTAAAAAAATGGATCAACTTTAAAAATTCATCAAAAATTCATTTTTAAAGATTTTGATTTGATTTTTTTTCTAAATGAAACTTAAAACATTCTAGTTTTAATCTAAAAAGACTGTTTTATTCTAAATGGTGTCAAAAAAATTAAAAAAATTTTCAAAGTTGATAAAAAATTTTTGACACTTCTAACTTTAAAAAAACGATCAACTTTAAAAATTTATCATAAATTTATTTTTAAAGATTTTGATTTGATTTTTTTTCTAAATGAAACTTAAAACATTCTAATTTTGATTTAAAAAGATCGTTTTATTCTAAATGTTGTCAAAAAATTTAAAAAAATTTTCAAAGTTGGTAAAAAAATTCTGACAGTTCTAACCTAACTTAAAAAAACGATCAACTTTAAAATTTCATAATAAATTCATTTTTAAAGATTATGATTTGATTTTTTTTTCTAAATGAAAATTAAAACTTTCTAATTTTAACCAAAACAGACTGTTTTATTCTAAATGTTGTCAAAAAAATTAAAAAAATTTTCAAAGTTGGTAAAAAATTTTTTGAAATTTCTAACCTAGCTTAAAAAAATCAATCAATTTTAAAAATTCATTTTTTAAGATTTTGATTTGATTTTTTTTCTAAATTAAACTTAAAACATTTTAGTTTTCATCTAAAAAGATCGTTTTATTCTAAATGTTGTCAAAAAAATTAAAAAAATTTTCAAATCTGGTAAAAAAATTTTTGACAGTTCTTAACCTAACTTAAAAAAATGGATCAACTTTAAAAATTCATCAAAAATTCATTTTTAAAGATTTTGATTTGATTTTTTTTCTAAATGAAACTTAAAACATTCTAGTTTTGATCTAAAAAGACCGTTTTATTCTAAATGTTGCCAAAAAATTAAAAAAAATTTTTAAAGTTGGTAAAAATTTTTTTAATACTTCTAACCCAACTTAAAAAAATCGATCAACTTTAAAAATTCATCAAAAATTCATTTTTAAAGATTTTGATTTGATTTTTTTCTAAATGAAACCTAAAACATTCTAGTTTTGATCCAAAAAGACCGTTTTATTCTAAATGTTATCAAGAAAATTAAAAAAATTTTCAAAGTTGGCAAAAAATTTCTGACAGTTCTAACCTAATTTAAAAAAATCGATCAATTTAAAAATTTATTAAAAATTCATTTTTAGAGATTTTGATTTGATTCTTTTTCTAAATGAAACTTAAATCATTCTAAATTTAACCAAAAAGACCGATTGATTCTAAATGTTGTCAAAAAAATTTAAAAAATTTTTAAAGTTGAGAAAAAATTTTTGACACTTCTAACCCAACTTTAAAAAAACGATCAACTTTAAAAATGCATCAAAAATTCATTTTTCAAGTTTTTGATTTGATTTTTTTTCTAAATGAAACTTAAAGCATTCTAATTTTGATTTAAAAAGACCGTTTTATTCTAAATGTTGTCAAAAAATTTAAAAAAATTTTCAAAGTTGGTAAAAAAATTCTGACAGTTCTAACCTATATTAAAAAAATCGATCAACTTTAAAAATTCATCAAAAATTCATTTTTAAAGATTCTTATTTGATTTTTTTTCTAAATGAAACTTAAAACATTCTAGTTTTGACTAAAATAAACCGTTTTATTCCAAGTGTAGCCAAGAAAATTTAAAAAATTTTCAAAGTTAGTAAAAAATTTCTGACACTTCTAACCTAACTTAAAAAAACCAATCAACTTTAAAAATTCAACAAAAATTCATTTTTAAAGATTTTGATTTGATTTTTTTTTCTAAATGAAACTTAAAACATTCTAATTTTAACCAAAAAAGATCGTTTTATTCCAAGTGTTGTCAAAAAAATTAAAAAAATTTTCAAAGTTGGTAAAAAAATTCTGACAGTTCTAACCCAACTTAAAAAGAACGATCAACTTTAAAAATTCACCAAAAATTCATTTTGAAAGATTCTGATTTGATTTTTTTTTTCTAAATGAAACTTAAAACATATTAGTTTTGATTTAAAAAGACAGTTTTATTCTAAATGTTGTCAAAAAAATTAAAAAAAATTTCAAAGTTGGAAAAAAATTTTTTTAGGTTAAAAATTTTCGATTATTAAAAAATCAATCATTTTTTAAAATTCATATCTCAAAAACTAATTATTAATGAGACTTGAAATTTTTATGAGGATTTAGATTAAAACTTAATCTTTATTTTTACCAAAAATAATTTTTCTACGACTTTTAGTTTTTCTCTCAATAGAATAGAAAATGTAATTTAATGTCCTTAATTGAAATTTTCTTTGGATGTCATTAAAATTTGACGTTTATAAGGTTACTAGCTAAAATTTCACTGATAAAGACGTGGTTTGACACTCGAGAAAGACTATCAGGGGTGGACAAACTCCGAAAAGGAAAAATGGGATTTCAGGGAAGGGAAACCTCTTTGAGGGAGATTTTAAGGGTTGAAAATTTTTTTTGAGGGACATTTCAGGGATTGTCAAACTTTGTAGAAACCAAATTCAAGGATAAGTAAACCCTCTATTTCTCAAACGGGCTTCAGGGGTGGGAAAATTTTTCGAGAGATATTTCAAAGGTTTGCAAGCTTCGTAGAAACTTGATTCAAGGATAGGTAAACTCTCACTTTTTCAAACGAACTTTCAAACGAAAAGGGATGAACAAACCTCATGGAGGGACATTTTAGGAATTGACAAACTCGACTCAAGGATAAGTAAACCTTCGATTTTTCAAATGGACTTTAAGGGTGGGCAAACCTCATCGAAATACATTTTAAGGGTTGGCAAAACTTTTCGAGAGATATTTGAAGAATTTGGCAAACTTAGAAACCCGATTCGAAGATATGTAAACCCTCAATTTTTAAACTGACTTCAGAGATGGGCAAAACTCGTCGAAAGACATTTCAGGGGTTGACAAACTTTGGAAAACTCCGATTCAAGGATAAGTAAACCCTCGATTTTTCAAACGAACTTTAAGGGTTGGCAAACCTCGTCGAGAGACATTTCAGAGGTTGAGAAATTTCGTAGAAACCCGATTAAAAGATAACTAAACCTTCGATTTTTCAAATAGACTTCAGGGGTGGGCAAAATTCGTCGAGAGACATTTTAAAGGTTGGCAAACCTTGTTCAGAGACATTTTAGAAATTGACAAACTTTGTAGAAACCTGATTCAAGGATAAACCCTCAATTTTTCAAATAGACTTCAAGGGTGGAAGGGTGGGCAAACTTCATCGAGAGATATTTCAGGGGTTGACAAACTTCGTAGAGACATTTAGATGTTACAACATAACCTCACAATTTTTTTAACAGTATTAAAACATCCTAATTACTACGATTTTATTTACAAGAATTAGGAAATGATTTTTACATTAAACTAAACTAAAAAGATTCAATTTTGGATTTAAAAAATCAAATTTATTGTATTATTTACTTAAAAGTACTATAATATAAATCACTTTTAGATGAATTGTCTTTTTTGTATTTATTTATTTCTTTTTCAGATACTTCAAGGTTTAGCATTTATCCATAGACACGGTTTCTTTCATAGAGACTTAAAACCCGAAAACATTTTGTGTTCAGGACCGGAATTAGTAAAAATAGCCGATTTCGGTCTTGTTAGAGAAATAAGATCGAGACCTCCTTACACGGATTACGTCTCAACGAGATGGTACAGAGCACCGGAAGTTCTTTTACATTCCACGACTTACAGCAGTCCGATTGATTTATGGGCTGTTGGTTGTATCGCAGCTGAAGTGTATACTTATAGACCGTTATTTCCCGGAACAACGGAAACGGATCAACTTTATAAAATATGCCAAATTTTAGGAACACCAGATAAAGTAAAAAAATGTTTTTAGATGATTTTAAATTTAATTTTTGATTTTAAGTTTGCTTTTTGTCATTGTATTTTTTTTTTTTTTTTTTTTTTTAAGAAAAATTGGTTGGAAGGTTATCAACTTGCCGGCGCAGTTGGATTTAAATTTCCTTATTTTACTAGTACTCCATTAAGTGCTGTCGTTCCTCAAGCTAGTAGCGTTGGTATTAAACTAATTGAAGTGTTATTAGATTGGAATTCTGTTGGGAGACCAACGGCACAAGCAGCTTTAAAACATTCATATTTTCAAGTAAATTTTTATTAAATCTACATCTCTAATCTCTTTATCTAAACTTTTATATTTTTATTATTTATTTATTTTTCTTTTTATTTTTAATTAGATTGGTCAACAATATGCTAATAGTGCTTACGGTATTCAACGTAATCAAAACGGATTGATCCATCAACACCTATCAAAAAATTTCACAACATTCGCTGCCCTTCAACAAAATGGAACTGTACCAGTTTCCGATCAACAACATAACGAAAATCAAAACGTTCAAAATTTGCAAAATCAAAACCTTTACAATCAAATTTCTCAACAAGAAAAACTCATTTCATTATCGAACACTTATCAACCGAATGCACAAGAACCCACGATTCATCTTCAAGTACAACCTTTAATCAAACCAGCTACAAGAAACCAACCCGTACAAGCTGTCGCTCCTATTATATACAGTTTTGGACAGACGGATTATTCGAATAAATTATACAATTCGAGTTTTAATAATGCTAGCGCTAAGAAGTTTGCTAAGAGGATATCTTGGGGTAAAAATGATTTTGAAGCCGAAGAAGATAATTTTGCTGATATATTAGGGTGAGAGTTTATTTAGAAATATGTGTAAATATATGATGTGTATAATATGATGATTAATTAAATTTTTTTTATTATTTATTTAGAAATAAGATTAAAGAACCGGAAAAAGTAAAAGAAACCAAAGTTAATTTGAGTCAATATAATTTACAAGATATATTAGAACCTTTAGCGAAAGCTAGTGCGGGAACTGCCAGGAATCAATATCTTAACGTGTCGAGATACGTAGCCGGACAACCGAGTATTAAACGAGGGAGTGTTAATTTTCTTGATGGTGGAGATAATAGGAAAAATAGTGGGTTGTATAATAAGAAAACAGGTATAAATTTTTTTACCTCTTTCTTATTTGATTTTAATATACAGCTGTCTTAAAACTCAGTTACCAAACGCTAACCACATATTCTAAAGCTGATTTTATGGCGATTCAAGGAAAAAGTCCTTATCCGGAATTGCTTCCGATTGCTAATGTCTAATTTTTTTTTTTAGTTTTTTCGAAATATACTGTATTTAGCTATCACAATGAAATTTTGAGTGTCTTCTAGAGGCTTTATTTAGGAAGCGATTTCATATAAAGACTTTTTCATTGAATCGGTATGAAATAAACTCTAAAATGCATGGTTACCGTTTGACAACTGAGTTCTGAGACACCTGTATATATATTTTTTTACATTAAATACTTGATTTTATTTTTATTTATTTCACTTAGGTGATTTAGGTGATATTACTAGTTTATTCAATGACAGTTTGAGTTTACAAACTATTCCGTCCGGAAAACAGAAAATAGGGAGTTTTAGTTTAGCTGGAAGTAATCACGGGAGAACTGATTGGACAGCAAAGTGAGTAATTTGGAAAATTGAATACATAAATTGTTATATTAATGTTTTAGAAATAGATTAGTTAATATGGATTAATATGCATTTTGCATTTCGTTGTCTTATAAACAAACTATTCTGTCAATTTTTTTTTACTAAAATGAGTTTTTAACACCAACCTATTCTATGATTTAATTTCTTTCTGATGGTTTATTCCAAATCAATCAACGTATGTTTGCAATGCTGTGTTATTGAACCTTGTTTTGTAAAATGTCCATCATATTACATTGAATATCACAACTAAAAACTCGTTTTCTATAAAATTTTAAAAGATAGACATAAAATAGTTTGATTCCAAGACGATGATTTGTATAAGTATTTTTTAAAGATTAAAAGATAAGGATTTATTTCTTCTATGTATTAACGAGAAAAACGTCATTTCTTTACTCGAATATAAACAACTTTTTCACTTTCTGGAACGCTAAAAACTCATTAAAGGCTCATTTACATTCTTCTTTTTTTCATCTTGTCTTTTGATGAATTCCTCAAACGTGAACATTCAAAAAGATAAAATGCAATGAGTCTTTAACTACCCAAACAGATCATTTCCTTTCTCGTATTAAAAGATTATTGTCTTATTTATCATCTTAACTTTTTTTTATATCTTTCATTCTTCTATAACTAATTTCATATGTTAAAAATTGCCAAATTTATTTCCTATCTGTTGAAATAAAAGAAACGTACAGTTTATAAAAAAATAATAGTTTTAATAAATAATAGTTTAGTTTTTCGACATTTGTAAAAAATTTTTCCAATGCGTTTTTGTCGTTACTTCATAATATCCCAGCTGTTTTTTGACGTATTTAGCCTATTGACGATCTATTTTATGATCAAAACCTACAAAATGAAGTGTTAAAATTAACTCTTTTCAACAGAAATTGTACGTTCCCTTTATTTCAACTCATTCCAAATGAAGAATTCGTATCATCTCTAATTCTTATGTCTTTTTTGTTTTAGGTATCTGAAATGATAAATAGAGATCTCATCAGAACGTAATCAGACTGTGATAGATATTTTCATATACTGTTAAGAATTTGTTACCGTAGCACATAATGTACTAAATAATTACTGTACCGTACTAAAAAGAAAAGTTTCTGATTTAATACATCTTGTTTCCTCACTGTTCTTATTGGTTTAATTATTTATTACAATCAAAATATTAGCACATTTGACTTTTATTTTATGTTATTACTGTTGTGGAACGGAAACACGATGCTGTACTTTTAGAGTTTTTTTATTGTAATAATTAAACTGGTTACACACTAAACTTAATCTACTTTCAAAAATGTTTATTTGTCCAAATCGCGAGCAAATTTATACAAATCTAAAAATGCGTTCCAGATTTAAAGTCTTTTGTATTCCGTTTCGGAAAGTAATTTTGATATTCGAAAAGACTTAGCTTTTGTTTTTACTGATATTTCATTACATAAACCTGTATCTAAACTTACTTCACTGAAAAACTAGAATAATTCGAAGAAATGTTTGTGGGACTTGAGTCCGGACGAGCCGGGTTTAGAATTATTTATGCGACTTTCCTATAATCTTAACTATGATAAGGTTTCTACGAACTACTGAAAATTGGAAGACATATGAGAAAATAATATTAAAATATGTTTAAAAAAAGACAAAAATTCAGGTGGTTTATTACTAATTTGAAAGTTTAATGTAATCGGGTAAAAATAAATTTTTCACTTTTACCATTTCCGGCAGGTTGTGAATCATTAGATTATGAAAGAAGCAGTTAGAAATATCGATTAACAATTAAAGCAACTTGGTAAGTTACTAAAAGAGAGGGACCAAGAAAGTTTCTAGATCTTGAAAAGGTTACTAAAAATGGCAGAAAACATAAAAAAGTTAGATTATTAGGAAAAATCAAAGGGAACAACAGTACTTTTTATTTATCTGGTTAAAACTTTTTAAGTTAAGTACATAAAAGAAACGTAGATTTATAAAAAAATTGCTAGATTATTGCATAGAAAAAAATCAGGATAAACAACAATACTGTTGGATTCCCGGGTTATTTAATAAAAGGCGGCTATTTTACTTAATGAAACAAATAATTAAATAACTATTTTACTTAACCACTGTTTTATTATTCTAAACACAAATAGAGTTTCTCAAGTTCTAGGTTTGCTGTTGTCGCGGCCCAACGGCCTTAACTTAACACAATTTCTTATTGAAAAAAAAAAAAACGGTGGAACAAAGTTGCAGCGCGAAAACGAATATTATTTGGATTCAAATTGTTGAGTAACTCTCTGCTTAAGGGGCTGAGCTTTTTAAAAGCTGCGAAACCCTGAAATTCATCCCCGATGGAGGGAGATCGAATCGCTGGCGTCTGAAGGGCGCGCATCTGTAACTTATAAAGCTACGACGACAGTTTAACAAAAAGAGCTTAAAAGGTTTTTAACGCACTCGAACGAAATCTTAAAGTTTGTCACTGAAAACCGAGGCAATCCGAATTAGTGAAACATCCGGATTATTGGAACCTTTTTAAAAGTCACAAAAGTATGTTAAATACATGTAGGGATTTATTAAATCAAAACACACACTACTAACATATTGAAAATCGTCGATGTACCAACTCCATACTTAGTAGCCAACACCTTTCCACTAACACCATTTTTTAATTTTTGCAATATATCGTGTTTTTCCGCTAGAGTTAATGTTTTGTGTGTTCTCTTTGGCGCCATGATGCTTTTTAACGAACTGCTTTTTACATGAACAACTGCGCAACCTACGATCCGGATTATGGAATCACAAGTAATCCGGAAATCCGGATTATGGAATACATAATGTAAATAACTAATAATTCAATTTCGTCCGGATTACTGGAGAATCCGGATTATTGGAGTTCGGATTAGCGAAGCTTTACTGTATTTCATTACCCAATAGGGCAACTTTTTCAATAGAAAAAGTTTCTTAAAATAATGGGGAGAAATCTTCCCTGGGGTGGTCTAAATAGTCTTTGGGGGTAGCCCTCAAACGCACTTCACTTCACCAGAATTCATAACTATTGTGATTATCCAACAATACTTTTTATTTATTTGGTTAATTTCTTATCCAAATTAATAGTTTTTAAAATACATAAAAATGGAGAAATAAGTTACTAAATTCTAATTTGTTTTACAAAAAAGTATAAATATAAAATAAGAAATTTTATTCTTTTAATCTTGTTTACCTACCATTTAATAAATTAACTAATTGATCGTGAACCAATTTCAAAGTATCCTTTTCAAATTTCAAACTAGAAACCTTAAAATTCAATAACACTTTTCATATTTTTTAAATTCTATGCTATTTACTTTTGCATCTTTCCTTTCCTTAAGTCTCATGTATTTATCACACAAAGTTTTAATAACATTTTCATTTCCAGCTATTTGCAGACGAAGTTTTTGAATTTCATCTCTTAATTCTTCATTTTCTCGATAACAATTTTTACATTCTTTTTCCTTTGAGTCTAAAACTTTTAACAAACCTTCATAACTTGACGATAATTCTTCATATCTAAATTAAATATTCACAACAAACTAATAACTATTAATAGAAAGTAAAGTTAATGTAATCAGGTATATTACTTATATTGAAGATGAACCATGCTTATTGTTGAGTAAGAAGACGAAAAATCTGATTGTATTCTCGATTTGGAAATATTTAAATTACTTAATAATAACTTATTTTCATTTCTTGCTTCTTCTAATTGATATTCTAACTTCTGATTTTTCAAATTATCTCGTTGAGTGATCATTAATAATTGTCTATCATCTTCATTTGATTGCAACATACTACATTCTAAATTATTTATAATCTTATTCACTTTTGCGAGTCGTTTTTTAAAATTATTTGGACATTTTTCTCGAACTACCTTTAATAGTAAAAATATTAAATACAAAAAATTATTAAATAATTTCGCATTTTTTTTAACACATACTTTACACAATGAGTTTGTTTCTTCACATTGGCAAATAACTGATAATTCATTTCTACAATTATGGCCCATTATTATGTAAAATAAGTACTTGAAGCAAAAATTAAAAAATAAAATATTTCAAAACTGACATTTGTCAAAAACTACAACGTTTATAAATTATTAACCTAACTGTTAATATTTTTTTAAAAAATCCTACAGATCTTATTTTTGAAAATAAAAGCAAGATTTTTTAAAAAAAGATAGATGAAAATTTAAAATTTTCGATAAGATAATCACTTTGGTGCGAACTCTCATCAAAAAAATTAAAAAAATTCTCAAAGATAACTAAAATTTCCGACATAACCTAATTGTATGTGTCAAATTTAATATTTTTTTAAAAAACCGTACAGATCTTATTTGTAAAAATAAAGAAAAGATTTTTTACAAAATGATAGATTAAGATTTAAAATTTTCAATAAGATAATCACTTTGGTTCTAACTCTCATCAAAAAAATTAAAAGAATTCTCAAAGATAACTAAAATTTCCGACATAACCTAATTGTATGTGTCAAATTGGATATTTTTTTAAAAAAACGTACAGATCTTATTTGTAAAAATAAAGAAAAGATTTTTTACAAAATGATAGATGAAGATTTAAAATCTTCGATAAAATAATCACTTTGGTTCAAACTCTCATCAAAAAAATTAAAAAAATTCTCAAAGATAACTAAAATTTCCGACATAACCTAATTGTATGTGTCAAATTTGATATTTTTTTTAAAAAACCGTACAGATCTTATTTGTAAAAATAAAGAAAAGATTTTTTTACAAAATGATAGATGAAGATTTAAAATTTTCAATAAGATAATCACTTTGGTTCGAACTCTCATCAAAAAAATTAAAAAAATTCTCAAAGATGACTTAAATTTCCGACATAACCTAATTGTGTGTGTCAAATTTGATATTTTTTAAAAAAATCGTACAGATCTTATTTGTAAAAATAAAGAAAAGATTTTTTACAAAATGATGGATGAAGATTTAAAATTTTCAATAAAATAATCACTTTTGTTCGAACTCTCATCAAAAAAATTAAAAAAATTCTCAAAGATGACTAAAATTTCCGACATAACCTAATTGTATGTGTCAAATTGGATATTTTTTTAAAAAACCGTACAGATCTTATTTGTAAAAATAAAGAAAAGATTTTTTACAAAATGATAGATTAAGATTTAAAATTTTCAATAAGATAATCACTTTGGTTCGAACTCTCATCAAAAAAATTAAAAAAATTCTCAAAGATAACTAAAATTTTTGACATAACCTAATTGTATGTGTCCAATTTGATATTTTTTTAAAAAATCGTACAGATCTTATTTGTAAAAATAAAGAAAAGTTTTTTTACAAAATGATAGATTAAGATTTAAAATTTTCAATAAGATAATCACTTTTGTTCGAACTCTCATCAAAAAAATTAAAAAAATTCTCAAAGATAACTAAAATTTCCGACATAACCTAATTGTATGTGTCAAATTTGATATTTTTTTAAAAAATCGTACAGATCTTATTTGTAAAAATAAAGAAAAGATTTTTTACAAGATGATAGATGAAGATTTAAAATTTTCGATAAGATAATCACTTTGGTTCAAACTCTGATCAAAAAAATTAAAAAAATTCTCAAAGATGACTAAAATTTTCCACATAACCTAATTGTATGTGTCAAATTTGATATATTTTTTTTTAATCGTACAGATCTTATTTGTGAAAGTAAAGAAAAAATTTTTTACAAAATGATAGATTAAGATTTAAAATTTTCAATAAGATAATCACTTTGGTTCGAACTCTCATCAAAAAAATTAAAAAAATTCTTAAGGATAACTAAAATTTCCGACATAACCTAATTGTATGTGTCAGATTTGATATTTTTTTAAAAAATCGTACAGATCTTATTTGTAAAAATAAAGAAAAGATTTTTTACAAGATGATAGATGAAGATTTAAAATTTTCGATAAGATAATCACTTTGGTTCAAACTCTGATCAAAAAAATTAAAAAAATTCTCAAAGATGACTAAAATTTTCCACATAACCTAATTGTATGTGTCAAATTTGATATTTTTTTTTAAAAATCGTACAGATCTTATTTGTAAAAATAAAGAAAAGATTTTTTACAAGATGATAGATGAAGATTTAAAATTTTCGATAAGATAATCACTTTGGTTCGAACTCTCATCAAAAAAATTAAAAAAATTCTTAAAGATAACTAAAATTTCCGACATAACCTAATTGTATGTGTCAGATTTGATATTTTTTTAAAAAACCGTACAGATCTTATTTGTAAAAATAAAGAAAAGATTTTTTACAAAATGATAGATTAAGATTTAAAATTTTCAATAAAATAATCACTTTGGTTCGAACTCTCATCAAAAAAATTAAAAAAATTCTCAAAGATGACTAAAATTTCCGACATAACCTAATTGTATGTGTCAGATTTGATATTTTTTTAAAAAACCGTACAGATCTTATTTGTAAAAATAAAGAAAAGATTTTTTACAAAATGATAGATTAAGATTTAAAATTTTCAATAAGATAATCACTTTGGTTCGAACTCTCATCAAAAAAATTAAAAAAATTCTCAAAGATAACTAAAATTTTTGACATAACCTAATTGTATGTGTCCAATTTGATATTTTTTTAAAAAATCGTACAGATCTTATTTGTAAAAATAAAGAAAAGTTTTTTTACAAAATGATAGATTAAGATTTAAAATTTTCAATAAGATAATCACTTTTGTTCGAACTCTCATCAAAAAAATTAAAAAAATTCTCAAAGATAACTAAAATTTCCGACATAACCTAATTGTATGTGTCAAATTTGATATTTTTTTAAAAAATCGTACAGATCTTATTTGTAAAAATAAAGAAAAGATTTTTTACAAGATGATAGATGAAGATTTAAAATTTTCGATAAGATAATCACTTTGGTTCAAACTCTGATCAAAAAAATTAAAAAAATTCTCAAAGATGACTAAAATTTTCCACATAACCTAATTGTATGTGTCAAATTTGATATATTTTTTTTTAATCGTACAGATCTTATTTGTGAAAGTAAAGAAAAAATTTTTTACAAAATGATAGATTAAGATTTAAAATTTTCAATAAGATAATCACTTTGGTTCGAACTCTCATCAAAAAAATTAAAAAAATTCTTAAGGATAACTAAAATTTCCGACATAACCTAATTGTATGTGTCAGATTTGATATTTTTTTAAAAAATCGTACAGATCTTATTTGTAAAAATAAAGAAAAGATTTTTTACAAGATGATAGATGAAGATTTAAAATTTTCGATAAGATAATCACTTTGGTTCAAACTCTGATCAAAAAAATTAAAAAAATTCTCAAAGATGACTAAAATTTTCCACATAACCTAATTGTATGTGTCAAATTTGATATTTTTTTTTAAAAATCGTACAGATCTTATTTGTAAAAATAAAGAAAAGATTTTTTACAAGATGATAGATGAAGATTTAAAATTTTCGATAAGATAATCACTTTGGTTCGAACTCTCATCAAAAAAATTAAAAAAATTCTTAAAGATAACTAAAATTTCCGACATAACCTAATTGTATGTGTCAGATTTGATATTTTTTTAAAAAACCGTACAGATCTTATTTGTAAAAATAAAGAAAAGATTTTTTACAAAATGATAGATTAAGATTTAAAATTTTCAATAAAATAATCACTTTGGTTCGAACTCTCATCAAAAAAATTAAAAAAATTCTCAAAGATGACTAAAATTTCCGACATAACCTAATTGTATGTGTCAAATTTGATATTTTTTTAAAAAATCGTACAGATCTTATTTGTAAAAATAAAGAAAAGATTTTTTACAAAATGATAGATTAAGATTTAAAATTTCCGATAAGATAATCACTTTTATTCGAACTCTCATCAAAAAAATTAAAAAAATTCTCAAAGATAAACAATTTTATTTTTACAACAAAACAATACATATTTAAAACCTATACAAATTCCAATTATTTTACATTATACACAAAAGAAAAAAACATCATAAAATATATTCGGATTCACTAACATTCAAAATTTAATAAACATAAGTAGTAACAAGGTAATAAAAAGTGTTACAACCCTACGTTTAATAATTAATTTTTTTTTTATCTACACATACAACTTGTATACATTAAAATAACTGCTCTAAATTAATCAGTCTACATTGAGTTAGTAATCTAAATAACAATTAATATACATTTGAACTAACAATAAGAACAAACAAACAAACAAACAAAAAAAAGTATCGAATTAATTCCAATTTTAAATTTAAAACATTGTCTTGATCGCAATTTTAAGCTTAATTTTATCAAAATTTGATATGTAAGTAAGTAAATTTTAATGTATAGATTGTTTTTTTTAAATAATTGATATTCTTCGGTTGTATTTATATCACATCGATCGGTTAAACCAATCTTTTTTTTAGAAATTTTAGATCTTTCGATTTATATTATTTTATTTTATTTTTTCAGTTGGTATTAACCTTTATGATTGACAGAATTTGTTATGATATTAAATAGTCTTTTACCCCACCAACCTTCTAAATCGAACGGTTTAAAGTTTTGTAATTGAGGCGAAGGATCGTCTTGATAAAAACAAATTTGTTCACCTATAAAAAAAAAACTTTTTTTTATTAAAAGTCCAAAGTCCAAAATAATTTAATAACCTTTCAAACTATTTTCTGAGTTAATTTCAGAATATATTGAATTCCATGCTAAAAAATAAATTTAAAATTAAATTCTCTCCCCCCAAAAAAAATAAAGTAAACTTACAATCGTTAATAAAAACGATTAATTCTTCATGTTGAGGTGTTATAACCTCTTGTTGTCTACACCTACTATAATTACTACCGTTCCTCTTTGTAACATTTTGAAAGATCGGTTTCGGATCGCTGAAACAAAGTATCTCACCATCAGACGTTTATTTGTTACTTAATACGCACTTTATAACCTCTCCAACCGCGTTAACCTTTGGCTTCGCGTAGTCACGAAAAGTATCTAGATTTTGTATACCTGAAAATTTCGATTAAAAATACATCCAAAAAACGTACAAATCGTACCTCTTCTGGTTGTCTTTGCCACGATCTTACTCGGCCCCTTTACATTATACATTTCAGTGCACCGTTTAGGTTTGGGAAGAACTCGATTACGCACGTGCTATCGAAAGATAAGAGGAATTTTAACGAGCTGTAATACCTCACATACAATTTCAATACTTTGGTTCCCTAAATGGTTCTCTTTGGAACATTTAAGCTGTTATAGTTGGTATTGGTTAAAAATTAGATAGATTAGGAACTATTATTACGTCTAATAATAAAAAGAATTTTTTAAATTTTATAAGTTTATTTTGTTACATTGTTATTTTTATTATCTCTTACATAATACAGTATTTTTAGATGAATATTTTTATGGATGTTTTCCTGGATGAATTTACAATTTTATTATTAAACTTTATTATTAAATAATGATTAATTTTCTAATCTTTCAAGTTCGATAACTAAAAATTTTGATTTAATATCATTATAGAGTTAAGGTATGTTAATATACCAAACAAGTCGGATGAAATAGACATAAGTATAGCAATTAATGAAATATGTATTAATTGAGATTTAATTGATCTTAAAAATCAAAATTTTCCTTTGAAATATCAGTTTTGACGTTTACAAATCATAATTCTTTTTAAAAAATGTCAGTTTTGACGTTTAAATGTCACTTTTTAGCTTTAAAGTGTCACTTTTGATGTTTAAACATCAAAATTTTCTTTTGAAATGTCAATCTTGACGTTTAAATGTCTAAATCCAATTGGAAAATGTCAATTTTGACGTTTAAACGTCATTTTTTATCTTTAGTGTGTCATTTTAACGTTTACACATCAAAATTTTAGTAAGAGTAATAAATAGACATTAACAAGTTAAGGAACCAGTATACAGGATGTTAATAATTCACTCTTAATATTTAAAATGAGAATCACTTGAGAAAATATTGAATTATATCGTAATTGCAACTAATAGCTTACAAACTTTTTAGTAGACAAAAAGTAAAAAAAAGTATAAGAATCTCTTAGCAAGAAAACTGCGTAACTCCCATTTGTACAAAAACCGATTTTTTAAAACATCTTTGTATTAATCTATTTAGTTCATTAATTCCGAAAATTTTGGAGAAATAACACTTTCACAATTCATATAGATTAAAAACATAGTTTTTTTGCTTCCCATAAATTTTTTCAAAATATAAATAAATATGCAATTTTTTTGCAAAGGTAATTAAATGATTTTATAGTCATAATGTATTGTTTATTATAAAAGAAACGTTCAACACATACACTTCACTATTAAAAAATAAATCATAATTCAGAAATCGGAAATATCGGAACAACACAACAAATACTTTTAATGTCAATCAGTGATAAGGACCTCTTCCCATTGGCGTTCCCCACCAAGACCTAAAAAATAATAAATTACAATTAGAATATTTTTTAAAGAATTTATAACTAAATTAAAGCTTTTCAACTTTTTTCATTAACGATAAAAATAAAATGAATCAATTTTCTTAATTTAATTAACAAAATAGATTCTAAACCTTAGAACAAAAAGTATTAGGAAAGCACTATGCTGTTTGAACCACTTCCGCAGGCAAAAAATTCATTGATGCTTGTACCAGAACGGTCCAGTTTTTTTCTATTCATACAAATACGACGTGTATACCACATCGTTGGCGATTTTGTGATAATAGCATTACCACGTGCATAGCATGTCTTTCTTTTAGAAAATTTTTAAAAATTCATATCTAACACACTAATTGTTGTTGAGAAATTTTATATGGATTTAGATTTAAACTTAATCTTTAATATTACCGAATATAGCACGGCATAGCAAATAGAAAGGCATAGCACGTCTTTCCAGCACAAGTGGTTAAACCGAGAAATAGAATCATTTTGAATCATCAGTCAGGCTCTTTACAAAACTCTCCGATATTTCAGAATTTGAACTGAAGCTAGAGTATTATATATAGAGGCTAAGTGGCACTTCAACATTTCAATTTCCATATCTTACATAGTTTTTTCATGGATATAGAAATTCACTGATTATTCCCAAGGTTTGATGTTTTAAGTTTTTTATACATACACTATTGTTAACACTTTACCGATTGGCCATCGATTATTTGACAATTATATGATCTCAGAAGGTGTCTTGTACGATCCAGGGCTGATTGTGAGTGGGCAGTGAGAAGGGTATAGGATTCTCGAATCGCTACCGGCCGGTAAAGTGCTAATTTTAATGAACATTATTGCGATAAGTTATAAAAATACTCTTAAAAAACTACAAGATCTTAATTACATTTGTCTATATTGCATAGTTCTCTCTTGAGTAATAAAAGGTCTTCCTCTCGTTCCTCTAACGACTCTCGTAGTAGCCAAAAACTCCCTGCTCAACTTATTATATCCAGTCGGTCCGGTTGGTTGTGCTCCACACGTTTCTAAAGCTACAAAATCATCTACGTGAAGTGATGGTGGTCTCGATGTATTTGGAGGTCTTGATCTGAACAAATCGGCTCTTTGTGGAATTGTTCTTGGGAAACCACGTCCTCTAACATTCGGAACTAAAAACAGAAATAAAAAGTTTAAATTTAAGAATTCAAAAAAAAAATAAAAAATTATAGAAATGAAGTTTTATATTTTACCAAATGGTCGTTTAATTTTGTCCTTTTGTTGATCGGTTAACTTCTCTTTTTCCGCCTGTTCCGTTTTATCAATTGCATATATCCTGCAAAGTTTTTCTACTTCTCGAATTAAATTTGTGTCGGGTGGTAAGTGTTGTCTGCAGATTTCTAATAAGTCGCATGTAATCTAAAAAAATTAAAATATTATTGTTTACTACCTATTAACACTTTGTTGAAAGAGAATTTTACACAGAAACTACATCTTGTCCCACAATGCAAGTACATTGACGACGTGTTAAATCGTCACCTGTCAACAACATTATGAAATAACATTATAGGTATGAAAAGACAAATTAATTCGTCACTGATCAGCAAAGTGTTAAGAAATAACAAATCGTGGAATAGCGATTTGTTCAACGTATTTGGAAAAATCATTTTTTTCTTTTTCAATTAACGCTATTCACTGTTAAAACACCAAAACTCCTATTTTGTTTTACTTTTTCACCCTACTTTGGAAGAAAATAACCTTTCCGCACTGAAGCAAATGCAGAAAGTAAAACATTTCCTAATCGGATGTCACAAAATCTAATTAAACATTAAAGTCATCAAAAAACACGACTTAAAAAAAGTATGAGCTGTTCCAAAATTATTTACCCAATTCTGTTTGAAATTTGGATTTTTTTTTTTAATTTTTTAAGTTTACTTGAATCTTTAACTTCAACGTTTGAAAATGACATTGCCTATGGGTATCATCCACATGGATGATATTATTGCTGATTTACCGCACGAAATTGTTGAGAATATCGTCGGTGATTACATTGTCAATCGGTTTTTAATTCTTTAAAAAAGTTCAAATAAGATGTATGGAATGGTTAAATCAGCACATCAGCCAATATACAAGATAATTTGATTTGATCCTTTCAGACCAAAATCTTTAAAGTTTTTTGAAATCATACAAATGAGTGATAGACAACAAATGACCTTTGCAGTTCAAAAAGATAACAATTCATAGCATAACAGCAGATACTTTCAACAAAACATTAGAAAATGCCATAAAAACAACTCAACTCATAGTCAAGAATAATTGCATTTACTTTATCGATACCATTTTTAAACCTGTCATAAATTTTAAACGAAAAATATAAATAAAGAAAGAATTTTTTCATCTAATGTGATAGAAGAGAAAAATGTCTCATTATTAATCAGTTTCTTTGAGAATTTAGATTTCTAGAAAACACAAAATCTGGATTCGAACCCCAATGTTGTAACGTATTAGAGGTAAAAAATCTTTTCTTTGTTTATATCTCTGTCTTATTATTGATGTGTTAAAAATTTCCAAATATTTAATTATATTAAAGGAAATAATTGAGTAGGTGTTCTTACCTCCTAGGCATTAAAGGAGAAAAAATGTCTCAACTCCACTGGGATCCGAACCCAGGTTTCCTGCTTTCTGGGCAGATGTTCTAACCAATTGAACTATGACAAGATTTCTCACAACACGACATATGCGACATTTACGTAGCCAGAAATTGCGAGAAATCTTGTCGAGCTGCATAGTTTAATTGGTTAGAAGTATATATTTTAGTGGAAAGCAGGAGATCTGGGTTCGAACCCCAGTGCAGTAATGAGACATTTTTTCTCCTTTAACGCCTCAGAGGTAGGAACCCCTACTTAATAATTAAGTAATTATTTCCTTTAATTAATATTTGTGCGTATAAAAATTTCCCATTTATTTCATTATATTTAATTGTATATTAATACAATTAATACAATAAATCTTAAAAGATCAAATAAAGTTTAGAGAAAAGATCCATCAAAATATTTATAATTTTGGGACACCTTATATTTTAGTGTTCATAAAATTATAAAACAACACTAAAGTCATTTACATACATTTTCAACTTCCACTTCAGCATCTTCAGACGGCGGCGAAAGCCAAAACGAAGACGTCAACCTTTGATCAATAGCATCACCTATATTAAAAATAGTCCTTCCAGCAAACTGCGTCAATAAAGGTTCAGGCGGTGGCAAAACAGGTTCTTGATGATTTTCCTTTTCATCAACATGTTCCGAATCCAACTGTTTAATTAACGAGGTGCATGTAGTTAATAAATTTTCAAAACTCCCATCTTCTTTAACAATATCCTAAAATAAATATCAATTTTAAATTATTATTATTAAAAAAAAAAATTACAAACTTTGAAAATTTTTTAAATTTTTTTGGTAAAATTTAGAACAAAAAGGCTTTTTTAAATTAAAACTAGAATGTTTTAAAATAAAATTTTTAAAAAAATTCCAAAAATTTGTTTATCCACTTTGAAAATTTTTTTAATTTTTTTGATAAGATTTAGAATAAAACTAAGGTCTTTTTAAATAAAAACTACAATGTTTTAAGTTTCATTTAGAAAAAAAAATCAGTTCAAAATATTTAAAATTCAATTTTTTATGAATTTTTAAAAATGATTGATTTTTTTAATAATGTTCAAAAATTTTTAACCTAAAAAAATTTTCTTGCCAACTTTGAAAATTATTTTAATTTTTTTGACAACTCCTAGAACCAAACGTTATTTTTAAATTAAAAATAAAAATTAAATTTAAAATTTTATTTATTTATTTATTTAATTTAATTTAAAAATTAAATTAAAACTAGAATCTTTTTAGATTCACTTAGAGAAAAAATCAGATCAAAACCTTTAAAAATCAATTTTTTACGATTTTTTAAAAGAATATTGATTTCTTAACTTAAAAATTTTTTTATCCACTTTGAAAATTTTTTAAATTTTTTTTGATAAAATTTAGAATAAAACGGTCTTTTTAAATAAAAACTACAATGTTTAAAGTTTCATTTAGAAAAAAAAATCAGTTCAAAATATTTAGAATTCAATTTTTTATGAATTTTTTAAAATGATTGATTTTTTTTAATAATGTTCAAAAATTTTTAACCTAAAAAAATTTTTTTGTCAACTTTGAAAATTGTTTTAATTTTTTTGACAACTCTTAGAACAAAACGGTCTTTTTAAATTAAAACTAGAATCTTTTTAGATTCACTTAGAGAAAAAATCAGATCAAAACCTTTAAAAATCAATTTTTTACGATTTTTTAAAAGAATATTGATTTCTTAACTTAAAAATTTTTTTTATCCACTTTGAAAATTTTTTTAATTTTTTTGATAAAATTTAGAATAAAACGGTCTTTTTAAATAAAAACTACAATGTTTAAAGTTTCATTTAGAAAAAAAATCAGTTCAAAATATTTAAAATTCAATTTTTTATGAATTTTTAAAAATGATTGATTTTTTTAATAATGTTCACAAATTTTTAACCTAAAAAAATTTTTTTGCCAACTTTGAAAATTATTTTAATTTTTTTGACAACTCTTAGAACAAAACGTTATTTTTAAATTAAAACTAGAATCTTTTTAGATTCACTTAGAGAAAAAATCAGATCAAAACCTTTAAAAATCAATTTTTTACGATTTTTTAAAAGAATATTGATTTCTTAACTTAAAAATTTTTTTATCCACTTTGAAAATTTTTTTAATTATTTTGATAAGATTTAAAATAAAACGGTCTTTTTAAATAAAAACTACAATGTTTAAAGTTTCATTTAGAAAAAAAAATCAGATCAAAATATTTAAAATTCAATTTTTTATGAATTTTTAAAAATGATTGATTTTTTTTAATAATGTTCAAAAATTTTTAACCTAAAAAATTTTTTTTGCCAACTTTGAAAATTGTTTTAATTTTTTTGACAACTCTTAGAACAAAACGGTCTTTTTAAATTAAAACTAGAATCTTTTTAGATTCACTTAGAGAAAAAATCAGATCAAAACCTTTAAAAATCAATTTTTTACGATTTTTATAAAAGAATATTGATTTCTTAACTTAAAAATTTTTTTATCCACTTTGAAAATTTTTAAAATTTTTTTGATAAGATTTAGAATAAAACGGTCTTTTTAAATAAAAACTACAATGTTTTAAGTTTCATTTAGAAAAAAAAACAGTTCAAAATATTTAAAATTCAATTTTTTATGAATTTTTAAAAATGATTGATTTTTTTTAATAATGTTAAAAAATTTTTAACCTAAAAAAATTCTTTTGCCAACTTTGAAAATTGTTTTAATTAAATTTTTCTTTTTTTATTAAAATTAGAATGTTTTAGGTTTCATTTAGAGAAAAATCAAATCAAAATCTTTAAAAATGAATTTTTGATGAATTTTTAAAGTTGGATTTTCTTAAGTAAAAAGTGTCAAAAATTTTTTCCAACTTTGAAAATTTTTTTAAATTTTTTGAGAACACTTGGAATAAAACGGTCCTTTTTAGTTAAAATTAGAATGTTTTAGGTTTCATTTAGAAAAAAAATCTAGTCAAAATGTTTAAAAATGAATTTTTCAAGAATTTATTTAAAAAGTGTTAATTTTCTAACCTAAAAATTTTTTCCCAAATTTGAAAATTTTTTTAATTTTTTTTGACAACACTTGGAATAAAACGGTCTTTTTAAATTAAAATTAGAATGTTTTAGGTTTTACCTAGAAAAAAAAATCAAATCAAAATGTTTAAAAATGAATTTTTGATGAATTTTTTAAAAAATTGTTAATTTTCTAACCTAAAAAATTTTTCCCAACTTTGAAATTTTTTTTAATTTTTTTGAAAACACTTGGAATAAAACGGTCTTTTTTAATTAAAATTAGAATGTTTTAAGTTTCATTTAGAAAAAAAATCAAATCAAAATCTTTAAAAATGAATTTTTTATGAATTTTTAAAGTTAATTTTCTTAAGTTAAAAAAGTGTCAAAAATTCTTACCAACTTTGAAAATTTTTCTAATTTTTTTGACAACTCTTAGAACAAAACGGTCTTTTTAAATTAAAACTACAATGTTTTAAGTTTCACTTAGAAAAAAAATCAGATCAAAACCTTTAAAAATCAATTTTTTACGATTTTTTAAAAGAATATTGATTTCTTAACTTAAAAAATTTTTTGTCAACTTTGAATTTTTTTTTAAATTTCTTTCTCTAGAATATGTGGTTAGAGTTTGACAACTGAGTTCTTGGACATTTGTATATTAATTATTTTTTAAGTTTTTGTTTCAAAATTAATTCCAACGTTTTAAAAACTAATTCCATAAAATTAATTTCAACATTTTAAAATAAATTCCTACATTTTAAAATAAATTCCTACATTTTAAAATAAATTCCTACATTTTAAAATAAATTCCAACATTTTAAAACTAATCCCAACCTTTAATTGTTCCTCCACAACCCTCAACGGATGTTTCAAATCTCCAATTTTCCAATCGACCAAAATCTGAACCTCCTCCAAAGTCATTTTAATCACCCTCGGTTTAAACAAAACCGCCCCATCAACCTCCTCCGGCGCTAAGATACACCTCAAAAATTGCAACAAAATATTCAAAGCGGTCAAACAATCATCATTATCTTTCGAAAACTTCTTCTCGATATGTTTCAAAACATTCACAAAAACCCCACCTTTTTTTAACAAATTCTCCTTAAGAAAATAAAACCCATAATCGTGTTCCGCCAAAAGGAGTAAAATCCTCATCGTTGGTAAATAAGTTACAAACGTATTTTCATTTGATAAATGATCAATAATCGTAGAAATATATATAATTAAATGATCTTTTATCGGAAGGGCATTCGATAAAAATTTTTCAGATGATAAAGTTTCTTCGGTAAAATTTTGTAGTAGTGTAATTTCAGTGTCACAAAAACTTTGTATTATACTTAAAACACATTCTTGAGCGTTTGTATTATTACTTGTTTTTAAAATTTGGCAAAAAGATTCAACTAAAATTGGATATTTTTCATCTCCTTTTGTTGTTATTGTATTACAATTATTATGTTGTAATAATTGTAAAGTGGCACATTTTAACGGACTGTGAGTTACTAAACAAGCTAGGAAATTTAAAAGTCTCGTTGTATTACTACTACAATTTATTTTAGTATCATCTTTTAATTTTCCATCATCTTTTGAAAATTTTCCATCATCTTTTGAAAATTTTCCATCATCTTTTAATAATTTTCCATCATCTTTTAATAATTTTCCATCATCTTTTGATAATTTCCCATCACTAAGTATTAAAACAGCATATATGGCATCTAAAATCCCCCTTGAAATCATAATAGCTGAATTTGCAGCTAAATCAGCTAATTGTACGCAAACCCTTCTTAATAAATTCATCAACGGTTGATTTGTTGTTATACACATATGACTTAAAAGCTCTTGTATTGAATTACTATGCGTGTGTAAGTGAGCAGACCAAAGTTTTCTTAAATTAATCACCCAAGAAACCTCTTCCGGGTTTAATTGATCTAACGTATGTATCGGTAAAGGTAGTGGAAGTAATTCCGAAAAGACTAATAACCCCGATATAAAAGTATACGGAGCTGTTGTTATATATTTAATAACTTCACCACACATTAACGACCATAAAGATTTATTTAAAGAATCTTTTTCATGAATTTCATCGGAAACCGGTTGAGTATACACTAATAAACAATCAATAATGTCCCTCCGTATTTTTTGAGTTTTAAAATATAATAAAGCATTCGCCGGGAAACTCCTTAACAAATTAAAAACTTGTAATAAAATCGGAACAGCAGTTAAATCTTTAAATTTAGTATTCCTACATTGAATAACATAAGTTAACATTTGCTTTAATAATTCAACCGAAGGTTCTATTATATTAATTATATGTACACCTTGATTCGATATAAAAGTATGCGTATGTAAAGCCGGTTGTTCGTAATGATTACAAATCTTACTTAAAATCTTAATTAATAAACTCACACCGTCTAAAGAATACAATTGTAAAATAACATGTTTATATTTTAACTCGATATAATTACTTAAAGGATTTTCTGAGATAACCGGTGATTTATTCGTATGTTTAGAAATCCCTAAATATTTAATTACATGTAATGAAGTAATTAACTCCGGGGGATAATTCGTAACCAAATCTAAATGTTTATTTATTATTTCAAGATGTAAACTTATATCATCGTAACGTAAAGGATCATTTAATTCATAAATCGGACGTAAAAACATATCAATTTCATTTAATTTATTTACGTACCCTTCAAATAAATCTTGTTGTTTTATAATTTGTATTATTTTTGATGTATACTT
This sequence comes from Digitonthophagus gazella, assembly GCA_036711955.1. Lineage (NCBI taxonomy): Eukaryota > Metazoa > Arthropoda > Insecta > Coleoptera > Scarabaeidae > Digitonthophagus > Digitonthophagus gazella. Next base: position 4,270,116 of record JASCIT010000003.1, read on the forward strand.
TTCCAAAAAGTTTATATTTATTACCCAACAAACACTTAAATGAATTAAATCAATTATATAACAAATCGAAGGTGATTTTCTAAACTTATTTAAGTTAGAATCATATTTTTCAAAAAGTATTTCAGTAAATGTTAAAAGTATTTCAATATTTTCACCTAAACTTAATATCTCCCCCAAAGAAATCTTTCCGATGTTATTAAAACTTAAACAAAATAAACCGTGAAGATGATTTATAACATCTAAATTATCAACATCATTAATTACCTTCCCCAAATTAAAAAGCGCATCTAAATGATAAACCCCTTGAATTTTATAAGCAATTTCCAACCCTAAATTATGAGATTTCACCTCTAACGAGTCACTAAATTGTAAATCTTCATCCGATTGTAATAAAGTTTTTACGATAACATTTAAAACTTCACAATTATCTTTTAAATACTCCAAACCTTCTTTCGTAGATAATAATTGAGATAAAATCTCACAAATCGGTGATTTAATCGAAGATCGATTTAAAGTATTTGAAAATGTTAATAAAATTAAAAAAATTTCAAGTAAATTATTCATTTGAAAAAATTTTATTAAAACATTATCCGTATTTATGTTATTTATTTCAAATTGAGCTGCTACGGGTAAAAATCTCTTCGGTTGGGAAAGTGCAAAACTATCATTTTGCAAAGAACTTAAAATTTGTTCTAAACTTTTCGTTAAAAATTTAATATCATTTAAATTAAAATTTTCATTGATTTTTCCCACCATTATATTTAATTTTTTTAATACTTCGAATATATTTAACTTTTTTAAAATTGAATTTAATGCGAATTTTAACCGAACTAAAGGATTTTTTCTCATTAATTCAACTAAAGTTTTATAACCGCTTTGTTCACTAAACGGGATGTTATAAAAACCATTTTGTTTAACATCCGAACCACTTATAAACCTTTCTATAGTTTGTCGTTTTTGTAAATATTTATCTAACGCTCGTAAAATCATTAATTTTATAGATAAAGCCATATATTCGATTTGATATAAATTCAATAAAACTTTATCGATGTAAAATTGATTTTCCCAAAGTAATTGTATAAATTCCAAACTATTACAACACCATTCTGTTAATTTTATCCCACATTTTATATGTCTAATTTTATAACATGGTTTATATTGTTCATTTGCCATTCGATAATCTAAAGCGATTATAATCCAATCGAGTAAAGTTTCAGTTATAAATTTAACTTGAGAAATAATTTCTTTATCGGATTCGTTTAAATTTCTCGTTAAATTTCTAGTTTTACAATAAATTTCTATAATGTAACAAAAGTGATTTACATTAGTTATCGTAGTCATTACTTTTTCACATAAATGTACTAATTCTTCTTTGATTTCTCTATCGAGTTTAGTAAAATCTCTTAATTTGTATTCGGTGATGCTTGATTTGAAGAAATCATCTGCTATTCCGAGAACTATTTTTAATTCTTCGTCTAATTCGATTGTATCTTTTATTGTATACAAAGGTGGGGTTGGGTATTTTTGTAAATCGTTAGTTCCTGGTATAAATTGTTTAATTATGTCGTCGTTGTTTGTGTAAGCTGTGTAATCGTAATCTATGTCTTGGTAATGTTCATCATCGACGATGTCTTCATCGCTTAGAATTGGTTCAAATTCTTCGACGTCCATCGGAGGAGGTTCTTCGACAATTGGGGATTGAACTTCTTTAATTTCTTTAGCTGGGCTTTTAACCACAATTTTTAAAGGTTCTTCTTTTTCTCGTTTTGGTTTTTCTGGATGGGGTTCTTCTTCGGATAGAACTTCAACGTCTTGAGGTGAGAGTTCTTTACGCTCAATATGAGGAGTATGTGGACGTTTCGGAGACACCATCGGAGGTGTTCTCGGACGTTTTCTTACATCATCTCTTTCTTCACGATTATAGGAACGTCTATAAAATAAAAGTCAGAGTGAATTAGTATATGTATACATACAACGGTGGTTGAACCAGCGCTAATAAGAAACAAGCGAGAAGAATATTGCATAATTTTTAAATGTATACAAACATATAGAACACCTGGTTGAAGTTGTCGGAGGCGCTGACCAGGAAGCAAAAATGAATCAAATATTTATTATCTAATTTTCAATATGCTGACGAGTAGTTATCACAAATAGTTACTGTACATCAAATTGTTACTAATGTATTCTTTTGAAAATGAGTACTATTGACTGCGATCACTTAATTTTTTTATTTTTGAATGATATATGGAATGATAGAATTAAGGAACTTTCCAACAGAATATATGTAAGAAAATTTGATTACCCTATCCCAATCCGATCTAAATTCATTAAACATATTAACTACTTCTCCACCTCCTGTTCCAGAAATGCAAAGGATCCATATGACATCCATGATTGAGATTGAAAAGAAAAAATTAGACATATTGGAAAGTTTATTGGAAAGGAAAAACGAAAAGAAGGCTTCAAATGAGAATAAAAATGTGCTATTTTTTAAAAATATTCTCCCTCAAGTGAAAAAAAATTGCTCCCAAATGCATATTAGAGTATCGGAACAAAATACAAGAGGTTATGTAAGAATTTGCATATATAATAAGTCATATTCAGCCATTACAATCGGTACGCTATACCAGGGCCGGCGTTAGTACTTGTGCAGCATGTGTAGTTGCACATGGCCTCGCGTTTCAGTGGCCTCGCACCCCGCCACGTTTCTGAAAGTAAGTAGTTAGCGTAAACAGGGCTGGATTACGCCCAATCGGGCCCCACAGTATGCAGTGCTCGATTTTATAAAGTTGTGACCTTTAATTGTGTCCCATGACTTTTTTTTACAAAGATTGAATGTTTGAAGTTTACATTTTTACTTTGTGGGGCCCCGCGAAAAAAAAAATGCATTGTGTCGCACTTACTGACCCTGATCGTAAATTATATTTCTAAATATTATGGTAATGAATGGCCCCGCTTTTACAGTTTGCACTTGGCCTCGCGGAACCTTACGCCATCTCTGCGCTATACCCTATTCCTCATCGTCAATATCTACCATATCACCAGAAAATGATCCAACTTTTTTGGTACGGTTTCCTCTATTTTATTCAATATGTAGGTAAATGTATTTAAAACCATCCTCATGCTAAAGGACCTTGCAATGTTTTTTCTAACTGTGGGAAGAGGTGGTGTTACTACCCAAACTTCCATTGCCCACGTTTAATTTCATAGACCCCAATATTTCTTTTACGAACACTTAAACCTCAGTTAAGCCAAGCCTCAATTCGGGTCTGTTTAATCTGTCTAATCGTTTCGAATCCAGGACATAAAATTGAGCCATCGATTCCGGACCAACGAGAGTTTTATAATTGCAAAATTGCTTATATTTGTGAAATGTAAGTGATTATTATACAATGACAGAAATACTAAGAGATGCTGCGAGAATCGAAATCGCCCAAATAATGAACGAAAATTATGTATTTAAAGGACACACACTTAAAAATAAGTTTAAAAAACTTGTCAATTCATTTTAATTTTTAATTACAACCTAAGTTCCTAGAAGTCAATATACTTTAACCTCAAATAATTTAAAAACGGAGAAAAATACAGCTTAATTTAACTTAACATGATTTATGATAAACAATTTTTCGTTCAAACAATTTCCAATATTGAGTTATAACCTTAAAATTAGCATTATTAAAACTTAGAATTAAACCTTAAATAGCCCCAAGATTAAACCAGATGAATAATTTTTTCAAATTTCTAATATTAACCAAACTGTAACAAGAAATGTAATATGAATCAATATTCGATCAAAATTTAAAAAAAAATACATAAAAAAATCCCAACTATAACTCAAAAACTGAATGAAATACAGAAGTTCCGATCAAATAAAATATGTAAATCCCAATTCATTTTGTCACGAGTGTTGTTCTGTAATCTGTTTATTTTGAATGCCTAATATTAGTGAAGTATTTTTAAAAATATCACACTTTCTCTGTATTTTAAAAATCATTGAAACTATTTGAATAAAGAGTTGTCAAAAACTATAGAAAATAATGGTAAATCCTCTACAGTTTAAGTAATAATTTTGTGGTGATTTAGTTAAAAGTCAAAAATGCTTACTAAAAATCCTCAAAATTTATCTCACAATCAGTTAATAAGAAGTCATCGAAAATTACTTAAAAATTGCAGAAAATTCTCAATAATTATTCTAAAATTATAATATCACCTGATTGTGTAATTTAAAACTCGAAAATGATCCCAAACTTTTGTCAAAGTTTCTCTTAGTAAATATCTTTTTTATTTACTACATTATATTACTCAGAATCGCTTAAATGGTCTCAATTAATCAAAAAATTCTCTACACATGCTTGAAAATTAGCAATTGTATAATTTAAGACTCTCAAAAATCACTTAAGATTCTTGTTTTAAAAGAATCTCACCTGTAACTATCTGGATGTTCATAACTCCTTTCCTTATCCCTTTCTCTCTCCCTTTCCCTTTCTCTATCCCTCTCATTTCGATCTCTTTCCGGCCTATCCCTCTCCCTCTCATTTCTATCTCGATCCCGATCTCTATCCCTTTCATTACGCTCCCTATCTCTATCCCGATCCCTTTCCCTCTCTCTTTCCCTTTCTCTATCCCGATCGCGATCTCTATCCCTTTCGCGATCACGATCCCTATCCCTTTCTCTCTCCCAATCCTTCTTATTACGATCTCGGTATTCATGACGATCGTGATCCCATTCTCGATCTCTATCTCGATCGTGATCTCTATCCCTTCCTGAATCAGGATAATCTCGATTGGAACGATCTCTATCTCGACTGTGCGAACGAGAATAACGCCTTTCTCGTTCACGGTCGCGACGATCTGCTTCCAGACGATGATCATGTTCTGTCGTTGTAGGTTTCTAAATTTAATTAAAAATAAATAAACAGTGAATATAATAATAATAGTAACAGAAATAAAAATAAGAAGAAAAATAAGAATAAAAATAAGAACAAAAATAAGAATAAAAATAAGAATAAAAAAAGTCACAATAATAAAAAAAATTCACCTGATAAGTTTGATCTCTGGTTCTTTCACGTTCCCTTTCAATTTCAATTGATCGACTTCTCGGTTTATTATCCCAATCGGTATCAGGCGTTTGATGATAACTTCTCGGATCTTTAGGCACCTCATTGTAATACTCATTATACTCTTGAGGATACGGTTCCGGTTGGGTATAATTTTGAGCGTATTGAGTAGCCGGTTGTTGTGAATATTCTATAGAAACCGGTTGAATGGTTTCTTGAGACCATTCTGTTTCTAAGGTATTTTGAGAAACGATTTGTTGTACATCGGCTATTTGACTTGATTGAGCGGGTAAAGCAGGTGTTACGGCCGGAGAAGCAATTTGTTCGGCTATATTAGCCGTTAATGTTCCGTATACAGCTAACGTAATTGTTGTATACCAACCTAAACAAAATTATTTTAGATTTTATTCATTATTTTTTTAAATTAAATCAAAATTTAACTTGAAATGTTAGATTGAATCATAAGTAACTTTAATTGTCATTAAAAATTACCCAATTATGTAATTTAACCACTTCGGTATGGACGTCGACTATAGTCGACACAGCATATGGGGCCACAGATGCCCCCCATACAGCCAAACGTTGACTATAGTCTATGGCTATGCCAGCATACGAATGATGAAAGCCGGTTTTCAACGACGTTTCGCGGCAGATAGGCGCCATACCCAAGTGGTTAAAACTCTCAAAAATAAAACCAAATTTTATAAAACTTATACGAACTTTATTTCCGAACACCTGTATAAAACATTACCTCTTAATACCAAACCATCCGTTGGTATCTTCCTCACAGTATCATCAGGGACACACTCCAAGTTAATACAACCATTTTGATTGTATTCGAAACCCCCTAAAGACTCAAAAGTGCTAGCTCCGCGTTTCCCTAAATCATTGACAAAGAACTCAATGCGAAATTGACTTGGATTTGTAGCTCCTAATCGAACACCACCGGGAAAATCAGCTTGCACTCGAGCACCTAAAGGGATAATCCTCACTTCTGTGACATAGACCGGTTTTGGAAATTGTACCAAATCCAAATTCAACTCCTGACAAATAACAAGAAAAATAAGAAAATTCTCTCCGGTCAAAAGGAAAAAGTTAAGTTACCTCGCTATTATCATGAGCGAAAGTATCAAAGAATAATAATTCAATAGATTCCGTCATTTTTCTTTAGAAATAAAGGGAATAATCCTAAATTTTCATTTTTTAAGAACGTACATAACCACAAAATGTTTTATGATAACAAGTAAACAAAGAAGATGTCGCTTTAAACACTTCTAAAATTTGATTTTTCGATATTAAACTAATTTATAAATAAAAAAAATAAATTTGAATTCGGTTATTTATCTTGTATAATTTTAATTTTTTAACCATATTTATAAATCACAAAATATTTTATAATAAAAAAAATTTTAATAATAAAAGTTGACATTTCTATCTAGGGAAATTTAATTTTTAACTTTATTAAACAAATTTATAAACAAAAAAATAAGTTTAGATTCGATTATTTATATTATATAATTTTAATTTTTTTACAACATTCATAAAGCATAAAATGTTTTATAATTTAAAGATTAAATTTAATTATGATAAAAATTGACATTTCCATCTAGGGAAATTTGATTTTCAAGTTTGGTATTAAACTAATTTATAAATAAAAAAATGTCAATGTCAAATAAATGTAATTAAAATAGATACAACTCTAATTCAAATAGATAAGATGCTAGACAATAATATAAATAAAAACGCATTTATTTCGAGTGTTAAACTACACTTTGTTTTACTGACTAACATTTTATTACGTAATAAATATATTGACAGATTGTAACCGTCTAATTTTATAACTAATAGTTGGCAATCCATCAAAATAGCGCTCAAATAAAGATGTAATGAGATTTTTATTTACAAAATTCAAATTTGTGAGATTATTTGTTAATTGTATAAAATGTCGAAAACATTAGGTCGCGTACTTGTAGGTGAGTTTATGAAAAATAAACATATTGACAGAAAAATATTAATCTTTATGCTAGAAAATGTAAATAATATAACAATTACTGTTATAAAATATGATAAAAATTATTTATTACTCTTATTAATTTATTTTAATTATGTTTTTGATAGAGTTATGTCATTATAATATAGGTTATGTATTATTTACCAATAAAAAAATAAAATTTTATTTATTTTAACATAATTAATTGTTTAATTAATCAAAAATTTTTATTTATTTGTTATAAAAGGTGGTGGAACGGGTTTTATTGGAACAAACCTTTGCAAATACCTTAAAACACATGGTTACGATGTAACGGTAATTTCAAGAATGCCGGGTCCAATGAGACTCACCTGGCACGATATAAAGAAAGATGGAATCCCAACCGATACAACATCGGTAATTAATTTAGCCGGACAAAACGTCTTAGATGTGAGTCGCCGATGGACGGAAGGTTTTAAACAAAACGTCTTTAATTCACGAGTAGAAACCAATACGATGTTATCAAAAGCGATAACAGAAGCAAAATTTAAACCTGCTTCGTATATTACTATTTCCGGAGTTGGGATTTATAAACCGGATAATGAAACAATATATACAGAGGAATCGAAAATTTCAGAATTTGATTTCTTTTCTAAATTGTGTATAGAATGGGAAAAAGCTGCTAAATTACCTGACGATGTAAATACAAGACAAGTGATTATTAGAAGTGGGGTTGTTCTCGGATCGGATGGTGGAATGATTAAACAGTTGTACTTGCCGTTTTATTTTGGATTAGGAGGGCCGGTGATGCCCGGCGATCAATATTTACCTTGGATTCATATCGAGGATTTGTGTAGATTGATTATTTTTGCCGTACAAAGTTCTAGTATTACCGGGGTGCTTAACGGAGTTGCACCCGATCAAGTTACTAATAAACAATTTACAAATGTAAGAAGTTAATTAACTTTTTAGGACTTTTTAAGATATAAAATGCTTCCATGTTAATAATTTATGTTTTAAAATTAATTCTTTATTTTTATTTTTTTAATTTTATTTTTTTTCAAATTTTTTAAATTAAATTAAATTAAATGTTGTTTTGTAGGCTTTTGCTAAAGCTATGTCAAGGCCGGCATTCTTCCCAGTCCCGAAATTCATGTTGAATACACTCTTCAGTGAAGAAAGGGCAAAAATGTTAACAACCGGCCAAAGAGTTAAGCCGGAAAGGACACAAATGTTGGGATTTAAGTTTCTATATCCGCACATAGACGTTGCGTGTGAAGCGGTTACAAAACCATGAAAACTGTGATTTGTAAAGACTATTGTGTTAATTTATTATTTTTTGTTATGTTAATTATGTGATTGTTATGTTTGAATAAAATTAAGTGAGAGTTATTAAATTTATTTATTCGCTTCTCTATAAACGTTTTATAATCCAATTTTTAAAAAATTAAAAACAACTTAGGGTGTTTTCATATTTAAAGGCACGATACTGACTTGTCAACAACACCCTCAATGACAGTCCATTTCGAACCACCACCATGACAAAAGCATCTTTCACCTAATGCAGTGCTTCCCAACCTTTTTTCTGCCATGCCCCACCTTAGCCTTTCTAAAATTCTTATGCTCCCTTTATGCAACATACCTAATTTTGATATTAAAAAATTGAATTGTTCACTTAAGAAACTTAAATGATAGGTTTTAGGCAGAAATCACTAGGAAATTGTTAACAAAACAGAGCAAGTAAATTTTCAAAACATATTATGAAAAACTGAAATTCAAATTCCAAATGATTTGATTAATTTAGTAATTTAATGAGATTCTTGCGCTTGATGTTTGCTGCACAAAGATTTTATATTAGGTTACAATGGGCCTGTCCACTTTTTCCAAAGTATAGGTTTTTTTGGGCGGAATCCATTCTCTAAAAGGCGATGATCATATATGTCAAGGTTTTAGAATTCATTTTTACGGTATTACGTCAAATAACGATATTAAAACCCAACAATCCTGTCAAATGAAATCCTTTTCTTCCTCCCTTTTTTCAATTTTACAATTTTTGCTACCCCAATTTGTTAGAAAATCAACCAAAAAATCTTTCTTTTAAATCAGCTGATAGAAAATTTAGACGATGACAATAACAAGTAAAGCGGTATCAGTTACTTCACATTTTTAGAGACAATGAAACTGTTCAAAGTTTTTGTTGTTAATATGTTTCTGACATAACTTAATATGCGTAAACAAACCAAATGTTTTCGCTTTTGCATCGACAAGAGTTTTATTTGTTCCTTCAAGTTGGTTATTTAATATATTTACTAGTAGTAGTTTTTCAAATATATCGGCTAAATAACACAAATGCTTTACCATCGATTGTTAACAGATGATTCATTTTAGATTTGTCGCTTAAAAATCACTAAGAGTATCAAACAAGTCTATAAATCTTTTCAAGCAGTTCTCTTTAGATAGCCATCTTACTTCTCTATGAAATAAAAGTCTTACATGGTCTTCATTTTGTTCTTCACAAAATAGCTTGAAAAGACACTCACATTTGGCATTAGCTTTAACAGCATTAACACATTTTATTACTAAATGAAGTAGTTCATTTAAAAGAGGTGAGATGTTTTTAGCTACCAAACACCCAGTTGATATTTTGGTCTCATCAAGCGAAATTATATCTAATAAAATCTAGCATTGCATTTAAATGGCTCAGAACAGAAGGGTTAAATTCGTGTCGATTTCATTTTCGAATTACCCCCCTTAACAATTAAATTGCCCCCTGTGGAGCGTGGGCCCCACGTTGGGAAACACTGACCTAATGGCTATTAATACTATTTTATTACGGACTCACAGTCCAGTGCGAGTAGTTTCAATATACTAAAAAGTACGTGTAGTAGAAAGGTAATACAAAGTCGGTGCCTATACAAGTGATGTGCCTTCAGCCACCAACAACTTATAGCTTGGTACAATAGGCCGGAGACATTATCGTGTAATGTGAAAAGAATTCCACAACACAGCATCTCCATAACAAAATTTCATTTTAACAGGGTTCGATAATTAGGGAATATTCCCATATAATACGGTTTCCTTGCAATACAATAACGCTTCAGTACTCTCTAGAATTGTTCTGAATATTGTAAAAGTTTTTCTTCATGGGGCTCTTTTTTGTTTACTACACACTTACTACATTGCTTTTGGGTGATGATTTGGTATTAGGTTTTGGCTTTATATAACATGAATTCACACAACACGTCGTTTTTTAGCAATCTATTAAACAAGGGTCAGCTGTATAAAGCATATTTGAACCGATGACATTACAAACTCAACAATTAAATTTTCTTATACGGGCAAAGACATATCTCGAGCCATTTAAGCGAAAATTCCATTGAAACTTACACCCATTTTTATGTGAACTCTTTATTTTATTAACGAATCAGTAAATTTGTTATTTACTTGAAGAGTATTTAGATAATCCCCATCCCAATACAATTTAATGACAAAGAATCCAACTTAAAAAGCAACAAACGAATTGTTAAAGATCCTGTTTACAAATTGGATCGGATTGAAAAAGAAAAGTGCATTCACTATCATCCGATTATAATTTAAAAATTAGTTTTTTGTCCATTGCAAGCCCTTTCTCTCACATTCTAAGTAAGTATTTGAAGAACAATCATTTTTGGAATCTTATGCCAGTTATTGAGTCAAATTGAGAATTAGTTTAGTGAAATTCTTTCGGTTTTCAAAGTAAATAATGATTGTTGGTCTCCATAACGAGTAAAAACAGTCTTTCTGGAACCAAGTCACAAATAATGGTATGAATTTGGTAAAAAAATTTATTCAAGATGAGGATCGTGATACGATTTAATAAAATTTTCTAGATCCACATTGAAATACGATTTCAATGTGCACAAAATGAACAAAAAAAAGCTTTAACACACAAAATATATTTTCGCGTAGCATTTCCATCTTAAGATAACTTACAATGTAAAATTATAAAATAATGGAAAATTAAAGAATAAAGAAAAACCTTTAAGATTACATTCTCAGTACAAAAATGGTATTGTTCGTTAATAAAAATAATTTAGAATTGGAAGCATAAACACCTATTATTTCATCCGGAATGTTAACAACTTGCTGTTGGGCGATGAATCCAACTTGTTTTCCGCTGACTCTGTTTCTTAACTCTCCACTTTCTACACTCTTTTTCTGTCTGTAGATGAAAACATGTCGATTAGATTCACAAATTACCGAGTAACTTAAATCCGGGGCGCATTCGGTAAACTTTTTCTGTTGTTTCGAAGCCTAAAAAGTAAATAAATGTGTTAAAACTTATTGACTAAATAATAAATATAATTCTAAAAAATCTAATAGAATTTATTTTTTTAAATTAAGAAATAATTTCTACTAAATTAAATTATATAAAAAAGAAAATTTGAAAAGAAGACTTTTGTTGTATCCACATAACCTCAAAAATGTTTAAAGTTTAATAGTAACGATTTAATTTACATATAAGACTTAAGAAATACATTAAATTAAATTTTAAAGATATATATTTTGAATTAGTCATATTAAACGTAATTATCACAAAAAAAAAAAAAAAAAAAAAAATAAAGAATTTTAACCGAACCTAACATAACCTCACTATTTTCTATTTTACTAACTTTAAAAAATCATCGAGATTGTAGTAATTAATAAATGATTTTTTACATTAAATTAAAGGTTGCTAACTTTACTTTTGATAATGAAACTAAAATATATTCTAAGTATTACTAAAAAATTGGATATAAATTTTCGATATTCCCCCGACTCTTCATATTTAATGCAAAAACTATAAAATTATTAATAAAATTGCTACAATTAGTTAACAATCTATTAATAATAACAAAAAAATCTTACTTCGACATATCCGAATGCATTCAAAGTTCCAAAATGTTTCAACGAAAACTCATCGTTTTCAAAAATAGGTTGCCACAAATAAGTATCGACATCATGTCTAAGTCCAAGCGCAGGCACATCATCATTTACTTTCACACAAAGTATAATTTTATGACTATCGATATTATACCGATGAGTAACTTCATGCGAAATACAACACAATCTCTCAAAAACCGAATAAGTATCCCCTTCAAAATCACACTCTTCGACTTGTTGGCTACTAAATGTATTTCCGAGAGCTACATTTTCTTCTTTATCACTACATAGATGTGATAATCTTTCGTGTATTTCAGCTGCTAAAGCTGGATCGGAAAGATATTCACCCGTTTCATCTCCGGGAATTAACTCAACCCATTGTTTTCCTTCGTTTGCTTTTACCAACATAATTTCAATTAAATCACCTGAAGAAGTCCAATTTGTTAATTTATCATCAATGTTATCAAAAAGACTTCCTTTTAAAAATATTTTCCCTTTAAAACTACACTCGATTGTGTTTACCGTTGAATTAATAATAATATCTGAGTTATCGTAACTTTCAAATACTTTAAATTGAATCGTTAAATGTTCTAAAGTTTGCGACCAAGTATATAATTTAGGTGGATTTTCTAATTTATTTATAATCGGATTATCGGAATCTAAAGTAAACTTAATATTTTTCTCGCTAGCTAAATAAATAGCCGTAGCATTTGAATCAATAGCAGCGTAATAAAGATTACCCCCACCTTTTAATTCTTTAATACAAATTTCCCCCCAAACTTCATCATTTTTAGTTAACGTAATTAAATTTAAAACATTTAAAAATCTATCCGAGTTATCCCCCGAACTTATGCTATACAACAAACAATATAATTTATTTTCAAACATTTTTACATCTTGTATCATAAATTTCTTATTCGGTACTAAAACTTCCTCGGAAAATACTATTTTCCATTTATTATTATTACTTTCATTATTTAACTCCAAAATATAAAGTAAACCCATCCCATCGGAAACAACAATAAATTCATCATTAACAAATTTTAAACTAACATTATAATCCCCATTTTCCGATAATCTATTTCGAGGTATTTGAAAAACTTCAATTAATTCAATTTCATTAGTCGCTAAAGGATCGTAGATTACTTTTTGTATCTTAAAATCATCATCGATAAAGTATACAAACTCATTATCGTTTGTAGATTGACCTATTAAGTGATTATGTGTACTGAAAAGTTTTGCATGGAGATATCCGTATTGAGATGAATCCGGAATGGCTCTATGAACGATTGTTTGAAATTCTCGTTTAGATGTTGGAATTTCTTTAAGTGATAGTTTATAACCGTCGAAATTAGGGTTGATGAATTGTCTATTTGGTTTAAAATCCAACACTTTGGGGCACATTTTAATTTAGCCAAACTTAACAAAAACACCGAATTTTAAGGTTAGGTATCTGTCAAGTTAATGTCAATTTTTTGAATTTTATATAAAATGAATTTTTAATTATTTATATTAAATTTAAATTAAAAAAATATATTTTATAAATTTTTATTTGTTAACGATTTTATAAAAATTTTTTAAAAAGTAAAATTTATTTTTATACCTTATTATTATAGTTTAAAATTTTTTAGCGCCATCTATTATTTTATTTTATAAACGTAGTGAGCTGTAAAATTTTAATTTAATACAAAACCATGAATTTTTAATTATTGACAAATATTTAAAAAGTATATTTTATCAATTTCTATTGGATTACGGGTTTATAAAAATTTTTTAGAAAGTAAAATTTATTTTTAACTTATTATTATAGTTTAAAGTCTCTTAGCGCCATCTATTGTTTTATTTTATAAATATAATGAGCTGTAAAATTCCAAGAATTTTATACAAAACCATGAATTTTTAATTATTTACAAATATTTAAAAAGTATACTTTATCAATTTCTATTAGATTACGATTTTATAATTTTTTTTTTTAAAGTAAAATTTATTTTTACCTTATTATTTTAGTTTATATTCTATTAACGACATCTCTTAGTCATTATACAAACGTAAGTTATAAAATTTAAATTTTTAAATGAAATAAAATTGTATAATTTATAAAAAGTGTATATTTATAAATAGTTAATTTTAGAAGTAATAATTAATAAAATCATAAAAAAATTGATATTAAAATATTGTTATTTGTAATGAATTTTAAAATTTATTTTTATTCTTTGTAATAATAAACTTAGTAATACCAATCGCTTAAAACTAAAAGTAACTATGAATCAAAATAAAATGGATAAATAATGGTAATTATTAGTAATTATTAATTAATAAAATTATTAATTAAGCATTTCTATTTAATTTTTGTTTGATTAATAAATAAATAAATCAAATTCTTTAATTTTTTTAAGTTTTATTTCCATATAAAACAAGATTGAACTTGTGGAATAAAGGCTACGTTCTAAATTTAAAATTATGATTTATTTAAAATTTTATAGTTTATTTTTTATTAAAATTAATAAGGAGTTGAATTAAATTTGATTAAAATCGTTAAATACTTTATTAATTTTAATCAACATTTCATTAATTATTTAATTGAAATATTTTAACGTTATAAAATAAATAAACTAATGAACGTAGCCTTAACCTCCAAATTGAAAAAAGCTGCGCAGATTCATTGCGCATTTACCCGGTATTTAAAGCCCAACGACCATTGAATCTTTAAAATTTTATAAAAAAAACCTTCTTAAAATATAAAATTAATGAATAATTATACCAATGGAGAATACAGAATTTGTAAACGTTGCTGTAAGAGTTCGACCACATTCAACAGACGACACAAACACATGTAATTTAAAAGTAATCCCAAACAATCCACCGGTAAAAAACACATTTTTCTAAAACTTTAATTAAAATAAACTTATTAAGGGTTGTAATTTTACATTATTGTTTAGATTTTAACCATATCAAATAGACACAATTACACCTTCGATTACATCTTTGATGGAAACGCAAACCAAGCTACCGTCTTTAACGAAATCATCAGTCCGATGATAGACAAATTTTTAAAAGGTTATAACTGTACAGTTTTTGCTTATGGACAAACCGGGGCTGGTAAAACTTACACAATGGGTTATCCACAAGTTAACGAAGATGATATGGGAATTGTAAATAGAACGTTTAAAGAAATTTTTAATAAAGTCAATGAATTTGATATTTTTACGGAAGTATCACTTTACGAGATATACAACGAGAAAGCTTTTGATTTATTAACCGAAGATAAAGTTCCTTTACCTGTGAGAGGTTTTGTCGTACCTGATTTACGGAAAGTACCTGTTTGCGATTTATCGGAAGCTCAGGAATTATTTTTAACAGCTAGCAAAAATAGACGAACTGGAGGGACTTTACAAAATAGTAAAAGTTCAAGATCTCATGCTATTTATACTTTATATTGTACTATTTCAAATGGGTAAAATAAAAAAATAAAATAAAAATTTTTTATATATACAGAGTGTTTGAAATAAAGTAGTCGAAATATCTCAGAAACTATGTTTGATGAATTTGAGATTTTTAATTGAAAATTGAAAATATTTTACGTGAAAAAATTTTTTGTATCACTGAACTAGGCCACTTTGATGGAACACCCTGTATATACATATTTTTTAAAGAAATATTAATTCATTGGTTTTTCTTTTTAATTTTTTTAGTGAAACAAAGAAGACTTTGAAGTTTAATTTTGTCGATTTGGCTGGTTCTGAAAGTGTTCGAAAAACCGGCAGCGTAGGAAACACATTTCACGAAGGAATTAATATAAATAAAGGTTTATTATGTCTCGGTCAAGTTATTAACGCACTTTCTACGAATCAAAAATATATTCCTTATAGACAATCGATTATTACAACTATACTAAAAGGTCAATAATTAATATACAGCAACGTTCCGCTAATCCGAACTCCAATAATCCGAATTCTCCAGTAATCCTGACGAAATTGAAGTATGTTATTTACATTATGTATTATCATAATCCGGTTTATTTGTGACTCTATAATCCGAATTGCTTCGGTTTTCATTGATCCGGATTAGCGGAAATTCACTGTACTTATGCTTGTATGCATGAAACTTCTCTTAATAATCAATTATAAAAAAAAATTTGCTACTTTTTTGACTAATTTACAAAAATCTAGTAATTTTTTTGTCAATTTTGGAAAATTTTGTGCATTTTTTTATCAATTTGGTAAAATATAGGAATTTTTTTTAGATAATGTCAAAACATTTTGTGATCTTTTTGTCATTTTTCGAAAATTTAGTATCATTTTTTTATCAATTTAACAAAATCTAGGGATTTTAGAAAGTTTAGTACATTTTTTTTATATATTTGATAAAATCTAGGAATTTTTTTAGGTAGTGTGAATATATTTAGTGATTTTTTTTCCAATTTTAGAAAATTTGGTACCTTTTTTTTTATCAAATTGATAAAATCTAGGGATTTTTTAGCTAGTATCAAAAAATGTTGTGATTTTTTTGTTATAATTTTAGAAAGTTTTGTACCTTTTTTTATCAATTTTAGAAAATTTAGTATCATTTTTTTATAAATTTGATAAAATCTAGGGATTTTTTTAGTTAATATCAAAAAATTTAGTGATTTTTTTTGTCAATCTTACAACTTTTGGTAATTTTTTTTCTCCATTTGAGCAAATTTAGGGATTTTTTAAGCTAATTTCAAAAAATTTGGTAATTTTTTTGTCAATCTTTCAACTTTTGGTAATTTTTTTGTCAATCTTTCAACTTTTGGTAATTTTTTTGTCAATCTTTCAACTTTTGGTAATTTTTTTTCAGAATTTGATAAAATTTAAGGATTTTTTAAGCTAATTTAAAAAAAATTAGTGATTTTTTTTATCAATTTGATAAAATTTAGGGATATTTTTAACTAATATCAACAAATTTAGTGATTTTTTTGTCAACTTTAGAAGATTTAGTACTTTTTTTTCTAAATTTGATAAAATTTACGGATTTTTTAAGCTAATTTTAAAAAATTTATTAATTTTTTTGTCACCTTTAGAAAATTTAGTACTTTTTTTTCTAAATTTGATAAAATTTACGGATTTTTTAAGCTAAATTTGATAAAATTAAGGAATATTTTTAACTAATATCAAAAAATTTTGTGATTTTTTTGTCAGTCTTACAACATTTGGTAATTTTTTTTCTAAATTTGATAAAATTTAGGGATATTTTAAGCTAATTTCAATAAATTTAGTGTTTTTTTCGTCAATTCTAGAAAATTTAGTGATTTTTTTATCAATTTGATAAAATTAAGGAATATTTTTAACTAATACCAAAAAATTTAGTGATTTTTTTGTTAGTCTTACAACATTTGGTAATTTTTTTTCTCAATTTGATAAAATTTAAGGATTTTTTAAGCTAATTTCAAAAAATTTGGTGTTTTTTTGTCAATTCTAGAAAATTTAGTGATTTTTCTATCAATTTGATAAAATTTAGGGATATTTTTAACTAATATCAAAAAATTTTGTGATTTTTTTGTTAGTCTTACAACATTTGGTAATTTTTTTTCTCAATTTGATAAAATTTAAGGATTTTTAAAGCTAAAATCAAAAAATTTAGTGATTTTTTTTGTCAATTCTAGAAAATTTAGTGATTTTTTTGTCAACTTTAGAAAATTTAGTACTTTTTTTTCTAAATTTGATAAAATTTACGGATTTTTTAAGCTAATTTAAAAAAATTTATTAATGTTTTTTGTCAACTTTAGAAAATTTAGTACTTTTTTTTCTAAATTTGATAAAATTAAGGAATATTTTTAACTAATACCAAAAAATTTTGTGATTTTTTTGTCAGTCTTACAACATTTGGTAATTTTCTTTCCAAATTTGATAAAATTTAGGGATATTTTAAGCTAATTTCAAAAAATTTAGTGTTTTTTTTCGTCAATTCTAGAAAATTTAGTGATTTTTTTATCAATTTGATAAAATTTAGGGATATTTTTAACTAATATCAAAAAATTTAGTGGTTTTTTTGTCAACTTTAGAAAATTTAGTACTTTTTTTTCTAAATTTGATAAAATTTACGGATTTTTTAAGCTAATTTAAAAAAATTTGGTAATTTTTTTGTCAATCTTTCAACTTTTGGTAATTTTTTTTTCTCAATTTGATAAAATTTAAAGATTTTTTAAGCTAATTTCAAAAAATTTAGTAATTTTTTTGTCAATTTTAGAAAATGTAGTGATTTTTTTATCAATTTGATAAAATTTAGGGATATTTTTAACCAATATCAAAAAATTTTGTGATTTTTTTGTCAACTTTAGAAAATTTAGTACTTTTTTTTTCTAAATTTGATAAAATTAAGGAATATTTTTAACTAATATCAAAAAATTTTGTGATTTTTTTGTTAGTCTTACAACATTTGGTAATTTTGTTTCTCAATTTGATAAAATTTAGGGATATTTTAAGCTAATTTCAAAAAATGTTGTGATTTTTTTACCACCTTTAGAAATTTAGTACTTTTTTTTTCTAAATTTGATAAAATCTAGGAACATTTTTAACTAATATCAAAAAATTTAGTGATTTTTTTGTCAACTTTAGAAAATTTAGTACTTTTTTTTCTAAATTTGGTAATATTTACGGATTTTTTAAGCTAAATTTGATAAAATTAAGGAATATTTTTAACTAATATCAAAAAATTTAGTGATTTCTTTGTCAACTTTAGAAAATTTAGTACTTTTTTTTCTAAATTTGGTAATATTTACGGATTTTTTAAGCTAAATTTGATAAAATTAAGGAATATTTTTAACTAATATCAAAAAATTTAGTGATTTTTTTGTCAATTTTAGAAAATTTAGTACTTTTTTTCCTAAATTTGATAAAATTTACGGATTTTTTAAACTAATTTTAAAAAATTTATTAATTTTTTTGTCAACTTTAGAAAATTTAGTACTTTTTTTTCTAAATTTGATAAAATTAAGGAATATTTTTAACTAATATCAAAAAATTTTGTGATTTTTTTGTCAGTCTTACATTTGGTAATTTTTTTTCTAAATTTGATAAAATTTAGGGATATTTTAAGCTAATTTCAAAAAATTTTGTGATTTTTTTGCCACCTTTAGAAATTTAGTACTTTTTTTTCTAAATTTCATAAAATCTAGGGATATTTTTAACTAATATCAAAAAATTTGAGATTTTTTTGTCAATCTTACAACTTCTGGTAATTTTTTTATCAATTTGATAAAATTTAGGGATTTTTTAGCTAGTATAAAAAAATGTAGTGATTTTTTTGTTAATTTTAGAAAGTTTTGTACCTTTTTTTATCAATTTTAGAAAATTTAGTTCTTTTTTTTATAAATTTGATAAAATCTAGGGATTTTTTTTAGTTAATATCAAAAAATTTAGTGATTTTTTTGTCAATCTTACAACTTTTGGTAATTTTTTTTTCTCAATTTGAGCAAATCTAGGGATTTTTTAAGCTAATTTCAAAAAATTTAGTGATTTTTTTGTCAATTCTAGAAAATTTAGTGATTTTTTTATCAATTTGATAAAATTTAGGGATGTTTTTAACTAATATCAAAAAATTTAGTGGTTTTTTTGTCAACTTTAGAAAATTTAGTACTTTTTTTTCTAAATTTGATAAAATTTACGGATTTTTTAAGCTAGTTTAAAAAAATTTATTTTTTTTGTCAACTTTAGAAAATTTAGTACTTTTTTTTCTAAATTTGATAAAATTAAGGAATATTTTTAACTAATATCAAAAAATTTTGTGATTTTTTTGTCAGTCTTACAACATTTGGTAATTTTTTTTTCTAAATTTGATAAAATTTAGGGATATTTTAAGCTAATTTCAAAAAATTTTGTGATTTTTTTGCCACCTTTAGAAATTTAGTACTTTTTTTTTCTAAATTTAATAAAGTCTAGTGATATTTTTAACTAATTAATTTGAGATTTTTTTTTTTTGTTAATCTTACAACTTTTGGTAATTTTTTTTATCAATTTGATAAAATCTAGAGATTTTTTTTAACTAATATCAATAAAATTTAGTTTTTTTTTTGTCTTTTTGACAACATTTGGTAACTTTTTGGTTAATTTATAAATTTCCAAGGTTAATTTACAAATTTCCAAAGTTAATTTACAAAAATTTAACATAACTTCAAATTTTCTTTAAAAAAATCAACTTTAAAAAATCCCCAAACTTTGTTGTTTATAGAAATTAAGTCATTAAATCTAGCTATTAACATTAAGTCAAATTATTAGAAAATTTATTAATTTAACAAAACAGTTTTTAACATTGCCTAAAAAGTCACTAAATTACCAAAAATCATCAAAAGAGTAACTAAGTCGTCCTAAAAGAACATAAAATCATCTAAAAAAATTACTGAATTATTAAATTAATTATTTATACTATAGTTAAGAATATCGAATTGTTACTATTTAACATTTTATTTAAACAGTCTGATAATTTGTTGACGGATTGTTAAATTTCGACTTTGAGGGATTGTTAACACTCCATCAACGTTTATATTTATGACTATAAAATTTTTTTATTATTTTTAAAACTTTATTTCTTATTAAATTTTAGATTCTCTCAGCACAAATAATTTCATCACACTAATCGCTTGTGTAAGTTCAAAGTCAACCGATTCAACGGAAACATTACAAACTTTAGATTTTGCAAACAGAGTTAAAAGAATTAGCAATAAACCAAATGCTGTAGCTATGGTGGATAATTCATTTGTAAGTTTTCTTTATTATTATTTTTTAAATACAATAAAATATTAATCATGATAAATATTTAAATTTTCTTATATATAGAGAGATTCTTCAATGGTTCCGTCAAAATACATAACCCCAATAAAATCTTTACGGCCAGTTCAAACATCAACAGCTTTAAGAACGTCCGCACGGCCTTCATTTGCAAAGTTTCCTTTTCAAGTTGCCGAAGAACCATGTGTTAGTATAAGTCCCATCGTAAGGAGATGTTTTGAAGAAATAGAATCTAAATTTACTTCTACGATTGGTGATTTGGTTCAAAAAGAAACCAGGAAGTTATTTAGAAGATCAACACGGTAGGATAAAATATAAATTAAAAATTAATTTTTATAAAAAAAATGTTGGTAAAATGAAAAAAAATTATTTTATTTTAGAATCGCAAACTTATGTAAAAAATTTGAAGAAGAGGATGAGAATAAAAACAATTTAAGTAATTTAAGTAATAGTTTTAAGAAATTTAAACCAAATGATTCTCAAAGTGAAACTTTAAAAGACATTACAAATATAAAAATAAATTCAATTGAAGAAAATAAAACCATTGTTGACGATCATAATGATAATAAAGAACGTAAAGATTCGATTATATTTAAAGTTCCATCATTAATAAATACTTCAAACATAACAATTAAAAGTGTGAATAGACTAAACCTTAGTAATTCAGTAAAGAAATCGACGAATTTAAGGAGAAGTACGAGAATTAGAAAAGCACCCGTTCAATTAATAAATGAAATGTTGGAGAATTCAAATTTGTTCAATCGTACTAAAGTAGTTAATAAATCAAAGAGGAATGTTAAATCAAAAGATGAATCTAAGGTGGTAACAAGTGAAGAGAAAAATCATTGTGAGCGTGTTTTAGAAATTTTAAATGAAGGGTCTTTGAAGGATTTAAAATCATTGCAAACTATCGGAACTAAATCTGCTGAGCAGATATTATTATTTAGGTAATTATCTTTTATATTATTATTACAAAATAACATCTTATTAAATAAGATCTATTTCATGTATTACTGAGGCTATAAAATTTTGGTAACTGTGTTCTTAACATTAAAAAAAATCGTGTAATCCACCTTTTATTTGTGAAAATGATTGACATTTAAAACATTATTATAATAAAATATTTGGGGAAATTTTAACGCACGAATATTAATAGAAAGAAATAATTAAAGAAAGGTTTTTACCACTTAATGTGTCAGAGGAGAAAAATTGGCTCATTACTGCACTGGGATCCGAACCCAGATGCTTTCCGGGCAAATGTTCTAATCAATTGAACTATGCAACTCGACAAGTTTTCTCAAATTTCTAGATACGTAAATGTCACAAATACATGCGCACGAATTACTTACCAACGTCAAAGTTACCCTAAAAGTGGGTAATACACAACTTTCGGGATAACCCAGATCTGGATTCTGGGTTCGGATCTTAGTGCAATAATGAGACATTTTTTCTCCTCTAACGCATTAAGTGGTAAAAACCTTTCTTTAATTATTTCCTTTAATTTAAAACATTACACTTGACAAGTATTTCTAACCTATGATTAAAAAACTCTAAAGCCTGTTTTACTACATTTATTAATTCTCAGAATGCAACTTAAAATTTTATGGTCGCTGTAGTATTTATTTTCTTTGTCTTTCAACTCTATATTGAACAATAAAAATTTTTGAATGACCATTTTTAACTTGATAAAATGCATTTCATCTCATCACATATTTTCTAATACTTATATTATTCGTAGAGAACTTCGTGGAAAATTCAAAGCGATTGAAGACACCAAAAACGTCTTTATTAGAGGAAAAGCTTACGAACGTTTTATGGAAGCGAACTTTTTAACATGAAATCCAGAAATCCTAAAAAACGTAATTCGTGTGAAGATTGCCAAATTAAAATCTCGTATAAAGACACCAATAATAATTTTAAGTTGAAAATAAAAATAATAAAGTTTTATTTTTCACTTATTATCTTTTTTTTATTATTTTTTTTTGTATGGGATTTTAATTTGGCAATCTACTTTTAAGTATTTTTGTATATTAAAAAAAAGGACTCCAAAGATGGAAATCTTAATTTTTATGTAATTCTATAATTTTTTTTTAATTTGATATCAAAGTACAATACTATTAAATAAGTTGATTTACTAGATAAATATATTACAAAGAAAGAATTTTAATATAATGTACACGTGTTGTTTATTTTTGTAAAGAACGTCTTATTAATAATATGAAATAAATTTATTAAAAAGGTTGTTTTAAATTCATCTTTATAGAAGTTTTTCTTATTCATAACAAAAACTATAAAAATCAGGTTTTTTACTTTCTATAATCCCTGCAACTATGTATATGCATACAGTGAAATTCTCCTTCGCAGACACCCTTCTTAAACGGCTACTTTTGATTGGTTCCGTTGGTGTCCGCACAAGGGAGATTTCATTGTACATGGTTTGTGGTGAAAAAGGCGTTAGAACTAATTGCTAAATTCTCAGTTCAGGAGTATGTAATCTTTTGGGTTAATCTTTTGGATTCATTAAGCGCAATACAAGCAATAAGAGGTTTTCTTCCAACCGCCTCAAAACCATTTTTTCTTTGTGGAAATTTTATCGACACTTAACGATTTTGTAAACAAACAATATGATATAACACTGTGTTCGGTCCCATCGCATACAGGAATTGGAGGAAATAAGGCGCACCGCCCGGTGAGAGAAGTCGTCTTACGAAGACCAATCAACGTCAAGTTGGATGCCATGGATGCGGTGACGCAATCGAGGAAGGAAATTAGAGGGATGTGGGAGGACGATTGGAGGAGATCTGTTTTAAAGGGACGATGGTATGCTAGGCTCTACCTCGCAGACCATGATTTGAGAGACTGCCTTACGTTTCAAGGCTATTTTGCACTTCTTCCATCGTCCGCCTATTAAATGGCTATACTGCAACAGCGTAGCACTGACCAAAACGTTTTCTTATTGTTAGTCTGAGTTACTTTCTTTCCCACTATTTATCAAAGCTACTAGCGACTGCTAATATCGAGATTTATAAAACTATCTTTAAATTTCTTACAGGCACCAAAAATTTTATTTAATTTATAAGTAGAGCAACTTTTAGCTCCGGCGCAAATTGTATTATTATGTATACGTTTACATAAATTTGTAAAAATTCCACCAAAGCTACTAAAATTTTTAATAATTCCACCAAAAACTTACTAAATTCATAAAAATTTTACCAAAAACACTATTTTTTTCTTTATTCCACCAGAAATGAATAAAATTCGCAAAACTTCCACCAATGTTATCAAAATTTTTGATAATTCCACCAAAAACATACTGAACTTTTTACAAATTTCACCAAAAACTTTCTAAATTCATAAGAATTTTACCAAAAACACTGAATTTTTTTAAAATTCCACGAGAAATAAATAAAATTTGCAAAAATTCCACCAAAGCTATTAAAATATTCAACAACTACACCCAAAACTTACTGAATTTTTTTTTATTCCACCAAAAACTTACAAAAATCCTAAAAATTACACCGAAACTGTCAACATTTTTAACAATTCCACCAAAAACTTACCAAATTTTTTAAAAATTCCACTAAAATGTCCAAATTCTTTTAAAATTCCACCAAAAATCAATCAAATTAGAAACAATTTCATTAAAAATTAACTAAAACCTTGAAAATTCCATCAAAAACTTAGTAGATTCATAAAAATTCCACCAAAGTTACTAAAATTTTTAATAATTCTACCAAAAATAATGAATTTTTTTTTAAATTCCACCAAAAAACTTACAAAATTTGTAAAAAATCCACCAAAAATTTACCAATTTTTTTTTAAATTCCACCAAAAACTTACTAAATTCGTAAAGCTTCCACCAAAGGTACCAAAATGTTGATCAGTTCAACCAAAAACAATAAAGTTTTTTTAGAAAAATACTAAAAATGAAACTAAATTAGTAATAAATAAAAAAATATTTTGTATCTAATGTGCATTTATTATTTATTTTTTTATAATAAAAAAGAAACAATTTACTTAAAAACAAATTAAATTAACTCATCGGAATGCAAATTTCTATCACCTTCAATTAATCTCTTCTTCTAATTATTTTTCTTTCTTATTTTCTGTACTTTCAATTACTTCTTCTGCACCAATATCATCAACGCGACTTTTATCCACTGGATACAACCTAAATTTAAAAACAAAAAATGTTTAATGTTTTAAAGAATTTAATTAATAAAACAATAAAAGCAACCACCAATAAGAAAAACTTTACGATTGTAACTTACCATCTCTGATAAAGATAAATAACAAATACTACATCATCTCGGAAACATGCTAATCTATGAGCAGTTGGCATAGTTATTATAAAAGCAAAAATATCATCGATGAAGGTATTAAAAGCTCTGTACGTAAAAGCTCTCCATGGTAAAGCTGCTACCGATTTAAGACGGTAATTTATAAATAACTGAGGTAACATAAATAAGAAACCAAAGACGTATACACCATTTACTAAACTGCTAATTGTCCATGAATACCAACTAAAAATCAATAAAATATTTTATTTATACAATACGATAAATTTATAATTTGAAATGTTACCTTTTATGAGGTTGATAAAGAAGTGAATAAATAGCACCTCCGATACACAAAGGATACAAAACATAACTCAAATATTTCATCGATTCCTCATCGTACTGTCGTGTTTTTGCTTCCGCAGCAGTTTCCGTAGTGTGTTTCTTGAATTTTATGCCATTTAAACTGATGGAAGGTTTTAAAACTTTGTTTACTTTCCAAAACTAAACAATTTAAGATGAAAATTTGAAATATTTTATTTAATTTTTTTAATTTTTTATTTAAATAATAAAAATAAACTTACTTCTATTGCTGTTCCGATCCCACTTGGTACTAAAACTAATAGAGAGGTACCTTCGTCTAATAGATACAAGAAGATTATCGTTTGTGAAAAAGCTCGCCATAATACTGTTCTTGTAGATAAACCAGCCATTGATGTGTGCGATCTCCAAAAACTTACATCGTTTTTGAATGATAAAAAGTCCAGTAAAAGCTAAAATGATAAATAAATTAAAAGAGATTTTTTTTTCAACTTAACCTAAAAATTTTAATCAACTTTAAAAAATCCTCCTGACTTTATTTATAAAAATTAAGAAAAGATTTTTTGGCTAATAATAAATTAAAGTGTCTATTTTACAATAAATAAGTTAGATTTTTTCTAATTATTATTAAAAAAATTAAAAATTTTTTTTTTAAATATCTCGATTTTTTTTCTTAACCTAAAAATTTTAATCAAGTTTAAAAATTCGTCCTGAGTTTATTTATGAAAATTAAGAAAAGATCTTTTGATTAGTAAGAAGTTACAGTATTTATTTTATAATAAATAAGTTAGATTTTTTCTAATTATTACTAAAAAAATTAAAAAAAAATTTTTTTTTAATCTTGATTTTTTTTCAACCTAATCTGAAAATTTTAATCAATTTTAAAAATTTGTCCTGACTTTATTTATGAAGTTTAAGAAAAGATTTTTTGGTTAATAATAAATTAAAGTGTCTATATTACAATAAATAAGTTAGATTTTTCTCTAATTATTAATAAAAAAATTAAAAATTTTTTTTTTAAATATCTCGATTTTTTTTCTTAACCTAAAAATTTTAATCAAGTTTAAAAATTCGTCCTGAGTTTATTTATGAAAATTAAGAAAAGATTTTTTGATTAGTAATAAGTTAAAGTGTTTATTTTATAATAAATAAGTTAGATTTTTTCTAATTATTACTAAAAAAATTAAAAAAAATTTTTTTGAATCTTGATTTTTTTCAACTTAACCTAAAAATTTTAATCAACTTTAAAAATTCGTCCTGAGTTTATTTATCGAGATTAAGAAAAGATTTTTTGGTTAATAATAAATTAAAGTGTCTATTTTAAAACTAAATAAGTTAGATTTTTTCTAATTATTACTAAAAAAATTAAAAAAAATTTTTAAAAACCATCTTGATTTTTTTCAACCGAACCTAAAAATTTTAATCAAGTTTAAAAATTCATCCTGAGTTTATTTATGGAAATTAAAAAAAAGATTTTTTGATTAGTAATGAATTAAAATGTCTACTTTACACTAAATAGGTTATATTCTTTCTAATTATTATTTAAAAAAAATAAAAAAAAAATTTTAAACCCATCTTGGTTTTTTTCAACTTAACCTAAAAATTTTAATCAAATTTAAAAATTTGTCCTGGCTTTATTTATAGAGATTAAGAAAAGATTTTTTGATTAGAGATAAATTAAAGTATCTATTTTAAATTAAATAAGTTAGATTTTGTCTAATTATTACTAAAAAAATTAAAAAAAAATTTAAAACCGAACTTGATTTTTTTCATCCTAACCTAAAAATTTTAATTAACTTTAAAAATTCGTCCTGAGTTTATTTATGGAGATTAAGAAAAGATTTTTTGATTAGTAATAAATTAAAATGTCTATTTTATACTAAATAAGTTAGATTTTTTCTAATTATTACCAAAAAAAATAAAAAAAAAATTTTTTAATCATCTTGATTTTTTTTCAACTTAACCTAAAAATTTTAATCAACTTTAAAAAATCGTACTGAGTTTATTTATGAAGATTAAGAAAAGATTTTTTGATTAGTAATAGATTAAAGTATCTATTTTATAATAAATAAGTTAGACTTTTTCTAATTATTACTAAAAAATTAAAAAAAAAAATTTTAAATATCTTGATTTTTTCATCCTAACCTAAAAATTTTAGTCAACTTTAAAAATTCGTCCTGAGTTTATTTATGGAGATTAAGAAAAGATTTTTTGAATAGTAATAAATTAAAATGTCTACTTTATAATAAATAAGTTAGATTTTTTCTAATTATTACTAAAAAAATTAAAAATTTTTTTTTTAATAAACTTGATTTTTTTTCAACTTAACCTAAAAATTTTAATCAACTTTAAAAATTCGTCCTGAGTTTATTTATCGAGATTAAGAAAAGATTTTTTGGTTAATAATAAATTAAAGTGTCTATTTTATAATAAATAAGTAAGATTTTTTCTAATTATTACTAAAAAATTAAAAAAAAATTTTTTTGATCTTGATTTTTTTTTCAACTTAACCTAAAAATTTTAATCAACTTAAAAAAATCCTCCTGAGTGTATTTATGAAAATTAAGAAAAGATTTTTTTATTTATAATAAATTAAAGTATCTATTTTATAATAAATAAGTTAGATTTTTTCTAATGATTACTAAAAAAAATAATTTTTTTTTTTTTAATATCTTGATTTTTTTTCTTAACCTAAAAATTTTAATCAAGTTTAAAAATTCGTCCTGAGTTTATTTATGAACATTAAGAAAAGATTTTTTGATTAGTAATAAATTAAAGTGTCTATTTTACATTAAATAAGTTAGATTTTTTCTAATTATTACTAAAAAAATGTAAAAAATTTTTTAGTTTTGATTTATTTTTTTCAATTTAACCTAAAAATTTTAGTCAACTTTAAAAATTCGTACTGAGCTTATTTATGGAAATTAAGAAAAGATTCTTTGGTTGATAATAAATTAAAGTGTCTATTTTACACCAAATAAGTTAATTTTTTTTTCTAATTATTACCAAAAAAAATTAAAAAAAAAAAAATTTTAATATCTTGATTTTTCTCAACCTAAAAAATTTGAATCAACTTTAAGAAAATCCTCCTGAGTTTATTTATAGAGATTAAGAAAAAAATTTTTGAGTACTAATAAATCAACGTGTCTATTTTATAATAAATAAGTTCGTTAGATTTTTTCTAATTATTACTAAAAAAATTAAAAAAAATTTTTTAAATATCTTGATTTTTTTCTTAACCTAAAAATTTTAATCAACTTTAAAAAATCCTCCTGGGTTTATTTATGGAGATTAAGAAAAGATTTTTTGGTTAGTGATAAATTAAAGTGTCTATTTTTACCTTAAATAACTTAGATTTTTTCTAATTATTATTAAAAAAATTAAAAACGAGTTAAATTTAATTTTATAAGAATAAAGTTCAATAAAAAATTTTTAGATGGCATTACTACAAATTAGTATATTGTAATGATTGTAATACAAAAATTTCATTTTCTCAAATTGGCAACATGACATCTTAATCCAACCTCTTTTTAACGTCTGTCATTTTTGAAAGTTTAAGTGAATTATAAACTGATAAAAGTGAATCTACAAAAACTATTTAAGGTAGGTGATAGAATAAGTATTTCTTTTAAAAAATATGTTTTTGATAATGAAAAATACTTAACAACAAGCTGAATGGGTAAAAAATTAATTTTAGGAAATGTAACATAACCTCACTTTTTAAGATCTGTCAAAAGATTTTTAATTTTAAATTATCAACTAAATTTGACCTTATTTTGATAATTTACATTAATATGTGTTATTTATCATAGTATTTAAGAAAAAAAAGTCAAATTAATAAATAATTCTTTTTTTAATTTAAAAAAATAAGTCACGGATGAATTAACTGCCGATCGGATGAATTTAACTGCCGATCGGATGAACTTAACTGCCGATATCTCCCTATAAAACTTACATGTATACTCCCAATACAAATAGTAGCACACAACAGATACAAATTAGTATCGGCAAACACTCCCTTAACCTCATCGATATCTTTATCGGTAAATCCGAGCTTTTTAAAATTCCTAATCGTAACCTCCATTTCAACCATAAATTTAAACTTCCCAATCGACACGGGATTATAACAATAATTAAACGTCATCCTACTACTATCTTTGGTTATCTCTTCCAAATCTTTTAACCTCGATTGCATAAAATCGTTAACAACAATCGGAAGAAATTGTCTCTTCCGATTAATTTTTAAATATTGTATAACTTCATGCGGAATATTATTCTCCGGAATATTTAATTCACTATTGCACATCATAATCGAGTATTTAGTTTTAATATGAGTCGTCGGTTTTACCGATGATTGTTTCGATTCTTCTTTTAAGAGATTAAAAGTCGAACTTTTCGGTACGATGTATTTTGTTAATCGACCTTTTAAATACGTTGATTCGTATATGTTTTTAGCTTCGTTTAAGCTTAAATCTTCATTATTTTTATTACTCGGTAAGATTACCGTGTGAATTATTAAACTGCCGTTATTACGAACGGTTTTTGATATATCTAAGTTGATTTCTCTAAAAAATAAATTATAATAAGATTAATTATTATTTTAATTAATATAAAATTAAAATAATAAAATATTACCGTTCAAACGATTCATCGTAATTGAATTTATCAACGTTTAACACTAATTGTTCATCACCCGATCTTGAATTGTCCGTAACGTAAACTAATAAGTCTAAGGAAGGTTTTGTGTTTAAATAGGAATGAAAACACACGTCCCCTTTGGAACAATAAGGGGCCCTGAATAGCACAACCAAATTCCATACTGAATTTAGTATGAATATTATAAATAAACCGAATAATATCGACGTAAATGATAATTTAACCATTTTGTTACGGTTTTTTGTACTTTTACATTCATACAACCTTTGAAAATAATGTAAAAATGTCTTTTTTTGCGGTACACGTCAACTTCTTTTCACGACATTCTTATAGGTTAGGTCAGGGGCCGGACACGATATAGGGAATTATTTAAGCAGGGATATGTAGTTCCGCACGAGACGATAGAGGCGCTTTCGTCGAATATCTGCATTGTTTGTTTTCCCGCGATAAATTATTATTATTATTACAATATATTAATGAATACTGTATTGATAAAAGTAATATTATACAAGTATTTGTCAATATAATTTAAATTTACAAAAATCCACAGTTGAATATTTCTGCTGTGATGTGTTCGGTACTTTACCTACATATGTTTATGGTCAGAAACTCCTACGTACGCTGTAAAACACAATTTGTTAAAACCGTTGTCGTTTTACTCCATTAGACTTTTTTAGCATGATACACGTTTGGAAAGTTGTGTTATTAGTGTGTTATTGTTTTAAATTAAACATACCTTCAAAACAAGTAAGTATAACGGTATAACGCTATTTTTTTATTTATATTTTGGGTTATGTATCACCGGTGATATTATTCAGAGTGAATAAATAAGTATTATGTTATTTTCAGGTCGTCCAATGTTGTCCATGAAGGAATGGGAGTTGCGTGTGAGGTTGAGAAAGGCCGATTAGAAATAATTTAGAAGTAAAGTCGTTTTTTGGCGGATATCGTTTTTATCTACTTTCGGAATCTGAAGAAAGAGTCTACTAATATTTGCTACCCTTGTATTACCACTATTTTAAAGTTTGTATTACATTCCTTCCATTATTAATATAGTAGTATTAATTTTGTTAATTTTAATGCTATTGTTAATGTTAATTGTTAATTTTGTTTTGTTGTCGCTACCACCCTGTAGGGATAGGTTGTGAGTATCGCACTCATAATTCAAGAAATAATGAATGTAAACAATAATTATGACCACTGCGCAAGATTTTAAGTTTTAAAGTAATAACACTTTGTTTATAACAACTGTTGCTACAAATTATAGGAAATTCCCTACTGTGCTGCATAGTAATTACTAAGGATAGTATAAATAAGTAACTTTTTTAAATATATCGCCGTTCCGGAAGAACATTGACATAACTGCAAAATAAAAAAAAATGTAGGAGAAGGAAAAAACAATTAAGATCAACATTTTTGGATATATTGATGGTCTTAATTCATTTTACCAAAAAATTGCAGTTATGTCGATGTTATTCCGGAACGGCGATTTATTATTTAATAACTTTATAATTATTGTAAGTGTAATTTATAAATATGTTTATTTTATATCTTATACTTATTATTAATATTATTCTGTGTAAATAGTATATGCTTGTATGTGCTTCCTATTTTGTAATAATTATATATTTTTTATATTCTACAATTGTTTTATTTTATTCATTCGATCACAAAGCAATAAAGTGTAATTTTGAAATGATTTACATCCGCTAGATTCGCGCCTTTCTGTTTAATAGTTCCGCACGAGACGCTAGGAGACGCTGAAAGCAGCACAAAATTTTTAGTATTACGTGTCCAGTCTTTTATGTATTGGTCTGTGGGTTAGGTTTAGTTTAGTTGTCAAAGTCAAAATAAATAAATTTAATTCAGCGCCATCTAACGGAGAAATTTAATAATAACTTTATATTCAAAAGATATTTTAGAGATTTCTTTAATTAAACTAGTTTAGTTTCATTTTTAGTATTTTTCTAAAAAAAATTATTGTTTTTGGTGGAATTGATCAACATTTTAGTAACTTTGGTGGAAGCTTTACGAATTTAATTTTTGGTGGAATTTAAAAAAAAATTGGTAAATCTTTGGTGGAATTTTTACAAATTTTGTTAGTTTATTGGTGGAATTTTTAAAAAAATTCATTATTTTTGGTAAAATTATTCAAAATTTTAGTAACTTTGATGGAATTTTTATGAATTTACTAAGTTTTTGATGGAATTTTCAAGGTTTTAGTTAATTTTTAGTAAAATTGTTTCTAATTTGATTGATTTTTGGTGGAATTTTAAAAGAATTTGGACATTTTGGTGGAATTTTAAAAAAATTTGGTAAGTTTTTGGTGGAATTTTTACAAATTTTGTAAGTTTTTTGGTGGAATTTTTAAAAAATTCATTATTTTTGGTAAAATTATTCAAAATTTTAGTAACTTTGGTGGAATTTTTATCAATTTACTAAGTTTTTGATGGAATTTTTAAGGTTTTAGTTAATTTTTAGTGAAATTGTTTCTAATTTGATTGATTTTTGGTGGAATTTTAAAAGAATTTGGACATCTTGGTGGAATTTTTAAAAAATTTGGTAAGTTTTTGGTGGAATTTTTACAAATCTTGTAAGTTTCTTGGTGGAATTTTTAAAAAATTCACTATTTTTGGTAAAATTATTAAAAATTTTAGTAACTTTGGTGGAATTTTTATGAATTTACTAAGTTTTTGATGGAATTTTCAAGGTTTTAGTTAATTTTTAATGAAATTGTTTCTAATTTGATTGATTTTTGGTGGAATTTTAAAAGAATTTGGACATTTTGGTGGAATTTTTAAAAAATTTGGTAAGTTTTTGGTGGAATTTTTACAAATTTTGTAATTTTTTTGGTGGAATTTTTAAAAAATTCGCTATTTTTGGTAAAATTATTAAAAATTTTAGTAACTTTGGTGGAATTTTTATGAATTTACTAAGTTTTTGATGGAATTTCCAAGGTTTTAGTTAATTTTTAGTGAAGTTGTTTTCAAATTGATTGATTTTTGGTGGAATTTTAAAAGAATTTGGACATTTTGGTGGAATTTTTAAAAAAATTGGTAAGTTTTTGGTGGAATTTTTACAAATTTTGTAAGTTTTTCGGTGGAATTTAAAAAAAATTCACTATTTTTGGTAAAATTATTAAAAATTTTAGTAACTTTGGTGGAATTTTTATGAATTTACTAAGTTTTTGATGGAATTTTCAAGGTTTTAGTTAATTTTTAATGAAATTGTTTCTAATTTGATTGATTTTTGGTGGAATTTTAAAAGAATTTGGACATTTTGGTGGAATTTTTTAAAAATTCGGTATGTTTTTGGTGGAATTATCAAAAATTTTGATAACATTGGTGAAATTTTTATTAACTTTAATCATTTTTGGTGGAATTGTTAAAAATATTGGTAATTTTAGTAGAATTTTTATGAATTTGGTAAGTTTTTGGTGGTATTTTTTAAAAATCAGTAAGTTTTTAGTGAAATTTAGACTAAATCGTTGAATTTTGTTTAAAATGTCGCCATATTTTGTATAAAATTGTGTAAAACTATTGAATTTCGTCTAATTTCATCCAAAAATTTTCAAATTTCATTCAAAAAATAACTTAATTTTGCTTAAAATTATCAACTTTAGTCTAAAATGTTCTAAAATAGTAGAATTTTATTTAAAATTTCGCCAAATTTCGTCTAAAATTTGCTACATTTTGTATAAAATTATCTAAAACTATTGAATTTCGTCTAATTTCACTTGAAATTTTAAAATTTCATTCAATAAACAACTTAAATTAGTTTAAAATTATGAAATGTAGTCTAAAATGTTCTAAAATAATCAAATTTCGTTCAAAATTTTGCCAAATTTTGTATAAAATTATCTAAAATTCTTAAATCTCGTTTATTATAATCTAAAATTGTGAAATTTCATTAAAAAAACTAACTTAAATTAGCTTAAAATTTTGAAATTTCACTTAAAATGTTCTAAAATCGTCATTTTTTCCCTAAAATTTCGCCAAATTTTTTATAAAAATATCTAAAAGTATTGAATTTCGTCTAATTTTATCTAAAATTTGACAATTTCATAAAAAAATATTTAATTTAGCTTAAAATTGTGAAATTTCTTGTAAAAATTTTCTAAAATCGTCGAATTTTGTCTAAATTTTCATCAAATTTCGTACAAAATTATCTAAAACTATTGAATTTCATCTAAAATTTTCAAATTTCATTCAAACAATAACTTAATTTAGCTTAAAATTATGAAATCTAGTATAAAATATTCTAAAACCGCCGAATTTTGATTAAAATTTCGCCAAATTTCCTATAAAATTATCTAAAACTAATGAATTTCGTCTATTTTTTTCTCAAATTTTCGTATTTTATTCAAGAAATAACTTAATTTATCTTAATATTATGAAATTTCTCCTGAAATGTTCTAAAATCGTCCAATTTCACCTAAAATTTCGCCAAATTTTATATAAAATTGTCTAAAATTCTTAAAATTGTGAAATTTCATTCAAAAAAAAGAACTTAATTTAGCTTAAAAATGTGAAACTTTGAAATGTTCTAAA
Organism: Digitonthophagus gazella; assembly: GCA_036711955.1. Taxonomy (NCBI): domain Eukaryota; kingdom Metazoa; phylum Arthropoda; class Insecta; order Coleoptera; family Scarabaeidae; genus Digitonthophagus; species Digitonthophagus gazella. The sequence goes on from JASCIT010000003.1 coordinate 4,304,595, forward strand.
ATCATCGAATTTCGTCTAAGATTTCATCAAATTTTGTATAAAATTGACTAAAATTCTTAAATCTCGCCTAATTTCATCTAAAATATTTGAAATTTAATTAAAAAATAACTTAATTTAGCTTAAAAAAGTGAAATTTCGTCTAAAATTTTAAAAGATTGTCGAATTTCGTTTAAAATTTCACCCAGTTTCGTATAAAATTGTCTAAAATTATTGAATTTCGTCTAATTTTATCTAAAATTTTTGAATTTTATAGAAAAATTATTTGATTTAGTTTAAAATTATGAAATTTCATCTAAAATCGTCAAATTTCGTCTAAAATTTCGCCAAATTTCGTACAAAATTGTCTACAAGTATTAAATTTCGGTTTTATAAAAAAAATATCTGTTTAATATCAAAGAATTATTTCTGTGTTAAAGCAACATTTATTTAAAAAAGAAAAAACAAGCGTATGAAAAATATAAGCACAAAAATAGCCTCAAATACAGTAAGTTATCGGTGAATCATATTTAATCCTCTTCCGTTACTTCAATTTTACACGCTCCGGTTATATCATCGAGTTCTTTCGATGAAAAAGTGGCTATTAACTTCTGTTCACCGGAAATTCTAGGAATAACTTCCGTTTCAGCACTCACTAAACCTCCAGCTTCAACATCGTAAATAGAAAGTATCTGATTCCTTAATAAAGTCGGTCCGGAGAGATTAAATTTGCAGTTCGTTAATTCCTTCTTTAATGGATTTATAAATTGAAGAAGTACTCTCGAAGGTACTTTGCAAGGTATTTCCGGAGAAATCTATAAAAGTAAACATTTAGAAGAAAGTTTTTTTTAATACGAAGGAATTAAAATAATACTTTTATTGTTATGGTTGGTTTAACAACTTGAAAATCGTCTTCGTCAGCCCAAGTTTGACGAGTTTCGGTTACTGTAGCAACCGCACATAGTTTCATGTTGCAATACTCGACTAATTTATCGATGTATTCATCACCGGTGACTCTTAATTCAAGTCTTTCAGCTGAAAAAAAAAATAATAATAAATTTTATTATTTGTTAAAGAATTTATCTTAATTATAAACGAATACTATCGAAAATTAAAGGTTAAATTTTCTTAAATGACAACTTGTTAGATAAGTGGCGCCATCTTACTGTTTGAGTTCTTAATAGAATTTGACTTGAATTTTAAATTTATTTAATAATTTTATTTACAAATTTAAAGATCACCTTTTAAAAAAACTTTTTTTTTTAATTTAACGACCGTTTTATTCTTAATTTATTAATAAAATTGGTTTAAAAAACGTTTAATTTACTTTGAAAGATATGGAGATCAATTTTTTAACTTTTAAACTTGTCCATATCGCTTAAGATATCTATTACTTCACTTTGACAGTTCTTCTAATTAAAAATTAAGAAAGTAAGTAAAAACTAAATTTTATTTTCTCTTCTAAGGGAAAAACTAAAAGTTGTAGAAAATTCATTTTTGGTAAAAATAAAGATTAAGTTTTAATCTAAATCCTTACAAAAATTTTAAGTCTCTTTAATAATTTATTTTTGAGATATATACTTTTAAAAATGATTTTTTAACCTAAAATTTTTCTTTTCAACTTTGAAATTTTTTTTAATATTTTTGATAAAATTTAGAGCAAAACGGTCTTTTTTATATAAAACTAGAATGTTTTATCTTTCATTTGAAACAAAAATCATTTCTTAATCTCAATAAATAAAGTCTGGGGGATTTTTTAAAGTTGTTCAAATTTTCTTAAAAAGTAGGGTTAGTTAACTGTCAAAAATTTTTACTGTCAAATATTTTAACTTTGAAATTTTTTTTTAATTTTTTGGTAATATTTAGAATAAATCGGTCTTTTTTAATTAAAACTAGAATGTTTTATCTTTCATTTGAAACAAAAATCATTTCTTAATCTCAATAAATAAAGTCTGGGGGATTTTTTAAAGTTGGTCAATTTTTTTTAAGTTGGGTTAGTTAACAGTGAAAAATTTTTACCAACTTTGAAATTTTTTTTAAATTTTTTGGTAATATTTAGAATAAATCGGTCTTTTTTAATTAAAACTAGAATGTTTTATTTTTCATTTGAAACAAAAATCATTTCTTAATCTCAATAAATAAAGTCTGGGGGATTTTTTAAAGTTGAACAAATTTCTTTTAAGTTGGGTTAGTTTACAGTCAAAAATTTTTACTAAATTTGAAATTTTTTTTGAATTTTTTGGTAATATTTAGAACAAATCGGTCTTTTTTATATAAAACTAGAATATTTTATCTTTCATTTGAAACAAAAATCATTTCTTAATCTCAATGAATAAAGTCGGGGGGATTTTTTAAAGTTGATCAAATTTTCTTAAAAAGTTGGGTTAGTTAACTGTCAAAAATGTTTACCAACTTTGAAATTTTTTTTAAATTTTTTGGTAATATTTAGAATAAATCAGTCTTTTTTAATTAAAACTAGAATGTTTTATCTTCCATTTGAAACAAAAATCATTTCTTAATCTCAATAAATAAAGTCTGGGGGATTTTTTAAAGTTGATCAAATTTTCTTAAAAAGTTGGGTTAGTTAACTGTCAAAAATTTTTACCAACTTTGAAAATTTTTTTAAATTCTTTGGTAATATTTAGAATAAATTGGTCTTTTTTAATTAAAACTAGAATGTTTTATCCTTCATTTGAAACAAAAATTATTTCTTAATCTCAATAAATAAAGTCTGGGGGATTTTTTAAAATTGAACAAATTTTCTTAAAAAGTTGGGTTAGTTAACTGTCAAAAATTTTTACCAACTTTGAAAATTTTTTTAAATTTTTTGGTAATATTTAGAATAAATCGATCTTTTTTAATTAAAACTAGAATATTTTATCTTTCATTTGAAACAAAAATCATTTCTTAGTCTCAATAAATAAAGTCTGGGGGATTTTTTAAAGTTGATCAAATTTTTTTTAAGTTGATCAAATTTTCTTAAAAAGTTGGGTTAGTTAACTGTCAAAAATTTTTATCAACTTTGAAAATTTTTTAAATTTTTTTGATAAGATTTAGAATAAAGCTATAGTATTTGTTATAAGTTATTACTTACAAGAATGTGGTTTTAATTTAAAATTTCCTTCAGCTTTTTTAACCACATGTGCTTTTAAACCAGTATAAAACACACTAGTTGCCGATAAGGCAGCTTTAACATTTCTTTCTTCATCACATTTGTTCTTAATACGAACAATTACGCTAAAATCTTCCCCAATTCGAATACGATCAAGTTCAACCAAGTCGAATTCGATGTCTTCTAAATTTTGATCTGGAAGAGCATAAAAACTACAAAAAAATAAGATTATATTTTAAAAAGTTTTTAATTATGATTTTGGGGGATTTTAAAAATTACTTTTTAGCAAGTCTTGTACTACGAACAGCATTATACAAAGCTAATCTTTCAGCTTCGGTTCCTTCTTGATATTTATACTGCTCCGTAATATCTTCACGATCTTTATCACCGTTTGGATCGAACATGAATGGTTTTTTCGTTAAAATTAATTTCCCAACACTATAAAAAATTCTTATTAGTCATTTAAATGGTATTTATTTAATTAAAACATTACTGATGTTTGTTGCAATAAACTTTTGAAAATCCTAAATCTTCATTGGGATCTTCTTTCCATCTCATTAAATCCGCGTTAACCGAAGCGACCATAAAAGCGACGTCGTAGTTCATTCCAACTACTCCGCATTTGATGGCTTCTAAAGAAGCTGGCCCGCATTCGAAAAATCGAGAATGAGCGGACATTTCTTGTGGGGTTGCGTCGATTGCTTGCCAACCGCCGTAACCTTTCGGAAGATCGGGTCTTGCCATCCATACGTCGTTCCAAACGTGATAGTTCCAAATGGAATCTTGTCCGACTTCGTTCATAGGGTCGTAGTCTAATTCTTCGTTTTTCATGTTGAAGTATTTGTCGATTGTTAAAGAGGCGTTTGCGTCGTGAGCTGATACTAGGTTGGATACTACTCTTGATGGTATTCCTAATGCTCTACAAACTGGAAATTGGAAAAAAGAAAGAAGTGAAGAATGTTAGAAGAATTGAAAAGAATTGATGAAACATTGAAGGTTAGAGGATGGAAGAAAATAAAAATGTTTTAGTTTACTTGTAGTAACAACTCCAGAGAAAACCCAACATTGGCCGTAACTAACTGATTGTTGAGTTTCTAGATATTGTTGGAGGATTTCTACGGATCCTGTCCAAGCTGAAGGAGCTGTTCCATCTATATAATCACCATCCCATCTTCCTACTAAAATACCATTGTCTTCATCGTTGTTATTTACCATTTTTGATATGACTCTTGTTAAAATTACTGGATCATTTCGACTAAAAATTATTAAAAAGCTCAATTTAGTTTTAATGGAGTTAAGATTTTACTTTTATTTAAGATGGTTAGTGGTTAGATTATAAATTTGATTTTGTATATTAAGTTTAAAAAGAAATTAAATTCAGTTTTTCGATCAGGTAACTTTTATTCTTGCAATTAGCAACTTGAGAAATAATTTTATTGGTTAGATATTTAGTTGGGTTTAGATTTTTATTAGATTTTGAATTTGTTTTTGTGTTAAAATCATGAAAAGATATTAAATGTTGGATGAGGTTAGATTAATTTTTGGCAAATTTTGGGAAATAATTGATTTAATGTTAGGTTGGATTGAATTTTTTTTTATTTCAGATGGCTAACGATTACAAACATATATTTTGCAATGTCAGTATAAGAAGCGAAATATTTCGATGATATTTAAAAAGTCATTCGTTCATTTGAGTTAATTTAGCCCTTTCGGAGCTATGATTTTATGTATATACAGAGTGTCCCAGAACTTAGTTGCCAAATGCAAACCACGCATTCCAGAGCTGATTTCATGCCGATTCAATGAAAAAGTCTTTATCCGGAATTGCTTCCTAAGAGAACTAGAGCATTCTGAAGATGACGTGTCTGATCATGTATAGGTGTTAAGCGCTACTAGGGTAACTTCTCTTAGGAAGTAATTTCGGCTAAGGACTTTTTCGTTGAATCGGTATGAAATTACACTCTGAAACTACATGCTCTGGAATGCGTAATTAACGTTTGGCAACTGAGTTCTGGGACACCTGTATTTTCACACAACTCTTCGGGTTTGGCTATGAACCCACATCGTCGTTCGCTACATTCTCTGTGGATGGAGCATAAGCTATCCTTATTTTCGTAAACTGTTGAATATTTACGTTTATGATCTGAGTTTTCAAACATAACTTATGAAGTCTTATTTTAAATTTGCTTTTTAAAATATCGAAAATCTTTTATTTCACGATTAAAAGTTTCTTTATTTTATTACCTTTCCAAGTCCCAAGTTATCAAATTAATGTTTGTAAATAAACCTAAGGTGTTTATAAACATTAATTCATCCTTATTACTAAACAACCCAACAAAATACAACAAGAATGCCCTATCCAGAAAGAATGTAGCGAGCGACGTTGTCAGATCGTTAGTTGATTCCCACAAAACCCAACTTTAGGATTTTTAAAAATTTTTTTCGTAACAATTAGAACAAATCTAACTTCTATAAATTAAAATAGAATCTTTTAAGTTCATTTTAACTTAAAATTGAGTTGAAATGGCTTTACTAGCATTCAACCATGGAGTGTCTAGTACAATGAAGTCTGAAAAACATCTAATAGATTCGGTGGTCGATCGCAAAACTTGAATAAGCAGTGAAAGAAATATCTTCGTCGAATGACTTCAATTTGTTAATCTGTTTGAGACAACTCGGTCAGTGGAGGTTACTTGGAGGGCTGTTTGAGGAAGTCAAGTATTGATGCAAACAATTTATCGAAGAATCAGTTGCAATGGTTTAGCGTCACACCTACAATTTTCTCAGATTCTTAATCCCAGAACATTAAGTTTGCAGACTTAAGTTGTATAGGTTGAGGTGGAATCATGTCGAAAAATTAAATCAAATCTTCAGCTTAATCTCTAAAAATAAACTCTGTGCGATTTTTTAAACTTGATCAAATTTTTTCTAAAGTTAGGTTAGTTAACTGTCAAAAATTTTTCCTCACTTTAGAAATTTTTTTAATTTTTTTGTTAACAATTAGAACAAATCTGTCTTTTATAAACCTAAATAGAGTCTTTGAAGTACAATTTGACGAAGAAATCATTTCTTAATCTTTAAAAATAAACTTTCAACGATTTTTTAAAGTTGACTGAGTTTTTTAAAAAGTTGGGTTAGTTAACTGTCAAAAATTTTAACCAACTTTAAGAATTTTTTTAATTTTTTTGGTAATAATTAGAACAAATCTGACTTTTACAAACCAAAATTGAATCTTTTAAGTAAAATTTAAAGTAAAAATTACTTCTTAATCTCTAAAAATAAACTCTGTACGATTTTTTAAAATTAATCAATTTTTTTTATGTTAGGTTAGTTAACTGTCAAAAATTTTTACCATCTTTAGAAATTTTTTTAATTTTTTTCGTAACAATTAGAACAAATTTGACTTTTTTTAACCAAAATAGAATCTTTTAAGTTTAATTTGACGAAGAATTACTTCTTAATCTTTAAAAATAAACTCAGGACGATTTTTTAAAGTTAATTAAAATTTCTAAAGAATTAGGTTACAAAAAATTTGTATAAACTTTAGGAATTTTTTATTTTTTATGAATTCTCTTTCTATAAGATTTATGTTTTGTTGGCAGAAACACTTAAAATGATGTGATGTTAGGCTTGATTGAATCAAGTTTTTAAGAATTTTTTGAATTTTTTTTGACAATAATTTAAAAAATCGAAGTTTTTTGATTCAAACTAGAATATTTTAGGTTTTGTTTAGTTTTCAATTAATTTAAGAATTGCTTTTCAGTTCCAATAAATAAGCTCTGTACGAATTTTTAAAATTAACCTGTATAGATTGTGTCAAATTCAAACACACCTGTTTAGAAGAAATTTTTTTTAGTTTTTTTTTGACAATAATTATAAAAAATCTAACCTTTCTAATTCAAACTAGAATATTTTAGTTATCAATTAATTCAGGAATCGTTTTTCAATTTCAACAAATAAGCTCAGTACGAATTTTTAAAGTTGATCTTTCATAGGTTATGTTAGCTTCGATCAAAACATGATTGGGTTTAAGAATTTTTTAAATTTTTTTGACAACAATGATAAAAAATCGAACTTTTCTAATTCAAACTAGGACATTTTAGTTTTCAACTAATTCAAGAATCGTTTCTTAATTTTGATAAATAATCTCTGTACAAATTTTTAAAGTTGGCCAATTCTAGGTTATGTCAAATCGAAACATGACTGTGTTTAGGAATTTTTTAAATTTTTTTCGTAATAATTAGAAGAAATCTGACTTTTATAATCCAAAATAGAATATTTTAAGTTTAATTTAAAGTAAAAATCATTTCTTAATCTTTAAAAATAAAGTCTCTACGATTTTTTAAAGTTGAACAAAATTTTTAAAAAAATTAGGTTAGTTAACTATCAAAAATGTTTACCAACTTTAGGATTTTTTTTTAATTTTTTTGGTAACAATTAGAACAAATCTGACTTTTTTAAACCAAAATAGAATCTTCTAGGTACAATTTAATATAAAAATCACTTCTTAATCTCTAAAAATAAACTCTGGGCGATTTTTTAAAGTTGATTAATTTTTTTAAGGTTAGGTTAGTTAACTGTCAAAAATTTTAACCAAGTTTAGGAATTTTTTTAATTTTTTTTTGGTAACAATTAGAACAAATCTGACTTTTTTAAACCAAAATAGAATCTTTTAGGTACAATTTAAAGAAAAAATCATTGCATAATCTTTAAAAATAAAGTCTCTACGATTTTTTAAAGTGGAACAAATTTTTTAAAAAATTAGGTTAGTTAACTATCAAAAATTTTAACCAACTTTAGGAATTTTTTTAATTTTTTTGGTAACAATTAGAACAAATCTGATTATTTTAAACCAAAATAGAATATTTTAAGTTTAATTTGGCGAAGAAATTATTTCTTAATCTTTAAAAATAAATTCTGGGCGATTTTTTAAACTTGATTAAATTTTTTTTAAAGTTAGATTAGTTAACTGTCAAAAATTTTTACCAACTTTAAGAATTTTTTTAATTTTTTTTGGTAATGATTGGAACTAATTTGACTCTTTTAAATCAAAATAGAATATTTTAAGTTTAATTTGGCGAAGAAATCATTTCTTAACCTTTAAAAATAAATTTTGAATGATTTTTTAAAGTTGACCGAATTTTTTAAAAATTGGGTTAGTTAACTGTCAAAAATTTTAACCAAGTTTAGGAATTTTTTTAATTTTTTTGGTAACAATTAGAACAAATCTGACTGTTATAAACCAAAATAGAATGTTTTAAGTTTAATTTAAAGTAAAAATCATTTCTTAATCTTTAAAAATAAAGTCTCTACGATTTTTTAAAGTTGAACAAATTTTTTAAAAAAATTAGGTTAGTTAACTCTCAAAAATTTTAACCAACTTTAGGAATTTTTTCAATTTTTTTCGTAACAATTAGAACAAGTCTGACTTTTTTAAACCAAAATAGAATCTTTTAGGTACAATTTAAAATAAAAATCACTTCTCAATCTCTAAAAATAAACTCTGGGCGATTTTTTAAACTTGATTAATTTTTTTAAGGTTAGGTTAGTTAACTGTCAAAAATTTTAACCAAGTTTAGGAATTTTTTAAATTTTTTTGGTAACAATTAGAACAAATTTGACTTTTTTAAACCAAAATAGAATATTTATTTAATTATTTTACCGATAGTGAGGCATCTCCGACATTTCCAACATAAGCATAGCCGCTGGTAAAACGGTAGCATCAAACTGTCCAAAAACCCATTCTCTTCCCCTACAAGATCCCCACGGACCAATCCATATTTTCCCAACATCCATAACAATATACTCCTCTAATAAACGTTCATCAGGCATATAAACCAAATCACCTAAACACCCCAAATACAATTAATTAACAAAAACCTTTTTATAAATCCACAAAATCAACGAATCAACGAAAAATCTTACTTTTATGCCAAGGATTAAACAAAATATAAATTTGCCCCGGATGATCATAAATAGTCGGATCATCAACCGAATTTTGAACACTCGTTTCCACCTGTAACTCCCATAAACCCACCGGACACGTGTACGGAGTACATACTTCGATAGTTATCGTCTTATCCTGTTTATTAATTATTTTCCCATTAAAGATATCATCTTGCAAATCATCAGATTTCGTTTTTAACGTTACAACTCCTTTAGTTCCTTTTAAAATATTTTTTGTTGAACCTATTTGAATTAAAAATTAAATTTAATTAAAGTTAAGTTAGATAGGATCAATGCATTGGTTCTCGACCAGTTAAGAAGTATCAAAATTTTTTGTCAGCTTTGAAAATTTTTTTAATTTTTTTGACAACACTTGGAATAAAACAGTCTTTTTTAATTAAAATTAGAATGTTTTAGGCTTCATTTAGAAAAAAAATCAAATCAAAATCTGTAAAAATGAATTTTTGATGAATTTTTAAAGTTAGTTTTCTTAAGTTAAAAAAGTGTCAAATTTTTTACCAACTTTGAAATTTTTTTTAATTTTTTTGATAACATTTGGAATAAAACGGTCTTTTTAGATCAAAACTAGAATGTTTTAAATTTTATTTAGAAAAAAAAATCAAATCAAAATCTGTAAAAATGAATTTTTGATGAATTTTTAAAGTTGATCGATTTTCTAAAATTAGGTTAGAAGTGTGAAAAATGTTTACCAACTTTGAATTTTTTTAAAATTTTTTTGACAATACTTGGAATAAAACGATCTTTTTTAATTAAAATTAGAATGTTTTAAGTTTCATTTAGAAAAAAAATCAAATCAAAATCTTTAAAAATGAATTTTTTATGAATTTTTAAAGTTAATTTTCATAAGTTAGAAAAGTGTCAAAAAATTTTACCAACTTTGAAATTTTTTTAAATTTTTTTGACAACATTTAGAATAAAACGGTCTTTTTTAATTAAAACTAGAATGTTTTAAATTTCATTTAGAGAAAAAATCAAATTAAAATTTTTAAAAATGAATTTTTGATAAATTTTTAAAGTTAATTTTCATAAGTTAGAAAAGTGTCAAAAATGTTTACCAACTTTGAAAATTTTTTTAATTTTTTTGACAACACTTAGAATAAAACGGTCTTTTTTAATTAAAATTGGAATGTTTTGGGTTTCATTTAGAAAAGAAATCAAATCAAAATCTTTAAAAATGAATTTTTGATGAATTTTTTAAAAATGATTGATTTTTTTTATAATCGAAAATTCCTTAACCTAAAAAAATTTTTTACCAACTTTGAAATTTTTTTAAATTTTTTTGACAACACTTGGAATAAAACGGTCTTTTTTAATTAAAATTAGAATGTTTTAAGTTTCATTTAGAAAAAAAAATCAAATCAAAATCTGTAAAAATGAATTTTTGATGAATTTTTAAAGTTAATTTTCTTAAGTTAAAAAAGTGTCAAAAATTTTTACCCACTTTGAACATTTTTTTAATTTTTTTGACAACACTTGGCATAAAACGATCTTTTTTAATTAAAATTAGAATGTTTTAAGTTTCACTTAGAAAAAAAAATCAAATCAAAATCTTTAAAAATGAATTTTTGATGAATTTTTAAAGTTGATCGATTTTCTTAAGTTAGGTTAGAAGTGTCAAAAATTTTTACCAACTTTGAAAATTTTTTTAAATTTTTTGACAACACTTGGAATAAAACGGTCTTTTTTAGTTAAAATTAGAATGTTTTAAGTTTCACTTAGAAAAAAAAATCAAATCAAAATCTTTAAAACTGAATTTTTGGTGAATTTTTAAAGTTAATTTTCTTAAATTAAAAAAGTGTCAACAAATTTTACCAACTTTGAAAATTTTTTTAATTTTTTTGACAACACTTGGAATAAAACGGTCTTTTTTAATTAAAATTAGAATGTTTTAAGTTTCATTTAGAAAAAAAAATCTAATCAAAATGTTTAAAAATGAATTTTTGATGAATTTTTAAAATTGGTCGATTTTCTTAAGTTAGGTTAGAAGTGTCAAAAATTTTTACCAACTTTGAAAATTTTTTTAATTTTTTTGACAATACTTGGAATAAAACGGTCCTTTCTAGTTAAAATGAGAATGTTTTGGGTTTCATTTAGAAAAAAAATCAAATCAAAATCTTTAAAAATGAATTTTTGATGAATTTTTAAAGTTGATCGATTTTCTTAAGTTAGGTTAGAAGTGTCAAAAATTTTTACCAACTTTGAAAATTTTTTTAATTTTTTTGACAATACTTGGAATAAAACGGTCTTTTTTAATTAAAATTAGAATGTTTTAAATTTCATTTAGAAAAAAAAATCAAATCGAAATCTTTAAAAATGAATTTTTGATGAATTTTTAAAGTTAATTTTCTTAAATTAGAAAAGTGTCAAAAATTTTGTCCAACTTTGAAAATTTTTTTAATTTTTTTGACAATACTTGGAATAAAACAGTCTTTTCTAATTAAAATGAGAATGTTTTGGGTTTCATTTAGAAAAAAAATCAAATCAAAATCTTTAAAAATGAATTTTTGATGAATTTTTAAAGTTCATTTTCTTAAATTAGAAAAGTGTCAAAAATTTTGTCCAACTTTGAAAAATTTTTTAATTTTTTTGACAACACTTGGAATAAAACAATCTTTTTTAATTAAAACTAGAATGTTTTAAGTTTCATTTAGAAAAAAAATCAAATCAAAATCTTTAAAAATGAATTTTTGATGAATTTTTAAAGTTAATTTTCTTAAATTAGAAAAGTGTCAAAAATTTTGTCCAACTTTGAAAATTTTTTTAAATTTTTTGACAACACTTGGAATGGAACGGTCTTTTTTTAGTTAAAATTAGAATGTTTTAAGTTTTACTTAGAAAAAAAAATCAAATCAAAATCTTTAAAAATGAATTTTTGATGAATTTTTAAATTTGATCGATTTTCTAAAATTAGGTTAGAAGTGTGAAAAATTTTTACCAACTTTGAAAATTTTTTTAATTTTTTTGACAACACTTGGAATAAAACGGTCTTTTTTAATTAAAACTAGAATGTTTTAAGTTTCATTTAGAAAAAAAATCTAATCAAAATGTTTAAAAATGAATTTTTGATGAATTTTTAAAGTTGATCGATTTTTTTAAATTAGGTTAGAACTTCTAAAAAGATTTTGTTAACGTTGAAAATTTTTTTAATTTTTTTGACAACATTTAGAATAAAACGGTCTTTTTTAATTAAAAGTAGAATGTTTTAAGTTAAATGAATTTTTGATGAATTTTTAAATTTGATCGATTTTCTTAAGTTAGGTTAGAAGTATCAAAAATTTTTTGCTAACTTTGAAAATTTTTTTAATTTTTTTGACAACACTTGGAATAAAACGATCTTTTTCAATCAAAACTAGAGTATTTTAAGTTTCATTTAGAAAGAAAATCAAATCAAAATCTTTAAAAGTGAATTTTTGATGATTTTTTAAAGTTGATCGATTTTCTTTAGCTTTGAAATTTATTTATTGTCGGTCGGCTAACCAATGCATTTACCCTATGAAGTAAAAAATCTTATTTATTCATACCATAATAATTAAAATGAAGTTTAACAACATCTAAATCTTCATCAAACTCTTTATTTCCAAATCTAATCACCATAATAAAAGTATTTCCCCTTCTAAGTACAGGAGTTGGTTCTTGTTCATGAACAATTTCATATTTATCAGTTTTATGTCGTCTAGCATTTTCCAATGGGTAAAGATAAACCAATTCAACTTCAAGATTATCAGTCATTTTGATATATTAATTTTTTTTCTACATATAAAAAATTTTTAATAACTTTTTTTTAAGTAAATTATTTTAACTTACCAAAAAAATCACTTAAACGTTTAATTTGTACAACAACACAAATGAAAAATAAAACACAAATGAACTATAAACACTCTCTCATCCCTTTTATACCATTCTTATCATAAATAAACCACAAATCAACTAATTACCAAATTCCGGTCAACTGATAAACGTGTTAACTAGCACAATACAACCGCAAACCGTATCTTAATTCGATCAATTAGTAGGAAAATGCGTTTTTCTCTCGTGATTTATAGCATGTATACGATTTACTTATTAGTAATAAGTTTGCAGTTCTAAGATTTGTGTTAAACTGCAGCAGGAAGTCGGCTCGTCTATAAAGACTATAGACGTTGTATTCTATTTAAATGTGTTGAAACATATTCATCATAAGTAAACTCGGTTGTTTATTGGTCATCCAAGCCGGATGAAATGAATAATGCGGCAGTGGGCCAAAATACCACTGTGTATTGATAAATATTAACGAAGAGAGTTTCGTAATGGATGAATGATTCATTGATTTAGTTAGAAACGAGTATGTTATAGTAATAGAAAATGTTAAAAATAAACCTGATGTTATTACTTCATCAAAATCATATCTATTTTTATTTTTTTGTTTTATTTTAAAGAATGAAAAATTGACCAAAATGACTAAAATTTTGACCAAATTGAAAAAATCCTGGAGACTTTATTTTTTAATATTAAGAAATGATTTTTATTTCAAATGAAAGATAAAATATTATAGTTTTAATTAAAAAAAACCGATTTATTCTAAATATTACCAAAAAATTTAAAAAAATTTTCAAAGTTGGTAAAAATTTTTGACAGTTAGCTAACCCTAAATTAAATTTTTTTTTATACAAACAAAAAAATAATTATTAAAATGTATACTTACATCAAAAGTTAAAACGACTTGTCTATAAACTTCAATAGAAGCACAACTTTTAATATAATCGTTTGGTAAACAAGCATCTAATAATTCTTGTAATTCAAAAGCATTAACCGTTCGATGTTCATCGGCTAATTGCAAAAAAACAGCTTTGTACTGACTAAAACTTTTCCCATCTAATAAAGGTGGTGATTTAACTATAGCCGATTTAATCAAATAAGGAGGTGTATCCAAAAGTTTTAATTTTAACGGTTTACTCGAATAAACCCGAAGCGTAAACCCAGATTCTTGACCGGGTTCGAAAGTAGTTGGTAAAATTAAATACCCTCCTTGTTCTAATTGACACCGATGACTTACTTGTCTACTATTCGTATATTGAGAGTTAATAAGTGATTTATTTTTCTTAAAAAATATCTTTCCGATAGACTCAGTCGTACTTTTTGGTAAAGAATAAGCAGTAAATCCGATAACTTTAGGTTCCATTATACTGTGTTGATTTAACGAGACTATAACTTCTTCCATTTCGCTAAGTAATAATTGTAATTGTGGGTTAATGTGAAACATATCGGGATTATTTCTACATCCACCTCCAGAAACCCCTCTTTGCCAATTTCCTTGATACAGTCTCATTTGCCAGGTGTTTTTATTATGAAGACTGGGTTCGTCTCTACTTGTATCGCTATCTAAATGAACGATTTCTAAATGGGTAAACGTTTTAATAAAGTCTGCGTAAGCTATCCAAAATTCTTCATCGGTTAATTTAGCTTGTACTCGTTCTTGTTCTAATGGACTTACATCCGACCATTCGGTGGAGTCTAAAGACCACGATCCGGTGTATTCGTTTGATGGACCGAGAGGGTTTCGGAGTTTTATTAGTTGTATAGCTTCACCACTAAGTTTTTCCACCTAAAAATAATTAGTTGTAATTATATCATTTTTATTTATTAAATTGTTCAAATAAACAAAAACAAAAACAGGAATAAATGGGGTTTATTAACGAAGAATTCATTAATAAGCTGATAATAGAATCTAACATAACCTTAGAATTTTTATACCAACTTTAAAAAATCATAACGACTTTATTTATAAGAATTGAGAAATAATTTTTACATTCGAATAAACTCAAAAGATTCTATTTTTGACTGAAAAAGTCAAATTTGTTCTAATTATTACCAAAAAATTCAAAAAAATTATTAAAGTTGGTAAAAAATTTTGACAGTTTACTAACCCAACTTTTTAAGAAAATTTGATCAACTTTAAAAAATCCCCCAGACTTTATTTATTGAGATTAAGAAATGATTTTTGTTTCAAATGAAAGATTAAACATTCTAGTTTTAATTAAAAAAGATCGATTTATTCTAAATATTACCAAAATATTTAAAAAAATTTTCAAAGTGGGTAAAAATTTTTGACAGTTAACTAACCCAACTTTTTAAGAAAATTTGATCAACTTAAAAAAAATTTGATCAACTTTAAAAAATCCCCCAGACTTTATTTATTGAGATTAAGAAATGATTTTTGTTTCAAATGAAAGATAAAATATTCTAGTTTTAATTAAAAAAGACCGATTTATTCTAAATATTACCAAAAAATTAAAAAAAATTTTCAAAGTTGGTAAAAATTCTTGACAGTTAACTATAACCCAACTTTTTAAGAAAATTTGATCAACTTTGAAAACTCCCCCAGACTTTATTTATTGAGATTAAGAAATGATTTTTGTTTCAAATGAAAGATAAAATATTCTAGTTTTAATTAAAAAATACCAATTTATTCTAAAAATTACCAAAAAATTTAAAAAAATTTTCAAAGTTAGTAAAAATTTTTGACAGTTAACTAACCCAACTTTTTAAGAAAATTTGACCAACTTTAAAAAATCCCCCAGACTTTATTTATTGAGATTAAGAAATGATTTTCGTTTCAAATGAAAGATAAAATATTCTATTTTTTATTAAAAAAGACCGATTTATTCTAAATATTACCAAAAAATTTAAAAAAAATTTCAAAGTTGGTAAAAATTTTTGACAGTTAACTAACCCAACTTTTTAAGAAAATTTGATCAACTTTAAAAAAATTGACCAATTTAAAAAATCCCCCAGGCTTTATTTATTGAGATTAAAAAATGATTTTAGTTTCAAATGAAAGACAAAACATTCTAGTTTTAATTAAAAAAGACCGATTTATTCTAAATATTACCAAAAAATTTAAAAAAATTTTCAAAGTTGGTAAAAATTTTTGACAATTAACTATAACCCAACTTTTTAAGAAAATTTGATAAACTTTAAAAAATCCCCCAGACTTTATTTATTGAGATTAAGAAATAATTTTTATTTCAAATGAAAGATAAAACATTCTAGTTTTAATTAAAAAAGACCGATTTATTCTAAATATTACCAAAAAATTAAAAAAAATTTTCAAAGTTAATAAAATTTTTTGACAGTTAACTAACCCAACTTTTTAAGAAAATTGGATCAATTTTAAAAAATCCCCCAGACTTTATTTATTGAGATTAAGAAATGATTTTTGTTTCAAATGAAAGATAAAACATTCTAGTTTTAATTAAAAAAGACCGATTTATTCTAAATGTTACCAAAAAATTTTAAAAAATTTTCAAAGTTGGTAAAAATTTTTGACAGTTAACTAACCCAACTTTTTAAGAAAATTTGAACAACTTTAAAAAATCCCCCAGACTTCATTTATTGAGATTAAGAAATGATTTTTGTTTCAAATGAAAGATAAAACATTCTAGTTTTAATTAAAAAAGACCGATTTATTCTAAATGTTACCAAAAAATTTAAAAAAATGTTCAAAGTTGGTAAAAATTTTTGACAGTTAACTAACCCAACTTTTTAAGAAAATTTGATCAACTTTAAAAAATCCCCCAGACTTTATTTATTGAGATAGAGGAATGATTTTTGTTTCAAATGAAAGTTGCAAATTGCAAATTACAAATATAATATATTAAACTAGTAAGCAAGCAGCGCCTCTTTAAAAGAGGGCGCCGCAGGCGCCTTACTCTTTTTTTAATAGTTTTTTTGGAAATCGCTTTCCGGATGATTCAATGCTTTTACGTCATTCTGCCGACCATTATCTTCACCTCCCCAATGATTTCGGGGGGCCCTGAAAATCGAACGACGTTGCGGTAGCCCTAATTGAAATTTTTGTCCAAAAAGCCACCGGCTCCGCGAGTCTGCTTCTGGCTAACCTTCTGAACGGCTTCATAACGCAATGTTATATGCGAATCGGGGCTCCTTTGGACCCGAAACGGCCGATTTAAGCCCTAAACGAAGTCCCCGTTTTCCGTTATTTTCGATTTGGGCCGATAAAACAGTTGGTTCAATTTTCATAAACGTTATTTATTATTCTAACCACGCTAATGCCACATGAAATGCCAAAACGATCGCTTTATTAATAATCATCAAATATTTAATTTATGCAGAGCAAAAATTCAAATAAATTTCACTAAAAACTAATTAAATTCTTGAAAATATCACCAAAAATTTAAGTAAATTTGTAAAAATTCCACCAAAGCTACTAAAATTTTTAATAATTCCACCAAAAACTTATAAAATTTGTAAAAATTCCACCAAAGCTATCAAAATTTTTAACAATTCCACCAAAAACTTGCTGAATTTTTAAAAAATGTACTAAAATTAAAATTAATTTCGTCAAGAATTGATTAGATTCTTAAAAATTTCACAAAAATAAAAAAGTAATAATGAAAATTCCACAAAAGTTAGTTAAATTGAATATAATTTCACCAAAAATTATTAAATTTCGAGACAATTATACTACAAACAGTGAATTTCTCAAAAATTCCACCCAAAATCAATAAAATTGGTAAAAATTCCACGAAAAACTTACTATATTCGTAAAAATTCCACCAAAGTTACCAACATTTTTAACAATTCCACCAAAAACGTACTAAATTTTTTCAATTTTCCACCACAGCTACAAAAATGTTGAATAATTCCACCAAAAACTTACTGATTTTTAAAAAATACCACCAAAAACTTACCAAATTCATAAAAATTCTACTAAAATTACCAATATTTTTAACAATTCCACCAACAATGATTAAAGCTAATAAAAATTCCACCAGTTATCAACTTTTTTAACAATTCCATCAAAAACATACTGAATTTTATAAAAATTCCACCAAAAATTAATAAAATTGGAAAAATTTCACTAAAAACTTACTAAATTCGTAAAAATTCCATAAAAAAACACTGAATTTTTTAAAAATTCCATCAAAAATGAATAAAATTCGCAAAAATTCCACCAATGTTATCAAAATTTTTGATAATTCCCCCAAAAATATAATGAGTTTTTTAAAAATTCCACCAAAAATGAATACAATTTGCAAAAATTCCACCAAAAACTTACTAAATTCATAAGAATTTTACCAAAAACACTGATTTTTTTATCCCACCAGAGATGAATAAAATTCGCAAAAATTCCACCAGTGTTATCAAAATTTTTGATAATTCCACCAAAAATATACTGAATTTTTTAAAAATTCCACCAAAAAATTTACAAAATTCATAAGAATTTTACCAAAAACACTCAATCTTTTTTTAATTCCACCAGAAATGAATAAAATTCGCAAAAATTCCACCAAAGCTATTAAAATATTTACCAACTACACTCAAAACTTATTGAATTTTTTTTTATTCCACCAAAAACTTAGAAAAATCCTAAAAATTTCACCGAAATTGTCAACATTTTTAACAATTCTACCAAAAACTTACCAAATTTTTTAAAAATTCCACCAAAATGTCCAAATTCTTTTAAAATTCCACCAAAAATCAATCAAATTAGAAACAATTTCATTAAAAATTAACTAAAACCTTAAAAATTCCATCAAAAATTTAGTAAATTCATAAAAATTCCACCAAAATTACTAAAATTTTTAATAATTTTACCGAAAATAATGTTTTTTAAAAACTCCACCAAAAAACTTACAAAACTGGTTAAAATTCCACCAAAAATTTACCAATTTTTTTTTTAATTCTACCAAAAACTTACTAAATTCGTAAATCTTCCACCAAAGTTACCAAAATGTTGATCAATTCAACCAAAAACGATAATTTTTTTTTAGAAAAATACTAAAAATAAAACTAAACTAGTAAAAAGAAAATAAACATTTCAACACTTTTTTATTGTTCGTAATTAATACACAAACATGTAAACACATACAATTTAGTAGCGTTTGTATACATAAGGTACGTATATAAAATAAATATATATGAGATTCAGCCAAAAGTATTGTAACAGTACTTTTCTAAAGCCTCGCGTGTTTTGAATGCATTTTTATTTTGTTGAATTGAATTGAATTGACACAAAGTGCATCTGATTCGCTACGAAAGCAGAGAGCACTCAACCCATGCAATGCACGTTAATATTTTTATGCGTGATTTCGGAATGCACGAATTGTTTTTTGTTATTAAGAGACGAGGATTTCATAATCGTTGAATCCCATTTCCTGTCCACCAAATGGTATGTAACAAACGCCGTGGCTAGCGTGGACTTTTCCAATGGTTAAAGCACCATCGTTGACGACTCTTCCAACGTATAATGGTTCTCCATCTTCGCTCTGTCCGGCTGGAAGAGCATTAGGAGGAATGTTCGATCCGGAACAACTAATCCAGCTGCCATTGAAATCGGTTAAAACTTCATAGCTTTCAACCGGGTTTTCAGTACCACCCCATGGTACGTAACCAACCCCATGAGAACTGAGGAGTTTTCCGGGGATTAAACCACCTTGGAATTGTGCTCTGATAACAAACATAGGTTCACCGTTTTCTTCACCTCCGGCGAAAGCATTTGCTGGAACGTGACCACCAGAAGCTGGTACCCAACAAGCTGTACCGCAAGCACCACCCATTGGAGGAGCGCTAGCTGAAGCTTCTTCGACAATCCAAGATCCACTCGCTCCCCAACCAGTACAAAAACCGACGTAATTAATGGGGACCATTTCGCTATCGCTCCAGTTGATGAATGGAGCTTCGGAACCTTCTTGTCCAACGGTGATGGTTCCGTTAGACCAACGAACCCAAAATCCTCGGAATTCGTTTCCGTTTAGGATCCCTGGGGTTGGTACTTCGGCGACGTCGGGTTTGGTGCGATTTTTACGGATTACAGATTTGGAATTTTCCCATCCTCCGATGAAAATTTCGTACATGGGGTCGCATTCTGCAGCTTGACCGCATAAAGCGATGTGGGCGTCGTTGGGAGCGCGAACTCTAAATTGAAGAAAACCGCTGCTGTTTGGCAGGAAGCTGTATTCTAATTTGTCTTCGGTACTTAGCTCTGAAAATTGAAAAATTATATTTTAATAATGATTTAAGACATTATTATTTAAATATGGTATAATTTCGTCTAATTTTATTAATTTCTACTGAAATTTATCCTGGTTGAAATATAACACATCGGTTAAAGATAACAGATCGACAAAATTTTATGAAAAATGATACCCACAGATAGGACATTTGCCTAAAAGATTGTGGCACGCTGAATTCAAATTCAATCTTAGGATTGCTCCATCAAGTCAAGTTTAACATATATCCTAATCTATAATTACTAAAAATGCGTGCTATCAACAAAAGGTGATATACCGTGTGTCCGTAAAGTAGGGGATATAGGCTATATAATCGTTATAAAGGGTTTATGGAAAAAACGCTGAAACGGGTCTAAAGATTTACATCTTTTGCAATTTTTTGATGAAGATTTTAAATTTTTTCCGCCATTTTTAAATGAGTTATGACGTCATCGATATATTTTTTAAATGGCAACCCCCCATTTTTATTACGGAATATGAAAGAAGATTTTTTTCTAAGTTCAGTACAGGCAATATTAATATCGGTTACATAAGAAAATTTTCGAGAAAAATTACTTTAAAGTTTAGTTCGAATTTACTGAAAATGATAAAAATAGCAGTTGCCATGGTTAAAAAATGGAGAGAAATTAGCAGTTGCCATGGTTAAAAAATGGAGAGAAATTAACCATGGCAACTGCTATTTTTATCATTTTCAGTAAATTCGAACTAAACTTTAAAGTAATTCTTCTCGAAAATTTTCTTATGTAACCGATATTAATATTGACTGTACTGAACTTAGAAAAAAATCTTCTTTCATATTCCGTAATAAAAATGGGGGGTTGCCATTTAAAAAAAATATCGATGACGTCATAACTCATTTAAAAATGGCGAACAAAATTTAAAATCTTCATCATAAAATTGCAAAAGATGTAAATCTTTAGACCCGTTTCAGCGTTTTTTCCATAAACCCTTTATAACGATTATATAGCCTATATCCCCTACTTTACGGACACACGGTAGAAAGACGATTTTTTTCAAGAAAAAATTAAGATATTCGAAAAATTCAACGTATTTCCAATGGGAACCAGTGGTACTTTCAATCAAATGGAGTTTTGTGAATAAAAATTTATTTATTTAATTCAGAACATATTTAAACTCCGATTTTTTGCAATTTTGTGTTGGAATATTTCAAAAACCAGATGTGAAAGAGCAAATCTGAGAATGAATTTGATTTTAACGCGAGTTATGTTGTAAGAAAATCTGTTAAAACGTCGCTGCTCAAAATGCATTGTTTGCACGAAAGAATTAGAATTTTAAGATAAGATATGCGATTTTTTTTGTTCTTGAGTTTTAAGAACTGAGTTAGTCATTAACTAGTTAGACTACCTTGAACCCACTGGATTTAATTGCCACCTTCCACCGGGTTAACAACAAAACTCACGCACGAAACTTTTTGAAAATTATTGTCTGATCTACAGGTTTAAAAAATGTCAATCAATTACAAATCAAAAGATTTAAAAAAAAGTCCTGTAGTTGGGCTTATCTGAAATTGTATTTTGTTCTAACCGGATATTTACGATTATGTTAATTTCTACGCTAATTAGAATGCGAAATATAAAACGTAGATAAGAAATGTTGTTAAACTTTGGTAATTTTAACTAAAAAAATATTCCTTATTAGTTTTGGAAAACTTTGAAATGTTATGAAATTCTAATCTAATAATAGAAACTGAAGATTTAGAATTAACTTAATTCGTCGATTACATTGGATCGTTGTAAACATGTAGGTACAATAACCCGAAATGGAGCTGCACCATGAAGAGAAAGATGACAGCATACTCGGCAATGTTACGGAGTGGAAGCTTACTTGTTCATCTTTCTCCTCATGGTGCAGCTCCATTTCAGGTTATTGTACAAGAAAAACACAAGGAGTGATGGGAAAATTTTATGAATGCACAATGACAACATTTTGAAATCTACATTACCACGTCAGTCTTAATTAAAAAGTAAATAATTGCGAAAAAGGTGATGATTCATAAAGACACAAAAATATATGAAAGTTCTAGAAGCTAAGGAATATCTACAAGAAGTATATCTATATAATATATCTACAAAACTTTTACTACGTTTAAGACAATCACTCCAGGGAGTTAAAAGAATAATTTTTTATGTGTTTTTTTATGAATAAAAAATAATTAGAAAGTCGCCATAAAGAGAATGATAGATAAATAAAACGTAGCATAAATACCATTTAAGAAAAAAAATTAATGTTGTATAACCCAGGCGTTTAAAATGATTGTAAAACGTTTGAATTTGGTTCATCAAAAATTAATTTTTAAGGTTGGTATTGTAACCCATAGCTGAAATACCGAAATCCCGAAACAGGTTAGCTACTTTTACAAGTCATCGTTATTTATTTTTTTTAAATTAGAATCTAACCTTTTAACCATAAAAAGCTGCTGAAAACGGTCGACGACGTTTATTTTAAACTACTTTTATAATTGGAGACATTAAAACAGATTATAAGTGTTATTGCAAATGTACTTTTGTTATCTTTTAAACACAACCGGAGTTTTTCTAAGAACGTCTCTTTTCTTGTTTTTATAATTTTTGACTTGAATTTAAATTTAGTTTTGAAATGTAAAAATAAAAATGAAAATTTTATCACTTATTATAATATATTAAAGTAGTAGGCAAGCAGCGCCTCTTTAAAAGAGGGCGCCACAGGCGCCTAGCTCTTTTTTTAACAGTTTTTTTGGAAATGGCTTTCCGGACGATTCAATGGTTTTACGTCATTCTGCCGACCATTATCTTCACCTCCCCGACGATTTTGGGGGGTCCGTGACCGATTTCGGAAAAACGGCCCTGAAAATCGAACGACGTAGCGGTAGCTCTAATTGAAATTAAAATTCTGGATCGTCCGCCTGTCATTTTTGTTAATTTTCGAACGCACTTTTTGTCCGAAAAGCCACCGGCTCCGCGACTCTGCTCCCGGCTAACCTTCTGAACGGCATTATAACGCAACGTTATATCCGAATCGGGGCTCCTTTGGACCCGAAACGGCCGATTTAAGCCCTAAACGAAGTCCCCGTTTTCCGTCATTTTCGATTTGGGCCGATAAAACAGTTGGTTCAATTTTCATAAACGTTATTTATTATTCTAACCACGCTAATGCCACATGAAATGTCAAAACGATCGGTTTATTAATAATTATCAAATATTTAATTTATACAGAGCAAAAATTCGAATAAATTTCACTAAAAACTAATTAAATTCTTGAAAATATCACCAAAAATTAAATTTGTAAAAATTCCCCCAAAGTTACTAAAATTTTTAATAATTCCACCAAAAACTTATAAAATTTGTAAAAATTCCACCAATGCTATCAAAATTTTTAACAATTCCACCAAAAACTTGCTGAATTTTTAAAGAATATACTAAAATTAAGTTTAATTTCGTCAAGAATTGATTAGATTCTTAAAAATTTCACAAAACTAAAAAAAGTAACAATAAAAATTCCACAAAAGTTAGTTAAATTGAATATAATTTCACCAAAAATTATTAAATTTGGAGACAATTCTACTAAAAACTCAGTAAATTTTTATCAATAAAATTGGTAAAAATTCCACGAAAAACTTAATATATTCGTAAAAATTCCACCAAAGTTACCAACATTTTTAACAATTCCACCAAAAACGTACTAAATTTTTTCAATTTTCCACCAAAGCTATAAAAATGTTGACTAATTCCACCAAAAACTTACTGATTTTTAAAAAATACCACCAAAAACTTACCAAATTCGTAAAAATTCTATAAAAAACACTGAATTTTAAAAAAATTTCATCAAAAATGAATAAAATTCGCAAAAATTCCACCAATGTCATCAACTTTTTTAACAATTCCATCAAAAACATACTGAATTTTAAAAATTTCACTAAAGACTTACTAAATTCGTAAAAATTCCATCAAAAATGAATAAAATTCCCAAAAATTCCACCAGTGTTATAAAAATTTTTGATAATTCCACCAAAAAAATACTGAATTTTTTAGGAATTCCACCAAAAATTAATACAATTTGCAAGAATTCCACCAAAAACTTACTAAATTCATAACAATTTTACCAAAAACACTGATTTTTTTTATTCCACCAGAAATGAATAAAATTCGCAAAAATTCCACCAATGTAATCAAAATTTTTGATAATACCACCAAAACTTACCAAATTCGTAAAAATTCTATAAAAAACACTGAATTTTAAAAAAATTTCATCAAAAATGAATAAAATTCGCAAAAATTCCACCAATGTCATCAACTTTTTTAACAATTCCATCAAAAACATACTGACTTTTATAAAAATTCCACCAAAAATTAATAAAATTCGAAAAATTTCACTAAAAACTTACTAAATTCGTAAAAATTCTATAAAAAAACACTGAATTTTTAAAAATTCCACCAAAAATGAATAAAATTCGCAAAAATTCCATCAATGTTATCAAAATTTTTTGATAATTCCACCAAAAATATACTGAAGTTTTTAAAATTTCCACCAAAAATTAATAAAATTGGAAAAATTTCACTAAAGACTTACTAAATTCGTAAAAATTCCATCAAAAATGAATAAAATTCCCAAAAATTCCACCAGTGTTATCAAAATTTTTGATAATTCCACCAAAAAGACACTGATTTTTTTTAAAATTCCATCAAAAATGAATATAATTCGCAAAAATTCCACCAATGTAATCAAAATTTTTGATAATTCCACCAAAAACATACGGAATTTTTTTAAAATTCCACAAAAACTTATTAAATTCATAAGAATTTTACCAAAAACACTGATTTTTTTTTTAAATTCCACCAGAAATGAATAATATTCGCAAAAATTCCACCAAAGCTATTAAAATATTTAACAACTACACTCAAAACTTACAGAATTTTTTTATTTCACCAAAAACTTACAAAAATCCTAAAAATTACACCGAAATTGTCAACATTTTTAACAATTCTACCAAAAACTTACCAAATTTTTTAAATATTCCACCAAAATGTCCAAATTCTTTTAAAATTCCACCAAAAATCAATCAAATTAGAAACAATTTCATTGAAAATTAACTAAAACCTTGAAAATTCCATCAAAAACTTAGTAAATTCATAAAAATTCCACCAAAGTAACTAAAATTTTTAATAATTCTACCAAAAATAATGAATTCTTTTAAAATTCCACCAAAAAACTTACAAAATTTGTAAAAATTCCATCAAAAATTTACCAATTTTTTTTTTTAATTCCACCAAAAACTTACTAAATTCGTAAAGCTTCCACCAAAGTTACCAAAATGTTGATCAATTCATCCAAAAACAATAATTTTTTTTAGAAAAATACTAAAAATAAAAATAAACTAGTATAAATTAATTAATTGAGGTGAAACCTTAAGACAATCAAAAAAATTTTTTTCAAACTTGTATGAAGTTAATATGAAAAATTTTCAACGGCACTGTACATTAAAGCCAAGAAATGTATTGCCGCTAAAGAAGTTTTCCTTTTTCAAGCAGTTTAGAACTGTCAATTTTCCAATTTTAAGAAGCGTCTTTACGTCCGAGTTTCTTTAAGAATTTTACCCGGTAAAAATCATTTTGAACGCGCCACTTTTACTCGTGTTAGTTAGCTAATAGGTCAATCTAAGTGTTTTTCGGTTTTAATTTAAGGTAAGCGATACAACTTAAAGAAAATTAGTGTTTTTGATATAGCGTTATCACATTATCATAAGTGGGTTGTGCGCATGCGCTAAATATTCTTTTAAAAATGTCTCTATTAAGGTTAATAATACTTAGAAAATTAGGTTTTTTATCATTTTAATTTTTTTATTTAATTTCAGTGTGTGTTTGTGCTTTTGGAAAGTGTAGCAAGAGATGTAGCTGTCGTCGGATTGCTATTTTGCGATTGCCAGGAGGTATAAAATGATTGTAATTTAGCATAAATAAAGATGATATAAAACTTTTCTTTTTTTCTATTTTCTTTTTTTAGTTAGCTGTCGAGGAAACGGCATTCGCTCGGTAAGTTTATGCATGTTTTTTCTCTAGACGTTGTAAACGTAATATTTGAAACGAAATTTCTGATCTGTAAACGACAAAAGTGACATTTTAAAGATAAAAAGTGACGTTTAAACATCAAAATTGACATTTTTAATAGGAATTTATACATTTTAATGTCAAAACTGACATTTTAAAAGAAAATTTTAATCTATAAATGTCAAAGGTGACATTTTAAAGATAAAAAGTCACGTTTAAGCGTCAAAATTGACATTTTTAATATGGATGTAGACATTGAAATGTCAAAACTAACATTTTAAAAGAAAATTTTAATATATAAACGTCAAAAGTGACATTTTAAAGATAAAAAGTGATGTTTAAACGTCAAAATTGACATTTTAAAGATAAAAAGTGACCTTTAAACGTCAAAATTGACATTTTAAAGATAAAAAGTGACCTTTAAACGTCAAAATTGACATTTTTAATAGAGATTTATACATTTAAATGTCAAAACTGACATTTTAAAAGAAAATTTTAATCTATAAATGTCAAAAGTGACATTTTAAAGATAAAAAATGACCTTTAAACGTCAAAATTTACATTTTTTAATAGGGATTTATACATTTAAATGTCAAAACTGACATTTTAAAAGAAAATTTTAATCAATAAATGTCAAAAGTGACATTTTAAAGATAAAAAGTGACGTTTAAACGTCAAAATTGACATTTTAAAGATAAAAAGTGATCTTTAAACGTTAAAATTGACATTTTTAATAGGGATTTATACATTTAAATGTCAAAACTGACATTTTAAAAGAAAATTTTAATCTATAAATGTCAAAAGTGACATTTTAAAAATAAAAAGTGGCGTTTAAACGTCAAAATTGACATTTTTAATATGGATGTAGACATTGAAATGTCAAAACTAACATTTTAAAGAAAATTTTAATATATAAACGTCAAAAGTGACATTTTAAAGATAAAAAGTGATGTTTAAACGTCAAAATTGACATTTTAAAGATAAAAAGTGACCTTTAAACGTCAAAATTGACATTTTTAATAGAGATTTATACATTTAAATGTCAAAACTGACATTTTAAAAGAAAATTTTAATCTATAAATGTCAAAAGTGACATTTTAAAGATAAAAAGTGACGTTTAAACATCAAAATTGACATTTTTAATAGGAATTTATACATTTTAATGTCAAAACTGACATTTTAAAAGAAAGTTTTAATCTATAAATGCCAAAAGTGACATTTTAAAGATAAAAAGTGACGTTTAAACATCAAAATTGACATTTTAAATAGGGATTTATACATTTAAACGTCAAAACTAACATTTTAAAAGAAAATTTTAATCTATAAATGGTAAAAGTGACATTTTAAAGATAAAAAGTGACGTTTAGACGTCAAAATTGGCTTTTTAAAGATAAAAAGTGTACTTTAAACGTCAAAATTGACATTTTTAATAGGGATTTATACATTTTAATGTCAAAACTGACATTTTAAAAGAAAATTTTAATCTATAAATGTCAAAAGTGACATTTTAAAGATAAAAAGTGACGTTTAAACGTCAAAATTGACATTTTAAATATGGATTTGGACATTTAAACGCCAAAACTGACAGTTTGAAAGAAAATTTTAATCTGCAAACGTCAAAAGTGACATTTTAAAGATGAAAAATGACCTTTAAACGTCAAAATTGACATTTTTAATAGGGATTTATACATTTAAATGTCAAAACTGACATTTTAAAAGAAAATTTTAATCTACAAATGTCAAAAGTGACATTTTAAAGATAAAAAAATGACCTTTAAACGTCAAAATTGACATTTTTAATAGGGATTTATACATTTAAATGTCAAAACTGACATTTTAAAAGAAAATTTTAATCTATAAATGTCAAAAGTGACATTTTAAAGATAAAAAATGACCTTTAAACGTCAAAATTGACATTTTAAAGGTAAAAAGTGATCTTTAAACGTCAAAATTGACATTTTTAATAGGGATTTATACATTTAAATGTCAAAACTGATATTTTAAAAGAAAATTTTAATCTATAAATGTCAAAAGTGGTATTTTATTTGTCAAAATTGTTTAAATTCTTGATTTTTATTAATTTTATTTGTAATTTGAATCCAAATGAGAAACTAAAATAGAAAAAGAATCATACTCGATTTAAAAAAACTTAAAAATCCAAGATTTTTCTTTAAAAATTTATAGTAATCGTCTTTAAAGAAAAAAAATTATCTGAAATTTTTTAATTTTTGTACTTAAAATCTCACACCAACAACAATCTTAATCCGTTTTTAACGCAAGGTCATAGTTCAATTAAATTACTTAAGTTAATAAACATCTTTTTTTACTACTAAAAACAGCTATGACTAAGATCACAAATATTACAAGTATTTATCATCACCTTTAAATATATTAGATGCAACACATTTACATTGATTAGTGTTTAAACTGATAGATGTAAAGAGGTGACGTCATTTTTACCCGGCTTTTCTCCCTGACCTGAATACTTTTAACATTTTTTTTTATTTACAATTGTTACTACTCAACCGTTTCCGCGAAAAACAAGGCATAAAAATTAATTATCGCTTTAAAGTTTTGTTTATTGAACGGAGAGGTATTACAAAAAAAAACGCGATTTATTGCGTAACGAAAATACATGTTTTAACCTTGAATTTAGATTACCGCCTTCTTCCTTAACAGTGATAGAGGTCAATTAGAATCATTAATCAGATTTTAGGAGTTTAAACAAATTAGATTATGGATGTTTTATGGGTGAATAATTTGTGGGGAAATCTTTAGATTTTAGGCTTTGTGAAAGTAGGACAACCTGAATCTACTTCATTGATTTTATTTAAGTTGGTGATTATTGAAAGGTTTAGGAATTTAAAATGAGAGGAAAAAAATTAGAATGGTGTTTGTAGGTTGGAAAAAAGTAAGAAATAAAAAAATATAAAAAGGTAAAAAAAAATAAAAAAGGAAAAAATCTGCGCCAAAACGAATCATCTAACTGCAACATGCCGATGATACCATAGCTAAAAATAGTTTCTGGTAATTATTCCAACCGTTACAGGGCGTGACTAAAAATCTATCCAAGAAAATCTTTACTTTTATATTTTTTTCTACTCTCAACTTAAAAATTAACATTTTAAAAATAACCTACTTCCAAATTTATAAATATTTAACTCCTATTTTTATATCAAAACCGGTTGACAAAAGTATTTTACAAACTGTTAAGTGTAACTTTCTAAAATCAACCATAAATTCTTATACTAATCTACTTACCAATTGGTCTTGCCATCTTCAATAAGGAATAAAAAAGAAACTACTTTAAATATACAAACACCACGTAGATTAACGATCGACTTCGATAGAAATACTGACGATTTGCCGGCTTTACTGGCGTTACTATAAATACACTACGTGTCTTTTAACGTGTGCGCAGTGCTGATGGTCGCTTTCTGTGCCGTTTTCTTTGCTGTTGCGGGAAAAGGAACCGAGATTGGGGACAATAGAGAAAGACGCTCGAACGGGAATTTGGGGGGATTCTCGTACGATCGTTTGTGCGATGCGTAAAAGTCTAGAATTTGTTGTTGTAATGAATAAAATTGTTAGTACGTAACGTAAATAAAATTGTTTTCCTCTGGAGTAAAAGAGACAGGTAGATGTAGGATTGGATTACTCATCGACGTCGTCATCAAGAGTCGTGACCAGTCAAGGACTTTTTATAACAATTTCATTTTATGGCAAAAAATAAAAAAAAAACAATAAAAAATTCTTACATTAGAAAAAAAAATTATAAAAAAAATAATAAATTTAAAACTGTCTTTAATTTTTGAAAATATATTAATCCTTAAAAGTTTTTTTTCTAAACGCTTTAAGCATAATATTTAGAATAAGATTTCTGACCTGTAAACGTCAAAAGTGACATCTTAAAGATGAAAAGTGACGTTTAAACGTCAAAATTGACATTTTGAAAATGGATTTAGACATTTAAACGTCAGAATTGATATGTTGAATATGGATTTAGACTTTGAAACCTCAAAATTGACATTTTGAAAATAGATTTAGACATTAAACGTCAGAATTGAGATGTTAAATATGGATTTAGACTCTTAAACCTCAAAAATGACATTTTAAAACAGAATTTTGATTTGTAAATGTCAAAAGTGACATTTTAAAGATGGAAAATGACATTTAAATGTCAAAATTGACATTTTGAAAATAGACTTAGTCATTTAAACGTCAGAATTGACATGTTAAATATGGATTTAAACTCTTAAACCTCAAAACTGACATTCTAAAGCGGAATTTTGATCTGTCAAAGTCAAAAGTCACATTTTAAAGATAAAAAGTTATGTTCAAACGTCAAAATTAACATTTCGAAAATGGATGTAGACTTTTAAATCTCAAAACTGGCATTTTAAAGCGGAATTTTTATCTGTCAACGTCAAAAGTGACATTTTAAGGATAAAAAGTTATGTTTAAACGTCAAAATTGACATTTCGAAACTGGATGTAAACTTTTAAACCTCAATACTGGCATCTTAAAACAGAATTTTGATCTGTAAACGTCAAAAGTGATATTTTAAAGCTAAAAAGTGACGTTTAAACGTCAAAATTGACATTTTGGAAATGGATTTGGACATTTAAATGTCAAAATTGATATTCTGAATATAGACATCATGAATTTAGACATATAAACGTCGAAACAGATGTTTTAAAAGAAAATTTCGTTCTGTAAACGTCAAAAGTGATATTTTAAGGCTAAAAAGTGACGTTTAAACCTTAAAATTGACATTTCGGAAATGGATTTGGACATTTTAACGTCAAAATTAACATTCTGAATATGAATTTAGACATTTAAACGTCGAAACTGACGTTTTGAAAGAGAATTTTGATTTGTAAACATCAAAAGTGACATATTAAAGATAAAAAGTTACGTTTAAACATCAAAACTGACATTTTAAAAGAGAATTTTTATCTGTAACCGTCAAAAGTGACATTTTAAATATAAAAAGTGACGTTTAAACGTCAAAATTGACATTTTGAATATGGATTTCGACATTTAAACCTCAAAACTGACATTTTAAAACAGAATTTTGATCTTTAAATGTTAAAAATGACATTTTAAGGATAAAAAGTGAGGTTTAAATGTCAAAATTTTATATTCCAAGGATATTGTGTAACAATTTCCTTTTGTAACAAATAACGAATATCATCAAGAATTTTTTAGAATCAAAAAATATTAATCTTCTTTAAAAAAACTATGACGGATTTTAACTTCATTTTAATTTATAACTATGCTTCTAATTTTTCAAAATATATTAAAATATGATAATTTATGCTTTAAAAAACGTGTGGACATTTTAAAAATAAAGTTAAAACACGTTCTCTATAATAAAATATTTTTGGGAATATATTAAAAAAAAAAACAATAAAAACAACAAAAGCAAATGTTCACGTTATTCTATAAAGAAATTTACAGAATTTAAATTAGAATCTAAGAAATGTAGATAATCTTCTCAAGAAAAGATAAAAAATGGTTGAAGACTAAAAGTTCCTTGAAGGTTATCTGAAGTTTTTAATTTCACATTTTCTGTAATAAAATATTTTTGAGAACATACTTATTAAAATGTAATAATTTATAACGTAGAAAAGTGTTGATATTGTTCTAGAAAGAAACTCATTAACATTCATCAAATTTCGACTTATAATGATTGCACACTCGGTGTCCACAAATAAGTGTGATATCGAACATATTTTCTAATCTACGTCACGACTTGTTTATTTATAGGTGTACAACGTTATTGATGACTCATTCGTAATTTTCAAATGTTAATCATAGTTATATCTATTCCCATTCATCAGTCTTTAACTATTATGTGGTTGGATAATTATTTTTAATTTGGAAAAGTTTACTAGATTATTGAATAACTTCTATAAATACTTTAAAATGGTTTAAATTAATAGGTTTTTAATTTAAGAAAATGTTGTAAGCAAAAAATAATTTTTGTTTTGTTTCATTGTTGGCAATGAAAAATTGTAAGAAAAAAATGTAAAAATCACAGTTTAATTTTTCATAGAGAATCTCTAAAAATCTTTCGAATCTAAATTCTAATCACTTTGTATAGTAAATCAAGTCAAACAACACAATATGTAATTAATTAATAGATAGTGACAACATCAAACCATATGTTATAAGTATAATGATATAACTTATGAAAAATTAATGATCCTAAATAGCTGTTAAATTTTTGTGTATGCATCGCTCATATTCGCAAAACGGAAGGAATATTAAAATTACCTATACGTTTTTAGAATAGAAATGAAATATTCTTCATTGTGACTTTAATAGGTATGTAAGTTATTTGTTTATTAAAAATCTGAACTGAAGCCAGACAGAAAATGAAGATTGAGATTCGTGGAAATGCAAAGAAATTTTTATGTTGAAAGATGCGGGATTAATTTATTTAAGTTATTTGTATATCAAAACATTGAAATATGTGACCTGGTCTGCGAAAAGGGGGCTTAGGTGTACAAAAAAAACATTGTTCACTTTTTGTGCGATTTGGATAAAGTAAAATTCGAATGGCGCAAACCGGAAGTTTCTAACAGTTGGGGAAGTTTGTTAAAAATGTACAAAAAGAAGAGCAGCGATGATTGAAAATGAAATAAAATTTGGAGATTAAATTATAAAATAATAGACATCATTTCATATTTTTTATTTCAAGGCAAAACCACGTTATTTTACATTCACAAATTTCAAATTTAAAGTAAATTTATACGATTTAAAGTAAATTTACACATTTTGTACCCTTCAGTTTTTTCGATGCTATCTTTTTCTTTGATAATGAAGCCACAGAATCTTCATTCACTGTTCCTTCGGCCTTTGTTGTTTTTTTTTCGATGCTAACTTCTTTTTTGGGAATAAAGCCGTAGAATCTTCCTCGTCATTACCTTTCGTTTCTTCGATATCGAATTTTTATTTGGCAAGGGAGACGCAGAATTATCCTCTCCATCAACTTCGGACCTTTGTTTCTTTGACACCAACTTTTCTTTTGGTAATGCAGTTGTAATATCTACTTTTCCTGGATCTGTGACTAAACTTCGAACATTTTGGTATATATACCATTGTCGTTCTAAATTTAAACCAACTGGTTGTATAGTTTCCGGCAGAAAAGTGAACGACAAATTGGTATGTCGAGTCGAGGAAAGAGAACTGAATCTTATGCCTTGTAACTTTTTTACGTTTTCTGCACCCTTCTATCTTCCGCTTAGCAATTGCTGAATAAACACCTTGGAATTCTTCGTTATACCTTATACCAGCTTCGATATTAGTATCACTAAATCAAATTTGTTTTTGGATAGCTCTAAACAATTGGTTCTACTACTAACAATCCGATCTGGAGGTATGAGTGTATTGCATTTCTTAATACAACAATCGGTAGAGAGAAATTTTGCTATCATCTCAACATCTTCTAAATCGGCCATAGACAAGTCCACTTTAACGAAACTTTTCTCTGTATCATCTCTTCCCTGATATAAATTATAATCGCTGTCCAAATCATTATCAATATCAGATTTATCACTATCTTTTTCGTTTTCACCGAAATATTGTCTGTAAACGGCACTGAACTCTTCTTCAATACTCATTTTTAATTTCTTTCGGAAGCAAAAGACGCATAAAAATGATTCAGTAAATGTAATGAAAAAGAGAACGCGAACAACTAAAACGAAACTGATAAAATGACTTGTTTATCTTTAACAGCTGTTTTCTCGAAAACTTGTTTTCATACCTAAGCCCCCTTTTCGTAGACCAGGTCACATATTTTATTAGTAAGACTAAAAGTCGCCTGTAGTCTTGCCATTTGTTGCGTTCAATTTATTATTCATAAAAGTAAATCATTCTATTGTAAATATTTTCTTAATAATAATTGTACTGTTCATTTTCTTGGAAATAAAGGCATTCTTTATGAAGACATGTAGATGTAACCTCATCAGCTGCAGAACGTAGGTACATTATTTTTCATGAATTGATAGTTAACTAACCTAACTTTTTAAAAAAATCGACCAACTTTAAAAAATCGTACAGGGTTTATTTTTAGAGATTAAAGGTCTATTTACACACATCAGTGATGTGTCAGTTCCGTGCCGTGTCCGTGCATCAGTATCAGTGGTAAATGATATCGTCGCCTTTATTTTGTATGAACACGTTCACACACGTCCGGCACAGTGCCAATTTTGAGCGTCAGTATTGCATCAGTATCAGTGCCGTGAAAATAAAAATACGCCAGCAACGATATTTTTCAATATCGCCTGACGTGTTTTTTTAATTTACTAATAATTTCTTAATCCCAAAACATGCAGGACGAAAAATTAATTGAGTTGGTGAAGGATTATCCGGTTTTGTACAATTTATCTCACGAACAGTACAATGACACTAAACACAAAAATTAAATTTGGAAGAAAATCGCAGAAGAAATAAATGAAAATTGTAAGTACATTTTGTTTGTGTATACATGTATGTACAGTATGTCCCCGGATTATGTTACAAAGAGAAAAAAAAATTGATTACTGAATTTTCAAGTCCAATTCTTTGATAAAACTAGAATTATTGACCAACCTTGATAGTCAGATAAGAAATTTTGTATTATTTAGGGGTTTAAATACCTTCTACGCATTATTTATGTTAGTAATATGTAGTTTCGAATTTAATGCCATTATGTTTGAAAATTCAGTAATAAAATTGTTTTATTTAAAATTTTTTATTTTTTAAAATTGTTTTAGGATCAGATTGCAAAAGTAAATGGAATAACATCAGAGGCAATTATGGAAAATCATTAAAAAAAGCAGTACAAACTAGTGGTGCTAGTGCAAAAAACTTAACCCTTCGTTAGTGTGGTGGGGTATGACATACCCCAACCATAATATTTTTCAAAATGTATTTTCAGTATTTGTTACTCCTACAAAAAGTAAAAGTATTGTGTAAAAAAGTCGTCTGGTATAAGATACCCCACCACACTACTGGTGTAACTTTACATCACCACACTGAAGAAAGGTTAAATGTTATAAATATGCGTCACAAACGGAATTTGTAAAAAAAATTTTCGAGGAGAGAAAAACTAAAGGAAATATTAAAAATGGGAATGCAGAAGAAAGCGGAGATAAAGAAGATTGCGATAAGCTTGAAGAAAATGATGGTGATTCCGAAGTAATCAAATGGCGAATTCGATTGGGTGCACTGGTGCGCACCAGTGCATAGCAGCGTGTTCTATTGGTTGTTTCGTTGTATTCTATTACATTTTATTATTGTAGTTTATAAAACATTTTAAACATCATCAAGACTTGAACACACTTACAAGTGATGTTATGATTATCTTTGATTTCATCGCGTTCTGTTGAATTTGCCCTTTTTTGCACTAAACTAGTGTGACATATGTCACATTTTGCACTCAACGAGTGCGCACCAGTGCACACTAGTTTTGCCAATCGAATTCGCCAAAAGAAACAGATAATGCAGATGACGTAAACCGGTCAAATCCAAATTTGACAAACCATGTTACCAAAGATACACAGTTGAATAAAAAACCTAAGTTAACTGGGACTACAAAAAATAATATGAAACCGGCGGTAACACAACAAACAGCATCAATCAAATTGATGGATTACTTGTTGCAAAAAAAAGAAGAAAGTCAATCCAACAAAAAAGATGTAGATGGAGTTGATGCTTTTTTGTTGGGAATAGGAGCGACTTTGAAAACACTTCCCCCATATTTATTAAAACTGGTGAAGTCAGAAATATTTTCAACAGCCCAAAAATATGAATTGCAAATCTTACAACAATCAAATCCACCACCATCCATTTCTATCCCAATGCCTGCAAATCCACCATCATCCATTTCTACTCCAATGCCTTCCTCTATCACCGACGATAATATTAATAGACACAATTATTTATCTGAGCCTCCGTTGCAGAACTATTATTCAACATCTCCACAATAATTAATCGAGTTATTTCACCTTTTTTAATATAATAATAAATATCTTTTGTAGCAAAATATTGTTTTATTTAAGCCTTCTGTAATAGTTATTTATGTATCATCATCCAAAATTATAGCCACGATTGCTAATTCTGTGTCTGTAAACATCTTGGACAACACTAACCAAAAAGTACACTGACACGGAACGTTGCAATATATACACGGACATGTGTAGATATGCGTCACTGAGAAGTCACTGATATCGCGGATACTAAACTGATACGGAAATGACACTTTACTGATATGTGTAAATGGACCTTAAGAAATGATTTTTGTTTTAAATTGAATTTAAACGATTTTATTTTAATTTAAAAAAGTCCAATTTTTTGTAATTGAAGCGTATAAATGCAAAACCAGACATTTGACATTCGAATAGTTTTGAGTAAAACGCGAAAAACCTCTCATTGTCGTTTAAGTCACTCAATCGACGTGGTATTTTAACCAAAAGTAGATAATACATCGACGCATCTTTATGTGCTTTAAAGCCCAAGTCAGGCTTATAGTAAAAAAG
Source organism: Digitonthophagus gazella (assembly GCA_036711955.1). Lineage (NCBI taxonomy): Eukaryota > Metazoa > Arthropoda > Insecta > Coleoptera > Scarabaeidae > Digitonthophagus > Digitonthophagus gazella. The sequence goes on from JASCIT010000003.1 coordinate 4,341,232, forward strand.
TTATTTTGATTAAAAAAATGAGATTGTCTTGTTTTGCACCTAAGGCTTGGAAATCTTCGCTTCGTGAACTGCAAAGTTCTGGATTTGGCGTTTCTATAAAAAAAACTAGCAGTATCTGCACTAATAAAATTTAGAATTGCGATAAAAGAGATTTTAAAGAAGCTGATTTTATTGAAAAAAAGTACAAAATTAGTTTCTTAGATACAAATTTAAATTCGTAAGTCAGAATCAGATTCATTATCAGAAAACACTAGTGTGTCATTCACATCCCCCTGAGTTTCCGAAGTATTGGCTGGATTGTCTTGAAAGGCGTTTTTGAAGAACTCCAAACGTTCATCGTTTTCCCATTCTGCACCATAGTGTTTGGTTAGCAAAGAGGAAATGCTTCTTATCTTGTCAGGTTTAAGCCTTCTGCCTTAAACCTCTGCCTCTTTGTCTTGGCTTTTTCACGCTTGTACTCTTGCTTATTTGCTATTCTCTTTCGCCATTTGCCACGAGGACTTGGTTCAATGGTAATGTTGTTGAAGGAAATCAAAACTCCGTAATACATTCGTTACTACGCTCTCGTTTAAACTAATCATGCAGAAGCGAGCAAAACTAACAGCTACTTCAATGTCACGGCTATCACGTGAGGTAATGCGAGATCTGGATAGGTTCAAACACAAACGTCTGTTTTTGCACCTAACTACTTGGCGCAAATGTCTGCTTTTGCATTTAAAGCGGAATTTATTATTGCAATAACTCGCTTAAACGTATTGTTACGCTCCTGGGGGGCACAAAAATTGATTTCTTGCTAAATTTACAATACAGATCCGTGTCTAACTAATTTTTGAAGAAAATGTCGAATGTCTGCTTTTGCATTTATACGCTTCAATTGTTACTAAAAAAAATTTTAAAAAAATCTTAAAATTGGCAAAAATTTTTGACTTAATTTTTCAAAAAATTCATTCAACAAATTACTAGTTATATAAAATATTAAAAACAACGTTTGTTTTCTTTCTCAAAAAGACACATACAAATCATTAACGTTGATAATATAGGAATAACATCATCTGTAAAACCATTTACATACAAAACATGTAGATCATTAAAACTGCTTAATAGAATTCTCCAGATCATTTACTCAAGAAAAATGCTCACGACAACATGGGGTTACTACCTCCTCGAAAAGCATTTTCGAAGATTGCATTCTTGGCCTTCATCAAAAGGTTTGCGAGGATTTGGCGTTCTAATAATATATTTTGCTAATATCATAATGGCATATTACCCACTCAAAATAAAACTACAAGGTAATTCTAATTTAATTTTTAACAAACTTAAAATTATTAATTTATCTTTTATAATACAAGTTTTTATTTTATTTAAGAGTTTTCTAGCACAAATTACAAAACCACACAAAGATTACTCTTCGATCTTCAATATCATTTAATCGCATTTCCAGCTATGTGCATATCTGTACTATTTTTAATCCAAACTCAACCTTTATATAAATTAATGGATCGCTTTAGCAATTTTAAAGATTTCGGTGTTCCAAATGGATTGATTCAAACAACAAAAATAACAAAAATTGCTTTAAAACTCAGCGACGTTGCATCATTTGCAGTTTCTTTTTTAAATTTACACGAAGCTTTATCCGATAAAAGTTGCATTGATAATACTACATCTACAAATAGTTGCAACTTTATTATTCAATATTATATACCGTTTCATATTGAACGTTGGCATTTAGTTCTTATTGCTTTATTTCAAACGTTTACTTGTTGTATAATAGGATGGATTTGTATGTACGGGGTGGTTTTTTATGGTTATACATTTGAACTTTTGGCGATTCGAATAGACGATTTAATAAGTAAAATTAATAATATTAATTTCACCTTGGGACAAAAAAATGATGAAGAATTAAAATTTACAATTAAATATCATCAACATATTACTTGGTAATAACTTTTTTTTTTGAAAAGTTTTTATAATAATAAAAGTAGGTATTTTTTTTTAGCTTATTTGAAGACGCGACTAATTTTATGAACAAAGTGGTTATTCCTTTAAAAATTTGCGTTTTAATTTTAATTTCGTTTTCATTAGTGCAAATTACTTTGGTTAGTGTTAAAATTTCTTTTTAATTTGATGATATTAATCGTAATATTATTGTAGGGACATTATTTAGCTGGAATTATAATATTTGTTGTAACAATAACTTTATTATTTATAAAACATGCTACTGGACAACGTATTATTAAGGTGATTTTATATTCCTTTTAGTGAATATTTTCGTTTATTTTTCTACATAAAAGTATTATTTTATAATGTTTATTTACAGGGTTGTTCTTTAACGAATGCGATTTACGATTTAAATTGGTATGATGCAGACGTTTCTATTCAAAAGACAGTTTTAAATTTTCTTTGTGTAAGCCAACAGCCATTATTGATTAAATTGCCGATTTTCGGTTCGGCATCTTTTCCTACAATGGCAGACGTTAGTATTTTTTATAAAAAATAAAATGGTTTTAATTTTATAAAGTGGGTGATTTTAGGAAGGTAAGAAAATATATGCGTGGTTTAATTGGCTCACCAAGTTTATGATTAAAAAGAGTTAAAATGTTAAACAAAAATAAATTTTATTATTGGGTTTAATTTAAAAATTTCTATGTATAGTCGTCCACACCAAAGTTTGGAATTATAATCTCACATAAAACGTAGATCTCGGCTGCTGTTCGGTTGGAAGTATTTAACCATTTTTATCTAAGAATCTTGGTTTGATTATTTGAGAATTTTTGAATAAAGTGTTGTAAAATATTACTTTTATAAGTTGACTTATTTATACAGTGTTTTCCTGTGAAGCCAGAAATTTATAAATGTTCAGTTTTTTTATCAGATATTAATTCTCAGATTTCTTTTTTACAAGATTTAGTTAAAAAAAGGAAAATTATGTACTGCGCGATATTGAAATTGCAACACATAGAAAGAGTGAATATTTTTTGACTAAATTTGGCATCCAGGTTATTTTATAGGAATACAAGAATTGATTAAAACTTGAAAATTATACGTTGTGTATACTTGCCATAGTTGACATTTCTTATATCTATGTGCTTAAGTTATTAACCAATAATTTGTGTTTTTTCTTTGTTGTTTTGTGTTGTTGTATTTCGTTATAAATTATTATTATACCTAAAGTACGAATTCGTTGAAATGACCGTCAATTAAGTGCATTTGAGAGAGTAAGATTTATCGGCATGAAAGAGGGTAGTTTATCATTTGTCGAAATCGCTTCCCGATTAAATCGAAATCGATCCACCGTTATGAGATGTTAGAGAGGGTGGTTTGAGAATGCTCAGGAACAACTTCAGAGAGGAAATGGGGCTTTAACCACTTCGGTACGGACGTCGACTATAGTCGACACAGCATATGGGGCCACGCACAGAACAAATATAATGAGAAGTGGAAGGTCAACGTTATAAAACGGGTGATTGGGCTATCCCCACTTTCGAGTGGAATAGATGCGCGCGAAAATGAAAGATTTGAAAATGTAAACAAATCTATATTTATAATCTATCTTTATTTTTACATTATACTTATTCACTGTAGTGAATAAAATTTTATCACTACAGTGAAAAAATATAACATAAAGATAAAAATGAAAGAGAAAAAACTACTTACTAAAAGAATAAGTACAAGTAATTAAAAATATTTATTTCAATTTTAATTTATCTAAATTTTACAGCATGTTTCATTACAATAAAATGATATCTAATAATAAAAAATATTACCTATATTACATTAAACATATTGAAGGGAGGTAGGAGTACTGGTTGTACAACGTAAGGAATCAATTGCAATAATTCTGGGAAGTCAACCAAAACGATGTCGAAATTAAACACCTCTTTTATTCATTCCTAAGCTTTCGGTTAAAATTACAACCTTCATCAGAGGTATGCTAAAAGTTATTACAAAAATTAAACGTTAGACATTCAAATAAGTTAAAATTTCAAACAAAGTGGCCGAAAAAAAACTTACAATTAGAGGTTAAGGCATCAGAGTATCCAATGCGGGTGGAAAAATTGATGACGCAACGACAGAACCGACAAAACGCATCAAAACCTACAAATTAAACAACCCAAGCAACGTGAAAATAACTGTGAAAATATGGAAAGTTACCAAGAAATGTATTAAAACATATTTATGTAATAAAAGGAGTTGAAAGTTAAAAAAATAAAATGAATTAAATAAAAAAATTATCAAACATACACTGTAAGGTCAATAACCACCTTTATAATTTGGGGTTTGCAACTACTCCTCTATGTCATGCTTGTGAGCAAGACGATGAGACTGTTAAGCACATCTTATGTGATTGCCCGAATCTCAAGGACCTTAGATGAAGGGACTTGAATGACGACAGGCCAACCATGGATAGAATTAAAGACATTTCCCTAAGCTGCATCCTAAACTTTGGTAAATCCTTAGGCTGGTTGATGTAGACAGAGTAAGTGACAAGGAGGTTGTACAAGGGGGGCAATGAGCCCAGAGCTCGGTGTGCCCTCCCGCCTCCTACATACATACACAAAACACATTTTCTAACATTAGTTTTAAATTGGTTCGATGCACATCTTCATTCAAAATTCTCTCTTTGGGAAGTTAGATCCTTTTAAAACATTCAGATCAGTGCAGACAATACTATACTTGATCCTTCCTTAATTTGGAAACAACTTTTTCTTCTTGCAAAACGTTTTGTCCACATGAAACAATAAAAGGTGTTAGTGATTATAAATTACATTCGGACTTCCATTTGTTTAAACCTGCCGGATTTTTTGAGAAAGCATGAAACTTTTTGTTACTGGGATCTCTTGTAATATAAGCATTTTTACAAGATGGAAAACGGTAAAATGGTTTTTTTCGAGGTACGAAATATGTTTGTACTACTTGAAACATAGTTAGGCGTACACTTAAAATTATTAAGAATAATTAGAAACAATACTTAAAACCTTACCGTAAAGAAACACAACACAATAAAATACTAATAACCTTACATGGCGTGCAAAATGCCGGGAAACGACGCGTCTTATTGCGCGCAGACGCACTGTGACAACGCGGTGTTGCCACATAACCCAAAAACGCCCAACTTGGCATCTGTGTTTCTGGGTTTAAGCATTGCCAGGTTCCATATGCCAGTTTCATTCCCGTGGGGCCATAGATGCCCCCCACACAGCCGAGCATCGCTTATAGTCGACGGCTGTGCCAGCGTACAAACGATGAAAGCCGGTTTTTAACGACGTTTCGCGGCCGATAGGCGCCGTACCAAAGTGGTTAAGAAAAAGGACAGCGCGTCAAAATCGCCCTTTAAAATTAGTAGCTTTCAGAGATAGATTTTCAACTACCAAGTCGTTTGGTATTGAGTGGATTGCAGGCGCTGCTCTTCCAATCACAATGTGAACAGTATATCGCCGCATTAGATCTTTTGGGCTAAAATCATACAGACCATATTGTGTGTTACCACTTACTCCCAATCATCGACGGCAACGTTTAAATTGGTGCAGGGAAAAGACATTGGAACATCGAGTGGCATAGGATTGTCTTTAGTAATGAATCTAGAGTCTGCCTAGGGAGACATGATGGTCTTAAGATGGTCAGACGAAAAAGTGGAGAAAGACAGAATTTGCAATACGCCGATGTACTGGTATGATGGTATGGGGCGCGATTGCTGATTGCTGAAAAAGCAGGCAGTAAGGTGTATTTTAACTTTTTTAAAATACGCTCAGGTAGACCTTTACCATGGCCAGTAAAATCTCCGCATTTATCCCTAATTGAAAATGTATGGAATATGATTATTGATATAGAAAATTAAACAATTTACTACAACCTCCGCAAACCTTGGACCTTCTCAGACACGAAATTTAGATAGCCTGAGATAAAACATTAAGGTGCATTTAAATTGAAACGAACGAACGAAGAAACAAATTCGCAGGTATTCGCTCGTTCGTTTGTTCTCTATAAAACAGGAGCGTTTAAATTAGAGCGAACATTCGCGTTCGTCGATGATCCATTCGTTCACGATGTCGGATACGGATGAAGACATTTTAGTTAGCGCCGCTAGTTTTATGGTTATTGCCGGACTGTCCGAGAAAAAAATAAAGAAGAGAGTGTGGTGTTCTAATTTATTAAAGAAAAGAAGCAAAACGGGAGGGGAAGCTTTGTTAATGGACTTAACGAATGACAATTTGGTCCAAGTCACCAACTTCTGCAGAATATCAACGGAAGATTTTGAATTCATGGAGTATTTTACAACATCGGGTCAGGTTCCGTGGCAGCAAGATAAATAAGTAATATACTCAAATAATACGCGATATTAGAGGTGACGTCACATGTTCTCGTAGGTCAGTGCCATGTATCCAAACAAACTTTTTCTACCGTGCGTTCAGAAATGATTGTAGATCATTTGAATTTGGCGCGCTCGTAGTTTAGTGATTTTTGATGGTCAATATTGTTACCTGTGAATTACCTACGTCGTATCTTGCATATCAGTGGCGTAGCCGGATTTATTCGTGATGTATTCTTTTCAGTATTAAGTGTATGTGTAGATATACTCATAATTATTAGAGATCAAATATCAATTGCAATGGCATATGTCAATAAATTCAATAAAATACCTTTCTCTTACGGTTTTTTGGCAACTTATGACAGCTTTCAATATCTTCCATGATACGCCTATGAGATATGATTAACATTATTGTATTTATACCAACCTTAAAAATTAATCTATAGCGCGCCAAATTCAAACGGTGTACAATCATTTCTGAACGCACGGTACATAGATTTAGTCCATAAGCGACGAGAAAATATTTTTTTTAGAGTACTTAGAGACATATTTAAGGGATGAAAAGTGAGCATTACAATGTAAAATACCGTTTTCTACATCTAAACCAAAAATGGCAAGTTAAATAATTTTTTTAACGCCGTAAAAGCAGAAATAAGTTCGCAACGATCTGGCAACGTCGCTCGCTACGCTCTCTCTCGAGAGCGTAGCGAGCGACGTTGCCACATCGTTGTAAGTTCGCGTACACATAACCTCCAAAACAGTATCTGTCAAACGTAAGCTTAAAAAGTTCATAGTTCGGTAATTAATGCAATTTGGGCCACCAAATCTTACAAGTGGGATGGAATTGTCCTCAGAATATCTTACAGCCCTTATATAGTGAAAAACATCACCCCCGGATTATTTTAGATTCAATGCTAGCGACAGGTATAAAACTAATAAAAATATAGGTATTTTGTTATTAAGGAAGGGTTTTTTATAATTTTATGACCTTTATTATTGTACCCTTTGCAGGTAAAACTTAACAACTACGAAATTTGCTGATAAAGAATGTCGATTAAAAGGTATTTTACCACAAAGTGTAACTAAACAGAAACCATAGTAAGAACCAGCATACATCTTAAAAGGACCATACATTCTAACACAATAGTAAAAGTTATTCGAGCTCTTACAAATTTGTAGCCCCCTTTAGTTACATATGTAGAACACTGCCATTCTTTGAATAACAGGGATTACCGTGGATTATTTTGTACATTCTATTTCTGGAATAACTAACGATAAGTATCAGTACTACTAAATTAACTTTTTTTTTGTTGTAGGATTTCGTAGGATCAAATTCTGTTTGGTTATTGTAGTCTTCTATGTTTTGACTTCACGGCTTCTGTTTTTTCTTAGGTTCTTATAATGTGAATGTAATTTTAATTTTAAATATTAAATATTTTTAACTATGATCTTTAGAGTTTTAATATACCAGTGCTCATAGTACTCTTATTCTACATCTTATTATAGGAAGGTAAATATTTTAAATAAATTAATAAAAATCGAAACAGAGGAAGGAAAATAAACAAAACGTATTAAAATTATAATGTCACAACACAATACTTATATTATTGAAATAAAAATCTTAGCTAGTAATAAATGGGGTATGAATAAAGTTGGATATGGATATGTAAATCTGAATTAAAAGTATAACACAGCTACAAATTTTAATTTATTTATTATTTAAGTAAAGTAAATCTTTAAGAGTTCTAATAACTTATACTATGATGTCGGAGTGGCTTCGAAGAGTGTATGATATAAAACTTAGAATCTTGTAACATTTCATCCCACGTATGGTCCTTTTAGCATGTATCCTGGTTCTTACTACGGTGTACTTGTACGCCTTGAGGTAAAATGTCTTTTAATAGACATTTTTATCAGTAAATGTCATAGTTGTTATGTGTTGTTTTTCACCAAAGAACGGCTGTAAGGTATTCTGAGGATAATACCATCCCATTTGTAAGATTTGGTGCCCCAAATCTCATTAATTACCGAACTACGAACTTTTTAAGCTTACGTTTGACAGATACGATTTTTGAGGTTATGTGTACGTGAACTTATTTCTGCTTTTACGGCTTTGAAAAATTTATTTAACTTACCATTTTTGGTTTAGATGTAGAAAACGGTATTTTACATTGCACTGCCAACTTTTCATCCTTAAATATGTCTCTAAGTACTCTAAAAAAATGATTTTCTCGCCGCTTATGGACTGAATCTATGTAGAAAAAGTTTGTTTGGATACACATACAGAACCTTCCACAACATGTGACGTCACACTAATATCGCGCATTGTAAAATATGTGTACGAAAATAAATATGATTTTCACTATTTTTGGTAGTTATGACTTACCTCATTAGTTTTGAGTCTTCCTGGGTTCAAACTTATCCATTAAAAACATAAGACTTTTGAAAACGTACCACGTGGAATGATAAACTTCGTCAGTCCACAGCCAGATTTTTTTGAAGTGCCTTCTTTTTGTCTTTCTCGTCTGATTGAGACGAGAAGCGAATTAATCTTTTTCTTTAATTCAATTACATCACAATTCATCTCTGTAGAGATCTTATTCCATGCATCCGTTTTTTTTTTGTTTATTAGTTTATACAGTTTTGACTTTGGATCCCACAAACATGTTTCGTTCCTATATAATTCAATCAACTGAAGTGTTTTTTCGTTTGTTCATTCTATGTTGGTAAAAACTTATAACACTCACGAATGTAAACCTAACTTGAAAAATCGATATAGCGTAAAAATCAGCTGTTCGCGTTCGTTGCGAATTCGATCGTTTCTAAATTTCACTGTCCACATTGAGCACCGATTTCCTTTGATGATTCGCTGATTTACCGACAAGGTTTAGAACACGCACGAACACGAACGAGTTCGTTCGTTCATGTTTGGTTCTCCATATAGATTATGCTAGCTTTGGCGAACTAATTCGTTCGTTCGCTTCTGTTTAAATGCACGCTCTAATTTAAATGCACCTTTATAAGGTAATATAGACAATTTAATAGAATCTTATGCCTCACCGTCTTAATCAATGTTTACAAAACAAGGGCGGGGCAACATTTTATTAAAGAAATAGAAGTTATCCTTTTATTTTTTTCTCCAAACTTTAATCAATTGGTATACTCCTATAAGCTAACATTTGAAGCCAAATTTGGTTAAATAATATTTACTCCTTCTAGATGTTGCAATTTCAATGTCAAGCAGTACATTCTACCTTTTGCAAATACGACACATAAAAGAAAAAAAAATCTGGGTAAACGTTCTTCAAATTATAAATGAAAATTTTCCATAATAATTTACGAAGCGTGTCTAGTTTAATTCCTGCAATAATAATAATTTGGGACCTTTTAATCTTAACCTTGCTGTTAAAACATTTTCAAAGAAAAAGTTACAGAGAGTAACTTAATTTGTTGGTTTACAATTTATTATTCATAAAAGTAATTCACTCTATTTTAAATTTTACTTTTCTTAATGACAATTCTACTGTTCATTTTCTTGGAAATAAAGACATTTTTTATTAAGATGTGGATGTAACCTCGTCAGCTGCAGAACGTAGATACATCATTTTTAATCAATTAATGAACATTATAAAACATATTATGTAAACCATTAAAATTAGGTACATTAAAACTAGACCATTAAAACTACTTAATAAACTAGATTAAAACCTAGTTTAAACTCATTCCTCGATAAACATGCCACCAGCAACGTGGGGTTACTATCTATTAGAAGTTAGTTTTCGACAAATACATTGTTGGCCGAGCACAAAAGGTTTACGGGGATTTGGCGCAATAATAATAATATCGATTAATTTCGCATTTGCAGTTTACCCATTATCGCAAAAATTAAAAGGTAATTTTTTAATTTAATTAAAATTCTTTACCTTAAATACTTTCACATTATATTTAAGATTTCAGCACGAATTACCAAAATATATTATACGCTCTTCAATACCACTTTCTCGCATTACCAGCTTTATGGCTATCCGCGGTAATCCTAATCGAGCAAAGTACTTTTCATAAAATGATAGATAATTTCAGCGATTTTAATAATTTCGGTATCCCAAATCAATTAATTCCAAGAAATAAATTAATGAAAATTGTTTTAAAAATTTGCGATTTTGCAGCATTCGTTGTTGCTTTTCTAAACGTATACGAAGCTTTATCCGATAAATCTTGCCTTAATACAAACTCAAATGATAAATTTAAAAATACGTGTAATTTTGTTATACATTATTATTTACCGTTTAACATTGAATCTTGGCAATTGGCTTTAATCGCTTTATATCAAACGTTTTCTTGTTATATTTTGGGACGTAGTTGTATGTATTCACTTCTTTTCTTTACTTATTCATTTGAACTTTTGGTAATTCGCATGGATGATTTAATAAATAAAATTGATAATATTCATTTCACATTGGGACAAAAAAATGATGAAGAAATAAAATTTATTATTAAATATCATCAACATATTACTCGGTAAAAAATTTTATTTATAGTAAATTTTTTTTAATGTACTAAAATAAATAAATTTTTAGCTTATTTGAAGAGGCAACTAACGTTATGAATAAAGTGGTTATTCCATTAAAGCTATGCGTTTTAATTTTAATTTCTTTATCGGCAGTTCAAATCACATTGGTTTGTGTTTACATCTTTAAGATTTTTTTAAACCGTATCTAACTTATTTTATTATAGGGACGTCATTTAGCTGGATTTATATTATTCTCTGTTACAACAACATTACTATTTATAAAACACGCAACTGGACAACGTATTATTAATAAGGTATTAATAATAATAATTCTCTTTTTCATTTTCTTATTTTTTTCTTTTATGGATTTAGACTTGTTCTTTAACCGATGCGATTTATGATTTAAATTGGTACGATGCAGACGCTTCTCTTCAAAAGACCGTTTTAAATTTTCTTTGTGTAAGTCAACGTCAAATACTCATCAAATTACCGGTATTTGGTTCTGCGTCTTTTCCTACAATGGCAGACGTTAGTATTTTTTATAAAAAGTAAAATGCTTTTGATTTTATAAAGTGGGTGATTTTAGGAAGGGAAGAAAATATACGCGTGGTTTAATTGGCTCACCAACTTTATGATTAAAAAGGGTTAAAATGGTAAAATGTAAAACAGAAACAAATTTTATTGTAGGGTTTAATTTAAAAATTTATATATGTATAGTCGTCCACACCAAAGTTCGGAATTACAATCTTACGTAAAACTTAAATTTTATGAGGATTTAGATTAAAACCTTACCTTTATTTCTACCAAGAATAAATTTTCTACGACTTTTAGTTTTTCCCTCAGAAGAAAAAATATAACTTAATGTTGAAAAATTTACGTTTTGGGGTTATAACTAGTTTTTAGGTTATAACTTCTTTAGTATCAAAAATTGAAAAAAATGTCTATAATAAAAAATGTTTCTAATTAAAAAAGGTATAAATTTTATTTGAAAAATTTTTTTCTATTTATTTTAGTTTTTGAATTATATGAAACTAAAGTTGAAAAATTGACGTTTTGAGGTTATAATTGATTTTTAGGTTATAACTTTTTTAGTATAAAAAATTGAAAAAAATATCTAAAATAAAAAATGTTTGTAATTAAAAAAGGTATAAATTTTATTTGAAAAATTTTTTTCTATTTATTTTAGTTTTTGAATTATTTGAAACTAAAGTTGAAAAATTGACGTTTTGAGGTTATAATTGATTTTTAGGTTATAACTTTTTTAGTATAAAAAATTGAAAAAAATATCTAAAATAAAAAATGTTTGTAATTAAAAAAGATATAAATTTTATTTGAAACATTTTTTTCTATTTATTTTAGTTTTTGAATTATATGAAACTAAAGTTGAAAAATTGACGTTTTGGGGTTATAAGTGGTTTTTAGGTTATAACTCATTTAGTATCAAAAATGGAAAAAAATGTCTAAAATAAAAAATGTTTCTAATTAAAAAAGGTATAAATTTTATTAAAAAATTTTCTTTCTATTTATTTTAGTTTTTGAATTATTTAAAACTAAAATTGAAAAATTAACATTTTGGGGTTATAACTGGTTTTTAGGTTATAACTCATTTAGTATTAAAGATTGAAAAAAATGTCTAAAATGAAAAATGTTTATAATTAAAAAAGGTATAAATTTTATTTGAAAAATTTTTTCTATTTATTTTAGTATTTGAATTATTTGAAACTAAAGTTGAAAAATTGACGTTTTGAAGTTATAATTGATTTTTAGGTTATAACTTTTTTAGTATAAAAAATTGAAAAAAATATCTAAAATAAAAAATATTTCTAATTAAAAAAGGTATAAATTTTATTTGAAAAATTTTTTTCTATTTATTTTAGTTTTTGAATTATTTGAAACTAAAGTTGAAAAATTGACGTTTTGAGGTTATAATTGATTTTTAGGTTATAACTTTTTTAGTATAAAAAATTGAAAAAAATATCTAAAATAAAAAATGTTTCTAATTAAAAAAGGTATAAATTTTATTTGAAGTATTTTTTTTCTATTTATTTTAGTTTTTGAATTATTTGAAACTAAAGTTGAAAAATTGATGTTTTGGGGTTATAATTGGTTTTTAGCTTATGATTCTTTTAGTATCAAAAATTGAAAAAAATGTCTAAAATAAAAAATGTTTGTAATTAAAAAATGTATAAATTTTATTTGAAAAATTTTTTTCTATTTATTTTAGTTTTTGAATTATTTGAAACTAAAGTTGAAAAATTGACGTTTTGAGGTTATAATTGGTTTTTAGATCATAACTCATTTAGTATCAAAAATTGAAAAAAATGTCTAAAATAAAAAATGTTTCTAATAAAAAAAGTATAAATTTTATTTGAAAATTTTTTTTCTATTTATTTTAGTTTTTGAATTATTTAAAACTAAAGTTGAAAAATTGACATTTTGGGGTTATAACTGGTTTTTAGGTTATAATTTTTTTAGTATCAAAAATTGAAAAAAATGTTTATAATAAAAAATGTTTGTAATTAAAAAAGACATAAATTTTATTTGAAAAATTCTTTTCTATTGATTTTAGTTTTTGAATTATTTGAAACTAAAGTTGAAAAATTGACGTTTTGAGGTTATAATTGATTTTTAGGTTATAACTTTTTTAGTATAAAAAATTGAAAAAAATATCTAAAATAAAAAATATTTCTAATTAAAAAAGGTATAAATTTTATTTGAAAAATTTTTTTCTATTTATTTTAGTTCTTGAATTATTTGAAACTAAAGTTGAAAGATTGACGTTTTGGGGTTATAATTGGTTTTTAGATTATAACTCATTTAGTATTAAAAATACAAAAAAAAGTCTAAAATGAAAAATGTTTATAATTAAAAGAGATATAAATTTTATTTGAAAATTTTTTTTCTATTTATTTTAGTTTTTGAATTATTTGAAACTAAAGTTGAAAAATTGACATTTTGGGGTTATAACTGGTTTTTAGGTTATAATTTTTTTAGTATCAAAAATTGAAAAAAATGTTTATAATAAAAAATGTTTGTAATTAAAAAAGACATAAATTTGATTTGAAAAATTTTTTTCTATTTATTTCAGTTTTTGCATTAGTTGAAACTAAAGTTGAAAAATTGACATTTTGGGGTTATAACTGATTTTTAGGTTATAACTTCTTTAGTATCAAAAATTGAAAAAAATGTCTAAAATGAAAAATTATAATATATTAAAGCTATAATCTTTAAAACACAATTTTTTATGAATTTTTAAAAAATTATTAAAAAAATTTTTACCAACTTTGAAAATTTTTTTAATTTTTTTGACAACACTTGGAACAAAACGGTCTTTTTTATATAAAATTAGAATGTTTTAAGTTTCATTTAGAAAAAACAATCAGATCAAAATCTTTAAAATCCAATTTATTATGATTTTTTAAAAAATGATTGAATTTTTATAAAATTTAACCTAAAAAATTTTTTCTCAACTTTGAAATTTTTTTTAAATTTTTTGGTAAAATTTCGAACAAAATGGTCTTTTTAAATTAAAACTAAAATGTTTTTAGTATCATTTAGAAAAAAATCAGATCAAAATCTTGAAAAATGAATTTTTGATGAATTTTTAAAAAATGATTGACTTTTTTAACTATTAAAAAATTTTTAACCTAAAAAAATTTTTACCAACTTTGAAAATTTTTTTAATTTTTTTGACAACACTTGGAACAAAACGGTCTTTTTTATATAAAATTAGAATGTTTTTAGTTTCATTTAGAAAAAAAATCAGATCAAAATCTTTAAAATCCAATTTATTATGATTTTTTAAAAAGTGATTGAATTTTTATAAAATTTAACCTAAAAATTTTTTTCTCAACTTTGAAATTTTTTTTAAATTTTTTGGTAAAATTTCGAACAAAACGGTCTTTTTAAATTAAAACTAGAATGTTTTTAGTTTTATTTAGAAAAAAAATCAGATCAAAATCTTGAAAAAGGAATTTTTGATGAATTTTTAAAAAATGATTGATTTTTTTTGTTAAAAAACTTTTAACCTAAAAAAATTTTTACCAACTTTGAAAATTTTTTTAATTTTTTTGACAACACTTGGAACAAAACGGTCTTTTCTATATAAAATTAGAATGTTTTTAGTTTCATTTAGAAAAAAAATCAGATCAAAATCTTTAAAATCCAATTTATTATGATTTTTTAAAAAGTGATTGAATTTTTATAAAATTTAACCTAAAAAACTTTTTCTCAACTTTAAATTTTTTTTTTAATTTTTGGGTAAGATTTAAAACAAAACGGTCTTTTTAAATTAGAATTAGAATGTTTTTAGTTTCATTCAGAAAAGAAATCAGACCAAAATCTTTAAAATCCAATTTATTATGATTTTCTTAAAAATTATTGAATTTTTAGAAAATCAATCCTAAAAAATTTTTTACCAACTTTGAATTTTTTTTTTAATCTTTTGGCAATATTTAGAACAAAACGGTCTTTTTAGATTAAAACTAGAATATTTTTAGTTTCATTTAGAAAAAAAATCAGATCAAAATCTTTAAAATTCAATTTTTTATGATTTTTTAAAGAATTATTTATTTTTTTTTTTAGAAAATCTAACCTAAAAAATTTTTTTTCAACTTTGAAATTTTTTTTAATTTTTTTGTTAAAATTTAGAACAAAACGGTCTTTTTAAATTAAAACTAGAATGTTTTTAGTTTTATTTAGAAAAAAAAATCAGATCAAAATCTTGAAAAATGAATTTTTGATGAATTTTTAAAAAATGAATGATTTTTTTGTTAAAAAACTTTTAACCTAAAAAAATTTTTACCAACTTTGAAAATTTTTTTAATTTTTTTGACAACACTTGAAACAAAACGGTCTTTTTTATATAAAATTAGAATGTTTTAAGTTTCATTTAGAAAAAAAGTCAGATCAAAATCTATAAAATACAATTTATTATGATTTTTTAAAAAGTGATTGAATTTTTATAAAATTTAACCTAAAAAATTTTTTCTCAACTTTGAAATTTTTTTTTAATTTTTGGGTAAGATTTAAAACAAAACGGTCTTTTTAAATTAAAACTAAAATGTTTTTAGTATCATTTAGAAAAAAATCAGATCAAAATCTTGAAAAATGAATTTTTGATGAATTTTTAAAAAATGATTGACTTTTTTAACTATTAAAAAATTTTTAACCTAAAAAAATTTTTACCAACTTTGAAATTTTTTTAAATTTTTTTGACAACACTTGGAATAAAACGGTCTTTTTTATATAAAATTAGAATGTTTTAAGTTTCATTTAGAAAAAAAATCAAATCAAAACCTTTAAAATTCGATTTTTTATGATTTAAAAAAAAAAAAAAATTATTGAATTTTTATAAAATTTAACCTAAAAAATTTTTTCTCAACTTTGAAAATTTTTTAAATTTTTTTGGTAAAATTTAGAACAAAACAGTCTTTTTTAATTAAAACTAGAATGTTTTTAGTATCATTTAGAAAAATAATAAGGTCTAAATCTTTAAAATTCAATTTATTATGATTTTTTGAAAAATGATTGAATTTTTAGAAAATCTAACCTAAAATTTTTTTACCAACTTTGAAAATTAATAACTAAAAAACTAAAAGAGATACAAAAAATTTCTTCAAATAAAAAATGTTTATCTTTACATAAGCTATAATTTACATTTGAAAAGATTTTTTCTATCTAGTGTTTATAATTAAAAAAGGTATACATTTTATTTAAAATTTTTTTTTCTATTTATTTTAGTTTTTGAATTATTTGAAACTAAAGATGAAAAATTGACGTTTTGTGGTTATAACTGGTTTTTAAGTTATAACTCTTTTAATATCAAAAATTCAAAAAATATCTAAAATAAAAAATGTTTGTAATTAAAAAAGGTATAAATTTTATTTGAAAATTTTTTTTCTATTTATTTTAATTTTTGAATTATTTAAAACTAAAGTTGAAAAATTGACGTTTTGGGGTTATAACTGGTTTTTAGGTTATAATTTTTTTAGTATCTAAAATTGAAAAAAATGTCTAAAATAAAAAATGTTTGTAATTAAAAAAAGGTATAAATTTTATTTGAAAATTTTTTTCTATTTATTTTAGTTTTTGAATTATTTAAAACTAAAGTTGAAAAATTGACATTTTGGGGTTATAATTGATTTTTAGGTTATAACTCTTTTAGTATAAAAAATTGAAAAAAATATCTAAAATAAAAAATATTTCTAATTAAAAAAGGTATAAATTTGATTTGAAAAATTCTTTTCTATTTATTTTAGTTTTTGAATTATTTAAAACTAAAGTTGAAAAATTGACGTTTTGGGGTTATAATAGGTTTTTAGGTTATAACTTCTTTAGTATCAAAATTTGAAAAAAATGTTTAAAATAAAAAATGTTTGTAATTAAAAAAGGTATAAATTTTATTTGAAAATTTTTTTTCTATTTATTTTAGTTTTTGAATTATTTAAAACTAAAGTTGAAAAATTGACGTTTTGGGGTTATAACTGATTTTTAGATTATAACCCTTTTAGTATCAAAAATTGAAAAAAAAAGTTTATAATAAAAAATGTTTGTAATTAAAAAAGATATAAATTTTATTTGAAATTTTTTTTTCTATTTATTTTAGTTTTTGAATTATTTGAAACTAAAGTTGAAAAATTGACATTTTGGGGTTGTAACTGGTTTTTAGGTTATAATTCATTTAGTATCAAATATTGAAAAGAATGTTTAAATTAAAAAATGTTTGTAATTAAAAAAGGTATACATTTTATTTGAAAAATTTTTTTCTATTTATTTTAGTTTTTGAATTATTTGAAACTAAAGTTGAGAAATTGACATTTTGGAGTTATAACTGGTTTTTAGGTTATAATTTTTTTAGTATCAAAAATTGAAAAAAATGTTTATAATAAAAAATGTTTCTAATTAAAAAAGGTATAAATTTGATTTGAAAAATTCTTTTCTATTTATTTTAGTTTTTGAATTATTTGAAACTAAAGTTGAAAAATTGACGTTTTGGGGTTATAAGTGGTTTTTAGGTTATATCTCCTTTAGTATCAAAAACTGAAAGAAATGTCTAAAATAAAAAATGTTTGTAATTAAAAAAGGTATAAATTTTATTTGAAAATTTTTTTTCTATTTATTTTAGTTTTTGAATTATTTGAAACTAAATTTGAAAAATTGAAGTTTTGGGGTTATAACTGGTTTTTAGGTTATAACTCATTTAGTATTAAAAATTGAAAAAAATGTCTAAAATAAAAAATGTTTATAAATAAAAAAGGTATAAATTTTATTTGAAAAATTTTTTTCTATTTATTTTAGTTTTTGAATTATTTGAAACTAAAGTTGAAAAATTGACGTTTTGGGGTTATAATTGATTTTTAGGTTATAATTCCTTTAATATCAAAAATTGAAAAAAATGTCTATAATAAAAAATGTTTCTAATTAAAAAAGGTATAAATTTTATTTGAAAAATTTTTTTCTATTTATTTTAGTTTTTGAATTATTTGAAACTAAAGTTGAAGAAATTGACGTTTTGAGGTTATAATTAATTTTTAGGTTATAACTTTCTTAGTATAAAAAATTGAAAAAAATATGTAAAATAAAAAATGTTTCCAATTAAAAAAGGTATAAATTTTATTTGAAGTATTTTTTTCTAATTGTTTTAGTTTTTGAATTATTTGAAACTAAAGTTGAAAAATTGAGGTTTTGAGGTTATAACTGATTTTTAGGTTATAACTCTCTTAGTATTAAAAATTGAAAAAAATATCTAAAATAAAAAATGTTTGTAATTAAAAAAGGTATAAATTTTATTTGAAAATTTTTTTTTATTTATTTTAATTTTTGAATTATTTGAAACTTAATGTTAAAAAAATTCCTAAATACATCAAAGATGTTTCACCGAACATAACTTAGCTGTCAAAAATTTGGGTCAACTTTAAAAAATCCCAGAGACTTTATTTATTGAAATGAAAAGAAAATTTCTTAGAAATATACACCTTAAAATATCTATTTTTAATTAAACTTAACGAATTTATTCTAATGATAACCCAAAAAATTAAAAAAAAAAAATCTTAAAGACATCTAATTTTTTTTTAAGTTTTAAAAATTTTGGGTCAACTTTAAAAAATCCTAGAAACGTTATTTATTGGAATTGAAAAAAAGATTTTTTAGAAAAATATGTTTTAGAATACCTATTTTTAAATAAATTTATTGGTAGTCTAGGGATTTTTTTTAACTTTGACAATTTTTTCAAAATGTCTCGATTTATATAAGAATTTTTTTTAATTTTTTTGTTAAGATTTAGAAAGGATCTATCTATTTTATAATAAACCAAATACTTTAATCTAGCTATGTGTGAAAAATCTTTCCTCAATTCCGGTAAATAAAGTCCAGAGGATTTTTTAATTTTCGACCATTTTTTTCAAAATGTTGAAATTTACATATTTTTTTTTTTTAATTTTTTGGTAAGACTTAGAAAAAATCTATTTGTTTTATAATGAACCAAATACTTTAATCTAGCTATGTGTGAAAAATCTTTCCTCAATTCCTATAAATAAAGTCTAGGGGATTTTTTTTTAACGTTGATCAATTTTTAAAAAGTATCAGTATCCGAAATTTCATTGACTTAATTTATAACATCAGTAGTAAAGTTCTAAAATCAATGGTACGAAAATGTATGACATTTAAAAGACACCAGAGACACAAACAATAAAGCAAAAACTAGACTTTCAGATAAAAAAATCTAGTTTATGAAATGTAGAGGCAAAATGCAATACTAACCCTTGAATTCATTCGTCTGAAATTAGAAACGCCGAGATTTCTAATAAAATACAGTAACCAAACTTTCCGTCAATACTTGAAGAGTGTCGGTTTTAACTCTTTTAGGGTTGGCGGGTGACTTAATGTACCATTTCGAACTTCGACCTTTGTGTTCGCTGATACATAAAATAAACCATTTTATTTTAATTTCTACTCCTTTTGCTGTACAGTGGTTGAGAGCACGTACCACCTCACCACTTCAAGCTCACATTATGCTTTTTGCTAATCTCTTAGATGACACATCTCTGTTGTACCCACTTTGGGGTTTTTATTTGAAAATGTCCTCCCCTCAAAGAGTTAAGTACAGAAGCCTTACTATGTCCCTGACTTTCTAAACTATACGGAATTTTCTTTGTGTGTGCTTCATCTTATTGTTAGATAAAAACAGTTTTATGAAAGTTATAATTCCGAACCTATCCGTGGACAACGATAAATGTGATTCGGTTGAATTAAGTTTTTCCATAAACCAAATCGATATTTAGACACATAAAATAGATAATTTAAGTTTTTAATTTATTAATAACCTTTCTACAGGACTGATACACTCTCTACAATTTATCTTACTTACTAATCATCCATATCGTAATTCGGAACCTTGGTGTGGATGACTATACTTAGGCCTAGTATACACATAAACCATATTAAAGTTTATGCACCTCTTTTAAGCTTTCTATTTTAAATAATATTTTACAAATGTTGAGCACATTTAAATAACTAACAATTTGAAAATTTTACTTTTTATTTGATTAAAGAAAGAAAATAAAGTTTAAAATTAATTTCGACTCATTTTTTATTCAACTAACCTAAGTTATTTAACAACTAGAAAGAAATACTCCTAATTAATTTTTTTTAATTATATTTTAATATCATATCCATATAATACATAAAAAACATTATACAAAAATCATTAATGAAGTCCCGGTTTATAATATTTTTCATCGTATGTTCCAACCCCGACCACATTCACCACTATAAAATGAAACGGGAGAGGCGTTTCGATGGCAAACCATAATAAATATGTTTGAGGTTCACTACAAGATTTTTTTTGTACATATGGGTGTTTAAATAAGTATTAAATTACTTACGTTGGAGTGAAAAATATAGATATGACAAATTCTTCACCAGAAGTGAGAGCCTTAATTGTTCCTTGTCTTGGGGTTATTATTATTTCAGGATATTTACCCACTTTGTAAATATTAAAATTAAGGGGGGTAACTAAAATAATAAAAAAATTAATCTGTTTAGAATTATCAATAATAAAGATTTGGTAAGTTAGAGGGATTTTTTTTTTAATTTGTTTAAAGTTTATTTATTTAAAACTTTCCTTATATTTACGATTAATAAGTTAGTTAATTTAACGTAATAAATTGAATGAAAATTTTTAACTCCTATCTCAGCGAGACTCAAAATCAGGTAAATTTCGGAAAGAAAACTCGACAAGAACCGGTTTATTTTCAACGCATTAGACTGGAAAAACCGTTCTCCCTCTCCACCTACTCACTAAGGGTAGAATAAAACAGGTTTAATGTTACAATTTTTCAGTCATAGCGCGTATCTTAAGCGAGCGTCTTGTACTTTTATTAACATTTTCTTTATCATTTTAAGTTTTGTGTTATGTTTAATTTGGTGGCCGTAGAATTCATATTAATTGTGAGCTGTACGAATCATCGGAAAAGTATTTTAAGGATGTTAGGAGGTAAAATGATAACTTAATAATAATTTATAAAATGTAAATTTTTCTTTTTTTATATTTATTTTTTCTTCTTAACATAGGAGTCGAGAAACAACATCCATTTGGTGAGTCTTTTTTCATTTTGCCAGTTTTTATTTGTTGCGAGTTTTTAACCCAAATATAAATAATTGATAAAAAAATTTATAATTGAATTGGAATATAAAGTATTCCAACCCAAATGCTAGTGACTCATTTCTGTCCAAAAATTGGTTCAATAGAAAATCTAAATTCATTACCTAACCATAAACGGGTGAACACAAGGGGCACGAAACTTTCAACGGTTTGGTTTCAATTTTTGAAAATTAATGATTTTCTGGAAATCTTAGAAAATTAGAGACGATTTTTAAGAAGTTTTAAATAAGTTAGAATGATTTCTGGAAGTTTTAGCAAATTAGAGACGATTTCTGGAAATTTTAGAAAACTGAAGACGATTTTTTGGAAATTTTAGAAAATTAGAGACGATTTTTAGGAAATTTTAGATAAATTAGAACGATTTTTGAAAATTATAGACGATTTTTAGGAAATTTTGGATAAATTTAAAACAATTTTCAAGAAATTTTAGAAAATTGACATTTTTAGGATATTTTAGATAAATTAGAACGATTTCTGGAAATTTTATAAAATTGTAGACTTTCTTAGAAATTCTAGAAAATTTAAGACGATTTTTTGAAAATATTGGAAAACTGTAGATGATTTTCTGGAAATTTTAGAAAATTAGCGACGATTTTTAGAAAATTTTAGATAAATTAGAACGATTTTTGAAAATTATAGACGATTTTTAGGAAATTTTGGATAAATTTAAAACAATTTTCAAGAAATTTTAGAAAATTGACATTTTTAGGATATTTTAGATAAATTAGAACGATTTCTGGAAATTTTATAAAATTGTAGACTTTCTTAGAAATTTTAGAAAATTTAAGACAATTTTTTGAAAATATTGGAAAACTGTAGACGATTTTCTGGAAATTTTAGAAAATTAGAGACGATTTTTAGAAAATTTTAGATAAATTAGAATGATTTTTGAAAATTATAGACGATTTTTAGGAAAATTTGGTTAAATTTAAAACAATTTTCAAGAAATTTTAGAAAATTGACGTTTTTTTTAGGATATTTTAGATAAATTAGAACAATTTCTGGAAATTTTATAAAATTGTAGACTTTTTTTAGAAATTTTAGAAGATTTTTTGAAAATATTGGAAAACTATAGATGATTTTCTGGAAATTTTAGAAAATTAGCGACGATTTTTAGAAAATTTTAAATAAATTAGAACAATTTTTGAAAATTATAGACAATCTTTAGGAAATTTTAGAAAATTGACTTTTGTTAAGACATTTTAGATGAATTAGAAGGATTTCTGGAAACTTTACAAAGTTGTAGACGTTTTTTTCTAAATTATAGAAAATTTAAGACGATTTCTTGGCATTTTTGGAAAACTGTAAATGATTTTCTAGAAATCTTAGAAAATTAGAGACAATTTTTAGAAAATTTTATATAAATTAGAATGATTTTTGAAAATTATAGACGATTCTTAGGAAATTTTAGAAAATTTAAAACAATTTTCAAGAAATTTTAGAAAATTGACGTTTTTTTAGGACATTTTAGATAAATTAGAACGATTTCTAGAAATTCTACAAAGTTGTAGACGTTTTTTTGGAAATTTCAGAAAATTTAAGACGATTTTTTGGAAATTTTGTAAAATTATAGATGATTTTCAGGAAATCTTAGAAAATTAGAGACGATTTTTAAAAAATTTTAGATAAATTAGAACGATTTTTGAAAATTATAGACAATCTTTAGGAAATTTTAGAAAATTGACTTTTTTTAAGACATTTTAGATGAATTAGAACGATTTCTGGAAATTTTACAAAGTTGTAGACGTTTTTTCTAAATTTTAGAAAATTTAAGACGATTTCTTGGCAATTTTGGAAAACTGTAAATGATTTTCTAGAAATTTTAAAAAATTAGAGACAATTTTTAGAAAATTTTAGATAAATTAGAATGATTTTTGAAAATTATAGACGATTCTTAGGAAATTTTAGAAAATTTAAAACATTTTTTAAGAAATTTTAGAAAATTGACGTTTTTTAGGACATTTTAGATAAATTAGAACGATTTCTGGAAATTCTACAAAGTTGTAGACGTTTTTTTGGAAATTTTAGAAAATTTAAGACGATTTTTTGGAAATTTTGTAAAATTATAGATGATTTTCTGGAAATTTTAGAAAATTAGAGACGATTTTTAAGAAATTTTAGATGAATTAGAACGATTTCTGGAAATTTCAGAAAATTGATGGCGATTTTTTGGCAATTTTGAAAAACTGAAGACAATTCTCTAGAAAGTTTAGAAAATTAAAGACTATTTTTAGGAAATTTTACAAAGTTGAAGACTTTTTTGGAAATTTTGAAAAATTTAAAACGATTTAAAACAATTTTTAACAAATTAAACCTTCTAAATAACACAATAATCGAGATGTAGATTTTATAATTTTTTCTTTTGAAGCGGTAATCATAATATGAATACTTTTAAGAACGTTTTCAATTATTAGAACATTGCTTACGAGTTAAATTTTGTAATTGTCTATAAAGATGTTAGAAATTTTAGAAAATTTATGACGATTTTTTGGTAATTTTGGAAAACTGGTTACTTTTGAATTTGACTTTTTACTTTAGAATTGGCTGAGATGTCAAGACGCCAACAGATAAATATGAAAATTTCTAAAGACCCCTTAAATCATCAACTAAAGAAAATGAATCACTGGTTTTTTGCCTTGGAATACTTTATAGACTCAAAATTATAATGAAATCTAACCATTAGAAGTAAATAAATTAAAAATTAATCATTCTTACCAGTTAGATTTCTCAAACAAACAATTTGTTTTGATGTATTTCCTATATAAACATTTCCAAATTGTATATGAACCGGGTTCGCTGTGAAAACCGGGAAGAAAACTTTTAATTCAAGTGGAATACACTAAAAAGGTTAATTAATTTTTTTTTAATTAATTTTTATAGTAAAAAAAACCTTTTCCAAAACTCCTCTTTGATACACTTTTAATTCCTTACAAATCCTCAATGATTTTTGATCGAAATCAATATTCGAAAACGAACTATTTTTCGACCCGATTTTTAAATTATCAACTAATTCCTCGACATCCTTTTGACTTAAAAAACACTCCAAAAACACTTCCATAGTACTTTCCGGATTTAAAGCAACATTCGCTTTAAAACCCCTCATTTCTAAATGAGGTATAACGACTTTTTTAATTCTAAACGGATCGTCAACTTCCATAAATACCAAAGCTTGCGTTTTTGTTGTATTTTTAAAAAGTAATCTTCGAGTGATTTGAAAATATTTCTTTTCTAAAACGTCCGAAGCGTAAGTAGAAAGTTGCAATGAATTATTTAGATCTAAATCGCTTATTGTTAACGTTGGGATTTCAATTTGTAAGGTTATTTTGAATTTTGTTGGTTTTAAATCCGTTCCGTGTGGTCTTACAAATAAATTTGAGTGAAATCTAAAAAATAAAAATAAAAAGATGATTTAAAAAATTTTAGTTTATAAAAATTGTAATTAAAGTTTGAATGTAGAATATAAAAAATGGAAGATTACCTTTGATTGCAAGGAATTTTTATTATTCCTATTAAATAAGCAAAAATCTTTTGATCTAAATACATTTCATCAAAATTATTTACATTGGTGGTTATGTTTATGTAACCATAATTTTTTGGGGGAATTTTTAAAGTTAGTGGTTTAATCTAAATTAAAAAGATAAAATGTTGATAATTTTTATATTTGTGTGTTTAGTAATTGTTAAAGAAGAAATAAAAACGGTTTATTTAACTTATTTAAGACATGTTTTTTACAATAGATAACCGTTTTTACTTCTTATAAAATATACAGGGTGTTGTAAAGAATCAAATTATCACTCTATAAACTATACTTCATTTAATAACTAGGAGGAGTGAATCTCAAAACCCCATTTACATAGGAAAAGGTAACTAAAAAATACACTAAACATTTTTAGCGGCAAATTTGAATTCTAAACTTCAAACCAGTCACATTTATGCAACCAACAAAACATCAAACGTTTGAGCGTAGTATTCTAGAACATACCAAATATCTCTATGGCCGTTTATCTATAGGTACATTGTTCAAAATTTATCCAAAAGACGTTCCTTGTGTTGACGTATTATATCCAACAGATGACATCGTACCATACCTTCTTCGAACTTAATATTTTTTGATCGCAACCATTTGAACACAACGAAAAAGCGAGAAACAAGTTGACAAATTAGGTAAAGCACCTAACCTCAACGCCAAAAACAATAAACAACAAAAACCAAATTTTTCGTCTTTGTAAACTTGACTGCGGAGCGACCAATAATAGTTCACTATTTTGGCGCGCAAAATTCAAATCACTCCTCCTAGTTATTAAATGAAGTATAGTAAAATTCAACATTTGATTTTTTATTGTTTAAATGATTCAATGATTGAGAATTTTCTAATATTATATATGATTTTAGCGAACATTTTTTGCTTCACCCTGTATATTATTAAAACATAAAAAGATATATTTTACTTCGAAATAGTTTAGATTTGGTTCTCCAAAGTAATCATTTAAGATAAAAAATTTCGGTTTTGAATCACATTTAGAATCGTTTTCTTCATCTATAGGTAAATCCAAGACGATTGATAAAGATTTTTGTGTGTTTTGAACATGCGGTGCGTTAATAAAGATATTCCAGGAAATATATAAAGTACAAACGCTGGTATTTACGATTTTAACGCGTCGTTGGACTGTTTGTGATTTATATGGTAAAAATCCTAACCTAAAAAATTAAAAAAAAATGTTATAGATTTAATATAAAGGCTATCATATCTGTTAACTTAAATTATTCAAATATTTGTTTACATTTTGATAAAATAATCAAAGATTATTAAAGAAGTTTAAAAATTAACCTTAAAATTGGTTCGTTTCTAATAGAATTTAATCCGATGGGATATTCAATCGGTTGACCAACAACTTCGATTAAAACACTAACACAAAACGGTAAAATTTCGCTAATATCTATCATCAATTCGTCCAGATAATAACCCCAAGTGGTGGCATAAACCCAAACGTTAAATTCAATTATTTCGAATGGTTTTAACATTTTGGATGGTTCTTCGATTTTTACAACGATTCCGTCTGATGTTACCATTTCATCCCATTTACCTTAAATATAGTTTTTTAATTTCAAAACATTCTTTGGAGTTTTAATATATTTAGAAAACTCTAACTTGATTTTAAGAGTTTTAATTCTGCTAAAATATCATCTACGTTTTTCTTTCTTTCGTTTTCATGGTAAAAATTTGCCGCTTCTATGTAAATTTTACCTTCGCCTGGTGTTAAATTTTCGATTTTTATCGTCTTCTTAATTGCTAAAAAAGATAGGAATAAAAAAAAGAAGTAAAAGGTACAAATTAGATGCACAAAGTTGATGCTTAATAGAATTCTATTAAACGTGTATTTGTTTCTTAATAAAATTGAAAAATAATTCTGTTTAAAAGAATAGAAAAGAGGAATATAAATCAAATATAAAATATCGACGCTTTTAAAGAACACTACCAATTCTTTGGCAATTTTGGAAAAGTGAAGACGATTTTCAAGAAATTTTAGAAAACAAAAATTTCCAAGAAATTTTAGAAAATTAGAGACGATTTTTAGGAAATTTTAGATAAATTAGAACGATTTCTGGAAATTTTAGAAAATTGAAGACGATTTTTTGGTAATTTTGGAAAACTGAAGACGATATTCTAGAAATTTTTGAAAATTTAAGACGATTTTTTAGAGATTTTTTAAAATTAGAGACGATTTTTAAGAAATTTTAAATAAATTAGAATGATTTCTGGAAATTTTAGCGAATTAGAGGCGATTTTTAGGAGATTTTAGAAATCTTAGCAAAATTAGAGACAATTTCTGGAAATTTTAGAAAATTGAAGGCGATTGTTGAAAGTTTTGGAAAACTGAAGACGATATTCTAGAAGTTTTTGAAAATTTAAAACGATTTTTTGGAAATTTTTGAAAATTAGAGACGATTTTTAAGAAATTTTAGGTAAATTAGAATGATATCTGGAAATTGTAGCGAATTAGAGACGATTTTTAGGAGATTTTAGAAATCTTAGCAAAATTAGAGACAACTTCTGGAAATTTTAGAAAATTGAAGGCGATTGTTGCAAATTTTGGAAAACTGAAGACGATATTCTAGAAGTTTTTGAAAATTAGAGACGATTTTTAAGAAATTTTAGATAAATTAGAATGATTTGTGGAAATTTTAACGAATTAGAGACGATTTCTGGAAATTTTAGAAAATTGAAGGCGATTTTTGGAAATTTTAGAAAGCAGAAGGCGATTTTTAGGACATTTTAGATAAATTAGATAAAATTTTTAGGAAATTTTAGGTAAATTCGAACGATTTCTAGACATTTTACAAAACTGAAGACGATTTTCTAGAAATTTTGGAAAATAGAAGGTAATTTTCAGGATATTTTTGAAAATTAGAGAAATTTTTTGAAATTTTAGATAAATTAGAACGATTTCTGGACATTTTACAAAATTGAAGGCGATTTTTGAAAATTTTGGAAAACTGAATACGATTTTCTAGAAATTTTTGAAAATTTAGAACGATTTTCTGGAAATTTTAGAAAGTAAAAGGCGATTTTTAAGACATTTTAGATAAATTAGATAAGATTTTTAGGAAATTTTAAATAAATTCGAACGATTTCTGGACATTTTACAAAACTGAAGACAATTTTCTAGAAATTTTAGAAAATAGAAGATGATTTTCAGGATATTTTAGAAAATTGGAGACATTTTTTGAAATTTTAGATAAATTAGAACGATTTCTGGAAATTTTAGAAAATTGATGATGAATTTTTTGGAAATTTTGGAAAACTGAAGACGATTTTCTAGAAATTTTAGAAAATAAAAGATGATTTTGAGGAATTTTTAGAAAATTTAAAATAATTTTCAAGAAATTTTAAAAAATTAAGGACGATTTTTAGGACATATTGGATAAATTAGAACGATTTCTGGACATTTTATAAAATTGAAGGCGATTTTTTAGAAAGTAGAAAATGATTTTCAAGATATTTTAGAAAATTAGAGGCTATTTTGAGAAAATTTTAAAAAATTGAAGACGATTTTCTGGAAATTGTACAAAATTGAAGACGGTTTTTGGAAAATTTTGGAAAATTAGAAACGATTTTTAAGACATTTTAAATAAATTAGAATGATTTTTGCAAATTTTAGATAAATTAGAGCGATTTCTAGACATTTTACAAAATTGAAGTTTTTTTGGAAAACTGAAGACTATTTTCTAGAAATTTTAGATAATTGAAGACGATTTTGTGGAAATTTTGGAAAATTAGAGACGAATTTTAGGAAATTTTAGATAAATTAGAATGATTTCTGGAAATTTTACAAAACTGAAGACTTTCTGGAAATTTTGGAAAATTAGAAACGATTTTTAAGAAATTTTAAATAAATTAGACCAATTTCTGGAAATTTTGAAAGTTAGAGACGATTTTCAGGAATTTTTGGATATATTAGAACGATTTCTGAAAATTTTACAAAATTAATGAAATTTTTTTGGACATTTTGGAAAATTGAAGACAATTTTTTTGGAAATTTTGGATAACTGAAGATGATTTTCTAGAAATTTTAGAAAATTAGAGACGATTTTTAAAAAATTTTAGATAAATTAGAACGATTTTTGGGAATTTTACAAAATTGAAGACGATTTTTTGAAAATTTTAAACTTTTTCAAGAAATTTTAGAAAACAGACGATTTTCTAGAAATTTTTGAAAATTGAAAACGATTTTCTGAAAATTTTGGGAAATTGAAGACGATTTTTGGAAATTTTAGATAAATTAGAATGATCTCTGAAGATTTTACAGAATTGAAGACGATTTTTTGTAAATTTTTGAAAAGTAAATACGATTTTAAGAAATTTTAGATAAATTAGAACGATTTCTGGATATTTTACAAAACTAAAGACAATTTTTTAGAAATTTTGGATAACTGAAGATGATTTTCTAGAAATTTTAGAAAATTAGAGACGATTTTTAAACAATTTTAGATAAATTAGAACGATTTTTGGGAATTTTACAAAATTGAAGACGATTTGTTGAAAACTTTAAACTTTTTCAAGAAATTTTTAAAAATAGATGATTTTCTAGAAATTTATGAAAATTGAAAACGATTTTCTGAAAATTTTAGGAAACTGAAGACGATTTTTGGAAATTTTAGATAAATTAGAACGATTTTTGAAAATTTTACAAGATTGAAAATGATTTTTTGGAAAATTTCGAAAATTAGATACGATTTTAAGAAATTTTAAATAAACTAGAACGATTTCTGGATATTTTACAAAACTAAAGACAATTCTTTAGAAATTTTGAATAACTGAAGATGATTTTCTAGAAATTTTAGATAAATAAGAGACAATTTTTAAAAAACTTTAGATAAATTAGAACGATTTTTGGGAATTTTACAAAATAGAACACGATTCTTTGGAAATTTTAAACTTTTTCAAGAGATTTTAGAAAATAGATGATTTTCTAGAAATTTTTGAAAGTTGAAAACGTTTTTCTGAAAAGTTTGGGAAATTGAAGACGATTTTAGGAAATTTTAGATAAATTAGAACGATTTCTGAAAATTTTACAAAATTGAAAACGATTTTTTGGAAATTTTCGCAAATTAGATACGATTTTAAGAAATTTTAGATAAATTAGAACGATTTCTGGATATTTTACGAAACTAAAGACAATTTTTTAGAAATTTTGGATAACTGAAGATGATTTTCTAGAAATTTTAGAGAATTAGAGACGATTTTTAAAAAATTTCAGATAAATTAGAACGATTTTTGGGAATTTTACAAAATTGAAGACGATTTTTTGGAAATTTTAAACTTTTTCAAGAAATTTTAGAAAATAGATGCTTTGCTAGAAATTTTTGAAAATTGAAAACGATTTTCTTAAAATTTTGGGAAATTGAAGACGATTTTTGGAAATTTTAGATAAATTAGAACGATTTTTGGAAATTTTAGACAAATTAGAACGATTTTTGAAAACTTTACAAGATTGAAAATGATTTTTTGGAAAATTTCGAAAATTAGATACGATTTTAAGAAATTTTAGATAAATTAGAACGGTTTCTGGACATTTTACAAAATTGAAGACGATTTTCGAGAAATTTTAGAAAGTAGAAGATGATTTTTAGGATATTTTAGAAAATTAGAGACGGTTTTTAGGAAATTTTAAATAAATTAGAACGATTTCTGGAAATTTCAGGAAATTGATGACGATTTTTTGGCAATTTTGAAAAACTGAAGACAATTTTCTGGAAAGTTTAGAAAATTTGAGACTATGGAAATTAGATAAAATTAGATAAGATTTTTAAGAAATTTTAGATAAATTCGGATCATTTCTGGAAATTTCAGAAAAGTTATGACGTTTTTTTGGAAATTTTGGATAAATTAGAACGATTTCTGGAAATTTTGGAAAGGTGATTTTTTAGAAAATAGAAGATGATTTTCAAGATATTTTAAAAAATTAGAGACGAGTTTTAGGAAATTTTAGATAAATTACGATTTCTGGAAATTTTACAAAGTTGAAGACGTTTTTTTGGAAACTTTAGAAAATTGAAGACGATTTTCAACAAATATTAGTTAATTCAAAACGATTTAAAACAGTTTTTAACAAACCAAATCCTCTAAATAACACAATAATCGAAATCTACATTTTATAAAATTCTTTTTTGAAGAGGTTATCATAATATAAACACTTTTAAGAACATTTTCAATTATTAGAACATTGTTTACGAGTTCAATTTTCTAATTGTTTGTAATAAAGATGTTAATTATCTTTTTAATCTTTTGAGAGTAAGAACTTTGTCTCTCACGATGGCTCTAAATCAAAACTAATTGGGCAGATAATACTTAATAAATCTACAAACTACAGCTCAAAGCTACAACCAAAAGTTACAACCCAACCCAAAGAGTACAAAGTACAATTTTTTTTTTCTAAATCCAAAATTAATTTTAGACTCGCGTTTATGTTCAAATCAATACAATTTCTTATCTGTAATAACTTACGCGTTCTTAAGGGTACCCCATGAAACTCAATACAATATTTTTGAAGTGTAATCTCCCCTTTAAACAACTCCAACATTTTCTCCCGAATTGATTTTGTACAAACACTTGTAAATGTTGAATTTAAACTTTCCGATTCCGAAGTATAACTCGATAATTTCTCACTTGATTGTATAAATTCATCCTGTTTAAAATAATCAAACGATTCCTCATAAAACTCCCCCGGATTAAAACCCTCCTCAAAATACTTTGGTCTATCTTCAAAAATTTCCTCATTTTCTTGACATTTAATCTCATTTTTTCCCTCATCATCAATCAATTGATAATTCTGATCAAATTCCGGAACATAAACTTCTTCATAATCATCAATAAAAATCTTCGGCCATAAAACACAACTATACTCATCATTAACACCCGGTAAATAAATATTAACGGTTATATCTCCAACCAAACACATTAATTTAACCAAAATTACTTCATCCGCACCCAAAACGAATAAAGGTAAGTATATATCTTCATAAAAACCCATCGATTTAGGTTTAATAGTAACATCGATGTGTACATTTTGTCCCTTTTTAATTAAACCAACTTTTGGTGAAATAATTATATCAAAATCTCTTTTTGAACTTCCTTTTGGATCACCCCAAAGGTAAATAGCAACGATATTACCTAAATTATGAACGCATATATGCATTTGTATGGGTTTTCCAACACAGAGAAGATCTTCAGGGCATAAAATAGGCCATTCTGAAGTGTTTGTATGGACTAAGAGTTCTGGTTTACATACATTGTAATTTACACTGCAGATTGAATCGAATTTTTGAGGTTCGGTGAAATTGGTGATTAATTTTAAGTACGATTGGACTTCACCTAAAACCTAGAAGTAAATATATTAAGTAAATATCTTTATTTAATAAGATTTTCTATGACATTAATGATTGTTTTCTTATTAATTTATCTACATTTTATAATTTAATCAAAGAAAATGTTAATATTTATCATTTTTAATCATTTTAATTCGGTGATTTTCAAATAGATGGCGTTGTTTTATTAATTTAAAATTAAATTGATTAAATTAATTTTTTTAACTAAAATAATTAATTTAAATATTTTAATCATATAAATAATATGTATTTTTATTTAAATTACAACTTTTTAAAATTAGATTTTAAGAAAATAGATAAAAATGTATTTATTTTTTTATATTTATCCAACTTCATATCCTTCATATGACATTTGCGATTTTGACAGTTCAAGAATTTAAGTGAGCAATTTTAAATTTGGACTCTGTTTTTAATTTTGATCGAGAATGGATTAAATATTAGTGGTAAATTTCTTAATATAATATGGAATTTATTATAATTCATCGGTAACTTATTTAAGTAAGTTTATTAAACATATTAGTTGTCAAATATGTATTATCTGTTGAAAGTATTAATAATTTGTAAAAATATTGAAAAAAATAAGTTTATCTATTTAAAAATATACTTACGAATGTAACATTTATTTCTTTTTGTGGTAAAAATCGTGTTTTAAGCGGATTTTTGGTAATTTTTTAATAGATTAATGAGTTAAAAACGAATCTTTTAGGTTATGTCAGTTTTGTTGACATTTAAATCATGATAATTTGTTTTAGAGACCTTTATTACCAACATATGTTCTTTAAAATCTATTAATTTTTCTTTTTAACCTTAAACATTTAATAATTTTAAGCAATTAATTTTTGCTTTCAATTTAATTTTTTAAGAATTGGTAAATTATTATTTTAAGATTTTTTTTTCTTTAAATTAAAATTGATAAATGAAACGGCACCATCTATGAGTGTTTTCATAAATTATAGATTCAATTTTAAATTTGACGTTTAAATTTGACATTTAAATTTTCTAAATTTAAAAAGATTAATGATGTTAGTTAAAAAAAATTA
The DNA here is from genome assembly GCA_036711955.1 of Digitonthophagus gazella. Taxonomy (NCBI): domain Eukaryota; kingdom Metazoa; phylum Arthropoda; class Insecta; order Coleoptera; family Scarabaeidae; genus Digitonthophagus; species Digitonthophagus gazella. The sequence goes on from JASCIT010000003.1 coordinate 4,374,639, forward strand.
AAAAAACTAACTTGCGTATTAGCCATATATCTAATTTTAGTTTTTTCAAAAGGTTTTAAAACCCCGGTTGGTGGGAAAACCGCATCTTTTCTTCCTTCCACCAAATCACCATCCGATTGATAAGTTTCCTCAAAAACCTCCCAAAAAATCGTTTCTTCACTTAAATTCTCCACAAATAAACTTTTTTCATACAAAAATTGGCTCATTAAATCTCCAAATACCAACAAAGATTGATCAAAAACCGCTTTTGGGGTTTTTGTATTTAAAACTATTGTAAATTGTTGTTTATAAACACCATCATTTGCTAATAATCTATAAATTAAAAAAAAAATAATATAATAAATAATTAATTTAAGGCATATTTTTATTTTTATTTTACAAAAATTGTTCTTCAAAACTTTGAAAATTTCCATCCAGATTAATACGAACAGAACATTCAATTTTATCGGTTAGTTGAAAAACTCTGGGTTCTATAGAAGTAAATCGATTGGTTTTATGGTGTTTCCATTGACATTGAACGGTGTAACAAGTTTGCGAAATTATTGAGATCGTTTCAAGATGGTTTTTGTTGCTAAAATATAAAAAGTTTAGGATGAAATGATCTATCTGTTAGATGTTTTTAATTTTACGTTGGATTAAATGGAATTATTAATGGATTGGGTTCTATTATGATTCCAATTGGTTCCACGTCTAATAAAATTTCGATTTGACCTACTAAAACATCAACAATCTGAAAATAAAATTAAAATTAATAAATAAATAGATTTTTTAATTATGTACTTACTTTAAAATCTTCTTTAGATTTATTATTTTCAATAACTGTAAAGTCTTGATGGTCTTTAAGACTAATTTCAGGAATGTTTTCAATATACAAGCTGTAAGAAAATAAATATGTTAGTTGTAAATGATAAAATAGATGTGAAATTAACCAAAGAACGATTCTATAAAGTCCTCCAACTATCGTTTCTGGATTTACGGTGATTATAAAATCTTTAACGCTGTAGTAGGGAAAATCATTTTTTGAACTGGAAAATCGATCTTCGATTGAAATCCAATGCGATGCTAGATGTTTAAAGTCTGAAAAGTTGGGACTTGATGATTGACGAACTGACCATCGATAATTCAAATTCAAAGGGCTAAAAATAAAGTCAAATTGTATTATTATTAAAAACTAAATTATATTATACAAGATGTCAGACACAAAACGTCCAAAGAGTTTTGCAACGCGATATTGTTTTCCAAATTGTAATTGGGAAAAAATGTTAAAAGTATAATATGTGCAATCTGTAGATCTCCGACGAAAAATAACGATTGATTTGACGATCGTTTGATCAAAACACTGTTGGTTCCAATATAGGACGATGCAAAATCGACAGCGGAATTGTTCTCGATTATTAGGAAATCGCGTGTAAAAAGTTCGATAAAAATATGTTGATAGGATACTCGATAAAAACGAAGCACACTGCTTAAGACAGGTATTTTATTTTTTGCTGCAGTAAATAGTTAATAAAAGTACATGAACCCTACATAGTTGGATTCAGAAAGAAAAAGTCTTTGAAATAGCTTGGAAAAAAGTATACATCACAATTTGAAAAAGAAAAGTCATAGTCGATTGAAATCGAACGTAGCATTGGAAAAAATTTAAATGATTTCCGAAACATAGTATTCGTTAGAACATTTCATTTTGTATCTGGTTCATGAAAATCATAGCTGAAATAACAGAGATATGGTTTTGAACGTTGAGTCGATGGCATGGCTCAACGTCTAATTTTTGAGTTAGCACGCTTGGTGTTCGGGTTCAAGCTCCGGTCATTCCAACATCTAGTTGCTCCACCGACCTTCGGAGGGGTCATTAAGTCGTCGGTCCTGCAACCAGTCGAACATCTCTGGTTGTGTATCACCCTTGTGTGTAAGAGTTTTGTATAACCAGATGCGCGATTGCGCTCGTTGAGCGGCACCTCGTGGATAAGCTTTCTGCCTTGGTTGCGGGGGGCTTGTGAGGAAGCGGTACTGGTTATTTGAACACCGACAAACCTCCTAGGGTTTAATACAAGGGGCCTACTGAGGCATAAATGTTAGGGTGATATTACCCTACACCGTTCTCCTACATACATACATCAATATCTCACTTTGTGTTGGGGTTATGTTCCAAAAAAACACGACGCAAAGTGAATTTAGATTTTCTATAGCAAACCATGTAAAGATCGAAGATAGGTTCCCGGGTTACGAAAATATTACAATTGATTTATGAAAAACAAAATTAAAATTAATTACTGTCTGATGAGTCCATAATGGCTGTTGACGTAAATCCTCGTAGCAATTTCCTTGTAATATTCGTAGCTATTGCATGGGACACTTTAAAATTCCTTCCGCTGTCAGGATCGTTTTTTTTAAATCTCAATAGCTTCGTCAATCAAACACCTCGCTTTGGAAACTTGTTTGGAGGTTAAATTTTGTTCTTAGGAGATTTCTATTAAATGGTCACTGTTTTGCAATAGTTCTTCATTAGAGAATACTTGATTGTGCGAGGTTAGCAATTCATTTATGTCAGTCTTCATCATACTTTCAAAATTAGATTCTCTATCCCCGAGTTTTGATGGCATGATGCAATTGGTACAAAAGTAGTGCCATCTTTTAGAAAAAAGAAAATTTTAAAAAAATTCTAAAAAAAAATTAAACGCTCGAACCCAAAACACAACCTCGAAAATCTAACGACGCACAGTGAAAATTAGTATTAAAATTAAGCAATGACGCTACTTCAAAAAAACGCAAAACGAAACGACGCAAAGCGAGGTATTGGTGTACATTGTTTTGAACGTTTTTTGTCTGACACCCTGTATTATTCTAAAAAACTCTCATTCTGAACAGGGTTCATGCAGTGGAAAATAGTACTTTTATAATAATTGGATGGATAATTAAAACAATCCCTTCGCTGCTACCAAATTATAATAAATCAGGGTAGACGTGGCCGCCACCAGGGCAGTTTTTACCTGGGAAACCTTCCGGAAACGGTGGGTTCTTGCGCTAGGGCTCTGGCTCGAAATGCAAAAGGTTGCAGTGTAGAAAACGATAAAAAAACTCTTTATTCTTGATAAACTTTAATTAAACTAAATTCAGAAAAGGGAAAATTAATCCTTATTGAATAAAACCACAAACCTAACTTTAAAAGTTTATTAGGAAAATTGTAAATCTATCTATCTAATAATTGCAAATCTATTTGGATTTTCTAATTAATCATGCGACGACCCTCGCCGTTTCCCGAAATTCAATTCGATGTTAACATGAGACGACAATTCTCGGGCGCCACCTTTTCTTTCAAACGAGGGAAAAGGACCTCTTCTGTACCTCTGAGTAGCTTTTAACAGTGGAAAAATAATGTCCAGGGTTCAAACGGAAGTAAAACACAAAGTTTAGGTAATAAACAATAAAGTTGTTTATTGAGACAACAAGGGAATATAGAAAAATACAGAGGTGAAAAAACTGATATAACGGAAAGCAAAACAATTTAAACGGAAATCGGAGAATTATCTCGTTCGCGGAAAATTGTATGAAAAATAACTTAAATTAACCGGAAAGCAAAACTTGGCAAAAACTGAAACAGTACGGTAGGGTTTGAGAGTGACCAAGATTACCACGGGTTAGGTTAAGAGGACTTCCACGATTTCACATCAGAAATCCAATGGGATAAGAGAATTTCCACGATTCCACGTCGGAAATCCAATGGGATAGGAGAAATTAGGAAAAGGGGTTTTTGCCAAACAAAACTGTTGTTTAAAACAACAACAACAAAAGAAAAATTAATCAAAAGGGAAACTAAAAACTGAACGGAACTAACGAGATAATTCTATAACGAGAAAATGAAAACTAACTTTTAAGGTCGTGGTAAAAACGCGACAATCGTAAACTAAATTTTTCGTTCGGGGATCGGACAGCAATTCTGCTCAAGAACTAATAATCTAAAATGGAAAAATGCGCGAGCTTATACAGGGTGTCCCACCGAAGTGGACTGGTCGAAATATCTCGGAAACTACAAATCCGATGACTTTGAAATTTTACACAGATATTTAGTGCATACTAAACTACATTTTGAAAACATTTGCAGTCATCTATGACTTCCGGTTATATCAGAAGGGGTTCAGGAATTATTTTATTTGAACGTAATATTTATTTTTCGTTAGGTTGGTTAATTTAAAGATAATTTTGTTTGAAGCATTTTTTTCTATCACTTGTAGTTTCAGAGAAAAAAATTATTTTTCATAATTTTTTACGTTTGATTGAGGTGAAAAAATAAGCTATAACTCGCAATCCAAGGTAACTACGCCGATAAATTGATGCTATTTTTTCATGACTAACCTATTTTTTTCCCCCAATCAATCGTAAATAATTATGAAAAATATTTTTTTTCTCTGAAATTACAACTGATGGAGAAAAATGTTTCAAGTAAAATTATCTTCAAATAAACCAACCTAACGAAAAATAAATATTGCATTCGAAAATAATAATTCCTTAACCACTTCCGGTATAACCGGATGTCATGGACGACTGAAAATATTTTCCAAATGTAGTTTACAATGCACTAAATCTGTGTGCAAAATTTCAAATTTATTGGTCTTGTAGTTTCTGAGATATTTCGACTAGTCCACTTCGGTGGGACACCTGTATAGGGGCCGAAGCGCTAAACTGGATTTTTCGAGGGTGGGAGTTGAAGATTCTCCCAGCGAAATAACAATTAACCGAGCGTTAATGACCTGAACCACTCTTTATTGGGTCATCTAGCCCTTACAATAATTCTCTACGACCCCGAATTACCCTAAAAACCCATTTGGTTTGCGGTTACGTTCTCAGCTCGTGGCTCGCAAAGTTGGTGAAATCACCATATGCGAACATAACCACCGAGAATAAAAGAACTCCGAGGAGAGAGTGAGCGATTTCAGCGTGAACTCTCCTTCAAGTAAACTCGGTCAAAACGGAGAGAGTTACATTTTGTGGACTTTGTTTCGTTAAGCAGAAACCTATCACACGTGTGTCTAAAATTTTACGACCTGCCAGCTGCCCATTTAAAAATGACATCTTTATTACATACAATTTATTGCTTTGGGACAGAATCTAAACTGATCTAAACTGAACATACCTACCAAAATAAACTAAAAGTCTTTAACTCTTTGAGGGGCGGATATTTTCAAATAAAAAAAACCCAAAGTGGGCACAACAGAGATGTTGTGTTCTCTAAGACAGGGCTGCTCAATGTGCATTGCACTTACAGTGCACTGTGCGAATGACGTTCACATCACTACCTTGGAGGCACACCCCCTCCACATAAACAAGAATTGCAAAATAAACCTCTAAAAACTTTACATAATATTTGTGCGCATACCGCGTTCTCATTAGCAAACACATCTTCTTCAACATGAGATGCCTTTAATTCTTGTTAATTAATTTTAATTTGATTGACTATCGTCATGAGTTAATGTTTCAAAATCTATTTTATGGAATTTGTTATAATGTCTTGCAACTGAGAATTTTTTCTTACAACTGATGATACGACCACACACTTCACGTTATTACCTTTCGCAATAAAGAAGTACAACAGCTCCCACTCACTTTTAAAAAATGTTGCCTCGAGCCTAAATCATTTACGAGGTAATGGCATTATTCTTCGTTCTGTCGCAAAACTTAAGTTTTAAGAATAAAAACTTAAACAGAAAATTATATTAATCCCTTGCGTACAGATTTTACTCAAGTGGTTAACAATAAGCTATTTAAGGCTGAAATTATTTGACATTATTTAACTGTCACTGACTGTCACATTAGCGTAACTAGGCGCCCTACCATTTGCCGCTTAAAATAAAAAATTGCATAACGCGTGCATTGTGCACTGCACATTTGCTCCTCAAACGGCACATGTGCATTGTGCACTATTTGAGCAGCCCTGCTCTAAGAGATTAGCAAAAAGCATAATCTGAGCTTGAAGTGGTGAGGTGGTACGCGCTTTCAACCATTGTACAGCAAAAGGAGTAGAAATTTGACAAAAATGGTTTATTTTGTGTACCAGCGAGCACAAAGGTCAAAATTTGAAGTGGTATATTAAGCCACCCACCAACTCTCAAGGAGTTAAACTCAGCCCGTAATAATCCGAATTATTACACTTTATTTGAGTATTCATTACTGCTATAACATCAACTAGTTTAGTTTTATTTTTAGTATTTTTCTAAAAAAAATTTATTGCTTTTGGTTGAATTGATCAACATTTTGCTAACTTTGGTGGAAGCTTTACGAATTTAGTACGTTTTTGGTGGAATTAAAAAAAAATTGGTAAATTTTTGGTGAAATTTTCACAAATTGTGTAAGTTTTTTGGTGGAATTTTTAAAAAATTCATTATTTTTGATAGAATTATAAAAAATTTTAGTAACTGGTGGAATTTTTATGAATCTACTAAGTTTTTGATGGAATTTTCAAGGTTTTAGTTAATTTTTAATGAAATTGTTTCTAATTTGATTGATTTTTGGTGGAATTTTAAAAGAATTTGGACATTTTGGTGGAATTTTTTAAAAATTTTGTAAGTTTTTTTTAGAATTGTTAAAAATGTTGACAATTTCGGTGTAATTTTTAGAATTTTTGTAAGTTTTAGGTGGAATAAAAAAAATTCAGTAAGTTTTGGGTGTTGTTGTTAAATATTTTAATAGCTTTGGTGGAATTTTTGCGAATTTTATTCATTTCTGGTGGAATCTTAAAAAAATTCAGTGTTTTTGGTAAAATTCTTATGAATTTAGTAAGTTTTTGGTAGAATTTCTAAAAAATTCAGTATGTTTTTGGTGGAATTATCAAAAATTTTGATAACATTGGTGGAATTTTTGCGAATTTTATTCATTTCTGGTGGAATAAAAAAAATCAGTGTTTTGGTAAAATTCTTATGAATTTAGTAAGTTTTTGGTGGAATTTTTGCAAATTGTATTAATTTTTGGTGGGATTTTTTAAAAATTCAGTATATTTTTGGTGGAATTATCAAATATTTTGATAACATTGGTGGAATTTTTGCGAATTTTATTCATTTTTGATGGAATTTTTAAAAAATTCAGTGTTTTTTATGGAATTTTTACGAATTTAGTAAGTTTTTAGTGAAATTTTTCCAACTTTATTAATTTTTGGTGGAATTTTTATAAAATTCAGTATGTTTTTGATGGAATTGTTAAAAAACTTGATAACTTTGGTGGAATTTTTATTAACTTTAATCATTTTTGGTGGAATTGTTAAAAATATTGGTAATTTTAGTAGAATTTTTATGAATTTGGTAAGTTTTTGGTGGTATTTTTTAAAAATCAGTAAGTTTTTGGTGGAAATATTCAACATTTTTGTAGCTTTGGTGGAAAATTGAAAAAATTTAGTACGTTTTTGGTGGAATTGTTAAAAATGTTGGTAACTTTGGTGGAATTTTTACGAATATAGTAAGTTTTTCGTGGAATTTTTACCAATTTTATTGATTTTAGGTGGAATTTTTAAAAAATTCACTAAGTTTTTAGTAGAATTGTCTCCAAATTTAATAATTTTTGGTGAAATTATATTCAGTTTAACTAACTTTTGTGGAATTTTTATTATTACTTTTTTTATTTTTGTGAAATTTTTAAGAATCTAATCAATTCTTGACGAAATTAATCTTAATTTTAGTATATTTTTTAAAAATTCAGCGAGTTTTTGGCGGAATTGTTAAAAATTTTGATAGCTTTGGTGGAATTTTTACAAATTTTATAAGTTTTTGGTGGAATGATTAAAAATTTTAGTAGCTTTGGTGGAATTTTTACAAATTTACTTAAATTTTTGATGATATTTTCAAGAATTTAATTAGTCTTTAGTGAAATTTATTCGAATTTTTGCTCTGCGTAAATTAAATATTTGATAATTATTAATGAACCGATCGTTTTGACATTTCATGTGGCATTAACGTGGTTAGAATAATAAATAACGTTTATGAAAATTGAACCAACTGTTTTATCGGCCCAAATCGAAAATAACGGAAAACAGAGACTTCGTTTAGGACTTAAATCGGCCGTTTCGGGTCCAAAGGAGCCCCGATTCTCATCTAACGTTGCGTTATAAAGCCGTTCAGAAGGTTAGCCGGAAGCAGAGTCGTGGAGCCGGTGGCTTTTGGACAAAAAATGCGTTCAAAAATTAACGAAAATGACAGGCGGACGATCGAGAATTTTAATTTCAATTAGGGCTACCCCAAAGTCGTTCGATTTTCAGGGCCGTTTTTCCGAAATCGGTCACGGACCCCCCAAAATCGTCGGGGAGGTGAAGATAATGGTCGGCAGAATGACGTAAAACCATTGAATCGTCCGGAAAGCGATTTCCAAAAAAAACTATTAAAAAAAGAGCTAGGCGCCTGCGGCGCCCTCTTTTAAAGAGGCGCTGCTTGCTTACTACTTTAATATATTATAATTCTGACGGTCCCAAGGAAAATAGTTTTTAACGAATATCTTAGAAAGTTGGGTAAACTCACAAAATTTCTGCCATGCGTCTAAAGTCGGTCTTCGAGTTTTTCTAAATGGGTTTCTATAGAAAGGCCAACTTTAGGAAGCATTTTCTGGGGGATTGAGATTTGGAAAGTTTACTCTATATGTTTATATTAGCATCAAATTTCATTAGATAAATTAGATTTTTTTTGCACTAACATTATTATTAACCCTTTCGGCAATATTAGTCAATAAATATTTCTTCACTTTTTTAGGAATTGTGAATAAGTGCTTTTCCATCAATGGATCTTTTATTCTCGTTTTAGAGACGCTGGCGAGGTTTAACCATTAAATTTTGAAATTCTCTATATATTATCATGCAAAATAAATACAATAATGTACAATTGCAACCACTTAGTCCAAAATTTTAACCATCTTCTAATAATCAACAAACGTACTTGTAAAACAAACTTTAGAGTTTTCATTTTATCAAATAAAGGGTGAATCACACATTTTCTTAAGTTAAGAATCAGATAACTAAAATTTTATGACAACAAACATACCTGTTATTATGAATTTTTACTTCTCCTGTAATCGGTTGGCAACTTAACGTCTTTCCAAGATGAATACAATAATCACACTCTTTATCCAAGAAAAACGGTTCAGATTCTTTTGGTTTTAACTAAAAAAGTGTTACTAAATTAATAATATTGTAAATTTAGAGAAAATAATTAAAATAAGTAAACTTAATTTACTTCAAAAGTGATAAAATTCTTCTCAAAATACACTCCATCACCGATCAAATCCAATTCTTCACAAGTGTTATTACTACACAATAAATAAACTGTTTCCACAAATAATCCATTTCGTTTCGGATAAAAACTAATTAGTATTTCAATAAATTTCCCTTGATTTACTTCAAAATACGCTGGGTATAATTTAAAAGCGTCCGAAACTAACTCCATAGATTCATTTACATTCTAAAATTAACCTCAATTCACATCATTAATATAAAAAACTAGCCAATGTATAAAAAAAATTAATAAAATAATCTTTTTTTATTATTTTATCGTAACAACAATAAAAAATCTTTTAAAATGAGTCCAAACACGACATATTTAACTTTAATACTTTTAAAGTTATCAATAATTTTCAACCTAAAAAACAATTGATTGTCATCTTTAAATTTTTTTTAAAAATATGAAAGATTATTAAAAATCCTTTAATTTGAGTACAAACACGACTATATTTCGATTAAAAGTAAGAAAGTTAGATGAATTTTTAAAATTTCAAGATGGCGGATTAAAAATTTTAATTAACATTTCTTAAAAATCTTGAAAAATCCTTTAATTTGATACCAAACACGACATATCTGGTTTTTATACTTCCAAAGATATAACGATTTCTAACCTTAAAAATAATTGACAGTCGGCCATCTTGAAAATTTTTTAATTAACGTAACTTCTTTGTATTTGATTGGAATATAGTCGTGTTTGGTATCAAATTAAAGGATTTTTAATAAATTTTAAGGAAATTTAAGAATTTTAAAGCGTTTATAATTTTTAATTTTGCAAAATAAAAACCTACAGTGATTTATTCTTACCAAAATAGAATAGTGATACCAATCAGCTTCATTTAAAAAGAAAAACTTCCCAAACCCTCCTTCATTCTTCACAATCAAACTAATTTTCACCTCCGATCCAACCAAAACACACCCGCAATCGATAGATGAGTTTAAAGCCATCGTTCGTTCAATATTAAAATCACTTTGAGTTACGTTTACATTACTGTATCTTTCTTGCGGATGATAGTTGGTTTTAAAAACGTAAACGCGTAAATTCGGAGAGTTACTACAACTTTGAAGCTTTACACTTACATCTTTACCCGTGTAAGTGTTAAATTTTATGGTTTCTTTTAAATCTTTAAATATAGATGTTTTATATTCGATTGTATAAATAGCTGACATTCCTGGAGCGATTTTTGAGGTTGATTCTAATATGATTTTGAACTCGTTTGATTTTGGGAGGGTTTTTAAAGCAATTGAACGAATTTTTTGAGTTGTATTCCGAAGTTTTAATGTTTTCTAAAACATACTAGTCAAAAAATAGTTAAGTTATTATTAAAGCATATTTACCTTATATTTTACATTTAATTTATAATTGTAAAATACAATCGTATTTGGCATAGCTTCGAATATAGTTTCAAAAACTTCTTTACGTCCTGTTATTTTATTTTTAATCGGTTCTAAACGTTTTTCACTTACGTTAATTTCAGTAGGACTTAAACATTTGGTTATACAATGATGTCGATTGGAATTTAAACGAAAATCTTAGAATAATAATAAATATAGATTTATTTTATACAAAAAACTTAATGAAATATAAAGGAAAAATGATTTTTATAAAAATAATTTTTCTTACCTATAGACTTTTCTATGGGATTTGGAAGTAAATTTTGTTGTTTAATCAATCCAAATTCATTCGTATAACGAACATCCGGAAGTAAAGATAAACGTTTTAATTGTAATGATTCATTTAAAGATTGATTTTGAGTTAAAATTTCTTTGCCAATGAGATAAATACCGTGGTTTTCCATTAATTCACGTTCTGTTTCGTCGATTAAAGTTGTTTTTTCATTATATTTTTCAATAGCCTGTATTGAATTTCAATTGGAATAGTATAAAATAATAATACCATACTTATAATTAAAGTATTGTTTTTATCTGCTTACATATTTGGAATTAAAAGCACCTTGAGTTAATTCTTGATTTTCTAAAGTATACTTGGACATATTCTTCATGATATTTGAAGGATAGTCGGTTTTTCCGAGTATTTCTTGGAAGGATTCATGAATAGCGTGGGAGATATCATGATTGGATTTGATGGTGCTTTTTGGAATCAAAGGTATCGGTTCCATTTTTTAAACTTGACTTAGATTGGTTTGAATTTGACGATTTTGAACTTATTTGAATGACTGTTGACAATTAAAATTATTGGGTATTATTTGTTAAAATTCCCATAGAAATGAACATAATTTGAAATCATCTTGAAATGGACACGTTCCGCACAATTGGTAGCTTAATTGAGTGACATCAAACTTGAATGGAATCAGTGGTTTATGCTAAGCGCATGTAAGAACACAGACGCGAAATAGGTCGTTACCCATTCTCACACATCTGATTTTTTTTTCAAATTCAACACGAATATGCGTCACGAGTTCAAGAAAACTGTATCTTGTTTACTATGCAACATGCTTTCTATTTTACAAGTTACTCTGCTCCCTTTTATCGAGTGTTCATGTAAATTCGTGTTCAAATGTGCTCTGAAATTTTGTTAGACGACGATGGAGAGAAAAATGTATCAAACTACACTGAATGGCTTGTAATTTGTAACAAAGAAGAGTATGGTAAAGTCTTATTTTCAAAAGTTCGAAAGTCGATGAAATTTTAGAGAACCGATTACTGAAAATATTGGTGTTTAGGCAGGTTTTAGTCAAAAATAACTTATTTGCCAATTTTCTTTCATTTTCTTGTGTTGTTACTTGTAATCTATTGAACATTTTAGTGATGACATTGCTTCAATTAAATTTTATTAGACATATCGCTCAATGGCGGCAATAGTGGCACATCTCAAAAATTGTAATAAAGGAGAAAATGGCGTTTAAAAATTGCAGTAATTTGAAATGCGATATCCATGCGCTGGAATATAGACAAAAATGAAAAGAACCATAATGACTAGTGTAATTTTTGGAAGTTGGATTAATAAAAGAAATCGATAAGCAGCAACGCTACCGTCGTATTAAATTTGTGTCACTATTGCAATTACATATAAGTCCCAATTGAAATAAGGTTATAGTGTCACATCCGCCATTTATTCGATTTAAGATGAACTAACTTTGTGGCGATCTTGCAGATACAAAAGGTATAAGATGTCAGATTTTAATACAACAGTTACTAGAATATTTACGATTTTTGAGATGTGCCACTATTGCCGCCATTGAACGATATGTTAAAAATGTAAGTAAAATCTATAAGTCACTTAAGTATGAATTTAAATGAATACTCTATTACGCCGTAATATTCGAATGGGTATTGATGTCGTATACGTTTTAGCACAATCATTCGATTTTCACTATGAACTCAAAAATACTCGATTAACAGGATAGCTCAATCCCATAAGATGTGTATACGCCGAAATTTAGTGCGTAGCCGCCAGTTTGACGTCACTGCTGATCGTTTTATTGTGGTTTCAGTCCAAGGACACTAAACTAACAGGATAGCTCAATCTGTAATAATCGTCCGCCAACGTTTGACGTCACTGCTAAGCTCAGAGTCTCTGTCTTACGCTCAACTGAAACTACAACAAGTGACATCAAACTGGCGGCTACGCACTAAATTTCAGCGTATACACATCTTAAGCCGGGTACACACTTGTTGCGTATCCGCGTATCGTGTCACCGTTGCGTATCATTTAATGATACGCAGTGTCAATGTATTCTCCTGTATCGCCACCGCGTATCTCAACCAAATGTGCAACGGGTATGCGATACGAGGTACGACCCAAGAGTATTCCAAATGTTTCAGTCAGTGTCTATCCGTACATAGCACAATGAGTACGCCGCAGCAAAGAACCGCAGCCGCTTACATTTTTATTCATCTAACTTTAAAAAAGAAGCGCAATGCACGTCGTTGGTGAATGACTAAATTATACTCAAGCAGGGAGCAGTATCGGGCATCAAATTTACTCGCCGATTTGAATTTTCAATCTGTAAGTGGATTGTATAAAAATTTTGTTCGGGTGCACCCCACTGATTTTGAATTTTTGTTGTCATCCATTGAGCACAAAATAGCTAAACAAAACACCACATTTCGACAAACAATTCCTGCTCAAGAAAGGCTTGCTGTAACCTTACGATTTTTGGCTACTGGTGATTCATATTCCAGTCTTCAATATTTGTTTAAAATATCAAAACATGCAATCAGTGCCTGTACCAGGCCAGTGCCAGGTACCGGTGCTGTTTTTCATTTTCATTTTCTCCCTTCTGAGGGCTGCCAAGAGGTAGTCCATTTTCTTTTTACATTCGCTAACGGTCCTATCTACCTCTTTTGCAACTTCCTCCCACGCATCTTGTTTTTTAATTTTGTTGTAATGGTCTGAATGTTTCGAATCCCAAATAATCTCATGCCTTCGGTAAATATCGATTAAGTTTATTACTTCTTCTTGACTCCACTCCATTTTACACATAAAATCGAGATGCAAGACAAAAATGTACTCGTCGCATCTACCCTGCGTGTTGAACAGGATTGAACGCGTATCATATCCCGTCCAAATACAACTGAACTCCGTATCGTATCATTTCTTTGATGTGACAGCGAAAAACCGCCAAATAGGCGATCGGGCTCGTTGCCTATCTTTGTACCATGTTTTGATACGCAACTATGCAACGTTAAGGTGCGTTGTCAATCACGCGATTGCAGTACGCAATCGTCGCGCGGCTGCAGATTCGTGACTTTTCTAGCGCTTTTACAGTCGCCTTATTAAGGTCAATTGTGTGACAATAGTCGCCTTCGGTTTTTCCTCTTTCGGATTATCCATATATCCATCCACGTATCCATATAATTCAATTTAAAAGAGTGGCTGACGCAAAATCGCCAGAGCCGCGCGACGATCGCCGCTGCAGTCGCGTGATTGACAAAGCACCTTTACCCTGTACACACTGATACGCAACGGTGACACGATACGCGAATACGCAACAAGTGTGTACCTGACTTTATGGTTATGGCCATGCTGTTAGTCCAACATCTTTGGTTTTAGTTGAGTGTAAGTCAGAGAGTGGAGTGTAAGACAGTCGAGTGTAAGACAGAGACGCTAAGCCTGGCAGTGACGTTAAAGGGTGGCAGACGATTATCGCAGATTGAGCTATCCTGTCAGTTCAGTGTCCTTGCTGTGAACCCATATATGCTATCTGATATAACCATTTGGTTTAGATTACGAACGCCTATGTGGATGTAATTTAGGCTGCCTAATTTAGTCTGCAAATTGCAATCTTTCTTAAAAATTGCATAGTCCATAGTTGGCTTTTTCATACGGAGTGAGCAGCGCTCCAAGGGTTAAATGAAAGTGAGGTTGAAGTGATGAAAAATAGTCTAAACGTTTATGACTTTTATACATTTTCTAACCCAATTTAATATTAAACTTTCGCAAAGTTTACTTAGCGCGTACTGTTAGCTATTTAAGAAAGGTTAAAATTTCAGTATTTAAATATCTTCAAAAACACAATAGATACAATCACCCTTCAGTGACCAGAAATCGGCTACCTAACAACATTTTAATCAAAAAAACTGCTTTTTTTATTTCAGCTGTGAGCGTAAAACGCGCCCAATGATTTACTTGAAAACGTTTGGAGTCTATAATCTATCTTATTTACTATACTTATTTCATTGATTCTATCTGGATTAAAAATTTCTTATTGGAAACTTTTTATGACTCTGTTTTCAAACGATTTCTGTTGATTTTACTTAATCAAATCGTAATAATTATAAAAAATAAACTATAAATAAAAGATATGTACAAAAATATTTATTCTGTTCACAGATTTTACATAAATACTAAACGATAAACGTACATGTTACAACTTAAAAAATACTTTTATAAATACGTAGTCGTCTTTAAATTTAAATTTTGGTATTTACAGTTTCCACAACGCATAACAAGAATTCCTAACAGGTCAATGATGATTTCAGCCACTATAAAAAATTTTATAGCATTATTAACGATTCAACTCGATAGAATTGAATTTAATTTACCTCAGCCAAACTTAATTTGATATTTCCATTCTGAAGAGGGTCCTTTGTTTCAAATATACCTACAAAAAAATCACACATTAATTAAGAAAAAAATTAAATATTTGAGTTATTTTACTAAAGTAGTAAACTAAAGTTAACTTACTAAATGATACAGTAAGATGAAGTATTGCAGATACAAAATCCCCAAATCGTAAAGTACCATCTTTTCTCATATACCTTAAAATTAAAATAGCTAATACGTCACTACTAAGTTGAAATCCCACTTCTAAAAGAGCATCTCTTAATCGTTCCGCTTTTAAAATCCCAGTTTTTTCTTTCGTATGACTTTTAAACGCCGTCTGCCAATGTTTAAGACTACACATTAAATCTTTAAAGTCACTAAATTTCAATCGTCCAGTTCCAGTTGTCTAAATTAAAATTTCATTTGTATAAAATATTAAAAAAAATAAAATAAAATGTATACTTACATCGAGAGTTAAAACGACTTGTCTACAAACTTCAATAGAAGCACAACTTTTAATATAATCATTTGGTAAACAAGCATCTAATAATTCTTGTAATTCAAAAGCATTTACCGTTCGATGTTCATCGGCTAATTGTAAAAAAACAGCTTCGTACTGACTAAAACTTTTCCCATCTAATAACGGTGGTGATTTAACTATTGCAGATTTAACCAAATAAGGAGGTGTATCCAAAAGTTTTAATTTTAACGGTTTACTCGAATAAACCCGAAGCGTAAACCCAGATTCTTGACCGGGTTCGAAAGTAGTTGGTAAAATTAAATACCCTCCTTGTTCCAATTGACATCGATGACTTACTTGTCTACTATTCGTATATTGAGAGTTAATAAGTGATTTGTTTTTCTTAAAAAATATCTTTCCGATAGACTCAGTCGTACTTTTTGGTAAAGAATAAGCAGTAAATCCGATAACTTTAGGTTCCATTATACTGTGTTGATTTAACGAGACTATAACTTCTTCCATTTCGCTAAGTAATAATTGTAATTGGGGGTTGATGTGAAACGTATCGGGATTATTTCTACATCCACCTCCGGAAACTCCTCTTTGCCAATTTCCTTGATATAGTCTCATTTGCCAGGTGTTTTTATTATGAAGGCTAGGTTCGTCTCTACTTGTATCGCTATCTAAATGAACGATTTCTAAGTGTGTAAAGGTTTTAATAAAGTCTGCGTAAGCTATCCAAAATTCTTCATCGGTTAATTTTGCTTGTACTCGCTCTTGTTCTAATGGACTTACATCTGACCATTCGGTGGAGTCTAAAGACCAAGAACCTGTGTATTCGTTTGATGGACCGAGGGGGTTTCGGAGTTTTATTAGTTGTATTGCTTCACCACTAAATTTTTCCACCTAAAAATAATTAGTTGTAGTTATATCATTTTTATTTATTAAATTGTTCAAATAAACAAAAACAGGAATAAATGGAGTTTATTAACGAAGAATTCATTAATAAGCTGATAATAGAATCTAACATAACCTTAGAATTTTTATACCAACTTTAAAAAATCATAACAACTTTATTTATAAGAATTAAGAAATAATCTTTATGTTCGAATAAACTTCAAAGATTCTATTTTTGACGGAAAAAGTCAAATTTATTCTAAATATTACCAAAAAAATTTAAAAAAATTTTCAAAGTTGGTAAGAATTTTTGACAGTTAACTAACCCAACTTTTTAAGAAAATTTGACCAACTTTAAAAAAATCCCTCAGACTTTATTTATTAAGCTTAAGAAATGATTTTTGTTTTAAATGAAAGATAAAACTTTCTAGTTTTAATTAAAAAAGACCGATTTATTCTAAATATTACCAAAAAATTTAAAAAAATTTTCAAAGTTGGTAAAAATTTTTAACAGTTAACTAACCCAACTTTTTTAAAAAATTTAATCAACTTTAAAAAATCCTCCAGACTTTATTTATTGAGATTAAGAAATGATTTTTATTTCAAATGAAAGATAAAACATTGTAGTTTTAATTAAAAAAGACCGATTTATTCTAAATATTACCAAAAAATTAAAAAAAAATTTCAAAGTTGGTAAAAATTTTTGACAGTTAACTAACCCAACTTTTTTTTAAAATTTGATCAACTTTAAAAAATCCCCCAGACTTTATTTATTGAGATTAAGAAATGATGTTTGTTTCAAATGAAAGATAAAACATTCTAGTTTTAATTAAAAAAGACCGATTTATTCTAAATATTACCTAAAAATTTAAAAAAATTTTCAAAATTGGTAAAAATTTTTAACAGTTAACTAACCCAACTTTTTTAAAAAATTTAATCAACTTTAAAAAATCCCCCAGACTTTATTTATTGAGATTAAGAAATGATTTCTGTTTTAAATGAAAGACAAAACATTCTAGTTTTAATTAAAAAAGACCGATTTATTCTAAATATTACCAAAAAATTAAAAGAAAATTTCAAAGTTGGTAAAAATTTTTGACAGTTAACTAACCCAACTTTTTTAAAAATTTGATCAACTTTAAAAAATCCCCCAGACTTTATTTATTAAGATTAAGAAGTGATTTTTATTTCAAATGAAAGATAAAACATTCTAGTTTTAATTAAAAAAGACCGATTTATTCTAAATATTACCAGAAAATTTAAAAAAATTTTCAAAGTTAATAAAAATTTTTGAGTTAAGTAACCCAACTTAAAAAAAAATTGTTCAACTTTAAAAAATCCCCCAGACTTTATTTATTGAGATTAAGAAATGATTTTTGTTTTAAATGAAAGATAAAATATTTTAGTTTTAATTAAAAAAGACTGATTTATTCTAAATATTACCAAAAAATTTTAAAAAAATTTCAAAGTTGGTAAAAATTTTTGACAGTTAACTAACCCAACTTTTTTTTAAAATTTGATCAACTTTAAAAAATCCCCCAGACTTTATCTATTGAGATTAAGAAATGATTCTTGTTTCAAATGAAAGATAAAACATTTTAGTTTTAATTAAAAAAGACTGATTTATTCTAAATGTTATCAAAAAATTAAAAAAAATTTTCAAAGTTAAAATATTTGACAGTAAAAATTTTTGACAGTTAACTAACCCAACTTTTTAAGAAAATTTGACCAACTTTAAAAAATCCCCCAGACTTTATTTATTGAGATTAAGAAATGATTTTTGTTTTAAATGAAAGATAAAACATTCTAGTTTTAATTAAAAGAGACCGATTTATTTTAATGTTATCAAAAAATTAAAAAAAAATTTTCAAAGTTAAAATATTTGACAGTAAAAATTTTTAACAGTTAACTAACCCAAATTTTTAAGAAAATTTGATCAACTTTAAAAAATCCCCCAGACTTTATTTATTGAGATTAAGAAATGATTTTTGTTTTAAATGAAAGATAAAACATTCTAATTTTAATTAAAAAAGACTGATTTATTTTAAATATTACCAAAAAATTTTAAAAAAATTTTCAAAGTTGGTAAAAATTTTTGACAATTAACTAACCCAACTTTTTAAAAAAAATTAATGAACTTTAAAAAATCCCCCAGACTTTATTTATTGAGATTAAGAAATGATTTTTGTTTTAAATGAAGGATAAAATATTCTAGTTTTAATTAAAAAAGACCGATTTATTCTAAATATTACCAAAAAATTTAAAAAAATTTTCAAAGTTAAAATATTTGACAGTAAAAATTCTTGACAGTTAACTAACCCAACTTTTTTAAAAATTTGATAAACTTTAAAAAATCCCCCAGACTTTATTTATTGAGATTAAGAAATGATTTTTGTTTTAAATGAAAGATAAAACATTCTAGTTTTAATTAAAAAAGACCAATTAATTCTAAATATTACCAAAAAATTTAAAAAAATTTTCAAAGTTGGTAAAACTTTTTGACAGTTAACTAACCCAACTTTTTAAGAAAATTTGATGAATTTTAAAAAATCCCCCATACTTTATTTATTGAGATTAAGAAATGATTTTTGTTTCAAATGAAAGATAAAATATTATAGTTTTAATTAAAAAAGACCGATTTATTCTAAATGTTATCAAAAAATTTAAAAAAATTTTCAAAGTTGGTAAAGATTTTTGACAGTTAACTAACCCAACTTTTTTTAAAAATTTTATCAACTTTAAAAAATCACCCAGATTTTATTTATTGAGATTAAGAAATGATTTTTGTTTTAAATGAAAGATGAAACATTCTAGTTTTAATTAAAAAAACCGATTTATTCTAAATATTACCAAAAAATTTAAAAAAAAATTCAAAGTTGGTAAAAATTTTTGACAGTTAACTAACCCAACTTTTTTAAAAAATTTGATAAACTTTAAAAAATCCCCCGGACTTTATTTATTGAGATTAAGAAATGATTTTTATTTCAAATGAAAGATAAAACATTCTAGTTTTAATTAAAAAAGACCGATTTATTCTAAATATTACCAAAAAATTTTAAAAAAATTTCAAAGTTGGTAAAAATTTTTTGATTATAAAAAATATCAATAAAACCCTTTTATTCCCATATCCTTAAAATACTCACTCTTTCAACTGCATAAACTCTATAGTTTGTTCCTATTTGAATCCCATTAGCTAATTTTTCCACATGAGCTCTAACTTGATAATTCGGAGGTTGAACGGTAGCAGTAATAATAGAAGTCATGTCGAGTAATTTGTGCAAAAGTCGTGCACACGCCGTAATATCCTGTTTGATTTGTATACTTTCCGTAATGCCTCCGGTTAAATCCGCAAGTCCATCGAGTAACGAACCATATTTTAAAGCTTCGTACGATCCGTGCAATCTGAAAGGAAAGAGGAAACATTACTCTCTTAACAAATATAATTATTAGTTTAATTAAATAAATAAACTACCATCCGGCGGAATTCCAACACGAAAACGAAATACTTTACGGTTTATGGAGATAAATGTAAGAGGATGAAGGTTTATTTGTAGGCGGTAAACGTTTATTGGCAATGTTGAATTTAAATCTACTGGGTGTTTTAGTGCGGTTCGTAGAATATTTATGAGATTACGAGAATTACGTATTAAGACGGTGGTCGTTGATTGAATACTTAAGTTGGGAAAATATGTGTATTTTTCTTTTAGTTTTCTGGGAATTTATAAATGTACAGACGATTGGAATGTTTCAATTGAGGACATTAAGTTACATTTTCTCTTCTGAGAGAAGAACTAAAAATCGTAGAAAATTTATTTTTGGTAAAAATAAAGATTTTAATCTAAATCCTCATAAAATTTCAAGTCTCTATAACAATTAGTTTTTTAGATATGAATTTTTAAAAGTTATTGATTTTTTAACCTAAAAAATTTTTTAACCTAAAAAAATTTTTTACCTACTTTGAAAATTTTTCTAATTTTTTTGATAAAAATTAGAATAAAACGGTCTCTTTTAATTAAAACTAGATTGTTTTACGTTTCATTTAGAAAAAAATCAGTTCAAAATATTTAAAATTCAATTTTTTATGAATTTTTTAAAAATGATTGATTTTTTAGTGAGAAAAAATTTTTAACATAAAAAAAATTTTTACCAACTTTGAAATTTTTTTTAAATTTTTTGATAAGATTTAGAATAAAACGGTCTTTTTAAATAAAAATTAGAATGTTTAAAGTTTCATCTAGAAAAAAAATCAGTTCAAAATATTAAAAATTCAATTTATTATAAATTTTTTAAAAATGATTGATTTTTTTAATAATCAAAAATTTTTAACCTAAAAATTTTTTTGCCAACTTTGAAAATTTTTTAAATTTTTTTGAAAAAATTTAGAATAAAACGATCTTTTTAAATAAAAACTAGTATGTTTTAGGTTTCATTTAGAAAAAAAATCAGTTCAAAACATTTAAAATTCAATTTTTTATGATTTTTTAAAAAAATTATTGATTTTTTTAATGTCCAAAAATTTTTAACCTAAAAAATTTTTTTACCAACTTTGAAAATTTTTTTAATTTTTTTGAAAAAATTTAGAATAAAACGGTCTTTTTAAATAAAAACTAGAATATTTTAGGTTTCATTTAGAAAAAAAATCAGTTCAAAATATTTAAAATTCAATTTTTTATGAATTTTTTAAAAATGATTGATTTTTTTAATCGTCAAAAATTTTTAACCTAAAAAATTTTTTTACCAACTTTGAAAATTTTTTTAATTTTTTTGACAACACTTAAAATAAAACGGTCTTTTTAAATGAAAAGTAGAATGTTTTAGGTTTCATTTTGAAAAAAAATCAGTTCAAAATATTTAAAATTCAATTTTTTATGATTTTTTTAAAAATGATTGATTTTTTTAATCGTCAAAAATTTTTAACCTAAAAAAATTTTTTTACCAACTTTGAAAATTTTTTAAATTTTTTTGAAAAAAGTTAGAATAAAACAGTCTTTTTAAATAAAAACTGGAACGTTTTAAATTTCATTTAGAAAAAAAATCAGTTCAAAATATTTAAAATTCAATTTTTTATGAATTTTTTAAAAATGATTGATTTTTTTAATCGTCAAAAATTTTAACCTAAAAAAAATTTTTTACCAACTTTGAAAATTTTTTTAATTTTTTTGATAATATTTAGAATAAAACCGCCTTGTTAGATAAAAACTAGAATATTATAACTTTCATTTAGAAAAAAAATCAGTTCAAAATATTTAAAATTCGATTTTTTATGAATTTTTTAAAAATGATTAATTTTTTTAAAGATAAAAAATTTTTAACCTAAAAAAATTTTTTACCAATTTTGAAATTTTTTTAAATTTTTTTGAAAAAATTTAGAATAAAACGTTCTTTTTAAATAAAAACCAGAATGTTTTAGGTTTCATTTAGAAAAAAAATCAGTTCAAAATATTTAAAATTCAATTTTTTATGATTTTTTTTTTTTAATGATTGAGTTTTAGGTTAGAATTTCGTTCGAAAACTTAATTCTTTCTCTAGAAAACTAACGGATACTCAACGTTATCAAAGAGATATTTTCGGTTCGTTTACGTTCACACAATAGAATATACGACGAAAGACAAGAGTTTACTGTTAGGTTTAATCAGGGCCGGATCCAATAAAATTTTTCATAAAAATTGAGGTTAAGTAACAATTTCGATTATACCTCCTTTAATATAAAAAGTATCAAAAAAATCTTTATAACAAAAGTTTTCTAATTAAATAAGAAACAAATTTTATTTGAAAAATTTTTTGATGTCTTTTTTACTTTTTGAATTATTTTAGGTTAAATGTTAGTATTTTCATATCAGTTATCAAAATGGTGGTTGGGTAACATTTTTGATTATAACTCATTTAATATTGAAAATATCAAAAAAATATTTATTATTAAAACGATTCTTAATTAAATAAGAAACAAGTTTTATTTGAAAAATATTTCGATATTACTTTAAGTTTTTTAGTTATTTTAGGTTAAAAATTAATTTTCATAAAAATTGAGGTTATGTGACTATTTTGATAATACCTCCTTTAATATAAGAAATATCAAAAAATTGTTTATAACCAAAAAGTTTTCTAATTAAATAAGGAACAAATTTTATTTGAAAAATTTTTTGAAATTTTTTTTACTTTTTGAGTTATTTTAGGTAAAATGTTAGTATTCTCAAATCAGTTATTAAAATGGTGGTTGGGTAACATTTTTGATTATAACTCATTTAATATGGAAAATATCAAAAAAATATTTATTATCAAAACGATTCCTAATTAAATAACAAACAAGTTTTATTTGAAAAATATTTCGATATTACTTTAAGTTTTTGAGTTATTTTAGGTTAAAAATTAATTTTAATAAAAATTGAGGTTAAGTGACTATTTTGATTATACCTCCTTTAATATAAAAAATATTAAAAAATTGTTTATAACCAAAAAGTTTTCTAATTAAATAAGAAACAAATTTTATTTGAAAAGTTTTTTGAATTTTTTTTTTATTTTTTGAGTTATTTTAGGTTAAATTTTAATATTTTCAAATCAATTATCAAAATGGTGGTTGGGTAACATTTTTGATTATAACTCATTTAATATTGAAAATATCAAAAAAATATTTATTATAAAAACGATTCTTAATTAAATAAGAAACAAGTTTTATTTGAAAAATTTTTCGATATTACTTTAAATTTTTGAGTTATTTTAGGTTAAAAATTAATTTTAATAAAAATTGAGGTTAAGTGACTATTTTGATTATACCTCCTTTAATATAAGAAATATCAAAAAATTGTTTATGACCAAAAGGTTTTCTAATTAAATGAGAAACAAATTTTATTTGAAAATTTTTTTGATTTCTTTTTTACTTTTTGAGTTATTTTAGGTTAAATGTTGGTATTCTCAAATCAGTTATCAAAATGGTGGTTGGATAACATTTTTGATTATAACTCATTTAATATAGAAAATATCAAAAAACTATTTATTATCAAAACGATTTCTAATTAAATAAGAAACAAGTTTTATTTGAAAAATATTTCGATATTACTTTAAGTTTTTGAGTTATTTTAGGTTGAAAGTTAATTTTAATAAAAATTGAGGTTAAGTGACTATTTTGATTATACCTCCTTTAATATAAAAAATATGAAAAAATTGTTTATAACCAAAAAGTTTTCTGATTAAATAAGGAACAAATTTTATTTGAAAAATTTTTTGATATCTTTTTTACTTTTTGAGTTATTTTAGGTTAAATGTCAATATTCTCAAATCAGTTTTCAAAATGGTGGTTGGGTAACATTTTTGATTATAACTCATTTAATATTGAAAATATTAAAAAAATATTTATTATCAAAACGATTCTTAATTAAATAAGAAACAAGTTTTATTTGAAAAATATTTCGATATTATTTAAAATTTTTGAGTTATTTTAGGTTAAGAATTAATTTTATTAAAAATTGAGGTTAAGTTACAATTTTGATTATACCTCCTTTAATATAAAAAATATCAAAAAATTGTTTATTACCAAAAAGTTTTCTAATTAAATAAGGAATAAATTTTATTTGAAAAATTTTTTGAAATTTTTTTTACTTTTTGAGTTATTTTAGGTTAAATGTTAGTATTTTCAAATTAGTTATTATGGTGGTTGGGTAACATTTTTACATACTTAGCGTAAGCTTTTTCAAGTAATCCAGCCCAAAAATAATCCGACTGTTGACTTTGCAAAAAAGCCAACCTTCCATGAACCGTTGGCAACCTATCATCGACTAGAACTTCTGTCCATTCACCGCACCACCACAATCTAAACCTAAACACACCCACGTATTGTTCACCATTAAACGATTGATCTGCCGGAACCACTCTGTAGAATAATCCTTTGTTGAGGAACAGGACGCCTAAGCAAGACACCAACCATCGATCACCTAAAACGAAGAAAACAAACCTCGATTAATGCTAAGGTATTTTTGCCGGTTTTAATTAAGCGAGAAGTCATTAATCTACAACCTGTTTGAAATTCTTGAAAACCGTTTGGTTATTCTGGGAGTATATTTTCTTGCCAAACAAGCTCAGGTTTTACGTTAACCAAGGTCGCATTCTCGACCAACCAGATGCTGTTAATTGCGTTCTTATGCTCATACTTAAATTGTTATCTGTCCTTCCCATCATTTCTATGTGTATAAAAAAAATAAAAACCTGATCTTGTTTAATAAATTTAGTATCCAACAGATACTAAAAAATCATAAAGGTGAATAAAATTTTTAACAATAAAAATTTCGATCAACTTTAAAAAATCGTGGAGACTTTATTTATTGAGATTAAGAAATGGTTTCTACTTTAAATGAAAGATAAAACATTCTAGTTTTAATTAAAAAAGACCGATTTATTCTAAATATTACCAAAAAATTTAAAAAAAAATTTCAAAGTTGGTAAAAACTTTTGACAGTTAACTAACCTAACTTTTTTAAAAATTTGATCAACTTTAAAAAATCTCCCAGACTTTATTTATTGAGATTAAGAAATGATTTTTGTTTTAAATGAAAGATAAAACATTCTAGTTTTAATTAAAAAAGACCGATTTATTTTAAATATTACCAAAAAATTTTAAAAAAATTTCAAATTGGTAAAAATTTGTGACAGTTAACTAACCTAACTTTTTTAAAAAATTTGATCAACTTTAAAAAATCCCCCAGACTTTATTTATTGAGATTAAGAAATGATTTTTGTTTCAAATGAATGATAAAACATTCTAGTTTTAATTAAAAAAGACCGATTTATTCTAAATATTACCAAAAAATTTAAAAAAAATTTTAAAGTTGGTAAAAATTTTTGACAGTTAACTAACCCAACTTTTTAAGAAAATTTGATCAACTTTAAAAAATCCCCCAGACTTTATTTATTGAGATTAAGAAATGATTTTTGTTTTAAATGAAAGATAAAACATTCTAATTTTTATTAAAAAAGACCGATTTATTCTAAATATTACCAAAAAATTTAAAAAAAATTTCAAAGTTGGTAAAAATTTTTTACTGTTAACTAACCCAACTTAAAAAAATTTGATCAACTTTAAAAAATCCCCCAGACTTTATTTATTGAGATTAAGAAATGATTTTTATTTCAAATGAAAGATAAAACATTCTAGTTTTAATTAAAAAAGACCGATTTATTCTAAATATTACCAAAAAATTAAAAAAAAAATTCAAAGTTGGTAACAATTTTTTACTGTTAACAAACCCAACTTAAAAAAAATTGATCAACTTTAAAAAATCCCCCAGACTTTATTTATTAACATTAAGGAATGATTTTTATTTTAAATGAAAGATAAAACATTTTAATTTTAATTAAAAAAGATCGATTAATTCTAAATATTACCAAAAAATTTAAAAAAATTTTCAAAGTTGGTAAAAATTTTTGACAGTTAACTAACCTAACTTTTTTTAAAAATTTGATCAACTTTAAAAAATCCCCCAGACTTTATTTATTGAGATTAAGAAATGATTTTTGTTTTAAATGAAAGATAAAAAATTCTAATTTTAATTAAAAAAGACCGATTTATTCTAAATATTACCAAAAAATCTAAAAAAAATTTCAAAGTTGGTAAAAATTTTTGACAGTTAACTAACCTAACTTTTTTAAAAAATTTGATCAACTTTAAAAAATCCCCCAGACTTTATTTATTGAGATTAAGAAATGATTTTTGTTTCAAATGAATGATAAAACATTCTAATTTTTATTAAAAAGGACCGATTTATTCTAAATATTACCAAAAAATTTAAAAAAATTTTCAAAGTTAATAAAAACTTTTGACAGTTAACTAACCCAACTTTTTAAGAAAATTTGATCAACTTTAAAAAATTCCCCAGATTTTATTTATTGAGGTGAAGAAATGATTTTTGTTTCAAATGAAAGATAAAACATTCTAGTTTTAATTAAAAAAGACCGATTTATTCTAAATATTACCAAAAAATTTAAAAAAATTTTCAAAATTGGTAAAAATTTTTGACAGTTAACTAACCTAACTTTTTAAAAAAATTTGATCAACTTTAAAAAATCCCCCAGATTTTATTTATTGAGATTAAGAAATGATTTTTGTTTTAAATGAAAGATAAAACATTCTAGTTTTAATTAAAAAAGACCGATTTATTCTAAATATTACCAAAAAATTTAAAAAAATTTTCAAAGTTAATAAAAATTTTTGACAGTTAACTTTTAAAAATTTTGATCAATTTTAAAAAAACCCGGAGACTTTATTATATATAAAAGGTAGATTTCTGAATAGAATTCCAACCCGACAGACCAGAAAGCTCGCTATTTATCTAAACATTTTTACTGAATTGATCGGCCACAAGCGCATAATAGGCAATAAATAATCCCAAGGTTCCCATTGAACCCGTTTCGCGAAGCAATCAATTTATAAAGAGTCGCTCTTGTTGCTCATTTGCCCCGGCGCATTCTGCATTTATGCAATAATAACGTCTAGCCGCTCAGAGCGAGGAGTAAATCATTAAAACCTCCTCGTACATGCCACCGACAATGAGCCGCACAACAAAATAAAGAAAACTCGGAACACGGCAAAAACGTACAACGGCAACGATATAAATTAGTGCGGTCCGAGTAAAGCTGAAATTAATTTTATAATTTATAAGTCGTGAGTGAGTTTACAGATGCGAGTGGTTCAAAACAAAGAAAAGTGTAATTGTGGGTTTTTGTGTAATTTGTAGAGGTTTTGTGTTAAATTGAAAGGAAAATTATTTTGTAGTTTATGAACGAGTTTAAATGTACAATAACCTTAGTTTTTTAGAAGCATTTCAAGAAAAAAAAATCAACAAATTAATTACAGTGAGCAAATAGAAACGTGTAAAAGAGGCTTTAAAGTTTTTTAATCACAGATTAGAAATTCAACGAATAAAATGTTCGTCTTATAGAATATTTCCTTTTTGACATCCTCTCTGCTTGTTTGAACTTCCTGATCGGAACCTAGTAAGTCTAATTTCTTTTGCTGAACGTGGTTATAAAGCTGAATATAAATTGTTCGCACACTAGGCACGTTCCGTACAGGAAATGCGTGTTTAACTTTATACAGGATATAGCAGGTCGTGACCACACGTACTTATGTGTATAAATATACATAAATATGTCGTGTGCGTGCTGTGCTTGCTTACATTTATGGATGTGAGATACTTATAACCATATTCTCCGACTGTGGTAATACTTTCCGATTTAATCAATGAGTTAACGCAGAGAAATAACTGTTTAAATAAATAAAATATATTAAATTTATATACTGCATGACATTGAAATTGCAACATCTAGGAGGAGTAAATATTATTTTATCAAATTTGGCACAAATGTTGGTTTATAAAAGTATACAAATTGATTAAAGTTTGGAGAAAAAAAGATAAAAGGATAACTCCTATTTCTTTAAAAAAATGTTGCCTCGTCCTGGTTTTGTAAACATTGATTAAGATGACGAGGCATCGATTCGATTAAGTTGTTTATATTATCTTGTAATATTGTATCCTAGGCTATCTGAATTCCGTGTCTTAGAACGTCCAAAATTTGTGGAGGTTGTCATAAATTGTTTAATTTTCTGCCTATCATATCTCATAGATTTTCAGAGACTTGGGGATAAATCTGGAGATTTTGCTGGTCATGTTAAAAGATCTATCCGAGCCTCTTCTAAAAAGGTTAAACTATGCCTTGCCACATGGGGCCGTGCATTGTCTTGTGGGAAAATTGAATTTTCCATTCCCTGAAGGTACCTCCCGAGAAGGTCCTCGATAAAAAGTAAAGGGGATCTGCTTCCATAAGCAATTGCGCCCCATACCATATACCAGCAGTTCGGTGCATAGGCCTTTCTATAGCGTATTGTAAATTCTGTGTTTCTCCACTTTTTTGTCTGACCATCTTATGACCATCATGCATCCCTAGGCAGAACCTAGATTCATCACTAAAGACTCGATGTTCCAGTCAGTCTTTTCCCTGCACCAATTTAAACGTTGCCGTAGTTGATTGGGAGTAAGTGGTAACACACAATATGGCCTGTATGATTTTAGCTCAAAAGATCTAATGTGACGATATACTATTCGCATTGTAATTGGACGAGCAGCGTCTGCAATCCACTCAACACTAAATGATAAGGTAATTGAAAGTCTATCTCTGAAAGCTACTAATTTTAAAGGGCGATTTTGAAGCGCTGTCGGTTTTCTTAAAACCCCACTTCCTCTCTGAAGTTGTTCCTGAGCATTCTCAAACCACCCTAACATCTCATAACGATGGATCAATTTCGATTTAATCGGAAAGCGATTTCGACAAATGATAAACTACCCTCTTTCATGCCGATAAATCTTCCTCTCTCAAATGCACTTAATTGGCGATCATTTCAACGAATTCGCAATTTAGGTATAATAATAATTTATAACGAAATACAATAACAAAACAACAAAGAAAAAACACAAATTATTGATTAATAACTTAATCACATAGATACAAGAAATGTCAACTATGGCAATATACACAATGTATGATTTTCAAATTTTAATCAATTGGACCGTTTATTTTGAAAGTGGTGTAAGTCCATTTTTGGAAAAAATGAGATATCACGTAACTCATGCTTAATTTAATGTAAATTTTTTATGTATTCTAAGTCCGTGTTTAATTTCTTTAAAAATTCCCATGTTTTGTACAACTTAAAATCGGTCGATAAATGAAATTACATAAACATTGATTATGAAAGTGGTGTAAGTCCAAGTGACTATGGTTACACTCGTTTTATATTACATGCCAAAAGTTGCTAATTTAGGTTACTTATTCTATTTTTTCTTAAAAAAGGATAACTTTAAAAGAAAAAAATTTTAAGTATACATCACAGGATTATTATCATGTAATAACACAATGTAGAAAACATGACAAATTCATTTTACATGAAATGAAACGAGAGAATTTCGTTTCAACAAAAATCTTCAAAATGCGATTAAAAAACAGATTAAAAAAACACTAATGGTGAACAGATCAATTGGTTGCAAATATGTTGGCTGAGGTTTCTCAAAACCGCACCATATACTATTTTATATAAAACATCGGTGAAGGGCACTGAATTTAAAACTATAAATTTATTACCTACACGTCCTGGAAGACCGCTAAAATTTGGAAAAATCGCCCTTACGCCTTTGTACCAAAATGCCAGAGGCCTATTATTTACGAAAAATATGAAGACATCAAGCAGTTATTACCTTATATACCTCCGGTGCATCGTACATATTTCGAAACACTGCCACATGCAAAGCATAAGTAAATACTATCAGTATCTTGTAATTTTTACAATGTAATTAGCGTCTAAAATTAAATTTTATGTCCTATCATGTGTATTTGTAAACAAATTTGGATTAAAATGAAGTATATTTTAAGTGATATTTAATTTTTCAAAATTGAAATTAAACTATTTTTACAATTGTCTAATTTTGAAAGTGGTGTAAGTCCATTTACAGTCCAAAAGTATGTATTGTTGTAGACTAATTTGCCAGAAACAAATCTATATAGTCAAATTAAATATTGATAAACGAATAGAAATATTGCCAAACTTCATATAATTTGTCTAAATTTTTTAATTAACAGATATGCTAACCTCTAATTTTCTCGGAACAAGAGAAAAAGGATTTACACCACTTTCAAAATAAACGGTCCAATTGTTGTATTCCTGTAAAATAACCTTGATGCCAAATTTGGTCAAAAAATATTCACTCCTTCTATGTGTTGCAATTTCAATGTCAGCTAGTCATATCATCTAACATATTGGGTTGGCAAGTAATTAATTGCGGATTTTTGTTTTTAGAAAATCAAAGACAATTTTTTCATGGGACTAAATAACTGTATTCTGTAATGTATTGTCCATTTTGATCATTTCACCATCTTTCAGACAGCATCATAATCCCACGTTCATAAAACTTCTGGTTTTTATTAGCAAAGAACTGAATCAGGTACGATTTGATATTATCATCATTATTGAAATTTTTACCACTTAAGTTTTGTAAAGATCGAAATAAAAAGCAATCAGGTCAAGGTCAGGATTATATGGTGGATGTGGCAAAACATCCCAATCAAGCTCCAATAATTTTTGCCAAGTGACTAAAGATGTGTGTGGCCTTGTATTGTCCTGATGGAATACTACACCTTTTCGATTTGTCAATTCGGGTCGTTTTTCTTCAACTGCATTGTTTAATTTCGTTAGTTGTTCAATGTAGAGATCAGAATTGATCGTTCGGTTGGGTGGTAAGAGTATGTATGTAAGAATATATGGGAGGATGCATGTATGTGATACATGAAGCTTTTCTGCAGTCTTATTGTACTGTGACGATCCGAATCGATTATTGCTTTGATTAGGACTTCATCTACTTTAACTGGACGACTATGTTTTTCGTCTTTGAGTGAAAAATCACCAGAACGAAATTTAGCAAGCCAATTTTGACACTTCTTTTAAGGCTTGGTCGCCATATACAGCACATTTTTTATGAGCTTACGTTGCGTTTTTCTTTTTGCTTAAAAAATCAAAATTGTGTAAAATGTTCCTTTTGATTTTCCATTTTTCAACGAAGGGCAAACGAAAAATAACCGATCAAAAAACTTTTTTAAACTATAAAATAACAAAATGTGTTTTACATTTAAGTTGTCTGATTTCAATATCCCCTAAATCCATTTTTGGGCAAAAATGAGATATATACGCCATCTGTTAGAAAAAGTTGTTTTCTATAAAATACTCAATGATTTGTATTAAAAAACGCGCGAATCCCTTAAAAAATCAAATCAAATAGACAGCCTTTAGATTCAAATCCCACTAAATCCATTTTCAATAGATGCGCAGTTACAAAAACTGTACAATAGATTTAAAGGAGTTTTTAGGAAAAACCAAACCGCCAAGAATATCCAGCCAAAAGAAATTCCTACCGGAGTGAAACCAAAAGATCTGAAAATGAGAGATGTAAATAACTTGTTAAGCAAACATTATGGAGAGAACTGGAGAGAGGTAGGAAATTTGGCTTATTATAGAGATGTGTTGGGAAAATTTCAGAACAATAATATTCCTGACGATTCCCGAGAAGACAGTGGAAGAATTATAATATTTAGTTTAAGTGAATCAACCGAAAATATACCTGTTGTTAGAGTTTAAGAGTTTTTTAAGTACAGTTTTTAAATAACATATCTTTGAAAAAATAAAGTTTCCTGTTATTAGCTACAAAGAGATTTGATTCACTTTCAATTCATGTCTAATCCATTTTGTTCAGATTCAAATGAGCCTTAATCCACAGTTTGGTAGCAAACGCAACCAAGCACCATTTTTAAATCCACTTTGTGATTTTTATATCTATTTCAAACGACGTGGTTATAGAATTTTTGAAACTTCAGTAAGTCTTCTAATAATAAATAAGTTACGTTTGAATTAATAACGCGAAAATCATCCCAAAATACTTTTTTGTCGTTTTCTCAAAATTTGGATTTAAGGGGATTTGAAACCAAACAACTCATTTGTACTACGTCTACAAACTTAAAAAGTCAACTGAAGCAATCTATGAGTGAAATCCGCAATTGGTTAGTTGCCAACCCAATAATTATCAATAAATTACTCTGTTTTTAAAATGATGACAAATACTATACTGCACAAAAATATCCTTTAAAATACAAATGTTACCTCGAAACTTGCGAAACGAGTTTTTGGTTGGACCTGTGGGTTTTTCGCACAATGGAAATAACCCGCTGCGTGTAACACCACCCACGGAACCGCGATGTCAACCAACGCAATCGAAAGTGAACCACCTGCCACGTACACATACATAAACGTATTTATTTATTTTAAGCGCGACTCGTTCCATAACTTATTTTGTGTGTAGGCACCCCGATTGTGAACGTATACCAAAAAGGCTATGCAGATACAATCCAATCTTTAGAGTTGCGTTAGCATTTGCAATAAGTAATTAAATGTCAACCTAGTGAGTAATTAATATTTGTAGATTTCGACATGAAGGTGTGCTTAGAACAATGACTCATTTAAAAAATATCGTTATAAAATCAATTATTAAAAAAAAAATTCATAAAAAATTGAATTTTAAGTATTTTGAACCGATTTTTTTTCTAAATGAAATTTAAAACATTCTAGTTTTTATTTAAAAAGACCGTTTTATTTTAAATTTTTTCAAAAAAATTTAAAAAATTTTCAAAGTTGGTAAAAAAATTTTTTAGGTTAAAAATTTTTAAACTTTAAAAAAATCAATCATTTTTTAAAAAATCGTAAAAAATTGAATTTTAAGTATTTTTAACTGATTTTTTTTCTAAATGAAATTTAAAACCTTCTAGTTTTTATTTAAAAAGACCGTTTTATACTAAATTTGTTCAAAAAAATTAAAAAAATTTTCAAAGTTGGTAAAAAAATTTTTAAACTTTAAAAAAATCAATCATTTTTTAAAAAATCATAAAAAATTGAATTTTAAGTATTTTGAACTGATTTTTTTTTGTAAATGAAACTTAAAACATTCTAGTTTTTATATAAAAAGACCGTTTTATTTTAAATTTTTTCAAAAAAATTTAAAAAAGTTTCAAAGTTGGTAAAAAAATTTTTTAGGTTAAAAATTTTTAAACTTTAAAAAAATCAATCATTTTAAAAAAAAAAACATAAAAAATTGAATTTTAAGTATTTTGAACTGATTTTTTTTCTAAATGAAATTTAAAACATTCTAGTTTTTATTTAAAAAGACCGTTTTATTTTAAATGTTTTCAAAAAAATTTTAAAAATTTTCAAAGTTGGTAAAAAATTTTTTTAGGTTAAAAATTTTTAAACTTAAAAAAAATCAATCATTTTAAAAAAAAATCATAAAAAATTGAATTTTAAATATTTTGAACTGATTTTTTTTCTAAATGAAACCTAAAACATTCTAGTTTTTATTTAAAAAGATCGTTTTATTCTAAATCTTATCAAAAAAATTAAAAAAATTTTCAAAGTTAGTAAAAAATTTTTTATATTAAAAATTTTTGATTAATAAAAAATCAATTATTTAAAAAAAAAATCATAAAAAATCGAATTTTAAATATTTTGAACTGATTTTTTTTCTATATGAAAACTAAAACATTCTTGTTTTTATTTAAAAAGATCGTTTTATTCTAAATCTTATCAAAAAAAATTAAAAAAAATTTTCAAAGTTGGTAAAAAATTTTTTTAGATTAAAAATTTTTAAACTTTAAAAAAATCAATCATTTTTAAAAAAATCATAAAAAATTGAATTTTAAATATTTTGAACTGATTTTTTTCTAAATGAAACCTAAAACATTCTAGTTTGTATTTAAAAAGATCATTTTATTCTAAATCTTATCAAAAAAATTAAAAAAAATTTCAAAGTTGGTAAAAAAAATTTTTAGGTTAAAAATTTTTGAACATTAAAAAAATCAATCATTTTTTTTTTAATCATAAGAAATTTAATTTTAAATGTTTTGAATTGATTTTTTTAACTTTAAATTATCATCACTTAAATTTTATTAAAAACAATTTACTCATCTTACAAGACAATAGCAATTCTATGTCCTTTAAAACTACTCTCATTATCATTTCCCACAATTAAGTACCTAACCATAATTTTTTTATATCTCACAAGAAGCATATCATAACCACCCGATGATTGACTTATAAAAGTCTGAAATTATTTCCACTAGCTTTCATCTACTAAACAATAAGTTCCCACTTATTTACTTTGTTATTTTACCACGACTCAATTTTTCCATTTACTTCCAACGTAATGACACTAAACCGTATTAAATAACGCTTTTTAACGTTTTATACTTCCACGACTCTAACAACTTAATTACGCCCGAACGTTTTTCCTTTCTTTTTCAGTAGCATAGTAGTGTTTGTCTTTCATGCACGACTCGGTTCACTTTTATCATCGTCATCAACGTTTAAACGTTCCACTCTGATAATTAATAGGAAGATTTCTGTCAGCTTTCATTCTTAGAACTACAAAACTACAAAGTTAAACTGTATTCTTCTAAAACTAAAGACATTTAATTGATATAAATGAAAATTAACATAATTAAAGTTTTATTGGTATCTAAAAATAGGATCTTACGATATTTGTGGATTACCGGATTTGGTTTTTTAACAACTAGATGTCAAAATTTGAAACGATAGAAATAAATAATAAAATTAATTCTAATATTTATATTGTAAGATGTGATAGAAAAAAAATACTTTTAAGAAGGTAGTTAAAGCTTGGGAACTACTTAAAAGATTACTATTAAAGCTTGATTTATCGAGATGGGATTAGTTGAGTTATCCGGATTATCCGAACAATCTGGTTTTCAAGGTTGAGTGGGTTATTAATGGTAGATTTGGGATTACTTCTTGTCGAACAAAAACGAACACCTAAGTTTTTCTTGAAATGGTGTCGTGCATTTCTGAAACACCTTGTAATTTATTTTAAAAAATCAAATTCCTAATTTTAGAGAAAATTTGTCTTCGTGAATGTAAGAATTTATAAAATTAAGTAATCACTTTATTCTGATTTCAGTTTGAAATTGTATTTTGTAACTTCCTTGCAATAAAAAAAGGTCAATAAATAATTACATACCCATTTTTCCCGGACTAATGTCAAATTGTGACGGGCCATCCTGCACGAAACCGGGCCTTGCGCAAAGATCCTGCAAAACAAACGTATGATTCAGTGTTACAGGAAAAGGTAATTACTCAAGCGTGGGTAAACCAGCTAATTTTTCAAACAGCCTTACTTCTTATGGTAATGTTAACATGTGTTTCTACGTGTAAATTATTACAAACGCGTTCGCACTTTACGCCCAGTACAAAAACATAAATGCCAAATTTTTTTATTAATTACTTTCTCTCTAATGAAGTTACAAATAGAAATTAAAGTAAAAAAAATAAAATAAAAGACATTTAAATAAAAGAAATTAATTTATTTCCGTAGAAGTAGAAAGAGATTTTATCTATTTAACGTGGCAACTAAACTAACAATTTAAAACCCGCCTTTACGTTATGCAAATGCCCGAGATACCGTAACAATATCAAATTTTCCTTCCTGCACACCTGCAATTTATTTTCCTTACGTAACACCGCCATAACAGAATAACTGGTTTTCTAGACATTGTGTTCTACATTTCATGTGTATTGGAAACATTAATTAACTGACCTCAATAGATTCGTTAAGTCTATTTCATTCAATGAGATTTTATAATCACCAATCGGAGAATGAACTTTTCATACTTTAAAGTGTAAATTGAAAATACTTTTAACTTAATTTAGAAAACTAACTTAAAATCAAATCGATTGAAGTCAAAAACGAATAAAAACCAATAAAATATATTAACGTTTCTAAAAGATTTTAATAAAATAAATTAGTAGTTTTGTTAAACTCATTTATTCTCTATTATCTAAATTAAACTAAACGAAAAAGAGAAAGTCTGAAACTGTTCCGAGTTATGTTTTCTTTTAAAGCATATGACCGATCTAAATATGTGTATACTAATTAAGTAACGGATTTCTACTGTAACCCAATTCGAAACGATGCCGAAGAATGAGAGAATGAAAGTAAAAAGTTAAAAAGCCTCCGCGTTCGAAAGAAAGCGTAGGTGGTTGTTTGGAAGAGACGATTTGGTGAAATAACTCATTTACTATCTTCAAGATAGTAATTCAGTATCTCCAATATAGAAAGGTGTTTCGAATGTTTAGAGAAACGAATGTATTAAAGTAAAAATTTATACGGAAATTATTTTGGTTAACTATTTTGGTTTAAAAAAGTCAAATTTGTTCTAATTGTTACTAAAAAAAATTTTAAAAATTCTTAAAATTCGCAAATTTTTTTGACAATTAACTAACCTAATCTTTTAAAAATTTGGATCAACTTTAAAAAATCGCACAGAGTTTATTTACTGAGATTAAGAAATGATTTTTATTTTAAATGAAAGCTAAAACATTCTAGTTTTAAATAAAAAAGACCGATTTATTCTAAATATTACCAAAAAATTAAAAAAAAATTTCAAAGTTGATAAAAATTTTTGACAGTTAACTAACCCAACTTTTAAAAAAAATTTGATCAACTTTAAAAAATCTACCAGACTTTATTTAATGAGATTAAGAAATGACTCTTGTTTTAACTGAAAGATAAAACATTTTAATTTTAATTAAAAAAGACCGATTTATTCTAAATATTACCAACAAAATTAAAAAAAAATTTCAAAGTAAATATAAATTTTTGGCTGTTAACTAACCCAACTTAAAAAAAATTGATCAACTTTAAAAAATCCCCCAGACTTTATTTACTGAGATTTAGAAATGATTTTTATTTTAAATGAAAGATAATACATTCTAGTTTTAATTAAAAAAGACCGATTTATTCTAAATATTACCAAAAAATTTAAAAAAATTTTCAAAGTTGGTAAAAATTTTTGACAGTTAACTAACCTAATTTTTTAAAAATTTGATCAACTTTAAAAAATCCCCCAGACTTTATTTATTGAGATTAAGAAATGAATTTTATTTTAAATGAAAGATATAACATTCTAGTATTAATTAAAAAAGACCGATTTATTCTAAATACTACCAAAAAATAAAAAAAAAATTGTAAAAAAAATAAGGATTTTATTACATGATTTCTTTCTAAAACAATCTACTTTATTACCAATTACTACACTAAAAACAATTTCCTCCTATTCCACATTTCTCATCCACTATAATTAAATACTTTCCATAATAACCACACATTTACAATGTTTTACTACCACCATTTACATCTCTTGGTTTCCAACCATAAATTTCATCTAATTTCAATTCCCAACTACAAAAATAAACCATTACAACTTAACGTGAAAGCAACAAACCGATTAGAGTAAAACTCCGGAAAAAGTACCGAGCAGTTTAGAGTCTTAAAACCGGACATTATCCGTGTATATAATCCGTTTTCGCCGTTCTTGTTGCAATTTCCTGCATTAGTTGGTACGTTTGGTGGTTTGCGGCGTGCGTTTGTAAAAGCGGTCGTTAGAGGACGTAATATGTCGCAATTTCTTTAACCGGATTAACTTTCACGTGTCTCGTATTTACGCGCGTGTTCTCGTACTTACGTGCAAGACGGACGAACGGACGGACGTTGGAGATAAGATGGCATGCGAAAATGATCGGTACAGTTATGAGACATTCCCTCTGATAAATTAACGGTTCGTCGGACGGTTATTATAGCGTAGTTATTTCAAAAACTTTTTAATTATTTATTATAACGTATAATTAAGAACAATTTATAAATATTAAATTATTAATTTGTCGATTATTAAATAATAACTCCTAGTTTACTCTAAGAGTTTAACTTTTAATTTAGATTATTAAATTAGTTCTCAAAAATAAAAATTTTAAAAATAATTTTAGAATGAAATTTTTATTAAAAAACGATAGGAAATTAAATTTCCTTTAATTTGAGTACAAACACGACCTATCTAACTTTAATAGATTGAAAGTTATTAAAATTTTTAATTTTTTAAACAACCGGAAGTCGGCCATCTTTAAAACTTTTATCATAAATCGATAAGAAATTAAATTTCCTTTAATTTGAGTACAAGCACGGCATACCTACGATCAAAAGGAAGAAAATTATCGAAATTTTTAATTTTAATAAAAACCGGAAGTCGGCCATCTTGAATTTTTATGAGTCAGTATAACTGATTTGTTTTTTATCCGAATATAGTCGTGTTTGGTATCAAATTAAAGGATTTTTAATAAGCTTTAAGAATTTGTAATCAAAATTTCAAAGTTTTCAAAAAGAAACTCAAAAATTTCAAAAATAATATTAAATTTTCCAAAATAATGTAAGTTTTCAAAAAAATGTCAAAATTTTCAATGAAATATCAAAAACTTTAGGAAATTACTAAAAAACACAAAAATGTTAAAAATTTCAAAATAAAGAAATGTCAAAAATAAGTTCAGAACAAAATGTTTATTAAAAATCGATAGGAAATTAAATTTCCTTTAATTTGAGTACAAACACAATATATCTAGGATCAAAAATAAAAAAGCTATCGAAATTTTTGGTTTTAATATCAACCGGAAGTCGGCCATCTTGAATTTTTTTTACATTACGATTACCTTTTCGTTTTTTATCCGAATATAGTCATGTTTGGTATCAAATTAAAGGATTTTAAATAAACTTTAAGAATTTTTAATAAAAATTTCAACATTTTCAAGAATAATGTCAAAACTTCCAAAAATATGTCAAAATTTTTAAGATAAAATGTCAAAAACTTCAAGAAATTTCCTAAAAGGAGAAAAATGTCAAAAATTTTTTAAAAAATTTAAAAATTTCAAAAAAACAAATGTCAAAAATCATTATAGAACGAAATTTTTAATTTTAATATCAACCGGAAGTCGGCCATCTTGAAATTTTTTAAATCGCGATAACTCTTTTGTTGTTTATCCGAGTATAGTCGTGTTTGGTATCAAATTAAAGGATTTTTAATAATCTTTAAGAATTTTTAATAGAAATTTCAAAATTTTCAAAAGAAAAAGTTAAAATTTTCATGAATGTCAAATTTTTCAAACAAACTGTTAACATTTTCAAGGAAACACATTCAAGGAAAAGAAATTTCAAAATTTTCAAAAAAATATCAGAAACTTCAAGAAATTTCTTAAAAGGACCAAAATATAAAAAATTTAAAAAAATGTTAAAAATTTCAAAAAAAGAAAGAAGTCAAAAATAATTTTAGGACAAAATTTTTATTAAAAAACAATAGGAAATTAAATTTTCTTTAATTTGAGTACAAACACGATATATTTACGATCAAAAATAACAAAGCTATGGAAATTTTTAACTTTAATAAAAACCGGAAGTCGGCCATCTTGAATTTTTTTAAACCACGATAACTTGTTTGTTTTCTATTTGAATATAGTCGTGTTTGGTATCAAATTAAAGGATTTTTAATAAGCTATAAGAATTTTTAATAGAAATTTCAAAATTTTCAAAAAAAAGTTAAAATTTTCATGAATGTCAAATTTTTTAAAAAAGCTGTCAACATTTTCAAGGAAAAAAAATTTCAAAATTTTCAAGAAAATATCAGAAATTTCAAGAAATTTCTTAAAAGGACTAAAATATAAAAAAATTTTAAAAAATGTTAAAAATTTCAAAAAAAAAGAAAAGTCAAAAGTAATTTTAGAACAAAATTTTTATTAAAAATTGATAGGAAATTAAATTTGCTTTAATTTGAGCACGATATATCTACGATCAAAAATAAAAAAGTGATCGAAATTTTTAATTTTAATGGCAACCGGAAGTCGGCCATCTTGAATTTTTTTAAATCACAATAATTTTTTTGTTTTTTAACGGAATATAGTCGTGTTTGGTATCAAATTAAAGAATTTTTAATAAGCTTTAAGAATTTTTAATAAAAACGTTAATTTTTTTTAAACCGCCATCTTGAAAATTTTAAAATTAACCTAACTTTTTTATTTTTAATCGTAGATAGGTCGTGTTTGTATTCAAATTAAAGGATTTTTAATGAATTTTAAGAATAGTTAAGAATTTTAATGAAATATTTTTATTACAAGCCAAAAAACAAAAATTGTATCAAAAAATTACTATTTTTTTATGAAAATACTGAACATATACTACCAACCTAACTTAATATTATCAAAATATTTCTAATAAAAAAATTACTATTACTAATTTCAAAAAAATCTTATTAAAAAATAAAATTATTTATATGGAACGTTATTAATTTTACATACAACGGAGGTAAGTGTTTAGCCTACGTGGCTATTTCTGAAATGATAACGTGAATTTATGGACAGGTTAAAAGTGAACGTCTGGCCCACGCTCCCAACCCACAGTTTTTGATTTAACCGGTATACATAAATTAAAGGTGCGAGGACCGCAAGATCTTACCGTAAAGATAAACACAAACGCAATTATCTTTTCGCGTCTTATTAATATATCATCGCAATTTATTTTCAGGAAGCAGATTATTCTATAAATTAAAATTCATTGAGGTTTTTAGGATTTTAAATAAATCATTGTCGTGTCAATTTTTTATTCAAATAAGTTAAAGTTTATAAATATAAGAGTGTTAATTAAATTTAAAAAATGTGTCAAAGTATTTAAGAGTAATAAAATTAAAAATAATAAATATATTAGCTGACTAAAATTAGCTAGTGAAGGAATATTTAGATTTTCTATGGTATTAATTTTTTGATACATTGCAAAAATGAGAAATTTAGGTTAGAATACACTATATCTAGAAGGCTATAGATTAAATCTATATTAAATCAACCTTGAGAATAGAATCTATAAAAACTACAAAGCGGTTATTCGCACAATTATCCACATAAATCATTAGAACAAATGGGATTTTAATTAAACTAGGTAGTGATTCTCGGTTGCGCAGTCGTCTCAAATACGAATGGCAACGGTAGCAACTGTGGAGTGCTCACTTGGCGATTTCTCCCAAGGAAAAGGAAGCAAAACGCAACACACAATTAAAGAGACCGTCTTCCTATTATCTGCTCTCCGCAGCTCACAAGTCAGTCATTCCAAAGAGACGTAATTGTAACTCGATTATATACCGAGTTGCATGATTCTATGATTGTGCAATAGCGTGACTATGTAGTAGGAAACTAAAATTAAATTATACCATCTTTGGAATGTCTTCTCATGAAAAGTTTTTCTTTCAATTTTTATAAAAAAACTAGTTTAGTTTTATTATTAGTATCTTTAAAAAAAAAAATTATTGTTTTTGATTGAATTGATCAACATTTTGGTAACTTTGGTGGAAGCTTTACGAATTTAATAAGTTTTTGGTGGATTAAAAAAAAAAAATTGGTAAATTTTTGGTGGAATTTTTACAAATTTTGTAAGTTTCTTGGTGGAATTTTTAAAAAATTAATTATTTTTGCTAAAATTATTAAAAATTTTAGTAACTTTGGTGGAGTTTTTATGAATTTACTAAATTTTTGATGGAATTTTTAAGGTTTTAGTTAATTTTTAATCAAATTGCTTCTAATTTGATTGATATTTGGTGGAATTTTAAAAGAATTTGAACATTTTGGTGGAATTTTTAAGAAATTTGGTAAGTTTTTGGTAGAATTGTTAAAAATGTTGACAATTTCGGTGTAATTTTTAGGATTTTTGTAAGTTTTTGGTGGAATTAAAAAAATTCAGTAAGTTTTGGATGTAGTTGTTAAATATTTTAATAGGTTTGGTGGAATTTTTGCGAATTTTATTCATTTCTGGTGGAATTTAAAAAAGAATTCAGTGTTTTTGGTAAAATTCTTATGAATTTAATAAGTTTTTGGTGGAATTTTTAAAAAATTGAGTATGTTTTTGGTGGAATTATAAAAAATTTTGATAACATTGGTGGAATTTTTGCGGATTTTATTCATTTCTGGTGGAATAAGAGAAATCAGTGTTTTTGGTAAAATTCTTATGAATTTAATAGGTTTTTGGTGGAATTTTTGCAAATTGTATTAATTTTTGGTGAAATTAAAAAAAATTTAGTATATTTTTGGTGGAATTATCAAAAATTTTGATAACATTGGTGGAATTTGTGCGAATTTTATTAATTTTTGATGGAATTTTAAAAAAATTCAGTGGTTTTTTATGGAATTTTTACGAATTTAGTAAATTTTTAGTGAAATTTTTCTAATTTTATTAATTTTTGGTATAATTTTTATAAAATTCAGTATGTTCTTGATGGAATTGTTAAAAAAGTTGATAACTTTGGTGGAATTTTTATTAACTCTAATCATTTTTGGTGGGATTGTTAAAATATTGGTAATTTTAATAGAATTTTTATGAATGTGGTAAGTTTTTGGCGGTATTTTTTAAAAATTAGTAAGTTTTTGGTGGAATTAAAAAAAAAAAATTGGTAAATTTTTGGTGGAATTTTTACAAATTTTGTAAGTTTCTTGGTGGAATTTTTAAAAAATTAATTATTTTTGGTAAAATTATTAAAAATTTTAGTAACTTTGGTGGAATTTTTATGAATTTACTAAGTTTTTGATGGAATTTTCAAGGTTTTAGTTAATTTTTAATGAAATTGTTTCTAATTTGATTGATATTTGGTGGAATTTTAAAAGAATTTGGACATTTTGGTGGAATTTTTAAAAAATTTGGTAAGTTTTTGGTAGAAATGTTGACAATTTCGGTGTAATTTTTAGGATTTTTGTAAGTTTTTGGTGGAATAAAAAAAAACAGTATGTTTTTGGTAAAATTCTTATGAATTCAGTAAGTTTTTGGTGGAATTTTTAAAAAATTCAGTATGTTTTTGGTGGAATTATCAAAAATTTTGATAACATTGGTGGAATTTTTGCGAATTTTATTCATTTCTGGTGGAATAAAAGAAATCAGTGTTTTTGGTAAAATTCTTATGAATTTAATAAGTTTTTGGTGGAATTTTTGCAAATTGTATTAATTTTTGGTGAAATTAAAAAAAAATTAGTATATTTTTGGTGGAATTATCAAAAATTTTGATAACATTGGTGGAATTTTTGCGAATTTTATTCATTTTTAATGGAATTTTTTAAAAAATCAGTGGCTTCTTATGGAATTTTTACGAATTTAGTAAGTTTCTAGTGAAATTTTTCCAATTTTATTAATTTTTGGTGGAATTTTTATAAAATTCAGTACGTTTTTGATGGAATTGTTAAAAAAGTTGATAACTTTGGTGGAATTTTTATTAACTTTAATCATTTTTGGTGGAATTGTTAAAAATATTGGTAATTT
The DNA here is from genome assembly GCA_036711955.1 of Digitonthophagus gazella. NCBI lineage: Eukaryota > Metazoa > Arthropoda > Insecta > Coleoptera > Scarabaeidae > Digitonthophagus > Digitonthophagus gazella. The sequence continues at coordinate 4,417,997 of JASCIT010000003.1, forward strand.
TAGTAGAATTTTTATGAATTTGGTATATTTTTGGTGGTATTTTTTAAAAATCAGTAAGTTTTTTTAATTATTCAACGTTTTTGTAGCTTTGGTAGAAAATTGAAAAAATTTAGTACGTTTTTGGTAGAATTGTTAAAAATGTTGGTAACTTTGGTGGAATTTTTACGAATATAGTAAATTTTTCGTGGAATTTTTACCAATTTTATTGATTTTGAGTGGAATTTTTAAAAAATTTAGTTTTTAGTAGAATTACTTCCAAATCTAATAATTTTTGGTGAAATTACATTCAATTTAACTAACTTTTGTGGAATTTTTATTGTTACTTTTTTATTTTTGTGAAATTTTTAAGAATCTAATCAATTCTTGACGAAATTAATCTTAATTTTAGTATATTTTTTAAAAATTCAATTTTTGGTGGAATTGTTAAAAATTTTGATAGCTTTGGTGGAATTTTTACAAATTTTATAAGTTTTTGGTGGAATTATTAAAATTTTTAGTAGCTTTGGTGGAATTTTTACAAAATTACTTAAATTTTTGGTGATATTTTCAAGAATTTAATTAGTTTTTAGTGAAATTTATTCGAATTTTTGCTCTGCATAAATTAAATATATGATGATTATTAATAAATCGATCGTTTTGACATTTCATGTGGCATTAGCGTGGTTAGAATAATAAATAACGTTTATGAAAATTGAACCAACTGTTTTATCGGCCCAAATCGAAAATGACGGAAAACGGGGATTTCGTTTAGGGTTTAAATCGGCCGTTTCGGGTCCAAAGGAACCCTGATTCGCATATAACATTGCGTTATAAAGGCGTTCAGAAGGTTAGCCGGAAGCAGAGTCGCGGAGCCGGTGGCTTTTTGGACAAAAAGTGCGTTCGAAAATTAACGAAAATGACAGGCGGACGATCGAGAATTTTATGGCGAATTCGATTGGGAAAACTAGTGTGCACTGGTGCGCACTCGTTGAGTGCAAAATGTGACATATGTCACACTAGCTTAGTGGAAAAAAAGGCAAATTCAACAGAACGCGATGAAATCAAACATAATCATAACATCACTTGTAAGTGTGTTTAAGGCTTGATGATTTTTAAAATGTTTTATAAACTACAATAATAAAATGTAATAGAACACAACGAAACAACCAATAGAACACGCTGCTATGCACTGGTGCGCACCAGTGCAACTGAGTGCAACCAATCGAATACGCCATTAGTTTCAGTTAGGGCTACCGCAAAGTCGTTCGATTTTCAGGGCCGTTTTTTCGAAATCGCCATCGGACCCCCCAAAATCGTCGGGGAGGTGAAGATAATGGTCGGAAATAAAACCATCGAATCGTCCGGAAAGCGATTTCCAAAAGAAACTATTAAAAAATTAATTATTAATTAATATATTATAATAATCTATTTCAACTGAGCTCTCAGTTGCCAAATTGCAACATAAGGATTGTCCAATATTTCATATTGGACAACAAATAATTCAGATGTATATGAAATAAAATTTCACTAACATTCCTCCCATTAAAATTCCTCAGACATACACCAATAAAACTAGGTAATTACAATTAATCACCTCAACCTCTAAGGCTAAGGTTAAAGTCTTAAGACTCTCCAAAGTGTCATATCCATAAAGAACTGTATCAAGAGAGGTTGTTGACTCGTTTTGAATGCGACCACGTCGTTGTGGTCGTCGTACACGCGCTCCATACTCGTTGCTACATTGTGCATTCGAAAAATGTACTCACTCGCAACTCGGGGGCAAACTGGACTCATTAATCAAAATAAGGGCGTATGCCAGAACCGCACCAATAGAATACCAAGAGTGCGCCAGCGATTTTCCTACTTACTTCGCTTGCCACATTAGAATTTTAAACTAGCCCCTACTTTAAAACGTTCGACTTATTGTGTTAAGAGTTAGCTAATCGAATTAAAACGGTCGCTGCTATAATTCATTGCATGCGTGGAATGTTCGGCGCGTGGCCAACAATCGGATTACAATGAATCGATCGGAATGGTGGAGGAAGTTGAATTATAAGTGAAAGTGAATTCCAAACGGACTATTCTTACACGGTTAAAGTGTGTTGAGATAATTAAAAAATAATTTTTTAAGTGTGGAAAGGTATAAAGGCTCAGTAACGATAAGTTAATTGATTGTTAAATAGGTTAGAAGCTTTCACAAAATGTTAAAAGTAATTAAAAAGTATTTTAAAATTGAATTTTTAATGAATTTTATAAAAATGATTTTTTTAATGATAAAAAATTTTCAACCTAAAAAAATTTTCAACTTAAAAAAATTTTTAACCAAAAAAAATTTTTTTACCAACTTTCAAAATTTTTTTAATTTTTTTGATAAATTTTAGAATAAAACATTCTTTTTAAATAAAAACTAGAATGTTTTAGGTTTCATTTAGAAAAAAAATCAATTCAAAATATTTAAAATTCAATTTTTTATGAATTTTTAAAAAATGATTGATTTTTTTAATCAAAAATTTTTAACCTAAAAAATTTTTTTACCAACTTTGAAATTTTTTTTAATTTTTTTGATAAAACTTAGAATAAAACGCTCTTTTTTAATAAAAACTAGAATGTTTTAAGTATCATTTAGAAAAAAAATCAGTTCAAAATATTAAAAATTCAATTTTTTTATGAATTTTTTAAAAATAATTGATTTTTTAATGACTAAAACTGTAACCAAAAAAATTTTTTTACCAACCTTGAAAATTTTTTTAATTTTTTTGATAACATTTAGAATAAAACGGTCTTTTTAAATAAAAACTAGAATATTTTGGGTTTTAATTAGAAAAAAAAAATCAGTTCAAAATATTTAAAATTCAATTTTTTATGAATTTTTTAAAAATGACTTTTTTAATGCTCAAAAATTTTTAACCTAAAAAAATTTTTTTATCAACTTTAAAAATTTTTTTAATTTTTTTGAAAAAATTTAGAATAAAACAATCTTTTTAAATAAAAACTAGAATGTTTTTAATTTCATTTAGAAAAAAAATCAGTTCAAAATATTAAAAATTCAATTTTTTATGAATTTTTTAAAAATGACTTTTTTAATAATCTAAAACTTTAACCTAAAAAATTTTTTTTACCAACTTTGAAAATTTTTTTAATTTTTTTCATAAAATTTAGAATAAAATGGTATTTTTATATTAAAACTAGAATATTTTAAGTTTCATTTAGAAAAAAAAAATCAATTCAAAATATTTAAAATTCAATTTTTTATGATTTTTTTTAAAAATGACTTTTTTAATAATCTAAAACTTTAACCTAAAAAAATTATTTTACCAACTTTGAAAATTTTTTTAATTTTTTTGACAACATTTAGAATAAAACGGTCTCTTTAAATAAAAACTAGAATGTTTGAGGTTTCATTTAGAAAGACAATCAGTTCAAAATATTAAAAATTCAATTTTTTATGAATTTTTTAAAAGTAATTGATTTTTTAATGACCAAAAATTTTTAACCTAAAAAATTTTTTTACCAATTTTGAAAATTTTTTAAATTTTTTTGACAAAATTTAGAATAAAACGCTCTTTTTAAATTAAAACTAGAATGTTTTAGGTTTCATTAGAAAAGAAATCAGTTCAAAATATTAACCCGGCGTCAATGAATATGGGTGTAGTATACCCGAACTGTTTTTATATCTGCATTGTTTGATTATTTAGGACCATTCTAATTTACAAAATTCTCAGTAGCTGCCCTAAACATATGCAGGTTTTGTTTGTAATTATTAGTCATTATTAGTCTTGTATCTGTCGTGACCACGTGCGAACGTCTTAACAAAAACTTTTGGTCGGACGTTATTAATTTATTGATTTATTATTCCTCGGGTGTCACACACCCAGTTCATTGACGGTGTAACAAAATATATGTTCATTGACGCCGGGTTAAAAATTCAATTTCTTATGAATTTTTTAAAAATGATTGATTTTTTTAATAATCAAAAATTTTTAACCTAAAAAAATTTTTTACCAACTTTGAAATTTTTTTTATTTTTTTTGATAAAGTTTAGTATAAAACGGTCTTTTTAAATAAGAACTAGAATGTTTGAGGTTTCATTTAGAAAAAAAATCAGTTCAAAATATTAAAAATTCAATTTTTTACGAATTTTTTAAAAATTATTGATTTCTTAACCTAAAAATTTTTTTGTCAACTTTGAAAATTTTTTTAATTTTTTTCGTAAAATTTAGAATAAAGCGGCCTTTTTAAATTAAAACTAGATTATTTTAAGTTTCATTTAGAAAAAAAATCAGATCAAGATCATTAAAATTCAATTTTTTACGATTTTTTTAAGAAATTATTGATTTCTTAACCTAAAAATTTTTTTGCCAACTTTGAAAATTTTTTTAATTTTTTTGGTAAAATTTAGAATAAAACGGCCTTTTTAAATTAAAACTAGATTATTTTAAGTTTTATTTAGAAAAAAATTAGATTAAAATCATTAAAATTCAATTTTTTACGAATTTTTAAAAAATTATTGATTTCTTAACCTAAAAATCTTTTTGCCAACTTTGAAAATTTTTTTAATTTTTTTGGTGACATTTAGAATAAAGCGGTCTTCTTAAATTAAAAGTAGAATATTTTTAGTTTTATTTAGAAAAAAATCAGATCAAAATCTTTAAAATTCAATTTTTTACGAATTTTTTAAAAATGATTGATTTTTTTAATGTTCAAAAATTTTTAACCTAAAATTTTTTTTTACCAACTTTGAAGATTTTTTAAATTTGTTTGACAACATTTGGAATAAAACAGTCTTTTGAAATAAAAACTAGAATGTTTTAAGTTTCATTTAGAAAAAAAATCATTTCAAAATATTTAAAATTCAATTTTTTATGAATTTCTTAAAAATGACTTTTTTAATAATCTAAAATTTTTAACCTAAAAAATTTTTTTTACCAACTTTGAAAATCTTTTTAATTTTTTTGATAAGATTTAGAATAAAACGGTCTTTTTAAATAAAAACTAGAATGTTTTAGGTTTCATATCGAAAAACACATCAGTTAAAAATATTTAAAATTCAATTTTTTATGAATTTTTAAAAAGATTATTGAGTTTTAGGTTAGAATTTCGTTAGAAATTGACTCACTTAATTCTTTCTGTAGAAAACTAACGGATACTCAACGTTATCAAATAGATATTTTCGGTTCGTTTACGTTCACACAATAGAATATACGACGAAAGACAAGAGTTTACTGTTAGGTTTAATCAGGGCCGGATCCAATAAAATTTTTCATAAAAATTGAGGATTAGTAACAATTTCAATTATACCTCTTTTAATATAAAAAATATCAAAAAATTGTTTATAACCAAAAAGTTTTCTAATTAAATAAGAAACAAATTTTATTTGAAAAATTCTTTGATACCTTTTTTACTTTTTGAGTTATTTTAGGTTAAATGTTGGTAGTCTCATATCAGTTATCAAAATGGTGGTTGGGTAACATTTTTGATTATAACTCATTTAATATTGAAAATATCAAAAAAATATTTATTACCAAAAATTACCAAAACGATTCTTAATTAAATAAGAAACAAGTTTTATTTAAAAAATATTTCGATATTACTTTAAGTTTTTGAGTTATTTTAGGTTAAAAATTAATTTTATTAAAAATTGAGGTTAAGTGACTATTTTGATTATACCTCCTTTAATATAAAAATATCAAAAAATTGTTTATAACCAAAAACTTTTCTAATTAAATAAGAAACAAATTTTATTTGAAAAATTTTTTGATATCTTTTTTATTTTTTTGAGTTATTTTAGGTTAAATGTTAGTATTCTCAAATTAGTTATCAAAATGGTGGTTGGGAAACATTTTTGATTATAACTCATTTAATATTGAAAATATCAAAAAAATATTTATTATCAAAACAATTCTTAATTAAATAAGAAACAAGTTTTATTTGAAAAATATTTCGCTATTATTTTAAGTTTTTGAGTTATTTTAGGTTAAAAATGAATTTTAATAAAAATTGAGGTTAAGTGACTATTTTAATTATACCTCCTTTAATATAAAAAATATCAAAAAATTCTTTATAACCAAAAAGTTTTCTAATTAAATAAGAAACAAATTTTATTTGAAAAATTCTTTGATATCTTTTTTACTTTTTGAGTTATTTTAGGTTAAATCTTAGTATTCTCAAATCAGTTATCAAAATGGTGGTTGGGTAACATTTTTGATTATAACTCATTTAATATTAAAAATATCAAAAAAATATTTATTATCAAAGCGATTCTTAATTAAATAAGAAAGAAGTTTTATTTGAAAAGTATTTCGAAACTATTTCAAGTTTTTGAGTTATTTTAGGTTAAAAATTAATTTTCATAAAAATTGAGATTATGTGACTATTTTGATAACACCTCCTTTAATATAAAAAATATCAAAAAATTGTTTATAACCAAAAAGTTTTCTAATTAAATAAGAAACAAATTTTATTTGAAAAATTCTTTAATATCTTTTTTACTTTTTGAGTTATTTTAGGTTAAATGTTAGTATTCTCAAATCAGTTATCAAAATGGTGGTTGGGTAACATTTTTGATTATAACTCCTTTAATATTGAAAATATCAAAAAAATATTTATTATCAAAACGATTCCTAATTAAATAAGAAACAAGTTTTATTTGAAAAACATTTCAATATTACTTTAAGTTTTTGAGTTATTTTAGGTTAAAAATTAATTTTTATAAGAATTGAGGTTAAGTGACTATTTTGATTATACCTCCTTTAATATAAAAAATATCAAAAAATTGTTTATAACCAAAAAGTTTTCTAATTAAATAGGGAATAAATTTTATTTGAAAAATTTTTTGAGATTTTTTTTAATTTTTGAATTATTTTAGGTTAAATGTTATTATTCTCAAATCAGTTATCAAAATGGTGGTTGGGTAACATTTTTAATTATAACTCATTTAATATTGAAAATATCAAAAATAATTTTATTATCAAAACGATTCGTAATTAAATGAGAAACAAGTTTTATTTGAAAAATATTTCGATATTACTTTAAGTTTTTGAGTTATTTTAGGTTAAAAATTAATTTTAATAGAAATTGAGGTTAAGTGACTATTTTGATTATACCTCTCTTAATATAAAAAATATCAAAAAATATTTTATAACCAAAAAGTTTTCTAATTAAATAAGAAACAAATTTTATTTGAAAAATTTTTTGATATCTTTTTTACTTTTTGAGTTATTTTAGGTTAAATGTTAGTATTTTCAAATTACTTATCAAAATGGTGGTTGGGTAACATTTTTGATTATAACTCATTTAATATTGAAAATACCAAAAAAATATTTATTATCAAAACGATTCTTAATTAAATAAGAAACAAGTTTTATTTGAAAAATATTTCGATATTACTTTAATTTTTTGAGTTATTTTAGGTTAAAAATTAATTTTAATAAGAATTGAGGTTAAGTGACTATTTTCATTATACCTCTCTTAATATAAAAAATATCAAAAAATATTTTATAATCAAAAAGTTTTCCAATTAAATAAGAAATAAATTTTATTTGAAAAGTTCTTTGAGATTTTTTTTAATTTTTGAGTTATTTTAGGTTAAATGTTAGTATTTTCAAATCAGTTATCAAAATGGTGGTTGGGTAACATTTTTGATTATAACTCATTTAATATTGAAAATATCAAAAAAGTATTTATTATTAAAACGATTCTTAATTAAATAAGAAACAAGTTTTATTTGAAAAATATTTCGATATTACTTTAAGTTTTTGAGTTATTTTAGGTTAAAAATTAATTTTAATAGAAATTGAGGTTAAGTGACTATTTTGATTATACCTCTCTTAATATAAAAAATATCAAAAAATATTTTATAACCAAGAAGTTTTCTAATTAAATAAGAAACAAATTTTATTTGAAAAATTTTTTGATATCTTTTTTACTTTTTGAGTTATTTTAGGTTAAATGTTAGTATTTTCAAATTACTTATCAAAATGGTGGTTGGGTAACATTTTTGATTATAACTCATTTAATATTGAAAATACCAAAAAAATATTTATTATCAAAACGATTCTTAATTAAATAAGAAACAAGTTCTATTTGAAAAATATTTCGATATTACTTTAAATTTTTGAGTTATTTTAGGTTAAAAATTAATTTTAATAAGAATTGAGGTTAAGTGACTATTTTCATTATACCTCTCTTAATATAAAAAATATCAAAAAATATTTTATAATCAAAAAGTTTTCTAATTAAATAAGAAATAAATTTTATTTGAAAAATTTTTTGAGATTTTTTTTAATTTTTGAGTTATTTTAGGTTAAATGTTAGTATTTTCAAATCAGTTATCAAAATGGTGGTTGGGTAACATTTTTGATTATAACTCATTTAATATGGAAAATATCAAAAAAATATTTATTATCAAAACGTTTCTTAATTAAATAAGAAACAAGTTTTATTTGAAAAATATTTCGATATTACTTTAAATTTTTGAGTTATTTTAGGTTAAAAATCAATTTTCATAAAAATTGAGGTTAACTGATTATTTTGATTATACCTCTTTTAATATAAGAAATATCAAAAAATTGTTTATAACCAAAAAGTTTTATAATTAAACAGGGAACAAGTTTTATTTGAAAAATTTTTTGAATTTTTTTTTACTTTTTGAGTTATTTTAGGTTAAATGTTAGTATTTTCAAATTAGTTATCAAAGTGGTGGTTGGGTAACTTTTTTGATTATAACTCATTTAATTTTAAATTTTTTTAAAATTTTTTTGCCAACATTTAGAATAAAACAGTCTTTTTAAATTAAAACTAGAATGTTTTAAGTTTCATTTAGAAAAAAATCAGTTCAAAATGTTTAAAATTCATTTTTTTATGAATTTTTTTAAAATGATTGATTTTTTTTCTTCTTATTTTTAGTTAGTTAATAAGAATTGAGTTGTAATTCAAGGATATTTTTAACTTGTTCGAACAATTTAGGACAGTATAAATTAAACCCCGAACAAAAGATATTTAATTGCTTACACTGAAAGAGAAATTACAATACAATTGTTCATTTACTTTGTCCTAATTTAACGCGGATGTGTAATTAATTGTTAAAGAGACGTGAATTGCTTTCTTGTTTCTTAATTTAAATAATTAAAAAAAGAGTATGTTGTAAAAAGATGTTTAATTTGGTTGATGGTAATAATAACAAGTGTCTATAATGCAACGTACCGTTATTTAAGAGAAACAAAGGTCAGATATAATCTCTACAATTTAAACAATTAATCATACCTAGTTATTGTCTCACTATTGTTGGTGAGATTTGAAGGACGTAGAAAATCATAACGACTTTATTTATAAGAATTAAGGGATAGTTTTTACACCAAATTGGACTTACAAGATCCTATATTGATTTAAAAAAGTCAAATTTGTTCTAATTGTTACCAAAAAATTTAAAAAATTTTCAAAGTTCGTAAAAATTTTTGACAGTTAACTAACCCAACTTTTTAAGAAAATTTGACCAATTTAAAAAAATCGTCTAGACTTTATTTATTGAGATTAAGAAATGATTTTTGTTTTAAATGAAAGATAAAACATTCTAGTTTTAATTAAAAATGATGGATTTATTCTAAATATTACCAAAAAATTTAAAAAAATTTTCAAAGTTGGTAAAAATTTTTGACAGTTAACTAACCTAATTTTTTAAAAAATCGACCAATTTTAAAAAATCCCCCAGACTTTATTTATTGAGATTAAGAAATGATTTTTGTTTTAAATTAAAGATAAAATATTCTAGTTTTAATTAAAAAAGACCGATTTATTCTAAATATTACCAAAAAATTTAAAAAAATTTTCAAAGTTAAAATATTTGACAGTAAAAATTTTTGACAGTTAACTGACCTAAGTTTTTTTAAAAATTTTATCAACTTTAAAAAATCCCCCAGACTTTATTTATTGAGATTAAGAAATGATTTTTATTTTAAATTAAAGATAAAACATTCTAGTTTTAATTAAAAAATACCGATTTATTTTAAATATTACCAAAAAATTTAAAAAAAATTTCAAACTTAAATTATTTGACAGTAAAAATTCTTGACAGTTAACTAACCCAACTTTTTCAAAAAATTCGATCAACTTTAAAAAATCCCCAAGACTTTATTTATTGAGATTAAGAAATGATTTTTGTTTTAAATGAAAGATGAAACATTCTAGTTTTAATTAAAAAAGACCGATTTATTCTAAATGTTATCAAAAAATTTAAAAAAATTTTCAAAGTTGGTAAAAAATTTTGACAGTTAACCAACCGAACTTTTTTAAAAATTTGATCAATTTTAAAAAATCCCCCAGACTTTATTTATAAGATTTATATAAAAGATATTTATTTAAAACTGAATTTAAAAGATTCTAGTTTGGACTAAAAGAGGTAAATTTGTTCTAATTGTTACCAAAAAATCTAAAAAAAATTCCAAAAATATGAAGATTTTTTTACCTAACCTTAACTTTTTTAATCAAGTTTAAAAAAAAACCAGACTTTATTTGTACGAATTTTTAAGAGAGATTTTAGCTAATAATAATTTAAAGTGTCTATTTTTCATCAAACGAATCCGATTTGTTCTAATTATTACCAAAAAATTACAAAAAAATTCCAAAAATATGAAGATTTTTTACCTAACCTTAAATTTTTTAACCAATTTTAAAAAATCGTCCAAACTTTATTTATAAAAATTTTTAAGAGAAATTTTAGCTAGTGATAACTTAAAATATCTACTTGTTATCAAACGAATCCATTTTGTACTAATTATTACCAAAAAATTAAAAAAAATTTCCAAAAATATGAAGATTTTTTTTACCCAACCTTAAATTTTTTAATCAGCTTTAAAAAATCGTCCAAACTTTACTTATACAAATTTTTAAGAGAAATTTTAGTTAATAATAATTTAAAGTGTCTATTTTTCATCAAACGAATCCGATTTGTTCTAATTATTACCAAAAAATTTAAAAGAAATCCAAAAATATGAAGATTTTTTTACCCAACCATAAATTTCTTAACCAACTTTAAAAAATCACACAGTCTTTAGTTATAAAAATTTTTAAGAGAAATTTTAGCTAATGATAACTTAAAATATCTACTTGTCATCAAACGAATCCATTTTGTTCTAATTACTACCAAAAAAATTTTTAAAAATTTCCAAAAATATGAAGATTTGTTTTACCTAACCTTAAATTTTTTAACCAACTTTAAAAAATCGTCCAAACTTTATTTATACAAATTCTTAAGAGAAATTTTAGCTAATAATAATTTAAAGTGTATATTTTCCACCAAACGAATCCAATTTGTTCTAATTATTACCAAAAAATTTAAAAAAAAATCGAAAAATATGAAGATTTCTTTACCCAAGCTAAAATTTTTTAACCAACTTTAAAAAGTCGCCCAGATTTTATTTATTGAGATTAAGAAATGACTTCTATTTTAAATGAAAGATAAAACATTCTAGTTTTAATTAAAAAAGACCGATTTATTCTAAATATTACCAAAAAATTTAAAAAAATTTTCAAAGTTGGTAAAAATTTTTAACAGTTAACTAACCCAACTTTTTTAAAAAATTTGATCAACTTTAAAAAATCGCCCAAATTTTATTTATTGAGATTAAGAAATGATTTTTGTTTTAAATGAAAGATAAAACATTCTAGTTTTAATTAAAAAATACCGATTTATTCTAAATATTACCAAAAAAATTTAAAAAAATTTCAAAGTGGGTAAAAATTTTTGACAGTTAACTAACCCAACTTTTTTTTAAATTTGATCAACTTTAAAAAATCCCCCAGACTTTATTTATTGAGATTAAGAAATGATTTTTGTTTTAAATGAAAGATAAAACATTCTAGTTTTAATTAAAAAAGACCGATTTATTCTAAATATTACCAAAAAATTTTAAAAAAATTTCAAAGTTAAAATATTTGACAGTAAAAATTTTTAACAGTTAACTAACCCAACTTTTTTAAAAATTTGATCAAGTTTAAAAAAATCCCCCAGACTTTATTTATTGAGATTAAGAAATGATTTTTGGTTTAAATGAAAGATAAAATATTCTACTTTTAAATAAAAAAGACCGATTTATTCTAAATTTTACCAAAAAATTTAAAAAAATGTTCAAAATTGGTAAAAATTTTTGACAGTTAACTAACCCAACTTTTTTAAAAAATTTGATCAACTTTAAAGAATCCCCCAGACTTTATTTATTGAGATTAAGATATAATTTTTGTTTTAAATAAAAGATAAAACATTCTAGTTTTAATTAAAAAAGACCGATTTACTCTAAATATTACCAAAAAATTTAAAAAAATTTTCAAAGCTAAAATATTTGACAGTAATAATTTTTGACAGTTAACTAACCCAACTTTTTTAAAAAATTTGATCAACTTTAAAAAATCCCCCAGACTTTATTTATTGAGATTAAGAAATGATTTTTGTTTCAAATGAAAAATAAAACATTTTAGTTTTAATTAAAAAAGACCGATTTACTCTAAATATTACCAAAAAATTTAAAAAAATTTTCAAAGTTGGTAAAAGTTTTTCAAAGTTAATAAAATTTTTTGACAGTTAACTAACCCAACTTTTTAAGAAAATTCGATCAACTTTAAAAAATCCCTCAGACTTTATTTATTGAGATTAAGAAATGATTTTTGTTTCAAATGAAAGATAAAACATTCTAGTTTTAATTAGAAAAGACCGATTTATTCTAAATATTACCAAAAAATTTTAAAAAATTTTCAAAGTTGGTAAAAATTTTTCAAAGTTAATAAAATTTTTTGACAGTTAACTAACCCAACTTTTTTTAAAACTTTGATCAACTTTAAAAAATCCCCCAGACTTTATTTATTGAGATTAAGAAATGATTTTTGTTTTAAATGAAAGATAAAATATTCTAGTTTTAATTAAAAAAGACCGATTTATTCTAAATATTACCAAAAAATTTTAAAAAATTTTCAAAGTTGGTAAAAATTTTTGACAGTTAACTAACCCAACTTTTTTAAAAATTCGATCAATTTTAAAAAATCCCCCAGACTTTATTTATTGAGATTAAGAAATGATTTTTGTTTTAAATTAAAGATAAAATATTCTAGTTTTAATTAAAAAAGACCGATTTATTCTAAATGTTACCAAAAAAATTAAAAAATTTTTCAAAGTTGGTAAAAATTTTTAAAGTTGGTAAAAATTTTTTACAGTTAAACTTATTTATTATTTGTTCGAACACTCAGGTATTTTCTATTACCAGACCGAAACTATCTTTTGTACGTTTTGCGAGTTTAAGAGCCGTGTAGCTCACATTTTCAAGATACTAAAACGACTCGTATTTAATGACCGCCACTTACGAGCTACGCCACCGAACCGAAGAGATTCAATTACCTTCGGTCGCTTCCATTGGAATTGAAACGGAGGCGTCTGATGGTAGAACACAGAAGTTTGCGCGGCCGGAAAATCGGGATCCTCCCATAATTCTCCTCGCTTCACGCACGCTCGTTTTATGCGATCGTAATCACTCATTACCTAAAAAGAAAAAACCAAGTTACAAAAAAATAAATAAAATAAATAAAAATAAATATCTTACTTGAACTTGAACTTGAACAAAGAGATTTTTTAAAACTACCCTAAGATAATTTAAGATAATTTCAAGTAATTTTCTATTTTCTATAAGATTAATTGGAACGAGTCTAAAACTGGAAGGATATTAATCATAAAATCATTTTTTTAAGATACACCGCCTGAGGTTCGCATGATGATTTATAACGGTGGGTATAAAGTGACCGATAACATGCTATATGTTATAATTGGAACAGGTTAGTGACGAGACGAGACGAAACGAGACGTATAATTAGTTTTGCTTTTATTTCTCTTTTCTACGACCGTATAATCTGCCCGCATGTGAAGCTGCTTCATTCGCATCATCCGCACTGAATCTATCAAAACACACACACTTCGCTTAACGCCATTTGTCGCTACCACTTCTAGACTTCTAAAACGAGTCGACTCGACGAGAAAATCCGTTTAAATTAATGAGTTTTTATCTTCGAGAAACGGAAAACCGAGAGCAGCTGCTCTCGGCTTTAATCTTTAGCAGCTTTAATGCGATAGAGATGCATTGATTATGACTTCAAAAAAAGTGAGGTTAAAAAAATTTTAGTCACTTTTAAAAATTTTTTTAATTTTTTGGATAATAATTAGGAAAAAATTGACTTTCTTATTACAAAATAGAATATTTTAGCTTTCAATTAATACAAATTTCATTCCTTAATTTTAAAAATTAAACTCTCCAAGATTTTTTAAATTTTGTCAAAATTTTTTAAAAGTTAGGTTAGAAAAAATTTTAGTCAATTTTAAGAATTTTTTTAATTTTTTGGGTAATAATTAGAGCAAAATCGACTTTTTTATTAAAAAATAGAATATTTTAGCTTTCAATTCATACAAATTTCATTTCTTAATTTTAAAAAATAAAGTCTCCACGATTTTTTAAATTTGGTCAAAATTTTTAAAAAAGTTAGGTTAAAACAATTTTAGTCACCTTTAAAATTTTTTTTAATTTTTTTGATAATAATTAGGAAAAAATTGACTTTTCTATTACAAAATAGAATATTTTAGCTTTCAATTCATACAAATTTCATTTCTTAATTTTAAAAAATAAAGTCTCCACGATTTTTTAAATTTGGTCAAAATTTTTAAAAAAGTTAGGTTAAAAAAATTTTAGTCACCTTTAAAATTTTTTTTAATTTTTTTGATAATAATTAGGAAAAAATTGACTTTTCTATTACAAAATAGAATATTTTAGCTTTCAATTCATACAAATTTCATTTCTTAATTTAAAAAAATAAAGTCTCCACGATTTTTTAAGATTGGTCAAAATTCTCATCACTAAATTTGACGATTTTAGCAAATTTTAGATAAAATTTTACAATTTTAATCTAAATAAAGTTATTTTTCGATGAAATTTGACAACTTTTGTCGAAATCTGGTGAAATCTCAGACGAAGTTCGGTGACTTAAGGAAATTTTAAATAAAATTAGACGAAATTCAATCATTTTAGGCAATTTTATACAAAATTTGGCGAAATTTTAGAAGAAATTTGACAATTTTAAGAAATTTTAGATGAAATTTCACAGTTTTAATCACAATAAAGTTATTTTTCAATGAAATTCAACAATTTTAGACGAAATTTAGTGACATTTCAAACGAAATTCGACGAATTTTGAACATTTTTGTCGAAATTTCACAATTTCAAGCTAAATTAAGTTATCTTTCAATGAAAGTCGAAAAAGTTTAGGTGAAATTAAACGAAATTTAATAATTTTAGATAATTTTACACCAAATTTCATGAAATTTTGAAAAATTTTTTTTGAAATTCGATAATTTTAAACGATATTTTGTGAAATTTCAAACGAAATTCGGCAATTTTAAGAAATTTTAGATAAAATTTCACAATTTTTAGCTAAATTAAGTTATTTTTCAATGAAATTCGACAATTTTAGACGAAATTTCGTTAAATTTCAAACGAACTTCGATAATTTTAAGTAATTTGAGATAAAATTTCACAATTTTTGTCTAAATTAAGTTATTTTTCAGTGAAATTCGACAATTTTAGACGAAATTTCGTGAAATTTCAAACGAAATTGGACGAATTTTGAAAATTTTTGTCGAAATTTCACAATTTCAAGCTAAATTAAGTTATCTTTCAATGAAAGTCGAAAAAGTTTAGGTGAAATTAAACGAAATTTAATAATTTTAGATAATTTTACACCAAATTTCATGAAATTTTGAAAAAAAAATCGGATTTTAGAAAATTTTAGATGAAATTGCACAATTTTAAGACAAATAAAGTTTTCTTCAATGAAATTCGATAATTTTAAACGATATTTTGTGAAATTTCAAACGAAATTCGGCAATTTTAAGAAATTTTAGATAAAATTTCACAATTTTTAGCTAAATTAAGTTATTTTTCAATTAAATTCGACAAATTTAGGCGAAATTTCGTGAAATTTTAGACGAAATTCGACGAATTTTGAAAATTTGGTATAAATTTCATAATTTCAAGCTAAATTAAGTTTCATTTTAACGAAACTGGAAAAAAATTTGATGAAATTTTAAATAAAATTTGATAACTTTAGAGAATTTTAGATGAAATTCAACTATTTTGTATGAAATTTCACAATTTTAAGATAAATTACGTTATTTTTCATTGAAATTCGACAAATTTAAGGGAAATGTCGTGAATTTTCAAACGAAATTGGACGAATTTTGAAAATTTTGATCGAAATTTTACAATTTCAAGCTAAATTAAGTTATTTTTTAATGAAATTCGAAAAAATGTTAATTAAATTAAACGAAATTCAACAATTTTGCACCAAATGTCGTGAAACTTTGGAAAAAAATCGATGGTTTTAAAAAATTTTAAGTGAAATATTACAATTTTAGACTAAATTAAGTCATTTTTTAACAATTTTAATATAAATTAAGTTACATTAAGTTTAATTCTTAAATAATTTTCTATTTTTTTTTCATCTTTTTTTTAGGTTATAAAAAATTGTATTCAACTTTATGAATTTTTTTAATTTTTTTGGTAATAATTAGAACAAAATTGACTTTTTTATTACAAAATAGAATATTTTAGCTTTCAATTAATACAAATTTCATTCCTTAATTTAAAAAAATAAAGTCTCCACGATTTTTTAAATTTGGTCAAAATTTTTAAAAAAGTTAGGTTAAAAAAATTTTAATCCTTTTAAGAATTTTTTTAATTTTTTGAGTAATAATTAGAACAAAATCGACTTTTTTATTACAAAATAGAATATTCTAGCTTTCAATTAATACAAATTTCATTTCTTAATTTAAAAAAATAAAGTCTCCACGATTTTTTAAGATTGGTCAAAATTTTCATCACTAAATTTGACGATTTTAGCAAATTTTAGATAAAATTTTACAATTTTAATCTAAATAAAGTTATTTTTCGATGAAATTTGACAACTTTTGTCGAAATCTGGTGAAATTTCAGACGAAGTTCGGTGACTTAAGGAAATTTTAAATAAAATTAGACGAAATTCAATCATTTTAGGCAATTTTATACAAAATTTGGCGAAATTTTAGAAGAAATTTGACAATTTTAAGAAATTTTAGATGAAATTTCACAGTTTTAATCACAATAAAGTTATTTTTCAATTAAATTCAACAATTTTAGACGAAATTTAGTGACATTTCAAACGAAATTCGACGAATTTTGAACATTTTTGTCGAAATTTCACAATTTCAAGCTAAATTAAGTTATCTTTCAATGAAAGTCGAAAAAGTTTAGGTGAAATTAAACGAAATTTAATAGTTTTAGATAATTTTACACCAAATTTCATGAAATTTTGAAAAAAAAATCGGATTTTAGAAAATTTTAGATAAAATTGCACAATTTTAAGACAAATAAAGTTTTCTTCAATGAAATTCGATAATTTTAAACGATATTTTGTGAAATTTCAAACGAAATTCGGCAATTTTAAGAAATTTTAGATAAAATTTCACAATTTTTAGCTAAGTTAAGTTATTTTTCAATTAAATTCGACAAATTTAGGCGAAATTTCGTGAAATTTTAGACGAAATTCGACGAATTTTGAAAATTTGGTATAAATTTCATAATTTCAATCTAAATTAAGTTTCATTTTAACGAAACTGGAAAAAAATTTGATGAAATTTTAAATAAAATTTGATAACTAAAAAAATTTTAGATGAAATTCAACTATTTTGTATGAAATTTCACAATTTTAAGATAAATTACGTTATTTTTCATTGAAATTCGACAAATTTAAGGGAAATTTCGTGAATTTTCAAACGAAATTGGACGAATTTTGAAAATTTTGATCGAAATTTTAGAATTTCAAGCTAAATTAAGTTATTTTTTAATGAAATTCGAAAAAATGTTAATTAAATTAAACGAAATTCAACAATTTTGCACCAAATGTCGTGAAACTTTGGAAAAAAATCGATGGTTTTAAAAGATTTTAAGTGAAATATTACAATTTTAGACTAAATTAAGTCATTTTTTAACAATTTTAATATAAATTAAGTTACATTAAGTTTAATTCTTAAATAATTTTCTATTTTTTTTCATCTTTTTTTTTAGGTTATAAAAAATTGTATTCAACTTTATGAATTTTTTTAATTTTTTTGGTAATAATTAGAACAAAATCGACTTTTTTATTATAAAATAGTATATTTTAACTTTCAATTAATACAAATTTCATTTCTTAATTAAAAAAAAATAAAGTCTCTACGATTCTTTAAAGTTGGTCAAAATTTTCAAAAAGTTGGGTTATAAACTGTCAAAAATTTTGATCATCTTTGGGAATTTTTTTAACTTTTTGGGTAATAATTAGAATAAAATTGACTTTTTTATTATAAAATAGTATATTTTAACTTTCAATTAATACAAATTTCATTTCTTAATTTAAAAAAATAAAGTCTCCACGATTTTTTAAGTTTGGTCAAAATTTTAAAAAAAGTTAGGTTAAAAAAATTTTAGTCTTCTTTAAGAATTTTTTTAATTTTTTGGGTAATAATTAGGAAAAAATTGACTTTTTTATTACAAAATAGAATATTTAAACTTTCAATTTATACAAATTTCATTTCTTAATTTAAAAAAATAAAGTCTCCACGATTTTTTAAATTTGGTCAAAATTTTAAAAAAAGTTAGGTTAAAAAAATTTTAGTCTTCTTTAAGAATTTTTTTAATTTTTTGGGTAATAATTAGGAAAAAATTGACTTTTTTATTACAAAATAGAATATTTTAACTTTCAATTTATACAAATTTCATTTCTTAATTTTAAAAAATAAAGTCTCCACGATTTTTTAAATTTGGTCAAAATTTTTAAAAAAGTTAGGTTAAAAAAATTTTAGTCCTTTAAAAATTTTTTTAATTTTTTGGGTAATAATTAGAACAAAATTGACTTTTTTATTACAAAATAGAATATTTTAGCTTTCAATTAATACAAATTTCATTTCTTAATTTTAAAAAATAAAGTCTCCACGATTTTTTAAATTTGGTATAAATTTTTAAAAAAGTTATCTCACATTAACTTAAAATTTACACTTTATTCTACTTATTTTATTTTCTCACAACACTCAAAATACAACCAACTTTATTAAAACGAGACCAGCTCATTTCATAACAAAGCCATAAAACCTCAATATCTAGTCTTTCAAACTGCTAAAAAACCAACATTATACCTTTTTCACACAGAAATGTCTGGATGAGACGATTATCCTCATAACCACGTTACACAATAGGCATAACAGTAAAGCGGGAGGATAGAATAGTTAGTTTGCCAATGGAAAATGGCACCGTTCTTTGCTCATCGCCGCTTTCTATGCGGTTGTAATTAGCGTTTCCTGTATTTGAAAAAAACCAGATTAAGACAGACACCTACTCTTTGTACTGGGAAATACATTTGCTTTTAGACGAGTTAGACGAGTATAATAGACCGTTTTTTACAAAGCCAATTCATCGTTGTTTTCTCATGTTAACAGATTACGTAATTGGTTAACAGTTTATGTAAGAGAGTTTAAACTAATTACTAGTGTTGGAATTGTAATCTTAAATTTTATAGTTTGGTAGAAAATTTTTGTCTGATTTCTCGATGCAAAAGTTTGGAAAAACATCGTTCAGAAACTTTCCAAATCCAATACAACAACGCCCATCTAGAATCTTGTTCAAAATTGAATACAAAATCATTTAAAATAAACCGTCCAAAAATTGAGCGATCGGTAATAGAGTTAAACGAGCTCAAAGTCAAAATTTCAAAATTCTCTAATTTCTGGAAATAGAGGTTTGAAAAAACATTCGTCAGAAACTTTCCAAATCTAATACAACAACGCCTATCCAGAATCTTGTTCAAAATTGAATACCAAATCATTTAAAATAAACCGTCCGAAAATTGAACGATCGATAATTGAGTTACACGAACTTAAAGTCAAAATTTCAAAATTCTCTAATTTCTCGATGTAGTGGTTTGGAAAAACTTTCGTCAGAAACTTTCCAAATCCAATACAACAACGCCCATCTAGAATCTTGTTCAAAATTGAATACCAAATCATTTAAAATAAACCGTTCGAAAATTGGGCGATCGATAATTGAGTTACACGAATTCAAAGTCAAAATTTCAAAATTCTCTAATTTCTCGATGTAGAGGTTTGGAAAAACATTCGTTAGAAACTTTCCAAATCTAATATAACAACGCCCATCTAGAATCTTGTTCAAAATTGAATACAAAATGATTTAAAATAAACTGTCCGAAAATTGGGCGATCGATAATTGAGTTACACGAGCTTAAAGTCAAAATTTCAAAATTCTCTAATTTCTCGAAGTAGAAGTTTGGAAAAACATTCGTCAGAAACTTTCCAGATTCAATATAACAACGCCCGTCTAAAATCTTGTTCAGAATTGAATAGAGAATCATTTAAAATAAACCATCCGAAAATCAGGCCATCAATAACCGAGTTACCCGAACTCAAAGTCAAAATTTCAAAATTTTCTAATTTCTCGATGCAGAGGTTTGGAAAAATATTTGCCAGAAACTTTCCAGATCCAATATAACAACACCCGTCTAAAATCTTTCTCAGAATTGAATAAAAAATCATTTAAAATAAATCGTCCGTAAAATCAAATGATTGATAACCGAATTACACGAACTCAAAGTCAAAATTTTAAAATTCTCATCTAATTACAAAATAATTCTTACAAAAACTCCTTTGGGGTTGGAGTCATTTTCCAAACGGTGTTGTTAAGTAACAATTACAAAATAATTCTATAAGAAAATCCAACTCTAAATAAATCTTCTTTAAATACTTAAAGAAATTAAACCAATTATCTCACATCAATTCCTAACATTGAAACTTCAAGATTAAACTTATTATTTAATGCAATAAAAACAAGATAACTCGAGATTGAATCAGTAAATCTATCTCATCAAAGAGTAGAACATACAATGTCGTTGGTAGATAGGCGCAAGGTGGAATGGAAGGTGCACATCCTTCGCTAGTACCATTAGAGGAGTTCGTTCGTTCGCGGGTCGTCGTCCTCTGGCAGCAGTTAACAGCGAAAGCAGCGGCGGCAGCAGCAGCAGCAGCAGCAGCAACAGCCTCTCAAAAGGAGCAATCAAAGCGCCTCGCCGGATGGAAAAATCGACCGAGTCGGCAATCAGCCGACTCCACATGCTCAACGCTCCATTTGATCTGTACATCTCGGATAATTAATACCGGATTGATGTCATTCCAAAGACGTAATTAGAATCAATTTTCCTTTATTAATTTTACTTATGAATACTTAAAAAAATTTTAAATCATTTTTATTTAAGTAGGTATGTCGATTATAGATAATTCTCGGTATAAATTTTTAAGATGTAGTATGGTTTAATGAACCGTACAGTGGTAATATGGGCGTGTCTCGGCGTGTAAAGTCATGAAATGTTGGTTTCCGACAAAGGTTGAACGTTACTGCAACGCTACGTAAATTGAGCCCCGAGACATAAACAGTTCTTATCTTGAGTGCAGTTGTCATGGTGGTTTTGAGTTGAAACTAGATAAATTTTCTCTTGTCTGACCTTATCCTTATGGTTTATATTAGTAAACGTGCTAAATTGTAAAAATTACTTTACTTAATAAAAAGCTTTTTATGCAATTACTTAAATTGAGTGTTGAGACATAAACAGTATCTTACTTTCTTATCTTGAGTGCAACTACCATGGTGATTTTGAGTAAAAACAAGACTTTTATATTTTTTGAAAGAATAAAATATACCACGTTATAGTAAACAGATGAGGTTACCTTCTATAAAAAGTCCCAATTTTTTTTCTTGAACGATTTTTGAGAAAAAATTTCCCAAAGTTTGGGTTTTTTGTTGATCGTTCAAAAAACCTATCTTTTTTTCATTAAACGATATTTCCTAAACCGCGCGACTTACGATTTTAAATTTTGGCTATATTACTCAGAAATGATCACCGATTATGAGAGTCTTTACCCTATTTTTTTGACGAAAACTTTCGGAAAACAAACATCACAAACTTAACTGACTTAAATTTTGGCATCGATAGTAGAAATTTTCTCCAATCACTTAAGTTGACCTTTGAGTAGTTAACAAGCTTTGATATAAATCTATATTGATATAATCTCAACTAAGGATCATTGCTTTGTTGTTCTGGAAGCTTCTAGAGCGGTGAAGAGGAGGCAATTTAAGCATAACTAAAAAATGTCATTAATCAAGTGATATAAAGTAAAAATCTATTAATATTTGGAGATTATGACATTGTACATAGGTTAAACACGTTTATTTTGAACAGGAAATACAACTTAAGTGATGTAGAGATTTTTTCTTCTTTTTGATGTTTACCGTAAAATGAGTTGAGTTTGAACTTTTAAAGTAAATAGGGTAACATGTTTAAATTAACTGTAATGTTCTTTCTTAGCTATGTATAACTTCAGAAATATAACTGATTGCAACGTGGTCTCAAAATCGTTTTGCCACAAACGTTAGATGTTATTGTTAATTAGTTTTCTTCCGGTTGGGTTTTGATTTAGAGATTATACTCTGTTTTCAAAACATTAAACACTGACAATAGCTTGATCACATGATTTGATGTAAATAGTGATGTACTATAAAAAGGAAAAAAAACGAGTACAATTAAGGTGCAAAATAACGTCAAGTAATTTTGTTTCTCTCCGGATATTTATTAATTAATTTAAGTTTTACATGTTTCGGAATCGTTCTATCATCAGGAACGCGTCGAATATAAAAAAATATAAAATTAAGTACACAAACATAAAATAGTCGAGATTAGACACCATGAAGATTAAAGCACGCATGTTTTGCATGAGTTTTAACAAAAATTTTTCTTAAAACTAACATTTATTATGGAAAATTTTTGACGAATGTTTTTCCAAACCTCTGCATCGAGAAATTAGACGAGAATTTTGAAATTTTGACTTTGAGCTCGTGTAACTCGGTTATCAATTGCTCAATTTTCGAAGGGTTTATTTTAAATGATTTTTTATTCAATTCTGAGTAAGATTCTAGACGGGCGTTGTTATATTGCATCTGGAAAATTTCTAACTAATTTTTCTCCAAACCTCTATTTCCAGAAATTAGAGAATTTTGAAATTTTGACTTTGAGCTCGTGTCACTCGGTTGTCGATCGATCGATTTTGGGTCGGTTTCTTTTAAATGATTCTCTATTCAATTCTGAGCAAGATTCTAGACGAGCGTTGTTATATTAAATCTGGAAAATTTCCGACGATTTTTTTTCCAAACCTCTACTTCCAGAAATTAGATAATTTTGAAATTTTGACTTTGAGCTCGTGTAACTTCGTTATCGATCGCCTAATTTTTGGACGGTTTATTTTAAATGATTTTCTATTCAATTCTGAGCAAGATTCTAAACGGGCGTTGTTAAATTGGATCTGGAAAGTTTCTGACTAATATTTTTCCAAACTTTTACTTCAAGAAATTAGAGAATTTTGAAATTTTGAGTTTGAGCTCGTATAACTCGGTTATCGATGACCCGATTTTCGGACGGTTTATTTTAAATGATTCTCTATTCAATTTTGAGCAAAATTCTAGACGGGCGTTGTTATATTGGATGTGGAAGGTTTTTGACGAATGTTTTTCTAAACCTCTGCATCGAGAAATTAGACGAGAATTTCGAAATTTTGACTTTGAGTTCGTGTAACTCAATTATCGATCGCTCAATTTTCGGACGGTTTATTTTAAATGATTCTCTATTCATTTCTGAGTAAGATTTTAGACAGGCGTTATTATATTAGATCTGGAATGTTTCTGACTAATATTTTTCCAAACCTTTACTTCGAGAAATTAGAAAATTTTGAAATTTTGACTTTGAACTGTGTAACTCGATTATCGATTGCCCGATCTTCGGACGGTTTATTTTAAATGATTCTCTATTCAATTTTGAGCAAGATTGTAGACGTGCGTTCTTATATTGGATCTGAAAAGTTTCTGGCGAATGTTTTTCTAATCCACCACATCGAGAAATTAGAGAATTTTGAAATTTTGGCTTTGAGCTCGTATAACTCGATTATCGATCCCCCGATTTTCGGACCGTTTATTTTAAATAATTCTCTATTCAATTCGGAGTAAGATTCTAGACGGGCGTTATTATATTGGATCTGAAAAGTTTCTGATGAATGCGTTTCCAAACCTCTGCATCGAAAAATTAGACGAGAGTTTTGAAATTCTGACTTTGAGTTCGTGTAACTCGGTTATCAATCGCCCAATTTTCGGCTGGTTTCTTCTAAATCATTCTCTATTCAATTCTGAGCAAGATTTTAGACGAGCGTTGTTATATTAGATCTGAAGCTGGATTTAGACTGCGCGCAACAAACGTCGTCGTTTGCCCTGGGGTGAGTACTGCTATAGAATTAGAAGTAGAAACGGAGGCTAATGGAACACAAGTTGGGAAAGACAGAATTAACAACGAGTTACACTTGGAGACTGAAAGAAAGATTGCTGAAGGTTGCAAACGAAAGAAAAGAGAAATTTTATACTCCGATAAAATGATGGGTGAAGTATTACAAATTTTGAAATCATCCACCACTGCGTCAAATGACCCATACTTCACATATGCGTTAAATTTAGCTAATGAACTCAAAAAATATGATGCTCAAACGCTTGCACATGTCAAAAGAGCCATTGCAAACACTTTGTTTGAGGCAGACAACCTTTCCCTAACAGTAATTGCGTTTCTCAGCTGCGTGTCCATTCTTTCAATTTTTGGTCCAACAAGTACTACAAAATATTCAAAATCTTCTGTGATCATGCGGATGAAATTTCTAACAGTATCTTCTATGGGTTCTACTGCCATTTCCCTCATTAGTTCATTACCATATTGGCATCGCCAAAGAAACAATTCCTTTGTCTATCAACGGCGACGTCATCTTTTTTTATTTATTTGATTTAAATATAATATCGCCATGATTTCGAACGCAGAAGCAGCACCCGATTGTACGACAGACATATTTGTTTTGCCCAAACTGGCGGCTCACCATGTTTCGCGCAAACTTTTCGCTCTGTGTAAATGCATCAGATGAGACGATCATCAAGTGAAACAGCTTTGCGAAACAGTTTTGCGAGTATGTTGCGCATAGTCTAAACCCAACTTAAGGCAATGATGGGTAAAAACAACATTTATTTGTAATACTTTTAAGAAGGAAAGGGAATAGCCTTCATAATGACTTTGTAAAAAGAAATTTTCGGTAGTAAACTGTAGCTGTCAATCACTAATAGAATGACGAAACTGTCAATCATAATAAAACATCTACAGTTTAATTCTCTGCAACTGTAAAGTAAAATAAAGCAATGTTACACACTTATGTTTGAACAATTAAAGTTAAGGATTGCCATTTTCCGCTCTATGGCGACTAAATAGTTAGGTTAGTCGCAAAATAAAATGTGTTGTAATATGAAGCGTATGAATGCAAAACCAGGCATTTAACATTCGAATAGTTTTGAGTAAAGTGCGAAAAACCTCTCACTGTCTTTTAAGTTATTCAATCGACTAGGTATTTTAACCAAAAGTAGATAATACATCGACGCGTTTTTATGTGCTTTAAAGCGCAAGTCAGGCTTATAGTAAAAAAGTTATTTTGATTAAAAAAATGAGATTGTGTTCTTTTGCATCTAAGGCTTGGAAGTCTATGCTTCGTGAACTGCAAAGTTCTGGATTTGGCGTTTCTATAAAAAAAAACTAGCAGTATCTGCACTAATAAAATTTAGAATTGCGATAAAATAGATTTTAAAGAAGCTGATTTTATTGAAAAAAGGTACAAAATTGGTTTCTTAGGTACAAATTTAAATTCGTAAGTCAGTATCAAATTCACTATCAGAAAACACCAGTGTGTCATTCACATACCCCTGAGTTTCCGAAGTATTGGCTGGATTATCTTGAAAGGCGTTTTTGAAGAACTCCAAACGTTCATCGTTCTCCCATTCTGCACCATAGTGTTTGGCTAGCAAAGAGTAAATGCTTCTTATCTTGTCAGGTTTGAGCCTTCTGCCTTAAAACTCTGCCTCTTTGTTTTGGCTTTTTCACGTTTACATTCTTGCTTATTTGCTATTCTCTTTCGATCCGTGTCTAACTAATTTTTGAAGAAAATGTCGAATGTCTGCTTTTACATTTATACGCTTCATATAGATATTATAGCATTTTAATGATAACTGTTTAAATTTGAAAATAAAACACAATTTCAATAGTTATAAACAAGATGTTCTTAAAAGTAACCTTGCAGCGTTAACTGTATCGTCTATGATTTTTAAAGTAAGATAAATAACCCTCATAATAGTGAGCAAAAACAAATCTCCTATGGCAAATTGCAGCTGTAAATTATCAGCCGTTATAGTATGACGAAGCTGAAACTAAGATGAATTCTTTTGTTAGAACAACAATAACCTAACTGAAAACGAGCGTTTTTTTCCTCTCTAACAACTTAATTTCCTTTTGCATGACTACACTTATTGTTATTTAAATCCGTTCCTTTTTATTTTCAAGAAAAAACTAATCTTAAACTGTTTCACAATAAATTACAATAACGAAAGCCGTTTAATCGTTAAAATTCACTTTAATTGTTGAGTTGTATTTTTTTATTTATGATTGTGAATTGCGATTTGTGGTTTACAATATTGTGAAACTTCAAATTACAATGAGATATTATGTTATAATCGAAACCAGAAATTTAACAAAGAACTTTTAAGTCTGTTTTACACGTCCGTCTGTTTTTTGTCAAAACTGGCAAAAATGTTATGGTCGCAATTGTATATAAAGAAGTTTGTGTTTCAAACCAAACAAGAATCTATGTTACGCAAAAGCTAGATTGCTAGAATACAGTATACCAACAAAACACAATCCAGAATCGTAATTAGAGCGCGAACAACGCGAGAGAACTCGTTCATTTACTCTCACCGGTTTCGTTTATCTCCAAGATTACGGTTTTAAGCTCATTCCGAGAGATACCATCGAAGACTAGCAACATCTTCGTCGCGGCAATTTTTTCCTTCGCCGAGTGGAGCGAGGAGGCTACCACAATACGTAGTAGTTAGTCCTTCTTCCTACGAGAAGAGAGGATCGCGCAGCAAACGGGGTAATTTCCAAGCGTTCTCACGTAATAGCACTCGCCGTCACTTGGCAACCGCAAAACGCCGCGCCGCACGAGCAGCGTAGAAAACTGGATTTTGCTTTTACCGAAGGGACTCGAAAGATGTACGCGAACCCGAGCCATAAACTAACCGGGACGTCTCACTTTATATGGCCGCAGAAAAACACCACGTTTAAGAGTGTTTTCCGATAAAAATAATCGAGTCTCTACGCACGACCCATTTTATACCGCGCGTTCTTTGTCCATTTTCAAAACGAATCTATTAAAACGTTGGTTGGCTAGAAATTATGTGTGTATCCGAGATTCTTGTTTATACTGATATAAAAGGTATGTAAGTACGGAGACGTGGAGCTTTTTAAAGTCGCGTGAAAGTGGCCGACACGCTACTTGCGTTTCCTTTTGCAATTCAAGTCCGATCCGTTTGAAACGAAAAGTGTGCGAAAAAATATGTCTGACATACGTGCTTAAGAGGTAACTTTCGAAATGATTCGAGATTATATTTTTTTCATTTTCTCATACTTCGACTATCGTGTTCCAATTTCTTAGTATATTTCATACAAGGAGGCCTCACGACAAAATCTACACCGATTTTAATGAAAGTGGTATGAATAGATAAATGTCAAAAATTTTTCGAAAAAGTCTTGCTTTAAAATCGTCCGAAAGAGCTTTATTAGATCAATTTATGTCGATAAAAGACTTGAAACTTAAAAAATAAACTTGATTTCAACGATTTTCATATCAACATGTAGAGCAACAAAGGTTGCAAGGTCAAAAAAGCGAGAAAAGTAGCGGTTCGTTTGACATTTAGAAACGTCAAAAATTTTCGAAAAAATCTTCCCTTAAAATCGTCCGATATAGCTTTATTTTATCGATTTATGTCGCTAAAAGACTTGAAACTTAAAAAATAAACTTGATTTCAACGATTTTCATATCAACATGTAGAGCAACAAAGGTTGCAAGGTCAAAAAAAAACTAGAAAAGTAGCGATTCGTTTGACATTTAGGAACGTCAAAAATCTTTCGAAAAAATCTTCTCTTAAAATCGTCCGATATAGCTTTATTTTATCGATTTATGTCGACAAAAGACTTGAAACTTAAAAAATAAACTTGATTTCAACGATTTTCATATCAACATGTAAAGCAAGAAAGGTTCCAAGGTCAAAAAAAGTGAGAAAAGTAACGATTCGTTTGACATTTAGAAACGTCAAAAATCTTTCGAAAAAGTCTTGCTTTAAAATCGTCCGATATAGCTTTATTTTATCGATTTATGTCGATAAAAGACTTGAAACTTAAAAAATAAACTTGATTTCAACGATTTTCATATCAACATGTAGAGCAACAAAGGTTGCAAGGTCAAAAAAAGCTAGAAAAGTAGCGGTACGTTTGACATTTAGAAACGTCAAAAATCTTTCGAAAAAGTCTTCCCTTAAAATCGTCCGATATAGCTTTATTTTATCGATTTATGTCGCTAAAAGACTTGAAACTTAAAAAATAAACTTGATTTCAACGATTTTCATATCAACATGTAGAGCAACAAAGGTTGCAAGGTTAAGAAAAGCGAGAAAAGTAGCGGTTCGTTTGACATTTAGAAACGTCAAAAATCTTTCGAAAAAATCTTCTCTTAAAATCGTCCGATATAGCTTTATTTTATCGATTTATGTCGCTAAAAGACTTGAAACTTAAAAAATAAACTTAATTTCAACGATTTTCGCGCCAACATGTAGAGCAACAAAGATTGCAAGGTCAAAAAAAGTGAGAAAAGTAGCGGTTCGTTTGACATTTAGACACATCAAAAATCTTTCGAAAAAGTCTTGCTTTAAAATCGTCCGAAAGAGCTTTATTTGATCAATTTATGTCGATAAAAGACTTGAAATTAAAAAAATAAACTTGATTTCAACGATTTTCATATCAACATGTAGAGCAACAAAGGTTGCAAGGTTAAAAAAAGCGAGAAAAGCAGCGGTTCGTTTGACATTTAGAAACGTCAAAAATCTTTCGAAAAAATCTTCTCTTAAAATCGTCCGATATAGCTTTATTTGATCGATTTATATCGATAAAAGACTTGAAACTTAAAAAATAAACTTGATTTCAATGATTTTCATATCAACATGTACAGCAACAAAGGTTGCAATTTAATCCTGAGGTGTTTTTGTTAGTTAATTTCTTGAAAATAAACCAAAACAATTCGAGTAAACGAAAGTTAAATTTAATAACTTTACCGGGCTTATCTGTGTCTTAAATCTTGTAAGTAATTTACCGCAAATACATTCACTTATAATACAAACACATTCTTGACTTATAAAGCCTCAAACCTCTATTAAATGGTAAGTTAAAATTTTAAGTACACACCGTTCTCCTATTATTTCTTGTCCTTATGATCGGAACGGTGGAAAGCGTGTGCCATACTCAATCGGTTTACAGTTATAACGATTTATAACCCATCATGAATGTACCTATAAGTTTGGTTAAAAATTTCCGTTTTCTTTGAAAATTTTTTAAATTTTTTTGAAAACAAGTAAAATAAATCTAATGATTTTAATTGAACATAGAATTCATAATTTGTTTTAAATTAAAAAATCTTTTCTTTATTCCTTTAAATAAACCCTGTGGGATTTTTTAAAGTTGGTAAAAATTTTACAACTTTGGTAAAAAATTTTCGGTAACTTTGAAATTTTTTTAATTTTTTTTGAAAACAAGTAAAATAAATCTAATGATTTTAATTGAACATAGAATTCATAATTTGTTTTAAATTAAAAAATCTTTTCTTTATTCCTTTAAATAAACCCTGTGGGATTTTTTAAAGTTGGTAAAAATTTTACAACTTTGGTAAAAAATTTTCGGTAACTTTGAAAATTTTTTAAATTTTTTTGAAAACAAGTAAAACAAATCTAATGATTTTAATTGAATATAGAATTCATAATTTGTTTTAAATTAAAAAATCTTTTCTTTATTCCTTTAAATAAACCCTGTGGGATTTTTTTAAGTTGGTAAAAGTTTTACAACTTTGGTAAAAAATTTTCGGTAACTTTGAAAATTTTTTAAATTTTTTTGAAAACAAGTAAAATAAATCTAATGATTTTAATTGAACATAGAATTCATAATTTGTTTTAAATTAAAAAATCTTTTCTTTATTCCTTTAAATAAACCCTGTGAGATTTTTTAAAGTTGGTAAAAATTTTACAACTTTGGTAAAAAATTTTCGGTAACTTTGAAAATTTTTTAAATTTTTTTGAAAACAAGTAAAATAAATCTAATGATTTTAATTGAATATAGAATTCATAATTTGTTTTAAATCAAAAAATCTTTTCTTTATTCCTTTAAATAAACCCTGTGGGATTTTTTAAAGTTGGTAAAAATTTTACAACTTTGGTAAAAAATTTTCGGTAACTTTGAAAATTTTTTAAATTTTTTTGAAAACAATCAGAATAAATCTAATGATTTTAATTGAACATAGAATTCATAATTTGTTTTAAATTAAAAAATCTTTTCGTTATTCCTTTAAATAAACCCTGTGCGAATTTTTAAAGTTGGTAAAAATTTTACAACTTTGGTAAAAAATTTTCGGTAACTTTGAAAATTTTTTAAATTTGTTTGAAAACAAGTAAAATAAATCTAATGATTTTAATTGAAGATAGAATTCATAATTTGTTTTAAATTAAAAAATTTTTTCTTTATTCCTTTAAATAAACCCTGTGGGATTTTTTAAAGTTGGTAAAAATTTTACAACTTTGGTAAAAAATTTTCGTTAACTTTGAAAATTTTTTAAATTTTTTTGAAAACAAGTAAAATAAATCTAATGATTTTAATTGAACATAGAATTCATAATTTGTTTTCAATTAAAAAATCTTTTCTTTATTCCTTTAAATAAACCCTGTGGGATTTTTTAAAGTTGGTAAAAATTTTACAACTTTGGTAAAAAATTTTCGGTAACTTTGAAAATTTTTTAAATTTTTTTGAAAACAAGAAAAATAAATCTAATGATTTTAATTGAATATAGAATTCATAATTTGTTTTAAATTAAAAAATCTTTTCTTTATTCCTTTAAATAAACCCTGTGGGATTTTTTAAAGTTGGTAAAAATTTTACAACTTTGGTCAAAAATTTTCGGTAACTTTGAAAATTTTTTAAATTTTTTTGAAAACAAGTAAAATAAATCTAATGATTTTAATTGAATATAGAATTCATAATTTGTTTTAAATTAAAAAATCTTTTCTTTATTCCTTTAAATAAACCCTGTGGGATTTTTTAAAGTTGGTAAAAATTTTACAACTTTGGTAAAAAATTTTCGGTAACTTTGAAAATTTTTTAAATTTTTTTGAAAACAAGTAAAATAAATCTAATGATTTTAATTGAATATAGAATTCATAATTTGTTTTAAATTAAAAAATCTTTTCTTTATTCCTTTAAATAAACCCTGTGGGATTTTTTAAAGTTGGTAAAAATTTTACAACTTTGGTAAAAAATTTTCGGTAACTTTGAAAATTTTTTAAATTTTTTTGAAAACAAGTAAAATAAATCTAATGATTTTAATTGAACATAGAATTCATAATTTGTTTTAAATTAAAAAATCTTTTCTTTATTCCTTTAAATAAACCCTGTGGGATTTTTTAAAGTTGGTAAAAATTTTACAACTATGGTAAAAAATTTTCGGTAACTTTGAAAATTTTTTAAATTTTTTTGAAAACAAGTAAAATAAATCTAATGATTTTAATTGAATATAGAATTCATAATTTGTTTTAAATTAAAGAATCTTTTCTTTATTCCTTTAAATAAACCTTATGGGATTTTTTAAAGTTGGTGAAAATTTTACAAGTTTGGTAAAAAATTTTCGGTAACTTTGAAAATTTTTTAAATTTTTTTGAAAACAAGTAAAATAAATCTAATGATTTTAATTGAATATAGAATTCATAATTTGTTTTAAATTAAAAAATCTTTTCTCTATTCCTTTAAATAAACCCTGTGGGATTTTTTAAAGTTGGTAAAAATTTTACAACTTTGGTAAAAATTTTCGGTTTCTTTGAAAATGTTTTAAAATTTTTTGAAAACAATTAGAATAAATCTGATGATTTTAGTTGAATATAGAATTCATAATCTATTTTAAATTAAAAAATCTTTTCTTAAATCTTATAAATAAAGTCGGGACATATCATAAAGACAAGAAATAGTCTTTATGATCGAAACGTTGGAAAGCGTGTACCATACTCAATCGATTTACAGTTATAACGATTTATGACCCATCATGAATGTATTGAAGTTTTTATTTTATAACCATCCTTCTGTTCTTGACAACTTGGAAGTGTTAAAAGTACATATATTCAAATATTAAACATTGTTATTTGGATTGTTGGACGAAAACCAGCTGTGTTAATACTTAAATCTTTTAGTTTTAATTTTTAATAAATGTAGAAAATGATTTAAAAATTTTTAAGGAAGTTGTTGGTTTTAAGGAAGTTTTTATTGGTATTTTAATGTATCATAGCTCACAGTTTTCAATTGAATGGTGGATGGAGAAAGTTTTCTTTTCTACTTTAACAAGTAAAAGTAAACATTATCATTAAAACTCTTTTAGCCGCAAGATATAGACACAGAACATCACTTCGTGTAAATATACGTGAGTGTTTTAACGCCTTTCACCTAGAAAAGTGCGAAATGAATAGACGTGTTATTATCATCTTTTGATTATTCGTTTGAAAAACATAAAATCAGGAATTAATTTTTTTTGGGAATTTTAGGTTACGAAAATTATATGAATTTTTAAAGTTGACACAGATTTTTAGAGCTGTCTTTCCTTAGAAAACTTTTTCTTAATTTCTATAAAAAAAATTTAGACGATTTTTTAAAGTTGATCAAATTTTTTAAAAAAGTTGGGTTAGTTAACTGTCAAAAATTTTTACCAGCTTTGAAATTATTTTTTGATTTTTTGGTAATATTTAGAATAAATCGATCTTTTCTAATTAAAAATAGAATGTTTTATCTTTCATTTAAAATAAAAATCATTTCTTAATCTCAATAAATAAAGTCTGGGGGATTTTTTAAAATTGATCGAATTTTTTAAAAAAGTTGGGTTAGTTAACTGTCAAAAATTTTTACCAACTTTGAAAATTTTTTAAAATTTTTTGGTAATATTTAGAATAAATCCCTCTTTTTTAATTAAAACTACAATGTTTTATCTTTCATTTAAAATAAAAATCATTTCTTAATCTCAATAAATAAAGTCTGGGGGATTTTTTAAAGTTGATCAAATTTTTAAAAAAAGTTGGGTTAGTTAACTGTCAAAAAATTTTACCAACTTTGAAATTTTTTTTAATTTTTTGGTAATATTTAGAATAAATCGGTCTTTTTAAATTAAATCTAGAATGTTTTATCTTTCATTTAAAACAAAAATCATTTCTTAATCTCAATAAATAAAATCTGGGGGATTTTTTAAATTGATTAAATTTTTTAAAAAAGTTGGGTTAGTTAACTGTCAAAAATTTCTACCAAGTTTGAAAATTTTTTTTTTAATTTTTTGGGAATATTTAGAATAAATCGGTCTTTTTTAATTCAAACTAGAATGTTTTATCTTTCATTTAAAACAAAAATCATTTCTTAATCTCAATAAATAAAGTCTGGGAGATTTTTTAAAGTTGTTCAAATTTTCTTAAAAACTTAGGTTAGTTAACTGTCAAAAATTTTTACCAACCTTGAAAATTTTTTTAAATTTTTTGGTAATATTTAGTATAAATCGGTCTTTTTTAATTAAAACTACAATGTTTTATCTTTCATTTAAAACGAAAATCATTTCTTAATCTCAATAAATAAAGTCTGGGGGATTTTTTAAAGTTGATCAACTTTTTAAAAAGTTGGGTTAGTCAACTGTCAAAAATTTGTATCAACTTTAAAATTTTTTTTTTTTAAATTTTTTTGGTAACAATTAGAACAAATTTGACTTTTTTAAATCAAAATAGAATCTTTTAGCTTCAATTAAAAGTAAAAATAATTCCTTACTTCCTATAAATAAAGTCTGAACGATTTTATAAAGATGATTAACAATTTTGAAGGTTAGGTTCGGTCAAAAATCCATCACATCTTTGAATTTTTTTTTTTAATTTTTTGTTAACAAACACAACAATTTTAATAGTTTCAGTTGAAAAAAGAGTTCTTAATCTATTTTAATTTAACAGAACTTTTCTTAATTCCTATAAATAAACTTTGTGCGATTTTTTAAAGTTGGTGAAGATTTTTAAGCTTTGGTCTAAAATGTTTAGTTTTTTTTGAAAATGTTTAAAAATTCTTTAGTAACAATTAGAATAAATCTGACGATTCTAATTGAAAGTAGACTTCTTAATCTATTTTAAATTCAAAAATCTTTTCTCAAATTCTATTATTAAAATATGGGCAATGTTATAAAGTCAGTAAAAAATTTCTTTTTATATTCTGGTAATAATTAGAACGAATTTGATGGTTTTATTTTAAAACAAACTTCTTAACTTATTTTAACTAAAAATTTTTTTTCTTGATTCCCATAAATAAACCTTGCGTAATTTTTTAAAATTGATAAAAATTTTAGGGTTCAATTGAAAATTTTTACCAAATTTAAGATTTTTTTTTAAGCTTTTTGGAAGCAATTAGAAAAAATTGACTGTTTTAAACCAAAACAGAATCTTTTAAGTTTAATTTAATTTAAATTAAATTTCTTAATCTTTAAAAATAAACTCTATACGATTTTTTAAAGTTGATCGAATTTTTTAGAAAAGTTAGGTTAGTTAACTGTCAAAAATGTTTACCAACTTTGAAAATTTTTTAAAATTCTTTGGTAGTATTTAGAATAAATCAGTCTTTTTTAATTAAAACTAAAATATTTTATCTTTCATTTAAAACAAAAATCATTTCTTAATCTCTATAAATAAAATCTAGGGGATTTTTTAAAGTTGATCAAATTTTTTAAAAAAGTTGGGTTAGTTAACTGTCAAAAAATTTTACCAACTTTGAAATTTTTTAAAAATTCTTTGGTAATATTTAGAATAAATCGGTCTTTTTTAATTAAAACTAGAATGTTTTCTCTTTCATTTAAAATAAAAATCATTTCTTAATTTCAATAAATAAAGTCTGGGGGATTTTTTTAAAGTTGATCGAATTTTTTAAAAAAGTTGGGTTAGTTAACTGTCAAAAATTTTTACCAACTTTGAAAATTTTTTAAAATTTTTTGGTAATATTTAGAATAAATCGGTCTTTTTTAATTAAAGCTAGAATGTTTTATCTTTCATTTAAAACAAAAATCATTTCTTAATCGCAATAAATAAAGTCTGGGGGATTTTTTTAAAGTTGTTCGAATTTTTTAAAAAATTGAGTTAGTTAACTGTCAAAAATTTTTACCAACTTTGAAATTTTTTTAAAATTTTTTGGTAATATTTAGAATAAATCGGTCTTTTTTAATTAAAACTAGAATGTTTTATCTTTTATTTAAAACAAAAATCATTTCTTAATCTCAGCAAATAAAATCTGGGCGATTT
The DNA here is from genome assembly GCA_036711955.1 of Digitonthophagus gazella. Classification (NCBI taxonomy): domain Eukaryota; kingdom Metazoa; phylum Arthropoda; class Insecta; order Coleoptera; family Scarabaeidae; genus Digitonthophagus; species Digitonthophagus gazella. Next base: position 4,453,624 of record JASCIT010000003.1, read on the forward strand.
TTTAAAGTTGGTTAAAAAATTTAAGGTTGGGTAAAAAAATCTTGATATTTTTGGATTTTTTTTTTTAATTTTTTGGTAATAATTAGAACAAATCGGATACGTTTGATGAAGAATAGACACTTTAAATTATTATTAACTAAAATTTCTCTTAAAAATTTGTATAAATAAAGTCTGGGCGATTTTTTAAAGTTGGTTAAAAAATTTAAGGTTGGGTAAAAAAAAATCTTCATATTTTTGGAAATTTTTTTAAATTTTTTGGTAATAATTAGAACAAAATGGATTCGTTTGATGGAAAGTAGATATTTTAAGTTATCATTAGCTAAAATTTCTCTTAAAAATTTTTATAAATAAAATCTGGACGATTTTTTAAAATTGGTTAACAAATTTAAAGTTAGGTAAAAAAAAATCTTCATATTTTTGGAAATTTTTTAAAATTTTTTGGTAATAATTAGAACAAAATGGATTCGTTTGATGGAAAGTAGATATTTTAAGTTATCATTAGCTAAAATTTCTCTTAAAAATTTTTATAAATAAAGTCTGGGCGATTTTTTAAAGTTGGTTAAAAAAGTTAAGGTTAGGTAAAAAAATCTTCATATTTTTGGACTTTTTTTTTAATTTTTTGGTAATAATTAAAACAAATCGGATTTGTTTGATGAAAAATAGACACTTTAAATTATTATTAGCTAAAATTTTTCTTAAAAATTTGTATAAATAAAGTCTGGACGATTTTTTAAAATTGGTTAAAAAATTTAAGGTTAGGTAAAAAAAATCTTCATATTTTTGGAAATTTTTTAAAATTTTTTGGTAGTAATTAGAACAAAATGGATTCGTTTGATGGAGAGTAGATATTTTAAGTTATCATTAGCTAAAATTTCTCTTAAAAATTTTTATAAATAAAGTCTGGACGATTTTTTAAAATTGGTTAAGAAATTTAAGGTTGGGTAAAAAAAATCTTCATATTTTTGAATTTTTTTTTTTTTAATTCTTTGGTAATAATTAGAACAAATCGCATTCGTTTGATGAAAAATAGACACTTTAAATTATTATTAGCTAAAATTTCTCTTAAAAATTTGTATAAATAAAGTCTGGACGATTTTTTAAAGTTGGTTAAAAAATTTTAGCTTGGGTAAAAAAAACTTCATATTTTTGGAAATTTTTTTAAAATTTTTTGGTAATAATTAGAACAAAATGGATACGTTTGATGATAAGTAGATATTTTAAGTTATCATTAGCTAAAATTTCTCTTAAAAATTTTTATAAATAAAATCTGGGCGATTTTTTAAAATTGGTTAAAAAATTTAAGGTTAGGTAAAAAAAATCCTCATATTTTTGGAATTTTTTTAAAAATGTTTGGTAATAATTAGAACACAATGGATTCGTTTGATGACAAGTAGATATTTTAAATTATCATTAGTTAAAATTTCTCTTAAAAATTTTTATAAATAAAGTCTGGGCGATTTTTTAAAATTGGTTAAAAAATTTAAGGTTGGGTAAAAAAAAATCTTCATATTGTTGGAAATTTTTTAAAATTTTTTGGTAGTAATTAGAACAAAATGGATTCGTTTGATGGAAAGTAGATATTTTAAGTTATCATTAGCTAAAATTTCTCTTAAAAATTTTTATAAATAAAATCTGGGCGATTTTTTAAAATTGGTTAAAAAATTTAAGGTTAGGTAAAAAAAATCCTCATATTTTTGGAATTTTTTTAAAAATGTTTGGTAATAATTAGAACACAATGGATTCGTTTGATGACAAGTAGATATTTTAAATTATCATTAGTTAAAATTTCTCTTAAAAATTTTTATAAATAAAGTCTGGGCGATTTTTTAAAATTGGTTAAAAAATTTAAGGTTGGGTAAAAAAAAATCTTCATATTGTTGGAAATTTTTTAAAATTTTTTGGTAGTAATTAGAACAAAATGGATTCGTTTGATGGAAAGTAGATATTTTAAGTTATCATTAGCTAAAATTTCTCTTAAAAATTTTTATAAATAAAGTCTGGACGATTTTTTAAAATTGGTTAAAAAATTTAAGGTTAGGTAAAAAAATCTTCATATTTTTGGATTTTTTTTTTTAATTTTTTGGTAATAATTAGAACAAATATGATTCGTTTTATGAAAAATAGACACTTTAAATTATTATTAGCTAAAATTTCTCTTAAAAATTTGTATAAATAAAGTCTGGACGATTTTTTTAAAATTGGTTAAAAAATTCAAGGTTAGGTAAAAAAAATCTTCATATTTTTGAAAATTTTTTAAATTTTTTTGGTAATAATTAGAACAAAATGGATTCGTTTGATGACAAGTAGATATTTTAAGTTATCATTAGTTAAAATTTCTCTTAAAAATTTTTATAAATAAAGTCTGGACGATTTTTTAAAGTTGGTTAAAAAATTTAAGGTTAGGTAAAAAAATCTTCATATTTTTGGAAATTTTTTAAAATTTTTTGGTAATAATTAGAACAAAATGGATTCGTTTGATGACAAGTAGATATTTTAAGTTATCATTAGCTAAAATTTCTCTTAAAAATTTTTATAAATAAAGTCTGGGCGATTTTTTAAAGTTGGTTAAAAAAGTTAAGGTTAGGTAAAAAAAATTTTCATATTTTTGGAAATTTTTTTTAAATTTTTTGGTAATAATTAGAACAAAATGGATTTGTTTGATGACAAGTAGATATTTTAAGTTATCATTAGTTAAGATTTCTCTTAAAAATTTTTATAAATAAAATCTGGGCGATTTTTTAAAATTGGTTAAAAAATTTAAGGTTGGGTAAAAAAAAAATCTTCATATTTTTGGAATTTTTTTTTTAATTTTTTGGTAACAATTAGAACAAATTTACCTCTTTTAGTCCAAACTAGAATCTTTTAAATTCAGTTTTAAATAAAAATCATTTCTTAATTCCTATAAATAAAGTCTAGGAGATTTTTTAAAGATGATTAACAATTTTGAAGGTTAGGTTCGGTCAAAAATCTTTCACATCTTTGAAAATTTTTTTCAATTTTTTACTAACAACTAGAACAATTTTGATAGTCTTTATTAAAAAGAAAATTCTTAATCTATTTCAATAAAAAAATTTTTTTCTTTATTTCCATAAATAAACCTTGTGTGATTTTTTAAAGTTGGTTAAAATTTTTAAGATTCGGTAAAAAAAAATTTTATTTCTTCAAATTTTTTTTAAATTCTTTGGTAATAATTAGAATAAATTTAACGATTTTCATTAAAAATAAACTTCTTAATCGACTTTGAGTTGAAAAATCTTTTCTTAATTTCTATAAATAAAGTCTAGGTGATTTTTCAAAGTTGAAACTAAGGTCATTAATAATCATTTAATCATTAAATTAAAAAAACATCAAAACTAATAATAGTAGTGATATTTTTACATTAATTAATTTGAAGGATTGAACGTTTTAAACGCGTTGCGCGTTGTTACATTATTAATTTGCAATTTGCGGGGGAATATAGGTCGCATAAATCAATACGATTACCTCCAATTATCTTCAATTCCGCTGCAATAATTAAGCCGTCCGTCGTTAATTTTCCCCAGTTGACAATTTAAAAATGAATAACTGCAACGTATCCTATTGCCAATTTACCGTTATCTTCAATACATTATGATGCTGCTCGCATGTTAATTACAACCGGCCATATGTTATCGCTAACGATCTCCATGTCTCCTTATAGATGAAACTTGTTAGTGTTGATTACACATTGAAGGTTGTCTTATTTGTTTTAGTTCCTGTTTGATTATAAATCTAATATTATCTAATACTTTATAGCGAAACAACTCTTATATAATTTCCACTGATTTAATTTAAATTATAAATTAAAAAAAAATTTTAAGATTAGAAATTATCCATCTAGAAATGAAATTGTTGCAGATATAGTTCTCTAATATAACGAGCAAAGCGGAACGCGAATGTAATTCGAAACGGTATTCACAAGGCGGTCTATACATAACTAATTAGTCCATTAAGTCGGTAACTAACCATAATACGGGTTTATCGCGAAAGGCGTCCCGTTGTAACTAATTGTAAGGCCGGAAAGACAAATAGGTGGCGAGAACGTCTAATCAATATTACATGGGGTATTACAGATGTTGCGGTATCCCGTGCGTGCCCGGTATATTACTGGAAAACGGGTAGAGTCCGGCCCGGCCGGTCGTGAACCCGACAATCCGAGGTTAACAAAAAACCCAAAAGAGGGGACCTAAGAGAGTTCAGAAAACCGCTAGGTTCGGTTTTGTAATAATTTTACGATTCTAAACCTCTTTGATGCTGTATAATATTAAATAACTTCCGATTCGAGATAAATTTTTAAGATTAGTTCACACTAAAGACCACTCACAATAAAAATACAGCAAAAACTTTTCTTCTCTAGAATGAAATAAATAAAATGAAAAAAATTCTTAAATATTATTAAAATTCATTAAAAATCCTTTAATTTGAGTACAAACATGACATATCTACGATTAAAAGGAAAAAAGTTAGGTTAGTTTAAAAATTTTCAAAATGGCGATTTCAACAATTCAAAATTTTAATTAAAAATTCTTAAAGCTTATTAAAAATTCTTTGATTTGATACCAAACACGACTATATTCGGATAAAAAACAAAAAAGTTATCGTTATTTTAAAAAATTCAAGATGGCCGACTTTCGGTTGTCATTGAAATTAAAAATTTCGATAACTTTTTTATTTTTGATCATAGATATGTCGTGTTTGTACTCTAATTAAAAGAAATATAATTTCCTATCGATTTTTAATAAAAATTTCGTTCTAAAATTATTTTTGTCATTTCATGTTTTGAAATTTTTAACATGTTTTTAAAATTTTTAACATTTTTATCCTTTTCAGAAACGTTTAGAAGTTTTTCATAAATCTCGGTAAATGTTGACATTTTTCTTTTGAAAATTTTGATATTATTTTGGATAATTTTACATTATTTTTGACAGTTTTGACTTTTTTTTAGAAAATTTTGAAATTTTTATTAAAAATTCTCAAAGTTTATTAAAAAATTCTTAAAGATTATTAAAAATCCTTTAATTTGATACCAAACACTACTACATTCGAATAAAAAACAAAAAAGTTATCGGGATTTATAAAAATTCAAGATGGCCGACTTCCGGTTGTCATTAAAATGAAAAATTTCGATAACTTTTTTACTTTAAAACATAGGCATGCCGTGTTTGTACTTGAATTAAAGAAAATTTAATTTCATATCGATTTTTAATAAAAATTTCGTTCTAAAATTATTTTTGTCATTTCCTTTTTTGAAATTTTTAACATATTTTTGAAATCTTTTTGTCTTTTTTAAACATTTCTAGAAGCTTTTGATATTTGTTTGAAAATTTTGACATTATTTTGGAAAATTTGACATTATTTTTGAAAGTTTTGACTTCTTTTTTGAAAAATTTGATTTTTTTTTTTTGAAATATTTGAATTTTTTATTAAAAATTCTTAAAGTCCACTAAAAATCCTTTAATTTGATACCAAACACGACTATAATCCGATAAAAATCAAAAAAGTTATCGAGATTTTAGAAAATTCAAGATGGCCGACTTCCGGTTGTCATTAAAATAAAAAATTTCGAGAACTTTTTTATTTTTGACCGTAAATATGTCGTGTTTGTACTCAAATTAAAGGAAATTTGATTTCCTATTGATTTTTAATAAAAATTTCGTTCTAAAATTATTTTTGTCATTTCCTTTTTTGAAATTTTCAACATGTTTTTAAAATTTCTAACATTTCTGTCTTTTTTAGAAATTTTTAGAAACTTTTGATATTTCTCTGAAAACGTAGACATTTTTCTTTTGAAAATTTTGACATTATTTTGAAAAGTTTTACATTATTTTTGACAGTTTTGACTTTTTTTTAGAAAATGTTGAAATTTTTATTAAAAATTCTTATTGTTTATTAAAAATCTTTTAATTTGATACCAGAAACGACTACATTTGGATAAAAAACATAAAAGTTAGGTTGATCTAAAATATTTCAAAATGGCGATTTTAAAAATTCAAAATTTTAATAAAAAATTCTTAAAGCTTATTAAAAATCCTTTAATTTGATACCAAACACAACTACATTCGGATAAAAAACAAAAAAGTTATCGTTATTTTAAAAAATTCAAGATGGCCGACTTCCGGTTGTCATTAAAATTTAAAATTTCGATAACTTTTTTATTTTTGATCATAGATATGTCGTGTTTGTACTCTAATTAAAAGAAATATAATTTCCTATCGATTTTTAATAAAAATTTCGTTCTAAAATTATTTTTGTCATTTCATGTTTTGAAATTTTTAACATGTTTTTAAAATTTTTAACATTTTTATCCTTTTCAGAAACGTTTAGAAGTTTTTCATAAATCTCGGTAAATGTTGACATTTTTCTTTTGAAAATTTTGATATTATTTTGGATAATTTTACATTATTTTTGACAGTTTTGACTTTTTTTTAGAAAATTTTGAAATTTTTATTAAAAATTCTTAAAGTTTATTAAAAAATTCTTAAAGATTATTAAAAATCCTTTAATTTGATACCAAACACTACTACATTCGAATAAAAAACAAAAAAGTTATCGGGATTTATAAAAATTCAAGATGGCCGACTTCCGGTTGTCATTAAAATGAAAAATTTCGATAACTTTTTTACTTTAAAACATAGGCATGCCGTGTTTGTACTTGAATTAAAGGAAATTTAATTTCCTATCGATTTTTACTAAAAATTTCGTTCTAAGATTATTTTTGACATTTCCTTTTTTGAAATTTTTAACATGTTTTTAAAATTTTTAACATTTTTGTCCTTTTTAGAAATTTTTAGAAGCTTTTGGTATTTTTGTGAAAATGTTGACATTTTTCTTCTGAAAATATTGACATTACTTTGGAGAATTTGACATTATTTTTGACAGTTTTGACTTTTTTTTGAAAAATTTAAAATTTTTATTAAATATTCTTAAAGTTTATTAAAAATCTTTTAATTTAATACCAGAAACGACTACATTTGGATAAAAAACATAAAAGTTAGGTCGATTTAAAAAATTTCAAAATGAAGATTTTAAAAATTCAAAATTTTAATAAAAATTCTTAAAGTTTATTAAAAATCCTTTAATTTGATACCAAACACGACTACATTCATATAAAAAACAAAAAAGCTTTCGTGATTTAAAAAAATTCAAGATGGCCGACTTCCGGTTGTCATTAAAATTTAAAATTTCGATAACTCTTTTACTTTTAATCGTAGATATGTCGTGTTTGTACTCGAATTAAAGGAAATTTAATTTCCTATTGATTTTTAATAAAAATATCGTTCTAAAATTATTTTTGTCATTTCTTTTTTGAAATTTTTAACATTTTTGTCCTTTTTAGACATTTTTTAAAAGCTTTTGATACGTCTTTGAAAATCTTGACATTTTTCTTTTGAAAATTTTAACATTATTTTGGAAAGTTTGACATTATTTTTGACAGTTTTGACTTTTTTTTTAGAAAATTTTGAAATTTTTATTAAAAATTCTTAATGTTTATTAAAAATCTTTTAATTTGATACCAGAAACGACTACATTCGGGTAAAAAACATAAAAGTTAGGTTGATTTAAAAAATTTCAAAATGGAGATTTTAAAAATTCAAAATTTTAATTAAAAATTCTTAAAGTTTATTAAAAATCCTTTAATTTGATACCAAACACAACTACATTCGGATAAAAAACAAAAAAGTTATGGTGATTTAAAAAAATTCAAGATGGCCGAATTCCGGTTGTCATTAAAATTTAAAATTTCGATAACTTTTTTATTTTTGGTCGTAGATATATCGTGTTTGTACTCGAATTAAAGGAAATTTAATTTCCAATCGATGTTTGATAAAGATTTCGTTGTAAACTTATTTTTGTTATTTTCGTTTTTGAAATTTTTAACATTTTTGTCCTTTTGAGAAATTTTTAAAAGCTTTTGATATTTCTTTGAAAATGTTGACATTTTTCTTTTGAAAATTTTGACATTATTTTGAAAATTTTGACATCATTTTGGAAAATTTGACATTATTTTGGAAATTTGATATTATTTTTGACAGTTTTGAAATTTTTTTTGAAAAATTTTAAAATTTTTATAAAAAATTCTTAAAGTTTATTGAAAATCCTTTAATTTGATACCAAATATGACTATATTTGTATAAAAAACAAAAGAGCTATCGCGATTTAAAAAATTTCAAGATGGCCGACTTCCGGTTGTCATTAAAATTAAGAATTTCGATAACTTTTTTATTTTTGGTCGTAAATATATCGTGTTTGTACTCGAATTAAAGGAAATTTAATTTCCAATCGATTTTTAATAAAGATTTCGTTGTAAAATTATTTTTGCTATTTTCGTTTTTGAAATTTTTAACATTTTTGTCCTTTTGAGAAATTTTTAAAAGCTTTTGATATTTCTTTGAAAATGTTAACATTTTTCTTTTGAAAATTTCGACAATATTTTGGAAAATTTAACATTATTTTTGACTGTTTTGACTTTTTCTTTGAAAAATTTGAAAATTTTATTAAAAATTCTTAAAGTTTATTAAAAATCCTTTAATTTGATACCAAATACGACTACATTCATATAAAAAACAAAAAAGTTATCGTGATTTAAAAAGATTCAAGATGGCCGACTTCCGGTTGTCATTAAAATTAAAGATTTCGATAACTTTCTTTATTTTTGGTCATAGATATATCGTGTTTGTACTCGAATTAAAGGAAATTTAATTTCCTATCGATTTTTAATAAAGATTTTGTTGTAAAATTATTTTTGTTATTTTCGTTTTTGAAATTTTTAACAGTTTTGTCCTTTTGAGAAATTTTTAAAAGCTTTTGATATTTCTTTGAAAATGTTGACATTTTTCTTTTGAAAATTTTGACATTATTTTAGAAAATTTGACATTATTTTGGAAAATTTGACATTATTTTTGACAGTTTTGACTTTTTTTTTTGAAAAATTTGAAATTTTTATTAAAAATTCTTAAAGTTTATTAATAATCCCTTAATTTGATACCAAACACAACTACATTCGGATAAGAAACATAAAAGTTATCGTTATTTAAAAAAATTCAAGATGGCCGACTTCCGGTTTTCATTAAAATTTAAAATTTCGATAACTTTTTTATTTTTAGTCGTAGATATATCGTGTTTGTACTCGAATTAAAGGAAATTTAAATTCCTATCCATTTTTAATAAAGATTTCGTTGTAAAATTATTTTTGTTATCTTCGTTTTTGAAATTCTTAACATTTTTGTCCTTTTGAGAAATTTTTAAAAGCTTTTGATATTTCTTTGAAAATGTTGACATTTTTCTTTTGAAAATTTTGACATTATTTTGAAAATTTTGACATCATTTTGGAAAATTTGACACTATTTTGGAAATTTGACATTATTTTTGACAGTTTTGACTTCTTTTATTGAAGAATTTAAAATTTTTATTAAAAATTCTTAAAGCTTATTAAAAAATTCTTTAATTTGATACCAAACACAACTACATTCGGATAAAAAACAAAAAAGCTATCGTGATTAAAAAAAATTCAAGATGGCCGACTTCCGGTTGTCATTAAAATTAAAAATTTCGATAACTCTTTTATTTTTGATCGTAGATACGTCGTGTTTGTACTTAAATAAAAGGAAAGTTAATTCCTTATCGATTTATTATAAAATTTTTACTCTAAAATTATTTTTTTAATTCCGTTTTTTATACAGTAATGAAATTTTGGACTTGTACAGTTAGTTCTTGTAGAGAGAGAAAATGTTAAAACTCTGGATCGAAATTGCAACGAATTCGAAACGATTTAAATTCAGGACGCATCTTCGGGGCGGTCGTTGAATCGTGAGAATGAGGCTGCTGTGTGAAGAAGATTGTCGACAAGTTTACGTACGATTTCAATGACCTCAACACCGACAACAGCCGCAGTTAGCACACGGCGCAACATTATCAAGGCCGTCGCGATCTATGGTTATTAGCCAATTCCCCACCTTTGTAATTATTATGAAATTATTACTATTATTGAAAGAGTCGTTTCCGCTAATAATATTTCCATCTTCTTTCTTATGGATTTCTAAAACTAGTTAGGATATTTCTTTCTAGCCATAAGCTTAGTTTTGATCGATTTAAAACGAAATTAAATTTTGATCGTAGTCATTAATTTTTCTTAGGTTCATTAGACGTCTTGTACCATTAATTTATTATGGAACACACGCAGAGTGTATTCAACGAAACAAGAAATTAATTCAACGAAACTACACACGCAGGTAATGTAATGTAACCAACCAAGTATGCAATTACACGACCAGAAGATGTCCTTATGACATTGCCGTTGAAGAACGAACATCGCTTTCGGCAAAGTTATGCGCACGAACGTGCTGCGTACCTATCTCGGTTGTAAACAAGATTTCTAATCAAAAATCATCAGGAACTACATTAATCAACATTAACAATCAATCCGATTCACTTACAATTAGATCTTACGTAAGAAAAAAAAAACTAGATACATAAAGAATGTAGGCATAAAAGAGGTTCATTCTTTAAAAATACTAACTTTAAAAAATCATCCAAAGTTTATTTCTAGAAATTAAGAAATGGGTTTTAGTTTAAATTAAACTTAAAAGATTCTATTTTGAATTTAAAAAGTCAAATTTATCCTAATTGTTACCAAAAAAATTAAAAAAATTCTTAAAGTTGGTGAAAATTTTTTGACAGTTTACTAACCTAACTTTTTAAAAAATTCGATCAATTTTAAAAAATCGCACAGACTTTATTTATTGAGATTAAGAAATGATTTTTGTTTTAAATGAAAGATAAAACATTCTAGTTTTAATTTAAAAAGACCGATTTATTCTAAATATTACCAAAAAATTTTAAAAAATTTTCAAAGTTGGTAAAAATTCTTGACAGTTAACTAACCTAACTTTTTTAAAAATTTGATCAACTTTAAAAAATCACACAGACTTTATTTATTGAAATTAAGAAATGACTTTTATTTTAAATGAAAGATAAAACATTCTAGTTTTAATTAAAAAAGCCCGATTTATTCTAAATATTACTAAAAAATTTTAAAAAAATTTCTAAGGTGGTAAAAATTTTTGACAGTTAACTAACCCAACTTTTTTTTTAAATTTCATGAACTTTAAAAAATCGTGCAGAGTTTATTTTTAAAGATTAAAAAATGATTTTTGTTTTAAATGAAAGATAAAACATTCTAGTTTTAATTAAAAAAGACGGATTTATTCTAAATATTACCAAAAAATTAAAAAAAAAATTTCAAAGTTAATAGAAATTTTTGATTGTTAACTAACCTAACTTTTTTAAAAAAATTAATCAAATTTTAAAAATCCCCAAGACTTTATTTATTGAGATTAAGAAATGATTTTTGTTTTAAATGAAAGATAAAACATTCTAGTTTTAATTAAAAAAAGCCGATTTATTCTAAATATTACCAAAAAATTTAAAAAAATTTTCAAAGTTTGTAAAAATTTTGGACTTTTAACTAATCCAACTTTTTTAAAAATTTGATCAACTTTAAAAAATCACCCAGGCTTTATTTATTGAGATTAAGAAATGATTTTTGTTTTAAATGAAAGATAAAACATTCTAGTTTTAATTTAAAAAGACTGATTTATGCTAAATATTACCAAAAAATTAAAAGAAAATTTCAAAGTTGATAAAAATTTTTGACAGTTAACTAACCTAACTTTTAAAAAAATTCGATCAACTTTAAAAAATCCCCCAGACTTTATTTATTGAGATTAAGAAATGATTTTTGTTTTAAATTAAAGATAAAACATTCTAGTTTTAATTAAAAGAGACCGATTTATTCTAAATATTACCAAAAAATGTAAAAAAAATTCAAAGTTGGTAAAAATTTTTGACAGTTAACTAACCCAACTTTTTTTAAAAATTTCATGAACTTTAAAAAATCGTCCAGAGTTTATTTTTAAAGATTAAAAAATGATTTTTGTTTTAAATGAAAGATAAAACATTCTAGTTTTAATTAAAAAAGACCGATTTATTCTAAATATCACCAAAAAATTTAAAAAGATTTTTAAAGTTAACAAAAATTTCTGACAGTTAACTAACCTAACTTTTTTAAAAACTTCAACTTTAAAAAATCGTAGAGAGTTTATTTTTAAAGATTAAGAAATGATTCTTTCTTTAAATTAAACTTAAAAGATTCTATTTTGGTTAAAAAAAGACAAATTTTTCCTAATTGCTTTCAAAAAAATTAAAAAAATTTTTAAAGTTGGTAAAAATTTAAACAAAATAAAATTAATAAAAAATCTTAATAAAAACTATTCCTATAAAAAAATTTAAAAGGAAATTAATGACTTAAATAAAATTGTCAACAGACTTCACTTTCGTTTACGCTTTTTACCTCGTAAAGAAGTCCAATGATAATTGGGTGGTTTATTTCGACCAAATACAAATGATTTACGACAATAATGAATGAAAGTCGGGTTTTTATAGCACCGAGAACGATCGTAAACAATTATTGTCCGCGAAAAACCGTGAACCGTAGTTGTAGTTGTTAAAGTTAAATCTGCGAAGAGCACGATTTAGCGTCGGTTCGTAAACGGATCACCTTGAAAGTTTTATCGGTTATTACGGCAAATGCAATTTCACACGTTATACGAGAACGGTGAAAGGTAACTTAAAGGTACTTTTCAACACCTATCCTCGTGATATATCGTTAAATGAGAAATAGATTTTTCAATATGCAGATTTTATAACAGATTGAAGACAAAATTTGTTATAGCAGAGGGTTAGATTGTTGTTTAATAGAGAACATTCTTTCAATTTCTTGTTTTTAAATGGTTTGTGAAAAGTTTCTGCTTTCACTCTACAGATATGGTTGAACTAACTATTAGATAGTGTTAAATCAATTAATAAATCAATATACTTTTTACTAACAATAAAGTGTTTCTTTTTATAAATGGAATGTTATTTTATTAAGTAGTTAGAAATTTAAACTATTTAATGTTGTGTGTAACACCTAATAAAATTATAAAGTATATTCTATACTCCATGTGTGAGATTCTTTTTACTTTCATGCATGAAAGGCTATTGTATCCACAGTTCAAAGAGTCTGAGAATTTACCAAGATCATACGTGATTTTTTCTTCTTATTCTTTGATAATATTGTTCCTTATAATAATGGGAGTGATTTTGTAACAACATTCACACTTTCACTATGCACGTTTTTTCTTTCATATTCAAAAAAAAATTAAAAAAAAATTTTAAAGTTGCTAAAAATTTTTGACAGTTAACTAACCCAACTTCTTAAAAATTTTGATGAACTTTAAAAAATCCCCCAGATTTTATTTATTGAGATTAAGAAATGATTTTTGTTTTAAATGAAAGATAAAACATTCTAGTTTTAATTAAAAAAGACCGATTTATTCTAAATAACACCCAAAAATTAAAAAAAAATTTCAAAGTTGATAAAAATTTTGACAGTTAACTAACCCAACTTTTTTAAATAATTTGATCAACTTTAAAAAATCCCCCAGACTTTATTTATTGAGATTAAGAAATGATTTTTGTTTCAAATGAAAGATAAAATATTCTAGTTTTAATTAAAAAAGACCGATTTATTCTAAATAACACCCAAAAATTAAAAAAAAATTTCAAAGTTGATAAAAATTTTGACAGTTAACTAACCCAACTTTTTTAAATAATTTGATCAACTTTAAAAAATCACCCAGACTTTATTTATTGAGATTAAGGAATGATATTTGTTTTAAATGAAAGATGAAATATTCTAGTTTTAAATAAAAAAGACGGATTTATTCTAATTATTACCAAAAAAATTAAAAAAAATTCTTAAAATCGGCAAACATTTTTGACAGTTTAACCTAACTTTTTAATAAAATTAAATCAACTTTAAAAAATCGTACAGGGTTTATTTTTAGAGATTAAGAAATGATTTTTACTTTAAATTGAACTTAAAAGTTTCTATTTTGAATTTAAAAAGTCAAATTTGTTCTAAAAAAGATTTTAAAGTTAGTAAAAATTTTTGAAAATTTTTTGGTTTACTTTTTCATCTTTCTCTTTATGGTGCAGCTCCATTTCGGGTTATAGTACGTTTATTATGACGTCTAACACATCTGACATAAATACATAGAGTATAAAATTCGCTCAGGGGTAGAAATCTCGAATAACTAGGCTATACACATACATTTACGTCCATAAATCGAACGAAAATCGAACGAAACGACGCGACGTGGTCGTCATGTGCGATGATTCCATCCGATTGGAAATCTGTATCTACGTTAAACGCAATAAAAGTGGGTTAAACAAGGTTGGACAATCAATATACGACTTTCTAATGTCAACTGTTCGACGTCCGGTTGATCTTACTTACTCATTTCTAATTTCTATTAGAAAATTTACTCTGTCAAAACGATACCCATACTTAATTTAATTTACTATTATTTAATTCACTAGTTTAGTTTTATTTTTAGTATTTTTCTCAAAATAAAAATTGTTTTTTGGAATTGATCAACATTTTGGTAACTTTGGTGGAAGCTTTACGAATTTACTAAGTTTTTGGTGGAATTTAAAAAAGAATTGGTAAATTTTTGGTGAAATTTTTAAAAAATTCATTATTTTTAGTAGAATTATTAAAAATTTTAGTAACTTTGGTGGAATTTTTATGAATTTACTAAGTTTTGAATTTTCAAGGTTTTAGGTAATTTTTAATGAAATTGTTTCTAATTTGATTGATTTTTGGTAGAATTTTAAAAAAATTTGGACATTTTGGTGAAATTTTTAAAAAAATTGGTAAGTTTTTGGTAGAATGGGCCTGTCCACCATTTTTCAATTTTTATTGCATTGGATAGAGCAGGAAAAAAAAGTTTCTCCGTATTTTTGCGTTTTTTTCATAGCTTATCCCATCGTTCAGAAAAAAATCATAAAGTCGGACAATTTAAAAGAGCGTTTAAACAAGGTACTGTGTGACGTCAGAGCGTTCGATCCCCTCTACCAAAAAACCCGTTCAAATGGTCTGAAGTTGTACAGCAAAACGGTCTGTTTACGGGCGGAAATCACCAGATGCAAATGATAATATCTGTTTTATGGCTAGGTTATTTTTGACGTATTTACGTGTTGTTTACTTCCTTATATGAACTTTTGAGGTGTATATAGCAAATGATACACATATTAACAACAAAGAAAAATAATTTGTCCACCGACTTCTTAACAATATCTACTAGGTTATTAGAAAGAGATAGGTACAACGAGTTCCTATAATAGAAAAGGATGGATATATATCTTTGCGTCGGATTTTTCTTTTGCCTACCATAAGTACTGTATTAAATCTGTGGCAATTTAAACAACACCAACTTCACAGGGAATTTCAGCATGGCCGACGGATTCAGCCAATGAGCGATCAATTAACGCTTCGACGTCATCAACAGGTCACGTTATGAATCGCATTTCAAAAATATGGGTTTTAAGATCGTTATTTGACGTAATACCGTAAAAATAAATTCTAAAACCTTGATATATATGATCATCGCCTTTTAGAGAATGGATTCCGCCCAAAAAAACCTATACTTTGGAAAAAGTGGACAGGCCCATTGTTAAAGGTATTGACAATTTCGGTGTAATTTTTAGGATTTTTGTAAGTTTTTGGTGGAATAAAAAAAAATTAGTAAGTTTTGGGTGTAGTGGTTAAATATTTTAATAGCTTTGGTTGAATTTTTGCGAATTTTATTCATTTCTGGTGGAATTTTAAAAAAAATTCAGTGTTTTTGGTAAAATTCTTATGAATGTAGTAAGTTTTTGGTGGAATTTTTAAAAAACTCAATATATTTTTGGTGGAATTATCAAAAATTTTGATAACATCGGTGGAATTTTTGCGAATTTTATTTATTTCTGGTGGAATTTTAAAAAAATTCAGTGTTTTTGGTAAAATTCTTATGAATGTAGTAAGTTTTTGGTGGAATTTTTAAAAAACTCAATATATTTTTGGTGGAATTATCAAAAATTTTGATAACATTGGTGGAATTTTTGCGAATTTTATTCATTTCTGGTGGAATAAAAAAGATCTGTTTTTTTGGTAAAATTCTTATGAATTTAGTAAGTTTTTGATGGAATTTTTACGAATTTAATAAGTTTTTAGTGAAATTTTTCCAATTTTATTAATTTTTGGCGGACTTTTTATAAAATTCAGTATGTTTTTGATGGAATTGTTAAAAAAGTTGATAACTTTGGTGGAATTTTTATTAACTTTAATCATTTTTGGTGGAATTGTTAAAAATATTGGTAATTTTAGTAGAATTTTTATGAATTTGGTAAGTTTTTGGTGGTATTTTTTAAAAATCAGTAAGTTTTTGGTGGAATTATTCAACATTTTTGTAGCTTTGGTGGAAAATTGAAAGAAATTAGTACGTTTTTGGTGGAATTGTTAAAAATGTTGGTAACTTTAAATTTTTACGAATATAGTAAGTTTTTCGTGGAATTTTTACCAATTTTTATTGATTTTGGGTGGAATTTTTAAAAAATTCACTAAGTTTTTAGTAGAATTTTCTCCAAATTTAATAATTTTTGGTGAAATTATATTCAATTTAACTAAATTTTGTGGAATTTTTATTATTACTTTTTTATTTCTTACTTACTCATTTCTAATTTCTATTAGAAAACTTACTCTGTCAAAACGACACCCATACTTAATTTAATTCAATAAACATAAATTTATCAACAAAGATATTTCAAAAAGACATAGAAAAAGAAATTTTAATGTTAGAACAGTTCAAGATTTAAAGATTGCCTGAAAATATACATTTTTCTTAATTGTTAAGAAATTTAAAATTTTTGATAACATTTTTTATTAACTTCTTTTGATATTTTTTTGTGATAATTAGAACGAATTTAATATTTATGATAGAAAAAAGAGATTTTAAACTTTAATTTGCTGTGCAAATCGCTTTTTAATTCCTATAAATAAAGTTTGAATGAGTTTTAAAGTTGGTCAAAAAATATTTGAAGTCCACTTAAAATTTTTCGGTCTTTTTAAAATTTTTTTAAAATTATTCTGTGATAATTAGAATAAATAAGATTTTTATAACCAAAAATACAATTTTTAAGTGTTAATTTAACATAAAAATCATCTCTTAATCTTTAAAAATAAGCTCTAGGCGATTTTTTAAACTTGATCGAATTTTTTGAAAAAGTTAGGTTAGTTAATTGTCAAAAAATTTTTACAAACTTTGAAAATTTTTTTAATTTTTTTTGTAATATTTAGAATAAATTAGACTTTTTGAATTATAACTAGAATGTTTTATCTTTCATTTAAAACAAAAATCATTTCTTAATCTCAATAAATAAACTCCGGGGGATTTTTTAAAATAGATCTAATTTTTTAAAAAAGTTGGGTTAGTTAACTGTCAAAAAATTTTTACCAACTTTGAAATTTTTTGGTAATATTTAGAATAAATCAGTTTTTTTGAATTAAAAGTAGAATGTTTTATCTTTCATTTAAAATAAAAATCATTTCTTAATCTCAATAAATAAACTCTGGGGGATTTTTTAAAGTTGATTAATTTTTTTTTAACTTAGGTTAGTTAACTGTCAAAAAATTTTTACCAACTTTGAAATTTTTTTAAAATTTTTTGGTGATATTTAGAATAAATCCGTCTTTTTTAATTAAAACTAGAATATTTTATCTTTCATTTAAAACAAAAATCATTTCTTAATTTCAATAAATGAACTCTGGGGGATTTTTTAAAAATAGATCAATTTTTTTTTTAAAGTTAGGTTAGTTAACTGTCAAAAAATTTTTACCAACTTTGGAAATTTTTTTTTTAATTTTTTGGTAATATTTACAATAAATCGGTCTTTTTAAATTAAAACAAGAATATTTTATCTTTCATTTAAAACAAAAATTATTTCTTAATCTCAATAAATAAAGTCTGGGGGGATTTTTTAAGGTTGGTCAATTTTTTTTAAGTTAGGTTAGTTAATAGTCAAAAATTTTTACCAACTTTGAAAATTTTTTTAATTTTTTTGGTAATATTTAGAATAAATCAGTCTTTTTTAATTAAAACTAGAATGTTTTATCATTCATCTAAAATAAAAATCATTTCTTAATCTCAATAAATAAAGTCTGGGGAATTTTTTAAAGTTGATATTTTTAAAAAAAGTTGGGTTAGTTAACTGTCAAAAAAATTTTACCAACTTTGAAATTTTTTAAAATTTGTTTGGTAATATTTGGAATAAATCGGTCTTTTTTAATTAAAACTAGAATGTTTTATCTTTCATTTAAAACAAAAATCATTTCTTAATCTCAAGAAGTAAAATCTGGGCGATTTTTTAAAGTTGGTTAAAAATTTAAGGTTGGGTAAAAAAATCTTCATATTTTAGTTTTTTTTTTTAAATTTTTTGGCAATAATTAGAACAAATCGGATTCATTTGATGAAAAATAAACACTTTAAATTATTATTAGCTAAAATTTCTCTTAAAAGTTCGTATAAATAAAGTCTGGACGATTTTTTAAAGTTGGTTAAAAAATTTAAGGTTAGGTAAAAAAATCTTCATATTTTTGGATTTTTTTTTTAATTTTTTGGTAATAATTAGAACAAAATGGATTCGTTTGATGAAAAGTAGATATTTTAAATTACCATTACCTAAAATTTCTCTTAAAAATTTTTATAAATAAAGTCTGGGCGATTTTTTAAAGTTGGTTAAAAAATTTAAAGTTAGGTAAAAAAAATCTTGATATTTTTGAAAATTTTTTAAAAATTTTTGGGTAATAATTGGAACAAATTGGATCGTTTTGATGAAAAATAAACACTTTAAACTATTATCAGCTAAAATCTGTCTTAAAAATGTGTATAAATAAAGTCTGGACGATTTTTTAAAATTGGTTAAAAAATTTAAGGTTAGGTAAAAAAAAATCTTTATATTTTTGGAAATTTTTTAAAATTTTTTGGTAATAATTAGAACAAATCGGATTAGTTTGATGACAAGTAGATATTTTAAGTTATCATTAGCTAAAATTTCTCTTAAAAATGTGTATAAATAAAGTCTGGACGATTTTTTAAAATTAGTTAAAAAATTTAAGGTTAGGTAACAAAATCTTCACATTTTTGGAATTTTTTTTTAATTTTTTGGTAATAATTAGAACAAATTGGATTCATCTGATGAAAAATAGACACTTTAAATTATTATTAGCTTAAATTTCTCTTAAAAGTTCTTATAAATAAAGTATGGAGGATTTTTTAAAATTGGTTAAAAAATTTAAGGTTGGGTAAAAAATCTTCATATTTTTGGATTTTTTTTTAAATTTTTTGGTAATAATTAAAACAAATCGGATTCGTTTGATGAAAAGTAGACACTTTAAATTATTATTAGCTAAAATTTCTCTTAAAAGTTCGTATAAATAATGTCTGGACGATTTCTTAAAATTGGCTAAAAAATTTAAGGTTAGGTAAAAAATCTTCATATTTTTGGAATTTTTTTTAATTTTTTGGTAATATTTAGAATAAATCGGTCTTTTTGAATTAAAACTAGAATATTTTATCTTGCATTTAAAACAAAAATCATTTCTTAACTTCAATAAGTAAAGTCTGGAGGAATTTTTTAAAATTGATCAAATTTTTAAAAAAAGTTGGGTTAGATAACTGTCAAAAATGTTTACCAAGTTTAAGAATTTTTTAAAATTTTTTGGTGATATTTAGAATAGATCGGCCTTTTTTAATTAAAACTAGAATGTTTTATCTTTCATTTAAAACAAAAATTATTTCTTAATCTCAATAAATAAAGTCTGGGTGATTTTTTAAAGTTGATCAAATTTTTAAAAAAAGTTGGGTTAGTTAACTGTCAAAAATTTTTCCTTATCTTAAAGTTTTTTTTTATTTTTTTTGTGATAATTAAAACAAATTGGATTTACTTAGAGCTTAAAAGAATGTTAATGAATCCACTTTTATTCCTATACTCTTCATTTACGTGTAATTTATTCCTGCATTTTTTAAAGCAAGTTAAATTTTCTTAATTCCGTGTCAAAAACAGGTCTTACTACTAACACAAACTTACTAATATTTAACAAACAAACAATAAGAAAGAAATGAAAGCTCTCTGGTACAAACGGTAGCACACAAGTCGATGTTAAGCCGTACTTACGGTAATCCCGCAGACTGAAGGCCACAAGACGACATTGCGAAATGGTCGTCGTGGTTAAATTTGCATAAAAGGAAATTGTAAGATAAACGATTCCAACTTGCCTTGCCGTTTTGTTGTTTATTTAGCAAGAACGTTTCATAATTGAAAGTTTGAAACTCTCCAAATTATAGGATATTTAAAGATAACTTTTAATTGTTTAAGTTCCTTGAAAAAAGTCATCTTCTATAAATAGAAGTAAAATGCCTTTTGAAGACCTTTTGAAATTTTTTTTATCTGACTTGTCTCATCATTCAATTTAAATATAAATAAAAAAAACTTCTTCAAAATGTTAAAAAAATCTCCTCTTATTTAATTTTTCTTATTTAAATTTTAAAAGAAATTATGGTTTAAATATACTTAACATATTAAATACTTAATTAAATTAGAAAAAAAAACATAAAAAGAAGAATTAAAACACACACATAAAAAACCACTTATCAAAAAATTCATAAAACCTTGACTAAACTACTCGTAAAAATTAAACATTTATGTGTTTTAAAACTACCATAAATCACAATAAAATTTTAACATTCTCCCACTTACTTATTTTTTTATGTATAATATTCCTTTTAATTTCAAAAAACTCCAACCATCTCACACAAAATACAATATCCCAGTCTATTTAGTTCAAAACCACAAAATCTTTTTAATAACAACCGCACCACCGTTCGAATAATTTAGTTTAAAAAATTTGATTCGATTTCATTTCCCAACTGTTCGAATATCTTAATCTTAATAGTTTATGTATTCGAATTATGTTCGGATTGAATCGAGGCTAGAACGCACGTGTTGAAACGATCGTAAAGCGAGTTGGTTTCGTTATTTAAGCGTTGTTAAACGCGCGACGGTTTCTGGCCGACTGTTCCGGAGAGATTTGAGGCGAGTGCCGAGAACCGAAGGCGAAGAAGCAGCGGAAGACGAAAAGAGAAGGATTGCGTTGACCTCAATCGCGATCAGCGCGCTTCTGTAAGCAATGAGCGGGGCTACGGATCGGATCCGATCCAGCGAAATCTTCTCTCTTCTCGCTTGATCCGAACCTCGTGTTCCGAGCTCACCCTACATAGTGAAAAACTACTTTCTTTTCAACTTGTGACGAACTCGATTCGTCTTACAATTAGTTATCAAGAAGAAATAACGCGGTTTTTATAAATTAATTTTTAAAATCAAATCGTTAAATTTTTTTTAACCTTTTTTCTAAAATTTTACTACATTTTCTCTCCTGAGGAAAAAACTAAAAATCATAAAAAATTCATCTTTGGTAAAAATAAAAATTGGGTTTTAATCTAAATTTTCATCAAATTTCAAGTCTCATTAATAATTAGCTTTTTAAATATGAATTTATAAAAATACAAGTAAGTAAGAAGATTAAATTTGACGTTTTGAGGTTAGAAAATGTAGAAGGTTTTTTCAAGTTGTTGACGTTTTGAGGTTAGAAAATGTAGACGTTTAGAAAAAAAATTATTTCTCAAAATTTTTATAATCTAACCTATAAATTATTTTATTTAATATTAAAAAAGACATTTTAATCTATTATTATTGAAAAAATCTTTTCCTTATTTTGAAAAATAAAGTCTGGGTGATTTTTTAAATTTGTTGATTTTTTAAAAATTTGACGTTTTAAAAAATGTAGACATTTAGAAAAAAAATTATTTCTCAAAATTTTTATAATCTAACCTATAAATTATTTTATTTAATATTAAAAAAGACATTTTAATCTATTATTATTGAAAAAATCTTTTCTCTATTTTGAAAAATAAAGTCTGGGTGTTTTTTTTAAATTTGCAGATTTTTTAAAAATTTGACGTTTTAAAAAATGTAGACGTTTAGAAAAAAAATTATTTCTCAAAATTTTTATAATCTAACCTATAAATTATTTTATTTAATATTAAAAAAGACATTTTAATCTATTATTATTGAAAAAATCTTTTCTCTATTTTGAAAAATAAAGTCTGGGTGTTTTTTTTAAATTTGTAGATTTTTTAAAAATTTGACGTTTTAAAAAATGTAGACGTTTAGAAAAAAAATTATTTCTCAAAATTTTTATAATCTAACCTATAAATTATTTTAGTTAATATAAAAAAAGACATTTTAATCTATTATTATTATTGAAAAAATCTTTTCTCTATTTTGAAAAATAAAGTCTGGGTGTTTCTTTAAATTTGTTGATGTTTTAAAAATTTGACGTTTTAGAAAATGTAGACGTTTAGAAAAAAATTTATTTCTCAAAATTTTTATAATCTAACCTATAAATTATTTTAGTTAATATTAAAAAAGACATTTTAATCTATTATTATTGAAAAAATCTTTTCTCTATTTTGAAAAATAAAGTCTGGGTGTTTTTTTAAATTTGTTGATTTTTTAAAAATTTGACGTTTTAGAAAATGTAGACGTTTAGAAAAAAAATTATTTCTCAAAATTTTTATAATCTAACCTATAAATTATTTTAGTTAATATTAAAAAAGACATTTTAATCTATTATTATTGAAAAAATCTTTTCTCTATTTTGAAAAATAAAGTCTGGGTGATTTTTTAATTTATTGATTTTTTAAAAATTTGACGTTTTAGAAAATGTAGACGTTTAGAAAAAAAAATATTTCTCAAAATTTTTATAATCTAACCTACAAATTATTTTAGTTAATATTAAAAAAGACATTTTAATCTATTATTATTAAAAAAATCTTTTCTCTATTTTGAAAAATAAAGTCTGGGTGATTTTTTAAATTTGTTGATCTTTTAAAAATTTGACATTTTAAAAAATGTAGACATTTAGAAAAAAATTTATTTCTCAAAATTTTTATAATCTAACCTATAAATTATTTTAGTTAATATTAAAAAAGACATTTTAATCTATTATCATTGAAAAAATCTTTTCTCTATTTTGAAAAATAAAGTCTGGATGTTTTTTTAATGTTGGTGATTTTTTAAAAATTTGACGTTTTAGAAAATGTAGACGTTTAGAAAAAAAATTATTTCTCAAAATTTTTATAATCTAACCTATAAATTATTTTAGTTAATATTAAAAAAGACATTTTAATCTATTATTATTGAAAAAATCTTTTCTTTATTTTGAAAAATAAAATCTGGGCGATTTTTTAAATTTGTTGATTTTTTAAAAATTTGACGTTTTAGAAAATGTAGACGTTTAGAAAAAAATTTATTTCCCAAAATTTTTATAATCTAACCTATAAATTATTTTAGTTAATATTAAAAAAGACATTTTAATCTATTATCATTGAAAAAATCTTTTCTCTATTTTGAAAAATAAAGTCTGGATGTTTTTTTAAAGTTGGTGATTTTTTAAAAATTTGACGTTTTAGAAAATGTAGACGTTTAGAAAAAAAATTGTTTCTCAAAATTTTTATAATCTAACCTATAAATTATTTTAGTCAATATTAAAAAAGACATTTTAATCTATTATTATTGAAAAAAATCTTTTCTCTATTTTGAAAAATAAAGTCTGGGTGTTTTTTTAAAGTTGGTGATTTTTTAAAAATTTGATGTTTTAGAAAATGTAGATGTTTAGAAAAAAAATTATTTCTCAAAATTTTTATAATCTAACCTATAAATTATTTTAGTCAATATTAAAAAAGACATTTTAATCTATTATTATTGAAAAAATCTTTTCTCTATTTTGAAAAATAAAGTCTGGGTGTTTTTTTAAAGTTGGTGATTTTTTAAAAATTTGATGTTTTAGAAAATGTAGACGTTTAGAAAAAAAATCATTTCTCAAAATTTTTATAATCTAACCTATAAATTATTTTAGTTAATATTAAAAAAGACATTTTAATCTATTATTATTGAAAAAATCTTTTCTCTATTTTGAAAAATAAAGTCTGGGTGTTTTTTTTTAATTTGATTTTTTAAAAATTTGACGTTTTAGAAAATGTAGACGTTTAGAAAAAAAAACATTTCTCAAAATTTTTATAATCTAACCTATAAATTATTTTAGTCAATATTAAAAAAGACATTTTAATCTATTATTATTGAAAAAAATCTTTTCTCTATTTTGAAAAATAAAGTCTGGGTGTTTTTTTAAAGTTGGTGATTTTTTAAAAATTTGATGTTTTAGAAAATGTAGATGTTTAGAAAAAAAATTATTTCTCAAAATTTTTATAATCTAACCTATAAATTATTTTAGTCAATATTAAAAAAGACATTTTAATCTATTATTATTGAAAAAATCTTTTCTCTATTTTGAAAAATAAAGTCTGGGTGATTTTTTAAAGTTGGTGATTTTTTTAAAATTTGATGTTTTAAGGTTAGAAAATGTAGACGTTTAGAAAAAAATTTAGTGTCAAAATTTTTTTATCAACTTTAAAATTTTTTTTACAACACATGGAATAAATCGGTCTTTTTAAATTTAAACTAGAATGTTTAAAGTTTCATTTAGAAAAAAAAAATAAAATCGAAATCTTTAAAAATGAATTTTTGATGAATTTTTAAAATTTTACTTTTCTTAAGTTAAAGTGTCAAAAATTTTTACCAACTTTAGGATTTATTTTAATTTTTTTGGTAACAATTAGAATAAATTTGACTTTTTTAGACTAAAATAGAATCTTTTAAGTTTAATTTAGAGTAAAAATCATTTCTTAATATTTAAAAATAAACTGTGTGCGATTTTTTAAAGTTGGTCAAATTTTTTAAAAAAGTTGGGTTAGTTAACTGTCAAAAATTTTTATCAACTTTAGGAATTTTTTTAATTTTTTTGACAACACTTGGAATAAAACGGTATTTTTTAATTAAAATTAGAAAATTTTAAGTTTCATTTAAAAAAAAATTAAATTAAAATCTTTAAAAATGAATTTTTGATGAATTTTTAAAATTAATTTTCTTAAGTAAAAAAGTGTCAAACGTTTTTACCAACTTTGAAATTTTTTTGACAACACTTGGAATAAAACGGTCTTTTTTAATTAAAATTAGAATGTTTTAAGTTTCATTTAGAAAAGAATCAAATCGAAATCTTTAAAAATGAATTTACCCTAAGAAATTAGGTTAACGAAATCTTCGCGTGGTTGCTAACGCCCATAAATACCTGTATGTAAGATACATCATAAAAGCGACGGTGTTAAATGAAAGAAATGAAATGTGAAAGTCGGAGAAAGAGAATACAATTATTACCCAAAGCTAATTTTTCTAAGATTCAGATCAGAACCGAGCTTCGTTCCTTTCATACGTATCGAAAACGAATCCACACCGTTTTCTAATAACACTGCAAATGATTCTCTCATTAAATTAATTCAGTTTCTTTTTTCTTTTCCTTGATCACCATTCAGCATTTTTTTCCTCACAAGATATCCATTGAATCCAATTTAAAACTTCAAACTCCACTAAAAAATTAAGGAAAGTAAAATAACCAAAATTGTATTAATACAAACTTCTAAATATTTATTTCAATGTACAACAATACATATGTTCTTGAAATTCATATACACTTTTTTTTTTAATAATATTTACAAATTTTATCCTTTTTTATTATTACAATTTCTCGTCTTTTTTTTACTTATACTTACTTAATTTTTTTTTTTGATATTATCCCTACATCGTAAATATAATAATTAAAGTTTTTGTACAAATATATTCTTTTTTTTACTCTCGTTAAAGCTTAAATATGACCTCGTTTCAATCACATCACGACGTCATACCGCGCACTATATCATTTTTGATATTATTTACGGTGTGTCACTGAAAGCATTTTCATCTATTGTCGATGTTACTATACATTGTTTCAAAAGAGACGTTTACTTTAAGGCAGACGGCCGAAATATGTCTTAATTAACATGTTGATGCTGCTCGAGTTTTCTTAAGTAATTAATAATAATAATCTCCTATGGAAAAAGTAGATTTAGATTAGCTGTGTTATACGCACACACTATGTAAGAAAAATATAATGATGTGGTTTTTAGATTTTGGTGAGTTATTAAAAACTACGAGCGTGAATATATTATATTTCTTTTTTTGATATGCAACTTAATTTTAAATTTGTAAAAGAATCTTCGAAATAATAAAGATTTAAGTACATATTTTTTAAACTCGGAATGTATATATAAAATAAAATGAAAAAAGGTAATTTTGTGCAGTGTGTAAAGTAAATGTAGATAAAAAAAATTATGACAAGAACATTATTGTGTTACTATTACACTAAAATTTAAATTAATATTTACATCTTAACAATAACGTGACACAAACAAATAATCAACAAAATTAAAAAGAAAAATATATATATATATTTCAATATAAAATATTTAAAAAAACATACATTTATTTTGAATGTATTGTTTGAGTTACTTTACAATGTTTTTAGGTAAATTAATAAAGATAATTCAATAGTTTTTAACACATATTTTATGTCCAATTAATAAATTAATTTAATCGTATTTTTAAATACAATAAAATCTGAATTTAAAACCAAATATTTAAGTAAATTAAGATGAAAAACCTATCGTTTAATTAGTATTTCAAATAGATCTTGGAATAGTGGAGAAATATCTTTACGATTTCTTATTTTACTATACAATCATAATTTTCTAATAATAGAAAAATTGAGATTTATATCCAAAAATAACTTTATTTTTAGATAAATTAACTTGCATTAGTAACCCTCATATTAATTAATTAAAATCATAAAAATTCAATTCATTCCTCATCTCTAAAAAAATCATTCCTCATCTCATAAAATTGATTACCATAAACGTGAACATTAATCGATTTTTAAAAAATAAATAACATAAAAACTAACACCTCACAGTGACAACATTGCGAGCATGTCTTTTAAAATCACAGAACTCTACACACCACACTCGCCCTTTTAAAAAATATCTGTACTTATGGTAAAAATTAATAAAATAAAAACGCGACGAACGGAATAATAATAATAATAATGTAAAAATCTGCGCAATGTACATAAAACTATACTGATGCTCATAAAAAACAACACTTTGTAAGTGTATTAAAAAAGAAATAAACTTACAAAGCTAATTTTTCATGTCCATCCCGGCATATACACAAAATTATGCTCATAACTATTGGTTGCGTATACGAATACACACAAAAACGTGTATAAAAGTCTTTGGTAAGAGATGAAATTTACAGTGGTTAGAGCCACGGTGGCCTGTTTATAGCGTCGTACGGCTGCCGCATACTCAGCGTTGGTGGGTAACCGGCCGGATATGCGGTGGGTGCCCCCAAAAGTCCTTGATGCAACATCCCCGACTGGAAATACTGCTGGTATAGTTGCGAACTTGGGTCCATTAGGGGTGCTTGATGCGGTGACATAAAAGCGCCAGGTAGAGGATAACTGGGCGGTCTTGGTTGTGGGGCTCTTATGAATGAATATGGTGGAGCTTGACTCGGTGCTGATTGATGCGGCGTTCGAACGGGTTTTTCCGCTGTATCGGGTGTAGTGCGATGATGCGTGGTTGCTGCATGAGCCATGTAGTAATTAGGCGCCGTCCGATATTCGTCTAGATATGAAGGAAAAGCATCTTTGTCGGAGTATAGGGCGGAACCCAATCCTAAGCCGGTTGGGGATGGACCGAAATTGAATGCGCTACCTGGTACTACGCTTGCGGTTTTTAATGATATTGCACTGGGTTCGAGGGAAGAGTTCTTTAAGCCTGCGTAAGATTGGAAGCCTTGGTTTTGTGTGCTGGTAGTTGCGTTTGAAACTGTATCTGGCATACCAGTTGGTGGAGTAGCTGAAATAATAAATGATGATATTTTAGTTTTAAAAAATAATTTATTATATCAATTCGACGCTGCCAAGCCAAAACGGCATAAACGCCATTAACCTAATTTTTCAGAAAACGTAAAAACGATTGACATAATGAATCTTAAATGGCTTTTACGCAAACTTTAAACCAATTTTATAGCGAATGAAGTTTGTTTGCGGGTATACCGACCGCTTTAACTGTTGCATGCAGATTTAAAAATGCTACTCAACGGTGCAGCTAACTAAAAAATGACCATTTTGGCGTTTATGCCGTTTTGGCTTGAGAGCGTCGAATTGTAAGAATGACTTAAGGCGTTATACTACCCAGCAAAATATTTTTTTTCATTTTTTTTTTTTTTTTTCATTGGCTTAAATGACGCTTATAGTACCTAAGAATCATATCCAAAAACAATTTTGAATGATAAGCGACTAAAAATATTTTTTTTAGCTTATTTTCGTGTCTGAGCACCGTAGAACGTTTGATACAACACCGCCGCGCCGCTTTATTAAAACTTTGAACGGTTTTTTCTCGAAACTATGTTTTTCACACTTGCGTTGTCTGAAACTCAGTCAATTTTCATAAGATTTACTCAATATTTTAACTGTATCTTCACAGATAGATCATCTATCGAAGTACATAGGGATTTTTAGATTGATAAAAAATTAAATTTGCTATCAACAATTTATTGAAATTTTTTTGCCGAAAAGCGAAAAAAAAAAAAATTAAAATTGGTGACAATTTGCGAAATGTTAAAAAAAATATATAACCCTATATACTTCCAAAGAAAAACTAATATAGTAAATGAAAAAAAAAATCCTTTTTGCTCTAGGTGGCAAATGAATGCTGAAACTGACTACGCAGCTTTCCTCTTCGGAAAAAAAAAACATACTTTCAAATAATACCGTGCCACAACGCCATTTTATATCGAAAATTAAAACAAAATATATTTTTATATTAGCTTAATACATGCGCAATAAATGTTCGAAATTGCATTTTATGTCATTCATTAGTATAAATCGAAAAAAAATCGACAAAAAAACTTCATTTTTTCAGTTTGCTTGGGTAGTAAAACGCCTTAAAATCTTAAAGTTGAAAATTAAGTACACTTAGCTTGGAAGATTGAAATTTATTTTAAAAAGTTTTTAATAACAATTTTGATAAATAAATCTCGATTGGCAAATAAAACCAGAGACTTTTTCATATAAATTCTCAAAACATAAACATGTTTTCGTTAATTAATTTAGTTTCTAATCCGACAATAAGTCTATAATACGGGGAAGTCTTAATAATTTAATTATTAATAATTCAAGTCCACATTATCCCACTATGTGTATAATTCAAGCAGTTTCCATAATAGCATGTGTTCTGTATAAACTGAATTAACATGTTATAATACAGAGCTAGAGAATAGTCAGAAACAAGTCATGTACAGTCGCGTAATCAACAACGGCATTTGTATTATTTAATTAACTGATTTCTGATGGTTTTCTTGCTTTGTTGAATCAAACTTTTTTCATCATCTGATATAATTCCCTTAGTATGATGATCAGATAAGTGGAAGAAGTTATAAAGTACGTCAATATAATAAAAGATCAAAATCTATTACATCATCATATTCATAACTGTGCTAAATACAAGATAAATTATGCGACTTTAGAAATTAAGTACTCAGAATATTGTTGGTGCGTGTCATCTCATTTCATTCCGTTGAACATTCCATTTTAGTACTCAATATGATTTAGAACAGGGGTGGGCAACCTTTTGTATAGTGAGGGCCAGATTACGGTTTACCTTTCGTTCGCGGGTCAGAGTAGAAAATTGACAAATGTTTAATACATCGTTTAATGGCGGCAATAGTGGCACATCTCAAAAATCGTAAATATTCTAGTAACTGTTGCATTAAAATCTGACATCTTATACCTTTTGTATCTGCAAGATCGCCACAAAGTTAGTTCATCTCAAATCGAATAAATGACGGATGTGACACTATAACTTTATTTCATTTGTGACTTATATGTAGCTGCAATACTGACACAAATTTAATACGACGGTAGCGTTGCTGCTTATCGATTTCTTTTATTAATCCAACTTCCAAAAATTACACTAGTCATTATGGTTTTTTTCATTTTTGTCTATATTCCAGTGCATGGATATCGCATTTCAAATTACTACAATTTTTAAAAGCCATTTTCTCCTTTATTATAATTTTTGAGATGTGCCACTATTGCCGCCATTGAACGACATGTTTTTCTTTTTAATATAAAAAACAAAGTTAAAGATTAGATCTCCCAGATCTTCTGCTTTGTATCAGTAGAACGATTGCCCAAAAAGCAGGATATCTGGGTTCGTACCCTAGTTCAGTAATGAGACTTTTTGTATAACACATTAGTGATAAAAACCTTTCTTTAATTGAAGAGGTACTTTCCAAAATTAACTTATTAAAGTCCAAAAAATCAAAAATCGTGTTTTTTGCGTTTAAAATAAGTACAAAAAAGTTGCATTTGATCTATAGATTTATGTTTCATAAAACTAATATACATCTCAGTTTATTTTGATAAACCTCGAAAAGATTTACTCCAAAGCTAATCCAAGTCCAAAAAGATTATATTTCAAAACTGACTAATGGCGAATTCGATTGGTAAAACTAGTGCGCACTGGTGTGCACTAGTGCACAGTAGAGTGTTCTATTGAACTGTCAGTTTTGTGTACTAACCTAATGTGATGTATGCACTAACATGCACTCAAGGTCAAATTCTGGTGCACACGAGTGCAACCAATCGAATACGCCATAAGTCACGCTTATTAGAGTACGTTGACAATGCTTAGTACTGAGAAAAACGTCAAACAAAGTGTTTGGTAATTTGGTTATTTCATTTTATTTTTGTGTGCCTGTAATAAACTGTTTAAAATGTCGGATGATGACAATGAAGAAGTGCAACTTTGCTTAAGAGGAGAACGTAAAAGAGAACAGAAAAGTTGTTGGAAGAAAACTAAAGAATCTGTAAAACGTAATAGCTTTGGGTTAAAATTTGTGACTTGAACACCTATTGTTTGCAAGAAAAAAAGCAATGAATCCTAAATATTCATGTGGCTTCTTCACCACAAAATATAATGTCATTTATATATTAACACATTTCTACTGAATGTGGTCTATACAACTTTTTACAGAAATTCAGTCATATTTACAAATACTTATTTTGGACTTACAAGGAGACCTTACGACTTGCCCCTCGCCGATTTTAACGAAAGTGGTACCAATCGATAGATATTGGTACATAGTACAAATGTATAAAATATTAGGGCGCACTATTCAGCGGTTCGCAAGAAAACTGGTGTTAAAGTTTGCGAATAGCGTCTGTCAGTGACAAGTCCCGCCCTTTAAGCCCCGCCCATTGTCGTACTGAATATGTATAGACTTCCACATACGAGGTTCGAATTCTGAATAACACTTTTTTTATTTTCATTTTTATTTTTAATGCAACATTTCACTTTATTTTTATAATATTTTGATATTACAAAATATAATCAATTAAGGACAGTCTTTCGTTATCCTACTTTTTAATTTCTCTACTTTACTATGTTTAGGAAACTTACGATATTTTTATTAGAATCATTCTTTCCAATTCCTTCTTTACCATTTAAAATGGTATTTTTTATTTATTATAAAACGTTTTATAATAAAAATACCCACGTAAACATCCAGTCTTACCTCCTTTATTTAGGGGAGGATGAGATAAGACGGGGAGATAAGGTAACATGTGGAACCCAGTGTTAAGAAGAAAGCTAAAAGACTCAAAAAGGAAGATGAAAAACTGATTAAAAAGAAACATTTTATGATTAAACCCCAAACACAAGAAAACGTACAATTAATGTGCTTGTGTAGATGATGATGGCGTTGAGGCAATCCAAGTTTGCGTATTATGTGAATCTGATTAAGTCTTTTATAACGTATATTTAATTACATTTTATCTTGTTCCACGTAAATTGGCTGGTAGCACGTAACGATCCTCAAAACATTCATATGCACAAGAGTCAATCAATTTATACTTATCGATAATCGTTCCTCCTTTTCTGACATGTTCTTCCCATCTCTTTAATTCTCCTATGTTTTTTAAGCGTCAACATCCTTCTTCTGTAGAGTTTGCAAAGGCCAATAGGGATGTTCTTCAGCGCGATTCACACTTTTAACTTGTAATGAAAGGGAATATTATAATCGTCTTGTACTTGCTTTGTCGATAGTTCCGGAGATAAATTTGCGTCAAACGGAAACACGAATTCGGAAGCACATTCTTCGTCAGTTTAATCCATGAGTATTAAGTTATCCGTACTTACAAAAAATGTTGTCTTTGTCAAGATGTCGAGAGCGATATTAAGTATTTCTTCGCCAATTTGCATAGCGCCTTTTGAAATTTCCACAGTTGGTTCCACAGTCACGAGATCACTTTTCATTAGCAGTTTTTCAAAATACAACTAACATAAGTAGCACTCAAGAGTAACGTTGATTTGCTACTTTGAATCATTATCAATATAATCATAATATCGATCCCTAGTGTTATATCTCTTATAATAATATCCCTTATAATACGTATAAGTTAGATGTAAGCAATATAATAAATTATTTTACATTACTTATGCGGGTATTTTTTTTTATAAAACGTAATACCATTTTAAATGGTAAAGAAGAAATTGGAAAGAACGATTCTAATAAAAGTATGGTAAGTTTCCTAAACATAGAAGTAAATTAAAAAGTAGGATAACGAAAGAGTGTCCTTAATTGATTATATTTTGTAATATCAAAATATTATAAAAATAAAGTGAAATGTTGCATTAAAAATAAAAATGGAAATAAAAAAAAGTATTATTCAGAATTCGAACCTCGTATGTGGAAGTCTATACATATTCAGTACGACAATGGGCGGGGCTTAAAGGGCGGAACTTGTCACTGACAGACGCTATTCGCAAACTTTAACACCAATTTTCTTGCGAACCGCTGAATAGTGCGCCCTAGTATTTTATACATTTGTACTATGTACCAATATCTATCGATTGGTACCACTTTCGTTAAAATCGGTGAGGGGCAAGTCGTAAGGTCTCCTTGTTAGTTAGTTTTGGAAAAGTGCTCTTCAATTATTTGTTTCTATTCCAAATTTTTTATTTAAAACAAAAATCGTTTATTATTCTTTCTAAAGGTCTCGCGGGCCAAATTAGACCCTCGCGCGGGCCGGAGGTTGCCCACCGTTGATTTAGAAGATAGTCCATTGTGGCTTTGCTCTCTGTACGGGAATTTCGAAAACAACCTATCTATACTAGTAACACAGAAAGTTTTTAGGCTTAGTTTAACATTCCGCGTGATAATCTTGTTCATAATGGGAACGAAAAATTCCTTCCTTAGTCTAAACTAGCACCAATTTGTGTTCCCATTAATGTCAGAAGTGTTGAGCAAAATCGTGAAATGCTACTCTCAAAACTGCTCTCTGCCTTTAAACCAGAGATAGGTTGTTTTCGAAATTCGTCTTTACGAAAAAAGCACAATTCCCACCACTCTAAACCATGTTAATTATTAAAATAGGATATCTGACGAAATATTGGGTTGGGAAAAAGAAATCCATTATTTTTTCGATAGATAAAAAAAAATCCTTTGCTGTTTCTTGTTTGATGCATTCAGTTGTAAGTTACTGAGTGTTAAAAATAGAAATGAACAAAAAGAAACTTCGATACATTTTAGTTTTTCTTTGACAAAAGCAAAAATGCAAGCCAGGCGGCTAAAACTGTGAATGGTGTTTATGTCTATGTGGTCCTAATACTGTAACAGCCAATTATGTGCAATTTTGGTTTCGTAAATTCCGTTCAGGAATTTTTGATGTTAAAGATGCACCTCCCACTTGTAGGCCGTTCGTCGAAAATATCGATAAAATTGGAGAAATGGCCGAAGTTGACCAGCATGTTAGCAGTCGTAAAGGAGCTAAAAATCGATCATAAAATAGTTTTAAACCATTTAGACAAAGTTGGATTCAAAAAGAAGCTTGATGTTTAGGTGCCGCACCAATTAACAGAAAAAAAAACATGATGGATTGAATTTTCATCTGCGAAGCTTTGGCCAAACGAAATGATATAGACCCATTTCTTAACCCTCCGTGTGTACACTGGGTCTTTGAAGGAACAGTCAAAATTTCCATTTTTCTGACTTTTCAGACGATTGTTTCATTTTTATTGACAACAGTTTTAAACTTTTGAATTTGGTAACAGCTTGGCCATGTAGTAGACGCTTCAATAAGTAACTCAGAATTTTTCTAGAATTTTTGAAAGCCTAGAAAACTTTGAAAACATGCCTGTTCCCTAAAAGACCCAGTATACACACCGTGTCTCAAAAAATATAGTATACACACGGCGCACAGTGGGGCGAAATGCTCTAAAATCGGACATTCGCATAAAAATTAAGTTTTAGAAAATTTACGTTTTCGGCTTTTTTTATATTCTAGACACTTGAGTGTATTTATAAATGCATTTGAAACATTAATTTTTATCAAATTTCCTATAGAAAATATTTTTCAAATTCGACATTTTCAAAACTAATGAAGTTTCGTTGATTCGACATGTACTGCTTTAAAACGTTCTTCCATCAAAACTAAACAAAGGGGGTAATTGAAATTTTTATAACATGAGGAGTAGGTTTCAAACTTCATATTATAATTATTATCATCTTGTAAAGTTGTTCGTATATTCTTAATACACGCGTTAAAACTAATGACATTTATATAATAGAGATCACATATTTTAAAAGGCCAAAACTTTTTTTGCCCAAAACTGTCCAAGCTATGCAATACATCAAACGGTTGCCAACAGGCTCTAGTTTCTGAAAACCCTTATTGTCCGTCCACCTTCATCCCTCTTTTCATGAAAATTGCATTTAAAGATAAAATATGTCAAATTATACCCTATCTGTCATGTAAAACCAGTTTATATTAGGATAATAAATTACATAAAATCATCATTTAAAACCATTTTTTTTGTGTAATGAAAATAATTATGGAAAAATGCTGATATTTTTAACAAGTTATTAATTTCGTTGGAGCCTATAATTCTTTGGATGACCAAATTTTGCAACAGAAAGAAGATTTACACAAGATATTTCTGAAGACGTGAAAAATGTGTTATTATATAAAACTTGTAGATATCGATAATGCAATTCTAAATATATAACATTTATAAGTCGTCAAATATTTTTATTAAATATCTGCGTGCTGAGGTCAATAACCACATGTAGGTATAGGTTGTTACAATGTTCTTGCACTTATTTCTGGTAACACAGGGTCGTTTGTTAGTTAATTAACGCTAAAAGTCTGTTATAATTAATATTATTTCTAAAACAAGTTATGTCCTGTTTGGGAATTGAACCCGCTTCTGCATCAAATTGGATTTCCTTTTCATTAAAAGCAAATAAAGTGTTATTTTCTTTAATAGTAAATGCTCACTTATTTTATATACTTATTAATATATCTATTTTACTCATTTGCACTCAATTTTGTGGTTATTCTATTGAAAAAAGGAAAGTTATGTGGCGATGTCCGCAATTTAAGCATTTCGCCCCACTGTGCGGCGGGTTAAACGGATGGTGACTGGAGATGAGATACACATATGATAACCCTGTGCGAAAACAATCATGGTCAAAGAACAATAAAGCACCTCAAACTATGATCAAACCAGAAGACAAAGAAGAAGAGGACCATAAAGTCCAGACTTGGTACCAAGCGATTACCATCTTTTTCTTGCATTGCAAAATTTCTTTAGTGATAAAAAATTGGCATCTAAGCAAGATTGTGAAAATCGATTAGTAGAGTTTTTTGCAAAAGAGCAGAACTTCTATGAGAGAGGCATTATGAAGTTATTTTTAACCCTTAACGGTTCTGCTATTTTGACACATGTTATTAGCCGAGTCCACATTTATTTTTTCGTGAAATATTAGTTGTCTAAAATCACGGGGTTTACATTTGAAAAGTAGGTAACTATATTTCCTAGTTTATGAATGAACTAGGAAATACATTAAAGTGGCATGATCAATTTTCAAAAAATATACATTGAAATAGTGGTTTCACAGACAATAAATTCGAAATATTCGAGAATTCCACCAGCGACAGTGATAGCTTAGAAAGTAATGAAGATCATATCATTGGTAATCGAAGTGATAACATTTGGAATGATGTATCACTTAACGATACAAAGCCAGAAAGAATACCCTTTGTTGCAGGTTCGTACTCACAAAGACCAAGAGTACCAAACTCTTGTAAAAATCCATTAGAATATTTTCAATTATTTTTCACGCGTTCACTTGCCCAAAATATAATTTTACAAACAACTCATTACATAAACGAAAAAATTCAAAATCAAACTTGAAGCATCAAATCATACAAGAAAATGGTACATATTTAACCCAAATCGAACAATCTGAAGTATGTTAAATAAAATTCTGGAGTTCATATAAAAATAGTAGATTTCTTTTTCCCCAACCTAATCAAATTTGATGAACGCATCATCCTACTTTTACAATTTTCCTTTACAATTTAAAGTATTTAATCTTTAAACCCGCTTAATTTGTTCTTCCACACTTTATACTATTTAAAAAGTCAATTGAGAAATTTTCCAATTAAAATATAAACGAATTTTCGACACAAATGTTTATCCTAAATATTTTACTCTCTAATTAAGAGTAAATAAAAAAAAAATCTCACCTGTTTTAGACGTTTTTCTCCTTTTCGTCTTCTTTTCCTGCGCAACCACATTCGCAACCTGTTTCTCTTGACCAATCATATTAACAGTTTGCATATCAGTCATCTGCCTACTATATATGGGATTCGACGGTTGCATGGTACTATACGGTATGGTAATATTGGGCTGGCTAAACATCGGTAACGTAGAAGCGGTCGTCGATATCGGTTTACCCAGCATATGAGATCCGGCGAGATTCTTATCACCGTAGAACGCCTGCCCTGACGACTGTAACCCCAACATCCGATCATCTCCAGGATACCTATCCACAATTTGAGATAAATTACTCAAATTGCGTAAACCTAACGCCTGATCGATATCCATCGACGTCGAATTATAATTCGGTCTGGGTATCGTCATCTCTGGTTTATAACCACTCGTTACATCAAGCGGTTGAGATAACCGAGATGAATCACTCGTCGATCGAACCGGTTGTAAAATATTCGCCCTGTTCATATTTTGTATTTGTGGGGTGTTTTGCGTGTTGATTTGTTTATAACCCATATTTAATAAATCTGCTTCGTTATACCTTAAAGGTAAACTACTCGGCACGTTTTGATTTGAAACAGGATTCGGTTGGGGGATATTTTGCATCGGCGATGACGTCGTCGATCTTTGATAATTATCGTTTCGAGCGTTATACGTCGACCTTTGAAAACCAACGTCCGGTTCAACGTATCCCATATTGGTAAACTTACTCATATCGATCGATCTATCCGTTTCTAAACTACGCGACGACGGAATGGTAAGACTGTAATTCATTTCTGCATTGTAATTATACGGGGAAGTAGGGTTATATGTATTCCTTTGAGAACTATTAGAATCGCTACTTTCTGTAATATCTATACTTGGAATATTGTCGTTTTGCATCGATTCCGGTACGTTTTGATATTTAGTCATTTCATTCACCGGACTAACACTATGCGCCGGGGAATTAGCATCTTGCCTATCACTTAAAACATTGACATCTTGTCTCTGACTGTATTCATTTTGCATTTCAAACGCCCTCTTTTTCACCGGACACGTAACGGCAGGTTTATCTTGTATTTTATCGGGATTCGGTGATATGTGAGGTGACGATACTGGTCCGGGGGAATTTTGTTGAGATAAAGCGGGCGAATTTTGTTGAGACGCCGGCGAAGGCAATTGAGAATT
Source organism: Digitonthophagus gazella (assembly GCA_036711955.1). Taxonomy (NCBI): domain Eukaryota; kingdom Metazoa; phylum Arthropoda; class Insecta; order Coleoptera; family Scarabaeidae; genus Digitonthophagus; species Digitonthophagus gazella. The sequence continues at coordinate 4,491,405 of JASCIT010000003.1, forward strand.
AACGGGAGACGAATAATTCGGTAACGCTTTTTGGTATTGGTCTGTTATAAGTTTACTAGTATCGAAATAAGAAGGATTAGGTTCGATGTTATGCGGAGGAGTTGGATTTGACGATGAATAATTTGGCGTTTGAGAATAATACGAAGGATTTCCATACGAATAAGATGAATTTTGCGTTGGAGGTGTGTAAATATGTTCCGAATACTGTGGATATGGAGATTGAGGGTTATCACGAGGACTACAAGATTTATCCGGACTACTTTTAGTTGAAACTGTATCTTGATAAAAACCAACTCTAATTTGACCGTTAAATGCTGGATAAGCTTTCGGAGAAACATCTGGTCTTGGTGAAGCCATAATTGGAGATGCTCCGGAAGGTGATTTATGTAACGGAGATGGATATGGAGCCGGATAAGCTCCTAATCTTTCATCGATACCTACTCTAGGTGAATCCATATCTTGAGAGAATGAAGATCTTTCAGACATACTACTTCCCGTACTTATTCTACGTTGTCTAGGTGTAGGTTGACCGTAAATTAACGGACTATCCGGAGTAGGTGATGGATCCCCTAAAGGTACTTTTTTCTCCTCCTTTTTATTTTCTTTATCTTCAGATTTATCAATTTCTTTACCGTCCGATTTATTATCAGTCTTCTTTTGCGTAGGTTGCACCTTCGGTGCACCAAATGCTTTAAACCAGGCACTTAAATTTGGAGTAGCTTTTCCGGGACTATTTCCCACTTTTTCTTTCTCAACTTTTTCCGCGACCGGTTTTAATTCATTCTCCTTCGATTCGGTATTTTCTTTAACAATTTCCGTTTTTAATTCCCCAACATCTTCTTTTTTCGCATCATCTACAAATTGGTGTTTTCCAAAACTATCTAATACTGATCCCAAACTTAACTTTGGTGCACTATCATCGGTTTTAACAATCAAGGAATTCTTAGTATCCTTAGTTTTAGATAATGGTCCCAATGGAAATACCTCATCCGGTTTATTAGCGTTTTGTATGTTTGAAATTAAATTCCCTTTACTTTTACCCGGTTGTAATCTATCGATAGTTCGTTGAACTTCCCTCCTACGAAATAGTTTTGTGGGATCTCGAAAAGGTTTCTTTTTAATTTCTTTCGAAGGATCTTTTTTCGACATAATTTTATCCGGTTTCTTTTTTACATCATCAACTTTCATATCAAAATCATCTAAACTTGAAAAATGCGATGGGGAATTACTTGCCGAACTAAATTCGAATTTTGGTGTATCATCAAGCCACTTATTTATATCTTTAAGCGTTTGTTCAGTTGCTAAAGTTAAAGCTTCAATTGCCGCAGCATTTTTAGCATTATTTTTATCTTTTTTCTCCGATTGAATACTATCAGCTGTACTCGCACCATCATCGATATCTTCATGTTTCTTTTTAGATTTATTTTCAGTTACTTTTGATTTCATACTTTTATTATCTAAAACTTCCGAATCTTTTTCTTTTAATTCCAATTCCCTTTTTTCCCTTTCTTTAATTTTGGCAAGTTCACTTTTGGCTTTTAATTTTTCAATCGTCTCCCTTAATTTATTATGTTTATCAATGTGTTTCGGAGGCGATTGAGATCTTTCCGTAAATTTTGATATATCTTCCTTATCTTTATAAACTTCTTTCCATTTATCATGTTTTGCTTTTAATTTATTACTACTTTCATTATCACTTGATGGTTTTGTGTCTTTTCGTTTCGGGGAGAAGTTAAAACCAGGTTCGGGAGATGAAGGAGGCCAAGAAGGTGGAGGTGAACTACTCCACCGATCCGGACTTGGAGAAGGACTTCTACTTTTTAATCTTTCCGGACTTGGTGACATAAACTTTGAAATTTTATTTTTATGTTTTTGATTCTTTTTCTTTTTATCTTCGTGTTTTAAATTTTTGCTTTTCTTCTCTTCAACCTTACTTTTCTTTTCTATTTGTTTAATTGGAACTTCTTTACTTTTATGTTTATCCGAATGTTTAATTTTTTCAACGGGTTTTGTATGTTTATGTTTTGTCTCTTTTTTTGTATCTAATTTTTCAGATTCTTTTTGTTTCTTTTCGATTTTATTATGTTTAAGTAATTTTTCTTTTGATTTTTCCTCCTTTTCTTCATCCACACTCGGTTTACGTTTATTTTTCTTTTCTTCTTTTTTATCCTTTTTACTCTTTTTTGTATGTTCATTATGTTCGTGTAAATCATCTTTTTTCCGGTTGTCACTTTTATTAAAATCTTCATCTTCTTCAAAGATATCATCTAAGGAGTTGTTTGAATCGGATCTACTTTTCTTTTTTGGTGGTTTGGTTGTTAGAGTGGGTTTTATTTTCGATTGTGGGATGTTACCAATCATTTTCTTTCTTTTATGTCCTTTACTATCCGGATATTCTACGGCTATTTCTTCATCGCTTGTTACTTCATCCAGATATCGTTCGGTTGCTCTTTCAAATACTTGTTGGAGATTATCAACCATTTCAGTATATTCTAAATAAAATTAAAAAAACATATTAGCTGATAATCGTTACTTTTTAATAAATTTTTTAAAACTTGTCTTAAATTTTTCCAAATGTCACCGTTTTGTAGTAAATCTAACTCATATTGATCAAAATGTGAAATTTGTTTTTCAATTTTCATCAAGTTGAATCAAATTTTGGTTATTTTAAAATAGATTTTGAAAATTTTAATCTGAAATAATAATTTTTTCTCAAATTACTTTTCCAGTATGTCTCATTTGTATAAAATGTATTAGAAATGATGAAGATCCGACCTAAATTCTTTATAATATGAGCGTTTTTTTAATAAATCTGACTTAACTTTATAAAAATATAACTTTTTTTAAATAAATTTTGATCAACTTGAGTCAAATTTAAAAAATTTTGGAATTGTGATTGAAAATTTTAATTTAAAATTGAATATTTTTATATAAATATTTACTATGCTAAATAGATAAACGACTACTATAAATACTATAGATAATTAATACGTGTAACTTCCTTATATAACAGGTGATGTCATATAAATGACACCATCTAGCAGTGTTGACGTATATTTGTATTGTACAAGCTTCATAACTTAAACTAGTTTAGTTTTATTTTTAGTATTTAAAAAAAAAATTATTGTTTTTGCTGGAATTGATCAACATTTTGGTAACTTTGGTGGAAGCTTTACGAATTTAGTAAGTTTTTGGTGGAATTTTTAAAAAAATTGGTAAATTTTTGGTGGAATTTTAAAAAAATTTGTTATTTTTGGTAGAATTATTAAAAATTTTAGTAATTTTGGTAGAATTTTGATGAATTTACTAAGTTTTTGATAGAATTTTCAAGGTTTTAGTTAATTTTTAGTAAAATTGTTTCTAATTTCATTGATTTTTGGTTGAATTTTTAAAGAACTTGGACATTTTGGTGGAATTTTTAAAAAAATTTTTGGTAGAATTGTTAAAAATGTTGATGACTTAGTAAATTTTTGGTGGAATTTTTAAAAACTTTGACAATTTCGATGTAATTTTTAGGATTTTTGTAAGTTTTTGGTGGAATAAAAAAAATTCAGTAAGTTTTGGGTGTAGTTGTTAAATATTACAATAGCTTTGGTGGAATTTTTGCGAATTGTATTCATTTCTGGTGGAATTTTAAAAAAATTCGGTGTTTTTGGCAAAATTCTTATGAATTTCGTAAGTTTTTGGTGGAATTTTTAAAAAATTCAGTATGTTTTTGGTGGAATTATCAAAAATGTTGATAACATTGGTGGAATTTTTGCGAATTTATTCATTTCTGGTGGAATAAAAAAAAATCAGTATTTTTGGTAAAATTCTTATGAATTTAGTAAGTTTTTGGTGGAATTTTTGCAAATTGTATTAATTTTTGGTGGAATTTTTAAAAAATTCAGTATATTTATGGTGGAATTATCAAGAATTTTGATAACACTGGTGGAATTTTTGCGAATTTTATTCATTTTTGATGGAATTTTTAAAAAAATCGGTGTTTTTTTATGGAATTTTTACGAATTTAGTAAGCTTTTAGTGAAATTTTTCCAATTTTATAAATTTTTGGTGGAATTTTTATAAAATTCAGTATGTTTTTGATGGAATTGTTAAAAAAGTTGATAACTTTGGTGGAATTTTTATTAACTTTAATCATTTTTGGTGGAATTGTTAAAAGTATTGGTAATTTTAGTAGAATTTTTATGAATTTGGTAAGTTTTTGGTGGTATTTTTTAAAAATCAGTAAGTTTTTGGTGGAATTATTCAACATTTTTGTAGCTTTGATGGAAAATTGAAAAAAAACTAGTACGTTTTTAGTGGAATTGTTAAAAATGTTGGTAACTTTGGTGGAATTTTTACGAATATAGTAAGTTTTTCGTGGAATTTTTACCAACTTTATTGATTTTGGGTGGAATTTTAAAAAAATTGACCAAGTTTTTAGTAGAATTGTCTCCAAATTTAATAATTTTTAGTGAAATTATATTCAATTTAACTAACTTTTGTGGAATTTTTATTATTACTTTTTTATTTTTGTGAAATTTTTAAGAATCTAATCAATTCTTGACGAAATTAATCTTAATTTTAGTATATTTTTAAAAAATTTAAGTTTATGGTGAAATTGTGAAAGATTTTGATAGCTTTGGTGGAATTTTTACAAATTTTATAAGTTTTTGGTGGAATTATTAAAAATTTTAGTAGCTTTGGTGGAATTTTTACAAATTTACTTAAATTTTTGGTGATATTTTTAAGAATTTAATTAGTTTTTAGTGAAATTTATTCGAATTTCTGCTCTGCATAAATTAAATATTTGATAATTATTAATAAACCGATCGTTTTGACATTTCATGTGGCATCAGCGTGGTTAGTATAATAAATAACGTTTATGAAAATTGAACCAACTGTTTTATCGGCCCAAATCGAAAATGACGGAAAACGGGGACTTCGTTTAGGGCTTAAATCGGCCGTTTCGGGTCCAAGTTTTTAGTAGAATTGTCTCCAAATTTAATAATTTTTAGTGAAATTATATTCAATTTAACTAACTTTTGTGGAATTTTTATTATTACTTTTTTATTTTTGTGGAATTTTTAAGAATCTAATCAATTCTTGACGAAATTAATCTTAATTTTAGTATATTTTTTAAAAATTAAATTTTAATGAAAGAAATTTACCATTATTAGCACCATTATACAAATGACAATTGTGAACAATTAATTGGAAGTCCCCTTTAAACTTAGAAAAAGTTTTATAATGTCCGGAATCCAATCGTTCTTCCATCCTTTGAAGATCCATCGGTTTTCGTATAACGGAATAGTAATTTGGGGCGTATTCCTCATCAACGGGATCAACAAACGGCCACGCGTCGTCGTGATTCTTCACAAAATCCAAAATCTTATGCATGCCCGTTTGTAAATCTTCGTCCGATTGACGGAAACTAAAAATATATAAGACAAGATAAAAAAAGGAAATAATTCCATGATTAACCCAAATATGCTCACTTTTTTTCTTTTTTTTTTAAATAAAATCTACATTTTACAAATTTTCTTTAAGCATATATGAGTTAATTAATAAAAAAACAACAAATATGCTAAGACAAGCAATAAATATTTGTTAAAATAAATTAAAAATAAAATAAAAATAAAAACAAACCTGTTAGACATGCAAAATTAGTAACATCACTTACGTCAGTACTAGGTAGGCAAGGAGAAAGACAGGTTTTGTTTAGGAATTGTGTAGGGGGCCAATGCAGTCGTATACAAAAAAGCGCAAAATCCGTATGCTTCATTAATTTATTTTTTTAATAACCTCCCGTAGTTCTATCAACAAAACTAAACACACCTGAATGAAAAGACGAAAATTGTAACAATTTCGTTGGTATAGTAATTTTGATTTTAGAGATTCTACATGCATACGTTACATCACTACCTTCTAAATAAAAAAATAAAAATGTTACTTTAAAATCTCATAATCTCAAAAAATAAAAATAAAATTACCAGGCGTGTAAGTATAAAACCAGAAATTTTGTACAGAAAAAACACGTTTATTGTAATGATATGATACAAAGCAACTTATTCAATGTATTGTCCGTCGCTATCTATACATTTTTCCCATCTTTCTGGCAATTTGTGGATTCCGCACCAAAAAAACTGTTGTTCTTTTGAGGCAAACTAGTAATTGAGCCATTTTCGTACATCTTCGTAAGAATTAAAGCGCTGCTCAGCAAGCGCGTGTCCCATCAATGCAAACAAGTAGTAATCGGATGGGGCAAGGTCCGGTAAGTAAGGTGTGTGCTGAAGAATCTCCCAACCGAACGACTCTATCGTTTCCTGGATCTATTTTGCTTTGTGTGCTGGTGCATTGTCATGCAGCAAAATCACCTTGTGTTGTCTTTGTTGGTATTCTGGTCGTTTTTCACTTAAAACTCGATTTAAATCGGTTATTTGTTGTCGGTAGACAACATTGACAGTTTCCCCAGGTTTCAGCAGCTCGTAATAGATTACGCCCTTCTAATCCCACCAAACAGCATTGTCTTTCATCCGTAGCGGTCTGGTCTTTAGGATATTGATGGTTCACCCAGATTAACCCATGACTTTTTGCGCTTAGGATTTGCAAAATATATCCACTTTTCATCGCCAGTCACAATTTGATGAAGAAATGACTTTCTTTTGAACCTAGCGAGCAGTATTTCGCATAATGTTTTGTGGTTTTCGTCTCTCGTTGAGTTCATGTTCATTTCCCTTTTGTATCTTTCCCATGGCTTTCAACTGAAGGGAGATGGCTTCTCGGGTCACCTTTAACTGACCCGCCAGTTGTTGTTGTGCTTGAGCGTCGTCTTCGTCCACCAAGGCTTGCAGGTCAGCGTCTTCAAATTTTTTTGGTGGTCTTCCACGTTCTTCGTTCCTCACGTCAAAATTGCCCCTTTTGAAGTGTTTGAACCACTCGAAACACTGTGTTTTAGCATGCTCACCAAACGCCTCCACAAACATTTGATGCGATTCGGCTGCGGTTTTCTTCAGATGAAAACAGAAAAGTAGTGCGGTCCGCAAATCGTAATTTGTTGGCACAAAACTCGACATGTTTATCACTAATAAACTAATGCTACTGAATGAAACTCGTGTTATTGTGAATTGGAAATCTTTGTCGGATTATTATTATTAGCGTCACTTATGCGCGAATTCCGGTTTCATACTTACACACCTGGTAGAGGTTAGTTGATGTAAATAATTAACAATAATGTTTTTATTTTTTAATTTAGAAGGTGGTGTGTTACATCAAGCTACCAAAAAATGAAAATTATATACAGGAATCAAAATTAAAAAATTCGTATGGTCGATATGTACAAGTTTTAGGTAGATAAATGGAAAAACAACACTTACACCTGAGATGTTTTTAACTTTTTTCTATGGGGGTTGGATATCGGTTGGATTACGATCTGACCGGTTGCACACGCTAGTGAATTGTTTGTCTGTCGACCCACCGTCGATACCGGCTTGCTAGAGCTTGTCTCTGAATGTTGTTGGTTGGTTCTTGTTGAACTCCTGTTATTACTACCCGAGAATACTGATCCTTGATCTAAAAATATAATAATATGTCAAAATCAAAAACCCTCCAAGTGGAAATGTAGATATTTTAGACGAAATTCTAAAAGTCAATTGCAAAATTCAACTGTATCTTTTAAAAATGAAAGTCAACAATGCTTTAACGAATAATCCAAAAAGTTTGAAAATTGGAATTTTGGCAGAAATAAAGATTTATCTATTGATTCTATTTCTATCTTTTTCTGTAGAAAATTTCGTTTTCCATTCAAAATAGTTTAATAAAAATTAAATTTTGAACCCATCTGTATTACTTAAAAATTAAGCTATCTTTTTACGATTAATTCACAAAAATTGAAAACTGAAACTTTAACAAAAATTGAAAACAGAAATCTATTTGTCACATTTTCTAAAAGCTTTATTTCTTTATACAAATTAATTTAGAAGATATAACATTTTGAATCCAACTGCATTGTGCAAACCTATAAGTTACGTAAATAAGTGACCAGTTTGAACTATCACTGAACACTTAACATTTAGTTGACTGAAAATTTTACACAGAAACAGCGTCATATTACGGGCTATTATTTTGTAATTGACGAGTTAACTCGTCTCCGGTCAGTAACGTTATATAGTAAAGGCGAGTTAATTAGACATCAGTCAGCAAAATGTTAAGCAGAATATATGACTGTTTAACGTATTGGACTTGATCTATGGCGATTATAAAAATTAAAAAATAATGATGATTTAAAATGGCTAGTTTGTCATTCAGTTTGGTATGGTTACGTAAGTGCATTCTTATGGTGGATTTAGGATGTCAAATTTAAAGGCTGTAATCGTAACCGTAGCAGTAACTTCAGTATTTAAAAAAAGTTCAACTATTTTGTTTCAATAGAAGCGTTTAGGCAACGTCTAGGATTTACGGCAAATTTGATGGTTATTACAGCTAAGGTTACGGTTAAGTTTGACATCCTAAACCCGCCATTAAAATTTTATGTTTCTAGGGTGATTAAACAACATAATTTTAACACTTTGTCGACCGGGAATTTTATATACTTCCTCTGTCCGAAAATAGTTGCTACATTTTGGTTTAATGTAAAAATTATCATAAATATATAAGATAAATTAATTTATTAAATATCAGTAGATGGAACATATAATAATCCAAGTATAGCATGCCCTAACCTCAACTGAGCTATTACCCACCTTTTGTGATAAGTAATTGTTACCTGTAAAATTTGAATGTTTTTGAATTTTAACCGCTCTGCATCAAAAATGATTCGAAATATTTCGGAAACTAATGAAATAGTTAGGAAAAAATGCGGAGAATTTAGTAATGAGCAAAAAAACCAAATTTTACATTATTTGTTGCAAAATGTTGAGGATAAAATTTGAAAAGAGGCGCGATAAGTGCAGCTGCACGTAAGTTTGTTTGCAGTCGTTCAACAATTTCGAGATTCTGGAAACAAATAAAAGATTGTTTAAATAAAAACGCAATAATTAATATTAACTTCCGTAAAAATAATTGTGGTCGAAAAGTTAAAGATTACAGTCAACAAATTGCTAATTGCTAATGCCACGTTGGGATTTTCACAAAAAAAAAAATTTTTTTTGACGGAAAAATAGGGATATGGCCATTTATAAACTCTTTACCAGCCAAAAGAAATAGCAAAAATTGGGCTAAGGGAACACTAGTAATCAAAGCTGTAGAAAGTGTCAAAAAAGAGGAAGTGAGAAAAATGATTTTGAATAAATTGATTCCAGCAATACTAATATTTATTATTATATTTATTCAGCAAGATAATGCAAAACCGCATTACTGACGATCCAACATTAATCCAATCTTTCTATAGAAATAGTTGGGATATTCAATTGATATCTCAACCACCGAATAGCCCCGACTTAAGTGTGTTGGATTTAGGTTTTTTTAGTTCATAAATTATTTCGAATTTTCATTTAAAAACAATAAACTTATGTACATAAAATTCTTCTGGTTTTTTGTTCGCCTTTAAATAAATAAATAAATAAAATGTAGCAACTATTCTCGGACAAAAATTAAATTAAAATGTAGCAACTATTTTCGGACAGAGGAAGTAGAAACTATGTCATGTCACCGTAATGTAGGTACTATGACGACGAGTTAACTCGTCACCGGTCAGCAACGTTTGGGTATGAAAAGACGAGTTAACTCGTCACCAGTCAACAAAGTGTTAAAAAAAACGGTAATAGTTTTCAATTATAACATACATAAAATTTCTTGAATTATGAGGTTACGCTTCAACATCTTTAAAATTTTAACTTAAAACTAATCTCTCTAGAATATTGCAGTCAGAACATCAATATTTTTAAAGTTTTGAGAATAGAACTTCAATTTTTTTGGAACTTTTGAGGTTTAAACTTCACGATTTCTACCATTTTGGGGATGATAGTTTAATATAATCTTTTCACACTCAGAATTTTTAGAATTTTGAGGTTTAACTTTTAATTTTGAGGTAAAGATTTAATATTTTTTGAATTTTAAGAACAGAACTTCAATGTTTCTGGCATTTTAAAATTCAAAATCCACAATCTTTAACATTTTGGGAATAGAACACATTAATATCAACCATGCATTTTACAATTTTTTCATGACGAATGTCTTCGTCAAAAACAATTAAATGATTATTTTTAAACATCTTATATTCTTTAGGATTGGCCAAACAACATAACCTTAAAAGAACTTTAATAATTTTTTTGATTATAAGGTTATAACTGCAAAATATCTTGAATTATGAGATTACACTTGAATATTTTTGAAATTTTGGAGTTAAAACTTTCTATTGGGTTGGCAACTAAGTGATTGCCGATTTCAAATAAGAATCTATCCACAAAATCGGCAATCATTTAGTTGCCAACCCAACATTAAAGAACTTGACCACCGATTCGGATTTAACAAAAAATCATTTTCAGGTCTTCACCGAAATAGAAAAGGAAAGAGAACTTTACAAAATTAAGGTCTAGATTTAATTGTATAATCTAATTACCGTCAGTTAAAACTAATTTTGAAAACGTCGTCAAACAATTTACGCAATTAAATGTAGACTTTAATTTTGAAAGTACTCTTTCCTTCTCTATCTCAGTGGCGACCTGAAGACATTTTTTTGTTAAATTGAAATTTATAGTCAAGTTCTTTAATATTGGGTTATCAACTAACAAGGAGACCTTACGACTTGCCCCTCACTGATTTTAAAGAAAGTGGTACCAATCGACAAATATTAGTACATAGAACAAATGTATAAAATATTAGGGCGCAATACTCAACGGTTCGCAAGAAAATTGGTGATAAAGTTTGCGATCAACTTATACGTCAATGATTAGTCATTCTCCTTAAACACCCCCAACAGCTAAACTGAAAATATATCGGCTTCCAAATCCATAGTACGTTGGTTCGAATCCTAAATAATACGTTTTAGTTTTCTTTTTTAATACAATATTCTAAGTTGTTTTTATAACATGTTGATGTAATACTAAAGTATTTTTAAAATAACATGAAATATTGTATTCAAAATAAAAAAGTTATTTTTCGAGATTCGAACCACCGTACTATGGATCTGGAAACCGATGCATTTCCACTATGGCTGTTGGGGGGTTTTAGAAGAATTGATAAATCATTAATATATAAGCCAATCGCAAACTTTAACACCAATTTTCTTGCGAACTGCTGAGTATTGCGCCCTAATATTTTATACACTTGTACTATGTACTAATATTTGTCGATTGGTACCACTTTCATTAAAATCGGTGAGGGGCAAGTCGTAAAGTCTCCTTGTAAGTGACTGCCCAATCACTTTTTCTTCCATTTCTCTTTTGATTTTAGCAACTGATTCGTTATTAATGCTGAAATAATACCAAAACCTGAACTGACCACAGCACAAGTTTCGATAAGCAGCTGGGGTTCATGGTTGGTTTTCCGCTAGCAACTAAACTACTTTTTTGTTGATACTGCAATCCGTGTGAACAGTCCACGTTCAACGACTGACAAAATTTCTTGAGGATTTTCACAACAACAAGTATGAAAGCGTGATACACTAAATGACGTTCCATGAAATGACTTTTCACGTTTTATGGAAGCGCACCTTTACATTGGAACAATTCAACATCACAGATATAAAAGTGATACCATACTGAATCAATTTAATTTTGTGAAATTTACCTCTACTGCTTGTAGAACTTTCAGATTGTTGTCTAGATCGTCCCCCTTTGGATTTTTTACTCGTCGCGTTTGCGCCAGCCATCTCATCACGCGACTTAGTTTCGTATTCAGAATTTTCGCTTTGAGTATCTTCACTTTGCTCCTTAAGCTTGGATCTCCGCTCATAAGCTTCCTTCCTCTTCTTAGCGCTATTTTTCTTTCTAACCTCTTCTTCCAACTTCTCCTTCTGAAGCTCTTCTACTCTCGTATCCGGTTTTTTCTCTACTTCTTCCGGTTGCACCGACTCTTCCTAAACACAAACAAAAAGTTAAAAAATAAACGAAAATAATTAAAGTAATTAAAAACATACTTGTTTCCTAATTCGACTTGATGTCCTTCTTGGTAAATTTTCCAAAAGACGTTTTCTAGCCTGCCTCTCTTTCTCACGAAATAATCTCGGTAATTCAGGTAAAAAATTCTCCGTAAGTGTACCATATAACAACCTCTCAGCTTTCGAATCGGAATTTTTCAATTTTTTAGTCAACTGAATCCAATCGTCTTCGGTAAAACAAACAACCTGCCAAATCGACTTCTCCTTTTTACTGTTCTTATTCTTCTTAAAATCCTCCCGGTAAAGTCTCGTCCCGTAAAAGTACCAATAAGCGGATCTGTTCGCGTCGTATCCCAACGGCTCGACGCGAAGACTGCCCGCCTCCAAGTTCTTCAAAGCCTCGAGCACGTCGTCCGCGTCCAAACGAAAATCGCACAAAGCATGCAAAATATCGACCTTAGTACGCAACGGCAGCAACTGAAAATCTATGTCTGTATTGAACGGGTTGTACTGATCATGTTCCTGGCATTTTTGACGGAACAGTCGTCTTAAGAACATCTGATAGTTGAACGTTGATATTTCATTATTCGGCAAGCAACCGCTTAATAACCTTACGATCAATTCCTGTAACCATGAAGTTTCTTCTGTACCATCTGTAAGGAGGGCTTCTTCTAAGTCCTAAAAGAATAAAAAAATAATTAATAAATAAAAAAATAATAAATAAACAAAAAAATAATAAATAAATAAAAAAAATAATAAATAAAAAAATAATAAATAAATTTTTAAAATAAATAAACATTTTTTAATTATAATATCTGGTGTTATAGTACTTTTAGATTATAATAAAGTTTACTTTATGGTTAACACATTTATGCTTGATAACCGATAAGAAACAAAGAATTGATAAATAGATTATTTATTATACGGTAATAATATTATTATAGATAATCTATGTTTTATAATCAAGGCTTGTTTCTGTTGTGAATTTTTTGCAACGATAGCAAAATTATTTTTAAGATAAATAATAACTACTAGAGTGATTACGAAAAACTATCAAATAACGTGCGAGAAAAATTTGTTTAAATGAATTATTTCCTTGTAAAAAAAAAATTGATAATTTTGCATTTTTGAAGATTTTATTTAATGATTTTTTTAGTAAAATTTAGCCACTTTTAGACTAGGTTTTAATATAAATGAATACTAAAATCTTATTGATTTCTTCTTTCTAAAGTGACAGATTTATCACTTTGACACTTGATTTATCACTTTGATGTCAGATTGAAATTTATTAAAATGACAGTTAATTCTTTTCTTTTCAGATGTATTTGTTAACTTTAGCAATGTTTTAAACTCCAAGACGATTAAAATCACACTTTAAAAGCATAAATTAATTTCACTTGTCACATTTTTAGATTAATTTATACACACCCTGTATATTTAGAAATTTTTTTATGTTAAAACTTTGCCGTTTTCTCTTTGATTCGAAAACTTAGACTAGATTTGAACATAAATGAGTACTAAAATCTCAGTAATATCTTTTATCTGTCATTTTGACAGATCTGTCAGCTTGAAATCTGTCAAAATGATAGCTGTATCCATTTTCTCGTTCTTTCTCAATTCTATTTTTCAACTTTAGAACGATAAATCAAATGATCAAATTAACTTTAATTGTCAAATTTTTGCATTAGTTTATAAACACCTGTATATCTAATTATGTAATAATTTGGTGGCTTTTTATAAAATTTAGTGATTTTTTATATCAATTTAGTGACTTTTTATGTCAATTTAGTAGTTTTTTATAATAAATTGGTGGCTTTTTATAAAATTTAGTAATTTTTTATATCAATTTTGTGACTTTTTGTCAATTTAGTAGTTTTTTTATAATAATTTGGTGGCTTTTTATAAAATTTAGTGATTTTTTATGTCAATTTAGAAATTTTTTTATAATAATTTGGTTACTTTTTATAAAATTTAGTGACTTTTTATATCAATTTAGTGACTTTTTATGTCAATTTAGTAGTTTTTTATAATAAATTGGTGGCTTTTTATAAAATTTAGTGATTTTTTATATCAATTTTGTGACCTTTTGTCAATTTAGTAGTTTTTTTATAATAAATTGGTGGCTTTTTATAAAATTTAGTGATTTTTTATGTCAATTTAGAAATTTTTTATAATAATTTGGTTACTTTTTATAAAATTTAGTGACTTTTTATATCAATTTAGTGACTTTTTATGTCAATTTAGTAGTTTTTTATAATAAATTGGTGGCTTTTTATAAAATTTAGTGATTTTTTATGTCAATTTAGAAATTTTTTATAATAATTTGGTTACTTTTTATAAAATTTAGTGACTTTTATGTCAATTTAGTAGTTTTTTTATAACAATTTGGCGAATTTTTATAAAATTTAGTGACTTTTTATAATAGTTTGGTGCAAAATTCGTTTAAATTTGTAAAAAATTCATCAAAAAATTTAAATTCTTTGTTATTTTTTGCATAATTTTTTAAAGATTTGTCTTAATTTGAATATTTTTCGAAATATACGTTCAAATTAGTTAAAAATTCGTCAAAAAATTGAAATTCCTAGTTATTTTTTGCAAAATTCTTTAAAAACTTGTCATAATTTGAATATTTGTCGAAATATTCGCTCAAATTTCTTAAAAATTCGTCTAAATTCGTTAAAAAATTTTAATTCTTCGCTATTTTTTGCGAAATTCTTTAAAAATTTATCATAATTTGAATATTTGTTGAAATATTCGTTCAAATTTGTTAAAAATTCGTTCAAATTTGTTAATAATTCGCCAATTTTTTTTTTAATTCCTTGAAATTTGTTAAAAATTCGTCAAAAAATTGAAATTCTTTGCAAAATTCTTTAAAAATTTGTCTTAATTTGAATATTTGTTGAAATATTCGTTCAAATTTGTTAAAAATTCGTTCAAATTTGTTAAAAATTCGTTCAAATTTGTTAATAATTCGTTCAAATTTGTTAAAAACTCGTTCAAATTTGTTAATAATTCGCCAATTTTTATTTTAATTCGTTGAAATTTGTTTAAAATTCGTAAAAAAATTGAAATTCTTTGTTATTTTTTGCAAAATTCTTTAAAAATTTGTTATAATTTGAATATTTGTCAAAATATTCGTTCAAATTTGTTAAAAATTCGTCCAAATTTGTTAAAAATTCGCCAATTTTGTTTTTAACTCGTTGAAATTTGTTTAAAATTCGTTAAAAAATTGCAATTCTTTGCTGTTTTTTGCAAAATTCTTTAAAAATTTGTCATAATTTGTATATTTGTCGAAATATTCGTTCAAATCTGTTAAAAATTCGTTGAAATTAGTTAAAAATTCGTCAAAAAATTAAATTCTTTGTTATAATTCGCCAATTTTTTTTTAATTCATCGAAATTTGTTTAAAATTCGTTAAAAAATTGAAATTCTTTGTTATTTTTTGCAAAATTCTTTAAAAATTTGTCATAATTTGAATATTTGTCGAAATATTCTTTCGAATTTGTTAAAAATTCGTCCAAATTTATTAAAAACTCGTCCAAATTTATTAAAAATTCGTTAAAATTTGTTAAAAATTCGTCATAACATTTAATTTCTTAGTTATTTTTTGCAAAATTCATTAAAAATTTGTCATAATTTGAACATTTGTTGAAATATTCTTTCAAATTTGTTAAAAATTCGTCCAAATTTATTAAAAATTCGTCCAAATTCGTTAAAATTTGTTAAAAATTCGTCATAAAATTTAATTTCTTAATTATTCTTTTTAAATTCATTAAAAATTTGTCATAATTTGAACATTTGTCGAAATATTCTTTCAAATTTGTGAAAAATTCGTCCAAATTCGTTAAAATTTGTTCAAAATTAGTCATAAAATTTAATTTCTTAGTTAATTTTTGCAAAATTCTTTAAAAATTTGTCATAATTTGAATATTTGTCGAAATATTCGTTCAAATTTGTTAAAAATTCATCCAAATTTATTAAAAATTCGTCCAAATTAGTTAAAATTTGTTGAAAATTCGTCAAAAAGTTGAAATCCATTGTTATTTTTTGCAAAATTGTTTAAAAATTTGTCATAATTTGAATATTTGTCGAAATATTCTTTCAAATTTGTTAAAAATTCGTCCAAATTCGTTAAAATTTGTTAAAAATTCGTCATAAAATTTAATTTCTTAGTTATTTTTTGCAAAATTCTTTAAAAATGTCATAATTTGAATATTTGTCGAAATATTTGTTCAAATTTGTTAAAAATTTGTCTAAATTTATTAAAAAATCTTCCAATTTTTTGCAAAATTCGTCATAAAACTTAAATTCTTCAAAAATTCGTCTAAATTGGTTAAAAATTCCTCAAAAAAATGAAATTCTTTGTTATTTTTTGCAAAATTCTTTAAAAATTTGTCATAATTTGAATTTTTATCGAAATACTCGTTCAAATTTGTTAAAAATTCGTTCAAATTTATTAGAAATTCGTTCAAATTTTTCAAAAATTCATCAAAAGTTCATAAAATTTATATTTTTTTGCTATTTTTTTTGAAAAATTCGTTAAAAATTAATAATAACTCGATTAATTTTCACGATTTTAATCGATTAAGGTGGTAACTTTTCACAAAATGTAACAATAATTAATCACCTTTTTTTAAAAACACCTGTATATAAAAAATGACTCATCTCTCTTATGTGTATCATAATTCTTTTCTTATTTATCAACTTATTAGCTTTAAAAATAATATTTATACGATATTAATTGACACCCTGTATATCTATTACATTCAGATAAAGATAAAATAAAAATAAACATTGAATAATTATTATACTTAACCTATACTTATAAATACGCAACATAAAAATCTAAAATATGATTTAAAACTAGTCGTCTTATCAACATATAAGTACAACTAATGTTTAAGTTATGTTCTTAAAAAATATTTTTTCTATTACTCGGAATAAATCTATTACTAAATTTTAAATAACATTACACGATAAAAAGTATACGAGAGAAATATACAAGTCCGTCTTGAAATACTTACACCAGATATTCTATTTCTACATGTGTATAGTATTTAGGTAGTAAATAGATGTGAATACCTCAATATCAAAATCCAATAGGTTAAAAGCAGTTCGAAACAATGAACAGAAGTGTGCAATACTGGGAACTTCCCACCATGACTGAATATCTAAAACAAGTCAACACAACACCCTCAGTACGCGTTCGGTAATCGCGTCGAGAAGGAATATAAATAAACAATAAACACACCTAGGATGCTAATGAAAGTTGGAAACATAACCTGTACCGTAATCAATACGACTAAATTCGTTAATTCATGCTATTCCCGGCAAAGAAAAACGTTACGTTCGCAGGACGGGGCCCATTCCGGTCGGGATCGCGGTCTGATTTCGAACGGCTCTCGGTCAAAACGCTAATGTTATTAAAAATAAAGCCATTTCTTTCTCACAAGCTTTGATAGGCTTCCCCGTTCGCGGAGTTACTAACCGATGGATGTAGCGACTGTTGTTCGACTAGTCGCCGAGGCGTGCACCGCGATCGCCGCCGAAATTTCGGGAATATTTACCGGTCAATTAAAGGTGCTCCGTCCGCCCGTGACAACGCTCCGCACACGCACAATTACGATGGAAATTACGAACGTCTTTTGAAAACCGGAAACTCGTAAATTCTTGGTGCCTTTTACCGCTTCTTGGCACACACTCGCCGACCAATCGGAGCGCGGCATTTTAAACTTGGACAAACAGACGCATACATACTTGATCGTCACCTAGCGAAACGGAGCGGGGGGAGATTTTTTGACGTACGTTTGACAATTAAGTGACGTTTACTAACAAACCATCAATTGAGGTTAATCTTTATTTTCATCTTTCTAATGTGTGTAAATAAACTTAATTTTGTATTACTTTCGTTCTTATTTCAACTTGTTTATACTTTGAAGGGTTTTAGAAGAAAATGTCTGGATCAAGGTCTGAATTTCCACTCGAAGATGTTAATATCAATGGACCGAATTACTTAAAACATGCTTTGACTAGTTGTACGGATCCTTTAAAAGCTATCGAAGAGTTTCAAGTAAGAGGAATTTTTAACCACTTCGGTACGGCGCCTACCGGTCATGAATCGTTGCCCACAGCCGGCATTCATTATCTGTATGCTGTCTCGTTCATTAACAAATCTGTGACGAGATTCCTGGCTGTTGATTATAGTCGATGCTCGGCTGTGTGGGGTCATATCACGACCATCGACGCTCAGTTGTGTGGGATCATCTATGGCCGTCGACTATAGTCGATGCTCGTTCCGAAGTAGTTAAATGTGTATTAACCAGATTATTTTTACAATCATAAAGTTGAAACTATAAATATAATATTTGATACATAAAAAATAATGAAGTAAACTCATTGACTGAATATATGTTTTATTTTTTAGATCACAAATGGAATATTACTCCCATCGTTACGACCTATGCTTCCACTTTTGGATTTACATGGAGTAAGAAGACTCGATTTTCATACTTCTGTTGTGGAGGTAATTTTTGGCTATGTGAATAGGTTTACTATTGAATTCACTTTTAAGGCTGACCGTACACTGGAACCGAACTCGGACGAATAGTGGTTGTCCCTGTATTGGCCAAATGTGTCCGACTAACGTCCGACCAATCCAAAATTATGAACGAGCACCTGCTCACGTACACTGCATCGTACCAACACATCCGAGTACGTCCAACTAGACAGATAAACCCAGATTTTTTGGATTAGTCGGATGAAATATTTGTTTCTTTTGGAATTTTGTTACTAAATTATTTATCCGACCACACGCATCACTGTGAACTATATGGTTTCCACCACACAATCTACCGTATTCGTTTGAATGTAAGCCGCACCCTATTTCTGTGAATGATTAGTAAAAAATAAGTTTCTTAAAATAAAGTTGATAAATAAGTAAATAATATTACAATAAAAATTTTTTGTTAGGTATTTTATATTTTTGAATTAGGTTTGAATCTAACTCGCACTCGATTCTAAGCCGCATCCTATTTTTAAGAACAATTGAATCGTTTATTACAAAAAGGGCCTAAGTCACATTTTGGTGATTTTGAACTTTTAATATTTATTAACTAAATCGACCAAGCCTACTCGTTTGGTGTTAAGAAGAACTAAGTCTGAACAACGCATGCTGTGTTTACATACTCCATGAAATGCATTTAGTGTAAGAAGGGCCTAAGTCCATGAACTTAGTACCTTATACAAATTACCGTATAGAGGCAGGTAGTGTCTATATGTGCACGAACCAACAAATTTGTCGTCAAAGAAGTTTCTACTGCCGATATTTTAAACTGGAAAGATTGGTGGTCTTATTATAAAAAGACATGCTTATCCAATGAATCCGTCAGATGTCCCAGAAATTCAATTTCAAAAATACATCACATAATACACGACAAAGAGTTATGCGGTCATATATTGGCATCCAAATTTATGAATAGCTTTTTACGGCATCATTTTAAACTAGCCATGCCAAATAAAACATGTAACTTAAAATTGCCTGTTATGAAAGCTTATGTTGAAGATAAGGTTCCCATTCTTGAAACGAAAGTAAAGCATTTGAAACTTCTCGTCAGATGGGTAACAGAAGAACACAAACTTTTTTTGAAGACATTATCAAAAATTGGAAAATTAAGAAGGGAAAGAACAAAAATTCGGCTGATGCAAATTAAACTTTTATATTACATATTTGTAATTTTTTGAATTTCTTTAAATAAACTTAAAAAAAGATAGCTAAAATGCCATTTATTGTTAAAAGGACCTAAGTCCTGAACCTTTAATCTTGAATACAGTGACCCCAATCTTATCATTTTCTACTAAATTCTAAATAATATAAGACTGTTATCTAATAAAACAGTTCATATATAAAAATTTTGAAAAATCTGCTGCTGCTCAAAATAAAATAGTTTTTGTTAGTTTTCTCAAAATTCTAGCAATGTGACTTAGGCCCTTTTTGTAATAAACGATTCAATTATACAGCAAAAGTAGTGTGGCTTATTGTTAGATTCAAACGAATATGGTACATTGAAACAGGGAGATATCACCGATCAGTTGGACAGTGACTTAGATTGAAACAGGGAAATCTCCCCGATTAGTCAGCTAAGTGTTAAAATTTAGTTTATGAAAGAAACTATAGTCATACAAACATTAGATGGCTTCCGTCCTCCCGTTCGATGGATTGTGGAGATGATGAAACACTCTTTTTCTGTTCCTCTCTTATAAGATAAGGCTAACCCAACACTTACTTCTTCTTTGCACCCTTCGTTTTATGAAATAGGATTTTTCCATTAAATAAGACAATTTGCTATTCATCCTGATGCGAATATCGAATCGCAAGCCTAATGAGAATATTACTATTATTGTCGGCTGTTTTAAATCGGTTGTAGTATACGAGGTCTGCTTGGCCGACTTAGTTGGTCGTTAAACAGACGACCCTTGAAGTCAGCTGAGTTCGGTTCTAGTGTATGGTCAGGCTAACACTTTACCAAATGCTACTGATTCAACAAGATATACGCACGTTAGATCAACTGCTTGACCTCGAATAATGAGATTTTTTATTTTGACCAATACCCAATTAATAGGCTACTGATCCGTAAATTGTTAGGCTGGATTTAGTCCTCAACAGACGATCTATACTGATGTCAATACTAAGAAATGCACTCACCGTCAGTTTTTTGAGTGTTATTCAGTGTTTAGCTGAACGACAGATGGAAGCAAACTTATACATTCTCAAAAGAAATTTAACACTCTCTGACATATTAGCAAAATTAGGATACAAAGCTTAACACAGCTCAAACCAAGCTTTTAATCATGCATTGCGATCTTTATACAAATTATGGAACAAGTCACCTAATTCTGGATAGAACCCAACTTTAGTTATTAGACGTTACATATCAATATTCATTTTGTTGTTTGACTGTGCAAGCACTGAGGAATCTGCCGAGCACTGAACACTATAACGCTGGGTGTCCACCAGATCGGTGCAGTTTGAATTAGCTGATCGAGGAGGTGCTTATGTCTTCTTAGCAACAGACATAAATTGGTCTGATTATGATTGATACGATCCAGTGGACAGCCTGGATCATACCCCCAATGTTACAGTTTGTCAGTTGACTGACGAACGTCAGACTTACGAAGACTTAGAATAAACGAGAAATAAAATCTTGGGTATCACAACCGAGAAAAACGACGAGGGAAATTAAAACATCATTTCCTTTTTTCACTCCAAGCTTTCGGAATAATTAATTGTAATTTTTATCAGTTTTAACGTGTGTTTTCCAATTATCGACTTGCAATATTAACTAAATTTTATTAATTTTATTGTTTTTCTTCAATTTTAACTTGTTTTAAGGTAATATTTTTTAAATTTAGTATTAACTTATTCATAATTAACGAATTTTGTAGTATTTTTACATCACGTGGTTGTCAGTTAATGCGCAGTTCATTTTTGTGGTCAACTTCTTTTAATTTTCCATTGTAAGTTCAATAATTTATTAATTTTTAATGATTTTGTAATAATTTTAAATCTTTGTCTTCAATTAAATTGTAGTCTACCCTGATGAAGGAATAAATTATTCCGAAAGCTTGGAGTGAAAAAAGGAAATGATGTTTTAATTTCCCTCGTCGTTTTTCTCGGTTGTGATACCCAAGATTTTATTTCTCGTTCCTGATGTGTAACAACCGTTACTCCGTTCCAACTTAGAATAAACTTACACACATATCACACCCTGGCGAGAATAGTGTCACAACTTAAAAACGACATTTTGAAATTACCATCAGTAATGATATGGTGTGCCTCTGACCTGCAGAAAAACGTCACATCTCAAACTCACAATTTACCCGTCGAAGAGGAGTTATTTCAATTTTGTCTTATGTTGGTTTATTACTTATTATGGCAAGCACAGTGTCACTTTCTTTGTTATTACTCAAATACTGCATTTTTGAGTTATGTCATTGTTCTTGCCGGGGTGCGATATGTTGATATAGTCACTCATGACCGATATCAGCACTGATCGTCGGTTGAAGACTAAAACCAGCCTTAACATTGAAGTTATCAACCAGATGACATACAATCAAATGTCATACCAAGGCCTTTAAAAAAGCAGTTTTTAAAAATAAAATTGTCATCTCTTCATCATCATGTTTAAACGTCAGGTTAATATTTAAAACGTCAGGTTGACATTTTAAACGTCAGATTGATAATTCTAACATCAAGTTGATATTTTAAAACGTCAAGTTGACGTTTTAAACGTCAGATTTTTAATTCAAACGTTAAGTTGACGTTTAAAACGTCAGATTCATAACTCAAACGTCAAGTTGATATTTTAAAACCTCAAGTTGGCGTTTAAAACGTCAGATACGTAATTCAAACGTCAAATTGATATTTTAAAACGTCAGATTTTTAATTTAAACGTCAAGTTGACGTTTTGTACATCAGATTTTTTATTAAACGTCAAGTTGATATTTTAAAACCTCAAGTTGGCGTTTAAAACGTCAGATACGTAATGCAAACGTCAAGTTGACATTTTAAAACGTCAAATTGATATTTTTAAATGTCAAGTTGACGTTTAAAACGTCAGATTCATAATTCAAACCTCAAGTTGATATTTTAAAACGTCAAATTGACATTTTAAGACGTCATATTGATATTTTAAAACGTCAAATTTTTAATTTAAACGTCAAGTTAACGTTTTAAACGTCAGATTTTTAATTCAAACATCAAGTTGATATTTTAAAACGTCAAATTTTTAATTTAAACATCAAGTTGACGTTCTAAACGTCAGATTTATAGTTCAAACGTCAAGTTGATATTTTAAAACGTCAAATCTGAAAATGACATCAAATCAGCATTACCAACCTTACGGTAATCAATTATTACCCAATATTCATAAAAATACACTCTTTTATGCAAAATTATGGTACAATTTGTTAGGAATTTTTTTTTTTATAACAATTAAATAGTAACATTTTTGGATTTTTAACTGTTTTTTTGAAGAAATCATCTAAAATCGTTTAACATTATTCAAATTTATTTAAAAAATCTAACTAAAAATTATGACAAAATTTAATCAAAAAGTCAAAAAATTTACATAGAAATGACAAAAATAAATTAGAATATCTACTTTTAATTGTAGTCTTTAAATTTATTTACTTTGTGTGACTTCGGTGGAATTTTTAAAAATTTCATATGATTTTGGTGGAATTATTATAAATTTTAGCTACTTTAGTGGAATTCTTATAAATTTAATAAGTTTTTGGTGGAATTATTCTTAATTTCGAAAACTTTTAATAAAATTATTCCCAATTTAACTAACTTTTGGCATAATTGTTCCTTTTTGTAGTTTTAAAGAATTTAATAAATTTCGAGTAGAATTATTGTCAATTTTGGTCATTTTTAGTAAATTTTCTTAAAATCAAGTAAATTCTTGATGGAATTATTATAAATTTTGGCAACTTTGGTGGAATTCTTACAAAATTAATAAGTTTTTGGTGGAATTATTCTTAATTTCGATAACTTTTAATAAAATTGTTCCCATTTTTTGTAATTTTAAAGAATTCAGTAAATTTTTACATGTTTTATTCTCAATTTTAATAATTTTTAATGAAATTATTGTCATTTTAACTTAATTTTTTTAACTTTGGTGAAATTTAAAAAAATCTAATAAATTTTTAGTGGAATTATTCTTAATTTTAGTCATTTTTAGTAAATTTTCTCAAAATTTAACAAGTTTTTGATGGAATTGTAGAAAATTTTGGTAAGTTTTGTGGAAATTTTACGAATTCTAGTTTTTAGTGAAGTTTTTAGTAATTTTATAAACTTTTGTCGAAATTATTCACAATTTTAACCATTTTTGAGAGAATTATTCTCAAATTAACTAATTTTTGGTGGAATTGTTACTAAACTTGTGTAATTTTGGTGGAATTTTAACGAACCTAATAAAATTTTCTCATTTTGACGAAATTTTTAGGAGTGTTATAAATTTTTTTTAACATTAGTCTTAATTTTAGTTATCTTTAATAAATTTTGAAAAAATCCAGAAAGTTTTTGGTGAAATTATTAAAAATTTGGATAACTTTGATGGAATTTCTAAAATTCAGTAATTTTTTTATGGAATTTTTAAAAATTTAATAAGTTTTTGATGAAATTGTTCTACATTTTAATCATTTTTGGCAGATTTGTTCTCAATTTAATTAATTTTTGGTGGAATTGTTATTAATTTTTTGCAACTTTGGTAAAATTTTTAAGAATCCAATGAATTTTTGGTGAAATTATTTATAATTTTGGGTATTTTTAATAAATTAAGAAAAAATCTACTCAATTTTTGGTGGAATTGTTAAATAGTTCGGCTACTTTGGTGGAATTATTATAAATTTTTACAACTTTGGTGGAATTTTTACGAGTTTAGTAAGATTTTGGTGGAATTTTTAAGAATTTAGCAAGTTTTTAGAAGAATTATTCTCGATTTTAATAATCTTGAATGAAATTGTTCCCAATTTAACAAACCTTTGGCGGAATTATTAACAATTTTTCGATTTTTTTAAGAATTTAGTACATTTTTAATAGAATTACTGTCATTCTTAGTAAATTTTCTTAAAATCCAGTAAATTGTTGATGGAAGGATTGTAAATTTTGGCAACTTTGATTAAATTTTACAAATGTAGCAAGTTTTTCGTGGAATTATTATAAATTTTTTGTGACTTTGGTAAAATTTTTACTAGTTGATATTTTAAAACGTGAGATTTTATTAAAAATTCAAACGTCAAGTCGATATTTTAAAATGTCAAGTTGACATTTAAAACGTCAGAATTTTAATTCAAACCTCAAGTTGACGTTTTAAACGTCAGTAATTTGAAAAGTAGTTATTTTACAAATTCTAACAGTTTTCTTCTATATAAACGACATTTAAAAACACGAAAAAAATAAATAAAAATACGATTTATCTTTTATTTTTCATCTATAAATACATAAATATAACAATTTATTTTCTTTATTAGGCACTTCAAGAAAAACTAATAGCCCACATAGACGAAATAGGAGCGAAAGAAGGAAAAGAACGCGACAAGAAATTAAAAGAATTATTAAACAAGAGCTTCCCCGTGGTTAAAGTAAAAGCCCTAAGACCGATCGTTATGTGCATTTTGCGAAACACCGCTCAAATTGAAGATCACTACCTAAAAGTCTTGGTTAGAGATCGGGATTTATACAATGATACGGATACGGAAGTAAAACGACAAATTTGGAAGGATAACCAATCGCTATTTGGAGACGAAGTTTCACCCTTATTGAGTCAATATATCAGCGAAAAGGAGAATATTTTATTCGATCATACTAATATTACAACTCAATTTTTCGGACCTTCACCTAAAGTAAGAAGACAAGGAGAAGTAGTCCAGAAATTAGCTCACATGATAGGAAATAGCGTAAAATTATACGATATGGTTTTACAATTTTTACGAACGTTATTTTTACGAACGCGAAACGTTCATTATTGTACTTTACGAGCAGAACTGTTAATGGCACTTCATGATTTAGAAGTTCAAGACATTATATCTGTCGATCCGTGTCATAAATTTACCTGGTGTTTAGACGCTTGCATCCGAGAGAAAAACGTCGACATTAAACGTTCGAGGGAACTGCAAGGATTTTTGGATAACGTTAAAAAAGGCCAAGAACAAGTTTTAGGAGATTTATCTATGACTTTATGCGATCCTTACGCTATTAATTTTTTAGCTACTTCTGCTATTAAAATTTTACAGTTATTAATTAATAATGAAGGAATGCCACGAGTAATTATTTTTTTTTGTTTATATTTTTTTAAATTTGTTTATATTTTTTTAAATTTGTTTATATTTTTTTAATTTGTTTTTAATTAAATATTTTTTTAGGATAATCCAATATTAATTTTACTTCTTAGAATGTTAGCTTTAGGATTAAGCGCTTGGGTTATGATCGACTCACAAGATTTTAAAGAACCTAAATTAGATAGTCAAATAGTAACAAAATTCCTTCCGGCTCTTATGTCACTTATGGTGGATGATCAAGTCCGACAACTTTCCACCAAACTTCCCCACGATGAAAGAGAAGCAGCTATTACAATAATCGAGCACGCCGGTCCACTTCCAGATGCTGTAGAAGCTTACATCCAAGAAAGTTCCGTCGCTAGTTTATTAGCAATGTATTACACTCTTCACGTTACAAGACATAAAGATCGGATTGGTTTATTAAGGATTTTGGCTGTTTTAGCGAATTGTAAAGATGATAGAGCGTTTGAAGATCCATTTTTACATTCTTTAGTAAGTTTTTTAAAATTTTACATTATTTTAAATTAAAAATTATAATATATTAAAGTAGTAAGCAAACAGCGCCTCTTTAAAAGAGGGCGCCGCAGGCGCCTAACTCATTTTTTAATAGTTTTTTTTTTTTGGAAATCGCTTTCCGGACGATTTAATGGTTTTACGTCATTCTGCCGACCATTATCTTCACCTCCCCGACAATTTTGGGGGGTCCCGATTTCGGAAAAACGGCCCTGAAAATCGAACGACGTTGCGGTAGCCCCAATTGAAATTAAAATTCTCGATCGTCCGCCTGTCATTTTCGTTAATTTTCGAATGCACTTTTTGTCCAAAAAGCCACCGGCTTCGCGACTCTGCTTCCGGCTAACCTTCTGAACGGCTTTATAACGCAACGTTAAATGCGAATCGGGGCTCCTTTGGACCCGAAACGGCCGATTTAAGCCCTAAACGAAGTCCCGGTTTTCCGTCATTTTCGATTTGGGCCGATAAAACAGTTGGTTCAATTTTCAACAACGTTATTTATTATTCTAACCACGCTAATATCACATGAAATGTCAAAACGATCGGTTTATTAATAATTATCAAATATTTAATTTATGCAGAGCAGAAATTCGAATAAATTTCACTAAAAACTAATTAAATTCTTGAAAACATCACCAAAAATTAAATTTGTAAAAATTCCCCAAAGCTATCCAAATTTTTAACAATTCCACCAAAAACTGAATTAAAAAAAAAAAAAATACTAAAATTAAGATTAATTTCGTCAAGAATTGATTAGATTCTTAAAAATTTCACAAAAATAAAAAAGTAACAATAAAAATTCCGCAAAAGTTAGTTAAATTGAATATAATTTCACCAAAAATTATCAAATTTGGAGACAATTCTACTAAAAACTTAGCGATTTTTTTAAAAATTCCACCCAAAATCAATAAAATTGGTAAAAATTCCACGAAAAACTAACAATATTCGTAAAAATTCCACCAAAGTTACCAACATTTTTAACAATTCCACCAAAAACGTACTAAATTTTTTCAATTTTCCACCAAAGCTACAAAAATGTTGAATAATTCCACCAAAAACCTACTGATTTTTAAAAAATACCACCAAAAACTTACCAAATTCATAAAAATTCTGCTAAAATTACCAATATTTTTAACAATCCCACCAAAAATGATTACAGTTAATAAAAATTCCACCATAGTTATCAACTTTTTTAACAATTCCATCAAAAACATACTGAATTTTATAAAAATTCCACCAAAAATTAATAAAATTGGAAAAATTTCACTAAAAACTTACTAAATTCGTAAAAATTCCATAAAAAACACTGAATTTTTTTAAAATTCCTTAAAAAATGAATAAAATTCGCAAAAATTCCACCAATGTTATCAAAATTTTTGATAATTCGACCAAAAATTAATACAATTTGCAAAAATTCCACCAAAAACTTACTAAATTCATAAGAATTTTACCAAAAACACCGATTTTTTTTATTCTACCAGAAATGAATAAAATTCGCAAAAATTACACCAATGTTATCAAAATTTTTGTTAATTCCACCAAAAACATACTGAATTTTTTAAAAATTCCACCAAAAACTTACTAAATTCATAAGAATTTTACCAAAAACACTGATTTTTTTTAAAATTCCACCAGAAATGAATAAAATTCGCAACAATTCCACCAAAGCTATTAAAATATTTAACAACTACACCCAAAACTTACTGAATTTTTTTTATTCCACCAAAAACTTAGAAAAATCCTAAAATTACACCGAAATTGCCAACATTTTTAACAATTCTACCAAAAATTTACCAAATTTTTTAAAAATTCCACCAAAATGTCCAAATTCTTTTAAAATTCCACCAAAAATCAATCAAATTAGAAACAATTTCATTAAAAATTAACTAAAACCTTGAAAATTACATCAAAAACTTAGTAAATTCATAAAAATTCCACCAAAGTTACTAAAATTTTTAATAATTCTACCAAAAATAATGATTTTTTTTTAAATTCCACCAAAAAATTTACAAAATTTGTAAGAATTCCACCAAAAATTTACCAATTTCTTTTTAAATTTCACCAAAAACTTACTAAATTCGTAAAGCTTCCACCAAAGTTACCAAAATGTTGATCAATTCAACCAAAAACAATAATTTTTTTTAGAAAAATATTAAAAATAAAACTAAACTAGTTAATTTAAATATTTATTTTAAAAGTTAATTTTGATTTATTTTTTAGGTATCTTTATTAATTCACGTTCCGGAAGAGTTTGGCACAGCTGATTTTTGCACCGGTCTCTTTGACGAGTTCTTCTTCGCGGGTCTTCAAAGGGATAATGTTGCAAGGCATTTGTTAAAGTTGCTATGGTACGTTTACCCGAAATTACCAAGTAATAGGTTGCATACTTTAATAAAGGCCCTACAACCGACGCATCAGCACAGCGAAAAAGTACACACTTTATATCACGCTTTACATGAAAAAATTAATGCTCAACAAGAACCTGTTGTGCAAACGGATATGGATATTGATATAAATTCTCCTTTGATGAGTGTACCTACGCCTGCACCTTATCATCATACTTTATAAAAAGGAGTTTTAAATGAATTGTAATTTTTTGTGTGGAACTTTTTTAAGTAGAAGAAAACTAGAGTTTTTAGACTAGTTTTTCTTTAATTTTTATTTTATTTAGATGATTAAGTTTTTAATAAATAATTTTGATGATAAATAAGTAATGATAACATAATATAGAGTTAATTTTTTTTTTTAATTTTAAATTTGATAAAACATAATCTAAAAAAATTGGACAATTTTGAAATAATCGGTAGAACTTTATTTATGAATAAATTAAATTGTCTATTTTCAAATATATAAAACAGATTCTTCATAATTATTACCAAAAAATTTAAAAAAATTTTCAAGTTAATATTTTTAACTAACATTGAAAATTTAGTCTAATTTTTAAAAAATTCCACAGACTTTATTTATAAAAATTGAGGAAATATTTTTTTATTTTAGATAAATTAAAACGTCTATTTTCCAATATACAAAACAGATTTTTCATAGTTATTACCAAAAAATTAAAAAGAATTCCTAAATACACCAAAGATTTTTTTTTCAAAGGAACATAACCTTGAAAATTGCAATCAGATTAAAAAAATCCCGGAGGGTTTATTTATGAAAACTAAGAAAAGATTTTTTAGACACATATAAACTAAAATATATACTTTTCATTAAATTTAACGAATTTGTTTTAATTATTACCAAAAAAATTAAAAAAATTCTTAAAAACACCTAAGATTTTTTTTTCACCGTAATCTCAAAAATTGTCAATTTTAAACAACCCCAGAGACTTTATTTATTAAAATCGAAAAAAGATTTTTTAGAAAAATATAGTTTAAAATATCTATTTTTATATAAACTTGGCGATTTTGTTCTAATAATTACCAAAAAAAATTAAAAAAATTTCTAAAGACAGCGAAAATTTTTCACCTAACCTAAAATTTTTACCATTTTTTTAGAAATCCCCAAGAGTTTATTTATAGGAATTAATGAAAAATTTTTGAAATTAATGTAAATTAAAATGTCTAGTTTTAATTAAAATAGACGGATTTTTTCCTAAGTGTTGTCAAAAAAATTTAAAAATATTTCAAAGTTGGTAAAAAAATGTTGACACAACCTAACTTTATAAAAATCGACCAACTTTAAAAATTCGCCAAAAATTCATTTTTAAAGATTTTGATTTGATTCTTTTTCTAAATGAAACTTAAACCATTCTAGTTTTAATCAAAGAAGACCGATTTGTTCTAAGTGTTGTCAAAAAAATTTTAAACTTGGTAGAAATTTTTGAGTTTGTAGGCTACGTTCTAAAAGTAGAATTTTCTTTTGATTAGATTAAAATTTGATGTTTAGAAGTTACAACTTTATTATATATAATTTTAAGAAACGATTTGTAAACCACATAAGGAATAAAATATGACCTTTAAATAATGTATGATTATCTATGTGTTAAGGTTGTATTCACCCAAAAGATGAACACGTACAAAAATGAGCGAACAAGCATTCGTTATTAATAATCGCTGTGTGATTATTAATATCACACACTCAACGAACGAGTAAATGTCTGTTCATATTTGAGAAAGATCAAAACGATGTCGGTACATCAAACAAAAGGCGTGTTCTTGTTGGTTTAGTGTGAACGGAAATGTTCTGCTGTTCGGTAGATGCTCGCCACTGTTAAGGTGCGTTTAACCACTTCGGTACGGACGTCGACGGCCATAGATGACTCCACATATGTATGCCGGCTGTGCGAAACATTTCGCGGCCGATAGGCGCCGTACCAAAGTGGTTAACCCAACTGAACAAAGAGCTAGAATCTGAACAAGGGCACTCTTTCTCAGTCTTTTAGTGTAAATGAGATTTCATTTTCAGCATACACACTAAAATACACTAAAATATCAACCAGCAAAAATGAGAAGCAAAAATTCTTACACAATACACGTTTACATCAGCCGAATGAATGCTCATTGCTGATTTGTATGAATTCTGTGATTTGTAGTGCTTCGTTATATCCGATTCTGACAGTAATACTATCAGGTGTTCATTTAAATTCGTGCTCAAGTGCGCTATGAAATTTTGTTAGACGAAGGTAGAGAGAAAAATGTATGTCGCATTATTAGTGCACTCTAATCACAAAAACTTCAAATGTAACAGAAGTCAAACCTGTTTAAATCATACAATATTTAGTAAGATGTTTAATTTGCAACAAAAAATATTTATTGTGAAATCATATATTCAAACTGGTTGGAAAGTCGATGGAATCTGAAGATATTCAGAATTAGAATTATAGAATTTAATGAATTTTCTAATGCACCAGTAAAATATGTTCAGTTTAAGGAAACCTTAAACAGAGCTGTAACTTTATTTAACAAAATTGGGAATCTTTCAAGAAAACCAGGAAGTAGTGCGTTCAGAAAACGCACCGTAGGCTCTACTCATAAAATGATACGTCAAGATTTGCAACTGTATCGCTATAGAATTACCATCGTTCAAAAATTGTTGCCAGTTGATTATCAACGTAGAATAAATTTTTGCAATTGGTTTATCTAAATAAATTGTAATGGACGATTTTACAAAAAGATTGTATTTTCTGATGAGGCTTGGTTTTATAAATCGGGATACTTGAATTCAAAAAACACGAGAATTCGGAGCACTGAAAATCCACATGAAAATTTGAAAGTGCCACTACACTCGAAAAAGGTTACGTTTGGCCAAGTTTTAGTCATAGACGAATTATTGGTCACATTTTCTTTCAAGGCGAGATACCCAAAATAAAAAACCGAACCTAAGTTTACGTTACGGTATCACTTTTTCAGGTTAATGTACCCGAAAAAAGGCTCAGAGATATCGTTTGGAAATTCTAGAACCGTTCATTAATCAATTGCATGATGATGAACTCCAATATTGATATTTTCAACAAGATGGTGAAACCTATAGACTCCAAACTAGATTTCACACAACGAAGAGATATGCGAAGAGTCGAAATGCGCAATCAGGAAGTTTGGACAGCATTTTAAACACATATTATGAGATATTTTGCCGGTTCTTAGTTTAATATTAACGATTTTGATTCTATAATTCTGCCTTTTTGACTGTCTTGTCACATGATAACCTATACAACATTTAAGTGTATCAACTGTGTTTTATTTCAGACATACTTCACAAACGCGAGAAAAAATCCATAAATCACTTGAGCACGAATTTAAATGAACACCTGATATAATTGCAAGTGTTGCATTTATTATTTTATCTCAAAAAGAAAGGAAAGAAAAGACTTTTATGCATACTTTTGAATGCAAACCATTTTGAATTATGTGCAGTCAGCACTGCTGCATGATTTTATAGTCATTTTTTGCTTTTCTCAGTGATAAAATGCAAGCAGCGAGTCCATTTTTGCTTCTTCAATATTACATTTTAATAGATTTGTACTTTCCTACCAAGCATCTTGTTTGCGAGTTGTATTTTTATAATGTTTACATGTCGAATCCCAGAGACAATTTTGGTAGGCTTCTATCTTTAATAGACATTTTTTTTTTTGAGATCAATCCATAATTAACCTTAAAAAAATTTTTAAAGTCTCATCAAATATGTAAAAATATACAGAGTGTTTCATTCGAAAAAATCATTTTTATACCTACAACTGTTCTAATATTGCTTATAGAGAGATAAAAAATTTGACTCCACCATCAAATTCTTCATAATGAATGAAGACTTTTCAAAAATGAATCATTAGGTGGTTTTAACCATTCAATTTGTTATAAAAATCGAGCATCAGACACCGATATTAATTTTCCTCTGCCTCTTATAGAAATAGGAGTCTCCCTTTAAAAGTGTCCAATTTATTTAACCCTGAACATGCATTGCATGTGTACAGCATTGAAAGTTGAGAAATCTGATCACCTTACTATACTTCATTTAATAACTAGGAGGAGTAAATCTCAAAACCCCATTTACATAGGAAAAAGTAACTAAAAAATACACTAAACATTTTTAGCGGCAAATTTGAATTCTAAACTTCAAACCAGTCATATTTATACAACCAACAAAACATCAAGCGTTTGAGCGTAGTATTCTAGAACATACCAAATATCTCTATGGCCGTTTATCTATACGTACATTGTTCAAAATTTATCCAAAAGACGTTCCTTGTGTTGACGTATTATATCCAACAGATGACATCGTACCATACCTTCTTCGAACTTAATATTTTTTGATCGCAACCATTTGAGCACAACGAAAAAGCGAGAAACAAGTTGACAAATTAGGTAAAGCACCTAACCTCAAACGTTGAAAACAATAAACGACAAAAACCAAATTTTTCGTCTTTGTAAACTTGACTGCGGAGCGACCAATAATAGTTCATTATTTTGGCGCGCAAAATTCAAATCACTCCTCCTAGTTATTAAATGAAGTATAGAACACAAGAACGCTTTGAAGAGACAACTCCGAGGAGTGTGCACATCCGAACACGCAAGAAGAATATTCCATAGAATCGTTATAAACGTAGACAAAACAATAAAAGAATACTCTACGTTTGTTTGCACTAAAAGAATTAGATAGAGTGGTGATAGAATGAGCAGTCACTCATCTAATGTAAATCGGCTGGTGTAGATTTGTGAGCACTTCAAAAATTGTGAGCAAGACAGGACGTTTATTCATATTCGCTTTTCGATTAATACAAACCTTAAAGCAAAAATTCGACACACAATTTTTTTATTAGATTTTTAATAGGTTATCATCGACGGCATATAGCACTTTTTTGTAGTAATTAATACCTCACGTTTAGGCAAAGTTGTACTATCTAGTATAGAGCATCACTTTGGACGAGAGATGAATTCAAAAAGAGCCAAGAGGTACCTTTGTACTTTAACCCAAAATGAAGCTGCACCATGAAGAGAAAGACGAAAGAATACTCAACAATGTTACCGAGAGAGGACTTACTTTTTCATTTTTCTCTTCATGATGCATCTGCATTTTAGGATATTGTATCTCTTTCGTGATTCTGACCTCAGAAATGGATTCTAGCTTTCATTAAGGCTTTAGTGAAAAGTTCAAAAAATCAAAGTTTGTTCGCCCTAAATACACGCATTAGCAAACTACGCCCTATCTCATAAATACTTCACTTTTTCGCATATCTAACCTCAAAAATGGATTTTCGCTACCTATTTGAATCTGCTTAAAGAAAGAAGAACGAAAGCTAGAATCCATTTCTGGGGTCGGAATCACGATAAAGTGAAGGGTTTATGAAAAAAGGAGGTAGCTCACAAACGCGACCAAAAAAATACGCAAATAATCGTACTTTCCATTAAAGTTTGAATGAAAGCGAGAATCCATTTTTGGGGTCAAAATCGCAAAAAAGTGAAGAATTTATGAAATAGAACGAAGTTTGCTAAGGCGAGTATTTAGGGCGAGCAAACCTTAATTTTTCGAACTTTCCACAAAAGTCTTAACGATAGAAAGAATCAATTTTTGTGGTTATAATCGTGAGAAAAAGTGATTTTTTTATTTTTAACTAAATCAATTTTTTAAAAATTCATATCTAAAAAACTAATTATTATTGAGACTTGAAAATTAATTAAGTTTTAGACTAAAACTTAATCTTTATTTTTACCAAATGTGAATTTTCTCCGACTTTTAGTTTTTTCTGCAGAATCGAAATTCTAACCTAACTTAATTGACATGTTGATTAAAATTTGTTAATCTTTAAAAATTCATATCTAAGAAACTATCTTTTCCGGAGACTTGAAAATTTATTAGGGTTTAGATTAAATCCTAATCTTTATTTTTACCAAAGATGAATTTTCTATGACTTTTAGTTTGTTCCTGTGAAGAGAAAATGTAACCTAATGTCGATTAAAATTTGTCAATTTTGAAAAATTCATATTTCAAAAACTAATTTTTCTTAAGACTTGAAAATTTATTATAGTTTAGATTAAGTTTTAGTCTCTATTTTTACTAAATATGAATTTTGTCCGACTTTTAGTTTTTTCTATAGAAGCGAAATTCTAACCTAACATGTCAACTGAAACTTGTTAATTTTTAAAAATTCATATCTAAAAAACTAATTTTTGTTGAGAGTTGAAAATTTATGACGATTTAGATTAATATTTAATCTTTATTTTTACCAAATGTGAATTTTCTCCGACTTTTAGTTTTTTCTGCAGAATCGAAATTCTAACCTAACTTTATTGACATGTTGATTAAAATTTGTTAATCTTTAAAAATTCATATCTAAGAAACTAATTTTTCCGGAGACTTGAAAATTTATTAGGGTTTAGATTAAATTTTAATCTTTATTTTTACCAAAGATGAATTTTCTATGACTTTTAGTTTTTTCCTGTGAAGAGAAAATGTAACCTAATGTTGATTAAAATTTGTCAATTTTGAAAAATTCATATTTCAAAAACTAATTTTTCTTAAGACTTGAAAATTTATTATAGTTTAGATTAAGTTTTAGTCTCTATTTTTACTAAATATGAATTTTGTCCGACGTTTAGTTTTTTCTACAGAAGCGAAATTCTAACCTAACATGTCAACTGAAACTTGTTAATTTTTAAAAATTCATATCTAAAAAACTAATTTTTGTTGAGACTTGAAAATTAATTAAGTTTTAGATTAAAACTTAATCTTTATTTTTACCAAATGTGAATTTTCTCCGACTTTTAGTTTTTTCTGCAGAATCGAAATTCTAACCTAACTTTATTGACATGTTGATTAAAATTTGTTAATCTTTAAAAATTCATATCTAAGAAACTAATTTTTCTGGATACTTGAAAATTTATTAGGGTTTAAATTAAATCTTAATCTTTATTTTTACCAAAGATGAATTTTCTATGACTTTTAGTTTTTTCCTGTGAAGAGAAAATGTAACCTAACGTCGATTAAAATTTGTCAATTTTGAAAAATTCATATTTCAAAAACTAATTTTTCTTAAGACTTGAAAATTTATTATAGTTTAGATTAAGTTTTAGTCTCTATTTTTACTAAATATGAATTTTGTCCGACTTTTAGTTTTTCCTACAGAAGCGAAATTCTAACCTAACATGTCCACTGAAACTTGTTAATTTTTAAAACTTCATATCTAAAAAACTAATTTTTGTTGAGAGTTGAAAATTTATGACGATTTAGATTAATATTTAATCTTTATTTTTACCAAATGTGAATTTTCTCCGACTTTTAGTTTTTTCTGCAGAATCGAAATTCTAACCTAACTTTATTGACATGTTGATTAAAATTTGTTAATCTTTAAAAATTCATATCTAAGAACCTAATTTTTCCGGAGACTTGAAAATTTATTAGGGTTTAGATTAAATCTTAATCTTTATTTTTACCAAAGATGAATTTTCTATGACTTTTAGTTTTTTTCCTGTGAAGAGAAAATGTAACCTAACGTCGATTAAAATTTGTCAATTTTGAAAAATTCATATTTCAAAAACTAATTCTTCTTAAGACTTGAAAATTTATTATAGTTTAGATTAAGTTTTAGTCTCTATTTTTACTAAATATGAATTTTCTCCGACTTTTAGTTTTTTCTACAGAAGCGAAATTCTAACCTAACATGTCAACTGAAACTTGTTAATTTTTAAAAATTCATACCTAAAAAACTAATTTTTGTTGAGACTTGAAAATTTATGACGATTTAGATTAACATTTAATCTTTATTTTTACCATAAATGAATTTTCTCCGACTTTTAGTTTTTTCTACAGAAATGAAATTCTAACCTAACATGTCAACTGAAACTTGTTAATTTTTAAAAATTCATATCTAAAAAACTAATTTTTGTTGAGAGTTGAAAATTTATGACGATTTAGATTGATATTTAATCTTTATTTTTACCAAATGTGAATTTTCTCCGACTTTTAGTTCTTTCTGCAGAATCGAAATTCTAACCTAACTTTATTGACATGTTGATTAAAATTTATTAATCTTTAAAAATTCATATCTAAGAACCTAATTTTTCCAGAGACTTGAAAATTTATTAGGGTTTAGATTAAATCTTAATCTTTATTTTTACCAAAGATGAATTTTCTATGACTTTTAGTTTTTTCCTGTGAAGAGAAAATGTAACCTAATGTCGATTAAAATTTGTCAATTTTGAAAAATTTATATTTCAAAAACTAATTTTTCTTAAGACTTGAAAATTTATTATAGTTTAGATTAAGTTTTAGTCTCTATTTTTACTAAATATGAATTTTCTCCGACTTTTAGTTTTTTCTACAGAAGCGAAATTCTAACCTAACATGTCAACCGAAACTTGTTAATTTTTAAAAATTCATATCTAAAAAACTAATTTTTGTTGAGAGTTGAAAATTTATGACGATTTAGATTAATATTTAATCTTTATTTTTACCAAATGTGAATTTTCTCCGACTTTTAGTTTTTTCTGCAGAATCGAAATTCTAACCTAACTTAATTGACATGTTGATTAAAATTTATTAATCTTTAAAAATTCATATCTAAGAAACTAATTTTTCTGGAGACTTGAAAATTTATTAGGGTTTAGATTAAATCTTAATCTTTATTTTTACCAAAGATGAATTTTCTATGACTTTTAGTTTTTTTCCTGTGAAGAGAAAATGTAACCTAATCGATTAAAATTTGTCAATTTTGAAAAAATTCATATTTCAAAAACTAATTTTTCTTCAGACTTGAAAATTTATTATAGTTTAGATTAAGTTTTAGTCTCTATTTTTACTAAATATGAATTTTGTCCGACTTTTAGTTTTTTCTACAGAAGCGAAATTCTAACCTAACATGTCAACTGAAACTTGTTAATTTTTAAAAATTCATGTCTAAAAAACTAATTTTTGTTGAGACTTGAAAATTTATTAAGTTTTAGATTAAAACTTAATCTTTATTTTTACCAAATATGAATTTTCTCCGACTTCTAGTTTTTTCTGCAGAATCGAAATTCTAACCTAACTTAATTGACATGTTGATTAAAATTTGTTAATCTTTAAAAATTCATATCTAAGAAACTAATTTTTCTGGAAACTTGAACATTTATTAGGGTTTAGATTAAATCTTAATCTTTATTTTTACCAAAGATGAATTTTCTATGACTTTTAGTTTTTTCCTGTGAAGAGAAGATGTAACCTAATGTCGATTAAAATTTGTCAATTTTGAAAAATTCATATTTCAAAAACTAATTTTTCTTAAGACTTGAAAATTTATTATAGTTTAGATTAAGTTTTAGTCTCTATTTTTACTAAATATGAATTTTGTCCGACTTTTAGTTTTTTTTACAGAAGCGAAATTCTAACCTAACATGTCAACCGAAACTTATTAATTTTTAAACATTCATATCTAAAAAACTAATTTTTATTGAGACTTGAAAATTTATGACGATTTACATTAATATTTAATCTTTATTTTTACCAAATGTGAATTTTCTCCGACTTTTAGTTTTTTCTGCAGAATCGAAATTCTAACCTAACTTAATTGACATGTTGATTAAAATTTATTAATCTTTAAAAATTCATATCTAAGAACCTAATTTTTCCGGAGACTTGAAAATTTATTAGGGTTTAGATTAAATCTTAATCTTTATTTTTACCAAAGATGAATTTTCTATGACTTTTAGTTTTTTCCTGTGAAGAGAAAATGTAATCTAATGTCGATTAAAATTTGTCAATTTTGAAAAATTCATATTTCAAAAACTAATTTTTCTTAAGACTTGAAAATTTATTATAGTTTAGATTAAGTTTTAGTCTCTATTTTTACTAAATATGAATTTTGTCCGACTTTTAGTTTTTTCTACAGAAATGAAATTCTAACCTAACATGTCAACTGAAACTTGTTAATTTTTAAAAATTCATATCTAAAAAACTAATTTTTGTTGAGACTTGAAAATTTATGACGATTTAGATTAATATTTAATCTTTATTTTTACCAAATGTGAATTTTCTCCGACTTTTAGTTTTTTCTACAGAAATGAAATTCTAACCTAACATGTCAACTGAAACTTGTTAATTTTTAAAAATTCATATCTAAAAAACTAATTTTTGTTGAGACTTGAAAATTTATGACGATTTAGATTAATATTTAATCTTTATTTTTACCATAAATGAATTTTCTCCGACTTTTAGTTTTTTCTACAGAAATGAAATTCTAACCTAACATGTCAACTGAAATTTGTTAATTTTTAAAAATTCATATCTAAAAAACTAATTTTTGTTGAGACTTAAAATTTTATTAGGTTTTAGATTAAGATTTAATCTTTATTTTTACCAAAAATCAATTTTTTCCGACTTTTAGTTTTTCCCTCAGAGGAGAAAATGTAACTTAATGTCTTTAATTGAAATTTTTGGACACTTAAAAAATTAGGCTACGTTCTCAAACTGAATTATTTTTTGAATTATTTTAAAATTTCACGCTTAAAAGTTACAATTTTATTATTAACAAGATTTTATTAAAGTTTTAAAATTAAATTTAAACTTACCAACGTAAGAAAGATAATTAAGAAAGGTAAAAATACGTATAAGTTCATGGTGAGTTTCTGAGAAGGTTTTAAACGATTTGAATTGAAACGCGGCTGATATATAGGTTGTTTAGGATTGTGGTTAAATACTACTTCCTGTTCAATATTTAGACTGTTTAAAAGAGAATTTATAAACATTTCGGTTTAAAATGAATAATTCTTCATTGTGGATGTTTCACAGATTAAATAATATTTAAGTTTTAATTATATCTAACCTAACTTAAGAAAATTAAAACTTTAAAAATTCATCAAAAATTCATTTTTAACCATTTTGATTTGATTTTTTTTCTAAATGAAATTTAAAACATTCTAGTTTTGATTTAAAAAGACCGGTTTATTCAAAATGTTGTCAAAAAAATTTAAAAAATTTTCAAAGTTGACAAAAATTTTTTGACACTTTTTAAATTAAGAAAATTAAAACTTTAAAAATTCATCAAAAATTCATTTTTAAAGATTTTGATTTGATTTTTCTTTTAAATGAAACTTAAAACATTCTAATTTTAATTAAAAAAGACCGCTTTATTCTAAATGTTGTCAAAAAAATTAAGAAAATTTTCAAATTTGGTAAAAATTTTTGATACCTTTAACCTAATTTTAGAAAATCGATCAATTTAAAAATTCATCAAAAATTTATTTCTAAAGTATTTGATTTGATTTTTTTCTAGATGAAACCTAAAACATTCTAGTTTTGATTTAAAAAGACCGTTTTAATCCAAATGTTGTCAAAAAAATTAAAAAAATTTTCAAAGTTGATGAATATTTTTGACACTTTTTAACTTAAGAGAAAATTTTGAAAATTCATCAAAAATTCATTTTTAACCATTTTGATTTGATTTTTTTTCTAAATGAAGCTTAAAACATTCTAGTTTTGATTTAAAAAGGCCGCTTTATTCCAAATGTTGTCAAAAAAATTTTAAAAAATTTTGACACTTTTAACCTAATTTTAGAAAATCGATCAACTTTAAAAATTCATCAAAAATTCATTTCTAAAGATTTTCATTTGATTTTTTTTCTAAATGAAACCAAATACATTGTAGTTTCGATTTAAAAAGACCGTTTTATTCCAAGTGTTGTCAAAAAAATTAAAAAAAATTTCAAAGTTGGTAAAGATTTTTTTAGGTTAGAAAATTAACGATTTTCTAAAAATTCATAAAAAATTCATTTTTAAAGATTTTGATTTGATCTTTTTTCTAAGTGAAACTTAAATCATTCTCATTTTAATTAAAAAAGACCGTTTTATTTCAAGTGTTGTCAAAAAAATTAAAAAAAATTTCAAAGTTGGTAAAAAATTTTTTAACATAATAAAAATTTTGACAGCTTAAAGAAATCATTCTCACTTTATTTATGGGAATTAAGAAACGATTTATGCGTCAAATCAAAGATAAAATAGTTTATTTTGTGAATTTGTATGAAAGTCAACGATATTTTAAAGAAATTTTCTAAAATATCAAAAAATCGAAGATCATGTTTTTTGACATAACCGCAATAAAAATTATCAGAATTTAAAAAATCACTATGACTTCATTTATAGAAATTAAGAAACGATTTATACAACAAATCGAAGATAAAATAGTTTATTTTGTGAATTTGTGTGGAAATCGATGATACATTAAAGAAATTTTGAAGAATATTAAAAAAATCAAAGATCATGTATTTTACATAACAATAAAAATTTTGACAGTTTGAAAAATCATTCTGACTTTATTTATAGGAACTAGTAACGTGTTTCGAACTTATTAGTTCTCACAAAAAGGGAACATAGTCAGAGGATTAGTCATCAATTTAGTGCTTCGGCTGCATGATCCTCAATTTGAGGACAACAAGCAGCTTCGCTACCGGAGGCAACAACATCATTCCCCGTGAAAACCCAAGCCAAGGAACATTGAGAACTAATAAGTTCGAAACACGTGTCTACGGTTGCATCTATTTCGCGGAATTGACCATAATTCAATTCCTTTCTTATTATTCCCACCACCAATTTTATTATACCTCATATTCCTTGGCTTGGATTTTCACGGGGAGTAATGTTGTTCCCTACGGTAGTAAAGCTGATTGTTGTCCGTAAATTGAGGATCCAGCAGCCGAAGAACCAATTGGAAACTAGTCCTCTGTATTCCCTTTTTGTGTCTTCCCCAATGAGTTTCCATCTTGCTTTTTGGCTATACCGCACTGATAGGAACTAATAAGTTCGAAACACTACGATTGCATCTCTGTGACGGAATTGCCCTTAATTCAATTCCTTTCTTAGTCTTAGTTATTAACACCTGATGTTAATAATTACCATCTACTAAAATTAAAATATTCTCACATTAATTTAACTATCAAAATTAAAATAACCAATTTTAGATATAAATATCATTTATTACCCACATTTTTAACAAACACATTCATTATTATTTTAACAAATCACATTTTTTCTAAAACTTCTTGAACTTGGGGAACAATCTGTTTCCTAGAAAGCTTAAAATTATGCCTAAAATACCTAACATTTTCAATATCACAACATTCCTCCTTTATTTCCAACTCTTGGTAATCCATCAACTTTTGTATAACATCTTTAATCAATTGACTTTCTTCGCAAAGAGTATAAAAAGCAATATCTCGTTCAACTTGACCATCTTTAGCCTCCAAACCCATTAAGATTATGTGATCGCACCCTTTTTCCAAACAAAAATCTCGAATGTGTTTTAAAACATCACATTGTTTTAAATATTGTTTAACTAACATCGGTAAACCGGGAATTAAAATATTACGAATAGTTTTTAAATCCTTTGCTAGTAATTGTTTCGAGGTGAGTTTTGAAACGTCGATGTGAGCAGACCATAATTCATTAAATAATTCTATCGGGTTTGGTTTTATGTTTAAATAAGATTCAAGTTTTTGGCACATTTCCAAATCTAATTCTTTTACTTTTCCAGCTTCTTCTTTTAAACCTATCGTATCAAATATTATCGTTTCTAAAAATTATAATAATAAAATTAACTTTTACTCTTTTAAAAGTAATTATAAAAGTAAGTCTAATTATATGTGATTTACCGTAAAGTAATTTTCCAACAATAGGAGTTAAAACCGAAGAATCCTTTTTAAAAATTTCATTCGCTATTAAAGTACAACAAGATCCAACTATTTTCATATCAACGGAAACATCTCCTTTCCAATTAGATTTAACATCTAAAGGTCGATGATCGAAGATTTGTTTAACATTTTCTTTAAGGTATTCGTAATGTTTAGATAAAACGTGATGATCGACTAAAGTTACATCCAGATTTTTAGTTTGTTTTACTTCATTCAGATCAATCGTATCTCTTAAAAAAAAAAATTAATTAATTAATTGTTAAAAATTTATAAATAAATTTTTAACTTTAAAAAGTTAAAAATTATTTTTTTGTTTTCTAAAATAATACCTATAAATTAAAAGATCTTCTTTTATTCCGTATTTATTGAGTACGTAAACATTTTCAGTGCGTAACGGAAATTCATTTTCCACAACATTCATTACCGGTAAAACTATTTTTTCGGGATTATTATTAATTTTATTTAAAAAATAAGATAAAGCTAAAGAAGCTATCGTAGAGTCTAAATCACACGATTCATTTCCCAAGACAACGGAAACACTTTGTGTTTGCATCGGAAGTTTCTTAAATAAAAATATTTTCAGTTTATTGTAATAAATACTTTATTGTAATAAATATTTTATTGTAATAAATATTTTATTGTATTTATTTATACAGTATAAGGTTTATTAACCTTTACTTAATACTTACTGATTTTAAAGAAGAAATATACTCAATAAATGGATCTGTATTCATTTTAAGAATGTGTTGGAATGTTTTCGTTGATGTGTTTAGTCGTAAAAAGTGTCTGTGTGGATTGATTAATTTTAAATAAATAGTTAAGCTTTTAAATGTCAGCTTTTTAAGATTTTTTGATTGAGATGGAGGTTAAAACTTAACCTAACCTAAAAATTATATGATTTTTCAACTACTGCATCTGGTAATTTTATTCCTAATATTCTTTTTAGATGGAGTATTGAGTAGTCAACAAATAATTATTAAATACAATAAAATAAAAATTATTTTTAAAATAAAATAATAAATTTATTCAAGGTATAAACCATTTATTATATTTCTACCATTAGTTTTTAATATGCTTAAGAATAATTCAACTAATTAATAACAGATGGCGATAGAGTAGTGACACATTTTAACTTTTCTTTTGACAAGTTATGAACGATCGTTCGAACTCCAAAACCTAGCCTGGAGACATAACAACAACAACAACAACTTTTGACAAGTTAGATAATTTTAAAATACTAGTTTAGTTTTATTTTTAGTATTTTTCTAAAAAAAAATTATTTTTTTTGGTGGAATTGATCAACATTTTGGTATACTCTTTTCGCGGAAAGATGTCTCATGCGTCATTAATTAATTACATTATCCTAGACTACTATTTTCGGTTTTCGTCTCTATCTGACATATATGATTAAATTAAGAAAAAAATATTTGACATATGTCGAGAAAACGCCGACAACTAATGACGCATGAGACATCTTTCCGCGAAAAGAGAGTAACTGTAGTGGAAGCTTTACGAATTTAGTAAGTTTTTGGTGGAATTTTTTAAAAAATTGGTAAATTTCTGGTGGAATTCTTACAAATATTGTAAGTTTTTTGGTGGAATTTTTAAAAAATTCATTAT
This sequence comes from Digitonthophagus gazella, assembly GCA_036711955.1. Classification (NCBI taxonomy): domain Eukaryota; kingdom Metazoa; phylum Arthropoda; class Insecta; order Coleoptera; family Scarabaeidae; genus Digitonthophagus; species Digitonthophagus gazella. The sequence continues at coordinate 4,535,490 of JASCIT010000003.1, forward strand.
TTTTGGTAGAATTATTAAAGATTTTAGTAACTTTGGTGGAATTTTTATGAATTACCTAAGTTTTTAATGAAATTTTCAAGGTTTTAGTTAATTTTTAGTGAAATTGTTTCTAATTTGATTGATTTTTGGTTGAATTTTAAAAGAATTTGGACATTTTGGTGGAATTTTTAAAAAATTTGGTAAGTTTTAGATAGAATTGTTAAAAACTTTGACAAATTCGGTGTAATTTTTAAGATTTTTCTAAGTTTTTGGTGGAATAAAAAAAATTCAGTAAGTTTTGGGTGTAATTATTAAATATTTTAATAGCTTTGGTGAAATTTTTGCGAATTTTATTCATTTCTGGTGGAATTTAAAAAAATTCAGTGTTTTTGGAAAAATTTTTATGAATTTAATAAGTTTTTGGTGGAATTTTTAAAAAATTCAATGTTTTTGGTGGAATTATCAAAAATTTTGATAACATTGGTGGAATTTTTGCGAATTTTATTCATTTCTGGTGGAATTTTAAAAAAATTCAGTGTTTTTGGTAAAATTCTTATGAATTTAGTAAGTTTTTGGTGGAATTTTTACAAATTGTATTAATTTTTGGTGGAATTTTTAAAAAATTCAGTATGTTTTTGTTGGAATTATCAAAAATTTTCAAAACATTGGTGGAATTTTTGCGAATTTTATTCATTTTTGATGGATTTTTTGGAAATTCAGCGTTTTTTTATGGGATTTTTACGAATTTAGTAAGTTTTTAGTGAAATTTTTCCAATTTTATTAATTTTTGGTGGAATTTTTAAAAAATTCAGTATGTTTTTGGTGGAATTATCAAAAATTTTGAAAACATTGGTGGAATTTTTGCGAATTTTATTCATTTTTGATGGATTTTTTAAAAAATTCAGTGTTTTTTTTATGGAATTTTTACGAATTTAGTAAGTTTCTAGTGAAATTTTTCCAATTTTATTAATTTCTGGTGCAATTTTTATAAAATTCAGTATGTTTTTGATGGAATTGTTAAAAAAGTTGATAACTTTGGTGGAATTTTTATTAATTTTAATCATTTTTGGTGGAATTGTTAAAAATATTGGTAATTTTAGTAGAATTTTTATGAATTTGAAAGTTTTTGGTGGTATTTTTTTTAAATCAGTAAGTTTTTGGTGGAATTATTCAACATTTTTGTAGCTTTGGTGGAAAAATGAAAAAATGTAGTACATTTTTGATGAAATTGTTAAAAATGTTGGTAACTTTGGTGGAATTTTTACGAATATAGTAAGTTTTTCGTGGAATTTTTACCAATTTTATTGATTTTTGGTGGAATTTTTTAAAAATTCAGCAAGTTTTTGGTGGAATTGTTAAAAATTTTGGTAGCTTTGGTGGAATTTTTACAAATTTTATGTTTTTAGTGGAATTATTAAAAATTTTAGTAACTTTGGTGGAATTTTTACAAATTTACTTTTTTTTGTATATAAAAATAAGACTATAAGAATAAGATGTTTATTGTAAGATACAAAGAAAGAAAATAAATTCATATATATTCTTAAGGAAATAGTTTTATTTTTAATACCAAATCAATTGAAGTTCTTCTTTCTTATTTTAAAAAATTTAATAATTAAATTTAAGAAAAAGTACAGCTAGCGCCATCTTTTATTTATTATTATTTTTAAATTTCTTATTTGTTAGAGTAGCCAAAGTTTCGTAGGAAAGATTTGGTTTGAATCTCGACTATTTAAAATTTTCATATCAGAGTTTCAAACCGTGGTTTGAATTTCTACCATTAATTTTTAATTTGCTTAAGAATAATTCAACTGATTAATAACAGATGGCGATAGAGTAGTGACACATTTTAACTTCTTTTGATAAAAATTTTCACCAAGTTTAAAAAATCGTGGAGACTTTATTTCCTTAAATTAAGAAAAGAATAACACTAAGGAAAGTTTTTTACTCTAATTTGAAATAAAACAACAAATTTTATCTGTTTGTACACTTAAATTATTCAATGCAATGCGGCTTGATATACAAATTAGTTTTCAAGATTTTACAATATAGTACATACATAAAATACGAAACCTATATAATTTAAAAAATTTGTCATATAAATACAATTATACATGAAAATAATATACAAGTAAAATATATATCTATTTACCGGGCGTGTTGTATACAACAAGGACAAGGAAGAAGTACAATATAAAAGAGATTTTTTTTTCTTTCAGGACTCGGTGTAAAGTGCATTTTATATTTTATATTTATTTCGTAAAATTTTATGTATACATTTATATTAACTTACGCTTTAAGAATGTACAATCTACATCTATACATCTCATCATCAGTTTTTCTTCTTTATTTCTTTATTTATTTTTTAAAGCGAGAAGCTGCTCTTTATATTACAGACAAGGAGCTTGTTTGGTTACTCTTTTCGGGTCAAAACCCTATTATAATTTATATACTTTTTTATTTTAATTAAATATACATACTAAATATATTAAATATATCTTCTTTGCACCAGGTAGTTTATTTTTTTCTTTATACAACAAGAATAGCCCCACGAAATGAGACCATCAACCAACCATAACAGGGTTCCGATGTAAACTGGTTCGATTGCGTTTATATAGGATGACGATTCTGGTATCAAAATAAATTATAAATATTATACTTAAGTATTTTTTTTGATTTTGCGAATTACCCAGACACACAAATGTTGATATCACTTAATTAGGTAATAAATTAATTATAGAGTTTGGGAATTTATATGTAAACGATGTTAAGATTTGGAATGTTTTATTAATAAGTATTTTTTAATGTTTTTTTTAAATAAATTTGGATTTATAAAGGATATGATGATTTTTTTTATAATGTATAAAATTAAAATTGAATATACATAACATGATATGTTTTTTTTATTTGCAATGATTATTTGCTTTGGCAAAGAAAAAAAATTTCACCGTTTGGATTTTTCACCTAACTTAAAATTTTGACCATCTTTAAAAAATCCCCAAGAGTTTATTTATAAGAATTAATGAAAGATTTTTGAACTGAATGTAAATTAAAATGTCTAGTTTTAATTAAAATAGGTGAATTTTTGCTAAGTGGTTTTAAAAATTTTTAAAAAAATCCTAAAAATTAAGATTTTTCACCTAACCTAAAATTTTGACAATCTTTAAAAAATCCCCAAGAGTTTATTTATAAGAATTAATGAAAGATTTTTGAACTGAATGTAAATTAAAATGTCTAGTTTTAATTAAAATAGACGGATTTTTGCTAAATAGTATCAAAGAAATTTTTTAAAAATCCTAAAAACAAAGATTTTTCACCTAACCTATAATTTTTACCATCTTTAAAAAATCCCCAAGAGTTTATTTATAGGAATTAATGAAAGATTTTTGAACTGAATGTAAATTAAAATGTCTAGTTTTAATTAAAATAAACGGATTTTTGCTAAGTAGTTTTAAAAAATTCAAAAAAATTCCTAAAAAATGAAGATTTTTCACCTAACCTAAAATTTTGATCATTTTTAAAAAATCCCCAAGAGTTTATTTTTAAGAATTAATGAAAGATTTTTGAAATGAATGTAAATTAAAATGTCTAGTTTTAATTAAAATAAGCGGATTTTTCCTAAGTGGTTTCAAAAAAATTTTAAAAATTCCCAAAAATGAAGATTTTTCACCTAACCTAAAATTTTAACCATTTTTAAAAAATCCCCCCGACTTTATTTATAGGAATTAATGAAAGATTTTTTAAATTAATGTATATTAAAATGTCTAGTTTCATTTAAAAAAGTCGGATTTTTGCTAAGTGGTGTCAAAAAAATTAAAAAAATTCCTAAATATGAAGATTTTTCACCTAACCTAAAATTTTAACCATTTTTAAAAAATCCCCCCGACTTTATTTATAGGAATTAATGAAAGATTTTTTAAATTAATGTAAATTAAAATGTCTAGTTTTAATTAAAATAAGCGAATTTTTCCTAAGTGATTTCAAAAAAATTTTAAAAATTCCCAAAAATGAAGATTTTTCACCTAACCTAAAATTTTAACCATTTTTAAAAAATCCCCCCGACTTTATTTATAGGAATTAATGAAAGATTTTTTAAATTAATGTATATTAAAATGATTAGTTTCATTTTAAAAAGTCGGATTTTTGCTAAGTGGTGTCAAAAAAATCAAAAAAATTCCTAAAAATGAAGATCTTTCACCTAACCTAAAATTTTAACCATTTTTAAAAAATCCCCCCGACTTTATTTATAGGAATTAATGAAAGATTTTTTAAGTTAATGTATATTAAAATGTCTAGTTTTATTTAAAAAAGTCGGATTTTTCCTAAGTAAAGTCAAAAAAAATTAAAAAAATTCCTAAAAATGAAGATTTTCCACCTAACCTAAAATTTTGACCATCTTTAAAAAATCCTCAAGAGTTTATTTATAGGAATTAATGAAAGATTTTTTAAATAAATGTAAATTAAAATGTCTAGTTTCATTTAAAAAAGTCGAATTTTTGCTAAGTGGTGTTAAAAAAATTAAAAAAATTCCTAAAAATAAAGATTTTTCACTTAACCTAAAATTTTGACCATCTTTAAAAAATCCCCAAGAGTTTATTTATACGAATTAATGAAAGATTTTTGAATTATATGTAAATTAAAATGTCTAGTTTTAATTAAAATAGATGGATTTTTCCTAAGTAGTTTTAAAAAAATTAAAAAAATTCCTAAAAATAAAGATTTTTCACCTAACCTAAAATTTTTACCATCTTTAAAAAATCCCCAAGAGTTTATTTATAAGAATTAATGAAAGATTTTTGAACTGAATGTAAATTAAAATGTCTAGTTTTAATTAAAATAGACGAATTTTTCCTAAGTAGTTTCAAAAAAATTAAAAAAATTCCTAAAAATTAAGATTTTTCACCTAACCTAAAATTTTAACTATCTTTAAAAAATCCCCAAGAGTTTATTTATAGGAATTAATGAAAGATTTTTGAATTATATGTAAATTAAAATGTCTAGTTTTAATTAAAAAAGACGACTTTTTGCTAAGTAGTTTTAAAAAAATTAAAAAAATTCCTAAAAACGACGATTTTTCATCTAACCTAAAATTTTGACCATCTTTAAAAAATCCCCAAGAGTTTATTTTTAAGAATTAATGAAAGATTTTTGAAATGAATGTAAATTAAAATGTCTAGTTTTAATTAAAATAAGCGGATTTTTCCTAAGTGGTTTCAAAAAAATTTAAAAAATTCCCAAAAATGAAGATTTTTCACCTAACCTAAAATTTTAACCATTTTTAAAAAATCCCCCCGACTTTATTTATAGGAATTAATGAAAGATTTTTTAAATTAATGTATATTAAAATGTCTAGTTTCATTTAAAAAAGTCGGATTTTTGCTAAGTGGTGTCAACAAAATTAAAAAAATTCCCAAAAATGAAGATTTTTCACCTAACCTAAAATTTTAACCATTTTTAAAAAATCCCCCCGACTTTATTTATAGGAATTAATGAAAGATTTTTTAAATTAATGTAAATTAAAATGTCTAGTTTTATTTAAAAAAGTCGGATTTTTGTTAAGTAGTGTCAAAAAAATTAAAAAAATTCCTAAAGATGAAGATTTTTCACCTAACCTATAATTTTGACCATCTTTAAAAAATCTCCAAGAGTTTATTTATAAAAATTAAGGAAAGATTTTTGAATTATATGTAAATTAAAATGTCTAGTTTTAATTAAAAAAGACGGATTTTTCTTAAGTAGTGACAAAAAAATTGAAAAAATTCCTAAAAATCAAGATTTTTCACTTAACCTAAAATTTTTACCATCTTTAAAAAATCCTCAAGAGTTTATTTCTAAGAATTAAGGAAAGATTTTTTAAATTAATGTATATTAAAATGTCTAGTTTCATTTGAAAAAGTCGGATTTTTGTTAAGTGGTGTCAAAAAAATTAAAAAAATTTCTAAAAACAATGAAGATTTTCCACCTAACCTAAAATTTTGACCATCTTTAAAAAATCCCCAAGAATTTATTTATAGGAATTAATGAAAGATTTTTGAACTAAATGTAAATTAAAATGTCTAGTTTTAATTAAAATAGACGAATTTTTGCTAAGTAGTAACAAAAAAATTAAAAAAATTCTTAAAGACAAGGATAATTTTTCACCTAACCTAAAATTTTGACCATTCTTAAAAAAATCCCCAAGAGTTTATTTATAGGAATTAATGAAAGATCTTTGAAATGAATGTAAATTAAAATGTCTAGTTTTAATTAAAATCATTAGTTTTGTACAAATTATTACCAAAAGAATTTTAAAAATTTTCAAAGTTTGAAAATTTTCACCCAATTGAAAAATTTTAATCAACTTTAAAAAATTCCCTAGATTTTATTTATGAAAACTAAGAAAAAATATTTTGGAAATTGGTAGATAAACATATCTATTTTTTAATAAAATTATTAGATTTTTCCAAATTATTACCAAAAAAATTTAAAAAAATTTCAAACTTTGAAAATTTTCACCCAATTGAAAAATTTTAATCAACTTTAAAAAATTCCCTTAGATTTTATTTATGAAAACTAAGAAAAAATATTTTGGAAATTGGTAGACTAAAATATCTATTTTTTAATAAAATTATTAGATTTTTCCAAATTATTACCAAAAAAATTTAAAAAGTTTCAAAGTTTGAAAATTTTCACCCAATTGAAAAATTTTAATCAACTTTAAAAAATTCCCTTAGATTTTATTTATGAAAGCTAAGAAAAAATATTTTGGAAATTGATAGATTAAAATATCTATTTTTTAATAAAATTATTAGATTTTTCCAAATTATTACCAAAAGAATTAAAAAAAAATTTCAAAGTTTAGAAATTTTCACCCAATTGAAAAATTTTAATCAACTTTAAAAAATTCCCTTAGATTTTATTTATGAAAACTAAGAAAAAATATTTTGGAAATTGGTAGATTAAAATATCTATTTTTTAATAAAATTATTAGATTTTTCCAAATTATTAAAAAAATTCTCAAAGGTAACTAAAATTTCCGACATAACCTCGCTGTCAAATTTGATATATTTTTTTAAATCGTGGAGATCTTATTTGTGAAAATAAAGGAAAGATTTTTTTATAAAATAATAGATTAAAATTTAAAATTTTCAATAAGACAATTACTTTGATTCGAACTCTCATCAAAAAAATTTAAAAAATTCTCAAAGATATCTAAAATTTTTGACATAACCTAATTGTATGTGTCAAATATGATATTTTTTAAAAAATCGTACAGATCTTATTTGTAAAAATAAAGACAAGATTTTTTTACAAAATGATAGATTAAAATTTAAAATTTTCGATAAAATAATCACTTCGGTTCAAACATCCATCAAAAAAATTAAAAAAATTCTCAAAGATAACTAAAATTTTAAAGCGTTTGAATTCGGCGCGCTTTTTATATCGTATTTTAGGCAACCACTTTTACAGCAATGACTTTTTTACCCTTTTTAGGAGTAAAAGAGCTTATTTAATAAGAATTATTTTAAAGTTGTGTTATTGCTCAAATTATTACATACTGTTTTATTAAAATTTAATATTTTCTCTTATCTTTTTTTTATAAAAAAGTAATCTATTCGTTTTTATACTCATAATAATATGTATTAAGTTCGTTTTAGATATCATATCCATTAAAAATTCCATTAAATTAAGTCTTTACAAAAGTATTATTAAATAGTAAAGAGTATTAAAAATCTTTTTTCTTAAATAGACTAATATAATATTTTTACAATTTAAATAATCAAATTTTTTAATAAATATGCTTTGCTTTTTATCATCGCAGTTATTTTCTAAATGATATTTATGTTTTTGTATTAGTGTTATTGGCACATCTCCAAAATTTTAAATAACAGCATCTCTTCTTAAAAGCTTATTTCTCAAAAGACTTCTTTTTAATATAATTTAAGTATAATATAAACGTCTTTATAAATTTCTTAAAGATTTTTTTTTAAAGTTATTTAAAAAGTTATTTAGTCACCCGTTTAAGAATAATAAACATCTTTATCCCCAAATATATTTCCTTCATTAATTGATTTGTGTGTCTGGGGCGATTATTACATTCCACATTTACGAGCAGACTTATTGTAATACCTCGTAACCGTTGCCATCGGTCCTCCTGATATCCTCTTTATCTTTATAAAATATATATGTATCAACAAATGGAGTCTATTGACTACGGTGAGAGAAAAACGGTTCGATCCGCGCATCTTACGATTATTGTATTACACAGCACTTGCATTTCGGTTTTTTCTTGATGACGACGTGTTCGACTTGGTTGGCGTCCGAGGGGGTCTGCGCGGCTATCGTCCCTCTTTGGACGTCGACGGAGCCCGGTGCCCCGCTCTTCGAGTCGTTCTGGAGAGCGCCGTTCGTCGCGTTTGTTGAGGAGTTCGTCTTCGGTGGAGGCGCCGCGGACGAGTTTGGAGTCGCGTTTAGGGGCGCGGCTTTCTTCGGGGATTCGGTGATGGGCGTCGAGTGCGTGTTGTTCGTCGAGCTGTGGTCGATTTGGTCGGTGAAATGCGGGGGGATTGGGGATCCGCTTCCCCCCGATGTCGGGGTTATCGGTTTTCCGCCTTTTATCAGCTGAACGATTTCGTCTGCTTCTCTACTCAGGTCGCCTCCCGGCCTGAATGGGTTATCCCAACCACTATCCGTACTGAAATATTAAAAAAAATCAAAATTAGGCTTTGTAATACTCAAATTTTAACAAAAAAAAGAACATTTTTAAATAATTAAGACTAAATTTGTAGATATGTGGAGAAATTTTATTTTTTCTATTCAGAAATTAATGTTTTTTTAATTTATACAAAAAAATCCAAATCATGAGTATCTTTGAATGGAAATTTTCTCAAAAAAAATTCATGTTAGTGATTTTAGGTTCGGTGAAATTAAATTCTATTAGTTTGGGTTGGAATGGATTGAAATTCTTTGATTTTTTAATCTAGATTTGTACAAAATTATACAGTACTGTTAGCTATTAAATTATTAAAATAAAATACCGGGTCTTCATAAATGACCGTACGCTACGTTACGATTAGATGTTAGGCAACTTATTTTACAAAAATGGTATCCCTGCAAGTAAAACGCCTGCAATGGCGTGTACGCCAACTGACATAACCACAACTGACTTAACCACATCAACTGACATAAACGGAATGAGAACGCCAATGAGGAATTCGGTGTTACTGCCAACCCTAAATAGTAAAAATAACTTGCGATATCTTGGCGCGTTATTTGAAAACGTTCAATCGTCAAGTAACAAAGATTCGATTGAATTAAAATTGTTTTTGAAGAGAATGAAAAATTTTAATTAAACCTAACATAATCTTCCAATTTTGTCATTGAAAACTTTTTTGATTGACTTTAAAAAATCACTTAGTTTTTATTTACAAGAATTAAGAAATGAGTTTTTAAGCTTTAACGTTAAATGAACTTAAAAACTATAAAATCTAAATGAGTTAGTTTTACAGGGTAATTTTATTCTTTATTTTGTATTAGATTTTGCCTTATCGATGGGTTTCCGGCAAAATATCATCAACTAATATCTAGTTTTACAGGGCAAAACAAAGATCTAGCTTTACAATGCAATTTTTTCATTAATCTGTATTAAAATTTGCTTATTTGTGAGTTTCTGGCAAAATATCATGAAACCAACAAAGATTTACTTTTACAGGACAATTTTTTTCTTTATTCTGTATTAGATTTTGTCTACCGATGGATTTATGACAAAATATCATCAAACCAACAAAGAGCAAATTTTACAAAAGTTAACATTTTTTAAAAATTGTTAGTTATTTAAAATAATTTGTAGCTACTGTTGTAGTAGTTGTAACTTATTGTTAAAATTTGTTTATTGATGAACAAAAAAAATTCATAGATAGAATTTTGATAAAATATTCTCACAGAGTTAATTCTTCAGGAATCAATGTTAAAGGCTGTTTCACACACATCGATTTTGATTGCACTGCAAATAACCGTGTTTTTTTTCGTAAATAGTTTACTTTCATATGTGATGATATTTCACTCTACGTTTCAATTAGTTTAGTTGCGTTGCTCAGTGAACAATTTTTCTGTTTTTTTCTCCAACCCATTAAAATCTATTTTTAACCAGGTGTACTCTTTCTCTGAAGCCTTCCTTATTTCACACTTACTTTTATAAATTTCAACATTTTTTTCTTACAATACAAGTCTAACCTCAATAAGACTAATTAAAAGATCTGTATTAACATTTATTTTCATCTCCATCTATCCTAATATCAAATATTTATTTTAAAGAATCTAAACACTACTAAAGACGTACAGTACAAAAAGTTATAATCCATAAGTTATGTATGCGACCATAAAAAAGGAGTAGTTCGATAAAAGTCGTCAACCGTGTGGTATGAAAAGGCTTATTTACATTACAGAGCATTCAAAGACCATTGCCACCAACTTATTGGAGTCGTTGGGAATTTTCATGTTTATTTATTGGTGTCTTGACATCTCCTTCCCAAATTCAAAAGTAATCAAACCATTGTCGCGTCAATTCTAATTCAAATAAGTTACAATTTATAAATATACGAAATGGAAGATCGCAGTTATGCATCCATATTGGGTTGGCAACTTAGCGATTGCCGATGTTGTGAATAAATGGAGTTTACATTTTCGTTTTGTTAACGTGGTTAAAGCACCTAATCCAGGGATCTTCAAACTATTTTAGACAAGTGATCCCTTTTCCAAAATGAACTGTTACCTCAGACCCCCATGGCCAAATTACCTATTTTTGAGATCAACCTCCTTATTCATAATGGTCCGCTAACTTAAAATAGCTACTACAGAGTGTTATTTTTCATTCATGGGGTTGATATCGACCACTTTGGGAATCGCTGATCTAATCTGTAGATTTTTCTTATTGTTTGGAATTGCACCTTTAATTTAGTAAAAAAATTATGTCGATTAGTGGAAAACAAGACGTGCACTTTAAACATATTTTATTGTATTACTTCCAAAAAAGCAAGAACGCATCACAAGCATAAAAAAGTTATGTGCGGTATATGGAAATGAAGCCTTGAAAGAAAGGCAGTCTCAAAATTGGTTTCCCAGATTTCGTTCTGGTGATTTTTCATTGAAAAATGCTCAACGATCTAATCGTCCAATCGAAGTCGATGAAACCCATATCAAGGCCTTTATCGATTCAGATCATCATAGAACAACACGTGATATTGCAGAGAAACTTAATGTATGGCATACATGCATTGGAAAAATATTAAAAATGCCTGGTTATGTCAAGAAACTCGATTTATGGATCCCTCATCAGTTTAAGGAAATTCATTTGATGTATTAGTATTTGCGATTCGATTCTGAAACGCAAAGGAATTAATCCATTTCTGAAAAAAAAAACATTTACTGGCGACAACAAGTGGATAGTTTATAACAACGTTAATCGGAAGAGATCGAAGAGACGATGCAAAATGAACCAGCCCAAACGACATCAAAGGCAAAAATTCAACAAAAAAAAAGATTATGCTGTCAGTCTGGTGGGATTACAAAGGAATTTTGTACTTTGAACTTATTTCCACAAAACCAAACGATCAATTCAAATGTGTATATTCACCAACTCGCCAAACTGAACGATGTAATTCAAGAAAAGCAGCATTGTCAAATCGTAGGGGTGTTGTTTTCCACTATAATGCAAAGCCCTGCATGTCTTTGGTCATCCGCCAAAAATTATTAGAATTGGATTGAGATGTTTTATTACATCCACCATATAATCCTGATTTTGCACCTTCAGTTTACCATTTAGTTCGTCCCATGCAAAACTCCTTAATTGGTAACATTTTTAATAACTCTAATGATATAAGATCACATTTCATTCAGTATTTTGATAGTAAAGATCAGAAATGTTATGAACGTGGAATTTTTACACTGCCAGAACGATAGCAGAAATTTTGAATTTTCCTTCTTCTTATTTGAAATCAGCAATCACTTAGTTGCCAACCCAATAAAAAAATTAATTGAACTAAAAAGATGTTTCAAAGTGTCCAAGAGCAATAAAATAAAAAAATCATAAATATTTATTGATAGGTAACCCAAATGAAACCAGAAAATTTCGTGTATCTTATGTCCACCCACCTATGATTAGGTAATAAAGGAATATATGGATTTTTTATGGTACGAATTTTTAGACACACTTTAGAAAAGAGTAACATTTAGATTGTAATACTTTGTATTAGTTTAGTATCAACCATTTGAAACTAAAAACCATACTGCAAAAAACGTGTGAAAAAATCCTTACAATTCCATTTCCTATTTAAAATTATCATAAGTAATTTATTTGTAGACAGGAAATTTAATAAGTTTTAATTTCTAATAAAGTATTTTAATACAATTTCATTAAATTAGCTCTTTGAGAAATAAAACTTTAAATTTACAAAAAAAGCAGAAACTCAGTTTATAAGAAATAAAACGAAAAGTGATAATTAAGTTGTTTGTTATTTCACCAAAGATGATTCCTAGCTTTTATTTTTTAAAATCTCACATTTACCAAATATGTTTATCTATTTACAAAATTCTTGTAAACAGATAGCATTTATTATATCATTAGTTAGAAATTATCAAAGAAAATAATTAAATCGGTAAAATCAAAGCATAAATCAATTTTCCATTTTATTTATTTATTTTTTAAATTTAATTTCAATATCTAAAACATACCATTCTATAGAATCCTTGGGTACTTTAACAACGTAGTACAAAACTCCCCCGTGCGTAGTAGCCATACTAGGCATAGTACTCCACAAACAATCCACAAAAATAAATCAACTTATCGTTAAATTTAACCTTCACAATATAAAACCAAGTCACTTTATTTTATTTAAGTTCTAAGTTTCTAAGTTTATTATTCTATTTATGCTATTAACAAAAGCGGATTTGAGAGTTCCTCGATTGCAAAAACACGTCCGGATCGATACTAAACCTTGAAACGAAAACCTCTTTTAATTTAAACCGAACAACAACACCGAAGATTATTTCAAGTGAACCAGTAACGAATAACAAACGTTCGCGGTACTGCGTCGCGGGAATTTATTCATTATTACCGGAGGACACCGGCGAACGTTGAAACAACGGCACATTTAACGTTTATTGCGACTTCCGGACTCGTAACTTGTAGCTCTGCTACGCGTCGTAGCTTTGCGGAGTGTCGAACGGGGACTATTTAAAAATGTGACTTCCTTCGGGGGGGCTTCGAAATGCGAAATTTGGAACGTTGTCAAGAACGCGAGCAGAGTTGCTAGCAAAACGACTAGCGTTGCTCCGAACAAACCGATTTAATTTTAGCGGATCGGAGAACGAAACGATACGAAACGGGCCTAAAGACGTCACGAATCGTCCGATTTGCGCTTCATAAATATAATGTAATTAAAGGAAAATATGTGGGAGGATTCAATTTCTAAACGATTTTTTTTAATAAATATTTTTCATAATAAAAGGTTATAAAAGTGTAATGAAATAAATTAGTAGACTAGTATTAATAAAATTTTAATCTAAAAAAGTTAACATTTTTCTAATTGTTACAAAAAAAAAAAAAAAATAATAAAAAAAATTCTTAAAATTGATAAAAATTTTTGACAGTAAACTAACCTAACTTTTTTAAAAAATCGACCAACTTTAAAAAATCGTACAGGCTTTATTTATAAGAATAAGAACATGATTCTTGTACTAAATGAAATCTAAAACATTCTATTTTGATCTAAAAAAGACCGATTTTCTCTAATTAATATCAAAAAAATTAAAAAAAATTTTAAAGATGAGAATATTTTTTGACATAACCTAATTTTCGAAAATTTAGTACATTTTAAAAAATCCTACAGATTTTATTTATAGGAATAAAAACGAGATTCTTGTATTAAATAAAATCTAAAACATTCTATTTTAATCTAAAAAAGACGGTTTTTTTCTAATTAGTATCAAAAAAATTAAAAAAATTCTTAAAATTGGTAAAATTTTTTGACCGTTAACTAACCTAACTTTAAAAAAAATCGACCAACTTTAAAAAATCGTACAGACTTTATTTATAGGAATGAAAAGATAATTCTTGTGCTAAATTAAATCTAAAATATTCTATTTTAATCTAAAAAAGACGGATTTTGTCTAATTAGTATCAAAAAAATTAAAAAAATTTTTAAAGATGGGAATGTTTTTCGACATAACCTAATTTTCGAAAATTTAGTACACTTTAAAAAAATCGTACAGACTTTATTTATAGGAATAAAATCATGATTCTTGCACTAAATGAAATCTAAAACATTCTATTTTAATTTAAAAAGGACAGATCTTTTCTAATTAGTGTCAAAAAAATTAAAAAAATTTTTAAAGACGAGAATGTTTTTTGATATAACCTAATTTTCGAAAATTTAGTACACTTTAAAAAAATCGTACAGACTTTATTTATAGGAATAAAAACTTGATATTTGTATTAAATTAAATTTAAAACATTCTATTTTAATCTAAAAAAGGCGAATTTTCTCTAATTAGTATCAAAAAATTTAAAAAAATTCCTAAAATTGAAAATAATTTTAGACAGTTCACTAACCTAACTTTTTTTTAAAATTGATCAACTTTAAAAAATCGTACAGGGTTTATTTTTAAAGATTAAGAAATGATTTTTATTTTAAATTAAAGAAAAAATATTTTATTTTTAATTATAAAAAGCAAATTTTTTCTAACTATTACCAAAAAGTTTAGTTCTATTTTTAGTATTTTTCTAAAAAAAATTATTGTTTTTGGTTGAATTGATCAACATTTTGGTAACTTTGGTGGAAGCTTTACGAATTTAGTAAGTTTATGGTGGAATTAAAAAAAAAATTGGTAAATTTTTGGTGGAATTTTTACAAATTTCGTTTTTTGGAGGAATTTTTAAAAAATTCATTATTTTTGGTAGAATTATTAAAAATTTTAGTAACTTTGGTGGAATTTTTATGAATTTACTAAGTTTTTGATGGAATTTTCAAGGTTTTAGTTAATTTTTAATGAAATTGTTTCTAATTTGATTGATTTTTGGTGGAATTTTAAAAGAATTTGGACATTTTGGTGGAATTTTTAAAAAATTTGGTAAGTTTTTGGTAGAATTGTTAAAAATGTTGACAATTTCGGTGTAATTTTTAGGATTTTTGTAAGTTTTTGGTAGAATAAAAAAAAATCAGTAAGTTTTGAGTGTAGCTGTTAAATATTTTAATAGCTTTGGTGGAATTTTTGCGAATTTTATTCATTTCTGGTGGAATTAAAAAAAAAAATCAGTGTTTTTGGTAAATTCTTATGAATTTAGTAAATTTTTGGTGGAATTTTTAAAAAAATCAGTATGTTTTTGGTGGAATTATCAAAAGTTTTGATAACATTGGTGGAATTTGTGCGAATTTTATTAATTTCTGGCGGAATAAAAAAAATCAGTGTTTTTGATAAAATTCTTATGAATTTAGTAAGTTTTTGGTGGAATTTTTACAAATTGTATTAATTTTTGGTGGAATTATCAAAAATTTTGATAACATTTTGAATTTTTGCGAATTTTATTCATTTTTGATGGAATTTTTAAAAAATTCAGTATTTTTTTATGAAATTTTTACGAATTTAGTAAGTTTTTAGTGAAATTTTTCCAATTTTATTAATATTTGGTGGAATTTTTATAAAATTCAGTATGTTTTTGATGGAATTGTTAAAAAAGTTGATAACTTTGGTGGAATTTTTATTAACTTTAATCATTTTTGGTGGAATTGTTAAAAATATTGGTAATTTTAGTAGAATTTTTATGAATTTGGTAAGTTTTTGGTGGTATTTTTTAAAAATCAGTAAGTCTTTGGTGGAATTATTCAACATTTTTGTAGCTTTGGTGGAAAATTGAAAAAATTTAGTACGTTTTTGGCGGAATTGTTAAAAATGTTGGTAACTTTGGTGAAATATTTACGAATATAGTAAGTTTTTCGTGGAATTTTTACCAATTTTATCAATTTTGGGTGGAATTTTTAAAAAATTCACTAAGTTTTTAGTAGAATTGTTTCCAAATTTTAAAATTTTTGGTGAAATTATATTCAATTTAACTAACTTTTGTGGAATTTTTATTATTACTTTTTTATTTTTGTGAAATTTTTAAGAATCTAATCAATTCTTGACGAAATTAATTTTAATTTTAGTATATTTTTTAAAAATTCAATTTTTTGGTGGAATTGTTAAAAAGTTTGATAACTTTGGTGGAATTGTTAAAAATTTTAGTAGCTTTAAATTTTTACAAATTTACTTAAATGTTTGGTGATATTTTCAAGAATTTAATTAGTTTTTAGTGAAATTTATTCGAATTTCTGCTCTGCATAAATTAAATATTTGATGATTATTAATAAACCGATCGTTTTGACATTTCATGTGGCATTAGCGTGGTTAGAATAATAAATAACGTTTATGAAAATTGAACCAACTGTTTTATCGGCCCAAATCGAAAATGACGGAAAACGGGGACTTCGTTTAGGGCTTAAATCGGCCGTTTCGGGTCTAAAGGAGCCCCGATTCGCATATAACGTTGCGTTTTAAAGCCGTTCAGAAGGTTAGCCGGAAGCAGAGTCGCGGAGCCGGTGGCTTTTTGGACAAAAAGTGCGTTCGAAAATTAGCGAAAATGACAGGCGGACGATCGAGAATTTTAATTTCAATTAGGGCTACCGCAACGTCGTTCGATTTTCAGGGCCGTTTTTCCGAAATCAGTCACAGACCCCCCAAAATAAAACCATTGAATCGTCCGGAAAGCGATTTCCAAAAAAAATTAGATAAAATTCTTAAAAAGAGCCAAGTTTTTTAAAAAAAATTTAAACGTGTGAACTTTCCGAATGCAACATCACTCTCATAAAATAACGTTCGGAATGTGTCGTTTACAAGTAAGCGAGTTGGCATTTAAAAGGGGACGTGTTGAATGACAGCAACAGATTGCCGTAAATGACGAGAAAGGAATGTAACACCGTTTTAACTTCTTAACTATTAAAAAAAAGACTTAAACTATCTTAATGTTAAAGTTCAAATTCATTTTACCAAATTTGGAAAATCCACCTTTAAAAAAATTGATGTAACTCTTTTTAGATGTAATAATTAATCAAAACAAGTGGATATCTACCGCTAAAGACATTTATGGTTATCACTTTCTAAGTAAGTACACACCTCCTATTTAAAATTTATGTCTCTACCAACGATATAACGATATACCTTTAAATGCCAGCTTATGTAATGACTAGCTAATTAATATGTGTATTTACATGTTCTATTGAGTAAACAGACACCAATTAGAACCCAATATTTTCTCACTCCATCTGTTTGATTTTAAGTATTGAACTAACAATGCCCACGCTGGACTTGGTCGTCAAACAAAAGGTTAAACAGTCAAAAATAGATTTTCAAGGATAAATTCCAACTGAGAAATAGAAATTTGTATGTTGACTTTGTAAATTTTTTAAGTTACCGAATTTTGAATTGTATAGAAGCCCATTTTTGGTTTCCAAAGTATCAGTATTTTTGACAGTTGACTAACCTCACTTTTTAGAAAATTCGATCAACTTTAAAAAATCACTCAGACTTTATTTTTAGAGATTAAGAAAAAATGTTTACTTTAAATTACACTTAAAAGACTGTATTTTGGTTTAAAAAAGTCAAATTTGTCCTAATTGTTACGAAAAAAATTAAAAAAATTTCTAAACTTGGTAAAAATTTTTGACAGTTTACTAACCTAACTTTTTAAAAAATTCGATCAACTTTAAAAAATCACCCAGACTTTATTTTTAAAGATTAAGAAATGATTTTTACTTTAAAATAAACTAAAAACATTCTATTTTGGTTTAAAAAATTCAGATTTATTCTAATTGTTATCAAAAAAATTAAAAAAATTTTTAAAGTTGGACAAAATTTTTGACAGTTAACTAACCTAACTACAAAAAAATCAATCAACTTTAAAAAATCGTACAGAGTTTATTTTTAGAGATTAAGAAATGATTTTGACTTTAAATTAAACCTAAAAGATTCTATTTTAGTTTAAAAAAGTCAAATTTGTTCTAATTATTACCAAAAAAATTAAAAAAATTTCTAAACTTGGTAAAATTTTTTGACAGTTTACTAACCTAACTTTTAAAAAAATCAATCAACTTTAAAAAATCGTACAGACTTTATTTTTAAAGATTAAGAAATGATTTTTACTTTAAATTAAACTTAAAATATTCTATTTTGGTTTAAAAAAGTCAGATTTATTCTAATTGTTATCAAAAAATTAAAACATTTTTTAAACTTGGTCAAAATTTTTGACAGTTGACTAACCAAACTTTATAAAAAAATCAATCAACTTTAAAAAATCGTACAGGGTTTATTTTTAGAGATTAAGAAATGATTTTTACTTTAAATTAAACTTAAAAGATTCTATTTTGGTTTAAAAAAGTCAGATTTATTCTAATTGTTATCAAAAAAATTAAAAAAAATTTTAAACTTGGTCAAAATTTTTGACAGTTAACTAACCAAACTTTATAAAAAAATCAATCAATTTTAAAACATCGTACAGAGTTTATTTTTAGAGATTAAGAAATGATTCCTTCTTTAAATTAAACTTAAAACATTCTATTTTGGTTTAAAAAAGACAAATTTGTTCTAATTATTACCAAAAAAATTAAAAAAATTTTTAAACTTGGTAAAAATTTTTGACAGTTAACTAACCTAATTTTTTTAAAAACTTCAACTTTAAAAAATCACCCAGACTTTATTTTTAAAGATTAAGAAATGATTTTTACTATAAATTAAACTTAAAAGATTCCATTTTAGTTTAAAAAAGACGAATTTGTTATACTTATTACCAAAAAAATTAAAAAAATTCTCAAACTTGATCAACACTTTTGACAGTTTTAGACGAATTAGGAAAAATTCTAATAAATTAATGTAAATTTAAAGCAAATTAAGATCAATTCTGACGAATTTAACAAAAAACTAGAACGAATTTCGTCAAATTTACGGGAATTAAGACGAAATGAGACAAATTAAAACAAATTTTAAGTAAATTAGGTCGAATTTAAACGAATAAAAGTTAATTTTTAGCAAATGTAAACAAATGTGAACGAATTTTTGGGAAAATTGAACGAATTTTAAATGAATTATGAGAAATTCTGATAAATTAGAACGAATTTAGAGTGAATTCAGATAAATTTTGACGATTTTTAATCATTTAATTAACAATTTTTTGACCAATTTAAAAAAAATCATACTGACTTTATTTATGAAAATTAGAAAATAATGTTTACTTTAAATTGAACCTAAAAGATTTTATTTTAGTTTAAAAAAGTCAAATTTGTTCTAAGTAATACCAAAAAATTAAAAAAAAGTTCAAAGTTGGTAAAAATTTTTGACAGTTAACTAACCCAACTTTTTAAAAAATTCGACCAACTTTAAAAAATCGTACAGAGTTTATTTTTAAAGATTAAGAAATGGTTTTTACTTTAAATTAAACCTAAAAGATTCTATTTTAGCTTAAATAGGTCAAATTGTTTCTAATTGTTACCAAAAAAATTAAAAAAAGAATCTAAGACATCGTGTTTTTTTACCGGACCTAACCTAAAATTATCAAATTTTAAAAAATCGTAGAGATTTTATTTATGACAATTAAAACAGTAAATGATTGAAAAATGGTAAATTAAAATCTTGATTTTTTTATTAAAATTGTCAAATTTATTCCCATTATTACCCAATAATTTTTAAAAAATTCCAAAAAATATCGAATTTTTTTCTAACTTTTTTACAATTTTTTAGTCAATTTTAAAAAATCGCCCAGAATTTATTTATCAATATTAAGCAATTATTTTTATTTTCAATTGAAGTGGAAACATTCTATTTTTTATTAAAAAAGTTAAATTTGTTCCAATTATTACCAACAAATTAAAAAATTTTTTTTCTAAAACATTGCATTTTCTTTCCGAACCTAACCTAAAATTAACAATTTCTAAAAAATCGTGCAAACTTTATTTATGAAAATTAAGAAAGGACATGATATAAAAATGGTAAATTAAAATCTTGTTTTTTTACTAAACTATCAAATTTATTCTAATTATCTCCCGAAAATTAAAAAAAAAATTTCAAAAAAATATCGAATTTTTTTCTAACCTTTTTACAATTTTTTAGTCAACTTTAAAAAATCGCACAGAGTTTATTTGTCAATATTAACTAATGATTTTTATTTTCGATTAAAGTGGAAACATTCTATTTTTTATTAAAAAAGTCAGTTAAAATTTATTGCAATTATAACTAAAAAAAATTAAAAATTTTTTGACGGTTAACTAACCTAACTTTTTAAAAAATTCGACCAACTTTAAAAAATCGTACAGGGTTTATTTTTAGAGATTAAGAAACGATTATTACTTTATATTGAACTTAAAAGATTCTATTTGGATTTAAAAAAAGACAGACTTGTAATTGTTACTAAAAAAATTAAAAAAATTCCCAAAGTTGATGAAAATTTTTGACAGTTAACTAACCTAACTTTTTAAAAAATTCGACCAATTTTAAAAAATCGTATAGACTTTATTTTTAAAGATTAAGAAATTATTTTTACTTTAAATTAAACTTTAAATATTCTATTTTGGTTTAAAAAAGTGAGATTTGTTGTAATTATTATCAAAAAAAATTTAAAAATTCTTAAAATTGGTAAAAATTTTTGATGGTTTACTAACCTAATTTTTTAGAAAATTCGATCAACTTTAAAAAATCGCACAGAGTTTATTTTTAAAGATTAAGAAATGATTTTTACTTTAAATTAAACTTAAAACATTCTATTTTGATTTAAAAAAGACGAATTTGTTATACTTATTACCAAAAAAATTTAAAAAAATCTTAAAGTTGATCAATACTTTTGACAATTTTAGACGAATTAGGAAGAATGTTAATAAATTAGAGTGAATTTAAAGCAAATTAAGATCAATTCTGACGAAATTAACAAAAAACTATACCGAATTTAAACAAATTTACGGGAATTAAGACGGAATTAGACAAATTAGAACAAATTTTAAGTAAATTAGGTCGAATTTAAGCGAATAAAAATTAATTTTTAGCAAATGTAAACAAATTTGAACGGATTTTTGGGAAAATTGAATGAATTTTAAATAAATTATGAGAAATTTTAATAAATCAGAACGAATTTAGAGCGAATTAAGATAGATTTTGACGATTTTTAGTCATTTAATTAACAATTTTTTGACCAACTTAAAAAAAATCATACCGACTTTATTTATGAAAATTAGAAAATAATTTTTACTTTAAATTGAACCTAAAAGATTCTATTCTAATTTAAATAAGTCAGATTTGTTGTAATTGTTACCAAAAAAATTAAAAAAATTCTTAAACTTGGTAAAAATTTTTGACAGTTAACTAACCTAATTTTTTAAAAAATTCCATCAACTTTAAAAGATCGTACAGAGTTTATTTTTAAAGATTAAGAAATAATTTTTACTTTAAATTAAACTTAAAAGATTCTATTTTGATTTAAAAAAGACAAATTGTTTCTAATTGTTAATAAAAAAATTAAAAAAAAAAAATTCTAAGACAGGATATTTTTTACCGGACCTAACCTAAAATTATAAAATTTTAAAAAATCGTACAGACTTTATTTATGGAAATTAAAACAGTAAATAATGGAAAAATGGTAAATTAAAATCTTGATTCTTTTTATTAAAATTGTCAAATTTATTCTAATTATTACCCAATAATTTTTAAAAAATCCCAAAAAATATAGAATTTTTTTCTAACCTTTTTAAAATTTTGGTCAACTTTAAAAAATCACCCAGAGTTTGTTTATGAATATGTAGCAATGATTTTGATGTTCAATTAAAGTGCAAACATTCCATTTTTTATTAAAAAAGTCAAATTTGTTCCAATTATTACCAACAAATTAAAAAAAGAAATTTTTTTCTAAAACATTGCATTTTCTTTCCGAGCCTAACCTAAAATTACCAAATTTAAAAAAATCGTACAGATTTTATTTATGAAAATTAAGAAAGTAAATGATGTAAAAATGGTAAAATAAAATCTTGACTTTTTATTAAAATTGTCGAATTTATTCTAATTATTACCCAAAAATTAAAAAAAAAAATCTCAAAAAATATCGAATTTTTTTTCTAACCTTTTTAAAATTTTTTGTCAACTTTAAAAAACCGCACAGAAGTTATTTTTAAAGATTAAGAAATGGTTTTTATTTTCAATTAAAGTGGAAACATTCTATTTTTTATTAAAATTGTCGAATTTATGCTAATTATCACCCAGAAATTAAAAAAAAAATTTCAAAAAATATCGAATTTTTTCCTAACCTTTTTACATTTTTTTGGTAAACTTTAAAAAATCGCGCAGAGATTATTTTTAAAGATTAAGAAATGATTTTTATTTTCAATTAAAGTGGAAATATTCTATTTTTTATTAAAAAAGTCAAATTTGTTGTAACTATTACTAAAAAAATTAAAAAAATTCTTAAAGTTGATCAAAATTTTTGACAGTAAACTAACCTAACTTTTTAAAAAATTTGACTGACTTTAAAAAATTGCACAGAATTTATTTTTAAAGATTAAGAAATTATTTTTATTCTAAATGAAACTTAATAGATTCTATTTTGATTTAAAAAAGACCAATTTGTTGTAATTGTTACCAAAAAAATTAAAAAAATTCTTAATGTTGATAAAAATTTTTGACAGTTAACTAACCTAACTTTTTAAAAAATTCGACCAATTTTAAAAAATCGTACAGACTTTATTTTTAGAGATTAAGAAAATATTTTTATTTCAAATTGAAGCTAAAAGATTCTATTTTAATTAAAAAAAGTCAAATTCTTTTTAATTGTTACCAAAAAAATTTAAAAAAAATGTTAAAATTATTAAAAATTTTTGACAGTTAACTAACCTAACTTTTGAAAAAAATTGTTCAACTTCAAAAAATCGCACACACTTTATTTTTAAAGATTAAGAAATGATTTTTATTTCAAATTGAAGCTAAAAGATAATATTTTAATTTAAAAAAGACAAATTCTTTCCAATTGT
The DNA here is from genome assembly GCA_036711955.1 of Digitonthophagus gazella. Taxonomy (NCBI): domain Eukaryota; kingdom Metazoa; phylum Arthropoda; class Insecta; order Coleoptera; family Scarabaeidae; genus Digitonthophagus; species Digitonthophagus gazella. Next base: position 4,558,532 of record JASCIT010000003.1, read on the forward strand.
TACCAAAAAAATTAAAAAAATTCTTAATTTTTGTAAAAATTTTTGACAGTTAACTAACCTAACTTTTTAAAAAAATCAATCAACTTTAAAAAATCACCCAGACCTTATTTTTAGAGACTAAGAAAAAAATTTTATTTCAAATTGAAACTAAAACATTCTACTTTAATCTAAAAAAGACGGATTTTCTCTAATTAGTATCAAAAAAATTAAAAAAATTCTTAAACTTGGTAAAAATTTTTGACTAACTTTGACTGAGGATTTTAACTAACCTAACTTTTTAAAAAATTTGATCAACTTTAAAAAATCACCCAGACTTTATTTTTAAAGATTAAGAAATGATTTTTACTTAAAATCGTAGAGAATTCATATATCCTATAACACACATATATTTTCCTCTGTTTTATTCATTCGAATAAAATAAAATCAATAGTGCAAATAGTCCCCTGGCTTCAGGAAATACTAGAAAGCGAACTCGACACGCAATTTACACGATCGATTCAACTACACGAAGTACGAATGAAAATTCAATGAATGGGAGTATTCCCTGTTTGCATGTAGAGAAAAAAATTCATTTTAAATTCCCTCGAAACAACTAATTCTACAATTTCATACTAAAACTTAGAAAAAATGTAACCCCATTAAATATTTACATCCTCTTACAAATATCCAAAGATTTTTTTTTAATTAAAAAGATCACTAAAAAATATGACACTTTTCACTTTTATATTTAAGGTTTATAGAAAAATTTAATTTAAAAAAGTTTAAAGCTTTTCACTTAAGAATCAAATTCGTTTTATAAAATTGAATTTATATATTAGAGAACACGATCCCTAACCACAGTCACAAAAACTACCAGTGTGCGTTTCAACATCACACTACATTCGGAATCGATCAGTTCGGTGGTGCCCCAGGAACATCTCTAAATGTTGAAGGCGCCTGCGCGCCAGGATGCAGGCCAACAGGACGTCACCGTTGCAATTAGATCACCAGGATCCCCACTATTCGTTGAAGGTTAACTACTTGGTATATTGCGCAATTTTTATTATTTATTATTTTTTTCCCCCAATTTATTTTTGATTTCATTCCCAACGAAGATTTAATTCATGAAATTTTTACTCCAGAAATAAATTACTTTTTAAAAATGGGGCTTCAATTTATGTCTTGTAAGAAAGGCAATGGGCATTAAATTTTCATCCCTTGGACGTGTATGTGGCGACGTTCCTTCTTTCCTTTCCAATCAATACAGCAAACTACTTTTAAAAATCAATACTTGTTTTGTGAAAAATTTCCTTTGTTTCAAAAAATAAAATAAATTTTTTAAGTCATCTAATAGATGATTGCTTAAATTGATTAAAAAATTGATTGCTGTTTAATGAAGAAAGAAAATAAAAAAAACTATTGAAAGCTTGTAGGTTAAAATCGATTGATGTAACACAAAGGGACTATTTCCTGGTTGTTGAAAAGAGGGCGGAAAACGCCGAGCGACCTTTTAGCCGCTTCGTCTAACAGGGTTTAATTGACGGAAAAGAGGTTGGACGAAGCGTGGCTATTTAACCTTTGACTGGATTGTTTGTCACCGGAGACCTATTGAGCTAATTGAGTCCGGATTGTTGGATGTTAGTTCAATGCCGGACGTCGACAAGGGCTCGGCTAATGGGATTGGAACTTCGACGACATTGATATCGAGCCAATTCCGAGTAGAAACCAAACAAACGCTTTATTATGTTATTGTACAAAAACTTTCCAATCAAAAAAGTGACAGTATTTTATATATTTCATTCTATTCCAAGAATAAATATTAGAATCTTTTAAGTTTAATTTAGAGTAAAAATCATTTCTTAATCTTTAAAAATAAACTCTGTGCGATTTTTTTTAAGTTGATCCATTTTTTTTTAAAGTTGGGTTAGTTAACTGTCAAAAATGTTTACCAACTTTGGACTGTCTTTTTAATTTTTTGGTAATATTGAGAATAAATTGGTCTTTTTTAATTAAAACTAGAATATTTTATCTTTATCTTTCAGTTAGAACAAAAATCATTTCTTAATCTCAATAAATAAAGTCTGAGGAATTTTTTAAAGTTGGTCAAATTTTTTAAAAAAGTTGGGTTAGTTAACCGTCAAAAATTTTTATAAATTTTGAAAATTATTTTAAATTTTTTGGTAATATTTAGAATAAATCGGTCTTTTTTAATTAAAACTAGAATCTTTTAACTTTCATTTAAAACAAAAATCATTTCTTAATCTTAATGAACAAAGTCTGGGGGATTTTTTAAAGTTGAACATATTTTTTTAAAAAAAGTTGAGGTTAGTTAACTGTCAAAAATTTTTACCAACTTTGAAAATTTTTTTAAATTTTTTGGTAATATTTAGAATAAATCGGTCTTTTTTAATTAAAACTAGAATATTTTATCTTTCATTTGAAACAAAAATCATTTCTTAATCTCAATAAATAAAGTCTGGGGGATTTTTTAAAATTGATCAAATTTTCTTAAAAAGTTGGGTTAGTTAACTGTCAAAAATTTTTACCAACTTTGAACATTTTTTTAAATTTTTTGGTATTATTTAGAATAAATCGGTCTTTTTTATATAAAACTAGAATGTTTTATCTCTCATTTGAAACAAAAATCATTTTTTAATTTCAATAAATAAAGTCTGGGGGATTTTTTAAAATTGATCAAATTTTCTTAAAAAGTTGGGTTAGTTAACTGTCAAAAATTTTTACCAACTTTGAACATTTTTTTAAATTTTTTGGTATTATTTAGAATAAATCGGTCTTTTTTATATAAAACTAGAATGTTTTATCTCTCATTTGAAACAAAAATCATTTTTTAATTTCAATAAATAAAGTCTGGGGGATTTTTTAAAATTGATCAAATTTTCTTAAAAAGTTGGGTTAGTTAACTGTCAAAAATTTTTACGAACTTTGAAATTTTTTTTAAATTTTTTGGTATTATTTAGAATAAATCGGTCTTTTTTAATTAAAACTAGAATCTTTTAACTTTCATTTAAAACAAAAATCATTTCTTAATCTCAATAAACAAAGTCTGGGAGATTTTTTAAAGTTGAACATATTTTTTTAAAAAAAGTTGAGGTTAGTTAACTGTCAAAAATTTTTACCAACTTTGAAAATTTTTTTAAATTTTTTGGTAATATTTAGAATAAATCGGTCTTTTTTAATTAAAACTAGAATATTTTATCTTTCATTTGAAACAAAAATCATTTCTTAATCTCAATAAATAAAGTCTGGGGGATTTTTTAAAATTGATCAAAATTTCTTAAAAAGTTGGGTTAGTTAACTGTCAAAAATTTTTACCAACTTTGAACATTTTTTTAAATTTTTTGGTATTATTTAGAATAAATCGGTCTTTTTAATATAAAACTAGAATGTTTTATCTCTCATTTGAAACAAAAATCATTTTTTAATTTCAATAAATAAAGTCTGGGGGATTTTTTAAAGTTGATCAAATTTTCTCAAAAAGTTGGGTTAGTTAACTGTCAAAAATTTTTACCAAATTTGAAAATTTTTTTACATTTTTTGGTATTATTTAGAATAAATCGGTCTTTTTTAATTAAAACTAGAATGTTTTATCTTTCATTTGAAACAAAAATCATTTCTTAATCTCAATAAATAAAGTCTGGGGGATCTTTTAAAGTTGATCAATTTTTTAAAAAAAGTTGGGTTAGTTAACTGTCAAAAATTTTTACCAACTTTGAAAATTTTTTTTAATTTTTTGGTAATATTTAGAACAAATCGGTCTTTTTTAATTAAAACTAGAATATTTTATCTTTCATTTGAAACAAAAATCATTTCTTAGTTTCAATAAATAAAGTCTGGGGGATTTTTTAAAGTTGAACAAATTTTTTTTTAATTGAGTTAGTTAACTCAAAAATTTTTATTAACATTGAAAATTTCTTTTAATTTTTTAGTAATATTTAGAATAAATCGGTCTTTTTTAATAAAAACTAGAATGTTTTATCTTTCATTTGAAACAAAAATCATTTCTTAATCTCAATAAATAAAGTCTGGGGGATTTTTTAAACTTGATAAAATTTTTTTTAAAGTTAGGTTAGTTAACTGTCAAAAATTTTTACCAAGTTTAAGAATTTTTTTTTAATTTTTTTGTTAACAATTAGAAAAAAATTATTCATTTCAATCAAAAATAGAGGTTTTAATCTATCCCTAATTAAGATTTTTCTCCTTTATTTTCATAAATAAGTTCTGTAGGATTTTTTAAAGTTAGTCAAAAATTATAAGGTTATGTTCACTCAAAATTCTTCGGTATTTTTGTGAATATTTTAAAATTTTTTCATAATAATGAGAATAAATTTGTTAATTTCAAATAAAAGTACAGATTTTAATCTTTCATTCTCTAAAATTTTTTTCCATAATTTGTATAAATAAGGTGTGTGGGATTTTTTGAAGTTGTAAGATTTATAAGGTTCTATTCAACGAAAAATTTTTGTTATTTTGTGAATTTTTTAAAAAATTTTAGAAGTAATTATAATAAATTTGTTGATTTCAATCAAAAATAGAGGTTTTAATCCATTTTTAATCAAAAAAGTGACAGTATTTTATATATTTTATCCCATTCTAATAATTTTAGAAACGCCGTATAAATCTAATATGAAAATTTTACCAAAAAATATTATATCTTTGATTGTTTAAATGGTTAAAGACTCAAAATTCAATTTTGAGCTTAAAGCTTTAGGAATTTTTTGAATTTTTTTTTTGGTAATAATTGAAAGGAATTTAACTTTTTTAATTGACAGTAGAATATTTAAGCTTTAATTTGACGTAAAAATCACTCCTTAATTTTCGTAAATAAACCCTGTACGATTTTTCAAAGTTGATCGAATTTTTTAAAAAGTTAGGTTAGTTACCGGTCAAAAATTTTTATCAACTTTAAGAATTTTTTTAATTTTTTTGGTAACAATTAGACAAAATTTGACCTTTCTAAACCAAAATACAACCTTTTAAGTTTAATTTAAAGAAAAAATCATTTCTTAATCTTTAAAAATAAACCCTGTACGATTTTTTAAAGTTGATCATTTTTTTTTTTAAATTAGGTTAGTTAACTGTTAAAAATTTTTACCAAGTTTAAAAATTTTTTAATTTTTTTTAGCAACAATTAGAAAAATGCTGACTTTTTTAGACTAAAATAGAATCTTTTAAGTTTAATTTAAAGTAAAAATCATTTCTTAATCTTTAGAAATAAACTCTGTGTGATTTTTTTAAAATGTGCTAAATTTCCGAAAATTAGGTTATGTCAATAAACATTCTCATCCTTAAAATTTTTTTTAATTTTTTTGAAACCAATTAGAGAAAATCCGTTTTTTTAAGATTAAAATAGAATATTTTAGATTTAATTTAGCATAGGAATCATCTTTTTATTTTTATAAATAAAGTCTGTACGATTTTTTAAAGTTGGTCGATTTTTTTTTAAAGTTAGGTTAGTTAACTGTCAAAAATTTTTGTCAACTTTAAGAATTTTTTTAATTTTTTTGATACTAATTAGAGAAAACCCGTCTTTTTTAGATTAAAATAGAATGCTTTAGATTTAATTCAATACAAGAATCATCTTTTTATTCCTGTAAATAAAGTCTGTACGATTTTTTTAAAGTGTACTAAATTTTCGAAAATTAGGTTATGTCAATAAACATTTCCATCTTTAAATTTTTTTTTAATTTTTTTGATACTAATTAGAGAAAATCCGCCTTTTTTAAATTAAAATAGAATGTTTTAGATTTAATTTAATACAAGAATCATGTTTTTATTCCTATAAATAAAGTCTGTACGATTTTTTTAAAGTGTACTAAATTTTCGAAAATTAGGTTATGTCAATAAACATTCTCATCTTTAAAATTTGTTTTAATTTTTTTGATACTAATTAGAGAAAATTCGTCTTTTTTAGATTAAAATAGAATGTTTTAGATTTAATTTAATACAAGAATCATCTTTTTATTCCTATAAATAAAGTCTGTACAATTTTTTAAAGTTGATCGATTTTTTTAAAAAGTAAGGTTAGTTAACTGTCAAAAATTTTTACCAATTTTAAGAATTTTTTTAAATTTTTTGGTAACAATTAGAAAAAATTTGACTTTTTTAAACCAAAATAGAATCTTTTAACTTTAATTTAAAGTAAAAATCATTTCTTAATCTTTAAAAATAAACTCTGTGCGATTTTTTAAAGTTGATCAATTTTTTATAAAATCTCTTGGCAATGTGGCAGGTCGAAAGTTCTTGTACGCATCCTCATTCATATCGTTAAAATATTGTCACCTAAAATGTAGGTGAAACTCCGGGGAAGTTGTTGAACTCTATCTTGGAACGCGTTCAAATTACTTACTCCAAGTTATCTTGTTCATATTGTCGTCTTAAGGAATGTAACGTGACACTTAAGTATTTACATATTTCCCAAGATTATAGAGGTCAAAGTGATTTATCAACAAAAAAAACTTAATTACACTTTTTACTTATTATCTATTTTTATCTCTTCAACCAAAAAATTGTTTATTATATAAATAAAGTTCAAAAAATCCTACATTTACCTAAAAATATTAATAAAATCCAATCACAACAAATCCAACTGACATTTGACAGATGACGTTTATACTAATAAGGCGAGTTCGATTGACCCCGAAATTAACTTAAACGACGTGAAGTATACAATTAGATCAAATGAATAAATTTCAACAAAATTAAATCAAATAAAAACGGATTCTTATCAAATTTGTTTATTTTAATAAAAATTTTAAATTAACTATTCATTAAATTAGATCAATTTTTTCCAAATAATTTTAATAAATATTAAAAAACTAATTTAAAATGGAATTGATGAAAAATTTATAGAAGTGTTCATAGATGACGCTATTTCGTTTATTAATTTTTAAGGATTTTTGGTAAAAATTAATCTAATTTACTAAATTCAAAAATAAAACGCACTAAAAATTGTTAAAATTGATTTTTAATGATTTTTTAAAATTATTAATAGTTTTTAATTAAAAAAATATTAATAGTTTTCAGATGTATTAAAATTATGTTGATAATAAAGGTCACTAAAATAAATTACCATGATTTTAAACGTCAACAAAACTCACCTAACCTAAAAATTATAACCTACCTTTTTTTTACTCATTTTAGATAAAAAATAACTAAAATCCGTTTAAAATATGATTTTTATTACAAAAAAAAACGTAAAATATTTATTTACATTAAAGAAAATGTTCCTTTCAACAAAAAACTTCCCATTTTAGTACATTACCGAGGCACGATATTCAAACGAGCCAAAATGCATTTACCATAATGGTTAAAACACACGAAGCGCATTCAAAGTCTTCGCGGCACACGAAACGACCCATAAATTGAACCACACCTAATATTTTAGAGTTCGTGCCTTACCGTGGGACAAGATATAAATATCGGGGCAACAACTGCTCAAATAATCGTCTCTTGGCACGACATTAAAGTTCAATAACATTCGGGTTTAACGACACACCGCATCGATTATGCAGTTTTTGGTGTTAGTAAAAATTTTCAGGTCAATATCCTTTTAAATTTCTCAACTATGTATTTTAAACATGAAAATATGACAATTTCCTTTAATACAAACGTTTGACACTTCACATTTGACATTTGACATGTTCATAGACATCTCATTTAATATGTAGTTGGCAATTAAAAAATTAATCTTAAAATTAATTTAAAAAAATATATTTTAATGAAAATTTATATTGTAATTTGCAAATAAAATTAAAAAAAGAATTTATTTTAAATAAATAATTAGATTGTAAATTAAAAAAGATTAAAATATTTGACATTTAAAAATGTAAAAAACGAATGATCATAGATATCTTTTTTCAAATGGATGGAGTTTATAAATTACAAATTATTTGTATTAAATAATAATAATTGAAAGGTCATTACCATTAATACGTTATCCGAGAAAAAATGTCATTACTGCACTGGGATCCGAACCCAGAACCTTCTGCTCCCTGGGTTCGGATCCCAGTGCAGTAATGACATTTTTTCTCGGATAACGTATTAATGGTAATGACCTTTCAATTATTATTATTTGATTTATTTGCGTTAATAATTCCCAATTATTTCTTTATATTTGTATTAAGTTTAAAAATTCCTCTAGACTTTATTTATATGAATTAAGAAGAGATTTTTTAAATATAACTAAATTAAAGTATCTAGTTTATGATAAAAAAGACGGATTTTTTATAACTTTTACAAAAAAAATTAAAAAATTTTTTTGTAAAATTTGACATTTTTATAGCTAACCTAAAAACGCAAAATATTAAGTTTAAAAAATCCTCTAGACTTTATTTATATGAATTAAGAAAAGATTTTTTGAATATAACTACATTAAAGTATCTAGTTTATGATAAAAAAGACGGATTTTTTATAAGTTTTACCAAAAAAATTAAAAAAATTTTTTTGTAAACTTCGACATTTTTAAAGCTAACCTTAAAACGCCAAATGTCAAGTTTAAAAAATCCTCTAGACTTTATTTATATGAATTAAGAAGAGATTTTTTAAATATAACTAAATTAAAGTATCTAGTTTATGATAAAAAAGACGGATTTTTTATAACTTTTACCAAAAAAATTAAAAAAAATTTTTTGTAAACTTCGACATTTTTAAAGCTAACCTTAAAACGCCAAATGTCAAATTTAAAAAATCCTCTAGATTTTATTTATATGAATTAAGAAAAGATTTTTTAAATATAACTAAATTAAAGTATCTAGTTTTTGATAAAAAAGACGGATTTTTTATAAGTTTTACCAAAAAAATTAAAAAAAATTTTTTGTAAAATTCGACATTTTTTAAGCTAACCTTAAAAATGTGAAATATTAAGTTTAAAAAATCCTCTAGACTTTATTTATATGAATTAAGAAGAGATTTTGTAAATATAACTAAATTAAAGTATCTAGTTTATGATAAAAAAGACGGATTTTTTATAACTTTTACCAAAAAAATTAAAAAATTTTTTTTGTAAAATTCGACATTTTTATAGCTAACCTAAAAACGTGAAATATCAAATTTGAAAAATCCTCTAGACTTTATTTATATGAATTAAGAAAAGATTTTGTAAATATAACTAAATTAAAGTATCTAGTTTTTGATAAAAAAGACGGATTTTTTATAAATTTTACCAAAAAAAGAAAAAAAATTTTTTTGTAAAATTCAACAGTTTGATGCTAACCTTAAAACTCGAAATATTAAGTTTAAAAAATCCTCTAGACTTTATTTATATGAACTAAGAAGAGATTTTTTAAATATAACTAAATTAAAGTATCTAGTTTTTGATAAAAAAGACGGATTTTTTATAAGTTTTATCAAAAAAATTAAAAAATTTTTTTTGTAAACTTCGACATTTTTAAAGCTAACCTTAAAACGCCAAATGTCAAGTTTAAAAAATCCTCTAGACTTTATTTATATGAATTAAGAAAAGATTTTTTAAATATAACTAAATTAAAGTATCTAGTTTATGATAAAAAAGACGGATTTTTTATAACTTTTACCAAAAAAATTAAAAAAAAATTTTTGTAAAATGCGACATTTTAAAACTAACCTTAAAACGTTTTATTAAGTTTAAAAAATCCTCTACACTTTATTTATATATGAATTAAAGAGATTTTTTTAAAATATAAGATGAAAATAAAACCTTGAAATCAATCTCAATGTTAAATAACCGGAATTCATAAGCCAGAAATAGCGCATAATAATACTCATCAGTTAGAATTTGCTAACGGGTACGTTGTATAAACTAACTACTCGTCATACACTAATAATAGACGTTATATAAACGCGTTTTATGTTCCTGACGGTTTCGTGTTTATTCAAACCACGTGTCGAAAGCAAACCGTGTGTGACGGTCATCAGGTAGCTTTAAAAAACGGACTAATTTATCGCCTCATTGAGAACGTTCAATAAATACTAGATAGGCGAAATTCCAAGCAGTCAAATGGTCATTTTAGAAAATGAGTAAAACCATTTTAATATATTCCCGCTGGGATAGTTATTGGACACGAGTCATTAGTTCTTTGAGTGAGTATTTATGTAGATATGTATTTAAATGGTTGGAGAGTTATTACTTAACATTTGGAATAAAACGGTCTTTTTTAATTAAAATTAGAATGTTTTGGGTTTCATTTAGAAAAAAAATCAGATCAAAATGTTTAAAAATGAATATTTGGTGAATTTTTAAAGTTGATTTTCTTAAGTTAGAAAATTGTCAAAAATTTTTACCAACTTTGAAAATTTTTTTAATTTTTTTGATACCACTTGGAATAAAACGGTCTTTTTTAATTAAAATTAGAATGCTTTAAGTTTCATTTAGAAAAAAAATTCAAATCAAAATCTATAAAAATGAATTTTTGGTGAATTTTTAAAAAAATGGTTAATTTTCTAACCTAAAAAAATTTTTACCAACTTTGAAAATATTTTTAATTTTTTTGACAACACTTGGAATAAAACGGTCTTTTTTAATTAAAATTAGAATGTTTTAAGTTTCATTTAGAAAAAAAAATCAAATCAAAATCTTTAAAAATGAATTTTTGGCGAATTTTTTAAAAAATGGTTAATTTTCTAACCTAAAAAATTTTTTAACAACTTTGAAAATTTTTTTAATTTTTTTGACAACACTTGGAATAAAACGGTCTTTTTTAATTAAAATTAGAATGTTTTAAGTTTCATTTACAAAAAAAATCAAATCAAAATCTTTAAAAATGAATTTTTCATGAATTTTTAAAGTTTTAATTTTTTTAAGTTAAGAAATGTCAAAAATATTTACCAACTTTGAAATTTTTTTTAATTTTTTTGACAACACTTGGAATAAAACGGTCTTTCTTTATTAAAATTAGAATGTTTTAGGTTTCATTTAGAAAACAAAATCAAATCAAAATCTTTAAAAATGAATTTTTCATGAATTTTTAAAGTTTTAATTTTCTTAAGTAAAAAAGTGTCAAATATTTTTTCCAACTTTGAAAATTTTTTTAATTTTTTTGACAACACTTGGAATAAAACGGTCTTTTTTAATTAAAATTAGAATGTTTTAAGTTTCATTTAGAAAAAAAATCAAATTAAAATCTTTAAAAATGAATTTTTGACGAATTTTTTAAAAAATGGTTAATTTTCTAACCTAAAAAATTTTTTATCATCTTTGAAAATTTTTTTAATTTTTTTGACAACACTTGGAATAAAACGGTCTTTTTTAATTAAAACTAGAATATTTTAAGTTTCATTTAGAAAAAAATTAAATCAAAATCTTTAAAAATGAATTTTTGATGAATTTTTAAAATTGATCGATTTTTTTTAGGTTAGAATTAATTAGGTTAGAATTATCAAAAATTTTTTACCAGCTTTGAAATTTTTTTTAATTTTTTTAACAACAGTTGGAATAAAACGGTCTTTTTTAATTAAAATTAGAATGTTTTAAATTTCATTTAGAAAAAAAATCAAATCGAAATTTTTAAAAATGAATTTTTGATTAATTTTTTTAAAAAGTGTTAATTTTCTAACCTAAAAAAAATTTTATCAACTTTGAAAATTTTTTTAATTTTTTTGACAACACTTGGAATAAATCGGTCTTTTTTAATTAAAACTAGAATGTTTTAAATTGCATTTAGAAAAACAATCAAATCAAAATCTTTAAAAATGAATTTTTGATGAATTTTTTAAAAAATGATTAATTTTCTAACCTAAAAAAATTTTTACCAACTTTGAAAATTTTTTTAATTTTTTTGCGAATACTTGGAATAAAACGGTCTTTTTTAATTAAAATTAGAATGTTTTAAGTTTCATTTAGAAAAAAATCAAATCAAAATCTTTAAAAATGAATTTTTGATGAATTTTTAAAGTTAGAAAGTAGTTTTAAATTTTAATGTAGGTGAAATTGAATGTCTTATTATATTTTGATACAAGGTATCTATCTTATTAGACGAATTACAGTTACTCGGTGCTAAGGAAGGCGTAGTAATAACTATTATTACGCTACGATTCCACTTTTATTGTCGTAATTGAGTTGGTGAGCGGAAGAACAAGGGTTAAGCTGAAAGGAGGTCGAGTTAGAACAGAAAAACTCCGGTATTCGGTATTTTCCGGGTAAATAAGCCTTACAGTTACATAAAATAGGCGGTTGTAATACCTTCATGGATTATTTTTTTAATGACAAGGTTGAGTGATTTTATATCACAATAATTTCGCTTAAAATTAAAAAAAAGTTAGGTTAATCGTCAAAAATTTTAGTCAACTTTATGATTTTTTTTAATTTTTTGGGTAATATTTAGAGAAAAATTGACTTTTTTATTACAAAATAGAATATTTTGGGTTTCATTTAGAAAAAAAATCAAATCAAAATTTTTAAAAATGAATTTTTGATGAATTTTTAAAATTAGTTTTCTTAAGTTAAAAAAGTGTCAAAAATTTTTACCAATTTGAAAATTTTTTAAAATTTTTTGACAACACTTGGAACAAAAACATCCTTTTTTAATTAAAATTAGAATGTTTTGGGTTTCATTTAGAAAAAAAATCAAATTAAAATCTTTAAAAATGAATTTTTGGTAAATTTTTTAAAAAATGGTTAATTTTCTAACCTAAAAATTTTTTTACCAACTTTGAAATTTTTTTTAAATTTTTTGACAACACTTGGAATAAAACGGTCTTTTTTAATTAAAATTAGAATATTTGAAGTTTCATTTAGAAAAAAAATCAAATCAAAATGTTTAAAAATGAATTTTTTATGAATTTTTAAAATTGATAGATTTTCGTAAATTAGGTTAAAAAATGTAAAAAATTTTTACCAACTTTGAACATTTTTTTAATTTTTTTGACAACACTTGGAATAAAACTGTCTTTTGTAATTAAAATTAGAATATTTTAAGTTTCATTTAGAAAAAAAATCAAATCAAAATCTTTAAAAATGAATTTTTGATGAATTTTTAAAGTTTTAATTTTCTTAAGTTAAAAAGTGCCAAAAATTTTTTTTCAACTTTGAATATTTTTTAATTTTTTTGACAACGCTTGGAATAAAATGGTCTTTTTTAATTAAAATTAGAATATTTTAAGTTTCATTTAGAAAAAAAATCAAATCAACATCTTTAAAAATGAATTTTTGGTAAATTTTTTAAAAAATGGTTAATTTTCTAACCTAAAAAAATTTTTACCAACTTTGAAAATTTTTCTAATGTTTTTGACAACACTTGGAATAAAACGGTCTTTTTTAATTAAATTTAGAATGTTTTCAGTTTCATTTAGAAAAAAAATCAAATTAAAATCTTTAAAAATGAATTTTTAGTGAATTTTTTAAGAAATGGTTAATTTTCTAACTTAAAAAAAATTTTACCAACTTTGAAATTTTTTTAAATTTTTTTGACAACATTTGGAATAAAACGGTCTTTTTTAATTAAAATTAGAATGTTTTAAGTTTCATTTAGAAAAAAAATCAAATCAAAATCTTTAAAAATGAATTTTTGATGAATTTTTAAAATTAGTTTTCTTAAGTTAAAAAAGTGTCAAAAATTTTTACCAACTTTGAAAATTTTTTTAATTTTTTTGACAACATTTAGAATAATACAGTCTTTTTTAATTAAAATTAGAATGTTTTAAGTTTCATTTAGAAAAAAAAATCAAATTAAAATCTTTAAAAATGAATTTTTGATGAATTTTTAAAATTGATTGATTTTCTAAACTTAGGTAAAGTTAAGAAATGTCAAAAATTTTTACCAACTTTGAAAATTTTTTTAATTTTTTTGACAACCCTTGGAATAAAACGACCTTTTTTAATTAAAATTAGAATGTTTTAAATTTCATTTAGAAAAAAAATCAAATCAAAATCTTTAAAAATGAATTTTTGATGAATTTTATAAAAAATGGTTAATTTTCTAACCTAAAAAAATTTTTACCAACTTTGAAATTTTTTTTAATTTTTTTGACAACACTTGAAATGAAACGGTCTTTTTTAATTAAAATTAGAATGTTTTAAGTTTCATTTAGAAGAAAAATCAGATCAAAATGGTTAAAAATGAATTTTTGATGAATTTTTAAAGTTAATTTTCTTAAGTAAAAAAGTGCCAAAATTTTGTTCCAACTTTGAAAATTTTTTTAATTTTTTTGACAACACTTGGAATAAAACGGTCTTTTTTAATTAAAATTAGAATGTTTTAGGAAAAATATTTTAGCAATAAACCGCAATACACCTCCATATTAGTTTCATATTGACAAAAATAGATAATTTCCTTATCTTATAATAACCAAAGTAAGCCCACCACTTCAAAACTAATGATGCAATAAGCACTCCTCCAAATTACCCATTGATTAAAATAATATACTCTACTTATTAAATGAAATATGGCACACGCTAATAACTCCGATAAAATCGATAACAACAAACGTAAAAACATTTCAAAAATAGACAACTTAATATTTAAAGAATTTATTCCCAGTATTTATTTTTAAATCGATTAATCATTTTAATAACCTTGACTTTAACTTAAAAAAATAAATAAATTTCATAAAATGAAAATCAAATACTTTAATTACCTTTTTCCAATTTCCAATTTTAATAAAGTAGGTTTATCACTTTTTAAAGATTTTAAAGATTCACTTTTAACACTCATTTTCTCACATTCAAACCCGTTTACGAATCGCACATATTCACAAACCTGTTCCAACTAATCTAAAATAATATTTATCGTATTTGAGAGATAAGACCGAGCGACCCAGAGATATAAAAGTGTCTCCTGTTATCTATTCCACATTTTTTTTGCCTCTCCCCTTAAAAAAAAAATTTTTATCTCGATAAATGTGCCAACCAAGTAACCGGGATTATTCAATAGGTTTGAGGGAGGTGGAGAAGAAGTAAGAAAAGGGAGAGAAGGAGGTGGAGGGGTTCCTCTTGTGGCCGTGTTAGGTCAACGAACGGAGTCCTTTCTCTATTATATCCTTTTACCTTCTTTCGCTCGATGAGTCAGCCTCGACCACAAAAAACGGTGCCTCCTACTCGATCGAGTTTGTATCTCGGTCGATGGAGTCAACCTGCAGCATCTTCTATAAGAAGTAGTACTCCCAACGAGAGTGGAAAACCAATTATATATTAAATAAATAAGGTTATAAACGACTAACCTTGACTTTTTATTCACTTCTCATAAATTTTAGTTATATTGTCAATAAAAATCTAACTTCAACTTGGATTTATTAAAAACCTACCGTATTAAAACAACACAACTTCCTAAATCCCCTCGAAAAATACTTAATTTACCTAAAAATACTAATAAAATCGATTCACACCAACAAATCAAACTGACATTTGACAGATGACGTTTATACTAATAAGGCGAGTTCGATTGAGACAGATGACGTTTATACTAATAAGGCGAGTTCGATTGACCCCGAAATTAACTTAACCTGAAGTATACAATTCAAATCCTTAAATTTTAACAAAATTTAATCAAATAAAAATGGATTTTTATCAAATTTGTCTATTTTAATAAAAATTTTAAATAACTTATTCACTAAATTAGATAAATTTTATTCAAATTAATCTTTTAATAAAAATTAAAAACTACCTATTATGAGTAATTTATAAAAACGTTCATAGATGGCGTCATTTCGTTTATTAATTTTGATTTTTAGTAAAAATTAATCTAATTTACTAAATCCAAAAAGAAAATTATTTCGCATTAAAAAATATTAAAATTGACGATTTTTAATGATTTTTTAAAATTATTAATAGCTTTCAGTTTAAAAAATATTAATAGACAGTTGTTTTTGAGACTTGAAATTTTATCAAGATTTAGACTGAAACTTAATCTTTATTTCTACCAAAAATTAATTTTCTACGACTTTTAGTTTTTTCCTCAGAAGAGAAATTCTGAAGAGAAACGTAACTTGAACTTGGGGTTTTGAGGTTGCTCCAGTTTTTAGGTTACAACTCCATTAATATTGAAAATTGAAAAAAATGTTTTAAATAAAAAATATTCATAGTTAAAAACTACATAATTTTTATTTAAAACATTTTTTTCAATCTTGTTTAGTTTTTTAATTAGATTGAACCAAAGTTGAGAAAATTAAGTTTTGGGGTTATAACCAATTTTTAGGTTATAACTCCTTTCATATCAAGAATTGAAAAAAATTTTTAGATTAAAAAATGTTTATAATTAAAAAAGGAATAAATTTTATTTAAAACATTTTTTTCAATCTTGTTTAGTTTTTTAATTAGATTGAACCAAAGTTGAGAAAATTAAGTTTTGGGGTTATAACCAATTTTTAGGTTATAACTCCTTTCATATCAAGAATTGAAAAAAATGTTTAGATTAAAAAATGTTTATAATTAAAAAAGGAATAAATTTTATTTAAAACATTTTTTTCTATCTTGTTTAGTTTTTTAATTAGATTGAACCAAAGTTGAGAAAATTAAGTTTTGGGGTTATAACCAATTTTTAGGTTATAACTCCTTTAACATCAAGAATTGAAAAAAATGTTTAGAATAAAAAATGTTTATAATTAAAAAAGGAATAAATTTTGTTTAAAACATTTTTTTCAATCTTGTTTAGTTTTTTAATTAGATTGAACCAAAGTTGAGAAAATTAAGTTTTGGGGTTATAACCAATTTTTAGGTTATAACTCCTTTAACATCAAGAATTGAAACAAATGTTTAGATTAAAAAATGTTTATAATTAAAAAAGGAATAAATTTTATTTAAAACATTTTTTTCTATCTTGTTTAGTTTTTTAATTAGATTGAACCAATGTTGAGAAAATTAAGTTTTGGGGTTATAACCAATTTTTAGGTTATAACTCCTTTAACATCAAGATTTGAAAAAAATGTTTAGAATAAAAAATGTTTATAATTAAAAAAGGAATAAATTTTATTTAAAACATTTTTTTCTATCTTGTTTAGTTTTTTTAATTAGGTGGAATCAAAGTTGAAAAAATGACGTTTTGGGGTTAATACATTTTTAAGTTATAGCAAAGATGAGTTAAAATTATGTCGGTAATAAAGTTCACTAAAATAAATTACCATGATTTTAAATGTCAATAAAATTCACCTAACCTAAAAATTATAACATAATACCTTTTTTTATTCATTTTAGATAAAAAAACTATTAAAAATTCGTTGAAAATAAGATTTTTACTACAAAAGAAGAGGAAACGTTACATTCATAAGTATATTTTTAAATATATAAACTTATTTTTTCCATATTTTTAACTTGACTTGTGAATTATTACAAACTAAGAGTTACTAGAGAATAGATTTCTTAGTTTTCTAAAAATGTAACATTTTCAAATAAATTCCCGATAAAATAGACCACATTTACCATAAGTCACATAATGTATACCCAAAGTTATTTTTATGAACCATAAAGTTTAAACGTAAATGCATCTGGTTGTCGCCCCATAAAGACAAACGACTTTTCCTCCTTTTTCTCCTTTTTATTTTTTCTTTTTCTTCTTTTTCTATTTCTCTTCAAGAATTTATCATTTCATAGTAAAAGACTAAATTTATTTTTCTATTTCAGAGAAAAATTGTATTCTTTACTTAAAGTTAGTTAAATAATTCAACTATTTCCGTGTTTGTTTTTACGAAGACATGTAATGAAAAGCTTCGACCCACATTTTTACCATTTAGAACGTGCAATTATTTCTGCACGAGTGACTTTCTATAATACGTGAATAGACGGTTGAATGACGATGATTTGGAAAAAGATGCTGTTCACGTACTTACTTGTTGGCGCGTTCGGAAATAGGTGGTTTATTCTGAGTCATGTCGTTTTATTTAGAACTGTGTTGTTGCTTTTTATGGCTGGTAATTGCTTCATTAGGACGTTCAATTGCGTTAATGTTCAAGGGTTGGATAGGTCAGGTTGTTATATCATTTAGGAAATTAGAAACAATGTTTATGAAATAAACTGAATTAATAAGTTTAGTAAAGTTGTTTTTGTACAGTTAGAGATAATGTATGATTTTGGAATTAAGTGGAGTGAATTTTTTGGAGATTTCACATCTTTAAAATAAGAAATGTAGACAAAAACAGCCAAAATTAGGTTTGAAAAAGGAGGAAATTTGGAACTATGCCAATCAACAACTTCAATCGCATTAAATCGGAGACAAATTTTGTAAATTTCATTAAACGTTTTAGTAATAATTGGAAGAAATTTATTATTTTTATTGAAAAATAGAATATAGAACTTAAGTTCAATAAATAAACTCTGTGCGATTTTTTAAAATGGTCAAAAATTGTTAAAAGGTTAGAAAAAAATTCGATATTTTTTGAGATTTTTTTAAAATCTTTTGATAATAATTAGAAAAAATCGGATAATTTTAATTAAAAATAGATATTTTAATTTATTTATTCCTAAAATATTTTTTCTTAATTTCCATAAATAAAGTCAATGTGATTTTTTAAACTTGGTTAAAAATTTCTTAGGTTAGGTCAAAAATCTCTCATGTCTTTGAAAAATTTTTTAAATTTTTTGATAATAATTAGAAAAAATTGGATGATTTTAATTAAAAATAGACATTTTAATCTATTTATTTCCAAAATATTTTTTCTTAATTTTCATAAATAAAGTCAGAATGATTTTTTAAACTTGATTAAAAATTTCTTAGGTTAGGTCAAAAATCTCTCATTTTTTTGGGATTTTCTTAAAATTATTTTTAGGATTTTTTTTTAATTTTTTGATAATAATTAGAAAAAATCGAACGATTTTAATTAAAAATAAACATTTTAATCTATTTATTTCCAAAATATTTTTTCTTAATTTTCATAAATAAAGTCAGTATGATTTTTTAAACTTGGTAAAAAATTTGTTAGGTTGGGTCAAAAATTTCTTAGGTTGGGTCAAAAATCTCTCATGTTTTTGGGAATTTTTTTAAATTTTTTGATAATAATTAGAAAAAATCGAACGATTTTAATTAAAAATAGACATTTTAATCTCTTTATTTCTAAAATATTTTTTCTTAATTTCCATAAATAAAGTCAGTGTGATTTTTTAAACTTGGTTAAAAATTTCTTAGGTTAGGTCAAAAATCTCTCATGTCTTTGAAAATTTTTTTAAATTTTTTGATAATAATTAGAAAAAATCGAATAATTTTAATTAAAACTAGACATTTTAATCTATTTATTCCTAAAATATTTTTTCTTAATTTTCATAAATAAAGTCAGTATGATTTTTTAAACTTGATCAAAAATTTCTTAGGTTAGGTCAAAAATCTCTCTCATTTTTTTGGGAATTTTTTAAAATTATCTTTAGGAATTTTTTTTTAATTTTTTGATAATAATTAGAAAAAATCGAACGATTTTAATTAAAAACAGACATTTTAATCTATTCATTCCTAAAATATTTTTTCTTAATTTCCATAAATAAAGTCAGTATGATTTTTTAAACTTGGTTAAAAATTTCTTAGGTTAGGTCAAAAATTTCTTGGGAATGTCTTTGGGAATTTTTTTAAATTTTTTGATAATAATTAGAAACAATCGGATAATTTTAATTAAAAATAGACATTTTAATCTATTTATTCCTAAAATATTTTTTCTTAATTTTCATAAATAAAGTCAGTATGATTTTTTAAACTTGATAAAAAATTTCTTAGGTTAGGTCAAAAATCTCTCTCATTTCTTTGGGAATTTTTTAAAGTTATCTTTAGGATTTTTTTATAATTTTTTGATAATAATTAGAAAAAATCGAACAATTTTAATTAAAAATAGACATTTTAATCTATTTATTCCTAAAATAGTTTTTCTTAATTTTCATAAATAAAGTCAGTGTGATTTTTTAAACTTGGTCAAAAATTTCTTAGGTTAGGTCAAAAATTTCTCATGTCTTTAGGAATTTTTTTAAATTTTTTGATAATAATTAGAAAAAATCGGATGATTTTAATTAAAAATAGACATTTTAATCTATTTATTTTAAAAATATTTTTTCTTAATTTTCATAAATAAAGTCAGTATGATTTTTTAAACTTGGTAAAAAATTTCTTAGGTTAGGTCAAAAATCTGTCTCATTTTTTGGGAATTTTTTAAAATTATCTTTTGGAATTTTTTAAAATTTTTTGATAATAATTAGAAAAAATCGAATGATTTTAGTTAAAAATAGTCATTTTAATCTATTCATTCCCAAAATATTTTTTCTTAATTTCCATAAATAAAGTCAGTATGATTTTTTAAACTTGATTAGAAATTTCTTAGGTTAGGTCAAAAATCTCTCATTTTTTTTAAATTATTTTTAGTATTTTTTTTAAATTTTTTGATAATAATTAGAAAAAATCGAACAATTTTAATTAAAAATAAACATTTTAATCTATTTATTCCTAAAATATTTTTTCTTAATTTCTATAAATAAAGTCAGTATGATTTTTTAAACTTGGTTAAAAATTTCTTAGGTTAGGTCAAAAATCTCTCATGTCTTTGAAAACTTTTTTAAATTTTTTGATAATAATTAGAAAAAATCGAATGATTTTAATTAAAAATAAACATTTTAATTTATTTATTCCTAAAATATTTTTTCTTAATTTTCATAAATAAAGTCAGTATGATTTTTTAAACTTGATAAAAAATTTCTTAGGTTAGGTCAAAAATTTCTTGGGAATGTCTTTGGCAATTTTTTAAAATTTTTTGATAATAATTAGAAAAAATCGGATGATTTTAATTAAAAATAAACATTTTAATCTATTTATTTCCAAAATATTTTTTCTTAATTTCCATAAATAAAGTCAGTATGATTTTTTGAATTTGGTAAAAAATTTGTTAGGTTATGTCAAAAATTTTTTAGGTTGGGTCAAAAATCTCCCATGTTTATTAGAATTTTTAAATTTTTTTTGACAATAATTAGAAAAAATCGGATGATTTTAATTAAAAATAAACATTTTAATCTATTTATTCCTAAAATATTTTTTCTTAATTTCCATAAATAAAGTCAGTATGATTTTTTAAACTTGGTAAAAAATTTCTTAGGTTAGGTAAAAAATCTGTCTCATTTTTTGGGAATTTTTTAAAATTATCTTTAGGAATTTTTTTAAATTTTTTGATAATAATTAGAAAAAATCGGATGACTTTAATTAAAAATAAACATTTTAATCTATTTATTCCTAAAATATTTTTTCTTAATTTCCATAAATAAAGTCAGTATGATTTTTTAAACTTGGTAAAAAATTTCTTAGGTTAGGTAAAAAATCTGTCTCATTTTTTGGGAATTTTTTAAAATTATCTTTGGGAATTTTTTTAAATTTTTTGATAATAATTAGAAAAAATCGGATGATTTTAATTAAAAATAAACATTTTAATTTATTTATTCCTAAAATATTTTTTCTTAATTTCCATAAATAAAGTCAGTGTGATTTTTTAAACTTGGTCAAAAATTTCTTAGGTTAGGTTAAAAATCTCCCATGTTTTTAGGAATTTTTTTAATTTTTTTGGTAATAATTAGAAAAAATCGAACAATTTTAATTAAAAATAGATATTTTAATCTATTTATTTCCAAAATATTTTTTCTTAATTTTTATAAATAAAATCAGTATGATTTTTTAAACTTGGTAAAAAATTTCTTAGGTTAGGTCAAAAATTTCTTGGGAATGTCTTTGAAAATTTTTTAAAATTTTTTGGTAATAATTAGAAAAAATCGAACGATTTTAATTAAAAATAGACATTTTAATCTATTTATTCCTAAAATATTTTTTCTTAATTTTCATAAATAAAATCAGTATGATTTTTTAAACTTGGTAAAAAATTTCTTAGGTTAGGTCAAAAATCTCTCTCATTTTTTGGGAATTTTTTAAAATTATCTTTAGGATTTTTTTTTTTAATTTTTTGATAATAATTAGAAAAAATCGGATGATTTTAATTAAAAATAGACATTTTAATCTATTTTTCCCAAAATATTTTTTCTTAACTTCTATAAATAAAGTCAGTATGATTTTTTAAACTTGGTAAAAAATCTCTTAGGTTAGGTCAAAAATCTCTCATGTCTTTGAAAATTTTTTTAAATTTTTTGATAATAATTAGAAAAAATCGAACGATTTTAATTAAAAATTAAAATTTTTTCTTAATTACCATAAATAAAGTCAGTATGATTTTTTAAACTTGGTTAAAAATTTCTTAGGTTAGGTCAAAAGTTTCTTAGGTTAGGTCAAAAATCTCCAATGTACTAATTAATTTTAAATCATTATGTCTACTCAACCAGATTAAAAACTAATAAAACGACTTAAAAGAAAACCACTTAAAATCTCTCCTTTAATTTTTACAACCGACACGAAGTCAACATCTATCTTACTTAAACCTTCTATAATCATCCCAAGAATTCGGCGGCTTAAACCCTGTTTTTCAGTTCGGCCAAGAATAAACAACCGTTTAGCTTTTTTAAAAACATTCTCGCTCGGTCTCGTCTCCACCTTCTTATTACCCCGAATTGTAAAGCTTTTATTTAGCGGTAGGTTTCTTTCCCCTTGCTTTAAACGTTCCGGCCGCGTTATCATCAAAACTCGAACAAAGTCACAAAAGATCACAGAACGTCGTCGTCTTTGTCCACCGTAATGACTTGGTGGGGTTCTTGCACTTTGATTTTTGTCTCGATTTCAGTCTCTCACCTCAGAAAGATCTTTACTTTGAGGTTAAACTCAAATACACGTCAAATGCAGAAAGAGGTACTATAATACAGAATTGGAGAAATTCGATCAACTTTAAAAAATCGTACAGAGTTTATTTTTAAAGATTAAGAAATGATTTTTTCTTTAAATTAAACTTAAAAGATTCTATTTTCATTTAAAAAAGTCAAATTTTTTCTAAATATTACCAAAGAAATTAAAAATTTTTTTAAACTTGGTAAAAATTTTTGACAGTTAACTAACCTAACTTTTTAAAAAATTTGTTCAACTTTAAAAAATCATACAAAGTTTATTTTTAAAGATTAAGAAATGATTTTTACTTTAAATTAAACTTAAAAGATTCTATTTTGGTTTAAATAAGTCAAATTTTTTCTAAATATTACCAAAAAAATTAAAAAAATTTTTAAACTTGGTAAAAATTTTTGACAGTTAACTAACCTAACTTTTTAAAAAATTCGATCAACTTTAAAAAATCACCCAGACTTTATTTTTAAAGATTAAGAAATGATTCTTTGTTTAAATTAAACTTAAAAGATTCTATTTTGGTCTAAATAAGTCAAATTTTTTCTAACTGTTACCAAAAAAATTAAAAAAATTCTTAAACTTGGTAAAAATTTTTGACAGTTAACTAACCTAACTTTTTAAAAAATTCGATCAACTTTTAAAAATCGCATAGAGTTTATTTTTAAAGTTTAAAAAGTCTTGATGAGTTTTTACTATTTAGAAAGGAATTTTTTAATGTAGGAATGTAATTACTATGATTAACAGTTATCGACGCGTGCATAACACACATACAACGTAGATGTATGTATGAAGAATTGATTTGAATACAACTGAATGACATTGAATGCGCAGTTAATCGGTACGCGTACGACCTCACCACTGTCAACAATGTTAATGGGCCATTTAACAGAACGTAACACATCCTCTTGCATCACGAAAGCATTCTGATCGTTTTGCTTTATCAACTTTGTATGCCAATTATTCGGTATTAACTAAAAATAGGCTACTTACGTTAGTAAAAAAAAAACATAAAATAGATGATACGTAGTTTCGTAGTTTGATTTGTTGAACAAATATCAACAAAATGTAATTTGCGATCTTACGTAAAAGAGAAAATTTCCTGGATTTATGTGTCAGATAATCTTCTGCGAAGATATTTTCATTTAATCGTTATTCATCCTCAATGTTATGTAATATAAATTGTATAAATAAAATTTATAAGAAAAAAATATTTTGTTAAAAAAATTTTTTTTAATTTTTTTGGTGATAATTAGAAAAAAATTGTCTTTTTTAAACGAAAATAGAATATCTTAGGTTCAATTTAAAATAAAAATCATTTCTTAATCTTTAAAAATAAACTCTGTACGATTTTTTAAAGTTGATCGAATTTTTTTAAAAGTTAGGTTAATTAACTGTCAAAAATTTTTACCAAGTTTGAGAATTTTTTTTAATTTTTTTGGTAACAATTAGAACAAATTTGACTTTTTTAAACTAAAATAGAATCTTTTAGGTTCAATTTAAAGTAAGAATCATTTCTTAATCTTTAAAAATAAACTCTGTGCGATTTTTTAAAGTTGATCGAATTTTTTAAAAAGTTAGGTTAGTTAACTGTCAAAAATTTTTACCAAGTTTAAGAATTTCTTTAATTTTTTTAGTAACAATTAGGAAAAATTTGACTTTTTTATACCAAAATAGGATCTTTTAAGTTTAATTTAAAGTAAAAATCATTTCTTAATCTTTAAAAATAAAGTCTGGGTGATTTTTTAAAGTTGGTCCAATTTTTTAAAAAATTGTGTTAGATACCTGTCAAAAATTTTGACCAACTTTAAGATTTTTTTCTATTTTTGGTAAAAATTAAAAAAAAAATTGACCTTTTTAAACGAAAATAGAATCATTTAGGTTTCATTTAAAGTAAAAATCATATCTTAATCTTTAAAAATAAATCATGTACGATTTTTTAAAGTTGACCAAAAAATTGTAAAAAGGTTAGAAAAAAATTCGATATTTTTTTAAATTTTTTTCTTAATTTTTGGGTGAAAATTAGAATAAATTTGACGATTTTAATAAAAAATCAAGATTTTATTTTATCATTTTTACATCATTTACCTTCTTAATTTTCATAAATAATGCCTGCACGATTTTTTAAAAATTGATAATTTTAAGTTAGGTTCGGAAAGAAAACGCAATGTTTTAGAAATTTTTTTTTTAATTTGTTGTTAATAATTAGAACAAATTTGACTCTTTTAATAAAAAATAGAATGTTTGCACTTTAATTGAACATAAAAATCATTGCTATATTCATAAATAAACTCTGGGTGATTTTTTAAAGTTGACCAAAAATTTTAAAAAGGTTAGAAAAAAATTCGATATTTTTTGGGATTTTTTTAAAATTATTGGGTAATAATTAGAATAAATTTGACAATTTTAATAAATAATCAAGATTTTAATTTACCATTTTTCCAACATTTACCTTCTTAATTTTTATAAATAAAGTCTGTACGATTTTTTAAAATTTGGTAATTCTAGGTTAGGTCCGGTAAAAAAACATGCTGTTTTAGATTTTTTTTTTAATTTTTTTGGTAACAATTTTACTTATTTAAACCAAAATAGAATCTTTTAGGTTTAATTTAAAGTAAAAATCATTTCTTAACCTTTAAAAATAAACCCTGTACGATTTTTTAAAGTTGATCGAATTTTATAAAAAGTTGGGTTAGTTAACTGTCAAAAAATTTTTCCAAGTTAAAATTTTTTTTTTAATTTTTTTGATAACCATTAGAACAAATTTGACATTTTTAAACCAAAATAGGATATTTTAAGTTTAATTTAAAGTAAAAATCATTTCTTAATCTTTAAAAATAAACTCTGTACGATTTTTTAAAGTTGATGGAATTTTTTTAAAAAGTTAGGTTAGTTAACTGTCAAAAATTTTTACTAGCTTTAAGAATTTTTTTAATTTTTTTGGTAACAATTTGAACAAATTTGACTTTGTTAAACCAAAATAGAATCTTTTAGGTTCAATTTAAAGTAAAAATTACTTTCTAATTTTCATAAATAAAGTTGGTGTGATTTATTTTACATTGGTCAAAAAGTTGTTAGTTAAATGACTAAAAATCATCAAAATCTATCTTAATTTGCTCTAAATTCGTTCTGATTTATCAGAATTTCTCATAATTCATTTAAAATTCATTCAATTTTGCCAAAAATTCGTGCACATTTGTTTCCATTTGCTAAAAATTAATTTTTATTCGTTTAAATTCGACCTAATTTACTTAAAATTTGTTCTAATTTGTCTAATTCCGTCTTAATTCCCGTAAATTTGTCCGAATTCGTTCTAGATTTTTGTTAAATTCGTCAGAATTGTTCTTAATTTGCTCTAAATTCACTCTAATTTATTAAAATTCCTCCTAATTCGTCTAAAACTGTCAAAAGTGTTGATTAATTTTAAGATTTTTTTTAATTTTTTTAGTAATAAGTACAACAAATTCGTCTTTTTTAAACTAAAATGGAATCTTTTAAATTCAATTTAAAGTTAAAATTAATTCTTAATCTCTAAAAATAAGCTTTGTATGATTTTTTAAAGTTGATCGAATTTTTTAGAAAATTAGGTTAGTTAACTGTCAAAAATTTTTGCCAAGTTTAAGAATTTTTTTAATTTTCTTGTTAACAATTAGAAAAAATCTAACTTTTTTAAACCAAAGTAAGATCTTTTAAGTTTAATTTAAAATAAAAATTGTTTCTTAATCTTTAAAAATAAACTCTGTGCGATTTTTTAAAGTTGATCGAATTTTTAAAAAAGTTAGGTTAGTTAACTGTCAAAAATTTTTACCAAGTTTAAGAATTTTTTAAATTTTTTCGGTAACAATTAGAACAAATTTGACTTTTTTTAAACTAGAACAGAATCTTTTCGGTTCAATTTAAACTAAAAATTATTTTCTAATTTTCATAAATAAAGTCGGTATGATTTTTTTAAATTGGTCAAAAAATTGTTAGTTAAATGACTAAAAATCGTCAAAATCTATCTTAATTTGCTCTAAATTCGTTCCGATTTATTAGAATTTCTCATAATTCATTTAAAATTCATTCAATTTCCCAAAGATTCGTTCACATTTGTTTCCATTTGCTAAAAATTAATTTTTATTCGTTTAAATTCGACCTAATTTACTTAAAATTTGTTCTAATTTGTCTAATTCCGTCTTAATTCCCGTAAATTTGTCCGAATTCGTTCTAGTTTTTTGTTAAATTCGTCAGGATTGATTTTAATTTGCTTTAAATTCACTCTAATTTGTTAGGATTCCTCCTAATTTGTCGAAAAATGTCAAAAGTGATGATCAACTTTAAGATTTTTTTTAATTTTTTTGGTAATAAGTACAACAAATTCGTCTTTTTTAAACTAAAATGAAATCTTTTAAATTCAATTTAAAGTAAAAATTATTTCTTAATCCTTAGAAATAAGCTCTGTGTGATTTTTTAAAGTTGACCAAAAAATTTAAGGTTAGGTTCAGTCAAAAATTGCCAATGTTTTTAAGATTTTTTTTTTAATTTTTTTGGTAATAATTTGAAAAAATTAATTTATTTAATTGAAAACTAGACATTTTAATTTATCGTTAAGTTAAAAATTTTTACCTCAATGCTTACAAATAAAGTCTGTGTGATCTTTTAAAGTTGACTTAAAATTTTGAGGTTAAAAAATCATTGATGACTTTAAAATTTTTTTTAATTTTTTTGGTAACAATTAGGAAAAATCTGTTTATTTTACTAAAAACTAGACATTTTAATTTACATTTGGGTAAAAAAATCCCATCTTAATTTTTATAAATAAAGTCTGTATGATTTTTTAAAATTGATGAAAAAATTTGAAGGTTAAGTTCGGTAAAAATCTTCCATGTTTTTGAGAATTTTTTTAATTTTTTTGGTAATATCTAGAAAAAATTAATTTATTTAATCAAAAACTAAACATTTTAATTTATCTTTGATTAAAAAAATTTTATCTGTATTTTAATAAATAAAGTTTGTGTGATTTTTTAAAATTGACTTAAAATTTTCAGGTTAAAAAATCATTGATGACTTTAATTTTTTTTTTAATTTTTTTGTAATAATTAGGAAAAATTTGTTTATTTTATTAAAAACTAGACATTTTAATTTACATTTGGGTAAAAAAATCTCATCTTAATTTTTATAAATAAAGTCTGTATGATTTTTTAAAATTGATGAAAAAATTTGAAGGTTAAGTTCGATAAAAATCTTCCATGTTTTTGAGAATTTTTTTAATTTCTTTGGTAATATCTAGAAAAAATTAATTTATTTAATCAAAAACTAGACATTCTAATTTATCTTTGATTAAAAAAATTTTATCTGTATTTTAATAAATAAAGTTTGTGTGATTTTTTAAAATTGACTTAAAATTTTCAGGTTAAAAAATTATTGATGACTTTAATTTTTTTTTAATTTTTTTTGTAATAATTAGGAAAAATTTGTTTATTTTATTAAAAACTAGACATTTTAATTTACATTTGGGTAAAAAAATCCCATCTTAATTTTTATAAATAAAGTCTGTATGATTTTTTAAAATTGATGAAAAAATTTGAAGGTTAAACTCGGTAAAAAAATCTTCGATGTTTTTGAATTCTTTTTTAATTTTTTTGGTAATATCTAGAAAAAATTAATTTATTTAATCAAAAACTAGACATTTTAATTTATCTTTGATTAAAAAAATTTTATCTGTGTTTTAATAAATAAAGTTTGTGTGATTTTTTAAAATTCACTTAAAATTTTCAGGTTAAGAAATCATTGATGACTTTAATTTTTTTTTTAATTTTTTTTGTAATAATTAGGAAAAATTTGTTTATTTTATTAAAAACTAGATATTTTAGTTTACATTTGGGTAAAAAATCTTATCTCAATTCTTATAAATAAAGTCTGTATGATTTTTTAAAGTTGAAACAATTTGAAGGTTAAACTCGGTAAAAATCTTCGATGTTTTTTGAGAATTTTTTAAATTTTTTTGGTAATATCTAGAAAAAATTGATTTATTTAATCAAAAACTAGACATTTTAATTTATCTTTGGTTTAAAAAATTTTATCTATGTTTTAATAAATAAAGTCTGTGTGATTTTTTAAAATTGACTTAAAATTTTGAGGTTAAAAAATCATTGATGACTTTAAAAATTTTTTTAATTTTTTTGGTAATAATTAGGAAAAATCTGTTTATTTTATTAAAAACTAGACATATTAATTTACATTTGGGTAAAAAATCTTATCTCAATTCTTATAAATAAATCCCGTACGATTTTTTAAAGTTGATTGAAATTTTAAAAAAGTTAGGTTAGTTAACTGTCAAAAAATTTTACCAAGTTTACAAATTTTTTAAATTTTTTTAGTAACAATTAGAACAAATTTGACTTCTTTAAATCAAAATAGAATCTTTTAGGTTTAATTTAAAATAAAAATCATTTCTTAATCTTTAAAAATAAAGTTTGGGCGATTTTTTAAACTTGGACGAATTTTTTAAAAAGTTAGGTTAGTTAACTGTCAAAAATTTTAACCAAGTTTAAATTTTTTTTTTAATTTTTTGGTAACAATTAGAATAAATTTGACCATTTAAAATCAAAATATAACCTTATAAGTTCGATTTAAAGTAAAAGTCATTTCTTAATCTTTAAAAATAAACTCTGTACGATTTTTTTTGTAAACTTCTTAATTTTATGCAGGTGAAAACGAACCTGTTTTATTTTTATACTTTTTATTTAAATGTTCCTTAGTTAACAATTTCTCATAAGCAATCAAATTATAAATATAGTAACCAAACGATAAATCTCTCACCACTCAATAAATCAAAGACGTACCATACGACGTTCTTTAGGGGTCAATAACATTATCTCGATGCCTTTACAGTACCACCTAATGGTTACATTGGCAATATTAAATCTTGACGTTCCGTATAGGGAATGGTGGAAGGAAGCGTGGGCGCCTTAAACGCGGTTTTCGAAAACCGCAATTCATTGTTGTAACAAACGGGGCCGCAGAAAATTGCTCGGCATTTCGATCCTTATCGTTTCCGCGTTGTCGGCGAAACGTCGTAATGGGCGGGCAATTCTTCTTCGTTAGCAGAAAAATTCAGAAAGGGTCGAACCGAAGCAAACCGAACCAGAATAATATCGCAATTTGTTCATATCTCCTCGTAAGATTGGAGTAATAAACATTAACTCGTACGATTATAGGGTGTGGGTTAGTTATAAGAAAATCAGAAAATCACCGTTGGGGATAAATGTTGTTATAAATTACGCAATCAAAACTAACCGTCGCTTTGAATTCGTTTCTATATAAGTGGAGTGGTAATTTAAGGTCCGTCTATGGTGCGGTTGTGGTTTATGGAAAATGTCAGATGGTAAATTTAAATCGTATCCGGGTAAAGTGTAATTTTCTTGGTACATTACCTTAACGACAGAATGATTGCCTCTAATTTTGTACCGTTTTTAAACAACATATTGTTGTCTTTAAAATGTCTATTGTTGAAAATTCGTCAATTTTAAAAAATCATGGAGAGTTTATTTTTAAAGATTAAGAAATGACTTTTACTTTAAATTAAACTTAAGGGGTAACATCTAAGTAAATGTTTGAAAACATGAAGTAGCTTTGGGATCTTTATTTAGCGAAACAACAAGACATGGAATAATTTGGTTTTATAGGTTTTAATGTACGTCCTTTAAAATATGTAAAAATGAATTCTGCAATTTTTTTCTTTTAATATGGCGGCATTAACGCTGGCCAAGTAGACAAGCGTTTTCATAACAAACTTACACGGCTTGCAGCAGAAGTGTCGTATACTTCCATTGAAGACAAAGAATTTTTTTTCTTTTAATCTACATTATATTTGCTAGAGAAGTACATAGGTGTTCGTTAAAATGTTGATATTTCTACAAACGGCAAGCATTCAAACAAAAGTATCAATTTTACTCAATAATTTCAAGAAAAAAATATTTTTTACAATAAAAGTTCTTAACCGATCGTAAAAACCCTATGTACTTCTTTAGAGAATTTTGTTTAGAAGATGCCGTAAAAATTTCAAATCGCTTGGATAAGTTTTTTTAAAGTTATACTGCAAGCCAATTTGAAAACTGTAATTTTGAGAAAATCGCGTTTACAGTTCACACTAATATTATTTCGTATTGCTTAACCAACCTTCCCATTTTTGCCATTACTCTGCAATGCCTGCACCATACAAATGCCCTTTTACATGAATATCTTCTTCCTGTCAAGTCAAGTATAGGTACAACAGTGCCAACTTAATTTGTAAAATATTACCGATATAATTTACAGAAAAATCTTGAACGTGTGTCGTACGTTACTTTCTAAATCGCCTGTAAGTATTACTTAAAAATTTTTTTGTGTTATAGCAGTTATACTTTATTTTTAAGACTTTAAAGCATTATTTAAGGTAACAAAAAATTTTCAATTTTTTAAAAATTTTACTTAGATGTTACCCCTTAAAAGATTCTATTTTGGTTTAAAAAAGTCAAATTTGTTGTAATTATTACCAAAAAAATTAAAAAAATTCTTAAACTTAGAAAAAATTTTTGACAGTTAACTAACCTAACTTTCTAAAAAAATTTAACAACTTTAAAAAATCCCACAGAACTTATTTTTAAAGATTAAGAAATGATTTTTACTTTAAATTAAACTTAAAATACCCTATTTTAGTTTAAAAAAGACAAATTTTTTCTAATTGTTACCAAAAAAATTAAAAAATTCTTAAAGTTAGCAAAATTTTTGACAGTTAACTAACCCAACTTTTTAAAAATTCGTCCAACTTTAAAAAATCGTACAGACATTATTTATAGGAATAAAAACATGATTCTTCTATTAAATTAAATCTAAAACATTCTACTTTAATCCAAAGAAGACAAATTTTCTCTAATTAGTATCAAAAAAATTAAAAAAATTTTTAAAGATAAGAATGTTTATTGACATAACCTAATTTTCGAAAATTTAGTATACTTTAAAAAATCGTACAGACTTTATTTATAGTAATAAAAACATGATGCTTGTATTAAAATAAATCTAAAACATTCTACTTTAATCCAAAAAAAGTGGATTCTCTCTAATTAGTATCAAAAAAATTAAAAAAATTCTTAAAGATGGGAATGTTTTATAACCTAATTTTCAAAAATTTAGTACACTTTAAAAAATCTCACAGACTTTATTTATAGGAATAAAAACATGATTCTTGTATTAAATTAAATCTAAAACATTCTATTTTAATCCAAAAAAGACGGATTTTTTCTAATTAGTATCAAAAAAATTAAAAAAATTCCTAAAGATGGGAATGTTTATTGACATAACCTAATTTTCGAAAATTTAGTATACTTTAAAAAATTGTACAGACTTTATTTATAGGAATAAAAACATGATTCTTGTATTAAATTAAATCCAAAACATTCTATTTTAATCCAAAAGAGACGGATTTTCTCTAATTAGTATCAAAAAAATTAAAAAAAATCCTAAACTTGGTCAAATTTTTTGACAGTTAACTAACCTAACTTTCTAAAAAAATTCGATCAACTTTAAAAAATCATACAGAGCCTATTTTTAAAGATTAAGAAATGATTTCTACTTTAAATTGAATTTAAAAGATTCCATTTTAGTTTAAAAAAGACGAATTTGTTGTACTTATTACCAAAAAAATTAAAAAAAATCTTAAATTTGATCAACATTTTTGACAGTTTTAGACGAATTAGAAGAAATCTTAATAAATTAGAGTAAAATTAGAGCAAATTAAGATTAATTCTGACGAATTTTACAAAAAACTAGAACGAATTTGGACAAATGTACGGGAATTAAGACGGAATTAGACAAATTAGAACAAATTTTAAGTAAATTAGGTCGAATTTAAACGAATAAAAATTAATTTTTAGCAAATGTAAACAAATGTGAACGAATTTTCGGGAAAATTGAATGAATTTTAAATGAATTATGAGAAATTCTGATAAATCAGGACGAATTTAGAGCGAAGTAAGATTGATTTTGACGATTTTTAGTCATTTAACTAACAATTTTTTGACCAACTTAAAAAAAATCATACCGACTTTATTTATGAAAATTAGAAAATAATTTTTACTTTAAATTGTACCTAAAAGATTCTATTTTGGTTTAAAAAAGTCAAATGTTTTCTAATTGTTACCAAAAAAATTAAAAAAATTCTTAAATTTGATAAAAATTTTTGTGAGTTAACTAACCTAACTTTTTAAAAAAATCGATCAACTTTAAAAAATCGTACAGAGTTTATTTTTAAAGATTAAGAAATGGTTTTTATATTAAATGAAACTTTAAAGATTCTATTTTAATGTAAAAAAGGCAAATTTGTTCTAATTGTTACCAAAAAAATTAAAAAAATTTTCAAAGTTGATAAAATTTTTTGACAGTTAACTAACCTAAAATTTTAAAAATTTGATCAACTTTAAAAAATCGTTCAGGGTTTATTTTTAGAGATTAAGAAATGATTTTTATTTTAAATTAAACTTAAAATATCCTATTTTAGTTTAAAAAAGACAAATTTTTTCTAATTGTTACCAAAAAAATTAAAAAAATTCTTAAAGTTAGCAAAATTTTTGACGGTTAACCAACTCAACTTTTTAAAAATTCGATCAACTTTAAAAAATCATACAGAGCTTATTTTTAGAGATTAAGAAATGATTTTTACTTAAAATTAAATTTAAAAGATTCTATTTTAGTTTAAAAAAGACGAATTTGTTGTACTTATTACCAAAAAAATTAAAAAAAATCTTAAAATTGATCAACACTTTTGACAATTTTAGACGAATTAGAAAGAATTCTAACAAATTACAGTGAATTTAGAGCAAATTAAGATCAATTCTGACGAATTTAACAAAAAACTAGAACAAATTTGAACAAATTTACGGGAATTAAGACGGAATTAGACAAATTAGAACAAATTTTAAGTAAATTAGGTCGAATTTAAACGAATAAAAATTAATTTTTAGCAAATGTAAACAAATGTGAACGAATTTTTGGGAAAATTGAATGAATTTTAAATGAATTATGAGAAATTCTGATAAAACAGAACGAATTTAGAGCGAATTAAGATCGATTTTGACGATTTTTAGTCATTTAACAAACAATTTTTTGACCAATTTAAAAAAATCATACCGACTTTATTTATGAAAATTAGAAAATAATTTTTACTTTAAATTGTACCTAAAAGATTCTATTTTGGTTTAAAAAAGTCAAATGTTTTCTAATTGTTACCAAAAAAATTAAAAAAATTCTTAAATTTGATAAAAATTTTTGTGAGTTAACTAACCTAACTTTTTAAAAAATTCCATCAAATTTAAAAAATCGTACAGAACTTATTTTTAAAGATTAAG
This sequence comes from Digitonthophagus gazella, assembly GCA_036711955.1. Taxonomy (NCBI): domain Eukaryota; kingdom Metazoa; phylum Arthropoda; class Insecta; order Coleoptera; family Scarabaeidae; genus Digitonthophagus; species Digitonthophagus gazella. The sequence continues at coordinate 4,592,520 of JASCIT010000003.1, forward strand.
AAATGATTTTTACTTTAAATTAAAAGTAAAAGATTCTATTTTGATTTAAAAAAGTCAAATTTGTTGTAATTGTTACCAAAAAAATTAAAAAAATTCTTAAACTTGGTAAAAATTTTTGACAGTTAACTCACCTAACTTTTAAAAAAATCCGATCAACTTTAAAAAATCGTACAGACTTTATTTTTAAAGATTAAGAAACGATTTTTACTTTAAATTAAACTTAAAAGATCCTATTTTGGTTTTAAAAAGTCAGATTTGTTGTAATTGGTACCAAAAAAATTAAAAAAATTCTTAAACTTGGTAATAATTTTTGATAGTTGACTAACCTAACTTTTTAAAAAATTCGATCAACTTTAAAAAATCGTATAGAGTTTATTTTTAAAGATTAAGAAATGATTTTTGCTTTAAATTAAACTCAAAAGATTCTATTTTGATTTAAATAAGTCAAATTTTTTCTAATTCTTACCAAAAAAATTAAAAAAATTTGTAAACTTGGTAAAAATTTTTGACAGTTAACTAACCTAACTTTTCAAAAAATTTAATCAACTTTAAAAAATCGTACAGAGTTTATTTTTAAAGATTAAGAAATGATTTTTACTTTAAATTAAACCTAAAATATCCTATTTTAGTTTAAAAAAGACAAATTTTTTCTAATTATCACCAAAAAAATTAAAAAAATTCTCAAAGTTGATAAAACAAGATCTCCTAGATAATTTCTAAATTACTAGCTCCATTGCAAATACAAATTAACGTCTTATGAACCGGCTTAATAACGATCATCGTTTAAATAAACCCAGTCATTAAGCCGTTCAGTCATACCAACAGTCGGTGGACCGTCGTCTATCGCGGGAAATTAGTCATCGGCAATTATGGCACTCCCCGACGAAAGGAGGTCAAATTGGGAGCACAAAACGTGTTTAATAAACGACCGCCATTCATATAAACGGCCACTCAAATTATTAACTTATCCAGCAAATTGCATATTCATCATTCTTACACCTTTTTTCAAATCGATACCAAGGTAGATTTAATAGATGTTTCATTACCTACCTTTCTTGCCTATTATACGATATGTGATTCGAGTCGTTCATTGCTGTCGCCACTGCCATAATGTATTCGGATTCTAAAATGACTGGTTCATCGGGTAAATCGACTTCTTGAGGTTTGGATTGTTGGAAAAATGATACTCGGACTTTTTCTCTTTCGTCTCTAAAAAGAAAAAAATTAAGGGATTAAAAATTTTTTTTAACCCAACTTTTTTGAAAATTTTGACCAAATTTAAAAAATCGTGGAGACTTTATTTTTTAAAATTAAGAAATGAAATTTGTATTAATTGAAAGTTAAAATATTCTATTTTGTAATAAAAAAGTCAATTTTGTTCTAATTATTACCCAAAAAATTAAAAAAATTCTTAAAGTTGACTAAAATTTTTTTTAACCTCACTTTTAAAAATTTTGACCAAATTTAAAAAATCGTGGAGACTTTATTTTTTAAAATTAAGAAATGGAATTTGTATTAATTGAAAGCTAAAATATTCTATTTTGTAATAAAAAAGTCAATTTTTTCCTAATTATTACCCAAAAAATTAAAAAAATTCATAAAGTTGACTAAAATTTTTGACAGTTAACCTAACTTTTTTTTTAAATATATTGTAATATAAAACCACTGAACCTTGTCTCTAAAAAAATAATCCATGAAGGTATTACAACCGCCTATTTTATGTAACTGTAAGGCTTATTTACCGGGAAAATACCGAATACCGGAGTTTTTCTGTTCTAACTCGACCTCCTTTCAACTTAACCCTTGTTCTTCCGCTCACCAACTCAATTACGACAATAAAAGTGGAATCGTAGCGTAATAATAGTTATTACTACGCCCTCCTTAGCACCGAGTAACTGTAATTCGTCTAATAAGATAGATACCTTGTATCAAAATATAATAAGACTTTCAATAATCACCTATATAAAATTTAGAAGTTCTTTCTAACTTTAAAAAAATCCTAGAGAGTTTATTTTTAAAGATTAAGAAATGATTTTTTCTTTAAATGAAACTTAAAACATTCTAATTTTAATTAAAAAAGACCGTTTTATTCCAAGTGTTGGTAAAAAAATTTAAAAAATTTTCAAAGTTGGTAAAAATTTTTTTAGGTTAGAAAATTAATCATTTTTTTAAAAATTCATCAAAAATTCATTTTTAAAAATTTCGATTTGATTTTTTTTCTAAATGTAACTTAAAACATTCTAATTTTAATTAAAAAATACCGTTTTATTCCAAGTGTTGCCAAAAAAATTAAAAAAATTTTGAAAGTTGGTAAAAATTTTTTTAGGTTAGAAAATTAATCATTTCTTAAAAAAATCATGAAAAATTCATTTTTAAAGATCTTGATTTGATTTTTTTACTAAATGAAACTTAAAACATTGTAATTTTAATTAAAAAGCCCGTTTTATTCCAAGTGTTGTCAAAAAAATTAAAAAAATTTTCAAAGTTGGTAAAATTTTTTTTAGGTTAGAAATATTAACATTTTTTTAAAAATTCATCAAAAATTCATTTTTAAAGATTTTGATTTGATTTTTTTTCTAAATGAAATTTAAAATATTCTAATTTTAATTAAAAAAGGCCGTTTTATTCCAAATGTTGGTAAAAAAATTAAAAAAATTTTCAAAGTTGGTAAAAATTTTTTAGGTTAGAAAATTAACATTTTTTTTAAAAATTCATCAAAAATTCATTTTTAAAGATTTTGATTTGATTTTTTTTCTAAATGAAACTTAAAACGTTCTAATTTTAATTAAAAAAGACCGTTTTATTCCAAGTTTTGTCAAAAAAATTAAAAAAAATTTCAAAGTTGGTAAAAATTTTTTTAGGTTAGAAAATTAATCATTTTTTACAAAATTCATCAAAAATTCATTTTTAAAGATTTTGATTTCATTTTTTTTCTAAATGAAACTTAAAACATTCTAATTTTAATTAAAAAAGACCTTTTTATTCCAAGTGTTGTCAAAAAAATTAAAAAAATTTTCAAAGTTGGTAAAATTTTTTTTAGATTAGAAAATTAACATCTTTTTTAAAAAATTCATCAAAAATGCATTTTTAAAGATTTTTATTTGATTTTTCTTCTAAATAAAACTTATAACATTCTAATTTTAATTAAAAAAGACCGTTTTATTCCAAGTGTTGTCAAAAAAATTAAAGAAATTTTCAAAGTTGGTAAAAATTTTTGACACTTTTCTAACCTAATTTTAGAAAATCGATCAGCTTTAAAAATTCATCAAAAATTCATTTTTAAAGATTTTGATTTGATTTTTTTACTAAATGAAACTTAAAATATTCTAATTTTAATTAAAAAAGACCGTTTTATTACAAGTGTTGTCAAAAAAATTAAAAAAATTTTCAAAGTTGGTAAAATTTTTTTTAGGTTAGAAAATTAATCATTTTTTAAAAAAATTCATCAAAAATTCATTTTTAAAGATTTTGATCTGATTTTTTCTCTAAATGAAACTTAAAACATTCTAATTTTAATTTAAAAAACCGTTTTATTCCAAGTGTTGTCAAAAAAATTAAAAAAATTTTCAAAGTTGGTAAAAAATTTTTTTAGGTTAGAAAATTAATATTTTTTTAAAAAATTCATCAAAAATTCATTTTTAAAGATTTCGATTTGATTTTTTTTCTAAATGAAACTTAAAACATTCTAATTTTTATTAAAAAATACCGTTTTATTCCAAGTATTCACAAAAAAATTAAAAAAATTTTCAAAGTTGGCAACATTTTTTTTAGATTAGAAAATTAATATTTTTTAAAAAATGCATAGAAAATTCATTTTTAAAGATTTTGATTTAATTTTTTTTCTAAATGAAACTTAAAACATTCTAATTTTATATAAAAAAGACCGTTTTATTTCAAGTGTTGTCAAAAAAATTAAAAAAAAATTTCAAAGTTGGTGAAAATTTCTGACACTTTTTTAACTTAAGAAAATTAACTTTAAAAATTCATCAAAAATTCATTTTTAAAGATTTTGATTTGATTTTTTTTCTAAATGAAACTTAAAACATTCTAATTTTAATTAAAAAAGGTCGTTTTATTCCAAATGTTGTCAGAAAAATTAAAAAAATTTTCAAAGTTGGTAAAATTTTTTTTAGGTTAGAGAATTAACATTTTTTTAAAGAATTCATCAAAAATTCATTTTTAAAGATTTTGATTTGATTTTTTTTCTAAATGAAACTTAAGACATTCTAGTTTTAATTAAAAAAGACCGTTTTACTCCAAGTGTTACCAAAAAAATTAAAAAAATTTTCAAAGTTGGAAAAAAATCTGGACAGATAACTAACCTAACTTTTTAAAAAATTCAATCAACTTTAAAAAGTCGCACAGAGTTTATTTTTAAAGATTAAGAAATGATTTTTTCTTTAAATTAAAGATAAAAGATTCTATTTTAGATTAAGAAAGTCAGATTTGTTCTAATTATTACCAAAAAAATTAAAAAAATTCTTAAATTTATCACGAACATTTTTTCCAAAGGTTCAATTTATTCAAATAATAAGTTATTCACTTTGTTAGTTCAATTTCTCTCCATGTAACTAAATAAAAACGATAAACACATAATTATTTACTTAAAAACTAATAATCACACCACAATTAACTTTCTTACAAGACAATATATAAATAAAAGTTGTCTTGAAAGTAAACTCTCAGTTGAACGCGCCGAATCACCGGAAAATTAAAACGTTAAGCCATTTAACAAATTAAACGCTGGCCGACGATGCGGGGAAATTACAGCTTTTGAAGCAAGCTTTCGTCGTGCTTTCACATTTACTTTAAATTAAATGAATTGCTTCGATACGTTCTAGCACTTTTTCTTTTTAAAATCGAAGGAATTCGGTAACTACTTTTACCTAAAAAAATTCATAAAAATTATAGTCACATTATAAGATTTTTCTTTAAGTAAATAATGCTATTAATAGTTCTTCAAAGTTATTTCCTGATTTTCTTTACACATGCAAAGCTGTAATCAAACCCAACCCACCCTTCAATCCAATCATTTACTTGAAAATTTATTACTGTTACAACATTTTCCAACTAATTTTATTGAAAGAGAAAAAATAAAACCAGAATAAATACATCAAATTGTGTAAGAAGTAAACGTAACTACACTTTTATTTATGTTGAAATATTTTTAAACCGGTTTTACGGTCTATTTCTATGTCTATAAATCGTGGTTTAAATACTAACTTAGAATTAAAATTGGGAGAATGTACTTTTAGACTTTTAGAGAGAATTTTAAAGACCGTTGTTTTATTCAAGAGTACTCAGTTGACCCAGGTAATAGGTTGGAAAACAACACCTCCACACCTCCGAAAGTATTAGCATCTGAAGTGGTTTGTTGGCCTTGAAGATGGAGGTATCCTCGACCTTATTTCAGACAAGAAGATGAGCTCCCAGTTTACATAAAATTATTCTACTAATACTATCTTTTTAATTTTTTTAAAATTTTTTGGTGATAATTAGAATAAATTTGACTTTTATAATAAAAAATAAGATCTTTTTGGTTTAATTTGAGGTAAAAATCATTTCTTAATCTTTAAAAATAAATTCTGTGCGATTTTTTAAAATTGGTTAAATTTTTTAAAAAGTTAGGTTAATTAACTGTCAAAAATTTTTACCAAGCTTAAGATTTTTTTTTATTTTTTTTGGTAATAATTAGAAAAAAAATGACTTTTTTAAACCAAAATAGGATCTTTTAGGTTTAATTTAAAATAAAAATTATTTCTTAATCTTTAAAAATAAACTCTGTACGATTTTTTAAAGTTGATGAAATTTTTTAGAAAGTTGGGTTAGTTAACTGTCAAAAATTTCTACCAAGTTTAAAAATTTTTTTAATTTTTTTGGTAATAATTAGAACAAATTTAACTTTTTTAAACCAAAATAGAATCTTTTAGGTTCAGTTTAAAATAAAAATTATTTTCTAATTTTCATAAATAAAGTCGGTATGATTTTTTTAAGTTGTTCAAAAAATTCTTAATTAAATGACTAAAAATCGTCAAAATTTATCTTAATTCGCTCTAAATTCGTTCTGATTTATCAGAATTTCTCAGCATTCATTTAAAATTCATTCAATTTTCCCAAAAATTCGTTCACATTTGTTTACATTTGCCAAAAATTAATTTTTATTCGTTTAAATTTGACCTAATTTACTTAAAATTTGTTCTAATTTGTCTAATTCCGTCTTAATTCCCGTAAATTTGTTCAAATTCGTTCTAGTTTTTTGTTAAATTCGTCAGAACTGATCTTAATTTGCTCTAAGTTCACTCTAATTTATAAGAATTCCTCCTAAATTCATCTAAAACTGTCAAAAATGTTGATCAACTTAATTTTTTTTTTTAATTTTTTGATACTAATTAGAGGAAATTCGTCTTTTTTGGATTAAAATAGAATGTTTTTGATTTAATTTAATACAAGAATCATGTTTTTATTCCTATAAATAAAGTCTGTACAATTTTTTTAAATTGTACTAAATTTTCGAAAATTAGGTTATGTTGATAAACATTCAAATCTTTAAGAATTTTTTTAATTTTTTTGATACTAATTAGAGAAAATCCGTCTTTTTTAGATTAAAATAGAATGTTTTAGATTTAACTTAATACAAGAATCATGTTTTTATTCCTATAAATAAAGCCTGTGAAATTTTTTTTAAATGTACTGAATTTTCGAAAATTAGATTATATCAATAAACATTCCCATCTTTAAGAATTTTTTAATTTTTTTTGATACTAATTAGAGAAAATCCGCCTTTTTTAAATTAAAATAGAATGTTTTAGATTTAATTTAATACAAGAATCATGTTTTTATTCCTATAAATAAAGTCTGACCGATTTTTTAAAGTTGATCAAATTCTTTAAAAAATTAGGTTAGTTAACTGTCAAAAAATTTTCCCAACTTTAAGAATTTTTTTAATTTTTTTGGTAACAATTAGAAAAAATCTGTCTTTTTTAAACTAAAATAGAATCTTTTAAGTTTAATTTAAAATAAAAATCATTTCTTAATCTTTAAAAATAAACTCTGTGCGATTTTTTAAAATTGATCGAATTTTTAAAAAAGTTAGGTTAGTTAACTGTCAAAAATTTGTGCTAATTTTAAGAATTTTTTTAAATTTTTTGGTAATAATTAGAGAAAATCCGTCTTTTTTAGATTAAAATAGAATGTTTTAGATTTAACTTAATACAAGAATCATGTTTGTATTTCTATAAATAAAGTCTGTACGATTTTTTAAAACGTACTAAATTTTCTAAAATTAGGTTATGTCAAAAAACATTCCCATCTTTAAAAATTTTTTTAATTTTTTTGAAACTAATTAGAGAAAATCCGCCTTTTTTACATTAAAATAGAATGTCTTTTATTTAATTTAATATAAGAATCATGTTTTTATTTCCATAAATAGAATCTGTACGATTTTTTTAAAGTGTACTAAATTTTCGAAAATTAGATTATGTCAATAAACATTCCTATCTTTAAGAATTTTTTTTAATTTTTTTGATACTAATTAGAGAAAATCCGCCTTTTTTGGATTAAAATAGAATGTTTTAGATTTAATCTAATACAAGAATCATGTTTTTATTTCTATAAATAAAGTCTGTACGATTTTTTAAAACGTACTAAATTTTCTAAAATTAGGTTATGTCAATAAACATTCTCATCTTTAAGAATTTTTTTAATTTTTTTTGATACTAATTAGAGAAAATTCGTCTTTTTTAGATTAAAATAGAATGTTTTAGATTTAATTTAATACAAAAAACATGTTTTTATTCCTATAAATAAAGTCTGTACAATTTTTTAAAGTTGATCAAATTCTTAAAAAAATTAGGTTAGTTAACTGTCAAAAAAATTTTCACCAAGTTTAAAAATTTTTTTAATTTTTTTTGGTAACAATTAGAAAAATCTGTCTTTTTTAAACTAAAATAAAATCTTTTAAGTTTATTTTTAAATGAAAATCATTTCTTAATCTTTAAAAATAAACTCTGTGCGATTTTTCAAAGTTGATCGAATTTTTTAAAAAGTTAGGTTAGTTAACTGTCAAAAATTTTTTCCAAGTTTAAAATTTTTTTTAATTTTTTTGATAACAATTAGAACAAATTTAACTTTTTTTAATCAAAATAGAATGTTTCAAGTTCAATTTTAAACAAAAATCATTTCTTAATTTTTATAAATAAATTTTCTACGATTTTTTAAAAACACATAAAAATTTTAAAACCATTTTGTAAATTCACTTTAAATTTCTGTCTTTTATTCATGATGATATTAAAAATTCCATCTTGTGTTGATTGTATTCGAGTGTCCGAAGATTCCACCGCAGTATCTATCAAGCACATGGATATTTTCAACTTGATCGAGCGCTAAGGCCTCGATAACCTTGGCCCAAAATTTCTAGATAGCCGAACTCTCTTGTAACGTAAACTCATCGTTTATTTTTAGCTGCTTCGCCGTCCGACGGTGACGCTCGTCCAAATCCTTTGCCAAAACCCGTGTCATGTAGCTAGCTATCGTTACTTTCCACGCTTCATCCAACTAACTTGTTGATGTTTTCCAAAGTCACGTTTTAACTCACTTAAGAAAGAAGGGTTCTTCAAGTTCTATTTTACTCCCAACTGTGCTATTATTACAACTACTAAACTAAAAATACTTTCTTAAAAAGAAAAGATGCTTTTAAAAAAGATTCCTCTCGTTTTAAAAGTATAACTCCTACACTTTTATAGTTTTAACTCTGCGATAAAATCGTGACATAATCACGTTGGAATCTGTTAGATTAACCTGGGAAAATTACAACTACTTCTTTCCTTTACCGTTTGGCGAATAGTTCTCTTTCTAACTCTCGGCGAGAGAGAATTGTTGCGTGAAATTGACCGTGCGATTGTTCGAAAATTCCACACTCCATAGTTTTCTCGTTCGACGGATTGTTTCCTAACGTTTTGCAAAAACAAGGACGAATATAAGCGAGGATAAACGTTTCCTATCTTACCTTAACCGTGAACTTAATGTGAGAGCACTGTTATGCGCTTGTGTGATGGATAAATGCTTCCTTATTACTTCTTATGTGAATCGAAAATAGTATTCAAAAAAATTTTCTTAATTTCTTTGGTAATCATTAGAAAAATTTTAGTATTTATTATAGAAAATAGAGTTTTTTATTTTAAATCTAAAGTAAAAATCATTTCTTAATCTTTAAAAATAAACCCTGTATGATTTTTTAAAGTTGATCAATTTTTTTAAAAAGTTAGGTTAGTTAACTGTCAAAAATTTTGGTTAACTTTGAAATTTTTTTTAATGTTTTTGACAATATTTGAAATGAAACGGTTTTTTTAAATTAAAATTAGAATGTTTTAAGTTTCATTTAGAAAAAAAATCAAATCAAAATCTTTAAAAATGAATATTTGATGAATTTTTAAAATTGACCAATTTTCTAAAATTAGGTTAAAAGTGTCAAAAATTTTTACCAACTTTGAAAATTTTTTTTAATTTTTTTGACAACATTTGGAGTAAAACACTCTTTTTTAATTAAAATTAGAATGTTTTAAGTTTCATTTAGAAAAAAAAACAAATCAAAATCTTTAAAAATGAATTTTTGATGAATTTTTAAAATTAATTTTCTTAAGTTAAAAAAGTGTCAAAATTTTTTACCAACTTTGAAAATTTTTTTAATTTTTTTTACAACATTTGGAATAAAACGGTCTTTTTTAATTAAAATTAGAATGTTTTAAGTTTCATTTAGAAAAAAAATCAAATCAAAATCTTTAAAAATGAATTTTTGATGAATTTTTAAAATTGATCGATTTTCTAAAATTAGGCTAAAAATGTTAAAAATTTTTACCAACTTTGAAAAATTTTTTAATTTTTTTGACAACACTTGGAACGAAACAGTCTTTTTTAATTAAAATTAGAATGTTTTAAGTTTCATTTAGAAAAAAAAATCAAACCAAAATCTTTAAAAATGAATTTTTGATGAATTTTTAAAATTAATTTTCGTAAGTTAAAAAAGTGCCAAAAATTTTTACCAACTTTGAAAAATTTTTTCATTTTTTTTACAACACTTGGAATAAAACGATCTTTTTTAATTAAAATTAGAATGTTTTAAGTTTCATTTAGAAAAAAAATCAAATTAAAATCTTTAAAAATGAATTTTTGATAAATCTTTAAAGTTAATTTTCTTAAGTTAGAAAAGTGTCAAAAATTTTTACCAATTTTGAAAATTCTTTTAATTTTTTTGACAACAGTTAGAATAAAACGATCTTTTTTAGTTAAAATTAGAATGTTTTAAGTTTCATCTAGAAAAAAAATCAAATCAAAATCTTTAAAAATGAATTTTTGATGAATTTTTAAAATTAATTTTCGTAAGTTAAAAAAGTGTCAAAAAATTTTTCCAACTTTGAAAATTTTTTTAATTTTTAGATAACATTTGGAATAAAACCATCTTTTTTAGTTAAAATTAGAATGTTTTAAGTTTCATCTAGAAAAAAAAATCAAATCAAAATCTTTAAAAATGAATTTTTGATGAATTTTTTTAAAAATGATTAATTTTCTAACCTAAAAAAATTTTTACCTACTTTGAAATTTTTTTTAATTTTTTTGACAACACTTGGAATAAAACGGCCTTTTTTAATTAAAATTAGAATGTTTTAAGTTTCATCTAGAAAAAAAATCAAATCAAAATCTTTAAAAATGAATTTTTGATGAATTTTTAAAATTAACTTTCTTAAGTTAGAAAAGTATCAAACATTTTTCCCAACTTTGAAAATTTTTTTAATTTTTTTGGCAACACTTGGAATAAAACGATCTTTTCTAATTAAAATTAGAATGTTTTAAGTTTCATCTAGAAAAAAAATCAAATCAAAATCTTTAAAAATGAATTTTTGATGAATTTTTTAAAAAAATGTTAATTTTCTAACCTAAAAAAAATTTAACAACTTTGAAATTTTTTTTAATTTTTTTGACAACACTTGAAATAAAATGGTCTTTTTTAAATAAAATTAGAATGTTTTAAGTTTCATTTAGAAAAAAAATCAAATCAAAATCTTTAAAAATGAATTTTTTATGAATTTTTTAAAAAATGATTAATTTTCTAACCTAAAAAAATTTTTACCAACTTTAAAATTTTTTTTAAGTTTTTTGACAACATTTGGAATAAAACGATATTTTTTAATTAAAATTAGAATGTTTTAAGTTTCATCTAGAAAAAAAATCAAATCAAAATCTTTAAAAATGAATTTTTGATGAATTTTTAAAAATAATTTTTTTAAGTTAGAAAAGTGTCAAAAATTTTTACCAACTTTGAAATTTTTTTTAATTTTTTTGACAACACTTGGAGTCAAACGGTCTTTTTTAATTAAAATTAGAATATTTTAAGTTTCATTTAGAAGAAAAATCAAATCAAAATCTTTAAAAATGAATTTTTCATGAATTTTTAAAATTAATTTTCTTAAGTTAAACAAGTGTCAAAAATGTATACCAACTTTGAAAATATTTTTAATTTTTTTGACAACACTTGGAATGAAACGGTCTTTTTTAATTAAAACTAGAATGTTTTAAGTTTCATCTAGAAGAAAAATCAAATCAAAATCTTTAAAAATGAATTTTTTATGAATTTTTAAAATTGGATAAATTTTTTTTTAACTTTTTTTAAAAGTTCATGAATTCCTTCATATATCATTTATGGTATGGCCTAGTAATATCAGAATTGCACATTTCCACTCAACATTGATGACTTTGACGTAACACTATCAATAAAGTAACCGTCCAACGTTCGTTCGTTCGTCGGTTTTGCAGCACTTACATCATCGCAACCTTCGCTTCGACAGCTATCCTCAAAAACCGAAACTGGAAAACGACAACCGTAACTGGTCACCGACTTTAACGGACTCGATCACAGCACAACTATAAATATACTTAAGTTCTTTCCATATACGGTCACCGGTTTCGCGCTTCGACCGACCGAGGAGAAGAAGAAGAAGAAGACGAAAGTGCTACTACTACATAATACGTTAAACGTTAGCGGTTGTCGCGCTTCTTGCCACTTCTTCTCTCCCGTTGTTAGCCGTCGGCATTTTTAGAAAGCGAATCGCCCCAGAAACTTTACGACCACGGACGGCGTTCGTTGTTCTTCGAGTTCGTTTTTCGCAAAGGTCACGCAAAAGGTGACGTCATGCACGAACCGGAGGAGATTATCTCGTAACGACTCGTTTACCGCGCGTTTTCCATTCTTGTGGGAGTTTGCGGCTCTCGGGAGAAACACAATTTTTGAAAACGGGGTCGATTTACGACTTACGTTAACACTTGATGCGATAATATAGTGTGGAAGTATATTTGTGCGTGATGTTAGCTGTGTAGGTCGAAGTGAAGGTGGCGGAATTTTAATGAACGCCAACCCGACATATTTGCATCGATTAAGTGATAAAAGGACGAGTTATGAACTTTGCGCTTGACAGGTGGAATGACAAAATGGGGGTTATTAGAATTGCACTCACATACATAATTATAAGCCAAATGAAACCTAAAACATTGTATTTTATCTTAAATCGACCAAATTTGTTCCAACTTTTTCAAAAAAAATTAAAAAAATTCCTAAAGTTGGTTAAAATTGTTGACAGGTAACTTAACCTATTTTTTTTAATTTAAAAAAATCGTCCCGAACTTATTTATAAGAGTAAAGAAACGATTTTTATGCAAAATAAAACCTAAAACATTTTATTTTATGCTAAATCGGTTAAATTTCTTCCAACTTTTCCCAAAAAAATTAAAAAAATTCTGAAATACAACTATAAATTTTGACAGGTAACAACCTAATGTTTAAAAAATTTTGGGAAAATCATACCAAACTTATTTATAAAAGTAAAGGAACGATTTTTATATCAAATGAAACCTAAAACATTGTATTTTATCTTAAATCGATCAAATTTGTTCCAACTTTTCCCAAAAAAAAAAAATAAATAAAAAAAATCCCAAAGACAGTTATAATTTTTGACAGGTAACTTAACCTGATTTTTCAATTTTTTTTAAAAAATCGTACCGAACTTATTTATAAGAGTTAAGAAATTATTCTTATGCCAAATGAAACCTAAAACATTGTATTTTATCTTAAATCGGTTAAATTTCTTCCAACTTTTCCCAAAAAAATTAAAAAAATTCCGAAAAACAACTACAATTTTTGACATGTAATCTAACCTAACTTTTTAAAAAATTTTAAAAAATCGTACCGAATTTATTTATAAGAGTAAAGAAATGATTTTTATATCAAATGAAACCTAAAATATTCTATTTTATCTTAAATCGATCAAATTTCTTCCAACTTTTCCCAAAAAAATTAAAAAAATTCCGAAAGACAACTATAATTTTTGACAGGTAACTTAACCTAATTTTTAAAAAATTTTAAAAAATCGTACCGAACTTATTTATAAGAGTAAAGAAACGATTTTAGTAGTATGTATTTGCCGATTCAAGAACCTCCTCCTCGAACCTGCGTTCCAGGAGGAGGTTCTTGAATCGGCAAATATTTTGAGACCCCTCCTCAAACCTGTGTTGGAGGAGGTTCCGAACGGAAGAAATATGTGGAGGTAAATGTTTTGCATCCTCCTCCCACCCGCGTATGAGGAGGTTCTTCATCTCGAAGGCGTGAGGTTCTGGAATGAGGATCTATTTTAAGAGAATTTTATAACCAAGAAGATTTTAGACGATGAGGAGGTTTTTGAAGAGAAATGTCGTGATGTTTACCCTCCCACGTTTCGCGATAAAATGTCATATAATTTGCATTAATCGCATATTTATTTATGTACGTTATGAGAAATAACAAGTTTGAACATGTACGGTAGACGTATCCCGAAAGACCTAAAAATTCCCCCACCAAGTTTAGCATTGCTATAAAAGCAAGGGCCGTTTGCTCTGTAATCACAGAGTGCTTCCTCCCTACAGACTGTTCTGCTTCAATAGTAGTTCTTGTGCAGTGTTTGTATATTAAGTGTGAAGGATACTAAAAATTATCGAGTAAGTAAATCCAATTAATATTATTTGGTTGTATCTTAATGTACATAATGATGCAACTTAGTGGCATCCAGACCAAACAATAAAAGCCCTATGAAGAGATCGGTAGTAAATTCTTCAGAAAAAATTGAAAACAAGAAAAGTGCTCGAAATGGAATGGTTGCTGGCAGCAATAACGAGATGTTAACAACGGAACAAGTAGTACAAAATGATAACAGCAATGGAAACGTGGTATGCGAGGGAATCAATCTTATGGCTTCTGATTTGGAGGAGTTCATATTTCCTAACAATCAACAACAACAGTGGACCCAACTGCTTTCCAAAAATCAACAGCAGTTTCCTAAGAACAATGTAACGTCTACTTTTACAGCAAGTGTCGTACCAAATGTCACAAGTAATGAAGGGAAAGGTAATTTAGCGCCATTATACTCAGAGAGTATATATTATTTAAATAAAAGTAAAACAAAATGGGTATCTGTTGGAATGTGCGCAAAACTTTATTTTGATCCCGTGATAAGATTGATGGGAAAAGGACAGTGTATTACTTTAACCGACCCAGAATGGAAGAATTTCATCAGTAGCAAACAATTGATTATGAATACCTTTATTGGCGATTTAAATACACCAGGACAGTTCGTTGTAAGCGGCATTACTTGTTGCGCTCAGTGGATAGAAAATGCAAGAAAGGTGTTAAAGATGGAAAGATGCTCAGAAATGTTCTATTTAGCGTACGACTCGTTGCACGAATTGTGGAAATTAGGTGATTTGATTTCGAGCAGGGTGGACGTTTTACGAAGTATGGATTATAAAAGTTATTACAATAATTTAATCGAAGTGATATCATCAATGCAAGGCGATGTTAAAGGAAATATATTAACAGCATTGAACGGTACACATTCTGAACAAGTGTGTGTAACCAAAGAATTGCTCGTATACGGAATGGACAAGATATTATTGGATTTAGACTTGCACGCTTTATTAAAGATGTAACCAAAATGTTGAAAAAAGTGACAATTTGTGAATCTAAAAATAAAGTGTACCGAATGCACACTTGGACGTATGCTTATAGACAGTCGAGAAAAAGTGATTGGGAAGCAAAGATGCTGGATGAAATTAGATTTAAGGATAGAATAAGAAACCTAAATCAATTATTGGAAAAATACTTGAGCGTAGATTATAGGTTAAAGGTATATCGGGAACGGTTTCTAACATTGTTAACATAATAGAATTAGTAACGAATTAATGATAGGTTAGATAAAGTAGATTTAGATATAGATTAAGAATTGATTTTGTAAATAATGAACATGAATAAAAGGTTACGATTTCGAAGTTGATTTTCATTTAGTACTTATTACTCCCATTAAACGGAAGTAGTAAAAATTATAAAATGGCTCGTGTAGAACAAAATCGCAACAGTTATCGTTTGTCACGAAGACGGATTGGTCGCGGAATTTTAAATAAATTGATTGATAAACTTCCGATAGAACTCCATCTGCCGGGATACAATTATTGTGGACCTGGTACCAAGCTGGAAAAGAGATTAGCAAGAGGAGATCAAGGTGTGAATCCATTAGACGAAGCTTGTAAAAAACACGATATAGCATATTCTGTCAGTTCGAATTTAAAATTAAGGCATCAGGCAGATAAGGAATTATATCAAGCGGCGAAGAAACGAGTATTTAGTAAAGATTCTAGTCTAGGGGAAAAGTTATCATCGGCTGCAGTTGCCGCATTAATGAAAACGAAAGTGGCGGTAGGTATGGGAGTTGGTAACAGAAATCGAACGGTGCGAAGGCGTACCGCCAAAGTGAGGAAATTAAAGCGTGGAGGTACCGTATCTTTTGGGGAAGCAGTTAGGTTGGCTCGAAATGCAATGGTCAGGGCCGGATCAAAAAATCTGTTGGCAAATGTAAAGGCAGCGTACGGAGCGTTAAGGAAGAGACGACAAAATATTTCCAAACCTAGAGGTCGTATAATCCGAATTCCAAAAACCGGAGGGTTTTTACCTTTAATTCCATTGTTTGCGGCTTTAGGAGCTCTAGGTAGTCTCGGTGGGGGTGCAGCGGCCATTGCAAAAACTGTTCACGACGCTAAAATAGCTAGAGAGCGTTTGGAGGAAGACAAAAGACATAATAAAGCACTTGAAGCTGCACCGGTTGGTAGCGGTTTCTATATAAAGCCATATAAGAAAGGGTGCGGGTTATTTATCGGTGGAGAGGAAGGTAATAGTGTCGGCGCAGGTTTCTATATTAAACCTTATAAAAAAGGTTGCGGATTGTCAAATAGATCAAAAAACTAATTCGAATACCTCGTCGTGCGCTAAGTAACATCGAATTGGCAAGGTTCGTCAAAATACTAAAGATTCCATATTTTCGCGGTGTATTTATGAGAGACAATCTTCCAAAGAAAATTAAAAGGAATGAAAGAGGGATTGTCAACCTAGACCATTCGAAGGGACGAGGTACGCATTGGGTCGCTTATAAGAAGGAAGACGGTGACATCCAATATTTTGATAGTTACGGCGATTTAAGGCCACCCACAGAAATTGAGCAATATTTGTTATCCGATGGTAGAGGTAGTGTGATAAATTATAATCATTCCCGATATCAACGTGATACAGATCAAAACTGCGGTCAGTTGTGTTTGAAATTCTTAACTGATTAAAGGCGCTATTAGGAGAACATTCGTGTTTGGTAATAGTAGGAATGGAGCAAGAAGTAGTACATACGAGTTACACATTCACGTTAACGGGAAGATCGTCCGAATTGTCTTGTAATTTTAATCCCCCAATATATTTAAACGAAGCCGGTACATACGAGCTGGCTCTTTTAAATTTCGAAACGTTTAATAGTTTAGCAAACATAGATGATAGTAACAATATTGTACAATATGAAGACAAATCAGGCAGCTTTCGAAACAATATAGTAATTCCGCTGGGAACGTACGATATTGATGATATCGCCAATCTCGTGGAGGAAAGTTTAAGAAAAAGGCACGCAAAAGATGTTGCAATAAGAATAAGAGGAAATAATAACACTCAACGCACTCATATAAAAAGTACAAGACGAATTAATTTTGCGTGCAACAATTCAATAGGACCGTTGCTTGGTTTTAAACCTCAGGTTATTCCTAAAGATAAGGAAGTAACATCGGATCATATAGTAAACATAACTAAAACAAACGCATTACAAATTTATTGCAATTTGGTGACCGGATCATTTACTAACGGAATTCCAATGCATATTTTATATCATTTTTTTCCAAACGTTCCGGCCGGCTTTAAAATAATCGAAGCACCACAACAACCTATTTATTTGCCGCTTTCAACGAACGTGATTAGTACATTAACAGTGCGCGTACTTGATCAAGACGGACGATTGTTAGACTTCAGAGACGAAGAAATAACAGTGAGAGTTCATCTAAGATCGGTAAATTGAAGCAGCAGTCGTTATAGGCTATCAATATTATGACGTTATTATACCAAAACAAGAGAAAGTGGAGGTCAAGAAGTGATAAATTGTTTAATAGGGAAAAGTATAAAGGGACACTTGTCGGTAAACGTAGTAACAGTAGGCGACTACCTATTCATCGATTAACACCTATCAATCGAAGTTATTTAGCTAAGTTGGGATACGAAGTGTTGTTGTAATGGATATCTTAAAAGTGACCGATAAGTTAAAACCTGATTACTCTATCGTGAGTTATGAATACCATTCTCATCAACCGTTTGGTTCAACTACATTCGATAACAACGACGAAATTAGAATCTCCATTCCGGAAATAGATAATTACACTTTACCAAGCGAGAGTTATATATACGTTGAAGGTAGCGTTAATAAGATAGGTGTGGACGGAGTAGTAACAAAATTTCCCAGCACCACGGCAAAATTGGTAAACAATGCCGTGGCATTTATGTTTAGCGATATTCGATATCTCATAAACGGAGTACAGGTGGACAGCGTGCGGAACGTCGGTATTACCTCTTGTATGAAAGGATACCTGTCGTATACGCGTAACGAGGTGGTTAAGTTAGAGAATGCAGGATGGCACGTAAAAAAAGATAGTATTGGAGTTTCAAAAGCGTTAGACGAACATGGCAATTTCGGATTAAGCGTGCCGTTAAAAACGTTGTTAGGATTTGCTGAAGATTTTAGGAAAATTATTCTGAATGCTCGACAGGAACTTGTGTTAATTCGCGGGCATGACGACACAGACGTCATATTTCAACCAGATACCGCTCCCGATGACGAAAAGGTGAAATTGACTATAAATAAGATTGTTTGGAGAGTTCCACACGTGGCTGTAGGCTTGCGGGAACAATTGGCGTTAACGAAATTATCAGAAAGAAACGTAGATATACACGTACCGTTTCGTTCGTGGGAAATACACGAATACCCTCAATTACCTCAGACTACGAAACAAACTTGGGCTGTCAAAACTGCTCCACAATTGGAAACTCCTCGGTTTATAATTATTGGATTCCAAACTAAACGCAAGGGTGTATTAAAAGCAAACATGGCGCTATTTGATAACATAAGGCTAACGAATATAACGGTATTTTTGAATGGGGAACGTTTTCCATACGATAACTTAAATCTCGATTTCGAAAATAATCATTTTGCGATTTTATATGATATGTATTCGAGATTTCAACAAGCATATTACTATCAAGAAAGTGAACCGTTGTTTTCTCCAGAAGAGTTTAAAGCTTACGCACCATTAGTTGGAATAGATTGTACGTATCAACAGGAAGCAATACATAAAAGCGGAGTGGAAATAAAAATTGAGTATACAACAAAAAGCCCAATTCCGGATGGCACTACCGCGTACGCATTAATTTTGCACGACAGATCCTTCGTATATTCGCCTCTTACGAAAATTGTCAAACAGTTAATATAGTTATGGTTTCTCAACCGTATTCATCAGTATTTGTATAGACGCCAAGGGAAAAGTTTAGTGATCAACAGTATGGCCTGTCAAAAAGATTTTATCATTTTCGATATTCAGGGTTTTACGGTGAACGATGAAGAATTTATTCCAAAAGAATTGGCTTCTTGCGATAGTAATCACTGTATAAGTCATTATGTATTTGAACCAAGTCGAAGCTTTTCTTCGTTATCTACGAAATTCCGAAATACTGCGAATTGGTTGATGAGTTATCATCATTGCATAGATTGGAACGAGGGGTTTGTCCCCGCATCTCGTTTCGATGATATTGTTTATAATCTGTGCCGTTCGGTAAAAGTAGCGTACGTTAAAGGGCGTGAAAAAGCGGTATTTTTAAGAAGAATCTTAACAATCCCCGTAAAAGAAATAGAAGAAAACAGGTGCAAACTGGAGGTTACGTTGCCGATGTGTCCGTTCCATAAAAGAACACCAAGTATGTGTTCTTTGTCGAATGTTTTTTACTTATTTCCATATGTAAATGGAACTGTAGCTATATAAATACGAAGTGTAAAAGGAAGGCGAGTAGTAGTAGCAGTAAAGTGTTCATCACTTCGAGATGGAACGTTTGTGGCGTTTGTTAAGTAGATTGGGTCTTTTAACCTACGTCATTAATAAAGTGTGGGACGTAATGCAAAGGTACGAAGCGGATTCATCGTTTAAGAACATTAAAAACTACGAATTATGTTATTTACCGTTGGAGTATTACCTGGAAGAAGTGAAGCCATTAGATTTAGCAAGTGTTTGGTTTAAATTACCGTTAAAGTACAGAAACGAAGAACGATTACAGAAGAAGTTGCCGTGTTTTGAACATTATAATTTGCAGAATTGGGAAACGCATATCGACGGTCCACCATCAGCAAAAAAGGATTGTTCTTTATGTAATAAGCGCAATGAGTGAATGTATTGTTTTTGTAAATTAGAAAATATTTAATAAATGTATGTAGTACTTCATATGTAGTTTTAATTATTACTTAGTTTAATAAGAGAAAAGAAAAAAAGAAAGGAAAAAAGGAAAAAAGAAAAAAGGAAAAAAGGAGAAAAAGGGGAAGGAAGAAAAAAGGAGGTTTCTTTAATAATTGTCCCGCCCAAGACTCCGCCCAAACTCCTCCCAAAAGTAGAGAGGGAAAAGTGGGGATGGGAGTGGGGAAAAAGGGAGGGGATTTAGAATTCCCCCCCCCCCCCCCCCCCCGATAAAATGGAAAACAGCACCAGGAAAAAAGTTCCCCCACCTAACTCCGCCCCTTTCCCCCACCACTTTTTGTACACTCCCCACGCCACGCCCCTCCTTTTTGGTTAAGGATAAAAAGACCACAATGCGCGAGACTAAGTCACTTTTTTCAACGTGTTTCATCTCTTCTTGGTAAGTTTTTCATATTTTTTTCTTAACTTTAACTTTCTAATTGTATAACATTGTGTAGTGCTGTGCATAAATTAGTGTTCTCCCGTTACCAAAGCGGTTTCTCCTCCTCGTTTTTGGTAAGTTCTTTACTCTCTTCAGTATAACTCTCTAATTACATAATACTGTGTAGTGCTTTGCATCACCTAGTGTTTCGTCACCGATTTCTCCTCGTTTTTTGGTAAGTTATTTACTCTCTTAAGTATCACTTTCTAATTATGAAATGTTTTGTGCAGTTCTACATTCATCTTGCTGGGTTTCATTCGAAACAACAGAACGTCGAAGGTTTTATAAATCGCTACTCCTTTGGTAAGTATACAACTTCCACTACATTAACTTAAGGTACGTGTCTACATGAGATTAAGTCTCAAATGATTTGAGAGTTATGGCGCTCTAGCGAAGTCTGGAGATAACTTTGATTTCAGGTGGACATGTACATTTAAGATTTGCTTGTTGTCTCATTTCTTGTATTAGATACAAAGTAATCTTATTGTGTTTATTTTTTGTAGTTTATTCTGCCGACTTATTTTCACAAGAAAACATTAAATTTTTGTGAGTATACCTTTTTATTGACAATCATTTTTATTAACAATCACCTACATTAACTTTTTATTTCACATTCTGCGAATTTTTACAGTTTTTAACGAACAATGTCGCAAGATGGATTTAGTCAAATTCCTTTAACACCACCGGGCTTTCCTAACAGTGATAGGAGTTTCTTTTTAAACGCTTTTGACACTAACCTCTTGGGGAGTGAACCTGCGCAATCTACTACTCCAATCGCAACGTCTTCCTCGAATCGCGAAGAAAAGAAAGAGAAATGCCTTTCACCACGTCTACGGTATTCGAGGAAACGTGAACATTGGAAGAAGGCTGCAGGGTTGTGGTTACCGTCACAAGAATATAGAGCTCAAAGGCGAAGGAGCAGGGAGGCACGTGCTCAATCCAAGGCGCAATCCAAGTGTGTATCAAAGGAAGCAGCACCTTCATCGGAGGTTGAAGTGACACACTCGGAGTTGATTGCCGATGAGGTGGAGTACGTGTCTGACAACTCCAACGACACTTTATTTCTCATGGCGGTATCGCAACACCTGCGACAGATGGAAGCAGGCGGCCTCGCTAACATTAAAGCTCCTATTAATACTTCTACTGCTACTACTTCTGCTGTTACTACTTTTGTTGCTACTACTTCCATTGCTACTACTTCCATTACGACAACCACAAATGCTCTTACCACCTCTGTCTCCGCCACACAAGCAAAAGTTTCTACATCTGCCACACCATCTTTAACACATCCTTCTGCCTCTAAACAATTAACAAGCATTACAAATCCCTCGCATACTCCTTTACATTCCGGACTAACCAACGCAACAGAACACATTTTCTCAAACGCCATTTGTGCAAGTATTGAAAACGCTAAAGGGGGCATTTTAGGCGAAATGGATAACTTGTATCAGAATTTTCATAAAGACCTCCAAGGCAAACTTGCACAGATGGAGAGAAGTTTATATGAGCTGTTGCAGTTAAAGGAAGGGCTAGCGTCTTGCTCCTTATTTCATGAAACTCCTCTAACAGCTGCATTTGAAACAAGTATTCAATCCTTAAACAATGAGATTAAAAAGGCAAGAAACCTCCTCTCTTTGTTTAAAAATGCTGCATAATCATTTAACTATTGGCATTAACAATCATGACGTACGCGTAGTTCCATAAATTTTCGCATTCCATTCTAAAGTCCATCTTCAATATTGTTTGACACAGTTTCCCAAAAATGTCGTTAAGATTACAATTAGTAGAAGGGCGTATGGTCGCACTAGAAAGAAAGGTGGAGACGTTGACCGGTTTGGTATGTTATATCTTATAAACTTTTGCAAGTCTATAATATTATCTGTTTAGATCAACAAGTTGCTGGCGGAAGGTCCGGCGATTATGCGCGGGGCAACAATTAATGTCAATGACATGCATGTCCACGTGCATACATCGCCGGACAATGCTGCCCCGCCGCCGGTTAGTACGGCGGGCGTAACGAAAGTAGAGCGGAATGTAGATCGACAGGAGGAAGAAGTGGAGGAGGAGGAGGAATGGTGAAGTGTATACAGTGAAAGTCGTTTTATAGGGTTGTGATATATATTAGGTTTCAGTTAAACGACTTTCACTGTATATATCGGTTTTAGGTTTAGTGTAGAATATAATGTATAGTATATTAATAAGATGTGGTATAGGTTTAGGTGTATAATGTATAGGGTATTAATAAGGAATAAATTTTTGGTATTAGGTACTTTATATTATTACTTCTACACTATTTTCATTCAGTCTAGTATAGTTAACGTTGCACTTACTTTGTTCGCGAATCATGGCCGAGGAGATAAAGTGTTCACCGCACCCGTTAACACTGCCTATAATAAATTTTAGTGAAGGTGCAGCCGAAGAATGCTTTACAAGGCATAGTGGGTTGTTTAGTGGAAAATGCAAGCGAGGTTTAATTGTTGGACCCTCAGGTGCCGGCAAAACAAACGTCATGTTATCCCTTCTACTTGCACGTAATGGACTGCGCTTCTTGAATTTATATTTGTGTTCTAATTCACTGTACCAAAATAAATACGAGTTTCTAAGACGTTTGTTGAAGCCTATAAAAGATTTCGGTTATTATGAGTTTTCTAATATAGATTCATTTATTAGTCCACAAGAAGTGAAAGAATATTCAGTAGTAGTATTTGACGATGTTCCTTGTACGGGTCAAAATGTCGTGAAGGATTTTTTTTCGTACGGTCGACACAAGAACATCGATTGTTTTCTGATTTGTCAGAGTTATTCTGCAATTCCAAAGCAACTAATTCGCGATAATTGTAACTTTTTGGTATTGTTTAAACAAGATCTAACTAATTTAAAGCACGTGTTCGAAGATCATCTAATGGCCGATATGGAATTTCATCAGCTACAGCGAATTACCGATGTTTGTTGGAAAAATAGACACGGAGTCCTAGTTATTGACCTAGACAGTAATATAAGTAATGGACGTTTTCGCAACGGTTTTGATAAATTTATTGTAGTTTAAAACTGACTAATTATACGGTTCGACTCTCAGTATTTTGCGATACATCGTATTATGAACAAGACGCTTGCTGCCCAACTTATTGCGGCTCGAGAGGCCGTGCGAGGCAAAATTCGCTCACTAAAAGAGGATGTGGCAGAATCAAGGATGCGGACGGAAACAGCGTACGCTCCAATTACACAACCATTAAAAGATATAGTCACAAAAATAGAATCCGCGGTTTTGCATCCAAAGGTAGAACCTGATTCTTACTTACCACCGAAATACGAAGATGAATATTCTATTAAAAAACCTAAAATTGAATTGAAGAAATCAAAAGGAAGATTTATTACATCAACTCCAGAAAAACAAACTGTAGCTCCACATCCCGGTCCCATATTCGATGCACCAGAAGAAGTATTTGAAGCTCAACCAGGCGACTTTGATGAACAAGACTATGTCGACTCCAGTGAAGATACTGGTGCGCTCATATCGCACGGACAAAAACGAGTAGAACAACTTAAAGAGGAAATGGAAGAGCAATTAGAAAGCTCAGATGTACAAGCTGCTTTACAACAGTTTCATCCTTTGCCCAGAACGTATGTTGTTGGTTTAGCTACAGATTTGGCAGATGAATATGACCAGCTGTATGGTATTCGACAGACTCCTGACGGTTTGTACATAGGAACAAGTCCCGTTCACTTTGAGGACAAAGACGTTCACGTTGGAAACTTCAAGTATGCGGGAACCGTTGGTTTATATGATTTGTTATTTAAAAATAATCCTGGCAAATTTACGCTCCAAGATATGCGTAATTATACAGATATTTTGCTACGTTCTAACGCTCCTTACATGAATTACATTCCGGAAGCAGGAATGACCACAGAGGATGACAGTGAAAAATTTCAGAATATTATTAAACCTTTAGTTGAGGGTCAGAAGCCCAAGGTGAGTTTTGCGAGATACTGGCCGAATCCGAAAAAAACGTTGGGTGGCGGTTTGAAGAAACAAGTTATTCCTGGAACCCTTGTCGAATACGAGTATTGGGACGATCCCAACGAGCTAGTCGACAGACTGCGCTTACTGATGGCCTCGCAGGCTGCAGGTCATTCTGCACATGTGAACGAAATTACCTCGATAATTTCTGAGTTAATAGAAGCAAAAGTTATTCGCCCAAAGATACAATAAATAAGCAATTTGTAGATACTATGATTTTAATATGTCGTAGACCATGAAGTAGCAAACATGTCTTTAAGTAGATTCGGACAGCACACCTCTAGTATGACGATCGATAAATTCGGTAAACACGTACACGGACACAACATTAATGCACATTTAAAGAGACCTGAAATCATTCAACGACATTTGAAGCAACAAACTGTATTGACTTTAACCGGAGACGGTACTACGGATGCAGGAGATTATTATTTCGTTATTCAAAATTTGGGACACGTAACTAAATACACAAACTTTTTCTATAACGGTGAAATAGTAAATCATCGAATTGTAGGGGACGTTCAATTGCTTATTAATGGAGCGAACTTCGATCCAAATAAACCATTGAATTTTCTCACCGTAGGATCAATACTAGCTTGTCGAACCACAGCTAGACCTATTATATCAAAAACACCCTTTATTGTAGAATTAGTAATTGAAAAAGTTCGTGATGAGTAATATTAAGCGGGATGTCGTAAACGAACTCCACGCGTCCGCGAGGAAAAACTATAAACGTAGACGTGTTATTATAAAGGGTTTAATGGATTTGTTTCAAGCTGATTTAATAGAAATGATACCTTATTCAAAAATAAATCGCAATTATAAATACATTCTTACGGTTATTAATGCTTTTTCAAAATACGGATGGGCCCTACCGCTCAAAAACAAAACTGGCAAAGAAGTAGCGAGTGCTATGGAAACAATTTTATCAGGCAAACGAAGAAACATACCAAAGAACCTTCAAACGGATAACGGAAAGGAATTTTACAACGAACACTTCAAGAAGCTTATGTCACGGTATGGGATCAATCATTACAGCACATATTCCAATTTAAAGAGTTCCATTGTCGAACGGTTTAATAGGACACTTAAGGAAAAACTGTGGAAGGAATTTAGTATGCAAGGTACCTTCCGTTGGTTGGAGTTGCTCCCAAAGGTAATTAATGATTATAACAACCAAGTGCACAGGACGATAGGAATGAAACCCAGCGAGGTAAATAACCGAAATGCACCGGCGTTGCTGAAGACTGTCTATAATTTCATAAAAATTTCTGACCCCAATACCAAAAAATATACAGTCGGTGATCACGTGCGAATAAGCAAGCATCGTCACGCTTTTACCAAAAACTACACGCCCAATTGGACTAATGAAGTGTTTACCATACATTCCGTTCGTAATACCTACCCGACAACATATCTGCTAAAAGATGCGTCCGGCGAAATACTTCTTGGCGGTTTCTATCGAGAAGAATTACAAAAAGTCAAACATCCCGACGTCTACTTGGTGGAAAAAGTATTACGGCGAAAGGGAAATCAAGTCCTTGTAAAATGGTTAGGATTAGGACCGTCTCATAATTCTTGGATATCAAAAACTAACGTTATTTAGAAAACACTACAATATGAAATGGAGTTTTAGGAATTTTATTACGAACCAACCGTTCCACAATTATTATGTTAACATTTTCATTAAATACAATATTTTTTTTCAATTATAATAACATTTTCATTACAATCTATTATTTATTAACTTATGACCCCATGCTAAAGTATTACGTCCGTCCGGTAATATGTACCGTTTATCATCGCTCGACGAAAGGGCAATTTTATTCCTTAATTCTGTGTACATGGTATGAAAATCCGACTTAAATATATACATTTTCCTAAGGACCGATCCGCCACTTTCTATTACAGTTTTATAATCGCTTACGCTCAAATGCTTATCTATAACATATTTCTTCACTCCCTTGGCTTTCTTAACATTATCGTCCAATAAGGTAATGCAATACGCTTTGGCTCCAGTACCAATAAATGACGTTATGCATTTATTGGGGTATTCATCTTTCATTCTTCCCAAAATAGATCGTCCGCGAGGTATATTATGTATGTTATTTAACGGATAATTTGACGTGTCAAAATATTGGGCATTGTTTTTTATGTCTTCGTACACATTTGGAGTTTTAATTTCTAAAATTAGAGAATCCGTGTCGGTGTACAAAAGGGACACGTTATTCCCATACTTAACTTTCATGTAGTCATAAAAGAAATTGTACATCACAGTTTTCGAAAGCTCTAATATGCTAAATCCGACGTATAATGGTTTATTGTAACGAATTTCCGCTAGATTTAGCTGCACTGCCACCAAATTATCACAGAATACTTTTGAACATTTGAAATTTGGTTTAGCTATTAGAGCTTCCACGCCGGGTTTTTTATGACGACACTCCCAGTGAGTAACTAATCTTATATCCACTCTTTTTTCAACGTTTTCCATTGTCTTACCATACACTATGTTATTCATCGCTTTGTAATGATTTTTCTCAAACTCATTCTTAGCTTTTTCACGCTTATCTGAATTAAAATCGATGTAATTACGCATCCACTCTGATTGTTTGAATTCTAATACTCTATGAATCTTCGTCACTTTTAATCCAAACCTAACACACTGCTTTAGATTCACATAGTGAATTATGTACTTTTCTTTATTTTGCAAATTTGCAATTAATTTTTCATTTTTTGAACCTGGAGGGACAATTCGTTCTGGACAAAACGGCAAATCGTTATGTGCATCATGTATGTCGTCTGGATACTCTAAATTAACTTCTAGAACATAACCCTTTTCGGAATCATCGTCCACACTGTAAATATCTAACATTTCTATTTCCTCGCTTGATAACCATCGAAATCCGCCCGTCGGTAATTTTCGTCTCATCGCGTGTCCGTACAAATTCGTGGCGTCGAGGTACAAAATGTAGGATGTATCCCTTGTATCATCGAAATCCTTCATAAGCCTGTTGTTTGCTTCGGCGATTCTTTTGGTGCACATACTCAATCCACCACGAATACCATTTTTAAAGAAGTGCAGCATATCTACGTCCGTTAATAATTCCAATTTTATTCTAGTCATACGTAATAACGCATCCCAACCGAATCCGGGTGCGGTGAAGTAATGACACGGATCCAAACCATAATACTTCATCGAGATACTTCGGAAGTTCTCAAAAACATCCGACAAAAGTAGAACATCAGACGTCAGATAAATTTCGCTATATTCGCCTAAAGTGTGACAATTGAAAACTTTCCACACCTTTTGCGCACGACAATAACTTTCTTCGGTTACTTCTTCGTCGCATAAGGAATTATAAAAACTCTTTCGTTCTGGCAAATCAGTAAAGTCTAGCTTTTCGAACGAATCTACAAAGGAATATGGAAATATTCCCTTTTGGCGTATTAGTCGAAACTTTTCTTCATTTACAAAATATTTTCTAATTTCAACGCATTGATCGTCTTCTAAAAATGAACCCAATTTTTCCAAAGATAAAGCCATAAATCTAAATGAATCCACAAATCTCAATTTCATAAACACACGTCTTTGTTTTCCTTTGCTATCAGTAATAGTTCCTACGGCAATTTTTTTCGAAAACGATATATATTTCTCTTTACTTTGAGCTATGACATCTACATCCTCTTCCTTTAAAGCCATATCCTTGACAAACATATGACAATCGTAATTGGAAAGGTTGTGGAAAAAGATTGGTATAAATTTTGGTAGTTGATAATTTATATTGCACACAGAATGTGCGGGCCCTCTGTATAAGCCTGTAAGATGATCGTGATCGTATACTTTATCACCACACTTTATATTAGTCGAGCAGATGTGACAGGTATCTTGCATATGGTGCATTAATCTATCTATAGCTGGGAGTGGTAGCATTTCTTTTGGCTTACTTATAAAATCGTTGTAAATACGTTGAACATCTTCTTCCAACTTGTTCATGAAAACTTGAGAAGCATTGTGTCCTCGATATATTTCGAATTTCGACAAGGAGTCATCGTAAGAGCATTTTATGTAGTACGCAAACGCATACGGTTCGTGTTTGAAACATTTTACGGAGTACGAACTATTTTCATTCAAGTTGGTTACTTCTGCATCTTCGATCGGTTTTAGTAACGCTTCGAAATCCGCATACACCACAAACGGAATTTTTAATTGTCTTTCAAAATTTATAAATTGTAAAACATTTTCTTTTTCTTCATTTCCGTATTTATTTATTCTCAGATCTGTTGTTGGTAATATTGCTCTCACCTTACCGCAGTCTTCGCTTTGGTGTCGCTGAACTTGATTTTCCGTTGAAAAGAATACTAAACAACCATCGCAAATATACTTTTCGTGACCGTTATGCGATGCTTGTGATGACAGTAATCGTGATAAATTTTTTATCCAACAATAGTGACTATTTCCTGAGTTATCTGTTATTAATAATAAATTTATATGTCTCTCTTCCTTTCGTTGACAATAGTACAGAGTATTTATATCGTAGTGCATAACGTAATCTTTAAAATACTCATTTACACCGTACACATTTATAGATAATTTGTTTTGCTGCTCAAATTTCGGTATATCACGCAATTTTACAGGAAATTCTATGTTAGAGTAATCTAAGCCACAATTGAGATAATTCGGATACGAAGATGTCCTCTGTGGCAAACCATTCGGTTCACATATTGCGGATGTTATCGCCCATGCAAAGCATGCGTTATCGAAATTTTGTACATTTATTACCGCACGCTTTGATTTTATTTCGAAAGGTAAATCTATGTAACTCGATGCTCTTATGGGATTGAATTTGTTTAAATTTAACTCCATATAGAGAATTTGCATTAGAGTCCACCCTGAAAACGTATTTAAATTAGTTTTATGCGTATATTCAATTTTAATTCTCCTTACCTGAATCACGTTCCTGAAATTCTGACATTTTCGATGAAATTTCGTCGACAAATTCCTTGTAAACTTTATACAGATCCGATGCAAACGATACTACTTTATTCTTTGTATTGAATGATTTTATTTCGCAATCTTCTCTAGATTGCAAAAAATATAAACCAAAACATTCCATATTACATTTTACACTTTGGTGAATATCGATTGAGCTTTGCATTAGATTTAGAACTTTTTCTCTAATCCGATGCGAAAATTCATCTAAATCGACAAAATTGCCCGGTTCACTTATCCGATAACTAACAATTTTATCACCAAATGCTCCAGATATTCTCTCTACTCCGTCGTCGATGATAACAAAAGCGTTCCGTTTATGTGCGTTGCTTCGTAAATGTGCGGAGTAACATTGCTTGTTTACATACTCCTCGCACGCATCACATCTTACGGCGTTCGAACTGCTCGGTGTTGTGAGTTTAACTCTCTTGCCTATACAGGATGTTAATTGATGTCTTTTTAAGTTGTCTCGACGAGTGAAACTTTTTCCACAATTTTCACACACCAACATTTTAACTTTCCACTGTTACAAAAGTACTACGCTGTAGCCTATTTTGTCGTGCTTATATATCCTCTTCCCTCCCATACCACTTGTAAGGTACGGGTTGGATGCCTTTTATTTTATTTGCACCAGTAACGTGTTTACAGCTTTTATCCCATTTATTCACAACAAAGGAGGAGGTTCTAACCAAGAGCAGGTAAAAAAGCAGGTAAAGAGATATTTGTCTCCCGATAACCCACCGCGGGATAACTCATTATTTATGCAAAATAAAAACGCGATCCTCCGTCAATGATCTCACTGCCGAATTATGTATGCAAAACACGCTACCCTTCGTCGACCAATTCATACCGTATACAAATAAATAAGCGACTAATGCAAATTATTTGACATTTTATCGCGAAATGTGAGAGGATAAACATCGTGACGTTTCCCTTCAAAAAACCTCTTCATCGTTTAAAATCCTCTCGGTTGTAATAAAATTCTCTTAAAATAGATCCTTTGCAGGTGGGAGGAGGATGCAAAACATTTACCTCAACATTTTTTGTCGTTTTCGGAACCTCCTCCAACACATGTTTAAGGAGAGGGTCCCAAAATATTTGCCGATTCAAGAACCTCCACAGGTTTGAGGAGGGGTCCCAAAATATTTGCCGATTCAAGAACCTCCTCCTGGAACGCAGGTTCGAGGAGGAGGTTCTTGAATCGGCAAATACATACTACTGATTTTTATACCAAATGAAACCTAAAACATTCTATTTTATCTAAAATCGGCCAAATTTGTTCCAACTTTTCTCAAAAAAATTAAAAAAATTCCAAAAGACAACTATAATTTTTGACAGGTAACTTAACCTAACTTTTTAAAAATTTAAGAAAATCCTACCGAACTTATTTATAAGAGTAAAGAAATGATTTTTATATCAAATAAAACCTAAAACATTCTATTTTATCTTAAATCGGTTAAATTTGTTCCAACTTTTCCCAAAAAAATTAAAAAAATTCCTAAAGTTCGTTAAAATTTTTGACAGGTAACTTAACCTAATTTAAAAAAAAAATTTTTTAAATCGTACGGAACTTATTTATAAGAGTAAAGAAACGATTTTTATGCCAAATGAAACCTAAAACATTCTATTTTATGCTAAATCGGTCAAATTTGTTCCCACTTTTCCCAAAAAAATTAAAAAAATTCTGAGACATCTATAATTTTTGAGAAGTAACAATTTTAAATGTAACTGACGTTACATTACTCTAAAATTCGGAATTTTCTTTGGATTACATTAAAATTTGACGTTTGGTAGCCACAAAAAAACTTGTCTTGATTCCTTTGAGTTTACCCAAAATATCCTCAGTTTGAGATTAAAATTCGTTCAATTTATCTAAAAATTCGTCTTAATTTCCCAGAAATCATCAAAATTTATATTAATTCGTTCAAAATTTGTTTCAATTTGACTAACTTTTTACTAATTCGTTTAAAATTTGTTCAAATTCGTTTTAATTTCTTAAAATTTATCTTGATTCATGTAAGTTCGCCTAAAATAGTCTGAATTTGAGTAAAATTAGTCCAATTTATCAGAAAAATCATCTTAGTTTTCTCGAATTCGAATAAATTCATTTTAATTCTCTCAAAGTTCGTTTTAATATGACCAACTTAATAAATAACTCGTAATTCGTCTAAAATTTGTTCGAATTTGTCTAAATTTTATAAAATTTGATTTGATTTGTGCAACTTTTCACTATTCCTTTTAAAATTTGTCCGAATTCGTCTTAATTTTTTAAAATTTCTACTGATTCGTTTAAGTTCGCCTAAAGTAATCTTAATTTTCCTCAAATTCTTCCAATTTATCTAAAAATTCGTCTTAATTTTCTCGAAATCATTAAAAATAACCTGAATTCGTTTTGATCTTCTAAAATGTGTCATGATTCGTTTAAGTTCGTGTAAAATAGTTTTAATTTTCTTTAAATTCGTCCACTTTATCCAAGAATTTGTCTTAATATCCCTGAAATTATCAAAATTTATCTGAATTCGTTTAAAATTCCCTTTAATTTTTAATTTAACCAATATTTTTACTAATTCGTTTAAAATTTGTTCGAATTCGTTTTAATTTTTAAAAATTTGTCTTAATTCGTGTAAGTTCGTCTAAAATAATCGCAATATGAATAAAATTCGTCCAATTTATCTAAGAATTCGTCTTAATTTCCTTAAAATCAACAAAATTTATCTTAATTCGTCCAAAATTGGCTTTAATTTAACAATTTTTTTTAGTAATTCGTTTAAAGTTTGCCCGAATTCTTTTGAGTTTGTGAAAATTTGTTTTGATTCGTTTAGGTTCTTCTAAAACAGTCTTAATTTTTCTTAAATTCATCTAATTTATATAAAAATTCGTCTTAATTTCTCCGAAAACATGAAAATTGATCTTAGTTCGTCCAAAATTCGTTTTAATTTGACCAACTTTTCACTAATTCGTTTAAAATTTGCCACAATTCGTTTTAATTTTTGGAAATTTGTCTTGACTCGATTAAGCTTATTCAAAATAATGTCATTTTGGCTAAAATTCGTCCAATTTATTTAAAAATTCGTCTTAATTTCCCAGAAATCATCAAAACTAATCTTAATACGTCTAAAATTCGTTTTGATTTGATCAACTTTTCATTAATTCATTTAAAATGTGTACGAATTCATTTTAATTTCTGAGAATTTGTCTTCATTCGTGTAAGTTCGTCTAAAATAGTCTTAATTTTCCTCAAATTCGTGCAATTTATCCAAGAATTCGTCTTAATTTTCCCAAAAACATCAAAATTGATCTTAATTCGTCCAAAATTCGTTTTAATTTGACCAACTTTTCACTAATTCGTTTAAAATTTGTCCGAATTCGTCTTAATTTTTTAAAATCTGTTTTGATTCGTTTAAGTTCGTCTAAAATAGTCTTAATTTTCCTCAAATTAGTCCAATTTATCCAAGAATTCGTTTTAATTTTCCCAAAATCATCAAAATTGATCTTAATTCGTCAAAAATTCGTTTTAATTTAACCAACTATTCACTAATTTTTTTTTTTAATTTGTTGGAATTCGTCTTAATTTTTTAAAATCTGTCTTGATTCGTATAAGTTCGTTTAAAACAGTCTTAATTTTCCACAAATTCGTTCAATTTATTTAAGAATTTGTCTTAATTTCCTCAAAATTATCAAAATTGATCTTAATTCGTCCAAACTTCGTTTAAATTTGCCCAACTTTTCACTAATTCGTTTAAAATTTGTTCGAATTCGTTTTAATTTTCTTAAATCTATCTTGATTCCTTTAAATTCGTCTAAAATAGTTTTAATTTTCCTCAAATTCTTCCAATTTATCTAAGAATTCGCCTTAGTTTTTTTGAAAACATCAAAATTGATCTTAATTAGTTCAAAATGCGTTCTAATTTGACCAACATTTCACGAATTCGTTTAAAATTTGTCCGAATTCGTTCTAATTTTTTAAAATCTGTCTTGATTCGTTTAAGTTCGTCTAAAATAGTCTTAATTTTCCTTAAATTCGTCCAATTTATCCAAGAATTCGTATTAATTTTCCCAAAAACATCAAAATTGATCTTAATTCATCCAAAATTCGTTCTAATTTGACCAACATTTCACTAATTCGTTTAAAATTTGTCCGAATTCGTTTTAATTTTTTAAAATCTCTCTTGATTCGTTTACATTCGTCTAAAATAATCTTAATTTTCCTCAATTTCGTCCAATTTATCCAAGAATTCGTCTTAATTTTCCCAAAAACATCAAAATTGATCTTAATTTGTCAACAATTCGTTTTGGTTTAACCAACTTTTCACTAATTCGTTTAAAATTTGTCACAATTCGTCTTAATTTTCTAAAATTTCTCTTGATTCGTTTAAGTTCAGATAAAACAGTCTTAATTTTCCTCAAATTCGTACAATTTCTCTAAGAATTCGTTTTAATTTTCCCAAAATTATCAAAATTGATCTTAATTCGTTCAAAATTCGCTTTCATTTAACCAATTTTTCACTAATTCGTTTAAAATTTGTCCGAATTCGTTTCAATTTTTTAAAATCTCTCTTGGTTCGTTTAAAATAGTCTTAACTTTCCTCAAATTCGTCCAATTTATCAAAAAATTCGTCTTAATTTTCTCGAAATCATAAAAATTCTATCAAAATTCGTTTTGATTTACCCAACTTTTCACTAATTTGTTTAAAATTTCTTTGAATTCGCCTTAATTATTCAAAATTTTTCTGTATCTTTTAAGTTTATTCAAAATAATGCTTATTTGGCTAAAATTCATCCAATTTATCTAAAAATTCGTCTTAATTTGCCCGAAATCATAAAAATTGATTTTAATTCCTCCAAAATTTCTTTTAATTTGACCAACTTTTCACTAATTCGTTTAAAATTTGTCAGAATTCATCTTAATTTTTTAAACTTTGTCTTGATTCGTTTAAATTCGTCTAAAATAGTTTTAATTTTCCTCAACTTCATCCAATTTATCCAAAAATTCGTTTTAATTTCCCCAAAATCATCAAAATTGATCATAGTTCGTTCAAAGTTCGCATTGATTTAACTAATTTTTCACTAATTCGTTTAAAATTTGTCCGAATTCGTTTTAATTTTTTAAAATCTGTCTTGATTCGTTTAAGTTCGCGTAAAATAGTTTTAATTTTCCTCAAATTCGTTCAATTTATCCAAGAATTCGTCTTAATTTGACCAACTTTTCACCAATTCATTTCAAATTTGTCAGAATTCGTCTTAATTTTCTAAAATTTGTCTTGATTCGTTAAGGTTCGTCTAAAATTGTCTTAATTTTCCTCAAATTCGTCCAATTAATCCAAAAATTCGTCCTAATTTTCCCGAAAATATCAAAATTGATCTTAATTCGTCCAAAATTCGTTTTAATATGACCAACATTTCATTAATTCGTTTAAAATTTGTCGGAATTCGACTTAATTTTTCAAAATTTAACTTGATTCGTTTAAATTTATCTAAATTCGTCTTATTTTTCCTCAAATTTGTCTAATTGATATAAAAACTCATCTTAATTTCCCAGAAATCATCAAAATTTATTTTAATTCGTCCAAAATTCGCTTTAATTTAACTAACTTTACACTGATTCATCTAAAATTTGTTCCAATTCGTCTTAATTTTTCTCAAATTCGTTCAATTTATCTAAGATTTCGTCTTAATTTTCCCGAAAACATCAAAATTGATCTTAATCCAACCAAAATTCGTTTTGATTTAACCAACTTCCTTCTAATTTGTACAAAATTCGTCCAGAATTCGTCTTAATTCATCAAAACTTTCCATAAAACGTTTAACTTTATCTACAATAGTTTTAATTCTCTTAAAATTCAACCAATTTGTCCCAATTGATACCTAAGTTTCTTAAATTCAACAAAATTTATCTTAAATCGACTTTCAACAAATTTTATAAAACTTTCAAAAAATTTACATAAATTTTAAACAAACTAAAGGAAAGTACAACAAATAAAAACAATTTTTTTTTGAGAAATCAACATGAATTTTGATAAATCTTGGAAAATTAAGACGAACTTAGACAATTGGATGAAATTTTAAATTTCCAAATACACTTACGGTGTTTTTAAATAACACCGAAAAAAATATTATTTTTAATTCACCTCTGAGTATTTACTCTTTAAAATTTTTTTCTAATTAATCTAATTCTCAAGTTATACTTTGATAAATAAACAACTGGTTTTAAATCTTTCCGACTATAAACAGTTCTAAAGACATAATCGCAAAATATCGTTCCGCCTTTAACTAAATATAGTTCAAAGCATAGCTAACGGCCATATCCAGCTACGGTGCTTAATAATCGGTCCAGTTCCCACCAAAAGTATGCGAAGATATCAGGCGCCGCGTCGGCATTTCAAACAGTTAAACATACCGTGCCTAATGAGACCACAAGGTCCTCTTTGAGCTCCAATTTGAATCACTTAACTCTCCGAATCTTCAATGTACTAATTGTTCTCTCCGATAAAAGAATTATTTCCGTCCTCGTCCTCGTCTACTTAATAAATCGGTAACATCTAACTGTACCTATTGATGTTCGGGTATTATTCCACGTTTTGTTAACGACTTTGCAACTCCATTTAAGATCGGTAAGCACCGACATTAACGGATTGCATATTCCGAAGCGGTCGACAGTTAACGGTTTGCCGTCGACATGTAAAATCACTGGAGGAGGCAATATGCCAGACGTTTCCACCTAACAAAGGAAAACCGGTAATCAAATTATAAGCGATTCCGATTTATTCCCGTTGAAGGCTCATCCGATATTCTCGTCTCGAGACTTCCGTATTTTCTTTCTTGTCGGCTTAATGCGAATTCATGCAACACAACACACGAACGGATCGGTGGCATTTATATTTACATTTTCGCTTTGTAACCGTTCTTGTTTCTTGTTCTTTGAGTGTTCGGATTTGAATTTTTATTAGATGTTGTTGTTACATAGAAAAAAAATACATTTTTAAAGTATAAAACAAAAATCATTTCTTAATCTCAATAAATAAAGTCTCGGGAATTTTTTAAAATTGGTAAATTTTTTAAAAAAAAGTTGGGTTAGTTAACTGTCAAAAATTTTTATCAACTTTGAAAATTTTTTTAAATTTTTTGGTAATATTTAGAATAAATCGGTCTTTTTTAATAAAAACTAGAATATTTTAGCTTTCATTTAAAACAAAAATCACTTCTTAATCTCAATAAATAAAGTCTGGGGGATTTTTTAAAGTTGGTCAAATTTTTTAAAAAAGTTGGGTTAGTTAACTGTCAAAAATTTTTACCAACTTTGAAAATTTTTTTAAATTTTTTGGTAATATTTAGAATAAATCGGTCTTTTTTAATTAAAACTAGAATATTTTAACTTTCATTTAAAACAAAAATCATTTCTTAATCTCAATAAATAAAGTCTGAGGGATTTTTTAAAATTGGTCAAATTTTTAAAAAAAGTTGGGTTAGTTAACTGTCAAAAATTTTTATCAACTTTGAAAATTTTTTTAATTTTTTTGGTAATATTTAGAATAAATCGGTCTTTTTTAATTAAAACTAGAATATTTTAACTTTCATTTAAAACATAAATCATTTCTTAATCTTAATAAATAAAGTCTGGGGGATTTTTTAAAGTTGGTTAAATTTCTTAAAAAAGTTGGGTTAGTTAATTGTTAAAAATTTTTATCAACTTTGAAAATTTTTCTAAATTTTTTAGTAATATTTAGAATAAATGGGTCTTTTTTAATTAAAACTAGAATTTTTTAACTTTCATTTAAAACAAAAATCATTTCTTAATCTCAATAAATAAAGTCTAGGGGATTTTTTAAAGTTGGTTAAATTTCTTAAAAAAGTTGGGTTAGTTAACTGTCAAAAATTTTTATCAATTTTGAAATTTTTTTTAAATTTTTTGGTAATATTTAGAATAAATCGGTCTTTTTTAATTAAAACTAGAATCTTTTAGCTTTCATTTAAAACAAAAATCATTTCTTAATCTTAATAAATAAAGTCTGGGGGATTTTTTAAAGTTGGTCAAATTTTTTAAAAAAGTTGGGTTAGTTAACTGTCAAAAATTTTTATCAACTTTGAAAAATTTTTTTTTAATTTTTTGGTAATATTTAGAATAAATCGGTCTTTTTTAATTAAAACTAGAATATTTTAACTTTCATTTAAAATAAAAATCATCTCTTAATCTTAATAAATAAAGTTTCGGGGATTTTTTAAAACTGGTCAATTTTTTAAAAAAAGTTGGGTTAGTTAACTGTCAAAAATTTTTATCAACTTTGAAAATTTTTTATAATTTTTTGGTAATATTTAAAATAAATTAGTCTTTTTGAATTAAAACTAGAATATTTTAACTTTCATTTAAAACAAAAATCCTTTCTTAATTTCAATAAATAAAGTATGGGGGTTTTTTAAAAATTAGTCAAATTTTTTAAGAAAGTTGGGTTAGTTAACTGTCAAAAATTTTTATCAACTTTGAAATTTTTTTTTAAATTTTTGGTAATATTTAGAATTAATCGGTCTTTTTTAATTAAAATTAGAATATTTTAGCTTTCATTTAAAGCAAAAATCATTTCTTAATCTTAATAACTAAAGTCTGGGGGATTTTTTAAAATTGGTCAAATTTAAAAAAAAAAGTTGGGTTAGTTAACTGTCAAAAATTTTTATCAACTTTGAAAATTTTTTTTAATTTTTTGATAATATTTAGAATTAATCGGTCTTTTTTAATTAAAACTAGAATATTTTAACTTTCATTTAAAACAAAAATCATTTCTTAAATTCAATAAATAAAGTCTGGGGGATTTTTTAAAGTTACGTTTTGGAAAAAACGTAGGTGTGACTATAAACATCTCAAAACAATGTAAAACATGACGTAATCATGTTCATAAACCAAAACGCATTAGCCATTTCCAAATTTATCCACTCTGTAGGCGTTAACCAAGATTATTTATGTAAATCAACAACGATAATTTCCATTTTTTAAATTTTTTTATCCTTGACTCAAATTAGAACGATTAAAAACACAAACATAACTTTACACTTACAATTAGATCAAATTTACATTTCCCAAAAAGATTAAAATACCCCCGGTGTAATCTTAACGGCTCCTATATCCGTTACTTTATACCCATGTAAAGTTATGCACGTAATAAACCAATAAGACAGTAGATACAAAACACGTAAGAACGATAATAAACAGAAAAACAGAAACATCCGGTCGCCGACTTATAAGATATTTCTTTCACGCTACATTAACTGTAATCACCGTACGTTACTTCTACGAGTCGATTCCTTCCTGTTCTCAACGCGTACGCATTTCCCGTGCAAGGACGACACTCGGTATACACTTAAATGAGTACTTTAAAAGACTTTAGGGGTAGCGTTTCAAAGGGGTTTTGAGTTTTATGAGTGTTGTAAAGAGAAGGTTGGGGTTTAATGGTAAAATCCGGTTTGTAAGTGAACAAAAATAGATACAAAGTTAGGTTGAGAAGTGTCAAAAATGTTTACCAACTTTGAAAATTGTTTTAAATTTTTTGACAACACTTGGAATAAAACGGTCTTTTTTAATTAAAATTAGAATGTTTTAAGTTTCACTTAGAAAAAAAATCAAATCAAAATCTTTAAAAATGAATTTTTTATGAATTTTTAAAGTTAATTTTCTTTAGTTAAAAAAGTGTCAAAAATTCTTACCAAGTTTGAAAATTTTTTTAATTTCTTTGACAACACTTGGAATAAAACGACCTTTTTTATATAAAATTAGAATGTTTTAAGTTTCATTTAGAAAAAAAATCAAATCAAAATCTTAAAAAATGAATTTTTGACGAATGTTTTTAAAAAATGTTAATTTTATAACCTAAAAAAATTTTACCAACTTTGAAAATTTTTTTAATTTTTTTTGACAACACTTGGAATAAAACGGTTTTTTTAAATTAAAATTAGAATGTTTTAGCTTTCATTTAGAAAAAAAATCAAATCAAAATGTTTAAAAATGAATTTTTGGTGAATTTTTAAAATTAATTTTCTTAAGTTCAAAATGTGTCAAAAAATTTTTCCAACTTTGAAAATTTTTTTAATTTTTTTGACAACACTTGGAATAAAACGGTCTCTTTTAACTAAAATTAGAATGTTTTAAGTTTCATTTAGAGAAAAAATCAAATCATAATCTTTAAAAATGAATTTTTGATGAATTTTTAAAATTAATTTTCTTAAGTTTGAAAAGTGTCAAAAATTTTTATCAACTTTGAAAATTTTTTTAATTTTTTTGACAATATTTAGAATAAAACGGTCTTTTAGAATCAAAACTAGAATGTTTTAGGTTTCATTTAGAAAAAAAAATCAAATCAAAATCTTTAAAAATGAATTTTTGATGAATTTTTAAAGTTAATTTTCATAAGTTAAAAAGTGTCAAAAATTTTTACCAATTTTGAAAATTTTTTTAATTTTTTTGACAACACTTGGAATAAAACGGTCTTTTTTAATTAAAATTAGAATGTTTTAAGTTTCATTTAGAAAAAAAATCAAATCAAAATGTTTAAAGATGAATTTTTGATGAATTTCTTTAAAAAATGTTAATTTTCTAACTTAAAAAAATCTTACCAACTTTGAAATTTTTTTAAATTTTTTTGAAAACACTTGGAATAAAACGGTCTTTTTTAATTAAAATTAGAATGTTTTAAGTTTCATTTAGAAAAAAAGTCAAATCAAAATCTTTAAAAATGAATTTTTGACGAATTTTTTTAAAAAATGTTAATTTTCTAACCTAAAAAAATTTTACCAACTTTGAAAATTTTTTTAATTTTTTTGACAACACTTGGAATAAAACGATCTTTTTTAATTAAAATTAGAATGTTTTAGGTTTCATTTAGAAAAAAAATCAAATCAAAATCTTTAAAAATGAATTTTTAGTGAATTTTTTAAAAAATTGTTAGTTTTCTAACCTAAAAAATTTTTACCAACTTTGAAAATTTTTTTAATTTTTTTGACAACATTTGGAATAAAACGGTCTTTTTTAATTAAAATTAGAATGTTTTAAGTTTCATTTAGAAAAAAAATCAAAACAAAATCTTTAAAAATGAATTTTTGATGAATTTTTTTAAAAAATGTTAATTTTCTAACCTAAAAAAATTTTACCAACTTTGAAAATTTTTTTAATTTTTATGATAACACTTGGAATAAAACGATCTTTTTCAATTAAAATTAGAATGTTTTAGGTTTCATTTAGAAAAAAATCAAATCAAAATCTTTAAAAATGAATTTTTAGTGAATTTTTTTTTAAATGTTAATTTTCTAACCTAAAAAATTTTTACCAACTTTGAAATTTTTTTTAATTTTTTTGACAACACTTGGAATAAAACGGTCTTTTTTAATTAAAATTAGAATGTTTTAAGTTTCATTTAGGAAAAAAATCAAATCAAAATATTTAAAAATGAATTTTTGATGAATTTTTTTAAAAAATGTTAATTTTCTAACCTAAAAAAATTTTACCAACTTTGAAAATTTTTCTAAATTT
Source organism: Digitonthophagus gazella (assembly GCA_036711955.1). Lineage (NCBI taxonomy): Eukaryota > Metazoa > Arthropoda > Insecta > Coleoptera > Scarabaeidae > Digitonthophagus > Digitonthophagus gazella. The sequence goes on from JASCIT010000003.1 coordinate 4,633,399, forward strand.
TTTTACAACATTTGGAATAAAACCATCTTTTTTAATTAAAATTAGAATGTTTAAAGTTTCATCTAGAAAAAAAATCAAATCAAAATCTTTAAAAATGAATTTTTCATGAATTTTTTAAAAAATGTTAATTTTCTAACCTAAAAAATTTTTTACCAACTTTGAAAATTTTTTTAATTTTTTTGACAACACTTGGAATAAAGCGGTCTTTTTTAATTAAAATTAGAATATTTTAAATTTCATTTAGAAAAAAAATCAAATCAAAATCTTTAAAAATGAATTTTTGATGAATTTTTTAAAAAATGATTAATTTTCTAACCTAAAAAAATTTTTACCAACTTTAAAATTTTTTTTAATTTTTTTGACAACACTTGGAATAAAACGGTCTTTTTTAATTAAAATTAGAATGTTTTAAGTTTCATTTAGAAAAAGAATCAAATCAAAATCTTTAAAAATGAATTTTTGGCGAATTTTTAAAATTAATTTTCTTAAGTTAAAAAAGTGTCAAAAATTTTTACCAACTTTGAAATTTTTTTTAATTTTTTTGGTAACAATTAGAACAAATTTAAATACTACAATTTATTCAAGTTCAATACAACCCAAAATAGAAAGGATACAAACGTGATTCTATTAAAATCCCCCAGCTTAAAAGCCAACAACTGTACAACTAGGCTACCGGTGTTCAAATTAAGATAGGGGCTAGAAATCGAGATCGAGGGCGAGGGTGACTTACTTCAGTAACAGTTAGGTTAAGTATTTCCCCTTTAAATCAACATCACACAAAGATACAATTAGAAACAATAAGGTAGTTTCAACACCTTTAATTTTTAGGAATGATAAAATATTTTACTTATTATTATTATTATTATTATTTTTTTTTTTGATTTTTTAGTTTGTTAGATTGGTTCGTTAGATTATTTTTTGAATTACGACTTAATTACCAAATCCACAAAAATGTCGAAAGCTCGGAAGGAATTTAATTAAGCCGGGAACTTTTGTACGTTCACCTCGAGAAGCTTTACGTTATACGTTGAAATTGGGGTGGGTTTTCGACACATTACCGTTTTATTCACACCGACCCACATTTCTATCGATTAACTATAAATATGCGCTACGCGAACGCACGGATTTTACTCTCGTTTGTCTCCCATTTGCCAACAGCATTTCCTTTTTACATTTTCCAAAAATTTATTCCTTTAAATCAATTTAAATCACCTTAATTCCTTAAAAAAATAAAAATAAAAAATCACCCTTTATATAAAATTAATATTATTAAAAAAAATTTTTTTATTAAAAAAAACAAGACTTTTACTTTCAATTTTTTGATATTTTTTCTTCATTCCTTTGTTTCGAAAACAAAATCAATACGCCTACTTATATATATAGGTGCAAAATGAAACGACACGCAGAAGGGTTTTTGTTTACAAACCCCTCTCTACCTTGTTAAATCTAGTCGGCGTTTACACCCTTAGTATTTTGTGTTATTTTTGAAATTTTATCGTGATAGGAACGTACCTTGTTGTTTGTGGACGAATTAAGCACCCCGGGAGCACCGATGGGTCGGGAGACGAAAGTGCGCGACTCGAAAACGCTAAACAAACGGTCCCGAACGCGGTAAAACACTGTGACTGGCACTGTTGCGGCCCGTCTAGCAGGCTTTGGTTTTCGGAAGGTTAGCGCTTTGCGCGGGTCACTCGAACGAACGCGATATTTGCGTCACCACGCCTGGGAACGGGCGCTTCGACTCGATCCCGCTAGAGCGCGACACCGTGCAGTACTCGAACGGTAATGGATTTTCGAAATGTAGAAATCTGTAATTTTTTTCCCGCTTAAATTAAATTATATGAAAAATGTTATGTTTTCTTTTTATTTTCCTATTAATTTTTAAAGAAGGTATTTTATTGACATTCAAAATTATATTAATTTAATTTTTTTGTGTTTTACTAACAATTCAAAAATAAAATTTTTAAATTATGAAAAAAGAGAAGAAAAAATAATTAGTTGTTCAAAGAATTATTGCTAAAAATATACTATTGAGACTTAATATAAGTCCTCGATAAGAAAATCGAATAAAATCTGTGAACTCACCAAATTTAAATAAACTTAAATGTAGATTTTTTTTCTATTTTTTAAGAAATATCAAAAGATAAGAAAATCGTAAAATGACAAGATCCTCCGAAATGCATGGTGATTAAAATTAACCGATAAATTAGAAGAAAATCGTGGAAAGTTGATGCTTTGGAAAGGTATCTTGCACTATATTTTATAATCATCCACGTCGAGGTTTGAAATTATAACCTATAATCATCATTCAGTTTTAACTGTCAAATTAAATAAAAGTTATTTTATAAGATTTGATGTAAAATTCGTTATTTTGGCAAAGAAATTGGAAATTTTGAAGAATATATCATAAAATAATAATGATTAAAATATAGTACGAATAAAGTAATCAAAATGTACTCATCATACTCAGATCGCAGATTTTAATGGAAAAAAGTGAGGCATAAACCGTGAGACTGGAGAAGAAGAGCTAAACACTCAAACTCCAAATCCACTACCTTGTAAAATAAAAATAAAATAAAATAATAACCTATAACCCTATGAAACGTAGATCTTGACCAAGGACATTAAACTAATAGGATGGCTCAATCTGTGATAATCGTCCGCCACCTTTTAACGTCACTGCCAAGCTTAGCGTCTCTATCTTACATTCGACTCTCTCTCTAACACTTTACTGAGACCCAAGGATATTGAACTAACAGGATAGCGCAATCTGCGATAATCGTCGGCCAACTTTTGACGTCACTGCTAAGTTTAGCATCTCTGTCTTACACTCGACTCTCTGTCTTACACTCGACTGAAACCACAATAAGTGACGTCAAATTAGCAGTTGCGCACTAAACTTCGGCGTATACATATCTTATGGGATTGAGCCATCCTGTTAGTCCAGTATCCTTGGATCTCGACTACTGTATAGTTGTACGTATTTAATCATTTTTACTTAAAACAGGATAAAAAATCTCTTGCAGTTTAAAAAATCAGGGCCGTACTAAACATAAAAACTGATACTGTTTAAGTATCGACGGAAGGTTTCATTACTATATTCTACCACAAATCCCCTTATTATCAGTTTTTCATAGATTGATTCAACAGTTGGGACTGTATTTTCTATATACCGGGTGTGTAAGACCACCCGTCCACCCCTTTCAAAATCAAGAGAAATGGTTTTTTTGAAAAATCCAAAAAATGTTGGTTACCAAATGGGGTATGCTCTATCCGTTGATGATATTTTCATCTTCCGGTTCTGACCGGAAATAAGTTATTCAGACCGGAAGTTCATTTATTTTAATGGAACGTGATACTTTTTATTACATATTTTAATTCTACTTGAGGTACTCGTGCTACATTGAATACAAGTGAAAGTGTTCGTTTCGAATTAACATAGGGTAGCTAGGGTAGGGTTCTGACCTATTTCCGGTCAGAACCGAACGTTGAAAATATCATCAACGGATAGAGCACACCCCATTTGGTAATCAAAATTTTTTGGATTTTTCAAAAAAACCATTTCTCTTGATTTTGAAAGGAGTGAACGGATATTTCATAAATAAGATTTTTTTATCTCTCATCTTACTCACAGTTGCCTCTATTGTTAAAAATTCATCACACTGACAAAAAATATTACTTGATGCTAAGGATGTCTAAAATGTTATACACCATTGGCTCCGAACAATCTTTTTTTTTTAATTTTCAAAAACACGTCTAATAATTTCTTTTGCATCATTACACAAAAAACAATTATTACTTTTTTCCGGCACATTTCTATTATTTTCTAACAAATCTTACATTTTACTGATCTTATCACAAGTAATAATAAACATTCAGTAATAGACATAATTTTTAGTAAAAGAAAACATATTTTTTAGTTTTATGAACACTTCTATAAGTTACTAAAGCCCTCCCTGGTTTTTGTCGTGTCCCTACGGACTTCTATTTATGATTACTTTACGAAAATCGTTATAAAACTATTGTTAAAGATGTTGTATTCCGGTATCATAATTTAAAACCTCGCTTTGGATGACTATACATATATTACTTGTTTATTATTTTTGCGCAGAATTTAGAAAAAAAAGAAATTAAAGTAAAACATGAAAAAAGATATCAATAAAAATAACATAATTCATAAATTCGTTTTAAGTAAAAAATACTAATCAAAAGATACATAATAATTATAATATTTATTATTTTAATCTTTATTAAGCTTCATAACCTTATTAAAATTTCCAATATTTCAGTAAATAAATTGAATTTTGACAAATTAACAACCAAAATATTAATGAAAACTACGAAATATTTCATTCAATTCTAGTCTATTCAACTAGGAATTTATAATATATCGCTGCTCCAGTAAAACACGGACGCAACTGCAATTTTTTTTAGAAAATGAGTTACTTGTGTAAACTAACGCAGAATATTGCTATTTATCCGCTAAAAAACGCCGTACATGTACTTGCCCTATTGGCTGCAAGAGAGCCGTTACGTCCTTGTCACATTGCGCGGGTCGTGATTCATTCTTGCTTACTTTCAGAAGAACAAGGAAGTAAGTGCACTTTACGTCTATGTTTTATTAAGTATAGGTCCTATGAAAAGTCATAACTAATAATTATTGGAAAAGTAGCACAAAATTGATGTTAAGGAAAATAAACCAGTGTTACAAGGAATACTGCGATTCTGAAAAAGAACCTTTTTCTGCAGGATCAAGTGATGACTACAGCCCTAATGATGGTAATACTGGTGATTCATCTTCTTCAAGTGAAAGATCAATAAATCTCGAAAATATTGGTAAGAATAATGCTGATGACAATGAAGAAGAATCTACGAATTCCCCAGCCAAAAAAGGAAAAAAAAGGGTTAAAAATGTGAACAATTGGAAACAGGTGAAAGCAAAACGTTTGAGAAACTCAGGTCAACAATACACTTCTTTAAGAACTGGAAAAATTGTCAAAGCTAAATCCATGGAACCTGCTTGCTCCGATAAATGCATTCGCTCTTGTTCACAAAACATCTCTGAGGATTTTAGAAGTCAACTGTTTAAAAAATATTGGGGCTTAGGAAACTTGCAACGCCAGCGAGATTTTCTTGGTTCATGTATCGAAAAACTGATGCTTAAATATAGGCGAGTTTCATCTGCATTTTTATTTTCAAATTTATACAGTACAGTACGGTGTTTAGATTTTATTGGTTTTGTAGTCGTTATTGTTAATATCAGCGTTTTATCTTAATTTAGAGCACCCTATTCACTTTGTATTTTCCAAAGTTTAATAAAAAAGACTGAAATGTATCAAATTTAAAATATTTTTCAGGTAAAACAAAGACGTAACTTCAAACTTCACTTTTAATTTTAATTGTAGAAAAACTATAATTACGCCATGCTATACTGCGCATCATATATAGTTTGATACCATTTATTGATGACAATTAGCAAGTTAAACTGTTAGAAACACTCAAATTTAAAAAAAGACAATTTCGATTTTAATGTCTCCTGTAAAATTTACCGATTTCCAGTTACGTCCATATTCTCCTGGGACAGCGATATGATTTTCAATAAGGATACTTAAAACGTGCGAGATTCTACCAATCACCTCTTTAAAGCAACAACTTTCAAATTTGTTGTAAATTACGCCTTATTAAAATGTTATTATGCATTATGATTATGCATTATGATCCTTATAAATAGTGTCGTTACGATTTTTTAAAGTTGATCCAAATTTTTTTAGTTAAGTTAGTGAACTGTCAAATTTTTTTTTGGTAACTTTAAGAATTTTTCTAATTTTTTTGGTAATAATTACAATAAATTCAGCTTTTTTAAATCAAAATAGAATCTTTTAGGTTCAATTTAATCTAAAAATCATCTTTTAATCTCTATAAATAGTGCCGTTACGATTTTTTAAAGTTGATCATTTTTTTAATAAAGTTAGGTTAACGAACTGTCAAAAATTTTTTCGCAATTTTATGAATTTTTTTAATTTTTTTGGTAATAATTACAACAAATTCGTCTTTTTTAAACCAAAATAGAATCTTTTCAATTCAATTTAGTTTAAAAATTATGTCTTAATCTCTATAAATAAAGTCGTTACGATTTTTTAAAGTTGATCATTTTTTTTTTAATAAAGTTAGGTTAACGAACTGTCAAAAATCTTTTCGCAACTTTAAGAATTTTTTTAATTTTTTTGGTAATAATTAGAAGAAATTTGTCTTTTTTAAACCAAAATAGAATCTTTTCATTTTAATTTAGTCTAAAAATCATGTCTTAATCTTTATAAATAAGGTAGTTACGATTTTTTAAAGTTGATCTAAATTTTTAAAGTTAAGTTAATGAACTGTCAAGAATTTTATGGCAACTTTAAGAATTTTTTTGGTAATAATTTCAACAAATTCGTCTTTTTTAAACCAAAATAGAATCTTTTAAGTTCATTTTAAAATAAAAATCATTTCTTAATTTCCATAAATAAAGTCTGGGTGATTTTTTAAAAATTGATTAATTTTTTTTAAAAAGTTGGGTTAGTTAACTGTCAAAAATTTTTACCAAATTTAATTGTTTTGGTAATAATTACAACAAAGTCATCTTATTTAAACCAAACTAGAAACTTTTCAATTCAATTTAATCTAAAAAATCTTGTCTTAATTTCTATAAATAGAATCATTACGATTTTTTAAAGTTGATGTAAACTTTTAAAGTTAGGTTAGTGAACTGTCAAAAAATTTTTAGCTACTTCAACATTTTTTTAATTTTTTTGGTAATAATTACAACAAATTCGTCTTTTTCAAACCAAAACAGAATCTTTTAAGTTCAACTTAATCCAAAAATCTTGTCTTAATTTCCATAAATAAAGCCTTAGTAATTTTTTAAAGTTGATTAAATTTTTAAAAAAAGTTGGATTAGTTAACTGTCAAATTTCTTTACCAAGTTTAAGAATTGTTTTAATTTTTTTGATAATAATTAGAACAAATTCGTCTTTTTTAAACCAAAATAGAATCATTTGAATTCAATTTAATTTAAAAATCATGTCTTAATCTCTATAAATAGAATCATTACGATTTTTTAAACTTGATCAATTTTTTTTATAAAGTTGGGTTAGTTAACTGTCAAATTTTTTTACCAAGTTTAAGAAATTTTTTTTAATTTTTTGGTAATAATTACAACAAATTTGACACTTTCAAACTAAAATAGAATATTTTAAGTTTAATTTAAAGTAAGAATCATTTCTTAATCTTTAAAAATAAACTCTGTACGATTTTTTAAAGTTGATTAAATTTTTTTAAAAGTTAGGTTAGTTAACTGTCAAATATTTTTACTAACTTAAATTTTTTTTTTAATTTTTCGGTAAGAATTTCAACAAATTTTACTCTTTTAAACCAAAATAGAATCCTTTAAGTTCATTTTAAAATAAAAATTGTTTTCTGATTTCCATAAATAAGGTTTTGGTGATTTTTTAAAGTTGATTAAAATTTTTAAAAAGTTAGGTTAGTAACTGTCAAAAAAATTTTACCAAATTTAATTTTTTTTTTAATTTTTTTTTGTAATACTTAGAAGAAATTTGTCTTTTTAAATCCAAAATAAAAACTTGTGAGTTCAATATAAAGCAAAAATCATTTCTTAATTTTAACACGTTAGCTGCCAAAGTGAATTTAATAGTCTTGCCAATAACGCCGTGTCCGCCCATTTGGGTTGGCAAAAGTTCTCACGTTTTTGCTTTTGTCCACCCATTTGGGTGGACAGTAAGGGTTTTTTAAAACTCAATTTTAAACGAAATTTACTTATTACATATTGAAATAAGTCTATAAACTTTTAAAACAGACTTAAAAGATTGCAAGACTTTTAAAAAATTGCAGCGAGATTTGGAAGAAAGGAAGAGAAAAGCAAAGCAAAAAAGGTCACCACGTTTTGCAAATCATGTGACGATAAACCGTTTTTATGTATAGACTGCTTCGAAATGGCACGCTCTTCTATAAATAAACAAAATAACTAAAATTCGTTGTTCAAAAAACGTAAAATATGTATTTAATAAATATTTTTCTTTACTACTTCGTTGTCCATAAAAATGGGTAGACAGCACCCCTCTCCAGAATAAAAATGAAACTGTCCACCCCTTTGGACTGACAAGTTTATTTATCTTAAATAGTTCTCCTGACTAAGCACTATCCGTGTGTGTTATCAAAAGTACGTATCACTTTTAGAACTCGAGATATAGGCTTGGCAAATACGAAATGACTTGTAAATACGAAGATGGCAAAATTGGCAAGTTCGGGGTCCACCCATATGGGTGGACGTGGCAGCGAACGTGTTAATGAATAAAATCGCTAAGATTTTTTTTTAATTGATCAAAAAATTTTAAATACTTGCCACAATAACTCTGTTCATTTGACTATTTGACGTTTAGGACATTAATTAGCTAATAAAATTGTTGGATTTAATCTCTTTAGATCATTTAATGTCCTCAAACTCAACATAAAAAATACCATCCATCAGTTTCAAACAGTTTTATGCGACAATGTCATTCAAAAATTGGAGTTTTTCAATAACATTATTGATTGACCCACCACTAAGCAAAACCGCCTCAGAAATCGACGACGCCGAACATAAATTTTTTCATTGCAATGACTGGAGACTAGAAAGAGCGCAATTGACTACCAAGGTGAGGGCTTTGACTCCGGACAATGTCGTGGCCAAGATGCTGAATGACCAAGAGACGTGGAACACGATAGTTGGCTTTGTCACTGGAATACTCAAGGCGAAGAAACGGGCTATGGATGCACTGTTGCCATGAATCTCCATAAGTCTGACAGACGCATAGAGAAGAGAAACCCATATAGGCTCAGGAGCCCCCCCTTCAACGGGGCAGATAGGCTGAAGCCGTGAAACATTGGAGAGAGATGATGAGAGACATGATGGCCCCGACTTTGGTTCCTTGAAGTTATACTTTCTTGGTGGTCCCAAGGGAAGAAGACGAGGGAACTTATCATGTGTTATTATTGTGTATTTGAATACGACGGTTCATACTTTTAAAAAATAAATCTAAAAATAAAATACTAAGCAAAACCGCAAAAGACATTTGAGCGATTTTAAATTAGATATATATTGCCATAAAATATTCTTTCAAATAGAAAAAAGGAATAAGTGGATACCTTACACAAAACTCCATACAATAATAAAAAAATTACTTACACTGTTTGATCAAGATCTTCCGGAAACGGCGTAGGATTTTCGGGTATAGGACTTGGTTCCGGCTCCTCTTGCACTGGACTTTCAAAAATAAGAGTCTCAACCATCGATCCTTTTGAACTACCGAATGACACCCTGCAAACAAAAAAAGAAACCTTCGTACAACCTCCATACAATAAGATATAGTTATCATTAAGATCTTTAATTAACCAGACATTCATTGTAATCACATAATAAGACTTCTCTCTCAATAATAAGTAATACACTAGCAATAATAAGTAATACGCTACTAATAATAAGTAATAAAGAACCTCTATAAGATTTAATTAACAAACCGTTATTGCAACCGACCCAATCTCATTTAACCGCCGGTTTATTTACATTGGAAATAAACCGAATACATTTTTAAATCATCTCGAGTCAAGTATTTTTGAAAATTACAGCAATAGCCGTAAAACCATCGTCGCGTCGGTCTACTTGAAATAATAACGTCTAATGAAGTAGAGCATCCTGTTTGGAAAAGAGACTGTGATGTTGAATTTATTTCGCATATAGAAAGGATTTAATCGCCGATTTAATTCAAAATAATTACCGAGTTATCTTATTTTACCTTTAATTATTAACAAGAAAACATATAGAAAGGAGGAAAAGTTAAAATAATTTATACCTTGGACAATAACAGGAAGTATATTTAATAAAAACACATAAAATCTTTGATCTATATTAAACGGATGAAGTGTTTTAATGTAACCGTTTTAATTAAAATGTAAAACAGTTACATTCATCATGAAATTGTTAAATAATTTGTCGACAAATATTCTATCTTAATTAACTTGAAAAGTCTGGTTAAAGAGCTTTAAATCAAGGAACAAAAGCCTATATTCATAAGATTTCTTCGTGCATAAAATTTTTACTGCTTCGTTTAATACTCAGAACGATTACAATGAACCCCTTTGTGTGAACGTTGGACTATTCATTCCATCAAAACTTGTAAACTGTAATTACTAATAATCGATAGTAACTGTAGAAGGTAAGTTTCAAGTTTGGACGTACTTAAACGGAAGGACAACAACAACAAAAAAAGTATGATTAAGTTGGTTAACTCGTGTCGGTTTTGGGATGATGTAAACAGCTAAATAGGTTGATTTGGTTTCCGTCCAAGAGCCACAATAAGACCGTGAGGGTTAATGGCGAATTTTCGACGAGTCAAGGTCCGGTAATTTTAGTTTTTTCGATCGCACAATGAAAACATTAACGACCTTTGGATGAATAACAAAGATCTTTTTGGGAGTTGCGAGCCAACAAAAACTTTTCTTTTGGAAAATTATTAATATTATTAATAATTATTAATTTTATTAATAATTACTAATTTTATTAATAATTACTAATTTTTAAAGAAAAAAAATTAATTTTGACAACCTAACAACTAAGAAATAAATTTTAAATGACAAAAAATATATTATAAAAATTTAAAAATTCTTAAATTTTCTTAAAAATGATAAAAAATCCTTTAATTTGATACCAAACACGACTATATTCCGTCTAAAAACAACAAGGTTATGTTGATTTAAAAATTTTCAAGATGGCCGTTCATCAATTGTTTTCAAGGTTAAAAAGGTCAATAACTTCAAATCTATTTAAGCAAGATAGGTGGCGTTCGTACTCAAATTAAAAAGAATTCATTTTCTATCGATTTAAAAAATTGAAAACGTCTCAAAATTCTTAAAGATTATTAAAAATCCTTTAATTTGATACCAAACACGACTATATTCCGACTAAAAACAATAAAGTTATGTTAATTTAAAAATTTTCAAGATGGCCGACCATCAATTGTTTTCAAGGTTAAAAAGGTCAATAACTTCGAATATATTTCAGCTAGATAGGTCGTTTTTGTACTCAAATTAAAGGAAATTTCATTTTCTATCGATTTAAAAAATTAAAAATGTTTCAAAATTCTTAAAGATTATTAAAAATCCTTTAATTTGATACCAAACACGACTATATTCCAACTAAAAACAATGAGGTTATATTGATTTAAAAATTTTCAAGATGGCCGTTTATCAATTGTTTTCAAGGTTAAAAAGGTCAATAACTTCGAATGTATTTAAGCTAGATGGGTCGTGTTTGTACTCAAATTAAAGGAAATTTCATTTCTTAACGATCCATAATAAAAATTTCTTTCTAAAATTCCATATGAAAGAGTTGAAGACATTTTTAAAGACTTCCTTAAGCTTTTTTTAATGAACTTCACTATAAAAAAGTACAGTAGTGTAGTTATAATGTTGAAAATTGCGTCCTACTTATTTTTTTTTAAGTATAGTGCGATGGTCGGTCGCAGGATGGCGTTACGCGGTGAAAAGTACGGTTAGCATGATTACACCGGACGCATTTCAACTGGGTTTGTCTAGGATATTATGCAACGCTTCCGCAATTATTGCGGAAAATAAGCAACGGCTATAAATCACTGGAGCACGCGGACATGTTAAGGAATACTTTGGACTATTACGAGAATATTAACAGAGTTATAACTATAAAGACATAATAACACAAAAAAATTCATGAAAAATTCATTTTTAAAGATTTTGATTTGATTTTTTTTCTAAATGAAACTTAAAACATTCTAATTTTAATTAAAAAAGATTGTTTTATTCCAAGTGTTGTCAAAAAAATTTAAAAAAATTTCAAAGTTGGCAAAAAAATTTTTAGGTTAGAAAATTAACAATTTAAAAAAAAAAAACATAAAAAATTGAATTTTAAATATTTTAAGCTGATTTTTTTTTCTAAATGAAACCTAAAACATTCTAATTTTAATTAAAAAAGGCCGTTTTGTTCCAAGTGTAGTCAAAAAAATTTTCAAAGTTGAAAAAAATTCTTTTAGGTTAGAAAATTAATCATTTTTTAAAAAATTCATAAGAGATTGAATTTTAAACCTTTTGAACTGATTTTTTTTCTAAATGAAACTTAAAACATTCTAGTTTTAATTAAAAAAGGCCGTTTTATTCCAAGTGTAGTCAAAAAAATTAAAAAAAATTTCAAAGTTGAAAAAAATTTTTTTAGGTTAGAAAATTAACCATTTTTTTAAAAAATTCATAAAAAATTGAATTTTAAACCTTTTGAGCTGATCTTTTTTTCTAAATGAAACTTAAAACAATCTAATTTTAATTAAAAAGACTGTTTTATTCTAAGTGTTGTCAAAAAAATTTAAAAAATTTTCAAAGTTGAAAAAAATTTTTTTAGGTTAAAAAATTAACCATTTTTTTAGAAATTCATAAAAAATTGAATTTTAAACCTTTTGAGCTGATTTTTTTTCTAAATGAAACTTAAAACATTCTAATTTTAATTTAAAAAGACCGTTTTATTCCAAATGTTGTCAAAGAAATTTAAAAAATTTTCAAAATTGGTAAACATTTTTGACACTTTTCTAACTTTAGAAAATTAACCTTAAAAATTCATTAAAAATTCATTTTTAAAGATTTTGATTTGATTTTTTTTAATGAAATCTAAAACATTCTAATTTTAATTAAAAAAGACTGTTTTATTCCAATTGTAGTCAAAAACATTAAAAAAATTTTCAAAGTTGGTAAAAATGTTAATATTATTTTAACTTAAAAAAATTAACTTTAAAAATTCATCAAAAATTCATTTTTAAAGATTTTGATTTTTTTTCTAAATGAAACCTAAAACATTCTAGTTTTAACTAAAAAAGGCCGTTTCATTCCAAGTGTTGTCAAAAATTTTTTAAAAATTATCAAAAACATCGAAGTTTTTTGACCTAACCTAACAAATTTTTAACCAACTTTAAAAAATCTTCCAGTCTTTATTTTTTAAAATAGAAAAAAGAAATTTTATATAAAAGTAAATTAAAATATCTACTTCTTAATAAAATTGCCAAAACTTCTCTAATTGTTAGTAAAAAATTTTAAAAAATTATCAAAGACCACGAAGATTTTTGGTAGCCCTCACAATTTTTAATCAAGTTTTAAAAAAATCACTCAGATTTTATTTTTAAAAATAAAAAAAGGAAATTGTAGATAAAAGTAAATTAAAATATCTATTTTTTAATAAATTTATCAAATTTGTTCTAATTGTTACCAAAAAATTTTTAAAAATTATCAAAGACATCGAAAATTTTTGACATAACCTAGTAAATTTTTAATCAAGTTTAAAAAAATCATCCAGACTTTATTTTTTAAAATGAAAAAAAGAAGTTTTAAATAGAAGTACATTAAAATATCTACTTTTTAATGAATTTGTCAAAATTGTTCTAATTGCTACTAAAAGATTTTAAAAAATTATCAAAGACATCGAAGATTTTTGGTACACCTCACAATTTTTAACCAAGTTTAAAAAAATCACCCAGACTTTATTTTTAAAAATAGAAAAAAGAAATTTTAGATAAAAGTAAATTAAAATATCTACTTTTTAATAAATTTGTCAAAATTGTTCTAATTGTTACTAAAAAATTTTAAAAAATTATCAAAGACATTGAAGATTTTTGACATAACCTAACAAATTTTTAACCAAGTTTAAAAAATCATCCAGACTTTATTTTTAAAGATAGAAAAAAGAAATTTTAGATAAAAGTAAATTAAAATATCTACTTTTTAATAAATTTGTCAAAATTGTTCTAATTGTTACTAAAAAATTTAAAAAAATTATCAAAGACATCGATAATTTTTGATTTAACCTAACAAATTTTTAACCAACTTTAGAAAATCGCCCAGACTTTATTTTTAAAGATAAAGAAAAGAAATTTTAATCAATAATAAATTAAAATATCTAGTTTTTATTAAAATTAACAGATTTGTTCTAGTTGTTACCAAAAAATTAAGAAAAAAATATCGAAGACGTCGAAGAGTTTTGATATAACCTAACAAATTCTCCACAAAATTTATAAAATCATCCAGACTTTATTTTTAAAAATAGAAAAAAGAAATTTTAAATAAATGTAAATTAAAATATCTAATTTTTAATAAATTTGTCAAAATTGTTGTAATTGTTACCAAAAAAATTTAAAAAATTATCGAGAACCGAAAATTTTTGATATAACCTTACAAATTCTCCATCAACTTTAAAAAATCTTCCAGACTTTGTTTTTAAAGATTAAGAAAAGAAATTTCATTCAATAATAAATTAAAATATCTACTTTTTGGTAAAATTAACAAATTTGTTCTAATTGTTACCAAAAAATTTAAAAAAATTATCAAAGACATCGAAGATTTTTAACATAACCTAGCAAATTTTTAATCAAGTTTAAAAAAATCATCCAGACTTTATTTTTTAAAATGGAAAAAAGAAGTTTTAGATAAAAGTAAATTAAAATATCTACTTTTTAATAAAATTGCCACAATTGTTCTAATTGCTACTAAAAAATTTTAAAAAATTATCAAAGACATCGAAGATTTTTTACCTAACCTAACAAAATTTTAACCAAGTTTAAAAAATCATCCAGATTTTATTTTTAAAAATAGAAAAAAGAAATTTTGGATAAAAGTAAATTAAAACATCTACTTTTTAATAAATTTGCCAAAATTGTTCTAATTGTTACTAAAAAATTTTAAAAAATTATCAAAGACATCGAAGATATTTGACATAATCTAACAAATTTTTCACCAACTTTAAAAAATCGTCCAGACTTTATTTTTAAAAATCAAGAAAAGAAATTTTAACCAATAATAAATTAAAATATCTAGTTTTTACTAAAATTAACAGATTTGTTCTAATTGTTACCAAAAAATTTTAAAAAATTATTAAAGACATCGAAAATTTTTGACAGAACATAAAAAATTTTCCACAAAATTTATAAAATCATCCAGACTTTATTTTTAAAAATAAAAAAAAAGAAATTCTAGATAAATGTAAATTAAAATATCTACTTTTTAATAAATTTGTCAAAATTGTTCTAATTGTTACTAAAAAATTTAAAAAAATTATCAAAGACATCGATAATTTTTGACATAACCTAACAAATTTTTAACCAAGTTTAAAAAATCGTCCAGATTTTATTTTTAAAGATAAAGAAAAGAAATTTTAGTCAATAATAAATTAAAATATCTAGTTTTTATTAAAATTAACAGATTTGTTTTAATTGTTACCAAAAAATTTAAAAAAATTATCAAAGACATCGAAAATTTTTGACACAACCTAACAAAATTTCCACAAAATTTATAAAATCATCCAGATTTTATTTTTAAAAATAGAAAAAAGAAATTCTAGATAAATGTAAATTAAAATATCTACATTTTAATAAATTTGTCAAAATTGTTCTAATTGCTACTAAAAAATTTTAAAAAATTATCAAAGACATCGAAAATTTTTGACATAACCTAGCAAATTTTTAACCAAGTTTAAAAATCATCCAGACTTTATTTTCTTAAATAGAAAAGAGAAATTTTAGATAATAGTAAGTTAAAATATCTACTTTTTAATAAATTTGTCAAAATTGTTCTAATTGTTACTAAAAGATTTTAAAAAATATATCAAAAACCGATGATTTTTAGTATAACCTAACTAATTTTTAACCAACTTTAAAAAATCATCCAGACTTTATTTTTAAAAATCAAGAAAAGAAATTTTAATCAATAATAAACTAAAATATCTAGTTTTTTCTAAAATTAACAGATTTGTTCTAATTGTTACCAAAAAATTTTAAAAAATTATCAAAGACATCGAAGATTTTTTACCTTACCTAACAAATTTTTAACCAAGTTTAAAAAATCGTCCAGACTTTATTTTTAAAAATAGAAAAAAGAAATTTTAGATAAATGTAAATTAAAATATCTACTTTTTAATAAACTTGCCAAAATTGTTCTAATTGTTTCCAAAAAATTTTAAAAAATTATCAAAGACATCGAAAATTATTGACATAATCTAACAAATTTTTAACCAACTTTAAAAAATCACCCCGACTTTATTTTTAAAGATAAAGAAAAGAAATTTTAATCAATAATAAATTAAAAGATCTAGTTTTTACTAAAATTCACAGATTTGTTCTAATTGTTACCAAAAAATTTTAAAAAATTATCAAAGACATCGAAAATTTGTGATATAACCTAACAAATTTTTAACCAAGTTTAAAAAATCATTCAGACTTTATTTTTTAAAATAGAAAAAGGAAATTTTAGATAAAAGTAAATTAAAATATCTACTTTATAATAAATTTATCAAAATTGTCCTAATTGTTACCAAAAAATTTAAAAAAATTATCAAAGACATGGAATATTTTTGACATAACCTAACAAATTTTTAACCAACTTTAAAAAATCGTCCAGACTTTATTATGGGAAATTAAAAAAAGAAATTTTTAAATGAAAGTAGATTAAAATATCTATTTTTAATTTTTAATATAAATCTGAAATTGAAAAAGCTCTTCTTTTGAAGAAACCCAGTTTTTTTAACTTTAAGTTGCTTATAGCTTCTTATTCTTTAACGCAAAGGTAAGACAATGAGATTTTAAAATTAGGTCTTATAACAGACAAAAACACTTCACTCATTCCAAATCCGACTACATTCCAAAGCCGGAAATGAAATCGTGATTACAGTTTAAATGGAGGCATAAAATGTCAAAAATTTGACATTTACTCTCTAACCTCTAAAACTGTAAAATGTCAAATAAAATGAGAAAGTCAAAAAATTGAATTGTCAAATCTCAGAGTACCAAAGTACTTTTAAAGTTATGTAAAATTTCTTTAAAATTTTGAATAAAATTTGATATAAATTTGAAATAAAATTGATCTCAAAATTGATACCAAAACTATAATCAAATTTGATTAACTAACTTATTCTTATTGATACTTTTATGTAAACCCATCACAAATGAAAATGCGTCATGTAGTAAATAAGCAGTTATCGATTTTAAACTACGTCATGTTGTTAAAAGATTTTAAAGACTTTTAAACATTATGCTTCAATTTGTTCAAGATTTCTATAAATAGAAGTAAAAGAAATTCCTTCAATAAATTAATAGCTTTTAATCTTAGACTTATTTTTTATTTTATGAAGTATACCTACATTAATATTCATAATTACTAGTTTTAAGACTTGTATTTTTATTTTGCTATATTTTATAAATATGCATGAACACATTTCAAACCAAGAATCTGAATAAACATGGCACTTGAAGCCATAAAACACCTAGTAAATAAGTAAGTAAGTAGAATTTCTTACTAATCGCAAGATTTTCCATTCCGATGCGTCACAAGTACTCAATTCACGAAATAACAACAAGATGAAGGCCACCGTCGTCATCGTACATACTCAATAAACATACAATCGTCAATATTTACTGCTGTAGGTAAAAATAATCTTTAAAATGTAACTCAATCATTGCAGAGTGATAAGCGATAATCTGAATCCAAATTTATCAATGTATCAGAAGATGTGATCATGATCTATCACAACATAAAATTTGTTGGTTGAAAACAACCGGATTAAAATTTGTTATTTTTACTTGCTTATTTATGTATCTTGGAATCTTACTGAATTTGATTCCTACTTAAAATAGATAGTTGTTTAACATGTGATCTTTCTTTGAGCCAAAAGAACACGTTTTTAGAGTATGGTTTTATAAACTGGTAATCAGAACTGTCAAATTTAACAGTTTCACTAATTGTAAATAAAAGGTCATAGGTGGAGACTTAACCCTTAAAAGTCCTTTATCCAGGTATTGTTGAGATGCATCTAGCTCCAACCAATTTTATGTTTGAAGTATTGAAACTCAGCTATCATGTCTCAAAATGAAAAGACTTCCAAAGGTTAAAAGCAGGGGAAATTTGCAACTTCAGCTTCATTTTCAGGGTAGTTATAGTCCTTCCTGACTTTTCTTTCTTTGTTAAGAGTTAACCCTTTTCAGTATCAAGAGTACCAAGATAACGATTTGTAATATTTTTATGAAATTTAACAAAACTTTTCCAAATACACATATAGCTACTTACTAACGAATACATTTTCGTTATTTTTATTCATTGTATGAAATACAACCCCCATTCAATAAAACCAAATCAATAGAAAAAAATTATAACACTGACAGTGAATGAAAATATGTAACAATAACAGAGTGTAACAGCAAATTGAGTAACACGAGAGTTTCGAACATGTTCCATGTCACAAAAGCATGGGCGTATCTACCGTTCGGCAAAATAGGGGATGTTAGTTCCCGGTGATGGCCACAGTTCTGCAAACGAAACGGTGAGAGCGAATTCTGACCCCTGCAAAACCCTCCCAAGGCCGGTGAATAAAATATTGATTGCCGGGAACTCCCTTTTAGCCCTCGCAGATAGACCATCCCCTAACCGTTATTACAGTTCGCGAATCCGTACAATTCGAGGGCGGAATTCGCGTGGGATGAGTGATTTTGTTCAATCAATCGAACTTTTACCGTAAAAACTTTTTTCAAGTCATAAAAAAGTAAACTTCAACCATGGTAGTACATAAAAATTAATATTTAATAAATTTTAATTTGGAATAACTTTTAGTACGAGACTTTATGAATAACTTTATGAATTATGTATACCATATAAAAGTTAAAAAATAAATGGGCGTTTACCGTAGTAGGTAATAAATTTTAAAGACCATATTTTTTCATGTCATCGAGAAAGGTAAAAAGAAATAATTGGAGAAGACAGTTATTGAGCCACCTGTAATTGTTTTTAAATTGGATATGTCAAGAACACTGACTGCGAGATAATATATTATGAGTTTGGTTCACAGATCAATGAAGTTCTCTTCGGATAATAAAATATTTGAAGAGATAGAAAATTCATTTTAAAATAGCTATTTGGACACGTTTATGCCTTATTTTTTTAGAAAATCAAGTGAAATTTAAAAAATCACCAAAAATTTATTTTTAGAAACTAAGAAAAGATTTTTTGGAAAATGAAAATCAAAACACTCTAAATTTAATTAGAAAAGATGGGTTTTTTCTAAGTATTACCAAAAAAATTAAAAAAATTCCCAAAATTGATGAAAAATTTTTGACACTTTATAACCTTAATTTTTTAGAAAATCACGTGAAATTTAAAAAATCACCTAAAATTTATTTTTAGAAACTAAGAAAAGATTTTTTGGAAAATGAAAGTTAAAACATTCTAAATTTAAATAAAAAAGATGGCTTTTTTCTAAGTATCACCAAAAAAATTAAAAAAATTCCCAAACTTAATGAAAAAATTTTGACACTTTATAACCTTAATTTTTTAGAAAATCAAGTGAAATTTAAAAAATCACCAAAAATTTATTTTTAGTAACTAAGAAAAGATTTTTTGGAAAACGAAAGTTAAAACGTTCTAAATTTAATTAAAAAAGATGGTTTTTTTCTAAGTCTTACCAAAAAAATTAAAAAAATTCCCAAAGTTGATGAAAAAATTTTGACACTTCATAACCTTAATTTTTTAGAAAATCAAGTAAAATTTAAAAAATCACCAAAAATTTATTTTTAGAAACTAAGAAAAGATTTTTTGGAAAATGAAAATTAAAACACTCTAAATTTAATTAAAACAGATTGATTTTTTCTAAGTATTACCAAAAAAATTAAAAAAATTCCCAAAGTTGATGAAAAAATTTTGACACTTTATAACCTTAATTTTTTAGAAAATCAAGTGAAATTTAAAAAATCACCAAAAATTTATTTTTAGAAACTAAGAAAAGATTTTTTGGAAAATGAAAGTTAAAACATTCTAAATTTAATTAAAAAAGATGGTTTTTTTCTAAGTATTACCAAAAAAATTAAAAAAATTCCCAAAGTTGATGAAAAAATTTTGACACTTTATAACATTAATTTTTTAAAAAATCAAGTGAAATTTAAAAAATCACCAAAAATTTATTTTTAGAAACTAAGAAAAGATTTTTTGGAAAATGAAAGTTAAAACATTGTAAATTTAATTAAAAAAGATGGTTTTTTTCTAAGTATTACCAAAAAAATTAAAAAAAATTCCCAAAGTTGATGAAACATTTTTGACACTTTATAACCTTAATTTTTTAGAAA
This sequence comes from Digitonthophagus gazella, assembly GCA_036711955.1. Taxonomy (NCBI): domain Eukaryota; kingdom Metazoa; phylum Arthropoda; class Insecta; order Coleoptera; family Scarabaeidae; genus Digitonthophagus; species Digitonthophagus gazella. Next base: position 4,653,594 of record JASCIT010000003.1, read on the forward strand.
ATCAAGTGAAATTTAAAAAAATCACCAAAAATTTATTTTTAGAAACTAAGAAAAGATTTTTTGGAAAATGAAAGTTAAAACATTGTAAATTTAATTAGAAAAGATGGTTTTTTTCTAAATATTACCAAAAAAATTAAAAAAATTCCCAAAGTTGATGAAAAAATTTTGACACTTTATAACCTTAATTTTTTAAAAAATCAAGTGAAATTTAAAAAATCACCAAAAATTTATTTTTAGAAACTAAGAAAAGATTTTTTGGAAAATGAAAATTAAAACATTCTAAATTTAATTAAAACAGATTGATTTTTTTCTAAGTATTGCCAAAAAAATTAAAAAAATTCCCAAAGTTGATGAAAAAATTTGTGATACTTTATAACCTTAATTTTTTAGAAAATCAAATGAAATTTAAAAAAATCACCAAAAATTTATTTTTAGAAACTAAGAAAAGATCTTTTGGAAAATGAAAGTAAAACATTCTAAATTTAATTAAAAAAGATGGTTTTTTTCTAAGTATTACCAAAAAAATTAAAAAAATTCCCAAAATTGATGAAAAAATTTTGACACTTTATAACCTTATTTTTTTAGAAAATCAAGTGAAATTTTAAAAATCACCAAAAATTTATTTTTAGAAACTAAGAAAAGATTTTTTGGAAAATGAAAATTAAAACATTCTAAATTTAATTAAAACAGATTGATTTTTTTCTAAGTATTGCCAAAAAAATTAAAAAAATTCCCAAAGTTGATGAAAAATTTTTGACACTTTATAACCTTAATTTTTTAGAAAATCAAGTGAAATTTAAAAAAATCACCAAAAATTTATTTTTAGAAACTAAGAAAAGATTTTTTGGAAAATGAAAGTTAAAACGTTCTAAATTTAATTAAAAAAGATGGTTTTTTTCTAAGTATCACCAAAAAAATTAAAAAAATTTCCAAAGTTGATGAAAAAATTTTGACACTTTATAACCTTAATTTTTTAGAAAATCAAGTGAAATTTAAAAAATCACCAAAAATTTATTTTTAGAAACTAAGAAAAGATTTTTTGGAAAATGAAAGTTAAAACATTCTAAATTTAATTAAAAAAGATGGTTTTTTTCTAAGTATTACCAAAAAAATTAAAAAAATTCCCAAAGTTGATGAAAAAATTTTGACACTTTATAACCTTAATTTTTTAGAAAATCACGTGAAATTTAAAAAATCACCAAAAACTTATTTTTAGAAACTAAGAAAAGATTTTTTCGAAAATGAAAGTTAAAACATTCTAAATTTAATTAAAAAAGATGGTTTTTTTCTAAGTATTACCAAAAAAATTTAAAAAAATTCCCAAAGTTGATGAAAAATTTTTGACACTTTATAACCTTAATTTTTTAGAAAATCAAGTGAAATTTAAAAAATCACCAAAAATTTATTTTTAGAAACTAAGAAACGATTTTTTGGAAAATGAAAGTTAAAACATTCTAAATTTAATTAAAAAAGATGATTTTTTTCTAAGTATTACCAAAAAAATTAAAAAAAGTCCCAAAGTTGATGAAAAATTTTTGACACTTTATAACATTAATTTTTTAAAAAATCATGTGAAATTTAAAAAATCACCAAAAATTTATTTTTAGAAACTAAGAAAAGATTTTTTGGAAAATGAAAGTTAAAACATTCTAAATTTAATTAAAAAAGATGGTTTTTTTCTAAGTATTACCAAAAAAATTAAAAAAATTCCCAAAGTTGATGAAAAAATTTTGACACTTTATAATCTTAATTTTTTAGAAAATCAAGTGAAATTTAAAAAATCACCAAAAATTTATTTTTAGAAACTAAGAAAGGATTTTTTGGAAAATGAAAGTCAAAACGTTCTAAATTTAATTAAAAAAGATGTTTTTTTTTCTAATTATTACTAAAATAATTAAAAAAAAATCCCAAAGTCGATGAAAAAATTTTGACACTTTATAACATTAATTTTTTAAAAAATCACGTGAAATTTAAAAAATCCCCAAAAATTTATTTTTAGTAACTAAGAAAAGATTTTTTGGAAAATGAAAGTTAAAATATTCTAAATTTAAATAAAAAAGATGTTTTTTTTCTAATTATTACCAAAAAAATTAAGAAAATTCCCAAAGTTGATGAAAAATTTTTGACATTTTATAACCTTAATTTTTTAGAAAATCAAGTGAAATTTAAAAAATCACCAAAAATATATTTTTAGAAACTAAGAAAAGATTTTTTGGAAAATGAAAGTTAAAACATTCTAAATTTAATTAAAAAAGATGGTTTTTTTCTAAGTATTACCAAAAAAATTAAAAAAATTCCCAAAGTTGATGAAAGAATTTTGACACTTTATAACATTAATTTTTTAGAAAATCAAGTGAAATTTAAGAAATCACCAAAAATTTATTTTTAGAAACTAACAAAAGATTTTTTGGAAAATGAAAGTTAAAACATTCTAAATTTAATTAAAAAAGATGGTTTTTTTCTAAATATTACCAAAAAAATTAAAAAAATTCCCAAAGTTGATGAAAAATGTTGACACTTTATAACCTTTATTTTTTAGAAAATCAAGTGAAATTTAAAAAATCACCAAAAATTTATTTTTAGAAACTAAGAAAAGATTTTTTGGAAAATGAAAATTAAAATGTTCTAAATTTAAATAAAAAAGATGGTTTTTTTCTAAGTATTACCAAAAAAATTAAAAAAATTCCCAAAGTTGATGAAAAATGTTTGACACTTTATAAGCTTAATTTTTTAGAAAATCAAGTGAAATTTAAAAAATCACCAAAAATTTATTTTTAGTAACTAAGAAAAGATTTTTTGGAAAATGAAAGTTAAAACATTCTAAATTTAAATAAAAAAGATGTTTTTTTTTCTAAGTATTACCAAAAAAATTTAAAAAATTTCCAAAGTTGATGAAAAATTTTTTACACTTTATAACCTTAATTTTTTAGAAAATCAAGTGAAATTTAAAAAATCAGCAAAAATTTATTTTTAGAAACTAAGAAAAGATTTTTTGGAAAATGAAAATTAAAACATTCTAAATTTAATTAAAAAAGATGGTTTTTTTCTAATTATTACCAAAAAAATTAAAAAAATTTCCAAAGTTGATGAAAAATTTTTGACACTTTATAACCTTATTTTTTTAGAAAATCAAGTGAAATTTAAAAAATCACCAAAAATTTATTTTTAGAAACTAAGAAAAGATTTCTTGGAAAATGAAAATTAAAACATTCTAAATTTAATTAAAAAAGATGGTTTTTTTCTAAGTATTACCAGAAAAATTAAAAAAATTCCCAAAGTTGATGAAAAAATTTTGACACTTTATAACCTTAATTTTTTAGAAAATCACGTGAAATTTAAAAAATCACCAAAAACTTATTTTTAGAAACTAAGAAAAGATTTCTTGGAAAATGAAAGTTAAAACATTCTAAATTTAATTAAAAAATATTGATTTTTTCTAAGTATTACCAAAAAAATTTAAAAAATTCCCAAAGTTGATGAAAAAATTTTGACATTTTATAACCTTAATTTTTTAGAAAATCAAGTGATATTTAAAAAATCACCAAAAATTTATTTTTAGAAACTAAGAAAAGATTTTTTGGAAAATGAAAGTTAAAACATTCTAAATTTAATTAAAAAATATTGATTTTTTCTAAGTATTACCAAAAATATTAAAAAAATTCCCAAAGTTGATGAAAAATTTTTGACACTTTATAACCTTAATTTTTTTAGAAAATCAAGTGAAATTTAAAAAAATCACCAAAAATTTATTTTTAGAAACTAAGAAAAGATTTTTTGGAAAATGAAAATTAAAACGTTCTAAATTTAATTAAAAAAGATGTTTTTTTTTTCTAATTATTACCAAAAAAATTAAAAAAATTTCCAAAGTTGATGAAAAAATTTTGACACTTTATAACCTTAATTTAAAAAAAAAATCAAGTGAAATTTAAAAAAATCACCAAAAATTTATTTTTAGAAACTAAGAAAAGATTTTTTGGAAAATGAAAATTAAACCATTCTCAATTTAATTAAAAAAGATGGTTTTTTTCTAAGTATTACCAAAAAAATTAAAAAAATTCCCAAAGTTGATGAAAAAATTTTGACACTTTATAACCTTAATTTAAAAAAAAAATCAAGTGAAATTTAAAAAAATCACCAAAAATTTATTTTTAGAAACTAAAAAAAGATTTTTTGGAAAATGAAAGTTAAAACGTTCTAAATTTAATTAAAAAAGATGGTTTTTTTCTAAGTATTACCAAAAAAATTAAAAAAATTCCCAAAGTTGATGAAAAATTTTTGACACTTCATAACCTTAATTTTTTAGAAAATCAAGTGAAATTTAAAAAATCACCAAAAATCTATTTTTAGAAACTAAGAAAAGATTTTTTGGAAAATGAAAATTAAAACACTCTAAATTTAATTAAAACAGATTGATTTTTTCTAAGTATTACCAAAAAAATTAAAAAAATTCCCAAAGTTAATGAAAAAATTTTTGACACTTTATAAGCTTAATTTTTTAGAAAATCAAGTGAAATTTAAAAAATCACCAAAAATTTATTTTTAGAAACTAAGAAAAGATTTTTTGGAAAATGAAAATTAAAATGTTCTAAATTTAAATAAAAAAGATGGTTTTTTTCTAAGTATTACCAAAAAAATTAAAAAAATTCCCAAAGTTGATGAAAAATGTTTGACACTTTATAAGCTTAATTTTTTAGAAAATCAAGTGAAATTTAAAAAATCACCAAAAATTTATTTTTAGAAACCAAGAAAAAATTTTTTGGAAAATGAAAGTTAAAACATTCTGAATTTAATTAAAAAAGATGGGTTTTTCTAAGTATTACCAAAAAAATTAAAAAAATTCCCAAAGTTGATGAAAAATTTTTGACACTTTATAACCTTAATTTTTTAGAAAATCAAGTGAAATTTAAAAAATCACCAAAAATTTATTTTTAGAAACTAAGGAAAGATTTTTTGGAAAATTAAAGTTAAAACATTCTAAATTTAATTAAAAAAGATGGTTTTTTTCTAAGTATTACCAAAAAAATTAAAAAAATTCCCAAAGTTGATGAAAAATTTTTGACACTTTATAACCTAACTTTTTTAGAAAGTCTAGTCTTTGTTAATTTGTTTGGTTACTCATTATTAGTGAAGATTCGTCGATGGCAAACGTTTGTTTATGTCCGGAAGAGTCGGAATACGTCAAAGGTTCGAATTATAAATAGGAAACGTGGTGCTAGTGCGGATTTCGCGAGCGTTGATGTAGGTCAAGCGGGTCAACATACCAGCGCGTGGCGTCGAGCCAAGATGCTATTTTGCCTTGATAGCGGCGATACTCGACGCCGCCACGTTTATAGGTCTTTAAATCGTAAAAACGTGGATGCAACTTCCCTAATGGGGGGAAGACAATCATTCCCTTCATACATTACCTCCCAAAAACTCTTAAATTGTATCTTTTTCAAAGTTATTTTCTTTATTAGTTGACATAAAATTGTCTCGCTCATCAATAATCCTCTATAGACCCATTCAAGTCTATTTGAGTACCTTTTGTATTCGTAACCATTGACACACCTTATCGACATCTCTTTCGAGTGTATCGGTTTTCGTACATCCGACCAAGCCCTCTCCTGTTTAGTCCATTTGTCTGGCATGTTATCGAACCATTGATGGACCTAATAAAAGAGAACCGATCAATAAATTGAACGAGACCTTGATTCGTTTGACCTCTTTAGGTCACATGAACTAAAATAGACGAGCCTAACAAATTGCGTCCAACACAAAATGCCATTATTACATTTTTATTCGACGTTATTTTTAACCAACTATGAAATATTGTTTATTTCTTTTTTCAAGAATATTATAATCATAAATTATTTAGCCATAAATAATTATATATACTAATTCATCTTTGTCCCAATTTCATCATTCATTGCTCTCCGAGTAAATTACTACTGAATTTGGAGGTCGTTTAGTAATTGAAGGATGCTTCAAATTTAGATAATACGTGTGTGCGTTATTCTCCTGTAAAATTGTGTCTCGTTCTTTTTTAGGGGTAATTACGTAATTGGGAAGTTTATGTTATTAGAGTTAAGTTAAGATGAGAGTTGAGATGGGGAAACCCGAGTTAAGAGTAAACCAGCATACATAAACAGTAATTTCTTGATAATTATTTTAACGATGCTATTGAGAGTTTTGTTACGTATAATTTTGTTTATTTTCTTTATTGTGTTTGTTTTGTCTTTGGATATAATAACTGTTATTAAATGATTAGACGGTTTAAATTCAATTAACTGGTTTTAAATAATTAATTCTTCAAGACATGAAGGGAAATTATCGATAATAAAGAGATTTTTTTTAAATTGATCAAGTTTTTTTTATTAACTCAGTTTTTTATTATTTTCTTTAAAATGTTTGGTAATAATTACAATAAATTTGATGTTTATTATAAAAAGTAAAGTATTTTATTTTTAATTTAGAGTGAAAATCAGTTATTAATTTTTATAAATAAAGTCTAGATGATTTTTTAAAATTTGTTAAAAAAATTGTTAGATTTGGACAAAATTTTTCGATTCTTTAAATTTCTTTTTCAATTTTTTGGTGATAATTAGAATAAATTTGACTGTTACAATCAAAAATAGAATCTTTAATTGTTAATTTGACAAAAAAATCATATCTTAATCTTTAAAAATAAACTCTGTACGATTTTTTAAAGTTGGACAAATTTTTTAAAAAGTTGGGTTAGTTAACTGTCAAAAATTTTATCAACTTTAAGAATTTTTTTAATTTTTTTGACAACACTTGGAATGAAACGGTTTTTTCTAGTTAAAATTAGAATGTTTTAAGTTTCATCCAGAAAAAAAACCAATCAAAATCTTTAAAAATGAATTTTTGATGAATTTTTAAAATTGATTGATTTTCTTAACTTAGGTTAAGAAGTGTAAAAAATGTTGACCTAATTTGAAATTTTTTTTAATTTTTTTGGCAACACTTGGAATAAAACGGTCTTTTTTAATCAAAATTAGAATGTTTTAAGTTTCATTTAGAAAAAAAATCAAATCAAAATCTTTAAAAATGAATTTTTGATGAATTTTTAAAGTTAACTTTCTTAAGTAAAAAAGTGTCAAAAATGTTTACCAACTTTGAAAATTTTTTTAATTTTTTTTTGGCAATACTTGGAATAAAACGGTCTTTTTTAATTAAAACTAGAATGTTTTAAGTTTCTTTAAATTAAAAATGAATTAAAAGTTAAAATCTTTAAAAATGAATTTTTGATGAATTTTTAAAGTTTATTTTCTTAAAATTAAAAAACTGTCAAAAATTTTTTCCAATTTTGAAATTTTTTTTAATTTTTTTGACAACATTTGGAATAAAACGGTCTTTTTTAATTAAAATTAGAATGTTTTAAGTTTCATTTAGAAAAAAAATCAAATCAAAATCTTTAAAAATGAATTTTTTATGATTTTTTTAAAAAATGGTTAATTTTTTAACCTAAAAAAATTTTTACCAACTTTGAAAATTTTTTTTAATTTTTTTACCAACACTTGGAACTAAACGGTCTTTTTTAATTAAAATTAAAATGTTTTAAGTTTCATCTAGAAAAAAAATCAAATTAAAATCTTTAAAAATGATTTTTTGATGAATTTTTAAAGTTGATCGATTTTTTTAAGTTAAAAAGTGCCAAAAATTTTTACCAACTTTGAAATTTTTTTAAATTTTTCTGACAACACTTGGAATAAAACGGTCTTTTTTGATTAAAATTAGAATATTTTAAGTTTCATCTAGAAAAAAATCAAATCAAAATCTTAAAAAATGAATTTTTGATGAATTTTTAAAGTTAATTTTCTTAAATTAAAAAAGTGTTAAAAATTTTTACCAACTTTGAAATTTTTTTTAATTTTTTTGACAATACTTGGAATAAGACGGTCTTTTTTAATTAAAACTAGAATGTTTTAAGTTTCATTTAGAAAAAGAAGTAGCTCAAAATCTTTAAAAATGAATTTTTGATGAATTTTTAAAATTAACTTTCTTAAGTTAAAAAAGTGTCAAAAATTTCAACTAACTTAGAATTTTTTTTTAGTTTTTTTGACAACACTTGGAATAAAATGGTCTTTTTTCGTTAAAACTAGAATGTTTTAAGTTTCATTTAGAAAAAAAATCAAATCAAAATCTTTAAAAATGAATTTTTTATGATTTTGTTAAAAAATGGTTAATTTTTTAACCTAAAAAAATTTTTACCAACTTTGAAAATTTTTTTAATTTTTTTACCAACACTTGGAATAAAACGGTCTTTTTTAATTAAAACTAGAATGTTTTAAGTTTCATTTAGAAAAAAAATCAAATCAAAATCTTTAAAAATGAATTTTTGATGAATTTTTAAAATTGATCGATTTTCTTAACTTAGGTTAAGAAGTGTAAAAAATGTTGACCAACTTTGAAAATTTTTTTAATTTTTTTAACAACACTTAGAATGAAACGGTACTTTTTAACTAAAACTAGAATGTTTTAAGTTTCATTTAGAAAAAAAAATCAAATCAAAATCTTTAAAAATGAATTTTTGGTGAATTTTTAAAATTATTTTTTTTAATTTAAAAAGTGTCAAATTTTTTACAAATTTATTTTTTTTTTAATTTTCTCAGTATCAATTTCAACAAATCTTACTTTTTTGAACAAAAATAGAGTCTTTTCACTTCAATTTAGAATAAAAATCATTTATTAATCTTTAAAAATAAACTCTGTACGATTTTTTAAACTTGATGAAAATTTTTAAAAAGTTGTGTTAGTTAACTGTAAAAAATTTGTACCAAACTTAAGATTTTTTTTAAATTTTTTGGCAATAATTACAGCAAATTTGACTTTTTGAAACCAAAACAGAAATTTTTATGTTCAATTTAAAGTAAGAATCGTTTCTTAATCCTTATAAATAAAGCCGCTGTGATTTTTCAAAATTAGTAAGAAAATTGTGAGGTTAGAAAATTTTTCATTAATTTGGTTTTTTCTTTTAATTTTTAAGTAATATTTCGAACAAATTTAACTTTTATAGTAAAAAATGGAATCTTTAAGTTTTAATTTAATCTAAAAATTATTTTTTAATTTTCACAAATAAATTCTCTACGATTTTTTAAAGTTAGAATTTAAAAGAAATTTGTTGAAAATTCTTCTTATTTCTTGTTAAGGTTAATTTAAGCTCCAGTTTATCTAACGTAAATTGAAAATTAATTAATTTTCGGAATTTTACGATTACATAGCGACATTTATCAACATTCGGTGACCGTTTCTTGAACTACAATCTTATAAAATCAAAATTAAATCAAATAAAAATCAGTTAAAATTAAATCAAATAAGATAAAAATTATTCAAAGTTAATATCATACTTAGAACGTTAAAATTAATAATTATAGTTATTTAGTTGAGGCGGATATAGATGTCACCGTTAATTATATACGTGATAATACAGATCTTTTTTCAACTGGACGTAATTTCAAACAACACCTTCCTAATGGACGTCCGTTATGCGAATGCAATACATCAAAGTCAGTTGAGATACCAAATAACGCCGCATCAACGTCCAAAGTAAATAAATAGTAACGTGTTTGGAAAGTAAACTGGAACACGGGAAGAAAGGATTCAACAAATTAACTGTACCTGGTAGCATTATAATAATTATATCATTAGCAGTAATGATGATAAATATATTGATTAATTCAAAAATGATATTTTAAAAAAAGATGAAAGGTTAATAAAGTGGTTGAGAGGTTTTTAATATGTGAGGTCGATTATTTTAACCCATTTCGGATTATAAAGTTGACTCTCAGAGAGGTTCACTCGCTTCTTCGTTCGCTAAAATTAATGGGAGGTGCGCATTCCGTCCGAGACATGTACAAATATCCGTACAATGCGCACCTTGTTTGTTTGAAATGCCTCCTACAAATGTTTCGTAATTCATCTAAATCGGTTGCTGTCAGATCGCGCGTTTGTACCATGTTACGCCGTCATCGTTTTACCGAGCTTAGATTACGTTCCGTTCCCTTCCTGTTTATTTTCTAAGGAAATTTTCTTGGAATTTAGGGTACAGTGGAGGATGCATCATAATCTCAATAATTCTAACATTATATAGGGTGATTCCGAATTAGAAGGCACCATTTCAGGGATATTGTTCTCTAGCATGAAATAAACAAGAAAGTTTATAAAATGGTGATTGTTCAGATCACTTTATACAAGAAAGTTTATAATAAACATGGTCTGGAAACGCTTCGTTATCGATCTACAGCGCGTTGAAATTTAATTAAAAAAAAGCAGTAAAAAATTATATATTTTGAAACAGTCCTGTTTTATTCACTGACATATTGAATGACATTTGCGACACACATAATAAAATAGTAAACCAGCAGCGCCGTCTTTTTTGCCCTCACTTTGCACCGAACTAACGAAAATTGACCAATCACGACGCGAAATTGCCGGCAAGCGAATTTTTGACGTTTCCAAACGTCAAACTAACCGTTCTTTGCGTTCTTTCCCAACTTTTTCCGAACTCGACACTTTAAGTGCTAATCATGTTGACAAACAAAACATTAAAATACAACTTAATTCATAAGTTTGATGCTATTTCTAAGCCTAAATCCGTTAAATAGTGCCTTTTCGAGCGCCTTTTTTCGGGTTCTATTTTGGAACGTTAGCGCGGGTGCAATTTCTATTGACCGTTTTTTCGAACAACAAATTTTTCAACGAAAGCGGATAAAATCCAATTTGCTTATGTAAAAAATTGTTCAAAATTATTAAAATTGAGTAAAACGAATACGTTGTTGTATCCGTTGTAACGGTTGTGTTTTTCGTCTTTAATTAAATTATAAAATTATTTGATTTGGGCCATCTGTTGGAAGATGTCATTTTCAGATCCATTGGTTTTATTTCACAATACAGAATATTGGTTGGTTTCTCAGATTAGTGCGATCGAAAGTGGTGGGGATTTAGTTTTTTCGAGTATCGCAATTGTGGTAATTTCGACCTCTTCGTTGTTATGCTTTGAAAGAGGACAGACGTTTTTGACTGCGATAAAAACTGCGTGGATGACGAAGATTCTCGTCTCGTTGGTGTTTGGGAGAACTTCTAAAAACACAATTTGGCGGATCAACTTCGCACACCACAAATTTAGTGCAGTATTTGTGCTTTATCGGATTGATTCCGGATAATCGGTTTTTTTTTATCAGCCAACACTTCAAGCCGATTAACATCGTAAGGTATGTTTTTTTACGCTTTGAGAGAACTAGAATCTTTTCGTTTGGATCATTTTGTAATTCGTGTTTTCCCTAGGCTTTTTATTTTTATTTTTGGACTCATATTTGGTAATTTCGTCGAAATTTTGGATTGAAAATTTACTGCGTCGCAATTTTGAGTGGATCCCCTGGCGGCGATCTTTCTCTCTTCATTACATTGAACGCCGTTAGAGAGACAGGGACGAAAGTACACTCAACCGACTCCAGAGCGACGCGCTTGATCGAGAAAGACAAAGAGAGACCACTCCTGCGAAACCAGACAGAGACACCACCAACAGATAAGCCAACGTTTTACATTTTTCTTTTTTTGTCGTTTTTTTTTATTTTATTTATTATTACGGATCTTCAATCCGAATAATATTTTAACTTGTGTTATTCTAAATTTATTGAATATCATTTTACGAAACTGTTTTGTGTACCTAATCGCTCAGAGAATTTTTATCCCAATTTAAAGTTAAACACTCATTAGAAAGTGTGATATATATTTGACAACAGCTGTTATCATTTTTTTTTTTTGTGTTCGCGTTAAATTTAAATTTCAGGTTATTTGTTTATAATTCTTTAGAGCTACTGCAGCGATAGGGGTTTATTATCGTTTGTAAATTTTTATATGAACATTCCTTTTGAACATTCTTTATTTTTCATCTTTATTATACATTGTTTCTTTTCAATACAAGTGAATTTTGGTTTTCAAAATTGTCTTTTATTTTGTTGTTGTCCTTCGATCGTGGATTCGGACTTGCCTGATTTTAGGATAAGTGAAGGTTGGTAGGTATCGGTTTAAGTTCGTGGCGCCCTTTCATTTAACATCTGAACCCCTCCCTTCTCCGCAGAGTGAATCGGAGCCCGGTCCTATCAACGGTTGTTTTTTTGGCTTTTGAAACGAACTTAATTTTTATTTCGTTATAACTTGAGTTTGTGCGCTACACCGTCTTTCGAAAAAACTATTTGGAAAATTTTTTCGACGGTTTGTTTCTCGGCTATTATTCGTCGACGGTACGTTTCTCGGCTAAATGTCGAAATATGCCCCTTTTGAAAGGCTGTTTGCCCGAAAAGCGACCAGCTCAGCGACGTTTCTTTGGGTTAGTGTATAATAATTTTGTATCAGTCAAATTTGTTGAATTTCCTTTTCATGAATCGCTATACGAATGCCGAGATAACATGCACTACATTTATGGACTTACTGATGGCAATGCATTAGAAGCTAGGGGGTTGTATACCAAAAGATTTCCTGGACGTATTGTTCCTGATAGAAAAACTTTCGAAAGTATTCATCGGCGTCTTTATGAAACAAATTTAGACGAAATGTAAGAGCAGGAAAGTCAAGGACAGTAAGAATGGTAGTGATGGAAGAGGATGTGTTAGACATGATTGAAGAAGATCAAGGTACTTCTACTCGAAAAATTGCTAATACTTTGAATGTAAGTAATGTGACTATGTGGCACATATTGAAGGAAAATTTATATATATATATATATATATATATATATATATATATATATATATATATATCGGGAAAACGCCTTCTACCATGAAGTGTAGGCACATTGTCAGTTTATTTTTTCTCTCAGTGTGCTTCCCCTGACGTTTCTTTCTAATGCACAAAAACTGCCCATTCTTTTTTATTTCTTGACAGCTTTTCGGCCTCTCGCATTTTCTTTTCCTCTTTTTGTTATTATTTCTTTTATTACGTCGTTCCAGGTGTGACGCGGTCTTCCTCTTGCCTTCTTCCCCTGTACTTTGGCTTGCCATACTCTCTTGACCTGTCTTTCTTCCCCCATCCTTTGCAAATGTCCCCACCAGCTCAGCTGTCTTTTCACTACGTATTCGCTTAGTGGCTCTACATTTAGTTGTTTTCTTATTTCTGTATTCCTGATTTTGTCTCTTCTAGTCACTCCTTTCGCTCTCCTTAAATATCTCATTTCTACTGCCTGCAGTCTACTCTTATCTTTTTTGTTTAACACCCACGTCTCGCAGCCAAAAGTAAGCACCGGTCTGAAGACTGTCTTGTATGTATCTATTTTGGTCTTCATAGATACTTCTTACTTGTTGATAAAGAACTTACTCAATTCATAATAGAGTTTAGTAGTTTTTTCTATTCTCGCGTTTATTTCTTTATCTTGTTTGCCATCAGGGCCGTGCCGTGGCATGGAGCAATGGAGCAACCGCTCCAGGCGCCTGAGCCACGAAGGCGCCTTTCAAATATTTCACGTTTGTTCATTTACGTCAAAAAATATTATTTTTCTGATATGTAAGCAACTCTTTTTGTTTTTCCTGTTTTTTTTTTTTTTTACTGAATAATGCTCTGAAAGAAGTTTTGGTTTTTTAAACAATTACCGTCAGGATGAAACCTTTGTAAAAGTCGTCGATGAAACAAAGAAAATAGGCGAAATTCTTATGATTGATAGTAAATTCCCAGATGTTTCAACGATTCGAATTCGTAAAAAGAAAGGCCATTTTGATTACGAATCCAATGACCTGCCTATTATAGATTCACAACAAAATTATAAAGTCAACTTCTTCTTCTACATTCTGGACACCGCAATTAATTCAATCGATGAAAGATTTGAACAGTTAAAATTACATGTTGAAAAATTTCAAATATTATATAATATTTATAAACTAAAATCCGAAAATAGAACAAATATATTAAAAAATTGCACGGACTTACATTTATTATTAACAGACTTTGTGAAGAAATTATAAATTTATCTGCAGTGTTACCCTCTCAAACGGAACCACTAGAAATACTGAACTATTTGCACGAAAATAATATAACAACAATATTTATAAATTTGTTCATCTGTCCACGTATTTTGTAAACTTTACCTGTATCAGTTGCTTCTGGGGAACGCAGTTTCTCGAAATTAAAAATAATAAAAAACTATTTAAAATCGTCAATGAGTCAAGAGAGATTAGTAGGTCTAGCTATGATGTCGATTGAAAGCGAAATATGTGATTCGTTAAATTATAACGATTTTGCTGAGAAAATGCTCTTTCAAATAGGATAATTTTTTTCACTTTTTGTCCTTAAATCGTTGTTAAAGCTATCAAAATCGATTGAATTTGTTACTTGGCTTTCTATTGATCGAATAATTAGAAATGAAATCTCTTCTGACTTACTGCAAATAATTTGTTATTATTCTCAATTATAATTAGTCCAAATATGGAATATAAAGGATTAAATTAATTATTGATTTATTTAATCCGCGATTATTATATACATATTATACATATTTTGATGATTTTGCAAATGTATCCTAATATAAAAATTGAATATAAAAACGATGAATCAAAGGTTTTTATTTTTCTTGTTATTAATGCCAACTCAACGATCTATTCCAGGCGGCCTTTCATTAACGTGTGCATTTGCCCAATTTTTGAGAGAATGGTACATTCCACAGAAAATATTTCAAGAATAGTTGTAGAACTCTCGAAGTTCTGCAAATTTTATTAGAAATATTTTTCTGTAAAGTGCACTGTTATTCCAAAAATCAAGCAAATACAACCGCGTTAATTGAAGGCTACCTGTATTCTACTTTAGAAAAATTTTAATATGTTGGTCACCAAAAAAATTAATCTACCCATAAAAGGCGCCTTATAAGTATGCCTGCTCCAGGCGCCAAAATACCACCGCACGGCCCTGTTTGCCATCGTGCCCTAGTTCAATACCCAGATACTTAAATTGCTTCACCTGCTCGATGTCTGCTCCCTCAATTTTTATGTCGATGTCTTCTTCTTTTCCGATTATCATAACTTTCGTTTTGTTTTTATTCATTTCATTCCGAATTCCTTTAATACCATGCACCACTTCTCCAGGCTCCTTCTTAATATCTTCTCGCTTCTTGCCACCAATACTTCGTCGTCAGCAAACGCTCCTTCCATGACTTCAACTGGTTGCATATTTTTATACCCCACCGTATATCCGTTTCCAGGTTCCCTACATTTCTTTATAATTGCATCCATATAAGTTATGAAGAGTGTCGGACTTAAGCACCCTCCTTGGCGAAATCCTTCCCTTGTTTCGAATTCTTTGGGTGCAGAAAAATTTCTTGTACCCATTTCATACAAAACGTGTTCAAGCTTCTTGCTGATTTTCCTTCTTGCATTGCATTCTGACTTTTGCAGAAAATAATATCCCTCAATTCTTAATATTGATTCTGTTCACCAATAAAGCGAATTTTTCAAGAAATGCAATACTCAATTTCCATAATAACCATGTTGGTGTGAGGAGAATCCACATGAAATGAAGATCGTTTTCACCATCAGTTTTCTTTGAAAATTAGGCTTGGAATTGTATGACTGCCTAATTAGACCGGTTAATTAGACATTTTTACCACGAAGACTTACCGGAGGGGTGTATCGCAACTTTTTGGCAAACACTCTCCCTAGTTTTCTGGAGCACCATTAGCAATTAGAGATGCAATGTGGTATATGAAAGATGGCGCACTAATTTAGTCAAGTAGATGGTGATTTCTTAACACAAGCATATGGAAATCCGATTAGCCGAGGTTATACTTATGGCCTGCACGATCCCCAGACTTAAATCCCCTGGATTTTTTCCTGTGGGGCCATTTAAACTCCTTGGTGAACGTTACTCCATTGGAAAACGCAGAAGACTTAAGAAATCGAATCATTGTTGGATGCAACTTAATTAAAATAGATCTTACAATAGTATTTTTGAGAGAGTTCGCCAGTCATTGAGGAGAAGGATTCTTGCATCCGAGCTCGAGGTGGTTACTTTGTTTTTGTAATTTTTGCTTAACTTGGTAAAATTATTGGTTTGGTAAAATATTTGTTTTTGTCCTTGAATAAAACTCTTATTCTTTAAAAAAAATTTCTTTTATTATAAACTTTTTTGTTTATAATAAAAATGTTTAAACTTCAACACGCTGTAGATTCGTTAGCTTAAGCTCACAAAATTTGAATGAAAAGGAAAATATGAACGAGCGAACTCAATTGTGTTCGTGCGTATTTCAACGCCTATATTTGTACTGTAACCCAAAATGCAGTTGCACCGTGAAAAGAAAGATGAAAAAGTTTTCGGCAATGTTACGTAGAGGGGGCTTACTTTTTCATCTTCCTCTTCATGGTGCAGGTGCATTTCAGGTTGTAGTACTTCTTTTCTTCTAAAAATAGTAGATCTAACTATCTTCATAAACACTCACACAGAAATTTGTAACTTGGACCAAAATGTCCCCCATTAAACCTACATATTAACAAAATTCCACCTTTCGTTTTCTTTCTTTTTTTTAACAACTTTGAGTTCTTTTCTTTCCCTCTCCCTCTGTTTCTTTCTTCCTTTCTTTTTGAAAAGTTTAACAATAGCTATAAAATTAACGGCGCTAATAAGACATAACGAATGAACGAATCATCCTCAAATACGAATATACTTCTAAAATTATATAATTTATTCTAAAATTTAACACTCCTAGTTTCAGAAATGAAACGAACGAGTAACCTGCAAATTCATTCGTTCACTAGTTCATTCCTCTTAGCCCTAATTTAAATTCACCTTAAAAGGTGGTTACCGAAAAAATTGTTTATGCTTTATTCAGCAGGATATTGTAGGAAAGGAAATGTATTTCCAAAAAGACATGAAAATGTAAAAATTTACTTATAATTACCACGAAATTTTTATAGCAATGTCACTTCTTTGTGCCATACAGAGTGTTCAAAGTTAAATTTTTTTTATTAAAACAATTACGTACTCATTTCCAACTTCAAAAAATTCTCAATATTCAAAATACTCAAAAATGACTTATGAACCAGAAGATTATTCACAGTAAGAATTCAATAAGAAGTATGATGAAGATATGAGCTCAAGATAATAATATAAAGAACTTGCGGGTTTACAATATACAGGGAGTTTAAAACAATGAGTTTTTTAGGAGGGAATTTTAATGTATGTTTACAAGAAAACTCTTGGAAATGACATTTTGATAAAATTTAGGTAAGATTTTCAGAAAAAAGAGAGAATTTTTTCCTCTGCATGAAGAAAAAGAGAGAATTTTTAAATCTTCAAAGTCAACCTTAAAAAAAATAAGAATTTGGGAAAAATTTTGAATAAATCTCAAACCTAATTCAATAGTTTTTAAGAAAAATTACAAACATTTCAAGTATCTTAAGAATTTTCAAATTTGATAGATCTTAACATTTCTAATAATTCTTAAATAAAAGAAAAACTTTTCAAAACCAATTAGAGTTCATTTTGAGATCTCAATGCAAACCCAAAAATTTTCTCAATGCAACTCAAGTCTTCATGAGAAATTGTCATAAAGTTTTGAAAAATAAATTCTGCATTTACTAATCTAGTTTTATAATATACTTGTATCAATTTAGAAAAATACATTTCACACTAAAATTACCATAAACCCAATAAATATCTAACTAGAAAGTACTAAATATGCAAATTTAAACTTTGCATATCGTTGCTTTTCTTTGTTAGTAGTTGCCACCATGCACCCGCCCCATATTTTCCGTTTATTAACCCAACCTTAGCAATGGGAGATGTTCACGAAAACCCATAAATTCTCGACGGTAACGTCCGAAGTTGTAAAGACGGCTCCCAGCGGTAGTTTTCAAGCGAACGAACGACATCCAATTTATTCTCTACACTACGTTGTAGAGAATAAACTTTTTTCTTTTCTTTTATTTTCCTAATTGGCAATATCGTTAAGGAAAGTTAATAAATTATTGCTTAGTTGCACTTTAGACTTTTAATGTCTTAATGTATTAACGTTTACGATGGTTGGTAGAGTCTTTGCGTACATCAGCGTGTACATTAATAGATGATATAATAATTTGGAAGGCACTAAGACGCGACAGAGGATTTACCGAGAGAGTTATGGTTTTGGATCACGGTATTACGGTCGGCGTTAATATTAAATAGCACGATTCCGCGTGCAAGTCTTCCATAGCACATTTATCACTCGGCAACACTGTGTAATAGCGCCACGCCGCGTCTATAAATACGCATTTAAATCCTTAATGTCGTTTCAATGGTGGTTAAGGCTTTAGTAATTTTTTTTTTATATAATAATTTTTATTAAACCATCCTTCGGGAGAAATCGAATGGTAAAAACAAACTTCTATAAATCATTTACTTAGATAGTAGCAAGAAAGGAGCATTGAACATTGCGTCCGTATTCTGAGCGTCAACCAGATCTCGTTAATCCATCAAAAAGAACGGTACAAAGATACCATCGGAATGGTTTCGAATAATAACCATTATTAACTTCTTAAGATGTCGTTAGCCGCCTCCTAATGGAGGCGGACGCGATCTTGAACAGTTACGAAACGGCCATTTCGATTAGGTGCAATCAATCAACCTGTTCGAACCTCATCTGTTAGTCTCGATACGGATCTGGATTGTTCGAGTAAGTTGGTTTCTAAGTACAAATTGGGTAGTAGACATTGTTAACGTATTAATTCTCTGGAAATGTCTTGTTAGTGACCACGAACCGAGACAAGTGTGAACAAAGATTGGGTTTGTAAGAACCAGTTAATAAAATCAGTGGTAAAAGTATCGCAACTCTCACTAAATGGGTTAAATTGAGAAAATTTTTTTGCTTTCTTCTACTTCAGGATTATTAAAATTTTTTTTCAGCTGATTTTGTCTATGAAAAAAACATGGACATTTATCACCCTAATAAATTTAATGGTATATTTTCATCTGTTACCCCAGATTCTAGAAACACCGAAAAATTTATTCACCCTCTCCGAATTAGCAATTAATTTCACCCCCGGCGAAAATAATAGTTCCTGCGATGCATAATAAATAGCATTGGCCGGCAAAATTAAAAGACCCACCAGAATTGGGTGGGTCGTTTTATCAGCTGCCCAGACAGACCAGCAGCTGGCCGAACGATCAATACGACTCGCTTTCCACCTCCGTTTGGAAGAGCCATGGGGATGATACCCCTGACCTAGCTCACCGTAACCTTCAAAATCCCAGATCTCGAAATCAAATTACACAAAGAAAATTCTTAATACATTGATCAATTTTCTAAAGTTAGATTAAGAAGTGTCAAAAATTTTTACCAACTTTGAAATTTTTTTAAAATTTTTTGACAACATTTGGAATAAAACGCTCTTTTTTAATTAAAATTAAAATGTTTTAAGTTTCATTTAGAAAAAAATTAGCTTAAAATATTTAAAATTCAATTTTTTATGATTTTTTTTTTTAAATGGTTAATTTTTTAACCTAAACAAATTTTTACCAACTTTCAAAATTTTTTTAATTTTTTTGACAACACTTGGATTAAAAGAGTCTTTTTTAATTAAAATTAGAATGTTTTGGGTTTCAATTAGAAAAAAATCAAATCAAAATCTTTAAAAATGAATTTTTTATGAATTTTTAAAGTTAATTTTCTTAAGTTAAAAAGGTGTCAAAAATTTTTACCAACTTTGAATTTTTTTTTAATTTTTTTGACAACACTTAGAATAACACACTATTTTTTAATTAAAATTAGAATGTTTTCAGTTTCATTTAGAAAAAAAATCAAATCTAAATCTTTAAAAATGAATTTTTTTTGATTTTTTAAAAAAATTGTTAATTTTCTAACCTAAAAAAATTTTTACCAACTTTGAAAATTTTTTTAATTTTTTTACCAACACTTGGAATAAAATAGTCTTTTTTAATTAAAATTAGAATGTTTTGGGTTTCATTTAGAAAAAAAATCAAATCAAAATCTTTAAAAATAAATTTTTGATGAATTTTTAAAATTAATTTTCTTAAGTAAAAAAGTGTCAAATTTTTTTTAATTTTTTTGACAACACTTGGAATAAAACGGTCTTTTCTAATTAAAATTAGAATATTTTAGGTTTCATTTATAAAAAAAATCAAATTAAAATCTTTAAAAATGAATTTTTGAAGAATTTTTTAAGTTTTAATTTTCTTAAGTTAAAAAGTGTCAAAATTTTTTACCAACTTTGAAATTTATTTTAATTTTTTTGACAACACTTGGAATGAAACGGTCTTTTTAAATTAAAATTAAAATGTTTTAGGTTTCATTTAGAAAAAAAGTCAAATCAAAATCTTTAAAAATGAATTTTTTATGATTTAAAAAAAAAATGGTTAATTTTCTAACCTAAAAAAATTTTTACCAACTTTGAAAATTTTTTTAATTTTTTTACCAACACTTGGAACTAAACGGTCTTTTTTAATTAAAAGTAGAGTGTTTTAAGTTTCAATTAGAAAAAAAATCAAATCAAAATCTTTAAAAATGAATTTTTAATGAATTTTTAAAATTAATTTTCTTAAGTTAAAAGTGTCATACATTTTTACCAACTTTAAAATTTTTTTTAATTTTTTTGACAACACTTGGAATAAAACGGTCTTTTTTTAATTAAAATTAGAATGTTTTCGGTTTCATTTAGAAAAAAAATCAAATCAAAATCTTTAAAAATGAATTTTTGATGAATCTTTAAAATTGATCGATTTTCTAAAATTAGGTTAGAAGTGTCAAAAATTTTTACCAACTTTGAATTTTTTTTTAATTTTTTTGGGAACACTTGGAATAAAACAGTCTTTTTTAATTAAAATTAGAATGTTTTAAGTTTCATTTAGAAAAAAAATCAAATCAAACTCTTTAAAAATGAATTTTTGATGAATTTTTTTAAAAAATAGTTAATTTTTTAACCTAAAAAAATTTTTGCCAACTTTGAAAATTTTTTTAATTTTTTTACCAACACTTGGAATAAAGCGGTATTTTTTAATGAAAATTACAATGATTTAAGTTTCATTTAGAAAATAAATCAAATCAAAACATTTAAAATTCAATTTTTTATGATTTTTTTAAAAAATGGTTAATTTTTTAACCTAAAAAAATTTTTACCAACTTTAAAAATTTTTTTAATTTTTTTACCAACGCTTGGAATAAAACGGTCTTTTTTAATTAAAATTAGAATATTTTGGGTTTCATTTAGAAAAAAAATCAAAGGAAAATCTTTAAAAATGAATTTTTGATGAATTTTTAAAAACGTGTTAATTTTCTAACCTAAAAAAAATTTTATCAATTTTGAAAATTTTTTTTAATTTTTTGACAACACTTGGAATAAAACAGTCTTTTTTAATTAAAATTAGAATGTTTTAGGTTTTATTTAGAAAAAAAATCAGCTTAAAATATTTAAAACTCAATTTTTTATGATTTTTTTAAAAAATGATTAATTTTCTAACCTAAAAAAATTTTTACCTACTTTGAAAATTTTTTAAATTTTTTGATAACACTTGGAGCTAAACGGTTTTTTTAAATTAAAATTAGAATGTTTTAGGTTTCATTTAGAAAAAAAATTAGCTTAAAATATTTAAAATTCAATTTTTTATGATTTTTTTTAAAAAATGATTTTTTAAAATTTTTTAATCTAAAAATTTTTTACCAACTTTGAAAATTTTTTTAATTTTTTTGACAACATTTGGAATGAAACGATCTTTTTTAATTAAAATTAGAATGTTTTAAGTTTCATTTAGAAAAAAAATCAAATCAAAATGTTTAAAAATGAATTTTTTATGAATTTTTAAAGTTAATTTTCTTAAGTTAAAAAAGTGTCAAAATTTTTTTCCAACATTGAAATTTTTTTTAATTTTTTTACTAACATTTGGAATGAAACAGTCTTTTTTAATTACAATTAGAATGTTTTAAGTTTCATTTAGAAAAAAAATCAATTTAAAATATTTAAAATTTAATTTTTTGATTTTTTAAAAAATCGTTAATTTTCTAACCTAAAAAAATTATTACCAACTTTCAAAATTTTCTCAATTTTTTTGACAACTCTTGGAATAAAACGGTCTTTTTTAATTAAAATTAGAATGTTTTGGGTTTCATTAAGAAAAAAAATCAAATCGAAGTCTTTAAAAATGAATTTTTTTAGATATAAACTTTTAAAAATTAAGTAGTTAAATTACTAAGGAAATAATATCTTTAAGATTAAGAGGGAAAAAGGAAAGGTTTGCGGAAGTCATTATTGGCGAAGATCATTTCAGTTTCCTGTTTAGAACCACGTACATAATTATAGAACAGTAGTAAAGTGGTTATACGCCGGAGGGATTTCCTCATTCTTTGAACAATCATCATTCCCCGAAGAACGTTCAAATATAGAATACAACTTTAGTATAGAATTCGTATTCTGTATGTGATGTTCGCTACATAGAATTCGCATAAAACCTCTTTAAAGTTTCATTATTACACAGCAAAGAGCTTGGCAATCGTTTTCTTTGTTGAACCGAATATACTCAAGTTGAATATTAAAGTTATCACGTTTATGATACAGTTAAAAATTAAAGATTTATATCTACTAACTTTATTTTAAATTTTTTGAACTTATTCACATTGATATATAAAAGTCTTATTTTCTAACCTCAAAAAAAGAAATGTTTACATCCTTCTATAAACTTTCATTTTACTATTTAAAGTAATTATATGTAAACTGGAACCACAACAACGCTTTTTATCGGTTGTACTTTGGTTTCTTTTCTTGTACGTAGGTTTCATATCACTTTGAATTTTCACTTTCACTTCGGAGTGTTTATCGCTGTCGATGTTCAAAGCTTTTACGCTTTGCGCTTTCACTTTCGCGTTCGTACCGTTGTAAAATGATGAAAAAATAGGGGGAGGGTCGTGTACAATAGGTACATTACCGGTATTCAGTGAGATAAAGCTTTGTGAGTGCACATAGAGGTATTAATGTATGTACAATCGTCATATTTGAAAATGAGTCATTTATGAATGAAAAAAAAGTATTATTTTCGATTTGAAAATTTACTTTTGAAAGAAATGAAGATTTATTTTTTGTCTGGAAGCCTTATTTAATATAGTCTTTTATAATAAACAAGAACTTTTTGGAGGTTCGATTTGGAATCAAAAAGTCGATAAGTTTAAATTGGATTAAATTTAGTTTAATTTTCTCTAGGAGACAACCTTTCGTTCTCAAAATAAATTTGTCACCGGTCTATTTTAATTGGGTCCACGTCAACCTCTCCGGCGGAATCAGCGTCGAGAAACGATACCCCCATTAACTTGTCCAAACAGTTATGTAAATCCTCGCTTTGAAAATATGAAAATTGAGGACGCGTCTCGTAATTCTCTTAATCGAGACGTCGTCATATCTTTATCCTGTTACGAACGTAACCGGATTAAATTGCTTCTACGCTCGTTTTATTTGTTAGGAAAATTTACTACGTCGCACCGATGCACTTCGTCCAACGTATAATTCAATTGAGTGCGTCGTTTCATAAGCAGTTTAAACTTATTTAGTACTTATATCTAAAAATAATTATTTTGGAAAAAAATTTTAAAGTTGGTAAAAATTTTTGACACTTCTTAACCTAACTTAAGTAAATCGATTAATTTTAAAAATTCATCAAAAATTCATTTTTAAAGATTTTGATTTGATTTTTTTTTTTCTAAATGAAACTTAAAACATTTTAATTTTAATTAAAAGATACCGTTTTATTCCAAGTGTTCTCAAAAAAATTTAAAAAATTTTCAAAGTTGGTAAAATTTTTTTTACACTTTTCTAACTTAAGAAAACTAATTTTAAAAATTCATCAAAAATTCATTTCTAAGATTTTAATTTTATTTTTTTCTAAATGAAACCCAAAACATTTTAATTTTAACTAAAAAAGACCGTTTTATGTCAAGTGTTGTCAAGAAAATTTTAAAAAAATTCAAACTTGGTAAAAAAATTTTTAGGTTAGAAAACTAACCATTTTTTAAAAAAATCATAAAAAATTGAATTTTAAATATTTTAAGCTGATTTTTTTTTCTAAATGAAACGTAAAACATTCTAATTTTAATTAAAAAAGGTCGCTTTGTTCCAAGTGCTGTCAAAAAAATTAAAAAAAATTTCAAAGTTGGTAAAAATTTCTGACTCTTCTAACCTAACTCTAAAAAATCGATCAACTTTAAAAATTCATCAAAAATTCATTTTTAAAGATTTTAGTTTGATTTTTTTCTAAATCAAACTTAAAACATTCTAATTTTAATTTAAAAAGACCGTTTTATTCCAAGTGTTGTCAAAAAAATTAAAAAATTTTTCAAAGTTGTTAAAAATTTTTTTAGGTTAGATAATTAACCATTTTTTAAAAAATTCACCAAAAATTCAGCTTTCAAGATTTTAATTTGATTTCTTTTCTAAATGAAACTTAGAACAATCTAGTTTTCATTAAAAAATACCGTTTCATTTTAAGTGTTGTCAAAAAAATTTAAAAAATTTTCAAAGTTAGTAAATTTTTTTGACACTTTTCTAACCTAATTTTAGAAAATCGATCAACTTTAAAAATTCATCAAAAATTCATTTTTAAAGATTTTGATTTGATTTATTTTGTAAATGAAACTTAAAATATTCTAATTTTAATTGAAAGAGACAGTTTCATTCCAAGTGTTGTCAAAAAAATTAAAAAAATTTTCAAAGTTGGTAAAAATTTTTGCCACTTTTAACCTAACTTTAGAAAATCGATCAACTTTAAAAATTCATCAAAAATTTATTTTTAAAGATTTTGATTTGATTTTTTTTCTAAATGAAACTTAAAACATTCTAATTTTAACTAAAAAAGACCGTTTCATTCCAAGTGTTGTCAAAAAAATTTAAAAAAATTTCAAAGTTGGTAAACATTTTTGACACCTTTCAAACTTAAGAAAGTTAACTTTAAAAATTCATCGAAAATTCATTTTTTAAGATTTTGCTTTGATTTTTTTGTAAATGAAACATAAAACATTCTAATTTTAATTAAAAAAGACAGTTTCATTCCAAGTGTTGTCAAAAAAATTAAAAAAAAATTTCAAAGTTGGAACAAATATTTGACACTTTTCTAACTTAAAAAAATCGATCAAATTTAAAAATTCATCAAAAATTCATTTTTAAAAAATTCGATTTAATTTTTGTTCTAAATGAAACTTAAAATATTCTAATTTTAAATAAAAAAGACCGTTTCATTCCAAGTGTTGTCAAAAAAATTAAAAAAATTTTCAAAGTTGCTAAACATTTTTGACACTTCTAATCTAATTTAAGAAAATCGATCAATTTTAAAAATTCCTCAAAAATTCATTTTTAAAGATTTTGATTTGATTTTTCTTCTAAATGAAACTTAAAACATTCTAATTTTAATTAAAAAAGACCGTTTCATTCCAAGTGTTGTCAAAAAAATTTAAAAAAAATTTCAAAGTTGGTAAAAAATTTTTTAGGTTAGAAAATTAACAATTTTTTAAAAAATTCACCAAAAATTCAGTTTTAAAGATTTTAATTTGATTTTTTTTCTAAATGACATTTCAAACATTCTTATTTTAATTAAAAAAGGCCGTTTTATTCCAAGTGTTGTCAAAAAATTAAAAAAAAAATTTAAAGTTGGTAAAACATTTTGACACTTTTCTAACTTAACAAAATTAACTTTAAAAATTCACCAAAAATTCATTTTTAAAGATCTTGATTTGATCTTTTTCCTTAATCAAACTTAAAACATTCTTATTTTAATTAAAGAAGACCGTTTCTTTCCAAGTGTTGTCAAAAAAATTAAAAAAAAATTCAAACTTGGTAAAAAAAATTTTAGGTTAGAAAGTTAACCATTTTTTAAAAAAATCATAAAAAATTGATTTTAAATATTTTAAGCTGATCTTTCTTCCAAATGAAACTTAAAGCCTTCTAATTTTAATTAAAAAAGACCGTTTTATTCCAAGTGTTGCACAAAAATTTAAAAAAATTTTCAAATTTGATAAAAAAATTTTTTTGTTATAAAATTTTTTAGGTTAAAAATCAATAATTTTTAAAAATCATATCTAAGAAACTAATTGTTGTTGAGATTTGAAACTTTATGACAATTTACTTTAAGATATAATCTTTATTTTCACCAAAGATAAATTTTCTACGATTTTTAGTTTTTCCCTCAGGAGGGAAAATCTAGCACAATGTCTTTAATTGAAATTTTTTAACATTCTAATAATTAGACTACGTTCTAAAAGTGAAAATTTTCTTTGAACTACATTATAATTTAACGTTTAAAATACGTTCAAAATTTTTTTTTAATACATCTAAAGTTGATTAATTACTCAACAGCTGTCTTGTTTAATGTTTAGCGGTTAACCACCTTTTTAATTTTCTCTCTTAATCCCAACTCCTTCACCTACCGTTACCGATTCAAATCGCGTTTGTCGGTTGCATCTAGATCTGCCTCGAGGGACATTTTACAACCTCCAGCATTAACATCTATGATGTGGTCCGGAGCAGATCTTCAGCCACGATAGTTCGGGTAGGCGCATATAAATTAAACCTCAATGTCCGACGTTATTTAATGAATAAAGATGAAGGGACGTTGCTTTTCCCATCGAACGCATATCAGTCATTATGACTTAGCTACTTGTAGTCTACGCACTTTGCGAAGAGGTTTACAGCCGGTTAATCATCGCGGCGTCAGTACAAACTTGCACTTGAGCGCTTTTATTAAAATCTCTCGATGATTTATGCGATGGTTATCTTGAAATATTAGAAACGGATAATCGGGGAGATTATAAACGATATGTAAATTTATTGCAAATACTAATTAATAACATGGGAATTCGCATGTTATCCAGATTGTAAATTCTGGTCTAGATACTTTGATCCGGTTAAGATGGGAATTAATGAGTGGTTTCTTAACGAGTTGGATGTCATGTTAATTAATTCTTTAACATCAACATATTAATAAAATAATTATTAAATATTTTAGCATTAATTTTACAAGAAGTTGTACGTTGACTGTGTATTTTTATCTTCATTACGCTTGGTTTGATTCGAAAAGATTTAAAACTCTTCTTGGAAAACCCAGATTTAATATTCTTAATCACTCTCTTTTAAATCTCGTGAAGCGAATTACTTTTTAGAAATTTTTTAAGCCGTCAAAATTTGTTATGGGTTACAATAGAGTTTTTATTCGTCGAACTGTGGCAATTCAGATGATCGTCTTAAAGGAAAAAAGTAACGATCCGGTGTAAAACGTTTGAAACGGCGCCAGTACGATCCTTGACGTTCACTATTTTGTAAGGATTTCTTTTGCCGGGTTTTTGCCGTTGATTTTGCCGTTTTTTCCGTCCGTTGATCGCTCGTCAGTCAATCCGAGAAGGAGCGAACACTCAACGACTGTTCCCAGCTTAATCAAACCGATCGTGAACTGTGACGACGTCTACTTTCACGTCTAGAACTCATTTACTTCGACGAATGGCCAATGATTCCATTGTATTCGTTATTATTTACCTTATTGTCTTGTTCGCGATTGTTTTGAGATCGGAATGGGTTGGTAATCTTCGGCAAATTACCGTGGAGTTGTTATTTACATTGAATGGTTACTGTGAGGAAATAAATATAAAATACCTACAGTTTTACAAACAAATAAAATGTGGCTAATGAAAAATCTTTTATATCTTTGGTAAAAAAATTTTTTTTCAACTTTGAAAATTTTTTTAATTTTTTTGACAACACTTGGAATAAAACGGTCTTTTTTATATAAAATTAGAATGTTTTAAGTTTCATAAAAAAAAAAAAACAAATCAAAAACTTCAAAAATGAATCCTTGATGAATTTTTTAAAAAATGGTTAATTTTCTAACCTAAAAAATTTTTACCAACTTTGGAAATTTTTTTAATTTTTTTGACAACACTTGGAATAAAACGGTCTTTTTTATATAAAATTAGAATGTTTTAAGTTTCATTTAGAAAAAAATCAAATTAAAATCTTTAAAAATGAATTTTTGATGAATTTTTTAAAAAATGATTAATTTTCTAACCTATAAAATTTTTACCAACTTTGAAAATTTTTTTAATTTTTTTGACAACACTTGGAATAAAACGGTCCTATTTAATTAAAATTAGAATGTTTTAAGTTTCAATTAGAAAAAAAATCAGCTTAAAATATTTAAAATTCAATTTTTTATGATTTTTTAAAAAATTGTTAATTTTTCAACCTAAAAAATTTTTTACTAACTTTGAAATTTTTTTTAATTTTTTTGACAATACTTGGAATAAAACGGCCTTTTTTATATAAAATTAGAATGATTTAAGTTTCATTTAGAAAAAAAATCAAATCAAAACCTTTAAAAATGAATTTTTGATGAATTTTTTAAAAAATGGTTAATTTTCGAACATAAAAAATTTTTACCAACTTTGGAAATTTTTTTAATTTTTTTGACAACACTTGGAATGGAACGGTCTTTTTTAATTAAAATTAGAATGTTTTAAGTTTCATTTAGAAAAAAAATCAAATCAAAATCTTTAAAAATGAATTTTTCATGAATTTTTAAAGTTAATTTTCTTAAGTTAGAAAAGTGTCAAAAATTTTTACCAACTTTGAAATTTTTTTTAATTTTTTTGACAACATTTGGAATGAAACGGTCTTTTTTAATCAAAACTAGAATGTTTTAAGTTTCATTTAGAAAAAAAATCAAATCAAAATCTTTAAAAATGAATTTTTGATGAATTTTTAAAATTAACTTTTCTAAATTAGAAGTGTTAAAAATGTTTACCAACTTTGAATTTTTTTTTAATTTTTTTGACAATACTTGGAATAAAACGGTCTTTTTTAGTAAAAACTAGAATATTTTAAGTTTCATTTAGAAAAAAAATCAAATCAAAATCTTTAAAAATGAATTTTTGATGAATTTTTAAAATTGGTCAATTTTCATAAATTATGTTAAGAAGTGTCAAAAACTTTTACCAACTTTAAAAATTTTTACCAACTTTAAAAATTTTTTTAAATTTTTTGACAACACTTGGAATAAAACAATCTTTTTTATATAAAATTAAAATGTTTTAAGTTTCATTTAGAAAAAAAATCAAATCAAAACCTTTAAAAATGAATTTTTGATGAATTTTTTAAAAAATGGTTAATTTTTTAACTTAAAAAATTTTTCAAAGTTGGTAAAAATGTTTTAATTTTTTTGACAACACTTGAAATAAAACGGTCTTTTTAAATAAAAATTAGAATGTTTTAAGCTTCATTTAGCATAAAAATTTAGTTAAAATCTTTAAAAATGAATTTTTGACGAATTTTTAAAATTGATCGATTTTCGTAAGTTAGGTTAAAGTATAAAAAAATTTTACCAACTTTGAAAATTTTTTTAATTTTTTTGATAACACTTGGAATAAAACGGTCTTTTTTAATTAAAATTAGAATGTTTTAAGTTTCATTTAGAAAAAAAATCAAATCAAAACCTTTAAAAATGAATTTTTGATGAATTTTTTAAAAAATGGTTAATTTTCTAACCTAAAAAATTTTTACCAACTTTGAAAATTTTTTTAATTTTTTTGACAACACTTGGAATAAAACGGTCTTTTTAATTAAAATTAGAATGTTTTAAGTTTCATTTAGAAAAAAATCAAATCAAAATCTTTAAAAATGAATTTTTGATGAATTTTTAAAGTTAATTTTCTTAAATTAAAAGTGTCAAAAATGTTTACCAATTTTGAAAATTTTTTTAAATTTTTTGACAACACTTGGAATAAAACGGTATTTTTTATATAAAATTAGAATATTTTAAGTTTAATTTAGAAAAGAAATCAAATCAAAATCTTTAAAAATGAATTTTTGATGAATTTTTAAAGTTAATTTTCTTAAATTAGAAAAGTATTAAAAATTTTTTCCAACTTTGAAAATTTTTTTAATCTTTTTGACAACACTTGAAATAAAACGGTCTTTTTAAATAAAAATTAGAATGTTTTAAGCTTCATTTAGCAAAAAAATTTAGTTAAAATCTTTAAAAATGAATTTTTAATAAATTTTTAAATTTAATTTTCTTAAGTTAAAAAAGTGTCAAAAATTTTTACCAACTTTCAAAATTTTTTAAATTTTTTTTACAACGCTTGAAACAAAACGGTCTTTTTTATATAAAATTAGAATGTTTTAAGTTTCATTTAGAAAAAAAATCAAATCAAAATCTTTAAAAATGAATTTTTGACGATTTTTTAAAGTTGATCGATTTTTTCAAGTTAGGTTAAAAAGTGTAAAAAAATTTTACCAACTTTGAAAATTTTTTTAAATTTTTTGACAACATTTGGAATAAAACGGTCTTTTTTATATACAATTAGAATGTTTTAAGTTTCATTTAAAAAAAAAATTAAATCAAAATCTTTGAAAATGAATTTTTGATGAATTTTTTAAAAAATGGTTAATTTTCTAACCTAAAAAATTTTTACCAACTTTGAAAATTTTTTTAATTTTTTTGACAACACTTGGAATAAAACGGTCTTTTTTAATTAAAATTAGAATGTTTTAAGCTTAATCTAGAAAAAAAATCAAATCAAAATCTCTAAAAATGAATTTTTGATGAATTTTTAAAATTGATTGATTTTTTTAGATTAGGTTAGAAGCATCAAAAATTTTTTACCAACTTTTAAATATTTTTTTTTAATTTTTTTGACAACACTTAGAATGATTTTTAATATTTTTGGAAAATATTTTGATATTTTTGGAAAAATAAATTGATTCAATTCTTCCAAGATCCAAGAAATTTCTTAAATATAGTACATGAATCAAGATAAATAACATTTAAGAAAGAAAATAACCCATAATATCATCCTTACATAATGTACACATAACATGATTGGAAAATTGAGGAAGTCCGTCGAATAATCCGAGTCAATACAACCGCGTGCAATCCTCGCTACGCGAAAACCCGGCCGCTTGACGTAATCAAAATATTTATAGAGATTACGTTTTCGAAATTCATTGAGCGACGTATGTTGTGCACATGTTTCTAACCTTGGCTCCGTTCACGGCTGAAGTCGAAAATCCCGATGTGTGTACGTGCACCAAACCGTCCAACGGCTAATCTTTAGCTATTCCCGCGTGGGCGAGCCTTTGATTTTCTCCTCTATTTACCGTTGCGAATATTTTCATTTTATTGATCAAAATACCGACCTTCCCACGTCAATGAAGCTATTTTCGCGCTTTAAAAACATTGTTACGACTCGAACGTTATACACATTAGAGGTTCTATTGGATGGTAGAGAGTACTTTTATCTTCATCACGTTTGGTTTGATTCGAAAAGATTTAAAGTCTTCTTGGAAAATCTAAATTTTATATCCTTAAAGTACGAATCTACGATGAGAATATTTCACAAGATTTTTGTCTCATGAAAAAAAAAAAAAATCTTAATAGATTGCAACCATGAAACAAAATTATTGATTATTTTGTAACATTTCCCAGAAGAGGAGAAATTATCGACTATTAGCTAAATACTAAGGTGCTGATAAATCGATTCGTTCCGAATTAACTTCGATCCGGTAAAACACAGCTTTGGCGATTTGAGAATTAGGTATTAGATCAGCGGAGAGTCAACACGTTCTCTTCTCATGGAGAAGAGAAAGAAGGGGAGGTGGTCACTAGCGGAACATCAATGCAATCTGCGCGACCATCTCGACCAGCGTCCACCGGTCGTTTATGGAAATTAATGTAAATTTAATAAAACGATGAATAATCGCCTCAGTGGCGGAACGTAGCGTGGTACGGCAAGTCCCGATTTGGCTATCTGCTTCGCTAGCAAGTCACGACACGTGAATTAATGACGGCGTTTGAACGCACGCGGGAGTTTGTCCTCTGTCTCTTCCGCTGACATACGTTTGAAGATTCTTCGTTAGCCGCGTTATTTGTTTGCTAAACTCGAGGAATTTCATTTTTACCCCCTTATACTAACCATTCAATGTAAATAACAACTCTACAGTCATTTGGCCGACAGCTGCATTCTTAACCTAACTTAAGAAAATCGATTAACTTTAAAAATTCATCAAAAATTCATTTTTAAAAATTTTGATTTGATTTTTTTTCTAAATGAAACTTAAAACATTCTAATTTTAATTAAAAAAGACCATTTTATTCCAGGTGTTGCCAAAAAAATTAAAAAAATTTTCAAAGTTGGAAAAAAATTTGGACAGTTTTTTAACTTAAGAAAAATAACTTTAAGAATTCATAAAAAATTCATTTTTAAACATTTTCATTTGTTTTTTTTTTCTAAATGAAGCTTAAAATATTCTAATTTTAATTCAAATAGACCGTTTTATTTCAAGTGTTGTCAAAAAAATTTTAAAAAAAATTCAAAGTTGGTAATTTTTTTTTACATTTTTAACCTAACTCTTAAAAAACGATCAATTTTAAAAATTCATCAAAAATTCATTTTTAAAGATTTTGATTAGATTTTTTTCTAAATGAAACTTAAAACATTCTAATTTTAATTAAAGAAGACCCTTTTAGTCCAAGTGTTGCCAAAAAAATTAAAAAAATTTTCAAAGTTGATGAAAAAATTTTGACATTTTAACCTTAATTTTTTAGAAAATCTAGTGAAATTTGAAAAATCACCAAAAATGTATTTTTAAAAACTAAGAAAAGATTTTTTGGAAAATGAAAGTTAAAACATTCTAAATTTAATTAAAAAAGATGTTTTTTTTCTAAGTATTACCAAAAAAATTAAAAAAATTCCCAAAGTTGATGAAAAAATTTTGACATTTTAACCTTAATTTTTTAGAAAATCTAGTGAAATTTGAAAAATCACCAAAAATTTATTTTTTGAAACTAAAAAAAGATTTTTTTGGAAAATGAAAATTAAAATACTCTAAATTTAATTAAAACAGATTGATTTTTTCTAAATATTACCAAAAAAATTAAAAAAATTCCCAAAGTTGATGAAAAAATTTTGACATTTTAACCTTAATTTTTTAGAAAATCTAGTAAAATTTAAAAAATCACCAAAAATTTATTTTTAGAAACTAAAAGAAGATTTTTTGGAAAATGAAAGTTAAAACGTTCTAAATTTAATTAGAAAAGATGGTTTTTTTCTAAGTATTACCAAAAAAATTAAAAAAATTCCCAAAGTTGATAAAAAAATTTTGACTTTTTAACCTTAATTTTTTAGAAAATCTAGTGAAATTTAAAAAATCACCAAAAATTTATTTTTAGAAACTAAAAAAAGCTTTTTTTTCTAAATGAAACTTAAAACATTCTAATTTTAATTAAAAAAGACTATTTTATTCCAAGTGTTGTCAAAAAAATTAAAAAAAATTTCAAAGTTGGTAAACATTTTTGACACTTCTAACCTAATTTTAAAATAATCGATCAAATTTAAAAATTTATCAAAAATTCATTTTTAAAAATTTTGATTTGATTTTTTTTCTAAATGAAACTTAAAATATTCTAATTCTAATTAAAAAAGACCGTTTTATTCCAAGTGTTGTCAAAAAAATTAAAAAAAAATTCAAAGTTGGTAAATTTTTTTTACATTTTTTTAACTTAAGAAAAGTAATTTTAAAAATTCATAAAAAATTCATTTTTAAAAATTTTGATTTGATTTTTTCTCTAAATGAAATCTAAAACATTCTAATTTTAAGTAAAAAAGACCGTTTTATTCCAAGTGTTGTCAAAAAAATTAAAAAAAATTTCAAAGTTGGTAAATTTTTTTTACATTTTTAACCTAACTCTTAAAAAACGATCACTTTTAAAAATTCATCAAAAATTCATTTTTAAAGATTTTAATTAGATTTCTTTCTAAATGAAACTTAAAACATTCTAATTTTAATTAAAAAAGACCCTTTTAGTCCAAGTGTTGCCAAAAAAATTTAAAAAATTTTCAAAGTTGATGAAAGAATTTTGACACTTTAACCTTAATTTTTTAGAAAATCTAGTGAAATTTAAAAAAATATCCAAAAAAATTTATCCTTAGAAACTAAGAAAAGATTTCTTGAAAAATAAAAATTAAAGCACTTTAAATTTAAGTAAAAAAGATGTTTTCTTTTTCTAAGTATTACCAAAAAAATTTAAAAAATTCCCAAAGTTGATGAAAAATTTTTGACACTTTATAACCTTAATTTTTTAGAAAATCACGAGAAATTTAAAAAAATCACCAAAAAATTATTTTTAGAAACTAAGAAAAGATTTTTTGGAAAATGAAAGTTAAAACATTCTAAATTTAATTAAAACAGATTGATTTTTCTAAGTATTACCAAAAAAATTAAAAAAATTCCCAAAGTTGATGAAAAAATTTTGACACTTTATAACATTAATTTTTTAGAAAATCACGTGAAATTTAAAAAATCGCCAAACATTTATTTTTAGAAACTAAAAAAAGATTTTTTTTTCTAAATGAAACTTAAAACATTCTAATTTTAATTAAAAAAGACCGTTTTATTCCAAGTGTTGTCAAAAAAATTAAAAAAATTTTCAAAGTTGGAAAAAATTTTTGACACTTTTCTAACTCAAAAAAGTTAACTTCAAAAATTCATGAAAAATTCATTTTTAAAGATTTTGATTTGATTTTTTTTTTTAATGAAATTAAAAACATTCTAATTTTAACTAAAAAAGACCGTTTTATTCCTAGTGTTGTCAAAAAAATTAAAAAAAATTTCAAAGTTGATAAAAGTTTTTGATATTTCTAACTTAAGAAAGCTAACTTTAAAAATTCATAAAAAATTCATTTTTAAAGATTTTAATTTGATTTTTTTCTAAATGAAATCCAAATCATTCTAATTTTAATTATGAAAGACCGTATTATTCCAAGTGTGGTCAAAAATATTTAAAAAAAATTCAAAACTGGTAAAAAAATTTTTAGGTTAGAAAATTAACATTTTTAAAAAAAATCATAAAAAATTGAATTTTGAATATTTTAAGCTGATTTTTTTCTAAATGAAACTTAAATCATTCTAATTTTAATTAAAAAAGACCGTTTTATTCCAAATGTTGTCAAAAAAATTTAAAAAAAATTCAAAGTTGATAAAAATTTTTGACACTTCTAACCTAACTTTAAAAAATCGATCAACTTTAAAAATTCATCAAAAATTCATTTTTAAAGATTTTGATTTGATTTTTTTTTTCTAAATGAAACTTAAAACATTCTAATTTTAATTAAAAAAGATCGTTTTATTCCAAGTGGTGTCAAAAAAATTTAAAAAAATTTTCAAAATTGGTAAATATTTTTGACACTACTTTTTTGTTTTCTTTTTGCAGTAATACTTCAAATTCCAAGATCTTATATGACAAGAAAAATTTTGAGGAAAAAAAAATCCTCAGTAAATCGACAAAACATCAGCAAATTTTGACTGAACCTGGCATAATCTTTTAAATTTTTAATAAATTTTAAAATCTCTAAAGAAAGATAGACTAAAAACTATATTTTTCATAAATATCATTAGATCTGTGCTAACTATTGCCAAAGAATTGAAACAAAATTCAAACACAGCCAAGAATTTTAACAAAACTTTACAACATTTTAACCAACTTTTAAAAAAATCGCTCGTTCAAGAATTCATTCATTAAACTTGGCTAGTGTATACTCTAGGTTTATCGTGGAACTTCTAAGTTAAGTGAAATGAAACCTAAAAGTTTTAGCCAACGATAACAAGTTTTATTAAATGTTATAAGTGTAAACGTTTCGATTTTAGGGGTTTTCAGACACATCGTTAGGAAATTTTCATAGAATACAGATTTTTGAATAACAGTAAAAACTGAAGGCGCGTTAACACTTTGTTGACCGGCAATTTTACGTAGAAACTATGTCATGTCACCGCAATATGACATAACAAGTGCTATAATGACGAGTTAACTCGTCACCGGTCAGCAACGTTTGGATATGAAATGACGAGTTATCTCGTCACCGGTCAACAAGGTGTTAACAGAGTGACACAACAGAGATATAAAATTTCAAAAATGCCGAAGGCGTGATTAATACGACATTTTAGCTTTGAAATATTAAATTAATGTGAAAAATCGAGGTAAAAATCTTAAAACAGAAAATTGATTTGATTCGAACTATAGCCATGCTTATTGAACAAACGTAGATGGTCGAATGTCTTACTCTTAAATTTCCTGATGATGTAGTATAACCCAAAATGAAGTTGCACCATGAAGAAAAACGCGAAATAGTAAGCTCCCTCTCTGTATTATTGCTGAGTAGTCTTATTTTTCTCTTCATGGTGCAGCTCTATTTTGGGTTATAATACCTGAAGATGCCTAAGGGCGAAACGTTTACGTGGCACTTAAACAATTAATATAATTTGTCATCGTTGGCTAAAACTTTCGAGATTCATTTCACCTAACTCATACGTTAAAATTGAAATTATGAAAATCTACAGTTGCGGCTATAAAATTTTACTCATCACATTCTTAACATTAAAAGAAAAATGTAATTTACATTTTATTTATCACCCTTTATTTCTAATCTGTGATTATAAGACTCTAAAGTCTGTTTTACACGTAGATCTATTGATTGTTAAAAAATTTGATCAAATGTAATAAATTTTTTAAAAAATTTAAGATTTTTTAATAGAAATGAAGAATCTTATTTTGTCAAAAGTAAGTTTTCAGAAAAATTTGGGTTCTATTTTTTTTTTTTTTTTTTAACAATTGATTTTAGGTTCTTAGATTGATTTGGTTTTTTAAACTAAAATTGACTGAAATTTAAAGTTTTTTATTCCCAAAGCGTTTGATGTTTAAAATATTTTTTAAAACAAGTTTGACAAACGTTTCTAACTTGCAATTAGAAATCTCTAAAGTCTGTTTTACACGATCGCTTATTAATTGTCAAAAGACGATTAAAATTTTATGACTGTATCAATCAGCCTCATTTCATAAAAATCTATTATCGATTGTTATGCTTAGTTTTTATGATGATAACTGATTAACCTGGAAAATCGTTTCCAATCAACCGTGAACGTGAAAACATCTAGATTTCGCGGTTAAACGTCGAACCTCATGGTATCGATGTTACCTATAGCTATGTAGGTGCGGACATATGGTAATTGAGTATCTGGGTCGTTTTGCAAGTCGTGCCAAACCAAACCATAGTAAACCAAAGCAAACCAAAGTAAACCAAAGCAAACCAAACCACACCACACCACCGAGGTACCATATATCGCGGCGCCGAGACTTGCTTATGCAAGTGTGACTCACCGCGACCCGTTGACCCGTCGACCGACCCGCGCTCGTTCATTCGTTCTTTCGTTCGAGCGAAAGTGAACAAGGATATTATCCGAGCACCGATGAATGAAGGTAAAAACCGAAGCCGAGCGGTTTCCGTTCACGAGTAGAATGGCCGACGACCGGAGATCGTGTGAAAATCTGCCCCTCGACGACGACTCAGTTCCGCATAACTTATTACACGCCGAAGACTTAGAAAAACTTTTCGATGTGAATTTACCGGAACAAACAGGATGCGAACCACAGACTTCGGTTTAGATTCGTTTGTTGAACGCATCGAACCAATAAATATCAAATCGCACAAT
The DNA here is from genome assembly GCA_036711955.1 of Digitonthophagus gazella. NCBI lineage: Eukaryota > Metazoa > Arthropoda > Insecta > Coleoptera > Scarabaeidae > Digitonthophagus > Digitonthophagus gazella. The sequence continues at coordinate 4,691,063 of JASCIT010000003.1, forward strand.
CTATTCAACTCTGATCTGATTCTATTCACATCAATTCTAATATTCAATCCTGATGTAAATCTGTATTAAATTCTTCAAAGTATTTAAAGTATTTTTCTAAATGCAAATGAAGATTATAAATAACTCATTGCAAATAAGATTTATGTAAATTAAATTTTTTATTAACACTTTCTCTATAATAAAGGTGCGTTTTAATAAGAAATATGCGTTAAATCCATTTAAATAAGTACTTTCTGAATATTAACTAGTATTCAAGGACGTACACAATAAAACTTGTATTAAAAATTCTTTCGAGTTTAAAATTAGATTTAATCCATTTTCATAATAGTATTTTACTTCAATACTATTTCAAATCCCCTATTAAAATCAATTTCGTCTCCGGTAAAATCCGGTTCCCATTGAATTTATTTCAACAAGGATTACCGAGTTGCTCGAAAGGCTGTAAAGTCAAGCTTGGGTAATGACGACGGATGAATGGGCTTCGAAGTCATCTCGTCTCGTCTTGAAGTTGAAGCGAAATCGTTTTGTGCCGGAAGGCACGCACGTCGCCTCGTGCTTCGCGAACGTGTCGGAGGAACACGAACGAAAGCTTCCTCATCGCGAAACGAAGTCTTCTTCGTCGCGTGCTGCCGCCTTCCGAAGATAATTTACCGATTACCTAATCGGAACCATCGTGTATCCATCCCATCGGTTCGGAGTTCACGTCCGAACGACTCTTCGCAGAAACTCGCATCGTAAGATCCAACGATGTCGATAATGAAGTCTTTCGGTTCGTGAGACTTGAGAGAGAAATTCCGGTGTTGTTTGAAAGTTTACATCAAAGTAATGATTATTCAGGTATATAGAGGAAATTTCTCTCATCAAACATATTATAATTTAAAGAGTTTAGGTTAGTTAACTGTCAAAAATTTTTACCAACTTTGAAATTTTTTTTTAATTTTTTGGTAATATTTAGAATAAATCGGTCTTTTTTAATTAAAAATAGAATCTTTTAACTTTCATTTAAAACAAAAATCATTTCTTAATCTCAATAAATAAAGTCTAGGAGATTTTTTAAAGTTGATCAAATTTTTTTAAAAAGTTAGGTTAGTTAACTGTAAAAAATTTTTACCAACTTTGAAATTTTTTTTTAATTTTTTGGTAATATTTAGAATAAATCGGTCTTTTTTAATTAAAACTAGAATCTTGTAACTTTCATTTAAACCAAAAATTATTTCTTAATTTCAATAAATAAAGTCCGGGGGATTTTTTAAAGTTGGTCAATTTTTTTAAAAAATTAGGTTAGTTAACTGTCAAAAATTTTTATCAACTTCTAATTTTTTTTTTATTTTTGGTTATATTTAGAATAAATCGGTCTTTTTTAATTAAAACTAGAATCTTTTAACTTTCATTTAAAACAAAAATGATTTCTTAATCTCAATAAATAAAGTCTGGGGGATTTTTTAAATTTGGCCAACTTTTTAAAAAAAGTTGGGCTAGTTAACTGTCAAAAAATTTTACCACTTTGAAACTCTTTCTTAATTTTTTGGTAATATTTAGATTAAATCGGCCTTTTTTAAACCAAAATAGAATCTTTTACGTTTAATTTAATCTAAAAATCAAGTCTTAATTATTCTAACCACGCTAATGCCACATGAAATGTCAAAACGATCGGTTTATTAATAATTATCAAATATTTAATTTATGCAGAGCAAAAATTCGAATAAATTTCACTAAAAACTAATTAAATTCTTGAAAATATCACCAAAAATTTAAGTAAATTTGTAAAAATTCTGCCAAAGCTACTAAAATTTTTAATAATTCCACCAAAAACTTATAAAATTTTTAAAATTCCACCAAAGCTACTAAAATTTTTAATAATTCCACCAAAAACTTATAAAATTTGTAAAAATTCCACCAAAGCTATCAAAATTTTTAACAATTCCACCAAAAACTAAATTTTTAAAAAATATACTAAAATTAAGATTAATTTCGTCAAGAATTGATTAATTCTTAAAAATTTCACAAAAATAAAAAAGTAATAATAAAAATTTCATAAAAGTTAGTAAGATTGAACACAATTTCACCAAAAATTATAAAATTTGGAGACAATTCTACTAAAAAGTTAGTGAATTTTTTAAAAATTCCACCCAAAATCAATAAAATTGGTAAAAATTCCACGAAAAACTTACTATATTCGTAAAAATTCCACCAAAGTTACCAACATTTTTAACAATTCCACCAAAAACGTACTAAATTTTTTAAATTTTCCAACAAAGCTACAAAAATGTTGAATAATTCCACCGAAAACTTACAGATTTTTAAAAAATACCACCAAAAACTTACCAAATTCATAAAAATTCAACTAAAATTACTAATATTTTTAACAATTCCACCAAAAATGATTAAAGTTAATTAAAATTCCACCAAAGTTATCAACTTTTTTAACAATTCCATCAAAAACATACTGAATTTAAAAAAAATTCCATCAAAAATTAATAAAATTGGAAAAATTTCACTAAAAACTTACTAAATTCGTAAAAATTTCATAAAAAAACACTAAATTTTTAAAAAATTCCATCAAAAATGAATAAAATTCGCAAAAATTCAATCAATGATATCAAAATTTTTGATAATTCTACCAAAAATATACTGAAATTTTTAAAAACTCCACCAAAAATTAATACAATTTGCAAAAATTCCACCAAAAACTTACTAAATTCATAAGAATTTTGTCAAAAACACTGATTTTTTTTATTCCACCAGAAATTAATAAAATTCGCAAAAATTCCACCAATGTTATCAAAATTGTTGATAATTCTACCAAAAACATATTGAATTTTTAAAAAATTTCACCAGAAACTTACTAAATAGATAAGAATTTTATCAAAGACACTGAATTTTCTTAAAATTCCACCAGAAATCAATAAAATTCGTATACAATTTGCAAAAATTCCACCAGAAACTTACTAAATTCATAAGAATTTTGTCAAAAATACTGATTTTTTTTTTATTCCACTACAAATGAATAAAATTCGCAAAAATTCCACCAATGTTATCAAAATTTTTATAATTCCACCAAAAACATACTGAATTTTTAAAAAAATCCACCAAAAACTTACTAAATTCATAAGCATTTTATCAAAAACACTGATTTTTTTCTATTCCACCACAAATGAATAAAATTCGCAAAAATTCCACCAATGTTATCAAAATTTTTGATAATTCCACCAAAAACATACTGAATTTTTTTAAAATTCCACCAAAAACTTACTAAATTCATAAGAATTTTACCAAAAACACTGATTTTTTTTTAAATTCCACCAGAAATGAATAAAATTCGCAAAAATTCCACCAAAGCTATTAAAATATTTAACAACTACACCCAAAACTTACTGATTTTTTTTTATTCCACCAAAAACTTACAAAAATCCTAAAAATTACACCGAAATTGTTAACATTTTTAACAATTCTACCAAAAAATTACTAAATTCTTTTAAAATTCCACCAAAAATCAATCAAATTAGAAACAATTTAATTAAAAATTAACTAAAACCTTGAAAATTCCATCAAAAACTTAGTAGATTCATAAAAATTCCACCAAAGTTACTAAAATTTTTAATAATTCTACCAAAAATAATGAATTGTTTTAAAATTCCACCAGAAATGAATAAAATTCGTAGAAATTCCACCAAAGCTATTAAAATATTTAACTACTACACCCAAAACTTACTGAATTTTTTTTATTCCACCAAAAACTTACAAAAATCCTAAAAATTACACCGAAATTGTCAACATTTTTAACAATTCTACCAAAAACTTACCAAATTTTTTAAAAATTCCACCAAAATGTCCAAATTCTTTTAAAATTTCACCAAAAATCAATCAAATTAGAAACAATTTAATTAAAAATTAACTAAAACCTTGAAAATTCCATCAAGAACTTAGTAGATTCATAAAAATTCCACCAAAGTTACTAACATTTTTAATAATTCTACCAAAAATAATGAACTTTTTTAAAATTCCACCAAAAAACTTACAAAATTTGTAAAAATTCCACCAAAAATTTACCAATTTTTTTTTTTAATTCCACCAAAAATTTACTAAATTCGTAAAGCTTCCACCAAAGTTACCAAAATTTGATCAATTCAACCAAAAACAATACATTTTTTTTTTTAGAAAAATACTAAAAATAAAACTAAACTGGTCTCTATAAATAAAATCGTTGCGATTTTTTAAAATTCATCAAATATTTAAAGAAAATTAGGTTAGTTAAATCTCAGAAATTTTTACTAAATTTAAGATTTTTTTTTTAATTTTTTTGGTAACAATTAGAACAAATTTGATTTTTTTAATTGAAAATAGATTCTTTTATGTTTGATTTAATGTAAAAATTATTTCTCAATTCAAATTTATTTAAAGTGATAAAGATTACATAAAAATTTCTAATTTATTACATAACAGTAAATGTCCTATACAATATTCAAATTGTATTACAATACTTTTACCTTTCACGGATTACACAAAAAATAAATTAGATACAAAAAAATCTTTTTAACAAAGGTGTAATTTGTTATTTATACTTTCATGTTCCAAATTAGCTTCTATTGTAAACCATCGTTGAAAAGTGTTACAAGGCATAAAAATTACCTATAGATAGAAACGTATAGAAACGTCAAAAAGAAGGTATGTATTTATCCGCAAAGAGAGAAAGACGAACCGGAACTTTTGCACGTATCCCGTAGAATCAATTATCTACGTAGAAAATATTTAATTATACGTTACGTTCACGTGTACTAAACGGTGTCTCGCGTTTTTCCTCGCCATCAACGGCTTGGGAACTCATTGTGCTGTCCGGCAGAGACACGATCTTCACGCTGATTTAGTATTTGGCTTGCGACGTCACGCGCTCGAAACTCATTTCGCGATCGGCCGAGCAGGAAGTCGTAAGACAACACACTGCATCCACTTTTTCTGCTCGCTTTTTTGACGAACGCCATCTACGAAAGGAAAGAAACGGGCACGCTCTTTGTTGCGCAATGTAATTAGTGCCCGTCCGGGTTAACTTAGGTTGCTTGCTTGCTTGCTCGGTAAGATCGTAATAGATTCGATTAAAAACTCGTTATCGATTCGTTATACGCACATTTTTATTTTTACGGTCGCGATCTGGCGTAATTATAACGTAATGTGGGGTCTTAATGAAACCTGCAATTATGTTGTATATAGTGTATGTAAATTAGTAGATGTTATGGTCAATTAGAACTAATCAGGGAATGTTTTATTAAGGTTTATTAGATTTGATAATCAAGTGACTTTAAATGTTATTCGTGTGACTTAAAAAAAATTATTTATTTGCAATGTTAGATTCAGAATTTGATTTTAATTGATTCCCAACAAATTCTGTTGTTAAGATATAAGAAATTTTTCCTTAAGAAATGAAAGGGTTTCAATCAATTGTAGAATTTTTTATAAATAAACTGCGGATAGACGCATTAGCAACAGTTGGGCGATTGTAAGTGGGTGGAGCTTGCACTCTCAGATATATCGAAAGCTTTAAAGGCGCAGTTACACGGCGCGTGGTTCGCCGAACCACGAAACTACAAATCAGTTCGAGATGGCTTGCGTTTTAACGAACCAGTAGTGACAACACGGTGCGCAGTTCGTCAGACTTTTAACATGATTTGGTTCGTTCTAATGGTTCGTCCGTGGTTTACCAAAAGTTTATCAGTCCTGAATTGGAATCATGGATGACAGGCAGAAAATTATTGTGACTGCGTCATTGTGCATTATTAACGCAGGATTAATACTGCAGAAGTGTCACAAAAAAATATGGTGGTTGGTGTATAAACCGATCGCAAAAATTTGTCAAGCGATTTATAGTACCGCCAGTTCGATTCATACAGGGTGATTTATTAATATACGGATCAGACGAAAAGTGTAGGTACTAGGGGCCAAATTGAAGACATTTTCTTAATAGTATATTGAGAACAACTTAGTAATCACAAAGATATAGAACATTAAAGTTCAGTTAATTATCGAGTATTTATTACCATATACGCTATTGCACTACTTTTAAATTCAAACTACGAATATTTCGGGGTTATTTAAACAATAGACAATTAAGAAAAAAATAAAAACTTTGTAATATGGCAATTAGGGAAAGTTAAAAATTTGTTGAAATGCTAAAAATTGGTGTTTATTTGTTGAGAACCGCTGATACCTCGTTTTTATTTCTGTCAATCCATTTGATGATATGCTTATTGTGTATGGAGCTGCTGGAGAAAACGCCGCACACGCTAGACGTCTGTATTTGGAACGATTTCCAAATCGACAGACGCCTTCAAAAAACACTTTTCTTCGGTTAATCCAGGGAAGAGAGTCAGAAAATTTGCAACCTAAGAGAGGTCTTGGTGGCGGTAGACCAAACAGACATGAAGTGAATGTGGAAGAAGAAACATTATGATGGCGTTCAGAAGTAATTTAATTGTTTTCTACTGAATATCAGCGGTTCTCAAAAGTGGACGATAACTTATTTAAAAAATTAACATTCAATATCTACGTAACTATTAAGTTTTTAATAAAACGTTATTAAGAAAATGTTTTCAGTTTAAGCCCTAGTACCTACACTTTTAGTCTGATCCGCATGTTATAAACCCTGTATATGTTGCGTCCCACTTCCACTTTTTTTTTGACTCTGTCACTTTCTTTGCATACTTTCTATAAGTAGCAAATATTCCTTTTTTTTAATTCTTTTATAGAAACGGCGTATTTGTTTTCTAATCTAACCCATACCGCATGCACAATATTGCGGTCATGATGGCCTATGTCTTTGGGGTTCCATATTTCCGGGGCTTGTTCCAGGTCTTCAATAAATTCAAATATCCTTTTTGTGGACCACGCCATATTAACCCGAAGGAATTAAATGATGTACATACGTTGTTTAACCTACAAAATCTGCAACGAAGTTCTTTTGTAACGTTGAGCCAACACAAACCATCACGAACCTTGCCCGAGCTATCCTTTGATTTTTCCAAGTTTACTGACACTCGATGGGAATCGGCGAACCGCGCACCACGAACCACGGAACAATGCGAACCCACTATGTCAGACGACTTGTGGTTCGTGATTCGTCCAGAGAGGTTCGGCGAACCACGCACCGTGTAACCGCGTCTTAAAGGTTTGAGAACGGATGGAAATGAAATTTTATCGATTATTTTCGGTGCGGTTGATTTCGTTTGTCTTCGTCGCACTTCGAGGTTCGTGTGGTTACTACAACCTGCGGATAGGGCTTTTCAATGTGTTAGACAAGGCATCAAATTGCATACAATTTTAATAAGTTAGATGAAGAGACACACATCAACTCCAATCAGCCCGATAAGTAAACGTAGTATAGATATACTACTCTATAATCTTGTGTTAACTAATAAAAGCGTTACTGTCGTCCTTTTTCCACTTATGTTTAAAGGTATCCGCAGCTTACCGTCGAAGCGTGCACTTTGTATGTATCTTTTTTTCAATAGATTCATGTCCAAGTGTTTGATTTTAAAAATAACTGATTCATTTGTTGATCGGTTCATTTTATAATGATTTCAACTAACTACTATCTTTCAATCGTAAACATCGCCCAACTGTCTACTAAATAATAGGAACCTCGCATGGACGAGCCCGTTAATTTAAAAGTCAGATTACCGAGAAGGAGCGTGCTAGAAAATCCCGATTCTTATCTGACATGCAATCATTTCGCGTCAATCTACAATTTGTCGGTCATTAATTCAAAACTTAATTTCCAAAAAAACAAGTTTTCGTCTTCATTTAAACTCATCAAAATCATAATTAAAGTCAATTTTATTAACACGATTTTTTTTAATTTCTTTAAATTTTTGAAATTTCTTAAAATTTCTTAAAATTTCCTTAAATTTCTTTAAATCTTTTAAATTTCCTTAATTTTTTTTAAATTTCCTTAATTTTTTTATTTTTTTTTTTTAAATTTCCTTAATTGTTTAAAAAAATCTTTAACATTTCTCTCAAAATTTTTATAAATCGAATTTCTCTTAAAACTTTTATATAAATCGATTCCGATAAAAAGTAAATTAAGTTCGAACACGTGTCTAATTAAACGGACGTTTCGTTAATTGCCCGATCGCTCACGTGCACGGAATCGAGATCGACCCGTACGGATAAAGTGTCTTATGTAAATAAATGCTAATAGCAGCAGGTGTACGCATCGGCAAGAACCGAGAATCATTCTCATAAATTACACCGAGAGGCCGGCGTCGCACGGCGCTACTCGCAATCACCCGGATTGTGGTAGCGTGTTTACTAAAATACTTGTTTTAGCATTTAGTACAACAGTTGATTTCGTACCGAATTGCATTCACTTCATGTTACGGTTGAATGAACTTTATATCAACTTATATTCACAATTACAATCGCAATTAATTCACAATTAAAAATATCTTAGAAAAAAAAAATTTTGACCAACTTTAAAAAATCGCACAGAGTTTATTTTTAAAGATTAAGAAATGATTTTTACTTTAAATTAAACTTAAAAGATTTTACTTTGATTTAAAAAAAGTCAAATTTGTTCTAATTGTTATCAAAAAAATTAAAAAAATTCCTAAAGTTGATAAAAATTTTTGACAGGTAACTAACCTAACTTTTTAGAAAATTTTGATCAACTTTAAAAAATCGCACAGAGTTTATTTATTGAGATTAAGAAATGATTTTTGTTTTAAATGAAAGATAAAACATTCTAGTTTTAATTAAAAAAATGAATTTATTCTGAATATTATCAAAAAAATTTAAAAAAAATTTCAAAGTTGATAAAAATTTTTGACAGTTAACTAACCCAACTTTTTTTTTTAAAATTGACCAACTTTAAAAAATCCCCAGGCTTTATTTATTGAGATTAAGAAATGATTTTTGTTTTTAATGAAAGTTAAAAGATTCTAGTTTTAATTAAAAAAGACTGATTTATTCTAAATATTATCAAAAAATTTAAAAAAATTTTCAAATTTGATAAAATTTTTTGACAGTTAACTAACCCAACTTTTTTAAAAAATTGATCAACTTTAAAAAATCCCCCAGACTTTATTTATTGAGATTAAGAAATAATTTTTATTTTAAATGAAAGTTAAAAGATTCTAGTTTTAATTAAAAAAGACCGATTTATGCTAAATATTACTAAAAAATTTAAAAAAATTTTCAAAGTTGATAAAAATTTTTGACAGTTAACTAACCCAACTTTTTTTAAGAAAATTACCAACTTTAAAAAATCTCCCAGACTTTATTTATTGAGATTAAGAAATGATTTTTGTTTTAAATGAAAGATAAAATATTCTAGTTTTAATTAAAAAAGACTGATTTATTCTGAATATCATCAAAAAATTTAAAAAAAATTTCAAAGTTGATAAAATTTTTTGACAGTTAACTAACCCAACTTTTTTTTAAAAAATTGATCAACTTTAAAAAATCCCCCAGACTTTATTTATTGAGATTAAGAAATGATTTTTACTTTAAATTAAACCTAAAAGATTCAATTTTTATTTAAAAAGTTAATTTTTTTCTAATTGTTATCAAAAAAATTAAAAAAATTTTTGACACTTCTATCCTAACATTAGAAAATCGATCAACTTTAAAAATTCACCAAAAATTCATTTTTAAAGATTTTGATTTGATTTTTTTTCTAAATGAAACCTAAAACATTCTAATTTTAATTAAAAAAGACCGTTTTACTGCAAGTGTTGTCAAAAAAATTAAAAAAATTTCAAAGTTGGTAAAAATTTTTGACACTTTTTTAACTTAAGAAAATTGACTTTAAAAATTTATCAAAAATTCATTTTTACAGATTTTGATTTGATTTTTTTTCTAAATGAAACCTAAGACATTCTAATTTTAATTAAAAAAAGTCGTTTTATTCCAAGTGTTGTCAAAGAAATTAAAAAAATTTTCAAAGTTGGAAAAGACTTTTGATACTTTTTCACTTAAGAAAATTAATTTTAAAAATTCATCAAAAATTCATTTTTAAAGATTTTGATTTGATTTTTTTTCTAAATGAAATTTAAAACATTCTAATTTTAATTAAAAAAGACCGTTTTATTCCAAGTGTTGCCAAATAAATTTAAAAAATTTTCAAAGTTGGTAAAAATCTTTTTAGGTTAAAAAATTAACCATTTTTTAAAAAATTCATCAAAAATTCATTTTTAAAGATTTTGATTTGATTTTTTTTTTAAATGAAACCCAAAACATTCTAATTTTAATTAAAAAAGATCGTTTTATTCCGTGTTGTCAAAAAAATTAAAAAAATTTTCAAAATTGGTAAAAATTTTTTTATGTTAAAAAATTAATCATTTTTTAAAAAAATCATAAAAAATTGAGTTTTAAATATTTTAAGCTGATTTTTTTTCTAAGGGAAACCTAAAACATTCTTATTTTAATTCAAGAAGACCGTTTTATTCCAAGTGTTGTCAAAAAAATCAAAAAAATTTTCAAAGTTGGTAAAATTTTTTTTAGGTTAGAAAATTAATCATTTTTTTTTAAATTAATCAAAAATTCATTTTTAAAGATTTTGATTTGATTTTTTTTCTAAATGAAACTTAAAACATTCTAATTTTAATTAAAAAAGACCGTTTCATTGCAAGTGTTGTCAAAAAAATTAAAAAAATTTTCAAAGTTGGTAAAAATTTTTGACATTTTTCTAACTTAGGAAAATTATCTTTAAAAATTCATCAAAAATTCATTTTTAAAGATTTTGGTTTGATTTTTCTTCCAAATGAAACCTAAAACATTCTAATTTTAATTAAAAAAGACTGCTTTACTCCAAATGTTATCAAAAAAATTAAAAAAATTTTCAAAGTTGACCAAAATTTTTGACAGTTAACTAACCTAACTTTTTAAAAAATTCAATCAACTTTAAGAAATCGCACAAAGTTTATTTTTAAAGATTAAGAAATGATTTTTACTTTAAATTAAACCTAAAAGATTCTATTTTGGGTTAAAAAAGGCAAATTTGATCTGCATCCTCAATATTTTTGACAATTTAAGTTATAAAAATTTGCGAACATTTAATTTTTAGTGAGGGCAGAGAAAAATTATCTATCCATCTATCAAGATTATTCCCACCATAAATAAACTTTCCGCTATTTATTCAAACTTAATATATGGTTGTTTTACACAACTAACATAAGTCAAATCAACATTTTTTTTTTAACTGTAACTCAAAATTAAACCCATTGTTATTCAACAAACAGCAATTGTATTGTAATTACATGTTCTAATTTACATCTAACGTTTTCTGAATTTCAATTGAATTCAACCTAACCACACTCTACTTTCTTAACAAAAATTCTACCCAACGTTTCCAACCTAATTTAATCTTATCTTATACTCTTATAGTTTATTACATTAAAATTAAGTACTTATTGATCACAAAACGGTAATTAACAAAACAACATTTGAAGCGGAAAGACCTAAAGATAATGAAAAAAATAAAGATAGGTATCGTACCGCTATGCAAGTGTAGCTGAAAGTAATTAGAGCGGGACAAACCGCATCCAACGCGATAATACCTCCGAGTACCTTAATTGGGCTTCGACGAACTAACCAAGAGTAATTACGAGTACCGCGATCGGTGAGTGGCATTTGGCAGCTTGAAAACCGCAGATGGACACTTTCTAGCCGCGCGAAAGAACACGAAGAGGCGGTTCGCGCGCCGTTCCGCGTAATTTATCGGTTTTATTAATGACCCGTCATTACGCTTACTAACGAACTATTAATTCGCCTTTGATTTCCTCTCCTGAGCAAAACGAACCGGACCGATATCGCCGACCCGTAAATAGAACGGAGACTGCCCATCGAACGTAATCCAGATTATCTCCATCTCGGTAGGAGAAATGTGGCCGCAGGATGTCGCCTATTATCAACGGATATTCAGGATTTCATAATTTTCGCTCATGTACGGTGCGTGGTCGTAACGAAAACCGCCGGAAATGTTATCGCGATCGTTATTATTTACAATTAAGATGAAACTCGAGCCTTTGGGTATGATATCTTGTGCAACAAATTACGGTTGTCTTTGGTTTCAAGGTAGATTTTAAGGTGTGTTAACCGGAGGTATGTTTATACAACAAGTTATTATCTTGAAATCTAAATCAATAAGATATTCTATTTTAGTATTAAAAAGTCAAATTTGTTCTAATTGTTACCAAAAAAATTAAAAAAATTCTTAAACTTGATAAAAAAATTTTGACAGTTAACTAACCTAACTTTTTAAAAAATTCGATCAGCTTTAAAAAATCGTACCGAGTTTATGCTTAAAGATTAAGAAATGATTTTTGTTTTAAATTATACTTAAAAGATTATATTTTGATTTAAAAAAGTCACATTTGCTGTAATTGTTATCAAAAAAATTAAAAAAATTTTTAAAGTTGGTAAAAATTTTTGACACTTTTCTAACTTAAGAAAATTAACTTTAAAAATTCATCAAACATTCATTTTTAAAGATTTTGATTAGATTTTTTTTTCTAAATGAAACTTAAAACATTCTAATTTTAACTAAAAAAGATCGTTTCACTCTGTGTTGTCAAAAAAATTAAAAAAATTTCCAAAGTTGGTAAAAATTTTTTAGGTTAGAAAATTAATCATGTTTTAAAAAATTCATCAAAAATTCATTCTTAAAGATTTTGATTTGATTTTTTTTCTAAATGAAATTTAAAACATTCTAATTTTAATTATAAAAGAACATTTTACTCCAAATGTTGTCAAAAAAATTAAAAAAATTGTCAGTTGGTAAAATTTTTTTTTAGGTTAGAAAATTAACATTTTTTTAAAAAATTTATCAAAAATTCATTTTTAAAGATTTTGATTTGATCTTTTTTCTAAATGAAACTTAAAACATTCTAATTTTTATTAAAAAAGACCGTTTCATTCCATGTGTTGTCAAAAAAATTTAAAAAATTTTCAAAATGGGAAAAAAATTTTTCACGCTTTTTAACCTAATTTAAAAAAGTCGATCAACTTTCAAAATTTATCAAAAATTCATTTTTAAAGATTTCGATTTGAATTTTTTTCTAAATGAAATTTAAAACATTCTAATTTTAATTATAAAAGAACATTTTACTCCAAATGTTGTCAAAAAAATGAAAAAAATTTTCAAAGTTGGTAAAAATTTTTTAGGTTAGAAAATTAACATTTTTTTAAAAAATTCATCAAAAATTCATTTTTAAAGATTTTGATTTGATTTTTTTTTCTGAATGAAACCTAAAGCATTCTAATTTTAATTAAAAAAGATCGTTTCATTCCAAGTGTTGTCAAAAAAATTAAAAAATTTTCAAACTTGGAAAAAAATTTTGACACTTTTTTACTTAAGAAAATTAACTTTAAAAATTCATCAAAAATTCATTTTTAAAGATTTTGATTTGATTTTTTTTCTAGATGAAACTTAAAACATTTTAGTTTTTACTAAAAAAGACCATTTCATTCCAAGTATTGTTAAAAAAATTAAAAAAATTTTCAAAGTTGGTGAACATTTTGACACTTCTTAACCTAACTTAAGGAAAATGTTTCAAACAAAAGTTGTTTGCCTTGAAGAACGGAATAACTCGTTTGAAACATTTTTTTTCTAACTCGCTTAATTTTGGAGTTAGATGGCGCCAAATGGAAGAACTCCAAGGGTTCCGTTTACGTTTCATACCGCGACCGTCCCGGAAAGCGAGGGTCAAAGTGAACGTCGAGCGGTGTTCGGCGATCCGTCGGAAGGTTACATGCCAAAATTTGCCGGCCTGGCGGTCCAGAAATGTTCGAAAACCGTTCGGGGGGAAATTTTCCATTTCGCTCACTGAAGGGTTTTGGGTACGTTCGGCGACAGCGAGCGACGACGAAGAAAGTTCAAATCCGGCATCGAGCGATATTCGTGGATTCCTTCTTAACCGAGAAATCGAAAATTCACTGACTAAAAGTAGCCGGTCCGTCCGCAGGCCGGCGGTAACCGAAATTCCGCGGATCTATAGGTCGCCCACTGAAGGGTTTTAGGTACGTTCGACGATGACAAAGAAAGTTCAAATCCGATCGAAGTTCAAATCGATTAACTTTAAAAATTCATCAAAAATTCATTTTTAAAGATTTTGATTTGATTTTTTTCTGAATGAAACTTAAAACATTCTAATTTTAATTAAAAAAGACCGTTTTATTCCAAGTGTTGTCAAAAAAATTAAAAAAATTTTCAAAGTTGGTAAAAATTTTTGACACTTTTTTACTTAAGAAAACAAACTTTAAAAATTCATCAAAAATTCATTTTTAAAGATTTTAATTTGATTTTTTTTCTAAATGAAACTTAAAACATTCTAATTTTAATTAAAAAAGACCGTTTTATTCCAAGTGTTGTCAAAAAAATTAAAAAAATTTTCAAAGTTGGTAAAAATTTTTGATACTTTTCTAACTTAAGAAAGTTAATTTTAAAAATTCATCAAAAATTCATTTTTAAAGATTTTGATTTGATTTTCTTTTCTAAATGAAACCTAAAACACTCTAGTTTCAATTAAAAAAGACCGTTTCATTCCAAGTATTGTCAAAAAAATTAAAACAATTTTCAAAGATGGTAAAAATTGTTGACACTTTTTTAACTTAAGAAAATTAACTTTAAAAATTCATCAAAAATTCATTTTTAAAGATTTTGATTTGATTTTTTTTCTAAATGAAACTTAAAACATTCTAATTTTAATATAAAAAATAGTTTTATTCCAAGTGTTGTCAAAAAAATTAAAAAAATTTTCAAAGTTGGTAAAATTTTTTTTAGGTTAAAAAATTAACCATTTAAAAAAAATCATAAAGAATTGAATTTTAAATATTTTAAGCTGATTTTTTTTCTAAATGAAACTTAAAATATTCTAATTTTAATTAAAAAAGACCGTTTCATTCCAAGTGTTGTCAAAAAAATTAAAAAAATTTTCAAAGTTGGTAAAAAATTTTGATACTTTTTTAACTTAAGAAAACAAACTTTAAAAATTCATCAAAAATTCATTTTTAAAGATTTTGATTTGATTTTTTTCTAAATGAAACTTAAAACGTTCTAGTTTTAATTAAAAAGGGCCGTTTCATTCCAAGTGTTGTCAAAAAAATTTAAAAAAATTTCAAAGTTGGAAAAATTTTTTGACACTTTTCTAACTTAAGGGGTTAGACCACTCTAGAATTTTCAAAAAATCGAATTTTTGTTTTTTGCGCTAAAAAGTGCCTTATGGTCTTAAAAATAAGATGCAATGTCAGTTATAAGTGGGAACAGTTTTTAAATGCCTGTATTTTGATTCTGAATGTTGTCCGATAACGTGTGCTCAGTACAGGTTAAACAAACTTTAAATGCGTTTTTCTCTAAATCACTTTTCTTGAAACGGCCGGAAACATAACTCATACAATTCTTTACCGATTTACTTGAAATTTTAACTGCACCTTCCAAGTAGCATTATCTAGAGAAAGACGTAGGATTTTTTTGATATCAAATGTAGTTTTTTAACTATAAACAATTTAGTAGATATTTTTTTAGGTTAAAACGCAAAGCTTTTGTAATATGCCCACCATCTCTGCAAAAAAATAATTAAAAAGAAATCCCTACGTCTTTCTCTAGCTTTTGAGTTGCAAAAACTAAATACCTTTTCGTTTTTGCTTTAGATTGAAAATTGTAGATAAAATCGTTCCGGCCGCGGACCCCTTAGCGCTTAACAAGGTTTTCATCAAGCAGTTACATCGCGTTCATTTTTTGTGTTAATTATTTAGAAAAATATATTTCTTATTCTTAAATGTATGTACAACAAAGATATATAAACAATTTTTCCACAGCTCTTATTGTTTTCTCGGAAAAATATGGGGAAATTACGTTAATTTTCCACGGTCTAAAGTGGTCTAACCCCTTAAGAAAGTTAACTTTAAAAATTCATCAAAAATTCATTTTTAAAGATTTTGATTTGATTTCTTTTCTAGATGAAAGTTAAAACATTCTAGTTTTACTAAAAGCGACCGTCTTATTTCAAGTGTTGTCAAAAAAATTAAAAAAATTTTCAAAGTTGGTGAACATTTTGACACTTCTTAACCTAACTTAAGGAAAATGTTTCAAACAAAAGTTGTTTGCCTTGAAGAACAGAATAATTCTTGTTTGAAACATTTTTTTTCTAACTCGCTTAATCTTGGAGTTAGATGGACCCAAATGGAAGAACTCCAAGGGTTCCGTTTACGTTTCATACCGCGACCGTCCCGGAAAGCGAAGGTCAAAGTGAACGTCGAGCGATGTTCGGCGATCCGTCGGAAGGTTACATGCCAAAATTTGCCGGCCTGGCGGTCCAGAAATGTTCGAAAACCGCTCGGGGGGAAATTTTCGATTTCGCCCACTGAAGGGTTTTGGATACGTTCGGCGACCGCGAGCGACGACGAAGAAAGTTCAAATCCGGCATCGAACGATATTCGTGGATTCCTTCTTAACCGAGAAATCGAAAATTCACCGACTAAAAGTAGCCGGCCCGTCCGCAGGCCGGCGGTAACCGAAATTCCGCGAACCTACAGATCGCCCACTGAAGGGTTTTAAGTACGTTCGGCAACCGCGAGCGACGACGAATAAAGTTCAAATCTGATTGAAGTTCAAATCGATTAACTTTAAAAATTCATCAAAAATTCATTTTTTAAGATTTTGATTAGATTTTTTTCTAAATGAAACTTAAAACATTCTAATTTTGACTAAAAAAGACCGTTTTATTCCAAGTGTTGTCAAAAAAATTAAAAAAAATTTCAAAGTTGGTAAAAATTTTTGTCACTTTTTTACTTAAGAAAACAAACTTTAAAAATTCATCAAAAATTTATTTTTAAAGATTTTGATTTGATTCTTTCTCTAAATGAAACTTAAAACATTCTAATTTTAATTAAAAAAGACCACTTCATTCCAAGTGTTGTCAAAAAAATTAAAAAAATTTTCAAAATTGGAAAAAATTTTTGACACTTTTCTAACTTAAGAAAATTAACTTTAAAAATTTATCAAAAATTCATTTTTAAAGATTTTGATTAGATCTTTTTTCTAAATGAAAGTCAAAACATTCTAATTTTAATTAAAAACGACCGCTTTATTTCAAGTGTTGTCAAAAAAATTAAAAAAATTTTCAAAGTTGGTAAAAATTTTTTAGGTTAGAAAATTAATCATGTTTTAAAAAATTCATCAAAAATTCATTTTTAAAGATTTTGATTTGATTTTTTTTCTAAATGAAACCTAAAACATTCTAATTTTAATTAAAAAAGACCGTTTTATTCTAAGTGTAGTCAAAAAAATTAAAAAAATTTTCAAAGTTGGTAAAAATTTTTGACACTTTTCTAACTTAAGAGAATTAACTTTAAAAATTCATCAAAAATTCATTTCTAAAGATTTTGATTTGATTTTTCTTCTAAATGAAAATTAAAACGTTCTAATTTTAATTAAAAAAGACCGTTTTATTCCAAGTGTTGTCAAAAAAATTAAAAAAAAATTTCAAAGTTGATAAACATTTTTGACACTTTTCTAACTTAAGAAAATTAACTTTAAAAATTCATAAAAAATTCAGTTGTAGAGATTTTGATTTGATTCTTTTTCTAAATGAAACTTAAAACATTCTAATTTTAATTAAAAAAGACCGTTTCATTCGAAGTGTTGTCAAAAAAATTAAAAAAATTTTCAAAGTTGGTAAAAATTTTTTTAAGTTAAAAAATTAACATTTTTTTAAAAAATTCATCAAAAATTCATTTTTAAAGATTTTGATTTGATTTTTTTTCTAAATGAAACCTAAAACATTCTAATTTTAATCAAAAAAGACTGTTTTATTCCAAATGTTATCAAAAAAATTAAAAAAATTTTCAAAGTTGGTAAAAATTTTTTAGGTTAGAAAATTAACCATTTTTTAAAAAATTCATAAAAAATTTATTTTTAAAGATTTTGATTTGATTTTTTTTCTAAATAAAACTTAAACCATTCTAATTTTAATTAAAAAAGACCGTTTTATTCTAAGTGTTGTCAAAAAAATTAAAAAAATTTTCAAAGTTGGTAAAAATTTTTGACAGTTAACTAACCTAACTTTTTAGAAAATTTGACCAACTTTAAAAAATCATACAAGGTTAATTTTTAAAGATTAAGAAATGATCTTTGTTTTAAATTATAGTTAAAAGATTGTATTTTCGATTAAAAAAATAAAATTTTTCCTAATTGTAACCAAAAAAATTTAAAAAAATCTTAAAGTTGGTAATTTTTTAAAAAAAACTCTTCTCACAATTCACCCAAAGTATAAAAATGTATCTCACGTCCTACCAACCAACACACGTCCGATTTTTTACCCCGTTTATTTTCCCCAGAGAGCAAAGATAATCGTAACTCGCGAGCGCAACATCTCCGGAATCCCCGGGTGCAGCCCGAAGCCAAAGACATTACAATAATTGAAACCGCACGTCGGCGGACGTGTCCAGAAGCGATATTAGGCGGATCCGTTTCTCGAACGAGAACGAATCTCGCGGAGGCCGCATCGACTCCGACTCCGACTCCAAGTCGATCGCTCGGCGCGATTTGAGGCGTGTAATTACCCGTAATAAATATTAATGACAATGGGTCATTGTGTGCGGCGGTTATTAAGTTTGTATAACGCCGACTTCGTAACCAACCGGTCTTATATAGCCGCCAAACCGTCCGTCGCCCGGTGCAATAACAATAACTGGCAATTTCTGTTTTATTTCCAGAGCTATAGATCCCCCGGCTAGATGGTAATATTGCGCAAGTGGATTTGCTTGCGATAACGATTTCATTCGTATTGAAATCTTGATCGGCAAAACATAAAAGGTTTCAAGTAATAAATTACATTACATTCCATTTTACTTACAAACAAAAATCTATAGGTTAGAATTTAAAAAAAATGTCAAATTTGCACCTACAATTAAGTTATGGCAAAAATTTTAATTATCTTTAAGAATTTTTTTAATTTTTTTGATGAGAGTTCGAACCAAAGTAATTATGTTATCGAAAATTTTAAATTTTAGTTTATCATTTAGTAAAAAAATCTTTTCTTTATTTTCAAAAATAAGATTTGTACGATTTTTTAAAGTTGATCAAATTTTTTAAAAAAGTTGGGTTAGTTAACTGTCAAAAATTCTTACCAACTTTGAAATTTTTTTTTAAATTTTTTGGTAACATTTAGAATAAATCAGTCTTTTTTAATTAAAACTAGAATGTTTTATCTTTCATTTAAAACAAAAATCATTTCTTAATCTCAACAAATAAAGTCTGGGGGATTTTTTAAAGTTGGTCGACTTTTTAAAAAAAGTTTGGTTAAAACACTCATAAATTTTTACCAATTTTGAAAATTTTTTTAAATTTTTTAGTAACATTTAGAATAAATCAGTCTTTTTTAATTAAAACTAAAATGTTTTATCTTTCATTTGAAACAAAAATCATTTCTTAATCTCAACAAATAAAATCTGGGGGATTTTTTAAAGTTGACCAAGTTTTTTAAAAAAGTTAGGTTAGTTAACTGTCAAAAATTTTTACCAACTTTGAAATTTTTTAAAAATTCTTTGGTAATATTTAAAATAAATCAGTCTTTTTTAATTAAAACTAGAATGTTTTATCTTTCATTTAAAATAAAAATCTTTTCTTAATCTCAACAAATAAAATCTGGGGGATTTTTCAAAGTTGATCAAATTTTTAAAAAAGTTGGATTAGTTAACTGTCAAAAAATTTTATCAACTTTGAATTTTTTAAAAATTTTTTTGGTAATATTTAAAATAAATCGGTCTTTTTTAATTAAAACTAGAATGTTTTATCTTTCATTTAAAACAAAAATCATTTCTTGATCTCAACAAATAAAATCTGGGGGATTTTTCAAAGTTGATCAATTTTTTTAAAAAAGTTGGGTTAGTTAACTGTCAAAAATTTTTACCAACTTTGAAATTTTTTTTTAATTTTTTGGTAACATTTAGAATAAATCAGTCTTTTTTAATTAAAACTAGAATGTTCTATCTTTCATTTAAAACAAAAATCATTTCTTAATCTCAATAAATAAAGTCTGGGGGATTTTTCAAAGTTGATCAAATTTTTTTTTAATTTGGGTTAGTTAACTGTAAAAAATTTTTACCAACTTTGAAAATTTTTTTAAATTTTTTGGTAACATTTAGAATAAATCGGTCTTTTTTAATTAAAACTAGAATGTTTCATCTTTCATTTAAAACGAAATTTATTTCTTAATTTTAATAAATAAAGTCTGGGGGATTTTTTAAAGTTGATCAAATTTTTTAAAAAAGTTGGGTTAGTTAACTGTCAAAAATTTTTATCAATTTTGAAAATTTTTATCAACTTTGAAAATTTTTTTAAATTTGTTGGTAATATTTAGAACAAATCGGTCTTTTTTAATTAAAACTAGAATATTTTAGCTTTCATTTAAAACAAAAATCATTTCTTAATCTCAATAAATAAAGTCTGGGGGATTTTTTAAAGTTGGTCAATTTTTTTTTAAGTTGGGTTAGTTAACTGTCAAAAATTTTTACCAGCTTTGAAAATTTTTTAAAATTTTTTGGTAATATTTAGAATAAATCGGTCTTTTCTAATTAAAACTAGAATGTTTTAACTTTCATTTAAAACAAAAATCATTTCTTAATCTCAACAAATAAAATCTGAGGGATTTTTCAAAGTTGATCAAGTTTTTTAAAAAAGTTGGGTTAGTTAACTGTCAAAAATTTTTACGAACTTTGAAATTTTTTTTAAATTTTTTGGTAACATTCAGAATAAATCGGTCTTTTTTAATTAAAACTAGAATGTTTTATCTTTCATTTAAAACAAAAATCATTTTTTAATTTCAATAAATAAAGTCTGGGGGATTTTTTAAAGTTGGTCGACTTTTTAAAAAAAGTTTGGTTAAAACAATCAAAAATTTTTACCAACTTTGAATTTTTTTTTTATAATTTTTTGGTAAAATTTAGAATAAATCAATTTTTTTAATTAAAACTAGAATGTTTTATCTTTCATTTAAAACAAAAATCATTTCTTAATCTCAACAAATAAAGTCTGGGGGATTTTTCAAAGTTGGTCGACTTTTTAAAAAAAAGTTTGGTTAAAACAATCAAAAATTTTTACCAACTTTGAGTTTTTTTTTTTAATTTTTTGGTATTATTTAGAATAAATCGGTCTTTTTTAATTAAAACTAGAATCTTTTAACTTTCATTTAAAACAAAAATCATTTCTTAATCTTAACAAATAAAGTCTGGGGGATTTTTTAAAGTTGGTCAATTTTTTTTAAGTTGGGTTAGTTAACAGTTAAAAATTTTTACCAATTTTAAGAATTTTTTAATTTTTTGGGTAACAATAGAACAAATCTGGCTGTTTTAAATAAAAATAGAATCTTTTACATTTAATTTAAAATAAAAATCATTTCTTAATCTATAAAAATAAACTCTGTGTGATTTTTTAAAGTTGATCAAGTTTTTTAAAAAAGTTAGGTTAGTTAACTGTCAAAAATTTTTATCAATTTTAAGAATTTTTTTTAAATTTCTTTGACGAGAGTTCAAACCAAAGTGATTATATGAATACACTCCGTACTAAATTATAATTAGCTTAATGAACGACACCGGGTGAAATCGCATTTATCGCTAATAAAATTATTAACGTCTCAAGGTCTTGATTTATGCGGACGACGGTCTCACGGCATGATTTATTTACACGGTTTGCGGTCGAATTTGTACTCTAGGAAATTCCGTTTAACGACCGAGCGTGACACTCTTTAATTAGATGAGAGCGCGAATTCCTCAAAAGCTCTTAAAGGTTTACAATTAAAAAAAATAAATAAATAAACTGTTAGTGAAAGTAACTACATGTAATACTTTCTTTTTTTCATCTCTCAAATGTAAGAATGTGTACAAATAAGTTTAATAAAAAAATTATTTATTTAAGATTTATATCCAATTGAGAGAATTTAAAATCCCATTCCCCATATGGCGAGAAAACATTCCTCTGCGATTCCATTGTCGATCGATTAATCAAATCGCGTGATCGCGCGCATAACTCCGCTCTTATCCTAACCGTACACAATGATTTTTCGCGGCCTTTCGGTCGAGAACGAGCCTCGAAGGTTCTCTCGAAATTTGCATCGATCGCGGAAACGTGCGACTTTAGGTGGACGTTAGCGCGCGCGATTTGACTTGCAGATTAAGTGCAACTGTCATCGGGGTCGAGAAGCGTGGGCCGCGCGGGCTATTAGGTTAATGGTTGAGGTCCGCTTCGAATAAGGATTTATTGCGCAACCGGTGACCGTCGGCGACGATTTCCTCGCTTGCCGGTTAGTCGCGGAGGTCCGGAAGACCTCTGCCCTTTTTCTCTAATTGCCCATTGCGATATTTTACGGTTCCAATCGGTTCCCGTCCGCATGTGCGTGCGTGTTTTATTGAGGACGAATTCATTTAACGAGGACAATTGGAATTATCTACGTATCTACGTGGTAGTAGTTGTTTTGTTTACAACCAACATTTAAAAAAATAATTTAAAAAAAATTAGAAGGGAATTGAGTGTAGGATTTAAAAGTGACTTAAATTAAGACTAAATTAAAGGTTTGGAGGAATTGATGTTATTACCTTTAATTAATTGCAAATAATAGGAAAGGATAATGGAAGGTATTTAATTTGTCGTTTATTATTAAGTAGGAATTATCTTTGAAGTAGTGGTAACCATCCCACGGTAATAAACATCACAGCTATGCTTAAATATATGTATAATAAATCAAAGTTTATTAGCAGTACGTGTAGCTTAAAAGCCATTAGGGGAAGACCTTAAAGACCCTAAGGTTAACTTAAGATTTCTTAACAATGGAATTATCTAAGAAATTCGTTTGACTCATTTTAAGTTTTTGTGCCATTTTATATCCCAATTAGTTCGAAAATGCAACATATTTCTTAGGATGTTTTTGCTAGTACAAATTGCTAGTGTGAGTTTTGAGATTTTCGATTACTGGTTATAAAAACTACTATGTTGCCAAGCAACTAAACGTATGGAACCAAAGGGTATTATTGTGAAATATGAAATTATAACAGATTTTTGTAATAAAAAAAGGAGAAAAATTTTCTATGAAAGAGCGATTCGGGGAGCTTATTTAAAATGACATAAGTATCAGGTTAGGCTGTTGTTGAGAAAGAGCAATCAAAACTGCCACAAGTTTGTAATCATCCAGCAGAATTCAATTGGGTTTTCTGAAGTTGTTTTTGAAATATGGACCTGGAGATTTTGGTGATTGGGTGTTGGGTTGGATTATTATTGAGAAAGAACGAACCGAAAATTCACTATATGAAGATATTTCACTTGTGATTAGATGATAGAAAGTCGAGTTGGGTTTAAATGAGGTACTGTTGAGAAAGAGCAGCTAATATGTGATTATTCGGTCTGGGTTTCGTTGGTTGAAGTTTAGTTTTAATTAGCCCGGAGCGGAGTGTCGATAGTAAGGTTCAGTAGGTTTACTAGAGACCATTCTCCATACTTCGTATGGAGTTAGGATAATAAGGAGACCACATTACCTTGAGTTCACCGATTTTGATTACAGTTGTAGCAATTGATAGATATTAGTAATGGAGATGAGACTGAAGCCGAATAATCTATGTGACTGTTCCAAGTTTTAATGAATTCGAAGAATATATTAAATGAGCATTCAATGGATTTTTGCACAATTATCAAGTAGTTTCCTTTTTTTCCATAATATAGAGGATAAGTCAGGAAGAATGGTTTAAATTCTACGGATGCATTGTACCATCAATGGACCGAAAATAATAGAGACGCTGAAAAATTTTTTTAGTATGTTGCGCCTTTAATTTGTCAGTTAATTCTAGTTATTTGACATATCAACTTATTCCAATATGTTATGTGCACCTTAGTACAAACAAAACTATGTGAGCATTTCACTTAATATTTACTGTTACCTGTTAGGACTCGGAATTTTAATAGAACTCAACTTTGACCCCAAATAACTCGAATTTTAAGCTATGCACAAAACCTTTTGAAACAACACAATCAATTTTTGAAATTCTTGATACTGACCAATTGTCGAACGGTTAATTTCAACTCGTTAATTGATTCGAAAGGATTTTAAGATTTGAAACTTAATTAAAAGATTCGAATACAACTCACAATCAGAAGACGTTTAAAAAATTATATGAGTGTCCATAGTTAGGGTCCGCGTTGGGTTGTTGTTGAGAAAGTCAGAATGCCACAAGTTTGTGATCATTCAGACAAACTTTCGGCGCTTTAATCGGGTTGGGTATCTTTGCGCTGTTACTAAAAGAGGAACCTGGAGAACTTTGACGATTTGGAGACGGATTGGGTGGTTGATTAAAATAAGCGGAGCGGAGAGTTACTATATGGCAATATTCCACCTGAGGATGAGTGGTAGAAAATTCAAATGGATTATTGAGAAAAAACGCCCTGAAAGTAGATAATTGGATCGGAGAATTAACTTTAGTAGAATTGTTAATGAAAAAGTGTATCCTGGAGCGAAGGTCTATTAGGAAAAGATTATTTGGCCTAGGATTCAATGGTTGAGGGGTTGGATTTCCTGAGGGCAGTTACTTCATATGCAATTAGGTTCAGTTGGGTTGTTATTGAAAAAGAATGACCTCAGAGGCCACTACTACGTATGTGATTATTCAATCAAGGCTTCGGCGGTTTCAGGATCGGATTGGATCAAATCAGATTATTGTTGAGTAAAACTTCTATTTACCCATCTCTGACATGTTGAATATTAACACATTGCGTACGGGTCACGAGATTTCTCGTTTTCATGTTTTTTTATACAGTCTTCAACTAAACAACAAGCCGCATATATTTTAATTACGTTACGATGGTAACGAAGCCTCTCGCATAGCAACGTTCAGTTTGCTAAAAATGAGAATTCTCGTGACCCGTACGCAATGTGTTAACACAGGCCTACAAAACTTTATAAAAGGCGTGACCCATAGATCAAATAGTATTTTTTTACCAGGTATTGACGCACTGAATTCAAATATGACTTCAGGTCCGCTCCATCACCTCAAAATTTCAAAATATTTTAAGCTACAGATGCAAAAAACGAGTTTTGAATATATTTGAAATTAAATAACATAGCAAATAAATTTTTATGTATCAATCTTCATATCGACCTATCCAACGAAAACTGTCGTAAGTCAAAAATGGTGATTTTGAAAAATTTGAAAAGAAAACAGAATTAATTGCTATTCTTCTATGGCGAATCCTTTCGGAATCCTCTATAAGATATCTATAGCAACCAAGTAGAAAATTTTTACCTAGAAAATTTTATTTTTTAAAATGCAATCAGTTCAAAATCTTTAAACACTTATATCTCATTCAGTTCTATCAAAAATGACTTACAATAGTCTTCGTTGCGTAGGTCGTTATGACATCCAAATGTGCCACTTTTTCCATTCAAAATACATTTTTAATTTTTTCAATATTGTAATTTCTTCATGAAAAAATCTTCTTATAATTCCTCAATCGTTGTCGCCGGTATAGTAGATTAGTAAGCAATGATTTGGCCGTAGTTTCAAAAAGATGTAAGGTTTTGAAATCCTTATTTCCAGCAGCTTTGCTGAACCCAAACCCAAAATTACATCACCTTATAAAATCGTTTTGTCTTTAATTGAAATGAACGTTGTAACCTATGAAATTACCTTTAAAAATGTCAAAACTCGCACTGACGCAGTACAGAAAAAGTGCTAAATCTCTTAGTTATTAATATTTTAAAAACATTTTAGGCGTAAAACGGCATAAAAAACTTAAAATAAAGGTAATATATTGCATTAATTGAATTAAACTATTCTTAACAGTTAAGTTTACAATTTTCAAACCAAATCATATCAATCAATCCAAATCATTTTCTTCCTAATTAATTAATGTAACTTTAGCAATGAAAAATTAATTTTGTGTTAGTTGCTTCACTTTGCAAAAACATATAAAGCTAAAAAAAGAAGAAATAAATCTTCTAAAGACCGTTAATAGTTTGTCCACGCCTTCAAACCATTTAACTCTCACAACGATAACAGATTAATTACCAAGATCTTCAAACTTTATTATTCATAAAGTTATCGATTTAATCTATTCCCATCCAAACACACATAAAAAACACTAACAAAATTACCAGTTTAAATAATTAAATAGATATTATTACTATCCAAGAACAACATTTTTCATTAGCATTACACCTTTTAACCCACCTCTTTACAAATTCTCACCATAATTAAACTGGAACAAGTTTCAACCGGTACAATTAACTACACGGTTAAACGTGTCGTTGAAGTAAAGTAAAACATACATACCAACATTAAAAAAAAAGCCGTCCCGAGTAAATTAAAACCGTTTAAACGAGTACACCGTTGAAGGAACTATTAATCTAATGAGAGTGCTCCACAACGAAAACCAGTACCTTTAAAGAGATGGGTACTTGCTTTTGCGTGCAAATCAGAAGTGTCATTAAAAGTAATCTCCATATTTCCGGATTTACTCTTACAAACATAAAACTTCACTTATTAGATTTTCTTAACATTAAAAAAAATCGTGTAGTTCAGTCTTTATTTGTCGAAATTAACATTAAATTTTTTTTATTGTCAAAATGACATTTAAAATATTCTTTGAAATATTTCTAATTTACGATTATACTTCATTTAATAACTAGGAGGAGTAAATCTCAAAACCCCATTTACATAGGAAAAAGTAACTAAAAAATACACTAAACATTTTTAGCGGCAAATTTGAATTCTAAACTTCAAACCAGTCACATTTATGCAACCAACAAAACACCAAGCGTTTGAGCGTAGTATTCTAGAACATACCAAATATCTCTATGGCCGTTTATCTATACGTACATTGTTCAAAATGTATCCAAAAGACGTTCCTTGTGTTGACGTATTATATCCAACAGATGACATCGTACCATACCTTCTTCGAACTTAATATTTTTTGATCGCAACCATTTGAGCACAACGAAAAAGCGAGAAACAAGTTGACAAATTAGGTAAAGCACCTAACCTCAAACGTCAAAAACAATAAACGACAAAAACCAATTTTTTCGTCTCCGTAAACTTAACTGCGGAGCGACCAATAATAGTTCACTATTTTAGCGCACAAAATTCAAATCACTCCTCCTAGAGATTAAATGAAGTATAGAAAACTCTAAAGCCTGTTTTACATGTTACAATTTTTTCGCAATAATTACACAATAAACTTTCTTTTTTAAAAATTTCATTGTTATATTGAAACTTTTATACCGATAATCTTTACACAACTATAACTGTAAGCCGTATTAAATAAAGAAGAACAGTTTGACGTGATGATTGAAACATTCAATGAACGAATTCTTCGCGCTCCTCACGACATAATAGAAATATTTTTTTTATATCGTCATTATGGTATTTTTATTGACACGCACCATTCTACCTTTTACTATTTATTTAAACCGTTAATTCCGTGAAGAAAAAATGTTAAAACTTTTATACTCTACATTATAAATACCTATTGTAAAATATATTTTTAGCAAAACGATTTTAGTTTTTAATAGTAGGTGTTTTTATTTTTTTTGTGGTAGTATTAAAATTACACGTTTAGTTCGTTTAGTAAACGCGTCGGAACGTTGGTGTATCACGTCCGGGACGTAATCTAGTTATCGGCTTAATTCACTTGTTTATATGCATACGAGTGGCTTTTGTTTCGCTGCGCAGTCGTAATTAGATTTGGTCGACCCAGTAGCCACGCCGCAAACTCGGTTAAGTTTCTTAGAAACCGGAGGAAGTGGAACGTTAAACTTATTACGTCGCTTTTTACCTGCACGCTTTATCTTTATCAGTTGCGACGCGACGTCTCCAAGATTAGAACGTAAAACGCACTTTGTGCACTTAACTATTCGCATATTTAACTTACTCTTTATTTTTGTTGGAATTGTATTAAAATAAAAGTCAGTTTAAATTAGCGGAAATAAGTTTTAAAACTTAACAAAAATTTTTATATGTTGTCTTAAAATAGACATTTTAATCTATAATTATCAAAATATATTAAAGTAGTAAGCAAGCAGCGCCTCCTTAAAAGAGGGCACCGCAGACGCCTAGCTCTTTTTTTAATAGTTTTTTTGGAAATCGCTTTCCGGACGATTTAATGGTTTTACGTCATTCTGCCGACCATTATCTTCACCTCCCCAACGATTTTGGGGTGTTCGTAACCGATTTCGGAAAAACGGCCCTGAAAATCGAACGACGTTGCGGTAGCCCTAATTGAAATTAAAATCCTCGATCGTCCGCCTGTCATTTTCGTTAATTTTCGAACGCACTTTTTGTCCAAAAGGCCACCGACTCCGCGACTCTGCTTTCGGCTAACCTTCTGAACGGCCTTATAATGCAACGTTATATGCGAATCGGGGCTCCTTTGGACCCGAAACGGCCGATTTAAGTCCTAAACGAAGTCCCCGTTTTCCGTCATTTTCGATTTGGGCCGATAAAACACTTGGTTCAATTTTCATAAACGTTATTTATTATTCTAACCACGCTAATGCCACATGAAATGTCAAAACGATCGGTTTATTAATAATTATCAAATATTTAATTTATGCAGAGCAAAAATTCGAATAAATTTCATTAAAAACTAATTAAATTCTTGAAAATATCACCAAAAATTTTAAGTAAATTTGTAAAAATTCCACCAAAGCTACTAAAATTTTTAATAATTCCACCAAAAACTAATAAAATTTGTAAAAATTCCACCAAAGCTATCAACATTTTTAATAATTCCACCAAAAACTTGCTGAATTTTAAAAAAATATACTAAAATTAAGATTAATTTCGTCAAGAATTGATTAGATTCTTAAAAATTTCACAAAAATAAGAAAGTAACAATAAAAATTCCACAAAAGTTAGTTAAATTGAATATAATTTCACCAAAAATTATTAAATTTGGAGACAATTCTACTAAAAACTTAGTGAATTTTTAAAAATTTCACCCAAAATCAATAAAATTGGTAAAAATTCCACGAAAAACTTACTATATTCGTAAAAATTCCACCAAAGTTATCAACATTTTTAACAATTCCACCAAAAACGTACTAAATTTTTTCAATATTCCCCCAAAGCTACAAAAATGTTGAATAATTCCACCAAAAACTTACCAAATTCATAAAAATTCTACTAAAATTACCAATATTTTTAACAATTACACCAAAAATGATTAAAGTTAATAAAAATTCCACCAAAGTTATCAACATTTTTAACAATTTCATCAAAAACATACTGAATTTTATAAAAATTCCACCAAAAATTAATAGAATTGGAAACATTTCATTAAAAACTTACTAAATTCATAAGAATTTTACCAAAAACACTGATTTTCTTTATTCTACTAGAAATGAATAAAATTCGCAAAAATGCCATCAATGTTATAAAAATTTTTGATAATTCCATCAAAAACTTACTGAATTTTTTAAAAATTCCACCAAAAACTTACTAAATTCATAAAAAATTTACCAAAAACACTGAATTTTTTTAAAATTCTACCAGAAATAAATAAAATTCGCAAAAATTCCACTAAAGCTATTAAAATATTTAACAACCACACTCAAAACTTACTGAATTTTTTTTATTCCACCAAAAACTTACAAAAATCCTAAAAATTACACCAAAATTGTCAACATTTTTAACAATTCTACCAAAAACTTACCAAATTTTTTAAAAATTCCACCAAAATGTCCAAATTCTTTTAAAATTCCACCAAAAATCAATCAAATTAGAAACAATTTCATTAAAAATTAACTAAAACCTTGAAAATTCCATCAAAAACTTAGTAGATTCATAAAAATTCCACCAAAGTTACTAAAATTTTTAATAATTCTACCAAAAATAATGAATTTTTTTTAAATTCCCCCAAAAAACTTACAAAATTTGTAAAAATTCCACCAAAAATTTACCAATTTTTTAAAAAATTCACCAAAAGCTTACTAAATTCGTAAAGCTTCCACCAAAGTTACCAAAATGTTGATCAATTCAACCAAAAACAATAAATTTTTTTTAGAAAAATACTAAAAATAAAACTAAACTAGTAATCCAAAAAATCTCTTCTTTATTTTTAAAAATAAAGTCTGGGCGATTTTTTTAAAGTTGAAATTTAACATTTTTAAAAAAATTTAGATTTTTAGAAAAATTTTTTTTTCTTAAATTTTTTTAAATTTTAACAAAAATCTTTATATGTTGTCTTAAAATAGATATTTTAATCTATAATAATCCAAAAAATCTCTTCTCTATTTTAAAAAATAAAATCTGGGGGATTTTTTAAAGTTGAGATTTAAAATTTTTAGAAAAATTTAGATTTTTAGAAAAAATTTTTTTCTTAAAATTTTTAAAATTTAACAAAAATCTTTATATGTTGTCTTAAAATAGATATTTTAATCTATAATAATCCAAAAAATCTATTCTCTATTTTTAAAAATAAAGTCTGGGCGTTCTTTAAAGTTGAAATTTAACATTTTTAGAAAAATTTAGACTTTTAGAAAAAAAAATTTTTTCTTAAAATTTTTAAAATTTAACAAAAATCTTTATATGTTGTCTTAAAATAGATTTTTTAATCTACAATAACCCAAAAAATCTCTTCTTTATTTTTAAAAATAAAGTCTGGACGATTTTTTTAAGTTGGAATTTAAAATTTTTTGAAAAATTTAGACTTTTAGAAAAAAATTTTTTCTTAAATTTTTTAAAATTTAACAAAAATTTTTATATGTTGTCTTAAAATAGATATTTTAATCTATAAATATCCAAAAAATTTCTTCTCTATTTTTAAAAATAAAGTCTGGGCGTTTTTGTAAAGTTGAAATTTAACATTTTTAGAAAAATATAGATTTTTAGAAAAAAAAAAATTTTTTTCTTAAAATTTTTAAAATTTAACAAAAATCTTTATATGTTGTCCTAAAATAGATATTTTAATCTATAATAATCCAAAAAATATTTTCCTTATTTTTAAAAATAAAGTCTGGGGGATTTTTTAAAGTTGAAATTTTAAATTTTTAGAAAAATTTAAATTTTTAGAAAAAAAATTTTTTCTTAAAATTTTTAAAATTTAACAAAAATCTTTATATGTTGTCTTAAAATAGATATTTTAATCTATAATAATCCAAAAAATCTCTTCTCCATTTTTAAAAATAAAGCCTGGAGGATTTTTTAAACTTGGAATTTAACATTTTTAGAAAAATTTAGATTTTTAGAAAAAAATTTTTTTCGTAAATTTTTAAAATTTAACAAAAATCTTTATATGTTGTCTTAAAATAGATATTTTAATCTATAATAATCCAAAAAATCTTTTCACTATTTTTAAAAATAAAGTCTGGGCTTTTTTTTTAAAGTTAACATTTAAAATTTTTAGAAAAATTTAGATTTTTAGAAAAAAATTTTTTTCTTGAAATTTTTAAAATTTTACAAAAATCTGTATATGTTGTCCTAAAATAGACATTTTAATCTATAAAAATCCAAAAAATCTCTTCTTTATTTTAAAAAATAAAGTCTGGGTGATTTTTTAAAGTTGGAATTTAACATTTTTAGAAAAATTTAGATTTTTAGAAAAAAATTTTTTCTTAAAATTTTTAAAATTTAACAAAAATCTTTATATGTTGTCTTAAAACAGATATTTTAATCTATAATAATCCAAAAAATCTCTTTTCTATTTTTAAAAATAAAGTCTGGGGGATTTTTTAAAGTTGACGTTTAAAATTTTTAGAAAAATTTAGATTTAAAAAAAAAAAATTTTTTCTTAAATTTTTTAAAATTTAACAAAAAATTTTATATGTTGTCTTAAAATAGGTATTTTAATCTATAATAATCCAAAAAATCTCTTCTTTATTTTTAAAAATAAAGTCTGGGCGATTTTTTAAAATTGACATTTAAAATTTTTAGAAAAATTTAGATTAAAAAAAAAAATCTTTTCTTAAATTTTTTAAAATTTCACAAAAATCTTTACATGTTGTCTTAAAATAGATATTTTAATCTATAACAATCCAAAGAATCTCTTCTCTATTTTCAAAAATAAAGTCTGGGCGAATTTTTAAAGTTGGAATTTAACATTTTTGATACAGTGACTAATTTAGTTCACCATTCCTGAAATTTTTCCTGAAACCTTACGCTGTTATGCAACACCTAAACCCTCTCAACGTTAATCTAATAAAGCCTGATCCGCTATAACAGTAAAATAACCGTGTTTCAAAAGATATTTTATACAAAGTGTAAATATTAAGGACTTTACTTTGTTGACCTAACTTAATGAAAATTTCCTTGAAACTCCTATTTCGAGTGGCTATTATAAGGCAATCTCACGTTTCCACAAGATAAAATATCACCTCATTTATAAAGGGTCTAAATATTAATGACTTGGTTACTAACTTAAATTAATGAAAATTTCCTTGAGACCTCTATAGATAGTCATAAAATACTAATTTTATGTTTAACAGGAATAAAAATACTTCATCTTTAAATCATTCCAACATATAAATCATAAATATATTACACAACCTTTACTACTAAACTAATAAAAAATAAAACTGTCAATTTTCTTTGTACTTATCCTATAAATAGCAAGTAAGTAATAACGTTCAATAAAGAATTGACATTTCTTGGTTCGTTATTTTACTTGACATTTGAAATAACAGTACTTTAAACCACTCTACTATTGATTTTTCCCGAGGAAGCGTCAGCGAAGAAATAAAGTGTACCTTTCAGGACATTCCATAACAAAGTATCTTATTGCCATCAAAAAAGGGCAAACATTGCAAAAATGACATTTATAAAACCGCAGCTATTTGAAACTTTTACACCAATTATCGTAAATAAAAGCCAAAAGGAATGTTGCATCAAAGTGTTAATTCAATTTAGTTGAGTTTGAATACAATTATGTGACGTCAATTTTACGTCATGTTTTTTAAATTAGAAATGACAAGTTTTTATTTAAAACTTCAGAGAAATCATTGAAAATGTCAATAATTGTCAATTTAACATTTAAAAAATAAAAAATTTGACAAGTTCATGTTTCAAACGTCAAAAATTGTCAATCTAACGTCAAGAACTGTCAAAAAATTATTGTCTTATTTACATTTGAGGCGTCAAGAAATGACAAGTTTGTATTTGACACATTAGAAAAATCATCAAAAAGGTCAATAATTATCAATTTGACGTTTAAAACGTCAGAAATTTGACAAATTCATATTTCAAACGTCAATAATTGTCAATTTAACGTCAAAGACTGTCAAAAAATTATCATAAATTGTCTTCTTTTATGTTGAAGGCGTTAAGAAATGACAAGTTTGTATTTGACAAATTAAAAAAATCGTCAAAAAAGACAATAATTGTCAATTTGAAATTTAAAACGTAAAAAATTTAACAAATTCATGTTTCAAACGTCAAAATTGTCAATTTAACGTCAAAAACTGTCAAAAAATGATCATAAATTGTCTTTATTACATTTGAGGTGTCAAGAAATGCCAAGTTTTTATTGAAAACGTTGGAAAAATCGTCCAAAACTTCAATAATTGTCAATTTGACATTTAAAACATCAAACATTTGACAAATTCATGTTTCAAACGTCAAAAATTGTCAATTTAACGTCAGAAACTGTCAAAAAATTATCATAAATTGTCTTTTCTGCATTTGAGACATCAAGAAATGATAAGTTCATATTTCAAACGTCAAAAATTGTTAAATTGACGCCAAGAACTGTCAAATAATCGTCTTTTTTACGTTTGAAGCGTCAAGAAATGACAAGTTTTTATTTAAAACTTTAGAGAAATCGTTAAAATCGTTGAAAACGTCAATAATTGTCAATTCGACATTTAAAACATCAGAAATTTGACAAATTCATGTTTCAAACGTCAAAAATTGTCAATTTAACTTCAAAAACTGTCAAAAAAATTATCATAAATTGTCTTTTTTACATTTGAGATGACAAGAAATCACAAGATTGTATGTGACACATTAGAAAAATCGTCGAAAACATCAATAATTATCAATTTGACGTTTAAAACGTCAGGAATTTGACAAGTTCATATTTCAAACGTCAAAAATTGTTAAATTGACATCAAGAACTGTCAAATAATTGTCTCTTTACGTTTGAAACATCAAGAAATGACAAGTTTTTATTTAAAACTTTAGAGAAATCCTTGAAAACGTCAATAATTGTCAATTTCACATTTAAGACGTCAGAAATTTGACAAATTCATGTTTCAAACGTCAAAAATTGTTAATATATCGCCAAAACTGTCAAAAAATTATCATAAATTGTCTTTTTTACATTCGAGGCGTCAAGAAATGACAAGTTTGTATTTGACACATTACAAAATCGTCAAAAAAGTCAATAATTATCAATTTGACGTTAAAAATGTCAGGAGTTTGAGAAGTTCATATTTCAAACGTCAAAATTGCTAAATTGACATCAAGAACTGTCAAATAATTGTCTTTCTTACATTTGAAACGACAAGAAATGACAAGTTTTTATTCAAAACGATAAAAAAATCTTCGAAAAAGTCAATAAATATCAATTTGACATTTAAAACATCAGAAATTTCACAAATTCAAGTTTGAAACATCAAAAATTGTCAATTTAACGTCAAAAACTGTCAAAAAATTATCATAAATTGTCTTTTTTACATTTAAGGAATCAAGAAATGACAAATTTGTATCTGATACATTAGAAAAATCATCAAAAAAGTAAATAATTATCAATTTGACGTTTAAAACGTCAGGAGTTTGACAAGTTCATATTTCAAACGTCAAAAATTATTAAATTAACATCAAGAACTGTCAAATAATTGTCTTTTTTACGTTTGAAGCGTCAAAAAATGAAAAGTTTTTATTTAAAACTTTAGAGAAATCGTTGAAAACGTCAATAATTGTCAATTTGACATTTCAAACATCAAAAATTTGACAAGTTCATGTTTCAAACGTCAAAAATTCTCAATTTAACGTCAAAAACTGTCAAAAAATTATCATAAATTGTCTTTTTTACATTTGAGGAATCAAGAAATGACAAGTGTGTATCTGACACATTAGAAAAATCGTCAAAGAAGTCAATAATTATCAATTTGACGTTTAAAACGTCAAGAATTTGACAAGTTCATATTTCAAATGTAAAAAATTGTTAAGTTGCCATTAAGAACTGTCAAATGATTGTCTTTTTACGTTTGAAACGTCAATAAATGACAAATTTTTATTAAAAATTTTAGAGAAATCATTGAAAACATCAAAAATTGTCAATTTAACGTCAAAAACTGTCAAAAAATTATTGTAAATTGTCTTTTTTACATTTGAGACGTCAAGAAATGACAAGTTTGTGTTTGACACATTAGAAAAATCGTGAAAAAATTCAATATTTATAAATTTGAGGTTTAAAACGTCAAGTGTTTGACAAGTTCGTATTTCAAACGTCAAAAGTTGTTAAATTGACATCAAGAACTGTCAAATAATTGTCTTTTTTACGTTTGAAGTGTCAAGAAATGACAAGTTTTTATTTAAAACGTTGGAAAAATTGTCGAAAATGTCAATAATTGTCAATTTGACATTTAAAACATCAAAAATTTGGTGAATTCAGGTTTCAAACGTCAAAAATTGTCAATTTAACGTCAAAAACCGTCACAAAATTATCATAAATTGTCTTCTCTACATTTTAGACGTCAAGAAATGACAAGTTCATATTTCAAACATCAAAAATTGTTAAATTGACATCAAGAACTGTTAAATAATTGTCTTTTTTACATTTGAAGCGCTAAGAAATGACAAGTTTGTATTTGACACATTAGAAAAATCGTCAAAAAAAGTCAATAATTATCAATTTGATATTTAAAATGTTAGAAATTTGGTAAATTTATATTCAAATGTCCAAAATTGTTAATTTAACTGTCAAGAAAAATATATTATTTTCTAAATCGTTATACAGGATGTCCCAGAACACCTGTTTTATTCAAAAACTAAACTTTATAAATGAGATAATATGAGACACCCTGTATAAATGAAATTAGTCAATCAAGATTTCTCAAGATTAGATAAAGAAACAAGGGGCGGAAGTCTAACGACCGACAACAAAGTTAGGAGAAACCGTAAAAATGACGTTGTGTAATGAATGTATCTTACTTTACACGGTCGTTAAAGTTCCTGTTATTGTTAACGGAGAACAAGAACTTGCAATTTCCATCCTTATGTTAGTCTACAAGTTTTCCAAGGAAATCTAATTATCAAGTTAAGAAAGTGTGTGTGTGTGTGGGATACACGTTGAGAAATATCCAGATAACCACCACAGTTAACTGTTATAAACACACCATGTTCATAAATTCATACAATTCATGCAATTCATACAGTTGTATTGATACATCGTTTGATTTTAATCAAACCACAAAAGTCCAACCTTATCCATCTAATCACAATAATTCCTCCTGGAAATTTATAGACCATCTGGCCCATTAAGCGCCAAATGAAGGATGAAATGCTTACATTCCCGACCATCTAAACCATAAAAAAAATAGTTAATGCGCTAATCACAAACGGCATCAATGACCAACGTACGTTTACCGTATGTCGTTTATGAGCATATGGTCGATTATTTCTTTGTTGATGGAATTAAAAGAAATTTGATTATTGTACTTACTTTTATTACAGGTTTTCAAACCTTTTTAAGTTAAAATTTTTCAATTTTGTTGGTATTATTATCCCAAAAAATTTAAAAAAATCATAAAGGTGACTTAAATTTTTAACGGTTAACCTAACTTTTTTTAGAAATTTTAACCAAATTTAAAAAATCGTGGAGACTTTATTGTTTTAAATTAAGAAAAGAAATTTGTAGGAATTGAAAGCTAAAATATTCTATTTTGCAATAAAAAAGTCAATTTTTTTCTAAATATTACCCAAAAAATTAAAAAAAATTTTAAAGTTGATTAAAAATTTTTTTTAACCTTTTAAAAAATTTTGACCAACTTCAAAATCGTGGATACTTTATTTTTTTAAATTAAGAAATGGAAACTGTTTTAATTAAAAACTAAAATATTCTATTTTGCAATAAAAAAGTCAATTTTTCTCTAAATATTACCCAAAAAATTGTTAAAATTTTTAACAATTAACCTAACTTTTTTTTGAAAATTTTAACCAAATTTAAAAAATCGTGGAGACTTTATTTTTTTTAATTAAGAAATGAAATTAGTATTAATTAAAAGCTAAAATATTCTATTTTGTAATAAAAAAGTCAATTTTTCTTTAAATATTACCAAAAAAATTAAAAAAAATTTTAAAGGAGACTAAAACTTTTTATAACCTAACTTTTAAAAATTTTGACCATATTTAAAAAATCGTGGGGACTTTATTCTTTAAAATTAAGAAATGAAATTTGTATTAATTGAAAGCTAAAATATTCTATTTTGTAATAAAAAAGTCAATTTCGTTCTAATTATTACCCAAAAAATTAAAAAAATTCTTAAAGTTGACTAAAATTTTTTATAACCTAACTTTTAAAAAATTTGACTAACTTTAAAAAATCGTGGAGACTTTATTTTTTTTAATCAAGAAATGAAATTTGTATTAATTGAAAGCTAAAATATTCTATTTTGTAATAAAAAAGTCAATTTTATTCTAATTATAACCCAAAAAATTAAAAAAATTCATAAAGGTGACTAAAATTTTTTTAACCTAACTTTTTTAAAAATTTTCACCAACTTTAAAAAATCGTGGAGACCTTATTTTTTTTAATTAAGAAATGAAATTTGTATTAATTGAAAGCTAAAATATTCTATTTTGTAATAAAAAAGTCAATTTTGTTCTAACTATAACCCAAAAAATTTAAAAAATTCTTAAAGGGACCAAACTTTTTTTAACCTATCTTTTAAAAATTACGATCAAATTTAAAAAATCGTGGAGACTTTATTTTTCTTAATTAAGAAATAAAATTTGTATTAATTGAAAACTAAAATATTCTATTTTGTAATAAAAAAGTCAATTTTGTTCTAATTATTACCCAAAAAATTAAAAAAATTCATAAAGGTGACTAAATTTTTTGACAGTTCATAACTTTTACATACAGTTCATAACCTCACTTTTTTTAATTTTGTTGAACTTTAAAAAAATCATCGAGATTTAATTAATAAGTGTGAAAAATACTAACAACTAGGTTTATTGTATTCCTTATAGCGTTCATGTTCCGAGATAATTTTCTTGTAACCACTCAAACCAATTAAATTCTCATCTACAATTTTATGCTACTGCATTCGTTAACGTTACAATTACTGTGCACTAGGTTATTTGAGATCGTTCTATAACAACATCTCTTCCGGCAAAATACGTTGCACGGTCGGTTATTTAACCTAACAATTGCGCGAATTTACGTTATAAAAGCGTTAATTAGAAATGATTGTATTTTAAACTTATTTCACGATTAAAATTCTAAATTATAATTCTTTTGATACATTATTAAACTGTCAATGTCAACATAAAGTCATAGACATCTTAGGCGATATGGATTCGTTTATTTGTCAGAAAAGTGATTTCGATATGTTTAAAAATTTAATTAAAAGATTTTTTTAATTAATTTTTTTTATCAAAAAAGGATTAAAACGTTCAAATTGAAAAAATTAATTTTAATAAATTTTAAATTTTTTAAAAATTAAAAGTTGAAGATTTGAAATTATGAATAATTTAAATTATCAAAGTGAAGTAATAGATGTTTTAAGTGATATGGACTGGTTTATAAAAAAAATAATTTTTTTTTTTGGGAAGATAAATTGAACCTAACCTTATAATTTTTTGTCCAACTTTAAAAAATCACATTGACTTTATTTATAGGAATTAAAAAACGATTTTTATATTAAATTGAACCTAAAAGATTCTAGTTTATTCAATATTAATTATATTCAATAATAAATAATCTCACTTTTCCATAAGATTTAATAATCAAGCTCCAATCACTTACCAAAAGGAAATTGCTTTGTGGTTAACATTTTGTGGTTTTAATTATCGCATTAGAAAAAATTAAAGGTGATATTCCAAACCATTCGAGATTTACAAAAGTATTTGTTGATTATAAAAGAATTTTTGCTTTTTTTATAGATTGATGTTGAAATATTTTAGTATCGAAATAATTTTAGAACACATTTCAATGTCTGGATCGAGTCTGGTTTACCAATCCGCCTACTTGAATTTTTTTCGGGCTCTCAATACGTTAATAAATTAAGAAATGACGCGACCTTGGCTGAGGTCGGCCGTGTTTATCGCCACTTGGTTATATTTGGAACTTTTAACCTGAAATTACACGTTCAAACCGCTCACATTCAAATTGCTCGTTATTTCATCAATTCGTTTCAATTATTACAATTAATTAAAGAAGTATTAAAAATGTTTACTAACTCGATTTTCGTAAGTTAGGTTAAAAGTGTCAAAAAATTTTACCAACTTTGAAAATTTCTTTAATTCTTTTGACAACACTTGGAATAAAACGATCTTTTCTAATTAAAATTAGAATGTTTTGTTTCATCTAGAAAAAAAAATCGAATCAAAATCTTTAAAAATGATTATTTTATGAATTTTTAAAGTTAATTGTCTTAAGTAAAAAAGTGTCAAATTTTTTTTCAACTTTGAAAATTTTCTAAATTTTTTTGACAACACTTGGAATAAAACGGTCTCTTTTAATTAAAATTAGAATGTTTCAAGTTTCATTTAGAAAAAAAATCAAATCAAAATCTTAAAAAATGAATTTTTCATTAATTTTCAAAGTTAATTTTCTTAAGTTAGAAAAGTGTCAAAAATCTTTCCCAACTTTGAATTTTTTTTTAATTTTTTTGACAACACTTGGAATAAAACGGTCTTTTTTAATTAAAATTAGAATGTTTTAAGTTTCATTTAGAAAAGAAATCAAATCAAAATCTTTAAAAATGAATTTTTCATTAATTTTCAAAGTTAATTTTCTTAAGTTAGAAAAGTGTCAAAAATCTTTCCCAACTTTGAAAATATCTTTAATTTTTTTGACAACACTTGGAATGAAACGGTCTTTTTTAATTAAAATTAGAATGTTTTAAGTTTCATTTAGAAAAAAAATCAAATCAAAATCTTTAAAAATGAATTTTTCATGAATTTTTAAAGTTAATTTTCTTAAGTTAGAAAAGTGTCAAAAATGTTTACCAACTTTGAAATTTTTTTTAATTTTTTTGACAACACTTGGAATAAAACGGTCTTTTTTAATTAAAATTAGAATGTTTTAAGTTTCATCTAGAAAAAAAAATCAAATCAAAATCTTTAAAAATGAATTTTTAATGAATTTTTAAAGTTAATTTTCTTAAGTTAGAAAAGTGTCAAAAATGTTTACCAACTTTGAAATTTTTTTTAATTTTTTTGACAACACTTGGAATAAAACGGTCTTTTTTAATTAAAATTAGAATGTTTTAAGTTTCATTTAGAAAAAAAAATCAAATCAAAATCTTTAAAAATGAATTTTTCATGAATTTTTCAAATTTAATTTCTTAAGTTAAAAGTGTCAAAAATTTTTACCAACTTTGAAAATTCTTTTAATTTTTTTGACAACACTTGGAATAAAACGGTCTTTTTTAATTAAAATTAAAATGTTTTGGGTTTCATTTAGAAAAAAAATCAAATCAAAATCTTTAAAAATGAATTTTTGATGAATTTTTAAAGTTAATTTTCTTAAGTTAGAAAAGTGTCAAAAATTTCTTCCAACTTTGAAAATTTTTTTAATTTTTTTGGCAAGACTTGGAATAAAACGGTATTTTTTAATTAAAATTTGAATGTTTTAAGTTTCATCTAGAAAAAAAATCAAATCAAAATCTTTAAAAATCAATTTTTTATGAATTTTTAAAGTTAATTTTTTTAAGTTAGAAAAGTGTCAAAAATTTTTTCCAACTTTGAAAATTTTTTTAATTTTTTTGATAACATTTAGAGTAAAACGGTCTTTTTTAATTAAAATTAGAATGTTTTTGGTTTCATTTAGAAAAAAAATCAAATCAAAATCTTTAAAAATCAATTTTTTATGAATTTTTAAAGTTAACTTTCTTAAGTTAGAAAAGTGTCAAACATTTTTTCCAACTTTGAAAAATTTTTTAATTTTTTTGACAACACTTGGAATAAAACGGTCTTTTTTAATTAAAATTAGAATGTTTTAAGTTTCATTTAGAAAAAAAATCAAATCAAAATCTTTAAAAATGAATTTTTGATGAATTTTTCAAATTTAATTTCTTAAGCTAGAAAAGTGTCAAAAATGTTTACCAACTTTGAATTTTTTTTAATTTTTTTGACATAACTTGGAATAAAACGGTCTTTTTTAATTAAAGTTAGAATGTTTTTAGTTTTATTTAGAAAAAAAATCAAATCAAAATCTTTAAAAATGAATTTTTGATGAATTTTTAAAGTTAGTTTTTTTAAGTTAGAAAAGTGTCAAAAATTTTCTCCAACTTTGAAAATTTTTTTAATTTTTTTGACAACACTTGGAATGAAGCGGTCTTTTTTAATTAAAATTAGAATGTTTTAAGTTTCATTTAGAAAAAAAATCAAATCAAAATCTTTAAAAATGAATTTTTGATGAATTTTTAAAGTTAGTTTTCTTAAGTTGGAAGTGTCAAAAATTCTTTCCAACTTTGAAAATTTTTTTAATTTTTTTGACAAACCTTGGAATAAAACGGTCTTTTTTTATTAAAATTAGAATGTTTTAAGTTTCATTTAGAAAAAAAATCAAATCAAAATCTTTAAAAATGAATTTTTGGTGAATTTTTTAAAAGATGGTTAATTTTCTAACCTAAAAAAATTTTTACCAACTTTGAAATTTTTTTAAATTTTTTTGACAACACTTGGAATAAGACGGTCTTTTTTAATTAAAATTAGAATGTTTTAAGCTTCATTTAGAAAAAAAATCAAATTAAAATCTTTAAAAATGTATTTTTTATGAATTTTTAAAGTTAACTTTCTTAAGTTAGAAAAGTGTCAAAAATATTTATCAACTTTGAAAATTTTTGTAATTTTTGTAATTTTTTTGACAACATTTGGAATAAAACGGTCTTTT
The DNA here is from genome assembly GCA_036711955.1 of Digitonthophagus gazella. Classification (NCBI taxonomy): domain Eukaryota; kingdom Metazoa; phylum Arthropoda; class Insecta; order Coleoptera; family Scarabaeidae; genus Digitonthophagus; species Digitonthophagus gazella. The sequence goes on from JASCIT010000003.1 coordinate 4,733,088, forward strand.
TTAATTAAATTTAGAATGTTTTAGGTTTCATCTAGAAAAAAAAATCAAATCAAAATCTTTAAAAATGAATTTTTGATGAATTTTTAAAGTTAATTTTTTTAAGTTAGAAAAGTGTCAAGAATATTTTTCAACTTTGAAAATTTTTTAAATTTTTTTGACAACACTTGGAATAAAACGGTCTTTTTTAATTAAAATTAGAATGTTTTAAGTTTCATCTAGAAAAAAAATCAAATCAAAATCTCTAAAAATGAATTTTTGATGAATTTTTAAAGTTGAATTTTTTAAACTTTGGTTAGAACTGTCAAAAAATTTCACTAATTTTAAATTTTTTATATTAGAATGAAATTATTTTAAAAGTGATGTGATATTTGGTTTAAATTCAATTACTAACGATCCAAACCCGTATACATACATAAAGTACGATTGCTCGGTTTATGTGACGATAAATCTACATAACAGACGGTCGATTTCATAGTCCAGAGCTCAAAATAGATTTACAACTGGAGCGGTCTCGACAATATTATTTCGGCGGTAATTGTCGACTATCGGCCGGATTAGATTCGGATTCGGATTGGGTTTAGATGCGGATTGGATTTATTAGACGGAATCAAAGTGCATCTCGAGTAACGTTCAAAGGTTGGATGGTTAAAAGCAGGCTGAAGCGGCTGAAAAGCTTAATCCGATCGTCGGTTAGCGTATATACGTATGTAGGTAGGTAGGCGCGGGACTGAAATAGAACGCACGCGAAAATAAAACGCGCGAAAGTAAACACTGGCGCCGGATTATGAATGCGGAGAGCTGAGCTTGTGCGGGACACCTTGTGCGGTCTGTTTTTCACTGAAACCAGGCCTAAATTTAGAGCTTTTGTGTGATAAATTTCGTGGTTAAATTTGTATTGTTTAGAGAGATCTTCTTTCATTCATAAGTTTTTCTTACAAAAAAATCTTATATCTCCTTATTGTTAATAGTCAATCAACGTAACATCACTTATGACTAACAAAGTTAATGACAAAATAAGATTATAAAACGAAATAGAACCTTAAAAGTCATTTAAAAAAGAGTCAAATGTTAATGTAATTGATAATGGCATAGAAAATTATTGTTAAAGGTTTGAATTTGGCATAATAAAAATATAAAAAATGATTTTAAAAGAAAATTTTTATTAAAATTCGATGGGAAATTGAATTCCCTTTAATTTGAGTACAAACACGACCCATCTAACTTTAATAGATCGAAAGTTATCGAAATTTTTAAGTCTAATAAGAACAGGAAGTCGGCCATCTTTAAAATTTTATCATAAATCGTTAGAAAATCAAATTTCCTTTAATTTGAGTACAAATACGACATATCTATCATTATAATTAAAAAAGTTATTGAAATTTTTAGTTTTAATGACAACCGGAAGTCGGCCATCTTGGAATTTTTTTAACTTAACCTAACTTTTTTATTTTTTATCCGAATATGGTCGTGTTTGTTATCAAATTAAAGGATTTTTAATAAATTTTAAGAATTCTTAATAAAAATTTCAATCTTTTCTAAAAAAAAAATCAATTTTTTTAAAAAAATTTTCAAATTTTTACAAAATTGTCAAAAAATCAAAATTTTCAAATAATATAAAAAATTTCAAGAAATTTAAAAAAACAAGAATGTTGAAAAATTCCAAAAAAATGTTAAAAATTTCAAAAGAAGAAATGTTAGGTTCGGTCAAAATTCTTCCGTCTTATTTATTTTTTTTTTTTCTTTTTATTTTTTTGATGATAATTAAGAAAAATTTGCCTTTTTTAATTAAAACTAGAATATTTTAAGATTAATTTTAAGCAGAAGTCATTTCTTAATCTTTAAAACTAAAGTCTGTACGATTTTTTAAAGTTGATGAAATTTTCTCAAAAGTTAGGTTAGTGAACTGTCAAAAAAAAAAAAATTCCAACTATAAATTTTTTTTTAATTATTAGAAAAAAATTGGCTTCTATAATCAAAAATTGAATGTTTTAAGATCAATTTAGAATAAAAACCATTTCTTAATCTTTAAAAATAAACTCAGTACGATTTTTTAAAGTTGATTAAATTTTCTCAAAAGTTAGGTTAATTACCTGTCAAAAATTTTTTCCAACTTTAAATTTTTCTTTTATTTTTTGGATAATAATTAAGAAAAATTTGACTTTTTTAGACCAAAATAGAATCTTTCAACTTCAATTTAAAATAAAAATCATTTCTTAATCTTTAAAAATAAACTCTGTGTGATTTTTTAAAGTTGATTAAATTTTTTAAAAAGATAGGTTAGTTAACTGTCAAAAAAAATTTCCAACTTTAAAATTTTTTTTAATTTTTTTGGTAATAATTAAGCAAAATTTAACTTTTTTAAACCAAAATAGAATCTTTTAGGTTTAATTTAAAGTAAAAATCATGTCTTAATATTTAAAAATAAACTATGTACGATTTTTTAAAGTTGATCAAATTCTTTCAAAAGATAGGTTAGTAAAATGTCAAAAAATTTTTAAAAACTTAAAAATTTTTCTAATTTTTTGGGTAATAATTAGGAAAAGTTTGACTTTTTTAGATCAAAATAGATTATTTTAAGTTTAATTTAAAGGAAAAATCATTTCTTAATCTTTAAAAATAAACTCTGTACGATTTTTTAAAGTTGATCAAATTTTCTCAAAAGTTAGGTTAGTAAAATGTCAAAAAATTTTTCCAACTTAAAAATTTTTTTGGATAATAATTAAGAAGAATTTGACTTTTTTAGACGAAAATAGAATCTTTCAACTTCGATTTAAAATAAAAATCATTTCTTAATCTTTAAAAATAAACTGTCTACGATTTTTTAAGTTGATTCAAGTTTTGAAAAAATTAGGTTAGTAAACCGTCAAAAATCTTTTCCAACTTTTTTAAATTTTTACCAAGTTTAAAAATTGTATTAATTTTTTTGATAACAATTAGGAAAAATTTGACTTTTTTAATCAAAAATAGGATATTTTAAGTTCAATTTAAAGCAAAAATCTTCCCTTAATTTTTAGAAATAAACCCGTTATGATTATTCAAAGTTGCTAAAAAAATATATAAAGTTACGTTAAGTTCGATTAAAATTTACATCAACCACACAACATTATCCTCAATATCCCACCTCTTTTCTCCTTACTCCTCTTATACATTATCTCGATTCCCGCCAACGCTCACGACAATTTAAACTAATACCCCTTCACAAAACACAATACTCAAGTGTCCTGTAAAGTCCCCCGTAATGGACTACAATCGTGAATTGCCGTACGCGCATTTAACCCTCTTCCTTTTACAGCTCTCTACTACTCTCCGGCAACCGTAACCCCATACGAAAGATGTTATGGGAACGAAACACGTACCAAGCGCATTCGTGCACTCACATCGTCGTTACGTGGACTTAGGATATTCCTACGTGGACGTAGATCGTCACGCGGGACGTAACCCGATAGCCCCAGATCGTATCGCTTACCGAGAAACAACCCTCCGCCTTCCACCTACCTATATGTATCGGCATCCTCTCGCAACTCGTGCAGAATATCGATTACCCTGACCTATATGCAGCCGGAGACGCTAAAAAGTTAAGGCTGTATCGTCATGGCTTACGGTGGGTCGTATAAAAAGGCACGGACGAATGTCGTTGCCGTGCCTTATGGACGGCTGTAAAACGCCTCGCAGACGAAATAAATAACCTAACAGACCGAGTTGAAGAAGTCGACGCTGAAGTCGTCGGCGAAGGAAAATCAATCTTCGGAGAAGTCACATAAAATTGTAATTGTGTTATATAGCGTAATTTAAAATGTATTGAATAAGAATGAGAATTTTATAGGTTAATTTTTATCTGTCAACTTGACAGTTAATATAACCTCACTTTTCCTAAATTATTTTACATTTTTCTTTGGGTAAAAAAACCTAAATTCTCTTATAATATCTATCTAAGGAAACTCTTATAACATCTTTTAGTTATAACTAGTTTAGTTTTATTTTTAGTATTTTTCTAAAAAAAATTTATTGTTTTTGGTTGAATTGATCAACATTTTGGTAACTTTGGTGGAAGCTTTACGAATTTAGTAAGCTTTTGGTGGAATTTTAAAAAAATTGGTACATTTTTGGTGGAATTTTTACAAATTTTGTAAGTTTTTTGGTGGAATTTTTAAAAAATTCATTATTTTTGGTAGAATTATTAAAAATTTTAGTAACTTTGGTGGAATTTTTATGAATTTACTAAGTTTTTGATGGAATTTTCAAGGTTTTAGTTAATTTTTAATGAAATTGTTTCTAATTTGATTGATTTTTGGTGGAATTTTAAAAGAATTTGGACCGTTTGGTGGAATTTTAAAAAAATTTGGTAAGTTTTTGGTAAAATTGTTAAAAATGTTGACAATTTCGGTGTAATTTTTAGGATTTCTCTAAGTTTTTGGTGGAATAAAAAAAAATAAGTAAGTTTTGGGTGTAGTTGGTAAATATTTTAATAGCTTTGGTGGAATTTTTGCGAATTTTATTCATTTCTGGTGGAATTTAAAAAAAATTCAGTGTTTTTAGTAAAATTTTTATGAATTTAGTAAGTTTTTGGTGGAATTTTTAAAAAATTCAGTATGTTTTTGGTGGAATTATCAAAAATTTTGATAACATTGGTGGGATTTTTGCGAATTTTGTTCATTTCTGATGGAATAAAAACAATCAGTGTTTTTGGTAAAATTCTTATGAATTTAGTAAGTTTTTGGTGGAATTTTTGCAAATTGTATTAATTTTTGGTGGAATTTTTAAAAAATCCAGTATGTTGTTGGTGGAAATATCAAAAATTTTGATAACACTGGTGGAATTTTTGGGAATTTTATTCATTTTTGATGGAATTTTTAAAAAATTCAGTGTTTTTTTATGGAATTTTTACGAATTTAGTAAGTTTTTAATGAAATTTTTCCAATTTTATTAACTTTTGGTGGAATTTTTATAAAATTCAGTATGTTTTTGATGGAACTGTTAAAAAAGTTGATAACTTTGGTAGAATTTTTATTAACTTTAATCATTTTTGGTGGAATTGTTAAAAATATTGGTAATTTTAGTACAATTTTTATGAATTTGGTAAGTTTTTGGTGGTATTTTTTAGAAATCAGTAAGTTTTTGGTGGAATTATTCAACATTTTTGTAGCTTTGGTGGAAAATTGAAAAAATTTAGTACGCTTTTGGTGGAATTGTTAAAAATGTTGGTAACTTTGGTGGAATTTTTACAAATATAATAAGTTTTTCGTAGAATTTTTACTAATCTTAGTGATTTTGGGTGGAATTTTTAAAAAATTCAGTCTTTTTGGTAAAATACTTATGAATTTAGTAAGTTTTCGGTGGAATTTTTAAAAAATTCAGTATGTTTTTGGTGGAATTATCAAAAATTTTGATAACATTGGTGGAATTTTTGCGAATTTTATTTATTTCTGGTGGAATAAAAAAAATCAGTGTTTTTGGTAAAATTCTTATGAATTTAGTAAGTTTTTGGTGGAATTTTTGCAAATTGTATTAATTTTTGGTGGAATTATTAAAAAAATCAGTATGTTTTTGGTGGAATTATCAAAAATTTTGATAACATTGGCGGAATTTTTGCGAATTTTATTCATTTTAGATGGAATTTTTAAAAAATTCAGTGTTTTTTATTGAATTGTTACGAATTTAGTAAGTTTTTAATGAAATTTATTCAATTTTATTAATTTTTGGTGGAATTTTTATAAAATTCATTATTTTTAGTAGAATTATTAAAAATTTTAGTAACTTTGGTGGAATTTTTATGAATTTACTAAGTTTTTGATGGAATTTTCAAGGTTCTAGTTAATTTTTAATGAAATTGTTTCTAATTTGATTGATTTTTGGTGGAATTTTAAAAGAATTTGGACCGTTTGGTGGAATTTTAAAAAAATTTGGTAAGTTTTCGGTAAAATTGTTAAAAATGTTGACAATTTCGGTGTAATTTTTAGGATTTTTCTAAGTTTTTGGTGGAATAAAAAAAAAATAAGTAAGTTTTGGGTGTAGTTGGTAAATATTTTAATAGCTTTGGTGGAATTTTTGCGAATTTTATTCATTTCTGGTGGAATTTTAAAAAAATTCAGTGTTTTTGGTAAAATTCTTATGAATTTAGTAAGTTTTTGATGGAATTTTTAAAAAATTAAGTATGTTTTTGGTGGAATTATCAAAAATTTTGATAACATTGGTGGAATTTTTGCGAATTTTGTTCATTTCTGGTGGAATAAAAAAAATCAGTGTTTTTGGTAAAATTCTTATGAATTTAGTGAGTTTTTGGTGGAATTTTTGCAAATTGTATTAATTTTTGGTGGAATTTTTAAAAAATTCAATATGTTTTTGGTGGAATTATCAAAAATTTTGATAACATTGGTGGAATTTTTGCGAATTTTATTCATTTTTGATGGAATTTTTTAAAAATTCAGTATTTTTTATGGAATTTTTACGAATTTTGTAAGTTTTTAGTGAAATTTTTTTAATTTTATTAATTTTTGATGGAATTTTTATAAAATTCATAATTTTTAGTAGAATTATTAAAAATTTTAGTAACTTTGGTGGAATTTTTATCAATTTACTAAGTTCTTGATGGAATTTTCAAGGTTTTAGTTAATTTTTAATGAAATTGTTTCTAATTTGATTGATTTTTGATGAAATTTTAAAAGAATTTGGACCTTTTGGTGGAATTAAAAAAAAATTTGGTAAGTTTTTGATAAAATTGTTAAAAATGTTGACAATTTCGGTGTAATTTTTAGGATTTTTCTAAGTTTTTGGTGGAATAAAAAAATTCAGTAAGTTTTGGGTGTAGTTGTTAAATATTTTAATAGCTTTGGTGGAATTTTTGCGAATTTTATTCATTTCTGGTGGCATTTTAAAAAAATTCAGTGTTTTTGGTAAAATTCTTATGAATTTAGTAAGTTTTTGATGGAATTTTTAAAAAATTCAGTATGTTTTTGGTGGAATTATCAAAAATTTTGATAATATTGGTGGGATTTTTGCGAATTTTGTTCATTTCTGGTGGAATAAAAACAATCAGTGTTTTTGGTAAAATTCTTATGAATTTAGTAAGTTTTTGGTGGAATTTTTGCAAATTGTATTAATTTTTGGTGGAATTTTTAAAAAATTCAGTATGTTTTTGGTGGAAATATCAAAAATTTTGATAACACTGGTGGAATTTTTGCAAATTTTATTCATTTTTGATGGAATTTTTAAAAAATTCAGTGTTTTTTATGGAATTTTTACGAATTTAGTAAGTTTTTAATGAAATTTTTCCAATTTTATTAATTTTTGGTGGAATTTTTATAAAACTCAGTATGTTCTTGATGGAATTGTTAAAAAAGATGATAACTTTGGTGGATTTTTTATTAACTTTAATCATTTTTGGTGGAATTGTTAAAAATATTGGTAATTTTAGTAGAATTTTTATGAATTTGGTAAGTTTTTGGTGGTATTTTTAAAAAATCTAAGTTTTTGGTGGAATTATTCAACATTTTGTAGCTTTGGTGGAAAATTAAAAAAATTGAGTACGTTTTTGGTGGAATTGTTAAAAATGTTGGTAACTTTGGAGGAATTTTTACGAATACAATAAGTTTTTCGTAGAATTTGTACTAATTTTATTGATTTTGGGTGGAATTTTTAAAATATTCACTAAGTTTTTAGTAGAATTGTCTCCAAATTTAATAATTTTTGCTGAAATTATATTCAATTTAACTAACTTTTGTGAAATTTTTAAGAATCTAATCAATTCTTGACGAAATTAATTTTAATTTTGGTATATTTTTTTAAAATTCAGCAAGTTTTTGGTGGAATTGTTAAAAATGTTGATAGTTTTGGTGGAATTTTTACAAATTTTATAAGTTTTTGGTGGAATTATTAACAATTTTAGTAGCTTTGGTAGAATTTTTACAAATTTACTTAAATTTTTGGTGATATTTTCAAGAATTTAATTCGTTTTTAGCGAAATTTATTCGAATTTCTGCTCTGCATAATTTAAATATTTGATAATTATTAATAAACCGATCGTTTTGACATTTCATGTGGCATTAGCGCAGGCTATGTTACCTCTGTATAGAAATTCGTTGACAATAAATTTAGTTCAACCCGCATCGCTGGAAGCGCTGATAGCGGAAAATAACAGCTTCTTTACCGGCCAAAATGAAACGCACTGACAATAAGATGTCCAACATGATATCTGACATCTACATATATCAAATACGCGAGTGAACGAAGTGTCGTAATTGTATTGAAATTCTTGAAAAAAATGTTAGCATCGTATTTAGTGTTGCAATTTGTGTTCATTAGTATCCAATGACTGGAATATTGTCACGTATGTCCAGAAATACGTCCAAAGATGAAAGACTCTGATGGGAACTACGCGAATCTTTGATTTTATAAGCATCGCGAGATGTGGGAACTGTAGATTTGCTGAAGATGCGAGGTTTCTTTTTATGTGCTTATTCAAAATATTATTTTGTTGTTAAAAATTGTTTTGTTATTAACCACCGCCAGAATAAGATCGACGAGAATAAAGTTGTGTTAGCAGTTGTATTGGAGAGTGTCCATGAGTTGTTCTTTAAACCCTTTTGATTTTTTAAGCTGTGTATGATGAAATTGAACAAAAACAAACAGGCTACAAGCAAAATTTGTTTTTGTTTAATTTTACCATGCATGGTTTTGTAATAAATAGGAGTAATATTTTATTTTAAAGATTTTAAAAGTTCCCGCGCTTGCTCATTAGCGCCAAGTGCGGTGCGGGTTGAACTAAAAACATTGTCAAAATTAAAAGTGGAGAGTTGCCTATCTATATTAGTATATTATATTTTTAATCTATGCATTAGCGTGGTTAGAATAATAAATAACGTTTATGAAAATTGAACCAAGTGTTTTATCGGCCCAAATCGAAAATGACGGAAAACGGGGACTTCGTTTAGGGCTTAAATCGGCCGTTTCGGGTCCAAAGGAGCCCCGATTCGCATCTAAAGTTGCGTTATAAAGCCATTCAGAAGGTTAGCCGGAAGCAGAGTCGCGGAGCCGGTGGCTTTTTGGACAAAAAGTGCGTTCGAAAATTAACGAAAATGACAGGCGGACGATCGAGAATTTTAATTTCAATTAGGGCTACCGCAATGTCGTTTGATTTTCAGGGCCGTTTTTCCGAAATCGGTCACGGACCCCCGAAAATCAAAAATAATGGTCGGCAGAATGACATAAAACCATTGAATCGTCCGGAAAGCGATTTCCAAAAAAAAACTATTAAATTAATATATTATAAAATCCAAAATACATCCCATTTAAAAGCTTATATAAGCCCACAAATACATTTCCTAAAATGTTACCAATAATCTAAATAAAACAAACGTCTGTCACTTCGACACATAACCCGAGCTTTTAGCACGACGCCGTTCGTGTTTACGTAGAAACCGTTTTCCCGTCGCGTTTGTATCTTCTGGGCTTTTCATTTTCCTCAGATGTTCTCGGAAACTGCATCCCGTTTAATATTTCCGACCAACGATTCGTTACGTTTGATGCTATTCATAGACTTTTGTAAATCGAATTTTCTGAGTTATTGAAACCTTGTTCCAAACTAAATAATAATTTATTATCAATACAGAGATTCATTCTCTTTCATAAATTTACGGAAGTATTCAATTCAAAAATACCAAATTTGATAGTTGGATTATATTGGAAATTTTAGTTATCTAAATTTTTAAGTTATATCAGAAATTTTAAAATATACTTATTAGTACGGTTGAAAACTCGTTGAAAACATTAAGAAACACTTGCCAAACATAAGTGCCAATTTTGAAACCCTCTATTTTTAACAACCAAACATACCATTTGAATATTTACCACTTAGCTATCCAAGTGTGGTCGTTATTTTTATATCTTTAATATTTTTTAGAAATATTTTAAATTTCTTTTCACATTTTTATTATTTCTCAATAAATTTAAAAATTTTCACTTACCTTTTAAGTGTTTGGTGCTTTGCACCGTTGATCAAAAGTTTCGGTTTAGCTTTATCACTGGTACTGGAAGGAGTAACGGAACTTTGACTAGCCGTGGCCGTCGAAACATTGCTAGCAAAGCTGCTGACGCTGGTTTCCTTGCTAATGGAAGTAGTTCCGTTGGTGAGGGTCGTCGGAGCTTCCGGTCCCAACGAGAGCTGCAAGTGGTGCGTCTTCGTGGGACACGGAGGAGGTTTATCGTCCACCGAGAGCACGTACGACAACATTTCGATTCGGTGGAGACGACGACGGTCTCGAGTCTTAAAACGGCGAGCACGCTCGCAGGCTTTCTACATAATATTTGCTTAAGAAAACCCGAGGTGCGTCACCGTGAAGTAACGCGGCAGAAGTAACGCGGAAAAACCGGTAGAATTAAAACGGGGGAGTTAAACGGAAAGACAGAACAAAAAGAAAAACTGAATAAAACGTTCAACAACTACAAGAGGAAACGTACGACGAACGGAAACGTTGAAACACACTCAAGGGACACAAATTTTTATTTTTTTGGTGCTTACTTCTTGCACAGAGTCATCGTCTATTTCCAACAATGAATCTGAAAAAAAAGAAAAATAAAAATTAATTAAAGATTAAATTTTTTTAAATTAAATAAATTAGAATAAATTTGACTTTTTTTTCAAGTGAGGTTAATTACCTGTCAAAAATTTTTCCCAACTTTAAGAATTTTTTTAATTTTTTTGGTAAGAATTAGAATAAATTTGACTTTTTTAGGCCAAAATAGAATAATTTAAGTTTAATTTAAAACAAAAATCACTTCTTAATCTTTAAAAATAAACTCTGTGCGATTTTTTAAAGTTGGTCGAATTTTTCAAAAGTTAGGTTAATTAACTGTCAAAAAATTTTACCAAATTTAAGATTTTTTTTAATTTTTTTGGTAATAATTAGAACAAATTTGACCTTTTTAATCCAAAATAGAAACTTTTAGGCTTAATTTAAAGTAAAAATCATTTCTTAATTTTTAAAAATAAATTCTGTGCGATTTTTTAAAGTTGATCGAATTTTCAAAAAAGTTAGGTTAGTTACCTGTCAAAAAATTTTTCCAACTTTAAAATTTTTTTTAATTTTTTTGGTAAAAATTAGGAAAAAATTGACTGTTTTAATCCAAAATAGAATCTTTTAACTTCAATTTAAAATAAAAATCATTTCTTGATCTTTAAAAATAAACTCTATGCGATTTTTTAAAATTGGTCGAAATTTTTAAAAAGTAAGGTTAGTTAACTGTCAAAAAAATTTACCAACTTTAAGAATTTTTTAAATTTTTTTGGTAAAAATTAGAACAAATTCAACTTTTTTAGTCCAAAATAGAATCTTTTAAGTTTAATTTAAAACAAAAATCATTTCTTAATCTTTAAAAATAAACTCTGTGAGATTTTTTAAAGTTGATCGAATTTTTAAAAAAGTTAGGTTAGTTACCTGTCAAAAAATTTTCCAACTTTAAACATTTTTTTAATTTTTTTGGTAAAAATTAGGGAAAGATTGACTGTTTTAATCCAAAATAGACTCTTTTAAGTTTAATTTAAGATAAAAATTATTTCTTAATCTTTAAAAATAAACTCTGTGCGATTTTTTAAAGTTGGTCGAATTTTGTAAAAAGTTGGGTTAATTAACTGTCAAAAATTTTTATGAAATTTAAGAATTTTTTTTTAATTTTTTTGGTTAAATTTACAACAAATTTGACTTTTTTAAATCAAAATAGAATCTTTTAACTTCAATTTAAAATAAAAATTATTTCTTAATTTTTAACAATAAACTCTGTAGGATTTTTTAAAGTTGATCGAATTTTTTAAAAAGTTAGGTTAGTTACCTGTCAAAAATTTTTTCCAACTTTAAAATTTTTTTTAATTTTTTTGGTAAAAAATAGGAAAAATTTGACTGTTTTAATCCAAAATAGAATCTTTTAAGTTTAATTTTAAATAAAAATTATTTCTTAATCTTTAAAAATAAACTCTGTGCGATTTTTTAAAGTTGGTCGAATTTTGTAAAAAGTTGGGTTAATTAACTGTCAAAAATTTTTATGAAATTTAAGAATTTTTTTGGTTAAATTTACAACAAATTTGACTTTTTTAAATCAAAATAGAATCTTTTAACTTCAATTTAAAATAAAAATTATTTCTTAATTTTTAACAATAAACTCTGTACGATTTTTTAAAGTTGATCGAAATTTTTAAAAAGTAAGGTTAGTTAACTGTCAAAAAATTTTCACCAACTTTAAGAATTTTTTTAATTTTTTTGGTAAAAATTAGAACAAATTCAACTTTTTTAGTCCAAAATAGAATCTTTTAGGTTTAATTTAAAATAAAAATCATTTCTTAATTATTTTAAAAAAATGGTAATTTTGGAAATTTTGGAAAAAATCACTAGATTTTATAAAACTGTCAAAAAGATTACCAACTTTGTAAAAATATTCAAACATTTTCACTAAAAAATCACTAGATTTTAATTTAGTTTCAAATATATTACTAGATTTTGAGAAATTTCTACAAAAAGTACTATATTTTATAAAATTATTTGTAAAAAATGGTAAATTTGATTGAAATTTTTGAGAAAAGTCGCTAGATTTTCAATGAACTATCTAGGAAGTTACTAGATCTTGCGAAAAGTCACTAGATTTTATAAAACTCTCAAAAAGATAACCAACTTTGTAAAAATATTCAAAAATTTTCACTAAAAAGTCACTAGATTTTTATCTAGTTTCAAATATATTACTAGAAATCGACAAATTTCCATAAAAAATACTATATTTTATAAAATTATTAAAAAAAAATGGTAAATTTGATTGAAATTTTGGAAAAAAATCACTAGATTTTATAAAACTCTCAAAAAGATAACCAACTTTGTAAAAATATTCAAAAATTTTCACTAAAAAGTCACTAGATTTTTATCTAGTTTCAAATATATTACTAGAAATCGACAAATTTCCATAAAAAATACTATATTTTATAAAATTATTAAAAAAAATGGTAAATTTGATTGAAATTTTGGAAAAAAAATCACTAGATTTTATAAAACTCTCAAAAAGATAACCAACTTTGTAAAAATATTCAAAAATTTTCACTAAAAAGTCACTAGATTTTTATCTAGTTTCAAATACATTACTAGAAATCGACAAATTTCCATAAAAAATACTATATTTTATAAAATTATTTAAAAAAAAAATGGTAAATTTGATTGAAACTTTGGAAAAAAATCACTAGATTTTATATAACTGTCAAAAAGATTACCAACTTTGTAAAAATATTCAAACATTTTCACTAAAAAGTCACCAGATTTTTATGAAATTTTAAAAATATTACTAGATTTTGAGAAATTTCTACAAAAATTACTATATTTTATAAAATTATTTGTAAAAAATGGTAAATTTGATTGAAATTTTCGAAAGAAGTCGCGAGATTTTCAATCAGCCATCTAAAAATTTCCTATATTTTGCGAAAAGTCACAAGATTTTTATTTAGTCTTTAAAAATAAACTTGGTACGATTTTTTAAAGTTAATCGAATTTTTTTAAAGTTAGGTTAATTAACTGTCAAAAATTTTCATCAATTTTAATATTTTTTTTAATTTTTTGGGTAACAATTAGAACATATCTGACTTTTTTAAATCAAAATAGAATCTTTTAGGTTTAATTTAAAGCAAAAATCTTTTCTTAATCTCAATAAATAAAATCTGGGGGATTTTTTAAAGTTGATCAATTTTTTAAAAAAAGTTGGGTTAGTTAACTGTCAAAAATTTTTATCAACTTTCAAAATTTTTCAACATTTTTTGGCAATATTTAGAATAAATCGGTCTTTTTTAATTAAAACTAGAATCTTTTTACTTTCATTCAAAACAAAAATTATTTCTTAATTTCAATAAATAAAGTCTGGGGGATTTTTTAAAGTTGATCAATTTTTTTAAAAAAGTTGGGTTAGTTAACTGTCAAAAATATTTATCAACTTTGAAATTTTTTTTTTATTTTTTGGTAAAATTTAGAATAAATCGGTCTTTTTTAATTAAAACTACAATCTTTTAACTTTCATTTAAAACAAAAATCATTTCTTAATTTCAATAAATAAAGTCGGGGGATTTTTTAAAGTTGATCAATCTTTTAAAAAAAGTTGGGTTAGTTAACTGTCAAAAATTTTTATCAACTTTGAAATTTTTTTAAAATTTTTTGATAATATTCAGAATAAATCGGTCTTTTTTAATTAAAACTAGAATCTTTTAACTTTCATTTAAAACAGAAATCATTTCTTAGTTTCAATAAATAAAGTCTGGGGGATTTTTGAAAGTTGGTTATTTTTTTAAAAAAAGTAGGGTTAGTTAGCTGTCAAAAATTTTTATCAACTTTGAATTTTTTTTTTAATTTTTTGATAATATTCAGAATAAATTGGTCTTTTTTAATTAAAACTAGAATCTTTTAACTTTCATTTAAAACAAAAATCATTTCTTAATTTTAATAAATTAAATCTAGGGGATTTTTTAAAGTTGATCAATTTTTTAAAAGTTAGGTTAGTTAACTGTCAAAAATTTTTCCCAACATTAAGATTTTTTTTATTTTTTAAATAAAACACAACATTACTTAAACGAATTTAATCGTTATTTTACCTCTCCCAAAACACGAACTCTTTTGTAATAGTGCTTCAACCTTTGTAAAAATGTAAATTTCCCGTTCAAATGAGATCACTACCTCTTGATTCTGCCCACGCAATCGGATCGGTACAGAAAAGCGTATGTTCTTTGCATATGTAATAGGTAAGTGACGCAATATTCGCTTGAGAATATTTTCAAGTTGATTTACATAAAGCTGTACAAACCAGATTTGAGTCATCTTAAACAACTTTGTCTTTTTCTGTTTTTTTTTTCGTTTTCGTTTTTCTTGACTTTTAATGGGATGATTCACGTAAGAATTTGAATATGGTAATTTTTAATGGTTGTTTAACAACAAAAATAAATCAATTTAAACACACCTGGATGACATTTACAATAGTGATTTTATAGCAAAAAAAAAAAAATCTCTACCTATCTTAAAATTTAAATTGTAGATTTAAAATTCTTATTTCGATTAAAATAGTGCTTAGGAACAGAATTTCATAAAACTTTTATAGAAACTAGTTTAGTTTTATTTTTAGTATTTTTCTAAAAAAAAATTTATTGTTTTTGGTTGAATTGATTAACATTTTGGTAATTTTGGTGGAAGTTTTACGAATTTAGTAAGTTTTTGGTGGAAATAAAAAAAAATTAGTAAATTGTTGGTGGAATTTTTACAAATTTTGGAAGCTTTTTGGTGGATTTTTTAAAAAATTCATTATTTTTAAAATTATTAAAAATTTTAGTAACTTTGGTGGAATTTTTATGAATCTACTAAGTTTTTGATGGAATTTTCAAGGTTTTAGTTAATTTTTAATGAAATTGTTTCTAATTTGATTGATTTTTTGGTGGAATTTTAAAAGAATTGGACATTTTGGTGGAATTTTTAAAAAATTTGATAAGTTTTTGGTAGAATTGTTAAAAATGTTAACAATTTCGGTGTAATTTTTAGGATTTTTGTAAGTTTTTGGTGGAATAAAAAAATTCAGTAAGTTTTGGTTGTAGTTGTTAAATATTTTAATAGCTTTGATGGAATTTTTGCGAATTTTATTCATTTCTGGTGGAATTTAAAAAAAATTCAGTGTTCTTGGTAAAATTCTTATGAATTTAGTAAGTTAAAACATTTTTCAGTTTTTAAACATATTTTTTCCTAAGTTGAGTAATAAACTCAAAACATTTCACCAAGTTTTTAATAAACTGTCAACATGATAATTTATAGGTTAGGTTTTATCTGTCAATTTGATAGTTCTGAGTTAATTTTTTACTCTCTACAATATAATTATGTTTTTGTAGGATTTTTATTAACTTTATTTTTGTTATTAAATTCAAGAAACTTCATTAAAATGAAACTTGGTGTCAAAAATTACTGTCAATCTGACGTTTGTTAGGTTAATTTTTATCTGTCAATTTGACAGTTGATTAAAACTGACAAGAAGATCATAAAGACAATAAGTTATAGTCTCACTACTTCTGAATTATTTTAGATTTCAATTCTAATAGTCTTAAATTCTTAAGAGTCTTGATTTTACCAAAAAAACGATTTAATTTTTTTTATATTCTTGAAAATTATGTTCAAACGTTAAATACTATTAAAGATCTAAAAATACAAATAATGTTTTCAAAATTATTCAAAATCTCCTTTTACACCCATTGAAAATTTGAATATACAAACATTTTTCTTAAAATTAGAATAATAAAACCAAACGTTTCTTCAGGTTTTAAATAACTGTCAAATTGATAATTTAAAGGTTAGGTTTTATCTGTCAACTTGACAGTTCTGAGTTGATTTTTTACTCTCTACAATATAATTATACTTTTGTAGGATTTTTATTGATTTTATTTTTGTTATTAAATTCAAAAAACTTCATCAAAATGAAACTTGATGTCGATAATTACTATCAATCTGACATTTGTTAGGTTAATTTTTATCTGTCAACCTGACAGTTGATTGAAACTGACAGGAAGATTATAAAGACAATGAGTTATAGTCTTATTTATTCTGAATTGTTTTACATTAATAGTCTTAAATTCTTAAGAGTCTTAATTTTACCTAAAAACGATTTAAGACTCTTTATATTCTTGAAACTTAAAATTCAAACGTTAAATACTATTAAAGATTTAAAAATACAAGTAATGTTTTTAAAATTATTCAAAATTTCCTTCTAAACTCATTGAAAATTTGAATATACAAACATTTTTCTTTAATTAGAATAATAAAACCAAACGTTTCCTCAGGTTTTAAATAACTATGAAGTTGACAATTTATAGGTTGGGTTTTTTTTCTGTCAATTTGACAGTTCTAAATCGAGTTAAATTGGCTATAACCTCATTTTATAGAAATACACAATATTTTCTATGTTCTACATATACTCATACAACATTCTTTATTGTATTGATGTTAACTTTCCTAATGAAATTTAAAACTCGACTAGAAATCATAATACAGTTAATAACTGTCAACCTGACAGATGATTGGTTAAGTTTTATCTGTCAAATTCAAAGATGATTTACCATGAGTTATAACCTCACTTTTCCTAAATTTTTTTGCACTTAATTCTTGTGTGCAACATTTTCATTTTTTAAGTTTATGTATGAACGTCATATTCAAGACTATTTATTTTACCTAAAAACGTTTTAAGACTGTATTCTGAGAACTTACATTTAAGCACTGAATATCTTGAAAACATTAAAAACAACAAATAATGTTTTTAAAATATCCTTTTAAACTTAAAAAATTTGAATATACAGACATTTTTCTTTAACTAGAATAATAAAACCAAACATTTCTTCAGGTTTTTAATAACTGTCAAGTTCACAATTTATAGGTTGGGTTTTTTCTGTCAATTTAACAGTTATGTCAAGTTCAATTGGTTATAACCTCATTTCTTTTAAACACACACATTTTTCTACGTTCTATATCTACTCATGCAACATTTTCATTAAAGTTAATTCTTCTAATAAGGTTTAAAACTCGATTAAAATTCATAATACAGTTAATAACTGTCAATTTAAGAGTTGACAGGTTAACTTTTATCTGTAATATTGACAGATGATTTACAATGAGTTATAACCTCACTCTTCCTAAACTTTTTTGCACTTAAATTCTTGTGTACATGTTTTTTAGTTTACGTGTGAATAAAACTCTTTGTATTCAGACATTTTTCTCTAATAAGAATAATAAAACCAAACATTTCTTCAGGTTTTCAATAACTGTCAAGTTGACATTTTATAGATTGGGTTTTAACTGTCAATTTGACAGTTATAAATCGAGCTGATTACAACCTAATTTTTTTTAAATACACAACTTTTTCTAAGATCTATATATACTCATGCAATACTTTAATTAATGTTAACTTTTTTAATAAGATTTAAAAGTTGTTTAAAATTCATAATACAGGCAATAACTGTCAATCTGACAGTTGACAGGTTAACTTTTATCTGTCAATTTGACAGATATCTGACAATAAGTTATAATCTTATGAGGAAAATAAAGCAAATTGAAGCTTAAATTTTTTTTATTATGATCTTGACAATTCAAGTTTCGGTTTCAATGCCATCATCAGGTCTATTATAATTTTATGTTTCTCAAATTGTTTTGTATTTAAATTCTTGTATTTTTCTTTATTTTTTATTTATATGTGAATGTCAGAATCGAGTCTTTATTTTACCTAAAAAAAAATTACGACTCTTTGTATTCTAAGAACATTTACATCTGTTATAAAACACTAAAAACACAGGTAAACTTTTTAAAATTACTTAAAAATCTCCTCCTAAACCCATTTGTCTTTTATAACTGTAATTAAGTAATTATTATACTAATTAAACCCAACCTACGTGTACTACTAACAAATAGTTAACATTCTTAAATTTATTTTTAAAAAAATATTTGAAATTTTTTTCTAAACGTAGGTTGGAAATATAATTAACTTCTCTGGCAGTGAAGTTATAAACTTGATATTTTAAATGGTCGATAAGATCGACAAGATACCGATGTCGGTGGTCCGCGAGGCAATAAAACCGAATTTTACGGACGCGAACACATCATTTTGATCTTAATTTTCAGTTCGCCGCTTCCGACAATGTGCTGCCAACTGGCATCCACCGTCCGAAACGGCCCAACAAAAACAAACAGCCTTAACTTTCATCCTTTTGCCGTCATCTCGACCATCGTTCGGTACCAAACCGTTCGGTGATTTTATCACCATAAAAACCATTTTACAACCACCAGAAACTCGTAAACGGAAACTATCAATAACGATTTAGATAATACCTACCGACGAAAACACTTTTATATGACTTGTTATTAGATGTTAATGTCTACAATACTTATAATAAATTTCAATCATAAAATTTTAGTCCCCTTAAAAATTTCCGACAATCTATTTGTCAAATTTGAATTTTTTTTTAAATCTTATACATAGATTTTATTTGTGAAAATAAAGACAACATTTTTTACAAAATGATAACCTAAAGTTTTAAATTTTCGATAAGGTAATCACTTTGGTTCGAACTCTCATCAAAAAAATTAAAAAAATTCTCAAAGATAACTAAAATTTCTGATATAATCTAACCGTTAAATTTAATATTTTTTTTTAAAAATCGTACAGATCTTATTTATTTACGAAAATAAAGACAAGATTTTTATACAAAATTAATTCAAAGTTTAAAAGGTAGTAAAACCTGTCTGTATCATTAAGAATGTTAATAAAGATTTAGTTTCTTAGTTTATCTAAAATTTACCGTTATAATAACGATAAAAGAAATCCGGGATTGAATCATTAAAAATTTTCTAACTTCCCACAAAAAATATCATTTATTTCTCAAACTGGATTTTACTAAACACTTAAATTTAAGTACATAATCTAATTAATTTTAGAAAGAAATCGCTTTAATCATCCACTTGAGTTCAATTACCGACAAAAACCAAAGTTGCCATGCCATACATTAACGACCCTAATATCCGCCTCTTTACACTCTCTTAACTACCCACGGACCCGATACTGTTGACTTTTATTGCACGTACTATACATACTAAAATCTTTACTAAACCATCCACCGATAGCTTTTAAAATTCCACTATAAAATACAATCGTTATTCACAATCAATAAAATTTATAAACATCACAATTAAAAAGCAATTTTAATCTTCACATCTTTCAATCTCGTTAACAAAACGACTTACTAATTGGAGTTTTAAAAAAATAATAGTTTATTTTTTTAACGATTTCAAGTGGTTCAAAAATAGTTTAGAGATGGTTCAAAAGTGGTTCAGAGTCAAAGGTTATCCAAAATTAGTCCAAAAGCATTTCAAAAATTGTTCAAAAGTAGTTCAAAAGTCGTTCAAATGCTAAAAAGTGGTTCAAAGCAAGTTCAAAAGTAGTTTAAGATAGGTTCAAAAGTAGTTCAAAGGCTCAAAGAAGCTCAAAAAACCTAAAAGGTAGACTAGTTCAAAGATGGTGGTACAAAAGTTTTTTTAAAGGTCGTTTAAAAGCTTAAAGGTGGTCCAAAAGGCGATCAACGATGATTTAAGAATAGTTCAAAAGTGATTCAAAAGTAGTTCAAAAGCTCAAAGATGGTTCAAAAGGGCTAAAAGGTATACTAGTTCAAAAATGGTAAAAAAGGAGTTCAACGGTAGTTTAAGAATAGTTCAAAAGTAATTCAAAGGCTCAAAGATGGTTCAAAACAAGTTCAAAAGTAGTTTAAGAGTGGTTCAAAAGCAGTTCAAAGGCTCAAAGCAATTCAAAAAACCTAAAAGGTAGACTAGTTCAAAGTTGGTGGTTCAAAAGTATTTTAGAGGTCGTTTAAAGGCTCAAAGGTGGTCCAAAAAGCGTTCAACGGTGGTTTATGAATAGTTCAAAAATGATTCAAAAGTAGTTCAAAGACTCAAAGATGGTTCAAAAAGGCTAAAAAGTAGACTAGTTCAAAACTGACTCAAAGGTGGTAAAAAAGAAGTTCAATGGTGGTTTAAGAATAGTTCAAAAGTAATTCAAAGGCTCAAAGATGGTTCAAAACAAGTTCAAAAGTAGTTTAAGAGTGGTTCAAAAGTAGTGGAAAAACTTAAAGCAGCTCAAAAAAGCTAAAAGGTAGACTAGTTCAAAGTTGGTGGTTCAAAGGTCTTTTAAAGGTCGTTTAAAGGCTCAAAGGTAGTCTAAAAGGCGTTCAACGGTGTTTTAAGAATAGTTCAAAAGTGATTCAAAAGTAGTTCAAAGGCTCAAAGATGGTTCAAAAAGGCTAAAAGGTAGACTAGTTCAAAACTGGCTTAAAGGTGGTAAAAAAGGAGTTCAACGGTGGTTTAAGAATAGTTCAAAAGTAATTCAAAGGCTCAAAGATGATTCAAAACAAGTTCAAAAGTAGCTTAAGAGTGGTTCAAAAGTAGTTCAAAGGCTAAAAGCAACTCAAAAAACCTAAAAGGTAGACTAGTTTAAAGATGGCGGTACAAAAGTTTTTTAAAGGTCGTTTAAAGGCTTAAAGGTGGTCCAAAAGGCAATCAACGATGGTTTAAAAATAGTTCAAGAATGATTCAAAAGTAGTTCAAAGGCTCAAAGATGGCTTACAAAGGCTAAAAGGTAGACTAGTTCAAAACTGACTCAAAGGTGGTAAAAAAGGAATTCAAGAGTGGTTTAAGAATAGTTCAAAAGTAATTCAAAGGCTCAAAAATGGTTCAAAAAAAGGTAGACTAGTTCAAAAGTATTTTAGATGTCGTTTAAAGGTTTAAAGCTGGTCCAAAGGAAGTTCAACATGATTTAAGAATAGTTCAAAAGTGATTCAAAAGTATTTCAATGGTAATTCAAGGATGGTTCAAATTTAGTGAGTAAATTCTTTCAAAGAGGTGAAAGGTGGTCCAAAAGTAGATCAAAGGTGGTTCCAAAGAAGTTCAAAGGCTCAAAGTTGGTCCAAAAAAGGAGTTGAAAGGTGGTTTAAAAGTACTTAGTTCAAAAGTGGTTCAAAGGTAGTTGGAAGGTGACCCAAAAATATTTCAAAGGTGATTCAAAAGTAGTTGAAGAATGATTTAAATAGAGTTTAAAGTTGGTTCAAAAAGTCAAAGATGGTCTAAAAGTAGTTCAAAGATGGTTCAACAGAAGTTCAAAGGCAGTTGAAAGGTGGTTCAAAGATGACCCAAAAGTAGTTCAAAAATGGTTCAAAATTAGTTAAAAAATTGTTCAAAAGTAGTTCAAAAGTAATTTAAAGGCTCAAAAATGGTAGACTAGTTCAAAATTGGTTCAAAAGTTTTTTAGATGTCGTTTAAAGGCTAAAAGCTGATCCAAAAGAAGTTCAACGGTGATTTAAGAATAGTTCAAAAGTGATTCAAAAGTATTTCAATAGTAATTCAAGGATGGTTCAAATTCAGTGAGTGAATTCATTCAAAGAGTGAAAGGTGGTCCAAAAGTAGATCAAAGGTGGTTCAAAAAAAGTTCAAAGGCTCAAAGGTGATCCAAAAGGAGTTCAAAAGTGGTTTAAGAGTACCTAGTTCAAAAGTGGTTTAAAGGTAATTGAAAGGTGGTTCAAAGGTGACCCAAAAATAGTTCAAAGATGGTTCAAAAGTAGTTTAAAGGTGGTTCAAAAAGTCAAAGATGGTCTAAAAGTAGTTCAAAGATAGTTCAATAGAAGTTCAAAGGCAGCTGAAAGGTGGTTCAAAGATAACCCAAAAGTAGTTCCAAAATGGTTGAAAATTAATTAAAAAATGGTTCAAAATTAGTTCAAAAATTGTTCAAAAGTAGTTCAAAGGTGATTCAAAGATTTAAAAGTAACCCAAACATAATTCAAAAATGAACTAGCTAAAAACCCAATTTTAATCTTCACATAATTAAATCTCGTAACAAAACGACATACTAATTGGACTTGTAAAAAACAATAATTCACTTCTTTAACGATTCCAAGTAGTTTCACCGTCTGATATAATGACTCGGTTGTAAATTCCGTCCCAGCATGGCACAATACCACCAAGCGGGAGATGTAAACGGAAGAAAAGAAAAAACCTGGGTTGATTAACTGCGAGTTTTTTCGGCCAGTAAATCACCTAACGAGTCGCTCGGGTCAATAGAGCGATAATTTATTGCTCGTCTCGCAACCGGGCCAGATTATAATAAAGTAACACCTCTAGCGCGTTACTTGGCGGTTTTATATCGCCGCCCGACAACAACCGTATTAAAACCGCTTCGGATCTATAAATTCGCGGTATTGTCAACAGAGCGTATATCAACTTGTATACAGAAAAAAAAATTAATACACGTACGCGCATAAACTAGCGTCGATTTATTTTATTATGTGGTTATATGTGACAAGGTTGACTGTGGAAAATTTGTCGAGAGAATTAAAACGTGCGGTTTAATAGAACAGGACGTAAATGTCACAATATAATCTATTGTTGATTTTAATTTATAATGAAGCAAGATTTTTTGTTATGATAAATAATATAATTTCATATAACATAATTTTAGAATAAAATGATAGTAAAAAATGGTTAGGAAATTAAATTTGCTTTAATTTGAGTACAAACATGACATATCTAATGTAAATAAATTCGAAGTTATTTAGATTTTTAACCTTAAAAATAATCGACGACCGCCATCTTTAAATCGATGACACATTTTTGTTTAAAATTTTAATATAATCGTATTTGGTATTAAATTAAATGATTTTTTAACAATATTTTGATGTATTTAAAAATTTTAAAACATCTTCACTTTTTTGAAATTCGATTTTTTGCAAATAAAAATTAAAAAAATAATTTTAGAATAAAATTTTCATGATAGACCGTTAGAAAATTAAATTTGCTTTAATTTGAGTACAAACATGACATATCTAGTGTAAATAGATTCGAAATTATTTAGATTTTTAACCTTAAAAATAATCCACGACCGCCATCTTTAAATCGATGACACATTTTTGTTTAAAACTTTAATATAATCGTGTTTGGTATTAAATTAAATCATTTTTTAACAATATTTTGATATATTTAAGAATTTTGAAACATCTTCACTTTTTTAAACTTCGATTTTTTGCAAATAAAAATTTAAAAAATAATTTTAGAATAAAATTTTCATAATAAATCATTAGAAAATTAAATTTGCTTTAATTTGAGTACAAACATGACATATCTAGCGTAAATAAATTCGAAGTTATTTAGATTTTTAACCTTAAAAATAATCGACGACCGCCATCTTTAAATCGATGATACATTTTTGTTTAAAATTTTAATATAATCGTGTTTGGTATTAAATTAAATGATTTTTTAACAATATTTTGATATATTTAAGAATTTTGAAACATTTTTACTTTTTTGAACTTCGATTTTTTCCAAATAAAAATTTTAAAAATAATTTTAGAATAAAATTTTCATGATAGATCGTTAGAAAATTAAATTTGCTTTAATTTAAGTACAAACATGACATATCTAGTGTAAATAAATTCGAAGTTATTTAGAATTTTAACCTTAAAAATAATCGACGACCGTCATCATTAAATCGATGATACATTTTTGTTTAAAATTTTAATATAATCGTGTTTGGTATTAAATTAAATGATTTTTTAACAATATTTTGATATATTTAAGAATTTTGAAACATTTTTACTTTTTTGAACTTCGATTTTTTCCAAATAAAAATTTTAAAAATAATTTTAGAATAAAATTTTCATGATAGATCGTTAGAAAATTAAATTTGCTTTAATTTAAGTACAAACATGACATATCTAGTGTAAATAAATTCGAAGTTATTTAGAATTTTAACCTTAAAAATAATCGACGACCGCCATCATTAAATTGATGATAGATTTTTTTTTTAATTTTAATATAATCGTGTTTGGTATTAAATTAAATGATTTTTTTAACAATATTTTGATATATTTAAAAATTTTGAAACATCTTTACTTTTTTAAACTTCGATTTTTTGCAAATAAAAATTTTAAAAACAATTTTAGAATAAAATTTTCACGATAGATCGTTAGAAAATTAAATTTGCTTTAATTTGAGTACAAACATGACATATCTAGTGTAAATAAATTCGAAGTTATTTAGAATTTTAACCTTAAAAATAATCGACGACCGCCATCTTTAAATCGATGATACATGTTTGTTTAAAATTTTAATATAATCGTGTTTGGTATTAAATTAAATGTTTTTTTAACAATATTTTGATATATTTAAGAATTTTTAAACATCTTTACTTTTTTAAACTTCGATTTTTTGCAAATAAAAATTAAAAAAATAATTTTAGAATAAAATTTTCACGATAGATCGTTAGAAAATTAAATTTGCTTTAATTTGAGTACAAACATGACATATCTAGCGTAAATAAATTCGAAATTATTTAGAATTTTAACCTTAAAAATAATCGACGACCGTCATCATTAAATCGATGATACATTTTTGTTTAAAATTTTAATACAATCGTGTTTGGTATTAAATTAAATGATTTTTTAACAATATTTTGATATATTTAAAAATTTTGAAACATCTTTATTTTTTTAAACTTCGATTTTTTGCAAATAAAAATTTTAAAAATAATTTTAGAATAAAATTTTCATGATAGATCGTTAGGAAAATAAATTTGCTTTAATTTGAGTACAAACATGACATATCTAGTGTAAATAGATTCGAAATTATTTAGATTTTTAACCTTAAAAATAATCGACGACCGCCATCTTTAAATCGATGATATATTTTTGTTTAAAATTTTAATATAATCGTGTTTGGTATTAAATTAAATGATTTTTTAACAATATTTTGATATATTTAAAAATTTTAAAACATCTTTACTTTTTTAAACTTCGATTTTTTGTAAATAAAAATTTTAAAAATAATTTTAGAATAAAATTTTCACGATAGATCGTTATAAAATTAAATTTGCTTTAATTTGAGTACAAACACGACATATTTAGTGTAAATAGATTCGAAATTATTTAGATTTTTAACCTTAAAAATAATCGACGACCGCCATCTTTAAATCGATGACACATTTTTGTTTAAAATTTTAATATAATCGTGTTTGGTATTAAATTAAATGATTTTTTAACAATATTTTGATATATTTAAAAATTTTAAAACATCTTCACTTTTTTGAACTTCGATTTTTTGCAAATAAAAATTTTAAAAATAATTTTAGAATAAAATTTTCAAGATAGATCGTTAGAAAATTAAATTTCCTTTAATTTGAGTACAAACATGACATATTTAGCTTCTGTAGTTTTAAAGTTATCGATTTTTTTAACCATAAAAACAATCGACGATCGCCATCTTTAAATCCACATAACTACTTTGTTTTTAGTCCAAATATAGTCATGTTTGGTATCAAATTAAACGATTTTTAATAACCTTTAAGTATATTTAAGAATTTTAAGTCCTTAAAAACAATCGACGATCGCCATTTTTAAATCGACACAACTTCTTTATTTTTAGTCCAAAAATAATCATGTTTGGTACCAAATTTAAGGATTTTTAATAAATTTTAAGAATGTTTAAGAATTTTTATTTTTTAATTTTTAGTTTTTATTTAATCTTTAATTTTTAGATTTCTTCTTGAATTGTGAACTAAATTTATGCATGAAATTCCATTTGTAATTAAGAAACACTCCGTATAAGACATGGAAATAACAAATACATAAAACTTTGTAGATAAACTTGGCTGGAAAGGTCAATGTCGAGGTCATTTCGAGTGAAAAATCGATACTACTTTACTCTTTCGACATGAAAACTGCACTCTTTGCAACACGCAACGATAATTTATTTATAAAAATCTTTATATCAACATTTCTGAAAACCGCAATAAACATTAAAACAATAAAAGTTAGTTAAATTAAATATAATTTCACCAAAAATTATTAAATTTGGAGACAATTCTACTAAAAACTTAGTGAATTTTTTAAAAAGTCCGTTCAAAATCAATAAAATTGGTAAAAAATCCACAAAAAACTTACTATATTCGTAAAAATTCCACCAAAGTTACCAACATTTTTAACAATTCCACCAAAAACGTACTAATTTTTTTCAATTTTCCACCAAAGCTACAAAAATGTTGAATAATGCCACCAAAAACTTACTGATTTTTAAAAAATACCACCAAAAACTTACCAAATTCATAAAAACTCTACTTAAATTACCAATATTTTTAACAATTCCACCAAAAATGATTAAAGTTAATAAAAATTCCACCAAAGTTATCAACTTTTTTAACAATTCCATCAAAACATATTGAATTTTATAAAAATTCCACCAAAAATTAATAAAATTGGAAAAATTTCACTAAAAACTTACTAAATTCGTAAAAATTCTATAAAGAAAACACTGAATTTTTTAAAAATTCCATCAAAAATGAATAAAAATCACAACAATTCCACAAGTGTTATCAAAATTTTTGATAATTCCATCAAAAATATACTGAATTTTTTTAAAATTCCACCAAAAATTAATACAATTTGCAAAAATTCCACCAAAAACTTACTAAATTCATAATAATTTTACCAAAAACACTGATTCTTTTTTATTCCATCAGAAATGAATAAAATTCGCAAAAATTCCAACAATGTTATCAAAATTTTTGATAATTCCACCAAAAACATACTAAATTTTTAAAAAATTCCACCAAAAACTTACTAAATTCATAAGAATTTTACCAAAAACACTGAATTTCTTTAAAATTCCACCAGAAATGAATAAAAATCGCAAAAATTCCACCAAGGCTATTAAAATATTTAACAACTACACCCAAAACTTACTGAATTTTTTTTATTCCATCAAAAACTTACAAAAATCCTAAAAATTACACCGAAATTGTCAACATTTTTAATAATTATACCAAAAACTTACAAATTTTTTTAAAAATTCTACCAAAATGTCCAAATTCTTTTAAAATTCCACCAAAAATCAATCAAATTAGAAACAATTTCATTAAAAATTAACTAAAACCTTGAAAATTCCATCAAAAACTTAGTAAATTCATAAAAATTCCACCAAAGTTACTAAAATTTCTAATAATTCCACCAAAAATAATGAATTTTTTTTAAATTCCACCAAAAACTTACTAAATTCGTAAAGCTTCCACCACAGTTACAAAAATATTGATCAATTCAACCAAAAACAATAAATTTTTTTTAGAAAAATACTAAAAATAAAACTAAACTAGTTAGATAAATTAAAGTTTCGAAATTAGTTTCGAATTAAAGCCCTGAAGATGGCTTTAATTCGAAACTAGTACAGAATTAATTTTCTATTTATCTTTTTTTGATTAATTTAAAGCAATTAATTTAACGACTTAAACAAGTATTGTATAATAAAAGAAAAAAAAAATACAACGGTATAAAAAGTTTATTTAAAATATTAGCTTGTTATTTGTATTAATTGTAGTCCCAAGGTTATTTGTTGCGGAGATTAATTTTAGAAAAAAAGAAATACGATCTCATGCAAAACAAACACAAAGTGACTCAACGTCTCATAATGACAAAGTTATTACGGTCGTTTTATGCTGCTACAACGTAATTTATCGCACCTATCACATTCGTTGAAATATCTTTGCTATTTTAAGTGATATCAATCATCGCGTACTTATAACACGTGATTAAACTAAAACTTTATGGAAATATCTGACGAAATTTATACTAAAGTCACGAATTTATGTGCAATGTGGTGATTTTTTAATAGTTATGATTAAAAAATTTGAATCAACTTTAAAAAATCATACTGAATTTATTTGTGAGAGTTCAAGAAAGATATATTTAAGAAATGATAGATTAAAATGTCTATTTTTTAGTAAATTAATCGCATTTATTCTATTTATTGTCAAAAAATTTAAAAAAATTTCCAAAAATACCGAATTTTTTTCATCATACTGAATTTATTTATGAAAATTGAAGAAAGGAATCTTTAAGAAATGATAGATTAAAATGTCTATTTTTTAGTAAATTAATCGCATTTATTCTAATTATCTTCAAAGAATTTTAAAAAAATTCCAAAAATATCGAAATTTTTTCATCGAACCTAACATAACCTTATAAAATTTTCATCAACTTTAAAAAATCATATCGAATTTATTTCTGAAAATTGAAGAAATGAATCTTTAAAAAATGATAGATTAAAATGTCTATTTTTTGGTAAATTAATCGTATTTATTCTAATTATCTCCAAAAAATTTTAAAAAAATTCCAAAAATACCGAAATTTTTTGATCGAACCTAACATAACCTTATAAAATTTTCATCAAGTTTAAAAAATCATATCGAATTTTTTTATCAAAAATTTAGAAAAAACGAATTCCATTAAAGATAGATTAAAGTGTCTATTTTTTAATTAATTTATCAAATTTGTTCTAATTATTACCAAAAAAATTAAAATAATTTTTAAAACAACAAAGTTTTTCATTTAATCTAACCTTAAAAAACTTGATTAACTTTAAAAAATCGCATAAGATTTATTTATAGGAAATACAAAAAGAAAATTTTAAATAAGATAAAGTAAAATATGTATTTTTTAGTAAATTCATCAGATTTTTTCTAATTATCTCCAAAGAATTAAAAAAATTTGAAAAATAACATGTTTTCTAGCCAAATTTAACATCAAATTTAACCAAATTTAAGGTCATATTAACCAAAATAACGTTTCAAATGAAAGTCAAATTAACGAGATTCTATTATATTTATGTACAAAACCATTATGAATAATAAAATTAAAAAAAAACTCTTACGATTAAATAGATCATATTTCAAGGACGTATCCACTAGTTAAATTAATTTAAAAAAATACCACTTCTACTATTACTCATAAATTAGAACGGAAATAAACTATTTAATAAATCAATTAAAAATGACACATACTGAATGCACCTAAACGTTTTATAAAGAATACCTACTTTAAAAGACATAATAACGTTAACTAAACGATAGATAATTGAACCAATTAATTGAATCCATCCACAAATTGAATTTGTAGATATAGAAAAGAATTAAATTGTAATTCGATCGAATCCAATTTTGAAAACTAATAATTCGCGCTTATGCGGTATATCGCTTTCGAGTTATGTTGTTGATTAATTCGGCGACCTAGAATGATATAACAAAGCGAAAACATGGTTATACTCTCTTCTATTGTTATCTATTCACTAATAAAAGCAATACAAACAATGTAATTAAAAAAAAAGATATGAACTGTAGATTCCAATGTAATTAAATAATGTTAGAAAGGATTAATTTTATTTTGATTGTTTATATGTTCTTAATTTAGTTATTTGTAAACTTATCATATAAGTAAGCTAATATGGGAAGTTTTAATTAAGAACTATTTTCAATTTTAAGTTTTAAAGAGTGATTAATGAACATGGTTGAGAAATATCCTCGATATTGTAGTTTATGAAAGTCTCTTAATAATTTAAGAGAGCTAATTTAACAATTTTTGCCTTCATATTTCTTGAACAAACTGTGTTATTACAAAAAAGATATAAATAAGTTTGCCAATAGAAGTATATACAGGGTGTTTAAAAAATACGTTCGAATATTTGGCCCACTTATAGATCTCATCAGTACAAACAAAAAAGTCAAAATAAACATAAGTCCAAAAATCAGCCGTTTCCTAATTACAGCCTGTTTTTCAAATTAAAATAATTTACACTCAGTAGGAGTGATTCGCGTATTTATGAAGTCATCCATGGAAATAACAAAACAAATTTTGTTCGTTTCTGTTAGTGTAGTTGCCACATTTGTTGTAATTATTGTGTGTCCGTTATTGTCAGTGTTTATTGAAGTAGTTGTTGCTGTAACCCATTGTTGAAATTTTCGAATATGCCTTATACCAACGCAGAAATGGCAGACATGCATTTTATGTATGGCAAAGCCGATGGAAATGCTTGTGAGGCACGGCGCCTTTATGCCGAAGCATTCCCAAACCGGGTACTTCCGTGTGACAAACTTTTTACAAATTTACATCAACGTTTATCCGAAGCTGGATCGTTTAAATCAAGGAACGGTGATGGTGGTCGGCCTAGATCACTTTGTACTCCCGACGCAGAACTTAACATTTTAAGACGAATTGAAGAAAATCCTGGTACTAGTACTAGAAGACTCTCTACTGAAACAAATATTAATTTTTCCCTAATTTGGAGAATTTTACGGGAGCAGCAATTGCACCCATACCATATTCAAAGGGTACAGGCTCTAGCTGTGCCTGATTATGCCGCACGACTGGTGTTTTGTCGAAGCATGTTGACAAAAGTCGCGGAGAACCCAAATTTTGTTACGAAAATTTTAAAATTTACAGACGAAGCTGGTTTCACGAGAAATGGCATTTTTAATTTTCATAATAGCCATGTTTGGGCCGACGAAAATCCGCATGCCGTTGTTGAATCGAATCATCAACACCGATTTGCAATCAACGTTTGGCTTGGTGTGTTAGGAGACCATCTGATAGGACCTTGTTTCCTGCCTAACCGTTTGACTAGTCAATTGTACCTTGACTTTTTGCGGAATACATTACCACTGCTGTTAGAAGATGTGCCCCTCAACCACAGAATTAATATGTGGTTGATGCACGATGGAGCTCCTGCGCATTACGGAGTCTTGGTCAGAAATTATCTAAACGAAAATTACAATGGCAGGTGGATAGGGCGAGGAGGTCCAATTGCATGGCCCCCTAGATCTCCCGACCTCACTCCACTCGATTTTTGCATTTGGGGGTATTTAAAGACATTAGTTTATTCAAGTCCTGTGAATAATTTAGATGAGTTGCGAGAACGAATTGAACATGCCTGCCAGACTGTTCGTATGATAAATCCGGGACTCTTTGAGAGAGTGCGGCGTTCACTTTTACGGAGATGTGAAATGTGTATACAAATGGAAGGAGGACATTTTGAACATCTTCTTTAAGAATCATTAATTTGTAATAATTAAAATGTATTTATACTGATATTTGAGTGTAAATTATTTTAATTTGAAAAACAGGCTGTAATTAGGAAACGGCTGATTTTTGGACTTATGTTTATTTTGACTTTTTTGTTTGTACTGATGAGATCTATAAGTGGGCCAAATATTCGAACGTATTTTTTAAACACCCTGTATAAGTAGAAGATTTTTATGAATCTAAAATCGTACAGGAAAGATTTATAAACGGTCAATAACTTACGATCCATCCTGTATGTATTGCAAGTTAATGTAATAATCATTAGATATAAACGGATATGAAATAAAGGTGTATCGCAGGATTTCCTAAACGCTCTGGTTTACAGGAAAACTAACAGGTAGGAAGCAATCAGGTGAACAGGAAATTTGATCATTTTCAATAATAAGTGGCAGAAGCACGAAATATTGATGTCTGGCAGGTGATTCGTTATTAACAATAATATTTAGATGATGTGAAAATCGTTTTATTCGTTGCCTATTTAACAAAAATTAAGATTTTCATTGAAAACCTTTTTGGGGAACTAAAAAATAATGTAATTACATGATATTTCAACTATACGTATAAGACGAGTCTCATACTGAGCTACCAGCAACAAATAACTAGTAACAAATAACAAACGAAATTGACACATGATAATTGATTTTAGATATGATTAAATGATGTCTCTCATTTATTGAAGAGATTATATCATATCGACCTATGCAACGAAGACTATTGTAAGTCATTTTTGATAGAACTCAGTGAGATATAAGCGTTTAAAGGTTTTGAACAGATTGCATTTTAAAAAATAAAATTTTCTATGTAAAAATTTCCTACTTGGTTGCTATACAGGATGTCCCACCGAGTTAGACTGGTCGAAATATCTCGGAAACTACAAATCCGATGACTTTGAAATTTTATACATAGATTTAGTACATACTAAACTACATTTTATAACCCGAAATGGAGCTGCACCATGAAGAGAAAGATGAAAGAGCACTCGGCAATGATACGGAAAGGGAACTTTTTCATCTTTCTCCTCATGGTGTAGCTCCATTTCGGGTTATGGTACCTAAGTATATCTCAAACCAGAAATCCTAAACTGAATTACATACACATCGAAAAACCTCTGAAAAATTTAAAAATAATTCAATCATATTTATGGTCCTTTAACTATATATTAAAGTATATCCCAAACGAGAAATTCTAAACTAAATTACATACAAAGTGTAATCGCCGCTAAGGAGAATTGTATAATTTTCAAATAAAACCTTGCATATCAAAACAGTGAACTGGAAAATTGTCTATTTCGAATACGATTTTCCTTCGAATAAACAAAGTTTACATAATACCACATCGAATTATACCTGAGTATTTCCAAGAAAAGGAATCTTTGAGCACTTAAAAAATAAAACTTACTCAAATCCTCACATAAATACAGAATGATTAATTTCAAAATTTTCTTGTAAATTTAACACCACTAATAAAGTTATCATTTTGTAAATTTTATTTCATACAATTGTCTCTGTGCAGTCATAATTTTCATAATCATCAATAACACAGTTTTTTTTTTTTTTTTTTTTTTTAATTTTTCAACGTTTCAAGGTCCAGTACTATTTTGGTAAACGCAACCAATAGAAATTAAGGCAGTTGTATTTATTGAGATTGTTGCATCTAGCAAGAAAAAAATATATAGCAAAAAAATATACAGATGTAAACCAGAGAAGAAAAGTCTTTCCACCACCAATGAAAACCAAACAAAATTTATTTTACATATTATAAAATATTACCGAATGACGTATCACAAAACAAATTAACACTAAAAACACATTAAAACATATCAAAGCTGGTTATAATTATCGAGGTAAACTCTTCCGAGAAATTGCATTTACAGAGGTTATTAACTGTTTTGCGATATTACGAAAACTTAGGTATTACTATTGAATTATTTAACAAAAAATCAGATTTCCCTCGCCTTCTTGGAAAATTTCCTAACAAGCAAAAATGATCCTTAAATCACATTTAAGATTCTTCAACTATATATGAAAATATATCTCAACCTAGGAATTTTAAACTAAATTACATACATCTGAACAGTGAATCGGAAAATTGTCAATCTCGAAAACGATTTTCTGCGAAATAGACAATTTTTGTGTAATACCACATCGATTTATGTACATATATTTTAATGAAAAGATCTTTGGACAGTTAGAAAAATAAAACTTTATAAAATATATGTTATTTTTATACATATTTAATTAAATTTTCTAATCGGAGATATTTTAACGTATGATTCCTATGACTTAAAGTGTAAATAAGGATATCCAAATGGATGTGAAATTTTAAAAGAATGTAATATTGTCGAAAATAAGCCAAAAAATATTAAAACGGTTAATTTCAAACATAGTTTTTTAAAAATTTTAACTTATCTTTGACAGTACATTTCTATGCAGAACTTTTAAAAGTTCTCAAAAGATTTAAAGAATCTTCTAAAGATTTACTCACGTCCTGCATAATTTGTTCAATAAAAAAATCTCTAAAAAACTAAACGATTTTTTTTACTTTATATTGATCACACTATAAATTGAAATGTGAGAAACGTCAAAAATGTTTAATGAAAACCTTAATAAATCTAAATTTCAAATCTTATGACACCAACCTGTAAAATTTTTCATGGCGTTTTAAAATCATTTCCATTGGAAATACGTTTGTAACTGTTAATGAGATCAATAAAAAAAAATTCTAAGGTGCCATAATTCTTTTTTTACTATAGGTTAGAATTGACACATAAAATGTCAAACGTCAAAAAATTTTACATTTACTCATTAACTCTAACCTAAAAAAAGATTGCGAAATGACGTTACGTCAAAAAATTTAATTGTCAAATTTCAAATTGCCAACTAAAATTCTCTACGACGGTCTAGAATTTATAATCCAAATATTTGTAATCTTATTACAAAAGTTACAACAATAATTTTTCAATTCTAACAATAAGACAGTAAATTTTTATTCTTTAACCATTTAGAATAGCTTGAAGAAACTCAAGAATTGATTTGGTATTCAAATTTATTGGTAATTCGTATGAACCAACCGTCTACTTCCAGAAATTTTACAGTATACTTACACCGATTTTGAATTTTGATTTCTCCTTAGTGCCAACATAACAAATAAAAATTATTTAAAAAAATTTAAAGAAAACTAACCTATATTTAAGAAAAATAAAGATTTAATATTTTAAGGCAAGATTTTTTTTCAGATAGATACAATTTATTTGTCTTTGTATTACAATTTAAAATTAATTCGTTATAAATATTATTAATAAACAACCTGTATCAAAAGACGTATTTGTAAACAAAAACGTAAACAAAGTGCTCTCAACCGTAAATAATCCGATATCCAATCCGCCGTAGTTACCGAACACTCTAAAGTGAAATTAGAATAAGTACAAACTTATTGATCAATCACGGTAGTGGCGCACCGCATCGCGCTAAAACGGGTTTTAAAATATAAAACTAACCCCACCATCACCACCAACCAAAAACTTTAAAACTCCAAACGACGCCTTCATTTTCAATAAACACCCATCACTTTCCAACCCCTAAAATCGCCTTTCCACAAAGATACCTAATCAAACGAAAGAGATAATAAATTACCTGAGGGCTGTTCATCGAAAAGGGTCGCAGGCCGCCCTTGACTCTGACACCGGTTGGAACATGTGAAGCGAACACTCACCGAAACACTTAAAACCCGCGCGTTTTATTTACCGGTAAAATTACGGCGGAGATAGAAACCGGCGCGGACAAACGACCGGACGAGTGCGGTTTTGTATACAGAAGGACCGAGAGCGCCGCAAATCCGGTGGCAGCGCGCGCGACGCGTTCGAACGACCGTCTGAGCGGTTGATCGCGCCGACCGGCGCGGCGGCAGAAACCGTGCACTTCCTCATACCGCGACGTTGCGCGTGCGCGTGTTCCCGCAGGTTTTGGGGGATCCTGCTGCCCCGATGCCACCCGTCGTCGCTATACAACCGAACGGTTGCGTCGCGACGCCGACGTTTTACGTCTCGGGACGATTTGCGACGTTACGATGACAGACCCCACGGTTATGCTACGTTAGTTTCAATTAAAATATCTTTCGAGTTTATAAAATAATTTTTAAGGTTAAATGATACCCAAACGTCAAATTGACGTTTCAAAAAAAAAGAAATTACCGACATGACGTTAAAACGTCAAGTTGACGTTTCAAATATGAGAAATTACCGACATAAAGTTTAAACGTCAAGTTGACGTTTCACATACAAAAAATTGTAATTATAACGCTAAAACGTCAAATTAACGTTTCAAATATAAATTTGATTCAAATGTTAAAATGAAAAATCAATAGCAAGAATTTATCAATTTCATACTCAAACGTCAAATTGACGTTTCAACAAGAAGAAATTAACGACATGACGTTAAAACGTCAACTTGACGTTTCAAATATGAAAAATTACCGACATGAAATTCAAATGTCAACTTGACGTTTCAACAAATTGTAATTGTATTTTTTTCTTAAAGAATTTTCTAAAATAAAAGGAAAAAAGTTCTTCTTATTGAAAATAAGAAGAATAAATTTATAATATCTACTACTTTCTAAAATCATTTTTCAAAAAATGATTATTTATTTTCTCATTTCATTCTCAATTTTTTAAGTAATGTAAAATCTTGCAAATTCATGGTAATAAATTATCAAACTAAAAGCAATATGGTAATGGTATCGATCCATAATATCTACATAAAACACAACCAGTTGTCCGTCGCATGCGAAATAATCTAGTAAAGGGCTTAAATCCCTGGAAGGAACAGGGGAGAGCGTTGCAAAATAGCCGACGTAAGAGGATATCAAACAAAACCCCGGCCATCTGGTCGGAATGTTCTTCTGTATAAAAGATAACTCTGTTTTGTAGTGCACCCACGGGGAAAGCAACGTGACTCGGGAGAGATGTGGGGGAAGGGCGCCCGTTAAAAAAAGTGAGAGGGGTTGAAATCGAAATTAAAAATTGGGAAAATATGTCTGAAAATAAATTATGCACCCTTACAAAAAAAAAAATAGGACTTTTTTAAACGCAGCAAACTATTAACAAATACATGATTTAAATAAAACATAATGAAAATTTTCATAGTAAAGCAAAAAATGTGTTTAAAAATATTTTTTAGTAGATACTTTATTAATTTTAATTTTTCCCCAAGTTTTAGCTCAATTTTAACTGATTTTTAGTAACTTGGATGATTTTGTAGAAATATAAATGATTTTTTAGGTGAATTTAAACGATTTTATTGAAACTGAGATGATTTTTAGTTCAATTTGAGTGATTTTGTAAAATTTTAGACGATATTTAGTTCAATTTGAACGATTTTATAAAATTTTAGACGATTTTTAGTTCAATTTGAACGATTTTAGACAATTTTTGGCTCAATTTTAACCGATTTTGAGTCATTTAGATAATTTTGTAGAAATATCAATGATTTTTTAGTTGAATTTGAATGATTTTATTGAAACTAAGATAATTTTGAGTTCAATTTGAATGATTTCATATAAATTTTGACAATTTTTAGTTAAATTAAGACGATTTTAGACAATTTTTGGCTCAATTTTAACCAATTTTGAGTCATTTAAACGATTTTGTAGAAATATAAATGATTTTTTAGTTGAATTTGAACGATTTTATTGAAATTTTAGACGATTTTTAGTTCAATTTGAACGATTTTAGACAATTTTTGGCTCAATCTTAACCGATTTTGAATCATTTAGATGATTTTGTAGAAATATGAATGATTTTTTAGTTGAATTTGAATGATTTTATTGAAACTAAGATAATTTTGAGTTCAATTTGAATAATTTTATAAAAAATTTTGACAATTTTTAGTTCAATTAAGACGATTTTAGACAACTTTTGGCTCAATTTTAACCAATTTTGAGTCATTTAAACGATTTTGTAGAAATATAAATGATTTTTTAGTTGAATTTGAACGATTTTATTGAAATTTTAGACGATTTTTAGTTCAATTTGAACGATTTTAAACAATTTTTGGCTCAATCTTAACCGATTTTGAATCATTTAGATGATTTTGTAGAAATATGAATGATTTTTTAGTTGTATTTAAACGATTTTATTGAAACTAAGATGATTTTGAGTTCAATTTGAATGATTTTATAAAAATGTAGACGGTTTTTAGTTCAATTAAGACGATTTTATACAATTTTTGGCTCAATTTTAACCAATTTTGAGTAATTTAGACGATTTTGTAGAAATATGAATAATTTTTTAGTTGAATTTAAACGATTTTATTGAAATTGAGATAATTTTTAGTTCAATTTGAACGACTTTATAAAATTCTAGACGACTTTTAGTTCAATTAAGACGATTTTATACAATTTTTGACTCAATTTTAACCAATTCTAAGTAATTTAGATGATTTTGTTGAAATATAAAAGATTTTTTAGTTAAATTTAAACAATTTTATTGAAACTGAAATGATTTTTACTCCAAATTGAACGATTTTATAAAATTTTAGATGGTTTTTAATTCAATTAAGACGATTTTATACAATTTTTGACTCAATTTTAACCAATTTTGAGTAATTTAGACGATTTTTGTAGAAATATGAATGATTTTTTAGTTGAATTTGAACGATTTTATTGGAGCTAATTCTAAGATGATTTTGAGTTCAATTTGAATCATTTTATAAAAATTTTGACAATTTTTAGTTCAATTAAGACGATTTTAGACAATTTTTGGCTCAATTTTAACCAATTTTGAGTCATTTAAACGATTTTGTAGAAATATGAATGATTTTTTAGTTGAATTTGAACGATTTTGTTGAAACTAAGATAATTTTAAGTTCAATTTGAATGATTTTTAAAAATTTCGAGAATTTTTAGTTCAATTAAGACGATTTTATAAAATTTTACACAATTTTTAGACAATTTTTAGTTCAATTTTAACCGATTTTGAGTCATTTAGATGATTTTGTAAAAATATGAATGATTTTTTAGTTGAATTTGAATAATTTTATAAAATTTAGACGTTTTTTAGTTCAACTTAAACGATTTTAGACGATTTTGAACAATTTTATAAAAATTTAAACGATTTTCTTAGATTTTATACACATTTAGATGATTTTTAGTTCAATTAACACGATTTTCAGTACAAATTAAATAAATTTAGACGATTCTGAGCAATTTTATTACTAATCTAGCGATTTTTTTTAATGATTTTATAGAAATGTAGTCGATTTTTAGTTAAATTTCAACGATTCTCAACAATTTTTAGCGCAATTTTAACCGATTTTGAGTAATTTAGATAATTTTTAGTTCAATTGTGACGATTTTAGACAATTTTAGTACAAATTAAACAATTTTAGACGATTTCCAGCAATTTTATTGTCATTTAGACAATATTTTATAGATTTGAAATAAATTTCAACGATTTTTAGTACAAATTAAACGATTTTTTGTTAAGTTTCAACGATTTTAGATTATTTTGAGTAATTTTAAGGTAATTTAAATGATTCTTTAACGATTTTATGGAAGTATTGATGATTTTTAGTACAAATTAAACGATTTTTGGTTCAACTTAAATGATTTTAGAGAATTTTAAGCAATTTTATTGCTAATTAAACGATCTTTTATCGATTTGATAGAAATTTAGACAATTTGTAGTACGAATTAATCGATTTTTAAATAAATTTCAAAGATTTTAGACGATTTTGATCAATTTTAATGTAATCTAGATGATTTTTTAACAATTTTATGCAAATATCAACGATTTTTGGTATAAATTAAACGATTTTTGGTCCAACTTAAACGATTTTAGTGAATTTTGAGCAATTTTATTGCTAATTAGACGATCTTTTGTCGATTTGATAGAAATTTGAACGATTTTTAGTACAAATTAAACGATTTTTGGTTCAGTTTCAACGATTTTAGACTATTTTGAGCTATTTTAAGGTAATTTTAACAATTTTTTTAGCGATTTTATGGAAACATTGAGGATTTTTAGTATAAATTAAATGATTTTTTGTTCAACTTAAATGATTTTAGAAAATTTTGAGCAATTTTATTGCTAATTAGACGATTCTTTATCGACTTAATAAAAATTTACACGATTTTTAGCACAAACTAAGCGATTTTTAGTTAAATTTCAACGATTTCATATGATTTTATAGAAATGTAGAATATTTTTAGTTCAATTCGAGAAATTTTATGAAAATGTTGACGATTTTTTGCTCAAGTTAAACGATTTTAGACGATTTTGAGCAATTTTATGAAAATTTAGACGATTTTTAGTTCAATTCGAGACATTTTATGGAAATTTTGACAATTTTTTGCTCAACTTGAACGATTTTAGATGCTTTTGAGCAATTTTTTTATAATTTAGATAATTTTTTAAAGATTTTATATAAATTTAGACTATTTTTAGTTCAATTCGAGAAATTTTACAGAAATTCTGACGATTTTTTCCTCAACTTAAACGATTTTAGACGATTTTGAGCAATTTTTTTAAAATTTAGACAATTTTTTAAAGACTTTATATAAATTTAGACTATTTTTAGTTCAATTCGAGAAATTTTATGGAAATTTTAACCATTTTTTGCTCAACTTAAACGATTTTAGACAATTTTGAGCAATTTTATGATAATTTAGACGATTTTTTAACGATTTTATATAAATTTAGACTATTTTCAGTTCAATTTGAGAAATTGTATGGAAATTTTGACAATTTTTTGCTCAACTTAAACGATTTTAGACAATTTTGAGCAATTTTATGAAAATGTAGACGATTTTTTTTAACGATTTTATAGAAATAACCTTACTTTTTTTAAAAAGAATCGTGGAGACTTTATTTTTTTTAATTAAGAAATAAAATTTTTATTAATTAAAAGCTAAAATATTTTATTTTGTCATAAAAAAAATTAATTTTGTTCTAATTATTACCCAAAAAATTTTAAAAAAATCATAAAGGTGACTAAAATTTTTTACAGTTAACCTAACTTTTCGCATTAATTGAAAGCTAAAATATTCTATTTTGTAATAAAAAAGTCAAATTGTCTCTAAATATTACCCAAAAAATTAAAAAAATAATAAATAAAGACTTATCGAGCGAATGCCGTTTCCTCAACACCTAACTAAAAAATAGAAAAAAGAGAAAAATTTTAGATCATCTTTATTTAAGTTAAATTACAATCACTTTATACCTCCTGGCAATCGCAAAATAGCAATCCGACACCTACATCTTTTGCTACGCCTTCCGAAAACACATCACACTTACACACTGAAATTAAATAAGAAAATTAAAATGATAAAAAAACCTAATTTTCTAAATATTATTAACCTTAATAGAGCCATCTTTGAAAGAATATGTAACGCACGCGCACAAGCCACTTAGGCTGGTTTTAGTGCTCAACCGACGGTCGGTACTGACCGTCAGTACTGACGAAACGCGCTGACCGTCGGTTTGTGTTGTTCAGTGCTTAGCTGATTGACAGATCTGTCAAAACGCGCTGACCGTCAGTTTGTACAGTCTCACGAAAAATGGACGCATTAACAAATTGTACGATACTTGGGTATTTCATTGTTCTGTAATTCTTTAACCGTGCATCACGGTCTTTATATAAATTATGAGACAGGTCCTATAATTCCGGATGCAACCGGACTTCGGTTATTAATCGTTCTGTGTCTTTGCTCATTATTTCACGATGACTGTACAGCAGTCTGTCAGTTGGCTGACGTACATACGGACGCGTTCGACCGACAGTTGTCATACGCGCCGCGTACCGTACGCGCGTAGGGTTCATCAGTGCAGCACTGAACAGCCACATATAAATACATTGATAAGCTACGCGCGACCGACGTCGGTACCGACCGTCGGTTGAGCACTAAAACCAGCCATATGATAATGCGATAACGCTATATAAAAAACACTAATTTTCATCAAATTATATCACTTACCTTAAATTAAAACCGAAAAACACTTAGATTGACTTATTAACTAACTAATAAGAGTAAAAGTAACACATTCAAAACGATTTTCACCGGGTAAAATTCTTAAAGAAACTCGGACATGAAAACGACTCATCTTAAAATTGTAAAATTGACAGTTCAAGTATAAAGTCGTTAAAGAAGGAAATCTTCTTTACCGGCAATACATTTCTTGGCTTTAATGTACAGTGCCGTTGATAATTCTTTATATTAACTTCATACAAGTTTGAAAAAAAGTTCTTTTTAATTGTCTTAAAGTTTCGCCTCAATTAATTAATTTATATAAGCGATAAAATTTTCATTCTTATTTTTAACCAAATAAAAATACATTTCAAAACTAAATTCAA
The DNA here is from genome assembly GCA_036711955.1 of Digitonthophagus gazella. Classification (NCBI taxonomy): domain Eukaryota; kingdom Metazoa; phylum Arthropoda; class Insecta; order Coleoptera; family Scarabaeidae; genus Digitonthophagus; species Digitonthophagus gazella. The sequence continues at coordinate 4,774,890 of JASCIT010000003.1, forward strand.
ATTCAGGTAAAAAAATTCTAAAAACTCCAAAAAAGAGACCATATTTTTCGAAAAACTCTGGTTGTGTTCAAAAGATAAAAAAGTACACTTGCAATACCACATATTTTTCTCAAAACTTCTTAATCACAAATTTTTGCAACTAAAAAATGTTTTAAATAAGAAACATCTCATCTCCTGGAATTTCATTTATCCAGATTCAGCTGAATATTTAAATTATACATCTTATCTCACAACATTAAACACCGATATGGATTTCAAAATAAATATTTAAACAGTAACAACCCAAAATAAAAATACAAATACTCCACAATCCTATATTTATTATAATAAAAACGATATAACAATGTATAAACATCTATCTATTAACATTAACTACTGGTGCCAGCTTTCCTCTCATTAATCCATCGCTTTATCTCATCTTCCAATTCTTTATTAGGAATAACTTGGTCCAACGTCAATGGTGACCGATTAAATGGATCGGTTTGGTCACTTAAAAGATGTCTAAAAAAATAATCCAAAATTATTTCCATTTTCAAGTCTTTTATTAACACTTTGTTGACCAAGGACGAGTTAACTCGTCTTTTCATGTCCAAAAGTTGCTGACCAGTGACGAGTTAACTCATCGTCATAGCTCTTCCATCGCGGTGACAAGACATAGTCTCTATGTAAAATTCCCGGTCAACAAAGTATTAAAATACTTACCGAGCGATAGTTGTCCTATCAACGGTTTGTTTAGAACTTGGAAGGATTACCGGATCGGTCATAAGAGTAGACATAATAGGATCTAAGAAATAATCCGGAGCTTCGGCTACTAAATCTTCATTCGCTTGGCATTCGGCAGCTTTTTTAGCAACTCTAGCCGCTACATCTTGAAGTTCACCTACTAAAACACCTCCGCCTATTCTTACTAAAACGTCTTCGGCTTGTTTAAATAATTGTGGACTGTACGAACGACCGTCTTGGGAAATTGCTAAACAGAATGATTCGCTTTCTTTTAAATGAACGTATATTTTACAAATGTCCAAAACGGTTGCGGCTGGTTCAAAATTATATTCTTTTGTATCTTTCACCTAAATTCAAAAAAAAAAATTAAAAAAAAACGATTTATTAGATTTTAAGATTATTTATGTATTTATATTATATTTATATCATTTATATTATACCTTAAAATCTTTTTGATTTGGACCAACTAATTTCAATAGGAAATAATTTAACATAGCTGCGACTCGATCGACCATCGTGGAATGTGTGAAGACTATTGTAATCTTTGATGTTAAATTAACCAAAGTACGGATCGTATCTCTACCTAAGATGTTATTAAAGCGAGCTATCATTCCTACTTGGTGGAGATAACCCATGTTTTGACTACGTTCCATTGCTGATAAATTGTTCCATTCACCATTTTCCCTTTAACAAAAATGTTTACATGTAATTAAAAAAAAAAATCGTACCGAACTTATTTATAAGAGTGAAGAAACGATTTTTATATCAAATGAAACCTAAAACATTGTATTTTATCTTAAATCGGTCAAATTTCTTCCAACTTTTCCCAAAAAAATTAAAAAAATTCCGAAAGACAACTATAATTTTTAACAGGTAACTTAACCTAATTTTTAAAAATTAAAAAAAAAATCGTACCGAACTTATTTATAAGAGTAGAGAAACGATTTTTGTATCAAATGAAACCTAAAACATTCTATTTTATTTTAAATCGATCAAATTTCTTCCAACTTTTCCCAAAAAAATTAAAAAAATTCCGAAAGACAATTATAATTTTTGACAGGTAACTTAACCTAATTTTTAAAAAATTAAAAAAAAAATCGTACCGAACTTATTTATAAGAGTAGAGAAACGATTTTTATATCAAATGAAACCTAAAACATTCTATTTTATCTTAAATCGGTCAAATTTCTTCCAACTTTTCCCAAAAAAATTCCGAAAAACAACTATAATTTTTGACAGGTAATTTAACCTAATTTTAAAAAAATTCTAAAAAAATCGTACCGAACTTATTTATAAGAGTAAAGAAACGATTTTTGTATCAAATGATACCTAAAACATTCTATTTTATCTTAAATTGCACAAATTTCTTCCAACTTTTCCCAAAATAATTAAAAAAATTCCGAAAGACAACTATAATTTTTGACAGGTAACTTAACCTAATTTTTAAAAAATTCTAAAAAAACCGTACCGAACTTATTTATAAGAGTAGAGAAACGATTTTTGTATCAAATGAAACCTAAAACATTGTATTTTATCTTAAATCGGTCAAATTTATTCCAACTTTTCCCAAAAAAATTAAAAAAATTCCGAAAGACAACTATAATTTTTGACAGGTAACTTAACCTAATTTTAAAAAAATTTTAAAAAAATCGTACCGAACTTATTTATAAGAGTAAAGAAACGATTTTTATGTCAAATGAAACCTAAAAGATTGTATTTTATCTTAAATCGGTTAAATTTCTTCCAACTTTTCCCAAAAAAATTAAAAAAATTCCGAACAACTATAATTTTTGACAGGTAACTTAACCTAATTTTTTAAAAATTCTAAAAAAATCGTACCGAACTTATTTATAAGAGTAAAGAAACGATTTTTGTATCAAATGAAACCTAAAACATTGTATTTTATCTTAAATCGGTCAAATTTCTTCCAACATTTTCCAAAAAAAATTAAAAAAATTCCGAAAGACAACTACAATTTTTGACAGCTAACTTAACCTAATTTATAAAAAAATACTAAAAAAATCGTACCGAACTTGTTTATAAGAATAGAGAAACGATTTTTGTATCAAATGAAACCTAAAACATTGTATTTTATTTTAAATCGGTCAAATTTCTTCCAAATTTTCCCAAAAAAAATTAAAAAAATTCCGAAAGACAATTATAATTTTTGACAGGTAACTTAACCTAATTTTTAAAAAATTCTAAAAAAATCGTACCGAACTTATTTATAAGAGTAAAGAAACGATTTTTGTATCAAATGAAACCTAAAACATTGTATTTTATCTTAAATCGGTCAAATTTCTTCCAACATTTTCCAAAAAAAATTAAAAAAATTCCGAAAGACAACTACAATTTTTGACAGGTAACTTAACCTAATTTTTAAAAAATTTTAAAAAAATCGTACCGAACTTATTTATAAGAGTAGAGAAACGATTTTTATATCAAATGAAACCTAAAACATTCTATTTTATCTTAAATCGGTCAAATTTCTTCCAACTTTTCCGAAAAAAATTAAAAAAATTCCGAAAGACAATTATAATTTTTGACAGGTAACTTAACCTAATTTTTAAAAAATTCTAAAAAAATCGTACCGAACTTATTTATAAGAGTAGAGAAACGATTTTTGTATCAAATGAAACCTAAAACATTGTACTTTATCTTAAATCAATTAAATTTGTTCCAACTTTTCCCAAAAAAATTAAAAAAATTCCGAAAGACAACTATAATTTTTGACAGGTAACTTAACCTAACTTTTAAAAATTTAAAAAAATCGTACCGAACTTATTTATAAGAGTAAAGAAACGATTTTTATATCAAATGAAACCCAAAACATTCTATTTTATCTTAAATCGGTCAAATTTTTTCCAACTTTTCCCAAAAAAATTAAAAAAATTCCGAAAGACAACTATAATTTTTGACAGGTAACTTAACCTAATTTTTAAAAAATTCTAAAAAAATCGTACCGAACTTATTTATAAGAGTAAAGAAACGATTTTTATACCAAATGAAACCTAAAACATTGTATTTTATCTTAAATCGGTCAAATTTCTTCCAACTTTTCCCAAAAAAATTAAAAAAATTCCGAAAGACAAGTATAATTTTTGACAGGTAACTTAACCTAATTTTTAAAAAATTCTAAAAAAATCGTACCGAACTTATTTATAAGAGTAAAGAAACGATTTTTATATCAAATGAAACCTAAAACATTGTATTTTATCTTAAATCGGTCAAATTTCTTCCAACTTTTCCCAAAAAAAATTAAAAAAATCCGAAAGACAACTACAATTTTTAACAGGTAACTTAACCTAACTTTTTCAAAATATAAAAAAAATCGTACCGAACTTATTTATAAGAGTAAAGAAACGATTTTTATATCAAATGAAACCTAAAACATTCTATTTTATCTTAAATCAGTCAAATTTATTCCAACTTTTCCTAAAAAAATTAAAAAAAATCCTAAAGACAACTATAATTTTTGACAAGTAACTTAACCTAATTTTTAAAAAATTCTAAAAAAATCGTACCGAACTTATTTATAAGAGTAGAGAAACGATTTTTATATCAAATGAAACCTAAAACATTCTATTTTATTTTAAATCAATTAAATTTGTTCCAACTTTTCCCAAAAAAATTAAAAAAATTTTGAAAGACAACTATAATTTTTGACAGGTAACTTAACCTAATTTTTAAAATCTATTACTACAATAACACAAATTTAACTGTTACCTCGCGGTTTGTAATTCTTTTAATTTAGCCATATTAACTAACGCCTCATCCAATAAATACACAGCATCATTCATAAGCAGATTTACAAATCTCAGGAACAACGGAGGAGTTACAGCTTCCATATTATTCTCCGCATACACTGCTAAATCCCTAATAATAAGATAAAATACATTTAATTCACATACATTTTAAATTAATTTCAATTTTTATTCTATTTTATTAATTTTTTTACCGAAAATATGATTGGTGTTCAGGCAACTCCCACAAATAATCCATAACCAAATACATAGGTCTCCGATAATTAAACTTCTGCTCAAACTGCACACTCTGACCGGTCATTTCAATCCCAACGAACACCTCCAATAAACTACCAACAATTTGCTGACGGTGTTCGTGGGTTTTAAACAACATCTCCCTTTGAAATCCTCCCAAAGTATTCAACCCAACTGGTTCGTCTTTATGAAACGGCAACAAAGCTTCTAAAGCTTCCGCCAAGCGAGCTCTCATGTGAGGATTTTTCATCCGTCCGGGAGAACTCATATAAATCAAAATAAATGTTAAGATCGGTTTCATTTTAGCATAACCTTGCATTTCAAATATTTTCGGATTAAACCTTCGTAAAAATACTAGATAACACACCACATTTTCTACGAGAAATTCTGGAATGCATCTAACAAATACAATTGTCATTAAAAAAATATGATTTTTTAAAGTAAATTATTTTATTACTTTAGAGTATCTGGAATTCTTTCAGGTAATGGAAAATTAAGTGGGATTTCTTTTAATGGCGCATATTGACCATCAAAATTATTATTAACCGCTACTTGGTTAAACCACATTGATGTTGCCGAGGTAAAGTAAAATAACATATCTACTAATGTAGGTTCCGATAATGTAGTTTTTATTGACAGATATCTGAAACAAAAAATTTTTTAGAATCATAAATGAATTCATAAAGAAAAAAAACTTACTTTTGCATTTCCGTTTTCATTCGTTCTTTAATAACATCCATAGTTTCATTAGAACCGTGACTTTGGTTAACTGCCTCACTATATAAACGTTCAATTCGAATCATTTCCTTTAAATTAGATAAAATTATAAATTTTTGATTTTTTTTATTAAATGTTGATTTAATTATTGTAAAATTAATGTAGAATACCTGGTTTAATTTAACTAATTTATCAACTACGACTCTAAAACCTAGATCAAAAGCACGATGTCCAAGGAAAAAACACTCGGTAACAAAATTATAGGTGGATGCGGTTAAACGACGTTCTTCTTGAGAATTCTCGCTTTCAATAGGAACCAAGCAAGTTTCTTTGGATAAATTTGATAAGTGGACTCCTTTAGTAGAACAATCTTCATCCTAAATAATAACAAAAATAAGAGATTTTAAAATGTGCACATTTTACTATTACGTTTTTAATTCATTTTAAAGTATCTATATTTAGAATTAGATTTAATATTGGTATTTTCAAATTTCTAAACTTTTTATGTCAACTTTTGGACTAGATATCTAAATTTTGTCTCCTATGATGACAATCAAACATGTTAGATGATAATAAATTATAATTTTATGTCTAAAATTTCAATTAGTAAAACCATAGATCAATCAACAAAAACTCTCTTAATTTCAAAAATAATTTAAGATAAAAAAATATTTTATAAAAATTTTTATTTAAATTTTTTAATTTCATATCTTCGACAAAATACGTTAAAAATTCGTAAAAATTCGTTAAAAATTCGTCAAAATTCGTTAAAAATTCGTCAAAATTCGTTAAAAATTCGTCAAAATCCGTTAAAAATTCATCAAAATTCTTCTAAATTTTATAAAATTTAACAAAATTCGCTAAAAAATTCGTCATAATTCGCGTTAATTTCATAATATTCGTCAAAAATTCATCTTGATTCGCTGGAAATTAGTATTAATCTTATTCAATTTGTGCAAATTTCAATTAAATTAGCTGATAATCTTATAAAATTACTCGAGTCAATAAAAACTGTTAAAAATTCGTATTGATTTGTTAAAAATTCGCCACAGTTATGTTAATTGCATGAAATTCGCCCAAATTTGTTAAAAAACTACATTAATTTGTTTAAAAATACATCACATGTTTAACAATTGTCGCTAATTCTCTTAGTTTTATCCAAATTCAGCAAAATTCGACCAAAATTTGTCTTAATTCGTCCAAAATTCGTCATAGTTCATATTTTTATAAAAATTCCTCTAAATTCGTTAAAAATTCATTTTAAATTATTGAAAATACGTTATAAATTTAACAATAGTCCTTAATTCTATTAAGATCATAGAAATTTAGCAAAATTCGACCACAATTCGTCTTAATTCGTCCAAAATTCGTCATAGTTCATGTTATTTTTATAAAAATTCCTTCAAATTCGTTAAAAATTCATTTTAATTTGTTGAAAATACGTTAGAAAGTTAACAATAATCTTTAATTCTATTAAGATCGTAGAAATTCGGCAAAATTCGACCAAAATTCGTCTTAATTCGTCCAAAATTCGTCATAGTTCATGTTATTTTCATAAAAATTCCTCCAAATACGTTTTAATTTGTTAAAAATACGTTATAAATTTAACAATAGTCCAAAATTCGTCTTAGTTAATGTTATTTTCATTAAAATTCCTCTAAATTCGGTAAAAATTCATTTTAATTTGTTGAAAATACGTTATAAATTTAATAATAGTCCTTAATTCTATTAAGATCATAGAAATTCGGCAAAATTCGATCAAAATTCGTCTTAATTCGTCCAAAATTCGTCTTAATTCGACCAAAATTCGTCTTAGTTCGTCATAGTTAATGTTATTTTCATTAAAATTCCTCTAAATTCGTTAAAAATTCATTTTAATTTCTTGAAAATACGTTATAAATTTAATAATAGTCCTTAATTCTAATAAAATCATAGAAAATCGGCAAAATTCGATCAAAATTCGTCTTAATTCGTCCAAAATTCGTCTTAATTCGTCATAGTTAATGTTATTTTCATTAAAATTCCTCTAAATTCGTTAAAAATTCATTTTAAATTCTTAAAAATACGTTAGAAAGTTAACAATAGTCCTTAGTTCTGTTAAGATAATAGAAATTCAGCAAAATTCGTCAAAATATCGTCTTAATTCGTCCAAAATTCCTCATAGTTCATGATATTTTCATTAAAATTCCTCTAAATTCGTTAAAAATTCATTTTAATTTCTTGAAAATACGTTAAAAATTTAATAATAGTCCTTAATTCTATTAAGATCATAAAATTCGGCAAAATTCGTCAAAATTTCGTCTTAATTCGTCATAGTTCATGTTGTTTTCATAAAAATTCCTCTTTATTCGTTAAAAATTCATTTTAATTTCTTGAAAATACGTTATAAATTCAACAATAGTTCTTAATTCTATTAAGATCAAAGAAATTCGGCAAAATTCGACCAAAATTCGTCTTAATTCGTCCAAAATTCATCAAAGTTCATGTTGTTTTCATAAAAATTCCTCTAAATTCGTTAAAAGTTCATTTTAATTTCTTAAAAATACGTTATAAATTTAACAATAGTCCTTAATTCTATTGAGATCATAGAAATTCTGTAAAATTCGTCAAAATTTCGTCTTAATTCGTCCAAAATTCGTCATAGTTAATGTTATTTTCATTAAAATTCGTCTAAATTCGTTAAAAATTCATTTTAAATTCTTAAAAATACGTTAGAAAGTTAACAATAGTCCTTAGTTCTGTTAAGATAATAGAAATTCAGCAAAATTCGTCAAAATATCGTCTTAATTCGTCCAAAATTCGTCATAGTTCATAATATTTTCATTAAAATTCCTCTAAATTCGTTAAAAATTCATTTTAATTTCTTGAAAATACGTTATAAATTTAACAATAGTCCTTAGATCTATTAAGATCATAGAAATTCGGCAAAATTCGTCTTAATTCGTCCAAAATTCATCAAAGTTAATGTTATTTTCATTGAAATTCCTCTAAATTCGTTAAAAATTCATTTTAATTTCTTGAAAATACGTTATAAATTTAGCAATAGTCCTTAGTTCTATTAAGATCATGAAAATTCGGCAAAATTCGTCAAAATTTCGTCTTAATTCGTCCAAAATTCGTCACAGTTCATGTTATTTTTATAAAAATTCCTCTAAATTCGTTAAAAATTCATTTTAATTTCTTGAGAATACGTTAGAAATTTAACAATAGTCCTTAATTCTATTAAAATCATAAAAATTTGGCAAAATTCGACCAAAATTCGTCTTAATTCGTCCAAAATTCGTCATAGTTCGTGTTATTTTTATCAAAATTCCTCCAAATTCGTTGAAAATTCATTTTAATTTCTTGAAAATACGTTATAAATTTAACAATAGTCCTTAATTCTATTAAGATCATAGAAATTTGGCAAAATTCGACCAAAATTCGTCTTAATTCGTCCAAAATTCGTCATAGTTCATGTTATTTACATAAAAATTCCTTCAAATTCGTTAAAAATTCATTTTAATTTGTTGAAAATACGTTATAAATTTAACAATAGTCCTTAATTCTATTGAGATCATAGAAATTTGGCAAAATTCGTCAAAATTTTGTCTTAATTCGTCATAGTTTGTGTTATTTACATAAACTTTTTCCAAATTCGCTAAAAATTCATTTTAATTTCTTGAAAATACGTTATAAATTTAACAATAGTCCTTAATTCTATTGAGATCATAGAAATTTGGCAAAATTCGTCCAAAATTCGTCTTAATTCGTCCAAAATTCGTCATAGTTCGTGTTATTTTTATAAAAATTCCTCTAAATTCATTTTAATTTCTTGAAAATACGTTATAAATTTAACAATAGTCCTTAGTTCTATTAAGATCATAGAAATTTTGCAAAATTCGTCAAAATTTCGTCTTAATTCGTCTAAAATTCATCATAGTTCGTGTTATTTTCATAAAAATGTCTCCAAATTCGTTAAAAATTCATTTTAATTTGTTGAAAATACGTTATAAATTTAACAATAGTCCTTAATTCTATTAAAATCATAGAAATTCGGCAAAATTCGTCAAAACTTTGTCTTAATTCGTCATAGTTCGTGTTATTTTCATAAAAATTTCTCCAAATTCGTTAAAAATTCATTTTAATTTCTTAAAAATACGTTATAAATTTAACCATAGTCCTTAGTTCCATTAAGATCATAGAAATTCGGCAAAATTCGACCAAAATTCGTCCAAAATTCGTCATAGTTCGTGTTATGTTCATAAAAATTCCTCCAAATTCGTTAAAAATTCATTTTAATTTCTTAAAAATACGTTATAAATTTAACAATAGTCCTTAGTTCAATTAAGATCATAGAAATTCGGCAAAATTCGACCAAAATTCGTCTTAATTCGTCCAAAATTCATCATAATTCGCGTTATTTACATAAAGATTCTTTCAAATTCATTAAAAATTCATTTTAAATTGTTGAAAATACGTTAGAAAGTTAACAATAGTCCTTAATTCTATTAAAATCATAGAAATTCAGCAAAAATTCGTCAAAACTTCGTCTTAATTCGCCCAAACAAAAATTCGTCAAAACTTCGTCTTAATTCGCCCAAAATTCGTCAAAACTTTGTCTTAATTCGCCCAAAATTCGTCATAGTTCGTGTTATTTATATAAAAATGTCTCCAAATTCGTTTAAAATTCATTTTAATTTGTTGAAAATACCTTATAAATTTAAAAATAGTCCTTAATTCTATTAAAATCATAGAAATTCGTCAAAATTCGTTAAAACTTTGTCTTAATTTATCAAAAAATCGTCAAAATTCGTTAAAAATTCGTCGTAATTTACATTACTTTAATGAAATTCGTTGAAATTCGCCAAAATTCATTAAAAATTTGCCTTGATTTATGTTAAATTTAACATTCACTATTAATTTTATAAAATTCGTTAAAAATTCATCTTCATTTCTCGAGTGTTAGTCATTAAATTTATAAATTCGTCATAAATTTAAGACTATTTGTCGATTTTTTTAAATGTTCTTGAAAATTCGTTAAAAATTAATCGTGAGTCGATTAATTTTCTGAATTTTAATTTATTCAATTGACAGCATTTTACAAAATATGACAATCCGTTAAATTTTTACATACAAAATTTTGATACATATAAAATTAACTGCGATACTTCATCAAGAGACTGTTAGTTAACAATCTCTTAACAAAAATTTTGAAAATACCAACATTAAACTTACAAAAATAACGAAACCAAATTTCAAAATGAGGTTAGGTTTTTTAACCTAACCTCATTTAGGTTTTTACCTTAATTAATACATTTCTTTTAATAACATTATGATATTCTATCACATTATAATAAATACCTACTTCAACAGCACAATAAGTAGGATCAACTTTTAAAACTTTCGCTTCGTTTCCCGGAGAACAAAACGGTTGACAAAACCGCATAATCACCATCAACATATTCAACATAAATCCATCACTGACATTATTAAAAATCGAGGCATTTGGAAAATCAACCGCCTGACTCGCCCAAATCTTTCCACGATCCATATTCGCTTTCATACAATCCCCGAGCCATTGTAACGTCCCCGATTTTACATTTGGCCCTCGCTTTAATAAATTTAAGAATAAGGAATGAATGTGTTGCGTGATTGTTGCCATATTGGATTGAAGAACTCCTTCTTGGGCAGTATTGCTTGGCTAAAAATCATCAAAATATTTTTATTATGATACATCGCATATAAAAATTTTAATATTTCAATTTATAAATTAACACTTTGTTGACTGAAAATTTTACAAAGAACCAAAATCTTGTCTTTATTTTCTGATTTGAACGATTTAAAAAAAAAATATCAAATTTGACACATACACAGATTTTTTTTTATAAAAGTTAGAACCAAAGTGATTATTTTATCGAAAATTTCAAATTTTAAACTATCATTTTGTAAAAAAATCTTGTCTTTATTTACATAAACTAGTTTAGTTTTATTTTTAGTATTTAAAAAAAAAAAATATTGTTTTTGGTGGAATTGATCAACATTTTGGTAACTTTGGTGGAAGCTTTACGAATTTAGTAAGTTTTTGGTGGAATTAAAAATAAAATTGGTAAAGTTTGGTGGAATTTAAAAAAAAAATCATTATTTTTGGTAGAATTATTAAAAATTTTACTAACTTTGGTGGAATTTTTATGAATCTACTAAGTTTTTGATGGAATTTTCAAGGTTTTAGTTAATTTTTAGTGAAATTGTTTCTAATTTGATTGATTTTTGGTGGAATTTTAAAAGAATTTGGACATTTTGGTGGAATTTTTAAATAATAAATTTGGTAAGTTTTTGGTGGAATTTTTAAAAACTTTGACAATTTCGATGTAATTTTTAGGATTTTTGCAAGTTTTTGGTGGAATAAAAAAAAATTCAGTAAGTTTTGGGTGTAGTTGTTAAATATTTTAATAGCTTTGGTGGAATTTTTGCGAATTTTATTCATTTCTGGTGGAATTAAAAAAAAATTCAGTGTTCTTGATAAAATTCTTATGAATTTAGTAAGTTTTTGGTGGAATTTTTAAAAAATTCAGTATGTTTTTGGTGAAATTATCAAAAATTTTAATAACTTTGGTGGAATTTTTGCGAATTTTATTCATTTCTGGTGGAATAAAAAAAACAGTGTTTTTGGTAAAATTCTTATGAATTTAGTAAGTTTTTGGTGGAATTCTAAAAAAATTCAGCATGTTTTTGGTGGAATTATCAAAAATTTTAATAGCTTTGGTGGAATTTTTGCGAATTTTATTCATTTCTGGTGGAATAAAAAAAAAATCAGTGTTTTTGGTAAAATTCTTATGAATTTAGTCACTTTTTGGTGGAATTTTTACAAACTGTATTAATTTTTGGTGGAATTTTTAAAAAATTCAGTATGTTTTTGGTGGAATTATCAAAAATTTTGATAACATTGGTGGAATTTTTGCGAATTTTATTCATTGTTGATGGAATTTTTAAAAAATTCAGCGTTTTTTTATGGAATTTTTACGAATTTAGTAAGTTTTTAGTGAAATTTTTCCCATTTTATTAATTTTTGGTGGAATTTTTATAAAATTCAGTATGTTTTTGATGGAATTGTTAAAAAAGTTGGTAACTTTGGTGGAATTTTTATTAACTTTAATCATTTTTGGTGGATTTGTTAAAAATATTGGTAATTTTAGTAGAATTTTTATGAATTTGATAAGTTTTTGGTGGTATTTTTTAAAAATCAGTAAGTTTTTGGTGGAATTATTCAACATTTTTGTAGCTTTAGTGGAAAATTGAAAAAATTTAGTACGTTTTTGGTGGAATTTTTACCAATTTTATTGATTTTGGGTGGAATTTTTAAAAAATTCAGTAAGTTTTTAGTAGAATTGTCTCTAAATTTAATAATTTTTGGTGAAATTATATTCAATTTAACTAACTTTTGTGGAATTTTTATTATTATTTTTTTATTTTTGTGGAATTTTTAAGAATCTAATCAATTCTAGACGAAATTAATCTTAATTTTAGTATATTTTTTAAAAATTTAGCAAGTTTTTGGTGGAATTGTTAAAAATTTTGATAGATTTGGTGGAATTTTTACAAATTTTATGTTTTTGGTGGAATTATTAAAAATTTTAGTAACTTTGGTGGAATTTTTACAAATTTACTTAAATTTTTGGTGATATTTTCAAGAATTTAATTAGTTTTTAGTGAAATTTATTCGAATTTTTGCCCTGCATAAATTAAATATTTGATCACTTATATTAATATTTGAATTTCATTAAAATAAAACTTGATTTAACTTGAAATTATAAAATTTAAACCAAAATTTTTAAAATTCGTCGAAATTTCGTCTAAAATTGTCGAATTTCATTGAAAAATAACTTAATTTAGCTAAAAATTGTGAAATTTTATCACAAATTTCTTAAAATTGTCGAAGTTCATTTGAAATTTCACAAAATTTCGTTTGAAATTGTCAAATTTAATTGAAAAAAACTTTATTTATCTTAAAATTGTGCAATTTCATCAAAAATTTTCTAAAATCCGATTTTTTCTCCAAAATTTCACGAAATTTGGTGTAAAATTATCTAAAATTGTTGAATTTCGTTTAATTTCACCTAAACTTTTTCGAATTTCATTGAAAGATAATTTAATTTAGCTTGAAATTGTGAAATTTCGACAAAAATTTTCAAAATTCGTCCAAATTCGTTTAAAATGTCACTAAATTTCGTCTAAAATTGTTGAATTTCATTGAAAAATAACTTTATTTAGATTAAAATTGTGAAATTTCATCTAAAACTTCTTAAAATTGTCAAATTTCTTCTAAAATTTCGCTAAATTTTGTATAAAATTGCCTAAAATGATTGAATTTCGTCTAATTTCATCTAAAATTTCCTTAAGTCATCGAATTTCGTCTGAAATTTCACCAGATTTCGACAAAAGTTGTCAAATTTAATTGAAAAATAGCTTTATTTAGATTAAAATTGTAAAATTTTATCTAAAATTTGCTAAAATCGTCAAATTTGGTGATGAAAATTTTGACCAATTTTAAAAAATCGTGGAAATTTTATTTTTTTAAATCAAGAAATGAAATTTGTATAAATTGAAAACTAAAATATTCTATTTTGTAATAAAAAAGTCAATTTTGTTCTAATTATTACCCAAAAAATTAAAAAAATTCATAAAGTTGACTATAAAATTTTTCCTAACCTTAAAAATTTTGATCAAATTTAAAAAATCGTGGAGACTTTATTTTTGCAAATTAAGAAATGAAATTTGTTTTAATTGAAAGCTAAAATATTCTATTTTGTAATAAAAAAGTCAATTTTGTTCTAATTATTATGAAAATTAAAAAAATTCATAAAATTGACTAAAATTTTTCCTAACCTTAAAAATTTTGACCAAATTTAAAAAATCGTGGAGACTTTATTTTTGCAAATTAAGAAATGAAATTTGTATAAATTGAAAGCTAAAATATTCTATTTTGTAATAAAAAAGTCAATTTTGTTCTAATTATTATGAAAATTAAAAAAATTCATAAAATTGACTAAAATTTTTCCTAACCTTAAAAATTTTCACCAAATTTAAAAAATCGTGGAGACTTTATTTTTGCAAATTAAGAAATAAAATAAGATCTGTACGATTTTTTTTTTTTAATATCAAATTTGACATTTAGGTTATATCGGAAATTTTAGTTATCGATGAGTTAATTCATCACCGGTCAACAAAGTGTTAAAATAAAAATTTATTTAAATAAATTAACCTGGTCTAAAGGATTTTGAAAATATTCAAACTCGGAATGACCAGTTTTTGGCAGTATAGATACACAAAATAACGATCCTAACAGAGTATTAGCATACTCAACCCCGGTCTTCCCTTTTTTAGGCTGCGAGTATTGCAAAAGAGTCAACGCTAAATGTTCGTAGTTAGCGAACAACATCAATATGTTAAAAACGCTAAAGTTAAAGGACATTACGGTTGATTTGGCGATATCGATATGAATGAGTTTTAAAAATGTTGTGTAAGCTTCTTTCATTCCGTCGAAACCATCTAAAATAAAATATAATTTTAACGTTAATCAATCAAATTCTTTAACCACTTCGGTACCAGCGTCGACTATAGTCAACGGCCACAGATGACCTCACACAGCCGAGCGTCAACTATACTCGACGGTTCTACCAGCGTACAGACGATGAATGCCTGTTGTAGGCAACATTCCGTGGTCGATAGACGTCATACCGAAGTGGTTAAAAACCGTACCTTCATCTTTTAAACAAGCATTATAAACATCCTGAAAAAATAATTCCGAATTCGATTCCCCATTCTTCATAATATCATATAATTGAGCAAAAACATTTTGTCCATTGTACAATTCAGGTTGTTTTAACGAAGTCAAAACGTTACGAATAATCAACATATTAATAGTTTCCCTAACATCCCTCTCTTTTACTTCCAAATTATTATTATAACATCTAAACAAATAAGTAAAAACCTTTGATTCAAAGGCAAATCCGTCCTTTTGACTCCCAACGCAATACTGTTCAAAATCGTTTATAAGCAACCTTTCGAAAAGTGCGTGCTCTAAAATTTCCAAAGTAATATCTTCCGTTTCGAAGGAGGTTGACACGTCGCTTATATACAACAAATCCTTTTCAACCGCCCTCGGTCTACTCAACGTAAACCCGAATACAGTCTCAATTGTATCACATATTTCGTTTGGCTTGGTTGTTTCAGCGGTTTTTGTACTGTTTTCACCTAAAAGTGCTGCGAACGGATTTGACATGTTTCCTGGCCGTTATTTATCTAACACGAAAAACTCATTATACACTTGTGTACGCGAACTAAATCGGTATTTGTGTGAATTGGTCACGAAAAATTAAATGTAATAATGATTCGACGATTTGACATATTGAGCTGTATACGATTTTGACGTTTGTATTTCATGGTTACCAATCGTAAAAAATTAATAAAACTAATATTTAATTTCATATCAATTTTATTATCTTTTTGAAATATGTTTTTAAATAATTTCAATAATATATTAAATTATCAATTTTAATTATATATTAATTGAACTCATTTTATTTAAAAATTTATTTTAAAAATTCTGTTTTATGTTTAACTCTTAATCTTTATTTTATTCAATAGATGGCGATTGAAATGACTTTAAAAAATATTAATTTAAAATAAAATTTAAATTTAATTATTATATGTATCGGTATATCTAATTAAATAATTTCAATAAGAAATTAAGTTATATAAATGTATTTTATAAAAATATTTTATTTAAATGTTTATTCTAAAAATTTAATTTGTGTTTATTTTATTGTATCAATAGATGGCATACAAAATGGCGCTATAAAATACAACCAATACAACTTTGAAATAAAATTAAAATTATTTAATTAATAAAATATTTATTAACAATTATTAACTAAAAATAATATAATCTTTTCCTTCTTTTAAACTTAATGAATTTAAATTCTCTTCAAATACCCCATCGGACATATCCTAAAAAATTAAAAAAAAAATCAAACCAAAACAATTTTATAACCTAAAAAATTACCATTTTAACACAAACAACAATAGGTGGTTTAACATTTGAAAAATGTATTATTTGAATTGGTGTTTTATTCTTTCTAAGATTTGAATCAAAAGGAGTGTAAAATTTTCCAACTTTATTTTTATCAACGTCACAAAATGCAACAACTTTTCTTTGATTCTCCTCCGTTAAAGACTTAAAAAACTTCCTCCCTTGTTTTCCAGCATTCCAAATTGTAAACTCCACCCAATTTTTTAATATTTTCTCTTCAATCCGTTTTATTCTTATATCCCATATGATATTTCTAAAAACATTCTTTACGATAAATATTTTAGTTTTATTTTATCTCTTACTCGTGAATGGAATGAGTTGTACAATTTACATGATAAGTGTAACAAACTAAAACCTCATCAACTTTATATAATTTCCCCCCTAAATCTAAATGTTTATAAAAAAATATCAAATCTTCCGGTTCACCTTTTTTTTTAGAAAATCCACTGACTTTTTCAAATACCTTCCGATGCATAAACCAAGTTGGCATAATAACCGTAGGTCCATTAGAACTAAATATTTGTACATCTAATTGATCATTATTTAAATTATTAGCCCAATTTGTATATCTCACAGTTGAATTTTTAGGTTCTCTAATAAATTTAGATCCGATAATATAATCATTCGATAATTTACAAGCTACGTTATGTTGTTTTATTAATCGTATTGGAAGCATAACATCATCTACATCTTGAAAACATAAATACTTTCCAGTACTGATTGAAACGGCTGAGTTTTTTGATGATCCACAACCTAACGGGTGGTTATAATCGTGATTAATTTGTTTAAAAGTGAAATTGTGGGTTGTAAATATTTGTTTCCATTTAGATAATAAATTTGGAGTATTATCTATACTTCCATCGTTACATACACATATTTCTACGTTTAAATTGTGAAGTTCTTGGTTTAGAATGCTTGTAAAACATGAATCTATCCATTTTTCTCCGTTATAAATTGGAATTATTATAGACTATCAAAATAAAACAAGTTAATTAAGGAGAAATTGTTTAATTTTTCTTTAATTAAAGAACTTACAATATCCATTAGTTTTTTTTGTGATAAAAGACCTTTCTTTAAAAATTTAATTTAAAACAAATTTTATAGGTTATGTGAGGTTATGTCATCTAACCTAACTTTTTCTTTAATTATACAATAAAAATTAGCTAAAATGGACTTTATTTGACTTGTTGCATACTAAATTGTTAATATTTAAGAATTTTTGTAGTCAAATTTTAAAGAAAATATTAATTAATTAAATTTTAATAAAAGTAAATTTCGAATTGTCAAGTTTGACAGATTGTTTTAGAAATATGCGCGGTAAATTCAAAATAGATAATTTTTTTTAATTATGCTTGTATCAATATTTTTTCTTTATTTATCTACTTTTATAACACTTTATTACGTTATAAAAATATAAGTTTCACATTAAACTAGTCCAACTATTTATTTGTTCTTCACTGTATGTATGCACCGTGTTTTTAAATTAGTGTTCGTTCAGTTATACAAAGTTTAATGATTTTTAGGTTAATAAAAAAAACTCAAAAATGAATTAAAATATCAATTCATTTCATTTCATATAAAAACAATTATTACATGTTAACCTAATCAATATTAAAAACACTCTTTTTAGACTTCGGAGCTTCTTCATTATGAAAATGGGAAGCTGTTCTTTTTCTTATATCGTCAACCTCTTCCTCAGTTGTAGCCCATTCCAAAACGAGTCTTCGACCGTACAAATGAGTACTTTGTGATAATGCTTCAAATGCTTTCTAAAAATATCAAATAGAATTTTATTAAAATCTTAACATCTTTCATCCTCGCCTTAGAACCAGACTATTGCACGTCTTTTTAAATTTCACAGAAAACGTGTTTTTCTATTGACTTTCAATGTAATATAATGTATGTATGATAACCCCAAATGGAGTTGCATCATGAAGAGAAAGATGAAAGAGTAAGAGGCAATGTTACAGAGCGAGGGCTTACTTTTCCATCTTTGTTTTCATGGTGCAGCTCCATTTCGGGTTATAATACATCTTCAAAAAATAATTTGATAACACAGTGACATGAATACACCTAGAATGATTTAAAGCAAACTATCAGTCGATAATGAAAACTCAGTTTTAATCCTTTGAGCACTGAGTTGACCGACGTGAAGCATGTATCGTGAACTGTCCACTCTGTACGGAACAGCTTGCCGTAAATTGCGTACTTTCTACGAGAGAGCGTACGTTGAGTAGACTTTTTTTATATCTATAAAAGCCCACAAGCTTCAGTCACATATCTGTTTATAGATTCCTTTTTTCCAGATTGAATGGTTCTGTGATAAAGCATATGTGGGTTCATAGCCAAAACCGATTGATTGCGTGAGAGCGCATATGAGTTTTCAGCGTTTAAAAGGTTAAGAAAAATTACACATACAATAGTCTGGTTCTAAGAAAAAGTTATAACAAAACTGGTATAAAAATGAATGTTTTATAATATACCTTAGCATCACTTGACGTGAAATAATCAACAAATGCAAATCCTCGGTGAGATGTTTCACCAACGGTCATTTTCTTTGGCAATCTTAATGCTTTTATTTCACCAAATGTTCTAAAATTAAAAATCATATTTAATAATAAAGAAGAAAAAATGTACAAAAATGAAATACTTACTTGAATAATTCAAATAATTCTTGTCTATTTGCTTGGAAAGGTACATTACGAACTAAAAGTTTAGATCCGGTTTGTTTTCCCTTTTTAGCCACTTTACGTGTAGTTACAACTTCATTCCTAATAATAATATAATTATTAAATAATAATTAAAAACAGAATAATAATCTTATTAGCATTAAAAAACGTTTTTAATTTTAAAATTAACTTACGCTAAAGTTCTTTCCGATCTTTTTAACTCCAATGATTTTCCCTCTAATAAGCTATTTTGTAATTCTTTCAAAGCTTTATTAGCACTTGATTTAAGATAATATCTCACAAAACCATAACCCATTGATAATTTATTTCCTGGGTGATTAACATCTTTTTTCATTGTAACTACTGCTGAATATAATTTACCACACGTTTCAAAATGCTGTAAATTAAAACAATAAGAAAAAAAAAAATTATTAATGTACAAAATTTCGTTTACTTTTCGTAAATCTTCATCGGTAGTTTTGAAATTTAAATTTTTCACAAACAAAGTTGTATCTGGTTCAGGTTCAATTTCCTCTTCTTCTTCTTCAACTTCTTTTTCATTCTCCTTTAGCTTTGATTCTTCTTTTTTCACTTCTTCTTCCGGATTATTGTTAGTTGTTTGTTCATTAATTTCTTTATTATCAATTTTATTTTTTGTTGTATTAATTGAACTTTTTGCTTGTAAACTATTTTCAGGCGCCCATTCAAGAAGTAAAGGTACACTTTTAAATTGGGAGTATGCGAGTGAAGAAAAAGCTTTTCTTGCTTCACTTGGTTCTACAAACTCCACAATTGCTAAAAAAAATATAATAAATTAATGTAAAACGTATCTATTTTGCCATCGATTTAACTTTTTTTTATAGATTAAATTACAAAAGCTCCAAGTTTTAGCCGTTAATTTAAGAAACTCAATTGTACGGTAACAAAAAATACAAATTGTTATTGTTATTATATTTGCTTATTGAGACTATTGCTTTTATTTAAATCAAACTCTTTCTTTATCTTCTACGTGTTACTTTTTAGGTAGGAGCGCGGGGCAGGGTATTATCACCCTAACATTTAGGCTTCAGAAGGCTCCCTATATTAAACCCTAGGACAGCGATGGCGAACCTATGACCCGCGGGTTAGACACTGACCCACACAAACCTTTTAAGTGACCCACAATGCACTTTTAATTCTAGAAGTAATGACCTTCCTCTTTTGCAAGTAATTTGAAGTTAGTGACCCCAGGGCTGGATATGAGGCGATTGGAGGATGAGGATTGCGCCCAACTGGGCGCCGCGCTTTTTCTTAGAAAGATTGAATGTTTCGTTTATATTGTTTCAATATGTAAACAGCCAAATCAACATTTTAATTTAAAGTTTGTTTAGCCCCGCGAACAAAATTGTATCGGGCCCCACACCTACCATATGTATAATACATAAATAAGAAATAACCAGTACCGCTTCCTCTCAGGCCCCCCGCAACCAAGGCGGCGCGAACCACGCCTTTCAACGACCGCAAACGCACATTTGGTTATACAAATCTCCTACACACAAGGGTGATACACAACCAGAGGTGTTCGACTGTTACGGAACCGACGGCTTAACGATTCCTCCGAAGGTCGGTGGAGCGACTAGATGTTGGAATACAAGGAGCTTGAACCCGGGAGTTCAAACATGCTAATTCGAGAGTTAGACGTTGAGCCATCGACTCTATTAAATGTTACTTTATGTCTATTCTTATTTTTACTTCCTTAACTTTACTTCTTTCTTTCTTGCGCCAGCTGTGACCACTACCAACCTAACTTAACTTAATGTTACAAAACTATATAATTTAAAATTATTATTGCAACACAAATTAGTGAAAATATACAACCACATTTTCAAAAATTACCGAATTAAAATTTAGAACTCGAAACGTTTATATTGCCACAATCAGGGCAAATCTTCAAAAGGGGGTCATTGTATATTGCGGAGTTAGCACTAACACCTAATCGAACAAGTATAAAAAGCCAGGGAATTCAACGGAAGGGACTACTTCTTGGTTGTTGGTCATTAACCTCACTGTCAGCTCGTTCGAAGAGATTCCAGGTACTAACTCCACCCGTCCACCCGTGAGGAATAAAGGTAGTTAAGGAAACATCAGCTGGTGTGTTACTTGTACATTCCTCTCCCCTGCGAGTGTTAATGCATCTCTATGGGAAGCCTCCTACAAAAGGTAAGTATACCCTTTGCTTATTAAACCCGGTAAATAGAAACAAGCGAGTGACTCGTGACAACATCAAGATTATTTCCTTGATAATATTAGATTAGATTTTATTAATAATTGAAAATTTATTATTACAGGTACTCCTCACTTTACGACCGAGATCGGTTCCAATGACTACGTCGTTAAGCGAATTGGTCGGTAAACGAGGAACTTGCGTTGGTAATATAAGATCATTGCAAAATTATGAAAGTTATTTAATGAACTTAAACTTTATTCATAAAAAAATGTATGTATACAGGGTTAGTATAAAGTCCCGGAACGGTCGAATAACTGTTATTTGACAAGTATCAATTTTGAAATTCTACTTGATTATATAGTTCAATGCGATGAATTTGATGATAACATTTTCATTTTTCTCTCGTTTCCGGTTTTATAGGAAATGCTTCCAACTTTTTTTTCTTAAATGGCATGTATAGTATATTTGTGCATTTTCGAATGCAGAATAAAAAACTACGTTCAAAAATACCAAAATTCTTTATTCTATTAATAAAAAAGCATAATAGGACTTAAATTAAAAAAGTCTGTTTAACACAAAATCGAGCAGACACGTCACCTTACTGAAACTTCACATTGCTGTCATATGTTACCTGTGTCATTATCAATAATTAATTAAGTTAATAAAAAATAAAAAATGACTGTAAAACTTGTTACAAGGACAGTAATATGTATATTTTTATTGAATGAAACGCAATTATTAAAAAATTAACTAAAATTATAAATAATAAACGACTAACCTTAAGTTATAAATGTTCAAAATGCGACCCGTTTACCGTTTGACACCGACATAATCGCTCAACAACTTAATGAATTTTGTATTATTTGTGGTGTAACGCAGTGCATTTCCTCAAATTTTGTTGCTGTAATTTGTCTAAATTATTTGGCTGAGTTTTATACACTTGGCATTTCAAATGACACCATAAAAAGAAATGCAGTAGGGATAAAAGTCTGGTGAAGGGGTTGGCCATTCAATCGCTCTTCTGCGTCCGATCGAGCATACAGGAAATAATAAACATGAAATCGCAGGAAATAATAATAAGCATATGATGGCAATATGATATTTCAGTAAAGTGACATGTCTGCTTGATTTTACGTTAAACTGATTTTTTTTAATTTAGGTCTTATTGTGCGTTTTTATCAACAGAATAAAGAATTTTGGTAATTTTGAACGTAGTTTTTTATTCCGCATTCGAAAATGCACGAATATACTATACATGCCATTTAAGAAAACAAAGTTGGATGCATTTCCTGTGAAACCGGAAACGAGAGAAAAGTGAAACTGTTATTATTAAATTCGTCGCATTTAACTATATAATCAGGCAGAATTTCAACATTGATACTTCTCAAATAACAAAGTTATTCGACCGTTCCGGGACTTTATACTAACCCTGTATATCATATGTCTATTTGCTTATTTTTTTATTCAATGTATCAGATATCATTTCTTTATCTGGAGTAGAAAAGAAATTCGTAATTGTGGTTTGCCTTGCAATATTTTTTTCTCTTGATAAATTACCTGATAACACTTTAAAAGTTCACTTTTCCCACATTCAACTTTATTAAAACGTTCACTATTTGAATCCGTACATTCAAGTTCCAACATAGCCGCATTAATTTTGGTGAATACATTGCATAACCCATGCACCGTGAATTTTTTTCCACCTCTTCAGTTTTTCCTCTTCTAAATGCTGCATCGCTTCTAATTCTATTAAATCTTCATTTGTTAGCTCTTCTTCGGCATAGTCTATTAATTCAATGTCCTTTTTCACATCTAAATTAACTGCATTGGCAAGACTAGTAATTGAATTAAAGCATCAGTTTGCTCAAGATCGTTAAACGATTTATTATTCTCGAAAATTTTTTTGCATTTTTCTGTTACTTCGTCCCAAGACGATTTAATGTTTTTGATACAATCTAAAATATAGTAGCATTTCCAAAAATCATTTTCTGTTACTGCTACAGCTTGGGAAAAAGTCGTGCGCAAATAAATCGCTTTGAACGTAGCTATAACACCCTGATCCATTGGTACAGGGTGGTATAGGTGGTAATCCAGGATACACACTGACTGTTTGTCGAAATGAAACTAACTGATAAAATGTGTAATATGTACATATGTAAACGTTCACTGCTGACAGACACTCAAACTGAGACAGTGAGACAGGGTATTCCCTGAATTCTAGGTCTCAACTCGATTGGTCGTAAGTGGTCGTTAAACAAGCAGGTCATAAAGTGAGGAGTACCTGTATTACATGTGGGATGCCCGTCGAGGGACTGGGAGGAGCAAGGCAGTTGAAGACGAACCACAGAGGGTGGAAGACGAGTCACAAAGAACAGAAGACGAAGCGAAGTTGTTTGAAGACGAACCGCAAAGGGTGGAAGACGAGTCGCAGAGAACAGAAGACGAAGCGAAATTAGTTAAAAAAAGAACCACTGTGGAACGAAGGACAAAGATGCGTTTCCCCGGAGTGAAGCGAGTGAAAGTTAGATTTTAGTTGACAAAGCGTGTTTTTGTATCTGATATTTTTATTATTAAACCTCATTTTGATTTATTCAAATCCCACATACATTAACGACTTATTTATTCACTTTTGTGTAAATTAATCTATCCGATATGTTCTATCATTTTGCATGGTATAATTTACTATTTGGTTAAGTGACCATGGACGCATTAATTTATTCATTTTATCACTTGAAATATTTGCAGCTATAATTACAAGCCGTTTTATGTGAAATTCCCGATTTTTATTAGTTGACATTTGAATTTTCTAAACATTTGATTAGTTCATAACTTATGCGAAAAATCTCTTGAAGATAAGAGTTTGTTTTTAATTACAATGGTTGAATTTTCAAATTTTTCACAAATCTTTGTTATTTTAGTTACAAATTTTACCTGTTATTCCTTTCGGTGGTAAAACAACTCTTCCGACAACACCATACTTTTCAAAAATCTTTCTTAATTCTATTGCTTCGGTATTAGCAGGAAGATTTTTTACTAAAATAATCGTTTTCGATCTTTTAACTGATCCCTAAAATTCAAAACATTAATTAAAACCATTATTTACAAAAAAGTCTTTTAAGTACTCCACTAAAAGCATCTAGAACAACACCCTCGGCTTCCAAATATTTTCTAGTCTCGTTAACAATCTGCGTTTCTCCCAAAGCCAATCTAACAGCTACATTACTCTGTCCATGGGAGTCCAAAACAGCTTTTTTACTCGTTCCGTAATGATCAGCCATAGCTTCCGCAACAGCATCGTGACCCATGAATAACGAATTCCAATTGTGTGAAGATCCCGCTTGAGCTTTCTGCTTTTTTTCTTTTTGCTTTTTATAATTTGTACCTCCTATAAGATTTTTTTTTATAAAATAATCTCATGTCAAAATTATTCAATCATAATACCTTCTTCTTCATTCTCCGGAACGTCTTTTGCTTTTCCGGGGAGTAAATGAAGCATACGACCATGCAAAATTGAACCGTCTAATTCAGAGTACGCTTTTACCGCGTGTTCAGGTAATAAGAAGGTTACAATGCCGAAACCTTTTATTTTTCGAGATGAGGAGTCTATCGGTAGATTTACTTCAGTTATCGGACCTAAACACAATAATAAAATATATAAATTATATTGTTTCTTTATTTTAAATTGTAATCTAATTTTAAATTGTAATAAAAATTAAAATTTTAAATTAAAAATAAACAAATATTGAGTAATTTTTTAAATTTGGCGGGTTTTTTTCCTTAACAACAATGGTTACTAAGGTAAATAATAAGTTTTACTAATTTAATCTGTCAAAAATGACAGATGTCATTATTAAAATAGGTTAATTTTATAGTTTAATTCACAATTTGTAAACATTTTTTGAGGTATTTTTTAAAAATGAGGTTATAAAAAATCATGATTACATATTATTTACCAAATTTAGCAAATAAATTTTGAACATCATCTTCTGTCGTAGTATAAGCTAAGTTTCGAATAAAAATCCTTCCCGATTCACCGATATCCTCCTCATTTTTCAATTTTTCTTCCTGCGACTTCCATTTTACCTTCTTCGGATCTTCACTATCATCCGATTTATTTTCCGGACTTACATGTTTTGTTACTAATATACTTTTTCCACCTAAATTAAAACACAATAAGAATTTTATTATAATTAAATTATAATTTTTATTATAAATAAATAAATAATTATAAATAAATAATAAATTAAATTAAATAAAAAATATATACCTAAAATACTTTTATCTTTCATTAAACCTTTCTTCATTTGCTTCTCAGTTTTAAAACCAACAAAAGCGATTCCTTTAATATTTCTCGGGATTCTTATCGAGAACGGGATATTCGGTTTAAAAAATTCTTTTATGTCTTTCTTTTTACATTTATACGGTAAATCTTTTAA
This sequence comes from Digitonthophagus gazella, assembly GCA_036711955.1. Lineage (NCBI taxonomy): Eukaryota > Metazoa > Arthropoda > Insecta > Coleoptera > Scarabaeidae > Digitonthophagus > Digitonthophagus gazella. The sequence continues at coordinate 4,800,710 of JASCIT010000003.1, forward strand.
CTAAAATTTTTTTAAACAAATAAATTAATGATAAATTAAAACGAAAAAAAGCTCAAATTTACTAAATTAAGTCTATTTTACCTTTAAATTAAACAATTTTAAATCTTTTTTCTGTTTTTGTTTTTTCTCTTTCTTAACTTTCGATACATCCAGCTAAAAAAGATTTTATATTAAAAATTAATACCTATATTATCGAATAAATAACATACTTTCTCTTCATTTTGATTTATATCATTGCTAGTGTCGGAAACTCCTGAATCCGATGATGCATCGTCTTCATCATCGTCATCGCTATCACCTTTAGCTTTTAAATTATTTAATAATTCTAATTCTTGAGGGGCGTGAACTAGAAGATACTCTTCAAAGTGCGGATCGTCTTTATACTATAAACACAAATATGTATTATTGTTATTAATTGTATTCACACAATTATACACTTCGGTACAAGCGTCGAATATAGTCGATGGCCATAAATGATCGCACACAGCCAAGCTTTGACTATAGTCGACGGTCGTGACATAACCCCACACAGCCAAGTGTCGATTATAGTCGACAGCGAGAAATTTATCTCGTCGCAGATCTGTCGCTGAACAAGCCATCGTACAGACAATGAACACCGGCTGTGGGCAACGTTTTGTGGCCGATAGGCTCCGTACCGAAGTGGTTAAGATTTAATAAATACCTTTTTTAAAATTTCAGCTTTTTTATCCACCTTTTTTAATTTCTTCTCACTTTTTTCCTCACTATTAACATTATTTTCCTTTATTTCCGGATGTAATTTCTTATAAGCTGAACTATCGGAAGAATATTTACTCCAAGATTTAGGTTTACTAACATCACCTATTAAATAATCATTTAACAATCACAATCAATAAAAATATTAAATATTTATCGTTAAAACTTACCTAAAGCCGCACAAGCTTCCACGACTATCGTATTTGTCTGAATGCATGTATTATTAAAGTGTTTAATAGCTTCTTTCGCCTCATCTTCAGTTTGATACCCCAAAAACGCAAATCTTCTAAATTTTCCCTCCGGAGTATACTTTAATTGAATATCAGTTAACAAACCTCTTTCACCAAAAATTTGATGTATTTTTTCTTCGGTAATCTAAACATTTAAAAAATAAAACTACTTTATATATTAAATTTCGATTATATTACCTTTTTAGGTAGATTTTTAACAATAATACGTGACATTTTAATCACATAAATATGTATTAAAAGTGAGGTTAGAAGAAGCACATGTCATTACGTCACAACTCTCAAAATATTTTTTATTGTGACTTAAAATTAATTTCAGTAATTAAAATAAGTTTATCACTTAATATTGTCTTAAAACTTAATTTAATTTTAGAAAAAAATTTATTTTATTTCGTTTTATTTTATTTATATAAATAATTAAAAATTAAGAAAAACGTAGTGGTGCCATCTAATAAATTTTCGTCAAACTTTATTCCTATAAAATCAAATTTATTTTTAAAATTTATTCTTAAAATAATTTTTAAATCCATTTTTAATTAATATATTTGTTTTATTGATTATTAACTAACTTATTTAGAACAAAATTATATTTTAATTCGTTTTATTTATATAAATAATTAAAAATTAAGAAAAAAATTGTGGCGTCATCTAATAAATTTTCGCCGAACTTTTTTCCTATAAAATTACTTTATTTAAATAGTTACTTTATTAATTTATTTTTTTAATTTATTCTTAAAATTATTTTTAAATTCGCTTTTAATTGATAAATTTGTTTTATTGATTATTAAATTAACTGATTTAGAAAAAAAAACTGTATTTTAATTCGTTTTATTTATATAAATAAAATTAAATGTATTTTTAAAATTTCTTCTTAAAATCATTGTTAAATTCGTTTTTAATTTATATTGGTTTTATTGATTATAAAATTAACTTATTTGGAAAAAAATTATTTTAGTTCGTTTTATTTATATAAATAACTAAAAATTAAAATAAATGTGATGGCGCCATCTAATAAATTTTTATCGAACTTTATTCATATAAAATTAAATTTATTTTTAAAATTTATTCTTAAAATTGTTTTAAAATTTGTTTTTTAATATTCGCCTTATTGATTACTAAATTAACTTATTTAGAACAAAATTGTATTTTAATTCGTTTTATTTATATAAATAATTAAAAATTAAGAAGAAAATTGTGGCACCATCTAATAAAATTTCGTTGAACTTTATTCTTATAAAATTAAATTTATTTTTAAAATTTATTCTTAAAATCATTTTTAAATTTGTTTTTAATTTATATATTTGTTTTATTGATTATTAAATTAATTTATTTGAAAAAAAAACTGTATTTTAATTCGTTTTATATAAATAAAATTAAAATTATTTTTAAAAATTATTCTTAAAAACATTGTTAAATTCGTTTTTAATTAATATATTCATATTATTGATTATTAAATTAACTGATTTAGAAAAAAACTGTATTTTATTTCATTTTATTTATATAATTAATTAAAAATTAATGAAATCGTAGTGGTGCCATCTAATAACTTTTCATCAAACTTTATTCCAATAAAATTAAATTTATTTTTAAAATTTATTCTTAAAATCATTTTTAAATTCATTTTTAATTGATATATTTGTTTTATTGATTATTAATTAACTTATTTAGAAAAAAGAATGTATTTTATTTCATTTTATTTATATAAATAATTAAAAATTAAGGAAATCGTAGTGGTGCCATCTAATAACATTTCATTAAACTTTATTCCAATAAAATTAAATTTATTTTTAAAATTTATTCTTAAAATCATTTTTAAATTCATTTTTAATTGATATATTTGTTTTATTGATTATTAATTAACTTATTTAGAAAAAAGAATGTATTTTAGTTCATTTTATTTATATAAATAATTAAAAATTAAGGAAATCGTAGTGGTGCCATCTAATAACTTTTCATCAAACTTTATTCCAATAAAATTAAATTTATTTTTAAAATTTATTCTTAAAATCATTTTTAAATTCGTTTTTAATTGATATATTCGTTTGATTCATTATTAAATTAACTTATTTAGAAAAAAATTGTATTTTAATTCGTTAATTTTTCGACGAATTATTAATTTATTTAAAAATAAACTAGGGTATTTAAAAATTTAGGTTATCACACTAAATCATTACCGAATACATTTAAATCAATATTTAAAAATAAATTAAATTCCAAAAGCAAGTATTTATTTTAATCTAATTATTAAATATGAGTAATTAATTACTTTAAAAATTAAATTAAAAAAAAGTCTTTCATTTATAATGAATTTGATAATTTAGGTTGGTACTCATTCTCCGTCTAAATGTCAAAATTTTATACATTTATAGGTTATAAACACAATAAAATGTAACAAATAAATCTTGAAGTTTTATTTTTTATTATTTATAATTATTTGAATGAAATAAAACACATTATAAAACGTACAAAAATATAAGTATATTATAAATTCAAAAAATAGCTATCGGAATGTTATTAAATAAGTACAGAGTATTTTTAAAACGAACGGGGAAAAAAATTATCCACTTTTAATAAGTACAGTCTTTAAATCAACTTCTATCACATTATCTTTAACATAAATAAACACCTTTCCCTTATCATTCTTAGGTATTTCAATACAAGTAATACGTACGACCACCATATTATCACTCGATACAACACCTTTAATCGGAAATACTTTAAATCCACGACTTGCCTCAATTTTAAACGGAGTTGGAGTTGGTATTTTCGATTGGAATAAAATCGTATCTTCTTTTTTATACGGCAGGGAAAATAATATCTTATTCGGTTCAATTGTAAAAGTAGAATTTGATCTATAAGTGGTTTCTTCGTGTAAAGTTGAACTATCTTGATAGAGAGTTTGATAAAACGTACTGTCTTCAAAATAATTCCCCGATCTTTCTAAAGTTTGATTTGGATCTTTTTCGATGGTTAAACGAATTTCTTTTTTAATTAAATGAGACAATAATTCATCGAGTGAACTTTTCGTTTCTGTTATTTTACCTAAATCGTATGGAATGTCTTCGTTAGGAAATTTTTTAGAAAGTTTTTCAATAATCGGTTTAATATTTTCACGATTTTTTAATAAAACATAATATAATCTTCTTAATCTTCCTCGTGTAACTTCAGCTCCGGCTGTAATTTTAATCGAACCAATATCTAAAATCTCCAATTGAGATCGATAATCTTCTTTAGTCGGAGTATAAGTTATAGTAACTTGTACTTCTTCTTTCGGTTTAATTATCATTTCTCTCGGGCTAATTTTTATATTATTCGGATCCACATCATTTCCCAATTCCAAAAAAGCAAAAGCGGATAAAATCCCTGTATTTGCTATAGTAAAATATTGTTTAACAACTGAGTTATAATCTAAAACACCTAACGATATCCATAATTTTCCATTCGTATCCTTAGCTAATCTATTCATATCGATAGAAGTATGTCCACCGTAACCGTATAATTTCATAGTTTGTTTTAAATGTTTAACAAGCTCTCCGTTTGACATAGGATAAAAATGTAATTTCTCACAAGACGCACCGACTTCTCTCGGATGGAACATAACAGATAAGGTTTTTATTTCTAACGGATGGAGTATAAAAATCATAGATGTTAACATTTCAGTATCATTTTTATCTTTAACAATACGGAAGTTTGATCCAGTGACTGAAACTTGTATACGTATTCTTTGATTTAATTGATTTCTTATACTACAAGATTGAGTAACGCTTTTTCCTACTTTTAAACAACCCCAAATGATTTCTATTTTATTCCCTTTGATCGGTAGTTTACCATCTGGAAGTGATTCTAAGCTGCTCGGACATCTTAATCCGGAAGAACCAGAATCGGATATATTTTCTTTATTGTCTTTAATTGAAGGCATTGCCGAAGAACTATATCCTCCGTCTGTAATTCTTGTAGATTCTCTTGAAATTATCGAGCTTCTTGCTTGTGGATCTGAAATGCCAAATTCACTATTATAAGGACTGTGACTCCGCCTGCGGTTTTGATTTGATTGAGATTTTCTCGGTGCATTAACTTCGGATACTTCACTTCTTCTCGAACGTACTTGACTCTCTCTCATTTGAGCCATGTACTCGTCACAATCATTTTCTCTAAGAGATCGGTCATTCGTTGGGGTTTTTAATTCATGTGGGGGATTTGAAGATTGAGAATGGCTTCGATGTACGGATGAATTTCTTTCTGCTATATCTGTTAAAATGATAAAATGGAAAGGAAAAATTAAGATTTACCCTTAAGAACATTTAAGAGTAACATTACCTTTAAAAGGGTATGGAGATGAAGAACGTCTTGGAGGTACGGCTAAATATTCTTCTGATTTATCTGTTAAAATAATAAAATAAGGAAGAAAAATTATTTTAAACAATTTTATGATAAAAACTAGTTTAGTTTTATTTTTGGTATTTTTCTAAAAAAAATTATTGTTTTTGGTTTAATTGATCAACATTTTGATAACTTTGGTGGAAGCTTTACAAATTTAGTAAGTTTTTGGTGGAATTAAAAAAAAAAAAAATGGTAAATTTTTGGTGGAATTTTTACAAATTTTGTAAGTTTCTTGGTGGAATTTTTAAAAAATTCATTATTTTTAAAATTATTAAAAATTTTAGTAACTTTGGTGAAATTTTTATGAATTTACTAAGTTTTGAATTTTCAAGGTTTTAGTTAATTTTTAATGAAATTGTTTCTAATTTGATTGATTTTTGGTGGAATTTTAAAAGAATTTGGACATTTTGGTGGAATTTTTAAAAAATTTGGTAAGTCTTTGGTAGAATTGTTAAAAACTTTGACAATTTCGGTGTAATTTTTAGGATTTTTCTAAGTTTTTGGTGGAATAAAAAAAAATTCAGTAAGTTTTGGGTGTAGTTGTTAAATATTTTAATAGCTTTGGTGGAATTTTTGCGAATTTTATTCATTTCTGGTGGAATTAAAAAAAAAAATTCAGTGTTTTTGGTAAAATTCTTATAAATTTAGTAAGTTTTTGATGGAATTTTTAAAAAATTCAGTATGTTTTTGGTGGAATTATCAAAAATTTTGATAACATTGGTGGAATTTTTGCGAATTTTATTCATTTTTGATGGAATTCTTAAAAAGTTCAGTGTTTTTTATGGAATTTTTACGAATTTAGTAAATTTTTGGTGGAATTTTAAAAAAATTCAGAATATTTTTGGTGAAATTATCAAAAATTTTGATAACATTGGTGGAATTTTTGCGAATTTTATTCATTTCTGGTGGAATAAAAAAAAATCCGTGTTTTTGGTAAAATTCTTATGAATTTAGTAAGTTTTTGGTGGAATTTTTACAAATTGTATTAATTTTTGGTGGAATTTTTAAAAAATTCAGTGTTTTTTATGGAATTTTTACGAATTTAGTAAATTTTTAATGAAATTTTTCCAATCTTATTAATTTTTGGTGGAATTTTTAAAAAATTCAGTATGTTTTTGGTGGAATTATCAAAAATTTTGATAACATTGGTGGAATTTTTGCGAATTTTATTCATTTCTGGTGGAATAAAAAAAAATCAGTGTTTTTGGTAAAACTCTTATGAATTTAGTAAGTTTTTGATGAAACTTTTACAAATTGTATTAATTTTTGGTGGAATTTTTAAAAAATTCAGTGTTTTTTTATGGAATTTTTACGAATTTAGTATATTTTTAATGAAATTTTTCCAATTTTATTAATTTTTGGTGGAATTTTTAAAAAATTCAGTATGTTTTTGGTGGAATTATCAAAAATTTTGATAACATTGGTGGAATTTTTGCGAATTTTATTCATTTTTGATGGAATTTTTAAAAAATTCAGTGTTTTTGGTAAAATTCTTATGAATTTAGTAAATTTTTGGTGGAATTTTAAAAAAATTCAGTATGTTTTTGGTGGAATTATCAAAAATTTTGATAATATTGGTGGAATTTTTGCGAATTTTATTCATTTTTGATGGAATTTTTAAAAAATTCAGTATTTTTGGTAAAATTCTTATGAATTTAGTAAGTTTTTGATGGAATTTTTACAAATTGTATTAATTTTTGGTGGAATTTTAATAAAATTCAGTATGTTTTTGGTGGAATTATCAAAAATTTTGATAACATTGGTGGAATTTTTGCGAATTTTATTCATTTTTGATGGAATTCTTAAAAAATTCAGTGTTTTTGGTAAAATTCTTATGAATTTCGTAAATTTTTGGTGGAATTTTAAAAAAATTCAGAATATTTTTGGTGGAATTATCAAAAATCTTGATAACATTGGTGGAATTTTTGCGAATTTTATTCATTTTTGATGGAATTTTTAAAAAATTCAGTGCTTTTGGTAAAATTCTTATGAATTTAGTAAATTTTTGGTGGAATTTTAAAAAAATTCAGAATATTTTTGGTGGAATTATCAAAAATTTTGATAACATTGGTGGAATTTTTGCGAATTTTATTCATTTTTGATGGAATTTTTAAAAAATTCAGTGTTTTTGGTAAAATTCTTATGAATTTAGTAAATTTTTGGTGGAATTTTAAAAAAATTCAGAATATTTTTGGTGGAATTATCAAAAATTTTGATAACATTGGTGGAATTTTTGCGAATTTTATTCATTTTTGATGGAATTCTTAAAAAATTCAGTGCTTTTGGTAAAATTCTTATGAATTTAGTAAGTTTTTGATGGAATTTTTACAAATTGTATTAATTTTTGGTGGAATTTTAATAAAATTCAGTATGGTTTTGGTGGAATTATCAAAAATTTTGATAACATTGGTGAAATTTTTGAGAATTTTATTCATTTTTGATGGAATTTTTAAAAAATTCAATGTTTTTTATGGAATTTTTACGAATTTAGTAAATTTTTGGTGGAATTTTAAAAAAATTCAGAATATTTTTGGTGGAATTATCAAAAATTTTGATAACATTGGTGGAATTTTTGCGAATTTTATTCATTTTTGATGGAATTCTTAAAAAATTCAGTATTTTTGGTAAAATTCTTATGAATTTAGTAAGTTTTTGATGGAATTTTTACAAACTGTATTAATTTTTGGTGGAATTTTAATAAAATTCAGTATGTTTTTGGTGGAATTATCAAAAATTTTGATAACACTGGTGGAATTTTTGCGAATTTTATTCATTTTTGATGGAATTTTTAAAAAATTCAATGTTTTTTATGGAATTTTTACGAATTTAGTAAATTTTTAGTGAAATTTTTCCAATTTTATTAATTTTTGGTGGAATTTTTAAAAAATTCAGTATGTTTTTGATGGAATTGTTAAAAGAGTTGATAACTTTGGTGGAATTTTTATTAACTTTAATCATTTTTGGTAGAATTGTTAAAAATTTTGATAGCTTTGGTGAAATTTTTACAAATTTTGATAAATTTTGGTGGAATTTATCATTATCTTGTAATTTTTGGGGGAATTATTGATAATTTTGATCAATGTTGGTGGAATTTATGAAGATTTTGTAAGTTTTTGGTAGAATTATTGTAAATTTTGATGAAATTTGTCGAATTTTTTATCAATTTTTGGTGAAATTATTGAAAATTTTGGTGGAATTGATCATTATTTTGTAATTTTTGGTGGAATTATCGAAAAATTTGATAAATTTTGGTGGAATTTTTCATTATCTTATAAATGTTGGTGGAATTTATCCCGATTTTGTAAGCTTTTGGTGGAATTTATTACAATTGTGTCCATTTTTGATGGAATTATTAATAATTTTGATAAATATTGATGTAATTTACAAAAAATTTGTAAAGTTTTGGTGAAATTATTGAAAATTTTAGTACAATTGATTATTATCTTGTAATTTTTGGTGAAATTATCGAAAATATTTATAAATTTTGGTGGAATTTATCATTAACTTTTTCATTTTTGGTGGAATTGATCATTATCTTGTAATTTTTTGTGGAATTATCGAAAATTTTAGTACAATTTATTATTATCTTGTAATTTTTGGTGGAATTATCGAAAACTTTGATAAATTTTAGTGGAATTTACCATTATCTTATAAATTTTGGTGGAATTTATACCGATTTTTTAAGCTTTTGGTGGAATTTATTACGATTTTGTCCATTTTTGGTAGAATTATTGATAATTTTGATAAATGTTGGTGGAATTTATCAAGATTAATTTTAAAAAAATCATATAACGCCATCTAGGGACAATTAATAGTAATATTACCTTTAATAGGATTTGGAGATGTCGAACGTCTTTGAGATACTGATAAATATTGCTCTGAATTATCTGTTAAAATGATAACATGAGAAAGAAAAATTAATATTTTAAACATTTCTATGAAAAAAATTTATTTTAAAAAATGTCATATAGTGCCATCTAAGGACACTTAATAGTAACATTACCTTTAATAGGATTTGGAGATGAAGAACGTCTTGGATGAACAGTTAAATATTGCTTTGAATTATCTGTCAAAATAATAAAATAAAAAAGAAACATTAAAATTTAAACAATTTTATGATAAAATCAAGTTAAAGTTTAAAAACTCACTCTGACTTTATTTATAAGAGTTAAGAAATGATTTATGTCTTAAATTAAAGACTAAAATATCTATTTTAACATCTCCTAGAAAAATCATCTTAATTTATTAAAGTTTTTTAGAAAAAAAAAAATAATTGTAAAGTAATGACATTTAAAGTTTAGTAAAAAATTGTCAAATTAAAAAAATTCACTCTGATTTTATTTATTAGAGTTAAGAAATGATTTATGTCTTAAATTAAAGACTAAAATGTCTATTTTAACATCTTCTAGAAAAATCATCTTAGTTTATTAAAGATTTTTTTGAAAAAAAAAAAATTAAATGTAAAATGATGACATTTTTACTTAATCTCAAATTTCAAACTTTAAAAATTCTTGTATACTTTAAATTATACTATTTTTGAAAGATTAATACTTGAAAGTGTGTAAATTAATGTAAATAAATCGTAAAATTATAACTTAAAATATTAAACTCAAAATAAAAACTCAATTAGAACCTTTAAAAATTAGATTTAATCAAAATTAGATAAAATGTCAAAATTGACATTGACGTAAAAACATTTTCACCAAGTTTGAGAATTTTATTTATTTTTTGGTAATAATTAAAAAAAAAATCGTCTATTTTAATACAAAATAGAATGTTTCAAGGTCAGTTTAATACAAAAATAATTTCTTTATTCCTATAAATAAAGTTAAGGACGATTAGTTTAAATAATTTCATCGCCATCTAAGGACACTTTGTGATAACATTACCTTTAATATAATTTTCATTCGTTGGACTTTTTACTTCAACCGGAGAATGTGGAGATAGAGAACGGCTTCGAGTTACAGTTAAATATTTTTCCGAGTTATCTGTCAAAATGATTAAATAAAAAATTAAATTTAAATTTAAACAATAAAATATATTAATAATTTTAAGAACTTTAGCGCCATCTAAAAACACTCAATGGTAACATTACCTTTAGCAGATTGTTCATTCGTTGGGGTTTTTAATTCGACTGGGGAAATTGGCGATTTAGAACGATTTCGAGGTTCGGATGAATTTGTTTCTGGTTTACCTGTTAAAATAATAAAATTAAATGAAAAATTAAGATTTAAACAATTTTATTTTTTTAAATAATGTAGCTTAAATAATTTCATACAGTGCCATCTAGGAACACTCAATGGTAACTTCACTTGAAACCGATTAAAAAAAAAATTAATTTTAATGATAATTACAAAGTAAATTAGCATTTATTTTAATTTTTAATCCAAATAACAATTGTTATAACTTTATTTTTATTCTAAGAACTTTTAAAGTCTTATGTCAGTTTATGAGATAACTTCAACAATAATTAGTAGATTTAACAATTTAAACTTTCACACTAAAACATTTTCAAATATGTTAAAATTTAAAACTAGATGAAATTTCAAAAGTAAAATTGTATTTATTTTTATCTAATTATTAAATACGAGTGTTTAATTTATTTAAAATAAATTGAAAGAAAATTAATGAATTATAAAATTTAGGTTGGCACCCCTAATCATTTTTACCATTTTTGAAATGTCTATGGAAATGTCAAAATTTTAAATCAGTTCAAGAAGTAAAAGTTTTAAAAGTAAAATGCAATTATTTTCTAATAATTCCACTTTTTGAAATAAAATCACATTAGATTTTTTTACCGGTGAGTAAACACAATAAAATATTATAAATAAAAAAAAATCATAAGTAAATTCTATAAAATCATATAAAACATAACCTAAAATTTTTGACAGTTTTAAAAATGTCATTACCTTTATTTAATAATTTATCAACCATTTTCATAGGTGAATCCGTACTAAGTTCCGATAAAATCTTCTGAATTCGAGTAACACTTAATAAACTACTATCGCCTTCCATATTAAACGTTTTACTCTCTCCCGTATTTTTATATCCGTCAATAGTAACCGATTGATTTGTTATATCAACAAGAGGAGTAGGCGAATGAGACCGTTCCGGACTTTTGGCTCTAAACAATTCCCCCAAATCATTTTTTTTCGTTAGAAAATACCCCCCCATTGAAGGTTTTTCATGCTCGCTAAAAGATATTGAATCTTTCATTGTAATAACCGGTAACCCCTTTTCTCGTCTCCAAGACATTTCATCCCTTCTAAATTCTTCAGTCATTAATTCAGCTGCCTTAAATACTTGACTTTCTAAACCCGAAGGTTGAGCCGTTGAACTTTTTCCTAAACTAACTCTATGTAATTGCGAGCAAACATCTTGTAAACTTATATCGCTATTACGTAATTGTTCGGAAATTGTTGTAATATTATCAAAAATTGAAGTTTCCGTAGATTTTTCAACTTCCGATGATCTCGGCGTAGACATATTCCCCGGAAAAAAAGATTGCGAATTGAAAGATTCCTTTCTACCTAATAAATCACTTTCATTAACCGTACTAAAATCCTGTTTATAACTTCCATTACTTTCTTGTAACATACTATCGGCTTTAAGATATTTAGATGGTAAACCAACATTTTTACTCGCTCTATCTATTAAATTTTGAGCTAACAACCTTTCATTTTTTAATCGATTCCCTCGTAAACTATTCCTTAAATCCATCTCACTTTCAGAGTACTTTGTAAGTTCCATTTCCCTCGTTTTTAAAATCTCCAAGCTTGTTTCACTTTGTTGTAACGAAGATGAGCTATCGAAATGAAGAGGTACCGGTTTTCGATTGGGAAATTGCTTATTAGCGGTCGGTTTTTTTGTAATGGTAGATGTAGCGGTTGGTTTCGGCGTGGACATTAAACTTTGATCTATCGTTTCTTCATTTGATTTCATTTTATCAATACAACAACGACACAGAAACAGTTTTAAAATGATTTTTAAAAGGACTGTATAGAGTCCAAGGCAAGACGGGCACGAAAACGGTTTAAAATTGATTTTAAAAACGACTACAAAGAGAGAAATGTGCTAATGAATTCGGATAATAAAAAATACTCCAAAGCTACCAACCGAAAAATATTAAAAACTGGTTTATTAAAATAAATATATATAAATTTAATACTTCTTAAAAGAAATTATTTATATTTTATTTATTAATAAGATGATTTAAGTTAATATGTATAAAAAAAGAGAAAAAATAATTAGTATTTATTAAAATTTAAAGGAAATTATATTTAGTAATTTTTATATTTCAAAGTTATTTTAATTTTATAAACTGATAAATGTCAATTTTAAACTTTCACACCGAACAGAAAAAAATTATTATTATTTATATTTTAATAATAGTTCAACCATCTTTTTTTTAGTTGATTTATAGAGATTAAAAAGATATTTTACATATTGTTTGTTAAATATATTAAGAATGTAAATTAATGTTTGACTTAATTATTTAATTTAGAAATAAATTAGGTTGGTAGTAAATGAAATTTGTTGGATGAAAGCCCGCCAAGGGGATAAAATTAAGGTTATGTTACAAAACAATATGAGGGTTAAGTTGTAAAATACAATAAATGTAAGTACAAGATGATTATTTCTCGTGGATAAGCTGAATAAGGTTCAGTTTCGGTGAACTAAATGAATTCTGGATGTGTTGAGATCTTCTCCTACGAATGTTTTATTGGTTGAAATGGGCGAAATGCCCCTAGAAATAAGAAAGAAACTTTTGGTTAGGAAGTTTATTATTAAAAATCATGCCAATAGACAGAATCTCATTGACTCTATGATGTTATTGACTTTACATGCTTTGTACGAGGGTAGCCTTTCCGTTAGAAGACCGATGATTATTAATCTTTACATGGATGTACCACTGAAATTAAACGTTATGCGTAGATCCGGATTAAGTGATATCTTTAGTTATTTTGTGCCAGGTCAGGTTGTAGTGGACGTAAGGTGTAACTTGCCCCTGGTTGGTGGTTTGGTCCGATGATCGAGCTATAATCATGAGTCTAAACGTCTGTTCCCGAATAGAATATTTTTTTAGACGGATGATTTGGTTAGGAAAGAAGCTGTACGTGCTGGTTTTGGGAGTGTTTTATTCTGCTTTGGACCTACGGGTTTTGGGTAGAATGACTTGTAACTTGTCGATTTTTGTTGTTGAGTTGTTCGCCATCTAATATTAATTGTTACAAAATTCCTAAAAGTATTTTGTAAATCTTCCTGTACATTTCTAATAATCTGCCGTACCTTTCCTTCTTGTTCTCCAACGATAAACTTAGCCACTCTCTCAGATTTACATCTCACCAAAACCGTAGTTGTAATAATACCATCTCCGTTCATTTCAAAATATTCTAAATTTACTTTTAATTGATACGGCATCTCCTGTGGTAGGAAATTTAAAAGAACTGCTTTTACCGTATTCTCAATTATTTTTTCTGGTGATTGATCGGTGAAAGCTTCTTCCGGAAATATCCATTTACCGGGTTTTGCTTGATCGGATAAATATTATTTGATGTCTGTTAAACCACTACCTAAAAGACATTTTAATTTATCTTTATTATAAAAATCTTTTAAAAATCTCTATAAATAAATAAAGTCAGAATGAATTTTTAAAATTAATCATTTTTTTTGGGGTTAGAAATGTTAATTTTTTAGAGGTTTATAAAAAAATTCCTAGTTAAAAAATTTCACTATTTAATTTGGATTTTTATATGTTATTTTAAAGAAGACATTTCAATTTATCTTTATTATAAAAATCTTTTATTAATTTTAATAAATAAAGTCAGAATGAATTTTTAAAATTGATCATTTTTTTAGGTTAGAAATGTCAAATTTTTTAGAGGTTTATAAAAAAATCCTAAGTTAAAAATCTTTCCATTTAATTTGGATTTTTATATCTTGTTTTAAAGAAGACATTTCGATCTATCTTTATTATAAAAATCTTTTATTAATTTTAATAAATAAAATCAGAATGAATTTTTAAAATTACTCATTTTTTTTCAGGTTAGAAATGTCAAATTTTTTAGAGGTTTATAAAAAAAATCCTGAGTCAAAAATCTTTATAGATAATTTGAATTTTTATATCTTATTTTAAAGAAAACATTTCAATCTATCTTTATTATAAAAATCTTTTATTAATTTTAATAAATAAAGTCAGAATGAATTTTTAAAATTAATCATTTTTTTTTTCAGGTTAGAAATGTCAAATTTTTTAGAGGTTTATAAAAAAATCCTGAGTCAAAAATCTTTCCATTTAATTTGGATTTTTATATCTTATTTTAAAGAAGACATTTCAATCTATCTTTATTATAAAAATCTTTTATTAATTTTAATAAATAAAGTCAGAATGAATTTTTAAAATTGATCATTTTTTTTTTCAGGTTAGAAATGTCAAATTTTTAGAGGTTTATAAAAAAAATCCTAAGTTAAAAATCTTTCCATTTAATTTGGATTTTTATATCTTATTTTAAAGAAGACATTTCAATCTATCTTCATTATAAAAATCTTTTATTAATTTTAATAAATAAAGTCAGAATGAATTTTTAAAATTAATCATTTTTTTTTCAGGTTAGAAATGTCAATTTTTGTAGAAGATTATAAAAAAATCCTAAGTTAAAAATCCTTCTTGGACTTTGGATAATATCTCTAACCACTCTCTATTTTAGTGGTTGTTGCATCAAAATTACTTTGAAATGTTAAATTTGACGTTTGAAACCACAAAAATTCTTTTAAATATTCAATTTTGACATTTCACATCTCAAAAGTTGTCTTTAATTGTCAAATTTGACATTTTACACATCAAAAATTACTTTAAATTGTCAAATTTAACGTCTAAGACCACAAAAATTGCTTGAAATTGTCAAATTTGACGTTTGACATTTTAAAAATTACAGTAAATTGTCAATTTCAAAGTGTGATACTTCAAAAATTACTTTAAAAAGTCAAAATTGATTTTTGAAACCACAAAAATTACCTTAAAATGTCAAAATCGTGATTAGAAATCACAAAAATGATCTTAAATTATCAAATTTGACATTTTACACATCAAAAACTACTGTCAAATGTCAAATTTAACGTTTAACACTTCCAAGGCTCTTTTAAATTATGAAAATTGACGTTTAACACTTTAAGAATGTCTTTAAAATGTCAAATATAAGATTTCAAACCACAAAAATTACCTTAAAATGTCAAAATCGTGGTTAGAAATCACAAAAATGATCTTAAATTATCAATTTGACAGTTTACACATCTAAAACTATTGTCAAATGTTGAATTTAACGTTTAACACTTCCAAGGCTTTTTTAAATTATGAAAATTGACGTTTAACACTTTAAGAATGTCTTTAAAATGTCAAATATAAGATTTCAAACCATAAAAATTACCTTAAAATGTCAAAATCGTGGTTAGAAATCACAAAAATGATCTTAAATTATCAAATTTAACTTTTAACACATAAAAAACTACTGTCAAATGTCAAATTTGACGTTTAACACTTCCAAGGCTCTTTTAAATTATGAAAATTGACGTTTAACACTTTAAGAATGTCTTTAAAATGTCAAATATAAGATTTCAAACCACAAAAATTACCTTAAAATGTCAAAATCGTGGTTAGAAATCACAAAAATGATCTTAAATTATCAAATTTGACAGTTTACACATCAAAAATTACTGTCAAATGTTAAATTTAACGTTTAACACTTCCAAGGCTCTTTTAAATTATGAAAATTGACGTTTAACACTTTAAGAATGTCTTTAAAATGTCAAATATAAGATTTCAAACCACAAAAATTACCTTAAAATGTCAAAATCGTGGTTAGAAATCACAAAAATGATCTTAAATTATCAATTTGACAGTTTACACATCAAAAACTACTGTCAAATGTCAAATTTCACGTTTAACACTTCCGAGGCTCTTTTAAATTATGAAAATTGACGTTTAACACTTTAAGAATGTCTTTAAAATGTCAAATATAAGATTTCAAACCACAAAAATTACTTTAAAATGTCAAAATCGTGGTTAGAAATCACAAAAATGATCTTAAATTATCAAATTTGACATTTTACACATCAAAAACTACTGTCAAATGTCAAATTTAACGTTTAACACTTCCGAGGCTCTTTTAAATTATGAAAATTGACGTTTAACACTTTAAGAATGTCTTTAAAATGTCAAATATAAGATTTCAAACCACAAAAATTACCTTAAAATGTCAAAATCGTGATTAGAAATCACAAAAAAGATCTTAAATTATCAAATTTGACATTTTACACATCTAAAACTACTGTCAAATGTCAAATTTAACGCTTAACACTTCCAAGGCTCTTTTAAATTATGAAAATTGACGTTTGACACTTTAAGAATGTGTTTAAAATGTCAAATATAACATTTCAAACCACAAAAATTACTTTATAAAGTCAAATTTAATGTTTAACATTTCAAATATTATCTTAAAATGTCAAATTTGACGTTTGACGCTTCAAAAGTTACATTAAAATGTCAAATTTAAGGTTTGATACTTTTAAAGTTGCCTTAAATGTGAAAATTAATGATTGACAATTTAAGAATTTCCTTAAAATGTCAAATTTGACATTTGAGATCACAAAAATTACTTTAAAATGTCAAATTTGGCATTTGAGATCACAAAGTTTACTTTAAAAAGTCAAATTTGACGTCTGACATTTCAAAATGTATCTTATAATGACTAATTGGACATTAGAAATCATAAAAATTCTTTTAAATTATCAAATTTGACGTTTGAGATGTTACAAATTAGGTTAAGTTGTCACTTTTGAAGTTTGACAGTTTGAAAGTTACTTTAAAAAGTCAAAATTGACGTTTTATACTTTAAGAATGTCTTTAAAATGTCAAATATAACATTTCAAACCACAAAAATTACTTTATAAAGTCAAATTTGATGTTTAACATTTCAAATATTATCTTAAAATGTCAAATTTGACGTTTGACACTTCAAAAGTTACATTAAAATGTCAATTTTAAGGTTTCATACTTTTAAAGTTGCCTTAAATATGAAAATTAATGATTTGCAATTTAAGAATTTCCTTAAAATGTCAAATTTGACATTTGAGATCACAAAGATTACTTTAAAATGTCAAATTTGGCATTTGAGATCACAAAGTTTACTTTAAAAAGTCAAATTTGACGTCTGACGTTTCAAAATTTTTCTTATAATGACTAATTAGACATTAGAAATCATAAAAATTCTTTTAAATTATCAAATTTGACGTTCGACATGTTACAAGTTAGGTTAAGTTGTCACTTTTGAAGTTTGACAGTTTGAAAGTTACTTGAAAAAGTCAAAATTGACGCTTTATACTTTAAGAATATCCTTAAAATGTCAAATATAACATTTCAAACCACAAAAATTACTTTATAAAGTCAAATTTGATGTTTAACATTTCAAATATTAATCTTAAAATGTCAAATTTGACGTTTGACGCTTCAAAAGTTACATTAAAATGTCAAATTTAAGGTTTGATACTTTTAAAGTTGCTTTAAATGTGAAAATTAATGTTTGACAATATAAGAATTTCTTTAAAATGTCAAATTTGACATTTGAGATCACAAAGATTACTTTAAAATGTCAAATTTGGCATTTGAGATCACAAAGTTTACTTTAAAAAGTCAAATTTGACGTCTGACATTTCAAAATTTATCTTATAATGACTAATTGGACGTTAGAAATCATAAAAATTCTTTTAAATTATCAAATTTGACGTTTGACACGTTACAAATTAGGTTAAGTTGTCACTTTTGAAGTTTGACAGTTTGAAAGTTACTTTAAAAAGTAAAAATTGACGTTTTATACTTTAAGAATGTCCTTAAAATGTCAAATATAACATTTCAAACCACAAAAATTACTTTATAAAGTCAAATTTGATGTTTAACATTTCAAATATTATCTTAAAATGTAAAATTTGACGTTTGACGCTTCAAAAGTTACATTAAAATGTCAAATTTAAGGTTTTATACTTCTAAAGTTGCCTTAAATGTGAAAATTAATGTTTGACAATTTAAGAATTTCCTTAAAATGTCAAATTTGACATTTGAGATCACAAAGATTACTTTAAAATGTCAAATTTGGCATTTGAGATCACAAAGATTACTTTAGAAAGTCAAATTTGACGTCTGACATTTCAAAATTTTTCTTATAATGACTAATTAGACATTAGAAATCATAAAAATTCTTTTAAATTATCAAATTTGACGTTTGACATGTTACAAATTAGGTTAAGTTGTCACTTTTGAAGTTTGACAGTTTGAAAGTTACTTTAAAAAGTCAAAATTGACGTTTTATACTTTAGGAATGTCTTTAAAGTGTCAAATATAACATTTCAAACCACATAAATTACTTTATAAAGTCGAATTTGATGTTTAACATTTCAAATATGGTCTTAAAATGTCAAATTTGACGTTTGACGCTTTAAAAGTTACTTTAAAATGTCAAATTTAAGGTTTGATACTTCTAAAGTTGCCTTAAATGTGAAAGTTAATGTTTGACAATTTAAGAATTTCCTTAAAACGTCAAATTTGACATTTGAGATCACAAAGATTACTTTAAAATGTCAAATTTGGCATTTGAGATCACAAAGTTTACTTTAAAAAGTCAAATTTGACGTCTGACATTTCAAAATTTATCTTATAATGACTAATTGGACATTAGGAATCATAAAAATTCTTTTAAATTATCAAATTTGACGTTTGACATGTTACAAATTAGGTTAAGTTGCCACTTTTGAAGTTTGACAGTTTGAAAGTTACTTTAAAAAGTCAAAATTGACGTTTTATACTTTAAGAATGTCTTTAAAATGTCAAATATAACATTTCAAACCACAAAAATTACTTTATAAAGTCAAATTTGATGTTTAACATTTCAAATATTATCTTAAAATGTCAAATTTGACGTTTGACGCTTCAAAAGTTACATTAAAATGTCAAATTTAAGGTTTGATACTTTTAAAGTTGCCTTAAATGTGAGAATTAATGATTGACAATTTAAGAATTTCCTTAAAATGTCAATTTTGACATTTGAGATCACAAAGATTACTTTAAAATGTCAAATTTGGCATTTGAGATCACAAAGATTACTTTAAAAAGTCAAATTTGACGTCTGACATTTCAAAATTTATCTTATAATGACTAATTGGACATTAGAAATCATAAAAACTCTTTTAAATTATCAAATTTGACGTTTGACATGTTACAAATTAGGTTAAGTTGTCACTTTTGAAGTTTGACAGTTTGAAAGTTACTTTAAAAAGTCAAAATTGACGTTTTATACTTTAAAAATTATCTTAAAATGTCAAATTTGACTTTTTAAAGTAATCTTTGTGATTTCAAATGTCAAATTTGACTTTTGAAACCGCAAAAATTCTTTTAAATATTCAATTTTGACATTTCACATTTCAAAAGTTGTATTTAATTGTCAAATTTGACATTTCACACATCAAAAACTACTTTAAATTGTCAAATTTAACGTCTAAGACCACAAAAATTGCTTGAAATTGTCAAATTTGACTTTTGAAACCGCAAAAAATTACTTTAGATTTTAGAACGTCAAATATGACATTTCAAAAATTATCGTAAAATGTTAAATTTGGCGTTAGAAATCACAAAAAAGATTTCAACTTGTAAAATTAAAATAAGTAAATAACAACACAAATTTTTTAATGAAAGAAATAAAACTCAACTTTATTAATTTATCATCGTACGTTCACTGAGTTTATTTTTAACTGTCCTCAAATGGTACAGAGAAGCGTGCAACTTCCCCTCTTCTTCATTTAACTTATGCTCAATCGTAGTTATTGCATATTGAGAATTACTAATATGATCTTGAAGCTCTTGTATAATCGTACTAGACTCAACCATTTCCTCGGGTATTTTATCATTCCGTAACAAAAAATACTCTTTAAGTAATTTATTATAATTCTCAATAACATCGTCTAATTTTTTAGTTAATATCAAATTCTCTTGAATAAGACCTTCCCTTTGCATCATTTCTTTTGGACTTCCTAAATTAGTACTTCCTAAATTAATACTTCCTAATTTTTTATCAACGGAAAGTTCATCCATTTTCAATTCCAACTTTGACGTTTTAACCGATAACTTTTGAAAATTCGCCTTTAAATTTAATTTTTCTTTATGTAAGCGTAAATTAGCATAACCTAACTTTTCAATTTCTTGTCTTAAATAATAACAATTTAAACATTCTTCACCATCTTCCGTTTGACACGCTTGACAGTATGAAACCGTTGTAATCCCCGGATTATTTTTATCAAGCAACGCTTGTCCTAATCGTCCCTTGAACTTTTTTACTTCTTCTTTTAAAGCATCAACTTCAGCCAAAGAATCACATTTTGATTCTTGTAATGCGGTTAATTCCGATTCTAAAGCTTCACATTTTAATTTATATGTATTAATTTGTTCGAGTAAAAGATCAGCGTAATGTTCCGTTGATAAACAAGTATTTTTTAAACCTTCCAAAGCTTCATTCGTAGTGGATAATTTTTCTTTTAATTCGTTTATAATCCCATCTTTAAGTTGAATTTCCTTTTCTAAATGTTCCTTACCTTTACGTAAATTATAAAGTTCAGCTTGCATCTCGGCATCGAGCGTTTGACAATTTGCTATGTTTACTTTTAAAATTTCGTTTTCCTCTTCTAATGATTTTAAAGAACCTTGTAATTTTTGATGGGAAATTAATTCTTTTTCAATCGAAAACTGTTTATTTTTTAATCGTTTATTTTCCATTCTAAATTTAACAATTTCCGATTGAAGTCCTTCAAATTTCTTTTGAAGTATATCATAACTCATAGCTTTTTGTTGAAAATTCACATCATTTGATTTTAATTCTTTAAATTTTTTACCTAATTTAATATTATCCCTTTTAATTTCGTTATATTTTTTTCTCAACTCTTCGAAATCTTTAAGTTGTTCGTTTTGTCCTTTAAGTCGATGAAGTTCGCTCTTATAATACTCAATATCTTTCATTAAATT
This sequence comes from Digitonthophagus gazella, assembly GCA_036711955.1. NCBI lineage: Eukaryota > Metazoa > Arthropoda > Insecta > Coleoptera > Scarabaeidae > Digitonthophagus > Digitonthophagus gazella. The sequence continues at coordinate 4,822,130 of JASCIT010000003.1, forward strand.
ACCTTGTATTTGTTCCGATTTACCATATTTTATTTGTAACTGATTAATTTCAAAAATTTTTTGTTCCAATTGCATTTCTAAATTTTTATTATACGAAGCGTATTGAATTAAATTTAAATTTTTTTCATTTATATCTTTGATTAAATCCTCGTATTTATTATTTAACTGAAAATTTTCTTCCGCTAAATCATTTACCGTTTTCTCTTTTTTCATTAAATTATTTTGTAGTGATTTAATTTGCGTGTGGATTTTTTTATGTTCGTTCTCCAGGTTGGCAAATTTCTGTTTAATATCTTCGTTATTAATTCGTTTCTTTAAACCGATCGTTTTCATATTTATTTCATTTTTAATAACTTTATTTTTTGTATCACCGATTGAATCATCTTCAGAATCGGTATCTAATTTACTTATTAATCCGCATAAATCAAAGGAGTGTAAACTTTCCCTTTGGATTAGATCGGATAAAGAAACTACTTTTTTTAACGGTGTGGATAAAGTATTTGTTAGTTGCATTTGATGTTCGCTGTTGATAAATTCCAAAGCGGGAAGAACCGTTGAGGTAGTTTCTAGTTCACTCATTTTTTTTCTTTTTGGAGAACCAACATAAATTATGAAACTGTAAGTGTAAATAATGGTGTTACTGTTGGAGGTTAAAGGTGGTAAGAAGAGAGGTTATATTTACTTTTACATATGTAGAGGCAACAAAGGAACACTTACACAGAAGAACACTTCATAATTTTGATGTGTACGTGCTAATGTCAACGAATTATGTATAATTGATAATAACTTACTAGATTTATAAATTATTTATTTATTTCAATAAAAAAAAAAAAATGAAATTTAGAAATGAATTTAAAGCGTTTGAATTTGGCGCGTAAAGTTTAATGATTTTTCATGTAATGAATTTAATGAAAACTTCTCTTTGAAATTCGTAAATATTCTTAAAATTCATTAAAAATCCTTTAATTTAAGTACAAACACGACCTATCTACGATTAAAAATAAAAAAGTTATATCAATTTTTTAATTTTCAAGATGACAATTTAAAAAAAATAAAGTTTTTATTAAAAATTCTTAAAGTTTATAAAAAATCCCTTAATTTGATATCAAACACGACTATATTCGGGTAAAAAATAAAAAAGTTAGGTTAACTTTTTTATTTTCAAGATGGTCGACTTCCGGTTTCTATTAAAATTAAAAATTTCGATAACTTTTTTATTTTTAATCCGAATATAGTCGTGTTTGTACTCGAATTAAAGGAAATTTTATTTCCTATTGATTTTTAATAAAAATTTCGTTTTAAAATTATTTTTTAAATTTCTTTTGATAAAATTTTTTAATATATTTTGAAAATTTTTGAAATTTTTAACATTTTTGTCTCTTTTATGAATTTCTTGAAATTTTTGATATGTCCTTAAAAATTTTGACATTTTGAAATATTTGACATTGTTTTTGAAAATGTTTTTATTTAACTATTTCTTTTAATTTGAAATTTTTATTAAAAAATTCGTAAAATTTATTAAAAATCCTTTAATTTGATACCAAACACTACTATATTCGGATAAAAAACAAACAAATTATCTTAATTTTAAAAAATTCAAGATGGCCGACCTCCGGTTGTCATTAAAATCAAGATTTTCCATAACTTTTTTATTTTTGATCGTAAATATATCGTGTTTGTACTCGAATTAAAGAAAATTTTATTTCCTATCGATTTTTAATAAAAATTTCGTTTAAAAATTATTTTTGATTTTTCTTTTGGTAAAATTTTTTAATATTTTTTTGAAATTTTTAAAATTTTTTTCTTTTTTAGAAATTTTATGAAGTTTTTAATATATCTTTGAAAATTCTGACATTTTGAAAAATTTGACATTGTTTTTGAAAATGTTTTTGAAAATGTTTTTTTAAATTTTTTTTATAGTTTGAAATTTTTATTAAAGAATTCTTAAAGTTCATTAAAAATCTTCTAATTTGATACCAAACACAACTACATTCGGATAAAAAACAAAAAAGTTATCTTAATTTAAAAAATTTCAAGATGGCCGACTTCCGGTTGTCATTAAAATCAAGAATTTCGATAACTTTTTTCTTTTTGATCGTAGATATATCGTGTTTGTACTCGAATTAAAGGAAATTTAATTTCCTATCGATTTTTAATAAAAATTTCGTTTTAAAATTATTTTTAACTTTTGTTTTTGTAAAATTTTTTAATATTTTTTGAAAATTTTTGAACTTTTTAACATTTTTGTCTTTTTTAAAAACTTCAAGAAATTCCTAGATATATCTTTGAAAATTTTAACATTTTGAAAATTTTGACATTATTTTTGAAAATGTTTAAAAAATTTTTTTTTTTCAATTGAAATTTTTATTTAAAAATTCTTAAAGTTTATTAAAAATCTTTTAATTTGATACCAAACACGACTATATTCGTATAAAATACAAAAAAGTTATGTTGTTTAAAAAAAAAAACAAGATGGGCGACTTCCGGTTGTCATTAAAATAAGAAATTTCGATTACTTTTTTATTTTTGATCGCAGATATGTCGTGTTTGTACTCGAATTAAAGGAAATTTAATTTTCTAACGTTTTATGGTAAAATTTTAAAGATGGCCGATTTCCGGTTGTTTAAAAAATTGAAAAATTTGGGTTACTTTCTATTTATTAAAGTTACATAGGTCGTGTTTGTACTCAAATGAAAGGAAATTTAATTTTCTAACGTTTTATGGTAAGATTTTAAAGATGGCCGATTTTCGGTTGTTTAAAAAATTGAAAAATTTGGGTTACTTTCTATCTATTAAAGTTAGATAGGTCGTGTTTGTACTCAAATTAAAGGAAATTTAATTTTCTACCGATTTTTACTAAAAATTTCATTGTAAAATTATTTTTGAAATTTTTATTTTTGAGAAATTGGGTTTAAATTCGGAGGGAGACAATGACAATAAAGTTGTGATTAGTTATCTTTATTAACAATTACATCTTGAATAATTGATTTATTATTAAACGCTCTATAAAAGATAACTTTAAGAATTTAGCATTAATTGAATATTTTCTATATTAAATTCAAATTAAAATTTTAAGATTTTTGATATTTTTAAACTACTCTAATAAGTTTGTAAGTTTACTGTATGTATGTGCATTATTTTTTTAATAATTTATTACATATTACATTTTTAGATTTTGAACTAATTTATTGAAATTGTGAATTTATTAACACCTTTTAATTTTAAAAAAGGAAAAAATTGAAGATGAAAATTTAGATTTGTATAACACATAAATACATCTGTTGGATTATTAAGTTGTTAGGATAATGAAGTGGTAAGTACAATAGATCCGGCATTAACCGCATAATTTTATGTAACGTGGCCTTTGCTCTTTAATTAGATCAATCTTTGTAATTTTTTTATCTAATAACCTTCCAGCAATAAATTATACTTTTTATTATATCGTTTCATTACGTTTTTCCCAGTATTTTTATTGATTATAAAAACTTTAACAAGATGTATTAAAATTATGATAGAAGTTTATAATAGAAGTTAAGTATAATAGAAGTTTACACGTACTTATAGTCTAAATTTTGGTTAAATAAAATTGTTACAATAAGCTGAAATAATGAAATTCAAAAAAAGTGTAAACATCGGTTTGAAAACTTATAAAATGGGGTTACCGTAGAATAACATTTCTGAAAGAGATAGATAGACTGAATTGCTATAAGATTCCACCATTACCATTTAACCGAAAGCCAATTAACACAGCTGCTGGTCGGTGAAGTGTTAAGGTTACTCTTCTTTTTGGAAATGTCGAGTGTATAGTCGTAGTTGCGAGTAATGACCCTTATGAACCTTTACTCATTACTCGTAACCATAACTATACTATTCGGTTGATAGCCGAATAAAGATATGTTTTCTCTCTGTATAACACACAACTACCAAACCTAAAGTTCCATAAAACTTTTCTCGAGAAAGAAAAAAAAGTAAAGAAATTTGATTTGGTCAAGAAATCCTATAAAAAATAAAGATACAAAAAATCTGCAATGTTAGAAAGTATATTATTTTATGTAAACAGTAAAAAAAATTGCAACTTAAAATGTTTGCTCAAATTTCTGATTGAGTATTTATTTAACTAATACGTTAAGCAGTTATTTTGGATTATTTTAAAGCATTTTTTTGATATCAGTGTTTTATTCAATTTTTAATATCAAAGGTAGAATTTAAAAATATATTCCCCTTTGTGTTTGGGTGAATGATGACTATGCGAGCTGCTCACTACGAATGCCTCGCGACACATTCCTCAAAGTGAGGCATCTACAAGAACGTATTTTTGAAGCATATGGTGAATAGACGAACCATCGTATTATGATTTTTCGGCGACACGTAACTCGACACGATGCGAACGGTTCAAAACGAGCAAAATAGGTGTCTACATTGCAAACATGCGACAGGAACACATTTCAAACTCACAGCTCCATTCTGTAGATACACACTTTATCATAATAGGATAAACTCATCAAATCTCGGCCATCCGCATAAAGTTAACCTTTGATTTTTTTCTAAATAGAGTTCTATAGAAAGGTTGATTTTAGAAAATCTTTTTTGGGTACTGAGATTTGAGCAGTTTACCTTAAATGAACCATTTGCATATCTACAACCAAATGGTAAAAAGGTTGTATCTTTATTTCTAATCGATAGATACAAAAATTAGAATTGGAATAAATTTGGAAGAGCCTATTGATTCGCTTCCTGTTTTACAGGAAGTAACTTCAAATATTTCAACCTTAAATATTATAGCCACTTTTTGATATTAACGTGTCATTCATTTAGTGTGATTAAAACCTTCTTAAAATCGATCGTAATATTCAAAAATACAAAAAACTTAATCTCAAAATAAAATTCACAAAATTTAAGAACCTACTTTTGGTTTTCTTGGAAATAAATCGAAAAATCTTCGATTTTATGTAACTTTCCGGTAGAGACACATTATTAAATTAAGGTCCGGTTTATTCATCTTTAGGTAAATTAATCTATCAGATATTTACCATGCTTACTGGCTAAATAGCCAATCATGGCAAGTGAAATAACAGTGACTATGGAAAATATGAGATATACAGAATTTGGCGAAAGATGTCTCATGTGTCATTAATTAATGGTGTTATCTTATTGTTAGACCAGCGTTTCCCAACGGAGTCGATATTGACACCTGAGGGGTCGATAAATGATACTATGGGGTCGATAAAACATTAAGGGTCGATAGGGGGTCAATAAACCTTTAAGGGTTAATAGTCCTTTAAAGGTTTTAGACTATATCAATTAACTGAAGTAGTTATTACAAAAGCTTTCATTACATTATTTGGCTTTCCCAAGTTCGTATTTAGTGGAAGCTGGTTTCAACCTAAACAACCTCTTGTGGAAATCAAGAAATAGATTAAATATAGCAGAACGTAGCGATCTAAGGATAATACTTACAAGGAGACCTTACGACTTGCCCCTCACCGATTTTAACGAAAGTGGTACCAATCGATAGATATTGGTTTTATACAAATGTATAAAATATTAGGGCGCACTATTCAGCGGTTCGCAAGAAAATTGGTGTTAAAGTTTGCGAATAGCGTCTGTCAGTGACAAGCACCGCCCTTTAAGCCCCGCCCATTGTCGTACTGAATATGTATAGGCTTCCACATACGAGGTTCGAATTCTGAATAATACTTTTTTTTATTTCCATTCTTATTCTTAATGCAACATTTCACTTTATTTTTATAATATTTTGATATTACAAAATATAATCAATTAAGAACACTCTTTCGTTATCCTACTTTTTAATTTCTCTACTTCTATGTTTAGGAAACTTACGATACTTTTATTAGAATCATTCTTTACAATTTCCTCTTTACCATTTAAAATGGTATTTTTTATTTATTATAAAACGTTTTATAATAAAAATACCCACGTAAACATCCAGTCTTACCTCCTTTATTTAGGGGAGGATGAGATAAGATAACATGTATAAGGTAACATGTGGAACCCAGTGTTAAGAAGAAGGCTAAAAGACACAAAAAGGAAGATGAAAAACTGATTAAAAAGAAACATTTTATGATTAAACCCCAAACACAAGAAAACGTACAATTAATGTGCTTGTGTAGATGATGATGGCGTTGAGGCAATCCATGTTTGCGTATTATGTGAATCTGATTAACAGTCTTTTATAACGTATATTTAATTACATTTTATCTTATTCCATGTAAATTGGCTGGTAGCACGTAACGATCCTCAAAACAATCATATGCACAAGAGTCAATCAATTTATACTTATCGACAATCGTTCCTCCTTTTCTGGCATGTTCTTCCCATCTCTTTAATTCTCTTATGTTTTTTAAGCGTCAACATCCTTACCTCTGAAGAGTTTGCAAAGACCAATAGGGATGTCCTTTAGCGCGATTCACAACTTTTAACTTGCAATGAAAGGGAATATTACAATCGTCTTGTACTTGCTTTATCGGCAGTTCCGGAGATAAATTTGCGTCAAACGGAAACACGAATTCGGAAGCACATTCTTCGTCAGTTTAATCCATGAGTATTAAGCCTTTTGAAATTTCCACGGTTGGTTCCACAGTCACAATATCACTTTTCATAAGCAGTTTTTCAAAATACAACTAACATAAGCATCACTCAAGAGTAACGTTGGTTTGCTACTTTGAATCATTATCAATATAATCATAATATCGATCCCTAGTGTATAATATGTAATATCATGTACATAGATAATATGTATAAGTTAAATGTAAGCAATATAATAAATTATTTTACATTACTTATGCGGGTATTTTTATTACAAAACGAATTCGAACCTCGTATGTGGAAGCCTATACATATTCAGTACAACAATGGGCGGGGCTTAAAGGGCGGTACTTGTCACTGACAGACGCTATTCGCAAACTTTAACGCCAATTTTCTTGCGAACTGCTGAATAGTGCGCCCTAATATTTTATACATTTGTACTATGTACCAATATCTATCGATTGGTACCACTTTCGTTAAAATCGGTGAGGGGCAAGTCGTAAGGTCTCCTTGTTAGTAATTTTGAGCCAAATATTTCCTCAATTGTATCGAATTATTAGATATTCTATGATATCTCTCTTCTCTTGATAGTATTAGATATTATCAAGAATTTATTTTGTATATAGAAGTGTTGGGTTTTAATGGGGTCGATACAAAAACAAAAATTCTTGCAAGGGGTCGGTGCAAAGAAAAGGTTGGGAAACGCTGTCTTACAATTAGACGAACATTTTCAGTTTTCGTCTCTTTCCGCAATGTACAATTAAACAACAAAAAATGTTTGACGTATGTCGAAAAAACGACAACTAATGACGTATGAAACATTTTTCGCTGAACCTTGTATTAGATTCATTTATTCAAAGGTAAATAAATCGGACCTAAATGAAATAAAAATCCAATGCTATTAAGAAAAATTTGAAAGAGTATTTGAAAACTTTTAATTTCTTAAATGAATTAAAAATAAAACACCAATAGAATTCATAATGCAATTTAAACAGACCATACAAGTTTCTTTATTGTTAAAGAGTTAATTTTTCTTTACATTTTCGATAAGTACGATAAAATATCTACAAAAATTTAATATTGCGCACTTTTAACAGAATAACTAACTTTTCCACTTCCATCAGCTGCAGCCGACGTTGCACTATAAGCGCCATTTGGTCCTTGAGCACCTCTAGAAACGTGAATACTAGTACCTTCACCTTCACCAAAACGAGAAAATATTTGAGCCCTAAAAAATAAATTTTATACCAAAAAAAAAAAAAGAAATTATTTATTTTAAGAATGTTAGGATTTACCCTGGAGGAATATTTGGTGGTTCAATGTCAAAATGAAGGTTACTAAAGTCACCTCTAGCAATTTTAGGTATTATTCCTAAAATAAAAAGTTACTCAAAAAATGTACAGTTAATAAAAAAGATTAAAATAAACCTGCATCAAATGGTATAACTCCAGGTCCACCAGAAGCTGTAGCTCCACTAAAAGCCACAGAATCACTTCTTTTCGGCCTTAGATAAACCACAGAAGCACCATCATCACTTTCCAAAAATTCCAAAACCGGTACACCACTAACAAAGCCTAGAAAAATCAAAACTTCCTCCTTAATTTTCTTCCTTACATCTTCATATTCTTCATAAATTAAAAAAGACAAGAAAGAAAAAAAAACTTACAAAAGCCGGTTAGTAACACAACCGCAAACACAACCTGAAGATTCATCTCAAATATTAACAATGAATCCTACGATCGATTTAAAGTACTTATAAACAAAATTCCCCACTTCCGTGAAACTACAAAACCACGACTTATAACAATGAATATGAAGAGGAAAAAAAACACAACGATCATCTTAATTTACGTCTTCAATAGAGAAGCCCCGGGCGTCGTTGCGGTTCCGATCGTTTGAGTTAGTCGTAAATTGTTCAAATTATGATAATTGTCCACGTTGCATAATCACAACATCACGTTCATCGAAGTTGGGTATTTGGGATTATAAATTTTCCGAATATTGTATTGTATTGTATTTCATCCTGATGTTATGTAGTACTCCATCCTGATGAATATCTTTTTTTAGTTTGTGTCAATGATAATTGGGTACAATGATGAATCACTTTGTGGTATATTTATTCATTGTGTTGTATTGTATTGTATTCTATTGTGTTTTATTATAGTAAAATTTCATCTTAACATGATATGTGTCTTTATGATTTATTCTTTTTTAAGTGTCTTATTTAAATAAATCAACTTATTGTTAGTTCTAAGAACTTTATGGTTAATTTTTTTCCTTCAATTGTGTTTGTTAAGATTTAGAAGAAATGTTCGATGTTTTTAGGAGTTTTTATTCTAATAAAAAAAATAATAATGAGTTCGAGAAATAAAAATGTCCATTAATCATATCATAATCGACATTAAGTTACATTTTCTTTTCCGAGGAAAAAATTTAAACTCGTAGAAAGTTCATCTTTGGTAAAAATAAAATTTATATTTCAATCTAAATCAACATAAAATTTCAAATCTTAATAACAATTAGTTTTTGAGATATGAATTTTTAAAAATTGACGAATTTTAATCGACATCAAGTTACATTTTCTCTTCTGAGGGAAAAACTAAAAGTCATATAAAAATTATTTTTGGTAAAAATAAAAATTAAATATCAATCTAAATCATCGTATAAATTTCAAATTTTAACAACAAATATTTTTTGAGATATAAATTTTTAAAAATTAACAACTTTTTAATAAACATGTTCGTTAAGTTAGGATCTCAAATGAAAATATTTCTTTGAAATTCTTAAATATTCTTAAAATTCATTAAAAATTCTTCAATTTGAGTACAAACACGACCTATCTACGATCAAAAATAAAAAAGTTATTTCAATTTTAAACTTTTCAATATGGCCGTTAAAAAAAATTAAAATTTTTATTAAAAATTCGTAAAGTTTATAAAAAATCCTTTAATTTGATACCAAACACGACTATATTCGGATAAAAAACAAAAAAGTTATCTTAATTTTAAAAAATTCAAGATGGCCGACTTCCGGTTGTCATTAAAATCAAGAATTTCAATAACTTTTTTATTTTTGCTCCGAATATAGTCATGTTTGTACTCGAATTAAAGGAAATATAATTTCCTATTGATTTTTAATAAAAATTTCGTTTTAAAATTATTTTTGACATTGCTTTTGGTAAAATTTTTTAATATTTTTTTTAAATTTTTAAAATTTTTATCTTTTTTTAGAAGTTTCATGAAATTTCATGAAGTTTTTAATATATCTTTGATAATTTTGACATTTTGAAAAATTCGACATTGTTTTTGGAAATATTTTTTAAAAACTTTTTTGGTTAATTTGAAATTTTTATTTAAAAATTTTTACAGTTTATTAAAAAATCTTTTAATTTGATACCAAATTCGACTATATTCGGATAAAAAATAAAAATGTTAGGTTAACTTTTTAATTTTCAAGATGGCCGACTTCCGGTTGAAATTCAAAATAAAAATTTCGATAACTTTTTTTATTTTTTATCCGAATATAGTCGTGTTTGTACTCAAATTAAAGGAAATTTAATTTCCTATCGATTTTTAATAAAAATTTCGTTTAAAAATTATTTTGACATTTCTTTTTGTAAAATTTTTTTAATATTTTTTGAAAATTTTTGAAGTTTTTAACATTTTTGTCTTTGTTAGGAATTTCTTGAAGATTTTGATATATCTTTGAAAATTTTGACATTTTGAAAAATTTAACATTACTTTTGAAAATATTTTTTAAAAACATTTTTCTTAATTTGAAATTTTTATTAAAAAATTCTTAAAGTTTATAAAAAATCCTTTAATTTGATACCAAACTCGACTATATTCGGATAAAAAATAAAAATGTTAGGTTAACTTTTTAATTTTTAAGATGGCCGACTTCCGGTTGACATTAAAATTAAAAATTTCTATAACTTTTTTATTTTTTATCCAAATATAGTCGTGTTTGTATTCGAATTAAAGGAAATTTAATTTCCTATCGATTTTTAACAAAAATTTCGTTTTAAAATGATTTTTGACATTTCCTTTGATCAAATTTTTTAATATTTTTTCTTGAAATTGTTAACATTTTTTTGAAATGTTTAGCATTTTTGTCTTTTTTATAAATTTTTTGAAGTTTTTGATATTTCTTTGGAAATTTTGACATTTTGAAATATTTAACATTGTTTTTGAAAATGTTTTTTAAAAACTTTTTTTTTAATTTGAAATTTTTATTAAAAAATTCTTAAAGTTTATTAAAAATCCTTTAATTTGATACCAAACTCGACTATATTCGGATAAAAATAAAAAAGTTGTCTTAATTTTTAAAAAATTCAAGATGGCCGACTTCCGGTTGACATTAAAATTAAAAATTTCTATAACTTTTTTATTTTTTATCCAAATATAGTCATGTTTGGTATCAAATTAAAGGAAATTTAATTTCCTATCGATTCTTAATAAGAATTTCGTTTAAAAATTATGTTTGACATTTCTTTTTGTAAAATCTTTTAATATTTTATGAAAATTTTTAAAATTTTTGTCTATTTTAGAAATTTCATGAAGTTTTTGATATTTCTTTGAAAATTTTGACATTTTGAAAAACTTATCATTATTTTTGAAAATATTTTTTAAAACTTTTTTTTTAATTTGAAATTTTTATTAAAAAATTCTTAAAGTTTATTAAAAGTCTTTTAATTTGATACCAAACACGACTATATTCGGATAAAAAACAAAAAAGTTATGTTGATTTTTAAAAAACAAGATGGCCGACTTCCGGTTTTCATTAAAATCAAGAATTTGGATAACTCTTTTATTTTTGATCGTAGATATATCGTATTTGTACTCAAATTAAAGGAAATTTTGTTTCCTATTGATTTTTAATAAAAATTTCGTTTTTAAATTATTTTTGACATTCCTTTTTGTAAAATTTTGAAATTTTTTTTGAAATTTTTAAAATTTTTGTCTATTTTAGAAATTTCATGAAGTTTTTAATATATTTTTAAAAATTTTAACATTTTGAAAAATTTGACATTGTTTTTGAAAATGTTTTTTAAAAACGTTTTTTTAATTTGAAATTTTTATTAAAAAATTCTTAAAGTTTATTAAAAATCTTTTAATTTGATACCAAACTCGGCTATATTCGGATAAAAAATAAAAAAGTTAGGATAACTTTTTAATTTTCAAGATGGCCGACTTCCGGTTGTCATTAAAATTAAAAATTTCGATAACTTTTTTAATTTTTATCCGAATATGATCGTGTTTGTACTCAAATTAAAGGAAATTTTATTTCCTATTGATTTTTAATAAAAATTTCATTTTAAAATTATTTTTGACATTTCTTTTTGTAAAGTTTTTAAATTTTTTTTTGAAATTTTTGAAATTTTTAACATTTTTGTCTTTTTTATGAATTTCTTGAAGCTTTTGATATTTTTTTAAAAATTTTTCATATTATTTTGTAAAATTTGGCATTGTTTTTAAAAATATTGAATTTTTAATTTTTAAACCACCTGTATAATACCAACATTACAAATTTTAAACACAATTCATTTTTAACAATTTTATTTTCTATACATTTAACAGCAATAATCTCCTTAAGTTCTTCTTTTTTATAAAATACTTTTTAATCCTTTTAATTAAAAAAGAAAAAATTAAAAAACCCCGATTTGAAAGTAGGTACAATTTCTTTTCTTACTTATTGTATACATCAACTTTCCATCTGTTTCTTTAAATACATTTTTTTCCAATCGACTACTAATTTTATTGACGTCAACAACAAAAAAGACTTAACCCAAATTCTACAAAATACAATCTTAAATCTAAAGATAAAAAAAAGTAATAAGATAAATGATGAATCTTCAAATTATCTCTACTTAATAATTACACTGTATCTAAAAGTGATCACAAACTTGGTTAAGTACAGTTAATTTCTTTAAAACGCGCCCTCTAGACGCTTCCATTAAAAAGAACATGGCGGCCAACGAAAATAACATACAGTTTACGGTCGGCGTTTTTTTCACGGAATGATTGCAAATAGAGGCGCTAGTTTTAAACGGTAAACGCGAAAATCAACCCCGAGAATAGGTTACGTTTCTGATTGAAAATGGAACTGTGTAGAATTTGCGATCGACCTTCGTCGGAGGTTCGAAACGTCTTCAGTAAAAACGCCGATGGTAAACAAATCTTGCAGTTGATCAGGGAAACTCTCCCAACCGTGGTAAGTTGGATTATTGTATCAATCCAAATAGAAAACTTCAAATTGGGAGTTTATCATTTTTTAGATATACAGAAATGATCCATTGTCAAAACAAGTATGCCTTAGCTGTTTGGAGAATATCAACAGGATACATAGTTTTAGGACGAGTTGCCTGAAGGTTGTCGATAAACATAAGGAGAATTTAAAGGGAAATCAGAGTAAAGATGTTCTTTTGTATCTACAATTATTAGATAGTATCGATCAGGTTGGTATATTTGTAACGGAAGGTGTTTGTTATTTCGATGAAATAAATTTCGTTTGGTGCGTTGAAAATAAAAAAAATTTAAATATGTTTTTTTATAATTGTTTTTATAATTTATATTTAACCACTTGCTGTGGCAAAAAATTCACGGCGGAACATGCCATTGAGTCATTTTTCTACTTGCAACAATGGTCTGGCGACGTGTATAACATGTCCTAGTGTTCCGGTAACAAAACCATCTCAAACAGGTCCGTCTTTCCACCGCAAGTGGTTAAATACATAAAAAAATTGGTTACGGGTAGATATCATGTGATCGAATGAATTTTATTATTGGAATTGATTGATTTTTATTCTCTGATTAATTTAAATTGTCTTGCCGAATGATTTAAAAAAGTATTTGTGTTAAAAATGTTTTTTTTTTTTTAATTGAAAATTATTTTAGAAACAGTAAATAATAAAAAATATCTTTTTTATTGCAAATTTATTCAAGATTTTTATGCATTTTGCATTTTTAAATTAAATCTAACCTAAAAAACTGACATGTCTGTCATGTGTCAGATTTCCAAAGGCTAACCTAACTTTTAACAAAAAATGTTTTGAAAGATTTTATAATTTAAAATTTTTTAATAAAAATTTCTAAGAACACTAATTTTTGAAGATATTACTAATGCAGAATACTTTTTTAAGAAAATTTTTGTTACTAATTGAGTTTACGGCTCATTTTTGATGTAACGGAATGTAAAAAAAAGAAGATGCCGAAGTAGAAATGTTCACTCGGTTTAAAAAAATATGTTATATAAAATAATGATCTTTTTTTTTAAAGACTATAATCGATATAAAAAACTTTTTCAATTGAAAGTTGTTTAATTATATTTACTGAATTAGTAAATAGAATTTTAGAAATTTTTTGATTTTAAATTGAGGTTATAACTTCCGATATATGATACTGATATAACGGAAAGTCACAAAGGGATGAAACTAAAACTTGACTTTTAATTAAATTAATTTTTAATTAAAATTAGAATATTTTAAGTTTCATTTAGAGAAAAAATCAAATCAAAATCTTTAAAAATGAATTTTTGATGAATTTTTAAAGTTAATTTTCTTAAGTTAAAAAAAGTGTCAACATTTTTTTCCAACTTTGAAAATTTTTCTAATTTTTTTGACAACACTTGAAATAAAACGGTCTTTTTTAATTAAAATTAGAATGTTTTAAGTTTCATTTTGAAAGAAAATCAAATCAAAATCTTTAAAAATGAATTTTTGGTGAATTTTTAAAGATGATCGATTTTCTAGGGTTAGGTTAAAAAGTATCAAAAGTTTTACCAACTTTGAAATTTTTTTTAAATTTTTTGACAACACTTGAAATAAAACGGTCTTTTTTAATTAAAATTAGAATGTTTTATGTTTCATCTAGAAAAAAAAATCAAGTCAAAATCTTTAAAAATGAATTTTTGGTGAATTTTTAAAGTTGATCGATTTTCTAAGGTTAGGTTAAAAAGTGTCAAAAGTTTTTACCAACTTCGAAAATTTTTTAAAATTTTTTGACAACACTTGGAATAAAACGATCTATTTTAATTAAAATTAGAATGTTTTAAGTTTCATTTAGAAAAAAAATCAAATCAAACTCTTTAAAAATGAATTTTTGGTGAATTTTTTAAGTTGATCGATTTTCTAAGGTTAGGTTAAAAAGTGTCAAAAATTTTTACCAACTTTGAAATTTTTTTCAATTTTTTTGACAACATTTAGAATAAAACGGTCTTTTTAGATCAAAACTAGAACATTTTAAGTTTCATTTAGAAAAAAAATCAAATCAAAATCTTTAAAAATGAATTTTTGATGAATTTTTAAAGTTGATCGATTTTCTAAAGTTAGGTTAGAAGAGTCAAAAATTTTTACCAACTTTGAAATTTTTTTCAATTTTTTTGACAACACTTGAAATAAAACGGTCTTTTTTAATTAAAACTAGAATATTTTAAGTTTCATTTAGGAAAAAAATAAAATCAAAATTTTTAAAAATGAATTTTTAGTGAATTTTTAAAATTGATCGATTTTCTTAAAATAGGTTAAGAAGTGTCAAAAATTTTTACCAACTTTGAAATTTTTTTTAAATTTTTTGACCATACTTGAAATAAAACGGCCTTTTTTAATTAAAATTAGAATGTTTTAAGTGTCATTTAGAAAAAAAATCAAATCAAAATCTTTAAAAATGAATTTTTAGTGAATTTTTAAAATTGATCGATTTTCTTAAAATAGGTTAAGAAGTGTCAAAAATTTTTACCAACTTTGAATTTTTTTTTTTTTAATTTTTTGACAACACTTGGAATAAAACGGTCTTTTTTTAATTAAAATTAGAATGTTTTAAGTGTTATTTAGAAAAAAAATCAAATCAAAATTTTTAAAAATGAATTTTTAGTGAATTTTCAAAATTGATCGATTTTCTTAAAATAGGTTAAGAAGTGTCAAAAATTTTTACCAACTTTGAAAATTTTTTTAATTTTTTTGACAACACTTGAAATAAAACGGCCTTTTTTAATTAAAATTAGAATGTTTTAAGTGTCATTTAGAAAAAAAATCAAATCAAAATCTTTAAAAATGAATCTTTGGTGAATTTTTTAAATTGATCGATTTTCTAAAGTTAGGTGTTAATTATTATCTGTAAATTAGACCAGATACAAATTTTTTTTTCAAATAAACGTTATTTACAATTATGATATCTACCAAAATTGTGAATAATATTTCAAAAATTTCTTTAAAAAATTGAGGTTATAGCCCACTTCCGGGAAATCCGGAAGTGATCGAAACCTAACACTAAAATCTGAAATGTTCCATAAATTGACACAAAACTGTTTTAACTGATATATTAAGATACAAGTAAACTCTTATCAGAGTAAATAAATATTCTACAGGGTGTTTCAAAAGATTCTTTTTCAAAAAATAATTCATATTTTACAAATTATAGCAGATACAAAAAATTTTTTCAAAGAAAAATTATTTACAATTATCACATCTATCAAAATTGCCAATGAAATTTTAAAAATTTCTTTAAAAAATTGAGGTTAATTCCATTTCCGGGAAAACCGGAAGTGATAGAAACACAACATTAAAATCTGAAATCTTCTATAAATGTTCACAAAAAGTATTTAACTAATATATTTGGATATAAATTGAACTTTTCATCTACCTAAAATTCAAAATAATTAAATAAAGAATTTGAAGAAACTGAAGATATTTTTTGGCAAACGAAAAAAATTTTTTCTCCCAAACGAAAAGAGATATTATCAAAATTTCTTTGGGATTTTAAATTAAATACTTTTATTTATTATTTTTTGAAAAAAAAACTAGATTTATATCTTAATTACTTTTTGAGAAAAAAAAATTTAACTTAACCTCAATTTTGAGCAAATACATGTTTGGGTTAAAAATTTTTTTTCTCCCAGACGAAAAGAGATATTTTCAAAATTTCTTTGGGATTTTAAATTAAATACTATTATTTATTATTTTTTGAAAAAAACTAGATTTATATCTCAATTACTTTTTGAGAAAAAAAATTTAACTTAACCTCAATTTTGAGCAAATATATGTTGGGGTTAAAAAATTTTTTTCTCCCAAACGAAAAGAGATATTTCCAAAATTTCTTCGGGATTTTAAATTAAATAGTTTTATTTATTATTTTTTGAAAAAAACTAGATTTCTATTTTAATTACTTTTTCAGAAAAAAAAAATTTAACTTAACCTCAATTTTGAGCAAATAGATGTTTGAGGTTAAACATTTTTTTTTCTCCCAAACGAAAAGAGATATTTTCAAATTTTCTTTGGAATTTTAAATTAAATAGTTTTTTTATGATGTTTTGAAAAAACTAGATTTTTATCTTAATTATTTTTTGAGAAAAAAAATTTTAACTTAACTTTAATTTTGAACAAATACATATTTAGGTTTAACATTTAACATTTTAGTTTAGTTTTATTTGTGATTTCTTGAAAAAAGTAGATTTTTATTTTAATTACTTTTTGAGAAAAAAGAATTTAACTTAACCTTAATTTTGAGCAAATAGATGTCTGGGTTAAAAATTTTTTTTCTCCCAAACAAAAAGAGATACTTCCAAAATTTCTTTGGGTTTTTAAATTAAATAGTTTTAATTATGATTTTTTTAAAAACTAGATTTCTATCTTAATTACTTGGTGAGAAAAAAAATTTTACTTAACCTCAATTTTGAGCAAATACATTGTTTGGGTTAAAAAAAATTTTTCTCCCAAACGAAAAGAAATATTTTCAAAATTTCTTTGAAATTTTAAATTGAACACTTTTATTTATAATTCCTGAAAATAATAGGTTTCTATCTTAATTACTTTTTGAGAGAAAAAAAATTTACTTAACCTCAATTTTGAGCAAGTACATGTTTGTGTTTAAAAATTTTTTTCTCCCAAACGAAAAGAGATATTTTAAAAACTTCTTTGGGATTTTAAATTAAATAGTTTTATTTATGGTTTTTTGAAAAAACCAGATTTCTATCTTAATTACTTTTTGAGAAATAAAAATTTAACTTAACCTCAATTTTGAGCAAATGCAATTTTGGGTTTAAAAATTTTTTTTCTCCCAGACGAAAAGAGATATTTCTAAAATTTCTTTAGGATTTTGAATTAAATACTTTTATTTATAATTCCTGAAAATAATAGGTTTCTATCTTAATTACTTTTTGAGAAAAAAATTTTCAAAGTTGGTAAAAAAATTTTTTAGGTAAAGAAATTTTTGATTGTTAAGAAATCAGTGATTTAAAAAAAAATCATAAAAAATTGAATTTTTAATATTTTGATTTGATTTTTTTTCTAGATGAAACTTAAAACATTCTAATTTTAAGTAAAAAAGACCGTTTTATTCCAAGTGTTGCCAAAAAGATTAAAAAAATTTTCAAAGTTGATAAAAATTTTGGACAATTTTTAACCTAACAAGAAAATAGGTTAACTTTAAAAATTCAGCAAAAATTCATTTTTAAAGATTTTGATTTGATTTTCTTTTCTAAATGACACTTAAAACATTCTAATTTTAATAAAAAACACCGTTTTATTGCAAGTGTTGTCAAAAAGATTAAAAGAATTTTCAAAGTTGGTAAAAATTTTTGACATTTCTAACCTAACTTTAGAAAATCGATTAATTTTAAAAATTCATCAAAAATTCATTTTTAAAGATTTTGATTTGATTTTTTTTCTAAATGACACTTAAAACATTCTAATTTTAATTAAAAAAGAGTGCTTTATTCCAAGTGTTGTCAAAAAAATTAAAAAAAATTTTAAAGTTGGAAGAAATTTTTGACACTTTTCTAACTTAAGAAAATTAACTTTAAAAACTCACCAAAAATTCATTTTTAAAGATTTTGATTTGATTTTTTTTTCTAAATGAAACCTAAAATATTCTAGTTTTGATTCCAAAAGACCGTTTTATGTCAAGTGTGGTCAAAAAATTTAAAAAAATTTTCAAAGTTGGTAAAATATTTTGACACTTTTTTACTTAAGAAAATTAAATTTAAAAATTCATAAAAAATTCATTTTTAAAGATTTTAATTTCATTTTTTTTCTAAATGAAACTTAAAACTTTCTAATTTTAATTAAAAAAGACCGTTTTATTCCAAGTGTTGTCAAAAAATTAAAAAAATTTTCAAAGTTGGTAAAAAAAATTTGACATTTCTTAACCTAACTTATAAAAATCGATCAATTTTAAAAATTCATTAAAAATTCATTTTTAAACATTTTGACTAGATTTTTTTTCTAAATGAAATTTAAAACATTCTAATTTCGATTAAAAAAGACCGTTTCATTCCAAGTGTTGTCAAAAAAATTAAAAAAATGTTCAAAGTTGGTAAAAATTTTTTGACATTTCTTAATCTAACTTACAAAAATCGATCAATTTTAAAAATTCACCAAAAATTCATATTTAAAGATTTTGATTTGATTTTTTTTCTAGATGAAACTTACAACATTCTAATTTTATATAAAAAATAGTTTTATTCCAAGTGTTGTCAAAAAAATTTAAAAAATTTTCAAAGTTTGTAAAAAATTTTTTGGGTTAGAAAATTAACAATTTCTTAAAAAAATCATAAAAAATTCATTTTTAAAGATTTTGATTTGATTTCTTTTCTAAATGAAATTTAAAACATTCTAATTTTAATTAAAAAAGGCCGTTTTATTCCAAGTGTTGTCAAAAAAATTAAAAAAAATTTCAAAGTTGGAAGAAATTTTTGACACTTTTTTAACTTAAGAAAATTAACTTTAAAAATTCACCAAAAATTCATTTTTAAAGATTTTGATTTAATTTTTTTTCTAAATAAAACTTAAAACATTTTAGTTTTATATAAAAAAGATTGTTTTATTCTAAATTTTATCAAAAAAAAAATTTTTTTAATTTTCAAAGTTGGCGAAAAAATTTTTTTAGGTTAAAAATTTTTTGATTATTAAAAAAAAACTATTTTTAAAAAATTTATAAAAAAATGATTTTAATATAATTTTAATATTTTACAGAAAGAATTATGGATGTACTCATCACCAATCAAGAAAACCTTCAACAAAGACACCCCAATGTGCTTTAATTGCAAATCGGAAATCTTCTCCCCGAAAATCGAAAAACCCTTTAAAAAATATAAAGAACTACCTCGAAAATCCGACGGAGAAGCCTCTCCAGACGATTACATCAATATCGACGACGACGATTTACCCGTTAATAATAAACGGAAACGTCTACCAATAATAGATTTAGAATCAATAACGGCAGGTTCACTCCCCAAACGTAAAAAAATAATCGGCCCGAAATGCGTCAGCCGACCGTTTATAAAAACCAAACAAACCGAAACGACCACTTATAATCCATTAAGTCTTTTAAACCTCGCATTAAATGTTATTAACAAATCGATTATACCCGAAATAAAAACAGAAAATTACAAACAAAATATCCATATTGAAGAAGAAGAAACGTACGATTGCGAATATTGTTTAAAATCATTTGATAATCAAATCGAACTTTCCAAACACGAAATTAACCACATGAAAGTGAATTTAAACCGCGTCGATAATATTGAAATATGGAATACTTCCTTTGAAGAATCCTCAATACGTAATAAATGGTTACGTAATATACACGGAGAAGAATATTTATTCGAAGGCGATGAAGAAGAAGAAGAAGAAAATTTATTAGTACCTTTAAGTGAATCCGGAGATGAAGTAATCGGAGATATTGAACTAATCGACACAAAACCTGTTGTAAACGGAGTATCATTAGCTGATATTCCAAAAACCGAACGAAGAATGTACTTTAATAAAAACTACGTTGCAAACGGAATAAAAAGAAAATTTTGTCCTTTATGTAGATACACATTTAAAGATAATTGGGCTATTGAACTACATTATTTTTCGAGCGCGTGTTATTACACCTGTCGATATTGCGGTATACGATTTAATAAGCAACGGACTATATTTGACGAACACGTTAATTTACACGTGCAAAGAGGTGATCCGATAAGCGATAAGGTTTACGCCTCGAAAAAGAAGAATGATCCGGTTCCTAAAGTACTTTCCGAGGGAAGTTCCAGGGCTGCGGTTTGTGTTAGCCCGCCTCAAATTGAAAGTACACCAAAAGTTAAGATGATCAAAGCGAAATCGACGTTTGAAATTAATAATAGTGTTCTTGAGGAGGAACCGAAAGCTTCGCCACCTTCAACCGGGGGGCAAAGTCAGGCATATTTTTGTCGGAAATGTTATAAGGTGTTTTTTAAGCTTAATGAGTTTAATCAACATACTGAAGTTTGTCAAGGTACGTATTTTTTTTAACGATTTTTTAAATTTCTTCAAAATTTTTTAAAAGTTAGGTTATAAAAAAATTTTAGTCACACTTATGATTTTTTTTAATTTTTTGGGTAATAATTAAAACAAAATTGACTTTTTTATTACAAAATAGAATATTTTAGCTTTCAATTAATACAAATTCCATTTCTTAATTAAAAAAAATAAAGTCTCCACGACTTTTTAAATTTGGTCAAATTTTTTTTAAAATTTAGGTTATAAAAATTTTTAGTCAACTTTAAATTTTTTTTAATTTTTGGGTAATAATTAGAACAAAATTGACTTTTTTATTACAAAATAGAATATTTTAGCTTTCAATTAATACAAATTCCATTTCTTAATTAAAAAAAATAAAGTCTCCACGACATTTTAAATTTGGTCAAATTTTTTTTAAAATTTAGGTTATAAAAATTTTTAGTCAATTTTAAAATTTTTTTAATTTTTTGGGTAATAATTAGAACAAAATTGACTTTTTTATTACAAAATAGAATATTTTAGCTTTCAATTAATACAAATTCCATTTCTTAATTTAAAAAAATAAAGACTCCACGACTTTTTAAATTTGGTCAAAATTTTTTAAAACTTAGGTTATAAAAATTTTTAGTCAACTTTAAAATTTTTTTAATTTTTTGGGTAATAATTAGAACAAAATTGACTTTTTTATTACAAAATAGAATATTTTAGCTTTCAATTCATACAAATTTCATTTCTTAATTAAAAAAAATAAAGTCTCCACGATTTTTTAAATTTGGTCAAAATTTTTTTAAACTTAGGTTATAAAAATTTTTAGTCAACTTTATGAATTTTTTTAATTTTTTGGGTAATAATTAGAACAAAATCGACTTTTTTTATTACAAAATAGAATATTTTAGCTTTCAATTCATACAAATTTCATTTCTTAATTTTAAAAAATAAAATCTCCACGATTTTTTAAAGTTGGTAGAAATTTTTAAAAAAGTTAGGTTATAAAAATTTTTAGTCAACTTTAAATTTTTTTAAATTTTTTGGGTAATAATTAGAACAAAATTAACTTTTTTATTACAAAATAGAATATTTTAGCTTTCAATTAATACAAATTCCATTTCTTAATTAAAAAAAATAAAGTCTCCACGATTTTTTAAAGTTAGTCGAAATTTTTAAAAGTTAGATTAAAAAAATTTTAATCAACTTTATGAATTTTTTTTTAATTTTTTGGATAATAATTAGAACAAAATCGACTTTTTTTATTACAAAATAGGATATTTTAGTTTTCAAGTAATACAAATTTCATTTCTTAATTTTAAACAATAAAGTCTCCAGGATTTTTTAAATTTGGTTAAAATTTTTTTAAAAGTTAGGTTAAAAAAATTTTATTCAACTTTATGAATTTTTTTTTAATTTTTTGGATAATAATTAGAACAAAATCGACTTTTTTATTACAAAATAGGATATTTTAGTTTTCAAGTAATACAAATTTCATTTCTTAATTTTAAACAATAAAGTCTCCAGGATTTTTTAAATTTGGTTAAAATTTTTTTAAAAGTTAGGTTATAAAAAATTTTAGTCAACTTTATGAATTTTTTTAATTTTTTGGGTGATAATTAGAACAAAATTGACTTTTTTATTGCAAAATAGAATATTTTAGCTTTCAATTAATACAAATTGTATTTCTTAATAAAAAAAATAAAGTCTTCACGACTCTTTTCAAAAAAAGTAAGGTTATTTCTATAAAATTGTTAAAAAAAATCGTCTAAACTAACCTTAAAATTGCTGAAAATCGTCAAAAATCGTTCAAATTGAACTAAAAATCGTCTAAATTTAAATAAAATCGTTAAAAAATCGTCTAAATTTTCATAAAATTGCTCAAAATAATCTAAAATCGTTTAACTTGAGCAAAAAATTGTCAAAATTTCCATAAAATTTCTCGAATTGAACTAAGAATAGCCTAAATTTCTATAAAATCATCTGAAATCGATGAAAGTTAATTAAAAATCGCTTAATTTGTACTAAAAATCGTCTAAATTTCTATTAAATCGATAAAAAATCGTCTAATTAGCAATAAGATTGCTAAAAATTCTCTAAAATCGTTTAAGTTGAACCAAAAATCGTTTAATTTGTACTAAAAATCGTTTAAATGTCTATAAAATCATTAAACAATCATCGAAATTACCATAAAATTGTCTAAAATCGTTGAAACTTGACTAAAAATCGTTTAATTTGTATTACAAATCGTCCAAATTTATATCAAGTCGATAAAAAATTGTCTAAATAGCAATAAAGTTGCTGGAAATCGTCTAAAATCGCTTAATTTGTACTAAAAATTGTCTAAAAATGTCTCAGTTGAACTAAAAATCATCTAAATTACTCAAAATCGGTTATAATTGAGCTAAAAATTGTTGAAAATCGATGAAATTTAACTAAGAATCGTCTAAATTTCTTTTAAAACGATAAAAAATCGTCTAATTAGCAATAAAATTGCTCAGAATCGTCTAAAATCGTTTAATTTGTACTAAAAATCATTTAAATGTCTATAAAATCATTAAAAAATCATCGAAATTACCTTAAAATTGTTTAAAATCGTTGAAATTTAACTAAAAATCGTTTAATTTGTATTACAAATCGTCCAAATTTATATCAAGTCGATAAAAAATTGTCTAAATAGCAATAAAGTTGCTGGAAATCGTCTAAAATCGCTTAATTTGTACTAAAAATTGTCTAAAATCGTCTTATTTGAGCTAAAAATCATCTAAATTACTCAGAATCGATTAAAATTGTTGAAAATCGTTGAAATTTAACTAAAAATCGTCTGCATTTCTATAAAATCATTAAAAAATCGTCTAATTAGCAATAAAATTGGTCAAAATCGTCTAAAATCGTTTATGTTGAACCAAAAATCATTTAATTTATACTAAAAATCCTCAATATTTCTATAAAAATTACCATAAAATTGCTCAGAATCGTCTAAAATCGTTTAATTTGTACTAAAAATCGTTTAAATGTCTATAAAATCATTAAAAAATCATCGAAATTATCTTAAAATTGTCTAAAATCGTTGAAACAACTAAAAATCGTTTAATTTTTATTACAAATCCTCCAAATTTATATCAACTCGATAAGAAATTGTCTAAATAGCAATAAAGTTGCTGGAAATTGCCTAATTTGAACCAAAAATCATTTAATTTGTACTAAAAATCGTCAATATTTTCATAAAAAGTACCATAAAATTGCTAAGAATCGTCTAAAATCGTTTGATTTGTACTAAAAATCATTTAAATGTCTATAAAATCATTAAAAAATCATCGAAATTGCCTTAAAATTACAAATCGTCCAAATTTATATCAAGTCGATAAAAAATTGTCTAAATAGCAATAAAACTGCTGGAAATCGTCTAAAATCGCTTAATTTGTACTAAAAATTGTCTAAAATCGTCTCAATTGAACTAAAAATCATCTAAATTACTCAAAATCGGTTAAAATTGAGCTAAAAATTGTTGAAAATCGTTGAAATTTATCTAAAAATCGTCTACATTTCTATAAAATCATTAAAAAATCGTCTAATTAGCAACAAAATTGCTCAAAATGGTCTAAATTCGTTTAATTTGTACTGAAAAACGTGTTAATTGAACTAAAAATCGTCTAAATGTCTACAAAATCTTAAGAAAATCGGTTAAATTTTTATAAAATTACTCAAAATCGTCTAAAATCGTTTAAATTGAACTTAAGTTGTTAATTTTTTAAAATTGGTCAAAATTTTCTAAAATTGTTTAAGTTGAACCAAAATTCGTTTAAGTTGAGCAAAAAATCGTCAATATTTCAATAAAATCGTTAAAGAAATCGTCTAAATTATCTTAAAATTGCTCAAAATCATCTAAAATCGTTGAAACTTGACTAAAAATCGTTTAATTTGTACTAAAAATCGTCCAAATTTATATTAAATCGATAAAAAATTGTCTAATTAGCAATAAAATTGCCCAAAATTGTCTAAAATCGTCTCAATTGAACTAAAAATCATCCAGATTATTCAAAATCGGTTAAAATTGAGCTAAAAATTGTTGAAAATCGTTGAAATTTTACTAAAAATCGTCTAAATTTCTATTAAATCTATAAAAAATCGTCTAATTAGCAATAAAATTGCTCAAAATCGTTTAAGTTGCACTTAAGTTGTTAATTTTTTTAAATTGATCAAAATTTAAAAAAAAGTTAGGTTAACTGTTAAAAATTTAGTCACCTTTATGAACTTTTTTTCATTTTTTGGACAACAATTAAAGTATATTTGATTTTTTTTTTTATAATAAAATAGAATATTTTAACTTTCAATTAGTATTATATAATAAAATAATAATCATTTTTATTCTTTTTCACAGGTATTATTGAAGAAGACATAGATAGAAGATCTCAAGTAAAACTAGACCCCAAAATAAAATACCAACGAACGCCACCAACCCCTCAAACAATAAAACTAAACGAATCCGGGATAAAAGTCTCATCAACCGGAAGACCGGTAAGAAACTGCGTCCGCGACGTAAAATACAAAGACCACTTAGACATCGACATAGAAACCGAAGAAGATTCCGGTTCAAAAGCAAAACCCAAAACACAATCCGTCGATTTCGAATGCGTCGTTTGCCACGCAATTTTCCCCACAATGTTATCCCGAAACAGCCACATGCGAGTCCATAAAAACGGATACAAACAAGCTCCTAGACCCGAGCCGCAATACAACCAATCTTATGAAAATTACGACGAAGTTATGTCGTTTAAACAAGAACAATTAGAACCACTCGTTGAAATACACGAAACGAACGCCGAACAAGAACTTCCGAGTAACATCGGAGCAGTTAGCATTACTCCTATTCCAAATAAACGACATAAAACTTCAATAAATCCCGATATTATGAGATTAGTACAGAGTAATCCGAATATAACGATTAGAACGATGAATCAATCCCCGTTAGAACCTCAAATGTTGCTTACGGAAGGTGGATCGGATGATAGCAGGTCGTATAAATGTTCGAGCTGTTCGAAAACTTTCAACAGTAAATCTACTTTGTATTTTCATAAGAAACATCAGTGTGAAGGTTCTAAATATCCATGTCCGTTTTGTAAGAAACGTTTTGGAACGGAATCTGCTTACAGTGCGCATATTTTTTATAGTCATCCCGAATGAGACTTAAAAAAAAGAGACAAAAAAAAATTGGGCGCCTTTAAAATGTAAATATGTGGGAGAGACTTTATTAAAAGTTAATTTTTAAGTAAACTTTTTTTTCTAGATTTTTTTTGTTCTTTTTAGATTAATAGTTTTTAAATTGTATCATATTGTTTCATTTCTTTATAATTTTACACATAAAAATTCAAATCAATATAATTTTATAATAATTTTTTTTCTTTAAGTTATAAATAAAGAATTACAAATAAAGAATTACAAATAATTTACAACCTATATTGTAAATGTATTATATTTTTAATTTTTTTTATTAATGATTAGTACTAAAAAATTTTTATTTATGTTAAAAAATATATAAATATGTAAAAAGAGTATTGTTTATAACAAATAATAATTTGTTGTTTGTACAAACAAAAATACTTTTTACATTTTCTTTATAAAATTCTTAGAAAGATGAAGATGGAAAAAAAATTATTTACTAACTTTAAAATTTAAGTTAAATTTTTATTTTATATGTTTAAGTATTCACGAAATAAACTACTTAAAAAAGTACAATCTAAATCAACAAACATGAAAACATGAAAAAGTAAAAAAATCACAATTTCCACCAAAAAAACATGGCACGTTTTATCTCAAAAAATTAGCCATAAATCTTGCCGATTGAAAACATTAAAAAAGATAAAAACTCACATTTGGCAAACGTAAAAAGAACATAATCCTACTTTTAAATAAAACACTAAACTATTGTAAATAGATAGTTACATGATTTTATAGCGTTTAAAAATAGAGTGAGAAATAAATTGTATTCAAAAAAATTTTTTCCATTTATTTTTAAACCTTTTATATTTTTTGACGTTTGGTATTAATAATATTTTGATTTTAATAGTAATCATCGAGGTAAGATTTAGCAGTATGTATACAAAAATGTCGTTTTTCTTCTCGATCCGTTGAGCTTATCAACATTTGTCGAGGTTGTGTTGGCGGAGGAGAGAAATCTATTACACTATGATTGAAGATGTTGGGATAATGTTTTCTTTCTTTTTGAGTGTAATAATCCGATGGTGCTACTAACATTGTATTAAATGATGGTGGTTCTAAAATTGTAAAATTTATTGTTAGACAAATTTTAGTAGTATTAAAAAGAATTAGTTGGTTTTAGTCTTATAACTCACCTAAAATTTGTGGATGTTTGGATGTTCTTTTTAATTCATCCATTTGCTTTAAAGTATGTTAATGGAATTTAATTATTAATTTTTTTTTGAAGTTTGAACGTCAAAAATTTTTGTCAACTTTGAAAATATTTTTAATTTTTTTGACAACACTTGGAATAAAACGGTCTTTCTTAATTAAAATTACAATGTTTTAAGTTTCATTTAGAAAAAAAACAAATAAAAATTTTTAAAAATGAATTTTTGGTGAATTTTTAAAGTTAATCGATTTTCTTAAGTTAAAAAAGTGTTAAAAATTTTCTTCAACTTTGAAATTTTTTTAAATTTTTTTGACAAATCTTGGAATGAAACAGTCATTTTTAATTAAAATTCAAATGTTTTAACTTTCATCTAGAAAAAAAACAAATCAAAATCTTTAAAACTGAATTTTTGGTGAATTTTTAAAGTTAATCGATTTTCTAAACTTAGGTTAGAAAAGTCAAAAATTTTCTTCAACTTTGAAAATTTTTTTAATTTTTTTGACAACAGATGGAATAAAACGGTCTTTTATAATTAAAATTAGAATAGTTTAAGTTTCATTTAGAAAAAAAATCAAATCAAAACATTTAAAATTCAATTTTTTATGAATTTTTTAAAAAATGGTTAATTTTCTAACATAAAAAAAATTTTACCAACTATAAAATTTTTTTAAATTTTTTTGACAACATTTAGAACAAAATAGTCTGTTTAAATCAAAACTAGAATGTTTTAGGTATCATTTAGTAAAAGTATTAAATCTTAATCTTTAAAAATGAATTTTTAATAAATTTTTAAAGTTGATCGATTTTCTTAGCTTAGAAGTGTAAAATTTTTTTCATCAATTTTGAACATTTTTCAAATTAATTTAAATGTCAAATTATTAAACGTCAAATATGAAATCAAACAAAAATCATATAAAAACGAAATAAATAAATAAAATTAATTGAATTATTAAAATTTATATTAAATTTTTAATTTATATTTAATTTTAAAGTCACATTTTAATAATTTCATTTTCTTAGGTTGGTGATATTGCTTTCTTTTATTGAAACGCACGATTTTCATTATGGAAGTTGACATTAAACGTCACTTAACGTTATACATTAAACGTCAAATGTCAGTTCAAAATGTAAACTGTCAAATTTTAAAAACTTTCTTTAATTTCTCAAAGGTTAGTAAATAAAATTTCTTTTTCTTTATGTTTTATTTATTATTTAAGTTTTTATTCTTTATTGAAGGTAAGTTTTATGTGAAATAAGTAGAATTAAGTGCTAAATTCGCCTCTGTACAGCTTGCAATTAGAATGTTTTAAGTTACATTTATAAAAAAAATCAAATCAAAATCTTTAAAAATGAATTTTTGATGAATTTTTAAAGTTGATCGATTTTCTTAAGTTAGGTTAAGAAGTGTCAAACATTTTTATCAACTGAAAATTTTTTAAATTTTTTTGACAACACTTGGATTAAAATGGTTGTTTTTAATTAAAATTAGAATGTTTTAAGTTTCATCTAGAGAAAAAACATTATCAAAATCTTTAAAAATGAATTTTTGATGAATTTTTAAAGTTTATTTTCTTAAATTAAAAAGCGTCAAAAAATTTTTATCAACTTTGAAAATTTTTTTAATTTTTTTGACAACACTTGGAATAAAACGTTCTTTTTGAATTAAAACTAGAATGTTTTAAGTTTCGTTTAGAAAAAAATCAGATCAAAATCTTTAAAAATGAATTTTTGATGAATTTTTAAAGTTAATCGATTTTCTAAACATAGGTTAGAAGAGTCAAAAATTTTCTTCAACTTTGAACATTTTTTTAATTTTTTTGACAACACTTGGAATAAAACGGTCTTTTTTAATTAAAATTAGAAAGTTTTAAGTTTCATTTAGAAGAAAAATCAAATCAAAATCTTTAGAAATGATTTTTTAGTGAATTTTCAAAGTTGATCGATTTTCTAAAGTTTGGTTAAGGTGTCAAAAATGTTTACTAACTTTGTTTGAAAATTTTTTTAATTTTTTTGACAACACTTGGAATGAAACGGTCTTTTTTAATTAAAATTAGAATGTTTTAAGTTTCATTTAGAAAAAAAAATTAAATCAAAATCTTTAAAAATGAATTTTTGGTGAATTTCTAAAGTTAATCGATTTTCTAAACTTAGGTTAGAAGAGTCAAAAATTTTCTTCAACTTTGAAAATTTTTTTAATTTTTTTGACAACACTTGGAAAAAAACGGTCTTTTTTAATTAAAATTAGAATGTTTTAAATTTCATCTAGAAAAAAAATCAAATCAAAATCTTTAAAAATTAATTTTTGATGAATTTTTAAAATTGATCGATTTTCTAAACTTAGAAGTCAAAAAATTTTTACCAACTTTGAAATTTTTTTTAATTTTTTTGACAACACTTGGAATAAAACGGTCTTTTTTAATTAAAATTAGAATGTTTTAAGTTTCATCTAGAGAAAAAATCAAATTAAAATTTTTAAAAATGAAATTTTCATGAATTTTTACAGTTAATCGATTTTCTAAAGTTAGCTTAGAAGTGTCAAAAATTTTTACCAACTTTGAAATTTTTTTTAATTTTTTTGGCAACACTTGGAATGAAACGGTGTTTATTTATTAAAATTAGAATGTTTTAAGTTTCATTTAGAAAAAAAAATCAAGTCAAAACCTTTAAAAATGAATTTTTGATGAATTTTTAAAATTGATCGATTTTCTAAAGTTAGGTTAGAAGTGTCAAAAATTTTCTTCAACTTTGAAAATTTTTTTAATTTTTTTGACAACAGTTGGAATAAAACGGTCTTTTTTAATTGAAATTAGAATGTTTTAAGTTTCATTTATAAAAAAATCAAATCAAAATCTTTAAAAATGAATTTTTGGTGAATTTCTAAAGCTAATCGATTTTCTAAACTTAGGTTAGAAGAGTCAAAAATTTTCTTCAACTTTGAAAATTTTTTAAATTTTTTTGACAACAGTTGGAATAAAACGGTCTTTTTTAATTGAAATTAGAATGTTTTAAGTTTCATTTAGAAAAAAAATTAAATCAAAATCTTTAAAAATGAATTTTTGGTGAATTTTTAAAGTAAATCGATTTTCTTAAGTTAGATTAAGAAGTGTCAAAAATTTTCTTCAACTTTGAAAATTTTTTAAATTTTTTTGATAACACTTGGAATAAAATGGTATTTTTTAATGAAAATTAGAATCTTTTAGGTTTCATCAAGAAAAGAAATCAAGTCAAAATCTTTAAAAATGAATTTTTGGCGAATTTTCAAAGTTGATCGATTTTCTAAAGTTTGGTTAAAGGTGTCAAAAATGTTTACTAACTTTGAAATTTTTTTGACAACACTTGGAATGAAACGGTCTTTATTAATTAAAATTATTAAAATTGATCGTATTTTAGAAAAAGTTAGATTCAAAAGTAAAAAATCAATTTTTTTCAGTTTATTAAATTAAGACTCTTGGTTATTTTTAACCGGAAAAAATATTTTAAAGGATTACAAAACCAAAACGAAACTTCTGTATAAGTATTTATTTTATTTGCAAAAGTGTATAACAAACAATATTGAAAATCAAAATGATAACACATTCGTACAAATGCATGTACGAAATAATTCATTTGAAATCTACTGACTAGTTATTATTAGTGAATTAGTAAGAGCACTTACTTAAACTTAGATCCCTATTTAAAAATAGTGGTCCAAAAACGCAAGAAAAAAAAACTCGCTCAAAAAAAAAAATAACCCAAGAAAACTGAAAATATACAATCTTGAAAAAAAAAACTTTTTATACTATCTTGTATAAAATACCTCTTTTCAACATACATAGAAAATTCTATTATCTATTTTATTACGCAGGTACACAAAACATTAGATTACATTAATCAATAATTGCTAATAATAAAATAAACTTTATGATAAATTAAATATCACATTAGTGTATGGTTAATGATTTTCGTATAATAATTAATTATTAAGTATTATTTATTATTCGTCTTGAATTAATCTTTCATAGAAATAGATATTCTTTTATAGAAAAGAATACAAGAGTTTATAACTCAAAATGGCACTAACTAAATACTACTATGTGCTAATTAGTCAAAATTTGAAACATTTTCATACAAAATAAAGTGCAAAAACGAAATAAAGAGACAAACTAAAAATGTTACTCTTATATAATTAGTACTTTTTAAAAAATATTTATGTACATAGAGTGTAAGGACACTTTGCGAGTGCTTTTAAATTTAATTTTTATTCTATTTCTATTTTCTATTTATTAATAAACAACTTGAAATGAAGCATTATTTGAAGGAAGAAGAGATCATTTAATAGGCAGTTTTATACAATGTTGAAATATTAATAAAGCTGCGAAAATTAAAAATTGTTGAATGAATGTTACATTGAAAACGTTAAATTATGTTAAAAAATTAAAAAAATAACAAAAGTAGATAACAAAATACTACTTTAAAGTTCGTGTTAAAGTTCTTAAATATACATTTTAAAAAATTTAAATTGCAACGGAAGTCAATTTATTATATTATTTGGAAAACCCCGATTATTTAAGTTAACCTATTTCAATCTAAACGGTTTTTAATACCGTGCGTTCAGAAATGATTGTAGATCGTTTGAATTTGGCGCGCTATAGATTAATTTTTAAGGTTGGTATAAATACAATAATGTTAATCATATCTCATAGGCGTGTCAGGGAAAATATTGAAAGCTGTCATAAGTTGTCAAAAAACCGTAAAAGAAAGATATTTTATTTAATTTATTGAGATATGCCATTGCAATTGATATCCGATCTTCAATAATTATGAGTATATGTGCATATACACTTAATACTGAAGAGGATACATCATGAATAAATCCGGCTACGCCACTGCTATGCAAGATACGACGTAGGTAATTCACAGGTAACAATATTGACCATCGAAAATCACTAAATTACGAGCGCGCCAAATTCAAACGATCTACAATCATTTCTGAACGGACGGTACTTTTGATTTGATACATTGACATTTTAGGTTGAATAGTTTGACTTATTATTACAAAATATTAACTTAATCTGAAGTAAATTTTCTTATAGGGTAAACTGCCCGAATGTCGGCCCCCCTAAATAGTGCCGCGCCATCCATATGTGCAATGTGTTCAGTGCACACATAAATTTAATGCAAAATTAATGCAGCCCAACAGCAAGATTTTTCAAAATAAGGCGTCACCAAATTTTTTGCACACAACATCAGATGTCGGCGCGGCACTGCCCCTAAAGATGCTTCCTAAAGTCGGCCTTTCTATAGAAATCCATACAAAAAAAACTGGAAGGCCGACTTTAGATGCATGGCCGAGATTTGGTGAGTTTACCCTAGAATTAGTTTTTCGTAGACTGAAATCATTAATCTTGGATGAGCCAAACTGATGTACAGCCGGTACGATATTTGTTGATCCAAAATGAAAGGAAAAAAATAATAACATTGTATTCTCGGAAGGCACCGGTCTGTCACAGCTGGATATCTCCAAGCAGTGGCGTACCTTTAAATTTCCCACGTTACGTCGAATATTTTTTTGCACATTTTGGTGAATATCTCAGAAATTAATCGGACTTTTGGCTCAACAAATATCGTACTGGCTGTAGTTAGGAGAACTAGTTTAGCTTAAAATCAAGGGTTTTCTTCGAAATTCGATATAAGCAGAATTATTGGTTTTACAATTAATATCGTTTTAATTTAAAAAAAAAAAAATACAATTTTTACTAAATAACTCATCCTGTTTTTTTTTATAACGTCCAAAATGAATAAAACCGCCCTAATTGAATACTTACCAATTAATTAAAGCCCTTAATATTCAATTAATACCAAAATTAACTCAAATTATGAATCACCAACAACAAAAAAAAATATTCGTCAATTATTAACATACATAGATATTTTATGTATATAAAAATGCTTACAACTACATTTATTTATTATCATCTAAGTCACAGTTTGCACATTCTCGATAGATTCCATCTCCGCTGGAGTTACAAATAAAACATTAGCTGATATAACAAGCGGAAAAGTAATCTGATCGAAAGTCAAAAGAGTTTTTTCTTCACTTTTCGATAAAGAAAGATTTTTAATTCCCGAACATTGCGAATACGTTATCTGTCGCTGTTCGTTTAATGTATAAACGGTAACTCTAATAGCAATGTGTCGAACGGTTTGTAACGATAAGAGTTGTTCGTATTCCGGTCGATGATTCCTCTTAACCGATATACTACGATCATCAGCCATCATTATAAGATCTACACCATAATGAAAACCAGTCCATCTCCACATATGTTTTTCTCTCACTTCTAAAGTCCTTCCACACCGTAAACTTGTTGTTAGAAAACATTCCCTTGTACAATCCGCAGGACCTTTTTCTTCATTTTGGTTAACTTTTAAAGTCGCCTTCCATTGCTTCATCACAACGTTTTGTATCCAACTTTTAGGGATTATATTTTCCCTAAGTAATAATTCAATATCCATATGATGAGTAATTAAATGTTGTAATCGTAAATTTTGAAAAACTCCAATATAACGATGTGCATCTTCCGTTAATAAATACGGAAATTCATCTTTTCTCGATGAATAAAAACTAGTAATTTCTTGGGAAGAATAATTTTCGTCCGGATGTAACTGAACATACATCCATTGAGTTAATAAAACGTAAAGGGTTATTTCAGTTTTCATA
Source organism: Digitonthophagus gazella (assembly GCA_036711955.1). Lineage (NCBI taxonomy): Eukaryota > Metazoa > Arthropoda > Insecta > Coleoptera > Scarabaeidae > Digitonthophagus > Digitonthophagus gazella. The sequence goes on from JASCIT010000003.1 coordinate 4,855,985, forward strand.
ACGCATAAATCCGGATGTAAAACAAGTTGGTTCATTAGCTCGATTGGAATAGTTCCTAATTGTTCTAAATGATTCGAATTATAAAAATAACCCATTAAATTCACCAGAAACCATTTGATAGAACACTCTTTTAATTTAGTATCTCCGTATTGACAAGCAGCCGTGTAATAATCTAATGCAGTTTTTGCATTTATCGTTTCGATCATTACCTCTCTACATTTATCTATAATTCCGTCTAATTGGAACATTGTGGCTGTCGCTAGGATTGGAATTACTTCGATTGGGTTTAACATAATTTCGTCGCAGTATAACGAACCAAAAACTGTATTTAATGCTAAAAAAAGAAGAAGAGAATATTACAATTTGTATTTGATTCATTTACCTTTTATTTATTTATATTTTTGTTAGACCTATTTTTGAATTTTATTAAGTTTTTCAAAAAATAAACTGAATAAGTATTGATATTGAAAAATTTCATCAAAATACACTAAATTTTGATAAAAAAAAAACTAATAAATTTAGAAAATGTTGAAGAGTTTTATCAAATGTTATTTAACTCTGAAAAATGTTCCTAAAGAGATGCTATATTTTAGCTAAAATTACCAGATAGTTATCAAATTATAAACAATATCACCAAGTCACTGATTTTTAAATAAACTAAAAAAATTACTAGATTTTGAAGAATTCGATCAAAAAACACAAAACTGAAAAATTTTACTAAAAAGGCAATAGATTTTAACTAAAATCACCAGTGCTTAAATTTTTAAGATTTTCATTAAAAAACGTTAGATTTGAAACAAATAAACTAAAAAAATTACTAGACTGAAAAGTGTTATTAAAAATGAGCATACTCTAAAAAATTTTACTGAGAAAACACACCATTTTAACCAAAATCATCAAATAGTATTTAGATTTTTAAGAATTTCATTAAAAATCGTTAGATTTAAAACAAATAAGCTAAAAAAATTACTAGACTTTAAAAAGTTTTATTAAAAATGACCAAACTCTAAAAAATTTTACTCAAAAAAGACAACATTTTAACCAAAATCATCAAATAGTATTTAGATTTTTAAGAATATCATTAAAAATTGTTAAATTTGAAACCTAGAAATTTATTACGTTAAATAAAATTATCACGTTTTGATTAAAATTGTCAAAAACTAAATTTTTAAAGGAGTTGACAAAATTTTTTTATCAAAAGTCACCAAATTTCAAACAAAGAAACAAAAAATTACTAGATTTGAATTAAAATGATTAAAAAGTTACTAGTTTTAAATCATTTTAGCCAAAAGAAACTAGATTTTGATTAAATCCACAAATTACTAAATAATTCTATCAAAAACGTATACAATTCTTAAAAATTCCACCAAAAACTTACTAAATTCGTAAAAATTCCACCAAAGTTACTAACATTTTTCACAATTCTACCAAAATTCTAACAGATTGTTAAAAAATGTACTAAAGCTAGTTAAAATTGAAAATAATTCCACCAAAAACATATTAGATTCTTAGAAATTCCACCAAAATCTAATTAAATTCGTAAAAATTCCACCAAAATTTGCAGAAGTTTTAACAATTCTTCTAAAAAACTTAGTGGATTAAAAAAAAATACTAAAAATAGCTACAATTGAAAATAATTTCACCAAAAACTTACTAAATTCTTAAAAATTCCACCAAAGTCAGCAGAATTTTTAATAATTCTACCAAGATCTCAATGAATTTTTGAAAATTTTACTAAAAATAGCTAGAATTGAAAATAATTCTATAGGAAACGTATTCAATTTTTAAAAATTTCACCAAAATCTAATTAAATTCCTAAAAAATCCACCAAAATGAGTAAAATTTTTAATAATTTTATCAAAATCATCATGGATTTTTAAAAGGTTTACTGAAAATAGTTAAAATAGAAAATAATTCTATCAAAAGTGTTATATTTTTAAAAAATCCACTAAAATTTTTCAAAACTTATAAAAATTCCACCACAGTTGCAAAAATTTTTAATAATTCCACCAAAAAATTTAATGGATTTTTCAAAAATAGCTAAAATTGAAAATAATTCCACCAAAAACTTACTAAATTTTTAAAAAATTCCAAAAAGTTACTAAAATTTTTAATAATTCCACCAAAGTTAGCAACATTTTTAATAATTCCACTAAAATCTTAATAGATTTTTCAAAAAATTACTAAAAATAGTCAAAATTGAAAATAAAATCACCAAAAACTTACTCAATTTTTAAAAATTCCACCAAAAATGTTCTAAGTTTATAAAAATTCCATCAAAGTTGCCAACATTTTTAATAATTCCACCAAAATCTTAATGAAATTTCCAAAAATTTATTAAAAATAGCTAGAATTGAAAATAATTTCAGAAGAAACGTATTCAATTTTAAAAAATTCCACCAAAATCTAATTAAATTCTTAAAAATTCCACCAAACTTGCAAAAATTTTTAATAATTCCACCAAAATCTTAGTTGATTTTTTAAAAATTTACTAAAATTAGCCGAAATTGAAAATAATTCCACCAAAAACTTAATAGATTTCTCAATAAATTACTAAAAATAGCCAAAATTTTAAATAAAAGCACCAAAACCCTACTAAATTTTTAAAAATTCCACCAAAAATATTCTTAATTTATAAAAATTCCATCAAAGTTGCCAAAATTTTCAATAATTCTACCAAAATCTTAATAGATTTTTCAAAAAATTACTAAAAATAGCCAAAATTGAAAATAATTCCACCAAAAACTTACAAAACTTTTAAAAATTCCACTAAAAATTTTCTAAATTTGTAAATTTCCACCAAAGTTACCAAAATTTTCAATAATTCCACCAAAATTTTAGCAGATTTTTTAAACATTTACTCAAAATAATCAAAATTGAAAACAATTCCACCAAAAACTCTAAATTTTTAAATATTCTACCAAAAATTTTCAAAATTTGTAAAAATTCCACCAAAGTTGCTAAAATTTTCAATAATTCCACCAAAATCTTGGTAGATTTTTCAAAAATTTAATAAAAATAGCCACAATTGAAAATAATACCACCAAAAATTGACCAAATTTTTTAAATTCCACCAAAAAGTTCAAAATTTGTAAAAATTCCACCAAAGTTGCCAACATTTTCAATAATTCTACCAAAATCTTAATAGACTTTTCAAAAAATTACGAAAAATAGCCAAAATTGAAAATAATTCCACCAAAAACTTACAACATTTTTAAAAATTCCACTAAAAATTTTCTAAATTTGTAAATTTCCACCAAAGTTACCAAAATTTTCAATAATTCCACCAAAATTTTAGCAGATTTTTTAAAAATTTACTCAAAATAGTCAAAATTAACAACAATTCCACCAAAAACTTTCAAAATTTTTAAAAATTCTACCAAAAATGTTCAACATTTGTAAAAATTCCACCAAAGTTGCTAGAATTTTCAATAATTCCACCAAAATCTTGGTAGATTTTCCAATAATTTATTAAAAGTAGCCAAAATTGAAAATAATTTCACCAAAAATTGACCAAATTTTTAAAAATTCCACCAAAAATTTTCTAAATTTGTAAAAATTCCGCCAAAGTTACCAAAAATTTTTAATAATTCCACCAAAATCTTAGTAGATTTTTCAAAAATTTAATAATAATAGTCAAAATAGACAATAATTCCACAAAAAAATTTCTAAATTTTAAAAAAATCTACCAAAAATGTTCAAAATTTTTAAAACTTCCACAAAAGTTACTAAAATCTTTAACAATTCCACCAAAGTTAGCAGAATTTTTAACATTTCCACCAAAAAAATTTAATAAATGAAAAAAAATCAGTAAATCATATGATAAAAAAATGATCAAAAGTTCAAAAATGTTATTTCAAAATTACAAGTATTCAAAAAGTATTTAGATTTTTATTAAAAATGGACAAATATAGTTGCACGCACACAACGAAGCTATCAACAAAGAAAACACCAATCAAACTCAACTTAGAGTTTTTCTTGTTTAATGAAAAACTTGTGTCTAAAGTTTTTTCTCTTTGTGAAACTATAAAAAGGAAAAAAAAATCACTTTCTGGAACTCATAAATTTAAAAACTAGTAAACAACTATATTTAACTATAATTATATACCGATTTAATCCGATTACATAAGTTAAATATTCTCATTAGCTTCTTATCATCGCCAGACGACCAAAAGCAGAGTTTTAGATAAGATAAGCTTTTCTAAATATCCACACAAACAGGAAATTTTTAAATAAACATCTTTTAGCAATTTTAACATTGATTTTCAAAATATTTTACCCGACACTTACATTCCTTAGTAATAGCCGGATCAACAACATCGATACAAATACAAGACTTCTCAGTTTCCAACCAGCTGCCTCCAAACATACTCGCAAAGTACGGACTTTGACATAAATAAATTTTATGTAACATAAAGTCAACTCCGAGGGCCGTAACTTTCACATCACTATTTTTACCTTCCTTAAATAAAGCTTGATAAATGTACTGAGCCGTTGTTTCCACTTTTTTCCTATAAAATAAAAATTAAATATAGAAATAACCACCATATTAATAAATAAAACTTACCTTTTCGGTGTGTGCATAGCAATGTCAATAATCTTGTCCATATTATCATCGTCATCCCTGTCACTTAATTTCCTTTTTGTCCCCCGAACAAACGCACTAACTCTAGAGATTATATGTATGGGAGTACTCGAACTGCTTAACGACAGTCCCATATTTACACTTCAATCTTTATTTTTGTTTATTATTTACAATTTTTTTTTTTATTTACAATCTTTTACATACGTTTTGTAAATTAAACGGAAGATTACGTACGATTACTGCTATAGAAACAGGACAAAACGCCCGCGTGTGCGTTACATGTTAACATCATTCTCGGTTGCGAAAAAAAACTTTCTCCTACACTTGAACCAACTCGAACGGATCTCTGTTGTAAATATTTCATAGTCGACTCGTGGCTAGATTGCGCATCACTTGATGCGTAGTTATCATTAATATATATTTTTTTATTCTACTATTAAATTAAACGATTAAATAATACTTTATTATTTATTAAACGAATATTTTAAGATTAAAAAAACTATAAAATATTGACATTAATGACAGATGTTCAAACTGACGTTTTAAACGTCAAAAATTTTAGGGGAAATTATATTTACACGATATGATAAATTGAATAATAAATTAAAATAATTGATGAATATTAAAAAAAATTATTAAATAAGTTAGTTTAATACTCCAAATAAAGAATATATTAAGTAAAAACAAATTTAAAAACGAATTAATTTTAATTTTATAAAAATAAAATAACATCTATTAGCGCCATCTAATAATTTTTTTTGAACTTTATTCTTATAAAATTAAATTTAATAATTTATCTTTAATTTAATTTTTAAATTTGTTTTTAATTAATATATTCCTATTCTAGATTATTAAATTAACGTATTTTTTAAAAATTGTATTTTAATTTATTAAATCTACGATTAACTTTATTAAAAATGACAATACGAATATTAGAGGTTAGTTTTATAAAAATAATTTTTTATTCTAAAATGAAAATAATTTGTAAAAGATTAAACTTTTATTTACAAAATGTTTTATTTTTAATGTCACGCCACTGGTTAAAAGATTACACCATACACATCATTAAGTCAATGTTAAAAATAACCACAAGGAAACCATAAAAAAATGAAATTTAGGTTAAGTACGATCAGCTGATTTACGATGAACCTAACCTATAAATTGTTATGAAAATATGAACGTAATACGCGGAAGTAATTTTTTAATAAAAACTTGTCTCCAAAAACATACTTTACACTTAAGTGCTCTTAATATAATAAATCGAAATGATTTTTATTCATCCAACCAACAAAAACGATCATTTTCTGTTGAGTCCACGATCAAAACACAAAGCGGATTCTTTAAAGCTTTATCAGAAAGTACTCCGGTTGAATATATACAAAATTTTTTAGTACAAGTACACGATCAATCCGGATTACCTTGGTGGGCAACGATAATATGTACAACTATTTTATTTAGATCGTGTGTTACTTTACCTTTAGCAATTTACCAACAAAAAATCTTAGCTAGATATGAAAATATCGCTTATGAAATGCCGGCTATTGTCGAGGAATTAAAAAAAGAAATGCACGTGGCTGTGAGGAAATTTAAATGGGATGAAAGAACGGCTCAATTTTATTATAGAAGATCTGTAAGTTTACATTAATGAATTAATAAATATTTAATTAATTTATTTTATTTTATATTTAGGTTAAAAAACAGTGGAATAATTTAATAGAACGAGATAATTGCCATCCTTTAAAAGCCGGAATTCTATTAATATTTCAAATCCCGTTATGGATATCTTATTCCGTTAGTTTAAGAAATTTAGTATATCAACTACCGGTAACTGATTTACAATCTCAAGTAATATTTGCCGAATTATGCCTTGGTGGATTCGGATGGATGCCAAATTTAGTCGAAGTGGATCATTCGTTAATATTACCAGTATTTTTAGGATTGATTAATTTATCTATTATTGAAATACAAGCATTAGCTAAAGTAAAACCACCCGGAAAACTACAAAAATTCTTCACAAACTTTTTTAGATTATTAAGTATTGGAATGATTCCTTTAGCTGCTAATGTACCATCGGTACGGATTATTTAAAAATATTTTTGGGATTTTTTTTTGTTTATATTGTTGTGTTTTAGTGTCTGCCTTTATATTGGACAACTTCGAGTGCTTTCGGACTTGCACAAAATTTACTGTTGATGTCACCTAAAGTGAAGAGGTTTTGCGGAGTGCCGTTAACTAAAAGTGAATTAAAAGAGCCATATAATTTTGTTTTGGAAAGGTTTAAAAGTAAATTTCTTAGAATGGAAAGTTTAAATAAATAAATAAAATAAAATATAAAGTGAATGTTTTCTTTTAGTTTTTATCTTTTAATTTAACACGTTTTAGGATTTTTTTTTTGATTATTTTGATTGGTTTTTTTGCAAAACCGATTAAAATCTAGTATTCTTTTTTCGGTTTACCATTTTTAGTAATTTCTTTAAAAGTTAGTGATTTTTTTTACATTAATGATTGAAATCTGGTAACTTTTTTTTTTGATTAGCTATTTTTAGTAACTTTTTTGTAAATTAGTGAATATTTTTTCAAATGATTATTAAAATTTGATGTCACTTTTGACGTTTAAAGATTAAAATTTTCTTTCAAAATGTCAGTTTTGACGTTTAAATGTTAATTTTTATATTTCAGATGTCAATTTTGACGTTTAAACGTCACCTTTTATGTTTAAAATGTAATTTTTGACGTTTAAAGATCAGATTTCTGGTTCAAATGGTCAATTTTGACATTTAAATGTTAATTTTAAGATTTAAAAATGTCAATTTTGACGTTTAAGGCTGTGGCCTCGGGTCCGAAAAAATTGTTCCAATATTTCGCGTTAACCGTTTGATAAATCAAAAAAACTTTTAAACGAAAGTTGGATAAAAATGAAAAATCTAGGCGAGCGAATAGAGATATTTAATAAATTATTGTTAATAACAGATTATTAAGAAGCATTTTTAAACAGGCTATTCACATGTCTAGATAAATATTCAAGATATATTTTTTCCATTTACCGTTTTTTGATATTTTAAAAGATAAGCGAGAAATTTTGGAAATTCCCACGGTACAAACTTGGAAATATTTTTCAATTTCGCTAGATAGCTCCACCCTGATTGACCATGTGGTATGGCCGGCGGAGTTGAGTAGGTGCCGTAAGTAAACAAACAAGTTTTTTGTGTAAGTCGATTCTACTTCGTTGTGCATTTCTGGAGATAAATACTTTGGAGAATTATTCGAGTTTGGAATTCACAGATTTTATTGCTTCTAAAAATTTTAGAATTTTGTAAACTAAAATGAATGAAAAGTTCATTTCATAATTTTACTAATCTTTTTGTTATATAAATACCTCGACCTCATGAAAATAAACTTCGATATTGTAATTTTGAACACTAACTTTTTCTTTACATACACTACATGTAGCAGAGAAAGTATGTACAACTGGGCCAAATTGGTCACTTTTCAAGGGACACTCCTGTTTCTATAAGAAATAGAGGAAAAACAGTATCGGTAACTGATGCTCGATTTTTATAAGAAATCGAATTGCCAAAACCTCATATTGATATCTTTTACGGTTTCAGAGATAATGGGGATGCTTTTCGAGAAAGTGCATTTTTGAAGTCTTCATAATTTTTTTCCTGTTGGAAAATGTTTAATTTTGTGAAAACATTCTCGTGGCAACTTTTTATGTAGATTTTGACGGTGTAGGTTAGTTTTCTCTGTAAGCAATATTTTAATAGCTACATACATAAGTGTTTTTTTTAATGGAACACTATATTATTACATATTACTCTACAGCCTAGAATTCCCTTTCCAAAAATATGCCTATAAAGTTTGAAAAATGGGATAGATGCGATAATTTGTTTCAGAGAATCTGGAGAAAATGCAGAGGTTGTATTTACATAAATGATATACAGAGAGAAGATAACGTTTAAACTCATTTTTCTCGATGTTAAAAAAATTTAGATTGTTTGTATCCATAATCTGAACCAAAAAGGCTAAGTGATACTGCAAGCAAGGTATCATGTGTGGCACACTTTTGGAAAGGCAATTTAAACTCCCGTAGAATATGCAAAAATGTACAGGTGTTCCATTTGAAAAAGAAATATTTGTCTGCATCTATTAGAATATTGCTTACAAAAAATCTAATTTACACCAACAAATTTTACATAAAAAGTTGTTTCGGGAATCTTTTCACAGAATCAAACATTATCCAATAGAAAAAAAGTTATGGAGATTTTTAAATAATGCACTTTTTCGAAAAACACCTGTATTTCCGAAACCGTAAGAGGTATCAATTTGCGGTTTTCACCATTCGATTTCTTGTAAACATCGAGCAAGACACCAATATTATTTTACCCTATCTCTTATAGAAACAGGGGTGTCCCTTTACAAGTGTCCAATTTGGCTCACCAGTACAGTACAGTCGATTATCCCATCTGTACTACGAACTGCTGTACCATTTTAAAACATTTAATTTTTTTGCACAGTATTTATTACATATACTAAAGTAAGTCAGGATCTTATTAGAATTTAGTAAGAAAGATACATCTAATGTTTCCGTCTTTTTCTACTTTACTAAAACGAACTGAACCTCGATTCATGTATTCACTTCTCGACAAAAGATAAATAAACACATGAGTTTCGAATATAAATCCTTTGTCTGTTATCTACAAAGGGCGGAGCGTAGCCCAGAATTAAGGTCCACCTTCTCACTCCCGCGCGTCCGTCTCCTGCGCCCCTGAGAAACTCGATGACCGTAAGACTACAGCCTTAAAGACTAAAATTCTTTTTGATAATGTCAGTTTTGAAGTTTAAACATTAGTTTTCATATTTAAAACGTCAATTTTGACGTTTAAACATCAGTTTTCTTGTTTAAAATATTACATTTGACGTTAACACGTTCACGCCGGAACCGATTTTCATAATGCGCTTCATCTGGCGGCAAAAAATATAATCCTATATTATGCGTACCACCGGTGGTACGCGCCGTCCGATGAAACTGTTTAGTGCGGGCCACCGGTGGTACGCGCCGGTGTGAATGTGTTAAAGATCAAAATTCTTTTTCAAAATGTTAGTTTTGACATTTAATTATTAGTTTTTATATTTGAAATGTCAATTTTGAGGTTTCAATGACACTTGAAATTTAAATATTGAAGTCCATTTTCGAAATGTCGATTTTCACATTTAAGCGTTAGTTTTCAGATTTAAAATGTCAATTTTGACATTTAAACGTCACTTTTCATGTTTAAAATGTCACTTTTTGCGTTTAAAGATCAAAATTCTTTTTCAAATTGTCAATTTTGACGTTTAAATGTTATTTTTCAAATTTAAATAGTCAATTTTGACGTTTAAACGTCACTTTTCATGTTTTAAATGTCACATTTGACGTTTAAAGACCAAAATTCTCTTTTAAAATGTCACTTTTAACGTTTAAAGACCAAAATTCTCTTTCCAAATGTCACTTTTGACGTTTAAAGATCAAAATTCTTTTTCAAATTGTGAATTTTGACGTTTAAATGTTTAAAACATCAATTTTGAGGTTTTAGCGTCACTTTTCATGCTTAGAATGTCACATTTGATGTTTAAAAATCAAAGTTCTCTTTCAAAATATCAATTTTGACGTTTAAATGTTTAAGTCCATTTTCGAAATGTCCATTTTCATATTTAAATGTTTATTTTCATATTTAAAACGTCCATTTTTTCATTTAAACGTGACTTTTAATGTTTAAAATGTCACTTTTAACGTTTAAAGATCAAAATTCTTTTGAAAAATGTTAATTTTGACGTTTTAATGTTTAAGTCCATTTTCGAAATGTCCATTTTTACATTTAAACGTTAGTTTTCATATTTAAAATGTCAACTTTGACGTTTAAACGTTACTTTTCATGTTTGAAATGTCACTTTTGACGTTTAAAGACCAAAATTCTCATTTACATAAATATAATAAACTTTGTAAACGTGTTTGTTTATTTACATTCGTATTTTTTTTTGTTTTAATTTAGTGAATATTTTTTAAATAACCATTAAAATTTGACATTTTTTTCTTAATATGGTATTTTTTAACAGAAAATCTTTCAGAATTTAATAATTTTTTTGCCAATTTAAAAGTGAATTTTTTAATTCTAAGCGAAATTTTCTGTCTTAAAGAAAGAAAAAAAGTAAAAAATCAAATAAAAAAAGAATGAATAATATTTACAAATTATTTAATTGCATTTATTATGTAAATAAAGAACCCACTAAAAGTGGATAACTATACACTTCATAAAACATTTAAAATTACGCGTTCAAAACGAATGATATACTTTTTGGAGCATTCCACCTGTAAGAAACACATACAAAAAAACAAAATTAAATTTCAATTATTTATAATTCATTAAGACCGGATTTTAACATACAAATAGTTGTAAATTGCGGGTGAAATAACACAGAAAAAAAAAGTCTTATCTTCCTAATATAATGACAAAAATTTTCAAACCGGTCAACACTCTAAACATAATGACATGTAATATTAAATAAAAAATAACTTATTTACAAAATATAAAAGTAAAAGGTGTTACCGACATCGAAATCCCAAAAAAAATAGGATTTTCGGACCAAAAAATGAAAAAGTACACAGCATCGAACTTTTCTCGTCACTGGCTCATTAACTAACACACTCAAACTGATTTTAGTCTATTTTAACGGTCGAATAAATCTTCCTTACGAACATAGACGTACCTACGTAACCAACGGTACCACACATTATACCCAAACCGATACTAAAAACAGCCATGTACCCGAAATAGAAAGCGGTTTGGAACAACCCGTACATCTTCGTTTTGAAAAAGAAGTAATACACCGAATACATATAAACGTAAGCGGCTGTCGAACCCGCCGATAGAAACGACGTCCATTGCCAACGATAATCCTCCGCGTTTAATAAAAAGTAACTACAAACTATAGTTACGCATACAACGACGATTAATAAGATTATCAAAACCAATAACATAAAACCGTAAACGTAATAAATTTTATACGCCCAAAATGACGTAAAGATGAAATACATTTCAATGAAGATACTTGCAAAGGGTAAAACCCCTCCTAAAAGGATAATAACTCCGGGTTCCATAAACCATTTTTTTTCTGGTATAGGACGAGGTACGGCATTTATACGACAAGGATGATCCGGTTGACCGGCTAAATTACGACCTAAAACCGTACCGACTAAAGTTAAAGGTAAGATAACAAAGAGGCAAATGCAAGTAACCGCAACCATTGTACCGAAAGGAATCGCTCTCGAAGCGTGATAATAAATAGCGATGAAATTTATACAAAAAGCCGTTCCGCATAATAAAGCTGGTAATAAAAATGCGGAAGCAAACATTTGTCTTATCCATAATTTTCCACCCATTCGAGCGTACAAAGAACCACCGAAATAACCATTTACCGGAGAAGTTGCAGCATAAACAAAAATCGCGGTTGATAATAAAGAACCTCTTTCAGTATACAACTCTCCTAAAATAGCAAAAATAATTACACTCAAAGCTACGGTTGTTAATTGATAACCGGATCCGATTAAAGCGGAGAATAATAATGAATTAGTAGCCGGTCTAAAAACATCTCCGTGGACTTGTTTCCAACCGTATTCATCTCCTAAATCGCGTTCCATATCATCCAACTCTTCATCTTTACTATATCTAGCGTAATCCTTTCTTAAAGTTCTCATTAAAATCATTGAAACTAACCCAACGAGGAAAATAACCATCATAAAACTATTAAAAATACTAAACCAATGTATACGATGTTGGAAAAAACTCGGATCTAAGTATTTATCAAATCTATCGGCGAATTTCACGTTGGAATTTTTCCAAATCACCTCATAAGTAAAAGTTAATTTTCCTCCTTGTTTCAAAGAGACTTTATCTTCCGAAGTAATATTCACATCGACGATTTGATTTCCATTTCGACCAATTTCGAATTTTTTATGTGTCCAAACGAAGTAGTTTGAATCGGTTACTTCGCCGACGATGCCCCATATTGGTAAATCGTCCAAATACATTTGGTACCAGTAATGATTTTTAACGGCGTAAACCAAAGCGCGGTATTTTTCTTCGTTTAATTGAACCTCGCAGTATTTTGATTTCGGTACGTCTACTTTAAATTGGATGTCTAAGCCGCTTATTTCCAATTCGACGCCTTGGAGGGCTTCGCTGAGCGTTTCGTGGTAGTGATTTATGGAGTCTTTCGGGCCTTTGCAAAACGGTAGGGAGAAGTAAGCGTAGGTCTCTTGGCGGTTGTGATACGGACCGACTGTATTCATCCATAGTACTACTTCTTCTGTATCTTCATACTGTATAAAAATAATTAAAAAAAAGAAATTACTTAAATTTCAAAACGTGATTTTTTTTATTGGGATTTTGATTATAAGATTATTTAAGGTAACATTATAAAGAAATATTTTTCTTTTTTTTTCATTTGAAGAATAATCTTAAAAACTAATACCAGCTACCAGGAGAAGCTTGTACAAGCTTCCTGAAGGGTTTTAAGGATTATTTCCCATATACATAAAGGACCAGTTAAATATTTACAAAAAATTCTAATGTCAACTAATGAGAATCGAATATTTTCGATTAACACGTTTACTGTCGCGTCACCCAAGGTCATTAGAGTAATGCTTATAAGGTTGTCCAACTCCCTATCCTTCCTATGTTGCAAGCAAAATTTCCCCTCACATACCCAAGTTCTCGATTATGTGACGTCATCCTTGTCCTAGCCGTCCGCGCGATATACGCGTTGTTTGTAAATTTCACGTTATTATTTCACGTATTGCCTTTAAAGTACTGATTGGGAATTTGAAAGAGGAATTTAAAAAATATTTAGGGGAAAATGTTAACCACAGAAAAGAAAACAGTAAAAAAATTGTATACAAAAATTGTTCCACATTTTCCTGTGAATTGTCATCATGTAATTAAAGTTTATATTAAACAAAGGCTATTTATTAGAATAAATTGTTTAAATACAAAATCAGACTTTAAAAAAAGTCAATATTTTAAAAGAAAAATTTTCAGTATAAAGGAAAAACAAAAAATTCACCCACTAAAAATCATTTTTTATCAGTAAATTATCATTATTTTCAAAATATGTAAAATTTCCTTTTTATTATATTTTGTTGTAAGAATTATTCATAAAAATTTCATCTCGCCGGACAAGCGTGACGTCACGCCCGCCTCTCTCCCTTTAAACACGGCGCCACTCGAGTTGGACAACCTTATACCATTGCTCTATCAACCTTGGCGTCACCCATATTCGATAGTAAAATGGGTGGTATCCAACAGAATACCCTTCGTACAGCAGTACGCGTGGCCTAAATGACAAAAAATAAGCGCGGCAGTCAACGTGTTAAACGGATTTTACAATTAGCTCGAACTAGCTTCCAAAATAGATAAGTTATTAAAGGAACTCTGCCATCTATTTGCCATAACAACATATAAATAATTATTTTTAATGCAATTTTTAATTTGAAAAATAATCTTGACATAAATCCTTTGAGCTCTAAGTTTTGAACCTGTAATTTAAAGGAACTGGTTACATGTCAACTGAATCGTGTAAATTTGATAATTTGGTTGTCAAATTTGCACTCTTCATTATCATGCAACCAGTTCTCTCAAAAATTAACTGGCAAAACTTGAAACTTCCGAGATTTTACCTCTGATTAAATGTTCTATTTTGTCTCTTTCTGTAATGTACAATCAAATAAAAAAATATGTAAAGAATTTTTCGGTATCCGAATATTTTATGTTCACCCGATCAACATTGAAAAAACGATGACTACTGTTTGGAAAAAAATCTTGACATTAATCCCTCGAGTCCCACATTTTGATTCGATAATTTTCATAGACTAATAAATACCTAGACGGAGCCTTTTGAAAAGAAGAACTGATTTTAGCAGTAAGATTGCACTTCAATTAGTGTCGTCGCGACTCATTTGTGTTCGGCATTGTGACTCGTGTGTCACTGAAAACTGGCCATAGAAGAGCATACAAGCTTAAACTGAGTATTTGTAGAAACATTACATAAATAAACCGGGAATTAAAAAAAAATAAAACCCCACTTAAACGATTTTACATACATTGGTCTCTATCCATTTCTATTCTAAGGTTTTTTAGTGACACCCAGTGTACACTCATGGTCAATGGAAATGAACTTCAAAACTCTGTGCGAGAACTGAAACAGTCACGGGTTCGGTCGGCTTTCGACAGAATTAAACCTGGCACGAGACTAAAGACGTAAAAACGTATCGACGGGGACACAGCTGGACTTGGTGCTGTATTTATAAAAACGAAGAAGATTTATAAACACGAAGAACGAACATTGACTTGCATGAATAATAGCCTCACGCCAGGTTTCATTCCCTCGATAGCCGACCGAACCCGAAACGGTTTTAATTATCGCTCTCGCATAGAGCTTTGAAGTTCATTTCCAGTGATTATGAGTGTACATATGCTTACCATAGACGTATGATTATATCTATTGGTATGGCTTTGTGGTTTACAACCAAATTCTTTTCACATCCATATTTATAGATCTATGTACAGAAATCTTGCAGCCGAATTTTATGGAGCATAACAGAACTTAACCAGAATGCAACTAGTCTCCCTTCATCCTGAATATCAGCTCCCTCTTGTCCATGAAGTGTAGTAAAGGCTCCGTCTATGTATTTATTAGTCTATGATAATTTTCAAAAAGATGGTTCATTTCAACCAAATCGTGCAAATTTGACAACTAAAAAAAAGCTCACCAATTGCGCTGTCGGGCTTTTATTGGTTGCCAAATTAACACTCTTTATTGCCATTTGGATAATTATTTTTTGCGGCTACTCTAAGCAAACATTCTAAGTGATTATTAAAGTGAATGTATTGCATAAATTGCAATTTCTATCCTTGAACTTTTTAGAGCCGAACCGCTATTAGAAATGATGTTCACAATAAATCATTTACATACATACTACCTCTGTTTCATAATAAGTAAGCCACTTCCTTACAGCTATACATATCTATAGCCAAGATGTAAAAGCTTGTATTTCCTTTTTTTTAAATTTATTAATAGTATTTCGATGATATGTAAGCTTCGTAATATCATAAAATCAATTAAAAAATCTTTTGGCTATAAAAATGAAAATGACTCACACATTATGAAACAGAGCGTACTTCCTAAATAAGACACATTTTCAGAACCCATTTAAACTATTTAAGGCAAAGTAAGAAACATTGGAATTATCTCTAAAAAGATGTTTTCTGATAAAAAACCGCTTGAAAGAGTCAAAAACCATTTCTAATTTATCGCCTAAACTTTGTTTTGTAGTAATGTACGTTTGCAATGTTAGAGTTTTGACTCCATCAAACGTTTTTTCCCAAAAAAAATCCTTTAAAAACATAAATCAGATGTTCCAGACTTTTTCACACACTGTATTATGATCCTCATAAGTAGAAGCAAAGAAAGAACTTTCTTTGAACACCGTACATCAAAAAAACTATAATCAATCAATTTGAAGGACAAATTTATGTCACTGTACTTACACATAAAATCTTAAAAACATAGAATGTAAAATCTAAATCAATAGAATAAATAATAAAGTTAAAATATTCTATTTTGTAATAAAAAAGTCAATTTTATTCTAATTATTACCCAAAAAAATCATAAAGGTGACTAAAATTTTTTATGGTTAACCTAACTTTTAAAAATTTTGATCAACTTTAAAAAAATCGTGGAGACTTTATTTTTTTTAATTAAGAAATGGAATTTGTATTAATTGAAAGTTAAAATATCCTATTTCGTAATAAAAAAGTCAATTTTATTCTAATTATTACTCAAAAAATTAAAAAAATTCATAAAGGTGACTAAAATTTTTTATGGTTAACCTAACTTTTAAAAATTTTGATCAACTTTAAAAAATCGTGGAGACTTTATTTTTTTTAATTAAGAAATGGAATTTTTATTAATTGAAAGTTAAAATATTCTATTTTGTAACAAAAAAGTCAATTTTGTTCTAATTATTACCCAAACAATTAAAAAAATTCATAAAGGTGACTAAAATTTTTGACAGTTAACCTAACTTTTATTGAAAATTTTATACAAAATTTAAAAATCAAAACCTGTCATTTTGAAACACCAAATAACCTCTACATAGGTCTCGTCATTCATCAACCAACCAAATTTAACAACAAAGTGTTTTAATGACCCACTGAAAGATTTAAAAATGACTTATAGAGTTATTTTCATTCCTTATTTAGTTAATATTTTATATTCAAAAGTACAAAATCATAAAAACCAACTCCACGTCAGAACAGTATAATAAAAACTCCAATTTATTTCTTTACTTTTTATTATAGTCTTTTAGTTCTATTTAATTTAACTAAATTTAAAGTTTTAAACACAATAATTAAACTGGCACTTATAATTAAAAAAAATAAATAAAATAAATCCATAGTTTTAGATATTATGAATTTTTTTTAAACGTTACTTGTTATTTTCATACTTACGTACTTCATTTTCATAATCTTGCATTGCACTTTTACAAAACAATTTCAAATATTTCTTGCATTCCAGTTCAATTTACATTTTACCGTTCAACAAAACCACAAAGTCGATAACTAAAAATTTCTTAATAAAAGAACGGTTTAATACCAATATTGATAAAGTAATAAATCCAACCTTCAACAAATTATTTTCCCAACAATTTTTTTTGATTATTAATCAATTTAAATGGATTATATTATAATAATTATATTACACATCAACCAAAATAATCGTTTAAAAAAAACCATAAATGACACACTTACCGTCCTCATATTATAATCTCACATCACCAAAATACAATTAAAAATTATCTAATTAAGTCAAAAAATCATAACTAGCAACGTAATATCCCCTTTTTAGGAAATAAACTATCTATTAACTAAAACTTGCAACAACTAAATACCAATAACTTACAATGTGAGTGTGTTCATCTCCGCTCGTAACAGAGGCCAGTAAATAAAGTAAACACGTCGTTAGGAATTTTCTCATCGTGTACGCCCTTAGGATTCGTATTAACAAGCCGAAATTCTCGTAAAAATAGCTTTCTTGCCCATTATATTCTGTAAACACACGTAGACACCGCAACGGTGACAGCAGCTTCTACCAACCGTTAAATGATTAAATTTCAACGTTGGCACGCGGCAAAACCACTTAATTTAATTGATTTTCAACAATTTTCATGTAAAAATTCATGTAAAAAGAAATCTAATAAATGTTTAGATAAGATATATAAGTGTATGTTATGATCTTTTAAAATTAATTAATTTTTAGATGGGTTTTACAAATATTAAGTGAAATTAGGTACCTATAAAAAAAAATGTTTAATTAATTTTTTTTTTTATTTTATTTAAATTTAAGTAATATAAATTTTAATTGTAAATAAAATAAAAAAAATAATTATTGAATAAAATTAATTTTTTAAAAACAAGATTTTAAAATTAAAGAAAATAATGTTTAGTTACAAATTACAAACTAAAAATCCCTAAATTTGACGTTTGTTTAGAATCTGTCAATATCAAGTTTAGTAGGTTATTGTTTGTTTATTAACCATAAAATAATAATAATAATAAAATTTGTAAATACTTTGAAGAGGAATTTAAAAAATTTAAAATGCATGAAAACATTCCGAAGGTTTAAAAGTATATTAAGAGGATGGTAATAATGTCATAAAATCACAATGAGTAAAGAAGTGGACGACCAAGAGGTTACAGTTGAAGTTGTTCCACAAACGGTGACTGAAATAGTATATTTGGAAGATCCTGTATTGGAAGTTCATGAATTACCTACGATAAACCTTATTGAATCTTATGAAATAAAGAATATAGATGATACCGCACCTTGTGAATCTATCGAATCGGATTCATCGCAATTTGATGAATCTTTACCAACACAGGAAGTAATTTTCATTTTTTAAACAATTTTTTGAAATGTTTTCATTAAAATAGATTGAATTTACATAATATTTATTTTCCAGAATAGATCAAAAAGTGACGTTGAAGATTATAATTCCGGAATAGGAGAATTTATATGCACGTTATGTAATTTTAAATGTCGATCTTTATCCAGTCTACATTCTCACCGTCTTATACACGATAAACAATTCGTTAAATGTCATTATAATTGTATAGCTTGCGGTCAACAATTCGATAAAGCTCAAAGTCTCTCGCATCATTTTCGAACGGCTCACTCAAAATTTTCCTGCGGCATTTGCAAATATGAATGTAACGAAGACTGGGCTTTGGAACAACATTTCAAAGTACACGATACTAGAAAATATTCTTGTAACGAATGTGATTCAACTTTTAAAACCGCAAAATCACTCGTGAATCACCAGAAAGTACACAATAACACATTTCTTTACGCGTGCAATAAATGTCATGCCAGTTTTGCAACCACGAGTGAGGTTTCGACTCATCTACGGCTGGCACACGTTAAAAATAAAAAGCGGGAGGTTCAATTTAACCCAACGGTTAAAGTAAATCCTAAGAAACCGAGACGGCTGATGCCTTGTCGTGTGTATTTATAACCCTATTGTGTTCGTTAAATTTAATATTATATTTTTTATTATTATTATATAGATTTATTTCTACAAATAATGCACTAGTAGTAAGTACGTAAAATTTATTGTAATCACTACTTGTCTGTGTTGAAAGTTAAGTACAAAATGATTCATTTTTAATATTGTCGTTTTTATTTTACATTAATTTTTTATTTGCAGAATTATTAAATATAATTATTAAATAGTTTATTAGTAAATTTTGTGGTTTTAATCATTTTTAAATCAATTTATATCAAAAAGAATTTTTTATTTATTAAATATTACAACTAAGATTTATAACCTAACCTAAAATATTTACCAGTTTTTAAAAAATCCCCAAGAGTTTATTTATAAAAATTAATGAAAGATTTTTAAACTGAATGTAAATTAAAATGTCTAGTTTTAATTAAAACAGTCAAATTTTTTCTAATTATTACCCAAAAAATTAAAAAAATTTTTAAAGTTAGAAAAATTTTTTGACAGTTAACTAACCTTTTTAAAAAAATTTAATCAACTTTAAAAAATCGCACAGAGTTTATTTTTAAAGATTAAGGAATGATTTTTGCTTTAAATTGATCTTAAAACATTCTATTTTTGATTAAAATAGTCAAATTTTTCCTAATTGTTATCAAAAAAATTAAAAAAATTCTTAAAGTTGGAATACTTTTTAACAGTTAACTAACCTCACTTTTGAGAAAATTGAATCTTTAAAAAATCCCCAAGAGTTTATTTATAAGAACTAATGAAAGATTTTTGAAGTGAATGTAAATTAAAATGTCTAGTTTTAATTGAAAAAGTCGGATTTCTCCTAAATGGTGTCAAAAAAATTAAAAAAATTCCTAAAAATTAAGATTTTTCATCCAACCTAAAATTTTGACCACCTTTAAAAAATCCCCCCGACTTTATTTATAAGAATTAAGGAAAGATTTTTGAACTGAATGTAAATTAAAATGTCTAGTTTTAATTAAAATAAGCGGATTTTTCCTAAGTGGTTTCAAAAAAATTTAAAAAATTTCCAAAGATGAAGATTTTTCACCTAACCTAAAAATTTTAACCATTTTTAAAAAATCCCCCCGACTTTATTTATAGGAATTAATGAAAGATTTTTTAAATTAATGTAAATTAAAATGTCTAGTTTTATTTAAAAAAGACAGATTTTTCCTAAGTAGCGTCAAAAAAATTTAAAAAATTCCTAAAAATAAAGATTTTTCACCTAACCTAAAAGTTTGACAATTTTTAAAAAATCCCCAAGAGTTTATTTATAGGAATTAATGAAAGATTTTTGAACTGAATGTAAATTAAAATGTCTAGTTTTAATTAAAGAAGACGGATTTTTGCTAAGTAGTGTCAAAAAAATTAAAAAAATTCCTAAAAATGAAGATTTTTCACCTAACCTAAAATTTTGACAATCTTTAAAAAATCCCCTGGAGTTTATTTATAAGAATTAAGGAAAGATTTTGGAACTGAATGTAAATTAAAATGTCTAGTTTTAATTAAAAAAGTTGGATTTTTCCTAAGTAGTGTCAAAAAAATTTAAAAAAATCCCAAAAATGAAGATTTTTCACCCAACTTAAAATTTTAACCATCTTTAAAAAATCCCCAAGAATTTATTTATAAGAATTAATGAAAGATTTTTGAACTGAATGTAAATTAAAATGTCTAGTTCTATTTAAAAAATACGGATTTTTCCTAAGTAGTGTCAAAAAAATTTAAAAAATTCCTAAAAATTAAGATTTTTCACCTAACCTAAAATTTTGACAATCTTTAAAAAATCCCCTGGAGTTTATTTATAAGAATTAAGGAAAGATTTTGGAACTGAATGTAAATTAAAATGTCTAGTTTTAATTAAAAAGGTTGGATTTTTCCTAAGTAGTGTCAAAAAAATTTAAAAAAATCCCAAAAATGAAGATTTTTCACCCAACTTAAAATTTTAACCATCTTTAAAAAATCCCCAAGAATTTATTTATAAGAATTAATGAAAGATTTTTGAACTGAATGTAAATTAAAATGTCTAGTCCTATTTAAAAAATACGGATTTTTCCTAAGTAGTGTCAAAAAAATTTAAAAAATTCCTAAAAATTAAGATTTTTCACCTAACCTAAAATTTTGACAATCTTTAAAAAATCCCCTGGAGTTTATTTATAAGAATTAAGGAAAGATTTTGGAACTGAATGTAAATTAAAATGTCTAGTTTTAATTAAAAAGGTTGGATTTTTCCTAAGTAGTGTCAAAAAAATTTAAAAAAAATCCCAAAAATGAAGATTTTTCACCCAACTTAAAATTTTAACCATCTTTAAAAAATCCCCAAGAATTTATTTATAAGAATTAATGAAAGATTTTTGAACTGAATGTAAATTAAAATGTCTAGTTCTATTTAAAAAATACGGATTTTTCCTAAGTAGTGTCAAAAAAATTTAAAAAATTCCCAAAAATTGAGATTTTTCACCCAACCTAAAATTTTTACCATCTTTAAAAAATCCCCAAGAGTTTATTTATACAAATTAATGAAAGATTTTTGAATTATATGTAAATTAAAATGTCTAGTTTTAATTTAAAAAGATGGATTTTTCCCAAGTAGTGCCAAAAAAATTAAAAAAATTCCCAAAAATTGAGATTTTTCACCCAACCTAAAATTTTTACCATCTTTAAAAAATCCCCAAGACTTTATTTATAGGAATTAATGAAAGATTTTTGAACTAAATGTAAATTAAAATGTCTAATTTTAATTAAAAAAGACGGACTTTTTCTAAATTGGGTCAAAAAAATTAAAAAAATTCCTAAAAATGAAGATTTTCCACCCAATCTAAAATTTTAACCATCTTTAAAAAATCCCCAAGAGTTTATTTATACGAATTAATGAAAGATTTTTGAATTATATGTAAATTAAAATGTCTAGTTTTAATTAAAAAAGACGGATTTTTCCTAAGTGGTGTCAAAAAAATTAAAAAAATTCCTAAAAACAATCAAGATTTTTTCGGTACTAAATTTTTTAAAAAGTTAGGTTAGTTAACTGTCAAAATTTGGGTTTTATTTCATTAATTTTTTTATAAAATACAACTTTTAATTGAATTTTAATTTATTGGCAATTTATCGTCTAAAATATTATCTAAAATTAAACAAAAACTTGAAGTATTTCGAATTTTTAATAAATCAATCATACTCATACGTATTAATCGTAATCATATTCATCATAATAATCGTAATTTTATCAATCGTAATTATATTCATATGTATCAATCGTAATCATACTCGGTACAAAAAAAAAAAAAACATTTTATTCACTTAAAAGTTAATTAAACCTTACAATACCAAATTTTCTTTAATATATTTTATTTACGTATCCGGCATTTCACCTCCCGGAACGAGCTACAACAAACAAATTATTAAATTTCACCAAAACCAATTTAATAAATAACACATAAAACCCAACCCACCATCGTAATATTATTCCCATTCAATAATATTTGATCTAACTTCGTCACCCTTCTTCCTTCCGGAGTTGTTTCATATTCCGTAACATCCTCAAGTAACATATTCACAAAATCATCAAAACCCAATAAAGTACCAACAATTTCCTTATCGTTTTTCATTATGATATGAATCCGAGATCCAATACACTTATCCACTAATTCTATAAAGAGAAAAAATCAAATTTTTAGATTAAAATTTTTGGTTATGTTTTCAACATAACCTCAAAAATTTTGCGTCTTACCTAAAGGAAGAAGCGTGGATGAGGTTACTGGCATAGTAGTCATTTTCTCGGTTTATTTTCGGGGAAATACGTCGAATTTAAGTTGAAATTTAATGTTTTTGTTGTATTATCGATGTGTATCCTAACAGAAAATTTGATTTTTGCCGCTTGCGCTTTATGTTTTGGTTACTAGCGGTTTTAACCCGAGTCAGTGGATCGGGATTGGTAGGAGAATTAATACTCAGGACCGGAATAAAATAAAATTATCTTGAAAATCTTTTTAGATCAAAACTAGAACGTTTTAAGTTTCATTTAGAAAAAGAATCAAATCAAAATCTTTAAAAATGAATTTTTGATGAATTTTTAAAGTTTATTTTTTAAGTTAAAAAAGTGTCAAAAATTTTTTCCAACTTTGAACATTTTTTTAAATTTTTTGGCAATATTTAGAATAAAACTGTCTTTTTTAATTAAAATTAGAATGTTTTAAGTTTCATTTAGAAAAAGAATCAGCTCAAAAGATTTAAAATTCAATCTTTTATGAATTTTTTAAAAATGGTTAATTTTCTAACCTAAAAAAATTTTTACCAACTTTGAAAATTTTTTAAATTTTTTTGACAACATTTAGACTAAAACGGTCTTTTTAGATCAAAACTAGAATGTTTTAAGTTTCATTTAGAAAAAGAATCAAATCAAAATCTTTAAAAATGAATTTTTAATGAATTTTTAAAATTGATCGATTTTCTTAATTTAGGTTAGAAATGTTAAAAAAATTTTATCCACCTTGAAATTTTTTTAAATTTTTTTGACAACATTTAGAATAAAACGACCTTTTTAGATCAAAACTAGAATATTTTAAGTTTTATTTAAAAAAAGAATCAAATCAAAATGTTTAAAAATGAATTTTTAATGAATTTTTAAAATTGATTGATTTTCTTAATTTAGGTTAAAAATGTTAAAGAATTTTTATCAACTTTGAAAATTTTTTAAATTTTTTTGACAACATTTAGAATAAAAGGGTCTTTTTAGATCAAAACTAGAATATTTTAAGTTTCATTTAGAAAAAAAATCAAATCAAAAGATTTAAAATTCAATTTTTTATGAATTTTTAAAATTGATCGATTTTTTTAAATTAGGTTAAAAGTATCCAAAATTTTTAACCAACTTTGAAATTTTTTTTAAATTTTTTGACAACATTTAGAATAAAACGGTCTTTTTAGATCAAAACTAGAATGTTTTAAGTTTTATTTAGAAAAAAGTCAAAAGAAAATCTTAAAAAATGAATTTTTAATGAATTTTATAGTTGATCGATTTTCCTAACTTAGGTTAAGAAATATCAAAAATTTTTTACCAACTTTGAGAATTTTTTTAATTTTTTTGACAATACTTAGAGTAAAACTGTCTTTTTTAATTAAAATTAGAATGTTTTAAGATTCATTTAGAAAAAAATCAGCTCAAAAGATTTAAAATTCAATTTTTTATGAATTTTTTAAAAAATGGTCAATTTTCTAACCTAAAAAAAATTTTTACCAACTTTGAAAATTTCTTTAATTTTCTTGACAACATTTAGAATAAAACGGTCTTTTTAGATCAAAACTAGAATATTTTAAGTTTCATTTAGAAAAAAAATCAAGTTAAAATCTTTAAAATTTAATTTTTAATGAATTTTTAAAAGTGCTCGACTTTTTTTAACTTAGGTTAAGAAGTGTAAAAATTTTTTAACCAACTTTAAAAATTTTTTTAATTTTTTTGACAACATTTAGAATAAAACGTTTTTTTTAGATCAAAACTAGAATATTTTAAGTTTCATTTAGAAAAAAAAATCAAATCAAAATCTTTAAAAATGAATTTTTGATGAATTTTTAAAGTTTATTTTCTTAAATTAAAAAGTGTCAAATTTTTTTACCAACTTTGAAAATTTTTTTAATTTTTTTGACAATACTTAGAATAAAACAGTCTTTTTTAATTAAAATTAGAATGTTTAAGTTTCATTTAGAAAAAGAATCAGCTCAAAACATTTAAAATTCAATTTTTTATGATTTTTTTAAAAAATGGTTAATTTTCTAACCTAAAAAAATTTTTATCAACTTTGAAAATTTCTTTAATTTTTTTGACAATACTTAGAATAAAACTGTCTTTTTTAATTAAAATTAGAATGTTTTAAGTTTCATTTAGAAAAAGAATCAGCTCAGAAGACTTAAAATTCAATTTTTTATGAATTTTTTAAGAAGTGGTTAATTTTGTAACATAGAAAAAAATTTTGCAACTTTGAAAATTTTTTTTAATTTTTTTGTCAACATTTAGAATAGAACGGTCTTTTTAGATCAAAACTAAAATATTTTATGTTTCATTTAGAAAAAAAATCAAATCAAAATGGTTAAAAATGAATTTTTAATGAATTTTTAAAATTGATTGATTTTCTTACTTAGGTTAGAAATGTTAAAAATTTTTAACCAAATTTGAAAATTTTTTAAATTTTTTTGACAACATATGAAATAAAACAATCTTTTTAGATCAAAACTAGAATATTTTGGGTTTCATTTAGAAAAAAAATCAAATCAAAATGGTTAAAAATGAATTTTTAATGAATTTTTAAAATTTATTTTTTTAAATTAAAAAGTGTCAAAAGTGTTTACTAACTTTGAAAATTTTTTTAATTTTTTTGACAACATTTAGAATAAAACCGTCTTTTTAGATCAAAACTAGAGTATTTTAAGTTTCATTTAGAAAAAAAAATCAAATCAAAATGGTTAAAAATGAATTTTTAATGAATTTTTAAAATTGATCGATTTTTTTAAATTAGGTTAAAAGTATCTAAAATTTTTAACCAAGTTTGAAATTTTTTTTAATTTTTTTGACAACGTTTAGAATAAAACTGTCTTTTTAGATCAAAACTACAATGTTTTAGGTATCATTTAGAAAAAGAATTAAATCAAAATCTTTAAGAATTAATTTTTAATGAATTTTTAAAGTTGATCAATTTTCTTAACTTAGAAGTGTCAAAATTTTTTTAACTTTGAACATTTTTCAAATTAATTTAAATGTCAAATTATTAAACATCAAATATGAAATTCAAATATGAAATCAAACAAAAATCATATAAAAACGAAAAAAAATAAATAAAATTAATTGAATTATTAAAATTTATATTTACATTTTTAATTTATATTTAATTTTAAAGTCACATTTTAATAATTTTATTTTCTTAGGTTGGTGTTATTGCTTTCTTTTATTGAAACGCACGATTTTCATTATGGAAGTTGACATTAAACGTCATTTTAACCTTAGACATTAAACGTCAAATGTCAGTTCAAAATGTAAACTGTCAAATTTAAAAAAACTCTTTAATTTCTCAAAGGTTAGTAAATAAAATTTCTTTTTCTTTATGTTTTATTCATTATTTAAGTTTTAATTTTATATTAAAGGTAAGTTTTATACAAAATAAGTAGATTAAATCGCGCTAAATTCGCCTCTGTACAGCTTGCAGACTTCACTGGTTCGGAGTATCCAAGAATTACGAATGTGCCGGAGTGTGCGCAGTTTATTGACATTGCATTCTACAGCCAGTTAGTTTGATGGTGCACGCCAAGATGGAAGATGCGTGTTGAACAGTAAGCGAACATGTGTTTTCTATAAATAAGTGGGACTATCCTGTGCGAATCGGTGCCCGAAACCGCGACAATAATGGCCGTTTTACCTTCAACCCTTGGATTTTCGACCCGAATTTAAATCAAACCCTCGGTAAGTTCGCCGCCGCCGTACGCTTTGGTTAGTTATCCAATGTTTTCTTTGATGCCCGGCATCGATTCGACTCAAATTCGCGATATTACTCATACACAACCTCCTTTTCTATATCACCGGGGGTATTTTAAACCTAACCGGTTTTAATTCTCGGAAAAACTTTATAAGAAACGTTAAGATTATTAAAAAAAATCTAATCTAGTTATTAATAGAGTTGTTTCGAATATAAATCATATTTTTTAGATTTTCTAAATGAAGATGAGTCGCCTTTTAGGTAAAGAATTAAGAGTATTTCCAGACAAAGGAGTGTGCCGTAATAAATGTCTGTTGGTGCAGTCTATTTTTGAACTGGGCCTTCGTGTGTGCATGCACACTGGAAAGAAAAACAACCCTCGACGTTTTAATACAATATTGACTTAAAGTTTAAAAAAAAATCCGATTTTCTATCGGCGTTTTTTTTTTCGTTTAAAACGGTTTGATTTTTTAATCTGAGAGATGCTATAAAATTGCAATACAGGTGTCCTCTGATATGTCGATGAGCCTCCGCAACTTGTACCACGACCTTGAAGAAATGTCACCTTACCGGTGTGTTTTGTGTGCGTTGAAAATCCTGTCGTTTTCAATCTAATCGATAATTTACTAAAACGGATTTACGGATTATTTGAAAAACCTTATTTTACACTTTTAATTTACTTAATTATATTAGATTTTTTTCCTTAAAATTTTTAGTCATCACATAGCAAAGTTTAAGAATTTAAATTCCATCTACCTTTTTTTATTTATTTTGTTTGTATAATAAAAAAATAAATAAGCTTTTGGAGATAATACTAAAATAATATTAATAAAAAAACATAGCTTTTATAGATGTAATAATAATAATAATCGTAATAAGTATTTTATCTTGTGTGTTGTATAATATTTTATTTTGTAACTAATAACAAAGTCGAGAAATAACGTTGGGTCGTAAAAGGTTAGATTACGTGACGTTCAAAAGCTTTAAAACGTCGTTAAAAGCGCTCTCGGGAAGCTTCAGATTGTGCATATCGATGAAAATTTCGGTCGTTAGTAAAGTTTTTAGTTTTGCGGGCATCTAAACTGCAATAAAGGTGCGTTTTTTACGGTTGCGGTGGAGCGAAGGTAATAAAAATGTTGTACTTTGTTCATTTTAAAGTTCATTATTTTTCAAAAATCATAGAGAATACAATTTCTAATTTTGATTAATAAATACCAAAATTAACATTTTAAAAATTTTGATCTTTAAACGTCAAAAATGACATTTCAAACATGAAAACTGACGTTTAAACGTCAAAATTGACATTTAAAATATAAAAACTAAGCGGACAAAACTGACACATTTTGAAAGAGAATTTTGATCTTCAAAACGTCAAAAGTGACATCTTACAGATGAAAAGTGACGTTTGAATGTCAAAGTTTGAGTGACATTTCAAAACCGAATTTAATCATTTAAATGTCAAAACTGACATTTTAAAAAAGAACTTTGATTTTTAAACGTTTAAACGTCAAAAGTGGCATCTTGAAAAGTAACGTTTAAAGTAAAAATTGACATTTCAAAAATGAAAACTAACATTTATACGTCAAAATTGACATTTAAAATATAAAAACTAAGCGGACAAAACTGACACATTTTGAAAGAGAACTTTGATGTTCAAAACGTCAAAAGTGACATCTTACAGATGAAAAGTGACGTTTGAATGTCAAAGTTTGAGTGACATTTCAAACCCGAATTTAATCATTTAAATATCAAAACTGACATTTTAAAAAATAACTTTGATTTTTAAACGTCAAAAGTGACATTTTAATCATGAAAAGTAACAACGTTTAAAGCAAAAATTGACATTTCAAAACTGAAAACTAACATTTATTCGTCAAAATTGACATTTTAAAAGAGAATTTTGTTCTTTAAACATCAAAAGCAACATTTTAAGCATGAAAAGTGACGCTTAAACGTAAAAATTGACATTTTAAATATGAAAACTAATGTTTAAATGTCAAAATTGATAGTTTGAAAGAGAATTTCGATTTTTAAACGTCAAAATTGACATTTTAAAGATGAAAAGTGACGTTTAATTGTCAAAATTGACAGTTTGAAAGAGAATTTTGATTTGTAATCGTCAAAATTGACAGTTTGAAAGAGAATTTTGATTTATAAACGTCAAAATTGACATTTTGAAAGGGAATTTTCATCTTTAAACGTCAATATTAACATTTCAAAGATGAAAAGTGACGTTTAAACGTCAAAATTGACATTTTAAAAGAGAATTTTCTTCTCTAAACGTCAAAAGCAACATCCTAAGCATGAAAAGTGACGCTTAAACGTAAGAATTGACATTTTAAATATGAAAACTAATGTTTAAATGTCAAAATAGGTAGTTTGAAAGAGAATTTCGATTTTTAAACGTCAAAATTAACATTTTAAAGATGAAAAGTGACGTTTAAATGTCAAAATTGACAGTTTGAAAGAGAATTTTGATTTATAATCGTCAAAATTGACAGTTTGAAAGAGAATTTCGATTTATAAACGTCAAAATTGACATTTTGAAAGGGAATTTTCATCTTTAAACGTCAATATTAACATTTCAAAGATGAAAAGTGACGTTTAAACGTCAAAATTAACATTTTAAAAGAAAATTTTCTTCTCTAAACGTCAAAAGCAACATCTTAAGCATAAAAAGTGACGCTTAAACGTAAAAATTGACGTTTTAAATATGAAAACTAATGTTTAAATGTCAAAATTGATAGTTTGAAAGAGAATTTCAATTTTTAAACGTCAAAATTGACATTTTAAAGATGAAAAGTGACGTTTAAATGTCAAAATTGACAGTTTGAAAGAGAATTTTGATTTATAATCGTCCAAGTTGACAGTTTGAAAGAGAATTTTGATTTATAAACGTCAAAATTGACATTTTGAAAGGGAATTTTCATCTTTAAACGTCAATATTAACATTTCAAAGATGAAAAGTGACGTTTAAACGTCAAAACCGACATTAAAAAAAAAATTTTCTTCTCTAAACGTCAAAAGCAACATCTTAAGCATGAAAAGTGACGTTTAAACGTAAAAATTGACATTTTAAATATGAAAACTAATGTTTAAATGTCAAAATTGATAGTTTGAAAGAGAATTTCGATTTTTAAACGTCAAAATTGACATTTTAAGGATGAAAAGTGACGTTTAAACGTCAAAATTGACAGTTTGAAAGAGAATTTTGATTTATAATCGTCCAAATTGACAGTTTGAAAGAGAATTTTGATTTATAAACGTCAAAATTGACATGTTGAAAGGGAATTTTCATCTTTAAACGTTAATATTAACATTTCAAAGATGAAAAGTGACGTTTAAACGTCAAAATTGACATTTTAAAAGAGAATTTTGTTCTCTAAACGTCAAAAGCAACATCTTCATCATGAAAAGTGACATTTAAACGTAAAAATTGACATTTTAAATATGAAAACTAATGTTTAAATGTCAAAATTGATAGTTTGAAAGAGAATTTCGATTTTTAAACGTCAAAATTGACATTTTAAAGATGAAAAGTGACGTTTAAATGTCAAAATTGACAGTTTGAAAGAGAATTTTGATTTATAATCGTCAAAATTGACAGTTTGAAACAGAATTTTGATTTATAAACGTCAAAATTGACATTTTGAAAGGGAATTTTCATCTTTAAACGTCAATATTAACATTTCAAAGATGAAAAGTGACGTTTAAACGTCAAAACTGACATTTTATAAGAGAATTTTGATTTATAATCGTCCAAATTGGCATTTTGAAAAAGAATTTTGATTTATAAACGTCAAAATTGACATTTGGAAGGGAATTTTGAAAAATAATAGGAAATGCAATTTCTAATTTTGATTAATAACAAATTTAGATTTTGCCAAGATTTGCTACATTTAGAAAAAAAATTTCTCATAAACATAATAACTAAATATACAGGGTGATGCGAGTAATAGTGCCCTTGGCAATTATTTTCAAATGAACCACCTGTAAATTGTAATCTACCGGGTGTTCGGTTTAAAAATCGTCGTTAGCATTAATTGTTGTTTCATTCGCTTTATTTGATTTTCTTTAAGTCATCTATACTTCAACTTGACATATAAAACGTTAAAAATTTGACGTTTTCTAAATTTATAACAATTTTGATGGATTATTTTTATCGAATAAGAACAAATTTAGATTTTGCCAAGATTCTAATATTAAGAGGAATGTTTTCATTACATAAATCAAGCTGATTTTTGATTTCAATTTCATTTATGATAATAATTAAATATACAGGGTGAACTATGTAAGTACATACATACGAGTAATGACGTCGTTAGAATTTTTTTCTAAATGAATCATCCTGTAAGTTATTCCAACTTTAGAACTTATGAAACATCGCGAAAAGATTACTACGTTTATTCTAGAATTAGAATAATATACCGGGTGTTCGATTTAAAACATGTTTATCGATAACATTGCTTATTTTTTGATTCATTTTGTGGTTAATTTTCTTTAAGTTGTACTTTGTACTTTGACTTGATATATACAACGCCAAATATGTTTTTCTTTTCCTTAGGTTGGCTATATTTTAACTTGACATATAATATGTTAAAAATTTGACGTTTTCTGAAGTTAAAAATAAACTCTTCTCGAAATATTTCGTTCAAAGTGTTTTGTAAAAAAATGATTTTATTGACAAATTGTATTTATTAAACAATATAATCTAAAAAAAACTCTCTAAAATTTTAATGTCAATGTAATAATAAAGACATTTTGTTTTATCTTTAGATTATTCAGAAAAAAAGTTTTAAAATACCATGATATACTATTGTTTCTTTTTTTTATGTTGGCTATACTTTGACTTGACATATAAAACGTCAAAAATTTGACATTTTCTCAATTTACAATAAAGCAAAGTTAATAATAGACTCTTTTCGAGAAATTTGGTTCAAAATTCTTTTGGTAAAAAATTACTTTATAGACAGATTGTATATATCAAACAATATAACCTAAAAAAACTCTTTACATTATTTTTAATGTCAATGTGAAATTAAAAAAAAATGAATAAAAAAATGTATCAAGACATTTTATTTTATCTTTCGATTATTAAGAAAAGAAAATCTTTAAAATACCATGATATACTATTTTTTTCTTTATTTTAGGTTGGCTATACTTTGACTTGACATATAAAATGTCAAAAATTTGATGTTTTCTGAATAAATAATAAATTTATGTTAAAAATAGACTTTTCTTGATTGAAATTTTGTTGAAATTTTATTATAAATATCACTTTTTAAATGGATTGTGTTTATTAAACAAATAAACAAACAAAACCGAAAAAAATTTACACATTTTTAATGTCATTGTGATTCAATACAATAATAATAGATATGTTATCTTTCAACTGTTAAAAAAATCTCTAGAATACTATGATTTGATGTTTTTTTTTTACTTTAGGTTGGCTGCACTTTGATTTGACATATAAAACGTCAAAAATTTGACGTTTTCTCATTAATTCTAACCTCAAACTCCCGCGAATTGACACAAAGTAAAAAAAAATATTATTATCATATTTCAGAGTACCAACCTAATTATTTTTTTCCATTGAATATGTATATAATTTAACCATTATGTGAAATTTAAGTAAATTCATAATGATATCTTGTTGTTAGTAAAAAAATTGACGTTCCAACCTCAAAACTTAGCGAATTGACCCGAATTAAAAATGTGTAGTTATAATAGTAACTCGTAGAATTTTATAAACAGAAGGTTGAATGTTAAAAAAAAATCATTAAAAATATGTGTTTCGTGTAACATACATTTTCTCACAACTTTAAAGAGGAGGTTAAACGTCCTCTATTTTGTTTGACGAGCCGCCACTGTTTTGTTATCAAATTTTTAGGGTGTCAACCTAAATATTTTTTTTTTTCATTGAACATAAAATTTAACAATTACATGAAATTATAATAAATTCGTAATGATATCTTGTTGAAAGTAAAAAATTTGACATTTTCTCATCTAATTCTAACCTCAAAACCTAACGAATTGACACGAAGTAAAAATGTGTAGTTATAGTAGTGGTTCGTAAAGTTTTATAAACAGAAGACTGAATGTTAAAAAATCATTAAAAATGTGCACTTCATGTAATATAAATTTTCCAATAACTTTGAAGAGGAGGTTGAGCGTCCTCTATTTTTTCTGACGAGCCACCACTGTTTGATTATCAAATTTCAGGGTGCCAACCTAAAAAAATTTCCATGTCACTCTAGAGATTTTTTTATTGAACATACGATAATATGAAATTATAGTAAAGTGATGTAGATAGTTTATTGATAGTTAAAAATTTGTCATTTTCTCATAAATTCTAACTTCAAAACTTGTGTAATTAACATGAAGTAAAAAAATTAATAATCAAATTTCAGAGTGCCAACATAAAAATCTTTTCAAGACATTCTAAAAGTTTTTTTGTATTGAATATTCGATAATAAGTAATAAAATTATAGTAAAATGATATAGAGTGTGAACTATGGGTGAGTAGTAATATCATTGAGTTTTTTTTAATGAACCACCCTGTAAATTAAGTTTTAAAATTAGTGTTTAATCCTCTGAATCTAAAAAATCGAGCACATTCTAAAATTGCAACATTATACAAGGTTGTTCGATTTAAAAAATTAGCTACAGTATCAATTTTTTATTTAATTTTGTATCTATTTAATTTAATTATTAATTAAAGAGAAAAATTAAGAATAATTCCACCAAAACTTATTGCAATTTTAAAAATTCCACCAAAGTTATAAAAAATTATTGACAATTCCGGTAAATACTTATTAAATCACTAACAATAAGAAGTCGACCAAAAACTTACTAAATTCATAATAATTACACTAAAGTTACTAACATTTTTAACAATTCCACCAAAAATTTGTTAAATTCCTAATAATTCCACCAAAGTTACTAACATTTTTAACAATTCCACCAAACGCTTGGTAGATTTTTCAAAAATTCACTAAGAATAGCTACAATTGAAAATAATTTCATAAGAAATGTGATCTATTTTTAAAAATTCCACAGAAAATTGTCTAAATTTGTAAAAATTCCACCAAAGTTGCCAAAATTTTTAATAATTCCACCAAAATCTTGGTAGAGTTTTTAAAAATTCACTAAAAATAGCCGAAATTGATAATAATTCCACCAAGAACTTAATAAATTTTTAAAAATTCCACCTAAAATGTTCGAACTTTGTAAAAATTCCACCAAAGTTGTCAAAATTTTTAATAATTCCACCAACATCTTAGTAGATTTTTTAAAAATTTAATAAAAATAGCCGCAATTGAAAATAATTCTACCAAAAACTGACTAAATTTTTAAAAATTCCACCAAAAATTTTCTAAATTTGTAAAAATTTTACCAAAGTTGACAAAATTTTTAATAATTCCACCAAAATCAGTAGATTTTTCAAAAATTTACTAAAAATAACTACAATCGAAAATAATTCCACCAAAAACTTAATAAATTTTTAAAAATTCCACCAAAAATTTTCTAAATTTGTAAAAATTCCACCAAAGTTGACAAAATTTTTAATAATTCCACCAAAATCTTAGTAGATTTTTTAAAAATTTAATAAAAACAGCCGTAATTGAAAATAATTCTACCAAAAACTGACAAAACTTTTAAAAATTCCACCAAAAATTTTCTAAATTTGTAAAAATTTCACGAAAGTTGTCAAAATTTTTAATAATTCCATCAAAATCTTAGTAGATTTTTCAAAAATGTACCAAAAATAACTAGAATTAAAAATAATTCCACCAGAAATTTAATAAATTTTTAAAAATTCCACCAAAAATTTTCTAAATTTGTAAAAATTCCACCAAAGTTGCCAACATTTTTAATAATTCCACCAAAATCTTGGTAGATTTTTTAAAAATTTAACAAAAATAGCTGCAATTGAAAATAATTCTACCAAAAACTGACTAAATTTTTAAAAATTCCACCAAAAATTTTCAAAATTTGTAAAAATTTTCAAAATTTGTAAAAATTTTCTAAATTTGTAAAAATTTTCTAAATTTGTAAAAATTTTACCAAAGTTGTCAACATTTTTTAATAATTCCACCGAAATCTTAATAGATTCCACCATAGTTACCAATATTCTTAATAATTCCACCAAAAATTTAACGAATTTTTCAACAATTAACTAAAAATGACTAAAATTAAGACTAATTTCACAAATATTTATTAGATTTTTAACAATTCCGCCAAAAACTTATTAAATCACTAAGAAATCGACCAAAAATTTACTAAATTCGTAACAATTCCACCAAAGTTGCCAACATTTTTAACAATTCTACCAAAAACTTAATAATTTAGAATAAATTGAAATTTGAAATCGATTTTTTTCTCAAAAAATTTTGTTAAAATTGTTCTCTAAGAAATTAATTAAAAACGAACTTTATAGACAAACTATTTTTTTATAAAATAATACAACCTCAATAAAGAATATAAAAATTGTTGTAATGTAATTGTGACTCAAGATAATAAGAAAAGCATTTTAACTTTCGGTAGTTAATTTAATGAATTCTTCTTTTTAAGGATTTATTAATTAAAAAAACCCATTAATTTAAAATTTACGTCTTTATTAAAGTTATTACCGCGAGCTTTGTTTTTGTGGTCGACCGATTTAAGACCACAAAACACCACATTAAGAGAGTTTTACTTTGAAAGTCATTTTTAACAATAACTTACAAAAGAATAGAAGGTTATTTCTTTTTTACAATAAAATTGCACTAGCTTTTAATACCCAACTTTTTTTTTAACTTTTCTAAATTAATACTTAATACGCAACTTCCTTTTATTAAAAAAAAAAAATTACTTTCACTTTTCCTATCTACTAATTTTAAAAAGATGTTACGTTTTGCATGTAATACGACTTCGATTCCGGTTGTTTTACAACCATCGCGTTTGTAACGCGAGCTTATAATTTACTCTACCGGTTGAAAATCAATTGAACAGAATGAAATATTAAATACGGATTCGAAACGAGAAGTGAGAGGTCTTAAATCGAAGCTTTAGTTTATTTTAAAACGTCATATTGAAATCGACACGAAACGTATTTCGAACCCGTTTTGTTTGATTTTCGTCCTAAGTACACAATTAAATTAGGAGAGGAACTGAATTTGCTATGAGTCATCGTCAACGATCCATATTATCATCGCGCAGTGTCAATTTGATTTACTACATACTCTAAAAAAATAAATAAGGATGTATTTACTTAAATCTTATCTGAGTTTATAACTGAAGTGACACTTGTATTAATCGGGGTTTTTAAAGTTGATATGAAAGGAAGTGTGTTATGGTTTTATATTTAAGTATAAATGAATTTTAATCGGGATTTTATTCAATTAGATGTATTAATTATTTAATCTTGATTGTTACTGGCCATGAAAAGTGGTCTGGAAAAAGAAAAATTTTAATGAGGGTATTTTAAGAGCACTTTACAATTCGCATAAAAAACCAGCAAAGAAAATTTGCATAAAAGAGAGTAGAAATATTGATTCCCATTAAGTTCTGAATTAAAGAGGTCTGTTTGAAGATGGTTAGCGTTTCAAAACGTCTCGAGTTTAAATAAGAACCTGTTTAAATTAAGAATTTATTTACATACTTAGTTTCTTAGTTAATATTCTCATGAAATATTTTACAAATACTACTTTTTTTTACTAATTAAACTTTTTTTTATTTATTTTTAAATCCTTAAATACAGAGTGTTACAAAATAACACCAAATCAATTTAAATTTGGCGTTTAATACTTCGAAAATAACTTTGAAACGACAAAAATTATCTTAAAAAGTCAAATTTGACGTTTAACATTTCAAAAATAATCTTAATATGTCAAATTTTAAGGTTTGGATGTCAAAAATAAATTAAATTGTCAAATTTCACGTTCACAACGTAAGATTAATCTCTTAATTAGGAAACATGACGTTTGAAATGATGAAATCTGTCTTAAAAAGTCAAGTCAGACTTTTGACACCTTGAAATGTCATCTTTTAGATTTAAAACATCAAAAATTACTTTAGAATGTCGAGTTTGATGTTCACAACTTTAGGAATAAACTCTTAGTTGGATAATTTGACGGATGAAAGGCAAAAATTACCTTAAAATGTCAAATTTGACGTTTAAAACTTCAAAAATAATCTTAATATGTCAAATTTTTAGGTTAGGATGTCAAAAATAAATTAAATTGTCAGATTTTACGTTGACAATGTCAAAATTAATTTTTTAATTAGGAAACATGACGTTTGAAACGACGAAATCTGTCTTAAAAAGTCAAGCTTGACGTTTGACAGTTTAAAAATAAGCTTGGAATGTCATCTTTTAGATTTAAAACGTCAAAAATTACTTTAGAACGTCGAGTTTGATGTTCGCAACTTTAAGAATAAACTCTTAGTTGGATAACTTGACGGCTGAAAGGCAAAAACTACCTTAAAATGTCAAATTTGACGTTTAACAGTTTAGAAATAATCTTAATATGTCAAATTTTAAGGTTGAGATGTCAAAAGTAAATTAAATTGTCAAATTTCACAGTCACAACGTCAAGATTAATCTCTTAATTAGGAAACATGACGTTTGAAATGACGAAATCTACTTTAAAATGTCAAGTTTGACATTTGACAGTTTAAAAACTACCTTAAAATGTCAAATTTGACGTTTAACAGTTTAGAAATAATCTTAATATGTCAAATTTCAAGGTTGAGATGTCAAAAGTAAATTAAATTGTCAAATTTCACAGTCACAACGTCAAGATTAATCTCTTAATTAGGAAATATGACGTTTGAAATGATGAAATCTACTTTAAAATGTCAAGTTTGACATTTGACAGTTCAAAAATAACCTTGAAATGTCAACTTTTAGATTTAAAACGTAAAAAATTAGTTCAGAACGTCGAGTTTGATGTTCACAACTTTAAGAATAAACTCTTAGTTGGATAATTTGACGGTTGAAAGGCAAAAACTACCTTAAAATGTCAAATTTGACGTTTAACACTTTAAAAATAATCTTAATATGTCAAATTTTAAGGTTGTGATGTCAAAAATAAATTAAATTGTCAGATTTTACGTTGATAACGTCAAGATTAATCTTTTAATTAGAAAACATGACGTTTAAAATAACGAAATCTACTTTAAAATGTCAAGTTTGACATTTGACAGTTCAAAAATAACCTTGAAATGTCATCTTTTAGATTTAAAACATCAAAAATTACTTTAGAATGTCGAGTTTGATGTTCACAACTTTAGGAATAAATTCTTCGTTGGATAACTTGACGGATAAAAGGCAAAAACTACCTTAAAATGTCAAATTTGACGTTTAACACTTTAAAAATAATCTTAATATGTCAAATTTTAAAGTTGGGATGTCAAAAATACATTGAAATGTTAAATTTGTTATTCACAACGTTAAGAATAATCTTTTAATTGGAAAATTTGACATTTGAAATGACGAAATCTACTTTAAAATGTCAAGTTTGACATTTGACAGTTCAAAAATAACCTTGGAATGTCAACTTTTAGGTTTAAAATGTCAAATTTGACGTTTGACAGTTCAAAAATAATCTTAAAACGTCAACTTTTAGGTTTAAAATGTCAAATTTGACGTTTGACAGTTCAAAAATAATCTCTTCATTGGAAAATTTACAAATGAAAAGACAAAAAGTACTTTAAAATATCACATTTTTCAATTTACAACTTGTTCCAAGATTTTTTTGGGCACAGATAGTACACTCATAGTCACTGGAAATGAATTTCAAAGCTCTGTGCGAGAGTGATAACTAGAACGATCTCGGGTTCGGCCGGCTTTGGAGATAATAGACCCTGGCCTGAGGTTACAATTCATCCAAGTGAATTTTCATTTACCTGCTTGGTATTTATGGATATCGCATCGAGTTTGGCTTCTGCCCCGTCAACGTGTTTTTACGCCTTTAGACTCACCCCAGGCTTCATTCTCTCGAAAACCGACTGTATCCGAGATCGTTCTAGCTATCGCCCTCGCACAGAGCTTTGAAGTTCATTTTCATTGACCATGAGTGTACATAGAAAATCTATACATAAAGACACTAACAGCATCTACAAAACACTTGATTTCAAGGTCTTTATAGGAGGCTTATTCTTTTTTGATTTGGTAATATTATGCAATAATGTGATGGATATTTACAGTTCTATGCATAGCCTAACTTTATGAACACTACGATTTGTAAGACCATACAAAAAGGGTGTTAGTCATTTCCACTGCCAAATAATACAGTATTTTACTCAAATAACTATCAAAAATGAAAAAGATATGGTAAATCTATAGAGAAATAAATGTCAAAAATTATATCAAACACATCATGAATTTTTTTTTAAATAATTCATTCCAACTTTCATTATAATTCCCTGAAAAGTTACTTAAAATAAGGGTTTCTGTAATATTTTTTTCTTACAAAGTAGTAGTTTTTTAAAGAATTTCGAAGAGACAAACATTCAGAACAATTTGAGCCATTTTAATAAAATAAAATTGTAAATAAACTTTGTAAATCATAGTTTTGATGTTCAACGACCAAAAAATTTTCTTTCGAAATGTCAATTTTGACGTTTAAATGTCACTTTTGACGTTTAAATGTCACTTTTCATCCTCGAAGTGTCTCTTTTGACGCTTACGGATCAAAATTCTCTTTCCAAATTTCAGTTTTGACATTTAAATGTCTAAATCCATTTTTAAAATGTCAGTTTTGACGTTTAAACGTTACTTTCATCTTTAAATTATCACTTTTAATGTTCACAAATTAAATTTCTCTTTTAAAATGTCAATTTTGACGATTAAATGTCTAAATCCATTTTAAAAATGTCAGTTTTGACGTTTAAACGTCACTTTTCATCTTTGAAATGTTAATTTGGCGTTTAAAAGATCAAAATTTCCATCCAAATGTCAATTTTGACGTTTATAAATCAAAATTCTCTTTCAAACTGTCAATTTTGACGTTTAAACGTCACTTTTCATCTTTAAAATGTTAATTTTGACGTTTAAAAATGAAAATTCCGTTTCAAAAGATCAATTTTGACGTTTATAAATCAAAATTTTCTCTCAAACTATCAATTTTGACATTTAAACGGCCACTTTTAATCTTCAAAATGTCAATTTTGACGTTTAAACGTCACTTTTCATCTTTGAAATGTTAATTTGGCGTTTAAAAGATCAAAATTTTCATCCAAATGTCAATTTTGACGTTTATAAATCAAAATTCTTTTTCAAACCGTCAATTTTGATGTTTAAATATCAAAATCCATTTTGAAATGTCAATTTTGACGTTTAAACGTTGCTTTTCATCTTTAAAATGTTAATTTTGACATTTGGAAATGAAAAATCTGTTTCAAAATGTCAACTTTGACGTTTATAAATCAAAATTCTTTTTCAAACTGTCAATTTTGACGTTTATATATCAAAATTCTCTTTCAAACTGTCAATTTTGACATTTAAACGTTACTTTTCATCTTTAAAATATCAATGTTGACGTTTATACGTCACTTTTCATCTTCGAAATGTTAATTTGGCGTTTAAAAGGTCAAAATTTCCATCCAAATGTCAATTTTGACGTTTATAAATCAAAATTTTCTTTCAAATTATCAATTTTGACATTTAAACGGCCACTTTTAATCTTCAAAATGTCAAATTTGACGTTTAAACGTCACTTTTCATCTTTAAAATGTCAATTTTGACGTTTAAAAATGAGAATTCCGTTTCAAAATATCAATTTTGACGTTTATAAATGAAAATTTTCTTTCAAACTATCAATTTTGACATTTAAACGGCCACTTTTAATCTTCAAAATGTCAAATTTGACGTTTAAACGTCACTTTTCATCTTTAAAATGTCAATTTTGACGTTTAAAAATGAGAATTCCGTTTCAAAATATCAATTTTGACGTTTATAAATGAAAATTTTCTTTCAAACTATCAATTTTGACATTTAAACGGCCACTTTTAATCTTCAAAATGTCAAATTTGACGTTTAAACGTCACTTTTCATCTTTAAAATGTTAATTTTGACGTTTAAAAATGAGAATTCCGTTTCAAAATGTCAATTTTGACGTTTATAAATCAAAATTTTCTTTCAAACTATCAATTTTGACATTTAAACGGCCACTTTTAATCTTCAAAATGTCAATTTTGACGTTTAAACGTCACTTTTCATATTTGAAATGTTAATTTGGCGTTTAAAAGATCAAAATTTCCATCCAAATGTCAATTTTGACGTTTATAAATCAAAATTCTCTTTCAAACTGTCAATTTTGACGTTTAAACGTCACTTTTCATCTTTAAAATGTTAATTTTGACGTTTAAAAAGAAAATTCCGTTTCAAAATGTCAATTTTGACGTTTATAAATCAAAATTTTCTCTCAAACTATCAATTTTGACATTTAAACGGCCACTTTTAATCTTCAAAATGTCAATTTTGACGTTTAAACGTCACTTTTCATCTTTGAAATGTTAATTTTGCGTTTAAAGGATCAACATTTCCATCCAAATGTCAATTTTGACGTTTATAAATCAAAATTCCCTTTCAAACTGTCAATTTTGACGTCTAAACGTTACTTTTCATCTTTAAAATGTAAATTTTGACGTTTAAAAATGAAAATTCCGTTTAAAAATGTCAATTTTGACGTTTATAAATCAAAATTTTCTTTCAAACTATCAATTTTGACGTTTAAACGGCCACTTTTAATCATCAAAATGTCAATTTTGACGTTTAAACGTCACTTTTCATCTTTGAAATGCTAATTTGGCGTTTAAAGGATCAAAATTTTCTTCCAAATGTCAATTTTGACGTTTATAAATCAAAATTCTCTTTCAAACCGTCAATTTTGATGTTTAAATATCTAAATCCATTTTGAAATGTCGATTTTGACGTTTAAACGTTACTTTTCATCTTTATAATGTTAATTTTGACATTTAGAAATGAAAAATCTGTTTCAAAATGTCAACTTTGACGTTTATAAATCAAAATTCTTTTTCAAACTGTCAATTTTGACGTTTATATATCAAAATTTTCTTTCAAACTATCAATTTTGACATTTAAACGGCCACTTTTAATCTTCAAAATGTCAATTTTGACGTTTAAACGTCACTTTTCATCTTTGAAATGTTAATTTGGCGTTTAAAAGATCAAAATTTTCTTTCAAAATGTCAATTTTGACGTTTATAAATCAATTTTTTCTTTCGAAATGTCAATTTTAACGTTTAAATGTCTAAATCTACTTTCGAAATGACAAATTTGATGTTTAAACGTCACTTTTTATCTTTAAAATGTCAATTTTGACGTTTAAACGTCACTTTTCATCTTTGAAATGTTAATTTGGCATTTAAAAGATCAAAATTTTCTTTCAAAATGTCACTTTTGACGTTTAAAGATCAAAATTCTAGTGATAGATATTTTTGTAAAGTGATTTTCAATTTCATAGTAGAACTAAAAAACAAATTTTTTTTTCATTAATTTTGGAAACTCCTCAAAAAAGCCGAAATCACTTAAAATTTATTTATGACATTCTTCTTTAATTTTCAACAAGGAATCACCTCCTGAAATATGTCAGCGTTATTTTGTATCCTCCTATGTAAAGAAGCAGAAGAAGCCAAAATCCTTTTGTTCTAATTGTAGATAGCTTTTCTGTATTAACCGCGAATATTCATGAACACAAATCCCGCTGGTGTTGTAATTGTGTTGCATATTTTTGGCCAATTATTTTGTAAATGTGTGGGAACTGTGCGCAAAACACAATTATTACGTTTTTGTTCTTCGTCGTTATGGTTCGTTCTCTATTACCATGAGATTCTCTTTTACCTTAATTATCCTAGGTACTCTTATTGTATCCGACGTGGCACTTGTAATTTACCTAAATCCCTTAATAATATGCGTTTATTATAAACGTATAAATTAAGAACGGATGCACTACCGCTTCGTGGTTACTTACTTGTAATTTATTACCGGTTGACGTTAAATTTAATAGTGTATTTACCAAGAAGGGAAGTGTGAAGAAAATATTATTATTAGAGTAAAAAAAAGACTAAAAAGTTTAAATTATGGGAAATTTTAATTTAAAAATTAAATTTATTTTTAAGTGTTAGGTTTTATGTTTCAAGA
Organism: Digitonthophagus gazella; assembly: GCA_036711955.1. Classification (NCBI taxonomy): domain Eukaryota; kingdom Metazoa; phylum Arthropoda; class Insecta; order Coleoptera; family Scarabaeidae; genus Digitonthophagus; species Digitonthophagus gazella. The sequence continues at coordinate 4,898,785 of JASCIT010000003.1, forward strand.
TTAAAACGTTTTAAGGCTCCTAAAGATGTTCTTTCTGACTTATTTAACGACTTGTCCGTACAATTCCGGTTTGCGCCGGCAAGTTATGGTAATTTTTAGCGATTCAGGCGGTCTGTGCAGGCAAATTTGTACTTGTGTAGAAAGGTTCACTTCGGGTTTTGCTTTTCACGTTGTTGGAAAGTTAAAAAATGAACAAACCGAAATGGATTAAATGACTTTTTCGTGTTTTATGGAATATTTATTTTTCGTATTTTTTGAAAGTCATATCAAAAAAATAAATGGATTTAAATGTTAAAAGAGAAATTGTAACCAAAAAAATTATTAATTTTTGTAAATATTTTAATTCTTTAAAAGTTAGGTTAACTGTCAAAAACTTTACTCACCTTTATGAATTTTTTTAATTTTTTGGGTAATAATTACAACAAAATTGCCTTTTTTATTACAAAATAGAATATTTTAGCTTTCAATTAATACAAATTCCATTTCTTAATTTTAAAAAATAAAGTCTCCCCGATTTTTTAAAGTTGATTGAAATTTTTAAAAGTTAGGTTAACTGTAAAAAATTTTAGTCACCTTTATGAATTTAAAATTTTTTTTTTTAATTTGTTTATTTTAATGAAAAATAGACATTTTAATCTACCTCTCTTTAGATTTTATTTCCTTAATTCGTATAAATAAAGTCTGTGAGATTTTTTAAAGTTGACCAAAAATGTGTAGGTTAGGTTCGGACAAAAATCATCGTTGATTTTAAGAATTTTTACTAACCTTAAAATTTTTTTGGCAAGAATTAGGAAAAATTTGCCTTTTAAAATCGAAAATACAATCTTTTAAGTTTCATTTGATATAAAAATCTTTCTTCTATTCTCAAAAATAAAGTCTGGGCGATTTTTTAAAATTGGTCTAATTTTTATAAAAGTTAGGTTAGATAACTGTCAAAAATTTATACTAACTTTAAGAATTTTTTAATTTTTTTTTGGTAAAAATTAAGACAAATTTGCCTTTTAAAATCGAAAACACAAACATTTAAGTTTCATTTGATACAAAATCTTTTTCAAATTCCGAAAAATAAAGTCTGGGTGATTTTTTAAAGTTCGTTAATTTTTTTTTTTAAGTTGGGTTAAAACCTCCCAAAAATTTTTTCTAACTTTAAAATTTTTTTTAATTTTTTTTGTAAAAATTAGGAAAGATTTGTCTTTTAAAATCGAAAATACAATCTTTCAAGTTTCATTTGATATAAAAATCTTTTTCAAATTCCCAAAAATAAAATCTGGGTGATTTTTTAAAGTTGGTCAAATTTTCAAAAAAGTTGGGTTAAAATCTGTCAAAAAATTTTACTAACTTTAAAATTTTTTTTAATTTTTTTGGTAATAATTAGAGAAAATTTGCCTTTCAAAATCGAAAATACAATCTTTTAAGTTTCATTTGATATAAAAATTGTTCTTCTATTCTCAAAAATAAAGTCTGGGCGATTTTTTAAAATTGGTCTAATTTTTATAAAAGTTACGTTAGATAACTGTTAAAAATTTTTACTAACTTTAAAAATTATTTTAATTTTTTTGGTAATAATTAGAAAAAATGTATCCTTTAAAATCGAAAATACAATCTTTTAAGTTTCATTTGATATAAAGATCTTTTTTAAATTCCTAAAAATAAAGTCTGGATGATTTCTTAAAATTGATCAAAAATTTGTAGGTTAGATTCAGACAAAAATCATCCTTGATTTTAAGAATTTTTTTAATTTTTTTGGTAATAGTTAAAACAAATTTGTTGGTTTTGGTAAAAAACAGATATTTTAATCTGCAAATTTTAAAATTTTCTTTCTTAAATGTTTGTGAATAAAGCCTGTGGGATTTTTTAAAGTTGATCAAAAATTTGTAAATTTTCGGTCAGAAATTATTCGTGATTTTTGGAATTTTTTTTAATTTTTTTGGTAATAATTAGAACAAATTTGCTTATTTTAGTAAATAATAGATATTTTAATCTATTAAATTTTCAATTTTCTTTTCTTGATTTTTATAAATAAGGTTTGAAGGATTTTTTAAAGTTGACCAAAAATTTGTTGGTTTTCAAAAACTGTAGATGATTTTTTAAATCTTTTTAAAAGTAAGAATTAGAACAAATTTGTTAATTCTAATAAAAATAGATATTTTAGTCTATCTATATTTACATTTCCTTTCATTAATTTTGATAAATAAATTCTATACGATTTTTTTTTACAAATTTGTTAATTGGGTTCGGTTACAAATTTCTTTTTTTGATTTTTTTTAAATTTTTTCAATAATAGTTGTAACGAATTTGCGAATTTCATTAAAAAATAGACATTTTAGTCTTTTTATTTTTAAATTTTCTCTCCTCGATTCCTATAAATAAAGACTGTAGGAATTTTTAAACCAAATTGATAACCAAAAAATTTTAGGTTTCATCGATGATTTTTGAAATTTTTTTAATTTTTTTGGTAAGAATTAGAATAAATTTGGACATTTTAGTAAAAAATAGACATTTTAATCCGCTCATCTTTAGTTTTTCTTTCCTTGATTTCCATAAATAAAATCTGTACGATTTTTTAAAACTGACCAAAAATTTTTAGGTTAAATTTGATCAAAAATCATCGGTGATTTTTGAAATTTTTTTAATTTTTTTGGTAATGATTAGAACAAATTTGCTCATTTTAATAAAAAATGGACATTTTAATCTATCCAATTTTAAATTTTCTTTCTTTGATTTCCATAAATAAAGTCTGTACGATTTTTTAAAACTGACCAAAAATTTTTAGGTTAAATTCGGTCAAAAATCATCGGCGATTTTTGGAATTGTTGAACTTTTTTCGGTAATAATTAGAATAAATTTGCTGGTACTTTAAATAAATTTCTTCAGGATTTATATTTAAGAAAATAAGATTTAAAATTAAAGTACTAGAATAAAAAATTAGGAAACTTTTTGTATATTTTCTGACAACGAAAAAGATTGGAAATTTTGATTTAAATGTAAAGTTCGTTCTTAAAGTTTGCATACATTTCGAGAGAATTTATGCGTAAAAATTTTCCCCAGGTGTTTACGTCCCTTTTAAACCGTGTATTCACGAACTGTTTTCGCTTCCACGTTCGGCAAAATAAAATCTAAGGTTAAAATGAAGCGGAGCAGAACTTGGACAGACTTTATACGCCGCGTTGGAATGTCGGAACGACAGGAAATTTTGATATTAAAATGAGCTTCATTTTAAAACGGATTTTCTCGAATAGAATTTATGCGCAAACGTTTTCCATGTGTTCACTTCCTTTTTAAACCAAAAACCAGTTATTGTCAAACTGTTTCTGAATTCTGTTTGTTGAGAAAATAAGATTCAAAATTAAAACATTAAAATTTAAGTAGAAAAAAACTTTATATATGAGATTTCAAAGTCAAAAACAATTTGTTCTTTTAAAATTTTTAAATTAAAAGACATTTTTCATGTCATGTCATGAAGTTTATAGAATTTTCATGTTTACCAACCTTATTATTTATATTTTATTAAATATAAACGAAATTTTGGAAAATCTTTTAAACGTCAAAATTAACCCTCCGTGTGTACACTGGGTCTTTGAAGGAACAGTTAAAATATCCGTTTTTCTGACTTTTCAGACGATTCAGAGGATTGTTTCATTTTTATTGACAACAGTTTTAAACTTTTGAATTTGGTAACTGCTCGGCCATGTAGTAGAGCCTAGAAAACCTTGAAAACATGCCTGTTCCCTAAAAGACCCAGTATACACACCGTGTCTCAAAAAATATAGTATACATACGCCGGGTTAATATTTTAAAAAAGAAAGTGACGTTTAAATGTCAAAATTGACATTTGGAAAAAGGATTTAGACATTTAAACGTCATAATTGACATATTGAAAGAGAACTTTGAATTATAAACGTCAAAATTGACAATTTGAAAGAGAATTTTTATTTATAAACGTCAAAATTGACATTTCAAACATGAATAGTGACGTTTAAACGTCAAAATTGACGTTTTAAAGATGAAAAGTGACGTTTAAATGTCAAAGTTGACAGTTTGAAAGAGAATTTTGACATATAAAAGTCAAAATTGACAGTTTGAAAGAGAATTTTTATTTATAAACGTCAGAATTGACATTTCAAAGATAAAAAGTGACGTTTAAACGTCAAAATTGACATTTTGAAAGAAAATTTTGATTTATAAATGTTAAAATTGACATTTTGAAAGAAAATTTTGATTTATAAATGTCAGAATTGACTTTTGGAAAGAAATTTTGATCTTTTAAATGTCAAAATTAATGTTTTAAAGATGAAAGGTGACGTTTCAACGCCAAAATTGACATTTCGAAAATAAATTTAGATATTTAACCGTTAAAATTGACATTTTGTAAAAGAATTTTGTTTACAAACATCAAAATTGACATTTAGAAGGAAATTTTGATTTTCTAAACGCTAAATTAACATTTCAAAGCTGAAAAGTGACGTTTAAACGTCAAAATTGACATTTGGAAAAAGGATTTAGACATTTAAACATCATAATTGAAGTTTTGAAAGAGAATTTTGCATTATAAACGTCAAAATTGACAGTTTGAAAGAGAATTTTTATTTATAAACGTCAAAATTGACATTTTAAAGATAGAAAGTGACGTTTAAACGTCAAAATTGACATTTCGAAAAAGGATTTAGACATTTAAACATTATAGTTGACATTTGAAAAAGAAAATTGATTTATAAACGTCTAAATTGACATTTTGAAAAGGAATTTTGATTTATAAACGTCAAAATTGACAGCTTGAAAGAGAACTTTTATTTATAAATATCAAAATTGACATTTTAAAGATAAAAAGAGACGTTTAAACGTCAAAATTGACATTTTAAAAATAGATTTAGGCATTTAAACGTCATAATTGACATTCTGAAAGAAATATTTGACTTATAAATGTCAAAATTGACATTTGGAAGGAAGTTTTGATCTTTTAAATGTCAAAATTAATATTTTGGAGATGAAAAGTGACGTTTCAACGCCAAAATTAACATTTCGGAAATAAATTTAGACATTTAACCGTTAAAATTGACATTTTGTAAAAGAATTTTGATTTATAAACGTCGAAATTAACATTTTGAAACAGAATTTTCATTTTTAAACGTCAAAATTAACATTTTAAAGATGAAAAGCGACGTTTAAACGTCAAAATTGACATTTTGAAGGAGAATTTTGATTTATAAACGTCAACATTGACATTTGGAAGGAAATTTTGATTTGTTAAACACCAAATTAACATTTCAAAGATGAAAAGTGACGTTTAAACGTCAAAGTTGACGTTTTAAAGATGTCAACTGATGTTTAAATGTGAAAATTGACAGTTTGAAAGAGAATTTTGATTTATAAACGTCAAAATTGATGTTTTGAAGAAGAATTTTGATTTATAAACGTCAAAATTGATGTTTTGAAGAAGAATTTTGATTTATAAACGTCAAAATTGTCATTTTGAAAAAGAATTTTGATTTTTAAGCGTTAAAATTGACATTTTGAAACAAAATTTTGATCTTTTAAACGTCAAAACTGATATTTGAAAGAGAATTTTTTTAGTTTTGCTAAGATTTTTTAAAGTTGACTAAAAATTTGTTGGTTTTCGGTCAAAAATTGTAAATCATTTTTGAAATTTTTAAAATCTTTGGTAAGAATTAGAACAAATTTGTTAATTCTAATATAAATAGATATTTTAGTCTATCTATATTTACATTTCCTTTCATTAATTTCGATAAATAAATTCTGTACGATTTTTTTACAAATTTGTGAGTTGGGTTCGATTACAAATTTCGTTTTTTGAATTTTTTAAATTTTTTCGATAATAATTGTAACGAATTTGCGGACTTCATTAAAAAATAGACATTTTAGTCTTTTTATTTTTAAATTTTCCCTCCTCGATTCCTATAAATAAAGACTGTAGGAATTTTTAAAGTTGACCAAAAAATTTTAGGTTAGATTTGGTCAAAAATCATCGATGATTTTTTGAATTTTTTAAATTTTTTCGATAATAATTGTAACGAATTTGCGGACTTCATTAAAAAATAGACATTTTAGTCTTTTTATTTTTAAATTTTCCCTCCTCGATTCCTATAAATAAAGACTGTAGGAATTTTTAAAGTTGACCAAAAAATTTTAGGTTAGATTTGGTCAAAAATCATCGATGATTTTTTGAATTTTTTAAATTTTTTCGATAATAATTGTAACGAATTTGCGGACTTCATTAAAAAATAGACATTTTAGTCTTTTTATTTTTAAATTTTCCCTCCTCGATTCCTATAAATAAAGACTGTAGGAATTTTTAAAGTTGACCAAAAAATTTTAGGTTAGATTTGGTCAAAAATCATCGATGATTTTTTGAATTTTTTAAATTTTTTCGATAATAATTGTAACGAATTTGCGGACTTCATTAAAAAATAGACATTTTAGTCTTTTTATTTTTAAATTTTCCCTCCTCGATTCCTATAAATAAAGACTGTAGGAATTTTTAAAGTTGACCAAAAAATTTTAGGTTAGATTTGGTCAAAAATCATCGATGATTTTTTGAATTTTTTAAATTTTTTCGATAATAATTGTAACGAATTTGCGGACTTCATTAAAAAATAGACATTTTAGTCTTTTTATTTTTAAATTTTCCCTCCTCGATTCCTATAAATAAAGACTGTAGGAATTTTTAAAGTTGACCAAAAAATTTTAGGTTAGATTTGGTCAAAAATCATCGATGATTTTTTGAATTTTTTAAATTTTTTCGATAATAATTGTAACGAATTTGCGGATTTCATTAAAAAATAGACATTTTAGTCTTTTTATTTTTAAATTTTCCCTTCTCGATTCCTATAAATAAAGACTGTAGGAATTTTTAAAGTTGACCAAAAAATTTTAGGTTAGATTTGGTCAAAAATCATCGATGATTTTTTGAATTTTTTAAATTTTTTCGATAATAATTGTAACGAATTTGCAAATTTAATTAAAAAATAGACATGTTAGTCTTTTCATTTTTAAATGTTCTCTCCTCGATTCCTATAAATAAAGACTAGGAATTTTTAAAGTTGACCAAAACATTTTAGGTTAAATTTGGTCAAAAATCATCGATGATTTTTGGAATTTTTAAAATTTTTTTTGATAAGAATTAGAATAAATTTGGTCATTTTAGTAAAAAATAGACATTTTAATCCACCTATCTTTAGTTTTTCTTACCTCGATTTCCATAAATAAAATCTGTACGATTTTTTAAAACTGACTTTTTTTAACTGATATGAAGTTAATATGAAGAATTATCAACGGCACTGTACATTAAAGCCAAGTAATGTGTTGTCGGTAAAAAAGATTTCCTTTTTTTAAGCAATTTAGAACTGTCAATTTTGCAATTTTAAGAAGCGTTTTATGTCCGAGTTTTTTTTAATAATTTTAGCCAGTAAAAACCGTTTTGAACGTATCACTTTTACTTGTATTAGTTAGTTAATAGGTCAATCTAAGTGTTTTTTGGTTTTAATTTAAGGTAAGTGATATAACTTGAAGAAAATTAGTATTTTTGATATAGTGTTATCACATAATTATAAGTGGCTTGTGCGCATGCGTTAAATATTCTGTCAAAAATTATATTAAGGTTAATAATATTAAGAAAATTGGTTTTAACATTTTAATTTTCTTATTTAATTTTAATTTTTCTTTTTTTCTATTTTTTTTTGGTTAGTTGTTGAGGAGAAGGCATTCGTTCGGTAAGTCTTTATACATGTTTTTACTAGTTTCAATTATGCAAAGATTATTTTTAAATCTTCAAACCGAGATTACAGCGTGTATACATTCCAAACAAGTTTGAACGCTGACTTCTCTGAATGCTAACTCACCTACGCGATTCTCACGAGTGCGGCCACCGTACTCAATTACACGCGCTAATTTAAAAACCCCGCCATTATGCAAACTCCAAAATCCTGAATAAAATATTAGTTTAATCTAAATTTACATGTCGCTCGTTAGTTCGTTCGCCCACCGCGTTTATATCCACTATCTACCTGGTGCCATTTCGGTCGCGACTCGCGAATCAGTCGTCCTCGACGTTACACGTTCAACTTGCGCCCACCGCATCATTTCGCCCGCGAAAATTAATTAAAACGCCGCCGAGAACGACTACGCGGCCTTCGCGAGGAGGTTTTCTACGGAGCCGCGCGAAGCCGCGGATCGATACGAAGCCTCGTCACGGCGTGTGTTTAGACAACGTGGCCCCATACGAGTTAATAATTGTTTGATGTACGAGGCCACTTTGAGGGAAAAAAGGAAGTGGAGACCCGCGGCGGTGGCGGTGTTGAGTGCGGCGTCGGAGGCGGTCGTTCGGGTGCAGAACTTAAAAATAGGGCCGCTTCCACCCTTTTGAAAAGCCCCTGCATACAAAATCGCTCGACGGATTCTTCAAAAGGGCCCCGCGACCGGGATGAAAGCCCCGTTTCTCATACACCGCCGCGGGAACAAAAATCCCGGAAAGGGCCCCGTTGTTGTTGCCCCGCGAATAGAACCCGCCTGCTTGGGTTCGTAGCGTTTTAATCTTGGATCTTATTTTGCCGTAAATAGAAGCTGGAACCGTTCGACAATATAACTGGTTTAAAAGGGGAGTAAACACGTGGAAAATGTTTACGCGTAAATTCTATTGAAATGAAATACGATTTTTAAATGAAGCTCATTACTAAATCAAAAGTTTCCAATCGTTTTTCCAATCAAATTTTGGTCAATTTTAAAAAATCGTGGAGACTTTATAGTTATTTAATATATTAAACTAGACGATTCAAGGGTTTTACGGCATTCTGCCGACTATTATCTTCACCTCCCCGACGATTTTGGTGGGTCCGTGACCGATTTCGGAAAAACGGCCCTGAAAATCGAACGACGTTGCGGTAGCCCTGATTGAAATTAAAATTCTCGATCGTCCGCCTGTCATTTTTGTTAATTTTCGAACGCACTTTTTGTCCAAAAAGCCACCAGCTCCGCGACTCTGCTTCCGGCTAACCTTCTGAACGGCTTTATAACGCAACGTTATATGCGAATCGGGGCTCCTTTGGACCCGAAACGGCCGATTTAAGCCCTAAACGAAGTCCCCGTTTTCCGTCATTTTCGATTTGGGCCGATAAAACAGTTAGTTCAATTTTTAGAAACGTTATTTATTATTCTAACCACGCTAATGCCACATGAAATATCAAAACGATCGGTTTATTAATAATTATCAAATATTTAATTTATGTAGAGCAAAAATTCGAATAAATTTCGCTAAAGACTAATTAAATTCTTGAAAATATCACCAAAAATTTAAGTAAATTTGTAAAAATTCCACCAAAGCTACTAAAATTTTTAATAATTCCACCAAAAACTTATAAAATTTGTAAAAATTCCACCAAAGCTATCAAAATTTTTAACAATTCCACCAAAAACAAAATTTTTAAAAAATATACTAAAATTAAGATTAATTTCGTCAAGAATTGATTAGATTCTTAAAAATTTCACAAAAATAAAAAAGTAATAATAAAAATTCCACAAAAGTTAGTTAAATTGAATATAATTTCACCAAAAATTATTAAATTTGGAGACAATTCTACTAAAAACTTAGTGAATTTTTTAAAAATTCCACCCAAAATCAATAAAATTGGTAAAAATTAAAAAAACTTACTATATTCGTAAAAATTCCACCAAAGTTACCAACATTTTTAACAATCCACCAAAAACGTACAAAATTTTTTTAATTTTCCACCAAAGCTACAAAAATGTTGAATAATTCCACTAAAAACTTACTGATTTTTAAAAAATACCACCAAAAACTTACCAAATTCATAAAAATTCTACTAAAATTACCAATATTTTTAACAATTCCACCAAAAATGATTAAAGTTAATAAGAATTCCACCAAAGTTATCAACTTTTTTAACAATTCCATCAAAAACATACTGAATTTTATAAAAATTCCACCAAAAACTAATAAAATTGGAAAAATTTCACTAAAAACTTACTAAATTCGTAAAGATTCCATAAAGAAACACTGATTTTTTAAAAAATTCCATCAAGAATGAATAAAATTCGCAAAAATTCCACCAATGCTATCAAAATTTTTGATAATTCCACCAAAAATATACTGAATTTTTTAAAAATTCCACCAAAAATTAATGCAATCTGCAAAAATTCCACTAAAAGCTTACTAAATTCATAAGAATTTTACCAAAAACACTGATTTTTTTTTATTCCACCAGAAATGAATAAAATTCGCAAAGATTCCACCAATGTTATCAAAATTTTTGATAATTCCACCAAAAACGTACTGAATTTTTTTAAAATTCCACCAAAAACTTACCAAATTCATAAAAATTCTACTAAAATTACCAATATTTTTAACAATTCCACTAAAAATGATTAAAGTTAATAAAAATTTCACCAAAGTTATCAACTTTTTTAACAATTCCATCAAAAACATACTGAATTTTATTAAAATTCCACCAAGAATTGATAAAATTGGAAAAATATCACTAAAAAGTTACTAAATTCGTAACAATTCCATAAAAGCACTGATTTTTTAAAAAGTTTCATCAAAAATGAATAAAATTCGCAAAAATTCCACCAATGTTATCAAAATTTTTGATAATTCCACCAAAAATATACTGAATTTTTTAAAAATTACACCAAAAATTAATACAATCTGCAAAAATTCCATCAAAAACTTACTAAATTCATAAGAATTTTACCAAAAACACTGATTTTTTTAAAATTCCACCAGAAATGAATAAAATTCGCAAATATTCCACCAATGTTATCAAAATTTTTGGTAATTCCACCAAAAACGTACTGAATTTTTTAAAAATTCCACCAAAAACTTACTAAATTCATAAGGATTTTACCAAAAACACTGAATTTTTTTAAAATTCCACCAGAAATGAATAAAATTCGCAAAAATTCCACCAGAGCTATTAAAATATTTAACAACTACACCCAAAACTTACTGAATTTTTTTTATTCCACCAAAAATTTACAAAAATCCTAAAAATTATACCGAAATTGTCAACATTTTTAACAATTCTACCAGAAACTTACCAAATTTTTTAAAAATTCCACCAAAATGTCCAAATTCTTTTAAAATTCCACCAAAAATCAATCAAATTAGAAACAATTTCATTAAAAATTAACTAAAACCTTGAAAATTCCATCAAAAACTTAGTAGATTCATAAAAATTCCACCAAAGTTACTAAAATTTTTAATAATTCTACCAAAAATAATGAATTTTTTTTTAAATTCCACCAAAAAACTTACAAAACTTGTAAAAATTCCATCAAAAATTTACCATTTTTTTTTTTTAATTCCACCAAAAACTTACTAAATTCGTAAAGCTTCCACGAAAGTTACCAAAATGTTGATCAATTCAACCAAAAACAATAATTTTTTTTTAGAAAAATACTAAAAATAAAACTAAACTAGTTTTTTTAAATTAAGAAATGGAATTTGTATTAATTGAAAACTAAAATATTCTATTTTGTAATAAAAATGTAAATTTTGTTCTAATTATTACCCAAAAAATTAAAAAAATTCATAAAGTTGACAAAAACATTTTTTTAACCTAACTTTTAGAAAATTTTGACCAAATTTGAAAAATCGTGGACACTTTATTTTTTTATATTAAGAATTGAAATGTGTATTAATTGAAAGCTAAAATATACTATTTTGAAATAAAAAAGTCTATTTTGTTCTAATTCTTTCCAAAAAAATTAAAAAAATTTAAAAAATCATCGATGATTTTTGACCATATCTAACCTAAAATTTTTTGGTCAACTTTAAAAGTTCCTACAGTCTTTATTTATAGGAATCGAGGAGAGAAAATTTAAAAATGAAAAGACTAAAATGTCTATTTTTTAATGAAATCCGCAAATTTGATACAATTATTATCGAAAAAATTTTAAAAATTCAAACAATCAACGAAAATTTGTAACCGAACCCAACTCACAAATTTGTAAAAATCGTACAGAATTTATTTATCGAAATTAATGAAAGGAAATGTAAATATAGATAGACTAAAATATCTATTTTTATTAGAATTAATAAATTTGTTCTAATTCTTACCAAAAAGTTTTTAAAAATTTCAAAAATCATCTACAATTTTTGACCGAAAACCAACAAATTTTTAGTCACCTTTAAAAAATCCTTCAAACGTTATTTATAAAAATCAAGAAAAGAAATTTGAAAATTTAATAGATTAAAATATGTATTATTTACTAAAATAAGCAAATTTCTTCTAATTATTACCAAAAACATTTAAAAATAAATCCAAAAATCACGAATGATTTCTGACCGAAAATGTACAAATTTTTGATCAACTTTAAAAAATCCCACAGACTTTATTCAGAAACATTTAAGAAATAAAATTTTAAAATGTGCAGATTAAAATGTCTGTTTTTTACGAAAATCATCAAATTTCTATTTTGTTATAAAAAAGTCAATTTTTTTCTAATTATTACCCAAAAAATTAAAAAAATTTTTAAAGTTGACTAAAATTTTTTATAACCTAACTTTTAAAAAATTTTGACCAAATTTAAAAAATCGTTGAGACTTTATTTTTTGAAATTAAGAAATGGAATTTGTATTAATTGAAAGCTAAAATATTCTATTTTGTAATAGAAAAGTCAAATTTCCTTTAAATATTACTCAAAAAATTAAAAAAAAAAAAATACGTTTAGCAGTTACAACTTTATTATTTTAATCACTTCGGTAGGGCGTCTATCGGCCGCGAAACGTTGCGAACAACCGGCATTCATCGTTCGTACGCTGGCACAACCGTCGACTATAGTCGACGCTCGGCTCTGTGGGGTCATGTGTGTCCGTCGACTGTAGTCGACGTCCGTACCGAAGTGGTTAAACAAGAACTGTCAATTTTGACGTTTTAAATATTAGTTTTTAATTAAAACTCAGTTTTGTTGCTTTAGCTGTCAGTTTTGACATTTTAAACGAACGCTTTTAATCAAAACTATAAATTTTGATGCTTTAAGTGTCAATTTTGACATTTCAAACAAACATTCTGAACTAAAACTGTCTATTTTGACATTTCAAATGTCAATCTTTTAGCAAAACTGTCAGTTCTAATACATTAACTGTCAATTTGTCGTTTTAAATGTGAGTTTTTAACTAAAATTGTAATTTTGACATTTTAAATGTCAATTTTTAACTAAAACTGACCATTTTAATACTTTAACAGTCTATTTTGATATTTTAAATGTCAATCTTTTAGTAAAACTGCCAGTTTCAATACATTAACTGTCAATTTTGACATTTCAAACAAACGTTTTTAACTACAACTGTCAATTTTGACGTTTTAAATGTGAATTTTTAACTAAAATTGTAATTTTGACATTTTAAATGTCAAATTTTAACTAAAACTGACCATTTTAATGCTTTAACTATCAATTTTGGCGTTTGAAATGTCAATTTTTCACAAAAACTGTTAATTTCGACATTTTAATTATCAATTTTTAACTAAAATTATCAATTTTGACAATCTAAATGAATGTTTTTAACTAAAATTGCCTATTTTAATGTTTTAAGTGTCAATTTTTAACTAAAACTATTCATTTTAATGCTTTAACTGTCAATTTTGACATTTGAAATGTCAATTTTTAACGAAACCCGTCCATTTTGACGTTTTAATTATCAATTTCTAACTATAACTGTCAATTTCAATGCTTTAACTATCAATGTGGACATTTTAAACGAACGTTTTTAACTAAAACTGTCAATTTTGACATTTGAAATGTCAATTTTTAACGAAAATCGTCCATTTTGACGTTTTTATTATCAATTTTTAACTAAAATGATCAATTTTGACGTTCTAAATCAACATTTTTAAGTAAAATTGCCAATTTTAATGCTTTAACTGTCAATTTTGACGTTTTCAATGTCAATTTTTCACTAAAGCTGTTGATTTTGACCTTCTAATTAACAATTTTTAAATAAAACTTTTAATTTTGACATTTTAAATGTCAATTTTTCACAAAAACCGTCCATTTTGACGTTTTAACTATCAATTTTTAACTAAAATTATCAATTTTGACGTTCTAAATCAACATTTTTAACTAAAATTGCCAATTTTAATGTTTTAACTGTCAATTTTTCACAAAAACCGTCCATTTTGATGTTTTAATTATCGATTTATATTTAAAACTGTCAAATTTAATGCTTTAACTGTCAATTTTGACGTTTTAAATGTCAATTTTTCACAAAAGCCGTCCATTTTGACGTTTTAATTATCGATTTCTATCTAAAACTGTCAAATTTAATGCTTTAACTGTCAATTTTGACGTTTTAAATGTCAATTTTTCACAAAAGCCGTCCATTTTGACGTTTTAATTATCGATTTCTATCTAAAACTGTCAAATTTAATGCTTTAACTGTCAATTTTGACATTTTCAATGTCAATTTTTCACTAAAACTGTTGATTTTGACATTTGAAATGTCAATTTTTAACGAAAACTGTCGATTTGGACGTTTTAATTATCAATTTTTAACTAAAATTATCAATTTTGACGTTCTAAATCAACATTTTTAACTAAAATTCCCAATTTTAATGTTTTAACTGTCAATTTTGACGTTTTAAATGTCAATTTTTCACAGAAACCGTCCATTTTGAAGTTTTAATTATCGATTTCTATCTAAAACTGTCAAATATAATCCTTAAATGTCAATTTTGACGTTTTCAATGTCAATTTTTCGCAAAAGCTGTCGATTTGGACGTTTTAATTATCAATTTTTAACTAAAATTATCAATTTTGACGTTCTAAATCAACATTTTTAACTAAAATCCCCAATTTTAATGCTTTAACTGTCAATTTTAACGTTTTAAATGTCAATTTTTCACAAAAACCGTCCATTTTGAGGTTTTAATTGTCTATTTCTATCTAAAACTGTTAAATTTAATGCTTTAACTGTCAATTTTAACGTTTTAAATGTCAATTTTTCACAAAAACTGTCGATTTGGACGTTTTAATTATCAAATTTTAACTAAAATTATCAATTTTGACGTTCTCAATCAACATTTTGAACTAAAATTGCCAATGTTAATGTTTTAACGTTAATTTTGACGTTTTAAACGTCAATTTTTCACTAAAACTGTTGATTTTGATGTTCTAATTACCAATTTTTAACTAAAACTGTCAATTTTGACATTTTAAATGTCAATTTTTCACAAAAACCGTCCATTTTGACGTTTTAATTATCGATTTCTATCTAAAACTGTCAAATTTAGTGCTTTAACTCTCAATTTGGCGTTTTTAACGTCAATTTTTCACTGAAACTGTTGATTTTGACCTTCTAATTATCAATTTTTAACTAAAACTCTCAATTTTAATGCTTTAACTGTCAAATGATTTTAGCTTTGTTCGTGCAGGCATTTTCCAACAGTTTTCGATTTTTTCATCCAATCAAATTGTTTAATTTTGATCATATGCAAAAAGTCCTAAATCTTGATTTGATGAAAAAATCAGAAACTGTTGGAAATCGCCTGCACGAACAAAGCTTTTATTTCAATATTAATTTATTATATAAATATACAGGGTGTATCTGAAATGCGTGTACAACGTCAGACCACAGATTCCTTGGCTCAAATTAGGTCGATTTAAGTTAACTTATCTATATCCAAAGTTGCTTCGTTTTGCCGCTAGAGGACTTTAAAAATAATATTTTTTCTGAGTTTTTCTCAAATTACTCGAAAAATCTTCGTTAGATTTTATTCATTTTTTGACCACGTTTTTATATCAGCTGGGCACAGCTTTCTGTGGAACAAATTCGAATTTCGCAACATACAGAGTGTTTAGAAACACTCTCACCACAAGTTATTCATCCAAATCTTTTTAACCATCCTGTATAATTTTCTAATAATTCCTTTTCTGAATAGCTACATTTATTTAGAAACTATTTTCTCTCTTACAAAATTTCAGTTGCGCAAACGGTTTAGGCAGAAAACAAGATTTTCTAAATGCCTACAAGGCCAAATCGGTAAGTTAAGGTAACATTAACAAAATTCAAAGTACCAATTTCTTCACAGGATATGAACATCCTTCAACAAAACCACATGTTATAGGTTTGGAAGTAGTTTATTGCTCAAAATTTTCAAATTTTCGCCAGCAATGGTGAACGTTATCAGGATTTAGCCCTTTTAGTCCGTATTACGCAGATTCTACTGTAGAATCGAAGGAAATAAAGAGGAAATCATGCTCTTGTAAACTGGTCAGCAAGATCAGTAAACCTAGCACCTTCTGATTTTGTTTATTGGGTATCATAAAAGCAAAAATGCAACGAAAAGAGCAAACATTAAAAATTTTGCACACTGTATTATTTCTGCCCTGGTGATGGTCACAAATCCTGGCAATATTTTGAGCAAAAACTACTTCCAATCCTCTAAAATGTGATTTTCTTGAAAGAGCTGCATATCTTGTGGAGAAATTACTACTTTGAAATGGGCTAATGTTACTTTAACTTACAGATTGGAACTTTCAGGGAGTTAGAAAATGTTTTTTTGTGGCTAAATCGTTTGCCCAACTGAAATTTTATAAGAGAGAAAATAACGTCTAAATTAATGTAGCTATTCAGAAAAAGAATTGATAGAAAATTATACAGGCTGGTTAAAAAGATTTGGTTGGATAACTTGTGGTGAGAGTGTTTCTAAACACTCTGTATGTTGCGAAATTTGAATTTGTTCCACAGAAAGCTGTGCCCAGCTGATATAAAAACGTGGTCAAAAAATGAATAAAATCTAATGAGGATTTTTCGAGTAATTTAAGAAAAACTCAGAAAAAATATTATTTTTAAAGTCCTCTAGCGGCAAAACGAAGGAACTTTGGATATAGATAAGTTAACTTAAATCGACCTGTTTCAAGCCAAGGAATCTGAGGTCTTACGTTGTACACGCATTTCGGAGATACCCTGTATATGTATATTGAAGAGGTAAAGGTAAAATTATAATTGCATAATTTAAAATGATTAATTAAATTACGAATAATTCGATTGCAAAATCCTTTATAAAATCCGTTTAATAGAAATATAATTTAAAGCAATTTAATAATATTCAATTGGGTTATTACCTAAATGGTTCTTTTATTACTAAACGACTTTTTAATACCTATTCTCGTTATTTATTTTTTTTTTTGAGATGGAGGACAATTACAATTACATTTATAGGGAGGGTTCTTTAATAGACATGTCGTTTACTGGGTGACGCGTTATCGCGGTAATAGATTTCATCGAACGGATCCGTTTCGTAGGAAAAGCCCCCGGTATAAATTCCATTAGAGGAAATAATCGTTCTTATTTGAGGAAATCAATACGTACGATCGGGGGGAGAGGAGCTTCTCGTGCGGGAAGCGCAAGTTTCTAGACATCTGTCCCAGAACTGTCATGTGCACGTTGCCGATAAAGTTCGACCGGAAAATAAAAGGAATCGGAAAAGATGGGAATATAAGAGAGGAAGCGGGAGAGATCCGCAGCGGAAAGAATGAAGACGACGGGCAGTTTGTTCTGGATGATAATTACTTAAAAGTGCGGAACTGCTCTGATCTAATCGCCGTTCTGCTCGTGAATCCACCGATCTTATCTAGCGGAAAGAGAAAATATATTGTATAGGAATAAGAATTAAATGTTATTTGAAAGAACTTTTACTTTTTTACTAGTTTACTTTTATTTTTAGTATTTTTCTAAAAAAAAATTATTCTTTTGGTGGAATTGATCAACATTTTGGTAACTTTGGCGGAAGTTTTACGAATTTAGTAAGTTTTTGGTGGAATTTTTAAAAAAATTGGTAAATTTTTGGTGGAATTTTTACAAATTTTGTATTTTTTGGTGGAATATTAAAAAAATTCATTATTTTTGGTAGAATTATGAAAAATTTTAGTAACTTTGGTGGAATTTTTATGAATCTACTAAGTTTTGAATTTTCAAGGTTTTAGTTAATTTTTAATGAAACTGTTTCTAATTTGATTGATTTTTGGTGGAATTTTAACAGAATTTGGACATTTTGGTGGAATTTTTAAAAAAATTGGTAAGTTTTTAGTAGAATTATTAAAAATGTTGACAATTTCGGTGTAATTTTTAGGATTTTTGTAAATTTTTGGTGGAATAAAAAAAATTCAGTAAGTTTTGGGTGTAGTTGTTAAATATTTTAATAGCTTTGGTGGAATTTTTGCGAATTTTATTCATTTCTCGTGAAATTTAAAAAAAATTCAGTGTTTTTGGTAACGTTCTTATGAATTTAGTAAGTTTTTGGTGGAATTTTTAAAAAATTCAGTATGTTTTTGATGGAATTATCAAAAATTTTGATAACATTGGTGGAATTTTTTATAAATTTACTACGTTTTTTATGGAATTTTCAAAGTTTTAGTTTATTTTTAAGAAATTGTTTCTAATTTGATTGATTTTTGGTGGAATTTTAAGAGAATTTGGACGTTTTGGAGGAATTTTTAAAAAATTTGGTAAGTTTTTGGTAGAATTGTTAAAAATGTTGACAATTTCGGTGTAATTTTTAGGTTTTTTGTAAGTTTTTGGTGGAATAAAGAAAATTCAGTAAGTTTTGGGTGTGGTTGTTAAATATTTTAATAGCTTTGGTGGAATTTTTGCGAATTTTATTCATTTCTGGTGAAATTTAAAAAAAAAATCAGTGTTTTTGGTAACATTCTTATGAATTTAGTAAGTTTTTGGTGGAATTTTTAAAAAATTCAGTATGTTTTTGGTGGAATTATCAAAAATTTTGATAACATTGGTGGAACTTTTGCGAATTTTATTCATTTCTGGTGGAATGAAAAAGATCAGTGTTTTTGGTAAAATTCTTATGAATTTAGTAAGTTTTTGATTGAATTTTTGCAAATTGTATTAATTTTTGGTGAAATTTTTAAAAAATTCAGTACGTTTTTGATGGAATTATCAAAGATTTTGATAACACTGGTGGAATTTTTGCGAATTTTATTCAGTTTAGATGGAATTTTTAAGAAAATCAGTTTTTTTATGGAATTTTTACGAATTTAGTAAGTTTTTAGTGAAATTTTTCCAATTTTATTAATTTTTGGTGGAATTTTTATAAAATTCAATATGTTTTTAATGGAATTGTTAAAAAAGTTGATAACTTTGGTGGAATTTTTATTAACTTTAATCATTTTTGGTGGAATTTTTAAAAATATTGGTAATTTTAGTAGAATTTTTATAAATTTGGTGTGTTTTTGGTGGCATTTTTTAAAAATCAGTAGGTTTTTTTAATTATTCAACATTTTTGTAGCTTTGGTGGAAAATTAAAAAAATTTGGTACGTTTTTAGTGGAATTGTTACAAATTTTGGTAACTTTGAATTTTTACGAATATAGTAAGTTTTTCGTCGAATTTTTACCAATTTTATTGATTTTGGGTGGAATTTTTATAAAATTCACTAAGTTTTTAGTAGAATTTTCTCCAAATTTAATAATTTTTGGTGAAATTATATTCAATTTAACTAACTTTTGTGGAATTTTTAATATTACTTTTTTTTTTGTGAAATTTTTAAGAATCTAATCAATTCTTGACGAAATTAATTTTAATTTTAGTATATTTTTTCAAAATTCAGCAAATTTTTGGTGGAATTGTTAAAAATTTTGATAGCTTTGGTGGAATTTTTACAAATTTTATAAGTTTTTGGTGGAATTATTAAAAATTTTAGTAGCTTTGGTGGAATTTTTACAAATTTACTTAAATTTTTGGTGATATTTTCAAGAATTTAATTAGTTTTTAGTGAAATTTATTCGAATTTTTGCTCTGCATAAATTAAATATTTGATAATTATTAATAAACCGATCGTTTTGACTTTTCATGTGGTATTAGCGTGGTTAGAATAATAAATTACGTTTATGAAAATTGAACCAAGTGTTTTATCGGCCCAAATCGAAGATGACAGAAAACGGGGACTTCGTTTAGGGCTTAAATCGGTCGTTTCGGGTCCAAAGGAGCCCCGATTCGCATATAGCGTTGCGTTATAAAGCCGTTCAGAAGGTTAGCCGGAAGCAGAGTCGCGGAGCCGGTGGCTTTTTGGACGAAAAGTGCGTTCGAAAATTAACGAAAATGACAGGCGAACGATCGAGAATTTTAAAATCTCTACGATTTTTTAAAATTGGTCAAAATTTGACTGGAAAAACGATTGGAAAAATTTCTTCAATATACTTAAAGGTTATTAAAAATCGTTTAATTTGATACCAAACATGACCATATTTCGACTAAAACTAAAGGAGTTACATTGATTTGAAAATTTTCAAGATGGCGGATCATCAATTTTTTCAAGGTTAAAAAGGTCATTCACTGAAATCGTTTTTAAATTGATAGTACTTCACATTTCGTTCCAACAACTTGTTTACACTCTTATTTTTTTTGTATTTCTCTATCCATAAGTATACCCAATATTTTTTAATAATTTAATAAAAATTTTGGAACAATTACATTGTTGTTGCAAAACCACTTCAAATTTCTATAAACAAACAACTCAGAAATATAAAAAAATGTTATAACATAAAAGGATCATTTAAAATCCGATAAATAAACCACTCATGAATACAAAAAATGATTACTCTATAAATATCTGTACAACTTTGCTAGTGATGATAGTGTGAATATAGTGAAGAAAAGCAATGGGTCTTAAAAGTATAATCATTATCGTCCTAATTTTTTGGGCTTGTACGGTTACCGCTATTGATGTGGAACCATCTAAATTAATTAAAAATAAAGATTCCGATTTTACAGATGTAAGTCCTTTGACATTTTAAAATTTTTCATGAATGATGAAAATTTTACATTTAGCTTGAAGTTATATTAACGAATATGGATTATGAAATGCAAGATACAATTAAGCTTTTCATTACCGAAGTATATGACTGGTCAAGTGTTTTGAGCGAACGTATTAGTACTTTATATGGTAGAATGCAAAAGACTTACCCCGATTACATTTGGATCGTTGGTGAAGGAGGATATTATGATTTAGCTCGTACTTTTGGATGTAAGTACATATACGTGATTAAAAAGGAATTCACCTTGGTGTCTACTTATATTTTCTTGGGTTATGAAGGATTAATGCCGAATAAGTAAAATTTTTAATTTGATATGTTCAACCTTTTTGTGTAAAAGTAAAATAAATACTGTGTATTACAATAAAACACTGTTTTTTATTTGTATCTTTGATATTTGTATTGTTTTTGATTGATATCGATTGATTTGATATCTGTACTGTTTTTGATTGATATCTATTGATTTGATATCTGTACTTTTTTTGTAAAACTAAAATAAACTGTATACTTCAACAAAACGATATTATTTTTATTGAAGTAAGACTCGAGCTAACATTAGCACTAACTTTAACATTAGATTTAGAACTAGACCTAGCACTTGGCTTGAGGTGTGTCAAGCTTTGTTTTTTAACCATTTGTGGTGAGAATTTTATTAATAGTCGACGTGTTACAAACGTCATTTTTCTATCTGTAATAATCGCTTGATGACGTGCGCAACACGTCGCTGGCATTCTGATAACTGAAGCATCCCGATGTACCAGGCACGTATTCCCATCGCAAGTGGTTATTTTGCTAATATGTTGGAGAGCGTCAAGTTTTTCTTTAGAATACACAAGTTAACTTCCGTCTGTCAATCTAGTCTTAATGTTATTCCTGTGCCGATGAATCTTATGGCCTCCATTGTCAAGCGTTGCTACTATCTACTTGACATAGTTATCACCTTGGTTTTGTCAAAATCTATTTTATGTTCTTCTATATTGCAATGTTCCCCGACTACCAACGACTGGATTTTCTTCAGTCTGACGTCCTTCTCATGTGCTTTGATTCTGAAACATAAGGTAAACATGGAAAGCCATCAGATTTCTTGCTTTCGGTGCTCTCTTCGTGTTTGCATTTTATTGTCTTTTAGAGAACTAGTTTACTTTTATTTTTAGTATTTTTCTAAAAAAAAATTATTCTTTTGGTGGAATTGATCAACATTTTGGTAACTTTGGCGGAAGTTTTACGAATTTAGTAAGTTTATGGTGGAATTTTTAAAAAAATTGGTAAATTTTTGGTGGAATTTTTACAAATTTTGTAAGTTTTTTGGTGGAATTTTTAAAAAATTCATTATTTTTGGTAGAATTATTAAAAATGTTAGTAACTTTGGTGGAATTTTTATGAATCTACTAAGTTTTTGATAAGTTTTGAATTTTTAGGATTTTTGTAAGTTTTTGGTGGAATAAAAAAAAATTCAGTAAGTTTTGGGTGTAGTTTTTAAATATTTTAATAGCTTTGGTGGAATTTTTGCGAATTTTATTCATTTCTGGTGGAATTTTAAAAAAATTCAGTGTTTTTGGTAAAATCCTTATGAATTTAGTAAGTTTTTGGCAGAATTTTTAAAAAATTCAGTATGTTTTTGGTGGAATTATCAAAAATTTTGATAACATTGGTGGAATTTTTGCGAATTTTATTCATTTCTGGTAGAATAAAAGAAATCAGTGTTGTTGGTAAAATTCTTATGAATTTAGTAAGTTTTTAGTGAAAAATTTCTAATTTTATTGATTTTTGGTGGAATTTTTAAAAAATTTAGTATATTTTTGGTGGAATTATCAAAAATTTTGATAACACTGGTGGAATTTTTCAGAATTTTATTCATTTTTGATGGAATTTTTAAAAAATTCAGTGTTTCTTTTATGGAATTTTTACGAATTTAGTTTTTAGTGAAATGTTTCCAATTTTATTAATTTTTGGTGGAATTTTTATAAAATTCAGTATGTTTTTGATGGAATTGTTAAAAAAGTTGATAACTTTGGTGGAATTTTTATTAACTTTAATCATTTTTGGTGGAATTGTTAAAAAAATTGGTAATTTTAGTAGAATTTTTATGGATTTGGTAAGTTTTTGGTGGAATTTTTTAAATATCACTAAGTTTTTGGTGGAATTATTCAACATTTTTGTAGCTTTGGTGGAAAATTGAAAAAATGTAGTACCTTTTGGTGGAATTGTTAAAAATGTTGGTAACTTTGGTGGAATTGTTACGAATATAGTAAGTTTTTCGTGGAGTTTTTACCAATTTTATTGATTTTGGGTGGAATTTTTAAAAAATTCACTAAGTTTTTAGTAGAATTGTCTCCAAATTTAATAATTTTTGATGAAATTATATTCAATTTAACTACATTTTGTGTTAAAAAATTCACTTCTATTGCGAATAGTGAGGTGAGGATTCCTATTACTATTACTATTCTAGTAAGTATCTACTCTTGTAAGTCTTCTTCCGGTATACGCCAAGTTCTATATCCCCAGTTGTCGTTTGTGTAACTAGAAAATACACGAATGGTAGTTGTTTCGCGATTTCTATTTCCACGATAAACTTGATCATAAGGTGTTGCAAATTTAAATGATTTTAGAACTCTTGTAGACGTTCCTTACTATGTTGCCAAATCCTGAACGTGTTGTCTATCTATCGAAGCCATAGTTTTGGCTTCCAAGTGCTTCTCTCCAAGGCTTCTTCTTCAAACAGTTCCATATAGAAATTGGCAATGACTGGAGATTGGAGACCTGGTGTTGCTCGTAAAACGTCAGCCTTTCAGCTGAAATATGACGTTACCAAATAGTATCCTACCAGTCCTGATACATATAAATTCTCTGGAATGAGTTTTCGGCGAAGTTTATCAACAGCGTCTTTCACTGGTACTCAGGTTTTTTTGCTTTCGGTGGTCTCTCCATGTTTCCGTTGTTTTATGGCCCATTGGGTGTCTTTTAGAGTATAACAGTTCTTCAGGGATACACTTTTCAAGAATTGCTCCTCATTCTTCGGATTCTTATTCTCGCATATTCTTCCTTCTTGTTGGAAGAGGGTACAAATCACTGATCTCTTCTGTTGTGGATGGTGATGTGAGGATATCTGTAAGTATCTATTTGCGTGAGTATTCTTCCGGTATACGCCAAGTACCACATCGCCAGTCATCGTTCACACGAACCAGAACAACCAAGAACACGAATTAGAACATCAAGAAACAGTAACTCTTTCGCGGTTTCCGTTTCCATGATAAATTTGATCATGGAATGTTGCGAATTTAAATGATCTTGGAATTCTAGTAGATGTTCTTTACCAAGTTATCAAATCTTGAAAGTGTCGCCTGTGTATCAAAGCTATAGTTTTGGCTTCCAAGTGCTTTTCTTCAAGACTACTTTTTCGACCAGTTCCATATAGAAATTGACAATTGATAAATAGTATTCTACTAATATTGGTACATATGATGGTAAACTCTCTAGAATGAGTTTCTGGCAAAGTCCATCAACGGCGTCTTTCATTGGTACTCTGATGAAAAGAGATTCTACATCGAAACTTACCAAAATATTCGGAGGATCCAGTTTTATACAGTTTTATACAGTATAATGATTCTACTCAACTTATCTATCTATATATAAATTTGCTTAGTTTAGTCGTTAGAGGACTTTAAAAATAATATTTTTCGTGAGTTTTTCTTAAATTACTCGAGAAATCTTTATTAGATTTTATTCATTCATCAGTTTATCAGTCAATGGCCCATTTTATTCATGATCTGTTGTACACGACACTTTCGGACACCCTGTATTTTTGATTAATTCTACAAAATTCGTAGAATCCCTAATACTAGACCTTCTAGTTCTAGGTCTAGTGTTAAAGTTAGTGCTAATGTTAGTTCTAGTCTTAATTCAACTAACACCGGTTGTGAATGCCTTCGTATTTATATTATTTATTGATATCTTAAATTTGATTTAATATCTGCACTGTTTCTTGAAAGAAAAAATGTAATAGAAAAAGAGCAAACTACTTAAAAAATGATTTAAGAGATTAGTAATGAACTTTTTAAAGACCTTCGCTATATTTATTCAAATCTATTTTTAAAGATGACCAGAATTGTTAATTATTCAATAATTCTTTGTATGTACTATCGAATAAAAGCTAAATTACACCGCTAAAAAAAAGATTGTGAAAACAAAACCACGATTATTATGTAAATTATACTCTACATATCAATAATTTACTAGATTACATGTTATTAACACATTTTTTTTCCTCATTAAAAAGGAATCCCACTTTCTTCTAAAAGAAAAGAAAAGAAAAAAGATCCCTTTCTCGATAATCCTTTACATTAATCCTCCAAGTAAATTACGCACTTATTCAGGAATGCGCACTACTACACTTTCCCTAGTTATCGTACCAATAAACCTACTTTATATTTTGAATTACCTGCACCAAATAAATGTGACAATCCTTAATGAGAAAACGTACTTAACTTACAGTAAATTTGTTATTAAAAAATAAAATCTCCATGATTTTTTAAAATTGGTAAAAATTTTCAAAAAAAAAAAAAAAAATAGGTTAAGTGTTAAAAATTTTAATCATCTTTATGAATTTTTTGGGTAATAATTAGAACAAAATTGACTTTTTTTCATTACAACGTTAACATCAAATATACGAATTCTCTTCGACTCGGTATAAATTAAGACTTCGATCAACTCAACGAAATCAATTCGAGCTTTAATCGTTTGATTAAATCACGTCTAATTTATCACACACCGTCTTACACCATCTCTTCCAATTTAAAATGACCTCTCTATGTTTATAAAACGCTGTCAGTCATGTTATAACCAGATAGGAAACTAGACCGCGCTAGATATTTCTGCTATTTTTATTTTTTTATTATTTTTTTAAGTTCCGTTAAAACGTATCAGCTAACTAATAGGTTCGTTATTATGTATCGTGTTTATTTCACAATACAAACGCTAATTAACGGCTAATTCTGTTCTTGAGCGCGTTCTTGTTTTCATTTCTTTAGATTAAGATGTCGAGTTGGGAGTCGTTCAACTTGTGTTAGTTGATAATAATATTGACATGAATTACAAGAATTACAAGAACTTGCAGCTGTTATAATTCTTAATAATTACGTAAAAATAATAATTAAGCTTCATTCTAAATCCTCATCAAATTTAAAGTCTTTTAAAAATTATCAAAATTTATTACCGAATTTAAAAATTTTTTTAATTTTTTTTGGTAACAATTAGGAAAAATTTGTCTTTTTAAATCGAAAATACAATCTTTTAAGTTTCATTTGATATAAAAATCTTTTTTTAATTCCCAAAAATAAAGTCTGGATGATTTTTTAAAGTTGGTCAAATTTTTCTAAAAAGTGAGGTTAAAATCTGTCAAAAATTTTTACTAACTTTAAAATTTTTTTTAATTTTTTTTGTAAGAATTAGGAAAAATTTGCCTTTTAAAATCGAAAATATAATCTTTTAAGTTTCATTTTGTATAAAAATCTTTTTTTAGTTCCCAAAAATAAAGTCTGGATGATTTTTTAAAATTTGTTAAATTTTTCTAAAAAGTTGGGTTAAAATCTGCCAAAAATTTTTACTAATTTCAAAAATTTTTTTAATTTTTTTGGTAAGAATTAAGAAAAAATTGCCTTTTAAAATCGAAAATATAATCTTTTAAGTTTCATTTGATATAAAAATCTTTTTTTAATTCCCAAAAATAAAGTCTGGGCGATTTTTTAAAGTTGGTTAATTTTTTTTAAAAAGTTAGGTTAAAATCTGTCAAAAATTTTTACTAACTTTAAACATTTTTTTAATTTTTTTTGGTAAGAATTAGGAAAAATTAGTCTTTTAAAATCGAAAATACAATCTTTTAAGTTTCATTTTGTATAAAAATCTTTTTTTAATTCCTAAAAATAAAGTCTGGATGATTTTTTAAAATTTGTTAAATTTTCAAAAAAGTGAGGTTAAAATCTGTCAAAAATTTTTATTAATTTAAAACAAATTTTTAATTTTTTTAGTAAGAATTAGGAAAAATTTGCCTTCTAAAATCGAAAATACAAAGTTTTAGGTTTCATTTTACATAAAAATCTTTTTTTAATTCTTAAAAATAAAGTCTGGGTGATTTTGTAAAGTTGGCCAAATTTTCAAAAAAGTTGGGTGAAAACCTGTCAAAAATTTTTATTAATTAAAAAAATTTTTTTAATTTTTTTAGTAAGAATTAGGAAAATTTTGCCTTTTAAAATCAAAAATACAATCTTTTAAGATTCATTTTATATAAAAGTCTTTTTTTAATTCTTAAAAATAAAGTCTGGATGATTTTTTAAAGTTGGTCAAATTTTTCTAAAAAGTTAGGTTAAAATCTGTCAAAAATTTTTACTAACTTTAAAAATTTTTATTAATTTTTTTTGGTAACAATTAGGTAAAATTTACATTTTAAGATTGAAAATATAATCATTTAAGTTTCATTTTATATACAAATCTTTTTTCAATTCCTAAAAATAAAGTCTGTGCGATTTATTAAAGTTGGTGTAATTTTTTTTTAAAAGTTGGGTTAAAATCTGCCAAAAATTTTTACTAACTTTAAGAATTTTTTTAATTTTTTTGGTAAGAATTAGGAAAAATTTGCCTTTTAAAATCGAAAATATAATCTTTTAAGTTTCATTTGATATAAAAATCTTTCTTTAATTCCCAAAAATAAAGTCTGGGCGATTTTTTAAAGTTGGTCAAATTTTTCTAAAAAGTTAGGTTAAAATCTGTCAAAAATTTTTACTAACTTTAAAAATTTTTTAAATTTTTTTGGTAAGAATTAGGAAAAATTTGCCTTTTAAAATCGAAAATACAATCTTTTAAGATTCATTTGTTACAAAAATCTTTTCTTAATTCCTAAAAATAAAGTCTGGGTGATTTTTTAAAGTTGGTCAAATTTTTCTAAAAAGTTAGGTTAAAATCTGTCAAAAATTTTTACGAACTTTAAAAATTTTTTTAATTTTTTTGATAAGAATTAGGAAAAATTTGCCTTTTAAAATCGAAAATACAATCTTTTAAGTTTCATTTTATATAAAAATCTTCTTTTAATTCCCAAAAATAAAGTCTGGATGATTTTTTAAAGTTTGTTAAATTTTTCTAAAAAGTTAGGTTAAAATCTGCCAAAAATTTTTACTAAATTTAAAATTTTTTTTAATTTTTTTGGTAACAATTAGGAAAAATTTACCTTTTAAAATCGAAAATACAATGTTTTAAGTTTCATTTTATATAAAAATCTTTTTTTAATTCCCAAAAATAAAGTCTGGATGATTTTTTAAAGTTGGTCAAATTTTTCTAAAAAGTTAGGTTAAAATCTGTCAAAATTTCTTACTAATTTTAAATTTTTTTTTAATTTTTTTGGTAAGAATTAGGAAAAATTTGTCTTTTTAATTCGAAAATACAATCTTCTAAGTTTCATTTTATATAAACATCTTTTTTTAGTTCCCAAAAATAAAGTCTGGATGATTTTTTAAAGTTTGTTAAATTTTTCTAAAAAGTGAGGTTAAAATCTGTCAAAATTTTTTACTAATTTTAAAAATTTTTTTAATTTTTTTGGTAAGAATTAGGAAAAATTTGCCTTTTAAAATCGAAAATACAATCTTTTAAGTTTCATTTTAGATAAAAATCTTTTTTTAATTCTTAAAAATAAAATCTGGATGATTTTTTAAAGTTTGTTAAATTTTTCTAAGAAGTTAGGTTAAAATCTGTCAAAAATTTTTGCAAACTTTAAAAATCTTTTTTAATTTTTTGGTAACAATTAGGAAAAATTTATCTTTTAAAATCGAAAATACAATCATTTAAGTTTCATATTATATAAAAATCTTTTTTCAATTCCTAAAAATAAAGTCTGAATGATTTTTCAAAGTTCTAAAAGAACCGTCCCATTTTAAAGATTACATTATTCCCTCTTTAAATATTTATTAATACACTCATTAGTTTAATTAAGAACAGTAATCTTAATCTTTTTATTAGCCAACAAGAAAAAAAAAAAACAGTAAATATTTTCTTTTATCGTGAACTAGTTTTTGAAATAATTTAGGACAGATATTTATAAAGAAAGACAAAACATCTTCTACATTACCATAATAGTACTCGTACTGGAATTCCTTTTCGCAACAATATTAAACTTTTCGCTCCATTAGTGCCGCAATTATCCCGCGTTGTTTTGCTTGTAGTGTAAAATGATCTGGAAATTCCGTATTTTTCAATTAACCCGACGTGAATAACGCGAACGAGGCAGGAATTCCTCCCGGGCATAACGTAATTCAACCGCTGATGTTAATTAATATTAGGTTCTCGTATAAAAGAGGACAACACAAGGAGAGCTTTTATGTTTTGTAGACACCGCTCGACAAATCCCGTTTCGTGTAACCAGTAAAATTACATCAATAGAAGTACTAAAATGACGGTTTAAATCGACGAAATGTGCATTTCATCGATTTAATTTATGTGTATGTGTGAATTAATAATCTAGATTAAATCGTGGGGTAAAATGAGATTTTGATGGGTAATCAGAATTAATTAATACTTATGTACTTACCAAAATGGTATAAAGTGATTTCATTTATATGGATTAATATTTTATGAGTAATTTTAAATTTTAATTAAATAATGTTAACTGGAGAATTTTAATTTTCTACTTTAACTAGATTTTCAAATTAACAAAGTTTCTCAAATGAGAAAATTTCAGCAACTTTTTTAAAAATTTGATCGATTTTAAGAAATCGTCCAGACTTTATTTTTAGAAGTTGAAAAAAATTTTTTATATCAAATGAAACTTAAAAGATTGTATTTTCGATTTTAAAAGGTAAATTTTTCCTAATTGTTACCAAAAAAATTAAAAAAATTTTTAAAATTAGTAAAAATTTTTGACAGATTTTAACCTAACTTTTTAGAAAAATTTAACAAACTTTAAAAAATCATCCAGACTTTATTTTTAGGAATTAAAGAAAGATTTTTATATCAAATGAAACTTAAATTATTGTATTTTCGATTTTAAAAGGCAAATTTTTCCTAATTCTTACCAAAAAAATTAAAAAAATTTTTAAAATTAGTAAAGAATGTTGACAGATTTTAACCTCACTTTTTAGAAAAATTTGACCAACTTTAAAAAATCATCCAGACTTTATTTTTAGGAATTAAAAAAAGATTCTTATATAAAATGAAACTTAAAAGATTGTATTTTCGACTCTAAAAAACAAATTTTTCCTAACTGTTACAAAAAAATTTTAAAAATTTTTAAAATTAGTAAAATTTTTTGACAGATTTTAACCTAACTTTTAAGAAAAATTGAACAAACTTTAAAAAATCATCCAGACTTTATTTTTAGGAATTAAAAAAAGATTTTTATATCAAATGAAACTTAAATTATTGTATTTTCGATTTTAAAAGGCAAATTTTTCCTAATTCTTACCAAAAAAATTTAAAAAAATTTTAAAATTAGTAAAAAATGTTGACAAATTTCAACCTCATTTTTTAAAAAAATTTGACCAACTTTAAAAAATCATCCAGACTTTATTTTTAGGAATTAAAAAAAGATTTTTATAGCAAATGAAACTTAAAAGATTGTGTTTTTGATTTAAAAAGGCGAATTTTTCCTAATTCTTACCAAAAAGATTAAAAAAATTCTTTAAGTTAGTATAAATTTTTGACAGTTATCTAACCTAACTTTTATAAAAATTAGACCAATTTTAAAAAATCGCCCCGACTTTATTTTTGAGAATAGAAGAAAGATTTTCATATCAAATGAAACTTAAAAGATTGTATTTTCGATTTTAAAAGGCAAATTTTTCCTAATTCTTGCCAAAAAAATTTTAAAAAATTATTAAAGTTAGTAAACATTTTTGACAGATTTTAACCTAACTTTCTAAAAAAATTACCCAATTTTAAGAAATCACCCAGACTTTATTTTTACAAATTTAAAAAAAGATTTTTATATCCTTAAATGATTGTATTTTTGATTTTAAACGGCAAATTTTTCGTAATTGTTACCAAAAAAATTAAAAAAATTCAAAAAATTAACGAAAATCTGTAACTGAACCCAACTCACAAATTTGTAAAAAAAAAATCTTATAGAATTTATTTATCGA
The DNA here is from genome assembly GCA_036711955.1 of Digitonthophagus gazella. Taxonomy (NCBI): domain Eukaryota; kingdom Metazoa; phylum Arthropoda; class Insecta; order Coleoptera; family Scarabaeidae; genus Digitonthophagus; species Digitonthophagus gazella. Next base: position 4,929,704 of record JASCIT010000003.1, read on the forward strand.
AAGTAATGAAAGGAAATGTAAATATAGATAAACTAAAATATCTATTTTTATTAGAATTAACAAATTTGTTCTAATTCTTATCAAAAACCTTTAAAAAAATTCAAAGATCATCTACAATTTTTGACCGAAAACTAGCAAATTTTTAATCAACTTTAAAAAATCCTTGAAACCTTATTTATAAAAATCAAGAAAAGAAAATTGAAAATTTAATAGATTAAAATATCTATTATTTATTAAAATAAGCAAATTTGTTCTAATTATTACGAAAAAAATTTAAAAAAAAATTCAAAAATCACGAATGATTTCTGACCGAAAATTTAAAAATTTTTGATCAACTTTAAAAAATCCCACAGACTTTATTCACAAACTTTTAAGGAAGAAAATTTTAAAATGTGCAGATTAAAATGTCTGTTTTTCACCAAAACCGTCAAATTTGTTCTAATTATTATCAAAAAAATTCTTAAAATCAACGATGATTTTTGTCCGAACCTAACCTACAAATTTTTGATCAACTTTAAAAAATCGTCCAGACTTTATTTTTAGGAATTTGAAAAAGATTTTTGTATCAAATGAAACCTAAAAGATTGTATTTTCGATATAAAAAAAACAAATTTTTCCTGATTCTTACTAAAAAAATTAAAAATATTTTTAATGTTTGTAAGAATTTTTGGCAGATTTTAACCTAACTTTTTAAAAAAATTTAACGAATTTTAAAAAATCACCCAGACTTTATTTTTGAGAATTAAAAAAAGATTTTTATATAAAATGAAACTTAAAAGATTGTATTTTTGATTTAAAAAGGCGAATTTTTCCTAATTGTTATCAAAAAAATTAAAATAATTTTTAAAGTTAGTAAAAATTTTTGACAGTTACCTAACCTAACTTTTTTAAAAAATTAGACCAACTTTAAAAAATCACCCAGACTTTATTTTTGAGAATTGAAAAAAGATTTTTATATCAAATGAAACTTAAAAGATTGTATTTTTGGTTTAAAAAGGTGAACTTTTCCTAATTGTTATCAAAAAAGTTAAAATAATTTTTAAAGTTAGTAAAAATTTTTGACAGTTACTTAACCTAACTTTTAAAAAAAAATAGACCAACTTTAAAAAATCACCCAGACTTTATTTTTAGGAATTAAAAAAAGATTTTTATGTCAAATGAAACTTAAAAGATTGTATTTTCGATTTTAAAAGGCAAATTTTTCCTAATTCTTGCCAAAAAAATTTTAAAAAATTTTAAGGTTAGTAAAAATTTTTGACATTTATCTAACCTAACTTTTATAAAAATTAGATCAACTTAAAAAAATCGCCCAGACTTTATTTTTGAGAATAGAAGAAAGATTTTTATATCAAATGAAACTTAAAAGATTGTATTTTCGATTTTAAAAGGTAATTTTTTTCTAATTATCACCAAAAAAATTAAAAAAATGTTTAAAGTTAGTATAAATTTTTGACAGTTATCTAACCCAACTTTTTTAAAAATTAGACCAACTTTAAAAAATCGCTTAGACTTTATTTTTAGGAATTAAAAAAAGATTTTTGTATCAAATAATACTTAAATGTTTGTATTTTCGATTTTAAAAGGCAATTTTTTCCGAGTTGTTGCAAAAAAAATTAAAAAAAATTTTTAAGTTAGTAAAAATTTTTGGCAGTTTTTAACCCAACTTTTTTGAAAATTTGACCAACTTTAAAAAATCATCCAGACTTTATTTTTGGGAATTAAAAAAAGATTTTTATATAAAATGAAACTTAAAAGATTGTATTTTCGATCTTAAAAGGAAGATTTTTCCTAATTCTTACCAAAAAAATTTAAAAAAATTTTAAAGTAAATAAAAATTTTTGGCAGAATTTAACCCAACTTTTTTAAAAATTAGACCAACTTTAAAAAATCATCCAGACTTTATTTTTGAGAATCGAAAAAAGATTTTTATGTCAAATGAAACTTAAAAGATTGTATTTTTGATTCAAAAAGGCGAATTTTTCCTAATTGTTATCAAAAAAATTAAAATAATTTTTAAAGTTAGTAGAATTTTTTGACAGTTACATAACCTAACTTTTTTAAAAAAATAGACCAACTTTAAAAAATCACCCAGACTTTATTTTTAGGAATTAAAAAAAGATTTTTGTATCTAATGAAACTTAAATGTTTGTATTTTCGATTTTAAAAGGCAAATTTTTCCTAATTGTTACCAAAAAAATTAAAATAATTTTTAAAGTTAGTAAAAATTTTTGACAGTTATCTAACCTAACTTTTATAAAAACTAGACCAATTTTAAAAAATCGCCCAGACTTTATTTTTGAGAATAGAAGAAAAATTTTTATATCAAATGAAACTTAAAAGATTGTATTTTCGATTTTAAAAGGTAAATTTTTCCTAATTCTTACCAAAAAGATTAAAAAAATTTTTAAAGTTAGTAAAAATTTTTGACAGATTTTAACCCAACTTTTTTGAAAATTTGACCAATTTTAAAAAATCATTCAGACTTTATTTTTGGGAATTAAAAGAAGATTTTAATATAAAATGAAATTTAAAAGATTGTAATTTCGATTAAAAAAGACTAATTTTTTTCTAATTCTTACAAAAAAAAATTAAAAAAATTTTTAAAGTCGGTAAAAATGTTTGACAATTTTTATAGGACTTGAAATTTTTGACAATTTTTAAATGACTTGAAATTTTATGAGGATTTAGATTGAAATTTAATCTTGATTTTTACCAAAAATGAATTTTCTACAACTTCTAGTTTTTCCTACAGAATAAAAATTCTCACCTAACTTAATTAACATGTGTATTAAAACTTAATTTTTAAAAATTCATATCTAAAAAACTAATTGTTTTAGAGACTTGAAATTTTATGAGGATTTAGATTGAAACTTAATCTTGGTTTTTACCAAAAATGAATTTTCTACGACTTTTAATTTTTTCTACAGAAACGAAATTCTAACCTAACTTCATAAACATAGAGTTAATAATATTTTTAACGTTTGCTTAACGTTTTACTTTTTACTTTTTTGTTCAAAGTATAGCCAACTTAAAGCAAAAAAATCCTTTAGTTATAGTACTCTAAAAGTTTTTTTTATATTAAACATATTATACAGGATGTTGGACGAAAAAGCCCAAAGTCATATCTTCATTATTTCGATTGGGATTTTCATGAGTCAAATACCAAATGAAATGTATTTTATTTTTTTATTAGGTGTTTAACTTTATATCGAATCTAGGTTTTTATAGCGTAAAGATAAAAAACCTACAATCGTTATGATAATTAAAACCCTACCTCACCAATTTATATTCGCGTCCTGCTTTAAGGAGAAATCATTAAAAATGCATCATTTTCTCGGTATCGTTACCATACATATAATACCATAGTTGGATCATCCGTCATGTTTTCTGTCTATAAAGGAACGTCGTTCACGGTACAATAAAAAACCCGTTTTACAGCTTACCTGAGTTCTTTATAAAGCGAAGGACTGTTTCCCATATCATCCTATTTGGCATTTACAACCACCTCTTTATACGTTTTCCCATTTAATTTCTACTCTTTGATTGATTGAAAAATAAATCATAATTATTAATAAAAAAATCTTAACTACCAAATGTGAAATTTTAATGTAATCTAAAAAAATCAGTTTTAGAATGTAGTCTACTTTTTAATTTTTAGAAATATCAATTAATTATAATATATTAAAGTAGTAAGCAAACAGCGCCTCTTTAAAAGAGGGCGCCGCAGGCGCCTAGCTCTTTTTTTAATAGTTTTTTTGGAAATCGCTCTCCGGACGATTCAAAAATTCGAATAAATTTCACTAAAAACTAATTAAATTCTTGAAAATATCACCAAAAATTTAAGTAAATTTGTAAAAATTTCACCAAAGCTACTAAAATTTTTAATAGTTCCACCAAAAACTTACAAAATTTGTAAAAATTCCACCAAAGCCATCAAAATTTTTAACAATTCCACCAAAAACAAAATTTTTAAAAAATATACTAAAATTAAGATTAATTTCGTCAAGAATTGATTAGATTCTTAAAAATTTCACAAAAATAAAAAAGTGACAATAAAAATTCCACAAAAGTTAGTTAAATTGAATATAATTTCACCAAAAATTATTAAATTTGGAGACAATTTTACTAAAAACTTACTGAATTTTTTAAAAATTCCACCCAAAATCAATAAAATTGGTAAAAATTAAAAAAGACTTACTATATTCGTAAAAATTCCACCAAAGTTACCAACATTTTTAACAATTCCACCAAAAACGTACAAAAGTTTTTCAATTTTCCACCAAAGCTACAAAAATGTTGAATAATTCCACCAAAAACTTACCGATTTTTAAAAAATACCACCAAAAACTTACCAAATCCTTAAAAATTCTACTAAAATTACCAATATTTTTAACAATTCCACCAAAAATGATTAAAGTTAATAAAAATTCCACCAAAGTTATCAACTTTTTTAACAGTTCCATCAAAAACATACTGAATTTTATAAAAATTCCACCAAAAGTTAATAAAATTGGAAAAAGTTCACTAAAAACTTACTAAATTCGTAAAAATTCCATAAAAAACACTGATTTTTAAAAAAAATTCCATCAAAAATGAATAAAATTCGCAAAAATTCCACCAATGTTATCAAAATTTTTGATAATTCCACCAAAAATATACTGAGTTTTTTAAAAATTCCACCAAAAATTAATACAATTTGCAAAAATTCCACCAAAAACTTACTAAATTCATAAGAATTTTACCAAAAACACTGATTTTTTTTTGTTCCACTAGAAATGAATAAAATTGTCAAAAATTCCACCAATGGTATCAAAATTTCTGATAATTCCACCAAAGACATACTGAATTTTTTAAAAATTCCACCAAAAACTTACTAAATTCATAAGAATTTTACCGAAAACACTGAATTTTTTTAAAATTCCACCAGATATGAATAAAATTCGTAAAAATTCCACCAAAGCTATTAAAATATGTAACAATTACACCCAAAACTTACTGAATTTTTTTTATTCCACCAAAAACTTACAAAAATCCTAAAAATTACACCGAAATTGTCAACATTTTTATCAATTCTACCAAAAACTTACCAAATTCTTTTAAAATTCAACCAAAAATCAATCAAATTAGAAACAATTTCATTAAAATTTAACTAAAACCTTGAAAATTTCATCAAAAACTTAGTAAATTCATAAAAATTCCACTAAAAATTAATACAATTTGCAAAAATTCCACCAAAAACTTAGTAAATTCATAAGAATTTTACCAAGAACACTGATTTTTTTTTATTCCACCAGAAATGAATAAAATTCTCAAAGATTCCACCAATGTTATCAAAATTTTTGATTATTCCACCAAAAACATACTGGATTTTTTTAAAATTCCACCAAAAACTTACTAAATTTATAAGAATTTTACCAAAAACACTGAATTTTTTTTAATTCCACCAGAAATGAATAAAATTCGTAAATATTCCACCAAAGCTATTAAAATATTTAACAATTACACCCAAAACTTACTGAATTTTTTTCATTCCACCAAAAACTTGCAAAAATCCTAAAAATTACACCGAAATTGTCAACATTTTTAACAATTCTACCAAAAACTTACCAGATTTTTTTAAAATTCCACCAAAATGTCCAAATTCTTTTAAAATTCAACCAAAAATCAATCAAATTAGAAACAATTTCATTAAAAATTAACTAAAACCTTGAAAATTCAAAACTTAGTAAATTCATAAAAATTCCACCAAAGTTACTAAAATTTTTAATAATTTTGAAAATAATGAATTTTTTAAAAATTCCACCAAAAAACTTACTAAATTCGTAAAGCTTCCACCAAAGGTATCAAAATGTTGATCAATTCAACCAAAAACAATAATTTTTTTTTAGAAAAATACTGAAAATAAAAGTAAACTAGTAAAGACATTAAGTTACATTTTTTCTTCTGAGGGAAAAACTAAAAGTCGTAGAATATTCATTTTTGGTAAAAATAAAGATTAAGTTTCAATCTAAATCCTCATAAAATTTCAAGTCACAAGAACAATCAATTTTTTAGATGATATGAATTTTTAAAAATAGCATAACTTTAATGGACATATAAATTAAGTTAGAAATTTTTGTAAAATAAAATAATCATAATAAAATTTTTTTAAATTCCCTTGTCGAAAGAAATAAAATAAATCATATTTTTCCAAAAAAGAAAATGATGATCGCCCATAAAAATTTTCATTTACGTTTCGTCATAAAGTTTGGAACAAGGCCCCAATCTACGTCCACATCGGGTACTTTATCAATGGCCAATAGTTCGGAGTACATATTAGTTTATTTTTCGTAGTTTCGTGGAGGAGTAACGGTCCGGGCAAACTGCGGCAGTTCCGGGGCAAAACTTTCCAAGTTGTAAAATCAATTTTCAAAGCACGGCAAAGCTCGGCTCGCGGTGGCGGTCCTCGTTCGTTAAACGCAATTATCGATTGGATTTTCGCCGTGTAACTGAATTACGTTAACCGGTAAAATGTCAAAACGTCCATCATCCACGCAATTCGCATTGACCCAGTAAAGTGAGCTTGAAAAGCGCGCTCTGTATAGTTCTCTGAATGGACTTGATGACATTGAAATATTTCGTTTATTATTAGACTCAATGCCTTTATAAAACCACTTACATAAGTTATTAAAAAAAATTTTTTTAAGAAAAAGAGAAGGTTTAAAAAGGCTTATGTTTATAAATGTAGTGGCATTTGAGTAAGGAAATCGTTATTTTGTATATATGTAAATTTTCCTAGAAATGCTAGGAACATAAGTTATGTGTCGAACTCTCGCCAAATCCGATAACACAAGGCTTGGTACTGCTGCATTATAGGCTACAACTGCGTTTACATAATATTACTGTACGGTTTTATTTTATCCTTTGAACAAATTTCAGTTGAGTGGGTATAAAAAACTTATTACCTTATTTATTTATTCATTTTAAGTAAGTAGTCAATTTTGTTCTAATTATTACCCAAGAAATAAAAAAAAAATTCATAAACGTGACTAAAATTTTTAACAATTAACCTAACTTTCTTTGAAAATGTTGACCATTTTTAAAAAATCGCCAAGACTTTACTTTTTTAAATTAAGGAATGAAAATTGTATTCATTGAAAGCTAAAATATTCTATTTTGTAATAGAAAAGTCAATTTTTTTCCTAATTATTACCCAAAAAATTAAAAAAATTCTTAAAGTTGACTAAAAATTTTCTTAACCTAACTTTTAAAAATTTCGACCGACTTTAAAAAATCGCCAAGACTTTACTTTTTTAAATTAAGAAATGTAATTTGTATGAATTGAAAGCTAAAATATTCTATTTTGTAATAAAAAAGTCAATTTTGTTCTAATTACTATTCAAAAAATTAAAAAAATTCATAAAGTTGACTAAAAATTTTTTTAACCTAATTTTTAAAAATTTCGACCGACTTTAAAAAATCGCGGAGACTTTACTTTTTTAAATTAAGAAATGTAATTTGTATGAATTGAAAGCTAAAACATTCTATTTTGTAATAAAAAAGTCAATTTTGTTCTAATTATTACCCAAAAAATTTAAAAAAATCATAAAGGTGACTGAAATTTTTAACAGTTAACCTAATTTTTTTTGAAAATGTTGACCATTTTTAAAAAATCGTGGAGACTTTATTTTTTTAAATTAAGAAACGAAAATTGTATTAATTGAAAGCTAAAATATTCTATTTTGTAATAAAAAAATCAATTGTGTTCTAATTACTATTCAAAAAATTAAAAAAATTCATAAAGTTGACTAAAAATTTTTTTAACCTAACTTTTAAAAATTTCGACCGACTTTAAAAAATCGTGGAGACTTTATTTTTTTAAATTAAGAAATGAAATTTGTATGAATTGAAAGCTAAAATATTTTATTTTGTAATAAAAAAGTCAAATTTCTTCTAAATATTACCGAAAAAATTCAAAAAATTCATAAAGTTGACTAAAAATTTTTTTAACCTAACTTTTGAAAATTTTAACCAAATTTAAAAAATCGTGGAGACTTTATTTTTTTTTAATTAAGAAATAAAATTTGTATGAATTGAAAGCTAAAATATTCTATTTTGTAATAAAAAAGTCAATTTTGTTCTAATTACTATTCAAAAAATTAAAAAAATTCTTAAAGGCGATTAAAAATTTTTTTAACCTAACTTTTAAAAATTTCGATCGAGACTTTAAAAAATCGTGGAGACTTTATTTTTTTGAATTAAGAAATGAAACTAGTTTACTTTTATTTTCAGTATTTTTCTAAAAAAAATTATTGTTTTTGGTTGAATTGATCAACATTTTGATACTTTTGGTGGAAGCTTTACGAATTTAGTAAGTTTTTGGTAGAATTTAAAAAAAATTGGTAAATTTTTGGTGGAATTTTTACAAATTTTGTGTTTTTTGGTGGAATTTTTAAAAAATTCATTATTTTTAGTAGAATTATTAAAAATTTTAGTAACTTTAGTGGAATTTTTATGATTTTACTAAGTTTTTGATGGAATTTTTAAGGTTTTAGTTATTTTTTAATGAAATTGTTTCTAATTTGATTGATTTTTGGTTGAATTTTAAAAGAATTTGGACATTTTGGCGGAATTTTTAAAAAATCTGGTAAGTTTTTGGTAGAATTGTTAAAAATGTTGACAATTTCGGTGTAATTTTTAGGATTTTTGTTTTTGATGGAATAAAAAAAATTCAGTAAGTTTTGGGTGTAGTTCTTAAATATTTTAATAGCTTTGGTAGAATTTTTACGAATGTTATTTATTTCTGGTGGATTTTAAAAGAAAATCAGTGTTTTCGGTAAAATTCTTATGAATTTAGTAAGTTTTTGGTGGAATTTTTAAAAAATTCAGTATGTCTTTGGTGGAATTATCAAAAATTTTGATAACATTGGTGGAATTTTTGCGAATTTTATTCATTTCTAGTAGAATAAAAAAAAATCAGTGTTTTTGGTAAAATTCTTATGAATTTAGTAAGTTTTTGGTGGAATTTTTGCAAATTGTATTAATTTTTGGTGGAAATTTTATGAATTTACTAAGTTTTTGATGGAATTTTCAAGGTTTTAGTTAAATTTTAATGAAATTGTTTCTAATTTGATTGATTTTTGGTTGAATTTTAAAAGAATTTGGACATTTTGGTGGAATTTTTTAAAAATTTGGTAAGTTTTTGGTAGAATTGTTAAAAATGTTGACAATTTCGGTGTAATTTTTAGGATTTTTGTAAGTTTTTGGTGGAAAAAAAAATTCAGTAAGTTTTGGGTGTAATTGTTAAATATTTTAATAGTTTTGGTGGAATTTTTACAAATTTTATTCATTTCTGGTGGAATTAAAAAAAAATCAGTGTTTTCGGTAAAATTCTTATGAATTTAGTAAGTTTTTGGTGGAATTTTTAAAAAATTCGGTAAGTTTTGGGTGTAGTTGTTAAATATTTTAATAGCTTTGCTGGAATTTTTGCGAATTTTATTCATTTCTAGTGGAATAAAAAAATCAGTGTTTTTGGTAAAATTGTTATGAATTTAGTAAGTTTTTGGTGGAATTTTTGCAAATTGTATTAATTTTTGGTGGAATTTTTAAAAAATTCAGTATATTTTTGGTGGAATTATCAAAAATTTTGATAACATTGGTGGAATTTTTGCGAATTTTATTCATTTCTGATGGAATTTTTAAAAAAAATCAGTGTTTTTTATGGAATTTTTACGAATTTAGTAAGTTTTTAGTGAACTTTTTCCAATTTTATTAATTTTTGGTGGAATTTTTATAAAATTCAGTATGTTTTTGATGGAACTGTTAAAAAAGTTGATAACTTTGGTGGAATTTTTATTAACTTTAATCATTTTTGGTGGAATTGTTAAAAATATTGGTAATTTTAGTAGCATTTTTAAGAATTTGGTAAGTTTTTGGTGGTATTTTTTAAAAATCAGTAAGTTTTTGGTGGAATTATTCAACATTTTTGTAGCTTTGGTGGAGAATTGAAAAAATGTTGTACGTTTTTGGTGGAATTGTTAAAAATGTTGGTAACTTTGAATTTTTACGAATATAGTAAGTTTTTTGTGGAATTTTTACCAATTTTATTGATTTTGGGTGGAATTTTAAAAAAATTCACTAAATTTTTAGTAGAATTGTCTCCAAATTTAATAATTTTTGATGAAATTATATTCAATTTAACTAACTTTTGTGGAATTTTTGTTACTTTTTTATTTTTGTGAAATTTTTAAGAATCTAATCAATTCTTGACGAAATTAATCTTAATTTTAGTATATTTTTTAAAAATTCAGTTTTTGGTGGAATTGTTAAAAATTTTGATAGCTTTGGTGGAATTTTTAGAAATTTTTTTAAATTTTTGGTAATATTTTCAAGAATTTAATTAGTTTTTAATGGAATTTATTCGAATTTTTGAATCGTCTGGAAAGTGATTTTCAAAAAAACTATTAGAAAAAGAGCTAGGCGCCTGCGGCGACTTCTTTTAAAGAGGCGTTGCTTGCTTACTACTTTAATATATTATAATTTGTATGAATTGAAAGCTAAAATGTTCTATTTTGTAATAAAAAAGTCAATTTTGTTCTAATTACTATTCAAAAAATTAAAAAAATTCATAAAGTTGACTAAAATTTTTTTTAACCTAACTTTTAAAAATTTCGACCGACTTTAAAAAATCTTGGAGACTTTACTTTTTTAAATTAAGAAATGAAATTTGTATTAATTGAAAGCTAAAATATTCTATTTTGTAATAAAAAAGTCAATTTTGTTCTAATTATTACCCAAAAAATTAAAAAAAATCATAAAGGTGACCGAAATTTTTAACAGTTAACCTAATTTTTTTTTTGAAAATTTTAACCAATTTAAAAAAAATCGTGGAGACTTTATTTTTTTAAATTAAGAAATGAAATTTGTATGAATTGAAAGCTAAAATATTCTATTTTGTAATAAAAAAGTCAATTTTGTTCTAATTATTACCCAAAAAATTAAAAAAAAATCATAAAGGTGACTGAAATTTTTAACAGTTAACCTAATTTTTTTTGAAAATTTTGACCAATTTAAAAAAATCGTGGAGACTTTATTTTTTTAAATTAAGAAATGAAATTTGTATTAATTGAAAGCTAGAATATTCTATTTTGTAATAAAAAAGTCAATTTTGTTCTAATTATTACCCAAAAAATTAAAAAAATTCTTAAAGGCGATTAAAAATTTTTTTAACCTAACTTTTGAAAATTTTAACCAAATTTAAAAAATCGTAGAGACTTTATTTTTTTAAATAAGAAATAAAATTTGTATGAATTGAAAGCTATAATGCTCTATTTTGTAATAAAAAAGTCAATTCCGTTCTAATTGTTACCCAAAAAATTTAAAAAATTTTTGGTCAATTTTAAAAAATATCGTACTGATTTTATTTATGGAAATCGAAGAAAGAACAACTAAAAATGGGCGGATTAAAATGTCTATTTTTTTCTAAAATAACGAAATTTATTCAAATTCTTACCAAAAAAATTAAAAAAGTTCTAAAAATCATCGTTGATTTTTGACCAAATCTAACCTAAAATTTTTTGGTCAATTTTAAAAATTTCTACCGTCTTTATTTATAAGAATCGAGGAGAGAAAATTAAAAAATGAAAAACTAAACAGTCTATTTTTTAATGAAATTCCCAAATTCGTTACAACTATTATCGAAAAAATTTAAAAAATTCAAAAAATGAAATTTGTAACCGAACCCAACTCACAAATTTGTAAAAAAAATCGTACAGAATTTATTTATCGAAATTAATGAAAGGAAATGTAAATATAAATAGACTAAAATATCTATTTTTATTAAAATTAACAAATTTCTTCTAATTCTTACCAAAAAGATTTAAAAAATTTCTAAAATCATCTACAATTTTTGACCGAAAACCAACAAATTTTTAGTCAACTTTAAAAAATCCTTCAATCCTTATTTATAAAAGTCAAGAAAAGAACATTTAAAATTTAATAGATTAAAATATCTATTATTTACTAAAATAAGCAAATTTCTTCTAATTATTACCAAAAAAATTTTAAAAAATTTCAAAAATCACGAATGATTTCTAACCGAAAATTTACAAATTTTTGATCAACTTTAAAAAATCCTTTATTCACAAACATTTAAGAAAGAAAATTTTAAAATGTGCAGATTAAAATGTTTGTTTTTTACCAAAACCATCAAATTTGTTCTATTACAAAAAAAATTTTAAAAATTCTTAAAATCAACGATGATTTTTGTCTGAACCTAACCTACAAATTTTTGGTCAACTTTAAAAAATCTCACAGACTTTATTTATACGAATTAAGGAAACAAAATCTGAAGATGGGTAGATTAAAATGTCTATTTTTCATTAAAATAATCAAATTATTACTAAAAAAATAAAATAATTCATAAAGGTGACTAAATTTTTTTACGGTTAACCTAACTTTTAAAAGTTTCGATCAACTTTAAAAAATCGTGGAGTCTTTATTTTTTTAAATTAAGAAATGGAGTTTGTGTTAATTGAAAGCTAAAATATTCTATTTTGTAATAAAAAAGTCAATTTTGTTCTAATTATTACCCAAAAAATTAAAGAAATTCTTAAAGGTGACCAAAATTTTTTTAACCTAACTGTTAAAAAATTTTGACCAAATTTAAAATATCGTAGAGAGTTTATTTTTTTTTTTTAATTAAGATATAGAATTTGTATTAATTGAAAGCTAAAATATTCTATTTTGTAACAAACAAGAAAAATTTCTTTTAAATATTACCCAAAAAAATTAAAAAATTGACGTTTAAAAGTAACTTTATTATATGTAACTGCAAAATAATTTGTGATTTAAATTTATCATACTAACAAAAAAACATGTAAAAAAAAATAGTAAGTGGAGATAAAAAAGTCTCTGATTTATTACATTATTTAGCATATTACGCTTGAATGAATTATTTATAATTGCGTTACTAATGAGAATGCGCGAATGAATGAAGGTATTACGAAACGTAATGGAACATTGAAAGTTAACTTATTGAGCTATTCCAAAATATAAATTGCGGGGTATATAACTTGAAACAGTCAAAGTTGTAGAGAAAGATATATTTCTTGTTGTACACGTTATATTTGTTACTTTCACGGTTAAATAGTTTACTCTTTTCCTGTTATATAAATATTTTTTTATAAGAAATAGTGCAGATATCAAATCAATCTATTACAAGATCTCAATAAATAATAAAAATAATGTTTTCATTGGGGTACATGGTATTTATTTTAGTTTTCATAAAAAGATTGAACATATCAAACTAAAAATTTACATACATGTGCGGCAGTAATCTTTAGTAAGCCATGAGGATGAAGTTAGAAGACGAACCGTTCACAGTTCTCTTGACGTACATGTACTTCTTCGATGGATCCTTATGTATACCAAACTTCGTGATTTCAAGGACGAGCCAATTGTAATCAGCATAAGTCTTTTCCATTTCATTATGTATATATTTACAATGGTTGTTAAAATTGCTTGACGACTCATATGTGTGGTTGATGGCATTTATAACAGTATTCCGCATTTTACTATCCATATCGGTTTCTTCAATTACAATCTAATTACAAAGCTTTATTAACCTTTTATGAAAAATAAAAAAAAAATCAAGGGACTTACACTTTTTCCATTGAAGATGAAGTCTTTGCCGTTACTTGATTCGATACCTGGTGTCACATCAATAGTGATAACCGCAGAAACCCAAAAGATTAGACCGATAATTAGAAAAATCTGGTTTCTAAGACCCATTGTGTTAGTATTTCACACTATTGCAACTATGGTATCTAGCCAAATTGTACAAGTATTTATACTGTGAGGGTGTTTTTAAACAGTGCAATTAATTGAATTGTAAGATAACAATTTTTGTTAATATGTGCTATTATTATTAATATCCGGTTATTGAGAATAATGAATGAGTTCATAAATATTCTAATAATTTTTTATATTTATGAGTGGTTTGTTTTGCCAAATTTTTAATTTTGCACATGTTAACTCTTGCCACTCCGCAAATTTTTGCACGTTATGACGAAATGCTCCGTAGCGGAGCCAGCGGAGCGGTAAGGGTTAATACTATTGTATACACTTTTCGCGGAAAGATGTCTCATGCGTCATTACTTGTCACCGTTTTCTCGACATTTGTCAAATATTTTTTTTTATTTAATCATATATATCAGATAGAGACGAAAACCGAAAATAGTAGTCTAGGATAATATAATTAATTAATGACGCATGAGACATCTTTCCGCGAAAAGAGTATACCAACATTTTTAACAAAATTTATCGATATCACGAACAAAGTATAATCATTTTTTCTTATTGTTTTCAGGAATCTATTGTATACAAGGTGTCCGGAAATAACGTTCGTATACTGAAGGGGGTAATTCTACAGCCAAAACTATGAAGAAAAGTTCATATGAACATGTGTCCGAAAATGCTTCCCGACGGATCTACAACTCTTTGAAGTTGATACGAATGATGTGGGTTTTTAAATTATTTCACTTATCCTACAGAGCAGGATGTTGAATTTTGGAATATCCCCTATTATTTACATAAAAAATATGGCGATGGTAACCAAAATAATCTACGATGAACAGGTTTTGGTACTGAGGCTGAGGAGCGCATTTAAAGTCCCATATTTTTTTTGGTTGATAATTTTTTGAAAATCTGATCTCAAAATTGGAATGTTTAGACAAAAATATAAAAAAAAGTTACTAACATACGATGTCCTATCATGCAGTCATTGCGCTCCTCAGCCTCCGTATCCAAGCCTGTTCATCGTAGGTTATTTTGGTTACCATATTTCTTATGTAAATAATAGGCGATATTTCAAAATTCAACATCCTACTCTGTAGGATGAGTGGGATAATTTAAAAAAACCACACCGTGAGTATCTACTTCAAAGAGATGTAGCTCCTTTGGGAAGCATTTCCGGACACATGTTCATATGAACTTTTCTTCATAATTTTTGCTGTAGAATTACCCCCTTCAGTATACGAACGTTATTTCCGGACACCCTGTATAATAAAGATACAATTTCTAAACGTCAAATTTTAATGTAATCAAAAAAATCCACTTTTAAAACATTGTCTAATTTTTAGATTATTAAAAAAGAATCAATTAAGGATATTAAGTTGCATTTTCTCTTTTGAGGGAAAAACTAAAAGTCGTAGAATATTCATTTTTGGTAAAAGTAAAGATTAAGTTTCAATGTAAATTCTCATCAAATTTCAAGTCTCAACAACAATTAGTTTCTGACAAGGAGAGTGCAAGGTCTTGGGGTCATATATTTAGTTCAAATTTTGTAGGGTGGTAGATTTAGTTTCCCTGTTGATGAAAATATATGGTTGTAAGGGCCACTACTCAATAGCTCTTTAGATATTTGCAATTGAAGATGCAATTCACTGGTTAAATTCAGGTCTGTAGCAAACGATTAAACACAATGGGTTTAGCGTAACAGCAATAGATCGGTGTTTCTCGTCGTTAGGCACCGGGTTCGAGTTCTGAGAGTGTGTATTTTTACATATAAAGATACCATGGGTGGATATAAAATGTTGCGACATCAAAACATTTTTTGAGTGTGCACCGCACTTTGGATTTGTCAGTTAATACGCGATATTAGTGTGACGTCACATGTTGCGCAGATTCTGTATGTGTATCCAAACAAACTTTTTCTACATAGATTCAGTCCATAAGCGGCGAGAAAATCATTTTTTTAGAGTACTTAGAGACATATTTAAGGTACGAAAAGTGGGCAGTACAATGTAAAATGCCGTTTTCTACATCTTAACCAAAAATGGTAAATTAAATAAATTTTTTAACGCCGTAAAAGCAGAAATAAGTTCGGGTACACGTAACCTCAAAAACCGTATCTGGTTACAACTTTTTTTTTTGTTTTAATTATTTATTGTACTACTCCTAATCTATTCTTTTATTTATAGTTATATATATCAACATATACGTAATTATATTTATATATAATTGTAATTTTTTAATTACTTTATTATTATCACTATTTGGAATTTTTTAATAAATCCTTTTAATAAAACCTCATAACACGTGTTTTCTGTTTCAAAAAAAAACTTTAACATCAGAATCCCGATCCTGGGCTTCCTGCACAGGAGCGCGGCATTCATTCACTGCACTACGGACAGATACGTCAAACGACATCGCTTTATAGCTTATGACAACAATTGCCGAAAAACGTAACTTTCAAAAATTAATAACTCCCTTTAGAAGGGCCATTCGATCAAAAGCTCTGGGGGAACTTACTTATATTCAATATAGATTCACCATAAAAAAATTCATCAAAATTGGTGAAGAGTCAACTGCGATGTCTCCTTGTGAGCATCGAAGTTAATAAAATGACATTTCGTTTTTCACACTTCGCCGTTTGGCCCGATTCCGAATTGAAACTCGTTCCCAAAACCTTAAAAGATAGTATAAAACCCCTTTAAAAACGTTTATTTTTCCGTTCTGAGAGGCGGAAGCAGTTAGTTTCACTAAATGCTTGATTCAAAAATTAATCGCGATTAATTAATCACGATTACAGATTAATTACGATTACAAATTAATTACGATTAATTATTAATCGTAAGATAAGCGATTGTTCTAATCATTATTAAATTTGTTAATTGTAACATATAATTAAAATTTATTTCGATTAAATTAATCTCGATTGATTTAATCACGATTAAATTTTCAATTTATTAACCAAACGACTAAAAAATTAATCGATTGATGCCCAACACTCCCTCACAGTATAAATACCTGTACAATTTGGCTAGATACCATAGATGCAGTGTGAAATAGTAACACAATGAGTCCTATGAATCCTACAATTAGAATCCTGATTGTTCTAATTATCGTTCTAATAATCTTGATTGTTTCTGCGGTTATCACTATTGATGTAACAACCGTTGGAAAAAGTGTAAGTCCCTTGATTTTTTTTATTTTTCATAAAAGGTTAATATAGCTTTGCATTTAGATTAAAATTGAAGAAACCGATATGGATAGTAAAATGCAGAATACTGTTATAACTGCCATCAACGACGCATATGAGTCGTCAAGTAATTTTACCAAACATTGTACATATATACATAAAGTAATGAAAAACACTTATGCTAATTACAATTGGGTCGTCCTTGAAACCGAGAAGTATGGTATACGTAAGAGTTCATGGAAGAAGTACATGTACGTCAAGAGAACTGAGGACGGTTTGTCGTCTATCTTCATCCTCATGGCGTACTAAAGATTACTACCGCATATGTATGTAAATTTTTAGTTTGATATGTTCAATCTTTTTATGAAAACTAAAATAAATACCATGTACCCCAATGAAAACATTATTTTTATTATTTATTGAGATCTTGTAATAGATTGATTTGATATCTGCACTATTTCTTATAAAAAAATATTTATATAACAGGAAAAGAGTAAACTACTTAACCGTGAAAGTAACAAATATAACGTGTACAACAAGAAATATATCTTTCTCTACAACTTTGACTGTTTCAATTTATATATCCCACAATTTAATTTTGGAATAGTTCAATCAGTTAACTTTCAATGTTCCATTACGTTTCGTAATACCTTCATTCATTCGCGCATTCTCATCAGTAACGCAATTATAAATAATTCATTCAAGCGTAATATGCTAAATAATGTCCAGTTTTTCCGAAAAAATAGGCGACCATTAGCTTGGAAGTGCTTCGTACACGAGCAACTTTTGCTGGATTTGGCTGGATTATTTAACTGTTGTTTCAGTTTATGTGTATCAAATGATGTTAAAGGTTTTGCAATAAAATCCATAGGAGCTTCTTCTTCATTTTGGGTTTCTTCATCTTTGTCCGTTGGAAAAGTTTTATTACTTACTGATTAATTTGAATTATTGCACGTTTCGAATGGCAGAAATGAACAAATTTCCTAAATCGTACCTGGTACGGCTTACGCAGCTCGTTTAGGTACTATAACCCGAAATGGAGCTGCACCATGAAGAGAAAGATGAAAAAGTAAGTCCCTCTCCGTAACATTGCCGAGTGCTCTCTTTCATCTTTCTCTTCATGGTGCAGCTCCATTTCGGGTTATGGTACGACTTAACTACTTCGGTACGAGCGTCGGCTATAGTCGACGGCCACAGATGACCTCGCACAACCAAGCGTCGTCTATAGTCGACTGCCGTGATATGACCCCACATATGAATGCTGGCTGTTAGCAACGTTTTGTGGCCGATAGGTGCCGTACCGAAGTGGTTAAGATACCAAACAGTGTAAACGAAAAATGGGGATAACCTCACATTGAATATGCGTGTACGTTTTACCTTCGGTGGAAAGATAATAGTTACAAAATTTATGTTAAAAAAAGAGACTATTCTGTGTAGAATTTCCTTACAAAAAAATCCTCCAAACACGTGCAGAAAATTGTATGAAATAGCCATAACTTATTTGTTGAGAGTATTCTTTACACACATAAAAACGTATGCTTAATTTAAGTATACAAGGTTTCTCACGCAACTGGTTCGTTAGAACTTTATTAAGTTTCACTATTAGCAGATTTTTGAGATTTTGTCAGTAGGGGTTGTTCATCCTGATCTTTCGATTTAAAATATTTTCAAGATGGCTGCCACTTCCGGTCGACCGGAAGTAGGACACAACTTCGTTATTTTAAATGGAATGGTATAGTTTTTATTGCGTATTTTAACTCTACATGCAAAAATAAGTGGACTTTAATGAGGATTGTTGGTACTTATCGTTTCTCGTTTTCGAGTTATTTTGATTTTAAGATTTTTTTGACCATTTTCAACCTGTTGTTTAAAACCACATTTTTCAATCACTGTTCAAGCAAGAAAGTTGATAACTGGTACGATTACTCTCCAGACACTGCCAAATAGAACGCCACTACCTCCACTCCTCTTTAATATAAAGGCTGGTCACAAAGAGAGTTACCGTTCTTCCATATTCAATTGCAAAAAAGTCGAAAATTTTAAATGGAACACCCCATATTTGATTAACCTATCCGATAGAGAATTTAATTCTCTACAAGTTTGCAGTACATGTCCCTATAGCTATCGGTTAAGATTTTCATGATATAAGGGAATTTGTAAAATCGCGTATAAAATGTCGGTAGTTTTTCTTTTTTTATTAGTAGGCTATGAAACTTGATCGATTTTCTTCGCTTGACACGATAGGGAATTTAATTTTCTACCAACCTTCAATACACTTCCCTATACCTATCGATTAAACTTTTGAAGATATAAGGGAATTTATAAAGCTATTCAAATTTCGTAGCCTACTACTAAAGAAAAAAATTTTCTAACATATTACGCGTAATTTTTATAACTTCGGTTATATCTTCAAAACTTTAACCAATAGGTATAGGGAAATGTATTGAAGAATGGTAAAGAATTAAATTTTCTACCATATCAAGCGAAAAAACTGTTCAAGTTTCATAGCCTACTAATAAAAACAACACTTCTTCTGACATTTTATACGGGATTTTGACAAATTCCCTTATATCTTGAAAACCTTAACCGATAGGTATAGGGACATGTATTGCAAATTTGTAGAGAATTAAATTCTCTATCGGATAGGCTAATAAAATATGGGGTGTTCCATTTAAAATTTTCGACTTTTTTGCAATTGAATATGGAAGAACGGTAACTCTCTTTGTGACCACTCTGCATATGAAAGAGGGGTAGGGATAGTAGGGTTCTGTTTGGCAATGTCTGGAGAGTAAACGTACCAGTTATTAACTTTCTTGCTTGAACAGTGACTGAAAAATGCGGTTTTAAACAACAGGTTGAAAATTGTCAAAAAAATTTTAAAATCAAAATAACTCGAAAACGAAAAACGGTAAGCACCAACAACCCTTATTAAAGTCTACTTATTTTTGCATGTAGAATTAAAATACGCAATAAAAACTATACAATTCCATTTAAAATAACGAAGTTGTATCCTACTTCCGGTCGACCGGAAGTGGCAGCCATCTTGAAAATATTTTAAATCGAAAGATCCCGATGAATAACCCCTACTGGCAAACTCTCAAAAATCTACTAATTGTGGAACCCAATAAAGTTCTAACGAACCAGTTGCGTGAGAAACCCTGTATATTCAACGATTGAAGTATACCGTAAGTTCCCATATGAGCAAAGCAACGGCAGAATCACATCAAATATTGGTTATTCTTAACAATGAAGTATACATTCCATTAACTGCAAGTAAACCATATTGTTGAATTTGAACAAATATCTATCGTTATTTTAAGAATAGTAGTATGCTCAAATGGTAACTAAACTCATTCTAGAATGAAATAAATGATATTCTTACAGAAAGAATATAATTTATTTACATGATGCGTTCGTTTATTTTATATTAACAATACCATTAATTTAATTTGATATTTCCCAATCCTTGTACCAAAAATTACATTAATTAAACTTTAACCATTTATTCTTATTGTACTCATATAAGTATAGCCCAAAAAAAATTTTAGTAAAAAGGTCGTTCTACGTCAAAACGTCCAACAACGACCATATATGGTTGCAAAGGTTGTCGTCTCTTACGCTCTCGGGTTAGTTGACGGTTAATTATTTCTTCAACATCCGCAGTACTCTAAAACCAGATAATTAGTTAATAAAGTAGTAAATGTATGTACCTCATTTTATAAAACCTTCGCATGTATTAAGACTCCTTCTAATGATTCTACTATTGAAAATTTCCAGTGCTCTTCACCGTTTTCCAATTTAATAACAATTGTTCCCTTTGGAGGAATTATGTATGGTAAATTTGAAAGCTCTATCAGAAACTTTTCATCTAAAATCCAGATATTTAATTTCAAATTATGTCCTCTAACTTATTTTTTGTTCTACACCCTACCTTCATTATCTACTGTGTCTCTATTTTCCAAGGACACGAGAACACTTGTGTTTCTGACAGCAGATAGTTTCTGTTTTAACACAGAGGCGAAGAAATCGTTCCAGTGGGTGTATAACCTAAGATCTATATCTGAATGTAATGCACAGAAGTCGTTATTGATCTAAAATATAAACACATAAATAAAACATAGATTTTAACATTTGATTTTTTACTAATGTATCGCTTCTATTGTCTTTTAGAATTGGCCAATTATCTATTAATTTCTGGACAGTATTTGCTTTAATACTCTGCCTCTTTTGAAATGTTCTCTGCCACTTTTCATTTACTTCCCCCCATGGTTCTGTATTAATTTTAAGCCAAAGGTTATCCGCCGTAATATTATCAGAAATATTTTCAACGTTAGTTAAAAATCGGTGTAAAAATTATTAATTAGAGTGAAAAGACATACCAAAACGAGCCAAGCAGTATGTAGTACATTCTGTTTAATCGGGCCACATCAAATCCGAAGAAAATTTAGTCATATAAAGCGGCTAACCCGTTAAATCTAAGTAATTTTATTGTTGTGTTAAGCGAAACATGTGCGATCAAACAGAATGCAACGTATTTATGACTATTGGCTTCACTAACCTCTTCAATCTACTTGAATAGTAATAAAATATACTTACCTACAAAAATATTTACTGTTTCTTGATTACAGCCCCATGAAAGCAACAATTTTTCAACACTAACATTACCGTCAATACCATCCATGATGAAAATACGTACAAATTGAAAACAGCAAACAGGTCTCAACATGTAACCGAACCTACGTGAGACATGCGCACTAATAAGAATCCCTGTTAGTGGGTGATGCAATTGCTTTCAACGCAACGATATTCTCAATTTTAGAATTATATTGTAAAATTAAAGAAATGAGTTAACTTCAATCAAAACATTGAAATTTGTTGTTAGAATCATACTTATTTCCTTGCGGTAACAAATTATGCATTTAATTCAAATATTACATACTTCAATTTAATATATTGTTTGATAATATCAATTTTTCAACTAAAATAGACTGATACTCTTAATTCAATCGCATACGCTTTTATGAAATATATGATAGCTTGAATGAAGTTTATCCTTTTGAGAAAATTGAAAAGCTTCAATGAAGATTAGATTTTTATGTGTGTATGCCATTCTTTCAAATGGCAATTACAATCAAATAACATTTCAGTTATTCTGTGTATAACTTCCTTACAAAGAAATCCTCCAAACACGTGCAGAAAATTGTATGAAATAGCAATAACTTATTTGTTGAGAGTATTCTTTCAAATGGTAATTACAATCAAATGACATTTCAGTTATTCTGTGTATAACTTCCTTACAAAGAAATCCTCCAAACACGTGCAGAAAATTGTATGAAATAGCAATAACTTATTTGTTGAGAGTATTCTTTCAAATGGCAATTACAAGCAAATGAAATTTCAAGTAGTTTTCCTCATCGTAATGTTATCGTACCAAACTTGTTTTTTGATGAACTTGATTTCAAGGGACAGAAAATAAAAAAGATCCTTTTTTTGCTTATTTTCTTTATAGTTGAAATCATTCCCCAGAAGTCTCATCGTTATAATTTCTTGGTACTAACTCGACTATTAAATTAAAATCCAATTAACTTGTGAAACTGTCGTTATTAAGCATTAACACCAAATTTTACGGAACATCTTTCCAACAGGTTTCAGATTTCTATCATCGAGAATATTACAAAAACGAATCGAAGAAGTGTTTTTATAGGTTTAAAATTTATATTTTTCTTAATTATATTAGAAAATTTCACACTATATTATATTTTTTGGATTATAAGACTACTAATAATATTTTTTTACAGAATAAGATAAAAACATTTTTGTCATCTATTCTTAGTATTTATATAACAAATTTTTAAATCAGAAATAACTCTTTCCTACATCAAATCCACGCGAGAATTTATACAATAGCCTTTTATCCTTGAAATCTTTTGTGATTTCAGGTAGAAATATGGATGGGCAACGTGCAGTGGAACTGATGCCCCTTTTACAAGAACGCCTGGTCGTCCTGACGGGTGGAAGGGACCGACGCGGAGGGCCGGTCCTGTCGTTTCCTGCCAGCCCTAGAAGGGAACGGGCCAAACCCGAGGACTACCGCCGCCTCCTGCAGTACCTCATGTCCATACCGAAGTAAGTCTACACCTTTTGCCACGGTTTTCGCTCCGAACGACCGCCTGTGCGGAACGGGCGTGGTCAGTTGATATTCGTGTCAAAATTTGCTATTAGATCGTATTCTATTTGCGCAATTTACGCTTTATTTATCGTCGATTGCGAGCCGTTTGCGCGGCTATTTATATTCGCGCCGAGAACTGTTGACTTTTTGATTGCCTGGCATTTATTAACACTTCGTTAAATTGTTTCTACCTACTGGTTACGTAAAGATCTTTTGTTACTAATAGACAAGATTTATTATTTATCCAGTTGTTAATATAAAATGATTTAAAGAATCTAATATGGATAAAGAAAATAATTTTATTTAAATTTAATTTAATGGTTAGATTTCACAAACCACTTAATAATTAAACCACAGCATTAGTTATGATTAAACTTGTTAATTAGTATTTGTAATTGGCGGTTAGATACGTCTTAGGCATTGTTTGGGGTATAACAATGCGTATTACGCCAGAACTCACCTATTTTGTAATGTTGAGAACATTTCTTGCGGTACAATGGTTCCTTCGTCTGAAAGGTATTGAATTTCTATGATAAATAACTTCTAATACAATGAAAAATCTATCTTATTTAAAGTATAAGAAATTAAAGGAATAATTTTTTTTGTACTTTTTTTCATCTTTAATTTCTATTTGATTTTTCTTTCATTTTTAATACTCATCTGAAGAATGAAAACTTTTAACACGTTCTAAATTTTCGCTTTCCCTATTTTTTTTTTTGATTACGACTATAATATTTTTGGCATTTTTAACGTTTCAATACTTCAGAAAATTTGAAGTTGGAAATTACATTCTAATATCTCTGAAATAATGATTTTTTAGTTAATCAGTCTTTTTGAAAATTTGAGGTTCGAACTTGAAATATGAAATTACAAATTCAATACAACTTTGAAGTTATGATTTCAATCTCTTTGTCATTTTCTGCGTAGAGCTTCAATATTTCAAAAAAATTAAGATTGAAAATTCAATATTTCTGAAATATGGACCATTTGGCTAGTATTCCTGAAATTTTAAGATTAAGCTTTCATATTTCTAGAATTTTAACGTTAGAGGTTGAAACATGAAGTTGGAAATTTAATGTTTTTGAAGTATTTGAGTTAATTTTCCATAGTCCTGAAAATTTTGAAGTTCAACATAAGATTTCTCGATTTCTAGAACTTCATTTTATGGAATATTGAGGTTAAACTTTCTTATTTTTTGGAATTTTGATTTTGTAACTTCAATGTATTTGTAATTTTCGGCTTTAACCTTCATTACTTCAGAAAAATTATGATTAGAAATTCTATATTTCTAGAATATTGATCACTCAGTTAATTAACAAAATTATAGGAAGATTATAATCTTGCTATAATTTTAAGGTTTGAACCTAGAATATGAAATTACAAATTCATTTTCTATGACACTGAAGTTCATTCTCCATGTTTCTGAAATTTTGAAACTTGATTTTCAAATTTCTGGAATTCAAAAATATTAGAATTTATTGAATATTGTGGTTAGACTTCTTAATTTTTTTGTAATTTTGAGACTATGACTTGATCTTCAAGTTGCATATTTCTAGAATTTTTGAATTTGAAAATTGAAGCTGGAAGTTCAAGATCTCTGAAATATTGAGATTAATCTTTTATATTCTCGAAATTTTGAAATTTGTCGTTTCTAGAAGTTCACTTTATGAAATATTAAGGTTAGATTTCCTTTTTTTTGTATTTTTGATGTAATGACGTTAATCTTTTTTGAATTTTCTGCTTAAGACTTCAATACTTCAGAAAATTTAAGGTTGAAAATTCTATATTTCTAAAATATTGATCTCTCAATTAGTTTTCCTAGAAATTTGATATTAAATTTCTATATTTTTTGAATGTCAAGGTTAGAGCTTGGAAATTCAAGTTGGAAATTCATTTCCTCCAAAATATTGAAGTTAGTGTTCCATATTCTTCAAATTTCGAGATTCGACTTTGGGATTTTTAGATTTCCGAGTTTCTGAGTTTCAATTTCCTTATTTTTTTTAATGTTTGTGAAATGTTCAGCTTAGAGCTTCATTCTTCTTTCTGAGTTTCAATTTCCTTATTTTTTTTTTAATGTTTGTGAAATGTTCAGCTTAGAACTTCATTACTTCACAAAAGTTGTGCTTAGAAATTCTATATCTCTGGAATATTGATCGTTGCGTTAATCATCCTATAATTTTGAGATCGAACGTCCACATTTTTAGAATTTTAAAGCTACAGCTTGGAAAAAAAAGTTGGAAATTCATTGTCTCTGAAGTTTTGAAGTTAGTCTCTCATATTTTCCAATTTTCAGCTTATAGCTTGGATACTTCAGAAGCTATAAGGATGGAAATTCAATATCTCTAGAGTATTGTGATTTTTCAATTAGTTTTCCTGAAATTTTGATATTAAACTTCCACATTTCTAGAATTTTAAGGTTACAGCTTGGAAAATGAAGTTGGAAATTCAATGCCTCTGAAATATTAAAGTTAGTCTTCTATATTCTTGAAATTTTGAAATTTGACTTTTAGATTTTTAGATTTAGAGTTTTCAAAGTTAAATTTATGGAATTTTGAGGTTAGATTTCCTTTTCTTTGGAATTTTGAAGTTACGATTTTAACCTTTTTAAAATTTCCTGTTTAGGGCTTCAATTTTTCAGAAAATTTCATGTTGAAGATTGAATATCTGTAAAATATTGATCTTTCAGTTAATTTTTCTGGAATTTTCCAATAAAACTTTTAACAAATTTCTAGAATTTTAAGGTTAGGGATTGGAAAATGAAGTTGGAAATTCATTGTCTCTAAAATATTGATGTTAGCCTTCTATATTCTTGAAATTTTGGAATTCGATTGTAAGATTTCTAGATTTAGAGTTTCTAAAGTTCCATTTATGGAATTGTGAGGTTAGATTTCCTTTTCTTTGGAATTTTGAAATTATGATTTTAACCTTTTTAAAATTTCCTGTTTAGGGCTTCAATATTTCAGAAAATTTCAGGTTGGAGATTCAATATCTGTAAAACATTTTATCTTTCAGTTAGTTTTTTTGGAATTTTCCAATAAAACTTTCAACAAATTTCTAGAATTTTAAGGTTAGGGATTGGAAAATGAAGTTGGAAAGTCATTGTCTGTGTAATATTAAAGTTAGTCTTCTATATTCTTGAAATTTTTAAATTCGACTGTAAGATTTCTAGACTTAGAGTTTGTAAAGTTCCTTTTATGGAATTTTGAGGTTAGATTTCCTTTTTTCTTGGAATTTTGAAGTTATGATTTTAATCTTTTTGGAATTTTCGGTTCAGAGCGTCAAAATTTCAGAAATTTTGAGGTTGGGAATTCAATATTGGTAAAATATTGATCTTTCAGTTAGTTTTTCTGGAATTTTCCAATAAAACTTTCAACAAATTTCTAAAATTTTAAGGTTAGGGATTGGAAAATGAAGTTGGAAATTCATTGTCTCTGGGATATTGATGTTACTCTTCTATATTCTTGAAATTTTGAAATTTGACTTTTAGATTTCTAGATTTAGTTTTCAAAGTTAAATTTATGGAATTTTGAGGTTAGATTTCCTTTTCTTTGGAATTTTGAAGTTAAGATTTTAACCTTTTTAAAATTTCCTGTTTAGGGCTTCAATATTTCAGAAAATTTCAGGTTGAAGATTCAATATCTGTAAAACATTGATCTTTCAGTTAGTTTTTTTGGAATTTTTCAATAAAACGTTAAATAAATTTCTAGAATTTTAAGGTTAGGGATTGGAAAATGAAGTTGGAAATTCACTGTCTCTAAAATATTGATGTTAGCCTTCTATATTCTTGAAATTTTGGAATTCGATTGTAAGATTTCTAGATTTAGAATTTCTAAAGTTCCATTTATGGAATTTTGAGGTTAGATTTCCTTTTTTCTTGGAATTTTGAAGTTATGATTTCAATCTTTTTAGAATTTTCTGTTCAGAAAGTCAAAATTTCAGAAATTTTAAGGTTGGGAATTCAATATCGGTAAAATATTGATCTTTCAGTTAGTTTTTCTGGAATTTTCCAATAAAACTTTTAACAAATTTCTAGAATCTTAAGGTTAGGGATTGGAAAATGAAGTTGGAAATTCACTGTCTCTCAAATATTGGAAGTTCGTCTTCTGTATTCTTGAAATTTTAGAATTCGACTTTTAGATTTCTAGATTTAAAGTTTCTAAAGTTCCATTTATGGAATTTTGAGGTTAGATTTCCTTTTTTCTTGGAATTTTGAAGTTATGATTTCAATCTTTTTGGAATTTTCGGTTCAGAGCGTCAAAATTTCAGAAATTTTGAGGTTGGGAATTCAATATCGGTAAAATATTGATCTTTCAGTTAGTTTTTCTGGAATTTCCAATAAAACTTTCAACAAATTTCTAAAATTTTAAGGTTAGGGATTGGAAAATGAAGTTGGAAATTCACTGTCTCTAAAATATTGGAAATTTGTCTTCTGTATTCTTGAAATTTTAGAATTCGACTTTTAGATTTCTAGATTTAGGGTTTTCAAAGTTAAATTTATGGAATTTTGAGGTTAGATTTCCTTTTTTCTTGGAATTTTAAAGTTATGATTTCAATCTTTTTGGAATTTTCGGTTCAGAGCGTCAAAATTTCAGAAATTTTGAGGTTGGGAATTCAATATCGGTAAAATATTTATTCTTTACTTAGTTTTTCTGGAATTTTCCAATAAAACTTTTAACAAGTTTCTAAAATTTTAAGGTTAGGGATTGGAAAATGAAGTTGGAAATTCACTGTCTCTAAAATATTGATGTTAGCCTTCTATATTCTTGAAATTTTGGAATTCGATTGTAAGATTTCTAGATTTAGAGTTTCTAAAGTTCCATTGATGGAATTTTGAGGTTAGATTTCCTTTTTTCTTGGAATTTTGAAGTTATGATTTCAATCTTTTTGGAATTTTCGGTTCAGAGCGTCAAAATTTCAGAAATTTTGAGGTTGCGAATTCAATATCGGTAAAATATTGATTTTTCAGTTAGTTTTTCTGGAATTTTCCAATAAAACTTTTAACAAATTTCTAGAATTTTAAGGTTAGGGATTGGAAAATGAAGTTGGAAATTCACTGTCTCTAAAATATTGATGTTAGCCTTCTATATTCTTGAAATTTTGGAATTCGATTGTAAGATTTCTAGATTTAGAGTTTCTAAAGTTCCATTTATGGAATTTTGAGGTTAGATTTCCTTTTTTCTTGGAATTTTGAAGTTATGATTTCAATCTTTTTGGAATTTTCGGTTCAGAGCGTCAAAATTTCAGAAATTTTGAGGTTGGGAATTCAATATCGGTAAAATATTGATCTTTCAGTTAGTTTTTCTGGAATTTCCAATAAAACTTTCAACAAATTTCTAGAATTTTAAGGTTAGGGATTGGAAAATGAAGTTGGAAAGTCATTGTCTCTGTAATATTAAAGTTAGTCTTCTATATTCTTGAAATTTTGAAATTCGATTGTAAGATTTCTAGATTTAGAGTTTCTAAAGTTCCATTTATGGAATTTTGAGGTTAGATTTCCTTTTTTCTTGGAATTTTGAAGTTATGATTTCGATCTTTTTGGAATTTTCGGTTCAGAGCGTCAAAATTTCAGAAATTTTGAGGTTGGAAATTCAATATCTGTAAAATATTGATCTTTCAGTTAGTTTTTCTAGAATTTTCCAATAAAACTTTCAACAAATTTCTAAAATTTTAAGGTTAGGGATTAGAAAATGAAGTTGGAAATTCACTGTCTCTAAAATATTGATGTTAGCCTTCTATATTCTTGAAATTTTGGAATTCGATTGTAAGATTTCTAGATTTAGAGTTTCTAAAGTTCCATTTATGGAATTTTGAGGTTAGATTCCCTTTTTTCTTGGAATTTTGAAGTTATGATTTCAATCTTTTTGGAATTTTCGGTTCAGAGCGTCAAAATTTCAGAAATTTTGAGGTTGGGAATTCAGTATCGGTAAAATATTGATCTTTCAGTTAGTTTTTCTGGAATTTCCAATAAAACTTTTAACAAATTTCTAAAATTTTAAGGTTAAGGATTGGAAAATGAAGTTGGAAAGTCATTGTCTCTGTAATATTAAAGTTAGTCTTCTATATTCTTGAAATTTTGAAATGTGATTTTTAGATTTCTAGATTTAGGGTTTCTAAAGTTCCATTTATGGAATTTTGAGGTTAGATTTCCTTTTTTCTTGGAATTTTGAAGTTATGATTTCAATCTTTTTGGAATTTTCGGTTCAGAGCGTCAAAATTTCAGAAATTTGGAAGTTGGGAATTCAATATCGGTAAAACATTGATCTTTCAGTTAGTTTCTTTGGAATTTTCCAATAAAACTTTTAACAAATTTCTAAAATTTTAAGGTTACAGATTGGAAAATGAAGTTGGAAATTCACTGTCTCTAAAATATTGGAAGTTTGTCTTCTGTATTCTTGCAATTTTGGAATTCGGGTTTTAGATTTTTAGATTTAGAGTTTCTAAAGCTTAATTTATGAAATTTTGAAGTTAGATTTCCTTTTTTTCAATTTTAAGGTTATAACTTGAATTTGTTTGGAGTTTTCTGCTTCGAGCTTCATTACTTCAGAAAATTTGAGGTTGGAAATTCAGTATCTGTAAAATATTCATTCTTTACTTAGTTTTTCTGGAATTTTCCAATAAAACTTTTAACAAGTTTCCAAAATTTTAAGGTTACAGATTGGAAAATGAAGTTGGAAATTCACTGTCTCTAAAATATTGGAAGTTTGTCTTCTGTATTCTTGAAATTTTGGAATTCGACTTTTAGATATTTAGATTTAGAGTTTCTAAAGTTTAAGTTATGGAATTTTGAGGTTAGATTTCCTTTTCTTTGGAATTTTGAAGTTATGATTTCAATCTTTTTGGAATTTTCGGTTCAGGGCGTCAAAATTTCAGAAATTTTGAGGTTGGGAATTCAATATCGGTAAAATATTGATCTTTCAGTTAGTTTTTCTGGAATTTTCCTATAAAACTGTTAACAAATTTCTAAAATTTTAAGGTTAGGGATTGGAAAATGAAGTTGGAAATTCACTGTCTTTAAAATATTGGAAGTTTGTCTTCTGTATTCTTGAAATTTTGGAATTCGACTTTTCTAGATTTAGAGTTTCTAAAGCTTAGTTTATGGAATTTTGAAGTTAGATTTCCTTTTTTTCAATTTTAAGGTTATAACTTGAATTTGTTTGGAATTTTCTGCTTCGAGCTTCATTACTTCAGAAAATTTGAGGTTGGAAATTCAATATCTGTAAAATATTGATTCTTTACTTAGTTTTTCTGGAATTTTCCAATAAAACTTTTAACAAGTTTCCAAAATTTTAAGGTTACAGATTGGAAAATGAAGTTGGAAATTCACTGTCTCTAAAATATTGGAAGTTTGTCTTCTGTATTCTTGAAATATTGGAATTCGACTTTTAGATTTTTAGATTTAGAGTTTCTAAAGCTTAATTTATGGAATTTTGAAGTTAGATTTCCTTTTTTTTTCAATTTTAAGGTTATAACTTGAATTTATTTGGAATTTTCTGCTTCGAGCTTCATTACTTCAGAAAATTTGAACATGAAAGTTCAATATCTGTAAAATATTGATCTTTCAGTTAGTTTTTCTGGAATTTTCAAGTTAAACTTTAAACACATTTCTAGAATTTTAAAGTTACAGATTGGAAAATTAGCTTGGAATAATATTTGAAATTTAAATCAATGTTTTTTTTGTAGGAAATTTTTTCGACTTTAAATTCCTATTAAAGTCTTATTTCTTTCACTTATTGTTAGATAAATACATTTTACACTCTGTTAAAGAATAGAAACTTATTCAATCTTACTTATAACTTAACTTCATTTCAATGTAACACACCAAAGAAGATTAATTAAACTCCTATCACGAGCATCGACTAAGTACTTCGGTGTCTATTGAGTTAGTACCTCACCGATAACCATTTCTCGTGGGACACCTTTAACTTGAGACTACCCTATTAACTAAAACTTATCTGTTTCCAGTTAGCGAACAATTCATGTTTCTTTAATGGAAATCAGATTAATTCAAGGATATCCCGTAACATTAAAACCCTTATTACAGTCAAATTTTATTTGATTGTAAGATAATTCGAAATTTCCGACGATGTGAGTTGCGTGCGTCTTGAAAAAGGAAGAAGTCATTAAAATAAATCATCCTGTAACAATGACTTCTTTCGCTAACGAATTTAATATCCATGCTTTACTACGTTGGATAAACGAAAGATGGCAAACGTTAACAAAATTCGCGAGAACCGTCCGGAATAACGACCGAAACTTCTCGGAAACGTAATATAAACATATTCCGTAGACTTTCGCGATGACTACTACATGATTCACGAATGAAATAAAGCCCTATCGAGGCTGAGTGGTCGTTTTCCCGCTCTCTACTTTGTTTAACTTTGTGACCGCAAGCTTATGAATTCGAATCGGATATTGCCACCGTAGGAACTGCTGCTGGAAACGGTTTATGACGATGAGCGAACGTT
This sequence comes from Digitonthophagus gazella, assembly GCA_036711955.1. Lineage (NCBI taxonomy): Eukaryota > Metazoa > Arthropoda > Insecta > Coleoptera > Scarabaeidae > Digitonthophagus > Digitonthophagus gazella. The sequence continues at coordinate 4,961,298 of JASCIT010000003.1, forward strand.
TATGTGCTGGAACTGCCGGATTGCTTTTATGGGCGTTCGTTGTGTCGTTTTGTAACGCGATCGGTTGTTGTACGCCCATCAACACGATTCAATTCCAAAAGTATCATTTTCATACGAATATCTAGAGTTTTTTACACTTTTATGTAGAGATATCTAGTTTTTTTTCATTTGACTAAACCGTTAATTGAAGTTAAATTGAATTCAGTTCATACATAAATGAAGGTTAGGTTGTTATTAAATTCCATTAATTATTTGAAGTCAATAGATTTGTGTATATTGAATGGTTAATGCTGATTTGTGATTTCGAGTGGTGGCTAATTAAATTTGGCATTGATGTTGGGTGGACATTGAAAATGAATTTCCAATTCTATAGAGATACAGGGTGTTTAAAAAATACGTTCGAATATTTGACCCACTTATAGATCTCATCAGTACAAACAAAAAAGTCAAAATAAACATAAGTCCAAAAATCAGCCGTTTCCTAATTACAGCCTGTTTTTCAAATTAAAATAATTTACACTCAGTAGGAGTGATTTGCGTATTTATGAAGTCATCCATGGAAATAACAAAACAAATTTTGTTCGTTTCTGTTAGTGTAGTTGCCACATTTGTTGTAATTATTGTGTGTCCGTTATTGTCAGTGTTTATTGAAGTAGTTGTTGCTGTAACCCATTGTTGAAGTTTTCGAATATGCCTTATACCAACGCAGAAATGGCAGACATGCATTTTATGTATGGCAAAGCCGATGGAAATGCTTGTGAGGCACGTCGCCTTTATGCCGAAGCATTCCCAAACCGGGTACTTCCGTGTGACAAACTTTTTACAAATTTACATCAACGTTTATCCGAAGTTGGATCGTTTAAATCAAGGAACGGTGATGGTGGTCGGCCTAGATCAGTTTGTACTCCCGACGCAGAACTTAACATTTTAAGACGAATTGAAGAAAATCCTGGTACTAGTACTAGAAGACTCTCTACTGAAACAAGTATTAATTTTTCCCTAATTTGGAGAATTTTACGGGAGCAGCAATTGCACCCATACCATATTCAAAGGGTACAGGCTCTAGCTGTGCCTGATTATGCCGCACGACTGGTGTTTTGTCGAAGCATGTTGACAAAAGTCGCGAGAACCCAAATTTTGTTACGAAAATTTTATTTACAGACGAAGCTGGTTTCATGAGAAATGGCATTTTTAATTTTCATAATAGCCATATTTGGGCCGACGAAAATCCGCATGCCGTTGTTGAATCGAATCATCAACACCGATTTGCAATCAACGTTTGGCTTGGTGTGTTAGGAGACCATCTGATAGGACCTTGTTTCCTGCCTAACCGTTTGACTAGTCAATTGTACCTTGACTTTTTGCGGAATACATTACCACTGCTGTTAGAAGATGTGCCCCTCAACCACAGAATTAATATGTGGTTTATGCACGATGGAGCTCCTGCGCATTACGGAGTCTTGGTCAGAAATTATCTAAACGAAAATTACAATGGCAGGTGGATAGGGCGAGGAGGTCCAATTGCATGGCCCCCTAGATCTCCCGACCTCACTCCACTCGATTTTTGCATTTGGGGGTATTTAAAGACATTAGTTTATTCAAGTCCTGTGAATAATTTAGATGAGTTGCGAGAACGAATCGAACATGCCTGCCAGACTGTTCGTATAAATCCGGGACTCTTTGAGAGAGTGCGGCGTTCACTTTTACGGAGATGTGAAATGTGTATACAAATGGAAGGAGAACATTTTGAACATCTTCTTTAAGAATCATTAATTTGTAATAATTAAAATGTATTTATACTGATATTTGAGTGTAAATTATTTTAATTTGAAAAACAGGCTGTAATTAGGAAACGGCTGATTTTTGGACTTATGTTTATTTTGACTTTTTTGTTTGTACCGATGAGATCTATAAGTGGGCCAAATATTCGAACGTATTTTTTAAACACCCTGTATAATTTAGTAGTATTTTGTTGTTTTATGTCTTGATTTTTTTAAGTTTATTAATAATTACTTTTAAAATTTTATGTTAGTTATGACAATCTTGAGATGTTGAATAATTTTAGTCAAATTCTAAACAAAAACTAATAATTATTCCTTTTATTTCAATTTTGAAAATTCTTTAAATACATTTGAAAAGAGGAAAAACCATGTTTTTTAGAATAGCACAGTTAATTAATGACGCTTCAGACATATTTCACCGAACGAAATATACAACTTAACATTGTCTGATTGCTTTTCACTAGAAATTCTGAGATGTTGGAATTAAATCGACGATTTCCAAGGTTGTATGCATATATCATTTGTTGATACTCTGATGTTACACTTATTTTTGTTTGAAATAATTTACTTCTATCAAAAATTCTATCAAAACTTGATAATCAGGAATTTTCAATAAAATCCCTTGCTGCATTCTTCATTCAAATGGGATTTTAGAAGTTAAAAACAGGTTATAGTTTTAAAATGGAACTTTAGAAGTTAAAAATAGTTTATACCTTTTAAAAATCCCATTTCAGTGAATAATGGAGACTTTTATTGCGAATCTGCTTATTTACTAATTCTTGAAATATAATATCTTTGGAATATTAACTTTTTTAGTCGATTAATCTTCTTGAAATTTTAAGGTTTGAACTTGGAATATGAAATTACAAATTCAATAAAACTTTGACGTTTTGACTTCAATCTCCTTGTAATTTTCTGCTTAGATCTTCAATATTAAAAAAAATTGAGGTTGAAATTTTTATATTTCTGGAATATCGACCTTTCGGTTAGTCTTCCTGAAATTTTAAGATTAAGCTTTCATATTTCTACAATTTTAACGTTAGGGCTTGAAAAATGAAGTTGAAAATTCAAAGTTTTTGAAGTATTGGAGTTAATTTTTTATATTTCTGAAATGTTGAAGTTTAACTTCAAATTTTTCGATTTCTAAAAGTTCAATTTATAGAATATTAAGGTTAGACATCCTTATTTTTGGTAATTTTAATGTTATAACTTCAACGTATTCATAATTTTCAGTTTACAGCTTCATTATTTTACAAAAATTATAGTTAGACTAGTTTAGTTTTATTTTTCTAAAAAAATTTATTGTTTTTGGTTGAATTGATCAACATTTTGGTAACTTTGGTGGAAGCTTTACGAATTTAGTAAGTTTTTGGTGGAATTAAAAAAAAGAATTGGTAAATTTTTGGTGGAATTTTTACAAATTTTGTAATTTTTTTGGTGGAATTTTTAAAAAATTCATTATTTTTAGTAGAATTATTAAAAATTTTAGTAACTTTGGTGGAATTTTTATAAATTTACTAAGTCTGATGGAATTTTCAAGGTTTTAGTTAATTTTTAATGAAATAGTTTCTAATTTGATTGATTTTTGGTGGAATTTTAAAAGAATTTGGACATTTTGGTGGAGTTTTTAAAAAATTTTGTAAGTTTTTGGTAGAATTGTTAAAAATGTTGACAATTTCGGTGTAATTCTTAAGATTTTTGTAAGTTTTTGGTTCAATAAAAAAAATTCAGTAAGTTTTAGGTGTAATTGTTAAATATTTTAATAGCTTTGGTTGAATTTTTGCGAATTTTATTCATTTCTGGTGGAATTTTAAAAGAATTCAGTGTTTTTGGTAAAATTCTTATGAATTTAGTAAGTTTTTGGTGGAATTTTTAAAAAATTCAGTATGTTTTTGGAGGAATTATCAAAAATTTGGATAACATTGGTGGAATTTTTGCGAATTTTATTCATTTTTGGTGGAATTTTTAAAAAAATTAGTATATTTTTGGTGGAATTTTCAAACATTTTGATAACACTGGTGGAATTTTTGCGAATTTTATTCATTTTTGATGGAATTTTTAAAAATTCAGTGTTTTTTTATGGAATTTTTATGAATTTAGTAAGTTTTTAGTGAAATTTTTCCAATTTTATTAATTTTTTGTGGAATTTTTATAAAATTCAGTATGTTTTTGATGGAATTGTTAAAAAAGTTGATAACTTTGGTGGAATTTTTATTAACTTTAATCATTATTGGTGGAATTGTTAAAAATATTGGTAATTTTAGTAGAATTTTTATGAATTTGGTAAGTTTTTGGTGGCATTTTTTAAAAATCAGTAAGTTTTTGGTGGAATTATTCAACATTTTTGTAGCTTTGGTGGAAAATTAAAAAAATTTAGTACGTTTTTGGTGGAATTGTTAAAAATGTTGGTTACTTTGGTGGAATTTTTACGAATATAGTAAGTTTTTCGTGGAATTTTTACCAATTTTATTGATTTTGGGTGGAATTTTTAAAAAATTCATTAAGTTTTTAGTAGAATTGTCTCCAAATTTAAAATTCTATATTTCTATAATATTGCTCATTCAGTTAATCTTCCTATATTTTGAGATTAATCTTCAATAGTTCTAGAATTTTAAGGTTACAGCTTGGAAAATGAAATTGAAAACTCATTGTCTTTAAAATATTAAAGTTAGACTTCCATATTTCCCAATTTTCAGGTTGGAGCTTCGATACTTCTGAAGCTATAAGGATAAAAATTCTAATTCGAAGCTATTAAGGATAATATTTATAGAATATTGTGATCTTTCAGTTAATCTTCCTGAAATTTTGATATTAAACTTCTATATGTTTTAAATGTTAAGGCCAGAACTTGGAAATTAAAGTTGGAAATTCATTTTCACCAAAATATTGAAGTTAGTGTTCCATATTCTTCAAATTTCGAGATTCGACTTTGGGATTTTTAGATTTTTGAGTTTCTGAGTTTCAATTTCCTTATTTTATTTTTTTTTAAATTTGTTTTTAATTTTAATTTTTAATTTTAATTTAACATTTTGTGAAATGTTCAGCTTAAAACTTCATTACTTCACAAAAGTTGTGCTTAGAGATTCTATATCTCTGGAACGTCCATATTTTAAGGCTACAGCTTGGAAAATGAAGTTGGAATCTCAATGTTTCTGAAGTTTTGAAGTTAGTCTCTCATATTTTCCAATTTTCAGCTTAGAGCTTCGATACTTCAGAAGCTATAAGGAAGAAAATTAAATATCTCTAGAATACTATAATCTTTTAATTATTTTTCCTGAAATTTTGATATTAAACTTCCATATTTCTAAAATTTTAAGGTTATAGGTTGGAAATGCAGTTGGAAATTCACTGTCTTTGAAATATTGAAATTAGTGTTTTATTCTTCTGAAATTTTGAAGTTTAACTTCAGATTTCTCGATTTCTAGAAGTTCAATTTATAGAATATTGAGGTTAGACATCCTTATTTTTTGTAATTTTGATTTTGTAACTTGTATTTGTAATTCTCAGCTTAAAGCTTCATTACTTCAGAAAAATTCTGATTAGAAATTCTAAATCTCTGGAATATTGATCGTTGAGTTAATTTTCCCATAATTTTGAGATTAAACGTCCATATTTTTAGAATTTTAAGGTTACAGTTTAAAAAAATGAAGTTGGAAATTCATTGTCTCTGAAATATTAAAGTTAGTCTCCTATATTCTGGAAACTTTGGAATTTGACTTTTAGATTTCTAGATTTAGAGTTTCTAAAGTTCCATTTATGGAATTTTGGGGTTGAATTTCCCTTTTTTTTAAATTTTTTAGTTATGACTTCAATTTTTTCGGAATTTTCTGCTTCGAGCTTCATTACTTCACAAAATTTAAACTTGGAAATTCAATATCTGTAAAATATTTATCTTTCAGTTAGATTTTTGTAATTTTTCAGTTAAACTTTTAACATATTTCTGGAATTTTAAGGTTATAGCTTAGAAAATCAAGTTGCAAATTCACTCTCTTTGAAATATTGAAGTTAGTCTTCTATATTCTTCACAACCTAGACTTTTTTTCGAGAAATTTTCCTAATTTTCTACAAATCTGTTTCTTCATTTCATCACTTTTGTGCTAACAGTTTGATTTTTATTATAAACTGTTATGTTTTGAAATTTAATCAATGATATTGTATTATTGTGATATTTTATAGTTCTTTGCATATTTGATATACATAGATTTTATATTTTTCAGTTGCTCTAAGAAAACAATTTAATCTTTACCTACTTCTAAAGTTTAGGATTTAAATCAATGGTCGATGATTCCTTAGTTATGTTCATATTTGATCTGTTGATATATAGATGTATAATTTTTTAAAGTTTTGTCTATTTTTGAGCTTTACTAGAAACTTTATTGCTGGTTCTGCACGATGCTACGAATGTTCGATTCAATAGAAACAGGTAAATTTGAAAATTGGCGGAAATGTTTCTGCTATACGGTGAAATGAATGATTGATCGAATACATATGTAAACAGTTTGGTATAAACGTGTGTCCCATTTCAATTCAGTGATGGTTTTTTATTTGTTGTTGCTCTGATAGAACGGTTTATAGCGTCATATGCGAAGAAAGAGATATAAATATCTTTGTACCAAGAAGCAATAAATTGGGTTTCTCGAACTATTTGATAAAACTCTATACATAACAAGAAATGATTCCTTCTTCTTTCTCAATTCTTGCATTCACACATTTATACCGATTTCCTTCGAGATATTAAGTTTGTGGATTATTTTAAAGACTCCATATTTTTTTTTTATTTATGTGATTAAAGTTTTACATCATTCCACACTTTCTCTGGCAATCAAAATGTATGTGGAAATATTTTTCTTCTTTAAATTTTGTGGTGTTGAAAAGTTGTCATAATTTTAGGTTAGGCTGGAATATTTTAATTTTATTTTAAAAATGTATTTTATTTTTTTTAATCGGACTCCATCGAATCATTGAAATGTAAAATTTTTTGCTGTAGTGTAGGAAATTTTTCTCTAAACCTCTACATCTTCACCTAACCTAAAATCGTCAAATTTTAAAAAATCACCCAGACTTTATTTTTACAAATGGAAAAAAAGATTTTGGGGAAATAATACTCCAAAATATCTTCTTTAATACAACATAAAAATTTCCAAGTTAGATTATAAAAATTTCGAGAAAAAAATTTTTTTCTAAACCTCTACATTTTCACCTAACTTAAAATCGTCAAAATCAAACTTTAAAAAATCGCCCAGACTTTATTTCTAGGAATGGGAAAAAAATTCTTGGGGAAACAATATTCCAAAATATCTTCTTTAATACAACATAAAAATTTCCAAGTTAGATTATAAAAATTTCGAGAAAAAAATTTTTTTCTAAACCTCTACATTTTCACCTAACTTAAAATCGTCAAAATCAAACTTTAAAAAATCGCCCAGACTTTATTTCTAGGAATGGGAAAAAAATTTTGGGGAAATAATACTCCAAAATATCTTCTTTAATACAACATAAAAATTTCCAAGTTAGATTATAAAAATTTCGAGAAAAAAATTTTTTTCTAAACCTCCACATTTTCACCTAACCTAAAATCGTTAAAATCAAACTTTAAAAAATCACCCAGACTTTATTTCTAGGAATGGGAAAAAAATTCTTGGGGAAATAATACTCCAAAATATCTTCTTTAATACAACATAAAAATTTCCAAGTTAGATTATAAAAATTTCGAGAAAAAAATTTTTTTCTAAACCTCCACATTTTCACCTAACCTAAAATCGTTAAAATCAAACTTTAAAAAATCACCCAGACTTTATTTCTAGGAATGGGAAAAAATTCTTGGGGAAATAATACTCCAAAATATCTTCTTTAATATAACATAAAAATTTCCAAGTTAGATTGTAAAAATTTGGAGAAAAAATTTTTTTTCTAAACCTCTACATTTTCACCTAACTTAAAATCTAGGCTAGGGATGTCTAGGGTTGTCCAATATGACAACCCATCAAACGTCAAACGTTGAAAGATGTTCGTAGCTCGTGTAAAACCGGCTTAAGTTTTTGTAATAAATTTACCAATTTCTAAATAATAATACTCCAAAATATCTTCTTTAATATAACATAAAAATTTCCAAGTTAGATTATGAAAATTTCGAGAAAAATTTTTTTTTCTAAACCTCTACATTTTCACCTAACCTAAAATCGTCAAAGTCAAACTTTAAAAAATCACCCAGACTTTATTTCCAGGAATGGAAAAAAAAATTTTGGGGAAATAATACTCCAAAATATCTTCTTTAATATAACATCAAAGTTTCCAAGTTAGATTATAAAAATTTCGAGAAAAAAATTTTTTTCTAAACCTCTACATTTTCACCTAACTTAAAATCTAGGCTAGGGATGTCTAGGGTTGTCCAATACGACAACCCATCAAACGTCAAACGTTGAAAGATGTTCGTAGCTCGTGTAAAACCGGCTTAAGTTTTTGAAATAAACTTGCCAATTTCTAAATAATTGTGTGTAGATTTTACATTCGATTTTACTTTTTTAGTAGTTTTTTATTTCACTATAGACACTAGAGAGTCGATAAAATTTTTATTTTTATTACTATTAACATTAGGATTCTCCTTCCAGATGGTCTATCTATACTTTATTTATTAAATGTTAACCGCTGAGACGATGACATTTTCTTTGTGGTGTTTCGTGCGGTTGTGAACCGCACGAAATGTTCATAAACTCCTCCTGGGTCTCTATAGCTATTAATTAACTTTGGTATTCGAGGTATTCTATACACGAGAATTAGTATGTCGCAGTGATAACAAGACGTATGTGTGTAGGATGAATTAAATCAACCCAACCCAAGATTTAACCTAATAAGGCTGTGTTTAAATACGTGTTTAGTGTTAAACACGCATATTATGAATAAAGATTTGTTCGTTAATTTAAATTGTCACTAATAGAGAGAAAAGTAAAAAAAATTACTTGAATTTATTTTAAGTCAAGTAGACGAAAAATTTTAAAATTAAAAGTGTCAGGTCTCTTTGCTCGTTGAAGATGAAAAGAGCCCCCGAGTTTCTACGCTTGGAGGAAAGAGTTTATTTGCTTTGGTGAGCACCACTTACTTTTACTAAAAGCGACTCGGCTAATAAGTGAGAAAATTGTAGAGGGAAATGTGCTAATTTTATTCCTAACGACTTAAACTAAAAATTTTCTTATAAAAAAGTTTTTCTTGAATGGACATCTCAAAATGAGTTGTAAGTTGTAAAACATCTTCGACGTTTTATCACTACCCGAAATAGCTACCTAACTCATAAATAACAAACGTAAACGCGCATCCAGATATTGTGGAAATAAACATTATTGAAATAGTAACATAAACATCCGCGAACTGGTAACTGTTCGACTTTCGCAACGTTTCCAACATGACGGAACGGATGAGGTACTTTATAAATACAGGTACACTTTCTTCACTTTGGTTTTCCATTTCAAGACCGCAAAATTCCGTTCGTACGTCGCAGCTGGACATATTTATTCGAGTTTACGACGAACGTTAAACGTTTATATGCGAAATTCCTTTTGAGCAAATATTCCAACGGTCATATTTGTCAGATTAATTATAATATGAGGTTGAAAAATTCATTTAAAATTGGAATTTAAATACGTTATTTCAGTACTTTTAAAAGAAATTGAATGGTTGAAGAAATAGTTGTGGTAGGTTGTTGCATCTAGCGGAGAAAAATATACAGTGTCCTAAAATTAAACGACCATGCGTTACTATTGTATTCTACCTTTAAAAATAAAGATAAAAGTTTACATCAACGTTGAATGAAAAATTCATTTTAAATCATTCTAGTTCCTTGAAGGAGTTTTTCTTTCGAAAGAAGAAGTTCTATCGAAAAATTTTTTCTCGAAATTTTTATAATCTAACTTGGAAATTTTTATGTTATATTAAAGAAGATATTTTGGAGTATTATTTCCCCAAATTTTTTCTTTCCATTCCTAGAAATAAAATCTGGGTGATTTTTTAAAGTTTGATTTTGACGATTTTAGGTTAGGTGAAAATATAGAGGTTTAGAAAAAAATTTTTTTCTCGAAATTTTTATAATCTAACTTGGAAATTTTTATGTTATATTAAAGAAGATATTTTGAAGTATTATTTCCCCAAGAATTTTTTTCCCATTCCTAGAAATAAAGTCTGGGTGATTATTTAAAGTTTGATTTTGACGATTTTAGGTTAGGTGAAAATGTAGAGGTTTAGAAAAAATTTTTTTTCTCGAAATTTTTATAATCTAACTTGGAAATTTTTATGTTATATTAAAGAAGATATTTTGGAGTATTATTTCCCCAAGAATTTTTTTCCCATTCCTAGAAATAAAGTCTGGGTGTTTTTTTAAAGTTTGATTTTGACGATTTTAGGTTAGGTGAAAATGTAGAGGTTTAGAAAAAAAAATTTTTCTCGGAATTTTTATAATCTAACTTGGAAATTTTTATGTTATATTAAAGAAGATATTTTGGAGTATTATTTCCCCAAGAATTTTTTTCTCATTCCTAGAAATAAAGTCTGGGTGATTTTTTAAAGTTTGATTTTGACGATTTTAGGTTAGGTGAAAATGTAGAGGTTTAGAAAAAAATTTTTTTCTCGAAATTTTTATAATCTAACTTGGAAATTTTTGTTATATTAAAGAAGATATTTTGGAGTATTATTTCCCCAAAATTTTTTTTTCCATTCCTAGAAATAAAGTCTCGGTGATTTTTTAAAGTTTGACTTTGACGATTTTAGGTTAGGTGAAGATGTAAAGGTTTAAAAAAAATTTTTTTTCTCGAAATTTTTATAATCTAACTTGGAAATTTTTATGTTATATTAAAGAAGATATTTTGGAGTATTATTTCCCCAAAATTTTTTTTTCCATTCCTAGAAATAAAATCTGGGTGATTTTTTAAAGTTTAACTTTGACGATTTTAGGTTAGGTGAAAATGTAGAGGTTTAGAAAAAAAATTTTTCCTCGAAATTTTTATAATCTAACTTGGAAATTTCTATGTTATATTAAAGAAGATATTTTGGAGTATTATTTCCCCAATTTTTTTTTCCATTCCTAGAAATAAAGTCTGGGTGATTTTTTAAAGTTTGACTTTGACGATTTTAGGTTAGGTGTAAATGTAGAGGTTTAGAAAAAAATTTTTTTCTCGAAATTTTTATAATCTAACTTGGAAATTTTTATGTTATATTAAAGAAGATATTTTGGAGTATTATTTCCGCAAATTTTTTTTTCCATTCCTAGAAATAAAGTATGGGTGATTTTTTAAAGTTTGACTTTGACGATTTTAGGTTAGGTGAAAATGTAGAGGTTTAAAAAAAATTTTTTTTCTCGAAATTTTTATAATCTAACTTGGAAGTTTTTATGTTATATTAAAGAAGATATTTTGGAGTATTATTTCCCCAAGAATTTTTTTCCCCTTCTTAGAAATAAAGTCTGGGGATTTTTTAAAGTTTGACTTTGACGATTTTAGGTTAGGTGAAGATGTAGAGTTTTGGAAAAAAAATTTTTTCTCGAAATTTTTATAATCTAACTTGGAAATTTTTATGTTATATTAAACAAGATATTTGGGAGTATTATTTCCCCAAAATTTTTTTTTCCATTCCTAGAAATAAAGTCTGGGTGATTTTTTAAAGTTTGACTTTGACGATTTTAGGTTAGGTGAAAATATAGAGGTTTAGAAAAAAATTTTTTTCTGGAAATTTTTATAATCTAACTTGGAAATTTTTATGTTGTATTAAAGAAGATATTTTGGAGTATTATTTCCCCAAAATTTTTTTTTCCATTCCTAGAAATAAAGTCTTGGTGATTTTTTAAAGTTTGATTTTGATGATTTTAGGTTAGGTGAAAATGTAGAGGTTTAGAAAAAAATTTTTTTTCTCGAAATTTTTATAATCTAACTTGGAAATTGTTATGTTATATTAAAGAAGATGTTTTGAAGTATTATTTCCCCAAAAATTTTTTTTCCATTCCTAGAAATAAAATCTGGGTGATTTTTTAAAGTTTAACTTTGACGATTTTAGGTTAGGTGAAAATGTAGAGGTTTAGAAAAAAAATTTTTCCTCGAAATTTTTATAATCTAACTTGGAAATTTCTATGTTATATTAAAGAAGATATTTTGGAGTATTATTTCCCCAAAATTTTTTTTTCCATTCCTAGAAATAAAGTCTGGGTGATTTTTTAAAGTTTGACTTTGACGATTTTAGGATAGGTGAAGATGTAGAGGTTTAGAAAAAAAATTTTTTCTCGAAATTTTTGTTATCTAACTTGGAAATTTTTATATTATATTAAAGAAGATATTTTGGAGTATTATTTCCCCAAAATTTTTTTTTCCATTCCTAGAAATAAAGTCTCGGTGATTTTTTAAAGTTTGACTTTGACGATTTTAGGTTAGGTGAAAATGTAGAGGTTTAGAAAAAATTTTTTTTCTCGAAATTTTTATAATCTAACTTGGAAATTTTTATGTTATATTAAAGAAGATATTTTGGAGTATTATTTCCCTAAAATTTTTTTTTTTCCATTCCTAGAAATAAAGTCTGGGTGATTTTTTAAAGTTTGACTTTAACGATTTTGGGTTAGGTGAAAATGTAGAGGTTTAGGAAAAAATGTTTTTCTCAAAATTTTACTAATCTAGTTTTTACTTAAAAAAGTCTATACAATTTAATTGATAAAGTCACAATATCAAAAAATAACATGCAAAATAATTTCATTCAAACAACCTTCGATATCGCTTCTGTATCTGCGATATCGAATTGCTCCAAAATGAGACGTTTAATTCGATGAAAAATGTCATCAAATGGCTATATCGCGTTTTGCTGATTGCTAGTTGTTTGTTACTAGTTGCTTCCATGTGAGACTCGCCTCATGTGTTAAAATACCGGGATAACGCAAACACTGAAACTATTTGATTACAAGGAAAAGCTTCCAACTATCAAATCCAGGTAATAATAAAACTTGGGAGTAACATAAAGTATATTGATATGCACACATACCAATTCCTTTTACCGACAAAAAAATGCTTTGAGGTGGTAAAAATCTCTCTTAAAATAAACCAAATAATATGCGTAATGTAGGCAACCACAATAGTTAACAACGCACAAACCACGAATGTAATGTAAGGAACGCAAAGCTAAAATGAAATTTTTATATAAACTTCTTTGATGTTCACAGTCGTTTAATCCAATCGAAAAAGATAATTTTTAAGGAGTCTAAGTTAATCAAGGTTTTTCGTATACACATAGGAAGATAAGAGATACCACAAGATTTGAAAACATAAATTATTCTGTAAAGCCTAACTGACCAGACAAGTTTCAATATCTCCTAAATCCATTTTTGGGCAAAAATGAGATATATACGCCATCTGTTAGAAAAAGTTGTTTTCTATAAAATACTCAATGATTTATATTAAAAAACACGTGAATCCCTTAAAAATTCAAATCAAATAGACAGCCTTTAGATTCAAACCCCACAAAATCCATTTTCAATAGATGCGCAGTTACAAAAACTGTACAATAGATTCAAAGAGTTTTTAGGAAAAATCAAACCGCCATGAATATTCAGCCAAAAGAAATTACTATCGGAGTGAAACCAAAAGATCTGAAAATGGGAGATGTAAATAACTTGTTAAGCAAACATTATGGAAAGAACTAGAGAAAGGTAGAAAATTTTGCTTATTATAGAGATGTGTTGGGAAAATTTCAGAATAATAATATTCTTGGCGATTTCCGAGAAGAAATGTCAAAACGATCAGTTTATTAATAATTATCAAATATTTAATTTATGAAGAGCAGAAATTCGAATAAATTTCACTAAAATCTAACTAAATTCTTGAAAATATCACCAAAAATTTAAATAAATTTGTAAAAATTCAACCAAAGCTACTAAAATTTTTAATAATTCCACCAAAAACTTATAAGATTTGTAAAAATTCCACCAAAGCTATCAAAATTTTTAACAATTCCACCAAAAACTTTCTGAATTTTTAAAAAATATACTAAAATTAAGATTAATTTCGTCAAGAATTGATTAGATTCTTAAAAATTTCACAAAAATAAAGAAGTAACAATAAAAATTCCACAAAAGTTAGTTAAATTGAATATAATTTCATCAAAAATTATTAAATTTGGAGACAATTCTACTAAAAACTTAGTGAATTTTTTAAAAATTCCACCCAAAATCAATAAAATTGGTAAAAATTCCAGGAAAAACTTACTATATTCGTAAAAATTCCACCAAAGTTACCAACATTTTTAACAATTCCACCAAAAACGTACTAAATTTTTACAATTTTCCACCAAAGCTACAAAAATATTGAATAATTCCACCAAAAACTTACTGATTTTTAAAAAATACCACCAAAAGCTTACCAAATTCATAAAGATTCTATTAAAATTACCAATATTTTTAATAATTCCACCAAAAATGATTAAAATTAATAAATATTCCACCAAGGTTATCAACATTTTTAACAATTCCATCAAAAACATACTGAATTTTATAGAAATCCCACCAAAAATTAATAAAACTGGGAAAGTTTCACTAAAAACTTACTAAATTCGTAAAAATTCCATAAAAGAAAAAACTAAATTTTTTAAAAATTCCACCAATGTCATCAAAATTTTTGATAATTCCACCAAAAATATACTGAATTTTTTAAAAATTCCACCAAAAATTAATACAATTTGCAAAAATTCCACCAAAAACTAATAAATTCATAAGAAATTTGCAAAAACACTGTTTTTTTTTTATTCTACCAGAAATGAATAAAATTCGCAAAAATTCCACCGATGTTACCAAAATTTTGGATAATTCCACCAAAAACATACTAAATTTTTTAAAAATTCCACCAAAAACTTACTAAATTCATAAGAATTTTACCAAAAAAACTGAATTTTTTTTAAATTCCACCAGAAATGAATAAAATTCGCAAAAATTCCACCAAAGCTATTAAAATATTTAACAACTACACCCAAAACTTCCTGAATTTTTTTTATTCCATCAAAAACTTACAAAAATCCTAAAAATTACACCGAAATTGTCAACATTTTTAACAATTCTACCAAAAACTTACCAAATTTTTTAAAAATTCCACCAAAATGTCCAAATTCTTTTAAAATTCAACCAAAAATCAATCAAATTAGAAACAATTTCATTAAAAATTAACCAAAACCTTGATTCCATCAAAAACTTAGTAAATTGGTAAAAATTCTACCAAAGTTACTAAAATTTTTAATAATTCTAACAAAAATAATGAATTTTTTTAAAATTCCACCAAAAAACTTACAAAATTTGTAAATATTCCACCAAAAATTTACCAATTTTTTTTTATATTCCACCAAAAACTTACTAAATTCGTAAAGCTTCCACCAAAGTTACCAAAATGTTGATCAATTCAACCAAAAACAGTAAATTTTTTTTAGAAAAATACTAAAAATAAAACTAAACTAATTTAGATTTGAAAAATTTTAATTGATTATTATTATTATTAGTCAGTACAGTAGAAATAAAACATAAATGTGATTTCAAACGAACAACTATATTGTTTAATAAAAAAAACATTATATTCTAAGAAAAGATTAACAAAAGTCACTCAAATCATCTACTTAATCAATAGGTGGGTCGTCAACGAATTCATCATCCTCATCATTTGTTATTTTGGCGTTGGATAATAGAGAATTACAAAATATTTTCGCTTTATCAAATGTTAGAAATTTTGTAAGATGCAAAAGATCTTTCATTTTCGCTGCCTTTATAGCCACTGGTCCATTGTAAAGTTTTTTTAATTCTATGAATCCAGGATTTTTTTTTCGTCGTTTACTGTTTTGTTGTGAAGAAACTACAACAGTTTTCAAATATTTTCCAACATAATATTGTTTTTGTGTGAAATACATTTTGGTTCACACTTCTCTATTTTAAACACTCTAATCGGCCTTGGTTGCACAGGACTTTTCGAGATATATAAATAAATCTGTGTAAAGAACTTCGTCCAACCATGAAATTCAACTTCATTCTTGCGGTTTATTATGTTAAAAGGTGACGGCTTTAATCTACTACTTCTCAACACATCTTTCCAGTCATCCGGTGTTTCCGTATATGTTGTTAAAGCGTTTTGTGGTATTAACTATGTACTGTAGGAAGCGCATGACTGTATAATTCTTATTTTGTCCAGCGCAAGAATCGCAAAAAGTGATTAAATTACGGATATGAAAGTCTAAATAATTTGAAAAAAAGTGATTTAACATCGAACAGACATCATCTGCGCCCTTTCTGATAAATGTGATAAAATATGTATATTGAAAGATATGTTACGTCAGATGTTGTAATGTTAGGAGTTGGTAGATTCTTTTGAAAATTCATGGCGATTGATTCTATATTTGCTTCTTTCTGTGCTCCTTTCCTGTACTTTCAACAAGTAAAATTTGTCAGCATTTGCTAAATGTGCTGTCCTGTCATCGTGATTTTTTTCTAAGCTGTTACCTATTGATTTTTTAGTTTCATCATTTCTACATTGGGCTATTTTTTCTTCCAAAACGGACATTTCACCTTTTAATGTGTCACATGTACTACATGTACCTGGACCTTGATCGTTTTTCGGCGGTACCTATTATTTTCAAAGACGTTTTTTTCGAAGAATATTATTTTTTTTAGCAGTAGGGGATAACTGTTGGATGATACATACTATAAGCTATTTTATAGTGACATTATCTAATTTTTGAAAAAAATAGACTTTGTTTTAGCCGCAGCCCTTTAATTACGTTTGAATTAATAACGCCAAAATCATCCCAAAATACTTTTTTGTCGTTTTCTCAAAATCGAAAATTTGGACTTAAGGAGATTTGAAACCAAACAACTCAACTAAAAAAAACTAAAGATGTTTTGCACAGTTTTATTGTACACTATTTTAGAGTCTATTCAGCTTAAAACATTAAAGCAAACTGTTCTTTTCTTGAAAAAAATTTCAAACGTAAATGTTACAACAGTTCAAACCGTAATAATAATAATTTATTTACTTTACTTATATGAAATCTAGGTTAACTATCAAAAACTAAAGATCACACGTTAGAAACGTTACTCATTGGAAACTTTCTGAGAATATCAATTTCGATGGCAAGTTGCCATCTTTAATTTTACCTTCCTTCATTCAAGATTTTTAGTATTCAGTAGTAAATTCTAAATATGAAATATGGATTGTACAAGTGTGCATCTAATATTGTTTGTTTGACCTACATACATTTTAAACATTGCTGATACCCACAAGAAAAATGCATTAGCAAATCAAAATATTTACGTTCCATACGAAAAAGAAAAAGAAAAATTTGATATTTTTTTATTTATTCGTACAGATCTTATTTGCGAAAATAAAGACAAAATTTTTTTACAAAATGATAGTTTAAAATTAAAAATTTTCGATAAGATAATCATTTTGGTTCGAACTCTCATCAAAAAAATTAAAAAAATTCTCAAAAATAACTAAAATTTCCAACATAACTGTCAAATTTGATATTTTTTTAAAAAAATCGTACAGATCTTATTTGCGAAAATAAAGACAAGATTTTTTTACTAAATGATAGTTTAAAATTTAAAATTTTCGATAAGATAATTACTTTGGTTCGAACTCATCAAAAAAAAATTAAAAGAATTCTTAAAGATAACTAAAATTTTTGACATAAGCTAATTGTATGTGTCAAATTTGATATTCTTTTAAAAAATCGTACAGATCTTATTTGTAAAAATAAAGACAAGATTTCTTTACAAAATGATAGTTTAAATTTTAAATTTTTCGATAAGATAATCACTTTGATTCAAAATCTCATCAAAAAAATTAAAAAAATTCTCAAAGATAACTAAAATTTTCGACATAACCTAACTGTCAGATTTGATACTTTTTTAAAAAAATCGCACAGACTTTATTTGTGAAAATAAAGACAAGATTTTTTATAAAATGAGAGTTTAGAATTTAAAATTTTCGATAAGGTAATTACTTTGGTTCGAACTCTCATAAAAAAAAATTAAAAAAATTCTCAAAGATAACTAAAATTTTTGACATAACCTAATTGTATGTGTCAAATTTGATACTTTTTTAAAAAATCGCACAGACTTTATTTGTGAAAATAGAGACAAGATTTTTTACAAAATGATAGTTTAGAATTTAAAATTTTCGATAACATAATCATTTTGGTTCGAACTCTCATAAAGAAAATTAAAAAAATTCTCAAAGATAACTAAAATTTTCGACATAACCTAACTGTCAGATTTGATACTTTTTTAAAAAATCGCACAGACTTTATTTGTGAAAATAAAGACAAGATTTTTTACAAAATGATAGTTTAGAATTTAAAATTTTCGATAACATAATCACTTTGGTTCGAACTCTCATAAAAAAAAATTAAAAAATTCTTAAAAATAACTAAAATTTTTGACATAACCTAATTGTATGTGTCAAATTTGATATTCTTTTAAAAAATCGTACAGATCTTATTTGTGAAAATAAAGACAAGATTTTTTACAAAATGATAGTTGAAAATTAAAAATTTTCGATAACATAATCACTTTGGTTCGAAATCTCATCAAAAAAATTTAAAAAATTCTCAAAGATAACTAAAATTTTCGACATAACCTAACTGTCAGATTTGATACTTTTTTAAAAAATCGCACAGACTTTATTTGTGAAAATAAAGACAAGATTTTTTACAAAATGATAGTTGAAAATTTAAAATTTTCTATAAGATAATTACTTTGGTTCGAATTCTCATCAAAAAAATTAAAAAAATTCGCAAAGATAACTAAAATTTTCGACATAACCTAACTGTCAGATTTGATACTTTTTTAAAAAATCGCACAGACTTTATTTGTGAAAATAGAGACAAGATTTTTTACAAAATGATAGTTTAAAATTAAAAATTTTCGATAAGATAATCATTTTGGTTCGAACTCTCATCAAAAAATTTAAAAAAATTCTCAAAGATAACTAAAATTTTCGACATAACCTAACTGTCAGATTTGATACTTTTTTAAAAAATCGCACAGACTTTATTTGTAAAAATGAAGACAAGATTTTTTACAAAATGATAGTTTAGAATTTAAAATTTTCTATAAGATAATCACTTTGGTTCGAACTCTCATCAAAAAAATTAAAAAAATTCTCAAAAATAACTAAAATTTTCGACATAACCTAACTGTCAGATTTGATACTTTTTTAAAAAATCGCACAGACTTTATTTGTAAAAATGAAGACAAGATTTTTTACAAAATGATAGTTTAGAATTTAAAATTTTCTATAAGATAATCACTTTGGTTCGAACTCTCATCAAAAAAATTAAAAAAATTCTCAAAAATAACTAAAATTTTCGACATAACCTAACTGTCAGATTTGATACTTTTTTAAAAAATCGCACAGACTTTATTTGTGAAAATAAAGACAAGATTTTTTACAAAATGATGGTTTAAAATTTAAAATTTTCGATAACATAATCACTTTGGTTCGAAATCTCATCAAAAAAATTCTCAAAGATAACTAAAATTTTCGACATAACCTAACTGTCAGATTTGATACTTCTTTAAAAAATCGCACAGACTTTATTTGTAAAAATGAAGACAAGATTTTTTACAAAATGATAGTTTAGAATTTAAAATTTTCGATAAGATAATCACTTTGGTTCGAAATCTTATCAAAAAAATTAAAAAAATTCTCAAAGATAACTAAAATTTTCGACATAACCTGTCAGATTTGATACTTTTTTAAAAAATCGCACAGACTTTATTTGTGAAAATAAAGACAAGATTTTTTACAAAATGATAGTTTAGTATTTAAAATTTTCGATAAGATAATCACTTTGGTTCGAAATCTTATCAAAAAAATTAAAAAAATTCTCAAAGATAACTAAAATTTTCGACATAACCTAACTGTCAGATTTGATACTTTTTTAAAAAATCGCACAGACTTTATTTGTGAAAATAAAGACAAGATTTTTTACAAAATGATAGTTTAAAATTTAAAATTTTCGATAACATAATCACTTTGGTTCGAAATCTCACCAAAAAAATTAAAAAAATTCTTAAAGATAACTAAAATTTTTGACATAACCTAATTGTATGTGTCAAATTTGATACTTTTTTAAAAAATCGCACAGACTTTATTTGTGAAAATAAAGACAAGATTTTTTACAAAATGATAGTTTAGAATTTAAAATTTTCTATAAGATAATTACTTTGGTTCTAACTCTCATCAAAAAAATTAAAAAAATTCTCAAAGATAACTAAAATTTTCGACATAACCTAACTGTCAGATTTGATACTTTTTTAAAAAATCGCACAGACTATTTGTGAAAATAAAGACAAGATTTTTTACAAAATGATAGTTTAAAATTTAAAATTTTCGATAACATAATCACTTTGGTTCGAACTCTCATAAAAAAAATTTAAAAAATTCTTAAAGATAACTAAAATTTTCGACATAACCTAACTGTCAGATTTGATACTTTTTTAAAAAATCGCACAGACTATTTGTGAAAATAAAGACAAGATTTTTTACAAAATGATAGTTTAAAATTTAAAATTTTCGATAACATAATCACTTTGGTTCGAACTCTCATAAAAAAAATTTAAAAAATTCTTAAAGATAACTAAAATTTTCGACATAACCTAACTGTCAGATTTGATACTTTTTTAAAAAATCGCACAGACTATTTGTGAAAATAAAGACAAGATTTTTTACAAAATGATAGTTTAAAATTTAAAATTTTCGATAACATAATCACTTTGGTTCGAACTCTCATAAAAAAAATTTAAAAAATTCTTAAAGATAACTAAAATTTTCGACATAACCTAACTGTCAGATTTGATACTTTTTTAAAAAATCGCACAGACTTTATTTGTGAAAATAAAGACAAGATTTTTTTACGAAATGATAGTTTAGAATTTAAAATTTTCGATAAGATAATCATTTTGGTTCGAACTCTCATCAAAAAAATTAAAAAAATTCTTAAAGATAACTAAAATTTTTGACATAACCTAATTGTATGTGTCAAATTTGATATTTTTTTAAAAAATCGTACAGATCTTATTTGTAAAAATAAAGACAAGAGTTTTTTACAAAATGATAGTTTAGAATTTAAAATTTTCGATAAGATAATTACTTTGGTTCGAACTCTCATCAAAAAAATTTAAAAAATTCTCAAAGATAACTAAAATTTTCGACATAACCTAACTGTTAAATGTGATATTTTTTTAAAAAATTGTACAGATCTTATTTGTGAAAATAAAGACAAGATTTTTTACAAAATGATAGTTTAAAATTTAAAATTTTCGATAACATAATCACTTAGGTTCGAAATCTCATCAAAAAAATTAAAAAAATTCTCAAAGATAACTAAAATTTTCGACATAACCTAACTGTCAGATTTGATACTTTTTTAAAAAATCGCACAGACTTTATTTGTGAAAATAAAGACAAGATTTTTTACAAAATGATAGTTTAAAATTTAAAATTTTCGATAAGATAATCACTTTGGTTCGAACTCTCATCAAAAAAATTAAAAAGATTCTCAAAGATAACTAAAATTTTCGACATAACCTAACTGTCAGATTTGATACTTTTTTAAAAAATCGCACAGACTTTATTTGTGAAAATAAAGACAAGATTGTTTTACAAAATGATAGTTTAGAATTTAAAATTTTCTATAAGATAATCACTTTGATTCGAACTCGCATAATAAAAATTAAAAAAATTCTTAAAGATAACTAAAATTTTTGACATAACCTAATTGTATGTGTCAAATTTGATATTTTTTTAAAAAATCGTATAGACTTTATTTGTGAAAATAAAGACAAGATTTTTTACAAAATGATAGTTTAGAATTTAAAATTTTCGATAAGATAATTACTTTGGTTCGAACTCTCATCAAAAAAATTTAAAAAATTCTCAAAGATAACTAAAATTTTCGACATAACCTAACTGTTAAATGTGATATTTAAAAAAAAAAATTGTACAGATCTTATTTGTGAAAATAAAGACAAGATTTTTTACAAAATGATAGTTTAAAATGTAAAATTTTCGATAAGATAATCACTTTTTATTAAAAATAGTTCTTTATAATACGATACTATAATTACAACAGGCCTTTTACTAGAAGTTTTTTTTTTTACTCCCCCTACGCACATCCGCCTCGTTTATAATTCACCTGTCTGATACACGAAGTTCTTGCATAATTGAACAATAGCAACGACTTCCTAGTGAACCGAGTATACTGTGGCGACCCACTTTTACACTCCCATTGAATGAAAATCCTCGCGAACGAAGCAAAACGCAGATTTTTATTGACGATAGCGACACCCCTCGCAGATAGGAACGACTTACGTGTATATGTAGGTAGATAATTCCGCGGGAATTGTCAGATGGTATCAGTCGGCCCACTTATTGGGAATGCAGAAATTTCCTGGCTTAGAATCTGGATTGGAGTGGTCTTGACCCTCGCTTTTCCCGCACCATTCAAAAGTGGGGTTTAATTAAACGAAGTTCGTGCCTCGTCGATTCCGGGGCGGGCTTAACGGAAAGTTTTTCGATTGGAATACTTTGAGGATTTTCCAAAATAAAAACTTTTGGGTTAAGGTAATTAAATTTTGGGTTTAAGGATGGATAATTTGATTGGGAAGTGTTTGATGATAAGGTGATGAATTTTAAATTGTAAAACAAAGAGAATTTTATTATATTATTATTTTGCTTTATTTCATTTTATTTTATTATTATTTAAATTTTTGAAAATAAATTAATACTAAAATCGTTTATAAATAGATACAAAGGGGTTGTTAGTTTGTCTTGACGCAAATGATTTTTGTGATAAAATATGTTGACGATGATGAATTACACTGTTTATGGCATAGTTGATTAATTAATACTTTTTTCTTTTTTGGGTCATACATTTACTTAATTATAATATTCTGAGTATTTTCTTGGAAATTCTACAATGATCATTTATAAAATTTTTATTAAAAATCATTATTAAAAATGTGTAGAACTTAGTTTGAAATTGTAAAGTTGTCTGGTTTAGAGTTGAATTGATGACACAAAAGTTACATGTTCTATTTTATCGTTTTCTCTTTATTTAGAATGGACAGATAGATCCATTCATGGAGAAAATTGAATTTGTCAGTCACGTTGGAGTTTTGAAGTACAAAGTACACTTGAAGTACTTTAATGTAAACCTAAGTAGTGATAAATTGAGTATTGATTTTATTACTTACACAATTTTACATTTGAAAGGTGAAGGAATAAAAAAAAATCATCAACAGTCTTTTAAATTTTTACTAAATTAAAAAAAAATTGTAAAGAATTTATTTGTGGGAATTAAAAAAAAAAATTACTTTTGATTAAAGGTTAAAGTTTTTATTCTTTATTATAAAATTTAATTTTGTTTTAATTATTACAAAACAATTAAAAAGGACGAAGAATTTTAATCGAATCTAACAAAACCTCGCATTTTTTTTACTAACTTTAAAAGATCATACCGACTTTATTTATAAGAATTGTGGAACGATTTCTACTTTAAATTGAATTTAAGAGTTTCTATTTTCGTTTTTAATAATCAAACTTATTGTAATTGTTATCAAAAAAATTTAAAAAATTCTTAAAATTGACAAAAATATTTGACAGTTAACTAACCTAACTTTTTAGAAAATTTAATCAACTTTAAAAAATCGTGCAGGGTTTATTTTTAGAGATTAAGAAATGGTTCTTACTTTAAATTGAACTTAAAAGGTTTTATTTTGGTTTTAAAAAGACAAATTTGTTGTAATTGTTAGCAAAAAAATTAAAAAAATTCTTAAAATTAGCAAAAATTTTTGACGGTTGACTAACTTTTTAAAAAATTCGGTCAACTTTAAAAAATCGTGCAGGGTTTATTTTCAGAGATTAAGAAATGATTTTTACTTTAAATTAAACTTAAAAGATTCTATTTTGATTTTTCAAAATCAATTTTGTTATAATTGTTACCAAAAAAATTAAAAAAATTCTTAAACTTGGTAAAATTTTTTGACAGTTTAACCTAACTTTTTAAAAATTCGGTCAATTTTAAAAAAATCGTACGGGGTTTATTTTTGGAGATTAAGAAATGATTTTTGTTTTAAATTAAACTTAAATTATTCTATTTTGATTTAAAAAAGACGAATTCGCTGTAATAGTTGTCAAAAAAATTAAAAAAATTCCTAAAGTTAATAAATATTTTTGACAGTTAACTAACCTAACTTTTTAAAAAGTTTAATCAACTTTAAAAAATCGTACAGAGTTTATTTTTAGAGATTAAGAAATGATTTTTACTTTAAATTAAACAGAAAAGATTCTATTTTGGTTTTTAAAAATCAAATTTGTTATAATTGTTGTCAAGAAAATTTAAAAAAATTTTAAAATTAGATAAAATTTTTGACAATTAACTAACCTAACTTTTGAGAAAATTTGATCAACTTTAAAAAATCGTACATGGTTTATTTTTAGAGATTAAGAAATGATTTTTACTTTATATTAAACTTAAAAGATTCTATTTTGATTTTAAAAAATCAAATTTGTTATAATTGTTGTCAAAAAAATTTTAAAATTAGATAAAATTTTTGACGGTTAACTAACCTACTTTTTAAGAAAATTTGATCAACTTTAAAAAATCGTACGAAGTTTATTTTTGGAGATTAAGAAACGATTTTTACTTTAAATTAAACTTAAAAGATTCTATTTTGATTTTTAAAAATCAATTTTGTTATAATTGTTACCAAAAAAATTAAAAAAATTCTTAAACTTGGTAAAAATTTTTGACAGTTTAACCTAACTTTTTAAAAATTCGGTCAATTTTTAAAAAAATCGTACGGGGTTTATTTTTGGAGATTAAGAGATGATTTTTGTTTTAAATTAAACTTAAATTATTCTATTTTGATTTAAAAAAGTCAAATTTGCTGTAATAGTTGTCAAAAAAATTAAAAAAATTCCTAAAGTTGATAAATATTTTTGACCGTTAACTAACCTAACTTTTTAAAACGTTTATTCAACTTTAAAAAATCGTACGGAGTTTATTTTTAGAGATTAAGAAATTATTTTTACTTTAAATTAAACCTAAAATATCCTATTTTGGTTAAAAAAAGACGCATTTGTTGTAATTGTTGTCAAAAAAATTTAAAGAAAATTTAAAGTTAGCAAAAATTTTTGATGGTTTTTACAACGTTTTAACTCATTACTGGTCGCTGACGTAATAATACGTCATTTTTTCTTCCCAACCCAGAAGCCGTTGACGTATTAATATGTTTTTACACAATCAGTTTGTTCTATTGCTTGTTAAGTTTCATCAACTTCTTTCTATCAGATTGTTTGTTCTATTGCGCAAAGATAATCGAACGTCAAAAGAAAAGTGTATCACACTTTTGTATTTTCTTTGGTGAAAATGTTGAAGAAACCTTCTCAGCCGTAGAACGTGGACCGTTTACACGGATTGCAGTATCAACCCAAGCAGCAATTTTAGACACATGGTCGACACTGTGTCGACACATAAGCCTGGACACGACACATTTTATGGGCACAGTGTCGACACTGTGCCCGCTATGTTTGGGAAATGTGTCCAAAATGGTGACAGAAATGTGTACCATATAGTGCCCAAAATGTACCCAAGTTAGTGTTTAAAATGCGCCTTTAATTGTACTAAAATGTCTCCAGAATGTGTCGCATTTGTGTCGTATATGTTTCCAAAGTGAACGTTTAATGTGTTCAAAATGTTTCTCTTTTGTTACCAAATAGATTTTCATGTGTCCATTATGTTCCTACTGCTAAAACTGCTAAGGTATTTTATACTGGTATGTTATAATTGAAGTTTTGCTATGTCTGAGGGTTAAAGAATATTACGGATTCAAATTTTCTGATAATAGTGTGTATGATACCTTTAAATAACGAAAGCGCCTCAAAAATATTGATTATTTTTAACACTTTGTTGACCGGCAATTTTACGTAGAAACTATGTCATGTCACCGCAATGTCATGTTTAATATGTAATAACGACGAGTTAACTCGTCACCGGTCAGCAACGTTTGGATATGAAATGACGAGTTACCTCGTCACCGGTCAACAAGGTGTTAACAAACTAAAAAAGTCAAACATTTTTAGTTATTACAAATTTCAAGAAATGTTGCTAGAAATTAGTGTGGAGATATTTGGGGTGACACAAAAAAATTATTTGCTCGAATATTTATGTTTATTAACGCCAAATATTGTAATTCAGAGCAAAATGTAGATATCCGCCATATTTTTTCATCTC
This sequence comes from Digitonthophagus gazella, assembly GCA_036711955.1. Taxonomy (NCBI): domain Eukaryota; kingdom Metazoa; phylum Arthropoda; class Insecta; order Coleoptera; family Scarabaeidae; genus Digitonthophagus; species Digitonthophagus gazella. The sequence continues at coordinate 4,987,367 of JASCIT010000003.1, forward strand.
GTTGGCACAACTTTTCAACAAAAATATGGCGGATTTAATGGTTGTGTCCAAATAGAAACACGTGTCCGATATTTAACCAATTATTTTCCGAAAATGGTTCAAAGTAACACAAGAAACATAAGGGCTATAATTTGGACTCGTGTTTCCAAAACTTGACCGATATGTTGCCTGAAAGTGTCTATGCACACAGAACAAATTTGGGCACATCGTGTCAATTAAGTGTCGACTCATCTGGGATAAAATTGCGTCTACTTAACACATTTTGGAAACAAATTAGAAACGCAAACTTAAGAACAAATTCAAGCACATTGTGTCAATTAAGTGTCGACTCGTCTGTGACTAAATTGTGTTTTGAAGTCGAAAGTAATACATAATGGAAACGTATTAGACACATGAGTCCAAAATGTGTCTGTTTAGACACGCATTTTTTTCTGACACACTGTGTCCATAATTTGTCGACACATAGCGGCTACGTTCTTATAAATTGGATACAGGACACAAAAAGTCCGATAAGTGTCGACTCAATTCGGACTCAAAAAAATTGTGCCCGTTATCGGACACAATTTACTGCTTGGGAACGAAAACGTGATTTAATTAATCGTGGAAAGCCCACCATGAACCAACTGCTCGTTGAGGCTTATGCTATGGTGAGTTCAGGTTTTGGTGTTATTTTAGCACAAAGAATGTATCAGCTGCTAAAATCGAAAAAGAAACGGAAGAAAAGACGATGATGGGTTAGAAAGATTTTTGACAGAAAATGGAAAGCACATAGTTTAGCAGACAGAGAGCTAAGGAGTTATTACATAGAGGATTTTACAACTTGTTGCGAATGTCTGAAGGCGACAATCATTTATACAAAAAAATTGAAACCGGCAAAGAAAATAAAATTTGTCTCTTATTTACTACAAGTTGCTAAAGATTGGACGAAAATCCAAAGGTCCTTAAAAAATAATCTCTTGTAAAGATGCACCAACTAAGCTTTTAAGAGATATAAAAAAAAAACACAGATTGATAAAAAATGTAGTTCGGGAAAAAAAGTTTCCTCAGAAACGTTGCAAAGTTTGCAAAAATCACGACAAAGGGAAAGAAACCTGCTTCGTGTACGGATATTGTCAGATGCCTTTATGTGCAGAAAATATTTTGAGGACTACCATATTAAATGAAATTACTAGAAATTTCATTTTCAGATTAGGCACTCGTTTTTGAATACATTCACTAGTTATTTGAATGACTAAGGCGCGGCTTCACGTCGGATGAAGTAAGGATTTTTAGCGGCCAGTAATGAGTTAAAATATTCGATCAACTTTAAAAAATCGTACAGAATTAGTTTTTAGATATTAAGAAATGATTTTTGTTTTAAATTGAATTTAAAAGATTCTATTTTGGTTTAAAAAATTCAAATTTGTTGTAATTGATCCCAAAAAAATTTAAAAAATTCCTAAAGTTGATAAATACTTTTGACAGTTAACTAACCTACCTTTTTAAAAAAATTCGATCAACTTTAGAAAATCGTACAGAATTTATTTTCAGAGATTAAGAAATGATTTTTGTTTTAAATTGAACTTAAAAGATTCTATTTTGGTTTAAAAAAGTCAAATTTGTTGTAATTGTTCGCAAAAAATTAAAAAAATTCTTAAAGTTAATAAATATTTTTGACAGTTACCTAACCTAACTTTTTAAAAGATTTAATCAAGTTTAAAAAATCGCCCAGAGTTTATTTTTAGAGATTAAGAAATGATTTTTGTTTTAAATTGAATTTAAAAGATTCTATTTTGGTTTAAAAAATTCAAATTTGTTGTAATTGATCCCAAAAAAATAAAAAAAATTCTTAAAGTTGATAAAAATTTTTGATGGTTAACTAACCTATTTTTTTAAAAAATTCCATCAACTTTAAAAAATCGTACAGGGTTTATTTTCAGAGATTAAGAAACAATTTTTACTTTAAATTAAACTTAAAAAATTCTATTTTGATTTTAAAGAATCAAATTTGTTATAATTGTTGTCAAAAAAATTACAAAAGTTTTTGACACTTAAGTAACCCAACTTTTTAAAAAATTCGGTGAACTTTAGAAAATCGCACAGGATTTATTTTTCAAGGTTAAGAAATGATTTTTGTTTTAAATTGAATTTAAAAGATTCTATTTTGGTTTAAAAAATTCAAATTTGTTGTAATTGATCCCAAAAAAATTAAGAAAATTCTTAAAATTAGCACATTTTTGACGATTAAGTAGCCTAACTTTAAAAAAAAATCGGTCAACTTTAAAAAATCGTACAGGATTTATTTTTAGAGATTAAGAAATGATTTTTATTTTAAATTAAACAGAAAAGATTCTATTTTGGTTTTTAAAAATCAAATTTGTTATAATTGTTGTCAAAAAAATTAAAAAGAAAATTTAAAATTAGATAAAATTTCTGACAGTTAACTAACCTAACTTTTGAGAAAATTCGATCAACTTTAAAAATTTGTACGGAGTTTATTTTTAGAGATTAAGAAATGATTTTTATTTTAAATTAAACTTAAAAGATTCTATTTTGGTTTTTAAAAATCAAATTTGTTATAATTGTTGTCAAAAAAATTAAAAAAAATTTTAAAATTAGATAAAATTTTTGACAGTTAACTAACCTAACTTTTGAGAAAATTTGATCAACTTTAAAAAATCGTACAGAGTTTATTTTTAGAGATTAAGGAATGATTTTTACTTTATATTAAACTTAAAAGATTCTATTTTGGTTTTTAAAAATCAAATTTGTTATAATTGTTGTCAAAAAAATTAAAATTAGATAGAATTTTTGACAGTTAACTAACCTAACTTTTGAGAAAATTTGACCAACTTTAAGAAATCGTACGGAGTTAATTTTTAGAGATTAAGAAATGATTTTTAGGTTAAATTAATACTCAAGAATTCTATTTTTGACTATATAAGTCAAATTTAATCTAATTGTTACCAAAAATTAAAAAAAAAAAAATGAAAAGGTCGATGAATTTTAATCGAACTTAAAATCGTTCAAATAATTTTTTTTCAAACGTTTTTTTTTTTTAATTTTTATTGAAATTTATAAAAATTTATACAAATTATTGTCAAAAAAAAACATGATTTGTTTATTTAATAGTAAAAAAAAATGTGTCGTGGATGTGATAGATGTAATTCTGTAAGTAATGGTCGAACGTGCAATAAAATCAGCTGTGGAGTTACTTTCGAAAAGATCACAACCGTTCTACGAAAAGGAACTTCAAAAATTTGACGTGATGGACGTAATTCTACAAGTAATAGTCGAATGCGCACTAAAACCAGCTGTGGAGTTACTTTCAAAAAGATCACAACCATTCTACGAAGAAAAAATTCTAAAAATTTAACGAATGCGAAAGAAAAGATTCTGTAAAAACCATCAATGAGACAGTTCTAATTGAATATTTTCATGAATTGATATTTTTTTTTAAATAATTCTACTATTATTATAGCTTGAACATTATTTTGATATCAAGACTATGTTTCGATGATTTTGTTTCATTTTTCGTGTGAAGTATTTAATCTGAATTTATTCTGAATGAAATATTCCATGTTATTACTCGATAAAAATAGACATATCAGATTTCTATCAGCCACAGGCTTTTCTAAAGAAAATTTTAAGAGGAAATGTCAAGTCAAGGATTTTCTATCGAGAAAATATCCTGTATATCAAAAGTTTAATTAGTTTCCTGTGATCACATTCACAGGAAATTCACAGTCATTTTCTGAACTGTTATTTTTGGATAGAAAATAAAAATTATAATAAAAAAAATATTAATAATGCTTTTAAGTCAAAAAAATTAATTAATAACTGTCAAATTTGAAATTCTTTAAAAAATCGTACGGGTCTTATTTATGAAAATAAAGACAAGATTTTTTTACAAAATGATAGTTTAAAATTTAAAATTTTCGATAAGATAATCACTTTGGTTCGAACTCTCATCAAAAAAATTAAAAAAATTCTCAAAGATAACTAAAATTTTCGACTTAACCTAAGCGTCAGATTTGATACTTTTTTAAAAAATCGCACAGACTTTATTTGTGAAAATGAAGACAAGATTTTTTTATAAAATGATAGTTGAAAATTTAAAATTTTCGATAACATAATCACTTTGGTTCGAAATCTCATCAAAAAAATTAAAAGAATTCTTAAAGATAACTAAATTTTTCGACATAACCTAACTGTTAAATTTGATACTTTTTTAAAAAATCGCACGGACTTTATTTGTGAAAATAAAGACAAGATTTTTTCATAAAATGATAGTTGAAAATTTAAAATTTTCGATAAGATAATCACTTTGGTTCGAACTCTCATCAAAAAAATTAAAAAAATTCTTAAAGATAACTAAAATTTTTGACATAACCTAATTGTATGTGTCAAATTTGATATTTTTTTAAAAAATCGTATAGACTTTATTTGTGAAAATAAAGACAAGATTTTTTACAAAACGATAGTTGAAAATTTAAAATTTTCGATAACATAATCACTTTGGTTCGAAATCTCATCAAAAAAATGAAAAAAAATTCTCAAAGATAACTAAAATTTTCGACATAACCTAACTCTCAGATTTGATACTTTTTTAAAATATCGCACAGACCTTATTTGTGAAAATAAAGACAAGATTTTTTACAAAATGATAGTTGAAAATTTAAAATTTTCGATAAGATAATCACTTTGGTTCGAACTCTCATCAAAAAAATTAAAAAAATTCTCAAAGACAACTAAAATTTTCGACATAACCTAACTGTCAGATTTGATACTTTTTTAAAAAATCGCACAGACTTTATTTGTGAAAATAAAGACAAGATTTTTTACAAAATAATAGTTGAAAATTTAAAATTTTCGATAAGATAATCACTTTGGCTCGAAATCTCATCAAAAAAATTAAAAAAATTCTCAAAGATAACTAAAATTCTCGACATAACCTAACTGTCAAATTTGATACTTTTTTTAAAAAATCGCACAGACCTTATTTGTGAAAATAAAGACAAGATTTTTTTATAAAATGATAGTTGAAAATTTAAAATTTTCGATAAGATAATCACTTTGGTTCGAACTCTCATCAAAAAAATTAAAAAAATTCTCAAAGATAACTAAAATTTCCGACATAACCTAACCGTCAGATTTGATACTTTTTTAAAAAATCGCACAGACTTTATTTGTGAAAATAAAGACAAGATTTTTTTACAAAATGATAGTTTAAAATTTAAAATTTTCGATAAGATAATCACTTTGGTTCGAAATCTCATCAAAAAAATTAAAAAAATTCTCAAAGATAACTAAAATTTTCGACATAACCTAACTGTCAGATTTGATACTTTTTTAAAAAATCGCACAGATTTTATTTGTGAAAATAAAGACAAGATTTTTTACAATATGATAGTTGAAAATTTAAAATTTTCGATAAGATAATCACTTTGGTTCGAACTCTCATCAAAAAAATTAAAAAAATTCTCAAAGATAACTAAAATTTTCGACATAACCTAACTGTCAGATTTGATACTTTTTTAAAAAATCGCACAGACCTTATTTGTGAAAATAAAGACAAGATTTTTTACAAAATGATAGTTTAGAATTTAAAATTTTCTATAAGATAATCACATTGATTCGAACTCTCATAAAAAAAATTAAAAAAATTCTTAAGGATAACTAAAATTTTTGAGATAACCTAATTGTATGTGTCAAATTTGATATTTTTTTAAAAAATCGTACAGATCTTATTTGTAAAAATAAAGACAAGATTTTTTTATAAAATGATAGTTTAGAATTCAAAATTTTCGATAAGATAATCACTTTGGTTCGAAATCTCATCAAAAAAATTTAAAAAATTCTCAAAGATAACTAAAATTTTCGACATAACCTAACTGTCAGATTTGATACTTTTTTAAAAAATCGCACAGACTTTATTTGTGAAAATAAAGACAAGATTTTTTACAAAATGATAGTTGAAAATTTAAAATTTTCGATAAGATAATCAGTTTGGTTCGAACTCTCATAAAAAAAATTAAAAAAATTTTCAAAGATAACTAAAATTTTCGACATAACCTAACTGTCAAATTTGATACTTTTTTAAAAAATCGCACAGACCTTATTTGTGAAAATAAAGACAAGATTTTTTACAATATGATAGTTGAAAATTTAAAATTTTCGATAACATAATCATTTTGGTTCGAAATCTCATCAAAAAAATTAAAAAAATTCTCAAAGATAACTAAAATTTTCGACATAACCTAACTGTCAGATTTGATACTTTTTTAAAAATCGCACAGACTTTATTTGTGAAAATAAAGACAAGATTTTCTTACTAAATGATAGTTGAAAATTTAAAATTTTCGATAAGATAATCACTTTGGTTCGAACTCTCATCAAAAAAATTAAAAAAATTCTCAAAGATAACTAAAATTTTCGACATAACCTAAGTGTCAGATTTGATACTTTTTTAAAAAATCGCACAGATCTTATTTGTGAAATAAAGACAAGATTTTTTACAAAATGATAGTTTAAAATTTAAAATTTTCGATAAGATAATCACTTTGGTTCGAACTCTCATCAAAAAAATTAAAAAAATTCTCAAAGATAACTAAAATTTGCGACATAACCTAACTGTCAGCTTTGATACTTTTTTAAAAAATCGCACAGACTTTATTTGTGAAAATAAAGACAAAATTTTTTACAAAATGATAGTTTAGAATTTAAAATTTTCGATAAGATAATCACTTTGGTTCGAACTCTCATCAAAAAAATTTAAAAAATTCTCAAAGATAACTAAAATTTTCGACATAACCTAACCTGTCAGATTTGATATTTAAAAAAAATCGCACAGATCGTATTTGTGAAAATAAAGACGAGATTTTTTTTACAGTTTTACAGCTTTTAAGTATTATTAAAGTAAAGAAAAATATTATTTCAAAAAAAGAAGTCGATAACTTTAATAAAGAACGTTAAGAACCGCATACACAAAAGAATGTCACCGCGAAAAGACACAATACGTTGTTTACGACATTTTTACGGCGGAAAATGGAATTTTACGGTCGCTACTGCATCGAGTTCAGCAATCCCCGATAAAAATTCTTTTATTACTTGGTTGACATTCATCCGCAAAGTGATACCGTAGCGAAATAACGCCACCTTTTTGTAAATTGCGCCGATAAATCATCTATAGGATTATAAAGTTTTAAAGCCATCATCGTTTCTTTCAATTTATACAATTTTTATTTTTGAATTTTTATTTTTAACTTTTTATTTTTGAATTTTTACTATTGACTTTTTATTTTAAAATTTTTGTCTTATTTTTTTACTTATTTTACCCAATTTACCCAAAGATTATTTTGTCCTTCTAAAACAAAAAAATCGTTTTAATCTTTCAATCTAGTCTTTGTTATAACGGTAATTATGTAAATTGGATTCGAAGTATAATTCAGACGTAAGTTTTTTAGGTTAAATCTTAATCTAATTTATGTTGTATATCAACCAAAAATAACACGCAGATCTACGCCGAAAAATCTCAACGTAGATTTATTTAAAACTTTCGTAAGCGGCCTTGTTCTCGTGAAATACCCTCGTGTTTGATACGTGGATAAAATCTCAGGTCTAAAAGTATTTGTCTTCGGCAAACAAAGTTCTGCGCCCTTAGTACTAGCGCTTTTAAAACTACTCTCAACCACTTCTTTGCTTCTGTTTTCCCCTGACCCAGCTGGTTGAAGTAAAAGAACAAAAAAAAAAAAAAAAAATACAAAAAAGCTCTTATCACTTTAAAGTACCCACTGCTGCGGTTTTAATTCAATTCTAAGAACAATTCCGTGTTAATCTGACGTGATTATTTTATTATGGCACTTGTAGATAAATTTTATTGTTATTTTTTTTTTATATGGTAATGGAAAATAGTATTGTCTTTATCTTTAGAAAGTGTTTACCAACATTGCATGTCCGATATTATAAGTAGCACACTTGCCATATTAAATTTATAAACTGGTTTTATTATAATATATGCTTCGGCCTACAAAACTAGTTGTTTTTAAAAAAAAGTTATTTATTTAACTACCACACAAGTTTATTTTTATCTTATTCTTGAAAAATTAGTAAGGTTTAAGAATATATTTTTGTTGTGGGTGTAAAAAACTTTCTTTGTGTTAAAAAGATTTAGATGCATAACTTGTGATGAGAGTGTTTGTAAACATCCTGTATATTTTGAAATTAGAAATTGTTCCTCAGAAAGCTGTAGCCTGCTGACATAAAGACATGATTAGAAAATGGATGAAATCTAACTTTGGATGGAGATAAGTTAACTTAAATCGACTTATTTCAAGTCAAGAAATCTAAGGTCTTACGTTGTACATGCAGTTCGGAGACAGCCTGTATAATGAGTAATGCGAAATAAATTAATTTTTGCATAACATTTATTGCTTTTATTTGTCCATAAAATTACATGTGCTTGAAGTGCAAAAAAAAATTTAAATAAATGTATACCCAAAGGGTTAAGGAAAATCGCGATATGTGAAACGGTCAAGACATTTTATTTTGTAAATTTCCATTAGGTTGCTACGTATTGCAATCATATTATATTTTCTTTTGGGGACGTACTACAACCCGAAATGGAGCTGCACCATGAAGAGGAAGATGAAAGAGTACTCGGCAATGTTGCGGAAAGGGGACTTACTTTTTCATCTTTCTCTTCATGGTGCAGCTCCATTTTGGGTTATTGTATGTCGTATATGGAGAGGATTTTCCGTCTGCTTGAAACTGTAATAGGGTTCTTCGTGGTCTGAAACAAACTCCCAGACTCTGTGAGTGAAGAGCTGTGTTTACGGAAGAAAAATTACTTACACTGCCAGGAGTTTACATATTAATAGTTTTGTTTTACGTTTTTGACAATAAAAATATGTTTGTTCTAAACAGAGATCGCCACTATTAAAATCCTAGGTCTAAAATTGACTTGCAACCTGCTTATCCATTGATTGGAGGCAATAAAAGGATGTGTTAAGTATTGTGGTTCAAATATACAGGTTGATCCGTAACTAATTTGACACAGAATAACAGTAAATTCCTCACGTAAAAACATTTGTATTCACCACATTTATCTTTATAGAATTTATTCATCTTACTTAGATGACTAAATTAATTAAAATTTTATACGTTTTACATTGACACGGATTATATTAGAAATAGTTAGCTCTAGCGAGATTTCATAAGTATTTCGACTTTGTGTAGAAGTGCTTAATGAGTCTTTCTTATCTGTAAAATTTATAAAAATCTAACGACTAAAAAAAAGTATCATTTTTAAGATGATTATTTGGGGTAGAAAATGCTCCCTGAAATCTTTACAAAAATTGATATTAAATTAGTTATCCCATTTTGAAATTTGCCCTTTTGCAAATTTTCATAAAGGTATTCTAAAAGTAAGAGAAATTATTGAAGAAAAACGAAAATAGAATATTAACCTTAATCAGCTCTATTGTTGTTATTATTAGTAATTCCATAAAGATAAAGTTGGCTAATACAAATATTTTGAATATAGATTTTTAATAAAAAGCTGTACTTTTATTGGTCTTTACAACCGTAAAAGTCCAGAAATCTACCATTAAATCTACCAGTAAATCTACGTTCTGAATTTTCAATTGGTAAAATTATGGATTAATCAACAAATATTTTGTCAACAAATATTTTGATCTGGAGAATTCACTGTTGCTCTGTGCCCCATTGGTTAAGGACCAGCCTGTATCTAATAAGTCACCGTCAAGGTTTAAAACTTTAAACAGATACAGTTTCTAGCTTTAACTGAAGACACATTTAATTAACACAAGCTATTATTCAGAATGAAGAGTTCTTAGATGACAGTATATTTGTATAATGTTTGTACTGAGGCTTTGTACTTTTATCTTCACCTTACCAATGTATGAATTGTTTAATACATGGCCAAGGTTATAAAATACGGGATCCCAGAGTTCATTTACCAAATCTTCGTCTTATATCAGGCCGTGCCGGAACCCTTTCTAGCTATCGCTCTCACACAGAGCTTTGGAATCCAGTTTGTCTGACCATCAGTGTACCTTTGTATATGCGCTGTGAATTCGCACACGTAGCGATGGTGATAGATAGGATATTATTATTAATAGTATTTTCCAATCACCGCATCCTGTTCTTTCTGACTAATTGCCACTCCGTTTTCCTCACTTAAGGCTCCTGGACCACGGTCCTAAAGTTTCTGAGGGGATTCGCTGTGTGGGGGGAGGAAGCTCAAAGGCGGGCCGGTGGGTATGGTCTAAAACTATCACGTGATCGTTTCTGTTTATAGGATATGAGAGGTTCAAATATCGGCAAAGATAAATACCGGTTCTTTACATAAAGAAAGGCAATGCTTAAAAGATCAAAGCACCTACGTATGAAATGTTCGATAGAACGAAATGATGTATATTTTAATATACATCGAAACATATACACTACGTGTATAGTACTTATTATTTAAATAATTTCCGTGAATATTTGTATTACGTTAAGATATATAACGGAAAAAGCATTATAAAAATGTTAGACATATGTTAAATGGAAACTAAGAACAAAACATGTTAATTTATTTGTTTGGGGCGTCAAACTCGTCGTAAAACTGAAAAAAAAAATCATAATTATTACTACCAGATACAAGGTCAACTTCAAATTACGAAGAAAGCAAAATGTTTTTTCATGATATGGAGTCCAGTAGGATCACCCCATATTGAAATAATTGAAAAGGACGATAATTTTTGGAGTGCTAAAATGAAACCGAAATTGAACGAATTTTTCCAAACTCATTTATTACCAGAAATTTTAAAACAACCTATTTGATATTGCTTTATTTACAAACTAGTCAATTTTTAAAACTTCATAAGCAAGAAACTAATTACTGTTGTAACTTGAAATTTTTTAGTATTTAGGATATTTATTAGGATTAGGATACTTAATCTTTATTTTTTCCGAAAATAAATTTTCTACGACTTTTAGTTTTTACTACGAAAACGAAATTCTAATCTAACTTAATGAACATGTTTAGTAAAACTTGTAAATTATTAAAAAAATCATATCTAAGAAACTAATTGTTGTTGAGACTTGATACTTCATGAGGATTTAGCTTGAGATTGAATCTTTATTTGTACCAAAAATGTATTTTCTACGACCTTCAGTTCTTTCTACAAAAAATTAAATTCTACCCTAACTTAATTAACATCTCAAAAACTTGTCAATTTTTAAAAATTCATATCTAAAAGGCAAATTGTTGTTGAAACTTCAAATTTTATTAGAATGTTGCTTGAAAATTAATCTTTATTTTTGTCAAACAGGAATTTTCTACGACTTTTAGTTTTTTATCAGAAAAAAACGTGACTTAACGTCTTTAATTGATATTTTTAAACATTAAAAGTTAAACTATGTTCTCAAACTGAAATTTTCTTTAGATTACATTAAAATTTAACGTTTGGTAGTTACAACTTTATTATATATAATTCTGCTGTAATTAAATTGAGTACATTTTATATCACTTGCCTATTACAGTCATATTTATTTGTTCTTTCCTACCTCTTTCTCTTTCCTATTCAAATCACAACATCACCGCTGTTAATATACTGCTATCTGGTTTCGCCAGTCATAAAAACGAAACGTAAACAATGAATGCTTGTAAACCACGCCATGTGTTCTTTGGGGGCGGGGCCAAGTTCAGATTAACGAAGAAATTCAATTTACAACTACCGTGAGAATTTCCAATTTTTCTTGATTATTTAAAAAAATATCAAAAACATTTATTTACAAAAAGCGGCCGTAAATTAATTATCTAGGGCAATCCGTTGTCGGTTTAAAAACAGTTCTTAATAGTCTTCGTTATTATCAACTTTTAACCAAATATCTCATCGGAATGCCCTAGACTTTGCCTTTCTAATCACTTCTTGTTTGAAAAGTTTTTTGATAAAATAAATAACAATCGCGAAAAAATGGAACAAAATTTTTGAGCCCGGTTCAGGAGCCTTAAAATTGTGTGGATCTGGCCATCCAAACCTCTCTTTACTCTAGCTTTAAATGGTACCGTAGTACTTCTATGCAAACCTCCTTAATTCAATCGTGGTCTCCTATTTTTAAAAATTTTACAGACAACGAGGTTTTAGTTTTGGCTTGCAATGTAATGCGCATCTACAAAAAACAGTTCAATAATACAACAATATGATAGACGTAGATTGATTTGGAATAAACCTTCAGAAGAAACTTGAAACACAGCATAAGCTAATGTTAAAAACTCAGTTTTGGGAAAAAATTGATATGGTATAGTCTTGTTTTCAAGTGGCGAAATGCTAAACACATATATAAGAGTTAATCTCATACTGATCCAATGTAAAATTTCTTTATTCCAAATTATTTGCTAAGAGAAACAAATCTTCTTGAAGATAATGTATCTGAATAACTTGTTTTAAGATATCTTAAAAACGCCTTTAGTTATCACAGTGAAATTTGGGGAGTTTGTTAACTTGAAAATGCTTAATCATTCACAAAAGCAATTTTTTATTGCAATCGTAAAAATTTTAGATAGGAAGAGGAAAACATATTTTAAATAAAAACTTCAATAACTTCCGAGCTTTTTAATTATGGAATTTCAAGAGTTAAAGTTCTT